>OX596278.1:57670590-60338057 GCA_951394225.1 Harpalus rufipes | reverse complement strand
TCCAATTATATAAAAGTCATTGGGCCCAAATTTGGCAATTCATTAGACCTTTATGGGTAGTATACTTATAACAAATAACAATCAGATATAAGCAAAAAAAATTTTTTGTAAAAATCCTAAGGGGTACCCCTTAGAAAAAATTTTTTTTAGTCAAAAATTAAAAGTATCGATTTATATTTATTTATATATGCTAATAATATATTTCAACCATGACAAATACGAATCCGGCAACGAAAAATTTATTTGACCTTTAGTTTTTTCAGAATAGTCGTTTAAAGTTCAACAAAATTTTGGGTCATATTTTTGACCTTCAATAACTCCAATTATATAAAAGTCATTGGGCCCAAATTTGGCAATTCATTAGACCTTTATGGGTAGTATACTTATAACAAATAACAATCAGATATAAGCAAAAAAAAATTTTTGTAAAAATCCTAAGGGGTACCCCTTAGAAAAATTTTTTTTTAGTCAAAAATTAAAAGTATCGATTTATATTTATTTATATATGCTAATAATATATTTCAACCATGACAAATACGAATCCGGCAACGAAAAATTTATTTGACCTTTAGTTTTTTCAGAATAGTCGTTTAAAGTTCAACAAAATTTTGGGTCATATTTTTGACCTTCAATAACTCCAATTATATAAAAGTCATTGGGCCCAAATTTGGCAATTCATTAGACCTTTATGGGTAGTATACTTATAACAAATAACAATCAGATATAAGCAAAAAAAATTTTTTGTAAAAATCCTAAGGGGTACCCCTTAGAAAAAATTTTTTTTAGTCAAAAATTAAAAGTATCGATTTATATTTATTTATATATGCTAATAATATATTTCAACCATGACAAATACGAATCCGGCAACGAAAAATTTATTTGACCTTTAGTTTTTTCAGAATGGTCGTTTAAAGTTCAACAAAATTTTGGGTCATATTTTTGACCTTCAATAACTCCAATTATATAAAAGTCATTGGGCCCAAATTTGGCAATTCATTAGACCTTTATGGGTAGTATACTTATAACAAATAACAATCAGATATAAGCAAAAAAAATTTTTTGTAAAAATCCTAAGGGGTACCCCTTAGAAAAATTTTTTTTTAGTCAAAAATTAAAAGTATCGATTTATATTTATTTATATATGCTAATAATATATTTCAACCATGACAAATACGAATCCGGCAACGAAAAATTTATTTGACCTTTAGTTTTTTCAGAATAGTCGTTTAAAGTTCAACAAAATTTTGGGTCATATTTTTGACCTTCAATAACTCCAATTATATAAAAGTCATTGGGCCCAAATTTGGCAATTCATTGGACCTTTATGGGTAGTATACTTATAACAAATAACAATCAGATATAAGCAAAAAAAAATTTTTGTAAAAATCCTAAGGGGTACCCCTTAGAAAAAATTTTTTTTAGTCAAAAATTAAAAGTATCGATTTATATTTATTTATATATGCTAATAATATATTTCAACCATGACAAATACGAATCCGGCAACGAAAAATTTATTTGACCTTTAGTTTTTTCAGAATGGTCGTTTAAAGTTCAACAAAATTTTGGGTCATATTTTTGACCTTCAATAACTCCAATTATATAAAAGTCATTGGGCCCAAATTTGGCAATTCATTAGACCTTTATGGGTAGTATACTTATAACAAATAACAATCAGATATAAGCAAAAAAAATTTTTTGTAAAAATCCTAAGGGGTACCCCTTAGAAAAATTTTTTTTTAGTCAAAAATTAAAAGTATCGATTTATATTTATTTATATATGCTAATAATATATTTCAACCATGACAAATACGAATCCGGCAACGAAAAATTTATTTGACCTTTAGTTTTTTCAGAATAGTCGTTTAAAGTTCAACAAAATTTTGGGTCATATTTTTGACCTTCAATAACTCCAATTATATAAAAGTCATTGGGCCCAAATTTGGCAATTCATTAGACCTTTATGGGTAGTATACTTATAACAAATAACAATCAGATATAAGCAAAAAAAATTTTTTGTAAAAATCCTAAGGGGTACCCCTTAGAAAAAATTTTTTTTAGTCAAAAATTAAAAGTATCGATTTATATTTATTTATATATGCTAATAATATATTTCAACCATGACAAATACGAATCCGGCAACGAAAAATTTATTTGACCTTTAGTTTTTTCAGAATAGTCGTTTAAAGTTCAACAAAATTTTGGGTCATATTTTTGACCTTCAATAACTCCAATTATATAAAAGTCATTGGGCCCAAATTTGGCAATTCATTAGACCTTTATGGGTAGTATACTTATAACAAATAACAATCAGATATAAGCAAAAAAAAATTTTTGTAAAAATCCTAAGGGGTACCCCTTAGAAAAATTTTTTTTTAGTCAAAAATTAAAAGTATCGATTTATATTTATTTATATATGCTAATAATATATTTCAACCATGACAAATACGAATCCGGCAACGAAAAATTTATTTGACCTTTAGTTTTTTCAGAATAGTCGTTTAAAGTTCAACAAAATTTTGGGTCATATTTTTGACCTTCAATAACTCCAATTATATAAAAGTCATTGGGCCCAAATTTGGCAATTCATTAGACCTTTATGGGTAGTATACTTATAACAAATAACAATCAGATATAAGCAAAAAAAAATTTTTGTAAAAATCCTAAGGGGTACACCCCTTAGAAAAATTTTTTTTTAGTCAAAAATTAAAAGTATCGATTTATATTTATTTATATATGCTAATAATATATTTCAACCATGACAAATACGAATCCGGCAACGAAAAATTTATTTGACCTTTAGTTTTTTCAGAATAGTCGTTTAAAGTTCAACAAAATTTTGGGTCATATTTTTGACCTTCAATAACTCCAATTATATAAAAGTCATTGGGCCCAAATTTGGCAATTCATTAGACCTTTATGGGTAGTATACTTATAACAAATAACAATCAGATATAAGCAAAAAAAAATTTTTGTAAAAATCCTAAGGGGTACCCCTTAGAAAAATTTTTTTTTAGTCAAAAATTAAAAGTATCGATTTATATTTATTTATATATGCTAATAATATATTTCAACCATGACAAATACGAATCCGGCAACGAAAAATTTATTTGACCTTTAGTTTTTTCAGAATAGTCGTTTAAAGTTCAACAAAATTTTGGGTCATATTTTTGACCTTCAATAACTCCAATTATATAAAAGTCATTGGGCCCAAATTTGGCAATTCATTAGACCTTTATGGGTAGTATACTTATAACAAATAACAATCAGATATAAGCAAAAAAAATTTTTTGTAAAAATCCTAAGGGGTACCCCTTAGAAAAAATTTTTTTTAGTCAAAAATTAAAAGTATCGATTTATATTTATTTATATATGCTAATAATATATTTCAACCATGACAAATACGAATCCGGCAACGAAAAATTTATTTGACCTTTAGTTTTTTCAGAATGGTCGTTTAAAGTTCAACAAAATTTTGGGTCATATTTTTGACCTTCAATAACTCCAATTATATAAAAGTCATTGGGCCCAAATTTGGCAATTCATTAGACCTTTATGGGTAGTATACTTATAACAAATAACAATCAGATATAAGCAAAAAAAAATTTTTGTAAAAATCCTAAGGGGTACCCCTTAGAAAAATTTTTTTTTAGTCAAAAATTAAAAGTATCGATTTATATTTATTTATATATGCTAATAATATATTTCAACCATGACAAATACGAATCCGGCAACGAAAAATTTATTTGACCTTTAGTTTTTTCAGAATAGTCGTTTAAAGTTCAACAAAATTTTGGGTCATATTTTTGACCTTCAATAACTCCAATTATATAAAAGTCATTGGGCCCAAATTTGGCAATTCATTGGACCTTTATGGGTAGTATACTTATAACAAATAACAATCAGATATAAGCAAAAAAAAATTTTTGTAAAAATCCTAAGGGGTACCCCTTAGAAAAATTTTTTTTTAGTCAAAAATTAAAAGTATCGATTTATATTTATTTATATATGCTAATAATATATTTCAACCATGACAAATACGAATCCGGCAACGAAAAATTTATTTGACCTTTAGTTTTTTCAGAATAGTCGTTTAAAGTTCAACAAAATTTTGGGTCATATTTTTGACCTTCAATAACTCCAATTATATAAAAGTCATTGGGCCCAAATTTGGCAATTCATTAGACCTTTATGGGTAGTATACTTATAACAAATAACAATCAGATATAAGCAAAAAAATTTTTTTGTAAAAATCCTAAGGGGTACCCCTTAGAAAAATTTTTTTTTAGTCAAAAATTAAAAGTATCGATTTATATTTATTTATATATGCTAATAATATATTTCAACCATGACAAATACGAATCCGGCAACGAAAAATTTATTTGACCTTTAGTTTTTTCAGAATAGTCGTTTAAAGTTCAACAAAATTTTGGGTCATATTTTTGACCTTCAATAACTCCAATTATATAAAAGTCATTGGGCCCAAATTTGGCAATTCATTAGACCTTTATGGGTAGTATACTTATAACAAATAACAATCAGATATAAGCAAAAAAAAATTTTTGTAAAAATCCTAAGGGGTACCCCTTAGAAAAATTTTTTTTTAGTCAAAAATTAAAAGTATCGATTTATATTTATTTATATATGCTAATAATATATTTCAACCATGACAAATACGAATCCGGCAACGAAAAATTTATTTGACCTTTAGTTTTTTCAGAATAGTCGTTTAAAGTTCAACAAAATTTTGGGTTATATTTTTGACCTTCAATAACTCCAATTATATAAAAGTCATTGGGCCCAAATTTGGCAATTCATTAGACCTTTATGGGTAGTATACTTATAACAAATAACAATCAGATATAAGCAAAAAAAATTTTTTGTAAAAATCCTAAGGGGTACCCCTTAGAAAAATTTTTTTTTAGTCAAAAATTAAAAGTATCGATTTATATTTATTTATATATGCTAATAATATATTTCAACCATGACAAATACGAATCCGGCAACGAAAAATTTATTTGACCTTTAGTTTTTTCAGAATAGTCGTTTAAAGTTCAACAAAATTTTGGGTCATATTTTTGACCTTCAATAACTCCAATTATATAAAAGTCATTGGGCCCAAATTTGGCAATTCATTAGACCTTTATGGGTAGTATACTTATAACAAATAACAATCAGATATAAGCAAAAAAAAATTTTTGTAAAAATCCTAAGGGGTACCCCTTAGAAAAAATTTTTTTTAGTCAAAAATTAAAAGTATCGATTTATATTTATTTATATATGCTAATAATATATTTCAACCATGACAAATACGAATCCGGCAACGAAAAATTTATTTGACCTTTAGTTTTTTCAGAATAGTCGTTTAAAGTTCAACAAAATTTTGGGTCATATTTTTGACCTTCAATAACTCCAATTATATAAAAGTCATTGGGCCCAAATTTGGCAATTCATTAGACCTTTATGGGTAGTATACTTATAACAAATAACAATCAGATATAAGCAAAAAAAATTTTTTGTAAAAATCCTAAGGGGTACCCCTTAGAAAAATTTTTTTTTAGTCAAAAATTAAAAGTATCGATTTATATTTATTTATATATGCTAATAATATATTTCAACCATGACAAATACGAATCCGGCAACGAAAAATTTATTTGACCTTTAGTTTTTTCAGAATAGTCGTTTAAAGTTCAACAAAATTTTGGGTCATATTTTTGACCTTCAATAACTCCAATTATATAAAAGTCATTGGGCCCAAATTTGGCAATTCATTAGACCTTTATGGGTAGTATACTTATAACAAATAACAATCAGATATAAGCAAAAAAAAATTTTTGTAAAAATCCTAAGGGGTACCCCTTAGAAAAATTTTTTTTTAGTCAAAAATTAAAAGTATCGATTTATATTTATTTATATATGCTAATAATATATTTCAACCATGACAAATACGAATCCGGCAACGAAAAATTTATTTGACCTTTAGTTTTTTCAGAATAGTCGTTTAAAGTTCAACAAAATTTTGGGTCATATTTTTGACCTTCAATAACTCCAATTATATAAAAGTCATTGGGCCCAAATTTGGCAATTCATTAGACCTTTATGGGTAGTATACTTATAACAAATAACAATCAGATATAAGCAAAAAAAAATTTTTGTAAAAATCCTAAGGGGTACCCCTTAGAAAAATTTTTTTTTAGTCAAAAATTAAAAGTATCGATTTATATTTATTTATATATGCTAATAATATATTTCAACCATGACAAATACGAATCCGGCAACGAAAAATTTATTTGACCTTTAGTTTTTTCAGAATAGTCGTTTAAAGTTGAACAAAATTTTGGGTCATATTTTTGACCTTCAATAACTCCAATTATATAAAAGTCATTGGGCCCAAATTTGGCAATTCATTAGACCTTTATGGGTAGTATACTTATAACAAATAACAATCAGATATAAGCAAAAAAAAATTTTTGTAAAAATCCTAAGGGGTACCCCTTAGAAAAAATTTTTTTTAGTCAAAAATTAAAAGTATCGATTTATATTTATTTATATATGCTAATAATATATTTCAACCATGACAAATACGAATCCGGCAACGAAAAATTTATTTGACCTTTAGTTTTTTCAGAATAGTCGTTTAAAGTTGAACAAAATTTTGGGTCATATTTTTGACCTTCAATAACTCCAATTATATAGAAGTCATTGGGCCCAAATTTGGCAATTCATTAGACCTTTATGGGTAGTATACTTATAACAAATAACAATCAGATATAAGCAAAAAAAAATTTTTGTAAAAATCCTAAGGGGTACCCCTTAGAAAAAATTTTTTTTAGTCAAAAATTAAAAGTATCGATTTATATTTATTTATATATGCTAATAATATATTTCAACCATGACAAATACGAATCCGGCAACGAAAAATTTATTTGACCTTTAGTTTTTTCAGAATAGTCGTTTAAAGTTCAACAAAATTTTGGGTCATATTTTTGACCTTCAATAACTCCAATTATATAAAAGTCATTGGGCCCAAATTTGGCAATTCATTAGACCTTTATGGGTAGTATACTTATAACAAATAACAATCAGATATAAGCAAAAAAAATTTTTTGTAAAAATCCTAAGGGGTACCCCTTAGAAAAATTTTTTTTAGTCAAAAATTAAAAGTATCGATTTATATTTATTTATATATGCTAATAATATATTTCAACCATGACAAATACGAATCCGGCAACGAAAAATTTATTTGACCTTTAGTTTTTTCAGAATAGTCGTTTAAAGTTCAACAAAATTTTGGGTCATATTTTTGACCTTCAATAACTCCAATTATATAAAAGTCATTGGGCCCAAATTTGGCAATTCATTAGACCTTTATGGGTAGTATACTTATAACAAATAACAATCAGATATAAGCAAAAAAAATTTTTTTGTAAAAATCCTAAGGGGTACCCCTTAGAAAAATTTTTTTTTAGTCAAAAATTAAAAGTATCGATTTATATTTATTTATATATGCTAATAATATATTTCAACCATGACAAATACGAATCCGGCAACGAAAAATTTATTTGACCTTTAGTTTTTTCAGAATAGTCGTTTAAAGTTCAACAAAATTTTGGGTCATATTTTTGACCTTCAATAACTCCAATTATATAAAAGTCATTGGGCCCAAATTTGGCAATTCATTAGACCTTTATGGGTAGTATACTTATAACAAATAACAATCAGATATAAGCAAAAAAAAATTTTTGTAAAAATCCTAAGGCGTACCCCTTAGAAAAATTTTTTTTTAGTCAAAAATTAAAAGTATCGATTTATATTTATTTATATATGCTAATAATATATTTCAACCATGACAAATACGAATCCGGCAACGAAAAATTTATTTGACCTTTAGTTTTTTCAGAATAGTCGTTTAAAGTTGAACAAAATTTTGGGTCATATTTTTGACCTTCAATAACTCCAATTATATAAAAGTCATTGGGCCCAAATTTGGCAATTCATTAGACCTTTATGGGTAGTATCCTTATAACAAATAACAATCAGATATAAGCAAAAAAAAATTTTTGTAAAAATCCTAAGGGGTACCCCTTAGAAAAATTTTTTTTTAGTCAAAAATTAAAAGTATCGATTTATATTTATTTATATATGCTAATAATATATTTCAACCATGACAAATACGAATCCGGCAACGAAAAATTTATTTGACCTTTAGTTTTTTCAGAATAGTCGTTTAAAGTTCAACAAAATTTTGGGTCATATTTTTGACCTTCAATAACTCCAATTATATAAAAGTCATTGGGCCCAAATTTGGCAATTCATTAGACCTTTATGGGTAGTATACTTATAACAAATAACAATCAGATATAAGCAATAAAATTTTTTTGTAAAAATCCTAAGGGGTACCCCTTAGAAAAATTTTTTTTTAGTCAAAAATTAAAAGTATCGATTTATATTTATTTATATATGCTAATAATATATTTCAACCATGACAAATACGAATCCGGCAACGAAAAATTTATTTGACCTTTAGTTTTTTCAGAATAGTCGTTTAAAGTTCAACAAAATTTTGGGTCATATTTTTGACCTTCAATAACTCCAATTATATAAAAGTCATTGGGCCCAAATTTGGCAATTCATTAGACCTTTATGGGTAGTATACTTATAACAAATAACAATCAGATATAAGCAAAAAAAATTTTTTGTAAAAATCCTAAGGGGTACCCCTTAGAAAAATTTTTTTTTAGTCAAAAATTAAAAGTATCGATTTATATTTATTTATATATGCTAATAATATATTTCAACCATGACAAATACGAATCCGGCAACGAAAAATTTATTTGACCTTTAGTTTTTTCAGAATAGTCGTTTAAAGTTCAACAAAATTTTGGGTCATATTTTTGACCTTCAATAACTCCAATTATATAAAAGTCATTGGGCCCAAATTTGGCAATTCATTAGACCTTTATGGGTAGTATACTTATAACAAATAACAATCAGATATAAGCAAAAAAAAAATTTTGTAAAAATCCTAAGGGGTACCCCTTAGAAAAATTTTTTTTTAGTCAAAAATTAAAAGTATCGATTTATATTTATTTATATATGCTAATAATATATTTCAACCATGACAAATACGAATCCGGCAACGAAAAATTTATTTGACCTTTAGTTTTTTCAGAATAGTCGTTTAAAGTTCAACAAAATTTTGGGTCATATTTTTGACCTTCAATAACTCCAATTATATAAAAGTCATTGGGCCCAAATTTGGCAATTCATTAGACCTTTATGGGTAGTATACTTATAACAAATAACAATCAGATATAAGCAAAAAAAAATTTTTGTAAAAATCCTAAGGGGTACCCCTTAGAAAAATTTTTTTTTAGTCAAAAATTAAAAGTATCGATTTATATTTATTTATATATGCTAATAATATATTTCAACCATGACAAATACGAATCCGGCAACGAAAAATTTATTTGACCTTTAGTTTTTTCAGAATAGTCGTTTAAAGTTCAACAAAATTTTGGGTCATATTTTTGACCTTCAATAACTCCAATTATATAAAAGTCATTGGGCCCAAATTTGGCAATTCATTAGACCTTTATGGGTAGTATACTTATAACAAATAACAATCAGATATAAGCAAAAAAAAATTTTTGTAAAAATCCTAAGGGGTACCCCTTAGAAAAATTTTTTTTTAGCCAAAAATTAAAAGTATCGATTTATATTTATTTATATATGCTAATAATATATTTCAACCATGACAAATACGAATCCGGCAACGAAAAATTTATTTGACCTTTAGTTTTTTCAGAATAGTCGTTTAAAGTTCAACAAAATTTTGGGTCATATTTTTGACCTTCAATAACTCCAATTATATAAAAGTCATTGGGCCCAAATTTGGCAATTCATTAGACCTTTATGGGTAGTATACTTATAACAAATAACAATCAGATATAAGCAAAAAAAAATTTTTGTAAAAATCCTAAGGGGTACCCCTTAGAAAAATTTTTTTTTAGTCAAAAATTAAAAGTATCGATTTATATTTATTTATATATGCTAATAATATATTTCAACCATGACAAATACGAATCCGGCAACGAAAAATTTATTTGACCTTTAGTTTTTTCAGAATAGTCGTTTAAAGTTCAACAAAATTTTGGGTCATATTTTTGACCTTCAATAACTCCAATTATATAAAAGTCATTGGGCCCAAATTTGGCAATTCATTAGACCTTTATGGGTAGTATACTTATAACAAATAACAATCAGATATAAGCAAAAAAAATTTTTTGTAAAAATCCTAAGGGGTACCCCTTAGAAAAATTTTTTTTTAGTCAAAAATTAAAAGTATCGATTTATATTTATTTATATATGCTAATAATATATTTCAACTATGACAAATACGAATCCGGCAACGAAAAATTTATTTGACCTTTAGTTTTTTCAGAATAGTCGTTTAAAGTTGAACAAAATTTTGTGTCATATTTTTGACCTTCAATAACTCCAATTATATAAAAGTCATTGGGCCCAAATTTGGCAATTCATTAGAACTTTATGGGTAGTATACTTATAACAAATAACAATCAGATATAAGCAAAAAAAAATTTTTGTAAAAATCCTAAGGGGTACCCCTTAGAAAAAATTTTTTTTTGGTCAAAAATTAAAAGTATCGATTTATATTTATTTATATATGCTAATAATATATTTCAACCATGACAAATACGAATCCGGCAACGAAAAATTTATTTGACCTTTAGTTTTTTCAGAATAGTCGTTTAAAGTTCAACAAAATTTTGGGTCATATTTTTGACCTTCAATAACTCCAATAATATAAAAGTCATTGGGCCCAAATTTGGCAATTCATTAGACCTTTATGGGTAGTATACTTATAACAAATAACAATCAGATATAAGCAAAAAAAAATTTTTGTAAAAATCCTAAGGGGTACCCCTTAGAAAAATTTTTTTTTAGTCAAAAATTAAAAGTATCGATTTATATTTATTTATGTATTCTAATAATATATTTCAACCATGACAAATACGAATCCGGCAACGAAAAATTTATTTGACCTTTAGTTTTTTCAGAATAGTCGTTTAAAGTTCAACAAAATTTTGGGTCATATTTTTGACCTTCAATAACTCCAATTATATAAAAGTCATTGGGCCCAAATTTGGCAATTCATTAGACCTTTATGGGTAGTATACTTATAACAAATAACAATCAGATATAAGCAAAAAAAAATTTTGTAAAAATCCTAAGGGGTACCCCTTAGAAAAATTTTTTTTTAGTCAATAATTAAAAGTATCGATTTATATTTATTTATATATGCTAATAATATATTTCAACCATGACAAATACGAATCCGGCAACGAAAAATTTATTTGACCTTTAGTTTTTTCAGAATAGTCGTTTAAAGTTCAACAAAATTTTGGGTCATATTTTTGACCTTCAATAACTCCAATTATATAAAAGTCATTGGGCCCAAATTTGGCAATTCATTAGACCTTTATGGGTAGTATACTTATAACAAATAACAATCAGATATAAGCAAAAAAAAATTTTTGTAAAAATCCTAAGGGGTACCCCTTAGAAAAATTTTTTTTTAGTCAAAAATTAAAAGTATCGATTTATATTTATTTATATATGCTAATAATATATTTCAACCATGACAAATACGAATCCGGCAACGAAAAATTTATTTGACCTTTAGTTTTTTCAGAATAGTCGTTTAAAGTTCAACAAAATTTTGGGTCATATTTTTGACCTTCAATAACTCCAATTATATAAAAGTCATTGGGCCCAAATTTGGCAATTCATTAGACCTTTATGGGTAGTATACTTATAACAAATAACAATCAGATATAAGCAAAAAAAAATTTTTGTAAAAATCCTAAGGGGTACCCCTTAGAAAAAATTTTTTTTAGCCAAAAATTAAAAGTATCGATTTATATTTATTTATATATGCTAATAATATATTTCAACCATGACAAATACGAATCCGGCAACGAAAAATTTATTTGACCTTTAGTTTTTTCAGAATAGTCGTTTAAAGTTCAACAAAATTTTGGGTCATATTTTTGACCTTCAATAACTCCAATTATATAAAAGTCATTGGGCCCAAATTTGGCAATTCATTAGACCTTTATGGGTAGTATACTTATAACAAATAACAATCAGATATAAGCAAAAAAAAAATTTTGTAAAAATCCTAAGGGGTACCCCTTAGAAAAAATTTTTTTTAGTCAAAAATTAAAAGTATCGATTTATATTTATTTATATATGCTAATAATATATTTCAACCATGACAAATACGAATCCGGCAACGAAAAATTTATTTGACCTTTAGTTTTTTCAGAATAGTCGTTTAAAGTTCAACAAAATTTTGGGTCATATTTTTGACCTTCAATAACTCCAATTATATAAAAGTCATTGGGCCCAAATTTGGCAATTCATTAGACCTTTATGGGTAGTATACTTATAACAAATAACAATCAGATATAAGCAAAAAAATTTTTTTGTAAAAATCCTAAGGGGTACCCCTTAGAAAAATTTTTTTTTAGTCAAAAATTAAAAGTATCGATTTATATTTATTTATATATGCTAATAATATATTTCAACCATGACAAATACGAATCCGGCAACGAAAAATTTATTTGACCTTTAGTTTTTTCAGAATAGTCGTTTAAAGTTGAACAAAATTTTGGGTCATATTTTTGACCTTCAATAACTCCAATTATATAAAAGTCATTGGGCCCAAATTTGGCAATTCATTAGACCTTTATGGGTAGTATACTTATAACAAATAACAATCAGATATAAGCAAAAAAAATTTTTTGTAAAAATCCTAAGGGGTACCCCTTAGAAAAATTTTTTTTTAGTCAAAAATTAAAAGTATCGATTTATATTTATTTATATATGCTAATAATATATTTCAACCATGACAAATACGAATCCGGCAACGAAAAATTTATTTGACCTTTAGTTTTTTCAGAATAGTCGTTTAAAGTTCAACAAAATTTTGGGTCATATTTTTGACCTTCAATAACTCCAATTATATAAAAGTCATTGGGCCCAAATTTGGCAATTCATTAGACCTTTATGGGTAGTATACTTATAACAAATAACAATCAGATATAAGCAAAAAAAAATTTTTGTAAAAATCCTAAGGGGTACCCCTTAGAAAAATTTTTTTTTAGTCAAAAATTAAAAGTATCGATTTATATTTATTTATATATGCTAATAATATATTTCAACCATGACAAATACGAATCCGGCAACGAAAAATTTATTTGACCTTTAGTTTTTTCAGAATAGTCGTTTAAAGTTCAACAAAATTTTGGGTCATATTTTTGACCTTCAATAACTCCAATTATATAAAAGTCATTGGGCCCAAATTTGGCAATTCATTAGACCTTTATGGGTAGTATACTTATAACAAATAACAATCAGATATAAGCAAAAAAAAATTTTTGTAAAAATCCTAAGGGGTACCCCTTAGAAAAATTTTTTTTTAGTCAAAAATTAAAAGTATCGATTTATATTTATTTATATATGCTAATAATATATTTCAACCATGACAAATACGAATCCGGCAACGAAAAATTTATTTGACCTTTAGTTTTTTCAGAATAGTCGTTTAAAGTTCAACAAAATTTTGGGTCATATTTTTGACCTTCAATAACTCCAATTATATAAAAGTCATTGGGCCCAAATTTGGCAATTCATTAGACCTTTATGGGTAGTATACTTATAACAAATAACAATAAGATATAAGCAAAAAAAAATTTTTGTAAAAATCCTAAGGGGTACCCCTTAGAAAAATTTTTTTTTAGTCAAAAATTAAAAGTATCGATTTATATTTATTTATATATGCTAATAATATATTTCAACCATGACAAATACGAATCCGGCAACGAAAAATTTATTTGACCTTTAGTTTTTTCAGAATAGTCGTTTAAAGTTCAACAAAATTTTGGGTAATATTTTTGACCTTCAATAACTCCAATTATATAAAAGTCATTGGGCCCAAATTTGGCAATTCATTAGACCTTTATGGGTAGTATACTTATAACAAATAACAATCAGATATAAGCAAAAAAAATTTTTGTAAAAATCCTAAGGGGTACCCCTTAGAAAAATTTTTTTTTAGTCAAAAATTAAAAGTATCGATTTATATTTATTTATATATGCTAATAATATATTTCAACCATGACAAATACGAATCCGGCAACGAAAAATTTATTTGACCTTTAGTTTTTTCAGAATAGTCGTTTAAAGTTCAACAAAATTTTGGGTCATATTTTTGACCTTCAATAACTCCAATTATATAAAAGTCATTGGGCCCAAATTTGGCAATTCATTAGACCTTTATGGGTAGTATACTTATAACAAATAACAATCAGATATAAGCAAAAAAAAAATTTTGTAAAAATCCTAAGGGGTACCCCTTAGAAAAATTTTTTTTTAGTCAAAAATTAAAAGTATCGATTTATATTTATTTATATATGCTAATAATATATTTCAACCATGACAAATACGAATCCGGCAACGAAAAATTTATTTGACCTTTAGTTTTTTCAGAATAGTCGTTTAAAGTTCAACAAAATTTTGGGTCATATTTTTGACCTTCAATAACTCCAATTATATAAAAGTCATTGGGCCCAAATTTGGCAATTCATTAGACCTTTATGGGTAGTATACTTATAACAAATAACAATCAGATATAAGCAAAAAAAAATTTTTGTAAAAATCCTAAGGGGTACCCCTTAGAAAAATTTTTTTTTAGTCAAAAATTAAAAGTATCGATTTATATTTATTTATATATGCTAATAATATATTTCAACCATGACAAATACGAATCCGGCAACGAAAAATTTATTTGACCTTTAGTTTTTTCAGAATAGTCGTTTAAAGTTCAACAAAATTTTGGGTCATATTTTTGACCTTCAATAACTCCAATTATATAAAAGTCATTGGGCCCAAATTTGGCAATTCATTAGACCTTTATGGGTAGTATACTTATAACAAATAACAATCAGATATAAGCAAAAAAAAATTTTTGTAAAAATCCTAAGGGGTACCCCTTAGAAAAATTTTTTTTTAGTCAAAAATTAAAAGTATCGATTTATATTTATTTATATATGCTAATAATATATTTCAACCATGACAAATACGAATCCGGCAACGAAAAATTTATTTGACCTTTAGTTTTTTCAGAATAGTCGTTTAAAGTTCAACAAAATTTTGGGTAATATTTTTGACCTTCAATAACTCCAATTATATAAAAGTCATTGGGCCCAAATTTGGCAATTCATTAGACCTTTATGGGTAGTATACTTATAACAAATAACAATCAGATATAAGCAAAAAAAAATTTTTGTAAAAATCCTAAGGGGTACCCCTTAGAAAAATTTTTTTTTAGTCAAAAATTAAAAGTATCGATTTATATTTATTTATATATGCTAATAATATATTTCAACCATGACAAATACGAATCCGGCAACGAAAAATTTATTTGACCTTTAGTTTTTTCAGAATAGTCGTTTAAAGTTCAACAAAATTTTGGGTCATATTTTTGACCTTCAATAACTCCAATTATATAAAAGTCATTGGGCCCAAATTTGGCAATTCATTAGACCTTTATGGGTAGTATACTTATAACAAATAACAATCAGATATAAGCAAAAAAAAATTTTTGTAAAAATCCTAAGGGGTACCCCTTAGAAAAATTTTTTTTTAGTCAAAAATTAAAAGTATCGATTTATATTTATTTATATATGCTAATAATATATTTCAACCATGACAAATACGAATCCGGCAACGAAAAATTTATTTGACCTTTAGTTTTTTCAGAATAGTCGTTTAAAGTTCAACAAAATTTTGGGTCATATTTTTGACCTTCAATAACTCCAATTATATAAAAGTCATTGGGCCCAAATTTGGCAATTCATTAGACCTTTATGGGTAGTATACTTATAACAAATAACAATCAGATATAAGCAAAAAAAATTTTTTGTAAAAATCCTAAGGGGTACCCCTTAGAAAAATTTTTTTTTAGTCAAAAATTAAAAGTATCGATTTATATTAATTTATATATGCTAATAATATATTTCAACCATGACAAATACGAATCCGGCAACGAAAAATTTATTTGACCTTTAGTTTTTTCAGAATAGTCGTTTAAAGTTCAACAAAATTTTGGGTCATATTTTTGACCTTCAATAACTCCAATTATATAAAAGTCATTGGGCCCAAATTTGGCAATTCATTAGACCTTTATGGGTAGTATACTTATAACAAATAACAATCAGATATAAGCAAAAAAAATTTTTTGTAAAAATCCTAAGGGGTACCCCTTAGAAAAATTTTTTTTTAGTCAAAAATTAAAAGTATCGATTTATATTTATTTATATATGCTAATAATATATTTCAACCATGACAAATACGAATCCGGCAACGAAAAATTTATTTGACCTTTAGTTTTTTCAGAATAGTCGTTTAAAGTTCAACAAAATTTTGGGTCATATTTTTGACCTTCAATAACTCCAATTATATAAAAGTCATTGGGCCCAAATTTGGCAATTCATTAGACCTTTATGGGTAGTATACTTATAACAAATAACAATCAGATATAAGCAAAAAAAAATTTTTGTAAAAATCCTAAGGGGTACCCCTTAGAAAAATTTTTTTTTAGTCAAAAATTAAAAGTATCGATTTATATTTATTTATATATGCTAATAATATATTTCAACCATGACAAATACGAATCCGGCAACGAAAAATTTATTTGACCTTTAGTTTTTTCAGAATAGTCGTTTAAAGTTCAACAAAATTTTGGGTCATATTTTTGACCTTCAATAACTCCAATTATATAAAAGTCATTGGGCCCAAATTTGGCAATTCATTAGACCTTTATGGGTAGTATACTTATAACAAATAACAATCAGATATAAGCAAAAAAAATTTTTTGTAAAAATCCTAAGGGGTACCCCTTAGAAAAATTTTTTTTTAGTCAAAAATTAAAAGTATCGATTTATATTTATTTATATATGCTAATAATATATTTCAACCATGACAAATACGAATCCGGCAACGAAAAATTTATTTGACCTTTAGTTTTTTCAGAATAGTCGTTTAAAGTTCAACAAAATTTTAGGTCATATTTTTGACCTTCAATAACTCCAATTATATAAAAGTCATTGGGCCCAAATTTGGCAATTCATTAGACCTTTATGGGTAGTATACTTATAACAAATAACAATCAGATATAAGCAAAAAAAAAATTTTGTAAAAATCCTAAGGGGTACCCCTTAGAAAAAATTTTTTTTAGTCAAAAATTAAAAGTATCGATTTATATTTATTTATATATGCTAATAATATATTTCAACCATGACAAATACGAATCCGGCAACGAAAAATTTATTTGACCTTTAGTTTTTTCAGAATAGTTGTTTAAAGTTCAACAAAATTTTGGGTCATATTTTTGACCTTCAATAACTCCAATTATATAAAAGTCATTGGGCCCAAATTTGGCAATTCATTAGACCTTTATGGGTAGTATACTTATAACAAATAACAATCAGATATAAGCAAAAAAAAATTTTTGTAAAAATCCTAAGGGTTACCCCTTAGAAAAAATTTTTTTTAGTCAAAAATTAAAAGTATCGATTTATATTTATTTATATATGCTAATAATATATTTCAACCATGACAAATACGAATCCGGCAACGAAAAATTTATTTGACCTTTAGTTTTTTCAGAATAGTCGTTTAAAGTTCAACAAAATTTTGGGTCATATTTTTGACCTTCAATAACTCCAATTATATAAAAGTCATTGGGCCCAAATTTGGCAATTCATTAGACCTTTATGGGTAGTATACTTATAACAAATAACAATCAGATATAAGAAAAAAAAAATTTTTGTAAAAATCCTAAGGGGTACCCCTTAGAAAAATTTTTTTTTAGTCAAAAATTAAAAGTATCGATTTATATTTATTTATATATGCTAATAATATATTTCAACCATGACAAATACGAATCCGGCAACGAAAAATTTATTTGACCTTTAGTTTTTTCAGAATAGTCGTTTAAAGTTCAACAAAATTTTGGGTCATATTTTTGACCTTCAATAACTCCAATTATATAAAAGTCATTGGGCCCAAATTTGGCAATTCATTAGACCTTTATGGGTAGTATACTTATAACAAATAACAATCAGATATAAGCAAAAAAAAATTTTTGTAAAAATCCTAAGGGGTACCCCTTAGAAAAATTTTTTTTTAGTCAAAAATTAAAAGTATCGATTTATATTTATTTATATATGCTAATAATATATTTCAACCATGACAAATACGAATCCGGCAACGAAAAATTTATTTGACATTTAGTTTTTTCAGAATAGTCGTTTAAAGTTCAACAAAATTTTGGGTCATATTTTTGACCTTCAATAACTCCAATTATATAAAAGTCATTGGGCCCAAATTTGGCAATTCATTAGACCTTTATGGGTAGTATACTTATAACAAATAACAATCAGATATAAGCAAAAAAAAATTTTTGTAAAAATCCTAAGGGGTACCCCTTAGAAAAATTTTTTTTTAGTCAAAAATTAAAAGTATCGATTTATATTTATTTATATATGCTAATAATATATTTCAACCATGACAAATACGAATCCGGCAACGAAAAATTTATTTGACCTTTAGTTTTTTCAGAATAGTCGTTTAAAGTTCAACAAAATTTTGGGTCATATTTTTGACCTTCAATAACTCCAATTATATAAAAGTCATTGGGCCCAAATTTGGCAATTCATTAGACCTTTATGGGTAGTATACTTATAACAAATAACAATCAGATATAAGCAAAAAAAATTTTTTGTAAAAATCCTAAGGGGTACCCCTTAGAAAAATTTTTTTTTAGTCAAAAATTAAAAGTATCGATTTATATTTATTTATATATGCTAATAATATATTTCAACCATGACAAATACGAATCCGGCAACGAAAAATTTATTTGACCTTTAGTTTTTTCAGAATAGTCGTTTAAAGTTCAACAAAATTTTGGGTCATATTTTTGACCTTCAATAACTCCAATTATATAAAAGTCATTGGGCCCAAATTTGGCAATTCATTAGACCTTTATGGGTAGTATACTTATAACAAATAACAATCAGATATAAGCAAAAAAAAATTTTTGTAAAAATCCTAAGGGGTACCCCTTAGAAAAATTTTTTTTTAGTCAAAAATTAAAAGTATCGATTTATATTTATTTATATATGCTAATAATATATTTCAACCATGACAAATACGAATCCGGCAACGAAAAATTTATTTGACCTTTAGTTTTTTCAGAATAGTCGTTTAAAGTTCAACAAAATTTTGGGTCATATTTTTGACCTTCAATAACTCCAATTATATAAAAGTCATTGGGCCCAAATTTGGCAATTCATTAGACCTTTATGGGTAGTATACTTATAACAAATAACAATCAGATATAAGCAAAAAAAAATTTTTGTAAAAATCCTAAGGGGTACCCCTTAGAAAAATTTTTTTTTAGTCAAAAATTAAAAGTATCGATTTATATTTATTTATATATGCTAATAATATATTTCAACCATGACAAATACGAATCCGGCAACGAAAAATTTATTTGACCTTTAGTTTTTTCAGAATAGTCGTTTAAAGTTCAACAAAATTTTGGGTCATATTTTTGACCTTCAATAACTCCAATTATATAAAAGTCATTGGGCCCAAATTTGGCAATTCATTAGACCTTTATGGGTAGTATACTTATAACAAATAACAATCAGATATAAGCAAAAAAAAATTTTTGTAAAAATCCTAAGGGGTACCCCTTAGAAAAATTTTTTTTTAGTCAAAAATTAAAAGTATCGATTTATATTTATTTATATATGCTAATAATATATTTCAACCATGACAAATACGAATCCGGCAACGAAAAATTTATTTGACCTTTAGTTTTTTCAGAATAGTCGTTTAAAGTTCAACAAAATTTTGGGTCATATTTTTGACCTTCAATAACTCCAATTATATAAAAGTCATTGGGCCCAAATTTGGCAATTCATTAGACCTTTATGGGTAGTATACTTATAACAAATAACAATCAGATATAAGCAAAAAAAAATTTTTGTAAAAATCCTAAGGGGTACCCCTTAGAAAAATTTTTTTTTAGTCAAAAATTAAAAGTATCGATTTATATTTATTTATATATGCTAATAATATATTTCAACCATGACAAATACGAATCCGGCAACGAAAAATTTATTTGACCTTTAGTTTTTTCAGAATAGTCGTTTAAAGTTCAACAAAATTTTGGGTCATATTTTTGACCTTCAATAACTCCAATTATATAAAAGTCATTGGGCCCAAATTTGGCAATTCATTAGACCTTTATGGGTAGTATACTTATAACAAATAACAATCAGATATAAGCAAAAAAAATTTTTTGTAAAAATCCTAAGGGGTACCCCTTAGAAAAATTTTTTTTTAGTCAAAAATTAAAAGTATCGATTTATATTTATTTATATATGCTAATAATATATTTCAACCATGACAAATACGAATCCGGCAACGAAAAATTTATTTGACCTTTAGTTTTTTCAGAATAGTCGTTTAAAGTTCAACAAAATTTTGGGTCATATTTTTGACCTTCAATAACTCCAATTATATAAAAGTCATTGGGCCCAAATTTGGCAATTCATTAGACCTTTATGGGTAGTATACTTATAACAAATAACAATCAGATATAAGCAAAAAAAAATTTTTGTAAAAATCCTAAGGGGTACCCCTTAGAAAAAATTTTTTTTAGTCAAAAATTAAAAGTATCGATTTATATTTATTTATATATGCTAATAATATATTTCAACCATGACAAATACGAATCCGGCAACGAAAAATTTATTTGACCTTTAGTTTTTTCAGAATAGTCGTTTAAAGTTCAACAAAATTTTGGGTCATATTTTTGACCTTCAATAACTCCAATTATATAAAAGTCATTGGGCCCAAATTTGGCAATTCATTAGACCTTTATGGGTAGTATACTTATAACAAATAACAATCAGATATAAGAAAAAAAAAATTTTTTGTAAAAATCCTAAGGGGTACCCCTTAGAAAATTTTTTTTTTAGTCAAAAATTAAAAGTATCGATTTATATTTATTTATATATGCTAATAATATATTTCAACCATGACAAATACGAATCCGGCAACGAAAAATTTATTTGACCTTTAGTTTTTTCAGAATAGTCGTTTAAAGTTGAACAAAATTTTGGGTCATATTTTTGACCTTCAATAACTCCAATTATATAAAAGTCATTGGGCCCAAATTTGGCAATTCATTAGACCTTTATGGGTAGTATACTTATAACAAATAACAATCAGATATAAGCAAAAAAAAATTTTTGTAAAAATCCTAAGGGGTACCCCTTAGAAAAATTTTTTTTTAGTCAAAAATTAAAAGTATCGATTTATATTTATTTATATATGCTAATAATATATTTCAACCATGACAAATACGAATCCGGCAACGAAAAATTTATTTGACCTTTAGTTTTTTCAGAATAGTCGTTTAAAGTTCAACAAAATTTTGGGTCATATTTTTGACCTTCAATAACTCCAATTATATAAAAGTCATTGGGCCCAAATTTGGCAATTCATTAGACCTTTATGGGTAGTATACTTATAACAAATAACAATCAGATATAAGCAAAAAAAATTTTTTGTAAAAATCCTAAGGGGTACCCCTTAGAAAAATTTTTTTTAGTCAAAAATTAAAAGTATCGATTTATATTTATTTATATATGCTAATAATATATTTCAACCATGACAAATACGAATCCGGCAACGAAAAATTTATTTGACCTTTAGTTTTTTCAGAATAGTCGTTTAAAGTTCAACAAAATTTTGGGTCATATTTTTGACCTTCAATAACTCCAATTATATAAAAGTCATTGGGCCCAAATTTGGCAATTCATTAGACCTTTATGGGTAGTATACTTATAACAAATAACAATCAGATATAAGCAAAAAAAAATTTTTGTAAAAATCCTAAGGGGTACCCTTTAGAAAAATTTTTTTTTAGTCAAAAATTAAAAGTATCGATTTATATTTATTTATATATGCTAATAATATATTTCAACCATGACAAATACGAATCCGGCAACGAAAAATTTATTTGACCTTTAGTTTTTTCAGAATAGTCGTTTAAAGTTCAACAAAATTTTGGGTCATATTTTTGACCTTCAATAACTCCAATTATATAAAAGTCATTGGGCCCAAATTTGGCAATTCATTAGACCTTTATGGGTAGTATACTTATAACAAATAACAATCAGATATAAGCAAAAAAAAAATTTTGTAAAAATCCTAAGGGGTACCCCTTAGAAAAATTTTTTTTTAGTCAAAAATTAAAAGTATCGATTTATATTTATTTATATATGCTAATAATATATTTCAACCATGACAAATACGAATCCGGCAACGAAAAATTTATTTGACCTTTAGTTTTTTCAGAATAGTCGTTTAAAGTTCAACAAAATTTTGGGTCATATTTTTGACCTTCAATAACTCCAATTATATAAAAGTCATTGGGCCCAAATTTGGCAATTCATTAGACCTTTATGGGTAGTATACTTATAACAAATAACAATCAGATATAAGCAAAAAAAATTTTTTGTAAAAATCCTAAGGGGTACCCCTTAGAAAAATTTTTTTTTAGTCAAAAATTAAAAGTATCGATTTATATTTATTTATATATGCTAATAATATATTTCAACCATGACAAATACGAATCCGGCAACGAAAAATTTATTTGACCTTTAGTTTTTTCAGAATAGTCGTTTAAAGTTCAACAAAATTTTGGGTCATATTTTTGACCTTCAATAACTCCAATTATATAAAAGTCATTGGGCCCAAATTTGGCAATTCATTAGACCTTTATGGGTAGTATACTTATAACAAATAACAATCAGATATAAGCAAAAAAAAATTTTTGTAAAAATCCTAAGGGGTACCCCTTAGAAAAATTTTTTTTTAGTCAAAAATTAAAAGTATCGATTTATATTTATTTATATATGCTAATAATATATTTCAACCATGACAAATACGAATCCGGCAACGAAAAATTTATTTGACCTTTAGTTTTTTCAGAATAGTCGTTTAAAGTTCAACAAAATTTTGGGTCATATTTTTGACCTTCAATAACTCCAATTATATAAAAGTCATTGGGCCCAAATTTGGCAATTCATTAGACCTTTATGGGTAGTATACTTATAACAAATAACAATCAGATATAAGCAAAAAAAAAATTTTGTAAAAATCCTAAGGGGTACCCCTTAGAAAAATTTTTTTTTAGTCAAAAATTAAAAGTATCGATTTATATTTATTTATATATGCTAATAATATATTTCAACCATGACAAATACGAATCCGGCAACGAAAAATTTATTTGACCTTTAGTTTTTTCAGAATAGTCGTTTAAAGTTCAACAAAATTTTGGGTCATATTTTTGACCTTCAATAACTCCAATTATATAAAAGTCATTGGGCCCAAATTTGGCAATTCATTAGACCTTTATGGGTAGTATACTTATAACAAATAACAATCAGATATAAGCAAAAAAAATTTTTTGTAAAAATCCTAAGGGGTACCCCTTAGAAAAATTTTTTTTTAGTCAAAAATTAAAAGTATCGATTTATATTTATTTATATATGCTAATAATATATTTCAACCATGACAAATACGAATCCGGCAACGAAAAATTTATTTGACCTTTAGTTTTTTCAGAATAGTCGTTTAAAGTTCAACAAAATTTTGGGTCATATTTTTGACCTTCAATAACTCCAATTATATAAAAGTCATTGGGCCCAAATTTGGCAATTCATTAGACCTTTATGGGTAGTATACTTATAACAAATAACAATCAGATATAAGCAAAAAAAATTTTTTGTAAAAATCCTAAGGGGTACCCCTTAGAAAAATTTTTTTTTAGTCAAAAATTAAAAGTATCGATTTATATTTATTTATATATGCTAATAATATATTTCAACCATGACAAATACGAATCCGGCAACGAAAAATTTATTTGACCTTTAGTTTTTTCAGAATAGTCGTTTAAAGTTCAACAAAATTTTGGGTCATATTTTTGACCTTCAATAACTCCAATTATATAAAAGTCATTGGGCCCAAATTTGGCAATTCATTAGACCTTTATGGGTAGTATACTTATAACAAATAACAATCAGATATAAGCAAAAAAAAATTTTTGTAAAAATCCTAAGGGGTACCCCTTAGAAAAATTTTTTTTTAGTCAAAAATTAAAAGTATCGATTTATATTTATTTATATATGCTAATAATATATTTCAACCATGACAAATACGAATCCGGCAACGAAAAATTTATTTGACCTTTAGTTTTTTCAGAATAGTCGTTTAAAGTTCAACAAAATTTTGGGTCATATTTTTGACCTTCAATAACTCCAATTATATAAAAGTCATTGGGCCCAAATTTGGCAATTCATTAGACCTTTATGGGTAGTATACTTATAACAAATAACAATCAGATATAAGCAAAAAAAATTTTTTGTAAAAATCCTAAGGGGTACCCCTTAGAAAAATTTTTTTTTAGTCAAAAATTAAAAGTATCGATTTATATTTATTTATATATGCTAATAATATATTTCAACCATGACAAATACGAATCCGGCAACGAAAAATTTATTTGACCTTTAGTTTTTTCAGAATAGTCGTTTAAAGTTCAACAAAATTTTGGGTCATATTTTTGACCTTCAATAACTCCAATTATATAAAAGTCATTGGGCCCAAATTTGGCAATTCATTAGACCTTTATGGGTAGTATACTTATAACAAATAACAATCAGATATAAGCAAAAAAAATTTTTTGTAAAAATCCTAAGGGGTACCCCTTAGAAAAATTTTTTTTTAGTCAAAAATTAAAAGTATCGATTTATATTTATTTATATATGCTAATAATATATTTCAACCATGACAAATACGAATCCGGCAACGAAAAATTTATTTGACCTTTAGTTTTTTCAGAATAGTCGTTTAAAGTTCAACAAAATTTTGGGTCATATTTTTGACCTTCAATAACTCCAATTATATAAAAGTCATTGGGCCCAAATTTGGAAATTCATTAGACCTTTATGGGTAGTATACTTATAACAAATAACAATCAGATATAAGCAAAAAAAAATTTTTGTAAAAATCCTAAGGGGTACCCCTTAGAAAAATTTTTTTTTAGTCAAAAATTAAAAGTATCGATTTATATTTATTTATATATGCTAATAATATATTTCAACCATGACAAATACGAATCCGACAACGAAAAATTTATTTGACCTTTAGTTTTTTCAGAATAGTCGTTTAAAGTTCAACAAAATTTTGGGTCATATTTTTGACCTTCAATAACTCCAATTATATAAAAGTCATTGGGCCCAAATTTGGCAATTCATTAGACCTTTATGGGTAGTATACTTATAACAAATAACAATCAGATATAAGCAAAAAAAATTTTTTGTAAAAATCCTAAGGGGTACCCCTTAGAAAAATTTTTTTTTAGTCAAAAATTAAAAGTATCGATTTATATTTATTTATATATGCTAATAATATATTTCAACCATGACAAATACGAATCCGGCAACGAAAAATTTATTTGACCTTTAGTTTTTTCAGAATAGTCGTTTAAAGTTCAACAAAATTTTGGGTCATATTTTTGACCTTCAATAACTCCAATTATATAAAAGTCATTGGGCCCAAATTTGGCAATTCATTAGACCTTTATGGGTAGTATACTTATAACAAATAACAATCAGATATAAGCAAAAAAAATTTTTTGTAAAAATCCTAAGGGGTACCCCTTAGAAAAATTTTTTTTTAGTCAAAAATTAAAAGTATCGATTTATATTTATTTATATATGCTAATAATATATTTCAACCATGACAAATACGAATCCGGCAACGAAAAATTTATTTGACCTTTAGTTTTTTCAGAATAGTCGTTTAAAGTTCAACAAAATTTTGGGTCATATTTTTGACCTTCAATAACTCCAATTATATAAAAGTCATTGGGCCCAAATTTGGCAATTCATTAGACCTTTATGGGTAGTATACTTATAACAAATAACAATCAGATATAAGCAAAAAAAATTTTTTGTAAAAATCCTAAGGGGTACCCCTTAGAAAAATTTTTTTTTAGTCAAAAATTAAAAGTATCGATTTATATTTATTTATATATGCTAATAATATATTTCAACCATGACAAATACGAATCCGGCAACGAAAAATTTATTTGACCTTTAGTTTTTTCAGAATAGTCGTTTAAAGTTCAACAAAATTTTGGGTCATATTTTTGACCTTCAATAACTCCAATTATATAAAAGTCATTGGGCCCAAATTTGGAAATTCATTAGACCTTTATGGGTAGTATACTTATAACAAATAACAATCAGATATAAGCAAAAAAAATTTTTTGTAAAAATCCTAAGGGGTACCCCTTAGAAAAATTTTTTTTTAGTCAAAAATTAAAAGTATCGATTTATATTTATTTATATATGCTAATAATATATTTCAACCATGACAAATACGAATCCGGCAACGAAAAATTTATTTGACCTTTAGTTTTTTCAGAATAGTCGTTTAAAGTTCAACAAAATTTTGGGTCATATTTTTGACCTTCAATAACTCCAATTATATAAAAGTCATTGGGCCCAAATTTGGCAATTCATTAGACCTTTATGGGTAGTATACTTATAACAAATAACAATCAGATATAAGCAAAAAAAAATTTTTGTAAAAATCCTAAGGGGTACCCCTTAGAAAAATTTTTTTTTAGTCAAAAATTAAAAGTATCGATTTATATTTATTTATATATGCTAATAATATATTTCAACCATGACAAATACGAATCCGGCAACGAAAAATTTATTTGACCTTTAGTTTTTTCAGAATAGTCGTTTAAAGTTCAACAAAATTTTGGGTCATATTTTTGACCTTCAATAACTCCAATTATATAAAAGTCATTGGGCCCAAATTTGGCAATTCATTAGACCTTTATGGGTAGTATACTTATAACAAATAACAATCAGATGTAAGCAAAAAAAAATTTTTGTAAAAATCCTAAGGGGTACCCCTTAGAAAAAATTTTTTTTAGTCAAAAATTAAAAGTATCGATTTATATTTATTTATATATGCTAATAATATATTTCAACCATGACAAATACGAATCCGGCAACGAAAAATTTATTTGACCTTTAGTTTTTTCAGAATAGTCGTTTAAAGTTCAACAAAATTTTGGGTCATATTTTTGACCTTCAATAACTCCAATTATATAAAAGTCATTGGGCCCAAATTTGGCAATTCATTAGACCTTTATGGGTAGTATACTTATAACAAATAACAATCAGATATAAGCAAAAAAAAATTTTTGTAAAAATCATAAGGGGTACCCCTTAGAAAAATTTTTTTTTAGTCAAAAATTAAAAGTATCGATTTATATTTATTTATATATGCTAGTAATATATTTCAACCATGACAAATACGAATCCGGCAACGAAAAATTTATTTGACCTTTAGTTTTTTCAGAATAGTCGTTTAAAGTTGAACAAAATTTTGAGTCAAATTTTTGACCTTCAATAACTCCAATTATATAAAAGTCATTGGACCCAAATTTGGCAATTCATTAGAACTTTATGGGTAGTATACTTATAACAAATAACAATCAGATATAAGCAAAAAAAAAATTTTGAAAAAATTTTAAGGGGTAGGTTTTAAATTTTTTTTTTTTGAGTTAATAGGGGGCGGGGCGCGGTCGTTTTAAACATTTTAAAATAACCCTGAAACGGAAAATAATAAACCTATAAATTTTATATATTTATATATAATTAGAAACATTAATATTAAAAGATAGAATCGTGTCCTTCCGATTATTTACAATAGGGGGTGCCGTCGTTTTAAACATTTTAAAATAACCCTGATACGGGAAATGATAAACTTATAATTTTTATATATTTACAATTAGAAACATTAATATTAAAAGTTAGAATTGTTTCCTTCTCTTTATTTAGAACAGGGGGCGAGTTAAATTATACCATTTATGTAAAAATAATATATATATTTAAACATTCTACAAGTTATTTGTATTTGTAGATAGTTAAATATAATTATGTTTGGTATATTATTGTATGAGGTTTATCAGGGGTCACCTCATAGGCACTCGCAGCTATAGTGGCGAAAACACTGCATGAATTACCTTAAAAACATATATACAAAATTGTATGTATTTAAACGTTCTATGAACCTAGTAGTATAATTTTTTGTTGCTTGGTGGCAGCACCTACGTGTTCAAATTCACAATTTTATAAAGAAATTCAATAAAATAATATATGAATTTATGTTTTCCAGCGCGCGTTGACGTTCCAAGTATAACAGACTTGCACAAACCAAAATTCTATTTTTACATTGTTGTTTGTTAACTGTTGTTCGAAATTGAAACATGTAGAACTACTTGTTCTAGCGTAGAAAATATGTTGAATTAATATGTAAAAAAAATACTACGCGAAGCAGCAAGATTTTGCACTATTTTCCAACAATTTTATGAATGAAATAAACATGCAATTAATTCATAAATGAGCACAAGACGGTACTAAAAGTTTTGATTATATTTACATAGAAATTTATTGAATTATTAATTCAAAAAAATATGAAATGTTGACATTGTTTTTTTTACATTAAACCACAATAATTTGAAACTATTTTGTGATAATAATATTATTTTCTTTTCATTTTAAACAAATTTTTAATCCGTTTTCAAATATGAATTCGACATATTTTTATTATTATTATTTTTGACTTTATTATTACATATCTCAAAAACTATTTGAGATAATTTAATTTTCTTTGAAAATTTGAAATTCTTGAAGATTTCTGCGAAAGACATGTTAAAATTAATTAATTTTGACTGGTGGTTAAATTTTTGCTAAGCATTTATTAAAAATGGTCAAAATCTTTAAACATATTTCAAAAATTATAACAAATTTTGAATTTACGGTCCTATATCTCAAAAACTAATTAAAATATTTTAATTTTGTTTGAAAATTTGAAATCCTTGTAGATTTCTGTATAAAACACATAAAAATTAATTAATTTTAACCAGTAGTTAAATTTTTACCAAATTTTATTCACAAAATGGTCAAAAACATACTGTAGTCAAAATAAAAAATGTCAAAATTTTAAAAAAAGTTTCAAACAAACCCTACTTCAAATTAAAAGATAAACAACTTTTTCTTATAAAATTTTTGCCTAAACCCTTTCAGTTTGCCAAAAATCAAGTGACCTACTTATTTCAATAACCTACCTTGTATTGTCGAAATTTTGGCCAAAATCCAAGGTGCCGTTGATATTTCGTCCCTGCTTTTTTCAACACACTTCAAACAACACAAACATAGTCGAAATTTTGTCCAAATAAACTTGTAACACTGATAAACATTAATACTTGTCACTAATAACATTTAGCATTATTGTTTATATGAATTAAACAGTTAATATTATATTTTCAAGTAAACTAAAACACTAAATACAAGTTTGAGAATCTTATTTCATCTTTACACTTATTATCCTTTGTTAAAAATGTCCTTAAAAGGTCCTTAAAGTCTATTTACCCAACTTGCAAACGTTTAACACAACACAAATCGCAGCCATTTTGATGTAAATGTCAAGTTAATTAACAAATATATGTATTTCATTTATGTGATGATTATAAATACTGATAATTCATATTTAGCAATAATATTAATAAATATAAACTTTTTTGAAGTTAAATTTTGAAATTTCTTTTTAAAAATTGGGGAGCATTTCCAAAAAAGACCCTATTTTGTATTGGTAGTGACATCTGTTGTCAACAAATGTGTACTATATACGTGAAAATATTATAAAATATTTAAAATTATTTTTATGTATCCTGAGATATTCAAAATCATTGAATTTATAATAGTTTTTAATAATATATTTTTTGTATAACAAACATAGTCGAAATATTGTTATTTTAGCTAGAAAATGAATTTTCTCAAATCTGCTAATACCTATTCAATATTACTAGTGTACTCTATGGTGAAAATTGTGAACTATTTTTTAATGTTATCTTGTGAATTAGTACGTTGATGTATCGTGTAAATCAATACTTGGATCATTCAAATTCACCAATCAGATTTCTAGAAATGTTGTGGTATATTTGAAACATGTGTTAATTTTTGAATAGGGTATTTTTACATATGTAAATCTTTTTTTTTTAAATTATGCATTATTATGGACATTTGGTTTCAAAAATATTATTTTATTAATTTATTCGTAGCCACTAGACCAGTAGAGTAAATATTTTGAAAATTATTTGATAATAATAAGTTCATTGACCTTTGCAAATACTGATAAATATTGTTCTACGTATTTATTTATAGAAATTGGACCAGTTAAATATGAATTTTGAATTTTATGTAAGAAAGTACGTAAAATCCAATGGTGCAATCGACAACGTGGTTGTTTGTTACTCAAAATTTGGTAAAGGTACAAATTTGTCGATAGCACCATTGAATTCTACGTACTTTCTTACATAAATTTCAAAATTCATACTTAATTGGTCCAATTTCTATAAATAAATACGTAGAACAATATTTATCAGTATTTGCAAAGGTCAATGAACTTTAGATTAACAAATAATTTTCAAAATATTTACTCTACTGGTCTAGCAGTTTCGAATAAATTAATAAAACAATAGTTATAAAAGCAAATATCCAAAATAATGCATAATTTTTGAAAAAAATTAATTATATATGTAAAATACCCTATTCAAAAATTAACACATGTTTCAAATATACCACAACATTTCTTGAAATCTGATTGGTCAATTTGAATGATCCAAGTTTTGATTTTCGCCTATTTACACGACACATCAACGTACTTAGTTACACCACAACATGAAATAATAGTTTTTTCATCATAGATTACACTAGTAGGATTGAATTGGTTTCAACAATTTTGAGAAAATCCATTTTATAGCTAAAATAACAATATTTCGACTATGTTTGTCATACAAAAAATATTTTATTAAAAACTATTATAAATTACATCTTAATTCAATGATTTTGAATATCTCAGGATGCATAAAAATAATTATAAATATTTTCACGTATATAGTACAAATTTTATAACTAGAGATGGCAGTACAAATATCGAAATATACAAAATTTAATGAAAAAATTAATAAAATTATTGTTTTTACTTAATAGAACTATTATTTTGATAAAAATATATTATAAATTATAATATACACAGAATTAGACATATTAATAATAAAAGTTAGAATTGTTTTATGATTTTTATGAATAAAAATCAATAATAATCAATAAAATAAAATATTAGTAATCTCATTGCAATAAATTTAAAAATTCACAGTGTCTGCATTTATAATATTTAAGTAACCAAATTTTGGAAATATATAGGATTCAACCCGTAGATTACAAAAATCGAGGTGCCGAATTTTTATCTCCACCCATTTTTGGGTGTGTGAGTCATATCTCAAAAATGGTAAAACTTATAAACAAAATTATATAAAATACACATTAATAATATTATTTTAAGTAACTTTTTTTAATATAATGCCCCAATTTTAAAATATAAATTAATATATTTGATTATTTACTGGAAATATTTTCAAAGTCCCGCTTTAGTTAACAAAGTGTGATCATAGATGTCTCTGAACTTGTGATTTGTGTCATATGGTTTGAAATATGAAATATTACAACCGCGTACGTCTCGTTATCTAAATTGTTTATTACATTAAATTGAACATTAATATATTGGCAGATTATTAATACAGGTATGGAAAGTGTTGTGTATAAATATTTTTACTGTGCTGCAAATAATATCGCAATGTTTATATTTGAAAGTGTGGTTATAGTTTTTGTTTGTACTTTAGTTTTGTTTTTAAGGATTTTAGCAACTGTTTCAAGACAGTTTAGAGGTAATTAAAGATTTCGAAAACCTGGAAAACCAATACGTGGTAAGTAATAAATATATTTGAAGACATTCAAAATCCTTAGGTGTCCGCAGCTTCCAAACAAATTGAAATACATACATTAAATCCTTAGTAGTGTCCCTATGACCATTTTTATGTATTTTCCTAAGTCCAATAAAGATTTTACCCAAGTTTAATTAAGATTTATTGTGTCTGTTGTAATTTTTAAATCTTCAGGTTATTTTCTCCGACAACATATGATCAAGAAATTAAGGTAGGGTATCAATTTGGATGTTTTTAATATATTCTGACGAGATATAAATAAACACCCAAAACTGGGATACGGTAGGTGCAAACCTGTTGCATGCATCGTTCAAGTCTCACGTTCTGATCAATAAAATTTGTATTTCTTTACAGAATTGAATGAAATTTGGTACACAGCACGTTTAAAATATGCCGAATCTAATTATGATACTCCCATATATTTACTGTGAGTGGTTTTGACAGAAAAAAATGTTAATCTTGAGGGTTGCACCGACAGGAATTTTATGAAGTTTAAATGTATTTTAACTGTGTTTAATCTTATTGGGGCTTACCACACAGTTAAAATAAGGTGTGTAGATAACAGTAGTGTAGTTTAGATTACATTAAACCACTCGACAGTTCGTATTTTCAGTGGAATTGAAGCAATTTGTGAGGTTAGCTCTAAACCTGAAAACGTATGAATGCCAATCCTGTAAATTTTAATTGCTTGTCCTAAATATGGGTATAGGGATTGAAAATTATGTATATTTTGATTTTTTAATAAAAAAAAATCATCTCGATTATTTAAATATGCGTTTTTTGGTACTTATTTCTGGGTGACGACAATACGAAAGATTTGGGCTTCCATTTCTCTTATACGTAAACAAATTACCATAAAAATGGGTATACACGTTCAGAACGATATATATTTTAATTTTTATATCGACACTATAATCCCCGTTTTACAAATAAATGAACCGATTGCCCCAAAAGTGGGCATAGATGTTTGAAATGATGCCTATTTTGATTGTCATATTAAATAAACCCGTCTTGGTTGCGCAAAAATGTCATCCGTTTTGGTTGAGCAACAGCTTCTCTCTCATGCACCCAAAACTGGGTTTTATGGGCTGAAACGTGGGCAGAATGTTTGGCGGCATGTCTATTTTATGTTTTGCATGCCAAAAGGGCCGTAGATTGTGGGAAAAAGTACTATTTTGTAATTAATCAGGCATTTGGCAGGACATTTCGTTCAATTTGTCACACATAAAAATGGGTTTTTAGGGTTTGTGGTGGCGGTTTGTGTATTTATTCGGGCTGTATTTTACATTTCTTGCGCCAAAAGGGCCGCAAATTGTGCGGGAAACGTTTAATAGACCCAAATCCTTCCATCGTGAGGTTATGCGATTTTGCGATTTAGGATATTAAATTAATAAATAGAGGTAAGAAACTATTCATAATAGGTTTTTATTATAATTTTTCATCGTTTTGGGGTGTAAAACATGTGTATAGAGCATTTTTTGGTCATAATTATTTCATATATAGAAGTGTCACCTTGAATATTTGAGGCTATTTTTCTCCCATTAAAAAAATTATAATCGCGAAAGTGAATATACCATTAGAATCAGCAAAAAATAGCGCATCTTTTAGAAATATTAATTGATTTTTAGAATAAAATTAAAAAAACGATTCGATTTTGTTTATATTTGCTGGTTGAGGGAAGACATACGTCCACCATTTTCAAGTGACCGTTATGTGTATTCGGGCAATGACGTATGTCCAGTCGTGACCCATCGGCTAGATTTGACAAGTGTCGGCCATAGTTTTTTAAGGCGTCTTAGGGTGCGGACGTATTGTGTAGTTGCTCCGCAAAATTAATTATTTTTTTAGTTAATTAATATAAAATATTGATTAAAACGATTATTATAGTGAGTAATTAACAAATATTGCTTGGAATTTGTAAATTTTAGTATGTAAATTAAAATTTTTTTTTGGAAAACTTATGTGGAGTGGTAATTTCCAAGATGGCTGATGGTAACATATGTGAAGTGAAGTTGTCTCTAGTGAGAGAAAAGTGGTTAGGGATTAATAATCTGTTTTATCGGCATTTAGTGAATAAGTGACAGTGATTATGTTCCAATAGTGACTGGTGTTCTTGAATTATCGAACAGTGTTCCGGGTTCCGGGTCCATCGCCTCCAAAGCAGATTTCATTTTAATCCGGGCGGCTTTCCAGACCATTCCGGGGGAGTATTCCGGTCTTCGAACACAAAAAAATAGTAGGAAAAGTTTTTTTAGCCATTTGCCTCCCAGCATATGTACTCAAATGTATATTTTTTCCCAATTGTTAGCTACTAGTTTTAAAAATTTACTAATACATGTTTTTTTTCATGCCTAATCAAATTGTTCACAGCCTAATCCTTTCTTTCATGCTCTCTTTCAGCTAGGTTAAGTTATTTTCATAAAATTTCAGAGGTAGGGACATATTTAGGTTAGCCTGCCGCGCAGAGCCTGAAGTCCTGCTGAGCTTGAAGGCCCCCCATGGCGATCAGACGAGCCCGAGGACAAGGATTAATAATTTTTCATTCTTAGTTTAAGCTAGATTTAATTAGGTTAGAAATCTTTGAATGGTTGTAAAAATATCCAATCGTACATATACAAGTAAATTTTAAAGTTTTATTGAATATTTTGAATAAAAAACGTACGAAATTTGGAGTTTTTACCGTGATAATATATACCTATTTGTTTAACTAAATAATAATGTTTTGATAATTGGATGACATATAAATAGCAAAGTACCATTTTCAACAATAACCTCAAAATTTTAATTAAACACATAAGAATTTTATATATAAACAGTTCAAATAATCAATCAATATTTGTCAATATATTTGTAGAATATTCAAACAATTAATTTGGTGCTTTGTTAATAAAAATGAATCAACAATTGATATATTTATGTTAGTGTATTGTTGTTTAATATGTATGGTATATATTTCACCCCCGCTGGAAGGCAAAACCTTGTTGTATTTTTGGATAATTACTCATATTAACCCTCCGTGAAAGAGTTGTTAATTGGCGAAAATGATTAATAATAATCAATGGCATAAAATTATTTTTTTTGCTGTTAAAGTATAAATAATTTAAACAATGATTATCGGTTCATTTCGGAGAAATTGCTTAAAACAGTGTCAAAATTATTAATTTTGTTGCAATATTTTATCCAAATATTAATAAATAAAGAAAACTGTTCTAATAAACATTAAAATCGTTTTTAACCTAGAAATGATTAAATTTTGATAGTATATTTGCCAGTTCAGGTTATGTTACTAATACGTAATTGATATTTTTTAAATGTATTGGACATCGAACAATGAATAATTTATTGATATTTTCAATTGTAAAATTAATCAATTTGGCAAATTAACCTCAAAAACCAGATGCGCCCCTAAAATTATCCAGAGTAAATCAAGGGGCACCCATTTTTTTATATTGTTGTTTTTAAAGTGCACCCCGTATCCGTACCGTAGAATAAGTGTTAGGGACAAAGCCCTGCAAATTATTTGCGCCTTAGTTTTAAGTTAGATTTCGTCCCCGCGTTTTACGTTCGGTCGTCGGCAGGCATTGAGGTCCCCGCGAGGTCTAGCGGTCCATTCTATTACCGCCTCAGAGCCAGAATATTAATTTATTTTGGCACTGGGGTACGATAATGTCGGTGGTAATATCGAATGAGTCGGAATTTTGCTTTTCGTTCCCGCGATTATCAAGAGATTAGGATGAATTTACTCTTATTGGGTTCAATTCCCGAAAGGGTAAATATAATACAAATATTAGGTAGTTTATAAGTGCGGCATTTCAGGAATAAAATAAATTTATTAGTTGTTGGGGGTCAATTTTGAAAGGGGTAATTAATTCAAACAAAATATTAAGTAGTTTATTTTGTATCTGCGGATAAATAAGTATAAAATAAGACAAGACAACAGCGCCTGACATTTCATTGTTGGGCCCTTTATTTAGTTTTAAGTTGCGTCTTTACGGTACGGGGCCCGAGCACTATATGTATATGTATGCGCCTTGCCATCCCTGGACGCTAGTTTCTAAGGGATGGCCCATTATAAGTTACAGGTCATCATAAGCTGTCGCCTAGAAGTCCTCCTAACGTGAGGCAACCTTTAAAGTCCTCCTAACGTGAGGCAATTATAGACTTTGAAAAATATGCCATTATACAAAGAAATGATGAATAAAAAATAAATAAATTAATATTTGATATGAGAGAAATAAACACACACACCCCACACAAATATGTACTAATTATGTTTTAGGATATGACTTCAAGATGGACCGAAAACCAATTGGATATTGAGAAAACATCCCTTACAGAAGAATGGATGAATTATATCTCCTTTGAGACCATTGTTGATATTTATTGCGTAGATCTCTGCTGGAAATATGGAACTGGTGCCACTCCAGTTTCTCCTGACTAGTTTTGAAACCTTGGGAAATATGGCCCTCCTACTGTCCACTGAAGGCGATCATAAAATAAATAAATAAAATATGAATGAAATGTATTATTTATTTTAGTTATAAGTATATATTGTCATATCTCGATGTAACGGCAAACGCAAAAAATACAAAAAAAACACAACACATCCACAAACACAAAATTAAATTAAAATAATGGCATGGTTTTCGAAGTCTTTGCGCCCAAAATACAAGACAAATCGGTTCGCGATTACGTAATAAATAATATTGGGTAGTTAACAATTAATTAAATAATGATATTTATTGTTCATTGTATTAGTTTTTTATTTGAATTAAAAATAACAGTATATATCTATTAAATAATAAATATGGTCCTCCACAATATTTTTGGTAAAAAAGCTTCAAATAAAAGTTGTAGAGCGTAATTCACCAATTACGGGAAAAATACTTAAAAAAATCCCTGGGCCTTAGTTTAAAAGATATGAATTTTTGTTTTAATTAGAAATGTCACAAGTTTTTTTGACTTTGCCGGCCTATAACTACTGAACGGTAAAAGATATAGTAACGGGTGTTACGCCATTCGATTTTATGGACATTTCTACATATGTGTACCAATTTTCAATTGTCTTGTTCACCTGATACAAAATTAATATGCAAATAATCAAAAAGTGACACCTTGAAAATCTCAGTAGGGCATTAAAATGTCGATCAGCCTGTATTTTGTTAAAAAGTATTACATCCTCATAATTCGTACCCGCTGATTACGGGAAAAATACTTAAAAAAATCCCTGGGCCTTAGTTTAAAAGATATGAATTTTTGTTTTAATTAGAAATGTCACAAGTTTTTTTGAATTTGCCGGCCTATAACTACTGAACGGTAAAATATATAGTAACGGGTGTGACGCTATTCGATTCTATGGACATTTCTACATATGTGTACCAATTTTCAATTGTCTTGTTCACCTGATACAAAATTAATATGCAAATAATCAAAAAGTGACACCTTGAAAATCTCAGTAGGGCATTAAAATGTCGATCACCCTGTATTTTGTTAAAAAGTATTACATCCTCATAAATCGTACCCGCTGATTACGGGAAAAATACTTAAAAAAATCCCTGGGCCTTAGTTTAAAAGATATGAATTTTTGTTTTAATTAGAAATGTCACAAGTTTTTTTGAATTTGCCGGCCTATAACTACTGAACGGTAAAAGATATAGTAACGGGTGTTACGCTATTCGATTCTACGGACATTTCTACATATGTGTACAAATTTTCAATTGTCTTGTTCACCTGATACAAAATTAATATGCAAATAATCAAAAAGTGACACCTTGAAAATCTCAGTAGGGCATTAAAATGTCGATCACCCTGTATTTTGTTAAAAAGTATTACATCCTCATAATTCGTACCCGCTGATTACGGGAAAAATACTTAAAAAAATCCCTGGGCCTTAGTTTAAAAGATATGAATTTTTGTTTTAATTAGAAATGTCACAAGTTTTTTTGAATTTGCCGGCCTATAACTACTAAACGGTAAAAGATATAGTAACGGGTGTTACGCCATTCGATTTTATGGACATTTCTACATATGTGTACCAATTTTCAATTGTCTTGTTCACCTGATACAAAATTAATATGCAAATAATCAAAAAGTGACACCTTGAAAATCTCAGTAGGGCATTAAAATGTCGATCAGCCTGTATTTTGTTAAAAAGTATTACATCCTCATAATTCGTACCCGCTGATTACGGGAAAAATACTTAAAAAAATCCCTGGGCCTTAGTTTAAAAGATATGAATTTTTGTTTTAATTAGAAATGTCACAAGTTTTTTTGAATTTGCCGGCCTATAACTACTGAACGGTAAAAGATATAGTAACGGGTGTTACGCCATTCGATTTTATGGACATTTCTACATATGTGTACCAATTTTCAATTGTCTTGTTCACCTGATACAAAATTAATATGCAAATAATCAAAAAGTGACACCTTGAAAATCTCAGTAGGGCATTAAAATGTCGATCAGCCTGTATTTTGTTAAAAAGTATTACATCCTCATAATTCGTACCCGCTGATTACGGGAAAAATACTTAAAAAAATCCCTGGGCCTTAGTTTAAAAGATATGAATTTTTGTTTTAATTAGAAATGTCACAAGTTTTTTTGAATTTGCCGGCCTATAACTACTGAACGGTAAAAGATATAGTAACGGGTGTTACGCCATTCGATTTTATGGACATTTCTACATATGTGTACCAATTTTCAATTGTCTTGTTCACCTGATACAAAATTAATATGCAAATAATCAAAAAGTGACACCTTGAAAATCTCAGTAGGGCATTAAAATGTCGATCAGCCTGTATTTTGTTAAAAAGTATTACATCCTCATAATTCGTACCCGCTGATTACGGGAAAAATACTTAAAAAAATCCCTGGGCCTTAGTTTAAAAGATATGAATTTTTGTTTTAATTAGAAATGTCACAAGTTTTTTTGAATTTGCCGGCCTATAACTACTGAACGGTAAAATATATAGTAACGGGTGTGACGCTATTCGATTCTACGGACATTTCTACATATGTGTACCAATTTTCAATTGTCTTGTTCACCTGATACAAAATTAATATGCAAATAATCAAAAAGTGACACCATGAAAATCTCAGTAGGGCATTAAAATGTCGATCACCCTGTATTTTGTTAAAAAGTATTACATCCTCATAATTCGTACCCGCTGATTACGGGAAAAATACTTAAAAAAATCCCTGGGCCTTAGTTTAAAAGATATGAATTTTTGTTTTAATTAGAAATGTCACAAGTTTTTTTGAATTTGCCGGCCTATAACTACTGAACGGTAAAAGATATAGTAACGGGTGTTACGCCATTCGATTTTATGGACATTTCTACATATGTGTACCAATTTTCAATTGTCTTGTTCACCTGATACAAAATTAATATGCAAATAATCAAAAAGTGACACCTTGAAAATCTCAGTAGGGCATTAAAATGTCGATCAGCCTGTATTTTGTTAAAAAGTATTACATCCTCATAATTCGTACCCGCTGATTACGGGAAAAATACTTAAAAAAATTCCTGGGCCTTAGTTTAAAAGATATGAATTTTTGTTTTAATTAGAAATGTCACAAGTTTTTTTGAATTTGCCGGCCTATAACTACTGAACGGTAAAATATATAGTAACGGGTGTGACGCTATTCGATTCTACGGACATTTCTACATATGTGTACCAATTTTCAATTGTCTTGTTCACCTGATACAAAATTAATATGCAAATAATCAAAAAGTGACACCTTGAAAATCTCAGTAGGGCATTAAAATGTCGATCAGCCTGTATTTTGTTAAAAAGTATTACATCCTCATAATTCGTACCCGCTGATTACGGGAAAAATACTTAAAAAAATCCCTGGGCCTTAGTTTAAAAGATATGAATTTTTGTTTTAATTAGAAATGTCACAAGTTTTTTTGAATTTGCCGGCCTATAACTACTGAACGGTAAAAGATATAGTAACGGGTGTTACGCCATTCGATTTTATGGACATTTCTACATATGTGTACCAATTTTCAATTGTCTTGTTCACCTGATACAAAATTAATATGCAAATAATCAAAAAGTGACACCTTGAAAATCTCAGTAGGGCATTAAAATGTCGATCAGCCTGTATTTTGTTAAAAAGTATTACATCCTCATAATTCGTACCCGCTGATTACGGGAAAAATACTTAAAAAAATCCCTGGGCCTTAGTTTAAAAGATATGAATTTTTGTTTTAATTAGAAATGTCACAAGTTTTTTTGAATTTGCCGGCCTATAACTACTGAACGGTAAAAGATATAGTAACGGGTGTGACGCTATTCGATTCTACGGACATTTCTACATATGTGTACCAATTTTCAATTGTCTTGTTCACCTGATACAAAATTAATATGCAAATAATCAAAAAGTGACACCATGAAAATCTCAGTAGGGCATTAAAATGTCGATCAGCCTGTATTTTGTTAAAAAGTATTACATCCTCATAATTCGTACCCGCTGATTACGGGAAAAATACTTAAAAAAATCCCTGAGCCTTAGTTTAAAAGATATGAATTTTTGTTTTAATTAGAAATGTCACAAGTTTTTTTGACTTTGCCGGCCTATAACTACTGAACGGTAAAAGATATAGTAACGGGTGTTACGCTATTCGATTCTACGGACATTTCTACATATGTGTACCAATTTTCAATTGTCTTGTTCACCTGATACAAAATTAATATGCAAATAATTAAAAAGTGACACCTTGAAAATCTCAGTAGGGCATTAAAATGTCGATCACCCTGTATTTTGTTAAAAAGTATTACATCCTCATAATTCGTACCCGCTGATTACGGGAAAAATACTTAAAAAAATCCCTGGGCCTTAGTTTAAAAGATATGAATTTTTGTTTTAATTAGAAATGTCACAAGTTTTTTTGACTTTGCCGGCCTATAACTACTGAACGGTAAAAGATATAGTAACGGGTGTTACGCCATTCGATTCTATGGACATTTCTACATATATGTACCAATTTTCAATTGTCTTGTTCACCTGATACAAAATTAATATGCAAATAATCAAAAAGTGACACCTTGAAAATCTCAGTAGGGCATTGAAATGTTTAACACGAACGCGTCCCCTATTGTAAATAAAGGGTTGGAAACAATTCTAACTTTATACATTATTTTTATAAATCTTTAAAAAATATCATTTTATTGTATTTTACATTAATTTGTGTTACCGCGAGCCATACGTAACTTGTTTAAAGCGGTAGACTGGTATGCCTTGGCACGACATAGAATCTTGGGAGACGCTGAAGCGGATGGACGTATATATCTGTGCAGTAAATATTAATATTTAAACTAATATTTAAAATGAAATATGAACATTTATACAAATAACGAAGGCCCCTATGTTGAAAATTTGTCGTCAGACGGTGGGTACATCATTTTTTTCATAGGCAAAATGCGTTTTATAAATGAAGACGCTTATGTGGTTTTGCTTTTTTATACCATGTTGAATATATTGTTCCTCAGACTTTAATAATTTCTTGTTTCCCTAATTATTTTTGGTAAAAAAGCTTCAAATAAAAGTTGTAGAGCATAAAATTCTCCATCTGAATCAATAAACAAATTTTGTGTATGTAATACACAAACAAAATGGAAGCCGCAAAAGAATAACTAAAGTAACTCATTTCTTTTTCTATTTCAGATTGTATGCATGACCATGAGGGCTTCGGAAACATGGAACTGCGAGCAGAAGAGGGCAGAGCACCTTTGGAAGAAACCGGAGACCACGGAGTTACTGCATTAGGGACCCACAACTGAAGAATTCAAGCGTGCTGTCAGCATGTCTAAGGTAAGATCTTACTACATACAATTTACAATTCTGTAATAAATTGAAAATCTCAGTAGGACATTAAAATGTCGATCACCCTGTATTTTGTTAAAAAGTATTACATCCTCATAATTCGTACCCACTGATTACGGGAAAAATACTTAAAAAAATCCCTGGGCCTTAGTTTAAAAGATATGAATTTTTGTTTTAATTAGAAATGTCACAAGTTTTTTTGAATTTGCCGGCCTATAACTACTGAACGGTAAAAGATATAGTAACGGGTGTGACGCTATTCGATTCTACGGACATTTCTACATATGTGTACCAATTTTCAATTGTCTTGTTCACCTGATACAAAATTAATATGCAAATAATGAAAAAGTGACACCTTGAAAATCTCAGTAGGGCATTAAAATGTCGATCAGCCTGTATTTTGTTAAAAAGTATTACATCCTCATAATTCGTACCCGCTGATTACGGGAAAAATACTTAAAAAAATCCCTGGGCCTTAGTTTAAAAGATATGAATTTTTGTTTTAATTAGAAATGTCACAAGTTTTTTTAAATTTGCCGGCCTATAACTACTGAACGGTAAAAGATATAGTAACGGGTGTTACGCCATTCGATTCTATGGACATTTCTACATATGTGTACCAATTTTCAATTGTCTTGTTCACCTGATACAAAATTAATATGCAAATAATCAAAAAGTGACACCTTGAAAATCTCAGTAGGGCATTAAAATGTCGATCAGCCTGTATTTTGTTAAAAAGTATTACATCCTCATAATTCGTACCCGCTGATTACGGGAAAAATACTTAAAAAAATCCCTGGGCCTTAGTTTAAAAGATATGAATTTTTGTTTTAATTAGAAATGTCACAAGTTTTTTTGAATTTGCCGGCCTATAACTACTGAACGGTAAAAGATATAGTAACGGGTGTGACGCTATTCGATTCTACGGACATTTCTACATATGTGTACCAATTTTCAATTGTCTTGTTCACCTGATACAAAATTAATATGCAAATAATCAAAAAGTGACACCATGAAAATCTCAGTAGGGCATTAAAATGTCGATCAGCCTGTATTTTGTTAAAAAGTATTACATCCTCATAATTCGTACCCGCTGATTACGGGAAAAATACTTAAAAAAATCCCTGAGCCTTAGTTTAAAAGATATGAATTTTTGTTTTAATTAGAAATGTCACAAGTTTTTTTGACTTTGCCGGCCTATAACTACTGAACGGTAAAAGATATAGTAACGGGTGTTACGCTATTCGATTCTACGGACATTTCTACATATGTGTACAAATTTTCAATTGTCTTGTTCACCTGATACAAAATTAATATGCAAATAATCAAAAAGTGACACCTTGAAAATCTCAGTAGGGCATTAAAATGTCGATCAGCCTGTATTTTGTTAAAAAGTATTACATCCTCATAATTCGTACCCGCTGATTACGGGAAAAATACTTAAAAAAATCCCTGGGCCTTAGTTTAAAAGATATGAATTTTTGTTTTAATTAGAAATGTCACAAGTTTTTTTAAATTTGCCGGCCTATAACTACTGAACGGTAAAAGATATAGTAACGGGTGTTACGCCATTCGATTCTATGGACATTTCTACATATGTGTACCAATTTTCAATTGTCTTGTTCACCTGATACAAAATTAATATGCAAATAATCAAAAAGTGACACCTTGAAAATCTCAGTAGGGCATTAAAATGTCGATCAGCCTGTATTTTGTTAAAAAGTATTACATCCTCATAATTCGTACCCGCTGATTACGGGAAAAATACTTAAAAAAATCCCTGGGCCTTAGTTTAAAAGATATGAATTTTTGTTTTAATTAGAAATGTCACAAGTTTTTTTGAATTTGCCGGCCTATAACTACTGAACGGTAAAAGATATAGTAACGGGTGTGACGCTATTCGATTCTACGGACATTTCTACATATGTGTACCAATTTTCAATTGTCTTGTTCACCTGATACAAAATTAATATGCAAATAATCAAAAAGTGACACCATGAAAATCTCAGTAGGGCATTAAAATGTCGATCAGCCTGTATTTTGTTAAAAAGTATTACATCCTCATAATTCGTACCCGCTGATTACGGGAAAAATACTTAAAAAAATCCCTGGGCCTTAGTTTAAAAGATATGAATTTTTGTTTTAATTAGAAATGTCACAAGTTTTTTTGACTTTGCCGGCCTATAACTACTGAACGGTAAAAGATATAGTAACGGGTGTTACGCTATTCGATTCTACGGACATTTCTACATATGTGTACAAATTTTCAATTGTCTTGTTCACCTGATACAAAATTAATATGCAAATAATCAAAAAGTGACACCTTGAAAATCTCAGTAGGGCATTAAAATGTCGATCAGCCTGTATTTTGTTAAAAAGTATTACATCCTCATAATTCGTACCCGCTGATTACGGGAAAAATACTTAAAAAAATCCCTGGGCCTTAGTTTAAAAGATATGAATTTTTGTTTTAATTAGAAATGTCACAAGTTTTTTTGAATTTGCCGGCCTATAACTACTGAACGGTAAAAGATATAGTAACGGGTGTTACGCCATTCGATTCTATGGACATTTCTACATATATTTACCAATTTTCAATTGTCTTGTTCACCTGATACAAAATTAATATGCAAATAATGAAAAAGTGACACCTTGAAAATCTCAGTAGGGCATTAAAATGTCGATCACCCTGTATTTTGTTAAAAAGTATTACATCCTCATAATTCGTACCCGCTGATTACGGGAAAAATACTTAAAAAAATCCTTGGGCCTTAGTTTAAAAGATATGAATTTTTGTTTTAATTAGAAATGTCACAAGTTTTTTTGAATTTGCCGGCCTATAACTACTGAACGGTAAAAGATATAGTAACGGGTGTGACGCTATTCGATTCTACGGACATTTCTACATATGTGTACCAATTTTCAATTGTCTTGTTCACCTGATACAAAATTAATATGCAAATAATCAAAAAGTGACACCTTGAAAATCTCAGTAGGGCATTAAAATGTCGATCACCCTGTATTTTGTTAAAAAGTATTACATCCTCATAATTCGTACCCGCTGATTACGGGAAAAATACTTAAAAAAATCTCTGGGCCTTAGTTTAAAAGATATGAATTTTTGTTTTAATTAGAAATGTCACAAGTTTTTTTGAATTTGCCGGCCTATAACTACTGAACGGTAAAAGATATAGTAACGGGTGTGACGCTATTCGATTCTACGGACATTTCTACATATGTGTACCAATTTTCAATTGTCTTGTTCACCTGATACAAAATTAATATGCAAATAATCAAAAAGTGACACCTTGAAAATCTCAGTAGGGCATTAAAATGTCGATCACCCTGTATTTTGTTAAAAAGTATTACATCCTCATAATTAGTACCCGCTGATTACGGGAAAAATACTTAAAAAAATCCCTGGGCCTTAGTTTAAAAGATATGAATTTTTGTTTTAATTAGAAATGTCACAAGTTTTTTTGAATTTGCCGGCCTATAACTACTGAACGGTAAAATATATAGTAACGGGTGTGACGCTATTCGATTCTACGGACATTTCTACATATGTGTACCAATTTTCAATTGTCTTGTTCACCTGATACAAAATTAATATGCAAATAATCAAAAAGTGACACCTTGAAAATCTCAGTAGGGCATTAAAATGTCGATCAGCCTGTATTTTGTTAAAAAGTATTACATCCTCATAATTCGTACCCGCTGATTACGAAAAAAATACTTAAAAAAATCCCTGGGCCTTAGTTTAAAAGATATGAATTTTTGTTTTAATTAGAAATGTCACAAGTTTTTTTGAATTTGCCGGCCTATAACTACTGAACGGTAAAAGATATAGTAACGGGTGTTACGCTATTCGATTCTACGGACATTTCTACATATGTGTACAAATTTTCAATTGTCTTGTTCACCTGATACAAAATTAATATGCAAATAATCAAAAAGTGACACCTTGAAAATCTCAGTAGGGCATTAAAATGTCGATCAGCCTGTATTTTGTTAAAAAGTATTACATCCTCATAATTCGTACCCGCTGATTACGGGAAAAATACTTAAAAAAATCCCTGGGCCTTAGTTTAAAAGATATGAATTTTTGTTTTAATTAGAAATGTCACAAGTTTTTTTGAATTTGCCGGCCTATAACTACTGAACGGTAAAAGATATAGTAACGGGTGTTACGCCATTCGATTCTATGGACATTTCTACATATATTTACCAATTTTCAATTGTCTTGTTCACCTGATACAAAATTAATATGCAAATAATGAAAAAGTGACACCTTGAAAATCTCAGTAGGGCATTAAAATGTCGATCACCCTGTATTTTGTTAAAAAGTATTACATCCTCATAATTCGTACCCGCTGATTACGGGAAAAATACTTAAAAAAATCCTTGGGCCTTAGTTTAAAAGATATGAATTTTTGTTTTAATTAGAAATGTCACAAGTTTTTTTGAATTTGCCGGCCTATAACTACTGAACGGTAAAAGATATAGTAACGGGTGTGACGCTATTCGATTCTACGGACATTTCTACATATGTGTACCAATTTTCAATTGTCTTGTTCACCTGATACAAAATTAATATGCAAATAATCAAAAAGTGACACCTTGAAAATCTCAGTAGGGCATTAAAATGTCGATCACCCTGTATTTTGTTAAAAAGTATTACATCCTCATAATTCGTACCCGCTGATTACGGGAAAAATACTTAAAAAAATCCCTGGGCCTTAGTTTAAAAGATATGAATTTTTGTTTTAATTAGAAATGTCACAAGTTTTTTTGAATTTGCCGGCCTATAACTACTGAACGGTAAAAGATATAGTAACGGGTGTGACGCTATTCGATTCTACGGACATTTCTACATATGTGTACCAATTTTCAATTGTCTTGTTCACCTGATACAAAATTAATATGCAAATAATCAAAAAGTGACACCTTGAAAATCTCAGTAGGGCATTAAAATGTCGATCACCCTGTATTTTGTTAAAAAGTATTACATCCTCATAATTCGTACCCGCTGATTACGGGAAAAATACTTAAAAAAATCCCTGGGCCTTAGTTTAAAAGATATGAATTTTTGTTTTAATTAGAAATGTCACAAGTTTTTTTGAATTTGCCGGCCTATAACTACTGAACGGTAAAATATATAGTAACGGGTGTGACGCTATTCGATTCTACGGACATTTCTACATATGTGTACCAATTTTCAATTGTCTTGTTCACCTGATACAAAATTAATATGCAAATAATCAAAAAGTGACACCTTGAAAATCTCAGTAGGGCATTAAAATGTCGATCAGCCTGTATTTTGTTAAAAAGTATTACATCCTCATAATTCGTACCCGCTGATTACGGAAAAAATACTTAAAAAAATCCCTGGGCCTTAGTTTAAAAGATATGAATTTTTGTTTTAATTAGAAATGTCACAAGTTTTTTTGAATTTGCCGGCCTATAACTACTGAACGGTAAAAGATATAGTAACGGGTGTTACGCTATTTGATTCTACGGACATTTCTACATATGTGTACCAATTTTCAATTGTCTTGTTTACCTGATACAAAATTAATATGCAAATAATCAAAAAGTGACACCTTGAAAATCTCAGTAGGGCATTAAAATGTCGATCAGCCTGTATTTTGTTAAAAAGTATTACATCCTCATAATTCGTACCCGCTGATTACGGGAAAAATACTTAAAAAAATCCCTGGGCCTTAGTTTAAAAGATATGAATTTTTGTTTTAATTAGAAATGTCACAAGTTTTTTTGACTTTGCCGGCCTATAACTACTGAACGGTAAAAGATATAATAACGGGTGTTACGCTATTCGATTCTACGGACATTTCTACATATGTGTACCAATTTTCAATTGTCTTGTTCACCTGATACAAAATTAATATGCAAATAATCAAAAAGTGACACCTTGAAAATCTCAGTAGGGCATTAAAATGTCGATCAGCCTGTATTTTGTTAAAAAGTATTACATCCTCATAATTCGTACCCGCTGATTACGGGAAAAATACTTAAAAAAATCCCTGGGCCTTAGTTTAAAAGATATGAATTTTTGTTTTAATTAGAAATGTCACAAGTTTTTTTGACTTTGCCGGCCTATAACTACTGAACGGTAAAAGATATAATAACGGGTGTTACGCTATTCGATTCTACGGACATTTCTACATATGTGTACCAATTTTCAATTGTCTTGTTCACCTGATACAAAATTAATATGCAAATAATCAAAAAGTGACACCTTGAAAATCTCAGTAGGGCATTAAAATGTCGATCACCCTGTATTTTGTTAAAAAGTATTACATCCTCATAATTAGTACCCGCTGATTACGGGAAAAATACTTAAAAAAATCCCTGGGCCTTAGTTTAAAAGATATGAATTTTTGTTTTAATTAGAAATGTCACAAGTTTTTTTGACTTTGCCGGCCTATAACTACTGAACGGTAAAAGATATAGTAACGGGTGTTACGCCATTCGATTCTATGGACATTTCTACATATATGTACCAATTTTCAATTGTCTTGTTTACCTGATACAAAATTAATATGCGAATAATGAAAAAGTGACACCTTGAAAATCTCAGTAGGGCATTAAAATGTCGATCAGCCTGTATTTTGTTAAAAAGTATTACATCCTCATAATTCGTACCCGCTGATTACGGGAAAAATACTTAAAAAAATCCCTGGGCCTTAGTTTAAAAGATATGAATTTTTGTTTTAATTAGAAATGTCACAAGTTTTTTTGAATTTGCCGGCCTATAACTACTGAACGGTAAAAGATATAGTAACGGGTGTGACGCTATTCGATTCTACGGACATTTCTACATATGTGTACCAATTTTCACTTGTCTTGTTCACCTGATACAAAATTAATATGCAAATAATGAAAAAGTGACACCTTGAAAATCTCAGTAGGGCATTAAAATGTCGATCAGCCTGTATTTTGTTAAAAAGTATTACATCCTCATAATTCGTACCCGCTGATTACGGGAAAAATACTTAAAAAAATCCCTGGGCCTTAGTTTAAAAGATATGAATTTTTGTTTTAATTAGAAATGTCACAAGTTTTTTTGACTTTGCCGGCCTATAACTACTGAACGGTAAAAGATATAGTAACGGGTGTGACGCTATTCGATTCTACGGACATTTCTACATATGTGTACCAATTTTCAATTGTCTTGTTCACCTGATACAAAATTAATATGCAAATAATCAAAAAGTGACACCTTGAAAATCTCAGTAGGGCATTAAAATGTCGATCAGCCTGTATTTTGTTAAAAAGTATTACATCCTCATAATTCGTACCCGCTGATTACGGGAAAAATACTTAAAAAAATCCCTGGGCCTTAGTTTAAAAGATATGAATTTTTGTTTTAATTAGAAATGTCACAAGTTTTTTTGAATTTGCCGGCCTATAACTACTGAACGGTAAAAGATATAGTAACGGGTGTGACGCTATTCGATTCTACGGACATTTCTACATATGTGTACCAATTTTCAATTGTCTTGTTCACCTGATACAAAATTAATATGCAAATAATGAAAAAGTGACACCTTGAAAATCTCAGTAGGGCATTAAAATGTCGATCAGCCTGTATTTTGTTAAAAAGTATTACATCCTCATAATTCGTACCCGCTGATTACGGGAAAAATACTTAAAAAAATCCCTGGGCCTTAGTTTAAAAGATATGAATTTTTGTTTTAATTAGAAATGTCACAAGTTTTTTTGACTTTGCCGGCCTATAACTACTGAACGGTAAAAGATATAGTAACGGGTGTGACGCTATTCGATTCTACGGACATTTCTACATATGTGTACCAATTTTCAATTGTCTTGTTCACCTGATACAAAATTAATATGCAAATAATCAAAAAGTGACACCTTGAAAATCTCAGTAGGGCATTAAAATGTCGATCAGCCTGTATTTTGTTAAAAAGTATTACATCCTCATAATTCGTACCCGCTGATTACGGGAAAAATACTTAAAAAAATCCCTGGGCCTTAGTTTAAAAGATATGAATTTTTGTTTTAATTAGAAATGTCACAAGTTTTTTTGATTTTTGCCGGCCTATAACTACTGAACGGTAAAAGATATAGTAACGGGTGTTACGCCATTCGATTCTATGGACATTTCTACATATGTGTACCAATTTTCAATTGTCTTGTTCAGCTGATACAAAATTAATATGCAAATAATCAAAAAGTGACACCTTGAAAATCTCAGTAGGGCATTAAAATGTCAAATCTGTGTATTTTGTATACATACATACAAACACTAAAGCAACAGTATCTCCCGCTAATTAATTGTGTGATGTACACATATAAAGAAATCTGATATGGCCAGCACAATACCTCCGGCCAAATCTGTGTATTTTGTATACATACATACAAACACTAACTAATTGTGTGATTTCCACATATTAATAAATCTGTTGTGGCCAGCACAATACCTCCCGTCAAATCTGTGTGTTTTGTATACATACATAAAACACTAAAGAAACAATACCTCCCGCTAACTAATTATGTGTTGTACACATATTAAGAAATCTAATGTGGCCAGCACAATACCTCCCTTCAAATCTGTGTGTTTTGTAACTAAATAAAGTAACTCATTTCTCTTTCTAATTCAGATTCCATGGATGACCATGAGGGCTTCGGAAACATGGAAGTGGGAGCAGAAGAGGGCAGAACACCTTTAGGAGAACAGGAGACATGTATAAGGTAAGAATCTTACTAGATTTCATACTATTTACAATTCTGTGGCTTTATGGCAAAAGCCATTTAACTTTTATTCTTTTTAATCATTATTAAATGTATTTATTTGGTTGGCTAATATTGTTGGTAATGCAACAATACTTTATAATCCAAGAGTCGAAACTTGGAATTAAAATGAACTAGTTCAAATCTAGTTACTAGTCAATAAAGACTACCTGAAACAGTTTTATCTGTATTGTGCGTAAAATATTTGCACTAGAGTAACTAAGCATTGGAAAAGTAGTGCACTTTCCACTTGTATAACCACCTGACGGACAGGATTAAAGCAAATTTCAAATACTTTTGAGACCATTTAAAAACTGTTGGACAAAATATCTAACTATTAACTTGTCAGTGAAATATGACTATTATAAATGTCTAAATATTATCTTGTACTCAAATTCGATTTTGAGAACTACATTGAAATAAATATAACTTTCATGAATGTCTGTATAATATTCAAACTATTTATAATTTAAATATCGACTGTTTATCAATATAAAATCAATATCTGGGAACATATGATTAGTATATATCTTTCAGGAATCGGACATCAAGAAGACTAAATTAATATAGTATAGGATTCTTTGCGTAAGAATAACATTGTGCACTGTAGAAAAAGTTAGTTTTCTAGTCAATGTCAGCACAGATTATAGAGCGAATTGAACTACTTATAAACGAAACATTATTGAACAATGCCATTCTTACGTGAAGAATAATATAGAATGTAAGTTAGTTTTAAGTTCTTTGAAATGTATTTTCAGCTCTTAATTAAACTTTGGCTCATCGCGCCGTTGAGCAAACACGTGTTTTCTTTAAAAATAAAAATAAATTTATTTAACTTGAAGTGCATTCCCTTATCGAAATGATTCATCCTAAAATCGTGCGTTTTGATTGCCCAGACGGCATCTAGGGAGAGTGAATGTGAAAAAAAAAATTGTATGTATTGGTGTGTCGGGGCATGCTTGCTGTCAAATGGTGAGAGAATCAGGAAGTAGGGGGTGTGAGATTCGAAACTTGTTTGTGGGTTCGGGTTTCCTTATTTTTTTTCTATTATTAAACATCACGGTTAGTGGTATGGTTAGGTAGGGTTCGTGCGCGATTTCCATAATTGAGTGGACTGATATGTATAGTAATTCACAACGCCATGTGAAATCAGTTGTTTATTCTGGTGGATCGCTTTACACTTGTGTGAATGTTTCTAGGGACAGTTTAATTCTTTTGTACCAGTGCTGACCATCGTTCGTACTGGCCGCTGCTCTAGTTTGGACGCTTTAAAACCGCTAGACTCAAATGAGAAAAGTTTTAAACAAACCTGAATGCTTACACAGGAAGCTCTGTTATGGCGTTATGTGCTTTCCTCATCCGGAGGCAACGTAATCATCGTTTAATTTTAATGGCAACGAATAATTAAAGAGAAAATAAAGTTTTTCTTTGATTTAACATTGTTTGAGCACACGGGTTGTCCGCGTTCGGTGTTAGGTGTTTCGGGAATGGCCGGGCGATGCCATCGGGAGTAGCTCTTTATTGCATCCAAGCCGTGGAATATCACTTAATTGCTTCCCTTGTCCTTAATTGGCTCGCGTGTGTAGGCCGTAAACCCTTGAGGTCGCGACTGGGGTCGGCTTAGCCCCCACGTAAACAACCGTGAGAATCACCCCGGTATTCTCACTTTTTGTCTTAGATCGTATATCTCTCTCTCACTTCAACTTAGCTTAACATAGTCTAGATATAAGATAGCTTGCGTAGACATAAGATAGCTTAGATTATAAGATAGGCAGGGGTTGTTTTTGCTTTTTGAGAGAGAGAACAAATTAACGTAACTTACCATTTTTAGATTTGCTTTTGTTTGAAAAAGATATTAACGTAAGATAGGATTTTTTGTGCACTTCATAAACTTAATTTGGGGGGAACTACAATAGTTTAAGTTAGATTATAAGGTATTATTGTATACGGAATTGTATTTATTTAATAAATGGTATATATGGGGAGCGTGGGTTTGGCATACGGGTGGTGTCTCCCTATATATACTATTTATTAAATAAAGCGTTTCATTTATAGTTTTAAGGTAGTTATAAGTTAAAATAATTCCTTACCGCCGCCGTCGCCGAGATTGCAGTGCCGATTGGGGTGCGTCTCCATGGCTTCCTCTTCATAAAGACTTCTTTGAAATGTTTGTACAATAAAACAATCTTTTAATTCTGTTTATTTTTATTTAAACCCATCACATTAGTTTTAAAGTTAGGTAGTTTTAGGAAAAATTGTAATTATTATTAAGTATTTTGACGCGGTCAGGGAAAAGTTAGATTTTAATTATTTAATTGTAAACGAAGCTTTATATTAATAAGTATTATATATTTTGGTGAGTGGGCGGTTGAGGTGGTAACACCAAAAAAATATATAATATAGTTAATATAAAGGTTCTCAAACGATCTTAAACTGAATAAGAAATCTTGTATCTTTAACAATGGGAACAAGGAATCTTATTTGGGGATCCCAAGTTTTAATTTGTGAAATTAGGCCATAAGTATTGTAAACGGAACTCTAATATATTATATATTTGGGCGGTTTTTGTCCAAAAAATATATAATATTAACTTGGAATTTCGTATCATTTATAAAACTAAAATGTTTGTTACCAAATAAAATTATTATGGTTATATTATTTGTTGTTTATTATTTTGCATCTTTATTCTGTAAATAAAAGTTAAATCTTCCGGTTAAACTTTTATTTGCAGAATAAAGATGCAAAATAATTAACAACAAATAATATAACCCCATAATAATGACAATTTAAAGGGGTAACAAACGTTTTAGTTTTATAACTAAACCCTGTGTGACATTTTTATAAATTGTTAATAGATTTGTTAATAAATTTCGTGGGAAATAATTATAAACAGAATTTTTAAACTTTAAATCTTTTACTATTCATTTGTTCTATTTCTGTTTATGATTGTTACTAAATTTGTTAACAAATCTATTGACTATTTATGATTGTCAAACAGTCCTTTGTAATAATAATGTCAATAAACTTTGATTTTTATGAGATAAAGTGTTGTAATTTCTTAAAATACAAATATATTTTTATATTATTGAAAAATTGATTTTTATTCTAAGTCCCTACACGTATGTAGTTTTTAAAACGGCCACCAGTTGGCAGCACCTGTTCAAAATGATAGCAAAAAAAGAGTAAATCCGTCTAAAAAAATATTTTTTTGTGTACATAACGACGTACATACATAATTTTCAATAGCCTTTTGAGTTTAGACTAGTTAAATATGGGATTTTATGTCTATTTTGAATGCGGGTTTAGAGTTAGCATCCATGTATCTGCTCCTGATACCCGTAAAATGATTTTTTTCTAAGTCCCTGTCGATAATGTTGCAACTGAAAATTGCGCCTTAGATTTTTTGCAAGTATTTTTTCCTCGTTTTCATGATCTGTGCTGTCCCCTAGCGGCCATTTTCCGAACTATTTCGAATCCTGTATGTACGTATGTAAAAAAGACAGCTTTATTTTTAATTACCTACATTTTAAAGCGTAGTGCTTTCCAACCGGTGCTGCCCCCTGGCGGCCATTTTCTAAACTATTTCGAATCCTGTATGTACGTATGTAAAAAAGACAGCTTTATTTTTAATTACCTACATTTTAAAGCGTAGTGCTTTCCGACCGGTGCTGCCCCCTGGCGGCCATTTTCCAAACTATTTCGAATCCTGTATGTACGTATGTAAAAAAGACAGCTTTACCTACATTTTTAAGGATAGTGCTTTTCCGACAGGTGCTGCCCCCTGGCGGCCGTCTTAAGAACTATATACGTATAGACCCTGAAAATTTTAAAGAATTCATCCCCTAAGTAGAAGGAATTAAAAAAATAGACAAATTAAACTTTAATTTATATTTTATTACATAAAATATTGTACATTAGGGTAGTTTACATAAAATACAACAATGTAAGATACAAAAAACAATAAATACAAGTAAAATTTACACAAATTATTATTTAAACATCCCTATTTCTAATTTTTCAGGACAAGGGTAAGTATATTTATATATAAAATACAAAGAATAAGAATAAAAAATACAATTTAAGCTATGAACATAATAAAGACAACAATGTATAATGTATTACAAATAAACAATAAAAATAACTTAAACTAATACAAGTTTTATTTAACAACCCCTAATTCATTGAAAATAGCACAACAAAGAGACAGGGAAGTATGTACAGTTGATTCGGTTTCATTGGGACAATAGGGAAGTATGAGAACTGTATTAAACATATTAATAAATGTTGCGTTTTGAATTCGCCCTTTAAATTGGCCCTTAGGGAAAATCTGACTTCGGATTCGTAATCTACGGGTCGAAATTAGTATAATAGAATTTCTTTCGCATTTCTAACCCTAATAGTTCCAGAGTTACAGTCTATTTTTCTTATTTAATATAATGTTGCGTTTTGAATCGAAATGTTTCAATTAAAAGCTGTCAAATTTCAATTAGGCGATTTTGAAACCCTTGGCCCTAGGCCCTTGAAACTTAAATATGTTGTTCTACGACCCTGACATTTCAAAGGATTCGAAGGGAACGCGAAATTTCAAGGAAATCGCTGAAATCCCAGCCGTTTCCGAGATACGAGCCCCTAAAGATTTTGGGGGGTATTTTACCCTAATTTGCCTGTTTAAAAGAATTAAGGGCTGAAAAATAGCGTATCGGGTGTATCTTGAGCCGCTCTTTCGATTGGCCTGCGCAGAATTGCTTATATCTTTTTAGTTTTTGATATATTTACCCATTAAATTTGTAGGGGTGTATGGATTAGCTAATTTTGTTATTAATAGGGCCAGAAGGGTCGAATAAATTTTATTACACTAATTTGGACCTGTAGATTACGAATATGAACTTAAATTTTTCCCAAGGGCACTTTTAAGCCCTTCTACCATTCATAGTTTCAGAGTTATAACACATTTTTCTTAATTAAAAATGTTGCGTTTTCAATTCGCCCTTTAAATTAGCTCATAGGCAAAATATGACTACGGATTCGTTATGTAAGGGTCGAAATTAGTATAATACAATTTGCTTCGCATTTCTAACCCTAATAGTTTCAGTCCATTTTTCTTATTTAGTGTGATGTTGCGTTTTGAATCGAAATGTATCAATTAAAAGCTGTCAAATTTCAATTAGGCGATTTTGAAACCCTTGGCCCTAGGCCCTTGAAACTTAAATATGATGTTCTACGACCCCGACATTTCAAAGGATTCGAAGGGAACGCGAAATTTCAAGGAAATCGCTGAAAACCCAGCCGTTTCCGAGATACGAGCCCTTAAAGTTTTCCAAAGGGTCCTAGCTATAATTCGCCTATTTGAAGGGCTAAAGGGATGGAAAATAGCGTATCTGGGGTATTTGAACATGCCCTTTTGATTGGCCTGCACAGAATTGTTGAAAACCCTTCAGTTTACAACATTCTTAGCCCTCAAGTTTATGGCGAAGGGCGTGCGCTAACTCCGTTATTAAAAGGGCTAGAAGGGCGGGACAAATTTTATTAGGTTAATTTCGACCCGTAAAACACGATTCCAAGGTCAGTTTTTCCCTAAGGGCCGTTTTAAGCCCCTCGCCCTTTAAATAAGCCCTTCGGGTAAAATTTGACTTCAGATTCGTAATCTGTGGGACGAAATTAGTACAATAAAATTTGTTTCGCCCTTCTAGCCCTAATAGTTTCCGAGATACGGACCGTTAAAGTTTTACGAAGGGTTTAACGCTTAAATTCGTTAATTAAAAGGGCTAAAAGGCCGGAAAATAGCGTAGCGGAAGGATTTGAACCCACGCTTTCCATTGGCTTGCACAGAATTGATGAAAACCCTTTGGCTCACAATATATTTGCGCTTCAAGTATGGCGAAGGGCCTAGGCTAATTCCTGATCTAAAAGGGCTAGAAAGACCGGACAAGTGTTGTTAAACTTACTTGGATCTGCAAAATTGAAATCCGTGGTTGGATTTTCCCTAAGGGCTCAAATAAGCCCTTAGCTCTTTATAAAAGAGCGGACTCCTATCGGATGGTTATTTTCGTACCTAGGGAACTTAATACTAAAGGATAGAATAGGAAAATTCGAAAAAATCATTAAATATTAGGATATTTCCCTGTCTCTTTTGTTATTACATAGGAAAGGTAAATAAAAAGCTATTTTGTTTATTTATTCTCATAAAAATCATCTATTATCTTCGTCCTGTGTTGTAGTTACCGTATCCTATCGCTGGGTGTAGTACGCGGGGGGTAGGGGGGTTGGGGGTTCTGAAAACAAACATAAACATTGTTTATTTTGAGCGCCAAAGTATAAAAAACGTCATCAATTAACACTTAATTAGTGTTAGTTGTTACGTTATAATATTTAATATTATGTTTTTGTAAGGGAGACTTCAGTTCCTTTCTGGCTTTGGTGAAGTGAACATGGGGTGCTTGTGATTAATCGTGTATTGCGATTATGTAGTGTTGATAGGAACCGAAAAACATATTAGTTTTTATTACAATCATTCTTTTATTTAATTTATAGTTCGCGATATAAATAAGAGTATTCAAATTTACGCTAAAACTATATTTATTAGTTCATTATTACTGGATATTTTTAACTTTGTTTTATTAAGTGCTGCAATTGTTAATTTAAATAGTGCGAGTGTTGTGTAATGATTACTTGAAAGTGTATTCAAATCAGTGTAAATCGCCGAAGACAATACAGTTCAGTGATGAAGTACTAGCGGACGATATGTTAGGAAAATTCGCCGATCATTGCCCTTACAAGAAGGTAAGTACTAAAATTAAAAATATTGTTTGATGTTGAAATAATTCGAAAGTTTTAAAAATCATAGGACCTATGTTTATAAATATTAAATTACCAAAATTTAGATACATATGTAGAAAATTACGTATAATCTGAAAAAAAATACCCCAACTTTGTATCTCTACCCTATTTAATGTGTAACGTCATTTCCGGATAACCTATCAATTCTAAAAGAAAATTTATCATGACAAAAGTTGTAGAGAATTAAAAATTATATAAGGTTCACTATAAAAATATTTTTTATTTGACTTAGTTTTGGGTGTGGAAAATTTGGACTTTTCTTATTTTTTATAATTCAAAAACTAAATTTTGCGTATATACGCAGAAAAATACGTAGATTCCGAAAATCGATATCCAAACTTCGAATCTCCACCCATTTTGGGGTATAACATTATTATCTATCAAACTATCAACTTTAGAAGAAAATATTATATGACAAAAGTTGTAGAGAATTTTAAGTTATGTAGATTGTATATTATACATTTTTCGATTATACCCCAAATTAAGGGTGTAGGCATTGAAAACCCTTTAAAACCTATATAAACCGTCGTAACTCGGAACTGTGAGATCGTATGATAAAAAGTTAAATGTATACCTCCCCTAAAATTCAATTTACTACAAAAAAGGTTCTATACATTTTTTCTCTATCTCTAACCGTTTCCGAGATATGAATTTAAAAATTTGAGATTCTCCAGAGGCGATTAACTCACATTTATATTTTACAGAGATCATGCGAACCGGTTCAAGTCTTCACGACAAGAAAGAGATGGTTTTCTGATGCTGGCAACGAATTGAAATCCACCAGGTACGGAGAGAAGCCCCAGGATACTCTAGACGCACGAACGGGTCCTCCAAGTCGCGATGTCTGCATCTCTTACCACTGGAACTTCGAAAACGGGGTCATCTGTAACAAAAAAGAAGATTTATTGATGAAACTATAAATGTAATAACTTATTTATTGTATCTGCAATTTGTGTTTATCTGTATTAATAAAACCGCTTTCCTATATATAAAGTTGAAATATTCTATAAAAAAGTGTTTGTCAACATTTTATTAATTTTAAAACTATAGCTTATTTATACATAGATGCATACTAAATTCAAATTTTAAACGTATAAGTTCGTATCTTGCTTAGTTTCAGAGATATTGAGCCCTGAAGTTGAAATTTCTTATAGAAAAACATTTGTCTTTGAACAAGCATAAATGAAATATTTTCATCATTTCACCAACTTTGAAAATTATCATATTTGTAGAGAAATGCATGCTGAATTCATATTTGAATTGTACAAGTTTGTATCTTGCTTAGTTTCAGAGATATTGAGCCCTAAAGTTGAAATTTCTTATAGAAAAACATTTGTCTTTGAACAAGCATAAATGAAATATTTTCATCATTTCACCAACTTTGAAAATTATCATATTTGTAGAGAAATGCATGCTGAATTCATATTTGAATTGTACAAGTTTGTATCTTGCTTAGTTTCAGAGATATTGAGCCCTAAAGTTGAAATTTCTTATAGAAAAACATTTGTCTTTGAACAAACATAAATGAAAATTTTTCATTTCACCAATTTTGAAAATTGGCATATTTGTAGAGAAATGCATGCTGAATTCATATTTGAAACGTACAAGTTCGTATCTTTCTTAGTTTCAGAGATATCGAACCCTGAAGTTGAAATTTCTTATAGAAAAACATTTGTCTTTGAACAAACATAAATGAAAATTTTTCATTTCACCAATTTTGAAAATTGGCATATTTGTAGAGAAATGCATGCTGAATTCATATTTGAAACGTACAAGTTCGTATCTTTCTTAGTTTCAGAGATATCGAACCCTGAAGTTGAAATTTCTTATAGAAAAACATTTATCTTTGAACAAACATAAATAATTTTTTTTCATTTCACCAACTTTCAAAATTGGCATATTTGTAGAGAAATGCATGCTGAATTCATATTTGGAACGTACAAGTTTGTATCTTTCTTAGTTTCAGAGATATCGAACCCTGAGGTTGAAATTTCTTATAGAAAAACATTTATCTTTGAACAAACATAAATGAAAATTTTTCATCATTTCACCAACTTTCAAAATTGGCATGTTTGTAGAGAAATGCATGCTGAATTCATATTTGAAACGTACAAGTTCGTATCTTGCTTAGTTTCAGAAATATAGAGCTCTAAAGTTGAAATATCTTATAGAAAAAACATTTGTCCTTGAACAAGCATAAATGAGAAATGTATTTTTTCTTTCAGCAATATATCACTCTTTCCATCAACCCTAAAGTTCATAAATTATATTTCGCGGGTCCATGGGCCTTCTTTACAAATACAAATTTTAAAAAATCGTACGGGCGAGTAAACAATTATGTAATACATAGACAAATTATAATTTATAATTATTCTTTATTTTAATTGTTGACTACTACTTTTTTATTATTATCTAATGCCTAACTGTTACATAGATTCATTTTGTCATTGTCAGTTTTATTGTTACAGTGCTAGTGAACAGATGTGTGTGGTGTGCTCGTGTACCGTGCCATCGTAGACGACTTCCTGATCCTTGCAGAGGACTTTCGGATATCTTCAGGACTTGGAGTTATACTTAGGGAAATAATTTATTAACAGTAAGTTTTTTTTATTATTGAACCACTTTATAGGACCCATTATTGGGTATATCAGCCATTATTTCTAAAGACTATTATTTCGGCTATAGATATACTTTATAATTGTATAATAATAAATATATAATAATAAATTATTTAGTGCTATTACTATACACAAATATCATTTATTTTTTTATGTACTAAATATTTTATTACATATTTTTTATTTTATATTTCAATATTCTTTTTAATATGTAACGAATTTCTCGCACTTTCATAATTATTTTTTTTATAACAATTACACACGATTGAATCATATCTGAGTCCATATTATTATCTATAATCATTAATTTAAATATTATTTCGATTATATTTTTATTGTTACAGAAAGATGAAATACAGTCTTGGACGAACCGTAGAAGGATGTGAGTGAGTGGCAGAAGGACATACCCATATCCTGATTTCCGCGTTGAAGATGATCATATTGTTGCAGAGCATCACACTGAGCACACCCCAACACGTATTGGCGCCCTTCAAGACTTATTTATAAGATTTATGTAAATAAATAAATAAAACTTATCCTCCTAAATATTAAATACTCGTATATAAAATTAATATATAGCAAAAACAAATCGATACATAATCAATTCATGTCATTATGCAACACATACATATATTTTCATTTTCATATATTTCACAGTTTCTACAGTATTTAAAGAATACATTCTTACATTACTCGTATATACTATTCAAACAATACATACAGAAATTTAAAACCGTATCCGTGAATTCGAACTTCTGAAACTATGTATATATATACAAAACAAACCCCTGAATCCAAATTTGAAAACCGCAAGTCGCTATTTCACTTAGTTTTTGAGTTATTTAATTTTTATCATGATATAGAGACAATAGCAATTTAGCTATCTTGAAACAAACATGACTGACATTTTTTTCAGCAATTCGAATTCCTGAAAATGTTTTTAGGGATTCCATAGTACTGAAATTACGTTTACATATAGAGAATAATCCTATAAATCCAAATAAGATTAGAATAATTCATTATCACTCTTAGTTGTTGAAGTATTTAATTTTAAATGTACTATACACAACATAAGAATCACATACGTAGTATTTAAAACTTTAAAAAATCAGTATCTCGAAACTATACTAGTATAAGTAATTGGAACTTTGCTCTATTTTTCTGTAAAATCTTTTGCATCCCCTACATAGATACATACATACATATACGAGTAATCTAATACTTTGAGAAACTTTGATCGTTTTAAATAAAACATAGGAAAAATCATTTCATTTCTATTATATTTATTAATAACACATTATTTAACCCTCTTCATACACCAGTTCAAAAACACTTCATAATAAATTCGCACTTTACAAAATAGTAACTGTGTATCTAGAGCGGAAAATGACACTTTACGCTCATGACGCATGACACATACTTTTTTTCTACGTCCATTGGAAAAGATAATCCAAACACTTTGGTTTCAAATCTTACTGTGAATAATTTCATTTTTCATTTATCCCAGCTAAAAATTTACATTCCTATTTTAACCAGAAAAACTGCAAGTTGTTCTGTCAACTTCAATTATCAATTTTCTGCTCTAAACTGACAGCTTGAGAAGCCTACTTTCAAAATGGATGTAGAAAAAATTATATTGTCTCACTTAGAAAGAAAATCATGTCATCGTTAAAAAAACAATAGGTACATACACTGTCACACTATTTATTATTATAGTCGCCGCCAAATATATATGGACTGATGCTTAACTTTTTCCCTTGTCTTGCACCCTTCGGCGTTGCCGCTTCTTCATAACTTAGCATTTTCAATATGACCACTGAATTGGCAACAGTGTAGAAATGTCCAGTCCATACTTATTTGACGGCAAGTATAGTATACTCGTACTTTATACACATTATTCATATACATATTTTCAAATTTGAAAAATTAGTATTTTCTTAGACATACTTTTACTCTGTTATGCTTATATAGAATAATATTCCTTAATAAAATCATACAGAAAAACGCGAAAAGTATTAATCCTTCTTCATACTAATCTACTATACAATCATTATATTCAATGGTGAGCTATAGGGGGTCCGTAGGGGTTCGTGCAAGCCCCGTCTTGAACTTTTTTCAATTTGTAAAAGCCCCTTGTTTTCTTATTATTTTTTGTCCAAAAAGGAACATATATCTTAAAAACATTTTCTTCGCATAAGTTGAGCGACAAAGTAGAACGGTACCCTGTCAATTAATCGACATTAACTATGCGGTGACGATTACATTTTGAAGACTCATTCGTTTTCATTTTCATAAAACATGGAGAGATAGAGCACTTTGTTAAAAATTTTATAGCTCACCACTGATTATATTGAATACAAACACATAATAAATAAATATATAATATAGTTTATATTATTGTTAATTATTCTACAGACTTTACGCTGTAGGAAAACATTCATATTTTCATATTTAAAAGAAGAAAACTATCTTTCATCTAGCGAAAAACGATATACTTTTATTACGCTGTTGTATATAAAGATAGTAAAATCATTTATAAAAATACATATGTGTTTGTATTCATAATTGCATTGTTGATAATGTATTGTTGCACACACATTAAAATTATATATGATATACTTTACATTTCTTTATTTTTCTGATTGTATATACAGCCCATATATTGAATACACTTATCTAGTTAGGTACATATATAAATATCGCAAAACTGTATCACTAAAATGTATATCTTAATATGTTATCCAAACGTCACAATAAAACTTATTCCTAATAAAAATTGGACTACATATTATTGTTAAAAATCTATCATTCCTTACGCATATATCTATGAGATAAAGAATTTATGTATAGTAATTAGAGCACATATCATCATCGCTGTATTAATAATAATAATTATTTATTCATTTTTATAATAATGTATGTATTTCATGTATTATGTATTGTAATATCATTATTATGTATAACATCTCTGACAAATAAATCCTTGTTATAAATAACAAACTATTTCATTCCAATATATCGATCAAAAATCGCATTCCAAAGATCTAAGTTCATCTCCCGCTTTCTAGCAAGAATTTTGTAAGCCGCCAATCTGCAATCAGAACGGCGTCCTACAAAATCTTGCAAACCAAAGATCCAAATTCGATTCCCGTCTACTAGCTACCTGCACCCTGCACCCAGCAACCACCCGAGAAATATTCACCCCATCCTAGCTAGCAACCAGCAAGCCACCAGCCCCGTGCCTAGCCTACGGTCTAGGGGCGGATCCTGGTGGCCAGCTGGCCAGCCAGCTAGAAATCCGCCAGCCAGCTAGAAATCCAGAAATAGCAAGTATATAGCCCGATTACGTAATTTCACGGAGCAGAGTCTCCGGTTCGATACCACCGCTCACGCCGAATGACCAAAAATTCAACAAACAGCTGTATATAAGGCTGAAATCTGTGGTGGGAGGCCTAGGATTCATGATACCACCACCAGACGATTGAATTTTAAATTTTGTGGGAGAATGTCTTGCTATAGCCTTTCGATTCTGCGAATTTTAAATTCTGATGATCAGATGTCTTACTATAGACAGTAAATTTGGATTTTGTGGGTACAAGTCTTGCTATAGCCTTTCGGTTCTACGATTTTTAAAGTTTGATGATCAGGTATCTTACTATAGACAGTGAATTTGAATTTTGTGGGCACAAGTCGTGCTATAGCCTTTCGATTCTGCGAATTTTAAGATTTGGTCTTGCTAGAGCCAGCAAATTTGAATTTTGATGGGTAAATGCCTTGGGATCGGCTGAAATTCCGTCTGAGAGCTCAAAAATGCTCGCAACGGCCGTAAAATGCTACTTTTCAGCCGCTACAGCTCTAAATCGTCGATTTTACACGATTTTTGATTTTTATCGACCAGAAGCCTTGCTGTAGGCTGGATATTGTTGATTATGTAATCGAGCTGCCGTGGATTTGCTCGCTGTATATTCGGCGATTACGTAATTGGCTGCCATAGTTCGCTCGCCGTATGCCGGTGATTATATAATCGAGCTGCTGTGGTTTTTCTAGTTCGCAAATCGATGCTCTAGATCTAGTTCGTATTTAGGTGAATTGCAGGTTGCCTGTAAAGTTTAATTTTGGGTATGGAATAATTGGGATTTTGAATTGAAATATTGTATTCCTTTTGTTCTGTTTATTGGTCATTCATGTAATACATTTTTAAATCTAATATATAACGATATGAATTAGAACTTAGAAATAAATACAATGAAATATGTATCACTAAATGTATATTAAGATGTATTTTTCATGTGGTTACATTATGTACGTGATATTTTTTCTAAGACTTATCGAGATGGACATATTTTGGATGTTATATATATTACAAGACATAAAAGTAGATCAATGTATAATATATTTTATAATGCAAATAGCTAGTGTGTCTATAAGTCTTAGAAAAACTAAATCAGGTATCAGGATATTAAGTAGAGCAAGTATCTTATGATATAGGATTGATTATATATCAATTAATACCAGATATGTACAATCACATATTAAGTTATATTTTCCTATATATGGAGCATATATGTACGTATGTACTAACGGAATTTGAGTAATTCATCTTCAAGACAAGGATTTATTGTCAAATTTGGTTCATTTTCTTAGCTATTTTCTCGCGATTTGTTCGTTTAATGTGTTCATATATGCATTTATTAACTAAATGTTTTAACAGCTTAAAATAATAATAATGATATATGTATTTGTAATTATAAACTTATTTCAATAATATGAGAATAACGTGTAGTTAATACATGATAAATTCGTCAGCAAGACATATGAGTAAAAAATGTATTAATCAATAAATAGAATATTTCTAACCTGAAAGACCATTCCGAGTCTCGGGTAAATCTTCCACCAAACTTGTATTTAATGATGAACCCAGCTGAAATTAACAGGAAACACACTTAAAACTAACTAACAATTGTTTATTTACACTCACAATTAGTCTAAACACTTATTTTTTAATGAAAATGTTCGTTTGATTCCCAAATTTGGAGTTACAATGTACTATCCAACATGCATAACAGTCGGTATGACATCAGCGCGAAAATGCTCGAACTACATGCAACATTATGACTCCGTCGGTATGGCAGTTTTATTTTAAAGAGCGGTGCGAGAGCTAATGTTACGCAGGTTGGATAATACGTGTTAACCTCACTTTTGTACTGTCAAACAAATATTTTCATTAAAAAATAAACATTTTTGACAAATTTTGAGCATGTATGAATGATTTTCAGTTAATTTTATGTGTTTCCTGTAAATTTCAGCCGGTTTTATTATCAAATAAAAGTTTGGATGTTTTGGAAGCATCGCCGAAGATTCGCAAATGGACGTCACCTTGAAATATTCAAATAAAACTTAGTCTAAACGGTTTTAAGGGATGAAAATGTTAAAATTTATATTTGAAACCCTGTACAACACGATTTTAGTATTAGTTTTGATGTAATTGAACCCAGAAATAAATTATGTCCAATAGAAAATGGTTGTTTTTTTGGCGATATTTCCGCCCAAATTTCTTGCATGTATTAACGACTTTTTGACACTTTTAAGATGTTTATGTACCAAATCAAACCCCTAGAGTACATTTCTGAAGGAATTACAGCGATATATTTACTCAGTTTCGAATTATAAAGCCCGCATCAACAATAAAATCTTGCACAATGTCACGCAAAATTGCAATAAAAATTGAAGCCAACATAAATTTTAAAATGCGATTTTAAAAAACTGGACGCAAATTTGATAAATGTTATTATGGCTTTGTAACAAGTATATATGTAAGATTATATTAAAAATATAAAAGTCTACATTTATATTATTTTTTTGTTTGGGTATGAAATAAGTCGAGGACAAAATCCCCCAAATTACCACTAAAATACCCGTCAAACTATTGACGAATAAATCGAATTAAACTAATTAAATCGCACACAATTAATTACAGCGATATATTTACTCGGTTTCGAGTTATAAAGACCGGATCTACAATAAAATCTTGCGCAATTTTACGCAAAATTGGTGGTAATGAAAATAGATCAATATATGAAATTATTTTTTTTGAAATTATTTAGAATGAATCTTACTTATTAACTACTTATCATAATAAAAAGAGAAATCGTAATACAGTTCTTTTATGGTGTAGGTGAGTATGAAGAAACTATACTAATTTCTTCGCCAAGGTAAGCGTTGTTTTATATTTTAACCAAAAATTAGGATTAAGATTTATTCTGAAGCGTTCGAATGGAATATGTGATCGTATAATATTTGATATGTATGTAGGTAAGTATATATTTTTTTTCTTATATAAGTATCTCAGGCTATGTACACATATACTATTTATATAGGTAGGTAAAGGTATGTATATATATTTTTCACACACATTAACAAATAAACAATATACATATGTAGATAAACACACAGTATACATACAATAAATAAAACCAACACATTTATATTAAACGATATTATCGGCAATTATTATTTATGTATTTATATTTAACCGTCGTCGTTGTTAATCCCGAACCGCTCCATTCCCGTATCCGACGCACGGAGCACCCTGCACTAACATCCACCAGAGAAAATGTATGAAAATCTAGTAGCTCAGAAGCTTATGAACGAGATCCATCCACACTCCGCGAAACAGACGTACGACTAGTAGTACACTCCACAAGAACATTCTGGAATTGGAATATCATCATTATTTAATGTGATGATGATATATGAGGATGATATATGGGATGGATGGTATCATACATTTTAATAAATTCATTTAAAAGTTGTATAAAGGTGTTTCCTTTAAACAACCAGCGCTTTTTTGGGCGACGCGTAATGACTTTAAAGAAAAATGTTATATGGAAAAAATGATTAAGGATAAGGGACTTATTAACGGAACTTTAGAAATTTCTTATTAAAATTAAGAATAAACTAAAACAATAATAATAAATGTAAGAACAGTTCGTTGCATTCTACGTAAAATGATCAGGAGAACAAGAAATTGCATACAAGGAAAATCCCATGCTAAATCCCTATGTTCACCCCTAACAGCCATCAATATAAGAAAATTTTAAATTTAATCGTCGACTTTTTAGGATAATTTGCAATTATTTAAATACATACAGTAAATATCTCCGAATATTCTGTTTAATACACGAAACAAAGAATGATAGCAACAATGATAAATAGCCAATAATACACTGCAAAAATAATAAAATACGATCTTACTATGAATAGAAAAATATCTTAAGCATTCTGCAAGTCCTGCAGGTGTCCAGGAGTTGTCCTCAAGCACCAGGAAGTCATCCTCAAAGGCGCAACATACGAGCACACCACACTCACGTCTATACCCTGCCACTACCACAATGAGACTAACAAAATATTCTATGTAATTGTTAAGTATTAGATAATAATATCATTAAATTTTTAAAAAGAGATATTAACAATTAATAATAGGTAGGTACGTATGTGTTATATAAATTTTTGATTGTTCATTTTAAGGAAAAATCAAAGAAAATCATTAAAATTACTAACTCTCATACCACTCAAGTAAAAAAATATTATTAATAAACAGCCCTATAAGTTATATTTCAATATTTCTAACCTGAAAGACCATTCCGAGTCTCGGGTAAATCTTCCACCAAACTTGTATTTAATGATGAACCCAGCTGAAATTAACAGGAAACACACTTAAAACTAACTAACAATTGTTTATTTACACTCACAATTAGTCTAAACACTTATTTTTTAATGAAAATGTTCGTTTGATTCCCAAATTTGGAGTTACAATGTACTATCCAACATGCATAACAGTCGGTATGACATCAGCGCGAAAATGCTCGAACTACATGCAACATTATGACTCCGTCGGTATGGCAGTTTTATTTTAAAGAGCGGTGCGAGAGCTAATGTTACGCAGGTTGGATAATACGGTTAACCTCACTTTTGTACTGTCAAACAAATATTTTCATTAAAAAATAAACATTTTTGACAAATTTTGAGCATGTATAAATGATTTTCAGTTAATTTTATGTGTTTCCTGTAAATTTCAGCCGGTTTTATTATCAAATAAAAGTTTGGATGTTTTGGAAGCATCGCCGAAGATTCGCAAATGGACGTCACCTTGAAATATTCAAATAAAACTTAGTCTAAACGGTTTTAAGGGATGAAAATGTTAAAATTTATATTTGAAACCCTGTACAACACGATTTTAGTATTAGTTTTGATGTAATTGAACCCAGAAATAAATTATGTCCAATAGAAAATGGTTGTTTTTTTGGCGATATTTCCGCCCAAATTTCTTGCATGTATTAACGACCTTTTGACACTTTTAAGATGTTTATGTACCAAATCAAACCCCTAGAGTACATTTCTGAAGGAATTACAGCGATATATTTACTCAGTTTCGAATTATAAAGCCCGCATCAATAATAAAATCTTGCACAATTTTACGCGAAATTGCAATAAAAATTGAAGCCAACATAAATTTTTAAAATGCGATTTTAAAAAACTGGACGCAAATTTGACAAATGTTATTATGGCTTTGTAACAAGTATATATGTAAGTTTATATTAAAAATATAAAAGTCTACATTTATATTATTTTTTTCTTTGGGTATGAAATAAGTCGAGGACAAAATTCCAGATGTTTATATACCAAATCAAACCCCTAGAGTTCACATTGAAATATTCAAATAAAACTTAGTCTAAACGATTTTAAGATATTGAAATGTTATAATTTATATTTGAAACCCCTTACAACACGATTCTAGTATTAGTTTTGATGTATTTTAACCCGACATAAATTATGTGTAATAGAAAATGGTTGTTTTTTTGGCGATATTTCCGCCCAAATTTCTTGCATGTATTAACGACTTTTTGACACTTTTAAGATGGTTATGTACCAAATCAAACCCCTAGAGTTCATTTCTGAAGGAATTACAGCGATATATTTACTCAGTTTCGAATTATAAAGCCCGCATCAACAATAAAATCTTGTACAATTTTACGCAAAATTGCAATAAAAATTGAAGCAAACATAAATTTTTAAAATGCGATTTTAAAAAACTGGAAGCAAATTTGACAAATGTTATTATGGCTTTGTAACAAGTATATATGTAAGATTATATTAAAAATATAAAAGTCTACATTTATATTATTTTTTTGTTTGGGTATGAAATAAGTCGAGGACAAAATTCCCCCAAATAACCACTAAAATACCCGTCAAACTATTGACGATTAAATCGAATTAAAGTAATTAAATCACACACAATTAATTACAGCGATATATTTACTCGGTTTCGAGTTATAAAGACCGGATCAACAATAAAATCTTGCGCAATTTTACGCAAAATTGGTGGTAATTTCGCCCAAGCTTTTACATTTCCCAACGCCTTTTTGACACTTTTAAGATATTTATACACCAAATAAAATCCTTAGAAGCTTAAATAATTCAGGGGAACAGGGTACCTAATAACAACAAACGTTGAAATTTTATATCTTGACGGCTATTACTGGCCCAGAGTTATCCTACAAAGGTTACGGACAAAATGAATCATATGTAAAATGATTGCTATATTAATAAACAAAACAAAAAATATCATTTGGTTAAATAATTCAGGGGAACAGGGTACCTAATAATAACAAACGTTGAAATTTTATATCTTGACGGCAATTATTGGCCCAGAGTTATCCTAAAAAGGTTACGGACAAAATGAATCATATGTAAAATGATTGCTATATTAATAAACAAAACAAAAAATATCATTTGGTTAAATAATTCAGGGGAACAGGGTACCTAATAACAACAAACGTTGAAATTTTATATCTTGACGGCTATTGTTGGCCCAGAGTTATCCTAAAAAGGTTACGGACAAAATGAATCATATGTAAAATGATTGCTATATTAATAAACAAAACAAAAAATATCATTTGGTTAAATAATTTAGGGGAACAGGGTACCTAATAACAACAAACGATGAAATTTTATATCTTGACGGCTATTATTGGCCCAGAGTTATCCTAAAAAGAGTACGGACAAAATGAATCATATGTAAAATGATTGCTATATTAATAAACAAAACAAAAAATATCATTTGGTTAAATAATTCAGGGCAACAGGGTACCTAATAACAACAAAGGTTGAAATTTTATATCTTGACGGCTATTATTGGCCCAGAGTTATCCTAAAAAGAGTACGGACAAAATGAATCATATGTAAAATGATTGCTATATTAATAAACAAAACAAAAAATATCATTTGGTTAAATAATTCAGGGCAACAGGGTACCTAATAACAACAAAGGTTGAAATTTTATATCTTGACGGCTATTATTGGCCCAGAGTTATCCTAAAAATGGTACGGACAAAATGAATCATATGTAAAATGATTGCTATATTAATAAACAAAACAAAAAATATCATTTGGTTAAATAATTCAGGGGAACAGGGTACCTAATAACAACAAACGATGAAATTTTATATCTTGACGGCTATTATGGGAGCAGAGTTATCCTAAAAAGGTTACGGACAAAATGAAACCTATGTAAAATCATTGCTGGATTAATAAGCAATACAAGAAATATCATTTCGTTAAATATTTCAGGGGAACAGGTATCTAAAACTAATAAAACGTTGAAATATTCTATCGTGACGGCTGGCTATTATTGGAGCAGAGTTATCCTAAAAAGGTTACGGACAAAATGAAACCTATGTAAAATCATTGCTGGATTAATAAGCAATACAAGAAATATCATTTCGTTAAATATTTCAGGGGAACAGGTATCTAAAACTAATAAAACGTTGAAATATTCTATCGTGACGGCTGGCTATTATGGGAGCAGAGTTATCCTAAAAAGGTTACGGACAAAATGAAACCTATGTAAAATCATTGCTGGATTAATAAGCAATACAAGAAATATCATTTCGTTAAATATTTCAGGGGAACAGGTATCTAAAACTAATAAAACGTTGAAATATTCTATCGTGACGGCTGGCTATTATTGGAGCAGAGTTATCCTAAAAAGGTTACGGACAAAATGAAACCTATGTAAAATCATTGCTGGATTAATAAGCAATACAAGAAATATCATTTCGTTAAATATTTCAGTGGAACAGGTATCTAAAACTAATAAAACGTTGAAATATTCTATCGTGACGGCTGGCTATTATGGGAGCAGAGTTATCCTAAAAAGGTTACAGACAAAATGAAACCTATGTAAAATCATTGCTGGATTAATAAGCAATACAAGAAATATCATTTCGTTAAATATTTCAGGGGAACAGGTATCTAAAACTAATAAAACGTTGAAATATTCTATCGTGACGGCTGGCTATTATGGGAGCAGAGTTATCCTAAAAACGTTACGGACAAAATGAAACCTATGTAAAATCATTGCTTGATTAATAAGCAATACAAGAAATATCATTTCGTTAAATATTTCAGGGGAACAGGTATCTAAAACTAATAAAACGTTGAAATATTCTATCGTGACGGCTGGCTATTATTGGCCCAGAGTTATCCTAAAAAGGTTACTGACAAAATGAAACCTATGTAAAATCATTGCTGGATTAATAAGCAATACAAGAAATATCATTTCGTTAAATATTTCAGGGGAACAGGTATCTAAAACTAATAAAACGTTGAAATATTCTATCGTGACGGCTGGCTATTATTGGCCCAGAGTTATCCTAAAAAGGTTACTGACAAAATGAAACCTATGTAAAATCATTGCTGGATTAATAAGCAATACAAGAAATATTATTTCGTTAAATATTTCAGGGGAACAGGTATCTAAAACTAATAAAACGTTGAAATATTCTATCGTGACGGCTGGCTATTATTGGCCCAGAGTTATCCTAAAAAGGTTACTGACAAAATGAAACCTATGTAAAATCATTGCTGGATTAATAAGCAATACAAGAAATATCATTTCGTTAAATATTTCAGGGGAACAGGTATCTAAAACTAATAAAACGTTGAAATATTCTATCGTGACGGCTGGCTATTATTGGCCCAGAGTTATCCTAAAAAGGTTACGGACAAAATGAAACCTATGTAAAATCATTGCTGGATTAATAAGCAATCCAAGAAATATCATTTCGTTAAATATTTCAGGGGAACAGGTATCTAAAACTAATAAAACGTTGAAATATTCTATCGTGACGGCTGGCTATTATTGGCCCAGAGTTATCCTAAAAAGGTTACGGACAAAATGAAACCTATGTAAAATCATTGCTGGATTAATAAGCAATACAAGAAATATCATTTCGTTAAATATTTCAGGGGAACAGGTATCTAAAACTAATAAAACGTTGAAATATTCTATCGTGACGGCTGGCTATTATTGGCCCAGAGTTATCCTAAAAAGGTTACTGACAAAATGAAACCTATGTAAAATCATTGCTGGATTAATAAGCAATACAAGAAATATCATTTCGTTAAATATTTCAGGGGAACAGGTATCTAAAACTAATAAAACGTTGAAATATTCTATTGTGACGGCTGGCTATTATTGGCCCAGAGTTATCCTAAAAAGGTTACTGACAAAATGAAACCTATGTATAATCATTGCTGGATTAATAAGCAATACAAGAAATATCATTTCGTTAAATATTTCAGGGGAACAGGTATCTAAAACTAATAAAACGTTGAAGTATTCTATCGTGACGGCTGGCTATTATTGGCCCAGAGTTATCCTAAAAAGGTTACTGACAAAATGAAACCTATGTAAAATCATTGCTGGATTAATAAGCAATACAAGAAATATCATTTCGTTAAATATTTCAGGGGAACAGGTATCTAAAACTAATAAAACGTTGAAATATTCTATCGTGACGGCTGGCTATTATTGGCCCAGAGTTATCCTAAAAAGGTTACTGACAAAATGAAACCTATGTAAAATCATTGCTGGATTAATAAGCAATACAAGAAATATCATTTCGTTAAATATTTCAGGGGAACAGGTATCTAAAACTAATAAAACGTTGAAATATTCTATCGTGACGGCTGGCTATTATTGGCCCAGAGTTATCCTAAAAAGGTTACTGACAAAATGAAACCTATGTAAAATCATTGCTGGATTAATAAGCAATACAAGAAATATCATTTCGTTAAATATTTCAGGGGAACAGGTATCTAAAACTAATAAAACGTTGAAATATTCTATCGTGACGGCTGGCTATTATTGGCCCAGAGTTATCCTAAAAAGGTTACTGACAAAATGAAACCTATGTAAAATCATTGCTGGATTAATAAGCAATACAAGAAATATCATTTCGTTAAATATTTCAGGGGAACAGGTATCTAAAACTAATAAAACGTTGAAATATTCTATCGTGACGTCTGGCTATTATTGGCCCAGAGTTATCCTAAAAAGGTTACTGACAAAATGAAACATATGTAAAATCATTGCTGGATTAATAAGCAATACAAGAAATATCATTTCGTTAAATATTTCAGGGGAACAGGTATCTAAAACTAATAAAACGTTGAAATATTCTATCGTGACGGCTGGCTATTATTGGCCCAGAGTTATCCTAAAAAGGTTACTGACAAAATGAAACCTATGTAAAATCATTGCTGGATTAATAAGCAATACAAGAAATATCATTTCGTTAAATATTTCAGGGGAACAGGTATCTAAAACTAATAAAACGTTGAAATATTCTATTGTGACGGCTGGCTATTATTGGCCCAGAGTTATCCTAAAAAGGTTACTGACAAAATGAAACCTATGTAAAATCATTGCTGGATTAATAAGCAATACAAGAAATATCATTTCGTTAAATATTTCAGGGGAACAGGTATCTAAAACTAATAAAACGTTGAAATATTCTATCGTGACGGCTGGCTATTATTGGCCCAGAGTTATCCTAAAAAGGTTACTGACAAAATGAAACCTATGTAAATTCATTGCTGGATTAATAAGCAATACAAGAAATATCATTTCGTTAAATATTTCAGGGGAACAGGTATCTAAAACTAATAAAACGTTGAAATATTCTATTGTGACGGCTGGCTATTATTGGCCCTGAGTTATCCTAAAAAGATTACTGACAAAATGAAACCTATGTAAAATCATTGCTGGATTAATAAGCAATACAAGAAATATCATTTCGTTAAATATTTCAGGGGAACAGGTATCTAAAACTAATAAAACGTTGAAATATTCTATCGTGACGGCTGGCTATTATTGGCCCAGAGTTATCCTAAAAAGGTTACTGACAAAATGAAACCTATGTAAAATCATTGCTGGATTAATAAGCAATACAAGAAATATCATTTCGTTAAATATTTCAGGGGAACAGGTATCTAAAACTAATAAAACGTTGAAATATTCTATTGTGACGGCTGGCTATTATTGGCCCAGAGTTATCCTAAAAAGGTTACTGACAAAATGAAACCTATGTAAAATCATTGCTGGATTAATAAGCAATACAAGAAATATCATTTCGTTAAATATTTCAGGGGAACAGGTATCTAAAACTAATAAAACGTTGAAATATTCTATCGTGACGGCTGGCTATTATTGACCCAGAGTTATCCTAAAAAGATTACTGACAAAATGAAACCTATGTAAAATCATTGCTGGATTAATAAGAAATACAAGAAATATCATTTCGTTAAATATTTCAGGGGAACAGGTATCTAAAACTAATAAAACGTTGAAATATTCTATCGTGACGGCTGGCTATTATTAGCCAGAGTTATCCTAAAAAGGTTACTGACAAAATTAAACCTATGTAAAATCATTGCTGGATTAATAAGCAATACAAGAAATATCATTTCGTTAAATATTTCAGGGGAACAGGTATCTAAAACTAATAAAACGTTGAAATATTCTATCGTGACGGCTGGCTATTATTGGCCCAGAGTTATCCTAAAAAGGTTACTGACAAAATGAAACCTATGTAAAATCATTGCTGGATTAATAAGCAATACAAGAAATATCATTTCGTTAAATATTTCAGGGGAACAGGTATCTAAAACTAATAAAACGTTGAAATATTCTATCGTGACGGCTGGCTATTATTGGCCCAGAGTTATCCTAAAAAGGTTACTGACAAAATGAAACCTATGTAAAATCATTGTTGGATTAATAAGCAATACAAGATATATCATTTCGTTAAATATTTCAGGGGAACAGGTATCTAAAACTAATAAAACGTTGAAATATTCTATCGTGACGGCTGGCTATTATTGGCCCAGAGTTATCCTAAAAAGGTTACTGACAAAATGAAACCAATGTAAAATCATTGCTGGATTAATAAGCAATACAAGAAATATCATTTCGTTAAATATTTCAGGGGAACAGGTATCTAAAACTAATAAAACGTTGAAATATTCTATCGTGACGGCTGGCTATTATTGGCCCAGAGTTATCCTAAAAAGGTTACTGACAAAATGAAACCTATGTAAAATCATTGCTGGATTAATAAGCAATACAAGAAATATCATTTCGTTAAATATTTCAGGGGAACAGGTATCTAAAACTAATAAAACGTTGAAATATTCTATCGTGACGGCTGGCTATTATTGCCCCAGAGTTATCCTAAAAAGGTTACGGACAAAATGAAACCTATGTAAAATCATTGCTGGATTAATAAGCAATACAAGAAATATCATTTCGTTAAATATTTCAGGGGAACAGGTATCTAAAACTAATAAAACGTTGAAATATTCTATCGTGACGGCTGGCTATTATTGGCCCAGAGTTATCCTAAAAAGGTTACTGACAAAATGAAACCTATGTAAAATCATTGCTGGATTAATAAGCAATACAAGAAATATCATTTCGCTAAATATTTCAGGGGAACAGGTATCTAAAACTAATAAACCGTTGAAATATTCTATTGTGACGGCTGGCTATTATTGGCCCAGAGTTATCCTAAAAAGGTTACTGACAAAATGAAACCTATGTAAAATCATTGCTGGATTAATAAGCAATACAAGAAATATCATTTCGTTAAATATTTCAGGGGAACAGGTATCTAAAACTAATAAAACGTTGAAATATTCTATCGTGACGGCTGGCTATTATTGGCCCAGAGTTATCCTAAAAAGGTTACTGACAAAATGAAACCTATGTAAAATCATTGCTGGATTAATAAGCAATACAAGAAATATCATTTCGTTAAATATTTCAGGGGAACAGGTATCTAAAACTAATAAAACGTTGAAATATTCTATCGTGACGGCTGGCTATTATTGGCCCAGAGTTATCCTAAAAAGGTTACTGACAAAATGAAACCTATGTAAAATCATTGCTGGATTAATAAGCAATACAAGAAATATCACTTCGCTAAATATTTCAGGGGAACAGGTATCTAAAACTAATAAACCGTTGAAATATTCTATTGTGACGGCTGGCTATTATTGGCCCAGAGTTATCCTAAAAAGGTTACTGACAAAATGAAACCTATGTAAAATCATTGCTGGATTAATAAGCAATACAAGAAATATCATTTCGTTAAATATTTCAGGGGAACAGGTATCTAAAACTAATAAAACGTTGAAATATTCTATCGTGACGGCTGGCTATTATTGGCCCAGAGTTATCCTAAAAAGGTTACTGACAAAATGAAACCTATGTAAAATCATTGCTGGATTAATAAGCAATACAAGAAATATCACTTCGCTAAATATTTCAGGGGAACAGGTATCTAAAACTAATAAACCGTTGAAATATTCTATTGTGACGGCTGGCTATTATTGGCCCAGAGTTATCCTAAAAAGGTTACTGACAAAATGAAACCTATGTAAAATCATTGTTGGATTAATAAGCAATACAAGATATATCATTTCGTTAAATATTTCAGGGGAACAGGTATCTAAAACTAATAAAACGTTGAAATATTCTATCGTGACGGCTGGCTATTATTGGCCCAGAGTTATCCTAAAAAGGTTACTGACAAAATGAAACCAATGTAAAATCATTGCTGGATTAATAAGCAATACAAGAAATATCATTTCGTTAAATATTTCAGGGGAACAGGTATCTAAAACTAATAAAACGTTGAAATATTCTATCGTGACGGCTGGCTATTATTGGCCCAGAGTTATCCTAAAAAGGTTACTGACAAAATGAAACCTATGTAAAATCATTGCTGGATTAATAAGCAATACAAGAAATATCATTTCGTTAAATATTTCAGGGGAACAGGTATCTATAACTAATAAAACGTTGAAATATTCTATCGTGACGGCTGGCTATTATTGCCCCAGAGTTATCCTAAAAAGGTTACGGACAAAATGAAACCTATGTAAAATCATTGCTGGATTAATAAGCAATACAAGAAATATCATTTCGTTAAATATTTCAGGGGAACAGGTATCTAAAACTAATAAAACGTTGAAATATTCTATCGTGACGGCTGGCTATTATTGGCCCAGAGTTATCCTAAAAAGGTTACTGACAAAATGAAACCTATGTAAAATCATTGCTGGATTAATAAGCAATACAAGAAATATCATTTCGCTAAATATTTCAGGGGAACAGGTATCTAAAACTAATAAACCGTTGAAATATTCTATTGTGACGGCTGGCTATTATTGGCCCAGAGTTATCCTAAAAAGGTTACTGACAAAATGAAACCTATGTAAAATCATTGCTGGATTAATAAGCAATACAAGAAATATCATTTCGTTAAATATTTCAGGGGAACAGGTATCTAAAACTAATAAAACGTTGAAATATTCTATCGTGACGGCTGGCTATTATTGGCCCAGAGTTATCCTAAAAAGGTTACTGACAAAATGAAACCTATGTAAAATCATTGCTGGATCAATAAGCAATACAAGAAATATCATTTCGTTAAATATTTCAGGGGAACAGGTATCTAAAACTAATAAAACGTTGAAATATTCTATCGTGACGGCTGGCTATTATTGGCCCAGAGTTATCCTAAAAAGGTTACTGACAAAATGAAACCTATGTAAAATCATTGCTGGATTAATAAGCAATACAAGAAATATCACTTCGCTAAATATTTCAGGGGAACAGGTATCTAAAACTAATAAACCGTTGAAATATTCTATTGTGACGGCTGGCTATTATTGGCCCAGAGTTATCCTAAAAAGGTTACTGACAAAATGAAACCTATGTAAAATCATTGCTGGATTAATAAGCAATACAAGAAATATCATTTCGTTAAATATTTCAGGGGAACAGGTATCTAAAACTAATAAAACGTTGAAATATTCTATCGTGACGGCTGGCTATTATTGGCCCAGAGTTATCCTAAAAAGGTTACTGACAAAATGAAACCTACGTAAAATCATTGCTGGATTAATAAGCAATACAAGAAATATCATTTCGTTAAATATTTCAGGGGAACAGGTAACTAAAACTAATAAAACGTTGAAATATTCTATCGTGACGGCTGGCTATTATTGGCCCAGAGTTATCCTAAAAAGGTTACTGACAAAATGAAACCTATGTAAAATCATTGCTGGATTAATAAGCAATACAAGAAATATCATTTCGTTAAATATTTCAGGGGAACAGGTATCTAAAACTAATAAAACGTTGAAATATTCTATCGTGACGGCTGGCTATTATTGGCCCAGAGTTATCCTAAAAAGGTTACTGACAAAATGAAACCTATGTAAAATCATTGCTGGATTAATAAGCAATACAAGAAATATTATTTCGTTAAATATTTCAGGGGAACAGGTATCTAAAACTAATAAAACGTTGAAATATTCTATCGTGACGGCTGGCTATTATTGGCCCAGAGTTATCCTAAAAAGATTACTGACAAAATGAAACCTATGTAAAATCATTGCTGGATTAATAAGCAATACAAGAAATATCATTTCGTTAAATATTTCAGGGGAACAGGTATCTAAAACTAATAAAACGTTGAAATATTCTATCGTGACGGCTGGCTATTATTGGCCCAGAGTTATCCTAAAAAGGTTACTGACAAAATGAAACCTATGTAAAATCATTGCTGGATTAATAAGCAATACAAGAAATATCATTTCGTTAAATATTTCAGGGGAACAGGTATCTAAAACTAATAAAACGTTGAAATATTCTATTGTGACGGCTGGCTATTATTGGCCCAGAGTTATCCTAAAAAGGTTACTGACAAAATTAAACCTATGTAAAATCATTGCTGGATTAATAAGCAATACAAGAAATATCATTTCGTTAAATATTTCAGGGGAACAGGTATCTAAAACTAATAAAACGTTGAAATATTCTATCGTGACGGCTGGCTATTATTGGCCCAGAGTTATCCTAAAAAGATTACTGACAAAATGAAACCTATGTAAAATCATTGCTGGATTAATAAGCAATACAAGAAATATCATTTCGTTAAATATTTCAGGGGAACAGGTATCTAAAACTAATAAAACGTTGAAATATTCTATCGTGACGGCTGGCTATTATTGGCCCAGAGTTATCCTAAAAAGGTTACTGACAAAATGAAACCTATGTAAAATCATTGCTGGATTAATAAGCAATACAAGAAATATCATTTCGTTAAATATTTCAGGGGAACAGGTATCTAAAACTAATAAAACGTTGAAATATTCTATTGTGACGGCTGGCTATTATTGGCCCAGAGTTATCCTAAAAAGGTTACTGACAAAATGAAACCTATGTAAAATCATTGCTGGATTAATAAGCAATACAAGAAATATCATTTCGTTAAATATTTCAGGGGAACAGGTATCTAAAACTAATAAAACGTTGAAATATTCTATTGTGACGGCTGGCTATTATTGGCCCAGAGTTATCCTAAAAAGGTTACTGACAAAATGAAACCTATGTAAAATCATTGCTGGATTAATAAGCAATACAAGAAATATCATTTCGTTAAATATTTCAGGGGAACAGGTATCTAAAACTAATAAAACGTTGAAATATTCTATCGTGACGGCTGGCTATTATTGGCCCAGAGTTATCCTAAAAAGGTTACTGACAAAATGAAACCTATGTAAAATCATTGCTGGATTAATAAGCAATACAAGAAATATCATTTCGTTAAATATTTCAGGGGAACAGGTATCTAAAACTAATAAAACGTTGAAATATTCTATCGTGACGGCTGGCTATTATTGGCCCAGAGTTATCCTAAAAAGGTTACTGACAAAATGAAACCTATGTAAAATCATTGCTGGATTAATAAGCAATACAAGAAATATCATTTCGTTAAATATTTCAGGGGAACAGGTATCTAAAACTAATAAAACGTTGAAATATTCTATCGTGACGGCTGGCTATTATTGCCCCAGAGTTATCCTAAAAAGGTTACGGACAAAATGAAACCTATGTAAAATCATTGCTGGATTAATAAGCAATACAAGAAATATCATTTCGTTAAATATTTCAGGGGAACAGGTATCTAAAACTAATAAAACGTTGAAATATTCTATCGTGACGGCTGGCTATTATTGGCCCAGAGTTATCCTAAAAAGGTTACTGACAAAATGAAACCTATGTAAAATCATTGCTGGATTAATAAGCAATACAAGAAATATCATTTCGTTAAATATTTCAGGGGAACAGGTATCTAAAACTAATAAAACGTTGAAATATTCTATTGTGACGGCTGGCTATTATTGGCCCAGAGTTATCCTAAAAAGGTTACTGACAAAATGAAACCTATGTATAATCATTGCTGGATTAATAAGCAATACAAGAAATATCATTTCGTTAAATATTTCAGGGGAACAGGTATCTAAAACTAATAAAACGTTGAAATATTCTATCGTGACGGCTGGCTATTATTGGCCCAGAGTTATCCTAAAAAGGTTACTGACAAAATGAAACCTATGTAAAATCATTGCTGGATTAATAAGCAATACAAGAAATATCATTTCGTTAAATATTTCAGGGGAACAGGTATCTAAAACTAATAAAACGTTGAAATATTCTATCGTGACGGCTGGCTATTATTGGCCCAGAGTTATCCTAAAAAGGTTACTGACAAAATGAAACCTATGTAAAATCATTGCTGGATTAATAAGCAATACAAGAAATATCATTTCGTTAAATATTTCAGGGGAACAGGTATCTAAAACTAATAAAACGTTGAAATATTCTATCGTGACGGCTGGCTATTATTGGCCCAGAGTTATCCTAAAAAGGTTACGGACAAAATGAAACCTATGTAAAATCATTGCTGGATTAATAAGCAATACAAGAAATATCATTTCGTTAAATATTTCAGGGGAACAGGTATCTAAAACTAATAAAACGTTGAAATATTCTATCGTGACGGCTGGCTATTATTGGCCCAGAGTTATCCTAAAAAGGTTACGGACAAAATGAAACCTATGTAAAATCATTGCTGGATTAATAAGCAATACAAGAAATATCATTTCGTTAAATATTTCAGGGGAACAGGTATCTAAAACTAATAAAACGTTGAAATATTCTATCGTGACGGCTGGCTATTATTGGCCCAGAGTTATCCTAAAAAGGTTACTGACAAAATGAAACCTATGTAAAATCATTGCTGGATTAATAAGCAATACAAGAAATATCATTTCGTTAAATATTTCAGGGGAACAGGTATCTAAAACTAATAAAACGTTGAAATATTCTATTGTGACGGCTGGCTATTATTGGCCCAGAGTTATCCTAAAAAGGTTACTGACAAAATGAAACCTATGTATAATCATTGCTGGATTAATAAGCAATACAAGAAATATCATTTCGTTAAATATTTCAGGGGAACAGGTATCTGAAACTAATAAAACGTTGAAATATTCTATCGTGACGGCTGGCTATTATTGGCCCAGAGTTATCCTAAAAAGGTTACTGACAAAATGAAACCTATGTAAAATCATTGCTGGATTAATAAGCAATACAAGAAATATCATTTCGTTAAATATTTCAGGGGAACAGGTATCTAAAACTAATAAAACGTTGAAATATTCTATCGTGACGGCTGGCTATTATTGGCCCAGAGTTATCCTAAAAAGGTTACTGACAAAATGAAACCTATGTAAAATCATTGCTGGATTAATAAGCAATACAAGAAATATCATTTCGTTAAATATTTCAGGGGAACAGGTATCTAAAACTAATAAAACGTTGAAATATTCTATCGTGACGGCTGGCTATTATTGGCCCAGAGTTATCCTAAAAAGGTTACTGACAAAATGAAACCTATGTAAAATCATTGCTGGATTAATAAGCAATACAAGAAATATCATTTCGTTAAATATTTCAGGGGAACAGGTATCTAAAACTAATAAAACGTTGAAATATTCTATCGTGACGGCTGGCTATTATTGGCCCAGAGTTATCCTAAAAAGGTTACTGACAAAATGAAACCTATGTAAAATCATTGCTGGATTAATAAGCAATACAAGAAATATCATTTCGTTAAATATTTCAGGGGAACAGGTATCTAAAACTAATAAAACGTTGAAATATTCTATCGTGACGGCTGGCTATTATTGGCCCAGAGTTATCCTAAAAAGGTTACTGACAAAATGAAACCTATGTAAAATCATTGCTGGATTAATAAGCAATACAAGAAATATCATTTCGTTAAATATTTCAGGGGAACAGGTATCTAAAACTAATAAAACGTTGAAATATTCTATCGTGACGGCTGGCTATTATTGGCCCAGAGTTATCCTAAAAAGGTTACTGACAAAATGAAACCTATGTAAAATCATTGCTGGATTAATAAGCAATACAAGAAATATCATTTCGTTAAATATTTCAGGGGAACAGGTATCTAAAACTAATAAAACGTTGAAATATTCTATTGTGACGGCTGGCTATTATTGGCCCAGAGTTATCCTAAAAAGGTTACTGACAAAATGAAACCTATGTAAAATCATTGCTGGATTAATAAGCAATACAAGAAATATCATTTCGTTAAATATTTCAGGGGAACAGGTATCTAAAACTAATAAAACGTTGAAATATTCTATCGTGACGGCTGGCTATTATTGGCCCAGAGTTATCCTAAAAAGGTTACTGACAAAATGAAACCTATGTAAAATCATTGCTGGATTAATAAGCAATACAAGAAATATCATTTCGTTAAATATTTCAGGGGAACAGGTATCTAAAACTAATAAAACGTTGAAATATTCTATTGTGACGGCTGGCTATTATTGGCCCTGAGTTATCCTAAAAAGATTACTGACAAAATGAAACCTATGTAAAATCATTGCTGGATTAATAAGCAATACAAGAAATATCATTTCGTTAAATATTTCAGGGGAACAGGTATCTAAAACTAATAAAATGTTGAAATATTCTATCGTGACGGCTGGCTATTATTGGCCCAGAGTTATCCTAAAAAGGTTACTGACAAAATGAAACCTATGTAAAATCATTGCTGGATTAATAAGGCAATACAAGAAATATTATTTCGTTAAATATTTCAGGGGAACAGGTATCTAAAACTAATAAAACGTTGAAATATTCTATCGTGACGGCTGGCTATTATTGGCCCAGAGTTATCCTAAAAAGGTTACTGACAAAATGAAACCTATGTAAAATCATTGCTGGATTAATAAGCAATACAAGAAATATCATTTCGTTAAATATTTCAGGGGAACAGGTATCTAAAACTAATAAAACGTTGAAATATTCTATCGTGACGGCTGGCTATTATTGACCCAGAGTTATCCTAAAAAGATTACTGACAAAATGAAACCTATGTAAAATCATTGCTGGATTAATAAGCAATACAAGAAATATCATTTCGTTAAATATTTCAGGGGAACAGGTATCTAAAACTAATAAAACGTTGAAATATTCTATCGTGACGGCTGGCCATTATTGGCCCAGAGTTATCCTAAAAAGGTTACTGACAAAATGAAACCTATGTATAATCATTGCTGGATTAATAAGCAATACAAGAAATATCATTTCGTTAAATATTTCAGGGGAACAGGTATCTAAAACTAATAAAACGTTGAAATATTCTATCGTGACGGCTGGCTATTATTGGCCCAGAGTTATCCTAAAAAGGTTACTGACAAAATGAAACCTATGTAAAATCATTGCTGGATTAATAAGCAATACAAGAAATATCATTTCGTTAAATATTTCAGGGGAACAGGTATCTAAAACTAATAAAACGTTGAAATATTCTATTGTGACGGCTGGCTATTATTGGCCCAGAGTTATCCTAAAAAGGTTACTGACAAAATGAAACCTATGTAAAATCATTGCTGGATTAATAAGCAATACAAGAAATATCATTTCGTTAAATATTTCAGGGGAACAGGTATCTAAAACTAATAAAACGTTGAAATATTCTATCGTGACGGCTGGCTATTATTGGCCCAGAGTTATCCTAAAAAGGTTACTGACTAAATGAAACCTATGTAAAATCATTGCTGGATTAATAAGAAATACAAGAAATATCATTTCGTTAAATATTTCAGGGGAACAGGTATCTAAAACTAATAAAACGTTGAAATATTCTATCGTGACGGCTGGCTATTATTGGCCCAGAGTTATCCTAAAAAGGTTACTGACAAAATTAAACCTATGTAAAATCATTGCTGGATTAATAAGCAATACAAGAAATATCATTTCGTTAAATATTTCAGGGGAACAGGTATCTAAAACTAATAAAACGTTGAAATATTCTATCGTGACGGCTGGCTATTATTGGCCCAGAGTTATCCTAAAAAGGTTACTGACAAAATGAAACCTATGTAAAATCATTGCTGGATTAATAAGCAATACAAGAAATATCATTTCGTTAAATATTTCAGGGGAACAGGTATCTAAAACTAATAAAACGTTGAAATATTCTATCGTGACGGCTGGCTATTATTGGCCCAGAGTTATCCTAAAAAGGTTACTGACAAAATGAAACCTATGTAAAATCATTGCTGGATTAATAAGCAATACAAGAAATATTATTTCGTTAAATATTTCAGGGGAACAGGTATCTAAAACTAATAAAACGTTGAAATATTCTATCGTGACGGCTGGCTATTATTGGCCCAGAGTTATCCTAAAAAGGTTACTGACAAAATGAAACCAATGTAAAATCATTGCTGGATTAATAAGCAATACAAGAAATATCATTTCGTTAAATATTTCAGGGGAACAGGTATCTAAAACTAATAAAACGTTGAAATATTCTATCGTGACGGCTGGCTATTATTGGCCCAGAGTTATCCTAAAAAGGTTACTGACAAAATGAAACCTATGTAAAATCATTGCTGGATTAATAAGCAATACAAAAAATATCATTTCGTTAAATATTTCAGGGGAACAGGTATCTAAAACTAATAAAACGTTGAAATATTCTATTGTGACGGCTGGCTATTATTGGCCCAGAGTTATCCTAAAAAGGTTACTGACAAAATGAAACCTATGTAAAATCATTGCTGGATTAATAAGCAATACAAGAAATATCATTTCGTTAAATATTTCAGGGGAACAGGTATCTAAAACTAATAAAACGTTGAAATATTCTATCGTGACGGCTGGCTATTATTGGCCCAGAGTTATCCTAAAAAGGTTACTGACAAAATGAAACCTATGTAAAATCATTGCTGGATTAATAAGCAATACAAGAAATATCATTTCGCTAAATATTTCAGGGGAACAGGTATCTAAAACTAATAAACCGTTGAAATATTCTATTGTGACGGCTGGCTATTATTGGCCCAGAGTTATCCTAAAAAGGTTACTGACAAAATGAAACCTATGTAAAATCATTGCTGGATTAATAAGCAATACAAGAAATATCATTTCGTTAAATATTTCAGGGGAACAGGTATCTAAAACTAATAAAACGTTGAAATATTCTATCGTGACGGCTGGCTATTATTGGCCCAGAGTTATCCTAAAAAGGTTACTGACAAAATGAAACCTATGTAAAATCATTGCTGGATTAATAAGCAATACAAGAAATATCATTTCGTTAAATATTTCAGGGGAACAGGTATCTAAAACTAATAAAACGTTGAAATATTCTATCGTGACGGCTGGCTATTATTGGCCCAGAGTTATCCTAAAAAGGTTACTGACAAAATGAAACCTATGTAAAATCATTGCTAGATTAATAAGCAATACAAGAAATATCATTTCGTTAAATATTTCAGGGGAACAGGTATCTAAAACTAATAAAACGTTGAAATATTCTATCGTGACGGCTGGCTATTATTGGCCCAGAGTTATCCTAAAAAGGTTACTGACAAAATGAAACCTATGTAAAATCATTGCTGGATTAATAAGCAATACAAGAAATATCATTTCGTTAAATATTTCAGGGGAACAGGTATCTAAAACTAATAAAACGTTGAAATATTCTATCGTGACGGCTGGCTATTATTGGCCCAGAGTTATCCTAAAAAGGTTACTGACAAAATGAAACCTATGTAAAATCATTGCTGGATTAATAAGCAATACAAGAAATATCATTTCGTTAAATATTTCAGGGGAACAGGTATCTAAAACTAATAAAACGTTGAAATATTCTATCGTGACGGCTGGCTATTATTGGCCCAGAGTTATCCTAAAAAGGTTACTGACAAAATGAAACCTATGTAAAATCATTGCTGGATTAATAAGCAATACAAGAAATATCATTTCGTTAAATATTTCAGGGGAACAGGTATCTAAAACTAATAAAACGTTGAAATATTCTATCGTGACGGCTGGCTATTATTGGCCCAGAGTTATCCTAAAAAGGTTACTGACAAAATGAAACCTATGTAAAATCATTGCTGGATTAATAAGCAATACAAGAAATATCATTTCGTTAAATATTTCAGGGGAACAGGTATCTAAAACTAATAAAACGTTGAAATATTCTATCGTGACGGCTGGCTATTATTGGCCCAGAGTTATCCTAAAAAGGTTACTGACAAAATGAAACCTATGTAAAATCATTGCTGGATTAATAAGCAATACAAGAAATATCATTTCGTTAAATATTTCAGGGGAACAGGTATCTAAAACTAATAAAACGTTGAAATATTCTATCGTGACGGCTGGCTATTATTGGCCCAGAGTTATCCTAAAAAGGTTACTGACAAAATGAAACCTATGTAAAATCATTGCTGGATTAATAAGCAATACAAGAAATATCATTTCGTTAAATATTTCAGGGGAACAGGTATCTAAAACTAATAAAACGTTGAAATATTCTATTGTGACGGCTGGCTATTATTGGCCCAGAGTTATCCTAAAAAGGTTACTGACAAAATGAAACCTATGTAAAATCATTGCTGGATTAATAAGCAATACAAGAAATATCATTTCGTTAAATATTTCAGGGGAACAGGTATCTAAAACTAATAAAACGTTGAAATATTCTATCGTGACGGCTGGCTATTATTGGCCCAGAGTTATCCTAAAAAGGTTACTGACAAAATGAAACCTATGTAAAATCATTGCTGGATTAATAAGCAATACAAGAAATATCATTTCGTTAAATATTTCAGGGGAACAGGTATCTAAAACTAATAAAACGTTGAAATATTCTATTGTGACGGCTGGCTATTATTGGCCCTGAGTTATCCTAAAAAGATTACTGACAAAATGAAACCTATGTAAAATCATTGCTGGATTAATAAGCAATACAAGAAATATCATTTCGTTAAATATTTCAGGGGAACAGGTATCTAAAACTAATAAAATGTTGAAATATTCTATCGTGACGGCTGGCTATTATTGGCCCAGAGTTATCCTAAAAAGGTTACTGACAAAATGAAACCTATGTAAAATCATTGCTGGATTAATAAGGCAATACAAGAAATATTATTTCGTTAAATATTTCAGGGGAACAGGTATCTAAAACTAATAAAACGTTGAAATATTCTATCGTGACGGCTGGCTATTATTGGCCCAGAGTTATCCTAAAAAGGTTACTGACAAAATGAAACCTATGTAAAATCATTGCTGGATTAATAAGCAATACAAGAAATATCATTTCGTTAAATATTTCAGGGGAACAGGTATCTAAAACTAATAAAACGTTGAAATATTCTATCGTGACGGCTGGCTATTATTGACCCAGAGTTATCCTAAAAAGATTACTGACAAAATGAAACCTATGTAAAATCATTGCTGGATTAATAAGCAATACAAGAAATATCATTTCGTTAAATATTTCAGGGGAACAGGTATCTAAAACTAATAAAACGTTGAAATATTCTATCGTGACGGCTGGCCATTATTGGCCCAGAGTTATCCTAAAAAGGTTACTGACAAAATGAAACCTATGTATAATCATTGCTGGATTAATAAGCAATACAAGAAATATCATTTCGTTAAATATTTCAGGGGAACAGGTATCTAAAACTAATAAAACGTTGAAATATTCTATCGTGACGGCTGGCTATTATTGGCCCAGAGTTATCCTAAAAAGGTTACTGACAAAATGAAACCTATGTAAAATCATTGCTGGATTAATAAGCAATACAAGAAATATCATTTCGTTAAATATTTCAGGGGAACAGGTATCTAAAACTAATAAAACGTTGAAATATTCTATTGTGACGGCTGGCTATTATTGGCCCAGAGTTATCCTAAAAAGGTTACTGACAAAATGAAACCTATGTAAAATCATTGCTGGATTAATAAGCAATACAAGAAATATCATTTCGTTAAATATTTCAGGGGAACAGGTATCTAAAACTAATAAAACGTTGAAATATTCTATCGTGACGGCTGGCTATTATTGGCCCAGAGTTATCCTAAAAAGGTTACTGACTAAATGAAACCTATGTAAAATCATTGCTGGATTAATAAGAAATACAAGAAATATCATTTCGTTAAATATTTCAGGGGAACAGGTATCTAAAACTAATAAAACGTTGAAATATTCTATCGTGACGGCTGGCTATTATTGGCCCAGAGTTATCCTAAAAAGGTTACTGACAAAATTAAACCTATGTAAAATCATTGCTGGATTAATAAGCAATACAAGAAATATCATTTCGTTAAATATTTCAGGGGAACAGGTATCTAAAACTAATAAAACGTTGAAATATTCTATCGTGACGGCTGGCTATTATTGGCCCAGAGTTATCCTAAAAAGGTTACTGACAAAATGAAACCTATGTAAAATCATTGCTGGATTAATAAGCAATACAAGAAATATCATTTCGTTAAATATTTCAGGGGAACAGGTATCTAAAACTAATAAAACGTTGAAATATTCTATCGTGACGGCTGGCTATTATTGGCCCAGAGTTATCCTAAAAAGGTTACTGACAAAATGAAACCTATGTAAAATCATTGCTGGATTAATAAGCAATACAAGAAATATTATTTCGTTAAATATTTCAGGGGAACAGGTATCTAAAACTAATAAAACGTTGAAATATTCTATCGTGACGGCTGGCTATTATTGGCCCAGAGTTATCCTAAAAAGGTTACTGACAAAATGAAACCAATGTAAAATCATTGCTGGATTAATAAGCAATACAAGAAATATCATTTCGTTAAATATTTCAGGGGAACAGGTATCTAAAACTAATAAAACGTTGAAATATTCTATCGTGACGGCTGGCTATTATTGGCCCAGAGTTATCCTAAAAAGGTTACTGACAAAATGAAACCTATGTAAAATCATTGCTGGATTAATAAGCAATACAAAAAATATCATTTCGTTAAATATTTCAGGGGAACAGGTATCTAAAACTAATAAAACGTTGAAATATTCTATTGTGACGGCTGGCTATTATTGGCCCAGAGTTATCCTAAAAAGGTTACTGACAAAATGAAACCTATGTAAAATCATTGCTGGATTAATAAGCAATACAAGAAATATCATTTCGTTAAATATTTCAGGGGAACAGGTATCTAAAACTAATAAAACGTTGAAATATTCTATCGTGACGGCTGGCTATTATTGGCCCAGAGTTATCCTAAAAAGGTTACTGACAAAATGAAACCTATGTAAAATCATTGCTGGATTAATAAGCAATACAAGAAATATCATTTCGCTAAATATTTCAGGGGAACAGGTATCTAAAACTAATAAACCGTTGAAATATTCTATTGTGACGGCTGGCTATTATTGGCCCAGAGTTATCCTAAAAAGGTTACTGACAAAATGAAACCTATGTAAAATCATTGCTGGATTAATAAGCAATACAAGAAATATCATTTCGTTAAATATTTCAGGGGAACAGGTATCTAAAACTAATAAAACGTTGAAATATTCTATCGTGACGGCTGGCTATTATTGGCCCAGAGTTATCCTAAAAAGGTTACTGACAAAATGAAACCTATGTAAAATCATTGCTGGATTAATAAGCAATACAAGAAATATCATTTCGTTAAATATTTCAGGGGAACAGGTATCTAAAACTAATAAAACGTTGAAATATTCTATCGTGACGGCTGGCTATTATTGGCCCAGAGTTATCCTAAAAAGGTTACTGACAAAATGAAACCTATGTAAAATCATTGCTAGATTAATAAGCAATACAAGAAATATCATTTCGTTAAATATTTCAGGGGAACAGGTATCTAAAACTAATAAAACGTTGAAATATTCTATCGTGACGGCTGGCTATTATTGGCCCAGAGTTATCCTAAAAAGGTTACTGACAAAATGAAACCTATGTAAAATCATTGCTGGATTAATAAGCAATACAAGAAATATCATTTCGTTAAATATTTCAGGGGAACAGGTATCTAAAACTAATAAAACGTTGAAATATTCTATCGTGACGGCTGGCTATTATTGGCCCAGAGTTATCCTAAAAAGGTTACTGACAAAATGAAACCTATGTAAAATCATTGCTAGATTAATAAGCAATACAAGAAATATCATTTCGTTAAATATTTCAGGGGAACAGGTATCTAAAACTAATAAAACGTTGAAATATTCTTTCGTGACGGCTGGCTATTATTGGCCCAGAGTTATCCTAAAAAGGTTACTGACAAAATGAAACCTATGTAAAATCATTGCTGGATTAATAAGCAATACAAGAAATATCATTTCGTTAAATATTTCAGGGGAACAGGTATCTAAAACTAATAAAACGTTGAAATATTCTATCGTGACGGCTGGCTATTATTGGCCCAGAGTTATCCTAAAAAGGTTACTGACAAAATGAAACCTATGTAAAATCATTGCTGGATTAATAAGAAATACATGAAATATCATTTCGTTAAATATTTCAGGGGAACAGGTATCTAAAACTAATAAAACGTTGAAATATTCTATCGTGACGGCTGGCTATTATTGGCCCAGAGTTATCCTAAAAAGGTTACGGACAAAATGAAACCTATGTAAAATCATTGCTGGATTAATAAGCAATACAAGAAATATCATTTCGTTAAATATTTCAGGGGAACAGGTATCTAAAACTAATAAAACGTTGAAATATTCTATCGTGACGGCTGGCTATTATTGGCCCAGAGTTATCCTAAAAAGGTTACTGACAAAATAAAACCTATGTAAAATCATTGCTGGATTAATAAGCAATACAAGAAATATCATTTCGTTAAATATTTCAGGGGAACAGGTATCTAAAACTAATAAAACGTTGAAATATTCTATTGTGACGGCTGGCTATTATTGGCCCAGAGTTATCCTAAAAAGGTTACTGACAAAATGAAACCTATGTAAAATCATTGCTGGATTAATAAGCAATACAAGAAATATCATTTTTCATTTATCCCAGCTAAAAATTTACATTCCTATTTTAACCAGAAAAACTGCAAGTTGTTCTGTCAACTTCAATTATCAATTTTCTGCTCTAAACTGACAGCTTGAGAAGCCTACTTTCAAAATGGATGTAGAAAAAATTATATTGTCTCACTTAGAAAGAAAATCATGTCATCGTTAAAAAAACAATAGGTACATACACTGTCACGCTATTTATTATTATAGTCGCCGCCAAATATATATGGACTGATGCTTAACTTTTTCCCTTGTCTTGCACCCTTCGGCGTTGCCGCTTCTTCATAACTTAGCATTTTCAATATGACCACTGAATTGGCAACAGTGTAGAAATGTCCAGTCCATACTTATTTGACGGCAAGTATAGTATACTCGTACTTTATACACATTATTCATATACATATTTTCAAATTTGAAAAATTAGTATTTTCTTAGACATACTTTTACTCTGTTATGCTTATATAGAATAATATTCCTTAATAAAATCATACAGAAAAACGCGAAAAGTATTAATCCTTCTTCATACTAATCTACTATACAATCATTATATTCAATGGTGAGCTATAGGGGGTCCGTAGGGGTTCGTGCAAGCCCCGTCTTGAACTTTTTTCAATTTGTAAAAGCCCCTTGTTTTCTTATTATTTTTTGTCCAAAAAGGAACATATATCTTAAAAACATTTTCTTCGCATAAGTTGAGCGACAAAGTAGAACGGTACCCTGTCAATTAATCGACATTAACTATGCGGTGACGATTACATTTTGAAGACTCATTCGTTTTCATTTTCATAAAACATGGAGAGATAGAGCACTTTGTTAAAAATTTTATAGCTCACCACTGATTATATTGAATACAAACACATAATAAATAAATATATAATATAGTTTATATTATTGTTAATTATTCTACAGACTTTACGCTGTAGGAAAACATTCATATTTTCATATTTAAAAGAAGAAAACTATCTTTCATCTAGCGAAAAACGATATACTTTTATTACGCTGTTGTATATAAAGATAGTAAAATCATTTATAAAAATACATATGTGTTTGTATTCATAATTGCATTGTTGATAATGTATTGTTGCACACACATTAAAATTATATATGATATACTTTACATTTCTTTATTTTTCTGATTGTATATACAGCCCATATATTGAATACACTTATCTAGTTAGGTACATATATAAATATCGCAAACTGTATCACTAAAATGTATATCTTAATATGTTATCCAAACGTCACAATAAAACTTATTCCTAATAAAAATTGGACTACATATTATTGTTAAAAATCTATCATTCCTTACGCATATATCTATGAGATAAAGAATTTATGTATAGTAATTAGAGCACATATCATCATCGCTGTATTAATAATAATAATTATTTATTCATTTTTATAATAATGTATGTATTTCATGTATTATGTATTGTAATATCATTATTATGTATAACATCTCTGACAAATAAATCCTTGTTATAAATAACAAACTATTTCATTCCAATATATCGATCAAAAATCGCATTCCAAAGATCTAAGTTCATCTCCCGCTTTCTAGCAAGAATTTTGTAAGCCGCCAATCTGCAATCAGAACGGCGTCCTACAAAATCTTGCAAACCAAAGATCCAAATTCGATTCCCGTCTACTAGCTACCTGCACCCTGCACCCAGCAACCACCCGAGCAATATTCACCCCATCCTAGCTAGCAACCAGCAAGCCACCAGCCCCGTGCCTAGCCTACGGTCTAGGGGCGGATCCTGGTGGCCAGCTGGCCAGCCAGCTAGAAATCCGCCAGCCAGCTAGAAATCCAGAAATAGCAAGTATATAGCCCGATTACGTAATTTCACGGAGCAGAGTCTCCGGTTCGATACCACCGCTCACGCCGAATGACCAAAAATTCAACAAACAGCTGTATATAAGGCTGAAATCTGTGGTGGGAGGCCTAGGATTCATGATACCACCACCAGACGATTGAATTTTAAATTTTGTGGGAGAATGTCTTGCTATAGCCTTTCGATTCTGCGAATTTTAAATTCTGATGATCAGATGTCTTACTATAGACAGTAAATTTGGATTTTGTGGGTACAAGTCTTGCTATAGCCTTTCGGTTCTACGATTTTTAAAGTTTGATGATCAGGTATCTTACTATAGACAGTGAATTTGAATTTTGTGGGCACAAGTCGTGCTATAGCCTTTCGATTCTGCGAATTTTAAGATTTGGTCTTGCTAGAGCCAGCAAATTTGAATTTTGATGGGTAAATGCCTTGGGATCGGCTGAAATTCCGTCTGAGAGCTCAAAAATGCTCGCAACGGCCGTAAAATGCTACTTTTCAGCCGCTACAGCTCTAAATCGTCGATTTTACACGATTTTTGATTTTTATCGACCAGAAGCCTTGCTGTAGGCTGGATATTGTTGATTATGTAATCGAGCTGCCGTGGATTTGCTCGCTGTATATTCGGCGATTACGTAATTGGCTGCCATAGTTCGCTCGCCGTATGCCGGTGATTATATAATCGAGCTGCTGTGGTTTTTCTAGTTCGCAAATCGATGCTCTAGATCTAGTTCGTATTTAGGTGAATTGCAGGTTGCCTGTAAAGTTTAATTTTGGGTATGGAATAATTGGGATTTTGAATTGAAATATTGTATTCCTTTTGTTCTGTTTATTGGTCATTCATGTAATACATTTTTAAATCTAATATATAACGATATGAATTAGAACTTAGAAATAAATACAATGAAATATGTATCACTAAATGTATATTAAGATGTATTTTTCATGTGGTTACATTATGTACGTGATATTTTTTCTAAGACTTATCGAGATGGACATATTTTGGATGTTATATATATTACAAGACATAAAAGTAGATCAATGTATAATATATTTTATAATGCAAATAGCTAGTGTGTCTATAAGTCTTAGAAAAACTAAATCAGGTATCAGGATATTAAGTAGAGCAAGTATCTTATGATATAGGATTGATTATATATCAATTAATACCAGATATGTACAATCACATATTAAGTTATATTTTCCTATATATGGAGCATATATGTACGTATGTACTAACGGAATTTGAGTAATTCATCTTCAAGACAAGGATTTATTGTCAAATTTGGTTCATTTTCTTAGCTATTTTCTCGCGATTTGTTTGTTTAATGTGTTCATATATGCATTTATTAACTAAATGTTTTAACAGCTTAAAATAATAATAATGATATATGTATTTGTAATTATAAACTTATTTCAATAATATGAGAATAACGTGTAGTTAATACATGATAAATTCGTCAGCAAGACATATGAGTAAAAAATGTATTAATCAATAAATAGAATATTTCTAACCTGAAAGACCATTCCGAGTCTCGGGTAAATCTTCCACCAAACTTGTATTTAATGATGAACCCAGCTGAAATTAACAGGAAACACACTTAAAACTAACTAACAATTGTTTATTTACACTCACAATTAGTCTAAACACTTATTTTTTAATGAAAATGTTCGTTTGATTCCCAAATTTGGAGTTACAATGTACTATCCAACATGCATAACAGTCGGTATGACATCAGCGCGAAAATGCTCGAACTACATGCAACATTATGACTCCGTCGGTATGGCAGTTTTATTTTAAAGAGCGGTGCGAGAGCTAATGTTACGCAGGTTGGATAATACGTGTTAACCTCACTTTTGTACTGTCAAACAAATATTTTCATTAAAAAATAAACATTTTTGACAAATTTTGAGCATGTATGAATGATTTTCAGTTAATTTTATGTGTTTCCTGTAAATTTCAGCCGGTTTTATTATCAAATAAAAGTTTGGATGTTTTGGAAGCATCGCCGAAGATTCGCAAATGGACGTCACCTTGAAATATTCAAATAAAACTTAGTCTAAACGGTTTTAAGGGATGAAAATGTTAAAATTTATATTTGAAACCCTGTACAACACGATTTTAGTATTAGTTTTGATGTAATTGAACCCAGAAATAAATTATGTCCAATAGAAAATGGTTGTTTTTTTGGCGATATTTCCGCCCAAATTTCTTGCATGTATTAACGACTTTTTGACACTTTTAAGATGTTTATGTACCAAATCAAACCCCTAGAGTACATTTCTGAAGGAATTACAGCGATATATTTACTCAGTTTCGAATTATAAAGCCCGCATCAACAATAAAATCTTGCACAATGTCACGCAAAATTGCAATAAAAATTGAAGCCAACATAAATTTTAAAATGCGATTTTAAAAAACTGGACGCAAATTTGATAAATGTTATTATGGCTTTGTAACAAGTATATATGTAAGATTATATTAAAAATATAAAAGTCTACATTTATATTATTTTTTTGTTTGGGTATGAAATAAGTCGAGGACAAAATCCCCCAAATTACCACTAAAATACCCGTCAAACTATTGACGAATAAATCGAATTAAACTAATTAAATCGCACACAATTAATTACAGCGATATATTTACTCGGTTTCGAGTTATAAAGACCGGATCTACAATAAAATCTTGCGCAATTTTACGCAAAATTGGTGGTAATGAAAATAGATCAATATATGAAATTATTTTTTTTGAAATTATTTAGAATGAATCTTACTTATTAACTACTTATCATAATAAAAAGAGAAATCGTAATACAGTTCTTTTATGGTGTAGGTAAGTATGAAGAAACTATACTAATTTCTTCGCCAAGGTAAGCGTTGTTTTATATTTTAACCAAAAATTAGGATTAAGATTTATTCTGAAGCGTTCGAATGGAATATGTGATCGTATAATATTTGATATGTATGTAGGTAAGTATATATTTTTTTTCTTATATAAGTATCTCAGGCTATGTACACATATACTATTTATATAGGTAGGTAAAGGTATGTATATATATTTTTCACACACATTAACAAATAAACAATATACATATGTAGATAAACACACAGTATACATACAATAAATAAAACCAACACATTTATATTAAACGATATTATCGGCAATTATTATTTATGTATTTATATTTAACCGTCGTCGTTGTTAATCCCGAACCGCTCCATTCCCGTATCCGACGCACGGAGCACCCTGCACTAACATCCACCAGAGAAAATGTATGAAAATCTAGTAGCTCAGAAGCTTATGAACGAGATCCATCCACACTCCGCGAAACAGACGTACGACTAGTAGTACACTCCACAAGAACATTCTGGAATTGGAATATCATCATTATTTAATGTGATGATGATATATGAGGATGATATATGGGATGGATGGTATCATACATTTTAATAAATTCATTTAAAAGTTGTATAAAGGTGTTTCCTTTAAACAACCAGCGCTTTTTTGGGCGACGCGTAATGACTTTAAAGAAAAATGTTATATGGAAAAAATGATTAAGGATAAGGGACTTATTAACGGAACTTTAGAAATTTCTTATTAAAATTAAGAATAAACTAAAACAATAATAATAAATGTAAGAACAGTTCGTTGCATTCTACGTAAAATGATCAGGAGAACAAGAAATTGCATACAAGGAAAATCCCATGCTAAATCCCTATGTTCACCCCTAACAGCCATCAATATAAGAAAATTTTAAATTTAATCGTCGACTTTTTAGGATAATTTGCAATTATTTAAATACATACAGTAAATATCTCCGAATATTCTGTTTAATACACGAAACAAAGAATGATAGCAACAATGATAAATAGCCAATAATACACTGCAAAAATAATAAAATACGATCTTACTATGAATAGAAAAATATCTTAAGCATTCTGCAAGTCCTGCAGGTGTCCAGGAGTTGTCCTCAAGCACCAGGAAGTCATCCTCAAAGGCGCAACATACGAGCACACCACACTCACGTCTATACCCTGCCACTACCACAATGAGACTAACAAAATATTCTATGTAATTGTTAAGTATTAGATAATAATATCATTAAATTTTTAAAAAGAGATATTAACAATTAATAATAGGTAGGTACGTATGTGTTATATAAATTTTTGATTGTTCATTTTAAGGAAAAATCAAAGAAAATCATTAAAATTACTAACTCTCATACCACTCAAGTAAAAAAATATTATTAATAAACAGCCCTATAAGTTATATTTCAATATTTCTAACCTGAAAGACCATTCCGAGTCTCGGGTAAATCTTCCACCAAACTTGTATTTAATGATGAACCCAGCTGAAATTAACAGGAAACACACTTAAAACTAACTAACAATTGTTTATTTACACTCACAATTAGTCTAAACACTTATTTTTTAATGAAAATGTTCGTTTGATTCCCAAATTTGGAGTTACAATGTACTATCCAACATGCATAACAGTCGGTATGACATCAGCGCGAAAATGCTCGAACTACATGCAACATTATGACTCCGTCGGTATGGCAGTTTTATTTTAAAGAGCGGTGCGAGAGCTAATGTTACGCAGGTTGGATAATACGGTTAACCTCACTTTTGTACTGTCAAACAAATATTTTCATTAAAAAATAAACATTTTTGACAAATTTTGAGCATGTATAAATGATTTTCAGTTAATTTTATGTGTTTCCTGTAAATTTCAGCCGGTTTTATTATCAAATAAAAGTTTGGATGTTTTGGAAGCATCGCCGAAGATTCGCAAATGGACGTCACCTTGAAATATTCAAATAAAACTTAGTCTAAACGGTTTTAAGGGATGAAAATGTTAAAATTTATATTTGAAACCCTGTACAACACGATTTTAGTATTAGTTTTGATGTAATTGAACCCAGAAATAAATTATGTCCAATAGAAAATGGTTGTTTTTTTGGCGATATTTCCGCCCAAATTTCTTGCATGTATTAACGACCTTTTGACACTTTTAAGATGTTTATGTACCAAATCAAACCCCTAGAGTACATTTCTGAAGGAATTACAGCGATATATTTACTCAGTTTCGAATTATAAAGCCCGCATCAATAATAAAATCTTGCACAATTTTACGCGAAATTGCAATAAAAATTGAAGCCAACATAAATTTTTAAAATGCGATTTTAAAAAACTGGACACAAATTTGACAAATGTTATTATGGCTTTGTAACAAGTATATATGTAAGTTTATATTAAAAATATAAAAGTCTACATTTATATTATTTTTTTCTTTGGGTATGAAATAAGTCGAGGACAAAATTCCAGATGTTTATATACCAAATCAAACCCCTAGAGTTCACATTGAAATATTCAAATAAAACTTAGTCTAAACGATTTTAAGATATTGAAATGTTATAATTTATATTTGAAACCCCTTACAACACGATTCTAGTATTAGTTTTGATGTATTTTAACCCGACATAAATTATGTGTAATAGAAAATGGTTGTTTTTTTGGCGATATTTCCGCCCAAATTTCTTGCATGTATTAACGACTTTTTGACACTTTTAAGATGGTTATGTACCAAATCAAACCCCTAGAGTTCATTTCTGAAGGAATTACAGCGATATATTTACTCAGTTTCGAATTATAAAGCCCGCATCAACAATAAAATCTTGTACAATTTTACGCAAAATTGCAATAAAAATTGAAGCAAACATAAATTTTTAAAATGCGATTTTAAAAAACTGGAAGCAAATTTGACAAATGTTATTATGGCTTTGTAACAAGTATATATGTAAGAATATATTAAAAATATAAAAGTCTACATTTATATTATTTTTTTGTTTGGGTATGAAATAAGTCGAGGACAAAATTCCCCCAAATAACCACTAAAATACCCGTCAAACTATTGACGATTAAATCGAATTAAAGTAATTAAATCACACACAATTAATTACAGCGATATATTTACTCGGTTTCGAGTTATAAAGACCGGATCAACAATAAAATCTTGCGCAATTTTACGCAAAATTGGTGGTAATTTCGCCCAAGCTTTTACATTTCCCAACGCCTTTTTGACACTTTTAAGATATTTATACACCAAATAAAATCCTTAGAAGCTTAAATAATTCAGGGGAACAGGGTACCTAATAACAACAAACGTTGAAATTTTATATCTTGACGGCTATTACTGGCCCAGAGTTATCCTACAAAGGTTACGGACAAAATGAATCATATGTAAAATGATTGCTATATTAATAAACAAAACAAAAAATATCATTTGGTTAAATAATTCAGGGGAACAGGGTACCTAATAATAACAAACGTTGAAATTTTATATCTTGACGGCAATTATTGGCCCAGAGTTATCCTAAAAAGGTTACGGACAAAATGAATCATATGTAAAATGATTGCTATATTAATAAACAAAACAAAAAATATCATTTGGTTAAATAATTCAGGGGAACAGGGTACCTAATAACAACAAACGTTGAAATTTTATATCTTGACGGCTATTGTTGGCCCAGAGTTATCCTAAAAAGGTTACGGACAAAATGAATCATATGTAAAATGATTGCTATATTAATAAACAAAACAAAAAATATCATTTGGTTAAATAATTTAGGGGAACAGGGTACCTAATAACAACAAACGATGAAATTTTATATCTTGACGGCTATTATTGGCCCAGAGTTATCCTAAAAAGAGTACGGACAAAATGAATCATATGTAAAATGATTGCTATATTAATAAACAAAACAAAAAATATCATTTGGTTAAATAATTCAGGGCAACAGGGTACCTAATAACAAAAAAGGTTGAAATTTTATATCTTGACGGCTATTATTGGCCCAGAGTTATCCTAAAAAGAGTACGGACAAAATGAATCATATGTAAAATGATTGCTATATTAATAAACAAAACAAAAAATATCATTTGGTTAAATAATTCAGGGCAACAGGGTACCTAATAACAACAAAGGTTGAAATTTTATATCTTGACGGCTATTATTGGCCCAGAGTTATCCTAAAAATGGTACGGACAAAATGAATCATATGTAAAATGATTGCTATATTAATAAACAAAACAAAAAATATCATTTGGTTAAATAATTCAGGGGAACAGGATACCTAATAACAACAAACGATGAAATTTTATATCTTGACGGCTATTATTGGCCCAGAGTTATCCTAAAAAGGTTACGGACAAAATGAAACCTATGTATAATCATTGCTGGATTAATAAGCAATACAAGAAATATCATTTCGTTAAATATTTCAGGGGAACAGGTATCTAAAACTAATAAAACGTTGAAATATTCTATCGTGACGGCTGGCTATTATTGGCCCAGAGTTATCCTAAAAAGGTTACTGACAAAATGAAACCTATGTAAAATCATTGCTGGATTAATAAGCAATACAAGAAATATCATTTCGTTAAATATTTCAGGGGAACAGGTATCTAAAACTAATAAAACGTTGAAATATTCTATCGTGACGGCTGGCTATTATGGGAGCAGAGTTATCCTAAAAAGGTTACGGACAAAATGAAACCTATGTAAAATCATTGCTGGATTAATAAGCAATACAAGAAATATCATTTCGTTAAATATTTCAGGGGAACAGGTATCTAAAACTAATAAAACGTTGAAATATTCTATCGTGACGGCTGGCTATTATTGGAGCAGAGTTATCCTAAAAAGGTTACGGACAAAATGAAACCTATATAAAATCATTGCTAGATTAATAAGCAATACAAGAAATATCATTTCGTTAAATATTTCAGTGGAACAGGTATCTAAAACTAATAAAACGTTGAAATATTCTATCGTGACGGCTGGCTATTATGGGAGCAGAGTTATCCTAAAAAGGTTACGGACAAAATGAAACCTATGTAAAATCATTGCTGGATTAATAAGCAATACAAGAAATATCATTTCGTTAAATATTTCAGGGGAACAGGTATCTAAAACTAATAAAACGTTGAAATATTCTATCGTGACGGCTGGCTATTATGGGAGCAGAGTTATCCTAAAAACGTTACGGACAAAATGAAACCTATGTAAAATCATTGCTGGATTAATAAGCAATACAAGAAATATCATTTCGTTAAATATTTCAGGGGAACAGGTATCTAAAACTAATAAAACGTTGAAATATTCTATCGTGACGGCTGGCTATTATTGGCCCAGAGTTATCCTAAAAAGGTTACTGACAAAATGAAACCTATGTAAAATCATTGCTGGATTAATAAGCAATACAAAAAATATCATTTCGTTAAATATTTCAGGGGAACAGGTATCTAAAACTAATAAAACGTTGAAATATTCTATCGTGACGGCTGGCTATTATTGGCCCAGAGTTATCCTAAAAAGGTTACTGACAAAATGAAACCTATGTAAAATCATTGCTGGATTAATAAGCAATACAAGAAATATTATTTCGTTAAATATTTCAGGGGAACAGGTATCTAAAACTAATAAAACGTTGAAATATTCTATCGTGACGGCTGGCTATTATTGGCCCAGAGTTATCCTAAAAAGATTACTGACAAAATGAAACCTATGTAAAATCATTGCTGGATTAATAAGCAATACAAGAAATATCATTTCGTTAAATATTTCAGGGGAACAGGTATCTAAAACTAATAAAACGTTGAAATATTCTATCGTGACGGCTGGCTATTATTGGCCCAGAGTTATCCTAAAAAGGTTACTGACAAAATGAAACCTATGTAAAATCATTGCTGGATTAATAAGCAATACAAGAAATATCATTTCGTTAAATATTTCAGGGGAACAGGTATCTAAAACTAATAAAACGTTGAAATATTCTATTGTGACGGCTGGCTATTATTGGCCCAGAGTTATCCTAAAAAGGTTACTGACAAAATGAAACCTATGTAAAATCATTGCTGGATTAATAAGCAATACAAGAAATATCATTTCGTTAAATATTTCAGGGGAACAGGTATCTAAAACTAATAAAACGTTGAAATATTCTATCGTGACGGCTGGCTATTATTGGCCCAGAGTTATCCTAAAAAGGTTACTGACAAAATGAAACCTATGTAAAATCATTGCTGGATTAATAAGCAATACAAGAAATATCATTTCGTTAAATATTTCAGGGGAACAGGTATCTAAAACTAATAAAACGTTGAAATATTCTATCGTGACGGCTGGCTATTATTGGCCCAGAGTTATCCTAAAAAGGTTACTGACAAAATGAAACCTATGTAAAATCATTGCTGGATTAATAAGCAATACAAGAAATATCATTTCGTTAAATATTTCAGGGGAACAGGTATCTAAAACTAATAAAACGTTGAAATATTCTATCGTGACGGCTGGCTATTATTGGCCCAGAGTTATCCTAAAAAGGTTACGGACAAAATGAAACCTATGTAAAATCATTGCTGGATTAATAAGCAATACAAGAAATATCATTTCGTTAAATATTTCAGGGGAACAGGTATCTAAAACTAATAAAACGTTGAAATATTCTATCGTGACGGCTGGCTATTATTGGCCCAGAGTTATCCTAAAAAGGTTACTGACAAAATGAAACCTATGTAAAATCATTACTGGATTAATAAGCAATACAAGAAATATCATTTCGTTAAATATTTCAGGGGAACAGGTATCTAAAACTAATAAAACGTTGAAATATTCTATTGTGACGGCTGGCTATTATTGGCCCAGAGTTATCCTAAAAAGGTTACTGACAAAATGAAACCTATGTATAATCATTGCTGGATTAATAAGCAATACAAGAAATATCATTCCGTTAAATATTTCAGGGGAACAGGTATCTAAAACTAATAAAACGTTGAAATATTCTATCGTGACGGCTGGCTATTATTGGCCCAGAGTTATCCTAAAAAGGTTACTGACAAAATGAAACCTATGTAAAATCATTGCTGGATTAATAAGCAATACAAGAAATATCATTTCGTTAAATATTTCAGGGGAACAGGTATCTAAAACTAATAAAACGTTGAAATATTCTATCGTGACGGCTGGCTATTATTGGCCCAGAGTTATCCTAAAAAGGTTACTGACAAAATGAAACCTATGTAAAATCATTGCTGGATTAATAAGCAATACAAGAAATATCATTTCGTTAAATATTTCAGTGGAACAGGTATCTAAAACTAATAAAACGTTGAAATATTCTATCGTGACGGCTGGCTATTATTGGCCCAGAGTTATCCTAAAAAGGTTACGGACAAAATGAAACCTATGTAAAATCATTGCTGGATTAATAAGCAATACAAGAAATATCATTTCGTTAAATATTTCAGGGGAACAGGTATCTAAAACTAATAAAACGTTGAAATATTCTATCGTGACGGCTGGCTATTATTGGCCCAGAGTTATCCTAAAAAGGTTACTGACAAAATGAAACCTATGTAAAATCATTGCTGGATTAATAAGCAATACAAGAAATATCATTTCGTTAAATATTTCAGGGGAACAGGTATCTAAAACTAATAAAACGTTGAAATATTCTATTGTGACGGCTGGCTATTATTGGCCCAGAGTTATCCTAAAAAGGTTACTGACAAAATGAAACCTATGTATAATCATTGCTGGATTAATAAGCAATACAAGAAATATCATTTCGTTAAATATTTCAGGGGAACAGGTATCTAAAACTAATAAAACGTTGAAATATTCTATCGTGACGGCTGGCTATTATTGGCCCAGAGTTATCCTAAAAAGGTTACTGACAAAATGAAACCTATGTAAAATCATTGCTGGATTAATAAGCAATACAAGAAATATCATTTCGTTAAATATTTCAGGGGAACAGGTATCTAAAACTAATAAAACGTTGAAATATTCTATCGTGACGGCTGGCTATTATTGGCCCTGAGTTATCCTAAAAAGGTTACTGACAAAATGAAACCTATGTAAAATCATTGCTGGATTAATAAGCAATACAAGAAATATCATTTCGTTAAATATTTCAGGGGAACAGGTATCTAAAACTAATAAAACGTTGAAATATTCTATCGTGACGGCTGGCTATTATTGGCCCAGAGTTATCCTAAAAAGGTTACTGACAAAATGAAACCTATGTAAAATCATTGCTGGATTAATAAGCAATACAAGAAATATCATTTCGTTAAATATTTCAGGGGAACAGGTATCTAAAACTAATAAAACGTTGAAATATTCTATCGTGACGGCTGGCTATTATTGGCCCAGAGTTATCCTAAAAAGGTTACTGACAAAATGAAACCTATGTAAAATCATTGCTGGATTAATAAGCAATACAAGAAATATCATTTCGTTAAATATTTCAGGGGAACAGGTATCTAAAACTAATAAAACGTTGAAATATTCTATCGTGACGGCTGGCTATTATTGGCCCAGAGTTATCCTAAAAAGGTTACTGACAAAATGAAACCTATGTAAAATCATTGCTGGATTAATAAGCAATACAAGAAATATCATTTCGTTAAATATTTCAGGGGAACAGGTATCTAAAACTAATAAAACGTTGAAATATTCTATCGTGACGGCTGGCTATTATTGGCCCAGAGTTATCCTAAAAAGGTTACTGACAAAATGAAACCTATGTAAAATCATTGCTGGATTAATAAGCAATACAAAAAATATCATTTCGTTAAATATTTCAGGGGAACAGGTATCTAAAACTAATAAAACGTTGAAATATTCTATTGTGACGGCTGGCTATTATTGGCCCAGAGTTATCCTAAAAAGGTTACTGACAAAATGAAACCTATGTAAAATCATTGCTGGATTAATAAGCAATACAAGAAATATCATTTCGTTAAATATTTCAGGGGAACAGGTATCTAAAACTAATAAAACGTTGAAATATTCTATCGTGACGGCTGGCTATTATTGGCCCAGAGTTATCCTAAAAAGGTTACTGACAAAATGAAACCTATGTAAAATCATTGCTGGATTAATAAGCAATACAAGAAATATCATTTCGTTAAATATTTCAGGGGAACAGGTATCTAAAACTAATAAAACGTTGAAATATTCTATTGTGACGGCTGGCTATTATTGGCCCTGAGTTATCCTAAAAAGATTACTGACAAAATGAAACCTATGTAAAATCATTGCTGGATTAATAAGCAATACAAGAAATATCATTTCGTTACATATTTCAGGGGAACAGGTATCTAAAACTAATAAAACGTTGAAATATTCTATCGTGACGGCTGGCTATTATTGGCCCAGAGTTATCCTAAAAAGGTTACTGACAAAATGAAACCTATGTAAAATCATTGCTGGATTAATAAGCAATACAAGAAATATCATTTCGTTAAATATTTCAGGGGAACAGGTATCTAAAACTAATAAAACGTTGAAATATTCTATTGTGACGGCTGGCTATTATTGGCCCAGAGTTATCCTAAAAAGGTTACTGACAAAATGAAACCTATGTAAAATCATTGCTGGATTAATAAGCAATACAAGAAATATCATTTCGTTAAATATTTCAGGGGAACAGGTATCTAAAACTAATAAAACGTTGAAATATTCTATCGTGACGGCTGGCTATTATTGACCCAGAGTTATCCTAAAAAGATTACTGACAAAATGAAACCTATGTAAAATCATTGCTGGATTAATAAGCAATACAAGAAATATCATTTCGTTAAATATTTCAGGGGAACAGGTATCTAAAACTAATAAAACGTTGAAATATTCTATCGTGACGGCTGGCCATTATTGGCCCAGAGTTATCCTAAAAAGGTTACTGACAAAATGAAACCTATGTAAAATCATTGCTGGATTAATAAGCAATACAAGAAATATCATTTCGTTAAATATTTCAGGGGAACAGGTATCTAAAACTAATAAAACGTTGAAATATTCTATCGTGACGGCTGGCTATTATTGGCCCAGAGTTATCCTAAAAAGGTTACTGACAAAATGAAACCTATGTAAAATCATTGCTGGATTAATAAGCAATACAAGAAATATCATTTCGTTAAATATTTCAGGGGAACAGGTATCTAAAACTAATAAAACGTTGAAATATTCTATTGTGACGGCTGGCTATTATTGGCCCAGAGTTATCCTAAAAAGGTTACTGACAAAATGAAACCTATGTAAAATCATTGCTGGATTAATAAGCAATACAAGAAATATCATTTCGTTAAATATTTCAGGGGAACAGGTATCTAAAACTAATAAAACGTTGACATATTCTATCGTGACGGCTGGCTATTATTGGCCCAGAGTTATCCTAAAAAGGTTACTGACAAAATGAAACCTATGTAAAATCATTGCTGGATTAATAAGAAATACAAGAAATATCATTTCGTTAAATATTTCAGGGGAACAGGTATCTAAAACTAATAAAACGTTGAAATATTCTATCGTGACGGCTGGCTATTATTGGCCCAGAGTTATCCTAAAAAGGTTACTGACAAAATTAAACCTATGTAAAATCATTGCTGGATTAATAAGCAATACAAGAAATATCATTTCGTTAAATATTTCAGGGGAACAGGTATCTAAAACTAATAAAACGTTGAAATATTCTATCGTGACGGCTGGCTATTATTGGCCCAGAGTTATCCTAAAAAGGTTACTGACAAAATGAAACCTATGTAAAATCATTGCTGGATTAATAAGCAATACAAGAAATATCATTTCGTTAAATATTTCAGGGGAACAGGTATCTAAAACTAATAAAACGTTGAAATATTCTATCGTGACGGCTGGCTATTATTGGCCCAGAGTTATCCTAAAAAGGTTACTGACAAAATGAAACCTATGTAAAATCATTGTTGGATTAATAAGCAATACAAGATATATCATTTCGTTAAATATTTCAGGGGAACAGGTATCTAAAACTAATAAAACGTTGAAATATTCTATCGTGACGGCTGGCTATTATTGGCCCAGAGTTATCCTAAAAAGGTTACTGACAAAATGAAACCAATGTAAAATCATTGCTGGATTAATAAGCAATACAAGAAATATCATTTCGTTAAATGTTTCAGGGGAACAGGTATCTAAAACTAATAAAACGTTGAAATATTCTATTGTGACGGCTGGCTATTATTGGCCCAGAGTTATCCTAAAAAGGTTACTGACAAAATGAAACCTATGTAAAATCATTGCTGGATTAATAAGCAATACAAGAAATATCATTTCGTTAAATATTTCAGGGGAACAGGTATCTAAAACTAATAAAACGTTGACATATTCTATCGTGACGGCTGGCTATTATTGGCCCAGAGTTATCCTAAAAAGGTTACTGACAAAATGAAACCTATGTAAAATCATTGCTGGATTAATAAGAAATACAAGAAATATCATTTCGTTAAATATTTCAGGGGAACAGGTATCTAAAACTAATAAAACGTTGAAATATTCTATCGTGACGGCTGGCCATTATTGGCCCAGAGTTATCCTAAAAAGGTTACTGACAAAATGAAACCTATGTAAAATCATTGCTGGATTAATAAGCAATACAAGAAATATCATTTCGTTAAATATTTCAGGGGAACAGGTATCTAAAACTAATAAAACGTTGAAATATTCTATCGTGACGGCTGGCTATTATTGGCCCAGAGTTATCCTAAAAAGGTTACTGACAAAATGAAACCTATGTAAAATCATTGCTGGATTAATAAGCAATACAAGAAATATCATTTCGTTAAATATTTCAGGGGAACAGGTATCTAAAACTAATAAAACGTTGAAATATTCTATTGTGACGGCTGGCTATTATTGGCCCAGAGTTATCCTAAAAAGGTTACTGACAAAATGAAACCTATGTAAAATCATTGCTGGATTAATAAGCAATACAAGAAATATCATTTCGTTAAATATTTCAGGGGAACAGGTATCTAAAACTAATAAAACGTTGACATATTCTATCGTGACGGCTGGCTATTATTGGCCCAGAGTTATCCTAAAAAGGTTACTGACAAAATGAAACCTATGTAAAATCATTGCTGGATTAATAAGAAATACAAGAAATATCATTTCGTTAAATATTTCAGGGGAACAGGTATCTAAAACTAATAAAACGTTGAAATATTCTATCGTGACGGCTGGCTATTATTGGCCCAGAGTTATCCTAAAAAGGTTACTGACAAAATTAAACCTATGTAAAATCATTGCTGGATTAATAAGCAATACAAGAAATATCATTTCGTTAAATATTTCAGGGGAACAGGTATCTAAAACTAATAAAACGTTGAAATATTCTATCGTGACGGCTGGCTATTATTGGCCCAGAGTTATCCTAAAAAGGTTACTGACAAAATGAAACCTATGTAAAATCATTGCTGGATTAATAAGCAATACAAGAAATATCATTTCGTTAAATATTTCAGGGGAACAGGTATCTAAAACTAATAAAACGTTGAAATATTCTATTGTGACGGCTGGCTATTATTGGCCCAGAGTTATCCTAAAAAGGTTACTGACAAAATGAAACCTATGTAAAATCATTGCTGGATTAATAAGCAATACAAGAAATATCATTTCGTTAAATATTTCAGGGGAACAGGTATCTAAAACTAATAAAACGTTGACATATTCTATCGTGACGGCTGGCTATTATTGGCCCAGAGTTATCCTAAAAAGGTTACTGACAAAATGAAACCTATGTAAAATCATTGCTGGATTAATAAGAAATACAAGAAATATCATTTCGTTAAATATTTCAGGGGAACAGGTATCTAAAACTAATAAAACGTTGAAATATTCTATCGTGACGGCTGGCTATTATTGGCCCAGAGTTATCCTAAAAAGGTTACTGACAAAATTAAACCTATGTAAAATCATTGCTGGATTAATAAGCAATACAAGAAATATCATTTCGTTAAATATTTCAGGGGAACAGGTATCTAAAACTAATAAAACGTTGAAATATTCTATCGTGACGGCTGGCTATTATTGGCCCAGAGTTATCCTAAAAAGGTTACTGACAAAATGAAACCTATGTAAAATCATTGCTGGATTAATAAGCAATACAAGAAATATCATTTCGTTAAATATTTCAGGGGAACAGGTATCTAAAACTAATAAAACGTTGAAATATTCTATCGTGACGGCTGGCTATTATTGGCCCAGAGTTATCCTAAAAAGGTTACTGACAAAATGAAACCTATGTAAAATCATTGTTGGATTAATAAGCAATACAAGATATATCATTTCGTTAAATATTTCAGGGGAACAGGTATCTAAAACTAATAAAACGTTGAAATATTCTATCGTGACGGCTGGCTATTATTGGCCCAGAGTTATCCTAAAAAGGTTACTGACAAAATGAAACCAATGTAAAATCATTGCTGGATTAATAAGCAATACAAGAAATATCATTTCGTTAAATGTTTCAGGGGAACAGGTATCTAAAACTAATAAAACGTTGAAATATTCTATCGTGACGGCTGGCTATTATTGGCCCAGAGTTATCCTAAAAAGGTTACTGACAAAATGAAACCTATGTAAAATCATTGCTGGATTAATAAGCAATACAAGAAATATCATTTCGTTAAATATTTCAGGGGAACAGGTATCTAAAACTAATAAAACGTTGAAATATTCTATTGTGACGGCTGGCTATTATTGGCCCAGAGTTATCCTAAAAAGGTTACTGACAAAATGAAACCTATGTAAAATCATTGCTGGATTAATAAGCAATACAAGAAATATCATTTCGTTAAATATTTCAGGGGAACAGGTATCTAAAACTAATAAAACGTTGAAATATTCTATCGTGACGGCTGGCTATTATTGGCCCAGAGTTATCCTAAAAAGGTTACTGACAAAATGAAACCTATGTAAAATCATTGCTGGATTAATAAGCAATACAAGAAATATCATTTCGCTAAATATTTCAGGGGAACAGGTATCTAAAACTAATAAACCGTTGAAATATTCTATTGTGACGGCTGGCTATTATTGGCCCAGAGTTATCCTAAAAAGGTTACTGACAAAATGAAACCTATGTAAAATCATTGCTGGATTAATAAGCAATACAAGAAATATCATTTCGTTAAATATTTCAGGGGAACAGGTATCTAAAACTAATAAAACGTTGAAATATTCTATCGTGACGGCTGGCTATTATTGGCCCAGAGTTATCCTAAAAAGGTTACTGACAAAATGAAACCTATGTAAAATCATTGCTGGATTAATAAGCAATACAAGAAATATCATTTCGTTAAATATTTCAGGGGAACAGGTATCTAAAACTAATAAAACGTTGAAATATTCTATCGTGACGGCTGGCTATTATTGGCCCAGAGTTATCCTAAAAAGGTTACTGACAAAATGAAACCTATGTAAAATCATTGCTAGATTAATAAGCAATACAAGAAATATCATTTCGTTAAATATTTCAGGGGAACAGGTATCTAAAACTAATAAAACGTTGAAATATTCTATCGTGACGGCTGGCTATTATTGGCCCAGAGTTATCCTAAAAAGGTTACTGACAAAATGAAACCTATGTAAAATCATTGCTGGATTAATAAGCAATACAAGAAATATCATTTCGTTAAATATTTCAGGGGAACAGGTATCTAAAACTAATAAAACGTTGAAATATTCTATCGTGACGGCTGGCTATTATTGGCCCAGAGTTATCCTAAAAAGGTTACTGACAAAATGAAACCTATGTAAAATCATTGCTGGATTAATAAGAAATACAAGAAATATCATTTCGTTAAATATTTCAGGGGAACAGGTATCTAAAACTAATAAAACGTTGAAATATTCTATCGTGACGGCTGGCTATTATTGGCCCAGAGTTATCCTAAAAAGGTTACTGACAAAATGAAACCTATGTAAAATCATTGCTGGATTAATAAGCAATACAAGAAATATCATTTCGTTAAATATTTCAGGGGAACAGGTATCTAAAACTAATAAAACGTTGAAATATTCTATCGTGACGGCTGGCTATTATTGGCCCAGAGTTATCCTAAAAAGGTTACTGACAAAATGAAACCTATGTAAAATCATTGCTGGATTAATAAGCAATACAAGAAATATCATTTCGTTAAATATTTCAGGGGAACAGGTATCTAAAACTAATAAAACGTTGAAATATTCTATCGTGACGGCTGGCTATTATTGGCCCAGAGTTATCCTAAAAAGATTACTGACAAAATGAAACCTATGTAAAATCATTGCTGGATTAATAAGCAATACAAGAAATATCATTTCGTTAAATATTTCAGGGGAACAGGTATCTAAAACTAATAAAACGTTGAAATATTCTATCGTGACGGCTGGCTATTATTGGCCCAGAGTTATCCTAAAAAGGTTACTGACAAAATGAAACCTATGTAAAATCATTGCTGGATTAATAAGCAATACAAGAAATATCATTTCGTTAAATATTTCAGGGGAACAGGTATCTAAAACTAATAAAACGTTGAAATATTCTATTGTGACGGCTGGCTATTATTGGCCCAGAGTTATCCTAAAAAGGTTACTGACAAAATGAAACCTATGTAAAATCATTGCTGGATTAATAAGCAATACAAGAAATATCATTTCGTTAAATATTTCAGGGGAACAGGTATCTAAAACTAATAAAACGTTGAAATATTCTATCGTGACGGCTGGCTATTATTGGCCCAGAGTTATCCTAAAAAGGTTACTGACAAAATGAAACCTATGTAAAATCATTGTTGGATTAATAAGCAATACAAGATATATCATTTCGTTAAATATTTCAGGGGAACAGGTATCTAAAACTAATAAAACGTTGAAATATTCTATCGTGACGGCTGGCTATTATTGGCCCAGAGTTATCCTAAAAAGGTTACTGACAAAATGAAACCAATGTAAAATCATTGCTGGATTAATAAGCAATACAAGAAATATCATTTCGTTAAATGTTTCAGGGGAACAGGTATCTAAAACTAATAAAACGTTGAAATATTCTATCGTGACGGCTGGCTATTATTGGCCCAGAGTTATCCTAAAAAGGTTACTGACAAAATGAAACCTATGTAAAATCATTGCTGGATTAATAAGCAATACAAGAAATATCATTTCGTTAAATATTTCAGGGGAACAGGTATCTAAAACTAATAAAACGTTGAAATATTCTATTGTGACGGCTGGCTATTATTGGCCCAGAGTTATCCTAAAAAGGTTACTGACAAAATGAAACCTATGTAAAATCATTGCTGGATTAATAAGCAATACAAGAAATATCATTTCGTTAAATATTTCAGGGGAACAGGTATCTAAAACTAATAAAACGTTGAAATATTCTATCGTGACGGCTGGCTATTATTGGCCCAGAGTTATCCTAAAAAGGTTACTGACAAAATGAAACCTATGTAAAATCATTGCTGGATTAATAAGCAATACAAGAAATATCATTTCGCTAAATATTTCAGGGGAACAGGTATCTAAAACTAATAAACCGTTGAAATATTCTATTGTGACGGCTGGCTATTATTGGCCCAGAGTTATCCTAAAAAGGTTACTGACAAAATGAAACCTATGTAAAATCATTGCTGGATTAATAAGCAATACAAGAAATATCATTTCGTTAAATATTTCAGGGGAACAGGTATCTAAAACTAATAAAACGTTGAAATATTCTATCGTGACGGCTGGCTATTATTGGCCCAGAGTTATCCTAAAAAGGTTACTGACAAAATGAAACCTATGTAAAATCATTGCTGGATTAATAAGCAATACAAGAAATATCATTTCGTTAAATATTTCAGGGGAACAGGTATCTAAAACTAATAAAACGTTGAAATATTCTATCGTGACGGCTGGCTATTATTGGCCCAGAGTTATCCTAAAAAGGTTACTGACAAAATGAAACCTATGTAAAATCATTGCTAGATTAATAAGCAATACAAGAAATATCATTTCGTTAAATATTTCAGGGGAACAGGTATCTAAAACTAATAAAACGTTGAAATATTCTATCGTGACGGCTGGCTATTATTGGCCCAGAGTTATCCTAAAAAGGTTACTGACAAAATGAAACCTATGTAAAATCATTGCTGGATTAATAAGCAATACAAGAAATATCATTTCGTTAAATATTTCAGGGGAACAGGTATCTAAAACTAATAAAACGTTGAAATATTCTATCGTGACGGCTGGCTATTATTGGCCCAGAGTTATCCTAAAAAGGTTACTGACAAAATGAAACCTATGTAAAATCATTGCTGGATTAATAAGAAATACAAGAAATATCATTTCGTTAAATATTTCAGGGGAACAGGTATCTAAAACTAATAAAACGTTGAAATATTCTATCGTGACGGCTGGCTATTATTGGCCCAGAGTTATCCTAAAAAGGTTACTGACAAAATGAAACCTATGTAAAATCATTGCTGGATTAATAAGCAATACAAGAAATATCATTTCGTTAAATATTTCAGGGGAACAGGTATCTAAAACTAATAAAACGTTGAAATATTCTATCGTGACGGCTGGCTATTATTGGCCCAGAGTTATCCTAAAAAGGTTACTGACAAAATGAAACCTATGTAAAATCATTGCTGGATTAATAAGCAATACAAGAAATATCATTTCGTTAAATATTTCAGGGGAACAGGTATCTAAAACTAATAAAACGTTGAAATATTCTATCGTGACGGCTGGCTATTATTGGCCCAGAGTTATCCTAAAAAGATTACTGACAAAATGAAACCTATGTAAAATCATTGCTGGATTAATATGCAATACAAGAAATATCATTTCGTTAAATATTTCAGGGGAACAGGTATCTAAAACTAATAAAACGTTGAAATATTCTATCGTGACGGCTGGCTATTATTGGCCCAGAGTTATCCTAAAAAGGTTACTGACAAAATGAAACCTATGTAAAATCATTGCTGGATTAATAAGCAATACAAGAAATATCATTTCGTTAAATATTTCAGGGGAACAGGTATCTAAAACTAATAAAACGTTGAAATATTCTATTGTGACGGCTGGCTATTATTGGCCCAGAGTTATCCTAAAAAGGTTACTGACAAAATGAAACCTATGTAAAATCATTGCTGGATTAATAAGCAATACAAGAAATATCATTTCGTTAAATATTTCAGGGGAACAGGTATCTAAAACTAATAAAACGTTGAAATATTCTATCGTGACGGCTGGCTATTATTGGCCCAGAGTTATCCTAAAAAGGTTACTGACAAAATGAAACCTATGTAAAATCATTGCTGGATTAATAAGCAATACAAGAAATATCATTTCGTTAAATATTTCAGGGGAACAGGTATCTAAAACTAATAAAACGTTGAAATATTCTATCGTGACGGCTGGCTATTATTGGCCCAGAGTTATCCTAAAAAGGTTACTGACAAAATGAAACCTATGTAAAATCATTGCTGGATTAATAAGCAATACAAGAAATATCATTTCGTTAAATATTTCAGGGGAACAGGTATCTAAAACTAATAAAACGTTGAAATATTCTATCGTGACGGCTGGCTATTATTGGCCCAGAGTTATCCTAAAAAGGTTACGGACAAAATGAAACCTATGTAAAATCATTGCTGGATTAATAAGCAATACAAGAAATATCATTTCGTTAAATATTTCAGGGGAACAGGTATCTAAAACTAATAAAACGTTGAAATATTCTATCGTGACGGCTGGCTATTATTGGCCCAGAGTTATCCTAAAAAGGTTACTGACAAAATGAAACCTATGTAAAATCATTGCTGGATTAATAAGCAATACAAGAAATATCATTTCGTTAAATATTTCAGGGGAACAGGTATCTAAAACTAATAAAACGTTGAAATATTCTATTGTGACGGCTGGCTATTATTGGCCCAGAGTTATCCTAAAAAGGTTACTGACAAAATGAAACCTATGTATAATCATTGCTGGATTAATAAGCAATACAAGAAATATCATTTCGTTAAATATTTCAGGGGAACAGGTATCTAAAACTAATAAAACGTTGAAATATTCTATCGTGACGGCTGGCTATTATTGGCCCAGAGTTATCCTAAAAAGGTTACTGACAAAATGAAACCTATGTAAAATCATTGCTGGATTAATAAGCAATACAAGAAATATCATTTCGTTAAATATTTCAGGGGAACAGGTATCTAAAACTAATAAAACGTTGAAATATTCTATCGTGACGGCTGGCTATTATTGGCCCAGAGTTATCCTAAAAAGGTTACTGACAAAATGAAACCTATGTAAAATCATTGCTGGATTAATAAGCAATACAAGAAATATCATTTCGTTAAATATTTCAGGGGAACAGGTATCTAAAACTAATAAAACGTTGAAATATTCTATCGTGACGGCTGGCTATTATTGGCCCAGAGTTATCCTAAAAAGGTTACGGACAAAATGAAACCTATGTAAAATCATTGCTGGATTAATAAGCAATACAAGAAATATCATTTCGTTAAATATTTCAGGGGAACAGGTATCTAAAACTAATAAAACGTTGAAATATTCTATCGTGACGGCTGGCTATTATTGGCCCAGAGTGATCCTAAAAAGGTTACGGACAAAATGAAACCTATGTTAAATCATTGCTGGATTAATAAGCAATACAAGAAATATCATTTCGTTAAATATTTCAGGGGAACAGGTATCTAAAACTAATAAAACGTTGAAATATTCTATCGTGACGGCTGGCTATTATTGGCCCAGAGTTATCCTAAAAAGGTTACGGACAAAATGAAACCTATGTAAAATCATTGCTGGATTAATAAGCAATACAAGAAATATCATTTCGTTAAATATTTCAGGGGAACAGGTATCTAAAACTAATAAAACGTTGAAATATTCTATCGTGACGGCTGGCTATTATTGGCCCAGAGTTATCCTAAAAAGGTTACGGACAAAATGAAACCTATGTTAAATCATTGCTGGATTAATAAGCAATACAAGAAATATCATTTCGTTAAATATTTCAGGGGAACAGGTATCTAAAACTAATAAAACGTTGAAATATTCTATCGTGACGGCTGGCTATTATTGGCCCAGAGTTATCCTAAAAAGGTTACTGACAAAATGAAACCTATGTAAAATCATTGCTGGATTAATAAGCAATACAAGAAATATCATTTCGTTAAATATTTCAGGGGAACAGGTATCTAAAACTAATAAAACGTTGAAATATTCTATTGTGACGGCTGGCTATTATTGGCCCAGAGTTATCCTAAAAAGGTTACTGACAAAATGAAACCTATGTATAATCATTGCTGGATTAATAAGCAATACAAGAAATATCATTTCGTTAAATATTTCAGGGGAACAGGTATCTAAAACTAATAAAACGTTGAAATATTCTATCGTGACGGCTGGCTATTATTGGCCCAGAGTTATCCTAAAAAGGTTACTGACAAAATGAAACCTATGTAAAATCATTGCTGGATTAATAAGCAATACAAGAAATATCATTTCGTTAAATATTTCAGGGGAACAGGTATCTAAAACTAATAAAACGTTGAAATATTCTATCGTGACGGCTGGCTATTATTGGCCCAGAGTTATCCTAAAAAGGTTACTGACAAAATGAAACCTATGTAAAATCATTGCTGGATTAATAAGCAATACAAGAAATATCATTTCGTTAAATATTTCAGGGGAACAGGTATCTAAAACTAATAAAACGTTGAAATATTCTATCGTGACGGCTGGCTATTATTGGCCCAGAGTTATCCTAAAAAGGTTACTGACAAAATGAAACCTATGTAAAATCATTGCTGGATTAATAAGCAATACAAGAAATATCATTTCGTTAAATATTTCAGGGGAACAGGTATCTAAAACTAATAAAACGTTGAAATATTCTATCGTGACGGCTGGCTATTATTGGCCCAGAGTTATCCTAAAAAGGTTACTGACAAAATGAAACCTATGTAAAATCATTGCTGGATTAATAAGCAATACAAGAAATATCATTTCGTTAAATATTTCAGGGGAACAGGTATCTAAAACTAATAAAACGTTGAAATATTCTATCGTGACGGCTGGCTATTATTGGCCCAGAGTTATCCTAAAAAGGTTACTGACAAAATGAAACCTATGTAAAATCATTGCTGGATTAATAAGCAATACAAGAAATATCATTTCGTTAAATATTTCAGGGGAACAGGTATCTAAAACTAATAAAACGTTGAAATATTCTATTGTGACGGCTGGCTATTATTGGCCCAGAGTTATCCTAAAAAGGTTACTGACAAAATGAAACCTATGTAAAATCATTGCTGGATTAATAAGCAATACAAGAAATATAATTTCGTTAAATATTTCAGGGGAACAGGTATCTAAAACTAATAAAACGTTGAAATATTCTATCGTGACGGCTGGCTATTATTGGCCCAGAGTTATCCTAAAAAGGTTACTGACAAAATGAAACCTATGTAAAATCATTGCTGGATTAATAAGCAATACAAGAAATATCATTTCGTTAAATATTTCAGGGGAACAGGTATCTAAAACTAATAAAACGTTGAAATATTCTATCGTGACGGCTGGCTATTATTGGCCCAGAGTTATCCTAAAAAGGTTACTGACAAAATGAAACCTATGTAAAATCATTGCTGGATTAATAAGCAATACAAGAAATATCATTTCGTTAAATATTTCAGGGGAACAGGTATCTAAAACTAATAAAACGTTGAAATATTCTATTGTGACGGCTGGCTATTATTGGCCCTGAGTTATCCTAAAGAGATTACTGACAAAATGAAACCTATGTAAAATCATTGCTGGATTAATAAGCAATACAAGAAATATCATTTCGTTAAATATTTCAGGGGAACAGGTATCTAAAACTAATAAAACGTTGAAATATTCTATCGTGACGGCTGGCTATTATTGGCCCAGAGTTATCCTAAAAAGGTTACTGACAAAATGAAACCTATGTAAAATCATTGCTGGATTAATAAGCAATACAAGAAATATCATTTCGTTAAATATTTCAGGGGAACAGGTATCTAAAACTAATAAAACGTTGAAATATTCTATCGTGACGGCTGGCTATTATTGGCCCAGAGTTATCCTAAAAAGGTTACTGACAAAATGAAACCTATGTAAAATCATTGCTGGATTAATAAGCAATACAAGAAATATCATTTCGTTAAATATTTCAGGGGAACAGGTATCTAAAACTAATAAAACGTTGAAATATTCTATCGTGACGGCTGGCTATTATTGACCCAGAGTTATCCTAAAAAGATTACTGACAAAATGAAACCTATGTAAAATCATTGCTGGATTAATAAGCAATACAAGAAATATCATTTCGTTAAATATTTCAGGGGAACAGGTATCTAAAACTAATAAAACGTTGAAATATTCTATCGTGACGGCTGGCCATTATTGGCCCAGAGTTATCCTAAAAAGGTTACTGACAAAATGAAACCTATGTAAAATCATTGCTGGATTAATAAGCAATACAAGAAATATCATTTCGTTAAATATTTCAGGGGAACAGGTATCTAAAACTAATAAAACGTTGAAATATTCTATCGTGACGGCTGGCTATTATTGGCCCAGAGTTATCCTAAAAAGGTTACTGACAAAATGAAACCTATGTAAAATCATTGCTGGATTAATAAGCAATACAAGAAATATCATTTCGTTAAATATTTCAGGGGAACAGGTATCTAAAACTAATAAAACGTTGAAATATTCTATTGTGACGGCTGGCTATTATTGGCCCAGAGTTATCCTAAAAAGGTTACTGACAAAATGAAACCTATGTAAAATCATTGCTGGATTAATAAGCAATACAAGAAATATCATTTCGTTAAATATTTCAGGGGAACAGGTATCTAAAACTAATAAAACGTTGAAATATTCTATCGTGACGGCTGGCTATTATTGGCCCAGAGTTATCCTAAAAAGGTTACTGACAAAATGAAACCTATGTAAAATCATTGCTGGATTAATAAGAAATACAAGAAATTTCATTTCGTTAAATATTTCAGGGGAACAGGTATCTAAAACTAATAAAACGTTGAAATATTCTATCGTGACGGCTGGCTATTATTGGCCCAGAGTTATCCTAAAAAGGTTACTGACAAAATTAAACCTATGTAAAATCATTGCTGGATTAATAAGCAATACAAGAAATATCATTTCGTTAAATATTTCAGGGGAACAGGTATCTAAAACTAATAAAACGTTGAAATATTCTATCGTGACGGCTGGCTATTATTGGCCCAGAGTTATCCTAAAAAGGTTACTGACAAAATGAAACCTATGTAAAATCATTGCTGGATTAATAAGCAATACAAGAAATATCATTTCGTTAAATATTTCAGGGGAACAGGTATCTAAAACTAATAAAACGTTGAAATATTCTATCGTGACGGTTGGCTATTATTGGCCCAGAGTTATCCTAAAAAGGTTACTGACAAAATGAAACCTATGTAAAATCATTGTTGGATTAATAAGCAATACAAGATATATCATTTCGTTAAATATTTCAGGGGAACAGGTATCTAAAACTAATAAAACGTTGAAATATTCTATCGTGACGGCTGGCTATTATTGGCCCAGAGTTATCCTAAAAAGGTTACTGACAAAATGAAACCAATGTAAAATCATTGCTGGATTAATAAGCAATACAAGAAATATCATTTCGTTAAATATTTCAGGGGAACAGGTATCTAAAACTAATAAAACGTTGAAATATTCTATCGTGACGGCTGGCTATTATTGGCCCAGAGTTATCCTAAAAAGGTTACTGACAAAATGAAACCTATGTAAAATCATTGCTGGATTAATAAGCAATACAAGAAATATCATTTCGTTAAATATTTCAGGGGAACAGGTATCTAAAACTAATAAAACGTTGAAATATTCTATTGTGACGGCTGGCTATTATTGGCCCAGAGTTATCCTAAAAAGGTTACTGACAAAATGAAACCTATGTAAAATCATTGCTGGATTAATAAGCAATACAAGAAATATCATTTCGTTAAATATTTCAGGGGAACAGGTATCTAAAACTAATAAAACGTTGAAATATTCTATCGTGACGGCTGGCTATTATTGGCCCAGAGTTATCCTAAAAAGGTTACTGACAAAATGAAACCTATGTAAAATCATTGCTGGATTAATAAGCAATACAAGAAATATCATTTCGCTAAATATTTCAGGGGAACAGGTATCTAAAACTAATAAACCGTTGAAATATTCTATTGTGACGGCTGGCTATTATTGGCCCAGAGTTATCCTAAAAAGGTTACTGACAAAATGAAACCTATGTAAAATCATTGCTGGATTAATAAGCAATACAAGAAATATCATTTCGTTAAATATTTCAGGGGAACAGGTATCTAAAACTAATAAAACGTTGAAATATTCTATCGTGACGGCTGGCTATTATTGGCCCAGAGTTATCCTAAAAAGGTTACTGACAAAATGAAACCTATGTAAAATCATTGCTGGATTAATAAGCAATACAAGAAATATCATTTCGTTAAATATTTCAGGGGAACAGGTATCTAAAACTAATAAAACGTTGAAATATTCTATCGTGACGGCTGGCTATTATTGGCCCAGAGTTATCCTAAAAAGGTTACTGACAAAATGAAACCTATGTAAAATCATTGCTAGATTAATAAGCAATACAAGAAATATCATTTCGTTAAATATTTCAGGGGAACAGGTATCTAAAACTAATAAAACGTTGAAATATTCTATCGTGACGGCTGGCTATTATTGGCCCAGAGTTATCCTAAAAAGGTTACTGACAAAATGAAACCTATGTAAAATCATTGCTGGATTAATAAGCAATACAAGAAATATCATTTCGTTAAATATTTCAGGGGAACAGGTATCTAAAACTAATAAAACGTTGAAATATTCTATCGTGACGGCTGGCTATTATTGGCCCAGAGTTATCCTAAAAAGGTTACTGACAAAATGAAACCTATGTAAAATCATTGCTAGATTAATAAGCAATACAAGAAATATCATTTCGTTAAATATTTCAGGGGAACAGGTATCTAAAACTAATAAAACGTTGAAATATTCTATCGTGACGGCTGGCTATTATTGGCCCAGAGTTATCCTAAAAAGGTTACTGACAAAATGAAACCTATGTAAAATCATTGCTGGATTAATAAGCAATACAAGAAATATCATTTCGTTAAATATTTCAGGGGAACAGGTATCTAAAACTAATAAAACGTTGAAATATTCTATCGTGACGGCTGGCTATTATTGGCCCAGAGTTATCCTAAAAAGGTTACTGACAAAATGAAACCTATGTAAAATCATTGCTGGATTAATAAGCAATACATGAAATATCATTTCGTTAAATATTTCAGGGGAACAGGTATCTAAAACTAATAAAACGTTGAAATATTCTATCGTGACGGCTGGCTATTATTGGCCCAGAGTTATCCTAAAAAGGTTACGGACAAAATGAAACCTATGTAAAATCATTGCTGGATTAATAAGCAATACAAGAAATATCATTTCGTTAAATATTTCAGGGGAACAGGTATCTAAAACTAATAAAACGTTGAAATATTCTATTGTGACGGCTGGCTATTATTGGCCCAGAGTTATCCTAAAAAGGTTACTGACAAAATGAAACCTATGTAAAATCATTGCTGGATTAATAAGCAATACAAGAAATATCATTTTTCATTTATCCCAGCTAAAAATTTACATTCCTATTTTAACCAGAAAAACTGCAAGTTGTTCTGTCAACTTCAATTATCAATTTTCTGCTCTAAACTGACAGCTTGAGAAGCCTACTTTCAAAATGGATGTAGAAAAAATTATATTGTCTCACTTAGAAAGAAAATCATGTCATCGTTAAAAAAACAATAGGTACATACACTGTCACACTATTTATTATTATAGTCGCCGCCAAATATATATGGACTGATGCTTAACTTTTTCCCTTGTCTTGCACCCTTCGGCGTTGCCGCTTCTTCATAACTTAGCATTTTCAATATGACCACTGAATTGGCAACAGTATAGTATACTCGTACTTTATACACATTATTCATATACATATTTTCAAATTTGAAAAATTAGTATTTTCTTAGACATACTTTTACTCTGTTATGCTTATATAGAATAATATTCCTTAATAAAATCATACAGAAAAACGCGAAAAGTATTAATCCTTCTTCATACTAATCTACTATACAATCATTATATTCAATGGTGAGCTATAGGGGGTCCGTAGGGGTTCGTGCAAGCCCCGTCTTGAACTTTTTTCAATTTGTAAAAGCCCCTTGTTTTCTTATTATTTTTTGTCCAAAAAGGAACATATATCTTAAAAACATTTTCTTCGCATAAGTTGAGCGACAAAGTAGAACGGTACCCTGTCAATTAATCGACATTAACTATGCGGTGACGATTACATTTTGAAGACTCATTCGTTTTCATTTTCATAAAACATGGAGAGATAGAGCACTTTGTTAAAAATTTTATAGCTCACCACTGATTATATTGAATACAAACACATAATAAATAAATATATAATATAGTTTATATTATTGTTAATTATTCTACAGACTTTACGCTGTAGGAAAACATTCATATTTTCATATTTAAAAGAAGAAAACTATCTTTCATCTAGCGAAAAACGATATACTTTTATTACGCTGTTGTATATAAAGATAGTAAAATCATTTATAAAAATACATATGTGTTTGTATTCATAATTGCATTGTTGATAATGTATTGTTGCACACACATTAAAATTATATATGATATACTTTACATTTCTTTATTTTTCTGATTGTATATACAGCCCATATATTGAATACACTTATCTAGTTAGGTACATATATAAATATCGCAAAACTGTATCACTAAAATGTATATCTTAATATGTTATCCAAACGTCACAATAAAACTTATTCCTAATAAAAATTGGACTACATATTATTGTTAAAAATCTATCATTCCTTACGCATATATCTATGAGATAAAGAATTTATGTATAGTAATTAGAGCACATATCATCATCGCTGTATTAATAATAATAATTATTTATTCATTTTTATAATAATGTATGTATTTCATGTATTATGTATTGTAATATCATTATTATGTATAACATCTCTGACAAATAAATCCTTGTTATAAATAACAAACTATTTCATTCCAATATATCGATCAAAAATCGCATTCCAAAGATCTAAGTTCATCTCCCGCTTTCTAGCAAGAATTTTGTAAGCCGCCAATCTGCAATCAGAACGGCGTCCTACAAAATCTTGCAAACCAAAGATCCAAATTCGATTCCCGTCTACTAGCTACCTGCACCCTGCACCCAGCAACCACCCGAGCAATATTCACCCCATCCTAGCTAGCAACCAGCAAGCCACCAGCCCCGTGCCTAGCCTACGGTCTAGGGGCGGATCCTGGTGGCCAGCTGGCCAGCCAGCTAGAAATCCGCCAGCCAGCTAGAAATCCAGAAATAGCAAGTATATAGCCCGATTACGTAATTTCACGGAGCAGAGTCTCCGGTTCGATACCACCGCTCACGCCGAATGACCAAAAATTCAACAAACAGCTGTATATAAGGCTGAAATCTGTGGTGGGAGGCCTAGGATTCATGATACCACCACCAGACGATTGAATTTTAAATTTTGTGGGAGAATGTCTTGCTATAGCCTTTCGATTCTGCGAATTTTAAATTCTGATGATCAGATGTCTTACTATAGACAGTAAATTTGGATTTTGTGGGTACAAGTCTTGCTATAGCCTTTCGGTTCTACGATTTTTAAAGTTTGATGATCAGGTATCTTACTATAGACAGTGAATTTGAATTTTGTGGGCACAAGTCGTGCTATAGCCTTTCGATTCTGCGAATTTTAAGATTTGGTCTTGCTAGAGCCAGCAAATTTGAATTTTGATGGGTAAATGCCTTGGGATCGGCTGAAATTCCGTCTGAGAGCTCAAAAATGCTCGCAACGGCCGTAAAATGCTACTTTTCAGCCGCTACAGCTCTAAATCGTCGATTTTACACGATTTTTGATTTTTATCGACCAGAAGCCTTGCTGTAGGCTGGATATTGTTGATTATGTAATCGAGCTGCCGTGGATTTGCTCGCTGTATATTCGGCGATTACGTAATTGGCTGCCATAGTTCGCTCGCCGTATGCCGGTGATTATATAATCGAGCTGCTGTGGTTTTTCTAGTTCGCAAATCGATGCTCTAGATCTAGTTCGTATTTAGGTGAATTGCAGGTTGCCTGTAAAGTTTAATTTTGGGTATGGAATAATTGGGATTTTGAATTGAAATATTGTATTCCTTTTGTTCTGTTTATTGGTCATTCATGTAATACATTTTTAAATCTAATATATAACGATATGAATTAGAACTTAGAAATAAATACAATGAAATATGTATCACTAAATGTATATTAAGATGTATTTTTCATGTGGTTACATTATGTACGTGATATTTTTTCTAAGACTTATCGAGATGGACATATTTTGGATGTTATATATATTACAAGACATAAAAGTAGATCAATGTATATTATATTTTATAATGCAAATAGCTAGTGTGTCTATAAGTCTTAGAAAAACTAAATCAGGTATCAGGATATTAAGTAGAGCAAGTATCTTATGATATAGGATTGATTATATATCAATTAATACCAGATATGTACAATCAGATATTTTCCTATATATGGAGCATATATGTACGTATGTACTAACGGAATTTGAGTAATTCATCTTCAAGACAAGGATTTATTGTCAAATTTCGTTCATTTTCTTAGCTATTTTCTCGCTATTTGTTTGTTTAATATGTTCATATATGCATTTATTAACTAAATGTTTTAACAGCTTAAAATAATAATAATAATGATATATGTATTTGTAATTATAAACTTATTTCAATAATATGAGAATAACGTGTAGTTAATACATGATAAATTCGTCAGCAAGACATATGAGTAAAAAATGTATTAATCAATAAATAGAATATTTCTAACCTGAAAGACCATTCCGAGTCTCGGGTAAATCTTCCACCAAACTTGTATTTAATGATGAACCCAGCTGAAATTAACAGGAAACACACTTAAAACTAACTAACAATTGTTTATTTACACTCACAATTAGTCTAAACACTTATTTTTTAATGAAAATGTTCGTTTGATTCCCAAATTTGGAGTTAAAATGTACTATCCAACATGCATAACCATTCGGTATGACATCAGCGCGAAAATGCTCGAACTACATGCAACATTATGACTCCGTCGGTATGGCAGTTTTATTTTAAAGAGCGGTGCGAGAGCTAATGTTACGCAGGTTGGATAATACGTGTTAACCTCACTTTTGTACTGTCAAACAAATATTTTCATTAAAAAATAAACATTTTAGACAAATTTTGAGCATGTATAAATGATTTTCAGTTAATCTTATGTGTTTCCTGTAAATTTCAGCCGGTTTTATTACCAAATAAAAGTTTGGATGTTTTGGAAGGATCGCCGAAGATTCGGAATGGACGTCACCTTGAAATATTCAAATAAAACTTAGTCTAAACGGTTTTAAGGGATGAAAATGTTAAAATTTATATTTGAAACCCTGTACAACACGACTTTTGTATTAGTTTTGATGTAATTGAACCCAGAAATAAATTATGTGCAATAGAAAATGGTTGTTTTTTTGGCGATATTTCCGCCCAAATTTCTTGCATGTATTAACGACTTTTTGACACTTTTAAGATGTTTATGTACCAAATCAAACCCCTAGAGTACATTTCTGAAGGAATTACAGCGATATATTTACTCAGTTTCGAATTATAAAGCCCGTATCAACAATAAAATCTTGCACATTTTCACGCAAAATTGCAATAAAAATTGAAGCCAACATAAATTTTTAAAATGCGATTTTAAAAAACTGGACGCAAATTTGATAAATGTTATTATGGCTTTGTAACAAGTATATATGTAAGATTATATTAAAAATATAAAAGTCTACATTTATATTATTTTTTTCTTTGGGTATGAAATAAGTCGAGGACAAAAATCCCCCAAATTACCACTAAAATACCCGTCAAACTATTGACGAATAAATCGAATTAAACTAATTAAATCACACACAATTAATTACAGCGATATATTTACACGGTTTCGAGTTATAAAGACCGGATCTACAATAAAATCTTGCGCAATTTTACGCAAAATTGGTGGTAATTTCACCCAAGTTTTTTACATTTCCCAACGCTTTTTTGACACTTTTAATATATTTATATACCAAATAAAATCCCTAGAGGGTTAAATAATTAAATTAAATTAAAAATACCATTTAATTAAATAATTCAGGCGAACAGGGTACCTAATAACAACAAACGTTGAAATTTTATATCTTGACGGCTATTATTGGCCCAGAGTTATCCTAAAAAGGTTACGGACAAAATGAATCATATGTAAAATGATTGCTATATTAATAAGCAATACAAAAAATATCATTTAATTAAATAATTCAGGGGAACTGGGTACCTAATAACAACAAACGTTGAAATTTTATATCTTGACGGCTATTATTGGCCCAGAGTTATCCTAAAAAGGTTACGGACAGAATGAATCATATGTAAAATGATTGCTATATTAATAAGCAATAATAATAATAATAATAATGTTTATTTCGTTGACATGTATACATGTATAGAAATCGTCAAAAGAATGGCAAGTACATAAAAATGCTATAAAATAGACTATATATGAATATATAAAAAAACAGGAATGGAACCCGCTAAGGACTCTGTAACTTATTACTGGAAAGCATGTAAAAGAAAAGATTTAGTTGATTATTTTGTCAGATCATAAAACTCCTCCAAACTATACAAACAGTTTTCCAATAAGAAATGTTTTAACGATCGCAGAAATGTATTTAAAGTCATACATAATTTTATTTCCGTTGGTAATCTGTTAAAGATATGTAATCCCTGAAAGTGAGGACCATTTCTAAGAGAATTATTTTTCGCAAAGGGTAAGCGAAAGTTCCCTTTTCTACGTGTGTTAAAATTGTGAACATCGGAGTTTATTTGAAATGTGCTTCTATGTTTGTAAATGTATTTGCAAAGTTCGTAAATGTATAATGACGTCAGCGTTAAGATATTAAATTTTTTGAAAAGAGTTCTGCAGGAGTGGTTCCGTGGTACTTTACTTATGCAACGTATAATTCGCTTTTGGGATACAAAAATCGCGGATGCAGAGGATGCAGTTCCCCAGAAACAAATACCATAACGTATAACTGACTCTACTTGTGCGTGATAGAAATTTAATAACTGATCTTTCGTTAGCACAGTTATTAAGTGTCTGAGTTGGTAACACACTATATTTAATTTAGCTGCAACCAACTCAGTATGTGATTTCCAGATGAGGTTTTCATCTAGAGATAAACCTAGAAATTTATTGCTATTAACCCTAGAGATGTGTTTACCGTTAAGACTTATATCAATGTTAAGATCGTGTTTACAATGACGATTGTGAAAACGCATATAATGCGTTTTAGAATCGTTAAATAGTAGATTATTAGCGCTGAACCACTCTGCCAAACGATCGACGTAATTTTGACATTTAATTCTGAGTGAATCAGTACTTGTATCTGATATTATTAGCGACGTATCATCAGCATACATTGTTATAACGCAATCTTCACTGAAGACGGAGCTGAGATCGTTAACATAAATTAAGAAAAGTATAGGAGAGATTACTCTGCCTTGGGGTACCCCGATGTTGGAAAAAATAAGTTCTGAATTGACTGATTCAGTTAAATTGTTTTCAGTATGCTTTATAGAAACATACTGTTTTCTGTTCTCAAGAAAAGAAATTATCCACATAAGAGGTATTCCCCTAATACCACATCTTTCCAATTTATGAAATAGTTTTTTATGATCTATACAATCAAAAGCTTTCGTTAAATCACAAAAGATAGTTACTGGTTGCTCACCATTTTCAAGTTTACTCAAAATATTTTCGAGGGAGAATTGTACTGCATTAATAGTAGACATTTTGGGTCTAAAACCAAATTGATTTGGAGTAATTATTTTGTGTGTATACAAAAAAATTTCCTGTCTATTCAGAAATGCATACTCAAAAATTTTTGAGAATACCGATGATATTGCAACTGGCCTATAATTACTGATGGTGTGTATATCTTTACCTTTATGTATAGGGGTAACTTTATTTACTTTCAGCACTGATGGAAAAGTACCTTTTTCAAATGATAAATTTATTACAAATAATAAAGGTTTTATTATAATATGAACTATTAATTTGAGTAAGACATTTGGAATTTCATCTGGCCCAGATGACGTTTTGTTTTTTTATCTTACCTCTAATTAAATGCAGTAGTTCTGATTCCGTGTAGGGTTGGAGATATAGGCTATTGTTTTGGGATTCAACGAGATCCTGTAACTGTGTCTTTGTTTTTGGTATTTGCTCCATTACTTTTAGGGGTGCATCCCGGAAGAATGTATTAAATTCATTCGCAATATCAGTAGGATTTTGCAATGTACTGTTACCTGTATTTATACTTAGATTTTGATTCAAGGCTCCAGTATCAGTCAATTCTTTGATTACTGCCCAAGTACTTTTTGAAATATTATCTGAATTGATGATCCGGTTTTGATAATATTGTTTTTTACTTGTACTTACCTTAGTAAGTTTTTATGTTTCCGTTTAGCTTCTTTATAAACTGGAATTAATTTTTCATCTTGTTTTTGCAACTGAAGCAGATTAAATAAATTTTGACTTGAAGCATATATTTGTTTGTTGAACCATTTTTTATTTTTTGAAATACTATAATATTTTCCCGGAAAATGTAAATTAAAGAAATAACAAAAGGTATTAAGAAAGAATGAAAAAGACGTGTTCACATCTTGAGAGTTGTACATCTCATGCCAATCTTCGAGTTCAATGTCCTGAATAAAATAATTAATTCGTTCCTCATTTATGGGTCTGCTTTTTATTTTGTTTGAGACAGAATTATTACTATGAAGCAAATTTGTATTAGTAAGAATAGCTTTATGATCCGACATAACAGTATCTACATTAATACAGGAATTACATGTGTTACTGAAAATATGGTCTAGGATATTACTACCTCTAGTAGGATTTACCACTAAACTTCTGCAATTGTAGCTGAGAAGTAGATTGCACAACATTGTGGAGATTCCAGAGTCTCTAACGGGATCCAGGTTAAAGTCACCGCCTAAAATGAGTCTATAGTTGGGCTTCATACATTTATCTAGAACAAGATTTAATCTGTTAATGAAATTATAACATTCGTCAACACTCATGTAGGTTGGTGTCCTGTAAAAACATAAAATTATACAAATGGTGTTGGAATTTATGTACCATTTTACTCCACATATCTCAAAAAAATTTTCGGTACAATATTCATGTAGATCGATTTGTTCTACATTAAGATTTTCATTACTCCAAATTCCAACTCCACCGCCCGTGCTATTTATGCGACAAAAATAAGAAGTACATTTAAAATTTGAAAAAATTACACTGTTTATCGACACAGAATTGCACCAAGTTTCTGAAAAGCACAAAAAATTTAAGTTACATTTTGGATTTAGGATAAAATCGCAATTGAATTGATCAATTTTGTTAATATTTAAAGATTTACAGTTCATAAAAATCATATCAAGACCTTTCAGGCAATAGTCATTATCAGTCCGTTTAAAATTAATGGTTACATTGTCTTTTCGATTCGTCTGCGGTGATGAAAAAACCTCGATACGTAGGCTCCTTTGGGCCAGATGCTTGCGTCCATAGCTTTCTCGAAGTTTACTAAATTAACCATAATTTTGAAGGACGCGTAATACTCCGGGAATTTGGCTTTAAGTTCTTCAACCATCACTTCGGGAAAGTAAGAGTGTAGATAAGTTTGTACAGATTCTGACTTTGTTCCCGGTTTAAGCCTAGAAACATAAATAAATGCTTTTTTCGGCACTACTTTTAAAGTGTCTACATTGGCATTTCCATGAAAACCATTCGATTTTCTCGGCTTAGGTTTTTTGTTTCCCGTAGAATTGTTAGAATCAGTATTCAAAGCCTTCGATTCATGAGAATTATCTAGGGATTTATCCTCTTTGACACCTTTTTGTTTATGTTTCAACTTTAAGTTGTCATTAACTAAAGTTGTTACTACTTGTTCCGTACCGGTCATAGAGATCTCTTCGTGTTTCTCGTGTTTCTGACGGTCGTTGATTCTCAATTGATGTTTATTGTTTTTTACACTGTGATTTTCAGATGGCGTTAGGATGTTAGAGTATTGTACTTTTTTGTTATTTTCCCGTAACAATGATATTATTACGTCCTTATCATTTATAATGACACATTTATCTTTAATAATATTTTCTTTTTCTGTTACCAGTCGCTTTAAATATTCCACTTCCAATTTTAAAGTTCTAAGAGTAGCTTCAATGTCAACCGTGTCATTTGCGTCCACAACATTTTCTTCAGCATTGCAGCACGTCGTCAAATTGTCTTGAATTAGAAGATTTTTCTTCACACAACACTTTTGATGCATAATAACACTACACAGAACACATTTAATTGTATTATTTACTGCACTTTTATTGCATATTTTACAAATTTTGTTAGAAGTTTCATTTGTTAAAGAGTCACTTGCTGAGCTAGCATTGCATCCACCCGCCATCTCCAAAACATATCATTAGCAAGAAAATTGTTTTTAAAACTAAATTATATTTACCAAATTTTAAAAATTTGTTTTGTTTTAAAAACAATTCTTTTTGCTGGTCTGTAACAATACAATACTATCAGCCACAGACAACATTTTTTTTACCCTGTTCCCCTGAATTATTTTACCAAATGATCTTTTTTCTACTGTTTATTAATCTAACAATAATTTTGCATATGATTCATTTTGTCCGTAACCTTTTCAGAATAACTTTGGGCCAATAATAGCCGCCAAGATATAAATTTTCAACGTTTTACTGTTATTAGGTACCCTGTTCCCCTGAACTATTTAACCAAATGATCTTTTTTCTAATGTTTATTAATCTAACAATAATTTTGCATATGATTCATTTTGTCCGTAACCTTTTCAGAATAACTTTGGGCCAATAATAGCCGCCAAGATATAAATTTTCAACGTTTTACTGTTATTAGGTACCCTGTTCCTCTGAATTATTTAACCAAATGATCTTTTTTCTAATGTTTATTAATCTAACAATAATTTTGCATATGATTCATTTTGTCCGTAACCTTTTCAGAATAACTTTGGGCCAATAATAGCCGCCAAGATATAAATTTTCAACGTTTTACTGTTATTATGTACCCTGTTCCTCTGAATTATTTAACCAAATGATCTTTTTTCTAATGTTTATTAATCTAACAATAATTTTGCATATGATTCATTTTGTCCGTAACCTTTTCAGAATAACTTTGGGCCAATAATAGCCGCCAAGATATAAATTTTCAACGTTTTACTGTTATTAGGTACCCTGTTCCCCTGAATTATTTAAACAAATGATCTTTTTTCTAATGTTTATTAATCTATCAATAATTTTGCATATGATTCATTTTGTCCGTAACCTTTTCAGAATAACTTTGGGCCAATAATAGCCGCCAAGATATAAATTTTCAACGTTTTACTGTTATTAGGTACCCTGTTCCCCTGAATTATTTAACCAAATGATCTTTTTTCTAATGTTTATTAATCTAACAATAATTTTGCATATGATTCATTTTGTCCGTAATCTTTTCAGAATAACTTTGGGCCAATAATAGCCGCCAAGATATAAATTTTCAAAGTTTTACTGTTATTAGGTACCCTGTTCCCCTGAATTATTTAACCAAATAATATTTTTTCTAATGTTTATTAATCTATCAATAATTTTGCATATGATTCATTTTGTCCGTAACCTTTTCAGAAGAACTTTGGGCCAATAATAGCCGCCAAGATATAAATTTTCAACGTTTTACTGTTATTAGGTACCCTGTTCCCCTTAATTATTTAACCAAATAATCTTTTTTCTAATGTTTATTAATCTATCAATAATTTTGCATATGATTCATTTTGTCCGTAACCTTTTCAGAATAACTTTGGGCCAATAATAGCCGCCAAGATATAAATTTTCAACGTTTTACTGTTATTAGGTACCCTGTTCCTCTGAATTATTTAACCAAATGATATTTTTTCTAATGTTTATTAATCTATCAATAATTTTGCATATGATTCATTTTGTCCGTAACCTTGTCAGAATAACTTTGGGCCAATAATAGCCGCCAAGATATAAATTTTCAACGTTTTACTGTTATTAGGTACCCTGTTCCCCTGAATTATTTAACCAAATGGTCTTTTTTCTAATGTTTATTAATCTAACAATAATTTTGCATATGATTCATTTTGTCCGTAACCTTTTCAGAAGAACTTTGGCCCAATAATAGCCGCCAAGATATAAATTTTCAACGTTTTACTGTTATTAGGTACCCTGTTCCCCTGAATTATTTAACCAAATAATCTTTTTTCTAATGTTTATTAATCTAACAATAATTTTGCATATGATTCATTTTGTCCGTAACCTTTTCAGAATAACTTTGGGCCAATAATAGCCGCCAAGATATAAATTTTCAACGTTTTACTGTTATTAGGTACCCTGTTCCCCTGAATTATTTAACCAAATGATCTTTTTTCTAATGTTTATTAATCTAACAATAATTTTGCATATGATTCATTTTGTCCGTAACCTTTTCAGAATAACTTTGGGCCAATAATAGCCGCCAAGATATAAATTTTCAACGTTTTACTGTTATTAGGTACCCTGTTCCTCTGAATTATTTAACCAAATGATCTTTTTTCTAATGTTTATTAATCTAACAATAATTTTGCATATGATTCATTTTGTCCGTAACCTTTTCAGAATAACTTTGGGCCAATAATAGCCGCCAAGATATAAATTTTCAACGTTTTACTGTTATTAGGTACCCTGTTCCCCTGAATTATTTAACCAAATGATCTTTTTTCTAATGTTTATTAATCTAACAATAATTTTGCATATGATTCATTTTGTCCGTAACCTTTTCAGAATAACTTTGGGCCAATAATAGCCGCCAAGATATAAATTTTCAAAGTTTTACTGTTATTAGGTACCCTGTTCCCCTGAATTATTTAACCAAATAATATTTTTTCTAATGTTTATTAATCTATCAATAATTTTGCATATGATTCATTTTGTCCGTAACCTTTTCAGAATAACTTTGGGCCAATAATAGCCGCCAAGATATAAATTTTCAACGTTTTACTGTTATTAGGTACCCTGTTCCTCTGAATTATTTAACCAAATGATCTTTTTTCTAATGTTTATTAATCTAACAATAATTTTGCATATGATTCATTTTGTCCGTAACCTTTTCAGAATAACTTTGGGCCAATAATAGCCGCCAAGATATAAATTTTCAACGTTTTACTGTTATTAGGTACCCTGTTCCCCTGAATTATTTAACCAAATGATCTTTTTTCTAATGTTTATTAATCTAACAATAATTTTGCATATGATTCATTTTGTCCGTAACCTTTTCAGAAGAACTTTGGGCCAATAATAGCCGCCAAGATATAAATTTTCAACGTTTTACTGTTATTAGGTACCCTGTTCCCCTGAATTATTTAACCAAATGATCTTTTTTCTAATGTTTATTAATCTAACAATAAGCGTGTGTTTAAACATAATGGATAAGAACGTTAAAAAAGGAATGTTGTAGTTGTCGCTATTGTTTCGTGCAAAATACGTAAAAGGCATAAAATGGCACTTAGATCCCTTTGAATTTAAATGCTTCATATTATAAATCACTTTTAACAATATAATAATTGATGTTTGCTTTTACAAGAACCACATGTCCAATATTTCAAATTTTGAGGAAACAAAATAATTCTTATTTTGAAATAGTTCATTGTATGACTATAGCAATTGAAAAGCTCTTTCTGGATTTCTGTAAGTTATAATTTAATTCAGGATCATGTTTATATTATTAGGAATTTTTTTCCTGGATATTAAAGTAATAGAAAAATGAATATTTTTACACGACGTTTTTGAAGAAAAACGTAATAACTTGTGACTAAGATACTTTTTGGAAGAAACTGTTTTACCAAACTGTTTAACATCGTTGAAAGTATATGCTGTATGTAAATCATATTGTAATATTTGGACATGTTTTTGCCCAGCTCCTCAATTTTTCTCCGTACATATAATAAAGCAGAAAACAACAGTACGAACATATCATTACTAAAATTTGCAAATAAAAGTACATTGCAACATCCAGAAATGGGTAATAAGCCGTGATGATGATGATACATATGACAAAAAATATCTGGACTTAGGTTAGGTTTTTATAAGAATTTTGCATGTACTCGATGAAAATTATGAAAATGAAGAAGAAAATAATGTTAAAACATTCGATTTTTGTAGGGAATCACTCCGTTACATTTTATCATATGTATACGAATTCATATATTTCTAATACCTCATATTATTTCACACAAAAAATAATTATGTTATCTATTATATACATAAAGAAATAAATAAATAATGAATGAATCATTATAAATGCCCTACTTATTGGTTCATACATACTGCGTATGTCTTGCAAAATACGTTATGTATATTCATGTATTTTACTACGGTATGTATATATGTGAAATTATATTTTAAATAGAAGGCAAATAATACGGAAAAGATATTTTGATATAGTTATTGCAAACAATGCCCAACAAGTTAAAAATAGCACCCGCTAAAAACCCCCGTTACTACGCCACTGGAAATGTTAGTTTCATTTGTCAATGATAAATATAACACATGTTGCATCAATTTCATAACCACAATTTTGGCAATTTACTATAAAATGAAATGATTTACCTTGCAAATAACAGCTGGAAACTAAGATCGACTTCTCCATAGTTATTTAACTCTATTCACTATCAATGCTTAACACAACACGAACGTGACACGTACATTTATTTATTAACTAATTCTCCATTTTGGCAATCACGACTACCACGAGGTCAAGGTACACGAGGACTTGTTTGTGATTGGTTGGATCAGATTATGCGTATGAAATGCAAAGATCTTTAAAAATGACTTTAAAAATAAATATTTTAAATCAATTATTAACCAGTAAAAGTGTTTTTATTATTTGTGAATTTTAAAATATGTGTATTCATATGAGATGAAAATGCTATATGAAATAAATAAACGACTCAGTGGTTGTCTCATCGTTAGGATGTCGACCGACAAAAAGTTGTTTAAAGTTTTTTCAATTTTTTATATTTCGGACTTTGACATAATTTAACTTCAAAATTCATATTATTTTTTTCAAATTAAATTATTTTCATGGCTTTTTGGTCGTCTCAATCCCTCATAAAAACAGTTTGGAGGTGATGTCCCCCTCCTTTTCTCCATTTGAGGATTTTGATATGCGTGGGAGGCCTAGACCTTTAATAATTTGTATCTAAAATTTGTTCAATTTCAATCTCAACTTTATAATGTCAATATTGTTTTAAAAAAATATAAACTTGTATGCTGAAGATGGGAGTTGGCCAACTCCCGAAACGTCCAAATTAAAATAAATTTTTTAAAGAAATTTTTGATTCGATGATCCAAATTTCTCTCACCCTTACCTCCAGTAGGCGGAACGAAGACGCTCTTCCACAAGTTAAAATCAACGAGGTACCTTAGCACCTTTTCCGAAGAATTAAAGTGAATACAAAAGATAATCATTTTATTTAAAAAAGAACAAAGAAAAATTAATAATGTATTTAGTGAATTTAAGCTTTCTAAAATATTAACCGTAGTGGATTTTCGGAAAATCTTTGTGTCACTTCTACCTCTATACGTATAAAAGTATATGTTCTTGGTTATTATAAAATGTACTGTAATTTTTTTAAAGATGTCCGATCAACAAATTGGATGAATTAGGATTTTAGCTCCGCCTATTCCGATAAATACAGTAGTGTCGTTCACTTAATTGTTATGTGGGTCCATAAGATACTACTGTTATTTTATTATTATAACAATATATGTTAATGGAAAAGCATTCAAAATTCAAAACGGAAATGAACTAATACATGTGAAACCAAAAATGTGAAAAATATGATATTGACACTCTGTTAGTGTCAGTGATACTGACAGAAAATAAAGTTATTCGTACGGCTTTGAATCAAGGTAATATATCTGAATTAATAAATAAACTTGCGTTACAGCGAAAGTAATGTGAAGAACGAGCATCGTTTTAAAATGGAATGCCCTAACTTAGTCGAAACAATATTAATTTTTGAAACACAAGCGTATTTTATCCATCCTTATCGCATATGCTTTGTATTATGTAAATGAAAGAAATAAATGTATGCCAATTTATTAATTCGTTCATGATACAGATGACCTTGATCGGACATCGTTAAAAAAATGCTGTATGTTATTATACCTGTACAATACACATGTATTATACATTTCCCCTGCCGCAGGGGCAAAATAGGGCCAGAGCGAAGTCTCCTGACGACACATGAAACCTTGGGCCTATCTCCAACATTCATCTCAGGATTCTCCTCGTCTTGTTACTCCTGCAGCTTCGCCAGTTCTTCTCTTTGTTCTGGAATCTGCAACAATAGAAAATACAATCAACAATTAATAAAATAATTGTATATGTAAATTTGAATAAATTTTGAATATATCAACAATCTTTGTCTGGTATAACTAACGAATAATTATGTAACATATGGATGCTCTTTATTGTAAGTTGTGAAATAAAATAAAAGTAATAAAATTTGAGCTTACAATGAATAAATAATATCTCTAGATATGTCTCCAGCTCCAGCTCCTAGAGGGGCGTCCAGATGTCTCTCCAAGCACCAGGAAGTCGTCCTCAAAGACACAGTATAACAGCACACCACATAAACGTCTGTACGCTAGGACTATTTGGTATTTTGACATCTAGAACTCATAATATTCATTTTGGCGCCTTAACAAAAACATTCATAAAAGGGTGAATTTTTCATTTATTCATTATATTCTATGTTTGAGTAATATAATCCATAGCCTAAAATGTAGGGCAAAGACAATAAAATATAATTTTACCATGAATAAATTGTTGCGCGGGGTATATATTCGACGTCCTAGAGATGTCCAGATCAAGTCATTTCCAAATATCAGTAAATCATTTTCAAAGCCCAGGTAGACAAGTACACCATACATACGTCTGTACACTAGGACAATAACAATAAAACTGACAAAATTAACCTATGTAATAGTTTGGCATTAGATAATACATAATGGAATTAAATTCTCAAATAGCTAAATTAACAAACAAAATAATAAACAATTAATTGATACTTACCTATGCGTTATATAACTTTATAATTGAAGGCTTTTTGGCAAAAACAACCTTAGTTCATTTTTTTGAATTTGAAATTATCAAAGTAAAAACTTTCTAGTTTCTTTAGTATAGAATCTATGTTGTTAAGAAATGGAAATACAAACATTGATGTGTAATTATAAGTTTTGCACGACGGAAAATATTTGAAAGAGACTTCTCATGTTAAATGCCTGTCACTGATTCTTGTGTTAACCCTGTATGTATAACGCACAAAACTGTTGTATTTTACTAACATCTAAATATAATTATGTATTAAATAAGGCATAGCTTATTTTTAATATCATTATTTGTTTCATTTTCAGTAACATCGTTTGTTTTACAAAGTAGAGAATTATAAAAATGTTAAATTGTACACCATGTACATATTTCATTATTTTACTATATAATTATCATAATATCATTATTAAAAAAATATTTCCTGTGTCCTTGGTACAACATATAAAATTAATAGCTGTTCTATAATATATTACAAAATAATTTGAACGAATTACAATGTCCGGAAAGATAAAAGAATGTGTGCTAACATGAAATGTCTTTATTACAAAAGAAAATAGTTTTCTTTGAACGAAATGAACAAAATTATAAAGAAGCAGAAATTGCGTATTGATTATGCTATTGGATAAATCTTTTAAAAAAATTACTGCAATTTTAACAATTGTTTTTTCTAGTATAAGAATGTAACGTACGATAACAGAACATATTCAAAAAAATAAAAATGCTTACCTTACAAAAGCAATTAATTCATTACAGTGTCGTACCTCGGGGAACATTAAAATTCTTGGGCATTTATCCAGATAACAAGAAACTTAATAAAACTAAAGTAGCATTATGGTTTTTCTGTGCTATTTATTCGCTTTATACTACTTTATACAGTACAATAATTTCATGGCCCGATGCTGTAGAAGTGGCAATTAATGGCTGCGCTGTTATTGCGTCCGTAATTGTTACCAGCAAATTTATAAATTTTTTGGTAAGTTATTTTATTAAGGATTAAAAAGAAGAATGAAAATTTATCCTCAAAGTCCCGTGACAAAATAACGATTACTGCCGCCATTAAATCCAATGATTAACTGTTTGCAGACAATGAATTATGTATTGTTCTTTATCAGAGATTGCCATCATTTAATTTCAAAATCCGTAACTGTTTGAAACATATCAATTTATTAGTTGTTTTTAACCTGGAAATTACATATCCACTAAAATTTCAAATTAGTTCTCAATTCATTTTTCAAATAATATCAAATATTGACGTGACGAGGGCTGGTAAATTTCAGAAATTAAAAGTCGATATTGATATTTCAAAATATCGATTTTATTCGACTAGTGTAAATTAGTCGAAGTCTGTATATTTAGTAGTCTAAAAATTAGTAAAGATTCAAAAATGAATAATCGGAATATGCAAAAGTCTGAAGTGGAAGTAGTCCATAACTAAATGTAGATAGCAAGTACATAAGTAATGGAAGAACTAGACCACTTCAAGATGGCGACGGCTTTAGCGGCGTTTGCATCCACAAGATAGCGGCTACTGAAATATATTATGATAGTGAAAGTCTATGGCTCAGGTTGTATATACAATTGTTCGGTTCGAAACGAACATGTACGTAGGAACAGGGCCAGGAATTGTCATTCAATGGACCTTCAGTTCAGTGTATGCTGATAGGTAGAGTATGCGAGTTCCAGTCATTAATAGGTTTGTTCCTATAGCAGTTCAAAACTGTCCGTGACAATCCGGAGTCTGTGTAGTTTGATTTTAAGTGTTCCAGCAGCGGTTGTCAAAAATTCCTGACTAAAAAATTTTCTGTTCCAACAGTCCACAAACCAGTTTGCTGACAGTCAGAAAAGTTTGCTCACTATTCACAAATTCCAAATCCTCGCATGCAATTCGCATGCGTGTTAAGAGTAGGTTGTTGACAGTTATCAAAAAGTTTGCAATAGTAAAGTTTGAATTTTTTTATAAGTAATCATAATTTACAATTAAAAAAATCTGATGTGACCAACACAATACCTCCCGCTATTTACCTATGGGGTCTCGTTGCCGCGTGCCTGGTGTCTGGTTGCGAATCTGGGGAATCCGATTCGATCCCGATCAACGCCAAATAATTCGAATTTTAAATGGCATAAAATTAACCCTTGTGGTAAACGCCCGCACAATACAAATATGTCATCATCATTACCGAAATGTGTGTATAAATCAGATTAGCTCACCCAGCAATGGATAATATGCCGTGATAATATAGCTAAAAATTTTGAATCACGTCAAACACGAATCCTTTACCCAAGACCGCGGCCCCAGTTCAGTCGATTATTGCCAAGCCAATGAGGTTCTATACTATACTAGAGCGCTTACTGCCATAAAACTCCAATGCTGAAGATAGGGATTAGCCTGCGCCAGAGAAACGTCAAAACCACAGTATCTATGGGCAATCTATCGTGTTAGCCCTTCGCATGCGCGCGTATATAAGCCAGTTCCGTCTTCGAATTTTTGTTAAATTTAATTCTGCCCTTCTGCGGACGTATTGAGTGTTAATTTTGCCAACATGGTAATTTCATGAGTGTACCATCGTGTAAAAATTACAGTGATGCAAGAAAAAATCTTCATTTTCATAGGTAAGTTATTTAATTCTATATAATTCTCATTTCTTTTTGTTTAAATATTTAAAATATGAAGTTTATTTTTTGTGATAAAATAATGTTAACTGATGTGACAAAATGATAGCAACAGTTATATTCTTTATACTATATATTATTAACTACTAAAAAATATATTTTCTAAACAATGTAATACTTGTTATTATTATAAAATAAACAAATAAATTATTACTATTCATAACAAATAATCAGGAGGATTTCTTTAACAGTATATCTTTTTTTGAAAATAAATTAGGAATTGAAATATAAATCAAAGATTCAATATTTGTATGTTATAATGAGGAGTTCTAATTTTATTACATTAAATAATGTACTAACAAAAATTAAATAATGCACTAACAGAATTTTTTTAAATAATTAGTTTCCTATGACATAGCAGCAAAAAAGTTTTTGTCTAAAATTATTCATTTAAACGTTAAATATTTTGGAACCAGATTACATTTATTTGTTCCAAAACATAGTGACACAGCTCTTTTGGAAGATGTCCATGAAATACAAATAGTGAAAGAAGTCACCAAAATATATACATATTAACATAAGAAGTAGGGCACATGGAAACCAATTAACATTAGCAAAACAAGGAGATCGTGCATCCGTACGTGCAAAATTAAACAAAACAATTTTGTTTAAAAATTTGTAATTTATTATATTGCACATTGTATCAATTATTACATAGTGTATATTTTTGTAAATTATGTTTTTTATTTCAGATATTTGCATCCCATCTTCTGTAAAGTGTACTACAATTTATTCTTTAATTGTTACAAAAATGGTGTGAAATAAAATGATTGTCCAATGTTAAATAAAATGTTTACTTTAATTTGTAAAATAAAATGATTATTGTGACTATTTTCAAATAAAATGTTTCCTATAAGCCTTGTGCTTAGGAATAGTTAACCACCGTTTGAGAACCGCCGGTTAAAAAGAGATAGTAGTTATTAGAATGTAATAGAAAAAAGATTTTATGGCAGTGAGCGCCCTATTATAGTATAGAACCTCATTGTGCCAAGCATATGCAGCCAGGCTCTCGCTAATGTTTACATGTACGGTCACTCCGTATATTCTATTTTAACAATATTATTTGATTTGATTGAAGGTTTACCGTGAAGGTTTTTCAAAGTTATTGATTCTAATAGATGAAGAATTTTGGGTAAAAAATGAAAACAGCCCTCCAGAAGAAAAGCAAATAATATTAGATTATGGAAAATTTTGTTACTTTTTTACAACATTTCAACTATTGAGTATGTTTGCTTGTAGTCCTTTATGGCTCGTGGAACCATTTTTTCAAATGAAAGGACTTCTACCTGTTTATGGAAATAAAACTGGATTAATACTTCCCTTTGACGTTTGGCTGTTTAATATCGGTAACTTTACATGAAATATAGAAACATGTCTGCACAATCATACTCACTCACGCACATAATGTGATAATATTTGCACCATTTTTAAATATAGAGCATTTCAATATTAAATTAAAATTCATTAATACCTATATCGAAAATTTTATTAGCACCTAATATAATTTATCTTTTAATTTCAGATACACATGCTCACCCTACTTATGACTTATTATATGCAATGCAAAATGTTTCTACATTTATCAATACAACTTTTATTGTAGGAGCAGATTCATTATTCATGTTTCTTTGTACAAGTCTTTGTGCACAGTTTCGCATATTACAGGTAAATTATTTCATAAAAATGGTTGATATTCCATTAGTTTGAAGTACCTACCACATTTCAAATATTTATTCTACAGAAACAGTATTGTATAAAATACAAAACATTTCAATGCAAGTGCACCTTGATACCCTGAAAATAATGGTCCGTAATTACGAACGTACTTTATGACATATGGATAAAAATCACTGAAAATAATAATTATTTTATATGCTCTGTTGTGGTATAATGATATTTTTTGTATCTTTTATTCAGGGCCTGACCATGAGAGGCGCCATTTTCAGACAGTAAATAATAGTAATTATTTATAAAATGCTCTTACTCGTAAAGAAAATTTTACTACACAACTTACACAAAGTGACAGAAGTGAACAATATATATTTTTTTAATTTGTTTGCATCAGAGCTCCAGTTATAATTTATAATAACTATGAACGTGTTGATTACAACAAAAGATATTTTGATATGGCTCAAGAATATGGATTACAAAAATGAATCCAACATATAATTAAATATTTTAATAGTAGCATTTTGCAAGAATCAAATCCTTTTTAAGCTCCGATAAGCTGTTAAAATTTAGAACAATATATACTATAGTTATAATTAGACCTCTAGTTATAAGTTAAAAGTAAAATAATTATTCTACCAAACGAATACTTTTTTAGCATTGTTAGAATTGAAATAATAACTATGGAGTTGATTACAACAAAGAATATTTTGGTTATAACTCAAGAAAACTGATTACAACACTGAATCCGATAATGAATCCAATATTTAAAAATTTACTAGCATGTCGTGAAGAATTAAATGCCAATCTATTTTGTACACAGATATCGGTAATAATGATGACATTCTAACCGTGTGAGCGTTTTTCACCCATCACCTCACGGGCACTCATTTCTGGTGTGGAGAGTGCACCATAGAAGTCATCTTTGTGCCATTTAAAATTCGAAATATTTTTTTTTGACGTCGATCGGGATCGAGCATAGATTTGTTAACAGAAATGAAGAACAAATACCTATGTAATTATATTTTTCTTTCTGCCGATATTGAATTTCCATGATTTACTATTAAAATCTAGTAAATAAAATAAATAAATAAATATATCATCACGGCATAATATTACCCATTGCTGGGTATGCCAATTTGCTTTGTACACAGATTTCGGTAATGATGATAAATATTTGTATCGTGCGGGAGTTTATATAGGCGTCACCTCGCGGGCACTCATTGCTGGCGTGGAGAGTGCACCACAGGGCCACTTTTGCGCCATTTAAAATTCGAAAAATATTTGGCGTCAGTCGGGATTGAACTCCGTTCCTCAGATTTGTAACCAGACACTCAGTAGTAAAAAGTAAAATAAATATCCTGTCAAACGGATAATTTTCTGGCATTTTTCTCACAAACAATTAATGTACAATTGTTGATTGAACAAATGATTTTTATTTTCAATATGACCAAATAATATTGATTACAAGAATAAATTTAAGAAAGAAAATTTCGTCTATATTGTAAAACCAGCATTTTTCGAAGAATCAAAAGTATAGTTTAAAGCGTGTGTTATTTTGCATATTATACATTTATGGGGGGGTGCTGAAATATAACTTTACCCAATGGCGCCTTTTATCCACGGAGCGGTACTGCTTTTTGTAGAATAAAAGTTTGGGATGTGGTACTTCTTTTTCCTTTTCCCTCACTCTATATTAAGCTATGACTGGTGTGCTACAAATTTGATATTTTTTAACACTTAAGAAATGTTTTTACTTTGCCAATAAATTTTATTTATGAAAACATTTATTATAGAATCGGTTAAGAACATTTACAGAAAAAGAAACTGACGAAAAAAGACAAGAAATATATTTAATGAAATGTATACAATTTCATCAAGAACTTTGCCAGTAAGTATAATATGAAATTTATTAAGTTACATTAACTAAATATTTTTTTAAGGTATTGTATGGATGTAGAATATGTTGAAACCAAAATAATTTTAGTGCAGTTTTTTATATCCGCTTCATTTTTATGTGTTAGTGGGATCATCTTATCTCTAGTAAGTAAATTAATGGAATTTATGTAGTTTTATAAACCTAAAGATGATTTAAAAATACATATAATAGAACAAAATGAATATCGGATTAGCAGTCATTTTTTCATTTTTAGTCTATTACACCTTTTAAGAATTAAGTATTATAAATAATAAAATAAATAAATATATCGTCACGACATATTACACATTGCTGGGTGTACCAATCTGCTTTGTACACAGACTTCGGTAATGATGATGATATAAATTATAAGACATAATTCCGCGTCGTTGATTAGCTTATTTTCCAAATAGAAAATACCACCAGATGTCATATTGCTTATTTCCCATCGCCTATTGCATACTAGCAGTTTTTACTTTTTTTGTACATGTTTACTTATAACAGAAATTAGTTAGGGTACTCTCAATCATGAAAATAATATTTAAGTACTAGAGGAATGCATGTCCGTTTGCACTAGTGTCGCTAGGGTCGGTCAGCCGGGCGTGTGCCCGGACCCCGGGTTAGTGGGGCCCCGCAACGAACTACCTTATTTTAATCAACAACAAATGATCTCTATGTCTTAAATAAATTCACTAAACAGGAAATGCATTTCCCAATTTAGGTATAGTCTTAAGAATTTTAATAACAATTCTGATAACCACTGCTAAGTCCAAACGTAGTTTTTCAAAGCTTAAAATAATAAAAAATTATTTAAAATCTACAATGGCACAAGACTATCCAATCTAACGTTGCTTTCCATTGAACACAAATTATGCGAAGGCTTAAATTTAAGTGACCTAATTGACAAATTTGCTGAAATTAAAGGAAAATACAGTTAATAATAACTTTGTTTTCCTTTTATATTAATAGTATGGCCGGTTGCACCAATATTTTATTTGGATATTAAACAAAAATCAACACTAATATAATATATTTTATACGTATAAAAATGTTGACTTTAATTTAATTTCTTCTTAACTCTCAGTTAAATATTGGTGCATCCGGCTATCTTAATTTGTTATACTATTTACAAAAGCATAAATGTAACATTATGTTCCTTTCTTGTAATAGGGGGGGGGGGGCGCTGTACTTTTGGCATGGTTGGCATGTGTCCTATATCGAATCTAAGTGTATTTTTGTAGTTTTTACTGACAAGGAGAATTCAGTTCGAAATTCGTAATTTATTTTTAGGCCCAACTTGAAATGTGTAATCTTACAGTTCTCAGTAAAAAAATTAACTTCCAGATAAACAAATAATATTAATTCGGATTATTGCCAGCAATGGTAAATTTACTAGTTGACACTTTATTTCGTGTTAGTTTTGTTTCTTTTAACCGGAAGTTGTAAGATTTGTCCTAAATGGAAAATGGAACATAATTATGCATATTGTATTTTTATTTAACAATAATTTTGAATAAAAAGAAAATATATATTTCTAATAAATATTTATTATTCAGTATACAGATAGCGTGTTCACAACAATTCGCAACATATTATTTATAATTGCAGCGTCTTGGGAATTATTTGTTCATTGTTATGGAGCGGACTTACTAACTACAGAGGTAACAAATTATGCTAATACTTTATATGTAACTGGCGTTGACGAAAATTCATTATGCTTATAGAGGACAATAATTATTATAATTTGATTTGTAAAATTATTTTAATGACCACCCTAATCAACATAGATAATGTCAATTTCCAGGTAAAATTTATAACTTTTAGATATAAAATATAAAATAATGAATATGCACGTTTTACAACAAAATATTTTGTTTTTATACCAAAACATGTTGTAATTGTAATACCACCAGCAGAGTAGTATTTAAATGTAGACATATGCTTGCCACTCCGGCAGGGTAATTTCATTAATTGTAATTATATGTAAGAATTACACAAAATTAATCTTGAAACACACAATTTCCTTTGTTGAATTTATTCTTGTAATCAAAATATAGTTTGTTGTAATCAACAAATTTACAGTTATTGTTTGCAAAATGACAATTACAGAGAAATATCCGTTTGGCAGGTACTTTAATATACTAAATATTAATAATAAATCACAGACATTTGATCTTTTGCAAAACGCTAGTATTAAAACATTGGATTAATTCTTGTGATCAATATTTTTGGGCTATAGTCAAAATATCCATTGTTGTGTTCAACACGTTCACAGCAGGTTCGGATTGGGCTGTATTTTCGACCATAGCAGAAATTATAATTGGCCTTAAAAGGGAGTGTGTCAGTTGTGGTTTGTACACCAAAATTTAGGTGAGGCAAGGGAAGGGGGAGATAAGTCATGCCGGAATGCCTTATTTTCAATTATTGAGTATTATACCGAGAACTTTCATCGGCCCTCATGGCTCCGCTTAGCTCGGTAGCTCGTCAGCCCAATCCGGGCCTGGTTCACAGTTATTGTTTGCAACAAAACAATGCCAAAATAAATATCCGTTTGGCAGGATATTTCTATTACTTTAGTCTACTAAATATGAATAGGATATCATAAGTATTTGATTCTAAACAAAATGCTAGTTATTGAAATATTGGATTCATTTTTCGATTCTTTCTTGTAATCAATATTCTCAGATTATAATCAAAATATCGTTTGTTGTAATCAACAATTTTACATTGTTGTTTGCAAAATAACAATACCAGAAAAATATCTATTTGGCTGTTTAGCAGGATATTTATTTAACTTTATTCTACTAAATATTAATAAAAGAATTATTGCAAAATACCATTATTAAAATATTGGATTCATTTTTGTAATCAATATTGTTGGGCTATAATCGAAATATCCTGTTTTATAATCAAAACGTTCACAGTATCACAGTTATTGTTTTAATATTACTATGCCAGGAAAATATCCATTCGGCAGGATATTTTTATTTAATTATTAATATGTAGTGATCTAATGCAAAGAAATTTTAAAACAATAAGAGCATCTTATAAAATGTACTATTATTTACAATTTTCAAATGGCGGCCTTCAGGATCAGGCACCTTTTGTGGGATACAACCTGCTCACCCCTACGGAGCGGTATGTTGCTTGTCCTACGACCATTTTTTCAAACTACGGTATTAATTTACGAAAATATTTCAATTAATAAAAGAAAATAATTATTGACTCAGATTAGATATTTTGATGAATTTTCGTAATATCTTACTCTAGATACAACCCAAAAGATTGTTTTACCTATTTCGTTACTATAGCTTATAGTCTTAATAAATGTACGATGAATTTAACCTTCGTCGTACCGAGCGGGGTACATACTTACCCCAGCTGCAGAATTTTTGTGATATCTTTTTGAATACTGAACAAAACACTTTTAAGATTTTCTTTATTGCTAATTAATATTTGCACATTGTATTATGGATATTTTGTTCATACTATACAACAAAATCGTCGAAAATAACAAATATTGTGTGGGGTACGCATAGTATTTAAAGCCACTCATTTTAAATCTTTCATTGTCTTGGGCGATAAGATTATTTTATTATTTTGGTTACGTTTTTTTTCTCCTTTCACTGGTTATGAGGGTTGTATTTTTAATTCGTTGTAGATACTCTAAAAAAATTCAATACTTTTCGTCTCATAGTTTCTGAGATACGATTGTGCCTACCGAAATCTGAATATGCTTATATTTGTTTACAATTAGATACGAAATAAATAAAAAAACGGGAAGTAATGTGCTCACCTCATCAATTTTTTACGTATATTCGAGTTTCATATTTCGAAAATCGTTCATATAGGTATAGGTATTCATTATTTTGACAATATATAATTTCTATTTAAATTAAATGGGTGTTTTTTTAACTTTTCTTTCATTTTCTGAAAAAATTTCATGCATTTCAATAAATATACTCACATTTCATTTGTGTAGATTATTTAATTTTGTTATATCTAAGACAACGGCCCCCTAAAATAAGACATTCTTTAATTTTTAGTGGAGTACAAATGTACCCCTGACGGTATTCCATGTATAGTTCATCTAGGGATCATTTTCCGAAGACTCGTTATCGTTTTATTATGGGTGCACAATAGCTAAAACCGCAATGTCAAAATATTTCGGTCCGTAAAGTCGACCAGTTCAGTATTTGCAATGCTGGTATATATTTTACGCCCAATATTCGACTGTAGACCAAGACTGCACTTTCCAGATTTTCTAAACCGATTACCAGGGCTGTATTATAAAACCGTTATTTGTGGCTATGTAGGTATGATTTACTTAAAATTATAAAAGAGCAGAATTTTGATAAGTCTTACGTTATAGACAATATGGCACAACAGGCAGGGCATAAAATATTACGTTTACCACCTTATTATTGCATATTCAATCCGACTGAGTTAATTTGGAGCCAACTAAAAAACAATGTTAGATCAAAAAATGTATCACCACAATTCAATTCTAGTGTAGTTCAATTAATCAGGGAAGAAGTTGAAAATATTGGCCAGCAACAATGGAATAACTGTATTCAACATATTATAAAAGAAGAAAATAAATTTGTATCACTTTACAAAGACGTGAATCCATTAATTATATCTTTAAGGGATTCAGATATGTCCGATAACAATTCTGAAGACGAGGACGAGTGCACTATGTCCGAATAAATATTCATATATTTTTTTAAATGACATGTGGTTATAGACCTCTTGGGGAAATCGCCTCTATAAACAAAGATTAACGGTTCGCAATTAGTACCTCCTGGGTGGTCACGGAAATCTGATTATACAATATATTTTTTAAAACAGTTAAATATTAAACAATTTTTTTTTACTATTTTGGAAAGTAAAATATGTGAAATGAAATATTTCAAACCCCTACTCAAATTTTTCATTACAGCCCTGGCACATGCCAGGCTATTGGGACCCTCTATTGTACTGCCGTAATAAAACGATATCGAGTCTTCGGAAAATGATCCCTAGACGAACTATAACTTTTTAATCTCGGTACGACGAAAGTTAACAGTAGTACAATGTATTCAAGATTACAGCTAACTGTAACTGTAACTTATTCTTACTGATAACGAGTAATCTGTTGAAATGTTTTTTACAGTGTTCTCTAATATCACAAGCAGCTTACGAAAGCAACTGGTTTGAAAGCTCTAATACAGTGCGAAAATTAATCCTCATGATTATATTGCGAGCACAGAAGCCATTTCATCTTACAGCATGGGGTTTTACACCTGCTTCGGTAGAATCCTTTGAAATGGTAATACTAATTCAAAAAGTATTAGATTATAATTTGTAGTAGTGTAAACAAAAGCTTTCTTTGTAAAACTGTTTCTATAAATTATAGAATTTCGATTCCATTCATAAGATATAGAGCGATAAAGATGTGGCCGTTTTTAGACAAAAAATAAAAAAAAGTTGAATTACGCCGGATATGATTACCCATGAGTTTAATGTTTTTATTGTTTTATATGTAAAAATAGTAAATCCGGAAATACATAAATAAAATTTGTATAAAGTTTAATTGTTATTATTAACAATTAATCGAAAGTTTAGTCAAACAGCATTTATTCTTACTAAACTTGCTTTTTGAGCAAATAGATGTGTGTATGCCCTTTAAATTTTTTGTACGATGTTTAATAAATTAACTGTATTTTTTGTACGAATGTATTTTGTTTACATTTTTAAGATCTTACTATCCTGATCCTGAAGAAGGTGCAAGGGTGCACCGAAACGTTGGTTTAGTAAGAATAAATGCTGTTTGACTGAACTTTCGAGTAATTGTTAACACTTAATCCACATCACAGTCGAGAAATTACCCACAATTATTATTAACTTATGGTCGCAAAAATAATAATAAAAAAATGTATGGTACATCAATTCACGTACTGGCGAAATCTCAGTCATACAGCTACAGCATTCGAGTATATTTTTACAAAAGCGACATTTATATATTTTTCTCGGTAAATAAGATCTAGCATATTCTTAAACATAAAATTATGTATATATAAATAAGATATTATTTACTCTGAAGAAGGTATAAGTGTATATCAAAATGTCGGTTCTAAGAATAAATGCTGTATGTCTGAAATTTCGCGTATTTGTTAACCCTAATAATAATATATTTTCAGGTTTTACGAACTGCAGTGTCCTACTTCACTGTATTTAATTCTGTGAAAGATAAATTTTAACAGGTTTATTCCGATGCCTACAGCCTACACTGTTAATAACATATTGTATTTCGCAATAAAACTAGGACATACATAATACATATTTATTGTTTGAATTTGCTAGCATAAAATAAATATATCCACATGTATATGTATTTTAGATTATTTAAAAAATAAAATAAATTAGTATCTACTCCAAAATACAATTTAAACATTTCAAACAATTACTTATTTATTTGTCTTTGGACATTAAGTTACGGAAGTTAAATTAGTTAATCATCTTTTTAAAGTAGGTATCGTTGTCAGTGAAAATATAGAATATGTGCCTCTCCGTGGAAAAAAGACCCTTTTGTGCAAAATTATATTTCAGCGTCCCCCATAATGTACAATTTGCAAATTAACAGACGCTTTAAACTCTATTTTTGAATCTTCAAAAATTGCTAGATTTAAAATATTGATGAAATTTCCTACGTTAGATTCATTCTTGTAATCAATATTATTAGGTGATAATCAAAATCGTTTATTGTAATCAAAAAAATTACAGTTGTTATTTGCAACATGACAATGCCAGAAAATTATCCGTTTGGTAGAATATTTCTTTGACTTATGTCTACTACATTTTAATAGTAAATCAGAGGCATTCAAAATAGGCATAAAATAAAATTATTTCGGTACGATTTCAGAAATGTAAAGCATTTGATAAATAGTAGATTCATGCTTGTAATCAATTTTCTTGTGCTATAATCATATATTCTTTGTTCATTGTTATAATATAATCAACATCTTAATAGTTATATTAAAATATAACAATGCCAGAAAAATATGCCTTTGACAGAATATGCTTAATTTATTTATAATTATGTAAAGCTCTAATGCAAACAATTAAAAAAAAAATAAGGTATGGAAAGCTGATAGGGCCGTTCCGTACGAATGGACAGGTTGTGCTCCGCACGTAGGCAAGGCGCCTATTCATGAGGGCCGCCATTTTAAGACAGTTAATAGTAATTTTTTTAAAAAAGCTCTTAGTCATAAAGAAAAACATTACTATACTTACAACTTTTGCAGTAAGATAATAAAAATGAACAATATTTTTTTTATTTGTTTGCATTAGAACTCTACATAGTTATAATTAAATAAAAAATATCCTGCCAAACGGATATTTTTCTGGCATTGTTATAATGAAACAATAAATGTAAACGAGTTGATTACACCACAAGATAGATGAATTTTGATTATAACTTGTAAATATTGATTATAACAATGAATCCAACAATGAATAAAATATTTTAATAGTAGCATTGTACAAAGAATCAAATGCTTCTGATTTACTATTAAAATTTAGTATGTAGACTAAAATAAAAGATTTAGATTTCATTGTAAATTGATTCATCGCAAAATGATAGTACATATTTAAATATTGGATTCATATCGGGTTCAGTCTTGTAATGTAATCAAAATTCTTAAGCTATAATCAAAATATTCTTTGTTGTAATCAATACCTTCACAGTTATTATTTCAATCCGAACAGTCTTGAAATGGCGTTTGTCAATGTCAGGCACCTTTGTGCTGGGTGCAAGCCCTGTGTGGAATTAACTAGAGTATTTTCTTCTGTTTTTAAGGAAAAAAAAGTAATATAACATCCGCCTGACTTTTGGCTATTTTTTGGACCATCAAAATTACGGGACAGAAGATTTTATTCTGAAGAAGAGATTGATGCTGCAATAGTGCAATTCATGATTATTTTGAAAGCACTCCAAAAAAAGATTGGCTTGGAGCTTTTAAAAAGTGGAAGGAAAGAATGATGAATTGTATGTGTTAAAGGGTACTAATTTGATCATATTTCAAATAAAGTTCTAAAATATATGAACCATGTTCCTCATTTTCAATCATTTTTACGTGATCCTCATAATAATAATCTTTTGAGCTTGTAGCTTGTCCTTCGAACATAAAAATTCAAAATCTAGAGACTTATCTAAAATCATATGTCCCTATTAGGCTGTTTGAATTTGAATATGTAACTAGAACGAACGAAGAATGATTGCCACTACAAATAATGAAGGGAAAAATATACTAAATAAGAAGAAGTCACATTTCAAAGAGATGGTTCTTCGGCCATATAACATATATGGTCGAAGAGATGGCTAGACGATTTACAAAAAGATCTAAGAAAACAGGAAGCTGAAAACAGGAGAAGAAAACCGCTGTGACAAACAAATGGTGGGAGGATGTAAAGGAGATCAAAGCCCAAAAGAATAATCGACAAAGAAGAAGAAGAAGAAGAACTATGAGATTCATGCATTTTGTGCAATCAGAAAAACAAAAAATAACTACGCTTGTGATTTGACCGCTTAAATATAAAACATAATTTGCTTAAAACACATATGAAGAACTTGGTTACAATATGAACAATTTTTATTTTAATTAGGAATTAAAATGATCAATTATGTATTACATATTTAAGTAAATAAATCTAATTATTATATGAATCAAATTTCGCTTAACAGAGCACCGTACAAGAGTATGAAAAGCAAAACACTAACAACTGGCCATGCAACTAGAAACGGCGCGGACTAAAACAAAAAAATTAATATATAATGGACTCATCAAATTTTCCAATGGAAATCTAATATGTTAGATGACTTTTTTAACGTGGAATTCTACCACATTCATTTATTTTATTTTTTATTCTAAAGGTTTCTTTTGACGTGATTAAATGGGTACATGAAACACGTTCTCCAGCTTTATTTCAGAATTTTTGTTTTCCTTTCAAAAACATTAAAATATTCACATGTCTAATGATTTTGAAAGTCACGAGGAGGACAAAGATGAGGACCGTAAAGTTAACAATAGAGTAGAGCACAAGACCACAAGCGTAGAGTATATAAATTTGTCTAATAAAACAATGTTCCTCAAGTTTTTTTATTGACGTACCCCAGCAGTGTCAGCTGTTTCTCAAGAACCCGGTAACATCATTTATTGTATGTGTAACATTAGCGTACTTGATTTTTGAAAAATTAAGCAAATCAAATTCGCCATTTTAAATAGAAAGAGCGTTAGACCCCTCACACCATCCCGCGTACCCCTACCCAAGGTGTTGCGTACCCCTGGTGAGAAACACAGTAACTAAATAAATTTCTTAAATATTTATCCCCAAAATAAGCATTAATTTTAAGAAATACTTTACCACTACTACTATACCAAAGAATTAAATTTCACCAAACAAGAACAATCACGCATTTTAGAGAAATAATCTAAATAATTTTAATTAAAATAAAATAAATAAATGCGCATGCGTCAACTAATGTTATAAATTAAGCAATTTACCGCCAATTTGTTAGTCTTGGACATCGAGGCTTAGAGGTTGAGTCGTGAGTAACGAGTAACGGTCAATTCACATAAGTCATATTTGTTTGGTAAATTTGAGCTTTTTTTTTACGATAAAACTTAATTTATTAAGTGAATTTGTATCGGTTTTGTGAGAGATTTGAAATAAACGAACATTAATATGAGTTCTAGTGACGATAGTGTTTCCTCCGAAGAGATTGATATAGAGGGGCTCCGTAATGCATCGGCATTCTTGTAAGTCTTTTGCTAACACATTCATAGAAAGTTTCTTCAAATTTTTATTGAAATTTCGATAGATCGGAGAGTAGTGATGAAAACGTGGAAGCTGGATCTGACGAGGGTATCCAAAACGACGTTGAAAATGGCAGCCCTGAGGCTAGGTAATATATGAAACATATATATTTCTTTACATTTTTATAATACGGATACGTGTGTGTACGAGGAGCGAAGGTAAGAAACTTTTATTTTACATGGCGCTCGATGATTTCCTTGTTTGCTTCCTTGAGTTTTGTTTTTGCTTTTAATTTAATATTAGGTGTTAGTAAATGTATTGTTATAAATGTTCATGTTAACTGACCACGTGTACTCAGCCATTTTGAATTGGATCTACTTTGTAAATTTTAATTGATTCAAACATATTTCTCATTGCGATTTGCTTCCATTCTAGAGATAGAACAGATGAATATTTTTAATGATTTGATCTTCTTACAGTACAGACGCGCCTTAATGTCCTTGTTTACTTGCATATATAATGAGAGGGTTACATTTATTTCCAAAGGGGGACGCACTCGCTAAGTGTAGCACAGGGGCGTATTAAGTATATTTTTAATATTTTGTAAAATGTTTGCGCCTTGACATAAAGACATAAACAATTAAATGATTTAATTTTTTACTAGCATTTCTTAAAATTTCAAATGAAAAATTAAATAAATTTTATTAAAATTTTGTAAAATTTCAAGATTGTATACTACACATTGATACGTGGTAGGTCTGGGTAGAGACCCCCCCCTTTTAACTTTTTTATTTTAAGTAATAGAAAAAAATGGCTTTTATTATTTGAAACACACTATTTGATGGCAGATATAGATATTTTTTATAATCAAATTTATAAGATACAACTATCAAGTTTTATTTTTTAAATAGCAACCTATAATTATTTTACTACAGTATAAACCACCATTTTTTTCTCTTTTCAACAATGTATTAGTTTTTATTATTTGTATTTAATATTTGAAAAAATGCGAGAAAAATAAGATAATTGAGATATATGAGAAATAATTTTTATTCAAATATTCTAGGCAGCTATGTGAAAATAAATAATAAATAAATATATAAATAAATAAATAATAAGTAAGCAATAATAAATGAGCAACAAACAAATGTATACTTTGTTGATATCAACATTGTTACATTTTGATTATTTACACATATCCACCTATAATATTTGAATAAAAATCATTTCAATTATTTTTCTCGAATTTTTTCAAATACATTAATTAAAACTAATACATCATTGAAAAGATATGTCGGTTTATATGTTAGTAAAATAATTATAGGTTATTTAAAAAGTAAAAGTTGATAGTCGTATCTTGTAAACCTGACTTTATAAAAAAATATCTACATCTGCCATAAAATAGTATATTTAAAATAATAAAACATTTATACCTACGAGCCATTTTTTTTCTATTACTTATAATAAAAAAAGGGGGCGTCTTACTAGTGTGCTAGCCTACTTCAGTAATTTTTTTATGACACCGTAATTCGGAAACAAATGAAAATCGGATGACAATTTTTAAGTTGTTTAGTCGTATATTTATGCACAATATACAGTTCCGAAGTTGTTTCATTTTTACAAATGTAGATAACGAAAATCATGCAATACGCCCCTGTATGTATACCTGAATATTTCTAGGAGATCCCTATATTAACATCTTGTATGAAACAAACCAGTAGTAGTGGGAGAATATTTTGACGTTATCTGCAAGCTGATTGGTAGTGTTTGAAACCACCTGCTTCTATTCGCCATATTGATGACGTGTTATTTCTCTGCCTCTTTCCCCCCCCATTAGTTAGAAAGAGATGCACTAATTGGACAAACGCCTTCATTTTAGTAAATGATGTAAATATATGTAAGAGAGAGACAAAAGATATGGTACTTGTTATTTCTTAGTCCCATAGATAATGATGTGTGCTCTACCAAATGAAAATTGAACTATACCAAGTTAAAACACTACATCGTTGCGCGCACTATATAGGTACACTGTGAATTTTGTCTAGTACAGGGTTTCTCAACCACTGGTCCTACGGACCGGTGCCAGTCCGCGGAGGAATTTTGACCGGTCCGTGAAGAATTTTTGCCTATCCGCGGTAAAAAGAATATTCAGAAGATAATAACAATAAAAAAATTAGTAAAGAAAAAGAGTCCTTTAAGAATTAAATTGGTTGATGTAGAATGGGTTGCAAAGTTAGCATATTTAAGTGATATATTTGCATATATCAACGATTTAAATTTGAGTTTACAAGGAAATGCAACAAATGCGTTTCATTTATTTAATAAAATAGATGGATTTAAGAAAACAAATAATTTTTGGCTGGATAAAGTTAATAACAATAATATTGATACATTTAATAATTATTTTGATTTTGTTAAGTCGAAGCAAGATTTAAATATATCAAAATTAAATATAATCATTGGCGAACACTTGCAATCTTTAAATAATAGTTTCGAAAGATATTTTCCATCTGAAAAAACCACGTGCGAAAGGAATTTGTGGTTAACAAAACCTTGGATGACACATGACAGTAGTAAATTAAATTTAACTAACAGAGAATGCGAGTCCCTCCTCGAGATAAGTTCAGATATTATGTTAAAAGCCAGTTTTTCAATATCTTGAGATCAATTTTGGATCAAAACAAAAAAAAAGAATATCCATCTCTGTACGCGAAGGCAATGAAAAGGTTAGTCCCTTTCGCAACAACATATTTATGTGAAGAGGGATTTTCATCTATGACGGTAATAAAAATAAATTCAAAAATCGACTTTCAGTTGTTTTACCGCTCCGACTTAGCTTGACTAATTTAGAATCCACAGCAAACTTCCCATTAACATTATATGCCAAATAAACAAAATTTATAGATATTTAATCTTTTGTAATCATAGGGACTGATTTTTTTTGTTCTATTTCTATGTACAATGGAAGTTGTGATTTTTTAAAATAATTTTCTGTTTTTTTCCGAATGTTTATTTACTTATACATAATATATATGTAAAAACATAGAATGTAATTGTAAACTAATGGTAATAAAAATGTTACAATTAATTTATGTAGTAGTTGTTCTATACCAAGTAAAACTTTTTTATTAAAAAAAAACACCGGTCCGTGAAAATTTTTCACAAATTTTATCGGTCCGCAGGCCAAAAAAGCTTGAGAAACCCTGGTCTAGTATGTAAATTAACAAATATCAGATATAAGTATATTTAGATGAAATAAAAGAAGATTAAACATTTTGCAATATTTGCTAAATAATGATCTCAGTGCCGCTCTATGAGTGAAAAGCGCCTTTGGGGCAAAGTTATATTTCAGCACCTCCCATTATGTATAATTTGTAAATTAACACACACTTTAAATTATACTTTTGATTCTTCTAAAAATGCTAGATTTAAAATATTGATGAAATATTCTTTATCTACACCTGTTTAGTAATATACAGGCTGTAACACCAAAACCGATCACCGCCATTATTTTCTTTATTATTAGAGTTACAAGAAAATACTAAAGAACAAAATTGTAGAAGACCAAGGGGGACATCCCATTTAAGTAGAAACTATTTTTTTAAACCAGCGGTTCTCAATTTACAATACAAAGTTATATTTTTTCAAATGGGACTATACATATTTTTTATGCCTATTCGATAGCGTATTTTATTCCTAATTCAACCATGTATCAGTTTTATATCCTTACATAATAAATATATTGAAAAAAATGCGACTGAAATTTAAGTAAATTTGATTTTTCTAGTAATTTTTCAGTAGGCTATGTATGAAAAATAAAAACTACTATTTGTCAATTTGAATTATTTAGGATAGAAATCAAATAGAACACTGTTTATAACGTTTTTAATAAATATTTATTTCATTTTAATTCAAGCGCAATTGCTTTCCATTCATAGCCTACTGAAAAATAATTATAAAAATTAAATTTATTTAAATTTCAATTGATTTTTTCTCAATATTTTTGCTATGTAACGATATAAAATAATCTCATGGTTGAATTTAGAAAAAAATACTGTATCGAACTGGCATAAAAAATATGTATAATCCCATTTGAAAAAATATAACTTTATGTTGTAACTTGAGAAACATTGATTTAAAAAAATATTCTCTTCTCTAATGAGATGTTCCCCTTGGTTTCCTACAACTTTGTTCTATAATATTTTTTTGTAACTATAATAATAAAGAAAATAATGGCGGTGGTCAGTTTTGATGTTACACCCTGTATTGATTATGTACGTAACCATGGATACATAATACTGTTCATTAGCCACGCTCCGTGGATTATGACTCATAATCCACGGGGCGTGGATTATGAGTCATATAGTCTATATTTTGTTACAAAAAAATAGATCAAATTGTTTTTACAACCTACCTGGTATCATGGCTTACCAGATTAATTATTCAAAATTTTCTCTTCCGTTTTTGTAATTTATTTCTTCAAGCATATCGTTGAATTCGTAATTTTATGTAGATTCTAAATATATAGGGTATCTCATTGTAAATATAAAATGTCACTTCCTGTTAAACCGGAAGCGCTACCATCATGTCAAATACAAATAGAAGTTAATGCCGTTTTTATTTATTTAACAAATTTTCGAAAACACGGGTACCTATTTATTATTTTTCTTATTTTTAAAGACATATTTATAATAATGAGGGTTACGCTAGAACAGGGTCGTCGTTTGGATTTTGAGGCCCCGGGCATAAATATGAAGCGAGGCCCCAACCCACGCCCCCCAGTAAATAAAAAAGTGAATAATTAAATAAAATCTTTAATTATTATTTATTACAAGAAAAGAACATATGCTAAGGTACATTTATGCTGAAGCAATTGGAATAAACGTTAGTAAACTACCTTTTTGTTTGCAATTTCTTTTTTTGCTTCGGCTTTTTTTCTTTATTGGTAGCCAGATTTATATTTCCTTCCTATAGGATTCATTTTTGGGCAACATGTGTATAAAAATAAAATGTAAAAATATATAGTTATAGTAATCGCCAATCTTACCTATTATTATCCTCTATTTGCAATTAGGACAAACACAAATTAAATTACTCCTTTATGTTTAACTCAGTGGTAACTTGATGTGTGAAAATGTTCAAATAACACGAGCGCAAACGCAAATGAAATCAGGGGCTTATTTGACAGTTACATTCAGAAGGTGATTCAGAATTCGTTGTTGAGCTCGGTGCCGCTAGATGGGCCTGGCGAGTTTTAGTCCGCCCAGCGGCGCGGGAGTATTTGATTACAAAAATCCCACCGTTTGCCCGTTTATAAAAACGTTCAAACGGCGAGACGTTTGGAATTTTGGTGCGTTTTATTTCAAATATAAGTAAATATCGATATCTTAGTCTGTTTTATTAATGCGTAAATTATATATTAAAATAAGGTAGCTCGGTGCGGGGCCCCACCAACCCGGGGCTCCGGGCATACGCCCGGCTGCCCGACCGTAACGACGGCCCTGCGCTAGAATGATTGAGAATAAGTTATACAGAGTATTTCCTAACTAATGTTTTTTTGGGCAAACTAATGACTTTAGAAAAAAAATGTTATAACAAAAAATTATAAAGAGAAGGGGATAAATGAACAGTAACGATAAACTAAAAATTCAACTAGTGGTTCTCAAACGGCAGGACATTTTTGTTTTTAAAATGGTACCCTCCCTATATATTTTTTTAGTCCGTTAGAGTTTTTTTTTTATTTTAACGATATAAATATTGTATAGGGTGGTTATATTTCGAGTGAAATGGTATTAAAAATTGTAAATAATGTAATACAAAATGGCTGTACTACTAGTGTATCCTAGACAACAGACGTATCAATATTGTGTATTGCATAGCCATTTCAGTATTGTAACATTTTAAAGTTTTAATACCATTTTTTTTCCAAATAATTATTACACAACCCTATAAAATATTTATATCGTTGAATTCATAAAAAAATCTCTATTTAATAGACAAGGTGTACATGGTGTAACACCAAAACCGACCACTGCCATTATTATTTGTATTATAATAAAAAAATCTATAAAATAAAGTTAGAGGAGAAAAAGGGGGACATCCCATTATAGAAGAAAATAGTTCTTTAAACCAGTGGTTCTCAAGTTGCAACAAAAAGTTATATTTTTTTCAGTAGGCTTTGTATGAAAAACAAAAACTGCTATTTGTCAATTTGAAGTATTTCGGATAAAAATTTAATAGAACACAATAACACTGTTTATAACGTTTTTAACAAATATTTGTTTCATTTTATTTTAAGGTCAATTGTTTTTCATTCATAGCTTACTGAAAAATAACTATAAAAATTTATTTAAATTTCAATTGAGTTTTTCTCAATATTTTTCTTATGTAAGTACAAAATAATCTTATGGTTGAATCCAGAAAAAAGACGCTATTGAATAGGCATAAAAAATATGCATAATCCTATTTGAAAAAATATAACTTTATGTCGTAACTTGAGAACCACTGGTTTAAAAAAATATTTTCTTCTCTAATGGGACGTCCCCCTGGGTCTCCTATTCTCTTCTGTTCTACAATATTTTTTATAATTATAATAATAAAGAAAATAATGGCGGTGGTCGGTTTTGGTGTTATACCCTGAATAGGGTACCATTTAAAAAAATATAATTTGGTTTACCGTTTGAGAACGACTGGTTGAATTTTCCGTTTGTTATTATTGATAATTTATACCTTGATTCTTGATCATTTTTTGTAATATACTATTTTTCCCTAAAGTCATTAGTTCGCCCAAAAAAGCATTGGTTGTTTTAAAGGAAATACCTTGTATGCTTCATATTTTTACATGTAATTTAATTTCAAATATGTTTAAAGTAGTTTTCTTCAACAATAATACACATCGCCATTTTTGCCTTCTATTTCTTTAAAGCTCCGAACCAATTTCTGGAATGCTTTTAAACTTATTTCTGGAGGACGTAAAAACTGTCAAAGCTGTCAAATTAATTACTGGGGGACTTGATAACTGTGAAATTAATATTAAGCTGACTTAAAAAGTGCCGAAACTGTCAAAATATAATTAATGTTTTAAATAACTTAACTTTCGCAAAACTGTTTGAAATGATAGTATAAGTTTGAGTTTTCACGGTGTATACCGAATTTTCTTATTCTCAATAATTGTAGCGTGACCTTTTAAATTTTAAATATAGAGTACCTAATTACGAAAGAATGGTTTTTAAAATTATTAACCTGTGCTAATAATATTTACTATGAACTAAATAGATCACGGGTGGGCAAACTTTTTTTCCCGCGGGCCACTTGAATGTTTGTAACTTGACCTGCGGGCCGCATGTTTGTAATATGACTAGCGGGCCGCATGTGACTGAAAAGCTCTCCCAAAGAAAAAAATAAAATCTTGCTAATATTATAACACACAAATTGATATTTAAAGGATACGACAGTTTAGGGAAAATGATGCTTTTCTATTTTTTGTTGGTATTAATAATTAAACAAGCCGTCAAAACATTGTAACGCGGGCCGGAGAAAATGACGTTGCGGCCCGTAGTTTGCCTACACCCTGAATTAGGTGATAACAATTACTCGAAATCTCAGTTACAGAGTATTTGTTCTTACAAAACCGAGATTTTGGTATACACTAATATCTCTTCCACATAAGCATTCAAAACAATTCGCAAGTATGATCTTACAGTAAAAATTAATATACAATCGGTGATATGAGAGAAATTGGTCGAAAGAATCGGTACTACGATTACAAATTTACTTATGACTTGTTATATGTAGGTAATACCAGCGTACATACATCATAAAGTAGGGACAAGCAATTAAATTTTACAATTCAAATCTGTATGCGCATGCGCGATATTGGCTGTAGCTTCTGCATATATCCGTTCGGAAAGCAGCACTGTTTGTTTACAAAATAACAATTTTCTAACCACAAATTCTTTGGAATTCCATCTTCCCGCGATTTACTTGTTTTGTTTTCTAGTAAAAATGTGTGAGAAAGTTGTTAAAAACATGTGTTCTGTGAGAACTTGTCTGCGGACATATGCTCATAAAAATACATTTTGAACGGTATGATATATTGTAAATACGCTATTTTGTGAAGATATTGCGCAGATTTGTATTTATTATGAAAATAATCATAAATATATATAATTTTATCATTATAAACATTGTTATAGCTGTAATAATGGGTTACATCTTGTCATCGGTATGATTTAATTCAAGAAATGCAAACCACTGGAATGTCATTGTATAATTCATACTACAGAGTGTGTGGGGTTCATTTTCAAGAAAAGAAATGAGAATTTTGTCTAAAATCTCTTGCATTAAATTTTAATCTAAAAAACTTTTGGCTCCAATTTGAATTTTGCACAATATTACTGTGTCTCCATCTCGTAGCACTTTTCGGAAATTCCTGCCAACGTTATTCAAGGTTATTCGATCTAGCCATACGAACTTCAAAGGTGCCGACACACTTTGTCCCAACTTTATGATGTATGTACGCTGGTAATACATGAACCGCTCCAATCATGAGTAGTAGACTGCACCAAAACGACGCCTATGGTTTACTATATAATATCACGATGGGCGGATGGGCGGATGGGCCCATGAACCGTAATCGAAATACAACAAATTTATATAAAAATTATAAAATACTTACTATGTAATAAGTAGAAAAGCTAAATAATTAAAAAAAAAATCTTCATTATAAAGTCATAACGAATTAAACATTTTATGACGTGACGGATACAGATTTGATTCTATTGGCCAAAAATATGAAAGCCGAGAAACCCGCCTATAATCCCAAAAAATCATATCTTGCTTAATATACCGAATTTTCACATCGGGTTTTCAGTCATTTCATAAAAAGCAATAAAAATGGTTTAAGGGCCCATGATGTAGAATACTCTTCCTTACCGCACCGGCTTACTTTCCTGTCATCAACAGTACACATAAATACGTTCATTTAAATATTTAGTTTTACATACATTGTACAAAAATTCGCAAAATATACATACACATCTATGTGCTCACAAATTGCTATTTTGCAAATTTATGTACTATGGCTGCAAAACTTCTTGACAGGAAAGGTGATTGGGAAGAAGAAATTAATGGATATCAGTCAATTATTATTTATTTCCGCCTCTACCGGTTTCGACACCTCATGCGTCTTCTTCAGGAGCTACAATAGTTATTACAGTTCGTCTCTTGTTTCTAATTCCATGGCTAATACTATTAAATTGTTGAAAGAGATCAGCCGATCAGCGTCGCGATTATGTTGTGGTACATGACGACAGATGCCTATAACTATATCTTTCCCTCCCACTCTATTCGTCTTCTTCTACTATTCTACCATGCTCACGTCACGTATCCCTTCCCCATATTTTTAATAATTATTTTCTCGTAAAGTAGGAATAATTAATCGATTTAAAAAGATACGGGTATTTTATTTTTTTTGTCTAGTATCATATTAGGTATGTAAAAATAAAAATTTGGTCAAATACCCCATTATTTTCTAATTCTCTTTAAATATTTTTAAACTAGGCTTAGGGCTCAAAAATCATGGTATTTGGCATGATAGTAGCGCTTCCGGTTTAACCGGAAGTGATATTAACTTTCATATTTCAAATGGAAGACCCTATATATTTATATATATACAGGGTGAGTCACCGAAATCGCCGTCTTCGTTATCTCCCTTGTCGTTAGAAATACAGCATAAGTTTATTAACAGAATTTATTCGTCTACTCAAGGAGCATAACGTAAAATTATTTTCACATATACAGGGTGTTGTATTACGGCTCGGCGAGAATAGTTTCTCTTTTTTTAAATAGAACACCCTATATATTTTTATATATTTTGAATTGTATTTTATTCACCTATACGAACATATAAATTTTGTTTTAGTTTTCCACGGCGTTGCCAAGTTATTCCGTTTTTTCTCTAAAAAAGACCGAATACACGCATTGCTTTATAAAGACTTACTGAAGTTATTTTAATAGTAAGAATTAAGAATTTTCTTTTCTGTATAACTGTAATTATCCTCTATGTTCTGACATATATTTTTTTAAATGTAATTATACAGGCTGTTCAATAAAGCGAATTAAATGTGCTCAATTTCAAATGACTATAACTCGTCATTTTCAAATGGAACACCCTATATTTTATTATTCAGTCGTGTGTATTTTTGTATTATCTTCATATGTTATTAAGAGTATCACATGCCTAAAACCAATAATTTTGGAGATTTTCACCATTTTTCTCTAAATTTATATATTCACTTAAAAATTAAATCTAGTATACCATTGATTTTGTTTTTTAAATAAGAAACAATTGCAGTAATGATAGTATTTTCATTAGCCAGGTTGTTATTAATAACAGAGGGATTAAGTAAATTAATTTATTAATATGAGTCTCTCACAAGAAGAACTTACGAATATGGTGTACGCACTTGGAGAAGCGGAAAGAAACCCTCTTTTGTCGTACTGAACATGACCAGTTCCTTCAAACCTTTCCCTTAGTTTTTCAAAAGAACGCGGATTTGGATGTCGTCTTCCCGGAAACCGTTGTGCATAAATTCTTGATGCCAAAAGAGGGTTTGTTTCCGCTGCTTCAAGTGCGTACACCATATTCGTAAGTTCTTCTTGCGCACTTTCCACGCCAGCATTGAGTGCCCGTGAGGTGACGCCTGACCTGACCAGCATACACCATATTCGTAAGTTCTTCTTTCGAGAGACTCATATTAATAAACTAATTTACTTAATCCCTCTGTTATTAATAATAACCTGGCTAATGAAAATACTATCATTACTGCAATTGTTTCTTATTCAAAAAACAATATCCATGGTATACTAGATTTAATTTTTAGTTAAATATATAAATTTAGAGAAAAATAGTGAAAATCTCCGAAATTATAGGTTTTAGGCATGGGATACCCTTAATAACATATGAAGATAATACAAAAATACACACGACTGAATAATAAAATATAGGGTGTTCCATTTGAAAATGACGAGTTATAGTCATTTGAAATTGAGCACATTTAATTCGCTTTATTGAGCAGCCTGTATAATTACATTTTAAAAAATATATGTCAGAACATAGAGTATAATTACTGTTATACAGAAAAGAAAATTCTTAATTCTTACTATTAAAATAACTTCAGTAAGCCTTTATAAAGCAATGCGTGTATTCGGTCTTTTTTAGAGAAAAAACGGAATAACTTGGCAACGCCGTGGAAAACTAAAACAAAATTCATATGTTCGTATAGGTGAATAAAATACAATTCAAAATATATAAAAATATATAGGGTGTTCTATTTAAAAAAAGAGAAACTATTCTCGCCTAATCGTAATGCAACACCCTGTATATGTGAAAATAATTTTACGTTATGCTCCTTGAGTAGACGAATAAATTCTGTTAATAAACTTATGCTGTATTTCTAACGACAAGGGAGATATCGAAGACGGCGATTTCGGTGACACCCTGTATATATATATATATATATATATATATATATATATATATATATATATATATATATATATATATATATATGGAAACTACGTAAAATTGAAGTGCATTTTTATTGAAGAAATAAATTACAAAAACGCCCCCCTCCTTTAATTTTTTTATTATAAGTATTAAAAAATGGCTCATATAAAAGTTTTATTATTTTAAATATACTATTTGATGGCAGATGCAGATATTTTTATAGTCAGGTTTACAAGACACAACTATCAACTTTTATTTTTTAAATCTATAATTATTTTAATAAAATGTATTTGAAAAAATTCAAGAAAAATAAGGTAATTGAGAAATATAGGAAATAACTTATATTCAAATATTATAGGTGGCTACGTAAAAATAAACAAAATGTAACAATGTTAAACATACATTAATATCAACAAACTATACTAATACATCGTTGAAAAAACAAAAAAATGGTGGTTTATATTTTAGTAAAATAATTATAGGTTGCTATTTAAAACATAAAAGTCGATAGTTGTATCTTGTAAACCTGACTTTAATAAAAAAAATATCTACATCTGCCAGAAAATAGTAATATTTAAAATAATAAAATTTGTATATGAGCCATTTTTTCTATGTCTTACAATAAAATATTTAAAGGGGGGAGGGTGGGCGTCTTCCCAGACTCAGCCTGTATAATTAAAGAATCTGTTAAATAGTTTCACTGAGCACAACATATAATATTTTTAAGGTTTTGCGCGAGTAAAATATTTTCATTTTGAAAAAAAAACGAAACAATTGTTTTTTTAATCTAGTATGCGGGAAAGCATCATTTTCCTTGAGAGCCGCCTGACTTCTGTGTTAACATCTTTACTCAAAATATTCCGCAATTATACGAGCAATGTTTTTACAATAAGGAATGGTTGAAATAAATTCCTACCATCAGTACAAAATTCAACACATATGATACAAAAAAGTAACTCTGTTACAAATCTCACTCCTTCATTCATATTAATTTTTAATTCACAAAACATTAACATCAAAATTGCCAAAAAAAAATCGCGGAATACTTTTAAAGTGATTACGGAATACCAATGTTCCGCGGAACACCGGTTGAGAACCACTGATATAGGGACTTGCGTTTGGTAACAAATAAGTATTTTGGTGCCAAATTAATTTATTCCCAAAAAATGTTACAGGACCGAAGACGGTGTAATGTTATACCTGACTCCTTTAAATCCTGACGGATCGTATCGCAGTGACGAAGAGGAAGACACTCCTCCTATAACCCCACCTGAGCGTGGATTCAGACCTATGTAATCAAATTAATATATGTTCTCTTCATTTACAGCTGTTTAAAATAATAATAATTACAGATCCCCTACTCCTACTCCGGTCAGGTCTTTCTTAGGAGATCCTCCACTTGGTCGTAGAAGTCTACTAAATATAAGGGCAACGTAATAAATTTGAAAGTGTTTAGGGACACGTTAATGCATGCCTACTATAAAATGTAGACGCTAAAATATAATCACCGCTTATGACGTACGCATTTAACGTGTACCTCCTTATTGCACCGAAAATACTTAAAAGTGCACGTTAAATAAATGAGTTTATGTTTTGGTGTTAAAACCTAGTATTATAGGTGTAAATTGGTCTCGTATTTTTAAACACAGGGTGTAACAGCGAAACTGACCACCGCCATTATTTTCTTTACTATTGTAGTCACAAAAATACAATATAACAAAGTTATAGGAGACCAAGGAGGACATCCCATTATAGAAGAAAATATTTTTTTAAACCAGATAGCATTTATTTTTTTGGATCTATTCGATAGAGTATTTTTTTCTGAATTCAACCATATTTTTTATATAATAAAAAAGAGAAAAATAAAATTTAAATAAACAATATTCTTATAATTATTTTTCAGTAGGGTATGTATAAAAAACAATTATTCTTAAATTAAATTGAAACAAATATTTTTAAATAATTTTATAAATAGTATTTTTTTGATTTTCAAACATAGCCTATTGAAAAATAACTATAAAAAAAATGAATTTCATTTTTCTTAATATTTTTGTCATGTAAGGATATAAAATGATTACATAGTTGAATTCAAACGAAAATACCCTTTCGAATAGGCATAAAAATATATGCCATCCCATTTAAAAAATATAACTTTGTGTTGTAACTTGAGAACCACTTGTTTAAAAAATTTTTTTTTTCTCTAATAGTATGTTCCCCTTGTATGTCGTAGCCATATTGTAAAACCCATCTTTCAATTAAATGCGGATGAAACGCTGTTAGATTATCAAACCTTTTCTGACTTAACAATGTTTTAGAATTTACCTAGTATATGTATAGGGTATTTCAAGAAAAGTGATCAGCTCGATTATTTTCTTTATTATTGAGAATAGAAAAATAATAATAAATCGAGGGAGACATTCACTGCTTGAAGATTTTTTTTTAAACCAATGGTTCTCATTTTATAAAAAATATTGAGAAAAATTCAATTGAAATTTAAACAATTTTTATTTTTATAGTTATTTTTTAGTAGGCTATGTATGAAAAATAAAAACTGCTATTTGTCAATTTGAATTAGTTAGGGCATAATTTACCATTTTATGGTTTTAACACTATTTTTAGCTATTAACAAATATTTATATTTTGTTTTAATTTAAGCTCAAATGTTTTCATACATAGCCTACTAAAAAATTTTTGTTATGTAGGATATAAAATGATTACATGGTTGAATTCAGAAAAAAATAATCTATCGAATGAGCCTAAAAAATACAGGGTGTTTCAAGATAAGTGTAAAAAAATTTAAGAGCATGTAGTACTGACTAAAATGAGTAAAAAAGCTTAATCAACATAGGTTCGATCTTCAGCTGTTTCTGAGAAAAACGAAAAATCGAAGAAAAACTGACAAAGATAGTGATTTAATAATATTTTGTCTATGTCAGTAAATAGTTATTTGAAAATTAAATATTGGCCAAGGTCACCACAACATTTATCTTTTAGTATGATTTTTTAATTAAAAAAGCACATCTAAAATGACTTCTGAAAGGTAAACAAAAAGTCTCATTTACTCGAAGTCGTAACTCATATTTTTCGAGATAGCAGAGGTAAACCCCGTAAAAATTCATTTTTCACTGCCTTACATTTTTGAAACTATTGATGATTGCACCTATGTTGATTAAGCTTTTATTATTCATTTTGGTCAGTACTATATGTCCTTAAAAAATTATACTTATTTTGAAACACTTTGTATATACCATCTTATTTAAGAAAATATAACTTTATGTGATAGTTTGAGAAGCACTTGTTTAAATAAAAAATTCTTCTGAAGTGAATTTCCCCCTCGACTTACTACAACTTTTATTTAAATGATTCTCCTCTATATCCAATAATAAAGAAAATAATCGAGCTATATAACAACAACCTAATCTAACGGACGAAACACAGGCTTGGAAAACTCGGGTCGAGTTTTGTGCATTAAGTTAGGTTATTTTTGTTATATTACGAAAAATATAAAATTACAGTCTATAAATTACCGTGTGTGATGTACTTCTTTTACGTTTACATTTCATATTAGGTGCACATTAACGTGTCCCTATACACAGCCAATATATTTGGTTATTAATGCCAGAGTGGTTTTAAATTAAAAATTATATTTGCAGTTTGGGTCCCTTTCCCGACCCATCTGGTTTTGACTTCAGTGTATTGCGTAACGCAAGGCCGATTAGGTAATAGATTTAGAATAAGTCTCCTTTGTTTACAGCTGCTTAAAATGAATATAATTTCAGACCAATTACGAATTTTAGGCCAAGAACATCAGGACTAACCAGATTCAATTTCCCAACTCCGACTTCGACACTTTCGCCCAGGTAATATATTTAGTTATTTATTCGGGTAATAAACTAGCAAATATCTCGCTTCATTTCATCCATATAACATAAATTATAGTTATAGTAATAATAAGACGTATGGGACACAGAAAAAAGACGTTGTAACCCAATATTAAATGGTGGAATACTTGAATAACATATTCAGCTTTTGTAAGTTTAAAATCTGTGTTATAAATTAGTAGAAATTTCGTACCATTTGCGAATTTGTTGAAAATGTAAACCGGCCAAAAAAATCCTAACTCGGAGTAGGCTTTAAACAGAACGTTTGTCAATTTAAAAGCATAAGTAAAGTTTTTTTCTTGATTCTTATTTTGGAAATGGAAGTAAATTAGAAAACGGTGAATTTCAATGTATCCTTCTTTGTTATCTCTTTTCCTTAAAATTACATTTCAATTTTAACAACTTGACTTTCGTATTGACATACGTTTCTCTGTTCATAGCCTACTCCGAGTTAGGTTTTTTTTGAACACATTAGGGATTTGGGCTCGTAATGTTAACTTGTCTATATAATTTCTGAAGTAATTCAATATTAACTTGGAGTAATTGATGGGAACTTTTAATTTTCAAATGAAACACCCTATACCGGGTGTGCACTTAAAACCGGAATATAAGCTTGCTCACTATTGGTAACTTTTTTATTTGAAGATGTACGAGGTTGGTTAGTTTTCAAAATAATCATGTTTATGTAAATGAAATGTGACAGGTCGGATGACGCCAATATGACTCCTTCCGATGTCACCCCTCGCCAATCGTCTGATGAGGATAACACTGCGCCATCGCAAACTAATGTTAGAGCCAGGCCTAGGTAATAAAATTAAAATGTTTTCTTAATTTACAGCTGCTTCAATTAATAATAATAATTACAGATCGCCTACGCCGGTTAGAACTACTGCAAGAGGAGTTCGAATCCGTCCGGCTTATCCAGGTCTTTTGAGAGCAAGAGAGTTTGTCCGTCCTACACAAGAGATCGTACTCAATTCGTCGAGGTAATAAATATGGATATTATTCCTACAGTGGTTTAAATAAAAAATATATATTTACAGGTTGTCACCTATGGCTAGACGCGGCTACTATACTACAAGGTATTCAATTTACAATTACTTTCCTTCATTTACAGTTGCTTAGAATGAAAATAATTAATGATTCGTACTTTCATTTCAGCAGAGCTCCTAGACGTGCGGGATTCAATTTTTCCGGTTTTAATTTTGCGTCTCCCACGCAAACAATAAATGTTACACCGCGGTAATAAATTTAGATATTTATTGCTATAGTTTAAATTCAAAATTATGTTTACAGATTGGCTACTCCCCACTATGATTTCCCTAACATACCGCCTGGCAGCAGTATTTTGAGGTACCTAATCATTTAGTATTTGAACGGTGAAAAAATATGGATACATGTCTATTGTCTTTATTATTTATTTTAAACTTAAAGTTTTAATTAAAAAGTTGGCGATGAATTTATATACAATTTTTCGTGTAAAAAGGTCCTGAACTTTACTTTCTGTTTCGCCGGAAAAACCGGAAGTAGAATTCAACATCTTTTCACATCAAAAATGGCAATTAAGTTTACCCTCAACTTAGTAATATAAGCTATAGGTGTAAAATTATTAATGATAAAGAAAATAACTATTTGTATCTGTATTCCTCTGTCTTCTTTTCATAAGTATTTTGAAGTTAATTAATTTGTTGGGAAATAGGAACCGCACATACTCGCAAAGAAGAGCTTCTGGGACTAGAATGAGAGCCGGACGATCTCTGAGACCTAGGAATTTGCAAAATTTTTTCGATTAAGCAAATTTCTGATTTAGTTTACTTAATCCGTTAGCCCCTCTATTGTTTTATGTGCGGCTGTAAAATATCGGAATTAATTTAAGATAAAAAAAGTTTCTTCTCGTATGTTCAGTTTTCAGCAAATAACTGAGATTATCTTGTACGAAATTATTTCGAATAAGAATTTTTTTGATTTAGTTTACTTAATCCGTTAGCCCCTTTCTTGTTTTGTGTGTGGCTGTAAAATATTGGACTTAATTTAAGTTACAAAAAAATGTTTGTTTTCGTTTGTTCAGTTTTCTTCAGCAAATAACTGAGATTATCTTATATGATTTAGTTATTATATGTTTGAATAAATGTTTATTTTCGTGTGTTCAATATTCTTTAGCAAATATCTTATGCGAAATTATTTCGAATAAGAACATTTCTGATTTAGTTTATTTATTCCGTTAGCCCCTTTATCGTTATGTTTGAGGCTGTAAAATTCGGATTAAAGTTTCAATAAATGTTTGTTTTCGTATGTTCATTTTTCTGCAGCAAATATATGAGATTATAAAAGTAGCAATTCCTATTATTAGACTTTTTTATGCCGTAATGTAAAGCGTCAATTATACGACGCTACTTTACTCGCTGCTAGCCATCTATATAGTTTACCAGTAGCGAGTAAATAAGTTATATGTAATTCGAGTGGCTAGCAAACTAGCTGGTGAGTCAATTTTATTAGTTAATGTCAGAAAAATTGACTCTGTTAGGTCCAGCAATATAACTACAGGGTAATTCACAGATACGGGACACCTCGATTTCTTTATTATTGGAATTACAAGAAAATCAATCAAATAAAAGTTATAGTAGATCTAGGGGATATTCACTGATTGAAGAAATATATTTATAAACTAGTGGTTCTCAAGTTACAACACAAAGTTAATTTTTTTTTTAAATGTGACGGTATAGAGTATTTTTTTTTAATTCAACCAAGTAATCATTTTATATCCTTATATAACAAAAATATTGAGAAAAATTCAATTGAAATTTAAGTAAATTTTATTTTTATAGTTATTTTACAAAATACAAAAACTGCTAAAAAATATATGACTTTTATTGTAGTTTGAAAACCACTGGTTCAAAAAGTTATTTTTTTTCAATAAATGAATGTCCCCACAACTTTTATTTGAATGATTTTAATCTAATCTCAATAATAAAGAAAATAATCCGCGAAACACTCTGTATTAATATCGTAATTATGTTTGCGTTATAAAATTGGATGCCAACAGGTCATTATTTGCACCGTTCTATTGGAATGAAGACATGCATTGCATGATAGTTCTACCTGCTCATAAGAAATTATTTGAATCAAAAATAACATTTCTGTTAAAGGAACAGTAAGATTATTTTATTATACAGAGCATGTCTTCATTTCAACAGAACGACGCAAATAATTACGATATTTATAGTTGTATTGCTGGACTCGACAGAGTCAATTTTTCTGACTATACTAGCTACTAACTGTCGAGTTCACTTGTGAGCTAAGAACTCGCCGAGTTGAAACAAGAACTATTTTTCTCTGCTTGTGTTTGATTCTAGTTAAAAATGTTGACTAAGGGCCGGTTTCATAAAGGTCCAGTTAAATTTACTTCCAAAGTAAATTTAATTGTGTGAACAAATTCGAATCAGTTTCCACGTTCTTATGACATTAAATTTATTGCTGTCAAAAAATCGCAGTGCATTTGTTCAAATTTTTAAATTTACTTTGGAAGTAAAATTTAATCATAGATTAAATTGTTTTATGAAACCGGGCCTAAGGTGATTAGAATAGGTGTTATTTTAATTAGTACTTTATTGCAAGAAGAACTTAGAAACATAATAGAAGAAAATAATAATAAACAAGGAAATGGAAGAAAAATTGCCTGCTAGGAAACTCGCTGCGGGTAATTGCTAACTATCTGTTCGCCCACTATCGGCAAGTTTACTAGCAGGCTAGCAGCTATTAAAAGTGAGCACACACGGGACCTTTTGTTTTAGCCAATCTTGAACGTCAGACAAGAAATGGATATTTCACGTAATGTAAAGTTTTGTCGTTTTCACTTTTTTCTATTCATTATTTAAAAAATACACATAAATTTGAAAATTAAACATTATTACTCTTTACAATATTTAAATAGGTAATTCAATTCAACTAAAGCCATCATTGCACCCAAAATAATTATTTTGTCAGACAGTGCAATGATTATTTGAAGTATTTTTTGAAATAATTTTTTTTCTTCTTTTTATTTTTTTATTTAACTTACAATGATGTCAAATAATTACAATTTCAGTCATTAATTTTTCAAAATTATGCAATTTAATACATTATCAGTGTGCCATTTTGACGTTTACCTGATGTATCATTTGTTTTTGATTATTTGAACTGGCAAAAATTAAGAAATAAATATTTGTATTTAAATTAAATATTGGCTCTTTATAATCTTAAATAGTTGAAATTGTTCGACATACTCAAAAACAATGATGCATCAAATAAAGTTAATTTTGAGAAAAATTAAACTCATTGGCATCACTGTAAAGCTAATTTACATTTTTGTCATTAAATATAAATAGGAGTACTCCATTTAAAAATTAACGACGATATCGCTTCTGGCAAAATTGGAATTCAGGATCTTTTCACACACAAAAAAGGCAATGTTGTCAACTTTACAATATGAATTATTTGTTTGCAATTAAGACTAAAGAAAATAACATTCGTCCCTGTTTTTTCAATCACTTGTATATTCTTTTCATTACAGTATTTTGAAGTTAATCAATTTGTTTGGAAACAGGGCTCGAGTATACCACGCTCGAAGAGGAAGTGCTGCTGGACCTAGAGTCAGAGGCGGACGTGTTTTGCCCACGTCGAATTTACATGAAGATTGCAGCTGCGAAATCTGCCAAATACAATTCTAATTGATTTATTTTATTCGATAGCCTCTCTATCGTTATGTGTGAGCATGTACTTAAGTTTATATTATATATTCGTTCATATATATTGCATTTGCATGTCTTGAGCAAATAAACGAGATAAAAAAACTAGCAATACCTATAAATAGATTCTTGTCCAATGTTTCTAGGTCGTCCCTTCAGCATTATGGTTGTCTTCCTCTTATTTTTTTTATGCCGTATTGAGACTATATATCAAGCGGACTCACACGTGACCATTTTGCCTTAGTCAATAATGGTTAGGTGTAAATCCGTCACATCGTAGGTAAAATACATGTAATTTGAAATTTTGTCGATTTAATTTTTTCTACTTTTGCATAATTTGGACTACCAAAAAATAAAAAAATAATTTGTATTTACATATAACTGTACTCCTTGATTAGTAAAAATAATGATACATCAGTTACACATCAAAATATTAGTTGCACAAACAAAAGGTAGGTACAAATGTTATGGCTAACTGATAATGCATTGAATAATTATAATTTTGAGAAATTTAATAACTATAGACTATGGGTTATTTTTTGACGAATATGAAAGTATTTGGTATCACTATAAAACTAATTAAATTCAGGATCCGGAACAAAAAGATTTTTCGTTTCGATTCAGCTCCGATAAAAATAATTTAGTATCGGATAATATCGTTCCTTCTTAAAAAAAAATCGTTTCCGACAAAGGGGGGGGGGTTTAATTTGGTTTAGGGCGCACCACTACCTAAAACAGGCCCTGACTTGAGTAGTTGGAACAGCAATAACATTCATTGCTATTATGGAAAATAGTAGGAAAAGGAAAAGTGTAGGAACAAAATAATAATGTTATTAACCAGAATTTTTATTTCGGTTATATCGATTTCCTTCCAGCAATGAGATAAAGAATTTCGTTTTGTTTCTGTTCCAGATATTTTTTTTCGTTTATTTCGTATATCGTCTTCGTTTCTGTTCCGTTCCGGGTCTCTGATTTTAATTCCATTTAAAAAATCAACAATGATGTATAGTTCAGAACATTTGCACACCAAAAAGTGGTATTTAAGTCACGCCTAACTTTCATTTTACTTTATAATTGGGATGTAAGTAAAACAGTATAATTTGGAAAAAAATGAAGAATGATTCTAAAAAGAGGTTAAATTTCATCTAAATTAGAAAAAATATGTAAGATGTAATTGAAATAGTCTTTAAAATAACGGTAATTTAGATTTGGATGTGTACATTATCTGCTTAATGATTAGAATGTAAATTATCTGAAATGGTTACTACAGATATTCCTTGTAGGTCAGACCATGGCTTAAGTCTTTCTGCATATGATGTCACGGTTACAAACGTAAACTGTAGGTAAGTAATAGTAATATTACAAAAATCTTTAATAAAATTTTAAGACATATAAGCTTCAATAAATAGGATCGATGAGAGGAGTGGTAATGAGATACCGGAATTCTATAAGAACCCGGGTCGACAAGAAGATCGATAACATATCAATAAAATTAAGACAACTGAGCCTATTCTATAAATCAGTGTTTAATTTTTGAACATCACCAACCAAGTAGGTACGTAGAAATATAAAAAAAAAATTAATTTTCATTGTAAAATCCATTTCTATTGGATACCGATTTTAACCAATTCCTAAAAATTAACAACTTTGTTACAAATTAGTCCCGAATATAAGTTGCCAAATTTTGGAAAAATTATATAAATAATAAATTTCTGTACCATTTCAAATAAAGTTATAAGTTTGTGGAAGAGCGACGTACAGTGTTTTAGAAAGGATTTCACAGTAAGGTTTTGGGTTCAAATTCTAGTGAAGTTCATGATTTTTTCACAAATTTATGAAAATGTTACAGCTAACTCGAAATTTCACAGAGTGTTTCATTTGTTTCAATAATTATAAAATTATCAACGTGTAATAGCATATTTGAGGCTATTTTTGAAGATCGGACCTATGTTGATTAAGCTTGTTTACTCATTTTGGTCAGTACTCGCAGTGAAAGGGTTAATTATCGGAATAAAATTTTCAAATGTGACAACTTTTATGGGAGAGAGATAGAATCTAATATTACTCTTGAATGGAATATCTACTAGAAAAGAAAGAGCAATATAAATTGTTTATTGCATTATGAATTATGTAATAATCCTTTTCTTGATGAAATGTCCCAGCTGGAAAGGGGTAAGACTGTGTTAAGAGTGGTAAAAGTGCCTGAAGAAATGAAAGTATGTATATATACCTATGGTGAATCTGAATAGATGTAGATAGATAATAGTCATTGAGCAGAGCAGTCGGGTTGTGGCGTATCCGGTCATATGACATATCCTGCCATTGGCACTTCCTTTCCCGCCGCGCCGGCTCGCGCCCAAGCCCCGACCCCTGCCCAACACCAGCAAATGCTGTCCCCACCCCGACGTGCAATGATAGAGTAGAGGATGTAACCTAACAGGGAAGTATTAGTAGCTCGTTCTCTGTTTTGCTCCTGCTCTTTCCAATACTTCATACTTAAACAATGCAAGCAAAAATACTTTTTCTGAAATCGTCGTTTAAATATTCAGAAAGAGTCATGAAAATATACAATTATTATATGATTTTATGGAAGATAGACGAGATTTTAAAACTCCCTTTAGATTAGATTGCAGACAAGCGAAATATATTAATAAATACAAATATGTGATCATTTAATCTAACAGAACGTTGTAATGTTTTTGTATAGGTACATAATCTCGCTCTGCGTACCCATGCGTCAGGATATCTAGCAAGGCAGCAGCTGAATTTTAATGTACTTCCTCATAAATTAGCATAATGTCAACTACTTCAATATTAGACCAATGATCCCTCACTAAATCGGGCAATTAAAAAAACAAATGAAAATTCAAATAGACTTCAGCAGGGTTATCGCTATGAAAACACTCGGGCCTATATTTTGACTCATTAAAAATATAACTTTTTTTAAACATTATCGCCTTCTTTTGACTCTTGTAATATAAACGATTAAAAATAAAAAAAATACTTAAACAACTGTCAAATGAATAACAAATTTATTATTGCTTTTAATGATACAAATTGTTACAAAACTTACATTTCAAATATTTGTAAAATATTGTGTGTATTTCCATTTACTTCTAATATTTAAATAGTAACATTAAGACCCGGTTGTTCCAAGTTCAGATAAAGTAGCAGTTTACTATCTATTAGACAAAAATATTCTTCCGTCTTAACAAGAGAATAAGATTTTTGGGTTGCTCCATGATGTTTTCTTCTCCGGATAGCTAACTGACAGATTGGTATCAGAAAAATTAAAATTGTGTTAAGGTAGAATTATTTTTGAAAAGTTGGCAACTTGGCTGTAATAATTTTAATAGAAATTTGGTTACTTTTTCGATTGTCTGTGGTTTGGTGCAGTTGTAGTTTAAACCACAGTTTGAACGATTAAAAAAAATGATAAATACGACTTGCAAAAATGAGTGGTGAAAATTATAAATAAAGAAAGAGCAGACAAATATAAAAATATAATTCAGTCCAGGACAACGGATTTCGTCTCTTGGAAAGAAAAATACATCATCCACCATATAAACCCTGCATAAAATCGTAAAGCTATCAATAACTGGCATATCGAAGATAGCGTGATTCGTGATTTAGAAAAACAATTGTAGACAAATAAGTGTTTATTTCTCAAATTATGCTTTCTTTAAACTTACCTAATAAATAAGAACAATATTTGGTCTTCAATTTTATTTAACAAATAAAGAACTGTATTCTTTGACATTCGAAACCTCAAAAAATTCTGAATCTTCCCATTTTTCAAAATTATCGTTCTCGTATTGTGTACTGCTTTCGAAAATTAATATCAAAAATGAAATCCAATACTTCTTCATCACTGTTACTGATTTATTATTATAATTATTAATATTAAGAAACAGCTACTCGTATATCATTAAAACAACACAAACATTCCATAATATAAGTTCCGTTTCTCTTCATTTCATGTTTCCATTCTTGTGCACTCGGTACGATATTCTTTGTATAATACTCTTAACTGGTAGTTTGACTGACTGTTAGTTATCTTGCCGTTAATGAAAAATTATCTTACTGGTACCTTTTAACCATAAGTGAAACAACGCAAACTGAAGTTATCAATAGAATAAATTTTAACCGAATGTTTAACTATAGATGGAACAACCGGCCCTAAAAGATTAATATTTAAATTTTAACAACCAGAATTTGATAAAATTCTGATTATCTGAATTTCAATAGTTGCAGTCTTATTATTACGTTCTAATTTTATTGAAATACTTTATATTCCACAATTCGTAATAAATTTAATATATTAGTTATTAATATGTAGATAATAACAATTGCTTAATTTGATTTCTATAATTCCTTTCCACCATATCAAGTATATATTGTAAGACAAGGTTGCGTCAAAAAGTACCCGGAATCGTTGCCTAGAGCCAAGCAGGTGATCGCTGCTAATCCAGCAAAGATGATGGAAAATGAGATGAGGCAAATGAAGGAACTTTCAGAAAATGGTTTCTTGGAGTGTTTTGAACTGGTGGAATATTTTGACGCTATCTCGTATGTATCTTTTGTCATATTAGAAGACAGAAACACAAAATTTCTTTTTCCGTAAGTATTTATGTATAACAAACATGGAAAGAATAATAGTAATAAATAAGAAGACAAAATTGAAGATGTACCGTTTGTAAACAAACGAAGATTTTAAATGGCGATGGGAAGCTTAAGTTTTAAGATAAAAGAAAAAAAAACTATAAACTGTATAAAAAAAAAATCTTTGGGCAGCAGTCTTCCCCATAGCCATAAATATCTATAGCCGTGTGATGACATTATAGGTAAACGAAAAAATATATCATTACAGAAATATGAATGTAGGAAGTTGACACACAAAAAGATGAGTAAAAAAGCTACATTATGTGTATCATTTATTTAAATATATATTTTTTATAATGTATAATAGTTCGTTAAAGTATGTATCACAAAATAGATTACATGAAAAATGATTCATAGGAATTTTAAAATCGCTGGTATATAATTTAATCTAGGTCTGACTAATTGAATTAAATCCAATGAAATAATAGTTTGGTGGTCTTGAGAGGATAGTACGTAGTTCGCTTGATGTATTAAAATTTATATACTTTTTAATTTGAAATATATTCCGTCATGATGGAAGCATTATTATTTTTTTCTTTTATAGCTATGACTAAGTTATACATACATGCAGAGCCGTGTGGTGAATTGAAGCAAAGAAGCAATAATTGTACCTACTAGGCACCTTTAGTGAAAAGGCGCCCATCGATTTACCAATTTGTTTCAATATACAATGGAGATTAGGTAGCGTAGTTTGTAGTTGGTTAGAACGATGACTCTTTACGCTAGAGGACTTGGGATTGAATCTTGAGTATTTATCCTGTCCGAAAGCAATGACAAGCCACAGACAGTATCTTAACTACTAATGCTTCTCACAATGTTGTTTTATTGGTTAATTGTATTATACTAATACACAACGAAATGTTACAGGCATAAAGCGAGAAACGGTGCGTAAATTTTAGCGGATTTATTACTGAGGTGATGGATATATTTTAATTCATACCATGCTGAAAATATAAATGAATAATGTTTGGCACCCCTATAAACAATTATGTTTTTACTATGTCACTCGTATTATTTATGTATTCATAAAATATATTTAATTTTTTTATACTTTTCATTCATGATTTCCTTCATAAACATTCGTCAGTCTGATTCTGTGACGTCATAGTTTTAATGATCGTTCCGCATACACATATAGTATGTGTAATGTCAAACCATAGCCCAGGAGTATTCAAGGTAAGAGATGTTTTTATTATTCTAACATAATCAATATAATAATCTATAATAATCTTGGACCTTGCAAAGTTTTGGTTTAAGCCAATGTGCAAGCCGAACCCGAAGTGTAGCTGGTTAAAATTTTCATTGTTAATGACTACATGGAAATGCCTCTGAGCTTATAATTGAATCGTCTAGTTTCAAAACCCGACCAATCCACTTAGGTAAAATTTTAGCAACTTGCAAAAAAACTGTTTTGATATGTTTCAAATAAATAATAATACAAAAACATCAGTACACATATAATATTGATGACAAAGAATCAAAAACTACATTGTTTAATAAGAAAAATTACTTAATAATGTCTGAATTTAAATTAAAAAAATGGATATGTCGAGTTTTGATTTTGTACTTTGGATGTTTAGGGTTCTGTAACTGATTTCATTGAACTAACTTGTTAAACTTCTTTTATTTTGAATTTGTAAGATAAAATTAAGGATGTATTCCATTATATTACAAAATTAAATCAAATTTATCAAAAATTGGAGATAATCAAACAATTAGATTGAGGATTTCACGAATTACTTTCCACAAATTACTGCATACAGAATCCTCTTTAAGATAGTAGTGGCCTCTGAAGGATCATTGTATTTTTTATGTTTTTCATATATAGAGAATTAACATCTTTAAGTTTTTCTTTGTTAGGCTTTAAACTGCCGGATATTTTTTAAATTGAATTATGTCCGCCCCTCATTCTGCAATTGTTAAATTATCGTAAATTATTGAAATTATTTGAAATTTTCATACTATTAATAAAACTCAATGAGCATTATTTACTTAATAAATTATTGCAAACAAACATTTGACATTATTAAATAAAATGTATACCCAATAGAACCACATGACTACCAAACCGCTGCGCTAATTGGCTAATTTGGATTTGCTGGTATTATATCCCAACCGGTTGTGGATTTGTCTGGTTTTGTACCTAAGCTAATATTTTAAAAGTAAATATCATATGGATTTGATGAGTTTGGATATGTAAATTTCACACCAATTTATGGAGACAAATCCATTGCAGTATCAAACTCATTTTTGGCAAAAAATGGGTTTCTCGGGTTTTAATACTAGTCTATTTAATTTTTAGCCAGCATAAAATTGTGCTGGGTTTAAATTTGAATGTGAATGCGTCATTTGCCAAACCAGTGCTGCGACGATTGCATGACGTAAAAATGACGTCATGTAATCGCCAGGCGATATGGCAGGCAGTACCAAAATGTTATACTGACATCATTTTTATGTCATGCGATTTCCTGGCGATACGGTCCCAGCACTGGCTTGTAATTCGCCAAGTTACACGCTGTGAGAATCCATCTTCATACTAACACATGCATGCTTATATGCACAAAGATACATTTTTTTAATTGTGTAAAATAAGTAATTATGTGAAGCTTTGTCCAAGCTTTGTAAGCTTTGTATGCCTGTACTGTGTAGTTGCACTAAATACCCAGAAATTTGGAAACACTTCGCAATACATGAACCTTATGTACGTACATATACCAATTTTAGTAGAGTCTTGTTTAGGATAATTCCGGCACTGGCAGTGCAAGTGAATAAATAGTGTGCGTGGGTTATTTTGTTTGTGCGTGGGCAGATTCAGTTGGTATGTGTAGGCTGCTTGGATAGACTTGTGCATATGAATACACATATCATTGTAAAAACGATACAATATACATATTTACAAAAATATCAGACACGGAAACAAGGAAGTGCTATAATTACAACCAGAGACTAAAAACGAAAAATATATTCAGTTCTTATCCGAACAAAACCGAAAAATTTCGTTTCCGTTATTAATGTCCCCACCTAAATCTTTTCGTTTTCGTTTTCGTTCACAGTATTATAACTATTAATGAGTAACAATTGATGAAAATATAGAAATATAATAAGTTTTTTTTTTATTAAACATGAAAATAAAACATACATATAAAGGAAAGATAATACATATATAAAAATAAAAAGAAAAGCTTGTGCTATGGCCTGAATTTTTTACAATAAAGAATAAAACATTAATTACATTTTATTTCACCTAACTAATAGTACGTTTTCAAGCAAATCTTCCTTTATGATAGTTGTCTTATATAAGTACTTAACACAACGAATACCGCCAATATGTGCAAATGAAAATTATTGCAGTCAGTGTTCAATAGATGAAACTACGAGTATACCGTTTAACCTAACACGTAACAGGGTTAGCTACGGGAGAATTACTTTTAAATTCTGCTTGTTTGCAACTCAAATATATGAAAATTCAATAATATTTGCGTGTAAAATATTTGCTGTAAATAAAATTAAATATTAAATAAAATAACGGCTAAAACTGGTAACCGATGTTAATTATTTTGTTTTCAATCATTAACGAAAAAAAATTATTGCGTTTTCGTTTCCGTTTTCGTTCTTATAAAAAATTCGGTTTATTTCGTTATTTCGTTTTTAGTCCCTGATTACAACAAAAAATATTTGTGAAATCACATATAACTGAGTAAAAATGAACATATTTTTTACAAGACAGCAACACGGGTGCTGAGTCACGTAAAGCCATTCCGCTGTACAGTATAAAGCGGACAATATTCTATAGCGCTCAGGACTTTGATGGAGATGGTTTCTCACTCTTGTTCGTCAAATCCCAGGGCCATATAGAGTCCACTGTTATTGTGGTAGTTCTAAGACACACTGGAATTTATCTGTGAGCTTGAATATTTCTCTAAAAATAACAACAATAACCCAACCTAACGGACATAACTTGGCCCGAGTTTTCCAAACTGATAAAACACATCTATTATTATTAATTAAATAACGATTAATATAAAAGAGTGGCAGTTAGCGTTCATTGTTTATAGATTTACAGATGTGTAAGACTTAAGCTTTTTTTTTCGAAATACACTGGTTTAAAGCTGGTTCGTAGTCGTTAAAAACATTACATTTTTTCGAATGAATACGGTGAAAACAATGACATCACTCACTAACCGTATTGAAACTGTTTTGAACCAGTCAGTATGGTTGGTTCAATACGTAATTCAAAGAAGGAGTAGAGGGGTGGGAGGGCTGTCACAATGTAAATCAGTTTACTATAATCTTTTGGTAAATGTGTAAATATTTATTTTTCGTAATAACTAAATAATTTTGTATGATGATGCGAAAAAGATTTGAAAAAATCATATTTTATATATTTATCAATCTATTTTCATAAAAATTATCCATTCGTGATAAAAAAAATTTAACAAATTATATTCAATTTGAATTATTTTGTTTTTTTTATATAATTTGTAAATTTTAACAAAACTATTTTTTGTTGCTTTGCCATTTTGATCTGTTAAATTTCTGATTTACAACAGTGCGTTTTTGCGACTCATATATTAACAGCGTTATGGCTAAATACGGTTTGAAAACATGCACGAATACGTTTCATCGAATAAAAACAGATTTACAGTTTTGTAAAGAATAATTAAAGTAGTTCAATTAGATCCTTAAAAAAAATTATCATATCATAATATCATACTTCAGATTAGTTGTTCTTATAGAAGGATATTATAGGTTTATTAAGATCTAATATTTACAACCAGTACTATATTATGTGAAACTGAAAATGTACTAATGAAAACCAAAGTATAATAATAACTCAACCGGTTTATTCACTTAAAAAATAGAATCGAAAACTAATATTTTGTCAGTGGCATTATAAAAAAAAACTGTATAGCTGGCGCGTGTGAAGTTGAAACTGGACTTGCGCATACTTTGGCTTATAAATGAATCCCCTTTCCTTTATACCAATTTCAGATGTTGGCGAAGTCTTTTCCTCGTTATAATAATAGCATATTATAATTACTATTACATTTCTACTTGTCGAAGTACGAATTTTAGATTCTGCGTATTCAAGGTCAGTCTCAACGCGCTTCAGGAAGCCTAAAGGCTTGGTGGCTTCCCAAACATTTTTAATAAAGTTAATTATGCTCCAATTTATTTAAAAAATGAAATAGTTCGTACATACACACAAAAGAATAGGTAAATGGATAATGGATTATTTATATTCCTACACAAAAGAAAAATCCATAAGAAAACATTGCATCAAATATAATATTGATTCACATATACATAAATTATTCTGTAAATTATCATAGAAATTAAAAATATTATGGTTTTTTTTTTATAGTACATTCGAGTATTAACTATTTTATATTGTCGATACATACGAGTATACAGAGAATCTCCTTTTCCAGGTCCGTGAAATTCCAAATATGAATTAAATTATTAAAAAGGTTATGTTAACAAAGAGCAAATTTATTTTAAGGAATTTTAGTTTATTTTATTCTTTTTAATAAAAATGTTTTAGCATTGTATGATTTATTTTTATTGCCAATCGATCACTCAAATGGAGAACATCAGCAACTGATGAAATTTGATGTCACTCCACATATTTTTATGTTTAATGCAAAAAAGATAAAAAAATAGAAACTTTTATATTTCACATTCAAAACTCAACCTTTTTTCTCTGACATTATCACGATCCTTGAGGACACAAAAGAGTACTATGTATAATAATTTTATATTTGTAAATAATATTAAAAATAAGTATAATTTTTCGTAAATTAGGTTTTATTACGTACAGGAGGATACAATACCTTATTGAAGGCGAATAAAATAAAAAAAGTTTCCTGAGAGACAAAATTTATTTTTGGATAATGAAAGAACATAATTTAAAGTTTTAAATCATGCAGTCTTAAACAAAACATCTTAAAGGTGGTGACCACCGTTTTCTATGCACTGATGCAACCAATTTCTGAAGCTCGCATCTATACACATTCCAACATTGGGGCTATTTCCTGCTGAAGCAGGGTTATAGAAACCGCTACCTTGAGATATCCCCATAAAAAATTACACGGTGTTATAATTGTGAGCCCGATCTAACGCCATGTTATATTACAAACACCGCCCTACAACTTTACTTCAGCAGAAGAATCTTATTCATCGGCAGGAACTAGCCCGAATGTTGGAACGTGTAGAGAGGAGCTTCAGAAATTGGTTGTATCAGAGGGCATAGAGAAAGGTGGCCACCATCTTCAAGGTGTTTTGTTCAGAAGTGAATGATTTAAAAATTGAAATTATGTTCTTTCATTATCCAAAATTAATTTTGTCTATCAGCAATAATTTTTATTTTATTCGCCTTCAAAAAAGGAAGTTTCTATACCGTAACCTGTATAATGGTAATAAAAGTTTCAAAAATATTAATTACAGACGTACATACCTAGTGTCCTTTAAAAAGATAATCATTCTCTCAAAATTAGTAAAATATTAAGAAAAAAATAATAACAATTTTTATTTAAAACAATTAAAAACAATCATTTCAGGTTTATTTTTCGATATTGTACATTAGTAATGTATAATAATATTCATGCTTTTTCCTTAATATTTCAATAAAATGAATTGATTGTATATTAATTTAGTTATATTTCTTTTCTGTTAGCAATTATTTTATAAAATTAAAAGTTTTTCGTATTACCAAGATTTTAGCGTCAACCTTTATACTTAATAACGTAATAATTATAATAATAATAATATGTTTTATTTGTTAAAAGCATGAGAGTTTATACAAATGAGTGTAGTGGTAATATTTAATTACAAATATTATGCATTTATAGTTTACAGTGTTATATTATGTATATGGTCCTAAGCCTAATGAAGTTATTTAAGAATGATCAAAGTATTAATATTAACTTGTATGTATCACCTACATTTATTCTCCCAATGCAAAAGCACGTAATTTAGTTGAATTTCACATATACAGGTACAGATACGTGCACGACGTACTATGCTTATTTTCAGGTTCAGATAGACAATTAAATTCTTTGCTCAAATTACTTGATTACAATTACAATTTACGATGGAAATAGAGGACGAAAAATCTATTAACTTTCTGGATCTCACTTTATGTCATCCAGACAACAAATTTAATTTTAAAATTTTTAGGAAGAAAAGCTACACTGATACTATTATTCCAGCTAACTCTAACCATCCCGTTAATATTAAACTTGCTGCTTTCAATTCCATGACTGACAGATTACTTAGAATTCCTTTATCACCTGAAAATTATCAATTAGAATTAAACATAATTCACAGTATAGCTCGGAATAACGGTTATAGTGAGGATATAGTTAACAAATTAATACATAAAAAATACAAAAGGCTTCTTTTGAAACAATTTTATTCTCCAGGTTACATAAATGACACTAACCCAATTTACAAAAAACTTAAATACGTTAACAACACGAGTGAAAAAGTTGCCGTTGAACTTGAAAAATTAAATATTCATTCTGGCCTGTATAATAATAATTTAAAAAATCTATTGATCAACAACAAAATTGTTTCAAGGGATCCCTATTCCAATTCTGTGGTTTATACATATAACTAACTGTAACAACTGTAATTTTATATATGTAGGGCAAACTAGAAGAAATTTCACATACGATTTAAAGAACATAAAAAAACCTTTGAAAATCTTAAACTGAATTCCAATGTCGCTAATCACATGTTAGAGTTCAATCATGTTTGTAATTTTGAAAATGCATCAATTTTACATGTCGAAAATAATTTAGCAAGACTACTTCTCCTAGAATCCTATGAAATTAAGAAAGCCATTTCCAATAACACCCCTTTAATGATTGAACAGTTAGACTTGGTATATTCCCCATTTCTTGAAACCTTAATCCCCAAATCTCCACCGCTAAACTAGATATAAAAGGACCCGCTGTAATATATTCTTGTGGTTCTTATGATGATGGCCTAACAGCCAAAATTGTACAAGAAAGAATTTTCTTTAATTTTGTGAAAAAACCGAGTTTTTTTTCTTATTCATTTTGAAAAATGTTTCACCTAGTGCCAACAGTTTCCTCTATTGATTTTATAAAAGTATATTTTCTTAATTACGTACATCCTTATTTTTCGTGTTTTTTTTTTTTGTTTTTTGACAAAAGGTTGTTTCTCACAAAATGACGCAACCAGAATAGCACTATAAACTGGAAACTTCAAAAAAATGACGTTCGATTTTGGAACCAAACTCCTCAATTTTTGATTATATATTATTTGTCATAACCTTAAACTAATCAGCCCATCACTTAATACTTCCAATGACACACATGTAATAAAAATAGTAAAATCGTATTGTAGAAAGTAGAGTCTAGTCTAAAACATGCTTCAGTAACAAATTTTAAATTTATGTAATACTTACATAAGCACGGTATTTTATTTGTAACCTACATTCTGTATTTGAATCCATCAACCTATATTTAGCGTGAAATGCCGATGAGTGCTGGGTTCGAAGCAGAGCAATTCCTGTCAACTCCCACCAACAGGCTCCAGGACCGGACCACCTTGCATGATTTCTGCGACTGTGATTGGCCGAAAGCGCGTTCGTAACGTCAAAATGCCATTTAATAAAGCAATGATTGCAGCATCAATTGTCAACGATACGCTTATTCATGCGAGCCTTTTTGAATCAGTACAAGTTCAACTACCAGCTTGTTCACCTCATCCAGTTTCACTCCTCACTTCGGATATTGGTGACGGTGCTGGTGAATAAGTGGTTCGCGGACGATAAGTTTTGTGCTCCACTACTTTTAACTCTACAAGGAACAAGGAACTCCAATACGTGGATACTGCTATCGGTAATTACTCATTTTTTGTTTATTTTCTCAAAATCATCATATTCATAAATCTTCAAACATCTAGAAATACAATTTGCCACTAAAACCGATTTGACAAGTTTCACATTCAAATATTTATTTTAAAACGAATTCTCAATATATTTTTTTATGAAATCATATTATTTAGCAACAGAATCATTTTTGGTTATATTAAGGATTAAATCTTGTCGGTATAATGATAAAAAAATATGTACAATATGACAATTAGTATGTTGTGACATAATGAACGTGGTATCAGCTATAAACATAAAGTGATCTAGTAGGAAGTTAGTGGCGGCCTGCAGAGGCTAATTTCGCAGTCTGTTTCTGCTTCCTGCGTGGAACTGATAGAACGACACTAGTGTGAGTGCCAGTAATATATTAGCACTATACAAAGGGGGAGCCAGTGAATTCGAATTGTAGTGAGCCGTACCGGACATAGTTAGTTATGAGTGAGCCGATCTTCTAACAGATCATCACTGATATGACACAGATAGTGCCAAAACTTTCATTCAGTCATACAGTTTCTTTTTTAAAATTAATTAATTGCCATATGTAACATACTTTTTCTAAATTTTGTCATTCCCATTTTCTGGTAGGGAGAAAATATTCGCTTTGTTTAAAACCGAAGGATTCATCGAAGCGTAATAAACTGTAATCTGTAATCGTCTCCTCAGTTCGGATATCATTATGTGTAGACCGAACTGTTGTAGCTTTGCTCTGCGATATCGAAGCTTGCATCCTGCATAAATGCTTCCTTTAACGTTCTAACCTCCACTCAGCGTATACGAGTATTGCAGCTTCTGCTTTTAAATAAAACTGTTTGCATCAAAATTTTATTAACAATTCACTTTCAACAATATTTTCTTCAAAAATATTTTGTAATATTAATATTTGATTTGATCTATACGTAACATTATTGCATTATACAGGATGCTTCACAAATGTAGGATACCTCAATTATTTTCTTTATTATATAGAATAGAAGAAAATAATCCAAACGAAAGTTTCAACATATTGAAGGGAATATTTATTTATTGAAGAAAAAAAGTTTGAAATGACAATTTATGAATCAATTTAGCTTATTCGATTGAGATTTTTTTTGAATTCATCCATCTTGTAGCATATAAACTATAAACATTCAAGTAATATAATATGTATTCATAAATTTATAAATTTGAAAACCATTGGTTTATTTTTTCTTCCAATAAATTTATTTTGAATGATTTTCTTCTATTCCGAATAATAAAAAAAAATCATAAGCATGAAACACCTTGTAGGTGTTGTTTAAGTAACACAATATATTGAAAGAAAATCTATTATAAACAATTTTAAACAATATTATTTTGCTTTTTATAGTATTATTTGTATAGTCAATTGTTTAAATGTTTGAAAATAATACAAGAAAATTACGTCTTCATTAGCAATATTCAATGTTTTGCATTATAATCAAAGTTTTGCTTATGACAGGTTGCACCAACGTAATTTAAATTTTAAACGATTCTTAATTTAATAATAATGTATTGAAATGAAATGTCAATTTGCATATTTTTGTTGAAATAAACTTAAAATTTAAGCCATTTTGGTGTAACTGGGTATTAATGGTTACTTTGCATGAAAGTATCAAACACCTATAAACGAATCTTTAATAATTGTTAGCATTTAGGTTAAAATTACGTATATTTTAGCTTTTTATAAAGAAATACATAATATTTTTCTTTTTTATGATACAATTTCATATTATTTGCATGTCATTTTTATAACAAAAGTGAAACAAAATCATTATAATTGGATACAGTATACAGTTTCATTACATATAAATAAAGCATGAAATTTAATATACGTTTTGTATAACAGATATTACGTTTGTATTATGTTTATGATATTGTATTATTTTCATTTTTCATTTGCATACTGTCAATTACTACCAATTACAAAGTGAATGGATATATGAAACATAAAATTTTAAGAGCCGTTCCTTTATCTGTTGCGGTAACGTGACCGGTACAAAGAAAATTGTTTATTATAAAATAAATACCGACTTACTATTTAATTACCCCTTAGCCAACTGAGTGTTTTTACCGAACATAAACTGTTAAATGGGCTGACTGAATGACCCCCTATGTAATAATTACTTAAGGGATATATTAATCAAAAATATATGATTAAAAGATAAATTAAAGTTTCTTTCATAACTCAGCAAATATTAATATGCATTGGTGCATTTTTCAGAGCAAGTATTGATTTTTTCAATTTGTCGGTGTCTTTAGCATATGAATTTTTGACACTTTGAATATCCGAAGGTACTTCTTTGTCATCCTTTCGTGTTCAGAAATAGCACTTACCCCTCTTATGTTATTTGCCGTGCGACGCATAACCTACTAAATAATAATAATAATAATCACTTTTATTTCAAGAGACACTGATAATACAATGTATAGGAATAAGTCAAAGAGTACAGAAAATTATTTACAATAATCATAAAATTCGTTCAAGTTGTAAAAACAATTTAGAACAAGAAAACGTTTCAAATTATTTTTAAGGTGATTGAGGCAGTTCACAGATTTAATTTCTTGTGGTAATAAATTATAAATGTGCAACCCAAGAGAATGAGGGGCCATTTGCCCTATTTTAGTTTTACCAAAGGGTACTCGAAAGTTGTCTTTCGTTCTTGTATTTATCGAATGAAAGTCACTTTGTATTGAAAATTTTGATTTATTTTTATGGACGAAACAGCATAGTTCTAGTATGAAAATGCCGGTAAGAGGAAGAATGCCAAAATTCTTAAACAAATTTCTGCAACTCTTAAATGAGGTAACTCAATGACCCCCGCTCCCTCTGCATTTTTTTTAACAGTTCGTGTGTAAATTACCGGAGAGTAGGTGGCAAAAGAGACGATTACATGAAACATCAACATAAGAATTTATGAGCTCAACCCCAAATGTATTGGTGCCTGTAAAATATATAAATATAAAAAGTTATGTACGTGCTATAATTGTCGTTATATCCGAATAAATTTTAACAGTATATTTCGTTTCTGGCTGGTATGTTAATTAATAGATAGAATACTTATTTTAGAATGTCTTGTATGTACCTTATTTTGAATTGTAAGAGTCTCATTCTACGTAATACTAAGAATCACAGAAAATATTACTTATTAGTGTGTTATAATATTTTACACGAATATCTTTATTTGCTGTCCTTTTCTATAAAAAAAACTTTTATTTCTATAGCTATAGTATTTGTATATTGTATATGTCGTTTAAAATGAATTAAAAGATTTCTGTATAAATTTGTTGTCTTTTTATTGTATATGAAAATATAATATAAAAGCACGTAAATAAATTTTATAACAAAATAAATTTTCTGCTTTTGCTAGAACAAAGTACCCTCGAAAGTACCTATACAGTATTGGCCATAAAGACAGCATCTTTAAAACTCTCAGTTACTCTCAAGTAACAAGGGGAATTCTAGAAATAAAGTACAGGATTAAAGTTCCCTTGAAACTAGTTTTTTCTAAGTTAAAATAACTTATATTCAATTTCTGAAACTTATTTAAATGTAAAATTTCTAATTTTTAGTTTAATAACCATCAGAATTTAATACGTCTCTGCATCGTTTCAACATGGATTCTAGTAATTTTAATATTACATCCTTGTCAACTTCCCCCTCAATAGTGTTTCTGACGAGACGAGATATTCTCGAATCTCGTCTCGCCTAGACGAGACGAGAAAGTTTTTTAAACTCACGAGGCGAGACGAGACTTACATGTTGAGATTCTCGAAAATTATTACGAGATTTCTCGACAATTCTTTTTATTTTTTAAAATATATATTTTTTAAATTTTTGTATTTTTTTATCAAAAAAGTGATCATACTATTGTAATTATAAGTCTAAACAGAATCGCTAAAAAAAATTAAAATAAAACGACCTCCTATTTCCCTGAAATTACAGTGTTCACGTTCACTTACCGACAGAATGTATTTTATTTTAATAATTTATTATTTATAGAAATTCTTTTTAATAAATAATGTTTCAATAAGCAAAGATACACTTACAAAATTTCTACCACATGAAAGAGAGATATGCGTGAATATTAGAAAATAAAACATAACACATGGACAAAATATAATATTGTCATGTGCAATTTGTTTATTGAAAACTTTTAATTGCAAAAAAGCTTATTTATTTGTTTTGTACGCTCTTCTGTAATTTTTCTTATTTGAATTTTCGCGCCAATGAGACTTCCCAACTCAAACGCACCTGTTTGCCCTCTCGGTACAAAATTGATAGTGAAGATAATAGTTGTTATTCTCAAGTTTTTAATCACGCTGTATATTATTTATACGTGTTTCGGTTATCAATTGAAATTACATAATGAATTTATTAAGAAAGAAAAAAATCGAGAAATCTCGTCGAGATTCTCGGCCGAGACGAGACTTCATTGCTCGAGACGAGAAAAAATCAAAACGAGACTTAATTTCTTGTCTTATAGACGAGACGAGACGAGACGAGACGAGACAATGTAGTTTCTCGTCTCGATCGTCTCGTCAGAATCACTACCCCTCAAGATCTTGTTAAGATATTGAGCAAAACTTCTTTTCTTCTATGATTTTGATCCCTAATTTTTCGATATAGAATTCCCCAGAGATTTTCTAGTAGATGTAAGTCTAGAGACTGCGATGGCCATGTCATAACATTAACTTTATTGTTTCTGGACCAATTTTTATAGGCGTCGAAGTATACTTTGCGTTATTATATTGCTGCAAATGGTTTTCAGGGGTATATATTCATCCTTACAAGGCTCCATCATATTCCCTAGTGTGTCCTTGTTCTTAAATCTATTCATTTTTCCTTCTGTGTGTTATAAAGGATCCATACCATACCATGAAACGCATTCCCAGATCATCACAGATCCTTCACCATACTTTAGTGGATCTATTAAATTTAGAATGTAATCGTTTACCTTCAAGTGTTCGCAAATGACATATTCCATCACTTCTAAATAAATTAAACATCGACTCATTACTAAATATAACTTTTTTCCACATATTTTAACGCAAAATCTAATCGTTCACGTTCTTTGAAAAAAGTGATTTTTTGCTGATTGACCATTATAAAGTTTTCCACCAAATACTCGTCTTCGTACTGTTCTTGAAAACATTTTATCGCTGTTATTATTTGGTAAAAATCCTAAAAGAATTTCGAGCCACAAAAAACAATTTTTTTAAAGAATTATTTTTCATAATTTTGTCTGTCTACTTTGACTTTTTTTTGTAAAATTTCAGTGAACCAGATATTGTAGAAGGCGGAATAGTACACCTTCACTTCGAAAACGGGTTATTATAAGCGATACTTTAGACTTAAGTAAAATAAATGTTTTTGAAATTTCATTTTATGAAATACCATTTTCATACATTTGGATTATTAATTTTCGAATCTCGCTGGATTACGACTCAATATTTATTAATACATATTAATATTTTTTAAACAATTTCATGATACACACGTTGAAATTCAGAAAATAAATAAGTTAATGCAATTGGTTGCTATCTTTCTGACAAAAATCTATGTTATACAAATTAAATTAATTTTATAAATTCAATATAAGTTATTTTAACGTACAATTTAGTTTTAAATTTCACCTTCTTACTTGAGAGTAATTGAATTTTTTTAACAGTTCTTGTCTTTATGGCCAAAACTGTATCTCGATTTGAAATTATTTTCTTGTTTTCGATAAGCGAATTTTTCCTCACATAGATTTCACACTTTTTGTCAGATTTAAATAAATATGGACATGGACAATATATAAATCAAGTACTTTTTAAAATATTAATCATAGCTTTCTCATTTCAGTGATATAAGATAAGCATACCTATATTAGACTTAACGCACATATATTTAAAAAATTATATTCGAATCTACCAGCTTAAAATAAATATAAAATAGGTATATTAATTTAAACACTACTAGCTACGTTTATCGTTTTAAGTTTTAATATCTCTTGTTAAGACCTACTCGTAATGACAGGGATTCATAATAGAGTTTATGAACATGCACTCTGAACAATAAACGTCTGGTTAAATCTTATTACTGTAACGTTTATATTTATTTGACGTGGGTTTAAAATTTAAACCAAGTGTTTATTTACTTAATTTACTTTAGAAATACTATTGTAACATCGAAACACTTAAATACAATTTATAACAAAATACAAAATAATAAACAATTAAGTTTTTGTCTGAAAATACGATTTTTCAGGAAACAAAAAAAAAATACTCATTTGAAAACTGTTCATTGTATGACTGCAGCTATTATTCTCCATACATTTAAAATAAGCTTAAAAACTGTTCAGTTTGAAATTTAATTTTTTGGATTCATTATTAAAAAATATGTACTTGTTTAGTTTTTGTAGAAATTTTATTATTTTGTTGTAAAAAATGTTAAACCTTTTAAAAAAAAATTATATACAGAGAGAGTCTATTTTGGTTCTTGTAGAACGTACATCCTCATATTTTTGTGTTTTGCTTGGTTTTTTATAAAGTCATATTGCTCACAATGTGAAGCGACTGGAATTAAACAATATGGCACCATAAATCGTACCATCTGACTATCTCATAATTCTAATTTCAGACCCTGTGGTACTCGTTTCTCATTACCGACAGATTTCTAGAACATTTCACAATTTTCCAGCTGTACATAATTCATAATTACTAATCTAGAACATTTTTAGTGGATTCGCTCATTTCCTGAGTATATTCTAGCATAGTTATATGGTGAATTTAGTAGAATAACCTATCTCCGTAGCATTACATTACAAATGTATTTGCTTTACACTTTTACCCGCGTACTACTGACGTTTGCGGAAAGTTATTCATATTAATATGGTTTACTGTTAGCCCTCAGCATTCAAACCAAAATATATTTTACTTATGACAAAATTATTGTCAATTCATTGTAAATAGTAAATAAATTATTGTAACTACAACCAAGAGTTTATAATTTTAATTTCATATAATTAAAAATGTTTCACCAAATAGAATCACGTATGGTCTAATTCAATTTAGTTGTTTTGTCCATAAATTAATAGGAAATAAAATAAAAATTATGATTTTTCTAAATTTCTGGAATTGTTTTCTTTTCCAAGTTATTTGGTCTTACGGTTGAACTGAGCGATTCGAGCTTTTAGCGCTGTTATTGTATAAAAAATATGAATAATATAATAATATATAATATTTTATATTTAAAGTTAATTGTATCTCTACATCATTCCAACCCACTTTTACATGTTTTTGTCATATTTAGCACACTACCGGGTGTCCAAATACTGGCTCAGCTCCCAAACTTTATTTATAAATCGATAGTATAAATACAGTGTCTTCAATAAAAAACCTAACTAGATGTAGGCTATGAACAGAGAAACGTATGTATGATCATTATTCAATTCAAAAGTCAAGTTTTCAAAATTGATCTTCAAATATAACTTTAAGGAGAAAAGATATTAAAGGACACAGTATATTGCCATTTGCCGTTTTCTAATTTGTTTCCATTTCTAAAATAAGATTCAAGAAGAAAAGCTTTGATTTCTTTAGATAATATTTATGACAATATTTTGTTAAATTAATATTTAATTAAATATTTTTAAATTGATATACGTTTCTTTGTACATAGCCTACTCCGAGTTAGTTTTTTTTTAAAAATTCAATGTATTGTAAATTAGGACCTACCTACAATTGAAAAGCTCCCCAAACAACATAAAAATAAAATTATACTACTTTCAGTTTAACCGAAAGTGATAATATTTCGTTATAAACTTTCGTTAAAATTGATTAATTGCCTTTGTCTGTTTATTTTCTTATTGTAACTTATTTATTTTATATTATGTATTTTTTCTAGAGATAATTTATTTTTTACGAAATTTTATGAAAATTGATATAACTTTACTTTTTTGTAGTTTAACGCACTTTTTGATGTGGTTTCTAAATATGTATGGTATAAAAGAACGAGTTTTATAGGATATGGTGAGTTTACTAAAATGTGAAAAAAGTCTTATAAAATCCTTTACACTATATTTTATATTTTGCGTCTTTTATACAAGATGTCTCAAATTAAGTGGCCTATCATTGGGACCTCTGAAACTAGAAGAGCTACGATTTCGATTAAATGGGACATGTAGTGCGCCTTTATAGGCCCCATACGGCCAGTATTAAATGTGCTTTTATTTTGCCAAAAATTTTAATAACTGAATTCGGTCGATTTTTTCATTAATTAATTCTAAATTATCAGTAATGGAGAAAAATGTTTCAAATGGATATTTTTACCGTCTTTCCAATGGCGTAAGAAAATGTTTTTTTATTGCTAAATTTTGGAGATACAACACAAACTTACATTTTTTTCTTTCGACTGGTATAAAGCTTATTGTGTTTTAAATTAGTTTTAACATTCAAACCTTAGATTTTTCGATATTTTTCATCAAATTTCTTATTTATTTCCAAGAATCTATAATAGTTATATGTCATACTCATTGTTTTATTTAAATATATTATTTTATTGTGACTAAAAATATTTTGATCAATAAAATTCATTTGTTTCAAAAATATTTTTTATATCAGACCCCTGTGAGCATACACATACGTAAATGTTATGTAGTACTAACCTTCTAAAATAAAAAATTGCGTATAAAAAAAAATGTTCAAGAAATGAACCTGTATTTTGGGATAACTGGTATAATAAACAGTTGATATTATAATGTTATTAGGTGTAATTTGGAATTTTCAGACCCAGTTCAAAACGGTAATGAGCTGACGTCTCCACAAAATCAATCAATCTACTGTTGATATCTTGTGGAGCACAATGGCGAACCGAACCGACGATTCTCACGGACACAGTCACGGCGACTGCCTAGACAACGCTGCATTGGAGATCAACAGGCATGGTAACGAGGAGATTGAATTGCCCACCATGACGGGGATGCCAAACTCCGCCAACCAGGTGGTGACCAAGTCGTCGCTGGGCCCGCTACCCGAGCGAGGTAGCTGGGGTAGCAAACTCGACTTCATCTTGTCAGTCGTCGGACTTGCCATTGGTTTGGGCAACGTTTGGCGGTTTCCATACCTCTGTTACAAAAATGGTGGAGGTGCTTTTCTTATACCCTATTTCCTAACACTAATCATGGCTGGGATTCCTATGTTCTTCATGGAGTTGGCTCTAGGACAGATGTTAACAATAGGTGGATTGGGAGTATTTAAAATTGCTCCTATCTTCAAAGGTAATATAATTTATTTATTTATTGAAACTAAAGAGTCACCAAGCCTAATTCTTGGCTTAATTACATAGTTTTATCAATTATTAAATCTGTGGTTACATGATAAAAGCACACGTAATCAAATATTACATGAGAACAAATTTAAAGCTTGTCGGCTCCTAAAAAAAATAAGATTTTTGATCATTTTTATTAAATTTTTGACAGCTAGTAAAAGCAGAAATTGAAATATTGGCATTTTTTCATTTTTACTTATAAAATATTACATACAGTTTAAAAATACACGAAAAGGTACTCTTAATAAAACTTGATAAACGCAGTAGTTTTGGAGATATTTTAATTTTTAGAAAAAAACATTTATCCATAGAAGTTAGATAAAAGTTAAGAAACAAACAAGTACGTAAAATTTTAGTATTATTTTATAAAAATTGTTCAAAATGACCACCTTGAGCACGAATACATGCATGACACAGGCGAATTAATGAATCATATACTCTATGAAATAAAATATTTTTTTGAATTTCACGTATAGAATTAACTCTTCGTGGATAAAAAAAATAACGATAAAAAATGTTCAACGCTTCCCCATATGAGACGCCTCTGGTTGAGATACAAAAACAAAAGAAAGTATAAATGTGCATCTAAATAAGTAGTACTCTCATACCAAGTTTCAAAATTTTCGTGCAATTAGTACCAGAGTTATTAATAAAATTTGCTTGATGAGGTGCACTTTTAAAGGCCTGTAACTCTGTAATTATAAATATTTTACTAAGGTGTTTTAATGTTTTTCGCCTTCTTTTGACCTGTAGTACAACCCATTAAAAAAAAACAAAAAGACCGTAAACACCCTGTATTAATTAGTTGCAATTTACATAATATCTCAAATACTCTTTAAATCTAAATTTGAATATAAACATTTGTAGTTATGAAAAAAAAAATACTTAATATGTACAATATTTTTTTGCGTATAGGTATTGGATACGCGGCAGCTGTAATGTCGTGTTGGATGAACGTTTATTACATCGTAATATTAGCTTGGGCGATATTTTACTTCTTTATGTCAATGAGAGCTGGTAAGTAATTTGCAATTAATACCATTTTACTGAATATAATGCTACATACTGGTGATAGACGTGCCATGGAGAAGTTGCAATAATTACTGGAATACGAAATTTTGCATAAACCCGTATGAAAGAAGTACTTTATTATGCTGGGAACAATACAATCAAAATAACACGTTTACTAAAATATGCGCAGTTAACCAGATTAATGTGTCTATATCTGACCTCACAGACCCTGTCAAGGAATTTTGGGAGTAAGTTTCTTTTCAATGTTTTTAATATAAATAAATACTGCATATGTTTTAAGAAGAAACGACAATATTAAAGCGTGACTTGGCGGGTCATTTTGGTTTGCCAAGTCATAAGCACGAAGTAATATATAAGCCAAACTCGAAGTAATGTAGGCTTGTAATTCTTTGGCTTGCGTAGGCTACGAATTAACACTTATTTCTCTTAAATGAAATCATTAGTACATATCAGTGTTGTTGAAAGTTGGAATACATGACCTGATCCCGCATTGGTTTGCTACTTCGACTTATGCGACTTATGCATATACCTATTCTGTAACTTATAACTATAATGTTGAGAAACGAAAACCGTTTGTGAACGACTTGCCTTATTTTCTAACTTTTGGATCAACGTACGTGATCGAAACATTCGTTCTCCAACTAAATTCATTAGCATTACTTAATTTCTTTATTTTTATACTCAACACAGTTACCCAGAAATATATCGGCAAAGACAGACATTGTCCTTTACCTCAGATTTCAGTAAATCGTTGTTTACGGAAAGTGACTGACAGAATTGTTCAAAATACAATACTACAGCGGTAACCGTGTAGTACAGAAATCCCAAAATCATTGAAAGTTTTTGCTGAACAAAATTTCAAGAATGCGTAAACGACAAAATTACAGAATATGATTTTTGTAACGTACATTGTATATTTCGTTCAAAAATATTAGATCGTTAACGATTTCGTTCATGAACGAAAACTTAGAGAATAAGTACATTATACATATTTACTGACTATGTAGATTAGATCAGGAATATCAAACTCAAACCCTATAATGGGCCAAATAATTCACAAGAAAAATATAGTTTTAGATATACTTCATAAAAACAAAAAAAATATAAGAATATTTTCGTCTGAATTTTTAACTAATTTTGCAATATTGAGATACATTTTTTAGGCAAATATAATTTTTAAAACTGAATTGGTATGGATGTTCAGTTTTGACGTAACAGTTTGCCTTTTGTTTAGTAATAATTATTGCTCATATTGGCAAATACTACCGAATATACCTATAAATAAATAAGCGAATTTACGAGTTTCTTCAAATCGCCGAAACAGATCGTCTGAATACAGGTTAATTCGTCTAGTAGAGCCGTAGAGTTTAGCGGTATTTCTTATTTTCTAATTTACAAAATCAATCTCAAGCAGTTTTTACACTAATTTATAAATATCTACAAAGAATTTTACAAAATAAAATTACTTACAAATATATGCGTATAAAATAAATCACGGCATGGTTGGATGGCACAATTGGCTTTATACACAGATATTAGTAATGATGATATATTCGTACCGATCGGTCGTTTACAAATACAAAATCACACCACGATGAGAGAGCCAGAGCCGTACGCAAAGTACAATTTATTTGGTTATTTCACACAGAAATACCAAGCAGGCAAGCAATACCGATCGAAATGTATTGTTCTTCACTTGTATACGATAACCTTCCCATATATTTTCTATTACATTATTCAAACAACAAAAGCCAATCGAGTTGTCATATATTTATTAAGTTACCAACCCCGTAGCCGACTCACGATCCAAGGGTCCCGGGTTCAAAACCCATGTCAGGTATGAATGTTTGTGTGTGTCCTTTTCACCATCTCAACGTCATATTAGCATTATATTTATCATAGTTCATAGTTGCCCTCATAAGTCCTTTCATTTAATAGATCCAGTAATAAATGATTTAGGGATGTACCGAATCGGGATTTGACTAGAATACCGGACCCGGATTATCCGGCTAAAGGCCGGACCGAATCGCCGGATTTATTCAATTTAATCTTTACTACAAAACGTGTAGGGTAATCATCATAAAAACATTTTTTGCTATAAGTAATATAGCTAGTAGTGTCTGTTCAGAACGATTATTTTCAGAAATAGGTAATATCTACGAGGATGGTTTGAAAAGTCCGTGCAAAAATGAAAACTACTTAATTTTTCGGGATATTTTTTTATTATTTTTCAACGTAGTCTCCTTTTAGACTTATACACTTCGTCCAACGCTGCTCCAGTTTGTTGATCCCTTCTAAATAATAAGATTGGTCCAACTCTGCAAAATAGGCTTTCGTTTCTGCAATCACCTCCTCGTTTGAATAAAATCTTCTTACTGCCAACCATTTCTTCATATTGGGGAACAAGTAGTAGTCCGAAGGAGCCAAATCTGGAGAAGAGGGAGGATGTGGAACAAATTTGAAATTTAATTCCATCAATTTTGCGGCTACAATCACAGATGAGTGAGCTGGTGCGTTGTCGTGATGGAAAAGGACTTTTTTGTGGAGCAATCTTGGACGTTTTTTTTGCAGCTCGGTGTTCAAAAGGTCCAATAACGATGAATAGTGTGCAACTGTAATAGTTTTACCCTTTTCAAATAGTCGATGAGGATTATTCTGGAGTAGTGACCTCGATAGGGCGTCCAGGACGTTCAGCGTCACTTGTGCTCATATGCCCACTCCGAAAATTTTGAAACCACATATAAACTGTTCTAATCGAAGGTGCAGATTCACCATAATGTTTATCAAGCTTCTCCTTAGTCTTCTGAGGCGAATTGCCTTTCATAAAATAATGTTTGATCAACACACGAAATTCTTTTTCTTCCATTTTTTGAAAATCACTCGACTTTCTCAATTTAAACGAACGTCAAATACAGAGAAATAGACCGATCTGGTTGAAACTTGGTGAGCGTTCTTCCAAGACATGTCACTAAACATAACCTCGATACCAGTATTGCCATCTCTCGAATTTAACACGGACTTTTCACTACCCTCGTATATTGGAAATAAGTGTAGACTAGATTAACATCAGAGAATGCAAAAAAATATTCTTTATACATAATTTAAAAAAATATATGATTATTAGTAAATATTAATACGTATTTTAGAAGAAAAAAAAGTTATGAATTTTCCTTCAAACTCTAAATTTCTGAACAAATTTGGCCGGATCGCCGAATCATATAATGAGCTTATATGATTCGGCTCAGTTCGGCCGGAATGGCAGTTCCGATTTTTAAGCTGGATCCGTCGGATATCCGTCCCCTCCCTGTATGATATATTTCCGACATTATGAAATAAATAGAAACCGATACATCTGTCCATTTAAAGACATTTGCACTGATTTATAACTTAAAACCCCGCCATGTCAAATTTTTCAAATACAGAAAATATTTTTCAAAAAGTATTGTCCGTTATTACACGTAGTTTTTAACATGGAAAATAACCAAATAGTATGTTTTATGTCATACTTGTACGAGTAGATAAAAAAAGTAGTTGATGATTTCATTGTAATTAATATATAAATCTGAAAATTATTCTCGTTTCTTTTTAGCCAAGTGTCGAAACGTTATAATTATTTCCTGTTTTATTCTATTGAATTATTTTTCAGACGACGAGCCCTTCAAATATCCGATGGTATTGAACATGTAGGAAGTATTCGTTGGGAATTAGCTGGAACTCTTCTTCTTGTTTGGATAGTTTGCTATTTCTGTATCTGGAAAGGTGTTAAATGGACTGGTAAAGTTGTATACTTCACTGCACTGTTCCCTTATGTTCTGCTCACCATTCTCTTAATTCGTGGAGTTACTTTACCAGGTGCAATGGAAGGAATTAGATTTTACATTAGCCCTAATTTGTCCAAACTCAAAGAATCTGAGGTATATTATATAAATACTCTATTTCGTAAGTTAAAACACATAAAAGTTTGTTTCAAATAACACAAAACTCTATGTACACAATGTGATATCGCTGAAGGTTTTGTCACACGTCAGACGATAAAATATTTCTCAGATGTTCGTGAAATAGGCAACTTTTATTTTTATACGATAAAAAATTGAGAAATTTAGTATTATCATTTCATAGATCTTCATCTCACATTATCCAATTATTTTTTTCTTAAAGTTTACTTAAAAATATTTAGGCCCGATCCTACCACTTCTAGTTAAAGTAACTATTTATTAATCATTAATTACCAAAGGACAATTTTGCAACATAACCCTTGTTTAATATTAACTATCACATTAACTAGTGGTGACAAAAAGGAGCTACATGCTATAATGCAAGAAGCAAAAATTTATACAAAATACAATCTAATGGACTAAAAATGATATAGAGAGTGTAATAATTACTTAAAGTACTTAATCTCTTTCAAATACTTATTTCAAATACTATACAACACTGGCAATTTCCCATTTTCAGAGTTCAATTATGGAGTTGAATATCACACATGCACACGCTATAACATATTGGAATACTAATAAATAATACTCTAACAAAAGAATAAATTTTCTAGGTATGGATTGATGCAGTAACACAAATTTTCTTCTCATATGGGCTTGGTTTAGGAACTTTGGTTGCTTTAGGAAGCTATAACAAATTCACAAACAATGTATATAAGTAAGATATTAACACTAACAGTATTCCTGCACATTATAACATTATGTTACTCTTTTCAGAGATGCACTGATTGTATGTTCAGTAAATTCAAGTACGAGTATGTTTGCGGGCTTTGTAATATTCTCTGTTGTCGGATTTATGGCCCATGAGCAACAAAAGCCCGTTGCGGAAGTCGCTGCTTCGGGTAAGTCTATAATTATTATTAATATTTACAATATACACATACAAATAATGAAAGTAGAGTGTGTTCAAAAAAGCCTATCTCTCGGAGTAGGCTATGAACAAAGAAACATGTCTTAATTTAAAACTACTTAATTAAATTAAAACTAATACAATTACTCCTTAACCTTAAAATAATAAAATAAGCTATAAGCTAAATACGTATTTCGAGAACTAAGTTCTCATCATCAGTAGAACAAAATTTAAGCAGAGTAGTTAAGATTACTCAACATGTAAACCAAGCCAGAGATCTAACAACTTTAGTTTATTAGTTTTAGTTATAATTTAACCTTAGACTCCTCCTATTATTATACTTAATTAAATGTCAATTTAATAAAAGATATTATCAAAAATGTTATTTAAAGAAACCAAAGCTTTTCTTCTTAAATATTCTTCTTTATTATATTTTCTCCTAAAATTACATTCAAGATCAATTTTGACAACTTGACTTTTGAATTGAATGATGATCAGACATACGTTTGTGTGTTCATAGCCTACTCCGAGTTAGGTTTTTTTCGAACACATTGTATTAATGTTTTATATTTATAACCTTAATTACTGAAATATTTTTTTTTTCAGGTCCTGGTTTGGCGTTCTTGGCATACCCATCAGCTGTGTTACAATTACCGGGAGCTCCATTGTGGTCGTGTCTATTCTTCTTTATGTTATTATTAATTGGTCTCGATTCTCAGTTCTGCACAATGGAAGGATTTGTAACCGCTATTATTGATGAATGGCCATATCTATTCAGACGTAGAAAAGAAGTATTCATTGCTATTGTGTGTGCTCTTTCCTACGTAATTGGTTTATCCTGCATATCTCAAGTAAGTTAAAATTATAATAGGATTGCAAATAATAATTATTTTTCAATAATCAATAATCAAAAATTATAGATTTTTAAATACACTGACTGGCAAAAAAACCGGACCACCTTCAATATTATCAAATGTAATGCGTCGAATATGCTACATAGAGAAAAACCGTTTCCACATTCCTTAGTCAATTTTTTGAGACAAAATTGATAGTCCCGTAGAAATTTTCAATTGTCTTTTGTTTTTGAGTTACGGGCTAAAACTTAATATGTTGCTCAATCTTGTGGTGTAAAAGTCAGTAGGTAGTTAAAATTTTATATAATTAGTGGAGATAAGTATAACTCGAAATTCAACAATACGAATTTGTGTAAAAATAATGAAATAAATGAGATATGATGCAAGACAAGTTATAAAGGGAAATCTTATATTAAGTACCTACAGTATCTTTTTAAAGATGTCTGGTCAAGGCCGAATTGTATGAGTTACGATATTAGCTCCGCTCATTCTGTCAAATTTATAGTTCTGTCGTTTCCTTAATTTATTTATTAAAAAAAATGCGGTAAGTAAATATAAAAATTAAATACTTAGTTTGACATTTGACATAGGTAATATATCGGCTCATGTCTCTACCAATTTATGAATGTAAATAAAGAAATAAAGTATTAATTATAATTTGACAGATAGTAATATTGACATATCAAAATATCTAATAAAACTGATTTATATTATAATTACAATCATGTAAATCATCAAGTTTTATGTCTTTTCTTTATTTTCTATTTAATTTATTACCAGTATATGGTATACCATGGTGAGATAAACTATTTGTTGATGAATTAAATAATGAAAACAATAATAATATGCTGATTTTATTTGTTGTTGAATAACTGTTAACGTCTAATTAAAAGAATTCAAAACAATGGATATGGTTGTTTTTGTAATAAACTGATAATTTGCAAACAGGAAAATCAATGAAAATTTCTATACGGCTATGGTTGTTTTTGTAGAAAAATTGAAAATTTACAATGTAGTAATTTGTGACTAAGATACTTTTTAAGAGAAACAGTTTTACCAAACTATTATGCATCTTTGAAAGTAGATGTCATTGTATATAACTCAAATTTACAAAATTTGGGCCATGTTTGTCTTTGCCGGAGGCTCTTCAATTGTATTTGAGCACAAAAAAAATCGACATAGTGTTGTTTATTAATAAAAACCATAATTTCTTCCCCATAAAAATGACATCTGATTTTTCCTGTACCCTTCAAATTGAATGCATTTAGTGCTTTAAACGGAATACATAATGGCAACTCTTCTACTCTTTATGATTTTTTTTTTTAAATAATATTTAATTTAAATTTCAACTCAGGTATTATGCTTCCTTTATAGGGTGGAATGTACGTTTTCCAAATATTGGACTCATACGCGGTCAGTGGATTTTGCTTGCTGTTCTTAATTTTCTTCGAATGTATCGCTATTTCGTGGGCGTATGGTGTCAACCGATTTTATGACGGAATTAAGGAAATGATTGGCTACTATCCTACGGTTTGGTGGAAATTCTGTTGGACTATATCTACTCCACTGATATGCATTGTAAGTATTTTTTTTCCTTAAATATGCCTAGACTTTCATATAAGTAAATGTTGCTCATTATTACGATTTATTATTGTCTTATTGCCAAATTAACGTGATATGCGGGGACCATCAAAAAATTAAAAATACAAAGGCACTGTTGGTATGGGGAAATTTGTTTCGGACAGTTGGCACTACTGTCATGTAGAGGGATAGACTCTTTCAAACGAGTAATCCGGCAACCCTTTAGGGCGAGTAGTTTAGCAGTAGCAGCCATTTGCAATGGAGCATCGTTTTTTCTCTCCCGCTAGGTGCGAGATCCGCTCGGTTATACATTTTCTACACAGGCCTACTGTGAATGCGGGTAACTACTATAAAATCTTAAAGAAACTTCGAAGGACGATCCAAAACCGAAGGCAGGGTATCTTGCTTCGCGTGTGTTTGCTAAACGATAACGTTTGCTCTCACAGCCTCACACAGCGCGAATCAGCAAAATTCTACTGGATGATTTTACATTGGATATTGTGGACCATCCATCACACAGTCCCGATCTAGCACCGTCTGATTTTCATCTTTTTCTTCTTCATTTTAAGCATCGGCAAGGAAAAAAATTAAAGACCAATATGAGGTAAAAGAGGAAGTGGAACGTTGGACGAAGCAGCATTCGTAAAATTAACGGAGACTATGTAGAAAAATAGTTAAGACATACGCCTACACCCTCCTGTGAGATTTTTGAAAATAATTTCGATTTTTGGTAGCCTGTGTATCTTTAATTTTTGGACAGCCCTCATAATTTGACATAAAAACACAATCTACGCGTCATTGTACATTATAAGAGTCGACAATAATTAAAAAAATTGGAATAAATTACTCGATTCCAGATCGATGTATGTATTAGGTAGAAAATTGAATTCGTGTTAGAATTTGGTAGCATTACGGGTTACGAGGAACCAATGTTCGGATCCGAATGGTGAAACTGATGCACGTATTCGGATAATTGAATCGATGTTCGAACCCAGGTAGTTAAAGCCAATCTTCGGATGTAATTGATAGATAAGTGGAATCGATATTCGAATCTGAGAAATGAAGTGAAAAGAGAACTGGTGACGATTTCCTTTTATATTAGCTACGTTTGCTCTTTTTGTATTTACTGTTACTATGCGAAAATGGAGTATGTGACCTAGATCAAATTTAGAGAAAATGTTTATATATTATTAAAATAGAACGTGTTTTGTTACCATGAACATTAGTATATTATTTTTAATTTTATAATAAAAGACACCGGGGCAAAAAGGAGGCAGCTCCATTTTTATTAATTTTTCAGGAGGAGGTAAAACCTGTTTATCTTCTTAAATAAATATTGTTTAAAATATCTATAAATACTATGGTGTAGTTTAGTAAACAATATGTAACGTTTCCAACATTCAAACTTGTTAAAAATTAAGTTAAAGTGTAGCATTAAATAAAAAAGATAAGGAGCTACCTCCGTTTTGCACTGGGAGACAATTTGAAATGTTTTAAATAATATACTATTAAAACTAACTCCTATATTTTTATAATTTTATTTAAACATGAGAAACATATGTCGTGTATAACGCATCTTTGAAGCTATCTGAGGAGTGGGTAGGCTTTCTCAGAATTTAGAATCGTCATATTGTTCGTGCTCGACATTTTTCACTGATTTCAAACAGCAAAGAAAGTATATTATGCAGTGAAAAACACTAGACTTGTCAGAATCTACCTCATTTGTGCATTGAATTGATAAAAGATACATGAATCTATCTTATACAGGTGTCAATGAAAAACGGGCCACTCAAAATAACTTTTGTATTTATAATTATTTTATAAATTTCTTAATACATTTATATACTAGGCATAGGAACTCACAAATCATGGTATTTGGGATGATCATAGCCCTTCCGGTATAACCGGAAGTGATATTAACTTTCATATTTCAAATGGGATACGTATATATTTTTATATATTTGGAATCTACGTAAAATTACGAATTCAACGATATGTTTGAAGTTTTTTATTGATGAAATAAATTACATTAACGTAAGAGAAAATGATGAATAATTAATTAAAATTAAAACAGTTGAGATAATATTGAATAGTATTTAAGTTAATTGTTTAAATAGTATGTTGTTTTTGTAATAATCTGTATTTTATTACAAAAAAAATTATGAATTTGTTATCACGGCCTACCTGTTATGCCATATCAGGTTAATTATTCATAATTTTCTCTTACAGTTTTGTAATTTATGTCTTCCACTTCAAGCATATTGTCAAATTCGTAATTTTATGTATATTCCAAACATATGAAAATATATATAGGTATCCCATTTGAAATATGAAAGTTAATGTCACTCATGCCAAATACCATGATTGAGTGAGCCCCTAAGCCTAGATTACAAATACATCAATAAAATTTAAGAAAACAATTATAAATAAAACAGTTATTTTGAGTGGCCAGTTTTTCAGTATCACCTTGTATAATTTAAGAACAAATCATCACAGCTATTTCTTTCTTGCATCAATCAATGAAGCAAGAAAGTTAAAAAAAACGGTCACATACTCCGTAAATGATAGAATAGTAAAATATTAAATAATGTGATGTGGATGTACGTGAAAATTATTTATATTATTAAAATTATTACAGGGTGTATTCATCTTCAATCTTGTGCAGTGGACACCAGTCAAATATTTAGACTACGAGTACCCTTTGTGGTCACATCTATTTGGTTGGTTTACTGCTCTGTCCTCCATGTTATGTATTCCTGGATACATGATTTATGCTTGGTACACCACTCCTGGTGATAGGCAAACGGTAAGAATAATTAGTATAAGCAGATCACTCTAAATTGAAGCGCATCCCAAGGCACAAGCTCTAGAATTTCAGCGCATTCTAAAGTAATTCCATTCTAGGAATTTGAACTAGTATTTTAATTTCACACATCAGAACATCAAGATCATTAGGTGATCTAATTTAAATGTCTAGATTACTAAACACGTAAACCATGACAGAGGTCTGAATCTCTTGCAATCCCGAATAAGACTTGGAGAAGGAGCCAAAGAAACCGACTAATTTCCTAATTATTTCTATGAACTTAACGAAAATAAATTTGTAAATGTGAACTTTATGTTGTTACGGTCTTTTAAATGTTTTGAAGAATACCAGTAAATAAATATTTATTTATACTATAAATTGCGAGTGTATCATGGAGCGTTTGAGTCTGTTTTGATGTATAGAAGCGAATGTTGTGTATGTAAGGTATATGAAAGTATGATGAATAATTTGGCCTATGAATATATGATTAGGAAGAATGTTAACAGTGTAAGTGAGTGAGTTGAAACGGTTTGGATATGTGGAGAAAATGTGGTATATATATATATATATATATATATATATATATATATATATATATATATATATATATATATAAATTGAGGATATCCGATCGCGTGGACGTCCTTTGTGTAAGTAGAAGGAAGTTATTAATAGTGTGCTAAGGGAGAGAAAGTTTCCGAGTGGAAAGAGAAAAAGAGCATGTATGAATACGATTATGAAAATTGACGATCCAAGAGAAGCGATACGCTAACTGGTGGTAGATATTTGAACTAGTCTATGAAGGCATGTTATATTGCGTTGTGTTACAATACAAAATTAAGTATAGATGTTATATTAAATAAAGCTATGGAATCAGTAAAAATGAATAAAAGTAATATTACATGTTGCGTGTTTGGATGTCATACACATACATTTCCATTTCATAAAAAATGAAAAAGAAGTGTCTTTAACCTTTGACAGATTTAAGGCTTGGATATATGTTTTAAAGTTTGGAAAAACTATGTTCAAATATATGCGAGTTTGTTCGCGGCATTTTAAGGGCACTGATTACATATAATATTGTATATATTGTAATATATTGTCATGGAAGCCTTTAATTGGGTAACTGTAGGCTTCCCAAACACCAAATAAATAAATAAATAACCAGGTAATTTACGTATTTTTGTTTGTACTTGCACAAGACGTGCCTGCTCAATGAAATCATTTAAAAGGGATGCTGTTCCGTGTCTTAATTTGCCGTGTCAACATTAATTAATTTAATAAAATAATTAATACCACCTTTCACAATAAAAAAAAATGCTGATACATATTTGAATTTCTTACTGAAACCAGCTTTACAGGAGCAATTGGCATCACGCACTTATTAATAAATCATTATTTTCAACAGGTAGAAAAGCTTTCAATTCATATGGAGCAGAAGTTAGCGCTCTTGTTTGCAAGCATAATGCAACCTATTATTTCACTTATACCACAAATTATTAAATGATTAGCATGAAAACAATATCCATATTTAAAAACAAATATTTACACTCATTTAGATATTTTCTGTAATATTTCTTGAATACCCTAAGGTGTAGTATCTAAATATTTGAAAAACTGTACAATACTTAACGTCATCACTGAATAATATCAAAAAACCACAAAATAAGCAATGATTGCCAGCTAACAGCTAACATAACACTAACATGCCTTCATATTTTCGACATATTGAAACTGCTGCCAGTGCCTCTATCGGTCATTTGAAACGTCAAAGGAGTAGGTGAAAGACATGTGCTTTAACAAAACTGTGTAGCGAAGGATAATTGCTGCATGAATGCTTTCATTCGGGTTCGTGTTAATTCACTATGTATGCAATTTTATGTATGTTTCATGACATTGTATCTCCCTGTCGGGTAATTTGAAACTACATTTGACGTTTGTGCATTATCTTGAAACATACTCATATTTGAATAATCCTAGGCTCTGCACTGAAATTTTACATACTGTATATGTGTGTGTGAAATGATCATTGTATCAGAATCGCGAATGTTTTTGAATGAAAAATATAATGACTTCATTATGGAAGTAGAAAAACAAAATTTTATTTCAAGTACAAAATATGTTATTATAACTTGTACAAATGAAAAGAAGCATGATTTTTTGTTCTTAATATTAATTATGAATGGTTTGTTTGATGCAGAGATTCCGTGCATTGGTGCGAGTACCTGATGACATTCCCACCATCCGAGCCAAGATGCAGGCGTCGTTGCCATTGACCACGAACACCGAAGTGCGAGTGTAATCCTTTCGTAGCGCAGCCTCTCGCTCATTTCACCTACACGTTACACACTCATCGTATCTAATCAAACGAAATGGTACCATTCACGAACTGTGTTAACGTTTTCATAATGCATTCTAGCTTTGTAACATAAGCGTATTTTGATTGTAGCATACCTATCTAACTTGCTAGTTCCCTCTTTTTAACTTATAGTTGCCTCTATATCAATTAGTCTCCTATATTTGTAAATTAATTTATTATTTGTGATTTCATCATTATCCTATACACATACGCGAAGTTTCTCAATATGTAAAATTAAATATCAAAAATAACCAATTTTGAAGGAAAAAATACTAAATTTACTTATTTTAGGACTGACAATTGTAGTTGTAAGTAATAATTTATTAAAAGCATTTAATATTAACTGTTTAAAATGTCTATTTTGAAACATCCCGTAATTTAACGATTTTCAGTCATTGTTGAATTCTGCCAAAATATTCATGTATTTTAGACAAGAGTTTTTTTAACAGTATAATACTAGTTTGTTCTATACAGTTCGACCATGGTTTTAGTTATTCATTTAGTCCGATATGCTCAAAATTTATTAAAATAATATAGATAATATAAGAGTACCGCGGTACAAATGAATGTATTATATTTATAGATTGTATAATTTAATCACAAATGCTGTTGGCATTCTTTCTCATCATACATCTGCGTGTTTAACTTATAAATTAGTAATAATTATTCAATTTCAATATTTATATAGAATGTGTACAATATTTATATACATATACTTTGTACAATATTTGAATTGATCTTGTATTACACGTTCTACTTACACAAGTTTTTTAAAACAATTATCCACAAAAATCATCAATATTTTAGTAAGTTCTATTAAATATTACATTATTTTACTTTTAAGGACTATTTAAATTAATTTAATTTTGAAATTAATAATTAGTTAATTTACTGAATTAATTATTGTTCTATTTATTAAAGTTAACGTTAAAGCGTTCAAATATAATATATTAATAATTAAATAATTACTTTCTGTTTTAACCTTGCGATTTTTTTTAAATACAGGTACGATATGGCTGAATGAACTGTTTGATAAATGTCCTGACTTTATGAAATAACATTTACTTATTCATCCACAATACTTGTTTTTGTTTTCTTTGAATTTGTACAAGATATTGAAAATTGTACATTTCTCGTTCATCATACAGGATGTAACAAAAATAAGTACCTACATTCAATTTAACCAGTGACATAACTCCTAGAGAACTACAATATTTTTAGTATGTTATTTTTTTCTTAAACTTCTAGTTATTGTACAATTTTTTTTTAAAGTTTTGTCACATATTTAATTTCATGCCTATGGAATCCATGTTGGACTAATAAACGGCCAAACTCTATTTTGTTAATTTTATCAAAGTTGCTAATGTAACCTAACAGTATTTAGCCAAGGAGCATTGTATCAGCTTTCAATTGGGTATTCTAATATTTTTTTATTATATTTTCTGAAACTTTCACATATTTGTATTATAAATCCAAATTTTGAGTTTTTTTTTATTTAATCTGAGCGAGTTATGAATTTTTAAATATTAATAGGAAATTTGTTTTTTACCGGATGTGACGTAGAAGGAGCTCATAGCATTTAAGAAATATATAGAAATAAATACAAATGAAGAGCCAGGGAAAAAAAGATGAATGCTACATATTGTGTTTTTTTTAAACGCGAATTTTAAAGCTTGAAACCTTATGGAACGTTTTTGAAGTGAGATACTGTATTCAATCCAATCCTCAGATTGGTCATTTCTTAACATATTATAGCCATAGATGGGTCGAGTTTAAACTTATGTGGGACTTAATAGAATTTTACCAGTCTGACTACCGAATCTACTAGGCAAAAATGCTTGGTCCGCCACCCTTTTTAGCTTTTGTATTGCAATTTATAAAGCCTGTATCTTAGGACTGTTACCGTTTTTGCCTTCTTTAAATATACCATTTGAAAGCCCCAACTTCAATCTATGACTGGGACCGAACATCTCATTTTGTTAGAAAATGGACATTCATCCTTTTTTCCCCTGGCTCTTTAAATGTAATAAAACTAACACGGGCAAGACAGTTGACATTGCGTCAATGTTATATGTACAAAATTTGTTAAAAATGTCATCCATTAGTCCCTCGTACGTCACAAACCAAAATTACAAGAATACTCATATTAGAAAAAAATATTTTTGATTTTTTTTACATTATTTGGTTATTGTTTTGCATAATTCACAATGTTATAACATTTTTATCTTAAATTTTACTACATTAGAATACCCCATTCATTTCAGTGGCAGTTCGTTGCTACGCCCTTTAGACTAAAACAGACTCATTTAAGAATTATTAATCGATTAATTTGTTGTCATAATTTATTTGAAAAATTTGACAACTGGCATTTTTGTCAAAAACAATTGTTTTTTTGCTAGTGGATTTATGAAAATATCTAAACGATTCGTTACTTTATAGGGGGTAAAAATGTTATAAAAATATTTCGAAAAAAGTTACTAAGAAATGTTGTTGCTCTTGACGAGTTCTGTTGCTGGTTAAATTTATTGTATTTATTTCTGTTACATCTGTATATTAATCATATTAATTTTTCATCTATATCGCTATTTGAAAACAATAGTTTTCGCTGTAGAGCCAATGAATCTTAGGAGTGAAATACAAATTTATCTGACATATGGAGCACTTTTCATATTATTGAACCTCAACGAGTATGGCAATATTTGAAGTGTGCTGAACCATGTATTGCTACTGAAACTAGTCACTGTAAACATTTCATGTAGGTAACTTTATTTAAGTTTGATGTTAATTCATTTGCATTTTATTATTATAAATATTTTATTTAGTTTTAACCATAGAATATATTCTTAATATATGACTGAATGTTTATAATAGGATACCTGTATAATAAAAATGCTTATAAAATGTTGTTTCAAAAACTATTACTGACGTTTATTCTTTCACAATCAGATAAGATGTTCTAAGTACATTCTACCGATTTATCTCGTAAAATGCGTAAAATGAAAAAGAATAAATGAAATTTTCCTACCTTCCTATCTGCTATTGTAGTCTGGTTTACGCCAAGATTTGCCGATTTGCAAGTTCAGTTCACCACAAAACACTGTAAAAATATAATAAGAACATATTAAACAATAAAATTTATCATTTTAGTTTTGTTCAACTGTCCATGAATGTTTTATATACCTCAGTCAGCCGTTTCTCTGTCTTCGAGACTCTTATTTGAACATAATCCAAAACACTAACACTTTTCCTATAAGAAATTTATATCACTAGAAAGAGAATTAAATTCTAAATACGATGTATTATATTGGGGAATACATTTTCACATATTTACAAAGCTTTATTGTCAAAAGTCACGACACAAGCAACAACATTCGCTCACCTTAAAAGCAAAATAATGGGTGGCGTGAGTGGCCCGCCACGTGAAGCTTCGTTACGAAATACGGGAATCTACAAGCTTACTACGAGAAAACAAACTAATTCTCTACATGTAATTTTAATATTGGCAATGTTTTTAAAAAATATATGAACAAGAAATGGATTTTTTTATTGAAAAGTGATCAAAATATATTTATATATATTATAATGTTTTACCTTGTAGATAGATATCCAAAACTACGTTTAAATTTAAATTAATAATACTGACCTAGTTAAAAATATGATATTAATGTTTTAATAAATAGGTTTATTTTGAAGAACAAAATTTGAGCATTGCCAAAATGTATTAAAAATAATTAATATGTTTTTGGTTTCTTCACAATTTTAAAAAGATATTTCAAAATTTATGTTAATTAATAGCAATGCAACTATTTTCGTTACCAATCATTAATAGGTTTAACTTACTTTCCTCTAAGTATGAGACTACATCATATGACCTCCCGCTCATTAAATTAGTATGTTAACTACCCTCTTAATATTTTAGTTTTACTGGTTCGTTATTTATGGAAAACTTGTATCATCGCTTACAACTTATGAACGCGAAGGCATGAAAATAAAACAATATTTATGAACATTATTTACTTTATTTATACACAAACTTAATTTTTCATAAAAAACCTGTATATTTTGCTCTGCAAATGTTATAATTTGAATTCATTTCAAATTGAACCATGTGAATTACTGCAGTTTTAAATACATCTAAATTTGTAAACAGACGTACGTACAATATTTAACACTGTGTTCACATCCGTAGCAGTAATAGAAGAATAACTGCTAGCTACAAATGTCAGCAAATGTTTTCCGTATATTGGAAGTATTTATGTAAATTTATATACTTGGGGAAAATGAAATATTTCTTTCAACTGATTCTTCATGTATTAGAATTTTTGGAGAATAGTACTATAGATTATTTGCTCTTTCCAATTATCTATAAACAATACACAGTATGCACAATATTAATACTGAAAATATATTCGTCTTTTGCACTTCGGCACTGCTTCCAACCACTGCAGCGGGTGATTCTGAAACAAAACCTTTATATTTATAACTATTTCACTGATTTACTAATACTAAGGTCACACTAGAATGATTCAAAATAGGATACATGGTTCCAATTTTTTAGAATTTTATTTTAAATATGTTCAAAACACTGAAATATATTATTGACTGCATTGCGCATATCTACTATGATAGTGAAGGCCTATTGAATGCTAGCTGCTGGAGGAATCGGCAAACATCGGGACAATTCGTGAGGACGAAAATTACTTCATCTAGTGCGCTTTGTTTAGTGGCTATAGCGCTGGTTTTAAATATGAGTAGTAGGGAAATGTGTACTACTATTCGACTATGTTCGGTTCGACACGAATATGCGCGAACAGGGCCAGCAATTGTCGTTCATTGGGGCTAATAGGTCGACTATGCGAGTTACAGTCATTAATAGGACGATTTCTCAAAAACTATAATATTTAATATCTGTTTAACTACGTATTTCTCAATTGGACATTACTGGGAAGAGCTGAAAAGGTTTTGGTAATAATTGGACAACCGAAAGTAGCAGATTCTTAAAAAAAATCTTCTAAATATTATTTTTTGAAATTTTTTATTCCTACTTGTATTAAAGAAGAGTAAATTCTCTATCTGATATAAATATTCTATTATATCTTTTATAGATTTAGAGATAATAAAATATAGGGTATAGGTATAATAATCTATTGTAATAAATCTCACAGCCCATATAATGTCATGGATTCCAATTCAAAATTAAAATGTTTGTAACTGACAGATAAATGTCAATGTAAAAAATCTAGAGACATTACTGAAGATTTTTTGTGGAAAGTAGTTTTTGAAAGGTATATTCCCTTCAAAAATACTGTCAATCACGACAATGAATTGGAAACATTTCGAAAAATTAGAAGAGTAGGACAAAATAGAATGAATTTAAAATTAATCAATCTAAAAATAAGGAATAGATGTAAGTAGAATTTTTGGTGTAGAGTGTAGGTATACAAGAAATGTAGAAATGCTAAGTACAATAGGGCGCGAGCAGTCATGTGACTTTGTTGGCCTTGAGAAGCAGATATAGTAGTCCGTGTCAGAATGGAAGCTAGTAATTATGCACATAGATGTCAAATATCATAATCTCTCATTCTAAATTTAGTGATTTTCCAATTCCATGTGGTTTATTTTCTTCAACAAGTAAATTCCATACTCCTGGTGACAAATTAACTACGTGAATTTAGAAAACCTTGAAATTTTTAATGAAAAATTCTGACATTTGACATCTATGTACATAATTACTAATTATCATTCTGAAACGGGCCCCCATATCTGCTTGTCAAGGCCAACAATGTGACATTACTGCTCGCGCCCTATACTGATGTAACCAAAAACGGATGTGGCGAGAGGTTTTGTGCTGGCCACAACATATTTCTGGGACATTTAAAATCTATCAAATTAATTTCTCATAACTTAAAAAGTGCTAAAGCTGGCAAATGAATTACAGGGGGACTTAAAAACTGCAAATTAATTTCGTCTATACTTGAAACTGTCAAATCTGTTAAATTATTAGTCACTAATTTAACTTTCACAACTTAATTTCAAATGAGAGATAAATAACTGTTTCAAATACCACGCCTACCTGATTTTCTTATTCTCAATCATTCTAGAGTCTGATCCTCATATTTATACAGAATCTTTTAAATTCTTCAAAATAATAATTTTTTTATTTGAATAAAGGACATAAACATAATTCTTTTAAGGGATGTATGCGTATAAACATAAAAAGTTTAATTGAATTTTTTAAATTAATTTTTTCTTGAGATATTCAAATATGTATTTTTCTTTGTGTAAGAACTGAATAAAATATTTCAAATATTTGTTCAATTTGTGTCACAGACGTTCTATTGATCGCAAGGCCGGATTTATGGAAGTATAGGCTTTGAAGTGAGTACAAAGTGCACCTATTTTTGAGTTATGCCCCTGAAAGTACACTCACCTTGGAGTTAAATGTTCAAAATTGTAAAAATGTGACGTTTTACGAAAATTGGTAAAATTGTATAATTTTTCCAGTAGAATCGAATGGAAAAGTCATCAGGCTCGTATCTCCACCCATTATTGGGTTTATGGGTATTTGAAAATTTAGAATCACTGCGTTGAGATACGAAATATAAATTAGATATTTGAAGAATTTAGGAGAAATTGGTGAGTTCTAGGTTTTGAGAGCTATAATCAGTAGTGGAAGCCCCTGGCAATGAGAAAGTGGAGGCCTCGTTTCCATACAATAAATTGTACATGTTACATAGTTGTTCTTTTCTAAAGACTCTAATTTGTGGAGGCGCCTACTTTGTGGAGACTATGAGGTGGTTGTCCCTGTTGCCCTAATTTCGTAATTCATCGCGAAGGACGTTCATTGCATTTCAAAACGTATTTTCTATAGGAAACCATACACCAAAAAGTTTATTGTGTGATCCAATGCAAGATTTAATTTGATTAAGAAGGAAAATAATTAAACCTTGCGCAATAATAACGCCAGAGCAATGTCATATACAATTAAATTTATAAAAAAAAAGGAATATAATGAAGTTTTACATATTCGAGATTACTATTAATTAATCTATATCCTAGAATTTGTATGGAATTATGTATTTTAACACTAACAGTAGAACAATTTTCGTTTCTTCCTGAAGATTTTCATCCATTAAAATGAACTAATTTTGACAGACGTTTGATTTAAAAATAAGGGAAATAAATGTAACAGAATTTATATCATTGTTATAAATGACAAAAAATGTATACAGGTGTTGTTTAAGTACATGTACAACGCTTAACCGATGGTAGAACTTTTATTTTAATAGTCACATTGATTTCTTTTCACGTAATTGGTCAGTTTTAAGGAGCTCCAATTCTTATAGAAAGCTTGTAAAACCAAAATTATTGCCAAATTTACTATCTATGGGGTTAGTTCTACTATCGGTTATGCGTTGTATACTTACTTACATAACACCCTGTTTAAATGTCTATTTGCTCGTAACATTTGTTAACTTGCAATGGTGTTTGTAATAAACGAACTCAATTTGATAATCATAACAAAGTGTAATAACAAGAAATCGTACCATTTAAGACATGAATTGAAACCGTTGCAGATGTCAAACCATTTACTGCACACGTGTAGTTTCCAGAATGTTGTTTTTCTATCGGAGATAATACTAATGTCGATGTTACAGCACTGCTGCTGACAGTAAAATTTGAGCTGCAACAGACATAAATACAAATAATTTTAATAAGATACAAGTTTTCAAAATATTTGGATGATCGGTTTAATAAACATTTTTTACAAATAATTTCGACAAAATAACCCCGAGCATTGGCAGTCTTTTGTGAAAATAGGCTCGTAATAATTATTATAGAATAAAAAGATTATATTATAAGAACTAACTAATATCTCCCTTATTTAAAGAGATAGCGATTTTTCTAAAATGACCAAATTTACTATACATGGTATTTCACAGATCCGGGAGATGTCGATTATTTTCTTTATTATTAGGAATAGAAGAAAGCCATTCAAATAAAAATTGTTCAACCATTTAATTATTTTATATCCTTATATAACAAGAATATTAAGAAAAATTCAAATGAAATTTAAATAAATTTTATTTTCATAGTTATTTTTCAGTAGGGAACCAAACAGTGAATGCCTTTCTCGATCTACTACAACTTTTGTTTGAATGATTTTCTTCTATTCCCAATCCAAACAACAGAAAATAATCAAGATGTCCCGTGTCCGTGAAACACCCTGTAGACATTGTCTACTAGATGACATGAGTAAAAAGATATAGTTATCCATAGGGTGCTATCATTTCTGGATCGAAAGTATTAGATAATAACTTTGAAAGTTAAAATAGAACATATTCGATTTTTTAATAATAATAATAATAAATAGTTGGTATGTTTTATAATAAAATAAGTGAGAATAAATTATAAATAAATTAGCGAACTAAGTGGTAAGTATATAATGGTATTTTCTAGTAAGCAGGCATACATACATAAAATCACGCGTGTCGCACTTAGTGGGTTCGCACAAACCCGATAACATTAAGAACAACATTAACATCATACAACAAATCCTTACTCTTAAACATATTAAAGTGACCGATTTTCGGTAGCGAAATACCGCATCCGGATCACAATAATAGTTAGGAAACAATCATCCTTCGCCACACATTCCTATCTAAGCAAACTTCTTTCGCCTCGGCCACACTCATAATCGCATTCATACATGCTCTTCTTCTCTTCATACTTAGAAACTCTCTTTCTTTAAGCACCCTACCAACCACATCCATCCACTTACACACTGGTCGGCCACGCAATCGAAAATCCTCAACTTCACCAAGATATATACGCTTAACAAGCCGTTCACTCGCCATTCTCTCCACATGCCCAAACCATCTCAAATGACTCACACCAACTTAATTACATTGTTCCTAACCATACATTCTTCATACACCAAATTATTCCTCACGCGATCCTGTCTGACATACCCATATACACCACGTAAATAAATACCTCATTTCCACGGCAGTCACTCTCTTTTTATGCTTCCCCTTCCAAGCATAAAATGTAAAACTAAGGTTAATATAAGAAACAATAATTTAGCTTTAATACGCTCAACCGGGAATGGTCCTATTGGATAGTATTAGTGGTAATAAATTAAATATTTAACCTGATTCCTTTAGTAATAGTCTGATCTCCATGTTTCCAAGTGACTTCTCGTTGAACACTGTTATCAATGTAATCCGTTTGCAAGCCCAGGCAAGTAAGTTCCAGTGTACTGCCTTCCTTGTAATATCGTTCCGTAACCTCTCGGCCTAATTCGTCAACGAGGAATACTTCAGGGACTGCAAACAAACAAACATTGATTAAATATCATTAAATTAATATTGCAATAATCGTATTTTCTACGTTTAAAGATTACAAATTAAATATAAGTATTTACAGGTGAAATATAGGGGAACCACAAATCTGACAAGTACTTTAACATCTATGAACTTTTAATCAAATCGAACTAATTAAACAGTATACAGGTATACAATTTAAATTTGACGCCTGATAAACTCTTACATGGTACGAATGTCATCATAATCATTCCCGATATCTGCGTATACAGCAAATTGATACAGCAATGGATAATATGCCGTGATGATATATGTATGTACTTATTTTATTTATGCCTTGTTATTATTTCTTGCTTATAATTATATCGAACCATGTATCTCTTATAGTTCTCAAGATAGCAATGGTAGCAAACTAAAATTGAGCATCTGTATATACGTTCAATATTTTATATTAAATTTACAAAATAAATTAAAATATTAAATGGGACATTTGAATCGTCTATCGACAAATCCATTTTTGGTCAAAAATCAGTGAAATACTACAGCGGATACGTCTTCTCATTCTCCATTCGTGTGATGTTAACGTACCACAACTCAACAAACCCTTATGCTATTTACGTTTAAAATAATAGGATAGTTGCAAAACGAGACAAATTCGCAACCGATTGGGATCTAATGCTAGCAAAACTAAATTAGTCAAACAGAGCAGCGGTTTGGAAGTCATGTTGCCCTATTGGGTATACATTTTATTTAATAATGTCAATTGTTTCTTTACAATAATTTAATAAGGAAATAGTGCTCATTGGATTTTATTAACTATAAATTTTTAATTTATTTTATTTATTTATTTATAAGTGTTTGGCTTCTCAACAGGATAATTTCCCAATTAAAGTGAAGCTCAAGGTTACAATTAGATACAGTACACATAATTTATAACATATAAAATCTAGTAAGCAAATGTTTAGAATAAAAATATCAAAGAGCAAAACATATTTAAATGAGGAATATAACTAATAAAATTTAAGTGAACGTTTAAAACATTGTAAACTTATAAAATAAATCTGGCATATTGCAAGTTGTACAAGTGTGATATTCTTATGATGGGAGAATTTAGGATAGAATTAGTACGGCAGAAAGAATGACTGAATAAATTTCTTGTTCTAGTACCATAATTGGGTACTCTGAGATGAAATGATGATAATAATTCTGGTGAATCGACAACATTGTTAAAAAGTTTATGTAAGAACGCAAGGTCGCTTAACTTTCTTCTATTTTCTAATGACAACAATTTTGGCCTGTATGTTGGAAACAAGATTGAGAAATTTTAAAAAATTTCGTTGGATCGCTTCAATACGATTTATATAAATATCATACCGTGGGTTCCAACATACAGAAGTAAACTCCAGTTGACTTCTAACAAGAGAGTTATACAATGTCAAAATAGTGGATGGATGTCTAAAATTAGAGCTTGCCCGTATTAGAAAGCCTAACATTTTGTAAGCCTTTTTAACAATATTGTCGATGTGAATGTCAAAAATTAACTTATTATCTAATATCACACCTAAATCCTTTACATGATTAGTTTGGTTGATTACATTTCCTTCTACCTTATATTGAAAGTTGTAGATGTTCCTATTTCTTGTAAACTTTATATAATAGGATATATCAGTGTTAATTGTCAGTTCCAATTTATTAGCGTACTCAACTAAATTATTTATATCTTCTTGAAATTTAAGACAATCGTGAAGCGATTCTATAGTGTGGTATATTTTTAAGTCATCCGCGTAAAGGAGAAATTTTGTAAATTTGAAACACGTTGCAATGTTGTTAATGAATATATTGAAGAGAAGAGGGCCTAAATGGGAACCCTGTGGTACCCCCGACGTGACAGTGACATCGTCAGAAATAAAACCATTCAATACAACTCGCTGTGTTCAATTTATAATAATTAAACAATTGCACAGTATAGGGGTAATCATAATGCAATTAAAAAATTCAGTTGTTTAGAGCCTAACAAAGAAAAACATAAAGATGTTGATGTTCTATAGAAGAAACAGAAAAATACTATGATCCTTCACATTTCGTTACTAGAGTTAAAGAGAATTCTGTATGCAGTATTAATTTGTGCGAAGCAGTTGATGAAATTGTCTTCAATTTTTGATAGTATAATTTTAATTATTTTTGTAATATATATCTTCACGCATTATAACCAATTTCTGGGTGTGTCAGTCTGCTTTGTACATAGATTTCGGTAATGATGATAATATAATGGAATAAACCCCTAAATGTTTTCTTATAAATCTAAAATAAAAGAAGTTTGGGAAGTAAATTCAATGAAATCTGATATTGAACTCGAAATATCCAAAGTTCAAAATCAAAATTCGACAAATCCATTTTTTAAATTTAAATTCTGACATTATTAATTAGTTTTTTTTTATTAAACAAAGTAGTTGTTGGTTCATTATCATAAATATTGTGTATTGATATTCATTTGAAACATATCAAAACAGTTATTTGTGATTTCCCAAAATTTGACCTACGTGGATTTGTCGGGTTTTGAAACTAGGCGATTCATTTGACTTTACCTAAAATCGCTTCGATAGAAAAACTATTATCAGTATTATGATTTTTTTTGTGATATTATATTTGACAGTATTCATCAAAAAAGTAAATAAATAAGTAAATAAGTGGTGCCTAACTTAAACTAAACCTTTAAAACTATTGATTTAAAATTTTGTATTTAATTTTGGCCCTTTGTAAACAAAGATCGCTGCAATAAACTATTAGAATAAATTATTACATATGTATATCGAACTGCATCCATATCATATGCACATTCTGCATGTGACATTTCTTTTATAGAATATTGAATGCTTTTCACATCTTTGTAATTTATTTCCTTTTGCTTCCGGTATAAAAACATAATTTTATTGACGTTCGTTTATTTTAGAAATATTTAAAAAGATGCTTTAAGGAAAAAAACAGAGAATATTTGAGCTAAATAACTTCTTATAAATTGCATTCTTGTGGTGTAATGCTATTTTGGGATTAATTTTTCACTTCATTATTAAAAAAACCTTTTTGGAATTACAGTTTTGTAAAATATTTTATCATAAACGTAGAATTTGATATACGTATATTGTTCTGCTAATATTTCCGTTTATCAATAAATTATTTAAATATTCGCATCAAACAATAATTTATATGAATAGTAATAATTCACCCTTTAATTAAATATGGGAATAGGATCATAGATCAAATCAAATTGAGATAATAACTTTATTAATATTGGATATTGGAAACGGCCACCATATTCAGCACTAACCATTTATAATATTTTTTATAATAATATCATACTGGGTGGTTGTGATTAGAGGTGTGACGAGTGAACATAAGGATTTAACATGCGATAGTTTTGTACAATTTCCTGATCTGTTCATTTTACGGCAAAAACTATAAAGTTGTACAAAATTTAAAATTGCACAGAAAACTCTTTTTATATTTTTGTATTGTTTCTTGTTTTTTTCATAATTTTAAAAAGAAATTTCAAAATATCGGTTCATTAATAATAATAGCTATGACATTTTTTCTGGTTTCCATAAATTATTTATAAACGTCAAACGTCAATGTAACTTATGGAAAATAAATACCATATTCTTGTATAACTATTTCCACAATAACATGAAATATTTTTTTGACAGAATATGAATAAAATAATATTGTTTTCCATAATGGCATATAAATCATAACTATTGTTACTAATTAACGAAACTTTAGAAATTTATTTTTAAAATTGTGATGAAATTAAAAACATTTTTGTGTGCTACTTTAATTCTGTATAAGTTTGTACTCCGTAGTTAGTGCGGTAAAATCCTCATACTGAAATTATAGTAAAACAATCGTGTAAGTCATTAAGTTTTATATTACGAAGCTGCAAACATTTTAATGATTCTCAGACGTTAATATGTTTATTTAATTCATTAGTTCGTTCCAAATTGGAATATCGATGGTTTAAAGCACAATTATTATATGTCCACTTTTTTCCTATTTGCAGTTTTTACTATATAATTTTTGTATATGACTATATCCTTGTTCCGCACAAACATAGTATATCCTTATATGTCCACAAAACGAAATTTATTATAATTTACAATTATTGTATGTCCCATAGTTATTTATTTTTACTTCACATATGTAGCATGTCACTTAAATTATATGTGTATTTAAAGGTTTCGTATTATGTAGTATGCAGATATTGTATGTCCGGACATTGTTGTGAATAAATTATTATCTTTCATTGGTCAATTATCATTCTTAAATAAATTTTAAATTTCAATTTATTCAAAATATAGAGAACAAATGTGCTTTAAACCATCGATATATTGTAAAATTAATTGAAAGCGTACAAAAAAAGTACGTGCATATTTTAAGTAAAAAATGCAATGTAGATCATTCTAGTTATTTGATGAGACTGAAATATTTCAATATGACTTAAATTATATTTCTATTTAAAAAAAATCTTAAATTACTGATACAGTATTCTATATGAGAAGTTTTTGTTTTAGTACAAAAATCATATTGATCCATTTTAAGTTTTATTTCTTGGAATTCTCAAGCCAATTATTAAGGATAAGAAATTTTGATATTCAAATCTCATTTCTTACTTCAGCTTATATAAAATGTCTTGCAATCATATTGGAATGCGATGAGCATATAAAAAATCTTTTCTTCATTGCTGATTTTTGAATATTGAAATTTTTATTTCAAACCTTTTTTTATGTAAATTCCAAAAGAGATAAGGAATAAGAATTTCACCTTTTTAGTGGCAAATTTATGTTAGATTTCAGTGATGTGGATTGTTAATTTGCAGTTTGTTAAAATAAAACTTCGGATTGTTCTTGACTGGACGTGTCAAATAAAGTACCATTAAGGTGGAATTTCAAAATGAAGATGAAATAGTTTCATTGTTTTGTTACACCATTTAACTATTATATAAAAATAAGGCCACTAAGAATTAGAACGATCTGAACCAGTATGTGCTGTAATGCGTCTGTCATGGATAAAACATTTGTTCCAACAAATTTGCCTATTAGTTTAAAACTATACGATGCATACGCAGTATTAAAAGACCGTATTAATAAATTTCAGACTAAAATTCTGACATTTACTATTTGTTAGAATGAACTTTTATGCTCTAGTTTTAGATTATAATTTACCGGGAAAGTCTGTTTAACCCGTCGTTACATGTAAAAACTTGATTAATGCATTTTTTCCTTCAAATATGGTTAAAATTGAACAATACATATGTTACACATTTTATTTGAAAAATAGAATTATGATTAAGCGTTTTTTTTTATTATATTATAAAAATATATATAAAACGCATTTATTTATTATAATATGCTCTTGCGAAACTAAAATGAAATTACATTTGACGTAATTTTCACAGTTTGCAAAGAAGATACAGCGATATTAATTTTAAACTCAGATTTAACATAGTTCTCCTTTCTCCTTCTACCATGCAGAATGTTTGCATAATATTTAACTTTTAGATAGTGTTACATATTAGCATTTATAAACGTCATTAGGGAGATCTACGTCATATCTGCTAAATATAAAATCATATCTCGCGTAAATATAGTACAAGTATTTAAAATTTACTTTTAAATTTTAAACAAGAATTAGTTAGGGAACAAAAACAACGGTATATCATCAATTATTATGTAAATGTTAAACTTAAATTTTTGTGGCAAGGAGATGACCCGTTTTCAAAATGAACTTTAATTGTCAAAGATCAAGTCCACTTTTATGACAAAAAAATGTGTATTTTTTCATTATTTTTAATATAATATTCCATACTATTTGCAAGCTTTTAACGCATTGAGCGCTCCTTTAATGTTAACATTCTTTGCCTGATCCCAATTTTTTTTTACACAACTGCTGTCCCGACCAGATTGGATAACTGAAAACATCAATGCGACTAAAACGCTTGTAAGCGTCGGAGGCACCTTCACAATATATCAGCCGTCGCTTATAAGTGTCAGCGGCATCCAACGTGGTAATTAACTTGTTTTTCTTAGTTAATTATTTACGGGAAAAACTGTTTTCCGATATATTCTTTTAATTAAATAATTATTATACTGTTCAAGGAAGTAATAAATTTCACATTTAGACACTAGTGATTAAAAATCGAAATTATAAAGATTATTAAATTTTATTGTTTAAAAAAATATAAACATATTTCACACTTTTAAATGCTAAAAAGGAAAGAATAAATAATGATTTTTTTTTTGTGAAAACAATAGCTTTATTTTAAGTACACTAAACAGGATTTTTTTTCTTGTTTCCTGCCTCGGTAAATAAAACAGTGATTGAAAATAAAAAAATGTTGTTTATATATACAGGGTATTCAATTGAAGTGTTTCACTATTGCTATCTCGAGAACGAAGTCAGTTAAATTAGCAAACAATTTATATATTATAAGACTATTAAAATGAGCATTACAAAAATTATTTTCAACCAGTGGATCTCAAAATACAGAATTCAAGTTTATTATTTTAAATTGTTTTTGTCATGGCACTCTGATTACATGTGGAAATAACTATGAAAATAATAATTTTTCTTTTGCATTTTTCTCGTTTTTTTTTTGTTATGTAAGGTTAAACATTTTATATCGTTGTATTCAGAAAAAATGCTCATTTAAAATTAAAAAGTTGAATTCTGTATTTTGAGAACCACTGGTTGAAAATAATTTTTGTAATGCACATTTTAATAGTCTTATAATATAGAAATTGTTTGCTAATTTAACCGACTTCGTATGTCTTACGGTTCTCGAGATAGCAGTAGTGAAACACTTAAATTGAACATCCTGTATATATATATATATATATATATATATATATATATATATATATATATATATATATATATATATTACTCTACGTATTATATATTTACGCCCACACATTTATTTATCGAAGCAGGAGGCATCAGAAATTTAATTTTCCTTTTTAATGCATTTCAAAAAAATGTTTTTTTTAAAAGAGTTCTTTTTTATTTATTTTAAATATACATATTTTATGTTCATTTATGGAACCAAGTATTTTTATAGTCAGTATAAGTTCAAAATCTGCATTCAACTATCATTTAAAACAAATAATATTCGAATCAGATTTTCAACAAAGGCTATAAACTTTATTGAACAATGAACATTTTGCTAAATATAAAAACAAAAATAGAACTTACATTTAATGTTTATTAATATTAATTTAAACACATAAACATCATAACTTGTTACTACTGTGAAAAAAGTCAATAATTAGGAATAGCATTACCGTTATTTTCATCTTCACCGCTACATAAAAACATGGAGCAAAAAGTGTTATAAAATCAATTACTGAATACTTGAATGGCATTTTTGTCAATCTCACTTAAATTTTCCCTAGAAGCTTTTAATTTGATTATAGTCGTTAATCGTCGAATCGTCCCAGGGAAACTCGTTATCAATAATTCGTTGCTGGCAATTTGTCGCGCCCAATTCATCGCTAACAATTTACCGCCAGTACGATTCATTGCCATTAAAATTTGTAGCCTAAAATTCGTCGCGTGGAAAATTCATCGCCACAATACAATGTCCTTTAAACGGACGGTGTGCTATAATGGCCTGAATAACTTTTGTATAATGGCCTATTGTCTTAACCGAAAGTATTTGTCATTTATTTGCTTTTGAATTATCGCTGAAATGATATTTTTGTAAGTTTTCTTCTACAGCATAAATTTTGTACCAGTGTACTTCAACTTACTTTTAATCTTTTTGTCATTAGATATTCACTGATAAATGACTACAAATTAAAATGAATAATAACTACGATTCATCTTCAAATTGTCAGTTATGATGAATTTCACTTTGACCTTGAGAAGTTAATGTAAAACAAGATGGACTTGACTGCATCAATGACACGACAACCGTTGTTTCTATAGAAAGGAATATTATGCCCTACTTTAGTGTTGCCCAAACATATCTTGCAAATAAATAATTAAATCTAATCGATGAAAAAAAAAACTAATATTTATTCACAGTTGTTAATGATTTATGTAAAACAAAATATATAAATATACTAAAGAAACGTTTTCAATGATGTCACTATCTTTGGATCTATCATTTACAAATTCTTTTGATATCCGACATAATATTAGATTAGATTAGATAGTTGAATTCTCATATTAGCAACACTTATACATTGCGAAAGGAATATCAATGTGCCGCGGAACATAGTTTGGGAAACGTTGCTCTACTCACTTTATACATTATAAATTAGAAAAATACATTTAGCTTAAAATAAAAAGTATCGTAATATAATACAGAGTGTAATAGCGAAACCGACCACCGCTATTATTTTCTTTATTATTATGGATACAAAAAATACTATAAAATAAAGATATATGGCATTAAGCAGAACATTTGTTTACAGAAGAAATTATTTTTTTAAACCAGTGGTTCTCAAGTACAAAGTTATATTTTTTCAAATGAGATAATACATATTTTTGTTCCTACTCGATAGCGTATTTTCTTCTAAATCCAACCGTGTAATCATTTTATATCCTTTCACAACAATAACATTGAGAAAAATTCAATTGAAATCAAATCATTAAGTATATGGCTTTCGTGGTTAAATAGGGCAATGGTTAACATCTCAAAAACAGAAAGCAGCTTGTTTCTTACAATAATACGCATTCTGAGTATAAAATAATAAAGAATGGTGTACCCCAAGGAAGTATCCTTGGGTCCATTCTATTTATTTTATACATAATATAAAAATGTTTTAAAAAATAAATAAATTTGTAGCATATGCCGACGATGTTACTATTTTAGTTCCTTCTACAGATACAAATGAGGATCGAGGAGGCACACTATCACGTCTGGTAATTGAGGTATCACAATGGTTTTCTTCATTGAAACTCGTTTTGAATGTCTCAAAATCTGCTGTAGTACATTTTTCTATCCGTGAAAGAAATAATAGCATGCTAATTAGATGCAATAATGAAATATTACCTCAACTTGAAGTTGCTAAAGTTTTAGGTCTAATTTTAAATGAAAACTTAGCATGGATTGATGAAATTGACAACAAATGCAAAAAATCAGCACCCATGTGTTATATTATAAAGAGAATTGTTGATAAACCAGGTATTATAGCAGCCAAAACATTTTATTTTGCTAAATTTAAATCAATTTTAAGTTATGGCATCATTTTTTGGGGATATTCTTCTGCTGCCTTGAGAGTCTTTAAGCTTAAAAAATAGCAATAAGAAATATGTTTAAACTGGGGTATCTAGCCTCCTGCAGAGACACATTTAAGCAATAGATAATATGAACACTGCCTTGCCTCTATATGTTTTTGGTATTAATATTCATAAGAGATAATTTAGAGCATCTATTGAAACATGTAGATGTACATACATATAATACAAGAAATAAAACTAAATTGATAGTTCCAAAACATAAATTACAATTATGCTACATCAATCCAGAAATAATCGGAATTAAAATATATAATAAACTTCCAGAGGAAATAAAAAGTATAAATTGTAAGAAATCTTTTAAACTCAAATTGAAATATATATCAAAAGTGTTGACGAATTTCTTAATGATGTATGAGCATTTTTTTGTATATTTATTGTACTTCTTATTGATTGTTTACAAATTTGGATTTCATTTATTGTATTTCCTTGACATGCCATTATTATTATTATTATTATTATTATTATTATTATTAAATAAATTTTATTTTCATAGTTATTTTTCAGTAGGCTATGTGTGAATATAAAAACTGCAGATAGAACACTATTTAAAAAAGTTATTAATAAATATTTGTTTCATTTCAATTGTTTTTCATACATAGCCTACTGAAAAATAACTATAAAAATAAAATTTATTCAAATTTCAATTAAATTTTTCTCAATATTTTTATTATGTAAGGATATAAAATGATTACATGGTTGAATTCAGAAAAAAATACTCTGTCGAATGAACCTAAAAAGTATATGCCATTTCATTTAAGAAAATGTTACTCTGTGTTGTAACTTGAGAACCATTGGTTTAAAAAAATATTTTGTTCTGTAACGGAATGCCCCCCTTGGTATACAACTATGTTCTATAGTATTTCTTGTAACTATAATAATAGAGAAAATAATGGCGGTGATCGGTATATGTTTATGGACAACATGAATTTTCATTTAGCAAATATCAAGAAATAAACAAAATTTAAATTTAAAATATTTAGTTTATTTGGTATGTAGAGTAACAAAATTTTAAACACTAATAAGCCGATCATGAAATACAAAATACATTTGTACGGATAATACGGTTTATGATTACACTACACAAATACAATAACTACCGGAAATAAACGATTGGTTATTTCAAACTAACCATCGACCGCAGTGCACTATGTAATGCGATTGATACTTTATGCAAGTTTATTGATGGTTACATAATGCTTGATGCATATATTTACAATAGGATTATTAATTACTTGAATAATTGCAACAAGTTATATTTTCTGAAATTACTTCCTGTTATAGAAATGTGTTTCCGGATATGAGTTTCTTGTTAAGAGTAGATTTATTTTGACTTCCCTACATACTCTATAAATTTGTACTACATATATTCATTAACATCCTCAGACGTATTCATAAGTCTTCATACCTTTTCATTTAACTTTCACATATTCTGCGATTGTTGAAATTTGCAGAACAATAAAACATGTTATTTGGATTTAACTCTGTTTAAACTATCAGTACACTCGTAAAAGTTTTGCCATTGAACCGTTTACCTATCTTTTTTAATACAAAAGAATAGAACAGTATACAGAACCAATAAAATTTTATTTGCATTAAAGTTTTAACTGCTGTTACAAAAAATATCAAAACATTGCTAAATGTTTTTGTTAGAAGAATTGCTACTTTTCATTGTAGTAAAATGTAATAAAATCTGTACTCACAGAAAAAAAAAACATGTATAAAATATGTTTCTTCTGTGTGATAAAAACATTTACATTTATCAATGAAAAAGATTAAATCTGAGTTTTTCAAACCTTTTACAAAAATCTTTCAATATTTTTAACCGCCAGATAACCATGGCAATATTGATTTTATATTATATATTTTGTCAAGAATAAATATTTTGTTATGAAGAAAACTTTATCAATCTTATTTTAAGTATGATTAATGAATAATAAAGTTGCTTTCCAAATGAAGATGACGATGATTTGAAAAATGTTTTGTACCGTATTAAAAGATTATAAAGGAAGTAGGTATATTAATTAAAAAAGTTAAAATTCTGAAAGTCGATTTTAAGTTTACATTTAATAAACAGTTTCCTATTAAGTTTAATATATTTAATGGTGTTTCATTTTGTTGGTAATTTTCAATAATAGAAATAATATTGGATATTCAGCATTAAATGCTTTTAATACGTCGTTTATATTCTATGTTATAATTTTATAGTGAACCCTCGAATGGTCTACGGGGAAATAATATTGAACAGATTGTTACTTTTGTACAATTTGAAATAATGTTTAAGATATGATTTCGAACCAGGGCCTTCTTCATAATTACAACTATTCACGTAACGCATTGAGCTGGACGACGAACATCTTGCCGATGGTCAACTAAGCGGCTGCCAAGTGGGCACTGAACATCTGGGCGATAAAATAATAGATGTGTACAGTTACAAAATTGTTCGTTAGGTCAGGTTATGTTAGTATTTTTAGAAAAACAGAGAGCCACTTTCAATTATTTTTACTGTTGCTCAAAGATATGCTAAATTGAATGCGGAGAAAATAAGTTTCTATCGTTCAAATGACGGTCGCATTGTGAATCGCCCAGCTGACCGTCGCCCAAATGTGGTGTCAGGTTAACTCATTTTTACACTGAAATGATTTCGAAGTTCAGTCCAAATTTTCATTTGATGGTGATGAGTAAAAGCAAGCTCTTTTGTATTATTGGTAGAAAATAAAATCATATCCCCCAGTAGAAAGTAAGTATAAATGCATCTTTGCAAGATGTAGCTTAGTACTATTGTTTTTTTTCTGCATATTAATAAAAATGATAAGTCATTAAAATGCATCATTTGTTTTAAATACTTCAAGTGAAGGACTGTGTAATCTGCGATTAAAAAGACCTAAAGGAAAAAAAAGTTTCATAAAGTGGAAAAAGAAATATTAAAAATATGTTCCCTGAATATAGCAAAATTCATACGAGTCCACCAGGTGTTTTTTTTTTTCAAGGTGTACATGGGAAATCAGTTTTTTGCAGACTGTTGCCCCCCGTTTTAACTTAGAACGATGGCTGTGGTCTCAATAGCCATGGCATTGAACAAAAAGACAAAAAAAAAGTTTGACATTTTGTGTCCAAATTTATTATAATCTATAACGTTTAATTTTTTTTGTTATAATTTTATTAATTTAATTTTCGTCAAGCATTTTCAGATCTGTTATAAAACATTGAAAAGAAAAAAACACAAAAAAATTATAGCTAACATATTCTGACAGAAAAAATGTCAAACATTTTGTTTAACTTTTTGTTAAAAATTTCCATGGCTATTGCTATTAATACAAAATTGAATAAATTTAAGAAATAGTTTATGGGACCCAAAAATCTTATAATGACATTTTTGAAAAAAATATAAATAATTGTTTGACATTTTTCCTGTCAGAATTTGTTAGCTATGTTTTTTTTTGTATTTTATTTTCAATGTTTTATAATAGATTAGAAAATGCTTGACAAAAATTATAACATTTTTTTTAGTTATAGGTTATAACAATTTTTGACACAAAATATCAAATATTTTTTTTATCTTTTTGTTCAAATGCCATAGGTATTCCTATTAATACAAAACTGAATAAATTTAATAACTAATTAATGGGCCTAAAATATTTCATAATGTTCATGTATTTGGTGTCATTTGACACAGTAAATTGCATCTTGAAAACAAAAATACCCGGTATATCATAAATATAACAAAACATTGATGATACAGTACGAATTTCTGCAATAGACTAATATCGTTTAAAAAAATAGTAATACCTTCAAAAAAGTTTTATGCAACTAATATTTTTAATTGATTTCATGTTTGCAAGTTTCCCAAATTTATATATTAAGTATTTAAATTTTTTATAGTGTTCATTTGGATTATTTTATTTGAAAAACCTACAAAAGTTTTATCTTTTAGGAAGTTATGCCAAGATAGCAATTTTTTTAAATATGTAACATCCAATTTGGATAAATTAAATATATAAATAATCAACTACCTACATATATTCCGTAAATTCATAATTCACTTACATGAAGAAAGAAAAATTGTACATACCAAGTACTTTGAGATATAGTCGTTTGACTTTGGGTGGATGGGTGGCTACTTGGCATTCATATAATCCTTCATCATGTCGAGACACGTACACAATCACCAGTCGCCAATTATTTGGGTATCGAAAGCTCAATGTTATACGCTCGTCCGAACTGTAAACGTTTCTACCCACTGTTAACAAATGAATCGAATCTTCTTTGTGATGAAGCCATGTTACCTGAAATAATAAACCATTAGAAATTTATTCTTTACGCTAGTAGCTTATAATTTATAATTCACTGTGTCTAGTATCCCGACAAAGGGCCGCCGTCTGGTCCCGACTTTAGTTATTACGTTTATTTGTGACGACAAAGATTTTTATATTATGTCGTAGACAAATTGTAAAACCGCCTTTAATAAAACGCGTCTAAATTGTCAAATTCACATAAGTCACACCGAGTTTTGTGTGATAGATTAGGTTATTGTTGGTATATTTAGAGAAATACACCGTTTTTTTTACCGATTTTCTGTGTTAATATTGCTAGTTGTATTGAAATGTGTTATGAAATTAATTTTCTCTACAAGTGTTGTGTATTCTACCTTTAACATTTAGCATTTAACATGAGAAATCAGTTATTCCTTGCGCAAAACTTCTCATTTAATTTGACACAAAAAAATATAAATAAATGTTGCATAGAATTAAATTCTACGCGTAAATAACTAAACATATTTTATTTTTATATTCTACATCTAAATCATTCAACTGATTTTATTTATTTTTATTTTGTAACCTGCAAACATTAAAACGACATGCATTTTTTTATAATCTTGTTTAAATTCCATGACTACCACTACATACATACTTACATTATATAAAATCACGCGTGTCCCACTTAGTGGGATCGCACAAACCCGATAACAATAAGAACAACATCAACATCATACAACAAATCCTTACTCTTAAACATATTAAAGTGACCGATTTTCGGTAGCGAAATACCGCATCCGGATCACAATAATATTTAGGAAACAATCATCCTTCGCCACACATTCCTATCTAAGCAGACTTCTTTCACACTAATAACCGCATTCATACATGCTCTTCTTCTCTTCATACTTGGAAACTCTCTCTCTTTAAGCACCCTACCAACCACATCCATCCACTTACACACTGGTCGGCCACGCAATCGAAAACCCTCAAATTCACCAAGGTATATACGCTTAACAAGCCCGTTCACTCGCCATTCTCTCCATATGCCCAAAGCATCTCAACTGACTCACACTAACTCTCTTAATCACATTGTTCCTAACCATACATTCTTCATTCATTGCAAATTATTCCTCACGCGATCCCGTCTGACATACCCACATACATCACGTAAATACCTCATTTCCACGGCAGTCACTACAAATGAGCAATATTTATAAAATTTCAAATTGGATTTCACAGGTTACTAAACATGCAAAATAAAATTTGTTTAGGAATTTAGGTTCAAAATTTAATACTCTACAACATTTATTTCATTTTTTTGTCAAAAATTAAATAGGAAATTTTGGGCCGGGAAAAATTTGTTACAGTATACTGTGCCCATGTTAAACGCCTATGGCCCGCTTTTTAATTAACAAACTGTACAAAAAAAAGGTGATAAATATTTCGGTTATTAGAATCTCTTGATTAATCAGTAAACGAAATTAGCAATTACCGTTCATTCATTTACATGATAAATGGAGTAATTTGTCATAGAGAATATTTATAATTATTAATAATTCACACTAACAGTAAATATTTGAAAATATAATCCACAAAATACATGAATAATTTAAATTATTGTGGTCATTATTATTCCTGTGATATAATAAAGCAAAAATAAAAACAAACTAAAAGTTGTATAAGTAAATATTTCATTAAAACTGCAAAAAAATCGATTTAACCCTCTATTATAGTCGCACGGACTTTATGATTTTAGTCGCGCGGTCTACCAATATAGACCGTTTAAATATTGCTTTATAACATCTGTTTTAATAAAAAATATTTAATGTCGCATTAATATTAAGTTTCTCGGAAGTTTTTTCTTCACATAAAATAAAATTTATACTGTAATATTATCATTCTGCATGGCTGCAAAATAAAATAGCAGTACATGTATAGTTAAACCTTTGGCAACATACTTTTTTATATACAAAATGAATGTTATTCAGGCAAAAAAAGGTGAAATAAGTTATATATATATATATATATATATATATATATATATATATATATATATATATATATATATGTAACAATTAAATAGAATAAAATAAAATAAAACTATAAAAAAATTATAACAAAAAAATGAATGCCAGATTAGACATATTTTTACTTATTCAAACATGCGGTGCACGTATTTCTTAAACGATATTTGCATGAATATTTGCCGCATTTCATGCTGTATATATGTAAAGATATTTTAATATTTTAATATGGTAAACATAACAACATTTGGCTTTTGTGGTGGAGCTAGAAAGAGTACGACCTTTTCAATTCTTCAGACCATGTCATCCAATTATTATTAGTCTCGCTTGGGCCTACACCCGTACAAGATCCAACTGACCCAGGAGCAAAGTTAATGACCATAGACAACGCCGTTTGTTCGCTGACTGGGCTTCCGAGCGTTTGAAAGAGGTCCCCAATTTTGACCGAAAAATCATCTTTAGCGACGAGGCGCATTTTTGGATGAATGGCTATGTTAACAAGCACAATTTCCGTATATGGAACAACGCCAACCCACACGAGGTTTACCAGGTGGTAATGCATCCACAAATAGTTACTGTTTTGTGCGGATTTTGGGCCGGCGGCGTCATTGGTCCGTACTTTTTTGAAAACGACGTTGGTGAGTCCATCACCGTCAACGGCGAGCGCTACAGATGATAACCGATTTCTTTTGGCCCAGATTGAACGATATGAAGGTAGACGATGTGTGGTTCCAGCAGGACGGCGCTACGTGCCACACAGCGGACGACACGATGGACATTCTGCATGAACGATTTGAGGGTATGGTTATCTCTCGCAGAGGTAACGTGAATTGGCCACCAAGATCGTGTGATTTGACCCCGCTGGACTTTTTCTTGTGGGGTTTCCTGAAATCGCAGGTCTATGCTAAAAAGCCGCAATCGACCGATGCCCTGAAAGACAACATAACCAATGTCATCGCTCAAATTCAGCCGGATCTATGCGGCAGAGTCATTGAAAATTGGACCACTCAGATCCGTGCCCATGTTATATTCCATACAAAATTCGTTAATTTCTCACACACAGCTTGTTTTATTCCATTTCAACATCGACGCGCCCTTATTGAAAAACCCTATATAACACAGTTAGTCCCGCGGTCTACAATGGTATACCACTACTATTTAAATTACAAAAATTCAAAGCACTACCCACGTAGTTAACAGCTATCCAGAACCACACTCGCGAAATTAATATGTTGCTTGAATTATTACTGTTTAATAGACCGCGAGACTAAGGTAGGGTTAAATACTTAAGAGCAATATAAATACAATAATTAGGGCCGTTTACTGTTTTTTATTATTTCTTTTCATGAATATTTGGTGATAAAGTAACTCGAAACATATTCTTTTTCCATTTAAAAGTGTTATTCTATTATACATTTTATTTTTATCGAAAATAAATATTATAATTAAGTAGAGATAAAGAAGGAATCATTGAATTTAACTCTAAAATATTTTTTACCAGATTTTCTAAATAAATATTTTACGAATTACTGTCAAATTTTGTATAAAGTATGTAAAGGAAAACAATAAAAATTTACTATCAAAAAGTAGCACAAGGGTATAAAATTTTCATGACCAATAAAATTAATGAATCTTTAAACTGAACAAAGGAAGGTATGAATTTTAAACTAGACAGAATATTTGGGTTTAGTTCTGTCTATATTTAATTATTTAACGGAAGCTTATTTCAATACTTAGAATACATGAAGTTCGCACATTACAGTGGGGTATCAAAATATTATATTTGAACTATATTAATAAAAACTAAATTTGATATACAGGAAACAATAAATTTGGAAATCCATGACATGGTATTTAATATGAGAAGAGATTTTTTAAAAACAATTTTGTCTGCTTACTATAGCATATGGTAAATTAATTTCCACTATCAAAATTTTTGAATAAAGTAGATGTGTTTAAAGCGAAGAAAGTAAAAACTATATTTATTATTCGTATTCATTTGTTTTAACGCATTCATTTTTCATCATGATACATCTATATTCATTTACTAAATATTTTTATTTTATCTAAAATTGAATGGTAGGTATTATGACACAGCTTTATATACTATTTCTTCGCATAAACATAAAATTAACCTCCTTTATGCTGTATGTAGTTCTAAACTTTGTTGACGCAAAATAGTTCTTTAAAAACTTCCCACAAATAGCTTTGAATACGGACGCTTTTTTATTGCAAAATAAACTAGAACTTCGCTCCTGTAAATGATTTCAAAAACTACTTTAGTCAGCTCGCGATTTACGATATTGAAAAACATGAGATGAATGGTATTAAATTTAAAATACATTATTATACTTTCATTCTGAACGGATTCCGTCCCTTGGAAAGAAAAAAGACACCATCTGGAATCAATTGGAAAATTATTTAAGTTTTAGCTGTGGCCCGTATACACGATATACACCCTGTTGCATAAAATCGTAAAACTATCAACAACTGGCACATATCAAAGATACAGCGTTATTCGTGATTCAGAAAAACAAATGTAGACAAATAAGTGTTTATTTCTTAAATGATGCTTTCTTTAAACTTACCTAATAGATAAGAATAATATTTGACCTTCAATTTTATCTAACAAATAAAGAACTGTATTAGTTGACATTCGAAACCTCAAAAAATTCTGTGTCATCCATTTTCAAAATTAATACATCTTTCTCGTAGGTTTACTGTTTTTGAAAATTAATATTATCAAAAATGAAATCCAATACTTCATCATCACCGTTGTACTGATTTATTATAATAATTATTAATATTAACAAACAGCTTATATCATCAAAACAATACAAACGTTCCATACCATATGTTCCGTTTCTCTTTCGTGTTTCCATTCGTGTGCACTCGGTACGATATTCTTTGGATAAAACTCTTAACTGGTAGTTTGACTGACTGTTAGTTATCTTGCCGTTACCGAAAATTTATCTTACTGGTAACTTGTAACCATAAGTGGAACAACGCAAACTGAAGTTATCAATAGAATAAATTTTAACCGAATGTTTAACTATAGATGGAACAACCGGCCCTTAGTCCATCATCTTTATGTTGGAGAATATTATCTTGCCTTTCTTACCTTTAATCTTTATATTCAATCGTAATGAATGGGTAAGTGAATTAGCTCTTCTATGACACGAATTTCTACTACCGAACTATGCATTTACATATAAATTGCCGAATTGAGGATGCTGGTTGAGTGATTAAGGATGATAAATCTGACAATTCAAATTCGATCCCTAACTATCTCTCTAACTGATCAAATACTTAGCTGGATATATTCAAAGTATAGAATACCTACATGAAAAAAAGAGCAATGTAGTATTTAACATACTAAGGCTAATTGAAAGTAAAATTAAAATTACCCCTAACCTTAATATGTAATGAAAATTTCAAGAACAATGTTATCATCTTCAGTAGTAAATTTTACACGAAACCATATTGCGAGGATAAAGAAAGATCAGAATTATTCAACATGTCAACCATGCCAGAGGTCCTAACAGTCCTTTTCTCAGTGAGTGATTAAGTTTACTTAACAGGTTAATCGTGCTAGAGGTAATAACATCGTGAAGTTGTTGAATTGTTAAGACCTCTGACATGGTTTACATGTTGAGTAACATATTCATACATTTTCATAAGCGTCGAAAAAGATCAATTTATGTGACTTCAATTTGGTCAACTCCACTATTTGAGAACAAAATGAGCTTAACATATGTATATGTCATAGAATATTAAAAAAATATTACTGATTAACGAATAACAATTAAGACTTTTTTGAACTACAAATCGCTTTCAATTTAAGGTAAAAGCACCGGTAGTTTGACATAGCACTTGTAGTTGACACTTTTAGTTTGAATTACAATCAAATAAACAAATTTCACTGTTTCCAATATAGCTTTTGCTGTTAATATACTAATATAACCATCTTTGTAGAAAATGTGTAACATTGATTAATGCCAAAACCATTACATTGAACAGTGGAAGTTTTTTGTATTCAACTTGCTGAACTGTTATATAAATCCTTAAGATAATTTTTTAAATCTGTTGTAATAACTCGTTAATAGTATGTACTAAAATGTTATTGTTGATAATAGATTTAATAGTAAGTGACTTTGTAAGATTATATAAAATAGTAGCGACTTTAGGTTATATAGCAGCCCTATGTGCGGTATGAAATACATTTTTGGCATTTTTTTTTATTAGTTCACACAACTGGCAATTGCTAATACAAGGCATTTTTTAAAAAAATACATTATTTCCATTATTTGATTTCCCATAAACGGACTTAAATTCCTGTATATTTTCAAGTTAGAAGAGAAAGAAAAGAAACAATTTAATGATTTATTGCCATATGGCTGTGATAACTAACTAAAATGTGAATTCAAAAATTCTGTGGCCTCCAATGTGTGAGTCATGTACTGGCGTAAATTGTTTCGCAGAACATAAGATATACGACATATTGTACAAGGTGTCTACTACTGGTACATTTATGTATCATGCTAATTTTAATATTGTGACGTTTTTATTTATATGGGTGAAGTGTAAAAATAAGAGAAATATTATTAATTAAATTAATACGTTTATTAAATAAATAATTAAGATAAATATTAAGAAGATAATAAAAGTAACTAACACTATAATTAAATAATTAACACAAATTTAAGGACTATGAATATTATAAGACACAAACACTAAGATTATTTATTTAAACAATTAACACTATTATTTATGTCACTAATTACATTTATTTATGTTCACTACTCGTAGACTATTTATTTACATCACCAACAATTCACGACACGACGCTTATTTGTATCAGACTTCTTTACTCATTGCTTCTATATCACAGACTATCCCGTTGGCCTCTCCGACGTGCTTATATACCCGGCGACTTTGTTCTAGAAACGACTAGAATACTCGCAGATAAACAGCATGCACAATAGATCACGTCATCGCGACCAGTCCGAACAGGTCTGTTACGCGCGGATATTCGGGCGCGGCACAGCGGCATCACAATATGTACGCCAACGAATTAAAGGTTTATTTGCGTATTAATTTATTATCTGACTGTTTGGCCCTACAAGAGGACCTTAGCAAGCTTGACTGCTATCTTAATGCTAATGATTTAACTCTTAATTTAGATAAATGTGCATGTATAACATTCTTTAGGAACAGAAATACATATGTTTATAATTACTGTTTCGTTGGAAACAATGTGAACCGAGTAAATCATGTAAAGGATTTAGGAGTTATCTTAGCAAATTAATCTTCGATTTACACGTTGACTATGTTGTCAAATAATCATACAAAATGCTAAGATTTATTTTAAGAATTGTGGATAAATTCAAAAGTTGTGGTACATTCATATCTTTATACTACTCACTTGTTCGTTCACATTTTGAATTTGCCGTTATTTATTGGTCACCTCTTTACCAAATATACACAAATTAAATTGAAGGAATTCAAAGAATTTATTTGTACATTTTAAGTAAAAAAAGTCCAGATAGTTCTATTGCATTAGCATCTATACAAAAACGTCGAACAATGATGGATCTAATAGTCTTATTTAAATTGCTAAACAATATCACTGACAGTCCAGCATTACTTAATAAAATAGCATTCACTTCTTAGAATGATATCCACAATAAATAACATGTTAGTAAAATCTAATTTTCCTGACATATTTAACTGTATATTAAGAACATGTAAGTCTTTTGTTCTTAAGGTAGTTTTATCGTGAAACCATTTTACCCAAAATTAATTGAAATTTTAAGTACATCTCAACTGAAGTATAATCTACCTGCTCTCAAGTTTTAAAACAATTGACCATACGCGGTACCTGAGATATTTGCAATTAAATTTGGCCTTTTTAACACGTGAAGAATAGGAAATGGCAAAATAAACACAACATTTTAAATTATAACTTTTATATCCATACCGACATTTAATCGAAAAACTAGTATGTTATAGAAAACTAATTAACGGATTTTATGTTGAAAATTATTTACCATCCAGATTTAATTTTATTGCCTCTAGAAAATTATATTCTGAAGATTCGATAAATAGGTAGAATTTTATTTGACAACCATGTACAAACGTTCCAGTTGGAGTATCAGTTAACACCCGCTTGGTATTAGCGAATAAGTGGTGATCTTTGATTAAAGGAATTTCAGACGTACATTCAAAGGAGATATTTTTTAAATTGGTATTTTACGTGAAAAGCATGAAAACTCTAAACAGTATAATACTACTATTGTAATTTTAAGAAAGAAATATATTAATTTGTTTTCAAGTTTCCATTTGTAGTAATTAGTATTATATCTCAAAATATCTTATTACTTTTATACCCGAATGTACCAATAAATGTCTAGGAGCGACGTTGCCACAGTTATTCTTCAACATTGAAATACGACACATGTGTATGTGTTAGTGCGAGTGGTACAGTTAAAAAAAATACTTTTCTACGGAAAAATAAAGAAAATTAATCTGTTACAGTGTTTGATATTAGCTTTTAACTATTTTGATGCAATCTGTGTAAATAATATAATGTTAAAAAATATAAGTTATTGCAAATATAAACTGCATTAGCTTAATTTTTATTTTGAACATAGAACAAGTTTTTGAATAGGTACACTCGAGTGACAACTACCTTAAGCACTGTACTTTAGTTTTTTCTGTGAATATAAAATTTATTTTTTTTCTGTTACTTTTCACTCTTTCAATTTAATTTCATTCAACTTCATTTAATTTAATATATGTACCTATGTATATAAATGTGTTGATATGTATTTGTTTTAACAATGATGTAGAATTTTTTTGCATGTTATTAGTGCTGCGCAGTTATTGGGAAGTGTCCTGTTGTACGGCCTTCTTCTTATAAATAAATGAAAATTATTGAAAATAAACCATGTTTTTAAACAACAATATTACACGTTTCCATTTCTTAAAGTGTCAACTACCGGTGTTTTTACCTTTGATTAAATTTTATAAAAGAAAAAATTAGAATAATTGTGGAGGACTTTCACATATTTAATCGTTCAGTGTTTTCTATTTTTTCGGTTTTATTTTATTTTGTCCGGTATTAATTTTTCAGTATAAATAATAATTGTGCAGTAAATAGATTAAAACGGTGTATTTTATCAAATGTCAATAAAAGTTCTTTATTTCTTTAAAATTGAGTGAACTTTCAAATGAAGTCAAAAAATTTCATTAAACCCTAAAAATAAAAAGTTTCTATTGCTTTTACCCCTACCACTCCTTGAGAACCAATCAAGAAGTGTTGTAAAAAATCTGAAAGTATAGTTGTTTTCATAACTTGTTCTAGTCCATGCATTGCACTGCCGTTTTGCGATTTGTTTTTATTATATTTTATATTGATGGTTATGCGATTTACGAAATAGTACGAAATATGAGCTTTGCATTTCTATTTGTGTATGTATCAGATACTGAAGGCTTAATTCAATAAATTTAGTTCAGGAGAATGCTCCAGTTCATAATAGCTGCAATGTCATGGGCCATGGTCGCTATTTATAATTCCTTTATCGTAATTTGTGGAAACCTTACAGAATAACATAGACATTAATCTGCAACAGATGTTAGCCTATTAAAATTGCTTGGAACAAAACAGGCTTGATGAAATAGCCACATACCACGATGGCCTTCAACAAATAACTAAGTGGGAAATAACTTAACATTTAGTTGTTTTTAGCGAAACAGATTAATCTAATTTAGAATGGATTAGTGTGAATGCTCTTCGCCTTGTACGTTTTCATAAGGAGATCCCGTAGCCGTTTTAGTAAAATAATTATAGGTTGCTATAATTTAAAAAATAAAAGTTGATAGTCGTATCTTGTAAATATGAATTTATAAAAAATATCTACATCTGCTGTAAAATAGTATATTTGAAATAATAAAACTTTTATATGAGCTATTTTTTCTATTACTCATCCTGCATGCATCTATGGCAGCAAAGATATGTGAAATGAAGCAAAAGTTGCATTAATAAGACAATACAATAAGGTAACGACTAGACACTTAAACGAAAATATGGTGAGAATAGTGCAATTTCGCACCAAATTGGCCTATTTAATGTTTATTCTAAAAGCAAAATTATAGTTATTTCTGCTAGAAATGAAGTTTAATTTTAAAAATAAACCTCATTTCGAAAACGTTCCCTCTAATAATTAAAACGCATAATAACTCTAAGTGTACTTATGTTCCCTCAGTTTATACTTGAATATTTGAAAGTAAAGATAAGGTGTGCCAATTGCGGTAATCTTGGTAAGAGCTAATATTGTCAAAGTTTTGATGATTATAATAATGAGAGACATGAAAGAGAATTCAGCTTTGCGTCGTTTACCAAAAAGTTTTCAGATTTATTAAATATTTACGGCATCTGATAAATAAAATTTTGCCATTATATTATCTAATTGGTTAGATAAGGGAAGTAATAATATCTACATCTTACATCAATGTGTTACTCAAAATAACATTATATGTAGCTAGATAAATCAAGTAATCAACTAGAATAACCCGAAAAGAGAAATTTACACACATTGGTTAAAAGTTAAAAGTACGACATCTTTGTTGTAATATAAAATAATATAAAAGTTATTTATGAGAAATATAATATTTAATGCCAAATTACAACATAAACTATATCGGTTTTAATAAGGTGGTTATTCCTTTGTATCTTATTCGATAATGAGAAAATATATCATCTAGGTATGTAGGTTACGTATTATATCATATTCCTTTGAAATATAATAATTAACAAATTTTAATCAAATGGAATGATCTTAGGTTTCATAATGGAAGGTATATTGTAACCTTGAAAACTGACAACAATGAACTAAATCCTTGATGTGTACCGTACCGCAATTAAATGAGTAACTATTTGCAAATTAAATTTTAATGTCATTTCCTACTAACGCAACTCTAGACTAGATACAGATGATGTGCTACAATGCCATTAGGCATTCTTGAGTATAGTCATGCGTAACAATGTAGAATGTGTTGAATTACAGTTTATGCACTAATCTATTTTCTTGACTATGATATTTGGGCACATTTGGCAGATTTCTGTGGTCATTGATCGAACGGTCAACAACTATGGAGGTCTTGGCTGAATGCAACATCTGATCTTACTTTTTTTACGGTCAGCTGGTAGTGAACAGTGCATTCAGCAGAAAAATGATTAACATGTTCGTTCAATATACTAATTTTGTCGTGCTATTACATATTTCCCTTAACTTTCAAGTTATATTACGTCATTACAAAGTTTATATATGAAATGTCATGTCGATTTTGAAAGTAAAATTATTTTGAAAATATTAAATATACAAATAAAAAGAAAGACTTTATAATTTTAAATTAAAATCGGGATAGCTTGCTTCCTTTAACTATAGGCCGTTTTAAGTACGTATGAAAATAGCAAATGGCACTTAAGAGCCGACCGTTTTTACATGCTTTAAATAAATAATTTAAATTTATGAAACCAAACTTTGTCAGTTCTAAATAATTTTATCTGCACCGTAAGAAACCAGATTGAGAAATTTTCTCTTTGCAAATTTGATGTGAATTTTGTTAATGGACATGGCCGGCAAATTCATATGTTTTAAATTATGAATTTAAATATACAATCTGGATGACATAATTACACCGACGGGACACCTTCAATATTATCAAACGTAATGCGTTGAATTTGTTCCATAGACCAAACCGTTTGTACATTCCCTAATCATTTTTTTGGACAGAACTGATAGTCGCCATGGAAATTTTCAATTGTTTTTTGTAAAACTGTCATTTCATATATGAGATCACACTTTCGACAAACCAGACAGGTCTTAGTTCATAATTTAATATAGTCTCCACATATCAAATATGAAAATATATGTATATATTTAAGTGTTCCATTTTCTTTGACGAGCAGTATACTTATTTAGATGGTATAACACTGCATATTTTCCTGAATATCGGAGCTTTCGAAACAAAAATAAAAAACACACAGAATGAGCAAGAACATTTCAACTTTTTATCCATTTAATTTTCATTACCATGAAATAGGAATTAGGTTTCATTAGTAACTTTTAATAGCAACAAATGTTTGCATGTTTCGAAAATTTTATTTGGTGTGATTTCATCAAAACTTCTGACACATTAACAAGGATCATAAAGTGAAAAATTCATAAATTCACGGGTGCTAATTGGTGTAAATTGGATATAAATTCTCATAATATCTAGCAACACATTACATGCCAAATTTAAACACCTGAAAATACATCACACTGAAGTTTATAGACTGGGGTTATGGATATCATTCATGCACATAATCCTGAACAAATAAATTATGCTAAGTTATTATATTACTGTATGGGGTCGCGTGGTTATATGAGCATAAAATATACAAAATGTATATTGGAAAATTTGGAAATTTTTCGTATACGAGGTCTGGCTATTAAATAACGAGACTGCTTCTGAAAAAGAGTTTTATTTTAAAAAATATTTTATAATCGAATGCTCCTCTTTAATGTACTCCCCTCCCCTCGCCACACACCGTTCCATTCGTTTTTTCCATTGGTCAAAGCAATGTTGGAAGTCTTCTTTTGTAAGAGAGTTTAGGAGCTCCGACGATTTTCGCTTCACCTCTTCCATCGACTCGAACCGGGTTCCTATTAAGGCAGACTTGATCTTCGGAAACAGAAAAAAGTCACAGGGTGCTAAACCAGGCGAGTACGGCGCGTGTTCGAGCACTGGATTGCCTCTAGCGGCTAAATAATGCTTCACAGATAGCGCATTATGGGCAGGTGCGTTGTCCTGGTACAAAATCAACGACTTGTTTTTCCACAACTCCGTTTTACAGTTTGACCCTCGGGAACCCATTCAGTCATCACGATGCCGTTGATGCCGAAAAAAAAGATTAGCATAGCTTTAAATCTTGATTTCGACATCCTTGCTTTTGTCATTCTTGGCGATGCAGGAGTTTTCCAGTGCATCGATTGTCGCTTAGTTTTAACATCGTATTGGAATATCCAGGTTTCATCGCAAGTGATGATGTGTTCCATCAATTCAGGCTCTTCATATAACCTCTCAAGAAAATCTGAGCAGATCTGTTGACGGACGAGCTTTTGGTCAGGGGTCAAATTTTTTGGGACCAACTTCGCACAGACTTTTTTCATGTTCAATGCGTCATGTAAAATTTTTCTGGCAGTTTCTTTATCGGCGTTTAGAGTCTCAGCAATCATCCGAATGCTCATACAACGATCTCCGCGCACAGTTTCATTGATTTTGGTCACTGTTTGCGGAGTTGAAACAGAGACAGGTCGACCTGGACGTTGGTCATCTTCGGTGCTCTCTCGGACTTCAGAAAACCGTTTATACCATTGGAAAACACGCGCACGAGCTAGAGAATTCTCACTATAGGCCTCTATCAACAACTTATAGCACTGAGTCGGAGTTTTTTTTAATTTAACGAGAAATTTCACATTGATCCGTTGCTCGTGTTTTTTCGTCACACATTGTTATCGGCACGAGAAAAAAACACGTTCGTTTCTAACCTCTATAGAAAAAATACTACTACAGGGACAAAAACGTGCTTTCGTACCGAAATAGTAGACACTTCCAGCTATCCAACGATGCAATAGTTTCCCCCCCTTCCTCTCCAGGACGCCTTCTGCGCGCGCATTCTCGTTATTTAACATCCAGACCTCGTACAGCGCACAAAACTCAACCCGCATAGTTTGTGCTATTGTCCTCGTATAAATATAAAAAAAAATCAATTATTATTTTTCATATTCGTTTATTATTTCAAATTATCAAAATATAATTTTGCTATAGCAAAAAATATTTTTTAGTGCTTAGAAATATTTCTGGTAATACGGTGCTCATTTCCCTACTTCAGAGTGATCATTTATACGATTTTGACATTTACCGCTAATTTAGTATGACAGCATTACTATTTCCATAGGTGTACCTTTCGAATTTTACATCTGTCATAAGAATAATCCGAAGAATCGTCTTCTGAATATGCTTCAAGAATAGATTTGCTGTTCATTAAAAGCCATAATTAAGCAAAATTAAAGATTTTCACGAAGGCATGAGAAACAAATATCAAACGAATTAACATACAACACTGATATTAATCAACTGTCAAACACCTGTCATCATCTGTCATAGTGGAATATAGTTTTGATGAATTATGGATAAATATTTTGATATTCTGAAACAAAAGTGGTCACGTGATCCCCAGCCATTTTCGATTACTCTGTAGTTTTCATTCTCAAGTAATCTCTGGATATTTTCCTAATTGTTAGAAAAAGTTATAAGTTGTCGCACGTTTTGGTAATATATTTTTATCTCCATTGTGGAATTAAATATGATTAATATACTAGAATGAGTTTTTTTCTTTATTTTCAGTAATAATTTTAAATGAATCATTTTTGCTAGCAGAGATTTTTAATTTTTTTAATTCATACAAATTTATAATTTGTACTTTACTTTAAACTTTTAGTATCGGGCCCCATCATATTTTTAAGCACGGGAACATTGTGTTTGCAAATGCAACTCTATGAATTTTCAATTAATTTTTTTAATTAAAATCAATTTTATTCGAGTAATATTCTACCGAACCCTCTAATTCCGTCAATATTTGTACAATGTCGGTTTGGAAGTGCTGAGATAGGTTAGAAATTGGAGAAGCTAGTAGTTTACTGACATCACACAGAAACTTAAATTAATTGATATAGAAAGGTGGTAATTAGATAATGTATTGGCATAGCAAATGCTGATGTTATTTCTGCTGATGTAATTTTGACAAACAGTACAAAGTGAAACCAATTTCGAATAATATTTACAAATTTACAATGACAGTTTTTGTTTTTCGACATAAGAATAAAAGTTTGCCATACGCGAACATGGCTGAGCGTTTCCAGCTTCTGTTTAGTGAGAAACAAGGTTGTTCCTACACGACTTTTTGGATGCATTCATGTACGCATTCATGAACCCTTTTGTGCGCATGTCTTGTTCATGTACTTATTCAGACGTATGTAGGAAACTTTGTATGGTTGGAACGGACATGATTCATCTGATTCAAATTCTAAATTACTCATTATGTTCACTTATGAAAACAGATAAACAATCACAGATTGTGCTTCAATAATTTTCATGTATGCGTCCGAAGTCTGTGGGAACAAACATACCAACAGTCCAATGGACTGTATAAGTCGGTTGGAACAATTTTTTAAAATCTCTTTTCCTGCGCAGTAACTATGCGTATATCATTTTTTGTTTTATGTATTTGATATGATATGGACAATAAAATAAATATTGTAAATAAATGTGTCATCAATCTGCTTTGAACACAGATATCGGTAATGAAAAGATGTTGACATATTCGTACCGTGCGGGCGTTCTAGACGTCTTCTCAAGAGCACTCATTACTGGCGTGGACAGTGCACCACAAAAATAGCAATACGATCAATTGTAAAAAGTAGAAACTTATGAGTGCTCGTTCATCTCGACATTCAATATAATTTTTATGATAGTAATTTGTAGTAACTCAAAATTATTAAATTGTAACCATTTTTTATATTTTATTGTGATTCAAATGTGAACAAACATCCACTGCTACTTTATGTTTATGTTAAGAGCTGCAAATGGTCAAACTTTTCCGACAAAGACAAAACTTCAATGACAATGACTAAAAAAAGAGTTTATGTTAAGATGCGGAAACCTAGTTTTAGGTTTGATTAAATAAATGTCTAAGTGCAGCACCACTTGCTTCACCCATTTATTTGTCTCGCAGACTACCAGGCAAATTTAAATAAATATATCTATCATCAAGATTTTTTACCCATTTCTGGATGTCATTCTGCTTTTATATGCAGGTGCAGACAGATAATAGCCTTTAAAACATAAATTACAATCATATATCTCAACGCGTTGATTCTAAATTTTCAAATCGCCTTTCGATATTTTTTGGTTGGTTGTGTATGAGTTTCGAAAAATATAACTTAAAAACAGATAAATATACTAACTTGTAGCAAATTATGTTATGGAATGAGGGTGTGGCGGATCAAGTAAACTTCAATATTTATCAAGTTATCCGCCACGTTAGCCTCGACCATTGCTGATCAGCTGTTCCGAGGTTACCTGGGAACAGCTGACAACAACAAAACAATTCTTATTTTGTATTCCTCGTTTGATATAACGTCAAAATTTATTAATAAAATTTAATTAAATATTTACAATATATTTACATCATAATTGTCCAAGTGTTTCTTTTACAATTGTAACGATTAGATTATCGAATAAAGATAATCCTTTCGTTACAAGGGCTTCCACTACTATAAATTTGGCCGTGGTTTCAGTGGTAAACTTGCAAACAGTGAAAATAATAATGATGATATAATGCATGATAACAATATGAATTTGTGTTATAAGTAGTTAATAATAAATAATAAAAGACAAACTCATAATAATGCTATTTTTTGTGATAAACTTGTAAGCAAATAAAGAAGAAATTGTTAAATAAATAACACATTTAAGCAGATATTCAATTTATTTTGAGAAATTTATTCGAGACGGCAATATTGAATGATTGTATATCATGGGCGTTAAAGTATTTCTCAGTCACATTCCATTAATTCAATGTAATCTTAAAAGAATTTATGTACGGTACCACAAAAGAAAAACATCCATCTCAATGCATCAAAGGAAAATATACATAAGACTGACAAGATTGTTGAAGGATTTTATCGGTAACAAATCAATTCAGTCAGAAAATTTCAGAGAATAGCAGCACTTAATACATAGCTGACGACAGCACTTTTTCACACCAAAATTCCATTACTGACTTATCATCACAATAAAAATATGAGAACACCAACACGTCAATGGTTGTTAAATATCGACATATTATGTTTATGGACTAAAAAAACGTAACTAAATTACTAGGTACATGAAATTTTCACTTAGTGCTGGCGGCGCTTGTCGTGTCATGTATGCCCCTATTTCACCTTGAACAACATGATGATTTTAGCATTTGAGAACTTCTGCTCTGCCTAATTTACAAGTTACGTGAATTTAGTTTGATACATGCAGTAAATGTTAGAATTTGTCATCGCGGGAGTATTCATAATACATAATTTAGCAATGAGTAGAGGCACAAAATTTATAGAATTGCAGGCTACGTACGAGTCAATAGAGTAAAGAATAATATTTTATCAGGTTGGTTTACCATCCTGTAATAATTATTTTCGTACAAAAAGTTCTAGTCACATACAAGCTGTGAAAACTGCTGCAAATGGACACAGTGATCAAAATACCAGCACAAAAATCTATGTTTTTCTTTTTCATAGCATCTAAGTCAGAGCTTCCCCAAACTTGCAACGGAAAACTTCCTAATTCCCAAAATTTTTGTAAAGTAGATAAATATCAGAGCTGGGCAGTAATTAATTTCTTTTGGTAATTAATTACTAATTAAATTACTTTTTCCCAAATTGTAATTTGTAATTAATTACTTTGAAAAAAAAGTAATTGTATACAATTACTTTTGAAAATTTGGTTTTTCAAATATTAATTACTATTTTGAACCAACAAGTAATCCCCGGGATTAGGGCGTAGCGTAGTTTATCTGCGTTGTGGATGTAACAACAGGTTACAAATGCAACTTGTCATGCGCGTTGGGACGTACGACGTACTTTGGACTTTACTTAAGTTATAATTTATTATTTTTTCTGAATCCTAATAGTAATAATATACTTTTCAAGGAATTTGCAATGTCTTCATATAGAGTTTTATATAAATCAGTTATAAAGTATTTTTAATAACCACATACACATATATACAGAGTGAATCTGGGAAGATGCCCACACTTTCAGCATCTTCACTTCACATCACTTTCTTGTGGGAGTGAGGCAGGTTTTCCTATCCTAAAAAGATATTGGTGCATCGACCTTTTAAAAAAAAAGAATTGTTCAACTTCCGAGTTGCATATAATTTCAATCCAAAAAGGTAGCTACGACTACGTCAAAATTTTACAGGGTCGGCAATTCTTCATAAATTTGTTGTATTACTCTTATTATTTTTATGGGGTCTCGTGGCCGTGTGCCTGAGTGTCTGGTCGCGAATCTGGGGACCCGGGTTCGATCCCGACCGACGCCAAAAATTACATCGCATTTTAATGGCACAAAATTGACCCCTATGGTGCACTCTCCACGCCAGCAATGAGTGCCCGTGAGGTGACGTCTGGTAAGCGCCCACACGGTACAAATATTCCATCATTATCGATATCTGTGTACGAAGCAGATTGGCACACCCAGCAATGGGTAATATGCCGTGATGAAATATTTATATATATTTATATTTTTATTTATGTTGTATATCATATTAAACAGTGTAGTATTATTTTCTGTTTTTTTTTATTAATGCAAGCTGAAAGATTTTTTGTAGTAAAGTAATTGAAAAAGTAATTAAAATGTCAATTACAATGCAAAAGTAATTGGTAATTTAATTACATTTCTCTAACAGTAATTATTTTTAAATGTAATTTGAGTATATTTTGGTTAAAGTAATTGTAATTGTATTCAATTACTTTTCGAAAGTAATTCGCCCAACTCTGAACATAAATACTTAAATCTAAGCGATGGAAAATAAATACATATTTATTAGCAATTGTTAACATTAATTTAACTAAAACAAAATGGAGTAAAAAATAATTTTAATGACAGTTTCTGTACTTTGATTTGGTTGCAGCATATTGAAAATTCCGTCTTACACAAATATGCGGTTGTAAAACGAAGTACAATAAGAATAGAGCATGTTGTCATGCTAGGGTACTCTTTTATTAAATTTATCCAGAAATCATTTACTGGCGGTTCTTTATATTTTTGTTTTAAATCAATGTGACTAATTAAATCAATTAGATTTATTATTAAAAATAAATTTGATAATTTTTCACAGAACACTTCTACACTACCTACTGAACAGCAGTGTTCCGTCAGAACGCTCACCTAAGCAATTTTCATAATTATGTAACAAAAAATAGACTCTAGTACAATTTATTTTTATTTACAATTGTTAAGAATTTTATTTTTATATATTTTGAATTTAAAAGTAAGAATAAGAAGATTTTTATTTAAAAAGGGCATAAAAGGCGTAAAATATAAACAGTACCTACTCATTTCATATTTGTCGATTATTTTGATCGGAACGTAGAGCCACTCCGTTGCTAAATTTCCTTATCACAAAATAAAATGACAATAATAACGTTCGTTCTAAATGATACTAATTTTGTTAAATTACCAAAAAATATTTCTTTATTTAATAAAAAAAAAAACTTCATTTTTTGTTTTGTTGAAAATGTTTAATAAAACAATGAAATATGTACAATGGTAAAAATTTCATTTGGAGATAGTTCCTTAATTTCAGAACAAAAGTGTAAATACAAAAGATGTTCACAATTAAAAAATCCATCCAATAACCTTTTATTCACTGATATAATACATTCTTGTCACGAGATAGACGCAAATTAAAATTTCCATCTTGAAACTGTTTACGGAGTGCCATGAGAAATGAAACAAATAAATGCAAATTTTAATTTACGTCTATCGTCTATCGCGTGACGGGAATGTATATGAATAAATTTGGACTGATTTGATGCACTTTTTAATTCTGATTAATTAATTTTGTATTTATACTTTTAATAGGAATGAAACTATTGCCAAATGAAAATTTTACCATTGTATTTCCCGGTAGAATTGGCGGAAGGTAATGTGTTGGCCAAATCAGATACTTTTTTGTATAAAATAAACCATATTATAACATTTATTTGACATTTGATTTTTCGTTTTTATAAAACAATGGGTGAGCTCTTTGTTCGTATCTCACTACTGGTGTAGCTCAAGCTTTTACCGTGCTACGGCTACATAGAAATCAAGTATGCTCAGTGAATCTAGCGCTAGCTGACAAATATTAGCATTTGATGGCTGAACGGACTGCTAGGTATCAACTGACCACAAAATTTTGCTCGAGCAGAAGCTAGCATGTGATTTCACTGGTAGGTGTTTTGTAATTTATAATGAACAAATACAGGATGTTAAACAACTGCGTAAAAAAATTAAATATATATATATATATATATATATATATATATATATATATATATATATATATATATATATATATAGATGGTAATTACTGTAAATAGTTATGGAAACGGATAGTGGGTTTGACAGTCAGAAATTTTGTAGGCTTAGTGAAGTACACTCTTTTTAAAATGTCAAGCTTTCGGTTATATTTTTAACCATCTTCAGGACAATTAGTTGAGATTGTTTTACATTTTTGTTTAACATTTACAAACATGTTGTTTCAAACGCTCCATGAGCACATGGTTATCAGACTGACAATGTGGATTTTTTTTTGAATAACATTAAAAATGTTGGCCAAAATGGTTATCATAGTTATGTTATAAAAGATAAAAGACAAAAACAATGAATATGAATTTAGTTTAATATATATATAATAATAATATTTATTTGCATTTGATAAGAATCATACAAAGGAGTAGTACGTACAGTTCATTTGAATTATATTTATTATGTATCAACATATTATTCATTTAAGATAAAGGATCTGATTTTGAGAGCAGTGTTAACGTAGTTATAGATATCGTAGATCTTGTCAGTAATGAGGTCGGAGAGGAGGGCTTTGTTGGTTTCATTTTCTGGGTGGATGGCCGTGTGTCTTTCCAGGAATTCTTGTCTCGGAGCGCTGAAGATGGGGCAGTGAAATAGAAAGTGTTGGAGGCCGTCTTTGTCGTATTTGTTACATATATATATACAGGGTGTTAATAAAAAAACTTTACACACTTTAGCAGGTGATAGTAGAGATGAAAACAAGAAAAAAATTCTAATACACTTAGGTCCAATACTCATTGGTTTTTAGAAAATTTATGTATGGAATTTGTACATAATACACAGGATTGACGGAAGGTATTGTGCTGGCCACATCAGATTTAACAACTAAGGACTCTAGGTGTTTACGATCAATTGTAAACAAAGTTGCAGCCGTCGTCGAAGAGACTCACGCACTTTTATTATGTATAGAGCGTTGATAGTGTCCCAGTTGAAAACTTTTGTTTTGAGAAGCAAATTCTTTATATTTCCTGTTATTTTGTTTCCTTTCTGTAGTGAACTTTTGATATGTGCATTAAATAGGCCTGAGGATTTTATTTTTAGGTAAGTGTACGAAGTAGTGGTTTTAATTTCGCTTCCTTGACATTTATATTGTCTGCTATTTTTTTTAGGTCTGCCACGGTGGAAATGCATGATCTGCGTTTTAGTAGCGTTGATTTTTTAAATTTAATTTATTGCAGTACGTCTCAAGAGCAGACATATATATATATATATATATATATATATATATATATATATATATATATATATATATATATATATATATTAAAATAAATTCATATAATTATTCAATTTCATTGTTTTTGTCTTTTAATTTTCATATTGTGCTACAATTTGAGAGTAATTAACTTTAAAACTAGCATAACTAAGTGCAGTAATATTTTCAGCTCAGTCGCAATGAGAATATTTTCCGGAAAAGGCTAGTAAAATTTTGAGTTAAACCACGACATTCAGAAGATAAATTCACAGGAAAAAGAGCAGGAAAAGCGAAGAAGGAAAACAAAGTTACGGAAGGTGTGAACAACGCCAAAGCCAGAGGCCATGTTTATTTTCCATCTGGAACCGGAAGTCGCCTGATTGTAATGACTCAGATCGGGGAAGTTCGTGTTATTATTTCACCTTCCATTATTTTGCATTTTACAGCAGAAGAATATTCGTAAGACAACAAATTTATTTTATAGTTACTGCGTATTTCTTCTAAATTCGAAAAAAATGGTTGGTAGCATGAATTTGAACTTGAAACCGGTTTTATAAATATTAAATCCCTGAAAGTAATTTAAATTAGCTTTATACAAATTAGGATTAGTCGGAATTTGGACAGAAGCGATAGTATAAATTCGAATGTCGCTAACGTTTCGGTTTATTTAAAACCAACCTCAGAGGATTCGTTGAGACAAACTAGGTAATAATCCAGAAATCATAACAAACAAAATTAAGTAAATCATTACAACGATTTTTTTGTAAATTTAAATTTAAAGTTGAGCAATACAGAAGTACAGAAGGTCAAAAATTATATGGAACAACACAAGAACAGTTGAAAATAAGTTGTTAACTGTAACTTTAACTATATTTCTTGTTTACAAGGCATCGAACCCGAACCGAACCTCAAATATATCTTTCAATTGAACCCGAGTCGGAACCGAACCGAGTATTAAAATTTGGGTTCAGGGTTCAGCTACGGTTTTGGTTCACTCTGAGTTCGAAACGTACACGTAATCATAATACAGCCGATAATCGACACTTGTGTTGTCTGTTTGTGAAAATTGTATTCGTGTTCTTGTCTTGCATAAATTCCGGCTTGCATTTTAAATTATTTCTATATATAGATTATTATTCCAGAAACATTAATTCAGTTTTCATTAGGAAGAACCGAACCTGAACCCAATAACTGAACCCGGAACAAAACCGCAAATTTTATTAATGTTTGAACCAGAACCGCATCCGAACCCATCTCTCAAAAAATAAAATAACCTGAACCTGAACCAGACCCTGTTTTTGGTGGGTTCGATGCCCTGCTTGTTTGTGAGAACAAAGCTAGAATATTGTCTACAAGTTTGGAGTCCAATCTATAATAAATACCAATGTACACTTGAGTCTGTTTAACGAAAATTTGTGAAATTTTATTATTACAAACTTCATGGACGGTATCCCAGTTTTGACACTGATTACAACATCTTACTTGAAGAAATTTACATAGTGTCTCTCAATAAGCGGAGAAAAATTCAGTCATCTCTTTTCTTGTATAAGGCTTTACATTGCATCGTAAATGATCCAGTTATTCTTGAGAAAATACCAATATTTGTTCCTAGGCATAATTCGCGTATTAAGGCAACCTTTTATTTCAGAACAGCGCGTACTAACTATGAATTAAAATCACCAGTTAGAATGTTATGTGAAAATTTGAATACCCTGCCACATTACATCGACATCTTTTTTGGCTCGTTCGTGAAGTTTAAGAACGCAGTATATTGTTACTAGGAGATATAATGCTTCAATTATTTTGTTATATGTATACTATGAAAACCGATATTATCTTCTAAGGTATTTTTTTCCTTTTTTGTATAAATAAAATAAAATAAATAAATATTTCATCACGGCATATTACCCATTGCTGGGTGTGCCAATCTGCTTCATACACAGATATCGGTAATGATGGATATGATATTCTGTAGGTGATATTTATAATAAATAAATAAACCGTCAAAACCGGTTGTAAACTGTTCTGTCTACTTAGCGTTAGATTTGATCACTACCGTATTTTTACCTTAAGTTGGGCACAGGCACTCTTCGCTTCTAGAAGGAAGGTTCATGTATACACTTACACGGTGACCCAATTCGGTTTGGAAGCGGTGATAGACAGAGATGAAATAGTTTTTCTTGTAACTGTTATTTTTGTGTTGCTTGTTGATGAATATTAGATGATACAGTCGCTCACAAACATCTATATTCTAGCGGATTCGAACCCTAAACTTTCATTATATAAACCAGCATATCATCCACTATTCTACCTTGGGAGAGATTATCAAAATCTACGTAGCAAAGTTTTAATGTCAAAACTCATAGGTACGTTCAATGACCATAAGTGCTACCTGCTAATGCTGGGTGCTGGTATTGCAGCGTACAAGTTTATTTACTGAACTGCATAAATTTGACATTCGCAGTAAAATAGAGGCGGCTGTTGCAACAAAACTTTGCGACAAAAGTAATTTTACCGAGGAAATTCTTGCAGCCGCGAAAACTTGCAGTAATATAAATACGCATTTCGTGAATTATGCAATTGAAGAAAATGAAGTGTACGTTGGAAACTTGTGAGGTTCGCTCTAGAATTATTGAGAATAAGAAAATCAGATACGCAATGGAAAATAAAATTTTAAACAATCTGTCATTTGAAACAACTTTGCGAAAAAGTTAGAATTTAGATAATCATTTTTTTAAAATATCGTTTTGAGTGAGAAAATGCAAATAATATATATAAATTATTACTGAGTATTTATAGGTTGACATTTACCGTGTTACAATTGTTTTAGTTAATTGTTTTATTTCAAGTCATAGTCATGGCTCACTATTATCTTTTCGACTAGGTATATAAAAAAGTGCCCCCTCATTTTACTTTTTAATAATGTAACATATGGATTATTTTACATGATTGTAAAACAAATTTGATGTACTTTTCAAATTTGTAAAAAATATAGTATGTTCCATTTGAAATTTCAAAGTTGATATTAATTACTAATAAACCGGAAGTGGTATCATGAATGTACATCCGTCATCAAATAGCTTACATGTTGCTGTATAATAAAAGAAATTACTAACTTAATAAATAAGCGAGATATATGCTGGGTCCATATATATATATATACGCAGTTGTTTAACATCCTGTATTTGTTCATTATAAATTACAAAACACCTACCAGTGAAATCACATGCTAGCTTCTGCTCGAGCAAAATTTTGTTATTTATTATTGCACAAATTGGAAAATTATTAAAAAAATTATAAATAAATAATTGTTGCAATTTCAATTTTTAAAATAATTACTAAAAAAATTAAAGAGCGCTCAATTTAAATTTGCATCGCCCCGTAAGGAGCCCTAGAGTCGATAATGGTTCCAGAGACAGTAATTATGTTACATCCTGGGTATGCGTCTTTCCATTGGAAACACTTAAGTTTGGCAATGCGACTGTTGGCTAGTTTAGGAATTACAGATGAAGAAAAGATTAATGATGTAATTCATGTTTATTTTGAAAGCATACAAAAGAAGATTGGTTGGAAGATTTTAAGAAAAGTGAAAAAAAAGGATGGTGAAGTGTAATATTGTTTATTAAATTTTCCAAATGAAGCATTTGCAGAAATTTATACTTATCTTTAAGACAAATATTATTGTTTAATTTCATAACAACATTAATATTCAATATGCAAAATGCCCATGTGATTCAAAATATTATTAACAAAATTCGCACATATTTTAAAATAATAAAGAACAAATGTTTTGTGACCGCTGTAAAACCGAACGATTTTGCGATCCATATGTATGTATATGGCGCACATGAAGAAATAGAAAAGATGAGATCGAAAGCAGAATATGTTCATGGTTTTATATTATGTAAAATTCAAACGAGAGCGGAATCTCATTGAAAGAGTAAGACTCGCAAAAAAACTGATAGGAATAACTGAAATTTGTTGACCATGGTAACACATTTACCCTTGCTATCATCAATAATCTTAAAACTTTCATACCCAGAACTAGGTCACGCATGAACTTCTTTCAAAATCTAGTTTCGATCAATATATTAAACGAAAATGCAATGCGGTTTTAAACTATTAATTTTAACGCTGACATAAAATTTGAAATAAAAAATTATAATAGTTATAATTTTTATTTTTATTTCATACTTACATTAGAAGTTATTAGTAAAAATAAAAAAGCAGCAATATTTGATTTTTGTATGTATCTAGTGACTATAAATTTCTCAGGAGGAGGAGATATATTTTGACTAATGCGGCAATTTTGCTCTAATTTAATCGACTTCGTATGCTAAGATTACCGGTTGAGGCTAGAAAAACGGGCACCCAGTATTTTTGTGATTTTTTTTCCACATTGCAATATTTTTTGTGTTTTGAAAGTCTGCGTGATTTATTATGCAAAATTTTCAGGCGATGCTGATTTCTTATTGGCTAGCCGGAGCTGTACAGCAGCAGGCGTAAGGCAACGCAAAAAGTTGAAAGTTGGTTATGTTTCTCTGTACCTGCAGTGCATTGCTTTTACTTTACGGCGTTATGAATCATCTCTATGCCAAGCAGCATAATTATTTTTTGTGAAAAAAACCATCTCGATTTATTTTATAAACTGCGGTGGCTGATAGCAAAAAGTTGCTTGAAAACAATTTTGTATGAAGTTAATTAACAATTTTAACGAATATTCGCAATAATCTATTACCAGTTTGTACTCTGCATAAGTTTTACCAACTTAAGTCATTAGCAATGGGGACGTACACATAATAATTAGCAAATTAGTTATTTATTTTAATACATGGATGTCATCATTTGAAAAATGTTATTAAAATAAAATAACTAAATATATCATCACGGCATATTACAATCAACATTTTTTCTGGAGATCACTTTGATTTTTATTCTTTTTTTTAAATTTAGAATCATGACGTAATGGGGTATGTGACCATATTCGAATTTCAATATAAAAGTCATAAAATATAAAATACTAACCTCTTATTATAATAATAAAAACTAAATATTAGTCTGTATGGGATCTCATGGCCGTATGCCTGAGTGTCTGGTCGCAAATCTGGAGACCCGGGTTCGATCCCGACCGATGCCAAAAATTACATCAAATTTTAATGGCACAAAATTGACCCCTGTGGTGCACTCTCCACGCTATCTATGAGTGCCCGTAAGGTGACGCCTGGTTAGCGCCCGCACGGTACAAATATTCCATCATTACCGATATCTGTGTATAAAGTAGATTGGCACATATCCCAATAGTCAGTTTTAACGGGCTCTAGTTCTTATAGAAAGCATGTAAAGCAAAAATTATTGCCAGATTTACTATCTATGTGGTTAGTTCTACTATCGGTTAAGCGTTGGATGCTTACTTAAATAACACCCAGTGGCTCCAATTATGTATTAGCGGAATCTACTGTTTAAGAACAAAATGAACATCAGTGGCGGCTTGTCAGGGTAGGCAGGTGAGGCAGTGCCTCACCAGAAAAGAAATAAAGCTGCACGTAAAGTAGTATGTAAATTAAATTTTAACTTATTCCGTTAATGCTTGTCTTTATAAATATCAAAAGAATAATTTAAGCCACGACCATAACTAATATGTAATGCAGTTCACCTAATTTACACCCTATAAAGTGTTTCTCGAAATGAATTGTATAACTGCCTAATGTTTTTGATAAAGCATTCATTCCGCTAAGAAATACGTGCGCTAGACAAAGAGTTGTTTGAGGCACTGCTTCAATTGATAAATTCAATAAGTGCGTAAAAGATAAAAGATAGTCGCTTTACCTTCCACGCGGCCCTATAGAGACCGTTACCATACATTAATACTATCAACGCCACGTACTGATAAATTTTGTAAGTAGGTTCACGACATTACTGCATATTTTTGCAAGCAAGATTAATTAATATTAGCTGCAAATTGCATTCAACAATTAACAAACATAACACAACCTGTCTTGTCTAGCATTTTTATTATAATAGGCTCTGGTTTGCGACTGATACGTATTGCAATAAATATTTAATTCTTTTACTTTTTTCGTTGTTTTTATAGTTTACCCACGTAGGTAATGTTTTTGTAATTTGAATTTTAGTTGAAAACAAAAAACAAATAATGGCTTCAACTTCAACTTTAAAAGAATTGAGTGACAATATAAGGAATTCTGAAGATATTTTTAATTTTTTAATTAATTTAATCAATTGTCTTATGAAGATAAACTATTTGTCAAAGAATTTCTTAAAATGTTCTGTGATCTGGCAAATTATTTTTGTACATGAGAGGGGAAAAATATGCATTTGTACATCCCTTGAAAAAATGTTACTTTCAATTATAAGGCATTTCACCATGAATGTAAAAAAAAATTCGCTTTTTTTTTCTAAATACCTTGCCTCACCAAAGTTTTAGTGCACGAGCCGCCACTGATGACCATATACGTCATAGAATATTAAAAAATTATTAGGAATTAACGAATAAAAATTACGACTTCCATAATTATTATTCTTTTCAATAGTGAAGAATTCCATTGTATGAAGCCATCCGCACATTTCAAAATTATTCTCACATATCAATTCTCTCGAATAGTTTAAATTTAATATAATGAGATAAGACACATCGAAATGATCTTTCCTGTTAGCGAATAGAGATGCCGTTATATTTTCATTGCTTTTCTTAAACATAAAAATCCAATTTAGAATAAACGTTGTTGACAATGTAGCAATATACTCGTATGTGATTGTATAATGAATATGATATAATACCGGTCCGCACCATGACTGTTATTTACTAATTTCAGCTGTAGTAAACAACAGTAAGCGGTTTAAGCGTTAAAGTAATATATTATAACTAATTTGCTCGTCATATTACAAACAGAGCTGTTTGACATTCTTGCAAAATGACTTGTGAGGGAATTACACATGGTGTTAATATCCGCGTCTGGCGTTAAGTGCGTTGCACATTGTTTTGACACATTGCTGTTTCATTATAAATTGCACGCGCGTGCATTGACCACCTCTCTAACATTAACCATCTAGTTTAATATTCTGATAATTACTTTCAACCAAAATCACTCGTATATAGCCCACAGTTTAATTTTGATCTTTTTCACTTAAAACCAGTATTAGGCGACCTATTTTCCCTGTAGTTTCAGCCTTTTTTATGACAAACATAAATGATGTCATAGTATCATTAATATAACTGTTTCTAATGGAATATTCTAGGTATTTCATACAAAAGAGTTTTTTTCAAATGTCGTCTGTAGTGGGAATTTTTGATTGGTTAGAAAGATTATTTAATTTGGCATCGAAGAGTACCTAATACTTTTATTGAAATATTTACAAAAGTATAATGCGATGTCATAGTTGTTACTTCTAATTTATTAAAAACAGTAATCATGGAAACGCATTCAGTAGCTCAGTTAGTTAGATCGAGACACTGTAATAATTATTCACGAGTTCCAATTCGGCCCTGTTTATGTTTTTATTTTATAAAATGTGTTATAAAATTAAAACAAATTGTTTGGTAAATAAAGTATCTTTTTAATTTTGTAATTTATTTAATAATACATTTTATAAAACAAAAACATACACTGGACTGGATTTGAACTCGTGCGTAATTATTACGGTGTCTTGATCCAACTAACTCAGCTACTGAATGCGTTTCCATGATGATTGTTTTTAATAAATTATAAGGAATAACTATCACATAATACGTTTACAAATATTTCAACAATAAGTAATTAAATTAGGAATATTTAGATACTCTTCGATGCCAAATTAAATAATCTTCCTAATCATATGAAAAACTCCCACTATAGTCTTACAGAACAGATGATATTTGAAAAAAAAAATCTCGTGTTAAACGCCTATATCACGGTTCTCAGTATTCACTCTGTATGCAGCAATAGCCATTGCACGAAAAGATATACAAATGTTTAACATTTTCAGAATTTGTTAGGTATGATTTTTATGTCATTTTTCATTCAATGTTTTATAACAGATTAGAAAATGCATGACAAAAATTAAATTAATTAAATTATAACAATAAGGCCCGATTGTTCCAACTTCAGATAAAGTAGCAGTTTAATATCTATTAGTTAAATTTATTCTACCGTCTTAACTAGAGAATAAGATTTTTGGGTTGCTCCATGATGTTTTATTCTCCAGATAGCTAACTGACAGATTGCTATCAGAAAGATTAAAATTGTGTTACGGTAGAGTTATTTTTGAAGAGTTGACAACTTGGCTGTAACAATTTTAATAGAAATTTGGTAACTTTTCCGCTTATCTGTGTTTTGGTGTAGTTGTAATTTAAACCACAGTTTGAACGTTTAGAAAAAAAGATAAATACGACTTGCAAAAATGAGTGGTGAAAATTATAGATAAACAGAAAGAGCAGTTTATTTTACTACCGCGGAAATATCTAATTTAATTAAATTAGTCGAAAAATATAAAATACAATTGAGTTCAAGAAGACTGATTCCGCGTCTTGGAAAGAAAAATGACATCATCTGGAATCAATTAGAAATTATTTTAGTTTTAGTTGTGGCCAGTATCCACGATATACACCCTATTTCATAAAATCGTGAAGCTATCAACAACTGGCATATCGAAGATACAGCGTGATTCGTGATTCAGGAAAACAAATGTAGACAAATAAGTGTTTATTTCTCAAATTATGCTTTCTTTAAACTTACTTAAAAGATAATGTAACGTTTATATTTATATGGGTGAAGTGTAAAACACAGACAAATATTATTAACTAAAAGAATACGTTTATTAAACGATATATAAATAAGGATTAAATATTAAAAGATAATAAAAACAACTAACACTATGATTAAACAAATATTAACACTAATTTAAAGACTAAGATTATTATAAGACAATTAAACACTAAGATTATTTATTTAAACAATTAACACTACTGTTCGCTGGCTTTGGCGGCGGGTTATATACCTGGCAGATTATTTCTAGACCCTTCTGGAGAACTTCTAGAGGTAAACAACATAACACAATAGATTAGCACCGCGACCTGTCCTAACGAGGGCGCTGCGCGCAGAGACAGTGGCGCCAGCCATGGCGCGGCGGTGGCGAGGGCTACGGAGCGGCGACGTTACAATAAGAACAATATTTGGTCTTCAATTTTATCTAACAAATAAAGAACAGTATTCTTTGCCATTTGAAACCTCAAAGAAATCTGAATTATCCCGTTTTTCAAAATTATATCTTTCTCGTACTGTATACTGTTTTCGAAAATTAATATTATTAAATATGAAATCCAATACTTCATCATCACTGTTGTACTGATTTATTATAATAATTATTAATATTAACAAACAGCTAATATCATCAAACGTTCCAAACCATATATTCCGTTTCTCTTCAATTCGTGCGCACTCGGTACGATATTTTTTGGATAAACTGTTAACTGGTAGTTTGACTGACTGTTAGTTATCTTGGCGTTAACGAAAATTTATCTTACTGGTAACTTTTAACCATAAGTGGAACAACGCAAACTGAAGTTATCAATAGAATAAATTTTAACCGAATGTTTAACTATAGATGGAACAACCGGCCCTAAAAGTTGTACAAGTTATATGTAGATTGTAACGAATTTTGATAGATAAAATGTCAAACATTTGTATATATTTTTGTTCAAATGCCATGGCTAACTATTAATACGAAATTGAATAAATTTAAAAATTATCTTATGGGATTAAAATATTACATAATTTACGTATATTATATTATTTATATATTTAGTTTTTTATTAAATGTAAGTATTTAGTACTATTACCAAGAAAAATAAATCACCGTTTTAAATGAAAGAATTAGATATAGTTCTATTCGAAAAGTTTGATGCAAAAGAATAATGTGACATCATTTTCACGTCACGTCATTCATGTTTGTAATACAAAAGACTAAAGTTGGATGGAAAAACTGAACGTCTGACACTGGCTTCCCAAATGCAGAGATTGCATATTTTTCATCTCTCCATGTAACATTCTGAGCTAGCCAGTTTTGACCATGACCTACAATGATATTAAATATTATGAGTACTCACATTTTTGGGAATTTTTATTAGGACCAAATTGATATTCTATATCAATTCTCCAGGGAAACCTTTTTCTGGGACATACTGAATAAATAAATATAAATATATCATTACGACTTTTACTCGTATTTTTGACGTGGCAATTTTATTTTTGTATTTCATCTTCCGAGGGCAAAAAGGATACTCTATTCCAATGGAGTGTTCGATGCTGCATTTGAAATAGAGTTGTCCTTTTTTTTGTACTTATACAGTTTAAAGTAAATACATACAGGGTGTTTCACGGATACGGGTCACCTCGGTTATTATCTTTGTTATTGAGAATAGAAGAAAATGACTCAAATAAAAGTTGTAGTAGATCAAGGGGTACAGTTATTTATTGAACAAAAGATTTTTTTAAACCAGTGGTTCTCAAACTATAATATATATTTTTTTTAAATGATATGGTATATATATTTTTAGACACATTTGATAGAGTATTTTTCTCTGAACTTAACCATTTAATCATTTTATACATAACAAAAATATTGAGGAAAAGTCAATTGAAATTTAAATAAATTTTATTTTTATAATTACTTTTCAGTAGGCTATGCATGAAAAACAAAAACTACTGTCTGTTATTTTAAAGCTCAATTGTTGTTGATACATAGCTTACTGAAAAATAACTATAAAAATAAAATTTATTTAAATTTCAATTAAATTGTTATGTAAGGATGTAAAATGATTACATGATTGAATTCAGAAAAAATACTCTATCGAATAGACCTATGCTATTTAAAAAGAAATAAACTTCATATTATAGATTGAGAACCACTAATTTATAAAAAAAAACTTCAATAAGTGAATGTCCCCTTCAATCAACTTTTATTTGAATTCCCATTAATAAAGAAACTAATCGAGGTGTCCTGTATTCGTGAAACATCCTTTATATCGTTAGACCTTTTAATCATTGTTTGACGTGGTATTCATTGGTGAATTCTATTAAGAAGATTAATTCATTCCATCGTATAAAATAAATACAAAAATAAGGGTAACGAAATCTTTTAAAAGGTATTAGGTATTGTATACTTCACAGCCGGATTGTCAACCCTAGCAGCTTACTTAGCTATATACGTAAACAACATGTAACCAATGTAAACAATGATGTTAAATGTAGACAATACGTAAAGAATGTAAACAATGTGAATTTTGTATTATTGCACATACGCAATGGAGGTGTAACAAAATAATAATAATAGTAAAAAAACTGCACAGCAGCACAATACCTTCCGTCAATTCTGTGTATTATGTATAAATTCCATATATAAATTTTCTTGCAAAATATTCTAAATTTCCAGTAAAATTATTTCATAAACAAATTATGCAAATTGCACTTGACACTAACATCTTCTTCTTCTTCGGCTTTCTCCATTCGTTAGGGGTCGCTATTTTTTATTTTCTTCTTCCACTCATTTCTGTTTTACGACATGTTCTCATTCAGTTCCTTTTCTCTGAAGTCTTCCGCAATACATTCCTTCCATCTTATCTATGGTCTTCCTCTGTTTCTACAACCTTCTATTACTAAGCTATTCATTCTTCATCCAATATATTCATTTCTTCTCATGACATTTTCAAACCAGTGTAATCATCTCGATTGTATCTTTCTAGAAACACTAGAGTTATTCCTTACCTATCTACATATATATTAGTAATTTCCATGTTTAGCATAGGTGGCTGATTTATAAAATTTAATTTCTTTAAAATTCTTTAACTCTATATCTATTGAATATGAAGTATAAAATGCAATCAAATCGTATAGAGAACAATATATTCTTTAAGTTATATTAACGTTAAATGTCAATATATCAAATTTAACTGTTAAATCTTCAAATAAGGCTACTCCCGGTTTACCAATTATAACCAAAATCTAATCAGTTGTTCTTCTGGATGTAAACTTGAGGAATACGAAAAAAATATAATTTTTGGAATCGTGGTATTTATTGAAGTTATGCGATCCGAAACTTTCGTCACACACACAGACACACAGACACACATACATACACACACACACACATACACATACACACACATGCATACATACAGACATCATCGTAAAAATGGTAAAATCGTATTATAGGGACCCTAAAACATGCTTATTCACTAAAAACTCATCATTGAATTTTTTGACCAAAGACAATACCTTCCTTACCTAAAGGTGACGGAAGGTAAAAATATATCATCACGGCATATTACCCATTGCTGAGTGTGCCAATCTGTGTAAGTTTAACAAAATGAGGATAATTTCGTATTTATTTTGACGGTTAGAGTCATTGATAATAAATAAATAAAAGTAGGAGACAGAAAAGAGCGTAGATAATATAAAAAATTTGATGACTATATCATTGTCTAGGCGTAGACAATAACGAAATTTACGTGGTATAGTTTACAAGCACATAGAAGATAACATGACATGTATTTAAATCCGATTTTTCTGAACGCATATTGAAAATACTTTTCCAAAAAATCAAAATTTCATTAATACACTACTGCCCGGACGTCACCCGTAAATCAAAAGTTTTTTTTTATTATAATTTTCACATATACATTTTGTATACAATATACGTTAATAAAATGAGTTTATTTAGGCATGCCCACGCATTTTTGTACGTTCTTTGTGTTACATTGTCCATAGTGGGCGGAAATATTACACGTTATCACCGACGTAAAATTTAATAACGTCTTTATGGCACCGAAAGCTATTTTATTTGAAAGAATAGTAATTAAAAAATACGAACGTAATTGAGCTGTCATTTAGTGGATTTAGTAAATCGCCCAGCCTATGTTCGAGACAGTTTTGATACAATTTTTGGGTAAAGAATTTTCAGTTCACATGCTTTGAATAAACTAGATTGATGTAGGTCTAAATTCAGGTTTGTGTTAAAATGGAATTACCGTATTCAAATAATATGATATAAATGAAAATCAGATCTGTAAAATAATTTTGTGGTTACATGTTACATGGTGAAAGAAGTTCGGCGATTTTTTGTTTTTACATGAAACACGTAAAAAATTAACATTTTTATAGGAAAACTGCTTAAGTCTACAATATATGTATATGAGCTGATGCCTGGTAAACGTCTTCAATAATACAGATATATCCTCATTACCGAAATCTGCAGAAACATGCTTTAGTAATAAATTACTGTGTCGTTACCAGTACATACCCTAACCCTATATTTAAAACTAATATTATAATTATCACGAGATGTTAATATAGTTTGTTTCACGAAAGATGACTATTCACTGTATTTCGTATGCATAGGCATGCAACATGAAATATTTTATCTGAAAAAAATAATTGTACTTTATTTGAAAATTATGTTTCTTTTTAAATAATGCCCTTCTCAAAGATTTGTGTTTTTAACCTGTTTCTACAAAACACAAAAAAAACATGAACCTGACGTAAACCATGGAATAATAATTTGATTTAAATGTCAACGTCACAGGGCAGTGTAGTAGATAATTAGATATCTGTAACTCTACGACATACGTCTTTATTATTTGTAATATGTTAGAAAATAATGTCACCATTTACGTATATCTGTCACACAGCATCAATTACATAGACATACATCAAATAATCTTTCTCTTTCTAACATGAAACGTTGCTAAGCTACTGCTGTATAAAGTGCTGTGTATTCTTTCTTTGAACAAGTGAGCTTGATTAGACATCTTTCGTGAACCAAAAAAATCATAAATAGTAATACTTATTGTGGATTTAAGAACATTAATTTTTTTTAGAAAGAAATGTTTAGAAGATACATTAAATTTAATCAGTGACAAAACTCGTCGAAAGCATCTTTTAGTGACTTTTTTTCGAAATCTCATTTTTCTTTTAGCATTTTTACTCCCCCATAAATTAACGAATCGTTTGGGTATTTTCGTAATTATTTGATCCACTAGTAATGGCAATGAAACAATGTCAGTTGTCAACTTTTTCAAATAAATTGTGACAATAACAAATAAATCAACTAAAAATTGTTGTTTAAGACTCTTTGGTCTAAAGGGCGCAGCGACGAAATGCAACCAAAACGAACACAGGAATGTTCCTTGGCTGATACTGTGAAGTTTAATTGATAAAATGAAATTAACATAAAAGAGTTTAGTCGTTTGTTAGTCGGCTATGGATTCCATAAACAGGAAATAAAATTGACAAAATTATTTGGAAGGTTTACAAAAAAAAAGTTACTAAGAAATATTGTAGTTCTCGGCGAGACGAGAAAGCTATTTCAACTTACGAGACGAGACGAGATTTACATATCGAGATTCTCGAATCTCGAAAATTATTGCGAGATTTCTCGACAATTTTTTAATTTTTAAAAATACATTTTTTAAAAAATTTATTGTAACATTTTGTAAATTTATATTAATTATCCTGTTTTTTTTTCTATAAATTTAAACAGGATCGTGCTAAAATTTCTTAAATAAAACTACTTCCTTTCTTTCCTGACGTCACAGTGATGTATTAACGTTCACTTACCTACAAAGTGTTACACCCAGTAATGGGTAAAAAGCGTTTATTTTATTTTAATAGTTTATTATTTATGGGGATTCTTTATAATAAATAATGTTTAAATAAGCAAAAGATACACTTACAAAATTGAAGTCACGTGAAAGAGAAATTCGTATATTGTCAAAAAAATATTATGAACGGCAATCAAAATTATGTTTGATTTGTCATAAAATATGTAAAATCGATGAAAATTTATTGAATAAATCAAATGTATTAAAGATGTTAATTTATTTTGTCTGTAATACCAGGTCTTGAATTGTTGGTAAAACTAATTATTATTACATTTTTCATTAAAACAATAAAACGATTGACAGATGAAACAATTGCTCGCTAATCACTATTAATCATTTGTTCATGCTACCAGCCATTGTGTTTTGTAAGACTTTAAATAAGTATTACTTGAATTTATTTAACCCTTTACATACAGGTTGTTCCAATACTTTAGGAAAAAAATTAAATAGCATATACCGCATGATATATTGATCATGTCAGATATTTATTTTAAAATTCGTAAAACTAAAGACTTGGTTCTTAAAGTTTATATTTTTAGTGCCACTGGTTGACACGATTTTTTACATTTTTTAATAACAATAATTTATTTGTTATTCTACACTAGTTAAGTGAATAAATAATTCATTATGATTTTTATTTAAATTTCGCGTCGACCAGTGAAACTATACAGATCGGCTCTCAACCGACAAGTTCGGGCTAATATTAAGACCGCTGTTTGTTGTTTATTATTGCTGTCTTTTGTCAGTGTATTTGTTACCTACAAATGAGAATGTCTTCTGCTGGTATTAAGTGCAATTCTCGTTAAAAACTTTTGTTGGGGGAGTTAAAATATATTTATTTCTTTTAGTGTAAAACTAACTTTTGTGATATGATTTTTTAATGTGTGATGGTTTTCAGTGGACTAAATAGTGAGATAATTGAAATTTTGTCCCAATAAACGTTCCTAGTAACAGTGATAGCTGATTTCCTGAGATACTGAGATCTTCAATGCCTCTGTTGGCCAAATTGGATTGATAGTAGGCGAGGTTGGTGCATCATTTATTTCATTTTATTTTATAATTCTTCTACAGCTTATTAATATATGTCAATAATAATATATTGCCTCACCGAAAATAGATAATAATTATAAAAATATATGATCAATTTGACAAAGTTTATTTGTCTCAAATAATTTAACTATGTTTAAAAATTATTTCAAGTAACATATATTAATACCTTTTAACTATGTTCGACATAATACTTGTATACAAGACCCGTCCCATGTCAGTTGGCCTACCCTCTTTAACTTCATTATAGCAAGTTATGTTTTCTAAAATATTTTGTTTGAATGTACTCAGCAATGGGTAATATGCCGTGATGATATATTTATTTATTTATATATCAATATTTTGTTCGCATACGTTGTATATATATATATATATATATATATATATATATATATATATATATATATATATATATATTCTAACCTATTATTAACTAATTGTTATGTACGTTCTTTTTTAATTTAATTCATCTCAGCTCAAACACATCTGTTTGTACTATAGGTGTTAAAGAGATAGTGCTATTTGACTAATTTTTTTAAGCACTCTGCATATTATTTATATGTATTTACGATTATATATAGTATATCAAAATAAAATGCATATTGGATTTATTAACAAAAAAAACATCGAGAAATCTCGTCGAGATTGTCGGCCGAGACGAGACTCCATTGTTCGAGACGAGAAAAAATCGAGACGAGACTTAATTTCTTGTCTTCTAAATGAGACGAGATGAGACAATGTAGTTTCCCGTCTCGATCGTCTCGTCAGAAACACTATTTGTAGTCGGTTCTTGGTGGAACATATTTATAAATAATAATAAAAATAAATAAAAAGAGAATTCTAGACTTTCCACAATTTTTTATTCACAAAAGTAACGTCGTTTCGACTTTTCAGTCATCATCAGACTACACAAGAAATAGTATATTGTGCAACAAGTGCAGAAAAGCACCTATTGCCCACGAGGTGTGAAAGTTTCAGCACGAGACGAAGTCGAGTGCTGGAATCATACAAGTGGGCAATAGGTGTTTCTGCACGAGTGGCACACTCTACTTTTTCTACGACCACACTCTTTTGTAAGATAAATAATTTATTTTTAATAAAAAACATATAATTGGTAAGTCGTGGGATAAAGTGTGAGAAATAATTTCTCACACTTTAACCCACGAAATGATTAACTTTCGGACTTTGTAAAGCAAGGGAATGTGTGAGAAATAATTTCTCACACTTTATCCCATGACTGTGGGAAATTAATAACTTTCGGGTTATGTAAAGTATGGGAAAAGTTCAATTTTCTGTAGTGGTCGTGGGAAAACAATTTTGTGTGATTTAAATAGGTTGGATTACAATTGAGAAGGGGATATTGGCTTATTTCTACCTGTTCATTGACATTTCTATGAATTAACCATATTTCTTAATCTCTAGGTTTTCCAAGTTTATGAATGTAGGTACTCTTATATTGAGAAGAGGAGAGTCACTTATTTCTAACTTTTCATTAGCAATATTTTCTTTTGAATTCACAGCTTTTCTAATTTCTAGGTTTTCCCAAGTGTTCAATTTACTTCCTTTATCTGCTATATGTAGAACACTGCATCATTCATAAACATAAATTCAAAGGAGATTTTGATATAGTACATATAGAAGATAAAGAAAGTAAATTGAACACTTGGGAAAACCTAGAAATTAGAAAAGCAGTGAATTCAAAAGAAAATATTGTTAATGAACAATTAGAAGTAAGTGCCTCTCCCCTTCTCAATATACGAGTACATTCATAAACTTGGAAAACCTAGAGATTAAGAAATATGGTTAATTCATAGAAATGTCAATGGACAGGTAGAAATAAGCCAATATCCCCTTCTCAATTGAAATCCAACCTATTTAAATCACACAAAATTGTTTTCTTGTATAGTCTGATGATGACTGAAAAGTCGAAACGACGTTACTTTTGTGAATAAAAAATTATGGAAAGTCAAGAATTCTCTTTTTATTTATTTTTGTTATTATAATTACTAGTTATTAACTCGCATAGAAAAGCTTTACGACCACAGCAATGATTTGATGTAATTAGGCTGATTTTCACGCTAGTGGTTGTAATATCGTGTTTACTGTTTACACCTGCTATAATTTGCTGTTTTAATGAACAATATTCATCCTAGCTGCAAAGTGACCCATATATTACACTTTTTTCATTTTTACATTGTATTTTACGTACAATACCTACTTGTGTAATAAAACATATACTCTTATTAGAAACAAATGATTATTCATGGATTTGAAAGATAGCATTTCTTAAAATCAATGGCCCGTATACATGCGCGCATATATATTATATTTTTGTGAAGAGTGTGCTCCATAAAAGCGTTTTTGTTATAAAAGTACGCTCGTAATGCATGCCAAAATCTCTTTATTTATCTTCTTCTTTTCATCAATTGATTTAAATTTACTGAACCAGCTATCCGTGAACCGGTGTAAAAGTAACTTTTTTACACCAAGTTTATATGAGACAAAGTAAAAGTACTGCTTAATAAGCATTTTAAAAGAATTAAATCTTGTGATGTTCCATTTATCACTACACTTCATCAAAAACTTTTTTTAATTAGGAAAATATTAAAGTAATAATAAATTCGTTAACCCCAAGGAAACGAGCGAAAGTTGCTTTTAAAATTGAATTTCTCAACTGGTTCTTCACTTTTATGTAGTGGAAAATACTGCTTACATCAAAGTATTAAAATAATTAAGAAATTTACTACGTTGTGTAGAAAAAGTTTATTATTTTATTTACTGTCAGTGACAACATTAATTTATTTCAGAAACAGCAATTTATTATAATAGAAAACATGAATTAACATTATACACCGAATTAATTAGTCTTAGATCACCTTGATTCAGGAGTAGAGTGACAAAATTGAATAGCTTATTTCTCAAGTAATTTTGAATAAAAATTGTCATAAATATAGTTCCTATTTCTATCATAATAATCTATGTTTATGGTTCATATTTAAAAAAAAATATTTGCAAACTGATATTATAACGCTTAAAGACATTAGTGCGCGCGCGTGTATTTGAAAAGCTCCGTAATACTTCTGAAAAACTGTTATTATTTGTGATTCAAAGTGTTGAATATTCTTTGGAATATTCTCTAAGGATTCTATTATTAAATCATGCAAAAATATCTGCACATTATCTCGTGATTTGTGAATTTGTTGTTGTCAAAATATCTAGCTCTTGTGAGAGAAGTTAAATATCATTGTTCTCCGTGAGTATTTTGAAAACAACTACTGGGTTCAGATACGCTTAACGGCTTAATCAAGTCCCAATACCTTCTCGAATTTTCGAAAGCTTGGGCAACTAGATAGTGTGGATTACCTACTCTCTACGTACAGCTGCAATAATAGTTGTAAACTACATTTATTCTATTGTAAGATGATGAGAATGTTTGAATAAAGGATTGGTGCTATTTTTATGTTATATACTAGTTAATCATTTATTTAAATTTATAAGACAAATAGTATTCGCCAGAGATTTATTTTGTAATATTATATATTACTAACCAAGGTGGAAAATATTACATTACTTTCGAGGGCGAAGATAGCTAAACAAGGCGTGAGACATAATTAAACTTTTTACCGAGGTTTATTCACAATCGGAAATTAATAATGACTAATTTATATTTAAATAATAATAATGACCTTACATAAGTAAATAAATGGTTTAAGCTTGTTCATTTGTTACATGAACTGTCAGTTTGATTACTAACCTTAAATTGTGATATCACCCTTATCTACACTTATTTATATTATTAACAATTTCATTCGTTTCTTTATATTGAAATGTAAAGCTGTTTTGTTTACATGTAAATGCCTATCAACAACCACTGATCTCTCAAAGTGAGAATAGGACATAGCCATGAAGTTGGTATGAGGGATCTTTCCGGTTTGAAAACTATAGCAGAGCTATGCTCACGCTATACCTCTTGTATTACTAATGTAGGTGTAAATGGTCTTAAGGCATAATTCTTCTGTATTAATCATATTACGCCTATTTTTTAGACCTTTGTGCATACAACGGAGGCTAAGGTGGAACATAGGCACGAGTTGTCGCCATCTAACTCTATTTGTGGCGAGTGCTTTTAGTTCGTCCCAGAATTTTCCCATTTTCTTTGCTTCTCCTGTTATGGTTCTCTTTCAGGTTATTTTTGGTCGTCCTATACCACGGCTACCCTGCGGGTTCCAGTGTAGGGCAGCTCGAGCAATATCATCTAGTTGCCTTTTTAATGTATGCCCCAGCCAATTCCACTTCCGCTTTGTTATTTGGGTTGATATTTTGTCCTGGTGTGTTCTTCTCCATAGTTCTTCATTGGAGATTTGATTAGGCCAAAAACTACGTATTATTCTACGTAGGCAGTTGTTTATAAAGACCTGCAGCTGCTTTTCTATCGTTTTTGTCATTCTCCATGTCTCGCATCCATATAGAAGTAATGACTTAACATTTGTGTTCAAAATCCTTAGTTTTGTTAGGTTTTTATAACTTTTGGAACTCCATACCGGTCTAAGAATACTACATGCTTTTTTAGCTTTTGTCCTGCACATCGCGATCAGTTCCTCCTGTATGGTCAATTATGCTGCCCAACTATGTAAACTCATCTACCCTTTCAACAATATAATCCATACAGTCCAGTTGCTGATTGTTCTGAGTCATAATACGCATTTCTTTGGTTTTATTAAAGTTTATTTTATGCTGCATATACGATACGTGAATAAAGCTGCATTATTTATACCAGCGTATAAGTTTAGCATAGGAGGCTTCCTTCCCTTGCCCTTCATGAAAGATCGGCATGATTCGTGATCGCTGCTGCCAAATCACATACCATCTATCTATACTATTTAAACGATAGACAACTGCGGTGGCGGTCAGGGCGTTCGGCACAGAGTTATAGGTATTGCAGTACAGTGTGCGTGTAACATACAGTAGGTCATTTTTAATTTTTAAGGTTATTTTTTAACAATTTCAACACTTCCTCGCTCTTTTTCCTGAGATAAGCCTCCCTTCCGACAAATGTCTCGAGCCGTCACCGGAAATAACAAAGGCTGAACGTATTGTATTTATAATACAGTTTCCATTGGGCATCTTCAACAATTCCCCAGGTCATATATGACCTACTAGGACTCAAAGAGTTAATTGTTTATGTTATTGGTAAGTTTTAATTCCAAACGATAATACACAAATTATCGATACCCTACCTAGATTTAAACTTGAGGCCATATTGTGTTCATAGTTAACAGCTATTGCTAGGATACTGAAACGGAAATCTTATTAGGAATTTTATTTTTATTGGATAGAATGTGCAATTTCATATCACAACATTTTTGTATTACTTGTTGTATTCAATAGGCATGTGAACAATATCTTTAACACAGTGGTAATAAATCGAAATGATTGATGCGTCGAGATTGTGATCCAGTTCAGCCTCCTTAGATAAGCAATGACAGCAATGTTTTGGTCTTGTTGCATGTACGAGTATTGCATTTCTTGGAATATATTTACGTGTCACGTATCTATGATCCGTTCTTAGATAAGAAGGGTTATTTTAAAATATATGTTGCCTACAAACACCTTTGGTATTATCTCTTCAAAAGATTCCTCCAGAAGAAATTAGGTTAAGCCGATATTTCACTGTATTTTTTTTTTTTAAATAACATAAATATCTTTATAAAAACCGTGTCGACTACAAATTTTATAAAAATTGTATATATTTTGATGAAAGATGCGTTCTGGGCCCTGTTTCTCAAAAATACAAGTCTACAAGTTAACAAGTTACAAGTTACTAGTAGATTATTTACAAGGACATGTAAATTCTGATTCTGAAAGAAATTTACAAGTCTTGTAACTTTTTTACAAGTGTAGTTTATTTTCTCACAAGTGATCATAGCTGTATTTAATTTGTGTGTATTTATTTGATAATTAGTTTTATTTAATTTTTCAATTCAACATAGCATTTAGAGATAATATACTTCTTTATACATATCCCTTCTGTTTATTAAAAAAAATCTTGATTACAATAAAGAAAATTTGATTACAACAATGAAAATTCTTAAAATTGCCGTCCAATCAATAATTATAAAAATTGGGGGGGGAGGGTTATGTTGGATGGTGCGAGCCAGTACCTAAATTTTTACCAATACACTGGACAAACAGTGCATGCCTTATTTCAGTAGGCTTCTGTAAATTGGGCCCTAATAGATTCAGTAAATTTTCAAATTTATGTGCTGTCAGTCGAAATCTTTCATTGAATTCATGACATCTCCATATGGCCATAATTAATCCTCCTTGTAAATGTTTTAGGTCTTCAAACTCATTTTCAATTCCGAACCTTACTAGACAACTTGTAAGTTAGGGACACTTTACACTATTAAAACTGTATGATAGGGTTGTTTGACACTGCTAAAATTTTTCATGTATTTCACAAGTCATTACTTGTAAAATATATTTTGAGAAACAAAACCATAATTATACTTGTAAAAAACGCTTATATAAAATAGACTTGCACTTGTGACTTGTATCTTACAAGTGTAGTTTTGGTAAACAAATACCTGTAAAATTTAATATTCTACAAGTGTACACACTTGTATTTTTTGAGAAACAGGGCCCAGGTTGGATGTTTACGCGAGACTTCGTAAAATTATTTTCTAATTTGAAAACATTTTGTTGAGAAATTTCAATACTTTATTTCTTTTATCTTCAAGTCTTAACTTATTCCGTGCGGTAGCTAAAATTTTAGTATATTAAAAAAATCAGCGAAATGGGTCACTGTATGAACACACAAAAATACGTGTTTATTATATATTTTTAATATAGGATAACATAAAATAATCCAAAATTTGTGAAATACCCTATAGTTAAATTCAGACTGTCTCCGAATGTACCTATTTTTATGGTTAACAAGGCACTCCGTTTTTAGTACATTATTTTTCCTGTATTTATTCACCGCCATATTTATGAAAGTTTTCTGACTTCCTAATCTCTTTTTTACATATCCGGCACTTAATTCCCGGTAAATTAGAAAGTCCATAAACCTCAAATATTTGTGAGCATAGAGGTTACAGGTTATCTGAGATAGTTTGCAGTAATGTAATTGCGTCATTTGTAGGGCAATTTGGTGGTCTACGATATACATGCAAAGCAAATTAATAGATACATCGTGTGTCACGTGAGCTAAATATGAGCTAAATCAGGTGACATCTCAAATACGAGAATATACTAATTATTTATGACATAATTTCGACATGCTAGACATATTATATACCTACACCGTGTGTTTCAATACTGTCACCAAAGTTTTAATTGATGATTCTGAAATTACTACTCAATTCAATTATCCAGTACAAAAGTCAATAATTCTGTGTTCTATGGCAAGCATGGATATGTCGCTTTTTCAAATAAATTAGGAGAGCAAATTTAAAAAGTTGCCAGCTTATGCAAAATTAGATTTTAAATTTTACATCTGCAATTGTTAATGTAGTATCAAACAATTTTAGAAACAGAAAATAGGGAATAAATTAATGTGAGTTCATTTGAACGCAGATTACCTTGCAATAAACTACTCTCAAATAACAAAAGTGATTCATAATTTATAGTGAGTAACTTTGTTTGGGTATTAGATTATGGAATCGTGTATCTTAACTTAATGTAACATTGTCGTAAAACTTTTACTTGATTCATACACACGAAGCTGTACGCATTGTCCCTAGACGGTCACCCATCATATACCAATTATGCCTACCCTTGTCCGACTCGATTTGTGTTGATAATTACAAAGCCCTTAGAAACTAATATTCTCAAGTACCTAAATACACATACCCTTACTCAAGATCAAGATAGAGACATTTATATTCATACATATTTTAATTTAGTCCATTATATAAAACAGTGATTTCTCACAGTCGAACTAATTATAGGAAAAAGAATCTATTAATTTTGTAATTAATGGGAATATTGTTGAGATACCGGCTCAAGGAAAAGTATATAATTTACAAAGTTATATATAATCAGGTGCAAAAAAGTGTACCTATCTACTAATATAAAATCTTTATATTCAATAAGCATCCTCATTAAAAATATAAAAAATGAAATACACCATATTAAAACTAGGGGTGGGATCCGGATCTGATAATTTCGGTTTCGGATAATTGAATGTTAAAGTATCCGGATCTTGGATCCAAATCTCAGTATCGGATTTTGGATCCGAAACTGAGTATCGGATCTTGAATCCGGATTCAAATATCGAATCTTGGAAACGGATTTTAGTATCGGATCTTAGATTCGAATATGAGTATGTCATATTGTGACGTGCGCCCCTGAAATAAGAGTATACGAGCGCCGCTACTGAAAGAATGTACCAGAGCGATGACGATAAATAAATGTAGTTATATAAATAAATGTAATGATATAAATATTGGTTAAATAAATAATCTTAGTGCTTAAGTATTTAATAATATTATTAGTGTTTATAATTATTTAATCATAGTGTTAGTTACTTTTATCATCTTTTTAATATTTGATCTTAATTATTTATCTTTTAATAAACATATTATTTAACTAATATTATTTCTCTTATTTTTACACTTCACCCATATAAATAAAACGTTACAATGTTAATATGTTACTTTATATGTGTCACAATACTTTTTTTTTTGTTTTATTCATCATTTACTAAATAGGACTCCGTGAATATATAAATTCTTTTTCTTTACATTTACAGAAACTACCTAGCTAGTTTAGAGGGGTTTGCCACATTTCAAAATGAAGAATCGGATCCAGAATTAAAATATGAATCCGGATCCATAAACAAAACATTAAATCCGGATCCATGTCCAGATCCGGATCCAAATCGGAATTAAATTTACGGATATCCGCTTCAATATATAAACATCGGATATCCGAGGAACCGGATATTTTGAAATCCGGGTACTCGGATCCAAGTTTTGTCGGATCCTCACAACACTAATTAAAACTTAGCGAAACACAGCCATATGTTTATATAGATCCCGGGCCATGAGGCAATAAAATACAATGAGGCAACAAACAGAGAGCTAGTCACAACAAATGCTGCTGAAAAGCTGAAAAGAAACACCCAACACAAGGAAACTAAATGGAATGAAAGCAGCAAAAATATAGTTTAATTCCTCAAATATATTAATCTGTACCACAGGCCCTCCTTAGTCCAAAAAAGTTCAAATAATCAGCATTCCTTAAACTAATTTTCATATAAAAATACATTCTTAAAAAAAATTGGGCGGTATTCAACTTTGGTAGTATAATAAGCTTTCTAAAGAAAATTAAACATTTTAAGAAAAATCAATAAGTAATAATACTCTTTTACATAGGAGGTAGATTTAGATAAACGTTTGAAATAATCCTAGGCTAAACTGTGCCATATGAGCATACACTTTTTTCTACTAAGCCCCAACACACTCTTTATGGTACATATTAGAGCTATGGGAAAACCATGTCTCCGATGTTCTTTTCAAATTGTTATTTTTTATTATCTTGGTTAATATTTTTTGGCACCAAATTTACTGGGCCTCATTTGCCCCGGGGTACTACGATAAATAACACTTATGTTTTTTTTTTAACAATAAAAATGATCTTGTTTTACATATTAAAGATTCAAAGAGTAATTGAAGCACATAAACAACATAGAAAATTAAAATGGAATATGCGCAACAACTTCTCATAACAAACTCGAAAATACTGACAATAGGGCAGTGCAAACGAGTTGGCACTTTCGATTTACCTTTAAATAATAGTAAATATAAAAATATAAGTATGGTTACGAATCGGTACAGAACTAGCTCAAAATCGCTTGTTCAAACAAAACTTATGGTGTAGAAGTATGACAATTGTGATTTATAGTTATATTCTTAGAATTCTAATTATTACGCAACAATAATTACAAAGAATGAATAATCTAACTCTAGTAACAAAAGAACAAATCGGTAATAACTCGTTTTTGTTATGAACAATATTGATTTTCATGCTGAGAGCGTAAAGTAGTGAGAAAACATATCTCAAGGTTTCTCGAATTCAGCGGTGTATTCATGAGCTGAATTCTAATGTTGCCCGTTCGAATTATATTAGCATCAAAAAACAATGAGGACTACAGACGTTGTAGACATTATCGAAAGCTGAATGCAAATATGGCTAAAGATAAATATCGTCTTCAAACTTAGATAATCAGCTCAATAAGTTACGGGATAAACGTTTACTTCTGCACTAAACAAATACATTGCTATTGTCACTATACTACACATTAAGATTAAACGCAAACAGAATGAAAACTAAATTAATAAAAAAAAAACCATTTGCGGCACCAAATGTCCCTTATGCATATCTAAAAGTCTTTTTAAATTGCATTCATTTTTCACCGCATGAAAATTATAAGAATTTGTAACTCTTCCGTCCAAAGCATAAAATATATTCTTGAGCGTAATCTTTAAAATTCTAACATCAAATGTTTTCAGGTCAGTTTATAATGTAAATAGGAAAATAAAACAGTCAAAAATTAGTGAAAAAAATCGAAAAAGTGACAATAAATCATCAAGGTTTATTACCCATTTCTGGGTGTACCATTCTGCTTTTTATTCGCTGATTTTGGTAATGATAAATGTCTGTACCGGTGAAGGTGTTTAGCAGGACTCTTAAAGCTGCCGTGGAGAGAGCACTACAGGGTCACATTTGTGCCATTTGAAAATTAAAATTTGCTATTAAAAATTTCGTTTCAAATTTGACGTCGGTTAGAATTGAACCCAGGCCGTCCGAATCAATAGCGATCACCTCATGCATATAGCTATGCGACCCCATCTTTTAATAATAATTATGTCATTCTGTGCTTGAAAATGGTAAAGAATTACAGAACATTAAAATGATGATTTAATTTTCTTTAATTGGGATTTCCAAAAATTGTTATTTTAAATCAATTTTAGCCAAGAATGTATTATAATAAAACTAAAATATTGTTTTCCTACGACCACTACAGAAAATTGAACAGTGTGCGTGAAGGCAGTGATGGCGGAAGTGATAGTGAAGATGGGCAGCCATTATTATTAGTGTTCTGGTAGCGAAGGAGGTTGGTTGTGTGTGTGGCCACCTACACATCGTATACAGGCAATAGCTGTTTTCACCCGTATTTGGGTGTAAGAAAGAGGCAAAGTTTGGGAAAAACGAGCCAAGGCGCGAAGGTCCGGCTATATAGCAGGAGCCCAGTTCACCACCTGGGTGACGAAGCGGCCAAAGTTCGCCATTTTGTAACAACCCGAATCGCGGCCCTTGAACGACGCCAAGCTAAAAGCCATCAAAACCAGAGCTATTTTCCTTCCACAACAACAATTCAGTTCATTAGCAGATAAGTTGCGGTCATATGACCATTTCAGTGTATTATTTACTTGTAAGAAGTAATTTATGTAAGAAAGCAACAATATAACCACGGAATCTACGATTTTTTTTTTATTAATGTCCTAACCTTGTAGAGTCTCGGCTAGTAAAACTTATAAAGTTTTACGAGGTCATTACAGTGGTCAGTAATGAAAAGTTCTATGATATGGTTATGGTTATGTATACGTTTGATTTGCTATATTCACTTTGTTGTATGATATTACAAGTATTTTTCAAATATTACATTACAGGGGTGGAGAAACTTTTTACTCTGAAAGGCCACATTAAACTTCGAAAGCAGGGTAAAAGACCATACATTATGGGCGATTAACGGAGGGTTACCATAATTGAATAGTTGAAAAAGAGGATGCCGAACGAAGCGAGGTTGAAACCGCCGGAGGCAAATAAATTTTATAAAAAGGCGTGGTCGAATGATATTTTATTAAAACAAATACATACTATAGATATTGGCATAAAAATATAAATATTTATACCTCGTTCCACGAGAGAACATACCTGATCACGAACCAATTTTATATTATTTTTTCATTCTTACTGTTATTAAATTTCCTATTTCTATTATATTTGCAGTACTTTAATTATGTGGATCTAAAAATAATAACAATAGAACTCTGGTATGACTTTTATAGCTGTTTAAATGAAACAGGTGAATTATCTTGTTGAACGATGTGTAGATAAGTGCAGTTACAAAACATATCTAGAAAAAAAAACATTATGATTAATTAAATAAAATTTAAAAATCATTTTTTGTTTAAAAATCACAAATGATTAAAACTATAAAAAATAAATAAAAAAGTTATACAAATCTGTCCATTGGCGCATGATTGAAATATTTTAATAGTTTTAAATACATTTTCTGATCCACAATTTGTTTTAGAATTGTCTTGTAAAACTGAAAAAGGCCACATACGGCCTTAAAGCTGCAAGTTCTCCTATATATATATTATTTCGTTTCATGTATATTATAAATTTGTTTGAAAAGTTTAAAAAAATAATAATAAACGGGCCTGAGCGTCTGGTTGCGAATCTGGGGACTTGGGTTCGATCCCGATTGACGTCAAAATTATTTCGAATTTTAAATGGCACATAAGTGACCCCTGTGTTGCACACTCCACGGTATCAATGAGAGCTCATGATGTGACGCCTAATAAATGTCACAAGGTACAAATTTGTCATCATCACCGATATCTGTGATAAAGAAGATTAGGCTCACCCAGCAATGGTGAATAAGTCGTGATGATATAGTTATTTATTTATTTTTATAATCTTGAGCATCCTCATTCTGCGAAGACTAGTATTTTTGCAACATTCAAAAGTTTGTATAAATGTATTAAGATAAAAGGTTCTGAAATAATAAGTAGTACTTAATCGATAATTAAGACATTAAAGTAAAACTAAATTAATATTTTTGTTTATTGTAATCATAAGAAAAAAAGACAAAGGAATAGTGAAAAAACAACACAATTACAATATTGCAAAAGCTGCTGGAAAAAATTAATAGAAGTGAAAGGGAAATAAATAAAAGCAAATCTTGGAGAGAAAGGCGAATAAATTACTTTCATCCTAAAGGATTTGCAAAGATAGAAACACTTTAAGAGTATAGAAAAATCAACATATACAGAGTACGGGATACAAAAGAGAATATCATGGATGATGCATAATTTTATATAGATATAAATATAGAAAAGGATAAAACTAAAAGCGAAATTTAGATGCGAACACGAATACGAAAGTAGAACATGTAAGTATTGGCTGAATATAGAGAAAAGGGAACGTAGAACGTTAAGAAGGGAGTTGGCAACAAACTATGGAACACATAATTCCTGGTATATTGGCATTTTTACAACTACACACTTAGCAGGCGGATAGATTCGAAACGAAGTACCGCACATTCGATCAGAACATGAAAAGTCCAAGCGTTTTAATGTGTGGGGCTATTTATGATTTTTATTCTGTTTTAGGGCCGTTTTCACTAATAAGAAGTTAACTAAAAGTTGAATTATAGAACTACAATCAAACTCTGTGATGCACTTGATTGTGTAATAGAATTGTGAACTGACTGATATATATGATTATGCTTGTGTTTATCTTAATATAACTGAGCAGTAATTCAGGTTGAACTATAAATGGCGGGAGGATTCCATAGTATTCAGGCGCAGATTTTGTATTAATTGTTTATTATTGGTTCTGGGATTCATACGCACGAAGCTTCAATGCGCCTCACCATTCATGATTACTAATTACATGACTGATTCAGCTACTACGTAACATTTGTTAAATTAACCTAATGAGGTAAATTACTAGGTAAAGCTCTACTCAAATGCAACGATTTTCTAAAGCTGCATTTATATCATCTAATCTATACAACGTTATTTGGTACTAGGTAATTTGATTTATTTCGAGTTTTCAAAAAAATAATCCTATCGTGTTATGATCCATAGTACGATTTTGGTGGTATCTGATCCGTCTAAGCTAATGGCCGATTTTGTCTCCTGTATCTATTAGTATTGAAATCCAAGACATCAGAGAAAATCTTAAAACTACCCAGAATAACATCAAAACTGCATTTTCTACACAAAAAACTTATTAGTTTGTAGCGGAGAAGTATGATTAAATTTTTGCAATTTTACAGTTTTTACGTTTGAAAAAGTAGAGAACAAATTAATTTTCTCTACAAAACGTGGAAAGTATATTAAAATATATCACATATATTTATGCTTTACTTGCCAAAGGTAATATTTGGTTTTCATTATGAATGATTTTATATAATATTTGAAATATCATACTTCACATGTTTCATAAGATTTCAATCTATGAATTATTTTATATAAAATTTAAAAAAATGATACTTGACACGTTTCATAAAATTTTAGTTTCTGAATTAATCTCTCGGTCATTTATCAGAGAATGGCGCAATCGACCAGAACCACATATGCGTTTCGCTCTTATTGGAGATTATTATTTTGCTGCACCGAAGCCTCTACGAGGCGATGACTAGGTTGAGTGGACGGATGATAAATCATCCAAGATGATATGACTGCAGTGTTAACTAACCACATGCAGACAATCTATCCTGACTGCCGTAACCTTTTTGTCTAAGTTAATCAGTTTTGTATATCTAGCATCTCTCGCGATCTCAATGTTTGTCACGTATTCAGTATTATAAGTTATAAATAAACGTTTGACTCGAATAATTCTGGTGTTGATCACAATGTCCCGTAAGCCGGCATCCTAACGAACTTAGGGCAACTGATGCAGATTTCGGCGAAATCACTGCGGGGAAGACAGGGAACTGTAGTGATCTTGCAAAGTGGTGTCTTGCGCTTAACTCTGCCCGGTGCTGTTATGGAGAGATAAAAGCCGCAACGTGTGTTTCGTTGTTGCCGTTCCACAGACTGAGCGCTAACTTAAGACTGAGATATGGAGTCCATTACTTCTTGCTGTGACGTGAACTGTGGCCCTGATTAACGTTGACAGTTTCCAAGCTCAAATTCTATCTGCGGTTACAAATCCTAACAAGAAAATTTAAACTTTCACCACTTTAGGTTGTGTGATAACTTGAAAATTAGTAAATGTGGTCGCTATGAGACATCAATGTTCCTAAATTCTAATGCATTCTGAATTATTCAAAATCGTGCCGTTTCAGATATGTAAAACATCCACTTGCCTTAAGATATTCCAACACTGAAGGCCGTTGTCAACATATTATTTATTGTTACTTCCCTGTTCAGAGAGTTTTAGATTAAACAGCCTCGCCAAATAGCTCCGACAAAATAGTCCTATAGTTCATTTACTTGATTATCCCAAAGAAAATATCTTAGACATATACATAAATACGTTCGAGTTATGTAAAATACACAAGGAACAAAAACAATTTCAGTTATAATTACCATTTAGATGGAAATATAATTAATAAAGTTTACATCATGAAAGATTTAGGTGTTCTATTCGATAGCAAATTCATGTTTGACCAACATATAGATAACATTGTTAAAAAAGCTTTCAAGATGCTTGGCTTTCTAATAAGAGCAAGTTCAAATTTCAGGCATTCATTCACACTGTTATTCTTATATTATAGTCTAGTTAGAAGTCAATTAGAATTTGCCTCTATATGTTGGAGTTCATGGTATTTAATTTACATAAATAGAATAGAAAAAAATCAAAATAAATTTCTAAGATTTTTAAGATACAGGTTTCCAGCATAAAGAGTAAATTTACTTAATTTGGATAGCAGAAGAAAACTTAAAGACCTCACATTTCTTTATAAACTCTTTAATAATTCTATAGACTCACCATACCTTCTATCCAAATTTAATTTCAAAGTTCGTAGCCATAGTTCTAGGTATCATACTCTGTTTGCCATTAGTCTCTGTAAAACAAATTCATTTCTTAATTATTCTGTTATTATTTGTTTGATGTGGAAATTAATAGGTACTTGCGCAAAAAAACTATTATTTCGTTTAATATTAATAGTTACAATTGTTTTATTTCAAGCCACAGTCATGGCTCACTATTCTCTTTTCGACTTTTTAATAATGTATCATATTATGGATTATTTTACATGATTGTAAAGCAAATTTGATGTACTTTTCAAATTTGTAAAAAATATAGTATGTTTCATTTGAAATTTCAAAGTTGATATTAATTACTAATAAACCGGAAGTGGTATCATGAATGTACATCCGTCATCAAGTAGCTTACATGTTGGTGTATAAATCATGTTATATGAAAGAAATTACTAACTTATTAAATAATGCTGGGTCCACTAAAATATAACATCCTGTATATATATATATACCTGGTGTCCCAAGCAATCCTTGATATAGGCGTTTTTGTAAATAAAAAGTGTCCGGCTTTTACATGCAAATGCGTTTTTTGTATTTTTGATTCAGGAATATTCCACGTGATAATAGAAAATACGTAGAAATCACATTTTCTGTCCACTGTAGGTATTGTGGTTTTGAATAAAGCAGATCTTTGTAGATGATATATTTAGCCGCAAGCCATCTCGAGGGTACTCACATATGTATGATAGTATAGAGTACCACAAGGGAGGTTTTTCTCAAATAAAAAGAAATCGACCTAAGTTGTCAACTCCATTATTCTTCATGTGACTGCGACTTTTTCAAATATATTTTGTGAACAAGAATTAGAAAGTAGAATTAAGAAGGCTTACATAAAATATTGCTGCACATATATAACGAGGTCTTCCTCTATTTTTTGTTTTTTGATGAAACTTCATCTATATTGAAAGCGATTTGTATTTTAAATAGTCTTTGTTGTTCTTCGTTAAGCCGTAATTATTTTTTTAATATTCTATGATGTAGATTTTAAGCTCATTGTCACAAACAGTGGAGTTCGCTAATAATTGGAGTCACTTAAATGAATCTTTTTCAACACTTATAAAAATATATAAATATGTTTAAAATAAATTTTGTAGTCAATAATTGGAAATATGTGTGGATAATAAATAATGATTAAAATACGATATATACAGTGTGTTAATTAAAAACCTGGCCATAGGCGTTTAACATGGGAAATCAGTTTTTCCTTGCGCAAAAGTTCCCAAATTATTTTAGACAACAATATTTCAAATAAATGTTGCAGAGAATTTAAATTCTTAATCCGAATTAGTTACAATATTTAATTTTTCACGTTTCAGAACCGAGAAAATTAATTGTAAAAATTTCTTGAAGACTGCTGATTTGTAGCGATAGCCATGCAACTCAAACATTTTTTTTCCAGAGTAACACCATTTTGTAATCTGAAGCTTTTCTTCATGAGAAAACTGTTCCATACTTTCAAAAAAATATGATATTGAACGAAAATCACAAACCACAAACTTTTTTTGAAAGTTAAGATGGCATACAATTGTTTGTAATTTTGTTTGAGTTCCATGGCTATCGCTATAAATCAGCAATCTCCAAAAAAATTTAAAACTGATTTAATTCTATATAATGTTGAACGCCTATGGCCAGGTTTTTAATTAACACACTGTATGTATTACAGTCCAAGTTTTGAGTGCCACTGGCAGGCTATATCATTCAACATATCTAGGATACATACGCACGAGTATCTATCTGACGTGGCAACATAATTTTAAATAAATGTTATTTACTTTCGTTCTTTTGTTAAATTCTGTATTAATTTACCTGAAAATGAATTCCGGATTTCAAAGAGATGATAAAAGAAGGCTTGAAAGTACATAGTTAGAATTTGGATTAGAGTTGTGTGACGTAGATGTTAAGGCGTAGTTAATGCAATTAAAATTCGACTATAATAAAATTTTAATGATTTGATATTACCTATTATATAGTTTTTTTTTTAAATATAAGTGACCTATGTTCTGATTTGTTAGTATGATGAAAGACCCCATTTCATTAATATTAAAATAAATGTTGTTAAAAAAAAAAGTTGTCATATGTAAGTGGACAATAGTATTTTTCAAAAGGTTGTAATATTTCATCCGGTGTACCACAAGGTAATATATTTGGCTCTTTACTTTTCCTATAAAACGATTTTCAATCCAGAATATCTGCTGATGACACATCGTTTACTCAACAGGATATTATGTTACAAATTTAAATATAAAAATGTAAAATGGCGTTAACCAAACTGTTGGCTGGTGCTCATAAAATACAATATTTAGAACAGTAACAAAATTCATCTAACGATATTTTCAATACAAGATAATAAAAATAAAGTAATTACATTTGTTAATACAAAAATTACTAAGTCAGTTATTACAACTAATTTTTTATGTATATTAAATTTCCAATATTAAAACTAGATTTTTGAAAAAATATACTTAATGTATTTAAAATAAAACCTATTTAAAAAATTATAACATACAAGTTATGGTTTATAACGAATTCTGACATATAAAATGTCAAACATTTGTTCATCTTTTCGTTCAAATGTCATGGCTATCAATATAAAACATTACATAATTTACATGTATTTGATGTTATTTAAATGCAGCATTTTTATATCTATTTATTGATATTACAACCATTGTTATCTGTCAGAACGGGGGGCAACAGTATGTAAAAAACTGATTTCCCATGTTAACACCCAGTACCTATATCTAATTTAAATGGCACAAAATTGACCCCTGTGGTGCACTCTCCACGCCAGCAATGAGTGCCCGTGAGGTAACACCTGGTAAGCGCCCGCACGGTACAAATATTTCATCATTACCGAGATCTGTGTACAAAGCAGATTGGCAATATGCCCGGATGATGTTAATTTTTTGCACAAATACCAAAAGCTTTAGGTCAAACCATGTGAAAGTAGTCCTTTACCTGCTGTAACGGCTCAAAAAAGAAGATTCTTATTCTTAGAGCAAAGACTAGTAATAGTATCCATTCATCTTCAAAGATCTTAGTGTTAAACTAGATAAATAATGTCTTATATAAATTAAATTTTACAACTATCATCGTAGTCAGTTAATACTTTAAAATCTCCCTTACAATGATTAATTTTATTCTCTTTATTTACTTTAATTTTATAGCAAATGAACAAAAGGAGGATTAGTTTAAAATATAATTAAGTTTTATTTATATCATTGAAATTATTTTATTTTTCATTTTTCATTGAGCATCCTTTAGTTTTACAATCTGTGCATAGTACAATAAGTAAAAGTCATATAGTATATTATTGTCGTGTAGGTATTCACTCATTAGCGGATACCTTTGAAATTATTTATAAAGATTATTTATTAAAAAGCTAGTACTAATTAATACAGTAATGTTTAATTATTTGCATTTACACTAATTATAGCTCAATATTTAGTTAACACTATTACGCAAATAAATATGGTGATGAATTGACAATTAAATTATGGGAATTACTGCAAAATAAAGTAAACTTAAGTTAATTTTACAGGTTTGTGGATGAATATTATAATGAGATTACCCAGAAAATAAAAGTAAGTAAAAAAAAGTAAGTCTTAGTTAGGAAACAACATGCGTTGAAACTGTTATAGTATAAATGGATGGGCAAATATGAAATAAAGTAACACTTGCACCTTAGACAATTTTCTCTTCATTATTGAATTCAAATTCTTGTATTTAAAAATTAAAACATTACATTTTCTGAACCATCCTATTTCAATATAATTTAAAATAGTGTCTAATAAATATGATAAAAATGACCTACTTCCATTGAAGTACAATTTTGTAAAAAAAAAATTACAGTTTAATTTTAACTGTTCGCTAGTTCCATTACCAAGAACCTATAACCTAACCTAACAATATATATATATATTTGTAAAAAAAATTACAGTTTAATTGTAACTGTTCGCTTGTTCCATTACCAAGAACCTATAACCTAACCTAACAATATATATATATTTGTAAAAAAAATTACAGTTTAATTTTAACTGTTCGCTAGTTCCGTTACCAAGAACCTATAATATATATGCAGTGTGATTATGAACTTAATGTCATAAATTTAAGGGTAAGTATTATGACATGTGTAGATTACAAAACAGAAAGAATTTTTTTAAAATTCGAAAAAAGAATCTTCGACTTTTCTTAAGAAAACTTTTTTTACTGCTGTTTTAATTAATACTTCATTAAAAATATGGTTATCAAAAATACATTCAAAATTAGTTGTATAAGATATTATTCTTAATAATTAAATTAAATAGAATTTTTAACGAAAATAATTGTGTAATAGATAAAATAATGCAAATGCGTTGCCACTGATCCAGTGGTACCAAAAATGGTAGTTTCATGAAAACTACCCTTAAATATGCGAATTTTTTTAAAAAATCCCAAAAGTAATGAATGTAGAACATGATGTGTTTTTTTTTATCAAAAATGATATTTACGAAGCTTGGCTTCTAAAAAGATTGTATTTAATGTTAGAAATCGATAACGAATTTTTTTTTGTATTTTTCATGAGTGGAAACGTTTCGTAATCTTTGCTTTTATATGTATACACTTCATAACGACGCTCCAGCTCACCTGATATGAATTTGATACGGCACGGCAATATGTTGCTATGTTTCAAGAAACACTGTATAAGATATTTTTATTTTCATATGCCGGTTTTTATGTTCATATTACAAAAGCTAACGTATACATATTTTTTCCTTCAGAAAATCTTGATGTCAACTAAAGGCGGAATGAAATTTTAATATTTTAATGGAACATATACATAACTCGATACAGAGCAGATCAAATATGTATGCAGTTTGAATTTAAAGTAGGAAAGTATTGTAAATTTTAATAACACTGTTTTATTTAATGTTAGATATACAAATATGTAATTAGATTTTTTTATATAAACCTGGTGGTAGTGTTCAGGGGTGAACATAGAAATTTAACATTTGGTTTCAGTTTTATGCACTTTCCTGCTGGCTTGTACATTTCACGACAAGAAATGTGGAGTGCAGAGATTGTGAGAATTAATAGTTGCATAGGAAATTGTTTATACATTTTTTATTATGTTTTTGGTTTCGTCATAGTTTTAAAAAGATATTTTAAAATTTATGTTAATTAGTAGCAATACCTATAGCATTTATTTTCATTTTTTCTAGTTTTCATAACTTACTTATAAACATCAATCTGACTTTTGGAAAAGAAATCTCGTATTCTTCTAAATTGAAAGCTTTATCTAGCATAATGTAACGTTTTATTTATATGGGTGAAGTGTAAAACTCAGACAAATATTATTACTTAAAATAATACGTTTATTAAACGATAAATAATTAGATTAAATATTAACAAGATGATAAAAGTAATTAACACTATGATTAAATAATTATAAACACTAAGAATATTATTAAATGCTTAAACACTACATTTATTTATATAACTACATTTATTTATGTTAACAACTCGTGGACTACTTTATATCACCGACTTCATTACTCGTTGCTTCTATATCACAGACTATCCCTCCGCTGTCATTCAGACGATATTTATAGAGGTCATATCCTTCTAGAACCCTCCGGCGCCACAGCGATACCGAGTATTATTATACTACATATTATTACTGTAAAATATACAATAAACAATAAAATATACAGCTTAAATTAACAATAAAAAGAAAATAATTTCAATAACAATTAAGTTTTAAATTAAATTAACTATAACATACAAATCAGAATAGTTCGGCCACTTATAAATTTTGCACAAAGTAGGCGGTGCATGATTCAACTCTTGACAAAACAATTGATACATAGTTGAAATTAACAAAGTGTTTGACATTTATTGTAAACGATAAGTATTCACGCTAAAATGGCTCGTGGTACACTATACAGTCTGCCACAAAATGAGAAAGAAACTGCGTAAGAATCCGGCACGCGCAATAAACGAATTAAAAGTAAAATTGCAACAAGTATGGGATGAGTTAATTAGTAGATACAATGCTTAACAGAATTAAAGCCATTATAGTCAATAAAGGAGGCGCAACGCAATATTATAATAGTGGCCGAACTATTTTGATTCATGTGTTAAAGTTAATTTAATTTATCGAAACTATTTTATTTATGTTCTTAATTTAAGCTGAAATTATATATTTTATGGTAATAATATAATTTCTGTAAGAATAAAATATTCCTTAAGTACTCGTAAGGACAAGAACAGACATCATCGTAAATATAGTAAAATCGTATTCGTTAAAGGACTAAAACGCCTCAACAAAGAGAACTTTAACAATATTTTATCTCTTTAATAAGCTTCAAAATGCTCTTTTTGATTCTCATAGAAATAAATGAAATTATATCATTGTCAGTAAAATCGAAAATAGGTATTCAATTTTTCAACACTGTGGGAATAGATAATGAGGAACAGAATAAGCCTTAAGCGCAGTGAACGTGTTAAGCTTAAGTATCAGATAAAAAACTCCCGAAGAAAGAAGAAGAAAACTTAAAAATGTTGGAAAACCATTTAATGCAATCTCATAATCTAATTTAGCCTTCAATAAATGCTATTTACATAATGCATTTAAGGTAAGCGTTTTGACATGTAATTTATCGATCGAAATCGCTGTCAATACATCAGTTTTATGTTTGCAATGTATGTATCGACATTGACAATATAACGGCAGATTCTGGGGTCTTTATTTATTTAAAAGGTCTTTTATATGTGGGTGTTTACTCTAACACAAATTTAAGGTATATTTGCGTGATGTGACGTAAATATTTAAAACAGTTACTCCTTTTTTTAAATTCTCAAGTATGCAGGTTACAGGATGATTTATAACTAGTGTAATACAGTTTAATAGTTTGTTGGAGAGGTCATTTCGAATGAAAAATGTTACACGAGTATGTGGGCCCTATTTTGTCTAGTTGTACAACAAGAAATTAAAGTTATATTAGAGGCATAGTAAATTTACGAGTTTAATAGCAAGTTACCGTTGAAAAATAAAATGAAATATGTACGCGGAATGTAAAGTTACATTATTTAATTTTTTTATAAGAAATGCTTAAAGTGATCTTGAATATGAAAAATAAAAAGAAACAAATTTATATTTTTAACATACTAGTGATCAATGCACTTTTTTTCAGAAAACCCAATACCTACATGACTAATAAATAAATAATTAAAAAATAAGCTTTTATTATAATGCATTTAAAAGGAAAATAATTATAAAAAATCTGTTGTGGCCAGCACAATACCTTCCGTCAATCCTGTGTATTATGTATAAATTCCATAAGTACATAAATTTTCTTGCAAAAGATTCTAAATCTCCAGTAAAATTATTTCATAAACAAACTATGCAAATTGCACTTGACACTGACATCTTCTTCTTCTTTAGCTTTTCCCATTCGTTAGGGGTCGCTATTTTTTATTTTCTTCTTCCACTCTTTTGTTTTGCGTATCGTTCTCATTCAGTTCCTTTTCTCTCAAGTCTTCCGCAATACAGTCCTTCCATCTTATCTTTGATCTTCCTCTGTTTATTCAACCTTCTATTACGAAGCTCTTCATTCTTCTTGCAATACATTCTTCATTTCTCCTCATGACATTTTCAAACCAATGTAATCATCTCTCTTGTATCTTTCTAGAAACTTGTAACACTAGACTTATTTCCTTACCGTATCTTGCCGTGTCCCCAACATTTACTTCAACATCGTCATCTCTGCCACATTCATTTACTTTTTATTGACAATGACATCTGTCAATTTGAATTATCTGTATATACTAACAATTTTCATGGTTAGTATAGCTGGCTGATTTATAAAATTTAATTTCTTTATAATTCTTGAACACTATATCTACTGAATATGAAGTATCAAATGCAATCAAATCGTGTAGACAATAATATATTCTTTGAGTTATAATACCGTTAAATGTCAATAAATCATATTTAGCTGTTAAATCTTCAAATGAGGCTACTTCCGGTTCAGCAATTATAACCAAAATCTAAGCACTTGTTCTTCTGGATATAAACTTGAGGAATACGAAAAAGTTATAATTTTTGGAATTGTGGTATTGAAGTTATGCGATCCGAAACTTTTGTCACACACACACACACAGACACACAGACACACACACACACACACACACACATATATATATATATATATATATATATATATATATATATATATATATATATATATACGTACAAACATCATCGTCAAATGGTAAAATCGTATTATAGGGACCCTAAAACATGCTTATTCGCTAAAAACTCATCATTGAATTTTTTTACCAAAGACAATACCTTCCTTACCTAAAGGTGACGGAAGGTAAAACATAGGAAAGACAACATTATGTCTGGCGCATATTAATTGGACCAGAACTTGAATGCAGAGTTAAATGATTAAAACAGTGATGCGTATTTTTTTTTGTTTTTTAAAGAATTAAAAATTATTGTTGATATGTCAACGTAATCCGCGGAAAGTCTTCATCTCCTAATATGCGAAATTTAATTATTGTTGCGCATAAAAATGGTTCGGGCAAAAAATTGCAAAAAGCTTAAGTTTTCCTCCAGGGATGACGGAAAAAAATATTTCAATTTAAAAATACCAGAGATATTGAGACAATCGTTAAAACTGGACGTTTTTCAATTATTACAAAAAATGATGACTTGCTTTACGAGCATTTATGAAATGCCTGTCAAACGGGCAAATGCGATTGATAGGCCGATCTTTAAACAAAGACACTTGTCTGAGAAGTATGCAAAAACTAAGACATGGGTTCTACGATAAAATGAATAACCATAAAACCATTCAAACTGGTAATGTTTTAATCTAGACGGTGGAAGCTCTTCTCACACAAAAACAAAAACAAGTCCGATTTTTATAGGCAAAACACAAAGATTGAGTCTCTTGTGTTCTTTCGTTATTTTTTTTTTCACAAAAATATTGTATTGGCCTCGAAATACAATAACAAATAAATAAAACAAGTGGGAGTGGGTCAAAATTGGATTATACTTACAAGATTTGACCCTAACCAACTAACTAAACTAAGTAACTAACAAACAAGCAAAATTAAGTAAAATTTAATAAAATGGTTTAATGGTGTGGCATCTTTTACGTATCTCTTATAAGTTCTCTAGATCTCAGTGTTGGACAGGTTACTCTGGACATCTGCATAAATTATTGAATTATTCATTACAAATAGCTTCACTGTCTGTAAATAAAACCAATTGCTACAGTATAATACTTTAAAAACATTAGCTTTGAAAGTACAATAAAGAAAGTAGAAGAAAAAACCTATTCGTACGTGATATAATGCTGAAGCTATATTTTGAGAAAGAGTAGAATTTTTTTATTGATACGTAATATAAACTATTTGAGGACAGTAAAGAAAGACAAGGTAATTTGTAGCCTCATCTTGTGTCCTCCGTTTCCTGTATCGATTTTGTAGTTCCTGTTTCCTGCGTCCTACTAAACAAGATCTGTTTTGTTCGTGAATATATATACATATATCAAAAAAGAAAAAATAATGTTAATGTATGTCACAAATTACAAATATCTGAAAACTGCATACATACATATTTATGGATGATTCTATTTGCTGATGATTTAAAGTTCTTCAACATTATTGAAATTAACCAAGCTGCGTTAAATTTGCAATGGGATTTAAATAATTTACAACTATACTGTACTAACAATCTCTTGTCCCTGAATGTTTCGAAATGTTTCATTGTTAACTTTTGTAGAAATAAGAATATCATTATACACAACTATATAACGTCAACAACAAATCTTTAAATAACAAATCAAGTATTAAGGATTTAGGAGTAACATTTGATAAAAACTTACTCTTCAATGAACATGTAGAATCCATTGCAAAACAATCATATAGTATCATGGACTATATATTACAAACATGTATTTTTAATACTCCTGATGGCATTGCTATTTAACTCACTAATTAGATCAAAATTAGAGTATGTATAAACTGTTTGGAACCCTATGTATGATTGTAATATTATGATGATAGAAAATGTTCAGAAAAAAATTCTTAGAATCGTATGTAATAAATATATTAAAATTTCTCATTACCATAACAGAATGAACTATTTCAATACTTTGTCTCTTAAAAATCGAAGAATTTTGATAGACATGATGTTTCTTTATAAAGTGTTTAATAATATGTTATTCACAGATCTAATCTTGCCATACTTTAATTTTTACGTCAGTTATAAATGTTCTAGATCCAATAAATTATTCCTATTACCTCGTACTCTTACAAATAACTATCAAAATTCTCCGGTTATCAGGTTGATGTCAAATTATAATTCAACTTTCTTTCTCAATAATTTTTTCACTCTTTCTTTTAGTAAATATAAAACCTGTATTATTTGTAATTTAAAACAAAGTTAATTTTTATGACTCTTATTGTATTTAATTTCTTATATGCAGTTTTGTCATTCAGTACTTTGTTCAGTTTTTTTTTATTGTAAATTGGTGTGCTGAAATAAATAAATAAATGTCACAGTGAATCGAGTATTATTCAAAAGATGAAAATAATTCTGGTAAATGAATCACCTAGTTTCAAAACCCGACAAATCCACTTAGGTCAAATTTTGGGAAATCGAAAAAAGTTGTTTTGATTTGTTCCAAATGAATGATTATATAAAAACATCAATACACATATAAAGTTGATTAATAAGGACCAAAGACTACTTTGTCTAATATAAAAACTAATTAATAATGTCAGAAATTAAATTTAAAAATGGATTTAACGAGTTTTGATTTTAAAATTTAAATATTTGGGTTTCAGTGTCTGATATCATTAAATTTACTTCTTAAACTTTTATTTTGAATTTATAAGAAAACATCAGAGGTTTATTTCATTATATTACAAAAATAAGTGAAATTACAATATCAAAGATTGAATCGGGGATCTCATCAACTACTTCCCACAAATTGATACTGCATTCAAAATCATCTTTAACTATAGTAGCGTCCTGTGAAGGATCATTGTATTTATTATGTTTTTCCTATAGAACATTTATATATTCAAGTTTTTCTTTGTTAGGCTCTAAACCACCCAAATTCAATTTGTATTATGTTCGCCTCTACACTCTGAAATTGTTTAATTATTATAAAATTTTGAAATGATTTGAAAATGTGATATTTAATTCAGTGAGAAGAATTGATAGTAATAAACGAAATGTATACCCAATAGAAGCACGTGGCTTCCAAACCGCTTATCTGGTTAGCTAATTTTGATTTGTTGGCATTAGATTCCATCCGATTGTGGATTTGTCGGGTTTTGAAACTAACCTGATATTTTAAACGTAAATATTATGGGGATTGATACATGTACATCACACCAAGTTATGGAAAATGATTAGGCGAATCCGATACAGTATCAAATTTATTTTTGGCTAAACATGGATTTGTCAGGTTTTGAAACTAGACGATTCAAATCTCAGTTTACTTTTGGAACAATCATGTTGCAAGAGTGGATGAAAACAGAGCAGTTAAAGTCGTAAGAGGGATAACAAATTACAAGGACGCAGGAATACAGGACGAGAAAGATTGAGCGACTGTTCCTGGAAATGGAGCTCTGAAAAAATAAGCCAGCAGCTACGAGGAAGTTTATTTTTTTATACTAAACACATTAAAAGATTTACATTTAATGTTTTAATTATGAAAAAGTGGAAATAAAAATGTTTTATTTTTTTTATTTATATATTTTGTTTGATCGCAAAAAAATATGTATTTGAAATATGAACCCTCTATCTTTCATATTTGTGTTGGTAATTCTTCATCTACAACAAATAACAAATGACGATGTAACATCTAAATATAGTCACCTAATAAAGATTAATTATCATTTATCGAGGTGTTAAATATAGGTGTTTAATTCGTGTTCACTATAGATCAAGGGTTAAAAATAATGTCTTCTTTTGTTGTCGGTTCAATTTTAAGTAATTTAAGTAAAAAAAATATTTTAAAAGTGGAAAATTGTTATTTTTATTATTATAAAGCGGATTCCATACAATGGAAGAATATTCTTACTTAGGCCTTACAATACTATTAAATACGTAAATTAGAGACTGGGTTTTCAAAAAGTTTTCTGTGACGTAAGGTGAATCCAAGAACTTTATAGCAATCTTTAACTATTTTGTTGCAGTGATACCTGAAAGCCATTGTAGATTCAAAGTTAATTCCAACGTCTCTAATTACTGATTTATTTTCCAATGCAACATTATCAATTTTATAATTACAATTTAACTTACGATAATTCCTAGTGAAATTCATGATGTATCATTTGGATATATTGAGTAATAAATGATTTTCTTTGCAGTATTCATGCAAGCAGTTTAAGTCCTCTTGAAATTTTTTACAGTCTTCTATATTTCTTAAAGACTTATAAATTTTCAAATCATCTGCATACATAAGAAAATTACAATATTTGAAACATTTGTATATATCATTGATAAATAAAAGAAATAGTAAAGGACCAAGGAGTGAGCCCTGAGATACACCATCGAATTAAGGAACCATTAAATCCTAATGATTTTAATTTACGTATTAATGTAGGAAGATGCACCCGATCAAATGCTTTGCAGAAATCAGTATTAATAACGTCTACTTGGGTTCTACTGTCCATGTTTCGCTTAAGAATGTGATAAAAGGAATTAAATTAGTTGAAACAGATTTACCTGTACAAAATCCATGTTGTTCCGGAATAAGAATTGTGTGACATTCAGATTTTATTTTATCAATTACCAAAGTTTCAAAGATTTTACCCAAGGTTGAAATAATTGACATTGGTCTGTAATTGGTGACGTTAAAAACTAATAAGTTTTTTTTTAAACTTTGATAGTCCCTATAATACAGTGTTAAGGTCTAGTTTTAATATAAATGACCCATGTTCTAATTTGTTACTGCGGTGGAGGACCCCATTACAATTTTAGCAATCTTCAACCGTTTACTACTCGATTGTCGTCTTGTGATATTACTAGTACTAATACATATGCCTACGTCACTACTAATAATAATAATAATAATAATTTTTATTGACTATTTTGCAATACATATTGTTTATAGTACATCAAAGAAATACGAGTAGAAAATAACAATAAAATGTAAATCAAGTATGTTTCTTGTCAAGATATTCATATTATGTGAGAGGAACTCTTCTATAGTATAAAAGCAGCTTTTTAATAGGAAAGTTTTAACAATGATTTTGAATTTCTTAGTTCTAAAGTTGTTAAATTATCAGGTAGTCTGTTATAAAGATCAATATTTAAAGTTTTGTTTTTAGATTTTTGAAATCTATAAAGTGGTTAACGCAATAAATTTGACGACCTAGTAGGGTAGGTGTAAATATCTTTATTTTTTAATAAATTGTCCTTATTTTTATGGATTTCAATTAGCGAATGAAATATGTATAAAGAGGGAAGTGCTAATATTCCTAATTCGATAAAACTTTGCTTACAGTGATGTTATTTCAGTCCAGCTAAAATTCTTATTGCAGTCTTCTGCGTATGAAATATTTTTATAGATGTTAGAGAATTTTCCCACAGCACGACGTCGTAAGAAATTATTGAATGAAATAAGAAGAAATAAGCTATTTTTAAAGAGTTTTTATCAATGACTGTCGCTAATCGTCTAAGCAAAAAAAATACCGGATAGTTTATTACTAATAACATACATGCGATGAACCATTTTGAAGCAGCTCAAATGTAAATACCAAGTACTGAAATAGGATTACCTCTATTTAATTTGTTGTTGTTGGATATAATCAGTTGTTGTGTTTTGTTCTTATTACTATATACTACGCGCCAGTTCATAAGTTATTATTAAAAAAAAAAATCAACGAAGTGAGTCATTAAAAGAACAAACAAAAAAAAGTGTTTGTCATTTTGTAAATAAAGCAAAACATAACTTTAATAACCGAAAAGGAAATTAGTGCAATTAACGATAATTGCTAGGATAAATTTTGGTTGCAGAATTAACCATTTAATTTCAGTTTCCCACAATTTTAAAGTTTTATCATGTTTTATGAATTGTATTCAGTAAACTTTTATTTCAAAGTAATTTATAAATGAACAACCTCGTTTACATTAAAATCGTAATGGCCACATTTTATTTTCATCTAAATAATAAATTTGCATTATTATTCGTAAATAATTAGTCAAATATACTTTATTTTGTATCAAATTAAAAGTTTAGGAAAAGTCTACAAAAATCCAACGAAAAATTTATAATTAGTCGCTTTTTATACAGTTTATTAAACAGATTAATCATCCTAATTATAATTAATCGTTAAATGTTCATTACTAATAAAATCCGATATTTTCTATACAGTGCATAAAAAATTGTAAAATTTTCGTTCGCGTAAATCTCAGTAAAAAAATTATTTCCACGTGCGAAGGGTAATTGAAACGTTGGTGGCATGACAATGAAGGACTGTTTGGTAATGAAAATTACTTTTTTTTATTATATCCCTTTGAATTTGAATGCTCTTGGCCCGGTAAAGTTTCGGTATTTGTATCTCCATTCCATATGTCGTTATTGATTGAACAATATTTGTCGTCAAGGTTACAAGTGAAAAAACGATTAAAATAAGCTCAATTAAACAAACAAGATTAACATTGTAACAAATTATGTAATAATTCTTTTGGCCAATCATTTTGGTCATCATCTTTACCGATATTGGCGCACCCAGCAATGAGTAAAATGCCGTGATGATATATTTATTTATTTGTAAATGCTTAAGCTTGCAAATTTTTACAAATTCATTATTGCTCAGTTTTGAACATATTATGTGTCCTTCGTTCCCATTAAGAAGAGCAAAAATACATTTTTTTATATATATCATACAACTTTTACTATTTATTTCCAATTTACGACCTGTGGTATCATCCATTAAAAATAAAAATAGTCCACAAACACTGAAGATTTGCAAACTTGACCTAAAGTATGCCAGTTATCCGTATGTACTAAGTAGAGGATGAATATGAATTCGTATTTCCTGTAATCCTCCTAAAGTAAAAATCGTAACATTTGAGTAAAACTCTCCGTTTTAATATTAAAAAAGGCAGAATCACAAACTTTTCGATTTCTGTAAGTATTTACGGTCAACAGTATGATATCGCTAAAGTTATAGACATCTATAAAATATTTATAGAAACCTATAACTTATGAACACCCTCAGAATTGCATTTATTCAATAAAGTCTGTAAGTCTCTATAGAAATGCTTATAAATCTTAAAGAAATACTGAGAAGTATTTCCATTGTATCCTAAAAAATTCAATCCATAGCCTTGCTGCCGATAAATCTATAATAATGTAAACAATTTAAATTCTTATTTTTTATCATTTTCAATTACATTAGTTCTAAAATAAATGTAAAATTCATGTCTTATCGTATATCGTTTGCAACACTTTGCACAATTTCACGCCAATTTACTGTCTAATATAGTGCTTTATAAGTATGTTTATGTTCCAAGTTTGTAAAAGTTAAATAGTTCGAATACTTAGTTTAGAATAGTTTTGCATTTGAATCGTGTAGTGTGAACATCACTTTAAAGTCCTAGTTGCTTGTTTGTTATTCTAAGTTGTTTAGTTCTTCAGTTTAAGTACTCAGTAATACGACTTAAGATGTACATTTCTGTTAGTACCAAATACGCATAAAATTAAAATAAAAGGGATTAGTTGGTTAACATATTGTCACAACTTTATTATTTCCTGTAAACTTCATAGAATTAAGGAGAAAATATTTATCATTTTGCGGTTTTTATTGTTTAGTTTCATATTTTCATCCATTGCTATGTAAAAATAAATTAATTAGGTGCATTTTTGAAAACATTATACATATATTGGGAGCGTTACATCAGATGGCTTTTAAACAACGAATCCTGATTGAAACTTCATAACTCCGATGTACAGGTGTCTCATTTTCGATGTTTTTTTAAGGTATCTCGGGAAATACTAACGATAGAGCAAAACCGTTTACACATTCCATAGTCAACTTTTTAAGAGAAGTTTAATATTTACCATGGGAATTTTCTATCTTCTTTTGTTTTTGAGCTACAGGCAAAAACTCGTTTTTCGCTAATTTCGAAAATATCTCATATTTTATTTATTATGATAGAGAAAAATTATTGAGACAAATTTTGTACCGGTTTTTACGTAGAACAAAATGGCGTAATTAGAATTTTTAAATTTTTTATAGTTGTCGAGATATAACACAAACTTATATTTTTTTTTCAGTCTAGTTTCTTTTCATAACTCGTGAAATAATATAACTTTTTGTCTTTTTGTGGATAAAATTAATGTTTTTTACCGTTTAAAAGTTGGCTATAAAATAAATAATTGAACAAAAGAAGTGTGATATACACAATGCTAACGAATGAAATATATCCATTTCAAATGAATACAAAAATAATAAATTTGATTGTAGAAATTAAAACTTTAATTGCAACAATGCATTCATATTACGCGGGTGCGTGGATTACAAGAAATTAAATATTTTTTGCTACAATGATTTATATTATACAATTGAATTTAAAATTCTGTCTCAAACATTTTGCAATAAGAATTATAAACTCGTTTGTAGAAATCAAAACACTGATTACAACAATGTATTCATATAATACTGATTACAAGAAATGATTATAACAATTGTATGTTGATTGCAACAATGATTTATGTTCTTAAACATATCAGAAATTATTTTTGAAAGGAACTACTTTGAACATATTTAAAATAAAATTTTAATATGAACCATTTGTTTTATTTTCAATCATCATATATGTATAATTATTGTATTTGTTTATTTTTATTACTAAAATTAAAAAGTATTTAATAACCTGTTTCAAAATAAACTACATTTGCTGGCATTTATAAATCATTCGCATGTGAAGTCTGCAACGTTTTAGAATAAATCGTCAGATTTACTCGCATATAGAGATTGAGAATTTCATACTATAGAGAGATCTAGTAAATTTTCCTGCTTACAATTTAATGCGCGAAATCCGTTGCCAACGATTTAATACAATTCGCATTCACCAACGCTGTATTATGTACCTTACAAATCATATTACAAGATTTGTATACCATGTTTCTTGGAAAATCATACTTTATTATCATAAATTCAGTTCATATATTACCAGTACAATACAATTAGTATTACTTAAAATTCGAGCTGTTATAAATAATAATTTTCCATTTGTGTTATTTTAGTTATAATAATTTGTGTTTTTTGATAAATTGTTATAGCATACTAGTGATGTAAAAATAAACACAGCATTTGCCTGTTTTATTATTTATGACGATCAGAGTATTTTTCGTTTCATGTTTTTCATTTGTGTTTACCTAAACACAAATATAACTTTTTTATAAATAATCTAAAAATGACAAAAAATCACGACTCAGGTTTATCGATTCGACCTTACTTCAAATTCTTTAAAGGTTATAAGTCATATTTTTAAGAAAATAGGGTTTTTGGTCAGATATGTTTAAAAAAAGAGCTTTTTTGCTCTGTTAAAACGGTATAAATATGTCTTAGTTTACATTATAGATTTTCATGGGAGTGAAAATATTAATTATAAAATTACTTTTTTTATGAACCTTGACTAAAAGTCGTAATCCATGGCTGCCTTGTCCATGGATTATGACAAAAAAATAAGCAACTGTATTGTTTTTAACTTCTAATTACAACTAAATTTAGATTTGAGTAGAAAACTCACACAAAAAGGTAATCAATTTTAGTTTTAACTGACAGTTAAAAACACCACCACAATTGTATATTTTTTATCATAATCTATGGAGATCTAGACTAAAATTCATAAAAACAGTAACTCTATATATATTTTTTTTTCGCTTACATAAAAATCTAGAGTAATCATTTCAAAAGACTTAAATGCATAATTTAATATAATTTTTATTTGAAGTATTTTTGCATAAAATAATATGGTGGTATTTGTATAAAGGTACAGGTATCTCGTTTTCGATGTTTTTTTTTAGGGTAACTTGGATAATATTCAAGATAGAGCAAATTTAAAAGTTCACCACAGACTTGTCTATCATTTTTTTGTTTTCGAGTTATAGGCTAAATTTGTGTTTTACTTGTTTTGAAAATAACTCATATTTCGCTCATTGTGAGAGACAAAGTAGAAATGTTTAGATTTTAGATAACACGAGCAAATTCAATTAACCTGCGAATGAAATTTTTATTCCCAAATTGTGTGTTCATTTAGTGAGAGAGTAGCTCGTATCAACATATTTTGAAACATTCTCGGTGAAATTGGTAGTGAAACGATTGAAATTAATAGCCCTGTAGGATGTGGGAACATCCCCTATTAGTGCAATTGATAATACAGAAAGCTACACATGAAATACGAAATTAGGCAGCAAGAATTTAGAGAACAAGTTTTGGAATTTACATTGTGGTTATTCCATTTTAGTATTGAATTTGGAGATTACCGCAGAATGTTTGGTTGTATGTGTGTAATAAACAGCATGTAGGCACATTTTGAAATTAAAAGCTGCATCATCATGGCCCATGAATATTATGTGAGTGTTTGCAATTCATTTTTGAAATGAATTAGAATGAGTTAATTGTAAAAATTGTACTAATACCAAATTACGTGGATAAACCCGTTCGAGAAGATTGAATAATGGAAATCACCTAGGATATACATGCCTTTGACGTGAGCGGACCGAAAAGGGAGGTGACGACAGTTGACTAAATATAATAGGAATGAGAGTAGTCGGTAATTATATGCGCGTGTATACAATAGGAATTCTCTAGAATATAATGAGCGTGCATCAAAATAACGGAAAAGATTCCAGAAAACTGACCAGTATATAAACGGTGGTCTAAGCACGCCAAACAGTATTCAATTAGAATTGGTGATAGTCAGATGGCGCGAACATTAAGTGCGAGTATATTTGTTTTTATTGTTGTATTTATTGTCATAAATTGTACTTGACGAGTGCTCGGGTAAGGTCTTAATAATCTGTGGTATTTGTTTTACATTTTATTTGTCGTAGTTTATAATTACAAAGACGTTTCGATTGTAGATACAATTATCGTCAGTTATTATAAAAATACATAACCGATAGTATAAACATACATAACCAAAGGTATAAAAATTGAATATTCGAATATTCTTTTTAGGCTGGATTCTAGAAAGACGAGTTTCTTAATATTGCAATTATTGTTTAGCAATGTGTTCTTTTAGCTAAAAAATAACAAGGAAACAAAATTGTGGTCGGATTCAAGTGTTTATGTACTTTTTTGTAAAGTTTTTTGTTTTTTTCACTAAATGAACACTAGAAATGCTTATTTTTAAGATAGTAGGTATACTTTTTGATAAAATATATTGAAACGTAAATATGGGGTACAATAGTTGTTATTTATATATATATATATATATATATATATATATATATATATATATATATATTAGCTAAAATAAAACCACATGAACAAAAATAAATAAATAAAAATACGTGCTAACTTGAGAATATCAGGCATATAAATGGTTTGTAGCAATAAAAGTATTTTTTTTAAATAACCTTCTAATAATATCATTATAAGTATGGTAATTTTAAATAAACAATGTTGTTTATAATTATAACTCACTCAAGTCCAGTTGAGCCAACAAGACTTAAATTTTAAGCGACCCTCGAAAAATATATATATCGAAATTTTAATAGTAATACATAATAATTCATTGGACATTTCATTTTGTACAATATTGTCTATTCAAGGAACGCTTAAAATTTAAGTTATATTGGTTGAACCGTGCTACTAGCCATCTTTGATCTAAAAATCACGAGTCACGCTGCTTTCAGCAACGCGAAAGAAAATTTCATATCTGAATATGATCAATTTCTGTACGAATTGTTTATCTAATGTCATTTTAAAATGACTATCGGCCTCGTGGGCTAACACTTTTCTCGCGTGACTTATTTGCAATGTATCACACTTGTACCATAAACAACTATTATTAGTCGAGCTTCAAACCCCTGTTGCCGTTGGGTAGATTGGCATTGAGGATGCTTAAATTCAAACGTAACAACGTACACTATATTGCACTTCAACAAAAGCAGTCGCCCTGTCGGCATATGTCGGTGTATATTGTATGTATAAATAACCTCGCCCTTAATATAATTCGGCATTTCAACGCGGCGAGACTTTAACCATTCGGGATTTACACTGACAAGATATCGACCGTTGGGATATGGACCGTAACCTACATATCCACAGAAGGAACACAAAACAAAATAAAACCAATTATCCAAAAATCTTGTTTCCTCTTTCAAATCTCAATAGTCTTTCAATTATAATTTTTTGACATATTTCATAACGTAGAGATAATATTTCATTATAATTTATGCGTGAGATAGTTTCGTGAAATATTAATCTTAATAAATCAACTCCCGGACGTTGTAATACAGTAAACTGAAATATAAGGACCTCTTCATATTCACGACATTAATACTCAAAAGAATGAAAAAAAATGTTTTGTTTGAGAATATAAAAATACACTTTTTACGAAATTTAATGATTCATTATCATAAAAATGTAAATATGAAAAATTGGATTGCATTTTTCATTATTTTTACAAATAACTTATTTGTTATTCTAATGTACACAGGCTGTTCGGCAGAGGTGGGAACAGTACTCAAAATAGTATTTAAGTGCTAAATACTAAATACTTGCAAGAAAAATATTTAAATACTAACGGCCAAATTCACCATTAATCCGTTGATTAATAATCAGTTGATTAAGGAATCAAGCTAATCTGTAGCTCAACGTATGTTCTAATTCATCAACTTGATTTCTGAATCAAGGAATCATGATCAACTAATTCACAGTTTTGTTTCGGTTTTTGACAGTTAATGTAACTGTCATGGAATTTTATTCGTCAAAATTAGGATTCAAAGATGTGATCAGTCCTTGATTCATGGAATATGACGAATCAGTTGTTCATTGATTTTGATTAGTAGATTAGCTTGATTTTTAACGGTGAATTGGATTGATTTAGGATCAGCGTTGATCTGTAAATTAACTCATGATTAAGGAATGGGGAATTTGGCCGTAAATAAAGTAATACTGCAAGTACTTCAGTACTAAGTACTTTTTTTAATAAATCGATGCAAATATGACAGAAAAAAATACCGAATTTAGGTATATTATTCTCAATCAATAAGACAATTAAAGTAGCTCACCAATTTAAAGTCTTATACAGAGTGAGTCTGGGAAAACGTCCCCCCTTTTAACTTTTTCATTATAAGTACTAAAAAACAAATGGTTCATATGAAAGATTTATTATTGTATGGCAGATGTAGATATTTTTTATAACGACAGGTTTACAAGATACGACTATCAACTTTTATTTTTTAAATAGCAACCTATAATTATTTTACTAAAATATAAACCGCCATTTTTCTCTTTTCAACGATGTATTAGTATTTATTAATGTATTTGGAAAAAAATCGAGAAAAATAAGGTAATTGAGATATATGGGAAATAATTTTTATTCAAATATTATAGGTGGCTATGTGAAAATAAACAAAATGTAACAATGTTAATATCAACAAAGTATACATTTGTTTGTTACTTATTTATTATTTACTTATTTATCTATTTATTTATTATTTATTACTGTGCTAAATTTTTATATCAAAAATTATAATAGAAAGTTACACTATTGAAAAGAGATTTATTTTAGCTTTCCAACCATGTATAATAAAATTAATTTTCATTAATATTTTTATCTTATACAACACTAAAACAATTTTCAAATTCGTTTTTAATATGTCATACTGTGCCCCTACATAAAAATATTAAAATTAATTGGACTGAATGAAATTATGAAAACTTTAGCAATTAAAATTGAAAAAAATCTATATTTGTGTTTTCATTTGTTTCATTGTCACAATAGTTGTTTTTACTCTATAAAATTAAAAAATGTTGCATTTTTGCATAATTTGGTTACGTTTGTGCCAAGAAAAACTGATTTCCCATGTTAAACGCCTATGGCCCATTTTTCGATTTACACCCCGAATATTTACTGTTACATATTAATACTACATATTTGATGAAATTAGATTATTGATATTACGTATGATAGTGAGTAACGGTATATTGATTTCAGCTAAACTGGATTCGAACTCGAAGTGTCGGGACCACAGCCTGTCATATTCACGCGGTTATAATACATATATCAAACCATCATGAGAATGACAGGACTAGTACTGCGAATATGTGTCAATTTACAGATTGTCTTCGCTATATTCAAAAATACTTACTTGTTGACTATAAACCGCATTTGTTATTATTTTAATAGAATTGAGCAGAGTTGTTCAATATTAGGTTGATTCATATTTATGGTATGACCAAAAAATACTGGCTTCAGTTACAACATTTTAACTTATTACTTAATTTATATGCAGATTTTCACTGTATTTTATAACAAGTTTCTTTTGTCATCGAATGTGCCAGAATTTATGACAAATTTTTGTTTTTCAAGAATATAAATTTACAAAGAAAAAATATTTTTTCAACTAGTTTAATTTAAAATGAAAATTTATTACATAATAAAAACACGAAGACAAATATCGAGTGTAGAGTAAAGTTGCAGACATATTGTAAAAAACTGTCATTTTTTAAAGAGGCAGACATATTGTAGCCATATATCACAATGCCAGACATTTTGCAATACGCCTCAAGCAAGCAGGTCATATTGATATTTTAGTTATTTTTAAAGGTGATCCGTCACAAAACCCTAGGATAAAATAACGTCGAAAAAAAAATTTCTTTCTAAAATACTTTTTGATAAAATTTTATGAAATCTGAAGATTAAAGTATGTTGCGTAATATTGGCATATATTGTTACTTTCTGCTCAGATTTTATCTAATTTTTACACCGTTAAATTAAACTCAATAGTTAGATGAAGATGCTTTTGGAATAATGATTTTATTGATTTAATTCCCTTAGATAAGGAGTATTTTGTTAAAGCTGTAATAACATAGTTTTATTTGAAAACTTCACTTAATGCTCTCTTCATTATTTGTTCTTAAAGATACGATAATGGGAGAAAAACTGGAAAATAACGTAATAATTAAAATAAAAATATTACAATATATGTGACTTACTTAAATAATTGGTAGTTTAGTAACAAACAACTATTCAATTACTCTATAAACTAGTCTTGATCTTGACAAAATCAAGACCAAAAAGAGAGACAAGACCTCTATGGAAAATTGAGACCAAGACAATAACCTAACTCATTCTGTAACTTACAATATTCATGCGTTCATCGTGTACTTTCACTTATTTGCCGTTTTTATAACATCAATCGATATCTGCTTATACATAGAGTAGCTATATCTCAGGCGCAAATTCAAGAATTGATGGGTATGTTTCCAGTTAACCCAATGGGGTTCGGCATGGTCTCAGAATGTATTCTTTTGTAAAAACGGTTTCATAAAGTTGACAATCTGTGTAATCCTAAAATAAACTTATTTTAACATCTGAACGACATTATAGTGTTGAATTAAGTTTAGGGTTCAGTTTATTAAAAAAATAGTTTTGAAATAACTCTCTATCTACTAATTTGCGTTATCAAACTGGAATTGCTGGAATTTTATAATAAAAGAGAACCCTCAACTTTCTTTAAATATAAATTCACAGTAAAATTTGATAAACATTTTCCTTAAAGAAGTAACATTGTAAAAACTGAAAATGTGTAGAAAAATCGTGTACACCTAAATTCTCTTTAATAAACTGTGAAAAATAATGTATTAAAAAGCTATTAATATTGTTAATTATAAAACTGGAAGAACATTTTTTTAATTTGGGGACCGTGAATACAACAAAGCATTTACGTAACTATATATCACCAGAGTAATTAAGAGTTAAAGAAGGATGTGTTCTGACGTATAATATCGTAATTTATAATAAAACATTTTACGTCTTTCCAGAAATGACCGCACTTAAAAGTTTACAATTCAAGTGACAGTTTATGTTGGACACATATGTCTCTCTGGAAAATCACACATAGCTTGTGTCGTATATTACTTTACAGGTTTTGTAAAAACACATGTTTGTCTTCATGTCAAATGCTACGACATCTTTCATTGCTGTTAGAAGTACCGTACAATGTCTATTTTTTAAATTACAAAAACTTTTTATACATATAACATGTTGGATACATATAATACCTATAGTGGTTTAAGCCATTTACAACCACTTTTTACGTGTTGCTGTATTTAGGTGACGCACCTTTGAGCAATATGATAAAATACTAAATTCGGTTAAATGTTTGACTATTATATTGGTTTCATTCACTCAAGTTGCACTCATTAAACTAAAATTTCATTATCCTTTAATCGGACACAGCGTCTCTGAGACTACGCGAATTATATTTTGATAGGTAATTTTGGAACAAGATGATCTACAAATCTGTTTCATGTTAATGATACGCTACCACACTTACTTACCCCATTATTTAACAGTAATCTACCAGATGCCACACAAATTTGTAACGCTAATAGACGCGTTACAAATTTTGTACATACAGGGTGTATCACGGAAAGTGAAAGGCGTTTAACATGGGAAATCAGTTTTTTCATACATATTGCTCCCCTAATTATTTTAAACAAAAAGTTTCAAATGAATGTTGTAAAGCAAAAAATTCTACATCCGAATCAATAAAAACAAATCATTTTGGCTACTTCATAACTGCAGAAATAAAATTTGAAAATTTGCGGAATTACAATTTAATAGTATTTGCCATGGAATTACAAACAAGAGACGAACAAAAGCTTAACGTTTTGTACGTCAAATTATTAGTATTTATTTTGAAAAATTGTGATAATAAATCGATATTAGAGTTAATTATTATCAAAAGTGAATAATTATTAAAATGAAAAGTTACAAATAATTAAATGGCATTATTCTGGCCATAGTTTACGGCAAATTCGAGATTATATTAATGCAAATTATTATTTACTACGACACAATATAACGTTACGCTTTTGTTCGTCTCTTGTTACTAATTCCATGGCTAATATTATTAAATTGTAATTCCGTGATTTTTCAAATTTAATTTCTGCAGTTATGAAGTACCAAAATATTTTTTTTTTATTAATTCGGATGTAGAATTTTTTGCTTTAAAACATCTATTTGAAACTTTTTGTTTAAAATAATTAGGGGAGCAATGCGCACGGAAAAACTGATTTCCCATGTTAAACGCCTATGTTTCATTTTCCATGATACACGCTGTATATTATAACTGATCCGCCAAAGAAAATACGTTTCACTAATGAAAATTTTGCGGAAAGATGCTATTTGCGCCCTCAAAAAGATGTTTTTTAGGGGATGTATTTAGAGTATTTTTGTTTTGTTATAACATTATTTTTCTACTCTGTTTTTTACGTATTTGTATAAAACAAGCATTTTTTTTTCTAAATGTATTTCTTTTTTTTGTTTTTTTGCTCTGTTTTTATGCCATTTACAAAATTCCAGGGCATCGAACCCGAACCTGAACCGAACCAAAACCGGAACCAAACCGTAACATTTTAGCGAACCCAAACCCAGAACCGAACCTGAAATATATTTTTCAATTGAACCCGAGTCGGAACTGAACTCAGTATTAAAATTCGGGTTCAGGGTTCAGCTCCGGTTCAGGTTCATTTTAAGTTCGAAATGTACCCGTAATCGTAATATAGCCGATAATCGACGCCTGTGTTGTCTGTTTAAAAATTGTGTTCGTGTTGCTGTCTTGCGTAAATTCCGGCTCGCATTTTAAATTATTTCTATATAAAGATTGTTATTTCAAAACATTAATTCAGTTTTCATGGTTTCAACCTGAACCCAATACCTGATCCCAGAATAAGACCGCAAATTTTATTAATGTTTGAACCAGAACCACACCCGAACCCGTCTCTCAAAAAATAAATTAACCTGAACCTGAACCGAACCCAGTTTTGGCGGGTTCGATGCCCTGCAAAATTCAGTTTATGTACTGTGATAAATAAAATAAATAAATACATATATCATCGCGGCATATCACCCATTGCTGGGTGTGGCAATCACCTCATGAGCACTCATCGATGGCATAGAGAGTGCACCACAGGTGTCAATTATGTGCCATTAAAATTCGAAGTAATGTTTGGCGTCATTCGGGATCAAACCCAGGTCCCCAGATTCGCGACCAGACACTCAGGCATATGGCGATGAGACCCCATTTAGTGTGATGTTTTATGAAAATAATATAATTAACCATTAAACGAATTTTTCATAAAAAGTTATATTTTTATAGTTTTGAAAATGGTAGTCCCTCAGGTGCCATGTGACCGTTTATGTACCACAACACTCACGTGTCCGGTTACGGGTTAAACAACCTCAATTACATCCTCACGAAAAAGACACATATCAAATAGGCAAAATCAAAACAGTATTTACAGTGTCTTTGTGGATAAAAAATATGACGATCACAATGCGTGGGTCAATTTTTTCTCGTAAATGGCTACACGGAAATATCTTTGCTTAGCTTACAATTTTAAGTCAGTATGAAATTGTACTGAGTTTAAATTTGATAGTGAATAAACCTTTAAAGTTTGTTTGTTTTACTAGTTGTAAAACAGGAATGAATTGGCATAAAATACTGATTTGAAAAAACTTCCTTTTCAAAGGCAGTGAATAGCGTATATTTCAAACAAACTAACGTATCAGATAATTTCCAATTTTATTGTAAACTATACTACAATGTCACCGATTTTTTATAAAAGCCTAGTTGCTTTACTAGTTGATGGACATTCAGCTACCTTCGGGCATATGCATTTCGTTTGAAATTGAAAAGGAACAAAATAAAATATATAAATTCTCCTGTATGCCCTGCGGCAGATTCGTTTCAATAAATTACAGATCAGAGATGATATGATCAAATTCCTCATCTTTTCACAAAATTGAAACATGGCGCTAGATTTTTTTTTTCGCTTATTAATGTTATTTAAATATTACATATGTTTGAAAGCCGTTTGTTGAGGTCTTTTACAATTTTTTTTTTCACGAAACTTTAGCTAATTTGAGAGCGATCTGCATTTATACAGTCTTTAGTGTTATTCGTTAAGTCGCATTTTTTTTAAATATTCTATGACGAAGATTCTGTTTTCAAATAGTGAAGTCCGTTTTTATTTGGTATTATTTGCAATTACTGTTCAAGTAATAATAAAAATAAACTAACCTGGTTTGACATGTAAATTGTTAAAAATTTGTTAATTTTTTTGTTTTAATTCCATGGCTATCGCTATTTTTTAGAGTGATTTTCAACATTTTCAAAACTAATATCTATCGTTACAAAGCATTCATAATTAATTTTGCTTATTCATGCTCTACAACTATTATTTGAAACTTTTTTCCATAAAATAATTAGAGAAGCAAGAAATTTCGAAAGTAAACTGTAACTTTACATGTTACAGTCCTATGTTCTTCGGTAGTGTCGGTCAACACTGCAATAATTCCCTTCAAATAACAGTTAAATATAGAAATGAACACTGTATTTCAAATACCTAAATATTTAAATACTGCATAAGACTATATAATATTCCTTATTACATTACAGCGTAAAATTTAATTTAGGAATTTATTTTAGAATAATTAAAATGATCAGTTATCAGACATAGTATGTATTTCAGTATAAGGAAATTAGCTGGTTCATTATGAAAAGTGGTTCAAGGGGAGAATTTGAAACGATAATTAAGTACATATCGTCAGTGCATTTTAGAGGACGTAAATGAGGAAAGGTGTAATGCGTGATAAGATTCTCATTTAGGACCGAAGAACACTGTTGCTTCATATTTAAAGGAGAGGGAGCAATATTTCAAAATATGCCCGTTTTAGATAGGTACGAGTATATTGAAATTTCTATAAAGTATACGTTTATCATATTATTAATTGATTGAGGTTCAAAACATTATTAAATTTAATGAGCCTTATATTATGTTCGCACGTGATAATGGCATTAAATTATAAAGTTTTTGAAGAATATAACCAAAAATTTTAATTTTCAGGGAGCAAAAAGATTTCATTACGAACCGTTCATTTCATGATTATGACTATTTTTCTCCGTTCGGACTGAAATTTTATTTCATGGATCCATCTTTATTAAAAAATAAACACCTGGACTTCTTAGATTTTTGTAAGAATTTTGCATCTACCCGATAAAAATTGTTTGGTTTTTGTTAAAACATTGTTACACCCTATGTGACGCGACTGGAATGGAGCGGTATGGCGCCATAAACTGAAAACTTGGCTTGTTCGATTTTTGCAAAAAAAATGTTGGTATGAAATAAATCAATACAAAGAATACATAGGGGTTTAAAACAGGATTCTTTCGATATGTATATATATATACCGGGTGTCCCAAGAAATCCTTGACATAGGCGTTTAACTTGGAAAAAGAGTATTTTTTAAATAAAAAGTGGCCGGCAGAAAGTTAAGCAATGATATTGGATATAATAATAGTACATTACCTCCTTTAGGTTATTTATTATTAATTACTTTATTATTATTGTACAAATTAGAAAAAAATATAAAAAATTATAAATAAATAATTGTTTCAATTTTTAATAATGTAATATGAAAAGATTTACAATTGTTTTCCGTTGCACAATGCTTAGCGTAGCTGCCTTTGGTATATTAAATTTTATAAATTTGGGTTCTTCTTTACCCGGACATTTTCAAAAAAATATTGAACTTTTAAAAATCTATCTTTTACTTTCTATTACAAGCATGTAGAAATAATAATACCTTTGTAGGAAATAAAGAAAAAATAACAAAAAATTATTACAACAATGAAAACAGTGATGTAATAAAAATGCATTATATTTTCATTTCTTGTTAATAAAAAAAAACTGAGATATACGAATAAGGAACATGTGCATGTATTGCATTTTTACTGTATTTATAAAAAACAAAGTTATCTCTCATTAACATCAAAGAAAATATAATGCATTTTTATTATATCTTTAGATTGTTGTAATCAATTTTTGTTAATTATGTTTCCTTTATTTATTATAAAGTTATTATTAATTCTAAACGAGAGACAGATTTTTAAAAGTTGAATATTTTTTTGTAAAAAAAAATTTCCTGCTGGAGAATCGAACCCAAATCAATAAAATTCCGGTTCCAAAAGCAGCTATGCTAATCATTGTACTACGGAAGACATTCGCAAATCTTTTTATGTTACATCATAAAATATGGCAACAATTATTTATTTTTAATTTTTTGTATTTTTTTTTCAATTTGTGCAATAATAATAAATAACACACCGTAGGTAATGTGCTAATATCATTTCCAATATTATGGCTTAATTTTCTGCCGGACACTTTTTATTTACAAAAAACTGTTTTCCCATGTTAAACGCGTATGTCAATGATTGCTTGGGACCAGAGCTGGGCAAATTACTTTCAAAAAGTAATTGAGTACAATTACAATTACTTTCACCAAAATATACTCAAATTACTAATTACTTTTGCATTGTAATTGACATTTTAATTACTTTTTCAATTACTTTACTAAAAACAAATCAATCATCTTACATTAATAAAAAAAAACAAAAAAATATTACTACATTGTTTAATATGAAATACAACAAAAATAAAAACAATAAGAATAATAAAACAAATTTAGAAAGAATTGCCGATACAGATAATGAATGCGTACACCTTAAAATTTTGACGTAGTTGCAGCTACATTTATATATAATACGGTGTGTTAATTAAAAACCTGGCCATCATTTAACATGGGAAATCATTTTTTTCTTGCGCAAAAGTTCCCAAATTATTTTAGACAAAAATACTTCAAATAAATGTTGTAGAGAATTAAATTCTGCACCCGAATTAGAAATAAGATTTTATTTTTGACATTTCATCAATTTTAAAGTTTTTTGAAGATTGCTGATTTATAGCGATAGCCATGCAACTTAAACATTTTTATACTGCCCATACTTGGGTCAGTTCCGTACTGATTTGATTGTATGTTCGAACAAACCTATATCAGTTTTCTCGATTTTTTTCATATTTTTGATGTAAAACTTTTACATTGTTGAAAAGAAAAAAAAGTGGCAATTTATATTTTAATAAAATAATTATGGGTTGCTATTTAAAAAATAAAAGTTGATAGCCGAATTTTGCAAACCTGACTATAAAAGATATCTACATCTGACATTAAATAGTATATTTAAGTAAAAATAAAATTTTATGCCTTTTTCTATTACTTATAATAAATATGTTGAAAGTGTGGGCCTCTTCCCAGACTCACCCTGTATATATGTCTATATGGTTAATAAAAATACTTTATAGTGATTTATATGAAATCCTATATCAAGACATTGCAAATTCATTGAAAAGTATATTATTACTATTAAGATTCGGAAAAAATAATAAATTATAATTTAAGTAAAAGTCCGAAGTATGTTCCAACGCGTATGACAAGTTGCACTTGTAACCTGTCGTTACACCCACAACGCAGATAAACTACGCTACGCTCGTATACCGGGGATTCTTTCACTTCTTGGTTCAAAATAGTAATTATTTTTTCAAATTTTCAAAAGTAATTGAATATAATTACTTTTTTTTACAAAGTAATTAATTACAAATTACAATTTTGGAAAAAGTAATTTAATTAGTAATTAATTACCCAAAGTAATTAATTACTGCCCAGCTCTGCTTGGGACATCCGATGTGCCGAAGAGTGTTTCAAAATTTAGTGTGTGTTCTTAAAAATTATTTCTATATTTCAATATTTTTTTTGATCGCTTCGTGATTTTTTTGCTTAAATCTTGTCGAAACGCAACCTCAGTAATATTATTACAACAAAGTACCAAACAACGATGTATTATTGTTACAGTATTACACACATAATAATCCACTACTGAAATTAGCAACACACGAACCTAACCTCTATTTGTAACAGCCGAGCTGCTGATAATATGACACGGAATACAAGCTATCTCTCTCATTTTCCATCTCTTGCTTTGTAGAATCTTCTACGTAATAGTTTCCAAGAACTTTATATGGCGCGCAGAAATAACAGTTTTAGAAATTAATATAAAGTTTCAGCAAAAATATCTTAATGTATTTTTGATATTCTCTGTTAATATTTAGATATCAACTAATATATTTTACTATAATAAACACTAAATTCGCTTAAGATTGATGCAGCCTCCTCCGAAGAATCTAGTATATTAAAAGTGGTTGAACACCAGTGAACTATACTATGTGTAGTAAATTGCGGCTGAGCGTTTCCATATACAAGATGTAAGTGAATGGATGTGGTTAATAGTGTGTTGAGAGAGAAAGTTTGCGAACACGAGGAATAGACGAGCTTGTATATATGCTTGTTATGAATGTAAACCACGTCATGGCAAATGTGGCAGACTGGATAGGAATGTTTGGCGAAGAATGATGTAGTATGAATAGTCTTCGCAGTTCGTGACTGTGACTACGCATTTCGTCGAATACGCAGTGATTTTATGTATATATGTATGTATGCATTTGTGAACGCTGACATGTTCAGGTTCACCCAACGCCTGAAGTACCATTCGCAATGGAAATGTTTGACTGTGCGTGTAGCACCGTTATTTCACTAACACAATAAAATATGATAATTATTGTATATATTAATTTGTTGCAGAAAATACTAATATAAACATAAACACTAATAACTTTTGAGTTCATTTTATAATACTCATTAAATATGAAATGTCGTTTTTTGATCAATTTCGAACATTAAAATTTTGTGAAACAACCAAACCATTATCGCCATTAGACGATTAAACGGAAGTTTGGTGAAACACGGCTTTCATTAATAGATAATAGTAAAACATTAATGCAATTATTGATATATTTGATGCATTCGGCAATTAATTTTTATGAATATATACCCGCAGTGAAATGTTTAAAAATGGCTTAATATTCCGTTACAATAATTTCAGATAATGTTGAATAATTTAGCTATATGGTATGTTATATAAGATTTAAGCCAAAGTGGTTTAAAAAATCAATTACAGAGAAAATAAAGGGTTGAAATTTGTTTATTTGTAATTAGATTACTTTTTTAGGCAATACAACTAATATGTATTTTAGAACAATTTGTGCATCTTACTTTAGCATTTTAACTAATCTGAAATAGATAATAAATATTTTGTAAAAATCATTAATTTTTTAGATAAATAAAATATAAAATTTAAATATTTATTTAGTTAATTTCATGATTTATATTCATTTCAATACATATTCCTATATACATACATATGTATTCATTTCATCTAATTTTGTATTTAATTTTATTTGAAAATAAGGAGTTTGTTTAGTTAAGTTCTCTACAATTTAGTTAGTATATTTAATTATTTTTTTAGGTAGTTTTAATTGCCATAAAAAAAATTGTACAGTAAATTAAAAATAACTATTTAAAAAAAATATCAATATATGCTACTGTTGTTCCATAAGTACGTTGACTTTTTTAAAGATGTACATATTAAAGATACTTTTTTATTTATTTATTTTCATAATGCTCAATTTTTTATCACTGTTGGATTACGAATTATGATATCAAAGTTGTAAGTTTTTATATGAATGCTATAGTGAAACCTTAAACATAACAAAATAAATTATGTCTGAAATATCCAAAAAAGTTACTACGCCATTTTGTATTGAATAAGTATTAAAAGAGTAGGTCAAAAATTAAGTTATAAATAGCAACATCTTCTAGCACGACTTAGAAATTCGGATATGAGCCACTTTTCGGCGAGTGGGCAAACGAATGAGAGCTTGAATAGGCTTTTTTCTGTATTTCATTTTTAATGTATATTATTACTGTATAAAAATAGTTGACACTTTCCATTAGGGGAAGTATTTGTAGAATATTTACGTGACAGTGATTTGTTTTTTATTCTGCCCGTTGTCAAGATACAATTTGATATTCTATTTTAGAAACAGAAAAAAATGTAGTCCATAGTTATTATTATTTGTCTATAATAGTATTAGTTCTATATTTTTGTTACAATAAATTGATATAAATAATGATTATCATATTTACAAAATATTCTACAGTGTTTCTGAAAAACGGTGCCTTACTCAAACATTTACATTGCGACTGGATTTCAGATATCGGCTGAATCTGTTAGCTTCGAAACGCATCCATACATATATACATAAAAGCATTGCGTGTTCCATAAAGTACGTAATTACGAACTCTAAAGTCTATTCATACTACATCATTCTTCGCCAAATATTCCTAACGTATTTGCGCGGTTTATAGTCAAACCGTACATACAAGCTTGCCTATTCTTCATGTTCGCAAACTATCTCACATTATTAACTACATCCTATTCCCTACATGTGTACGGAAACCCTCAGCCGTAATTTAACCCACATTGATCATCTTCACTAAAACGTTAACCGTTTATCCGATATCTTAAATGACTCACTCTCACTCTTACATTTTATCTAACACTACATTCTTCATATACTAAGTCGTTCCTGAGTTTTACACAATAACTTCTTAAAGTAGCACAAACGGAACAATGCTTAATTATTGGTCGAAAGTAGAATAAATAAATAAAAAAGAAAAAGTGTGAATTTTCATTAATAAAGCGGGGTATCAATCATATCATAAGGGTGTAAAACAGAAACATGAAGTTGGAATATTTTTAATTATTTCACGCACGCTTCCTTTTGCGGGAGCATTTGGTTCATTCACCAACAAAGTTTTGCATTTATTAATGACCATAATAATCCAAAATATATGTTTCTCAAAATGGGCTTACGCCATGGTATGATGTTCTCGATATATATTATGTCGTGGAAATATGTAACCAATAACTGTAATCGGGATTTTTAACCCAAACCAAAACTGATATTATTTTTACTAAAAATCTACGGATAAAATTAAACAAATATTATATAAGATGTTATATTTTAGTGGACCCAGCAAATATCTCCCTTATTTATTAAGTTAGTAATTTCTTTCATATAACACGATTTATACAGCAACATGTAAGCTACTTGATGACGGATGTACATTCATGATACCACTTCCGGTTTATTAGTAATTAATATAAATTTTGAAATTTCAAATAGAACAAACAATATTTTTTTACAAATTTGAAAAGTACATCAAATTTGCTTTACAATCATGTAAAATAATCCATATTTTACATTATTAAAAAGTAAAATGGCGGGCACTTTTTTATACACCTAATCGAAAAGAGAATAGTGAGCCATGACTGTGGCTTGAAATAAACGAAATAATATATTTTTTTTGTCATAATAATACAAAAAAAGAATAAGGAACACAATAACAACAAAATGATATTAATTTACGGTTTGAAAATTTAAAATCAACGCGTTGAAATGAATGTAAAAATGTCTGTATAAATCCTAACGCCCAGCCTGCACATAACTGAATTAAGAATTCCATGTATGTGATAAAATGAATTAAATTCTGTTGCACAGATTTTTAGGCAGGGACGGTGGAACTGTGAACTATAAATACTCTTGCACAATTTAAAATAAAATCAACCTCGTTACATACTTTTTTTGAAATGATTCAAAACAGTGCTGCAAATATCACTAGATAATATTGCTTCAATCAAAATGGGCTTGATTGAAAACGAATTGATTAAAAACAATGGAATTTGAAGTACAAAATCAATTTGAACTAACCGAATTTTACGAAGAGAAAAAAATATTCAGATTTACAAAATTGAAATAACTCTAACATTTTCAATTTCAAAATAACACAAAATAAACTTTACTATTTACAGTTTACAAGAATGTATGATACTCTTCATATTCATTCTCAATATTTTAGGTTAAAAAGTATCTACTATCGAACTAAAAGTATCTACTCTGTCTACGTATTCAATTTTGCCTGTATACATCTACGTGAATAAGTATAAAATTATACTTTACGCGTAGACATACAACTCAGAAAATGAGATAAAATCAAATTCAAGAAAATACCTAAATTAGGTAAAATAGGACATTTTGAAATTGCTGCAGATTTAGTAGCATCATATTCATAATATTTTCTGTATACTTTATGTAGTAGGTATATTTAAATTTATTGCTTTCAATTTAAATCATTTCTTCGACGTAATTATATTATGATATCCGAATGTGTCATGAGATGTAAAATGGGACTAGGGTTCGAGGTCTAATGCCTCTTCAATTTGTTTATTAGACCAGGAAACCCACATGTCATAATTAATAACCAGTTAAACCTTAAACGTATCTAATCCGAATGAATAAGAGAAATGATTTTGTTTTCAATTTGCTAATAAAAGCATTCAAATAAAAAGCTAATATAAGAGAAGTAATTTGTATTAATCCATTAATATATCCTTGTACAATTTTACGTAATTAGTTTAAATGAAATAATTTCATTATATTTTATATGCACGTAAATAAAATAATATTTAAAAAAAGTCATTTATATGATGTCTTTATAGCATAAATGATATGTATGAACTACATAAAACAAATATTGTACTATTGAAAATGAAATTAAACACATAGCTCTAACAATAAAAATTGATGTGGTTTTATATTACATTTTTAATTCCAGTATTTAATTTAGTGTCGTGGTATTAAATTTTATACAAAAGTTAAACGACACAAAATAATTTTGTTTTATTTCTATGATTTAAGCTTTGAAATTATAAATTAAAAGTGCAATTTTTTAGTTTTAAATTCGCCCTAAAATCAAAAATTTATAAGAAAAGTAAATATTCATATAAAACTGTTTTATGATTATAATGTTTTAATCAAATATTAAATTTTATTTCACTTAATATAGGTACAGTCTGTCACAATGAAAATCGTACACTCCCATTTCAGTACAGTTTTTATTGAAAACAATATTTTCTTAGTACAGTAATATATAAAAAAAAAACATTCTAAATGTAACATAAATTAAATAAGAAAGCAAAAACAACATAAATATAAACTTTCATAACATAATTTCAACATAAACAACAAATATTTATAAATAACAGGGTCACACTATAAATCGTACAACTAATAAATTTATCTAAAAACCATTTTCCATATTTTGTAGGGTATCCTTTATTTTTAATTACAACTTGTAATCTTCCATGGATTGATTGAATTAAATTTTGAATGTAATTTTGGTCATTTTTTCCCTTTCCTCTTTAAGAGCACTCTTTAAAACTTCTTTGTTTGAAATTTCATGTTTACGAATTTTATTATCTAATTCATCCCATACATTTACTATTATATTTAAGTTTGGAGACTGTGGAGGTGTTTGAATTACTCTCGGACAATTATAAAGGGTCCATTCCTTAGCAATCTTCGCAGTATGTTTCGGATCATTATCGGCATACAATTTAAATGAATTTAAAATACTCATTTTTTCAGCACTTGTTTTCAAATTATTTTTTAAAATATTTAAGTAAACCCATTTATTCATTATTCCATCTATAAAAACTAAATTTCCTACTCCACAAGCAGATACACATCGCCAAACCATTTGTGATCCTCCACCATGTTTCACAATAGCACGCAGATTTTGGGTTTTAGCTCTTCATTCGGTTTTCGCCAAATTCTAATTGTGCCATCCGAACCAAAAATATTAAATTTTGACTCATCTGTGAAAATCACATCTTTCCAGAACTATAAACTTTCATGAACATACTTTTTTGCGAACTCTAATCTCTTCCTTCTATTTCTTACGTTAAGAAACACCCTTTTAACGAATAGACAGTTAGATTTGGTACATTCCCCATTTCTTGAAACCTTAATCCCCAAATCTCCACCGCTAAACTAGATATAAAAGGACCCGCTGTAATGTATTCTTGTAGTTCTTCTGATGATGGCCTAACAGCCGAAATTGTACAATAACTAATTTTCTTTAATTTTGTGAAACAACCGAGTGTTTTTCTTATTCATTTTGATTAAATGCTATTTTTTTAAATTTGCACATGTTTATATGACATCTTTTACTCAAAATGACCTGAGAAATAAGCTGTTAAAATTTGTCACACTCGATATAAATCATCCTGTATATTGTTGGGTGTTCAGTGAGGACAAAGTAGCACAGTAGGCTTTTACCTTACACAAGAGACCAACGAATAGCGAATAGAGGGAAGTAGAAATAAAGCATAAAATATAAAACAATGATGAGGTAGTGGTACTCACTGTTTTATCGTGTAGTAGTCCTATGCGGCAATCCAAAATCACAGTAGATCCTAAATTAGCAGTAATATTTTGAGGTTCCGTCCCTTCTTCGAAAAATGGTCCCCAGCGTGCGTCTGATATATGAAAATGTGGTGTAGTAAATCCCCGGCCATTAATGTAATGAACTGTTTCCGTGTCAAGGTATGATATCGTGGGATGTGCCACGATGGTTCCGGAAAGGTGATTCACCGTCGTCGATATGACTGACATGGTAATATTCGTCCCCGTTCCCGTTTCCGATCCCGGACCAACTCCGGGGCCTGTTCCGCTAGCCGCTCGCTTGGAGCCCGCGTTGGCTGACGCTCCCTTGGATTCCTTACCCTGAGCGTCTGCTCTGGACCCACCGGAGCTCTGGCCCTGCTTCCCCTGGCTTTGCCCGCCTCCACCTGTCCCTGTTCCTGTGCGCGGATAGCTTGGAGATACTGAGCTAATTATATTCTCAATGATATTTTCATTTGAAGAACTTTGGTCCATGTCAGTTTCTGGAACAACAACAAACAGTATCTTACATTAATATCAAATGTTCTGTCATAATTTACATGTCTTATAGTTACACATTAACAGGTTATTCAGAATATCGGGTACAACATGTCGAGAACAGTAAGACATACATAAGTCGGTTAACTTATATAAAGATTTCCCCATTAAGAAAATATTTTAGTGGTGCATTGTTTAGCCGTGTAAATTATATTTTTATATGGACGCCAAAATTGAAAGTAGAACCATTGAAAAGAAAATATTTTTTATTTTCCAGTGATGTATAATTTGTTGTTCATTAAATGTTTCAACCAGAAAAAATGCTACAAGTATTACAGTTGACTCTATACATATCTATAATATTGAGTAAAAACAATGGTTGATGCATTGAAATAAATAATAAACACAATTATAAATTATATTTTATTTATTTTAATTGCCAATTACCTAATTTTATTCAGTCCAATTAATTTTATTATTTTTATATTTACTTCATAACAAACAATGACATATTTATCCGAAACGAAATTTGAAAAATGTACCTACTGAGTAAATTAACAATACGAACGAAAATGAAGAAAATAAACTTAAAATAGCATGATAATACTTAACGGTGAATTTCATTTCTTTTTTTCAAAACCATTGTATTTACCCAATAATTTTAATAAATATTACATTTTTGGTGTTTGAAACAAATGAACATTCATATATTATATGTGGCTGTAAGCTACACGTCGTTTTATTGAAATAAATGGTTTACAATCTGTCTACGATATTGCTAGTTAATATAAAAAAATACATTATTTTATTTATAGATTATTTTTTCGTGATTAAATAGAGGAGATTGTTTTGTTGGAAAAAATTTGAACAGTGTATCCTACATTGAGGATTATTGCCGCGATCAATTCCTTTACAATTGATTGATTGATCATGATAGATTATGTTGGCTACCTTTCTACTCTAATACAGGTTCATGTGTTGATCAAATGAAATGGGAAATCGCGTGAAATTCCTGCCATCGTTTGTAACTTTGTAAAGTTCCTCACACCACACCACACCACACCGATGTGTATGCATCACTTCTATTTTTGATGTATGCTTAATTGAACTGTCAAAGTTCCGGTAATCACAAATATGCAGTCGTATTGATGAACATTATTATTGTAATCGTATTTGACAAATATAATATTTTTCTACATTGCACTCTCTACCCTGTTTTTAAATTTAATATTTAACTGATTTAATAACAAAGTTTGCATTTCTGTTGATTTTGTTGTCAGTTTTTATTAACTTATGATGTTACATGTTCCGATAACAAATATTTGTTTGTAGAATACTCATCATATTCAGTTGAACTTTAAAAATTTAATTAGAGAATGCAGAAAACTGATATATTTATATTAACATCTTCACAAATATTTTTATAGCCAACAAATCTCTTGAAAAAACAAGCTTTATTAAAATGCACTAAAAAAGAAAAAATCTTAAGCTCCCTGCTTCATTTACTTTTTATATATAGAACTAGTTGTGTTGTATTATTTTACAATAATCCAAATATTAGTTTTGTAATTAATTATTATTAGAAAATTTATTGGTTATTCGCAGAATAATTATTTTTTCTTTTTTAAGTATATAAAAACCTATAAAATTAATATAACATAAAAACTGACACTTAAATCTATATAAAAATTGGGGCTTTATATATATATATATATGAATATTTTATTGGTAGAAATATGTTTCCCGTAAAATCTAATTTTATTTTCAATTGGACATACTTTTCAAAAAACAAATATTCACAAAAACGAATAAAATGTATCCTTTGATTAGCTAATCCAGCGGTGTCCGACCTTTTTTTCTGTTAGCCATATTCTTTTACAGAATAAAATGCGATCGTCTTTTTAGATGATTTTTTTCTTTGTAGATAGGTTTACTAAAAGTTTTACAATTAAATGTATATAACTCTTATTTATTTTCTAAACAAAGAAGTTCAATCAATTTTCATCTTGTTTATTTTATACGGCAAAAATGAACGTGAAATTTGGCGTTGTTTTCGTAAAACTAAATTATTGAAGTTTTAATAGTACTGTCTTCATATTTCTATTCGACATGCGGAAATAATATTTATCATTTAACTTTTAAGTTGTTTCATAAATCATATTAATTTAAAATATTAAATTTTGCTACTATTTTAACGTTACTGCTTTTGTATTACTTTATTTTGTCACAGAAATGATAGCGAAAGAACGAATATTAAATAATCAATAATTCAAATGTATCTATTCGATTGTGTACCATTTACTTAACCTAACTTATCCTATTTATACTCAACATAAAATATTAATTTGAGCAAAAAAAATAATAAGCAGGAATGCAGTCAATTATTTATTATGAAAGTTTAAAACCGACGTTTTGCTACCAATGAGGTTCTCCGCCATAATAACAAACTATATTATGAGGCATTTGTAAAGTTTCGTGTATTGGCAATATCTTTTATCTTCTAGTTTTAGTGAAAATTAGTCATTAGTAGATTTAGATTCTGTGTGTGTTTTTAAGTGCAAATTTAAAAGTCTCTCATAATTTAATTAAAAATCACATAGGAGATATTGACCCCTGTGGTGCACTCTCTACGCCAGTAATGAGTGCCCGTGCGATGACGCCTGGTAAACGCCCGCACGGTACAAATATGTCATCATCATTACCGAAATCTGTATACAAAGCAGATTGGCACACCCAGTAATGGGTAATATGCCGTGATGATAGATAGATATATATATATATATATATTATTATTATTATTATTATTATTATTATTATTATTATTATTATTATTATTATTATTATTATTATTATTATTATTATTATTATTATTATTATTATTATTATTATTATTATTATTATTATTATTATTATTATTATTATTATTATTATTATTATTTTATAGGAGATGTCAAGTCATCCGTGATGTTCTCTTATTTTTATAGTAAAATACATAATAGAAAAAGTAGTTGTTATAAATCTTACATATGTATGTATACGTTTACATAAAATAAGATGAAATTGGCAAAATGCGGTAGTTACCATTAAAGAGGACTTCAGTTTCCCACAATTAGGTAGTTGTGCGATTTGCACAATACATGTACTCGGAGAGCTAGCGGCATTGGCAATGGTAGTGGCAACGACAACGCATCCGCATCCCTTGCCATAGCCGTGCTGTAGCCGTTGCCAGAACTACAGCCCAGCCACACCACACCACACCACACAATCGTATTGAAGGTGGAAGGTATCCTTGGCAAAGTAATCAAATCCCCAAATCCCGCAAACCCAAGCTCTGCACTCTGTTAGCTGTTAAATTTCATCTCGACCAACATAAATTCTGCCCCTGTGGTTCACTTCATTACATGTGTGCTCAAGTATTTTTTTCCAATTTCTTCTTAATCTTTTTACATGAGCCAGTATTCTTTTATTATTAATTAACTTTAATTTGTTTTAATAATCCACTAAGAGCATATAAAGAATGCAATAAATAAAAAAAAGAAAACGCGCTACTCTGGATTACGATGATTCTTGTATATGTGGTAACCAGATAGTATAATTCATTTTTTACTTCCTTGTACGTAAGTAAAGGAAGTATTGTAATCGCGAAATATTTCGGTTTTCAGATTTCAGCGGAAATATCCATTTTGATCATCCCTGAATCCATTTTGACTAATTTCGTCGTGACGTTTGTACGTACGTACGTCCGTACGTATCTCGCATAACTCAAAAACGGTAAGCCGTAGAAAGTTGAAATTTTGTATTTAGGACTCCTATAACATCTAGTTGTTCACCTCTCTTTCTGGTTATTAGACAATTTCCAGAAGTGGCACTTTACATGAAGCCTATAATAGATTTTAATGAAAAACTGTTTTAAAATATGTGTAGTACAATTTGTGTTTGTTCAATTGTTTAAAACAGAAAAAATGCAACAATCATTAAATATCTGAATCTTAAGTATTTTAAATTGAAAAAGCTGGATAAAATATATTCATTCCTTTAACGAGATTGTTTTGTGTAAAAGAGTTGTCCACTGAAAACAATGTAAAACTATTTCCAACAGTCTCTCGAGTATTGGTAACGTCTCCACTCTACAGCGCGCGGTTTTGCGCATACGAACACATTCACAACCTTTAAAATATCGTCTAATTCGTAACTCTCTAGTCCAAAGTTGTAGTTTAACCTAAACCCGTAGAGAACGATTACATGCTCCGAGATAAGAAAAGATACGTACATCCTTTACTCACGTTACATATTTTTTATTTTCTTGAAGAACTGAAAACTGCTTTTCGAAGAAAATAGGTCCTTCGTCTATTCTGAATTCTTACAAAATAACAATAGTCTGCATTGTCTGCAGCATTTTCAAATCAATTTTAATTAAATTTTTGTCTTAAGACACCATATGTATGATATTTGAGTTATTATAAATTATTAAATAACAGTGAGTTAACAATCATTGTGAAAAGATCATATCACCAGGATTTAAAACCAAGACCTTTACTTTGTCGGAGTAACACTCTCCCATTTAAGTGGTGACTGACATGATCTTTTCAAAATTGATTTCGATTATATACTAGACTGTTAACGAATAATAATAATATCCTCAATTGAGAAATGCATAGCAGTTATAGATAAATGCTAAGTAAAAGACCATCTCAGCCATCGAGATAGAGCAGCCATAGCTTAGATAATAGAGGTAATGGTAAAAGTCTCGGGTTTATATCCCGGTGGCAGACATGACTTTTCACAATTTATTTCGTTTATAAAATTATTCTATTCTTGAAACTATTAATTTTATGAAAAATTGTTATTTTTATAGCTTTGAACATTTGTTTTATTTCCATGCTACTTTTTCTTTTTTTCTTTTTTTTTATCTTCATCTTTGGATTCCAATTTTTACTTCTCGCCACCGAGCGTCAGTTACTTACATTTGCTATTTGAATTGTGAAACCAAGGACTTGTGTTTATCTTTGAAGTATATGGTTCGGGATTTATATACTAGATTATTTTATAAACACATATATCCATAAAATATATATAGAAAATGTTTACCGGTAAAAAAATAATAATGCTTAATTTATAAAGGGTGTTGACCGCGACTCCAGAATATTTTACTTTAACATGTAAAATCATATTTTAGGCAAAAAAAGCTTCAAGTAGAAGTTGTAGTGCATAAATAATAAACAAAATTTTACATTACTTGAAGTTGTTAACAGTTTTTCTTGAATAAAATGATTTTATTTTGATTTTAGAAATAAATGCTTGAAATAAAAGTTTTAGAGAATTAATTTCTGCGTCTAGCTCATCAAGTATTATTAAATTAACCCTTTATATAAGCGAGATATGTAAATTTAAAAATTATATGGGGTCTCGTGGCCGTGTGCCTGAGTGTCTGGTCGAGAATCTGGGGACCCGGGTTCGATCCCGGCCGACGCCAAAAATTACATCGAATTTTAATGGCACAAAATTGACCCCTGTGGCGCACTCTCCACGCCAGCTATGAGTGTCCGTGAGGTGACGCCTGGTAAGCGCCCGCACGGTACAAATATTCCATCATTACCGATATCTGTGTACGAAGCAGATTGGCACACCCAGCAATGGGTAATATGCCGTGATGAAATATTTATTTATTTATTTTATTTTATATACTTTTTTGTTTTTGTAATAAAGCTTGCTATGGATTAGGACAAAAAAATAAAAAAAAAATGTTCATGTCAAATTACGTTAAATACGTGCAATTTTATGATTCGTACAATAACAAATATTATATTTTTATTGTGAAATTAGTCGTATTCATTGTTGTAATCAAATATTTCTTTGTTGTAATCAAAACTCTCTTTAAAAAGAACCGAGTTAGATTAATGTTAATTTAAGAATGATAGTAGTAAATGAATTATTTTTGTTCTATATCAAAATATTTCTCGGGCTTGGCTTAAGCCTGTCAATATTTTGTAATTTAATTATTAAAAAAATATGTATAGGTTAATAGGCGCACAAAGAAGTCGTGTGGTGTCCACATCACTTATGACATTAGTCAATATCATTAATTCAATTAAAAATATTGGCATGTATTTTTTTATGGTCGCTATATATCTTACCGTTTTGTAGTTAAAATTAATATTTTGTAATTTCGTTATTAAAAAAATATGTATAGTTTAATAATCGTACAAGGAAGTCGTGTGGTGTCCACATCAGATTATTTTTAGTTTCAGTTCCATGGCTGACGCTATTTTTGGGGTGGTTTTCCACATTTTTATATCCAATTTCTGCCGTTATAGAGCATGCAAAATTAATTTTGTTTATTGATTTTGATGTAGAATTATATCTAAAATAATTAGGGAAGACAAAATTACGAAAGCATGATTTTAGATGTTAAAGTCTTGTTCCGCTGACGACGTCAGTACCCTGTATAAATTAACGATTATTAATATTTTTACCGGTAAACATTTTCTATATATGTTATGGATATATGTATTTATAAAATAATCTAGTATATAAATTCCGAACCATATGCTTCAAAGATAATCACAAGTCCTTGATTTCACAATTCAAATAGCAAATGTAAGTAACTGACCCTCGGTGGCGAGAAGTAAAAAATCGTGAAATTGAAGAATATTGTTCCAAATGAAACTATATAAATCTTCAAAAAGTGTCACTTCCGGTTATTCGATTGACGCCAAAATCTAATGACTTCTTTCCATAACAGAATAGATTGCAGGTACCCATAGAAATCATCGTGAAAATAATAAAATGAATTCGACGGACTTCAAATTCTGATTATTTACCAAAGTCTCGATATGAGATTTTTTAGCACGATACACATAATTTTCTGTAATTGGAATCTGAAGATTCTAAAGAGTTAAATGAAATTATTAATTTTATATTACCAAATACTAACTATACTCGGCTAAAACTAATAAGTTTTATCTAGGTCACACGTACAGTTTTTATTTTAAAAAATTGTACTATTGTTTGAGGCATTGAATAACTTCCAGCTGTACTGATAAAGTGGGTCACAACTTTTTCTATAGCTGCATATATCCTTTGTTCATATAATTCCCTAATCATATACGTGTAAGTATTTCTATTAATAATGCAGAAGTATCTGTAATTATTCTACTGCAAGATGAAAATGCATTCGCAGTTATTTTCATTTTATAAATACTTCATTTCACGTTGCACAATAAAATGAAATAAAATAGCCTATATACGAATAATAAGGGGGCACGCTAAAATGATTGAGAATAAGAAAATCCGGTAGGCTATGCAAAACACAATTTGCACCTAATCTATCTATCTCAGCTAAGCAATATTTTAAATAATATATAACATTTTATTAAATAACTCAGCAGATCTTGTATACCACGGTATTTTGAAATATTAAGATGCTACAAATAATAATACAACTGAAATATATCATATTTATTTTTCATACAATCAGCTTACCCATTATCAATTATTTCCAAATAATTAATATTTACCTTGAATCTCTTTCCGTCTCTAACTCCATTGTAAATTAATTATCGAAAAAAAAATCATTAAACTTTATTTATTTTTCTTTCACTTCAAGTGACTCTAATTAAAAGTAAATAACTAAACGCGTCAGACGTCAGCATTTGACTTAGATTTATTTCATTTACTCATTTTGTTGAAGAAGCAATTACACAAAACTCATTGTGTATTATAATTATAAAACTTTGGAATGGACTTGTTAAAATTTGGGAAGAATCAACATGTTTTCTGAATTTAATGACAGTTATAATGTCAAAGTGACTAATGTGTTTTATTTTTACCAGTAAAAAGGAATGAAAATAATTTTTCTAGTGTAATACTTGACGGGAAAACTTCGAACATATACGAGCCCAAAAAATTACCTTATGAAACTAGTATCCTATTTATTTAAATTTTCTTATAGTGGTGTTTGGCGTAAGTCCGACACCACGAATATTTCGTTTATTTTGAGAGATACAAAAAAATGTTAATAAGCAAAGTTAAACTAGACAAAGATGATCATAGCAGAAATTTTGTATCACTTCCAGTTTTAGCGGAAATGGGTACAACTTTAAAACTAGCATAGGGAATCGGTATTTTTATATTTTTTTCAGAATGTAAATAAAATTTGCTTCACAATGATTTTATTTTATAATGTCTCCAATTTTTTTTACACGAAACTGATTGTGAGACTACAGTTATTGAATAGGCGCAGTAGGTAGGACTTTTACCCAAATGTAGTTAGTATTTACTGGATTGGAATTGAACAACTCTGACTACGTATTTAGTCATTACGATTAGGATTAGATGAAAACGCACAATTGCATTGGTAACAACCTTGCTACATATTCAGTACATGACAGTAAACAAGATTAATATCTTATGCAACATACACATAGTGCATATACAGGGTGATGACCACGACCCCGGAACATAAGACATAATTTCCTGCTTCCCTAATTATTTTACGTAAAAAATCTTCCAATAAAATTCTTCATCTGAATCATTAAGCAAAATTAATTTTGTATGCTTTGTAACGTCAAAGATTAGGTATGAAAATGTCGAAAATCACCGCAAAAATAGCTATAGCCATGGAATTGAAAAAAAAAAATTAACAAATGTTAACAATTTATCTGTCAAACTAGGTTAATTTAATTTCATTATTATTTGTAAAATCTGTTCAAGTGAACAAATATCAATTTAAATTAACAGATAATTGTTAATTGAAACAGACATTAGAAATAATATCTAATAAAAATAAGTTACCCCAACGTGACAGATAAACCGTTAGACATTTGTTATTGTAACGTTTTTATTTATATGGGTGAAGTGTAACAAATAACAGATATATTATTAATTAAAAGAATACGTTTATTAAACGATAAATAAATATTAAAAAGATAATTAAAGGTTTATAAAAGTAACTAACACTACGATAAACAAATATTAACACTAATTTAAAGACTAAGAATATTATAAGATACTTAAACACTAAGATTATTTATTTAAACAATGTCACTAATTACATTTATTTATGTTCACTTGTCGACTGTTGTTTATATCACCAACTATTCACGACGTTTATTTATATCAGACTTCTTTACTCATTACTTTTATATCACAGACTGTGTTCGCTGGCTTTGGCGGTGGGTTATATATACCTGGCTAGATTATTTCTAGAACCTACTAGGACCTACTAGAGAACTTCTAGAGGTAAACAATATCACACAATAGATTACTGCGACCAGTCCTAACAAGCGCGTTGCGCGCAGACACCGAGGCGTCTGGCAGCGCGGCGGTAGCGGCCGTGGGGGTTACGTTACATTATTTATTTTGTCTCAATCCATGGCTAGTGCTATTTTTGAGGTGATTTTTGACATTTTCATACCTAATTTCTGCCATTACAGAGCATACAAAATTAATGTTTCTTATTGACTCAGATGCAGAATGTTGTGCTCTACAACTTTTATTTGAAGCATTTTTACCTAAAATAATTAGGGAAGCAGGAAATTAAGAAAGTATGATTTTACATATTAAAGTCCTATGTTCCGGGGTCGCGGTCACCACCCTATATGTTCATTGCTTATGACTTATGTTGACAATTATAATTTATAAAATACTCTAGGTTTAGAAATGTATATTATTGAATTATATGTTCTCATTTTTGGTAATATTATGAGCATAATGTTGATTGGAGATATTACTAAATAATGAAATTATATCGGAACTAATCAAAATGTGATTAGCTGGAATTGCTTAATTATTAATGGAATAGTAAATTGAATCATGAATGTAATCATATATCAATATTAAACAACAAAACTTAAACTTTAAATAAAGACCCAAAAAATAAATAGACAAGTTCATGTAAGCAAATTTCCTCAGATACTCCGTTTGAGTGTTAAACGGACGTTGCTGTATTCTTACAAGAATTTCTACTTTTAATAGTAAAATATTCATAAATTTAAAAGTTTATACATACTATTTTGCAAAATTTCGTAAAATGATGTCCTTAAACACGTAAACAAGCTTGGCATCAATTTGTTAATGATGCACAGGCGTCAATATTTTTTCTTCGCAATGACAATACATTATTTATTTAGGTTTCATAAAGTTTTTATTTAATGGCACCATATACAAAAAAGTCCAAGGATATTAAATCAAGCGCTGGCTACGAAACAAGTTCTACCCAACCAACCCAGTGTCTTTGATAATGATGGATCAACCTGACGTTCAACCATTTAATAGCCAGACGTCGTAGTCCGTGACACGAAAAAAAAATGGTCTGAGGAATGTTAAATTCTATTAGAATATCTGTAAAGCGGCACTACAATTAGGAAATATTTTACTATGACTTGTTATATGCGGTAGGTACAGGAACCGCTTTATCAAGCAGTATCAACTGCAATAAACCAATGGCATGAATACTATTTCACAGTGACGTTATTTCGAGACTATAGTTGGTCGACTGTTCTCCAATTCTCTTGTAAATGTTGGTGATGGGTGGAACACAGTACGTGGGATACTCTCCCTTACCGCACCGGCTTTCTTTGGTGTCACGAACTATACTTCTAACGTATTGTACTGGGAAACAACCTAATTTATTAAAACCTCCTCTAATGATAATTATTCCATTCCTATGTGCCCTAATCATTATATTACAGGTGCAAATCTTTGAACATCGATTTTATTTTATTATTATTTGGCTCACGGCTTGCGTTGTAATATTCATCCTTTTGAGTTATAACTATAATTACACACTTATTGAGTATTATCATACATTGTTAATGTAGGAATGTCGTTAGAAATTTAATTATTTTATAATTGATTTATTTTATTGAACAGCATAATCCAGCAATCTGTATTATGATTTATTTATAATCTACTGTGTTAAAACTAAAATATAAAAAGAACTAAGAAACTTTAGACAGCTATTCGATGTGTGAAAACTAAGTTAAAGCCTAAATTTTAACATATTTTCCGTATTCTACATATGAATTTAAATAATTGCCACTTATTCACCTTGCATAAATTGTTTGAATTTCATGAAAATGTATTTTCGTGTTAGGTTCAATTCTAATTAGATTTACGTTTAATCTGTTGTGTTCATCGTAATATCCGTTTTATGTCAACACCGAAAACTGGATTTAATTTTATAAATAAAACAAAAACAACTTTGAGTTTTTCGTTTTTACATTTTATAAAAATTAATATGCAAGAGAAAACTTAGACATTGCGAAGAGAAAAACTAGAAAAAACTAAAAAAAAATAGATAAGTATAGGTGCCTACGGATTTCTGTTTTTATTTTTAATGAGTGATACGAGTACTATGAATCAGTAGTAGATGATAAATATTAAAGTATCTAAGTTAATAGTAGGAGAGAAAAAATTCTATTTATATTTTATTTTAATATATATTACATGGTGAAAAGATAGTTTTTACAACAGTGTAGACTTGTTTTTACATTAAATATAATTTCAAATAATGATCACCCATTTATTTTACACTACATACGATTACATACCGGGTGCAGTTGGAATGGGGCGAAAAATTTCCTGCGTTCCTGTTTATTTTACGACAAAAACTATACAGTACAAAGTTGTACACGAAACTGTTTATACATTTTTATTATGTTTTAGGTTTCTTCATAATTGTAAAAAAATATCTAAATTTGTTAATTGTAGGCTGAATATGGCAAATGGAGGTATTGCCAGATCACCCGCACTACAACGCTTTTTACCATCTTCTTATTTATAATACTGTAGTTAGATCTTATAAAATAATGTATATTTTGTAACAAAAAATTGAAATATCTTAAATGCATCTTAAATTTTTTTTTTAATTGGGGTCTGTAGTTACCCACTAGAGCATTTATGTAAAAGAAAATTACATCGATGTAAAAATTACTCGAAATTATTATAATTAATAAAAGTAGTTTTTCTTTGATAATTAAATATTGTAGAATTATTGTTATTGTTGGAAAATGAAGTGAAACAAAATATTTCTTTTTTTCAATTCATTTTGAGAATATGTTTTGTGACTTGTAGTAGACCGCGTGAGTATCAATCCAATAAGTTTACTGACGCCAGCAAATTCTGATGGATTGACAGATCGCGTCTGTTTACTCTTTTCGCACATATGCTTCTATCCGAGGACTCCGAAAATATGGATATTGGTAGCAGCGACCTCGTTACCCTTGATCTTAATAAAATTTTACATCAACAAAATAAGCGTTTTACTTTCGAGTCAAGTAACTGTAACACGAATATGAAATATTTGTCGTCCTTTCTTTTTCCTCCCATAGAACACAATATGTTACGAAAAACAAGTTTTGTACCCAACACACCCTATAGAATAAGCAGTAAATTTTAACAGACAATCGCAAGCACTGATATGCCATATTCCCAATTTGACAATGTACGAGTCTTTACTATTTGTTAAAAACATAAAAAATTACGTGGTTGAATGTTTTTGTCTGAAGAAGATTTTGATGCTGCAATTCATGTTTATTTTGAAAGCATTCCGGAAAAAATCTGTTGTGGCCAGCGCAATACCTTCCGTCAATCCTGTGTATTATGTATAAATTCCATATATAAATTTTCTTGCAAAAGATTCTAAATTTCCCGTAAAATTATTTCATAAACAAACTATGCAAATTGCACTTGACATTAACATTTTCTTTAGCTTTCCCCATTCGTTAGGGGTCACTTTTTTTTATTTTCTTCTTCCACTCATTTCTGTTTTACGTGTCGTTCTCATTTAGTTCCTTTTCTCTCAAGTCTTCCGCAATACAGTCCTTCCATCTTATCTTTGGTCTTCCTCTGTTTCTTCTACCTTCTATTATTCATATTTCATATTCGTTCTTCATCCAATATATTCTCCATTTCTCGTCATGACATTTTCAAACCAATGTAATCATCTCGCTTGTATCTTTCTAGAAACTTGTAACACTAGAGTTATTTCCTTACCTATCTTTCCGTGTATTCCCCAACATCTACTTCAACATCCTCATCTCTGCCACATTCATTTACTTTTTATTGATACTGACATCTGTCAATTTGTATTATATGAATATATTAGTAGTTTCCATGTTTAGCATAGCTAGCTGAATTATAAAATTTAATTTCTATAAAATTCTTTAACTATATATCTATTGAATATAAAGTATAAAATGCAATCAAATCGTATAGAGAATAATATATTCTTTAAGTTATAATAAGGTTAAATGTCAATAAATCAATTATAACCAGAATCTAATCAGTTGTTCTTCTGGATGTAAACTTGAGAAATAAGAAAAAAATATAACTTTTGGAATCGTGGTATTGAAGTTATGCGATCCGAAATTTTCGTCACACACACACAGACACACACACACACACACACACACACACACACACACACACATACACATACATACAGACATCATCGTAAAAATGGTAAAATCGGGTTGTAGAGACCTTAAAACGTACTTATTCACTAAAAACTCATCATTGAATTTTTTGATCAAATACAATACCTTCCTTACGTAAAGGTGACGGAAGGTAAAAAGATTGGTTGGAAGCTTTTAAGAAGTAGAAAGAAAGAATTGTGAAGTGTATTATTGTTGAAGGGAACTATTTTGAATATATTTTAAATAAATTTTAAAAAAAATTAACCACATATCTCATTCTCAATAAAGCCTGGCCGAGATTTTGAGTAATTGTTAACATTTATTACAGTTAATTTTAAATCTAAAGAGTTATATGATCACAATAAAAGTAAATTGCGATAATAAATAAATACTATTTTTTTTACTAAAATAAAAATGAATATCAAAGATTTTTAGTTAATATAAAAGTAATTTTCTCCGCGCAAATTCACTTAAAATGGTACAACTAAAAACAAGAAAATAAATAAGAAAACAAAGTATGAAACTTTTAATCTTAATATGAATTCATTTCCTTGAAAAAAGTTGTAGTAAAAATGTTACTACTTCTACTTTCCCTTCGTTCAATATTTTCGCGTGCTGTCACAATATACTACTCCACAGCCTTACTACACTTACTTGTATCCCCTGTTTTACAACTTCCCGAAAATATTGGTTTAAAGTTTAAATAAGAAATGGAAATACCAAAGAGAAAATACTGCAGAAGATAATAAAAAAACACAGATTGAAACATAACGAAGATATATCTTCTCAGTGGTAAGAACAAAAAATATTTCACTGTAAAAGTCTACTGTGCCGTGAAAGTAATAAAATCTGTAATAAGCCGCAGCACGAATAATTAGCAATCGTAGAATGTATTTCAAAATCCGGATAGGTTCTCATTACCGAAATCTGCAAATAAAAACAGGTTGGCACACGAGACGAGACGATACTCACATGTTGAGATTCTCCACAATTATTCCGTGATTTATTGACATTTTTTATAAAAGTATTTTTTTTTAAATTAAATAGAACATTTTGTAAATTTTTATTTAAAAAATATATTTTTTAATTATAAATCCAAAAAGAACGCGCTAAAATTTCAAATAAAACTACCTACGTACTAAAATAAAATTAATAGGGAAAAAATAACTACTAGTCTCAATTTTTTTAATTACCCTGTATATTCTTTATGTGTTTACAGTTCTGTTATACATACTATATCAAAATAAATTGCATATTGGATTTATTAAGAAAAAATAAACGAGAAATCTCCTCGAGATTTTCGGCCGAAACGAGATTCCATTGTTCGATACGAGAAAAAATGGAGACGAGACTTAATTCTTGTCTTCGAGATGAGACGAGACAATGTAGTTTCATACTAGTTGTAATAAAAACAACAGTTACATAATTTCTTCAGTATTGTATTTGTATTCACAATGACGGTGGCCATTGTGATTTCATTTAGGCCTGCATCACTTTTAATCAACTTTATGCGTTTTCTTGTTTCGTCAATTGTAAAGCTCTTCTTTGTCGACTATAAATGTCCTACAATTTTTGGATTGTTCAACCTTTTGTAACATAAAAATTTAACGTATGGTTTTTTTGTTACCTTAGTATTCTATTCTGTTTCTTATCTTTACCGATTTGTGTATAGTTTTACCATCTGGTGTATCGGTCAATCACCAGTTTTTAACCTTTATTTTGTGTTCACAAATTCGTCAACCTTTCATTGTATTCTGTCGCAGTCACGAGAGTAATTTCTCGTAAACGCATGCGCAGAATACTGCGCATGCGTCCATTTTGAATTCAACCATAGGTGGGTAATGAAATATGTTATAAAACTTTGAAGAATTTTAACTCAATATCGAGAAGGTTTACAAGAAAAAGTTATTAAGAAATATTATTGCACTCAACGAGTTCTATCACTGGTTAAAATTAATTTACTTATTTCTGTTACATCCTGTATATGCAAGATAAATTTATTTTCTAAATAAACCGAACAAAATATTATTGAAAAGAATTTTCGGATTTAAAATGTACAAAAGTATAATGAAGAATAATAGTAGTGAATGCAATCACGTACCTACTCAAATTTATTGCACAATATAAGAAAATTTTAATTTATCTAAAAAGATAACTTTCACTTTTTTGACTATGATTTATTATTTCAAATTTTAAGATCAAATTTAATGTTGAAAATGCAAAACTTTCACCATCGTTAAATTTATTCTTCATTTGACTTCAGTGACATTTTTTATGTTATCAAGATGTTTTAAAACATCATATTATATGAGTTTAGAGGGTTTAATTACTTTTTTAATCAAAAAAAATATTTGTAAGTCAGAATAGAATATTCCTTTCATTAAACTTGAAAGTGACTATTTTTCCTGTTTGAAACAAATGAACACAGATAAACATAAAAACTAAACATTGTGGAAAATTTATAGATTGTATAGAGAAAGCAATAAAGTTTGTATCTAGTACATATTTTAAATAAAATTCTGTGGCGAAAAAAAAATGCAGACAATTATATTGAAAAATCTTTGTTTATATCTAATATTTGTTGTACAAAATTCATAATTATTTGTATGACTATAAATTCATATATCAAAAATACATCAATTGTTGCAATGGAGATATGTAACGTTGGTTTAAAAAATGTTATTGTATATCAATTTTAGCCGAAGCTTGTAATAATAAAACAAAAATATTGTTTATTTTTTAAATTAAAAACTTAAGAATGGAATTATTGTCATGTCCAGGCAACACGACAACTTCATACGCGTCTTTATCCTACTGATTAATTTAAATTGATATGATTTTAATGAAGTACAATATTGACGGGAACATAATTATATTGACACGTTTTACCTGACGATAATATAGTGCGCTCTGATTTAAATTAATGTAAATAAACAGAAAAAAGTGATCAGTACAGACAGATTCTGAGAGTTGTGGTTATGTTACGTTTCACTCTACTTTGTCATAATCGTGGCTCATAGTGGGCAAGTAACATCCCCTACTTGTAGATTAATGACGTCACAAGCAGTTTTCAAAAAGTATATGTTTGAATGATTAACATTTAAAAACGTAAAAAAAATCGTGGAAATTTCCATGATAAGTTGCAGAATTGGAATGTTTTTCTTAAAGAACATAAATGTGTACTGTTATAAAAATATGTACTTATAAAAAGCATCGCAAACGACAGATGTAGGTGCATTTTCAAGATTGCCAATGCAACCTGAAACCAATATAAATCACTATTGTGTAAATTTGCTCAATTTATTACACGACATCAACCAAATAACAAAAGTACAAAAAGATTCAATTTTATCACAAACTGGAAAAACCGCAATAAATAAACGGAAAGGTATTGATTTACAAATACGAATTATGCGATATTTTCATAACAAAAATGTATGTTTAGTGGATAAACAAATTTGTTCTTTCTCAAGGGAGACAAGTCAATATTATATTGAAATCATTTACATAGATTTTTTTTAAATGACATGTTTCTACTTCGACGGCAATACTCGTCCACGCTATTATCATCATATAAAATTTTACAGTCTTTATAAATCTGCACCGAATTTTGAAATTAAATAATCATTTTTAAAATTATTATATCAATCACATACCTTTCGACCTATTCCATGTGTAACAGAATTATTAAAATCATCTGAAATACTCATTAAATAATTTTTTATTCAATTATATTAGAAATTATTTATAGTATTCAGTACAATGATTTGAACAAATTTGAAGTAACACATTCTACAAAAATAAAAGATCGAAATAAAAATAGAAAGACGATAATTAACGGAAACGAAGGAAGACAATTTATCTTTCGTTCCATGTGAATGTTATTAGAAACACATTTGGTGAATTCGTATTTGTAGGATGAAATGAAAACAGAAAACAGGGGAAGATATTATGAAAGAAACGGATATGTTACGGAACAAATGGCGATAGAAGATAAAGAAAATTACATATAAATGAGGAATTGTAAGGAGGCAAAGGCAGAGGTTATCAAAACAAAAACTAAATTAAAACAAACTTGTGCAATTCTCACGTCTACAAGCCACGCCACATAAATTAATCAGGAAAATTCAATAAGTGCATAATTAGATGAAAGCCAAGAAATTCTCTATTTACTAACGTTCGATGTACAAACATATTCTGTTACAATACAAACATTACTCAGTACACATTTAAATTAATAAATTACGTCAAATTTGTAGTTTGCAAATGAGAAAATGTATAATGTGGTAGTTCTTGGTCTAGATTTTATATATGTGTTATATTTACTAGGTTTTGTTGGTAATTTATTAAATGGTTTACTCAAGTATCTCGATGGGCATAAAAAATATTTTTAATGATTGTATTTTTCATTCGGTATATACTTCATAAATATTCGCGGGCCTGATACTACAATTTTGAAGGTGACGCTAAGCTTGCAACAGGTGGTTTTGATTTAAAAAATTGCACAAATAATGAAATATTCTAAATTAATAATATAAAACAAGAGGAACAATCAACTTGTTGCTGTCAACGTTTGCGATAACATACAAACATCAAATGTAGTTCTCATTTTATTCGACAGGGAGAGACAAAGTCAAAAGTTCAGTTTTTCTTAAAATAAAATAAATATATCATTACTCATTGTTGGATGTGCCAATCTGCTTTATACACTCATTTCGATGATGACATATTTGTACCGTGCGGACGTTTACCAGGCATCACCTCTCGGGCACTCATGGCTGGCGTGATGAGTGCACCAGAGGGGTTAATTTTGTGCCATTTAAAATTAGAAATATTTGGCGCCGGTTGGGATCGAACCCTGTTCCCAGATTCGCGACCAGTTTTCCCTTTTCGTTAATAAATTGAACTTTCCTTTGTTATACAAATTATAATGTAATCACATTAATATTAATAAAAATAATTTTGGGGTATTTTTTTTTTTACTTTTTTAATATAAATTTTTTGGCGTAACTATTTTAAAAAAGAAACTTACTAAAAACACTGTATTTTGCCAAAATGTTTTATATTCTAAAATTGTTTTAAACTGTTAACATTGTGCTAAACATTCATTACTCTCTGATTTTCAATTTTATACGTAACCGAAACTTAAGGTTTCGGTATTGAGTTACAAGTATCTTAATACAGAGAGTTTACTTTATTAGTCAACATAGAGTAGTTTCATTCCACAGTTACAAAATTATAGCACTTGAAGCGTTTATTTTATGAGTAAACATAGGGAATAGTTGTCAGACTCGTCAAACTGTCACACTTCGAAATGCTTTTTTATAAAATTGAAGAAAAAATGTAAATTATAACAGGTTTAATTTCTCATTTCTTTAATTCATAATTTAATATTTATTTTAGTGTATGTTAAGTATCCCTATGTTTACTTATAAAATAAACGCTTTAATACATTGCTGTCAATCATTTTATACTGTAACTATGGTAATGACATACCCTATATTTACTGATAAAATAAATTCCCAGTATATGTGTACATACGAGTAGTGAATCAAAGTACGAATTATGTATGTCACGAGTTTTTTTACTATATTTTGTATCTCTACTTGAAAATGCTTAAAGTGTTACATTATATGAAGCAAAAAGTTAAGATAAGTATTAATTTAATAAAGGTATCTAATTCTACGTGGTCGTTGATAAGAATTGTAAGAAAATATGTTTTCGAAATTCAATTTCATTCTGTGCCTCGTGAGAGTAGGTCTCGGGATTAAGTGAGTCACATCAAGAAGTTCGAATAACGACACTGCGGATATTTGGCGACATGAAAAATAGATGTGGCATGGTGTTTCGTGAAATCAACTTACTTTGCCGTAGGTGGTTCTCTTTAACATACACACATATGCTTTCAATACGGAACTCGAAACGGGCGTTATTTATTTATTCTCAAACTTATCAACTTTTCCTATTTGCTTTCTTCTGGGTTTCGTTGTCAGATTGTAATCATCAACGGTTTCACTTGCAGACTTTTTATAGATTTAATTTTGATGATTTACTTACTATTTATTATTTTCACGATTCATATTTTAATTTTCTGTTGCCTGGAGAATGTCGACTTTTTGATAAATTTACAGAACTAAATTCCAAAATCTAAAATATTTTATTTATTTTTAATAAATAATTTTTTTAACTTGTAAATGAAGTGAATAAATGCTGCAATAGAGTTGACACTGACAATGATATATCCAATATTGTTTTTGAAACACAGACTACTGTGACTACTAACATGAAAACGAACGCGAATACGAATACGAACGAAATGACGAACGCTCAATAATACGGGCCCTGGCTACTATTTAAAAAGTAGGTACTACTGTGATTAAAAATACCTACGTTTAAAGTTTAAATTATTAGTAGAAGATGAAGCTGCATGGATGTATGGAAATTAATAAATTACTGGAGTGCAGTCAAATTATTCTATTTAAATTTCGGCCTCAACCGGTTTCGGCATCTATGCCTTCTTCAGGAGATGCCGAAACCGGTTGAGGCCAAAATTTAAATAAAATAATTTGACTGCACTCCAGTAATTTATTAATTTCCTTAAATTATTAGTTCAGGTTCAGTTTATATTTATATTTGCTTGTATGTTGTCTAATTATGACCCATTTCCAAAATTTCCGATCGATTTGAAATTTTGCATACATTATAAAAACATTTTTTATGGTTTTGGTTTCTTCCCAATTTTTTTTGTTTAATTAGTTAAAATAGCCATGAGATACATTAAATGTTTAAGCAATATTATTTTATTCATATTTTGTCAATATTTTTATATAAAATTAAAGTAGATAATGATTTTTTAATTGAATGAGAAACATCTTTATTATAAAAAAAATATTATGATGGAAATAGTTTTAGAACAATAAGGGCTTTATTTTTCATGTTAGATTGATGTTTATAAATAATTTATAAAAACCAGAAAAAAGAACACAAACGTCATGGCTATACCTATTAATTAACAGAATTTTTTTTTTTAAATATGCAAAAATCAAAAACATACTTTTAACAAAAAATGTAAAAACGGTTTTGTTTACAGATTTTAATTCTGAACAACTTTACACTCTATAGTTTTTACCGCAAAATGAATATTATATAAAACTAATATTACAAGTTACATCCTTATGTTCATCCCTTACCGCCACCAGCCGGTATATAGACAGTGTATTTTACTTTGAAAATAATACATAGATCCAATTATTTATTTATTATTCCAGCAAAAAAATGAATTCATTATTTTACGAATGGTCTCTACATTTTATGCAACATTAAATATTAATTTTCACAGGGACTATTGATTTTCCATCTTTGAAGTTTAATTATTCGTATTATGTCCTTTCAAATATTTTTCCAAATGAAATGAATGTGAAAATCAGTGTTTGCGGAACAAAACTACTTAGAGGAAACAAAATTCTTTCTATGGTTACATTTCTCTCTTAGATTTTTAACCGAATTAATAATAATTACTTGTTAGTTAACTTAGACAAAGAAACCGTATTTTTTGATTCACTCTGTACATATTTCATGCCAATGAAAATTAAATCGGAATTTTGCAGCCACGGAAAGAAAGGTATTGTCAATAGCACAAATAAAATTTAATCAGAGGTCGTAACTCCTTAATTAATCTTTTATTCTTCCTATTGAAAATATTTATTTTTTGTTGAACAGATAATTCCAATCAATATTGCCAACGTGCCGAGTAATTAAATTTTTTAAAACTGATGCAAATGCCGTACACTTTTTGCTTGCAGATTTCAATTTTATTTACAGGTTTTCATTTACGAAATTTGATTATTGAAACGATTTAATTTTGCAATTATAAATTCATAAAAAACAATTCATGATATATTTTTATACCTATATAAAACTGTCAGTGTATATTTTATATATCGCCAACACATGCACAATTTTTTAAATGTAATACATATATTATATTCGCACCTAATTCACAAATAAACAAATTTTATAAACGGTGACTATGTGCTAAAATTATAATGATTATTAATTTGAATCGCTTAAAAAATATGTTAAAATATTTTACACTTTCGAAAAGATAAGATAAATAAAAAAAAAATTAAAAGCAATCTTTATTAACACGCTAAAAATGAATAAAATATTTTAGTTAATATGGGGCCCAATCCACATCCATTTCTTTTCTTTTAGGTTCTGATATGTTTAATTAAAATTCAAGAAAGTATGATTTAAAAATTTCCAATCAAGAAGTTAAATAAAAATTTAAATTAATTTTCATCATTAAAACAATGTCAATCATTCACATTCTCTGTATTTGAAACACATCTCCGGAAAGCCATCGAATTGAAGAAAATATTTAATTTATGTGAAGATTTTAAAACTCAATATTTTTTGTTTTCATACAGGTGTTTCTTTTATCAGTAAATATTACTGATTACCAAAGTTATATTCAAAATGATTGACGGCTAAGTAACAATAATAATAATAATAATATATATTTGTATCTCAAGTGATTTACACACTTATTAGAAAGTGATTGGCAGTATTAGTGTATAAATAACTTTGTAATTAGATATAATACATATTATATATATGTAATATACTATCGATTTATAACAGTGCAAAAAAATTATATATTTAAAATAAATGACCTTAGTTTCAGGGATGAAATTACATAATTGTAAACATTAAACATTGTTTGAATATTATTTACTCTGGCGAATAAATCTGCTAGTAGACTGGCAGTATCGGGACTGAATGATGGTAACAATTGGGCCCTTAATTGTGTAAATATTGGGCACCTATAAAAGAAATGAAATAAATCATTATCCTCAAATAGGTTACACATTGAACATATTTCATCTGCATCAAAGGAATGTACAGAGCCTTCTGCGAATATCTTCGTTTTACAGTAATTAGCTACTCGGAGCTGCGAGATTAATTTTATCACGATGCACGGTGCATTTTCTGACATATATCCTCTTTCGTTACAATATAGTTTGTATATAGGGTTATACGATGAATTCATAATTTTATACAAATCTTCTTCTAAATATAGGTTTGTGTACGCATCAATAATATTGTTAATTTCTTGTTTCACAGTGTGGAAATCTTGAATCTGCCAGAGCCATTTATAGTTAACTTTAGCTAGAATTTCTCTTAAACTTGTTACCCAATTGTACTTCTTCTTTCTTGCTGAAATAGTGTTTTCTGCTGAGTGTATATGTAATAATTTGTTGTAACAAATTTTCGGATATCTATTATCTGGCATAAGCAGGATTTTGCACCAGTAGTTGAGAATTTGTTTTATTATCCTTATTTCTAATTTATGTTGCTGGGATTCACATGTTACAATGTAATTCGGAGTGGTTTGCCTTCATCCCCAAAATAACTTAAACTGACGGCAAAGTATTATTTTTTTTTTGAGTGATCAAATTGTCATCTTTCAAAATGATATACTTTGACAATATCAGAATTTTTTTTGTTGAAAGGATATTGTCATTTTCTTTTACTGTATCATGTTTCTTAACTATTAATTACCGTACTTGTTTTTATTTTCTTTTTTTGCTGCGAATTGACACACCTGTAGTTCTTTAATTATTATATATTTTTCTAATAATTGTTGGACTGGTTGCTAAGTAAAAGTAGCAAATAAATCGGAAACTTCTTAGATTCATATTGGAATTATACCGTTTTATGATTTCTACATTTTTATTCAATTGTAAGTCAAGTTATATGGGATCTCGTGGCCGTGTGCCTGAGTGTCTGGACGCGAATCTGGGGACCCGGGTTCGATCCCGACCGACGCTAAAAATTACATCGAATTTTAATGGCATAAAATTGACCCCTGTGGTGCACTCTCCACGCCAGCTATGGGTGCCCGTGAGGTGACGCCTGGTAAGCGCCCGCACGGTACAAATATTCCTTCATTACCGATATCTGTACAAAGCAGATTGGCACACCCAGCAATGGATAATATGCCGTGATGAAATATTTATTTATTTATTTCTTCAATTGTACATCATTTTTAAAGATAACAGTTTGATGACTTTGACTACTTACAAATATAACTATGGCAATGACACTAGCCTTTACTGATAAAAAAATCGCAATATTTAATTCATTTTGAAAGTATTCTTTTTTATCTGTATTGTTATCGAAATGATTACCATCATATAATTTTTTTTCTTGTTAACAGTTTATTATATTAATAATTTAGTTTAGAAACAGACTGTAAAAGTCCATGTTCCGTTAAGTAAACAATAAGAATTACATCGAATTTTAATGGCACAAAATTGACCCTTGTGGCGCACTCTTCACGCCAGCAATGAGTGCCCGTGAGGTGACGCCTGTTTTTTTTATTTATTTTTTATTGTATAAGTGTTAATAACTTTCTACTGTAAAAATTCTAACTTTAACATAATCGAGAGTCGAACGTATGAGATAACATATGGAAATACCCTGAAGAAGTATAAACCAAAATTCAATATTACCTCACAGGAACTTATAAAAAACTACAAACTTTACATATTTCATTTTATATAGCTTTCCATGATGAAGTATCAAACTTGTAACGCTGTGACATACAATTTATCAAACAATAAAGACTTGTGCACGTTTATTGTGGAATTAAAGCCATTATACTTAGCAATAAAAAGAAGTTACAATTGTCACTTTCTTATTATTGTGAACAGATGTCAGCTTGAAGTGAAATTGTAAAGTTGGAACCTTGTAAGTTCTGAAATGGGAATTGAAATTGAGAAGTACGAGTGAAATTGCATTATTGTGAACGGACATTTCGTTCCACAACACAAACTAAATCAAAAAGTATAAATTGAAATTGGAAACCTAAATTTTAGAGTTACTCTTGATTTACAAAGACTGAAATTGAATAGGAAAGGAAAATTCTTCGTAATGGAATGGGTCCTCCAATGGAAAATTACTGCCATGAATCGTCAAATACAAACTGAAACCTATTCACTACAAACTAGAATACACATACATTTTTTTAAAATTACATTTCTGTTTTTTTTTGTTAAACATAATATGCTACAAAGTAATTTTATTCGTCATACATTTTTACAGTTCCATAACTTCAAACTATCTTGATTTCCTAAAAAAAAATAGTTCAGTTGGTTTAAATTTTCAAAAAAACAAATTATAAAACGTACGCAAATAGCGAGAAATTTCTGCAAGTTTCTGCCTACTAGTTTAAAATATAGATTTTAAAAACTAGAATATGTTATTCACGTATTCCGCCATTTAATATTGGGTTATACCAGCAAAAATGCAACAATTATTTTTTAGGGTAAAAACAATGGTTATGGTAATGAAACAAATAGAATCATCAGTTAGATATTATTATCATTTGTTTATATACATGCATATACAATCGATCCTCTTCTATCTTTCGGTTTCGAGGTGTTGTATCTTCCTAGGACACTGGCATATTTCAGATGCTTCTCCATAATGTTCGGTCCGCAATAGCTGACTGTGCTTATGTTCAGGTCATCCCTCTACGTCCAACTGCTTTTTTTATTTGCTGCATCCATTCTTTCTTCGGACGACCTCTTGGTCTTTTCCCTGGGCATCTTGATCTTGAAGCTTATTTAGTTACCCTGGCATCTTCTATTCTGTTCATGTGTCCATACCATCTCAAATGTTTTTCTTCTAGTGTGTCGAGTATTGGTTTTACGTTGAGTTCCTTCCTATAGTTTTCATTTCTGATTTGGTCCATCCTAGTCTTTCCTTTTACCGTTCTTAAGTATTTCATTTCAGATGCCTGAATTTTCTTTTATTTCTGTTTGAAATATTTCATGTTTCGCTAGAATATGTGAGAGTTGTTACAAATACAGAGTTGAAGATTGTCATTTTCGTGGCTTCTGATATTTCCTTTTTCTTTAGAAAATTATTCCTAATGGCATTGAGTAGGCGATTTGCATTTCTAAATTTTTCATTTATTTCAACATCCCGTGTGCCGTCTTCATATAATTGGCTTCCAAGGTATTTAAACACATTTGTTTGTTCTAATTTACTATTCTCTAGTCATGTATTGTGAACTTTCTTTTCCCGGCTGAACATAATGGTTTTATTTTTCCACTATATTTATTTTTATATTGAGATTTTTAAGCTCTTTATTTAGAATTTCCATGTTATATTGTAAGTCTTGACATCTCTATGTTTTTAAGTCTTCACATACCTAGTTTTAACGGTTTTAGTTTTCTTTTGCTGTTATTTATAGTTTCATCTATATAACAACTGAATAAACCTGAGCTCAGTATTCAGCCTTGTTTAACTCCTCTGGTTGTTTCAAAGTATTTAGATTCACAGTTTCCTGTACATACTGAGTTTAAAGTATTCTCATAAAGACTTTTAATTGTGTATATAATCGTATCAGGAACTTTCCTCTTATGTAATATATTCCATAATTTATTTTTATCTACTGAGTCAAACGCCTTCTCTAAATCGAAGAAATAAAGATGTGGTTCTTTTTTGTGACTATAATATTTTTCTGATATTTGCCTTAAGGTGAATATTAAATATTTAATATTCTCCATTTTCATTCAAATTGTTCATTTATTCAGCACTGCATCACTTTTCATATTTTATTTGCAATATGTCATCGCCTACTATGACGTCCACATAAAAATATTAAAATTAATTGGATCGAATGAAATTTAGAGAACTAGAATAGAGAATTATAAGCAATGAAAAATAAACAAATTATAAGCTAAAGTTTTGTTTTTATTGCTACAATAATTGTTTTTATCTTCTAATTTTAATAATTGTCTAGATTTGTTGCTTGAAATCGAATTAATTTATAAAATAAACAAATAAATATATCATCACGGCTTATTACGCTAAAAGCCTTCTCCAATATTTGCACCACTACGCAGCACTTTATACCATTTTTTAACAAAAAATTTAATGGAAATTCTTTGTTCCGTCATTTTGAAATAAAAGAAATCGCCGAGCATGTCAAAATGCTTCGTCAATATGTAGCTGTCGTACACAAACAATGCGTCCATATGAATGAAATCTGACATACACTTCATAAACCTTTGTACCAATATGATAAAAAAAATGAGTTCAATCAAAAACGAATAACGCGCTATATTCAAAAATTCTCGGTATTTTTTGATCACATATCGTAAATATACAGGGTGCAGAGTAGAACTCTTGAACAGGTTTTAATATATAAAATCATACTTTTATAATTACCTGCTTTAATAATTATTTTAGGTAAAAAATAAAATAAAAGTTATACCTAGGTAGAGCATAAAATTCTGCAACTACATCATAAGCAAAATGAATTTTACATGCCTTGTAACGTCAAAAATAAGGTATGAAAATTACGAAAATCACCATAAAAATAAAGTTAGGAATAAAAATAAAACAAAAAATTTAACAAATATTAACGATTTATCTGTCTAGTTAGGTTAGTTTATTTTTATTATTATACTGTAATTTCTGTTAAAGTGAAATATTATCTACTTAAGTTGCAAATAATACACAATAAACCGCTAAACATTATGTTGCTATATTTGCTTCAATTCAATGGCTATTACTATTTTTGGGATGATTTTCGAGATCTTCATATATAATTTCGCTGTTACAAAGCATATTGATTCAGTTGTAGAATACTAAACTTATAGCTTTTATTTGAATTTTTTTTATTTAAAATAATTATGGGCGCAGAAAATTACAAATGTATGATTTTACAAGTTAAAGTCCTATGTTCGGGAGTTCCAGCCACCACCCTGTATTTAATCTATTAATAGTTTATACCTCAGTAATAATTACTCATCCTCCTTGGATGACGATGGCGAGTGTTTTACTCGTATTATGTTGATTAAAATATAACTTCCATGTCCAAGTTAATGTAGATGTCGTCATAAATTCTCATTCTCTTGAGCATTTATTCGGCATACACATAATGTGAAGTAAACATGTGAAATGCATTTTCTATTTTTAGGAAACATAATATTTACACATTTACTTAAAATAACGTTTTTGGAATGAAAATAAATAGATTTTTTTACTGCGGCTCGAAGCGAGAGTGTATCAGCTTTGCTAATTCAAATAAAACCTCTACAGTGTTTATCCAATGTCAGAGATTAGATTTTGTTTGTAAATGTGGAATAAACGAACAATTTGGTTAAAAATTGCGGGCAAGTACAAACAAAATTTATCAACTGTTCATATTGAAAAAATAATTGCAATTTGTTGACAGATTGTATATGATGCATACTTTTGAATTTGTATTGCTTTTATTCATATAGTGAATACGTCATTCATCATCAAAAATTCTTTTTAACCACAAGTAGAAAGCATTTCAAATCCATAATTGAAATTTACTATGAATTTTGCCGATTTATGAAAAAAATATTTCAAATAAGTAAAAGCATTTGATTCTTATCAGAGAATATTAAAACAAAATTTTATAGGACAATATACATTTTATCGTAATTATAATATGAAATAAAATTTTCAACAAAATATTTTTACAATTGACTATACCAAAATCACATTAGAATGATAACACATGGTTCATATTTTTTAGAATTTTATTTTAAATTATATTCTATTTATTTCCTATCACTTTTAAAATCTCCCAACCAATCTGCTTTTGCAATGTTTTCAAAATAACCATGAATTACATCATTTTTTTCTTCCTGGAATTATAATGCTTAATTCTATTAATTTTTTGTCGCCACAAACTAAAGAAAATGCTTTTTGGTTAATTTTATGTTTTTGCTCAAAACTATACTTCAAAAATTTGATTAATTAAGTTGTAACTTTCGTAACTTAATTTCAAGTGACAGATAAATAAAAAAGCGCTGGTTGTTTTAAAGGAAACACCTGTATATTATACCATAATATTACAAAATATTTGAGAAAAATGCAAATGAAAAGTATGGTGATTTAATTTAAATCTGACTGCAATAAGAGTGCCATGAATAAAACAAAATATAAAATTCATACATGTCAAGATTTTCTTCGTGAGTAAAATTTATTTTAACACTGAGAAAGTATTCGAAATATTTGTTTTGACAAAAATTGAACGATATGGTGTCATAATCCAAAAACTTGAATAAAGTACATTGATTTTTGTTCTTCCTATTAATGATAATGACATTGGGTTGGTATACTTATCTCTTCAACAAATTTATACTAAAATGCAAATAGATATCATTTCTTATAAAAAAATTGTAACCAATCAAGACCCCGTCTTATTATAAGAATTTTATGACAGTTGGTCCTTCAAACAGTCCTGATACTTTTTTTTTAATGAACAAATCAATATTCCTTTCAACAACAGTATTCGCTACAAATTGTACAAGATAAATAAAAATAGCAATAAATTTTTTTTGCTTCGCAGCAATAGTAACAGAAGTGATTCATATAAATCAAAAGCAGGACTTGTTGGGAAGTGCAGTAACTATAAATTGTAAGATATTTCTCCCCTTTATTTTTTTGTCGTAAATTTCTTATTGACAGTACACATAATAATAAAGGCAGTAGCCAGAAGCAAATATGTATCCTGAAGTGAAAAAATATTTTCTATTTTCTCTTTCCTATCAAAATGTAATGCGTAAAAGTAGCTGTATAAGTATAACAGAAAGCATTGAAATAAATATTAAGTGTCTACTTGAGGTGATCATACATATTTTATGAAACACGGAAGGCTTTGTGACACGTAAAATAAAAAATAAATCAGAGCTCTACTAGTAGGAAAAGTTTAGCTTCTAATTTTACAGTCGTTCTCTGTACTTAAGATTAAAATAATTAGGTATGTTATACAACTCATTCAACTTTTTTCAAACATAGAAAATTCAATGTTAAAGTTTTTATTTGGCGATATTTCTTTACCTATTAATTTTGGATAAAAAGTGTAATGAAAAAAAATATTTTGAGAATAGAAAAGTACGTCGATTGAGTACCAAATTTGCAGTTTGTTTTTTTCTTACGTACAAGTTAGAAGCAAAAGAAAATATACGATTTAAGACATGAAAAATTAAACATTAATTTATGTTTGCTGTTTCTGACATATCTGACAATTTTGATATTTCTTTTGATTTTACTATTATTAGAATAACAAGAAGACTGAATCTAGAAGAAAAAAATTATCACAAATTCTAATAATAATAAAATCAAAAGAAATGTCAAATTTTCAATGAACTCTAATAATTGCCGTAAATCGTATATTTTATTTTGATTCTAACAATTCAACTACAAACTTAGTATTCATCGACGCACTTTTTTATTCTGAACATTTTTCTTCTTTACACCTTTTTTTTTAAATGAATAGGCAATAATATCATCAAATTAAAATTTTAACATCCTATGTTCGGAAAAAAGTAGACAACACCCGATATAATGACTATATTTGTATCGTTGAGAACGCATATCAGGCGTCACCTCACGGACACCGGTTAGACCTATGCTCATAAATCTATTTTTAACTCATTTTAGCCGGTATTATATGCCTTTAAATTGCGTACCCGAAATTGGGAACCACCTGTATAGAATGTTGAATAGGTGGCAATTTTTTGATTTTTTGTTGTTTTTATTTGGCGAATATGGTAAGTCAAAAGTAAAATGTTTTTATTATTTCATATGTATAATTCTCTGCTGAATCCAGCGTTCAATTAAAAATATAGCATTGCATTTAAAATAAGAAAGTTAAAGATTATTTCCGGTTAAACACGGAAATGCCACTGCTTTGAAAATATTTTAGTTGAAATGGACATTTTGGAAACTCCGTAGATATTTGTAAAATAATATAAATATTTTTTTTAAATAAATAATATATGTAGGGATGTAGATTTCCAGAGTTTGGCCATTATTTTGAAATAATGAATTGTGAAGAACGGTCTTATATTCGAGTCGTTCTTTTTGCAGTTAATGAATGATTGTTAACGAATCCTCTAGGATTTAGCTGTAGGATTAATTTCCAGAAACCAATTATGTGGGAACAAGACCGTTTGAAGATCAATTATCGGGTACAAATTGTTTAAGACAAATTGTCGTGGCCCAACCTACTCGTTCCGACCACATATTTTTATTTAGAACACCGCTCTGATCCTAATTTTTCACGTGCGTGGTATCCACGAATCTTTTACTGTTGAATTCTAGACATATGTCGTGAAGTTCACTATGTTTCACTATAATGGAAAATATAATAACCTAAAAAATTGTTTATTTTCATATGACATTTTTTTTAGTAAATTACGATTCGAATAATTACTATTTATTTTTAAAATTATTTCTCTTTAATAAAGAATTCTGGCTGTATTAATGATATTTTCGGGAAAATAACTACGGCGCCTACTTTTTACTAGGTCTGTTCCTATTACATAAAACGAAGCTAGAGTGATCCGGTTTACAATGCTTGTTGTCTGAGCTTTAGATACAATAGACCGATGTCACTATCGACATTTGAAATAAATTTGTTGCTACAAAATAATAAATTTTATAACCGATCTAAATTTTAATGCATTTGAATGAGGTACTAATCTCTAAATTTTATAACTCTGCCCTAGGCCAAGTACTTTTTGCCTAAGAATATGTAAAATATGTTAAACAGAAGAATGAAAAGAAACTGGTGAAGAAGAATGAAACCAACTGGGAAGATGCTAGCTTAAAGAAAAGTTGAAAAATTAGATACAAATGAAGACTTGGCGAAAAATGACTAAAATTAAGATTAAATATTGAAAGAAGCTTTCAGAACTCATAAAAAGGAAATAAATACAATATTTAGGATTAGTTCTGTATAATTTTTATTATTTAACGACGTTTCGACAGCGAAGTGCTGTCTTCATCAGGTAAATAACAAAGTACATGTAGTCAAGATAACAAGTTTACAAAAAGAACGAACGACATATAAGATAAAATCAACCAGATAAATCTGCTGTTGCTGAACATGCTATTCAAGAATTACATGGAATTGATTTCAAAAACACAAAGATTTTAGCAAGAGAAAATAACTGGGCGAGAAGACTAATTAGAGAAGTCATCGAAATCAGAAATCCGCAAATAACGTTAATTTAAATACAGATTATGAGCTTAATAAGTCGTGGTTTCCTGTTATTCAGTGATAATTTTCTGTTTCTATCTTTGTGTGTTTTCTATGTAACTTTTGATCTATATTACCCTCTTTTTGTAAACTTTTTGTCTTGACTACATGTACTTTGTTATTTACCTGATGAAGACAGCACTTCGCTGTCGAAACGTCGTTATATAATAAAAATTATACAGAACTAATCTCAAATATTGTACTTATTTCAAAATTAAGATTACTTACATACTTTTTATATTCCAATTTAATCCATTTCCATAAAAAACTATGATGCTCTATCTGTCAAAATTTGGAGAAACAAAAATGTCGATCTGACATACCGACGTCACAGTTTAAGTCAAAAGCAAAGAGAGTATAATACAGGGTATTATTTAAGCAAGTATGCAACGCTTAATCGATGGTAGAACTAATCACATGGATAGTAAATATGGCAATAATTTTTGTTTTACATGTTTTGTACAAGAACTGGAGCCCCTTAAAAGTAACCAATTACATCCCAATTACGTCATAGCTCAAAATTTTGTAAAAAAGTAAAAAATCAATGTGTTCTCTGAAAAAAAATTGTTGATTGTCAAAAATAAATTATGGAACTGTGAAAAGATGTCAGCCACATGGATTTGGAACATTACTTTGCCAGAGTAACGCTCTACTAACTGAGCTATGGCCGATCTATCCAATGGCTGACATTATCTTCCACTTTAACCGCTAATGTATCTCTCTATGGAGAATACAGTTTTGTGTCACGTTGTATGATGTGGGGTTGGATTACCACTACAATTAAACATCACTAGAGAACATATTGATTTTTACTTTTTTACAAAATTTTGAACTTTGGTCAGTTTTGAGGGGCTCCATTTCTTGTAGAAAACATGTAAAACAAAAATTATTGCCAGATTTACTATCTATGGGGTTAGTTCAACCATCGGTTAAGCGTTGTACACTTACTTAAATAACATCCTGTATATGAAGAGATGTGTTGAGAATTACCAGTAGAAGATACAGTGAATTATAAAATTATTCACGAATGAACAAAACTGTGTAAAGCAAAAATGTAATTGTCAAAAGTTTTCAAATACTAACACCAAGCACTATCGATGGTGCTGTCCTTAGACGGTGAATTGTTCAAGTTCATCAGTGAAAACACTGAACATTCGATATGACTTTCAGACTGATTCAAATTAAGGATCGTGATGAAATCCTACAAAGTGTGACAAAAAAGGGGTAGAAAAAGTGATCGTCTGACATTGGCTGTCTATTGTTAAATATAAACTACTTTTTGTTCAAGGTCTTGGTAGTGATTCAAATTGCCTATGCTTAATCTGCACCCTTCTAGAAATATTCTGCAGTCTTGCTAGGCTTCTATTTATTACGATATTGTGATATATTTGATGCAGATTTAAATTATAATAAGGTATTTTTCAATGTTATACTTTATATAAAAAAGTAATAAACACATATTCTTTGTTTATTCATACAACGACCCATTTCACCACTAGATGGCGCCTGAATAATAAACAAACAAAGACTTATGCTTGTCAAGTTAACATTTTTATTTTTTCTTTTTAGATGTTAAACTAGAATAACATGTAATTGTAAAATTACTACTACTTTGTCATCTAGCAGCCTTTCATCCTGATAATGTCAAATGATGACGTTATTTTACGGCGCCAATTAGCAGACCGTTTCAAAACGATGCAATTTTATTTGTAATTTAAAATATATTACATGTATATTTTTCATTACATAATTAATTATTTGTTATTAATAATTAATAAATATAACCACAATTGTAATTTATGTGAAATACTCTTTTCATATAAATTATTTAATTTAATTTTATATTTTATTCACAGAATATTATTTTTATGAACTACATAGGTAGGTATATGAAATTCATTTACAAATAATAATTATGAATAAATATGGCAATGGTTTTGAGTATATGAAATATCAAAAATTTAATTGAAAAATTAGTTTTATGTAATTTTGGCTGCTTAATGAACTGTATAAATTATCACATTGGTCGATGAAATATGAAAAAATATTCATCATATTTCAAATTTGACAAAAACTATCTAATAAGCCATGTGTTCATTTGTATATATTTATATTATTTTATTAAATATAAGATATTTAGTTATACTAATTAAAAAAATTGTTAACATGTACATATTAATTATTACTGTTTTATTTTAAAGTAACAAACAGAGATTTCAGTAGCATATGTGTGGTGCAGATATATGAGGAAAAAGGAACATACATACATTTCGCTCGTAAGTCAAAAGTGAGCGTTATGATACGAATGATAAATGTATAACGATATATTGTCATTATGCCCGACCGGAATACTGGAATCTAATCAGCGATGTGCAGTGCGCAAGCGTACTATACGTACATACATGCCATTTTATGTCCGTAGATAATTACACGACTTCCTCGAATAACAGAGAGTTGGGTTATAAATATTTTTTTATATAAACCAAAACATTCTATTTCAATAATTTAGGAAACTGTTTCCAAATACAACATTCAAAACTTATATTTACAGAAATTGTAACTAACTTCATTACGATTATTACCAAATTAAGCTTGTTTCACATTGTTTTTTGACTAAATTCGATACTAATTTCTATAAATTTTTATTTTTGGTAGAAAGCATAGTTTAATCTGTGAGAATTACAACCGATTAGAATACACAAACTGTGTAGAAATTCTGGTATTTAATTAAAAATACATGCATCATATTTAAAGTGTTTTATTGCAAATAGTGTTTCATAAAAGCAGAAATAATATTTTCAATTGTGTAAATTGTATTTTGAAACTTTATTTTCCGCACATAAAATTAAACAGCATATTTTATTGGAGTGTAATAAAATACGTATATACTTTTTTTGTAAAAACAAATTTCCCGACAATGAATAAACGTATAGTATTCATTGATTGCTTTAGATAACATGCCTTGTATGGGCATCTTGAGAAGTTAGTTAATTTCTTCAATGGTTTCAGCTCTTACTTGGTGAAACTTGCACTCCATTATTTAAAAGAAGGGTTAAAAATTACACGGTTTTTAGTTTCACTTATACTTTTATTTCGGAAGTCGATTCGTGAAAATGCGTTTAAAAATGTTTTGGTGATTGGATTATTCGTTGGCATAAATGTATTATTTCGGAAGAGGCCTACTTTGAAGGCGATAGAATAAATTTGGATGAATAATGCATATTTTATTTCTTATTGCCCACTTCCCGGTACTTTTTTGACATAGTAGTATGTAGTAAAATAACATTCACAAGAACTTAAAGTTTACAGAAGCCAAAAACAAAGTCACTTTCACAAGAAAATCGTTTAAATCAGAAACATCTAAGTGTAAGGACTAACAAGGAATCATCTGAATAATATGGAACATATAATACAAAAATTGGTTAAGCACTTCAAAGAAACACTCTGTGGCATCATGATGGAATTCCGACAGAACTACAGTAATACAGAAAAAAATTGATAGGCCAACCTATGAAATATGCTGGATTAATGGTATAAAATTAATATAGGTACCTACTAGAGAAAATAAACTAAAGATCAGGAACTTGTTTTGCCGCATACAGGAGAAAAAAGAAAATGAATCTAGAATTGATTCATTCCAAAGATTCAGTTATTTTAGAGCTACATACAATAAAGTAAGAACAACATAATGAAGCAATGAATGGAATGAGCAAACCGAAAAAGCTAATAATTTGGAATGGTGATGATGATTATGATTATAATGATAAACTTTAATTCTCATTATAGAGTTCATTTAATTTAATATTTGAAATTTACAGGATGTTGGGAAATGCAATAAAAAGTTCCTCAGCCAGTTTTCAATGTTATCAATTTTTTTATGTAACATGTACCACAAATTTGGAGAACTGAATTTTTTTTTTATCGTAACTACCTAATTGGTTATGTTGCTAAGTAACATAGTTTAATATTTTTAGTAGATATTATTTCAGTTCTTGGGTAATTAACTGTTAACCAGAGAGAAAAATGACTCAGGACCGTTTAACTGCATTTTTCATTATAAAGTTGTTCTTAAATTTTGGTCTGACATTTTGTATTTCATAATTGATCGACAAATGAAAGAATTAAGCATTTAAACTATAAACTTATTACATACAAAACTATATAAACTTACCTCCAATGGAAACAGTTGCCAGTATTAACACTAAGAATACACGAAATCTCAAACTATGGTAGATACTTAAATTATAACTTCTTATGTATTTCTTCGCCATATTGGTTGGCTGTAGACTTATCCTGAAACAAAAATAAAATTGTTACTCATCACCATATTTCAATATCAATAATAATAAGAATTAAACATACAGGTGTACTTTTTAAAACGGGTCATAGGATTATAGCATAGAAAAACAGTTTCTTAGCTATAGTTTCTATATTAATTTATAGAAAAAAAAGAATTGGTATATATTAATAGTGAACAAAATACGAATTTTTGATACCAAACACGTTGGATTTCTGTTTCATATAAGAGATAAAGGTATTCAATTACAATATACATAAAACAAAATAGCTATTTTTTGTGTATTAAGAGCTCAAAATAGGACATTGTCGATTGAGAGGTTGTTGTTCTCTCGAAATCGACAATGTCCATTTGCGCTCGAAACACCCAAGATTTTTTTCTACAGTCGCCACAGTGGGGTCCTCCACCATAAAAAATAAAATAAAATCTACACATTTTAATTTACCGTTATTTCCTATTCTTCTTGACCTATTACTTCAAGTAAACATTTTATACTTTCGTTTTTGTAAATGAATGCCCTATTTTATTTTCATAATAGTGCGGCATTTTTTTTTTTTGGTTATGTAATATACCGACAGAGCAGTTATGTCAGATGTATTTGTAAAGGTGGTAAATGTGTCACTACAATGCCATTAGTTCCTGACTAAACGTTTCCATCAAGAATGTAGACAAGTGATATTTCTCAACATTGTATAGTTAGAAATTTGCACAGCGAGCGTTTTTTCTACTTTGTCGCGCTAGAGCGGCAAAGTGACATTTTGCGTTGACAAAAAAGAGCGCAAATGGCTACTTTCTATGTAGACTGTAGAAAAAAATATTTCATGTTCAGCGAACTCCTCAAATTTTCAAATTGGAATCTGTTGGGTGACTTTTTTAACGAGGAATATTACCACATGCATTTATTTGGAATCTGTGAAAATGATATTACTTACACTTCTTAGAGAATTCCAATTGTCCTTAAATGTGAATGCGAATTTAAAAGAAAACCATATCTCAGATGACTTTCTTAATACTAAGGACCGTGAACTTTCTTTGACTATTGTGTTTTTATTATTTTACCGTTTTTCCTTTTTCTAATTTTATTTTGTAATTTCCTATCTATTTGTGTTGGTTCGCCTTGGATGACCCTCGAATTCCGATTAACTTAATAAAGATCATTACATTATTGTTATATGTATATATATTGAATTGGAGCTTATACTAATTTCAGAAGTTGTTAACAGGAAGTGCATCAAGCCGTATTTGAATTTGAGTTGTGAATTTACAGTTTAGCACTCCATCCACTCGAGTATGCTGTGAACTGTGGCGAACTTCATGAATTAATTTTCCCTGGAAACCTACACGGTGGATGACCTCATTTCGATAGCTATCTGTATCTAAGGAAAAATTGAGATTTTTTACTTAAATATTTTAGAGACCCTGAAGTTACTACGTCAATATTTTAATTTGGGGGTGTTGTACAACCAAGCAGATTTACCTTCTGAAATTATTAAAATATAAATGGATTATCTCAAAGTTAAAGAAAAGAAAAATACGGCAATTTTAATAAAGCCGTTGATTGTTGTCCAACAAAAAGTGGTTTATTGTATTATTAAACAAAGGCTAAATATAAATATTTATAAGTCACTATGAAAAAGAGGCCAAAATTAGATTTAAAAATGATATAGGTAATATTATAATATTAGGTGTTAACAATTACTCAAATTCTCAGTCATGCAGTATTTATTTTCTCTTACACAATCAACATTTCAGTACACTCTTGTAAGATCTTACAAAAATTTACACACTTTCATGTACACAAAATACGTTGCAAGCATTGCTCTCAAATTCAATAGAATTTGAAAGTAAACTGATGAGAAGGTATGTGCTTTTTTATGAATTTTTGTAAGATTTTGAAAAACTGAATGTGACTCGCAATATCAAACAATATCTATTAATAATTATTTAATAAGTATACCTAGCTACAAGACCCAGGTTCTTGAAGCAACTATGTATAGGAATTAAATTCTATAACTCACTATGCTCCATAATAAGGAAATAGTAAACATTTTATGCAAACCACTATATGTCTTGAAAGAATATTGTAACATAAATGAGTACATCACTGAATGAGAAACGAACCAGTTTGAACTCTAACTTATTTACCGTCGAACTCTGTCCGTAATAAACATGAATTGAACTGCCGTCTATGATGAATATAAAAGCAAAATTTATTTTATATTTATCTAAAATTTTAAATATAATATTTTTCAGCTTTAATTCATATACTTACTATTTTATCTACTTCTATCATATAATATATTCCTTAATTTAAATGACATTTCTTTCTATATATTTATAACTGATAAAAAAAATGTATCTTGTAAATTATATATCTATTGAGATGTCACTGGTATTTAATTATTACATACTTGCATATATTTTTTTTTTGCTTTCTTTTATTTGGTTAGGTAACAAACAAAAATAAATATCAAATTCAGAAGTTGTGTTCCAGTTAAAATAATTTGATATATGATTAAAATTTAATAAGTGAAATTTCGTACTTTGTGCATTTGTTAACGGTAATCAGCTATTAAATGTGACAGACTCTACAATTTTAGTTCACAACACACATATAATAACCTAAACTTTGATATAATAGAAAGGAAAAAATCAATGAGGGAAATAATAGAATATTTAAATTTCACAAAAAGGTAAACTGTTTTAGTTCTAATTGACAGTTAAAAACAACGCATTTGTTTATTTTTTGTTATAAATCGTTTGATGCCTAGACTAAAAGCTCCCAAAAACTATAAAATTTTATAATTAATTTTTACGTTTATATGAAGAGCTAAAATAATCGTTTCATATGATTTAGATGCAGAATTTAAATCTCTAAAGAAACACTGATTTCCCATGTTCAACGCCTATGGCTCACTTTTCGATTTACACGTACATACATGTCCCTAATGTATGTAGCTATTTATTTTTTACTCAGGTGGTGAAATTTTTGAGGTCAGTATTAACAAGTGTTGAGTTGACATGCATCTCTTTTTTATTTATCGTTGTTAAAATCTGTATGTCATCTGCATATGTATGCGCAATGCAAAATTTTAAAATTTTAGTTCAGCAACATTCAATAAACAACAAATAAAATACATAGATCCTTGAGTAAAATTTTAAATAAAATGAGATAGAATTAGACACATACCGAAATTATATTTTAATTTTGCTAAAAGCAAATTATGTCAAAAGTTTTAGAAAAAAATGTTTATTTTTCTGTCTATCTATATGAATACCTTTCAGGAATTAAATGAGAACTTGCACGATTCTATTATTTTAATTAAAAAAAATGAAATTCAAAATGATAGATGCCTACTGTTTATTTAATTTTTTTAATAGAAATTTATTAACGAAAAAAATTATAGCGTTGGTAGATTACAAAAATAAAATTAAAACTTTTTATTTACTGCTTTATATTTATGCTACACCATCGTTACAAATTTTTATTCTGTTTACAGTAATTCTAAAGGTTTTTGCCTTTTTGTAAAGAATATTTTAAATGTGTTAATAAAAAGTTAAAGCGCAAAGTGCAAAGTTGTAAAGTGTCTGATAGACCAGAACCCCCGGTGAACCAATACGGAAACGTGATAGATGGAGATGATGCAGTTATATTTACAACCGTTATTTTTCTCAAATCTTGTTGATGAAAATGAGAAAGATAATAAAAACAGATAAACATCTATACTCCACAGGTAATTTGAATTTTATTGTATTCTTTGTTTGGAATTGTTTATAATGGTTATGTACAAAATATTTATATGTTTTTTTCTTCGATATAGCACTGATAAAGGTGTAATAAACGCCGAAACGTATGTATATGAGGAGTTGATTATTTATTTTGATCCTATTCCAACAACCGACGATCCTGACCAATACAAGTTTATCTGGAATCGACACATCACATTTTAACAGAAAGTTTACAAAAAAAAGTTACTAAGAAATATTGTTGTTTTCGCCGAATTCTTTCACTAGTTAAATTTCATGTACTATCATTTTACATCCTGAAGATAGGGATAATAAATGAAAATATTGGAAATACCCACTGCTGTGTCATTCATCCCTTCAATATTTGGATAATTCTAGAACCAGGTATTTAGTTCCAATTCTGTATTATTAACATTATATTTTATTATCAAAAATTGAGTTGTTTTTCGAATAACAATTATATTTTTGGAAATGAAATGATAAAAAATTATATACACGCACAAACTTTAGAAGTAATTTCATTGGCGAATACTATTTATAGACTTTGCATTTTCACTAAAGTAAAATATGTACATATTTTACAAAAATAAAACGAAACATAATAGTTTTTTATTTTTATTTATATAATTTCTTCCCGTCTTTGAAAAATCCTAGATCAAATATGCATTACTAGAAAGGAAATATGAGATGATATTTCAATTCTTATACAATCTTTCGTATATTTTTTCTTTTCATAGCCTTGCATCGTGAATTTCATAGCCTTGCATCGTGAATTGAAATTTAGAGAAATATGAACTTCAAATAGTGTATTGTTGTCCAGAAGAATTTCAAGAAATAAATGATAATGAGAAGTTTATGTAAGTTTTAATACAAATATGTAAAGAACTGTTAAGTCGTATAATGACTCACTGCTATAACTCCATATTTTAATAAAATAATACGGAAAAATTACATTCATAGAGTAATTTTATTTGCAAAAATATTTTCTATGATAATGGGATTATTTTTATACTTTTACCAAACTAGTAAATTTATAAAATACTTAATTTTAGTTCAGCAACCTTCAATAAACAGAACAAATAAAATACAATAGATCCTCGAGTAAATTTTTAAATAAAATGGGATGGAATGACACTTACTGAAATAATATTTTAATTTTACTAAAAGTAAATTATGATCTACCATGTTAAAAGTTTTAGAATTTTTTTTTATTTATCTATCTATCTATGTATATGAATACCTTTCAGGAATTAAATGAGATCTTGCACGATTCTATTATTTTAATTAAAAAAATGAAATACAAAATGATAGATGCCCAGTGTTTATTTATTTTTTTTCAACAGAAATTTATTAACGAAAAAATTGTTATCATAAGGGTATTATTTTTAAACATTTACCAAACTAATATAAAGAAAAAAATTAAAGAAGAAGAATAAAATATTTACTAATAATAACATAAATTATAAAAAAATCATATTTAATTGTGTTTTTCAGAAGAAAAAAAAAACTAATATGAGCTTCAATTCCGGTTTATCAATTACGAGAGGTACGTAAGAATTATTGAGAATGATACATGGTTCATATTTTTATTTAAATTTAATTTTAAATGTTTTTAGATAAGAAATTAATTTGTGATGTACATATTGACAGCATAGTTAAAAAGGCATATAAAATGCTTGGATTTGTATTGCGAGGTGGATTAAATTTCAAATTAAATAAATTTCTGTGATTTTGATTTGAAAATAAGTTTTATAATTAATTTGGATCTGTAAAGTTTATATATATATATATATATATATATATATATATATATATATATATATATATATATATATATACATGTTTTAGATTCCTTTGCAATTGTACTCCAATCTGTATATGGAGAACTTTAATCCAAACTCCTTTTATATAAGTAGAAATAAATTGTTAACATTTTGCAGCAGATGTAGGTCAGGGAAATAATGCCACATAAATTCTTGTGAGTAAAGTTTCTTGAGTAATCAATTTAAATTGGATATAACAAACTTATTAAGTTGAAGGTCCTTGTTCCCGCTTAAATATAAATTCTCAGTAAATTCAATTGAGGAAAAAATATGAATAAGAAACGTATGAAAGTAACTTGAGTATCATTTATACTTTATGCGGACTATAAAAACCTACACGAAAACAAACATAAAACAACAAACAAACACGCGCCCTGTAACGTAACAAGGTAAAAATTTGAATTAGCAAGCGTCACTGAAAAAAAAGAACACAACAACTCAAATTATTTATGTATATTCTTGAAAAAGAAAACAAAGTGCGAGACGCCTCGAAAACACAAGAAACAAAGTGGAAAAATTAAGGAAATAATACATAATTTAAAAATTCTACACAATTTTACTTGTTTTCACACGTAAAACAGAATACCTATTTATTTTTCACGAATGAGTGAGAAATATTAGAATTAAAAGAGCATAGCTGTTTTTCGCACTATTCTAAAATAAATAAATATATCATTACGGCTATTGATCTATATCTAGGTGTGCCATCTCTTTTTGTTCACAAATTTTGGTAATAACGATATATGATGATCACACTAGAATTATTAAGACTAATTCACATTGTTCTACTAGAACTATTAACATTTTAAAAAAATCAACATTAGACAAACATACTTCTTATATTAACCTGCATTTTAAAAAAAATTATCGAAATCTATTAATACTGGACTTTGATTTTAATAGGAAACTCAAAATTCAGTAGCATTTCTTGTTTTCCCATTAAAATCAAAGTCAAATACTGATAGATTTCAATAATACTTTTTTTTAAGCAGGTTCATATCAGAAGTATGTTTGTCTAATATTATTTTTTTTAAATGTTAATAGTTCTGGTATAGGAACAATTTATTTGAATTTTCGCTTCATATTTTAGTATAGGAATACACAATGCTCTTAAAAGAAGACAACAAACTCGAAGAGAGAGATAGTTGAGTATTACCAAGGACTCTTTCCTCTTTTCAACGTATTGTCCTAATCCGATTTAACATTTGTTCTGTTTTACTTTGCCACGGTGTTTGACCTTTGTATCGGTGATTAGTTTTGTTATAACAATAATTTGTCAGCTGATGATAAATGCTAAAAAAAAAAATATATTCAATAAATGTCAATCATAAAATTCTAAAGTAAATAAAATTTCAAAAAATCCAAAAGTTAAACATTGTCAAATCAGGTGAGTATGCTAGGTGTTCTATTACGTTTTTTTCATCAAAATAATTCTAAAATACTCTTTCGTTAATTTAATTTCACTTACAACGATAAAAAAATGATTAAGTTTTAACTAATTTCAAATGACAGACAAATGATAGTACAATTTTTGTTATGCAATCATTCTAACGTGACTCTCATACCTACTACGTAAAGGGCGCTTCACAGGCGTTACCTCATGCATTGTCATCGATAGAAAACCGCATGGATTACTTTTGTACAACATAGTATAATATAAAAATGTTTAAAAATTTCACTTAGAAAAAAGAGATACCTAAACAAACACTAAATTTAACAAATTTTTAATATTTGTAATTAAAAAGAGTTTCCGAAATGACAAAATCATTAAATTTGTTTGCCCATGGAGCCTTACATCATGAATAATATTTTTGTTTAACATGAGAATGTCAAAAATGTTCTATTCTGTATATATTCTAGTTATAGTTTCTCATGTGAAACGTATGACCTTGAACAGAGACATAATTTTATATATAGACATTTAATTAACAAACTGTCAGTTGCAATGAAATTTCGATTTTTGAACAGTTGAAACAATTTCCTTTACATATTATGTTCGCGCAAATCGTTATAACGGTTTGTAACCGATCTCCGAACAAAGCGAATTACTCGCAAACCGGAAGTGCTAATATGAACCCACTTCCGCCATCCTTCGCACTGCATATTGTAATTAAACTGTTACATGGCCAGAATTGGAATTTCGAATAATTAGTAAAGTGTTTGTCGGCTACAATCAGTGAAACTGGATTCATTTCTTTTCATTTTTACGTGATATGACTGCTTATTATTATAGTATTGAATGATACTTTGTAAATAATGACAGTGTTCGGCAGTACACAGTACTTCTGATAGTCTAGCAGGAAGTGAAAGCGTCAAAATGACAGTTGTCAATTCAAACACATAATAACACATTAATACATTAATAAGCTTTTTGCTAATAATGGATTAGTAGATGAATGAATTTTGTCAACATATGAGAGCAAACGGCTACGTTCAGTAGTCCTCAAGATTTTGGGGTTGTCTCGTCATTATTATTTTGGGGAAATAAGCTTGTTATGTTATACGCACTTTATGCTAATGGAATGGTGTAACACGAAAATCGGACCATAGACGTTTAACATAGGAATACAGTTTTTGGTTGTGCAAAAGTGACCCATTAATTTTAGACAATAATGTTTCAAATAAATGCTGTAGATAATTAAATTGTCCATTCAATTCATATTTTATTTCTTTATAGCCATGGTATTGATATAAAATCACAAAGAAATGTAATGACCGTTTTTCAGTGTCACCCTGTATAAATACACTGTGTTCGTAAATAATTGGGTATATCAAGGGATAATTGTTATAAAAAAATGCTAATTAAAATCATATTGTGACATGCGCCCCTGAGTTAAGAATATACGAGCGCCGCTACTGAAAGAATGTACCAGAGCAATGACCCAGATGATGCAATCCCCGGCGACGCACCGCCTAGACGTTTAATTGCACCGTTGACCTAAATCTTTTGTACTCGGTATCACTGTGGCGCCGGAGGGTTCTAGAAGGACACTGGGCTGTATAAATACCGTCTGAATGACAGCGGAGAAATAGTCTGTGATGTAGAAGCAACGAGCAATGAAGTCGGTGATATAAATAAATAGTCTACGAGTAGTGAACATAAATAAATGTAGTGATATAAATACTGTTTAAATAAATAATCTTAGTGTTTAAGTATTTAATATTATTCTTAGTGTTTATAATTATTTAATCATAGTGTTAGTTACTTTTATTATCTTTTTAATATTTATCCTTAATTATTTATCGTTTAATAAACGTATTATTTTAACTAATAATATTTATCTTATTTTTACACTTCACCCATATAAATAAAACTTTACAATATATACAAACCGGTCTCTTAGACCGGCGCGCCTTCTGATGTTCTAAAATTTTGCGTGCCTCCTATTTATTTAAGCTATAGGTCTAAAATTAATAATAAAGAAACTGACCTATTTTTTCAAACGCTATGTAGAATTCAAAATTTAGTCACATACCCCATTGCAATACAAAATGTTCAATTTCAAATACTCAGTGATGGTACTGGTAAAGAAAATTTTAAATACAGGTAACGGTAATCAAACAGTAATTCTTTATGAATGTAATTAAATATTTTACAGCTCTTTTTTATAGTTTATCGGGTATCGAAATTCGGAGACAATTTTTCAGTTAAAAAAGTTGTTTTCGTTTGATATTACTGCTCCTATGATATATTGATGTTTTTGTTTTTTATTTAAAATGGGTATTTTCTGTCCATAATGTGGCTTAATATGTACTCCCTAAAGCTCTTAAAGATATTCGCACATAGCTATTTCTCTTTGATACCTACTTTATTTCATCTCCATCTACGAGCAAGACGCAATCCATTACGTTGTATTAATATATCAATGAATATAAAATGCGTAACATCTATTTGCATGCATAATATTAATATTACTCCTCGGGCAAACAATTTTCGCATAAGAAAAAAATTCGCGGAAGCAATAATCATATTGAAATCGAAAACGTTTAGTGTTGGAGTAAGATGGTATCTTCTACTTGATTTATTACGGTGTGGGTTATTAATGAACAAAGTAACTACGGCTTGAAAAATTTCCAAGTACTCAGATGCAGCATTTTTGGTTATTAATCGTAGTCTACAAGGTTTAAACTGTCAACGTTCGCTTACTAAAATAAGGGAGCATTATAGAGTGTCTTCAAATAATAATGAATCCGTTTCCAGTTAATAATAAGGATGCAAACAAAATGCTATATAAGAAATTAACAAATCGCGAATAACCTGACAATACCAATACTAATATAATAAACAGAAGAAAAAAATCGACTTGTGGTTTTCATATTTTGAATAGAGATTTTATAAATAAAATAAAATAAATAAATATTTCATCACGGCATATTACCCATTGCTGGGTGTGCCAATCTGCTTTGTACACAGATATCGATAATGATGGAATATTTGTACCGTGCGAGCGCTTACCAGGCGTCACCTCACGGGCACTCATAGCTGGCGTGGAGAGTGCACCACAGGGGTCAATTTTGCTAGAGAATTTAATTCCGAGTTAAAAGACATAATATTTTCATATTTTCACGTAACGATTTTATTGATGAAAATTTATAAGTATTAATTTTATTTAAATGTGACTGCAATAAAAGTACCACAAATGGAAAAATTAATATATGTTATTTTCTTTAAGTGGAACTGGAATGCCATGAAAGAAATAAGTGAATAGTGAATTGATCATACTTTATTAAATGTCAACGCACACAAAATATTCACTTACTTCTTTTGTAATGGTTTCCATAAATTATTTATAAACGTCAATCCTACTTTATGAACAATAAACCCCGTTTTCTTGTAAAACTATTTCCACAATAATAAATTTTTATAATACAGATACGTTCCTAATAATATTGTTTGGTTAAATAATTCAGGGGAACAGGGTACCTAATAACAGTAAAACTTTGAAAATTTATATCTTGGCGGCTATTATTGGCCCAAAGTTATTCTGAAAAGGTTACGGACAAAATGAATCATATGCAAAATTATTGATAGATTAATAAACATTAGAAAGAATATCATTTGATTAAATAATTCAGGGGAACAGGGTACCTAATAACAATAAAACGTTGAAAGTTTATATCTTGGCGGCTATTATTGGCCCAAAGTTATTCTTGGATTCTAGGATTTAGCCAAATCGAACTAAACTCGGATGAAAACTGAACGAAAAATCTAATACGAGTATATGAGAAAATAGTATAATGTAATTCAAGCTTTATCGTGAAATATAAATATTTCCTATTCCACTAATGTAATATGAGTAGCATATTATTGTATTTAGAGTTGGCTATATTAAGTATTTGTAATTCCATAGTTGTAGATAAATATTATTTGTACAATAATGTAAGTACTAAAAAACACTATTTAAATACAAAACTATTTAAGTTTTGGGGAGAAAATAGTTTTATATAATAAAATAATTTATCCAGCTTATATTTTATTAATCTCGTTAATTTTATCTTCAACACAATTTATAGACGAATGCGAATAATTCTGATTACAGTTTACTTTTAATTCTCATGGGTCCGTATATTCATAAATCCAACACTGGTATTTGTATTTGAATCTCAAGAGGTTTAAATAAAACTCAGTATATTTTCATTAATCATATCCGGCTTTGTACACAAACAAGGAAGACTTTTGTTGTGTTAAGAGACAGCTTAGTATCTCAAGCCCAATAAAGTTGTAATGAGATCAGGAAGACAATTCTTAAAATGAGCTGCGTGAGCTACACTTAAATACTAATGGAAAGTGAAGCAAGTCCATTCCACGCAGAAATAAACGCAGAAAATGCGATAGGAGAAACTTTATCCCATTGTCCGTATTCTTACGAAGTTTATTAAAGTATATGAATATTCAGTATTGACAATAAGTACTAAAGTTTTCTATAAGTATTCCAGTAACTTTGGACAAGATTCACGCAAATCACAAATAAATTCATTCGCAGATAGCAGGCGTTGACTTATATTTATACGGCTGTAAATAAACAAGCGAAAAGTAAGACGAAAGGATCCACTCTGCGCCCATACATGATGAATAAAATTAGGTCATTATGGAATAAGCTTTTTTACTCATGAACTATCGAAAAAAAAAACTGCAATTAAACAATTAGATGCCTAATTTTATTCATTTTATTTTCTTTTCAATATGATAATTTTGGACTAGAAATATAAATCCTTCTTTCTTTTATTAAAAAAAAGACGCGGGGGGATAATATACAGGGTTTAAAAAAGGGTAAAAAAAATGAGGGTTTAAACATTTCGATGTGCTGATTCTCAATCAAATATAATTTTTCCAAAATTCGGAATATTCTTTTTTATTTAATTATTGTATGCCAATATGATTTTTTTTATTAAAAATAATGAATCTAATAGGGAATAATTACGAACTAATTTATTTTTTATTATACATCTGTTTCGTGATTAGATAATTCATTATTTTTAATAAAAAAATCATGTTGGCAGTGGCGCACTAAAAAAGAATTAAATAAAAAATAAGAACTAATTTTCCAAATTTTGAAAAAAAATCTTTTTGATTGAGAATAAGCACATCAAGATGTATATACCCTCAAAAAAAATTACCCTTTTTACCACCCTGTATATTTAATGCTGAGTGACTCTACTATCAAAATGATCCATGAGTCGCCAATGTTGGTAACAGTTACTAGCGCTTAAAGCCCTTAAAAAAATAAAAAAATAAATAAATAATAATAATAATACAGGCAGTAGAAAAATATTAATATACAAAAGAAACAGCAGCATTTTTTTTTGCCCGCAGGTATTAAAAAAGTCTGTCTTTTTATAATACCCGAGTTAAATGAAGTCTTATCTTTTATAGTTTCCCAAATTCCAATGGAGGCAAAGTAAATTAGGATACCCTGCATATTAACCAAGAATGTAAAGCAATTAGTTAAAATTGTTTATTGCACAAAAAATAATTATTGCACACTGGCGTCTTTTTATTATTTAAAAACTGTCTTAAATTTTCTTTAACATTTAAAAGTGTAAACGGTGCAACTTGTTATTAATATGCCACTTCCAAGTTTGTTGACTGAATTAAATTTTTGATACAAAATTTATATATCAGTTACGAAACCATACAGTTTTATAGGTTAATTACAAAGTTTTATCTTGTATAGAAAAGTTTTCTGTTTTCTGTGTAATTTTGTAACGATCTATATAGGTTGTCATGATACGGCGAAGTTTAGAATGTTTAGTGAATAGTAATTATGCTCCACTATACCTTTCAGTAATTGTAGCAAAATTTGTTGGAAGAAATATTAAAAAAAATATTAAAATATGTTAAGGTGAACTCGCCGAAGTGCTTAAGTCGGGTAGTGTATTCATGCCCTGTAGTTCTTTTATTTTAGTATCCATACATGGATGGTATCGCTCAGCATCATTTTGAGTACTCATATCAGATTTCATACGATGATAAATAAAGATATAGCGCAAGTTTTTTCCAAATTTTGTTTGATGCCCAATCATCTGCATATATTTACATATTCCTGTGAGTTTGATTATAAATTCCTAAATAGTTTTGATTGACGTATCCATCCACCTACTTATTTTTGTATTTTAACTCTATGATTATAAAAAAGCATACCCTACGCACTTGCCCTACTAAAATGTAAGAGTGAATAAGTGCGTACATAACAATTTTTGTTAGTACGCATTTCACGAAAATCAGAATAGGCTATTCCAGCTCAATCGAATTAAGAGACATTAGAAATTCGTCCTATAATATTTGGTAGTGTTTTTATTTTATTATCCTTATGTTACATTTTGGTTTTGTGTCAGTTAAATTTTGTTTATTTTGTAAAATACATTAATACAATTTTACAACGAGATTTTTAGATCATGTGACTTGTCAAAAATATGACTTGATGTTTGTTTTGTATGTTATGTCACATTTTGAGAGCTTGCATATTGTGTGTTGTGAATTTTGTCTGTTTGCAGTATTTTATAGACCTATAAAAATAACTAAATAGAAAATAGCTATTTGTGTATTAAGAGCGCAAAATAGGACATTGTCGATTGAGAGGTTGTTGCCGCGCAACGCAGGAGCGCGGTATTCTCTCGAAATCGACAATGTCCATTTGCGCTCGAAACATTTTTTCTACAGTCGCCACAGTGGCGTCCTCCACCATAACAAAAAATAATAAAATGTACACTTTGTACTTACACTACTACTCAATTAATAAGGATTAATATAAAGAAAAAAAGTCTTTTATATTTAATTTTAATTTATTGTTACATATTTCCGATTCTTCTTGACCTATTGCTTCAATCTAATCTGAACATTTTATACTTTCGTTTTTGTAAATGAATGCCCTATTTTATTTAGTGCGGCATTTTTTTGGTTATGTAATATACCGACAGAGCAGTTATATGTCAGATTGATATGTAAAGGTGGTAAATGTGTCACTACAGTGCCATTAGGTCCTGATTAAACGTTTCCATTAAGAATGTAGACAAGTGATATTTCTCAACATTGTATAGTTAGAAATTTGGACAGCGAGCGTTTTTTCTACTTTGTCGCGCTAGAGCGGCAAAGTGACATTTTTCGTTGACAAAAGAGAGCGCAATTGGCTACTTTCTATGTAGACTGTAGGAAATATATTTAAAAATCTAATAGCATACAATTTTTTAGAATTTTCAGCACATACATCACTGATCGTATATAATATTTACTTACCATATTAATAATTCGTTTAATATTATGCTTAAAATGTCATTTTCCTCAAATTGTGATCATAAATTTATTTATATTTTCGTCTTCCAACGACATCTATATGAGTACTAGTTTATAAATAAATGGTTTATATGAAATTGTCTGTGATAAACGTTCGTTATAATTCTACAGAATAAGGGAATTAAGCAATTCTATCGAATTTAATTGTTCACGTATACGTTCGATAAAAAGTTAGAGAATAAGGCAAGTCGTTCACGAACGGTTTTCGTTTCTCAACGTTATAGTTATAAGTTACAGTATAGCTACATTATTCAGTCATTTCTAATTCCAACAACAAGGTCATAAATAGATGGACCGAAATTTATAAAAAAATTAAAATCTCGGTTACTCCGCTTGATCACAACATTACATTCTGATGAGTAAAATTTTTCTCTTTTAAAGTAAGAGACAGCAATTAAGACGTCCTGTCGACATCATTTTTAACGTAGTCTCCGTAAAAGTTGTGTCATTTATCTAAGCTTGGCAGGAGTTTGTCAATTACTGCTTTATATAAATCAGTATCCTTAGTCTCCAGCCAATTTGTGATGGAATTTTTAATGGAAAGTATTTGTTCAAAAGAAAGTGATAATATTCTTTTGACGTAATTTTAATTAGTGGTGCTAGTCTCGTACATGCTAAGAGGTCCGCTAAACAGAGCGCTTTCTATTTATTCTACATAAATATTCCAAATAAACTTTTAATTATTTTATCTTTGTATTTCGAAATATTAGAATCCCTACAAATTTACTATTTTTTATTGCATTTTTCTTGTTTGCGTTAGATGGCCGGTTGTGATTCGGACGACCCAGGTTCGATTCTGACCGACGTCAATCTTCAAACTAGAAAATTATTTTCAATTTTCAAAGAGTACAAAGGTAAGCTCAATAGTGCTTTTTCCACGATAGCTTTGAAAACCAGTGCAGTGACGCATTTTAAATTTATTTTGACATATTGTCATTTAAAGCAAGCTATGATCGTGTTTTACTTACTTGACACCTCCTGATAGCTAAATCACAATCACTTACCGATCAGTAATTTGTAAAGATATCTACCTTGGAAACCCAATCGGTAAACATTAAAAAGAAAACCGATTGCACAAAATTTTAAATAAGAAAATTAATAATGTTGGCCCACTTATTTGAAGCTAGACCCATCTTCGAATATTCTAAATACGATAAAAAAATTAAAGTACTAAATAAATTGATTAATTATATTTACTATTTTAATGGTTAAAAAAATTCGCGTGTGCAATTATACCCATAATATCTTCAGTAATATTGTCCATGCGACAAAATTCCACGCCGAACATACTATGTGTATTTTGCAAAAAAATCCTTCCGTATATTTTATACACCCAAAATCAATATAAAAATTTTCGTCGTAGGAGTAAGTTTACATAGTCAGTGGCAACCCTGGTAAGGATTTATAGGTCAGATCAACGAAAGTAAATTTTGTTTGGAAGCTGTAGATTTATATTTAGAACCACAATTTTGTATTTCGCTTTTAAAATTTAGATTTTGAAATATATATATCACACCACCACATATTTTCTATAGAAAAGTTATTGTGAAATGCATATCTAAACGGTTATCTGTAACATATGCTCATAAAATCAAGATTTGAATAAAAATCAGATTTAGGGATGTAGCGATATTGTAACGGGAGATAAATCTGTTGCATTTCATTGATTTCTTGTCAAAAGCATAAAGAAAAACAACGTTCTAAATCAGTTAAAGAGAACAGTTATAGTCAAAATTATTTCGTCATATTATAGACATACCTGTTCACATAAGAACATTCTTCTCAGAATACGTATTTAGTTTTTAAGGTTAGAGATAATTTTTTATTTTATTATCAATTATATTGGCCTTAAATTCTACAATATTCAATTTGCTTTTCCATGTTGAATGCCTACGTACAATCGGTATATATTTTGTCATTTTAATTTTTTCTTAAAATAAATTTTAATTCATGTTTATCAGATATGAAATGAGAGTAAATAAAAGTAATAAACTAAGTGCACAAAATTGTGCTGAGTTAAGTGATCGTATAATATAAAAAATATTTTTTTATCATACCTTGAATTCTTTTTAAAATTATTATCTCTTTTAAACGAATAAATTTTCCTTGCATCTCGTAAATAATACAATGGTACGTAAATCTTAAATATAGGTACTTTCGCTGCTTTTTACTAAAGATATATTTTTTTGTTTTATTGGATATACTTTATATTTATGTAGTGAAATAAATATTTAGTTATGCTGATAACTACGACATTCATTTATCTCTTGAGCCAATTTTAATTATTGTTATATTTCTGATATGATAGTGTTTCACAAATTGTGATCCTTTGACCCCCAAGGATGTATAAGTATCGATGTGGTTGGACAATACAAATGGAATAGAATTTATGAAACGATTCAAAATGAAAAATAAATAATTTAAGGTACTTAGACGATCATATTACATTTCTAAACATTGTTTTATTCACTTTGAAATAATTTATAATATTTAAAAATTATACTTGACACATTTCACAAGATTTTAGTCTCTGAATCAACCTCTCGGTTATTTATCAGAGACTGGCTCACTCAATAAGAACCACAGACGCCTTTTTCTCTCATTGGAGCTCATCAGTGTGGCGCACTGAAGCCTCTAGGTGGCACACCAATATGAATGAAACGTGACTGTGATTCTGGTTGAATGGGCCAGTCCCTGATAAATGAATTATGGTACTTTGTACATTTATTATTCGGATTTCTCGATAGATTGCTTTGCAAGTGGTTAGTTACCTCTGCAGGCATCACATAATTTTGGGATGGTTTATCATCCGTCCATTCAACTTATTCAGTGCCTCCTAGAGGCTTCAGGGGGCCAATTTTGTAACTAGAAAGCGATAGCGACTATAATTTATACTGAATAAGATAATCCCCACTACTTTTTGTCAGTCATGTTATCTTATTCCGACTGAATATGAATTCAGCTGGTCCGGACCTCATGAATACGGTATTCGCTTATGAATAAACATAAGTTATCGACTCATTTATTTTACTAGTGTGTAGTTTGTTATTCATTGTATTATTATTTAATTTTTAGTACCTTTTATTTATTACTATTTTTTATTTTGTTATATTACAAATTAATTAAACTATTCATCGTATCTATAAACATGTGTATGATGTATAAAGGAAATATAATCTCAAAATAAGTATGATATAACTTCAAATAGCACTACTTTTCAAATGAACTAAAATTTTCCCTACGCGAGAAATTTGAACAAATGTCAGACTAGTACTGAATATGTATAGTGTACACAATACGATAGAAATCAATCATATGAATAGAAAATAAGATGGCGCTTATTCAGTGACCCACCATACTGATGAGCTCCAAGAAGAGCGAAACGCGCCTTTGGTCCTGGTTGAGTGGACCAGTCTCTTACAAATGACCGAGATAAATACTTATAAGTTATGTAAATTGTTAGTCGTATTGTAAAACGCCTAAATGAAAAATTAACAATCTCACAGAGTTTTATAAATTATCTACGCGTTTTATAACAACATGAATTTTAAAATCTAGCTGACATATACAGGGTGTTATTTAATTAAGCGTACAACGCTTAACCGATGGTAGAACTAACCCCACAAATTGTAAATCTAGCAATAATTTTTGTTTTACATGTTTTCTATAACATGACATATTTGCAGACTCACTATTTACATGCAAAACTTTCATATCGTTGCAAAATATTTATTAATTCATCTTTGTGTTATAAGTACTTATGTATATTGTAATAGAATAGAATAATTCTATTTCTCTTTATATTTTCATTGCTAATGCTTACGCATATATTTTTTTTTTGTATTCTTTGTTTATAATCTTCCTGTAATTGGAATTTTTCTTTTTAATCCTGTTGGAATGATTTATTAAATAAATAAATAAATAAATAAATAAATAACAACTGGAGTCCCTTAAAACTAACCAATTATGTACATCATAATTCAAAATTTTGCGAAAAATAAAAATCAGTATGTTCTGTGGGAAAAAATTTTGATTGTCGAAACTGACGTGAAACGCTTTCTTGCATTACGTATAATTTACTATATTCTGTTTATTGAATGCCAATTATCTTGATGATAAACATGTAGTTCTTCATAGTGAAAGTCTCAAATACCTATTTTCTGCTGCGACGCCAATGAGCTTATATGTCAATTGCGATAGGTGTGACACTGTTTCCAGGGAACACATTGATTTTTATTTTTTCTTACAAAATTTTGAACTGTGGCGTAATTGGTCAGTTTTAAGGGTCTGCAGTTCTTACAGAGAGCATGTAAAACAAAAAATATTGCCAGATTTACTATCTATGGGGTTAGTTCTACCATCGGTAAAGCATTGTACGTTTACTTAAACATAACACTGCATATTATATCGCAGAAGTCTAGAATATTTTCAGAAGAACCGTCGATTATGCAATACATTATTGTCAAAATGGGGTATTCTCCATAAGATCAGAATGAGGAACACCATTACATTATCCGTTTCAACACCGATATTTTTACTTCATGAATTCTGGAATTGTTGCCTGTTGTGAAGTAGAATTTCGCCGAATAGATTTTTTGATATATTCAATAAATTATATACTGATACTCTATAATTGGATAATCTATCGCATTTTTTCTGCATGCAAATTTGTTGAGAATTCTGCCATTATTATATATCATTACTCGGAAATAATAGCTGGTCCGTAAATAGAAATCTGCTGAAAGAGGGAAATTCACCGTTATGCATAACGATTCACAACTGTAATCAAGGGTTCAAATAATGGCGATTCAAATGAAATATTGATTCATATTATCGACATTTTAGTTCAGTAACAGTGCATTTTGATAATTATTTAAACTGCATTTAGAAAATGCGCTCTTCTGTATAACATGATTTCGCTTCAATAATTCATTATAGAACTATTTTCATTTTATAGGCTATACAGTAATTTTGTAAAACAGGTATTCAAAACTCAAAAATACCATTAGAACTAAAAAAATACACATCTCTTTTTAAATTGTAAATTTGTTAATTTATCTAACTCCTCAATTTATTACGTTAAATTTTTCCTGTGGATTATGGGTTAATTAAACAAAAGTCACATAAAATATCAATACATACTTTACTCTTTTTCTATCTTGTGGGTACGATACATGAACAATGTCACAGAAAAAGCTTTAAAATACTTAAAATTATTACAAACGAAGAGCGAAAAAGGACAAAAGTAAATGATATAGGTAACAAAATTCGCTCTTGCAAATCATTTCATAATCTGTCTACTTTACAACGACTGTATTATTCGCTAGTAAGATCAGACTAGAATACTATCTCCATATATGGAATCCCCTATACAAGAAATATATAACTCAACTGTAATCTGTTCAGAAACGATTCGTTAAATATTGTTTTTATAAAAAGTATAATAACTATCCCAGTTTTGATATTACATATAACGAACTTTTATCTGATGTCAATATAATATCTCTGTACAATCGCTGGAAAATGCAGTCTTGCTTATTTTTGTACAAAATCATTAACAATGTTATTAATGACAGTTGTATCCTAGGCCATCTTGCACTAAACATTCCTCGTACATCATCAAGAAACAAGTCAACTTTTCATTGTAACAAAGTTAGGACAAATTATGAAATGAAATCTCCAATCTGGCAAATGTGCAATATTTTTAATGAAATCCCTTGTAAGATAGATGTATTCGCTGATTCATTCAATGTATTCAGACGAGAGCTGATAAATTACATTAGATCTATAGATATTTAACTTTTAACAATTATGTTTCATTATAGCTGTTGAAATTTAAAAAAATCCTTCATAGCTACTTGTATTATTTTGTATTGTGTACTTTTTGCAGGGCTTTTATGTATTTAAACTGTTGCATAACTATCCTGTAATTGAAATATAGTTCTGTTGGATTGTTCAATAAATAAATAAATAAATAAATAAATGGTGCAAAGAACTAAAGAAGTGTATGTGGGATAGTCATGTTGAAAGAATGCACAATGATTGCTAGACAAAAAGAATTATAGACTGGATATAAAAAAAAGAATTAGGAAGTGAGCAAGACAAAAAAGAAGGTGGTCAGACGACATTCTTTGTAGAGTAGAAGGAAAAAAGTGGATAAGAATTACTAGAGACAGAGAGATTTGATAGAACTTAGAAGCAACATTTATATTCTACCTCTATAAAAGATTACATTATATAAAATGAAAATAATAATACCACAAAGCGAAAATTTTAATTTTGGTAACAAAATTTCAACAGAACTCAAAACAAATGTAATCTAAAAATGATACTTCAGCAGCAACACAAATTTTGTGACTTTCCAATAAAACAAATATACAGGATCCAATAAAGATAATTAATTGATTGAATGATCTTTACATAATATTTTCAGACATTTAAAACGGGCAAAATTACTTTTTGTTTATATCTGGTGACGCATCTATGCATTTTCCTGAAAAATCGAATACACGACTAAAATTTACTCCGAAAGGGGACAATTTTTATCAAATTTAACCCATCTCGTATCTCTTATAGTTTTCGAGATTGTAATGCATGCACAATACACACGTTATCTGGGACATTTTTTATGAAACCAACATTGACTGTCATTCACCATTCGCTTCTATAGATTATTGTGGATTTTGATTTAAGGCTGTTTCATATTATACTTTATATACAACCGATAAATAATGTTAAGTTTATTCTTATCAAAATCATTACTTAATGTGCTTTATTATTTACCGAGGGAAATAAAGTGATTCAAGGCCATTGACAGTGCCACTGAGGAAGAATTTTATTTTCTTAATGTCCAATTGTTAATTAATATTGATTAACAGATGTCGAATATCAATATAATGTTAACTTTATTCTTATCAAAATCAGTAATTAATGTATTTCATTATTTATCAAGGGAAATAAAACAACTCCCTAGGGAAATAAAGTGTATTGAAATAATATGTCGAATCTTATCAATTATAATTATTTTGGGAAAAATATAATTGTTTTCATGAAAAATTAAAAAATATATTTTTCGTTTATAGGAATTTGCTTCATTTTTACTAGTTTTATATGATGTTAATAGTCTCTTTTGTAACCTAAACAACAAATTTTTAACGTTTGTATATAAAATATTAACACGAGAGTAGAGTGTCATTATTTGCCTCAAGCGATTACATCCCTTGGGCTACGCCCTTAGGATTTAATATTCGCTCTCGACAAATAATGACGAACTTTACTCCCTTGATATATAAACGAATATTGCGAAAAATTAAAAAAAAAATATTTTTTGTTTATAAAAATCGTCTCTGTTGTTTTGTATATGTATAAAATATCGTATATAACACTGGAATAAAGTATCATTATTTGCCTCATCCTCAGGATTGAATATTCACTTTCGACAATTAATGACGCCGTATTTTACTCCCTTTATATATAAACTACTATTTTTGTTTAAACAAGAAGAAAGTTTTTATAAATATTTTATTGGTTAGAAAGCATAATAGTTTTTATCCAAGTTAATATGGTGTTATTTTAATTAATCAGTTGAGTTGATACAAGAAAACAATTATGCCAACTACTTAACTTTTATCATTGGGGACACATGAAGAGCTTAGTTTATGCCGAAAAATCGCAAACCAGAATTAATTCAGAAAATTATGACTGCAGTTGCATCCATGCGAATACACCCTACACTCGAAATATCTACCTCTTCAATTATAGGAAGAAGAACTAGAATGTGTATTTAGGCAAAAAAATAAGAAAACGTTGCCAGTATGAAACTTAAATGTGTTGAATCCAGTTTTACATTATATTTTGTTTCTAACTAAAAACTAGATTCAATTTAGGAACTTGATTTTAGCCAGAAAAGCATAATGTAAAACTGGCTTAACTTGAACGTGGAAATATTTTTTGTTAATACCAACGTTAATTCTGAATTGATAACCTCGTAAATATAAACCCACAGTTGCCCATATTCTAATAATTAAAAGATATTAATTATCTTAATCCTTTTTCGTTTATATTGGAACTGGATCTATTTTGGTTAAGATTTTATCGTCACTTAAAGGATATTTCTAGAAAATTTGCATTTATTGATAATCTCAATTTAAAGGAATCCCTTCTGGTTAATTAGTCCGTTGAAACAAGATAAACTGTACGGTGTTTCATTAAGTTGCTGAAATGGAAAGACATAAATAAATAGATGCTATGCAAGTAACTTGCAACTCATTTTTAGATGTCAAATATGCTAAATTGTTAGATGTTAAAATATACTTTACTGCAGTGAAATTGTTTCATTTCGCCGTAAAATACCACAATATGGAATAATTTATCATTTTCATAATGCAAACAGTTTTAGTTTTTGACATAATGTCTATGTTAAAGTGATACGTGAAACCATATTAGTGATATTTGAACAAAATTTGTGGAACGATGTGTCATCATTTCAATTATAATTACATCTAATTATATTTACTATTAATATTGTTTTTCATTGTTTTGACACTTAACCAACACATGACTGACATTTATCGTTTATAAGGTAAATAACGAGGACATGATATAACGGTGCCTACATGAAATTTGTTATACATGGTGTTAATGAATATGTTACAAATTTATAGGGCATGTAAGGGATGCAAAATATATTAACTTTTACTAATAAACTCATATTCGGAATATTAAACTACAGGATTTTAAAAAGTAATTATCTACCTTAATTTTAGTTGGCTGTGCCATATATATATATAAAACGATGAAATTCATGAGTATAGGGTAAGTCAGGGATAGATGCCCCGCCGGGGAAGCTGCCCTAGTTTACTACTTTTCGATAGGTTGCACTAGTAGCTTCTATCAGTTGTGGCTGTAACATGTGCGAGTGAGTGAGTCGTGTTTGAACATGAAATAAAAAATATTTAGGTAAATTATTTGCAAAAATTAATTTCATCAGCTTCGTAAAATTTATCACCATAATTTCTTTCGACAAGTACACTAAGTTGTAGTACTTTCATCATTGTTTTTGTGTAGCAATAGATATAAGTGAAGTATAAGTTATTGTTTATGATATCATTGATATTTTGGCTTTGGCGCTAGTTTCGAATTTGGTATTTGGCCGGGGCATCTATCCCGGACAATCGGGAAATATGAAAACCTTTGTCATTTATGAGGTAAAGTCTTAACAATGAAGGAAAAAGAAGAGATCTACGTTTTTCTTAATATCAACACTAAGGTATATACGGCATTTTTGAATCCCGAACTAATGAGGCATCTTATCCCCAGTCCGGGGAAGATGGCCAAAGCTACTTTTTTAAATTTTTTTTTGAGAGAAACTTATTTTCTTTAAACTGTCTATTTTTACGTTTAAATAAATATATTGAGTTATCAAATAACATATTTTTGGTCTTTTTTCTTACATTTTGTTGTAAAAAATATCAGAACATAAAAAGGTGGGGCATCTATCCCTGACTTATCCTATATAATCTGATCCTGTCGGATACACTGTCCCCAAACGTGTACACATAGCTACTGCGCCCGACAGAATGTTAATTTTGTTTATTTCTTTGTCGTAACCATCGTTTTTATGTTATAAATTTAATAATTGTTGCATTTTTGTTGTTTGAAATAAATTAATATAACGCCCCTACAAATATTATAACTTTCGTGTCATAACTCAAAATCTAAAAGTGATTAAAAATGAGCATAGTCATTCGAAATCCAGTATTATTTCATACTTGAAAGTTACTAGCAAAAATAAAAAACTGCAAGATTTACATTTTCGCCTATCCAGTAACCTATGCATTCTTTTCTGACAAACAATACACCTCTAAAATAGCTTCGTAATGGGTAAAGTTTTGTCCAAGTTAAACGACTTCGTATTTCGTGACCTATACATTTTTATAGAAAAACAAATACACCACTAACATGACATTCTAATAGGACTACTTTTGTCGAAGTTAACTTCGTATTAACCTAATAAAATGCTAATGAATTCATTACGCCAAATTCTATGTCCAAGACTTGTCAGGAATGGCAAGTATGTATGTACCACCTAAGGCGAAAGTGCAACAATGGTCTCACAGATCGGCGAACGTGTTAACAGCATTCTAGCCGACACGGAAAGAGCAGAACGTGTCGAACAGAGGATGCCTCGTATGACGGTGATTTAGGCACGAACCAAGTGTTCGCATAGCCGCCGGTATATGTAACATGAAGTACAATAAAATTAAATTTAAAAGTTAAACCCTGTCAGACAATATTTTTCCGAAATATACAGGATGTTATTTAAGTCAGCATAAAATGCTTAACCGATGGTAGAACTAAGCCCATAGTTAGTAAATCTGACAATAATTTTTGTTTACAGGCTTTCTTATGGGTGACTTAATAGCACTGAGTTGAGTGCTATTAAGTCACCCATAAGCTTAAGATGGGCGCGGTTTTTATCAAATTGTATTGCATTTTCGACCTTTATTATATTGCTTTTTTACTTTTTTATATTTATAACTTCTAATAGTTATGACAAAATGTTAACTGACGTTAGATTTTTCCATACAAATTTTATTTTTATTTTATTAATGCTGATGATGAACCACTTTGGTTCGAAACGTCCGATGTTCTGAAATAAATAAAGAATATTAAAAATCTGGATCACCAAGGCCTTACTCTATACTCAACGAAATTTCCAACTGATCCTTCTCGACTCAACATCTTCTAGTAAATGTAGTCCTCAAATTGTAAATGACATAATAAAACTATAATAATAATAATGCATTTATTTGTTTTAAAGTCATTGGACTCATACAAATGATCACAAGTTACATTATACATTTCACTGTTTACATATATACAGAGTTATTTTTAGTACCCTCTGTTGGCACCCTCGTTACATTCAGAGTAGCTTATAGTGACCTCTGCTGCCGCTCGGACTCATTTGGGTGTGTTGGTTTTTTTATTTAAAAAATTCGAACGCTGTCCCACACGCACAAATCTTGTGATGCCAGGCGAGCACTTTTAACCGCACGACTACAGTCGACCGTTAAATAAAACTAGTGAACTATTGGAAATCATAAAAAGAGAAATAATTCTTTTAAATTTAATTTATGTTCATTTGTCCAAACGAAATGAACAAATAAATCGTTTCCGTAAACAAAGGGCTGTAAAAACAATAATCGTGATTATAGAACGAACAAAGTAACAGCAAGCTTTGTTTCACTTTCCAGACTCATTGCGTGACGTATCTATTAAAGAGAGACTCTAAACATAATACGATGTTCAGTTTTTCGTCCCACTTCGACTACGGAAGCTTGTACTGTGTTTTTGAATTAATGACAAGGCTTTTGGGAGCAAGATTCCTAATTGCTTTTCAGGTATTGTATGATCTTCTCTGATAATTTCCTTCATTAAACAAGTCATGATTTTGCACTAATCAAATCAATTACGGTGTGCTTAAATTTTTTTGAACTTCACTAATGATATATTCGAAGTTAGCAAGCTTGTTATACATAACAATTAACTGTTGTTACTACAACTATTTTATGTTGAGTCTGATTCGAAATTTAGATTTCAATTTTTGTATTATTTTGTTAAAAAAATATAGAGAGAAACTAAGTTCTTGTGCAAACAGAAACATACACCTTTATACTTTTTGTTCCATGCTTGCTTTTTTTGTCAAAACTTTATTGCATACAATGTGACGAGACTAGAATCAAACGACATTTTTTTGGTGGGCAACATAATAAGACAATAAAGATTATCTTGACGTGGTTAACTGTGTTTCTGTATCTTCAAAAATTCTCACGGAACATAGTCTTACCTTGTAGTTTTTAGTCTATAACTATTTTAATTAACCTATCGTCTGATTTTGATACTTGATCATTATTCATCAAATCCATCGGCTTCGGCTGCATATGACTTTAGTAGTTACACGGCCGTAAAACATTAATAATATTGTTTTTTTTTTATTTGGCAAAGTTCAGCATATTTTTGAGGTGATTTTCGACGTTTTCATACCGAATTTCTGCCGTTAAAAGCCATACAAAAGTAATGTTGCTTATTGATGCAGAATTTTATGTTCTACAACTTTTATTTGAAGCATTCATACCTAAAATAATTAGGGAAGCAGGAAATTAAGAAAGTATGATTTTACATGTTAAAGTCCTATCTTCCGGGGTCGCGCTCACCTGCCTATATATATATATATATATATATATATATATATATATATATATATATATATATATATATATATATGTATATATACATACAGGACGAGCTTACGCTGTCGTTATTTTAAAAACTATTCAATATTATTTTACAAAATTTGGTATCTAGGGGTTTTCCGGTTTTAACTAAAATATTTTCAAAGCAGTTGCACTTCCGGTTTAACCGGAAGTAGGCCCTAACATTCTTATTTTACACATGCATAAAACAATAAAAACATTGTACTCCTTACAGATTATAAAAATTCGATTCCATTGTTGAGAGTGATGAAGTGGCCGTTTTTAGAGAAAAAATCAAAAAAGTTGAATTGCGCCGGAAGTGGTTGCTTATGAGGAAAATGTTTTCATTGTTTTATATATAAAATATTCTGCTAAACTTAATGGTAAAATAAAAAAAATATAGTATTCCATTTAAAATAACAAAGTTAGAGTTTACTTCCGGTTAAACCGGAGGTACTAGTGCTTTGAAAATATTTTAATTGAAACCGGCATGTTACAAAATCCCTAGGTACCAAATTTCGTAAAATAATATGGAATAGTTTTTAAAATAACGATAGCGTAATTTCGTCCTGGGAAACTGTATAAAAAATTAACAAATAGACATTTTCCTTATGAATCATGAACCATTTGTATTGTTCGTGAGAACCTGTTCTTGGTCAACTGACTGTTGGTTCTTTTTGTACAGAAAATAAATAAATAAAAATCTAATGTGAAATAATTTAAAAATTCGTTCCGTAGTGTAAGAAGAATAAGCTGCTTTAAACCCGTTGTCACTAACATATGAGATTCTGTTTCATAATATTCAATATTCGTAGGCACTACATATTTAAATTCTGACAGAATTTTCTCATAAAATAAATATTAAAGGCGACAATTGCCTCGCCTTGTCGAAACAAAGTTTCAGTATATTTTCTTACATTATTAAAATCATTGGAGTAATTTTCTTGAATCCAATCTGGTTTACAAGCCCGAACACAAGATACCCCCTGATGCGGTAATGAAATTTTAAACTGCAGTATCCCGAATCCGCAAACGAAATCACTGACTTTAACTTTAAATATTTTGTTCGCTTCTACGCTTAATTTAAACTTCCTTCTTTCGCATTAAAGTTTTTATTACACAGATATATGTATGTTACCTACATTTCAACAAAGAGTCCAATGTCAAAAATATGCATACGAGAGTAATACTAGAATTATTGAAAATAAGAAAATCACGTCGACCATGAAAAACAAAATATGTAATACCATGTATCTGCCATTTGAAATTATATTGCAATTCATTATTATTTTCAAAGTATTCCAAAAAAGATTGGTTAGTAGCTTTCAAGAACTGGATGGAAAGAATGGTGAAGTGCGAGTCCGGGTTATAATAGTTTGGCTGGTTTATATTTTCAACAAACAAATTCTAAAACCTATGCAAATGGTAAGAAACTAAAATAATTGCAAAAAATTATCATTTTATTTAATAAAAGTATATTGAGCCTATCAATTAATTTGTATTTAATACTGAAATGACTTCAGTATTTTGAACATATGTGACCGAAGAAAGTTATGTGACAACAGCGCGTCTTGTAAAATTATTATTATCCTTTATATCAGCTGTCCTGTACAACGTTGCCAAGTTCTTCTTCACCTCTTCTGCTACGATCGAACGAGAATAAAAAAATGTCTGATATTAATTTTCAGGTTAATTTGAAAGATAAGAACATCTTATAATATACTACGAGTCTTCAGTTTTATTATACTTGTTTTTTGTTCATAAAAGTTGGAAAGATCAATGTAAAACAAACAAAGAAGTATCTACGGAAATGCTTCTACCGTAAGAGCTTATGTATTAGAACATTGAAAACGTCAACTTCATACGCGTTTTTCTAAGAAACTAGATAGTGGATTTTTTTAAAATTTTTAAACACAGTTTTCGTGGTAATTACAAAATTTGGAAGCAGAAAGTTGGAAATTAATTTTTAAACGAGATTCGCTCAAACTCAAAATTTCAGCCGGCCGAACTATTAAGACCCCGAGCTCGTATATTATTATTGAAAGGAACTAATATAAACATATTATCAATAAAGTTCTAGATAATTGGAAACATGTGTCTTATTCTCATTCATTCTAACGCGACCCTTGTAAAAGTTAAATTTAGTTTAGTAAGTTTATTAGATTATGGTGCTCTGGTACCTCGTGATGAATATTGTTAGAATAAGATTTTTTCCGCCTTCTAGAGGTAAGGTAAATGTAACAAATTCTTGATTTCGGGAATTGTTCAATTCCCATCTTCAGTATACATAGGTTAAAAAAATCGATACAAGACATATAAAAAAATTAAATTTAAAATTTGAAAAACGTGGTTACATAGTGTTGTCTAGGCCGCCTTTCCATGTACAACATCCCCGAGGGGGTGCGAAAAATCTTCACCTCCATGCTATAGTTGTGAGGGAGTAAAACAACTAAAATGTGACGGTTGTAATCCTTGACAACATTTTAAATTTTAATAAAAAGAAAAGATGTCAGCCACCGTTTTAGAAATGATCTGTAAGACGACTGGTCATTTCGAACCCTTAATTTTTTTTTTGTCTTGTATCGATTTTTTAATCTATATATGCTGAAGATGATAATTGATCAATTCCCGAAACGTCCGAATTACATAAATTAAGTGTGTGTTTAAATCAAGGATTTGTCACGTTTACGTGGTGTATGTGGGTATGTCAGACGGGATCGCGTGAGGAATAATATGGTGTATGAAGAATGTATGGTTAGGAACAATGTGATTAAGAGAGTTGGTGTGAGTCAGTTGAGATGGTTTGGGCATGTGGAGAGAATGGCGAGTGAACGGCTTGTTAAGCGTATATATCTTGGTGAAGTTGAGGGTTTTCGATTGCGTGGCCGGCCAGTGTGTAAGTGGATGGATGTGGTTGGTAGGGTGCTTAAAGAGAGAGAGAGTTTCCAAGTATGAAGAGAAGAAGGGCATGTGTGAATGCGATTATGAGTGTGGCCGAGGCGAAAGAAGTCTGCTTAGATAGGAATATGTGGCGAAGGATGATTGTTTCCTAACTATTATTGTGATCCGGATGCGGTATTGCGCTACCGAAAATCGGTCACTTTAATATGTTTAAGAGTAAGGATTTGTTGTTCTTATTGTTATCGGGTTTGTGCGAACCCACTAAGTGGGACACGCGTGATTTTATGTATGTATGTACCTTACCTCTAGTACCTTAGTAAGTTTAGATAATATAAATTTAAATTAGGATAACTAGAAGAAAAATGGCACACCTAGCAATGGGTAATATGCCGTGATGATATATACTTTGCTTTTCTATAACTAAAATAAATTATTATGGTTTTCATACGAAATGTTAAATGCTTTTAATTTGATTTTTCAGGGTATTGTAGTGTATATGTAAATAGCCAATTTATCGTGCATATTGTAGGTATGTGCAAAAACCCGTCCCTCTGAAATATGTATCACAAACCACACAAATTCAATTAGTTCCTCTAGGGCACATTTATTATTACAACATTTTCAAAACCAATTATACTAAACATGTTTATTAACAAATGAACAGAGTTACTCTTTAAACAGTCAAAACCATGTATTTGTTAGTCATCAAAACATGCGTGCATGTAGAATTGTATTCACTGTAATCAATCGACAACTAGAAAGAATTCAGTTCTCAAGTGTGGAGAAGACCTTAGGGAAATTTTGAAACTTGTTTACTGGGATTCAACGTTGAAATATAAATCTGTTTTTCCAATCTACTATTTGTTAAGTTAATTGTATTAAAAATAAAGTTACTCTATTGCTGTGTACAATTAATTTTAATATTTTCATATGGAGGTTGTATACAAACATATATTCAAAACAAAAATTGAAAAATACTTCTCATTTTAATAAACTAAAATTATGAATAAAACTAAAAAACATAAACTTCAAATCGAACAGTTGATAACTGATTATTTCATTTGTTTGATTGTTCCAACAATTGTTTTTAACATTACAAATTTAATAATTATTGCGTTTTCGCTTAATCCAATAATTTTCAACCCCAAGCATGAATCTAAAATATTAGAATGTAACTGATGATATTTTAAGGTTAAGCGCCCTGCCCAATGAAAAAATATGTCAAAATTTAATTCGCATATATCTCAAGTTGAATTATGTGGTAGAGCCTTGGTAATCCGATTTTCCAGTACACTATGCCATTAATTTCTAAATATGTCCAACGAGTTCTGTTATTTATGAATTACAATATTATACAGGGCATTACGTAAGTAGTATATAGCTTAATAGTATGTTGAGACAGCCTGAACCCATATCTGGAGTACGATATTTAACACTTCATATATCATTAGAATAGGTAAGTTTGAAGTGGACCAATGAGAAATAATTTCTATTTCACTGAAATCGAAGTTATTTAAAACAAAAACACGGAACTGTCGCAATTGACTTATACGTTCACTGGCGTCGTTGCAGATAATAGGTATCTATTTGAGATTTTCACAATGAAAAACTACATGTTTATCAATTTAATTGTTGAAGGTAATTGATATTTTGATATTCAATAAACCGAATATAAATTGTACGCCAATGCAAAAAACGTTTTGTCACTTTTGACAATCAATCCAGAAATCACACTAATTTCTATTTTTTACAAAATTTTGAACCATTACGTAATTGGTTAGTTTTAAGGGGCTCCAATTCTCATGGTAAATACGTGGCGTGTTTTTAAAATAAGTACCGTTTTGAAATTCCGCCGCTGCAACGCCGCGGTCGGCATTTGGCACATGCGCACTGTGTACCGCACTCTGTTGGCAAGCCACAGATGTTATTACAAATCATTCGGCGTGTTTACGAGTCTTTTGTGAGTATTTGAAATGCCTATTCCGATTGAGAATCCCGCGGACTGTGAAATACGCGCTATGATTCGTTTTCTTAGTGCTAAAGGCGTGAAAGCGGTTGAAATTCATCGTCATATCAGAGAAGTGTATGGAGAAAACATCATGAGCGATGGGATGGTACGTAAAAGTGTGAGAGCTTTTAAAGATGGCCGCGCAACTGTGCACGACGAGGAACGAAGTGGGTGACCTTCAGTCATTACTGATCGGATCATTTGGCTGGGAACAACTTGATCACCCTCCATACAGCCCCGATCTAGCGCCCAATCACTACCACATATTCCTGCATTTGAAGAACCATCTGGGTAGGCAGCGCCACGACGACGATGAAGATGTCAAAGCGACCGTGTTGCAATGGTTACCTAATCAGGCGGCAGATTTCTACGAGTATGGTATTCAAAAGCTGGTTGTACGATACGATAAATGCCTTAATATTTGGAGGAAATTATGTAGAAAAGTAGATGAAAGTACATGCTTTCATTTAAAAATAAAATTGCTAAGGAAATTCTACTTGTTTTATTTTTATTCCAAAACGGTACTTACTTAAAAAACACGCTTCGTATATAAAACAAAAATTATTGCCAGATTTACTATTTTTGTGGTTAGTTCTACCATTGGTTAATCAGTAGAATTTTTACTTTTTCTGTTATTATTTTCTCAACATAACTTTAATTTCTTGTTTTATATTCTATTATTATTACATTTCCAATAATATATCTTGATATTATAAGGTTTGCATTCAATTCGGGTAATCGAGAATCTATTACAATTAATATTAATAGTAGATAACGAATATTTCTTTTACATAACTATAAACCAGCACCAATGGATCATATATCTTGAAAAAAAGTTTGAAAATTCTGAAGAAAACAAAAACACAGATAATTAAAATCAAAAAGTACATTTCATTAATTTATTTAGTTGTATATTATTGTAGTTTGAAATGTTAGAACTTAATTATAACAAACAAAATTATGTGTTTGTTTTTGAAACGGGGGGAATTTACATTGCGATGATGTTAAATAATTTACACACGTTTTTTACGCGGCATGAAAGCAAAAATTCCTTTTAAAATGTTATTAATTTTTCATTTAATTAAATGGTTTGGTTATGTGGTTCGCTGGTAAAAGTGGTTTTCTCTTTGTACATTCTTGATGTGCGGTTTATGTATATCCACCAAATATTTCATAATGTTAAAAAAACTTCCGAACAGCAGGCATTGTTTTTTAATTTTTAAACAAAATTTATATTCGGGAAAATATTTGAAGTATTATAAAAATTGATATGTTGTGGTACGCATATTTAAGTTAAATTGTCATTACATGGTAATTATAATCAAAACATTAAATTGCAAATATCGAAGTAGAACTTTCAAAGAAAAACATAAATACGGGGTAATGATAACGAAACAGTAATTCATTTCATTACCAGCGTAATTAATTATTTTATAGGTCTTGTAGAAACAGCGAAGTGCATCAAATTGGATTCAAGTTGCACACTGCACACAATCTAACATTCTATAAATAATAGATGAGACTCATTTAGTATTGAGAATGTCGCTTGAAGTTAAATGTACTGAAAACTTTGTGTGATAAGTAAAATTTAAAAGTACGAGTAAATTGTGAAATGATTTTGATTATTCGATTGCTTAGGAAATCGATTGGCGAAAGTGCGAGCGGCGATGTAAGTAAGGTTACTCTGAAAATGTATTTTAGCCATTTCTCTTTTTTTAATGATTGGAGTCGTTGGCTGGAGTCAATTGACCTGGTTCTATATTAGCAGGAATGTAGCAGTGTAGTGTACTTAACCAGGAGGGAAACGAGCGAATCACGAGAACCTACCGACCGACTCTGCTAGTGCTATATCGCTGCACGAAAATGGTGCAACTTAGCTTCCTCTTCTGCCAAACAGAGTTATATCACGAGTACTTTACGAACTACGAAACAATCACTATAGCATTACACAATTTTTCATAATTTCATACTTCAGAAACTTTGAAATAAACATGTTTTAAACAATACACACTTAACATGAAATAATTTTCCAGTACTGCATGTAGAAATGAAAATTCAGAATTGCTACTAACGATAAGACTGCATTTCATTATGATTGATGGATTTCATGAATAGCCGCTTAAACACTTGGTACTGACAATTTTACCGATTTAGTATCTTTCATGTTTCGAGATTCCCCCCTGTAGAGTGTGTTGCTTGGAACACACTGTATAAACGGATAATTCAAAATCGCTTTATTTAGTACTGACACTTTAAAAAATTAACTTTTAAAATATACCACTAAATAATGCAAAGTAAATATAGTACCGTCATAAATATGTAAAATATTAAGGCAGAAGCTATTTGCACGTTCACTGTGTACGAATTATTGGCAATTTGTTTATGCAGCACGTACGAAGAATTGGCTATATGCATATACAATAACCCAAAAAGAGGAAAAAAGTTTTCTACGCTTTGCTATTTTATATTTACAGCACTTTCCTCAAAACCTTAATCCAAAATAATAATACAAGTTAACCTAACCAAATAATATTGTATTGTATGTGCAAATTAATAATTTTACGTATACATATTATAAAGGATGTTTAAATGCCCATTTCCAAATATTAATTTGAATAAAATAAAAGATAAAAAAACATTCCAAATTGTGTATGAAATTGTCATATTTCCGATTGTACCCATATTAATATAGTTTATAATAATAAATATTAATTAATATTATATTGTATAAATAATTAATTAATTTTGTTTATATATAATTTTCAAATATAATATTATACTATATATTAACAAAACTTATGAAAATTTGTATGTATGTATGTATGTACTAAATTCTATATAAACTTGATTGCAATCAAGATATCGGTTAAAAAATACGTAGGTCATTAGATAGACAAAAATGTAAATATTGCAATTTTTTATTTTTGTATTTTATATTCCTGTCTATATCTAGTGGTCAATGTTTTTTTTCTGAATAAACAATACAATTGATTTTACCAACCAACCACTATTAATACTTTTTTGTTACCGTTCCCATTTATATCGTTTGGAAAGCACTGGTTTAGTTAGAAACGACTCGGACTCACAAGCGTACAAAAACCTATGATCTTATATGATCCAGTAAAGCCTAACCATAGGTTTCTAAATCTTTTCCATTTATCTTACAAAATTGCTCAGAATATATTTTAGACCGCGAATAAATTTTATCCTACTTCATGTTTATTTATTGTTTCACTATCCGTGTACTTAACAAAATCTCGTGTATAAAAATGGATTAAACACATCAAAATCTCATAAATACAGTCATATCTTGCTTAAGGCGGGCCTGTTTTTTTACGAATATTATGTAATCGTTTATTGAATAGTATAATTATATTACTGTATCTTGTTCAATCAACTGTATAACGAAGACTGAAAAAAATCAATTATTTATTTATTATTTCATAACCAATAACTTTCTGTATCAATCAGTAATTTTATATTTGTAATTACGATAATAAAAATAGTAGAATTGTTGTTTTGAGCAACAAAATATATTTTTTTTATTTATGGGTGATTTGTTAACCTGCAAATCAAATTCATAAAATATTTGACTTCACCCCTTATAATTTGATGCACTGTAACAATATAAAAATTCAGTGGCATTACTGTATTGGATTTTGTTAAGTTCAATTCTAATTAAATCAGTCATATTCAGGGATCTGAACCGAAACGTATATATGGTTCAGGTTCGGTTCAGGTTCAAGAAATAAATGTTGGTTCAGATTCAGTTTCGGTTCAAGAAAAAGAAAATTATAACGGCTCAACGGTTTTGGGTTCGGGTTCGAATTTCGGTTCAGCACACAATCTCAAAAATACAGTAATATTTATTATTTTTAAAATTATATAAATAATTTAATTCCCAATTTTTAATTATATTTAGCAATTCTGAACCAAATCTAAATTTAAAACGGTTTAAAATCAGTTCAGGTTTATTGACCTTGACAAATAAAGGTCACTATCTTTTTATGCTTCCCCGTCCATGCCCAGTATTCGATTCCATACATCAAAGCAGGCACTAGCACTCCATTATATACATTTAACCGAGCATCCCTTCATACGTTAACGTTTCGTTTACCCATTACCTTACATCCCGCACTCACTGTCCTTTCTATCTCACGATCAATTCGCCCATCCCTCGACATCATGCTACCCAAATATACAAACTCATTTACCTGCTCCAGTTTCACTCCAGAGAGTGACTGCCGTGGAAATGAGGTATTTACGTGGTGTATGTGGGTATGTTAGACGGGATCGCGTGAGGAATAATTTGGTGATGGTTAGGAACAATGTGATTAAGAGAGTTGGTGTGAGTCAGTTGAGATGGTTTGGGCATGTGGAGAGAATGGCGAGTGAATAAGCGTATATATCTTGGTGAAGTTGAAGGTTTTCGATTGCGTGGCCAACCAGTGTGTAAGTGGATGGATGTGGTTGGTAGGGTACTTAAAGAGACAGAGTTTCCAAGTATGAAGAGAAGAAGGGCATGTGTGAATGCGATTATGAGTGTGGCCGAGGCGAAAGAAGTATGCTTGGATAGGAATATGTGGCGAAGGATGATTGTTTCCTAACTATTATTGGGATCCGGATGCGGTATTTCGCTACCGAAAATCGGTCACTTTAATATGTTTAAGAGTAAGGATTTGTTGTTCTTATTGTTATCGGGTTTGTGCGAACCCACTAAGTGGGACACGCGTGATTTTATGTATGTATGTACAAATAAAGGTTTGCTTCGGCTTTAGGTTCACAAAACATTCGGGTTAATTCGGGTTTTCGATTCAGGTTCGGGTTCAGCTTCATATCTCTGGTCATATTAGACAAGTATGTGAATAACAATAATTTTGGTAAATTTAGTAATCGTAATACTAAATTATAACGTACCTTATTTGTTGTTTTTCATTGTGACATTTTATTCTTTCTTTATTTTGTAATTGTTAAGAATCATTTAAGTAGTTATTGCTTGCCTCTCAAAGTTATTTTTATTGAGCTATTAATACAAATTTTAATTAATTTATTTTGGTCATCTTTTTGGATTAATTACACACATTTCAAATTAGGTTTTCGTTAGTTACCAATAAATAATCTGGTGGCACGGTATCAATAATATGTATTATTTAATTGTTTTGTTTTTAAATTTCAAATTATTTGTTATATTCAGTTTTTTAATAGTAAGAGAAGAACACCCTTATTGCAGTGCCACAATGACATTCATGCCTGAGCGCAATTCGAACCCAGGACCTTTGGATTGCGAAGCGGTTACGATGCCCTTATGATATCCTGGTCGGCCTTATTATTATTATTATTATTATTATTGTTATTAATATTAATGTTAAAAAGAATCACTTATTACAAGGGTAAAGCAGTACCTAAGTAGATATAATAAAAATGGCATTTTGTAATTTGGACAGTTTGATAATATATCATGAGAGTAGTTAAGTCAGTTCACGTAAAGCCCACGAAATTAATGTACCTGGAGGCATGGTATAGTAGGATCTTAATCCGACAGTGACAACACGGCCACGGCGGCGGCGGCTACAGCAGACCTGGGAATCGGGAAAGCGATCGGACGAGCAAAGCAGCGAGCAGGCGTCGACGCAGGAATCATCCACATTTCCACATTTCACGCGCGGCTTTCCCAGTCGCCAACAACCTCGCTTTTCGCCGCTAACAAAAGCAAATGCATGGGAACGTTCTTTTTAGAAGGCAAAGAGTGTCCCTTACAATAGGCTTATTGCCTTCATGATGGCAGCAGGACTGTGCAAAGGGATCTTCAAATCATACGACTCCACAATAGCCTACGTGTACTCCCGCACTCAAGCGTTTTCTTCACACGCACGGACTTCCGAACAACAACAAAAACATTATTGACACCACATACACTTTTCTATTCAAATTTGGACATATGTACAAATATTGACAATTTTCCTAGATATAACACTGCAAACAATAATAAAAACAAGTAGCTCCATTGCCTCAATGTTTCAGTCATGAGTACGCTAGGGGTCCTGGGTTCGCAAGTCACAAAGGCATGAATGTAATTGGGATTTCATCCTGTTCAAGCTTCAAAGAGTTTTTATTAAAAATATATATATATATATATATATATATATATATATATATATATATATATATATATATATATTTATAGGATTTTCTAGGTATTCAAGTTCAAGTACATGTAATAGCAAAGTTTGAGATTACACTGGCTTTAAGTGATTCGTATCACGCGATTCGAGGCTTAAAAACTATATCTGCATTTTTATCGGTTGAAGTCTCTGTATCTACGGACAACAATTTATATTAAAATATTTTTAATTTGTATCAATTTTCGCACATTTACAATTCTGTAAAATTGATATAAATATTTCGCTCTTGATTTATTTCTATTCTAAATAGATAATTATGTTGTTTTGTTTAAAATGAAGAGAAATAAACACAAAACATTACACTGTCTACAAAACATTTTCTTAATTTTTTAAAGAAGACGTGTTAATACCCTACCATAATTTTCAGACTAGCACAGAAATAAAATTAGCAAGAGCAAAGTATTTAAATATGCCATTAGTTACAGTAGATTTATTTCGGTCAGGAATAAGAACAAAAAATAAAATCAGAAAATACCTAACAAAGAAAAAACAAAATAAATTGTTAATCTGTCTCCCTGAAATTTATCTCAAATATGGTTTTCCGCTTCGTAAATTAATTACTAATGATTGTAACAAAGCTTACGATTGAAAAAACAATAAAAATTACGAATGAATTTAGTAAATTCACTGGTTATTTAAACAAATTTAATTTGGATATTTTGAATTTAGCCTTTAATCGCATTTCGTCGCAATGGTGTAGTGTTAACTAGTGATGCCGCGAGACGAGAAACGGCGAGAAACAGTTCACTCTCGTCTCGTCTCGATAATTCGAGACGAGATTTGTTTTCGTCTCGTCTCGTCATATTTTTCATCCTCTATTCTCGATCTCGACTCGAGAGTCTCGAATTTCTCGAATTTATAATTAGCTGTATGGGTGTTCCATAATTTGGCAGGTCAGAGCGTGTTTGTATGGTTGAAGGTAGCAAGCAGTGATGCTGTAATTATCTATTATTTGTATATAAATACATATAAAATAAATTCATAAAATATTACCTTTACACGTTAGAAATTTTCTGTACTTTCATCTATCAGGAAAATAAATTAGCATCAACTTGGACGTAATAAAGGAGTAAGTAGATACTACTGATTAAAACTTCATTTTTACTAAGTCTGGCATTTAACAGGTAAGTAAGAAAATACTGAACAAATATTACTCGCAGCAAGAGCATTTAATACTAGCGTGGAGAGTACACCACAGGGAACACTTTTGTTCCTATTCTTTAAAACCCTATAAATTTAAAATGAATAAATAATAACAGGCAATGAAAATATTTATACTGATAATTATTTTTCTTATTGTATATCTTTAATTATATACATATTAAAAAAAAATCGTGCAATCGAGATCTCGAATACCTACTCTCGTCTCGAGAAAATCTCGAGGGCATTACTCTCGTCTCGTCTCGATTATTCGAGACGAGACTTATGATAGTCTCGTCTCGAAATTTCTCGATTTTCGAGACGAGATCTCGAAAACGCGAGATCCCACGGCATCACTAGTGTTAACTGATTCAATTGATTTTGTGTTTTTCGTAAACCGCGAAAACCGGTTAACAGAGTAACCGTTTAACCGAGTATTTTTGACAGCATTACAATACATTACTTATTACAAAAGCCTTATTAATGCTTGCTTGAAATATGTTAGGATTTCGGTACAGCAATTTTCATCGCCTAGGGTCCAGTTCATCCTTAATACGCCTCTGTATATTAAATAAATACCATTCACAGGATAAATTCATTATCATTATCATAAAATAATAAGTATACATAAAGCTAGGTTATGTCGTCAACTCTGGATCAATTCACAAAGGTATAAAGTAATTCGTGGTAAACGTGCTAAGAAGTTTCTAGGTAATTTTATAGCACAGGGACGTTAATGCTTTTATGTCGAGTGTAGTTGATATCTAATAATTTTCAGATCAGATCAGATGAATTGAAACATGTTTTAATGCTCTCGGCTATTTATTTATTTATTTGTTTTAATTACATAAAAGTTTTTTTTTAATTCTAACAGGGAATTAAGCATCAATTTCATGATGGCTTCGTTGGCGTGGTTAGCGTGGCTTTGTCGGCGTGACTTAAAATATGTCTTGCGCGGCGTGATTCTACTGTTTTATCGCGCTTTGCATTCTATACTCAAATCGAACATGCAGCCAATGCACGTTATTAATAAAAGTAACTAGATATGTGACGTCATGAACTGGTACGTTTACACAGGTTTGAGAATCGTAATGAAAAACGTTATACAGGTTGTATACAATAATTGTATTTCAAACTGTCGTGATATTTTCAAAAAATAATTTTGTTTCACACTGTAATAAGTACGACATATTAACTAAATTGTTAATAAATGTTCGTAATATGATTAAGAATAAAAGTAAAATAAAGATAACATTACTAATATCAAGCTTTTATTTATAATACAATAGTTAAAGTCTAATTTAGTTCAATATTGTATCATTCATATAATATTTTTCAATTGAACTGAAAGTTATTTATAATTACTATATCTTCATGAGCTTATTTGGCAATATAAATAATAATAGTTAACTAAAACAGCATATAAATACGAGCAAAAAAAAATATACAGAATTGAACTATAATATATTTATAATACTATATAAATGTTATTGTTCTTGTCCTGAAGCTATTTCTTAATTTTATCTTTTTCCCAACCTGTATTTGGATTTTTTCTATCACAGAATTGTGGTACGAAGCATTGTCCATTATAATTATCGATTACTCTTTTAAATTTGGTGGCAGTTGATCTCTGAACCATTTTGTAAAATTTTCTTGGTTCATTTCACAATGTACCTGCAAATAAATTTTAATTACCTATTTGAGAAAGAATTGAAAAATATATTTAATATACTGCTTCCCACCTTCAATTTTACGTTTTACACTTCTTGTATCAGAATCTTGCCATAATCTGCCACACGATCCTTTTTGTAGTCTTCAAAAAGATTGATTTATAATAAGCAAGAATGGAAATAAAATGTCACAACGAAGAAAAATATTACAAACACGATGCAATTCAAATTGTCCAATAATAACTTTGAAAGTATAAACCAAGGAGGAACATATAAACATACAAATTAGAGAAATTTTGTTGGCAGCACTGTCGTCTAGAGAGAATCCTCCTCTTTTAAACGAGTGGTCCAGCAGCTCTCTTCTAGAAAGAATATTTTGGCAGTACCAACAGTTTGCGATAAAGCATCTTCTTCACTCTTATGTATCGTATTCAGCGATAATTTTAAAAGCATTTCAAGAAGGACCAATAAATAATATTTATTTGAATAAAGAATTATTTAAAAATCACAGTAGTTTGAGAACAACACTTGTTAATTTTGAAGGTTTGAAGTCAGATGCGGACTCCCCATATACCAAATGCATGTCGGTGTATTCTTGATTAGCGAAAAAAAGGCTTTTCTAAATATCTAAGTACTACACCACTTATTGTAAATTAACGTCATTTATGACAAACAACAAATATTGTTTTTTTGGAACAACTTGATTTTTAAATTTAATGGTTCGTAATTGGTCGGCTTTGCGGTCCTACATCTTTTACAACTTAACCGATTTTGCAGAATATACTTCAGATTATAACTTCTTTTAGTTTTCTTTATCATACCATGAACTATGACACCTTACTTACACAACATCCTATTTAATATTTAATCCTTTTTAATATAGGATAAAGTGTACCTAAATACATTCTGTTAAAACTTTCAGATTCCATGTTTTCATTTTCAAGAAATTATTTTTTTCTTTACAGTTTTTAATTAACTTAAGAACTAATTCTGTTACTCCCTGAAAATGTTCAGTTCTCTTTAAAAAACAAGGTGCGGAAACATGTTTACAAGAACATAATAACATTATTTTGTAATTATAAACCTTATAATCCACATTGACAGTAATTACTATAATAAATTTAATTATATCCAGCAGCTGAACAACTTTATTAATGTATATAGAACTTTCACTATCTATTATCCAATAATTTTATAAGTAAGAAAAGATGTAATCAATAAATTTAATCCAGTTTGTTATAAAATGTTTTCAAAGTTTAAAAAGTTTTCAAATAATAGAATTGTCAATTTTTAAATGGATTAAACCCTATTTTATATTCATTAAATCGTGTTAAAAATTCAGTTACACTACGAAATAGTAAATGATAAATACAAACAATTTTTTATTGCAATCCATAAAACATTTACGTTTTTATTTTGTGTTTTATCCCGCTCAATTTTTATTAACCGTTTAATGGAAAGTGTCAAAAACAATTGAGAATAAAAATAAACAATATCTTGTGAGAAATAAAAAGTGAGTTTTAGTGCGAAAGTTAGAAGTATATCTGTCCACTGCGAGCGTATAAATGCAATTATTGGTTAGGAATTAGTGCGTGTGCGCCACATTATTGATTACGCTAGCAGTCGGATGTGCATGCGTCACTGGAGTGGGAAAGCAACTCAACTGAGGCTTTAAATCGTGGTGCACTCGCGTGTAGTCAAGGCGCTGAGAACATCTATGTTCAGTTTTCAAAGCAAGATATTGTACTTTTGTTTCTTTGGGACTACCTTCGTCTTGTACCGAGTGTCCAGGTTAAAATAATGGAATCTTCTATCAGTTTTCGTGTCAGCGCAAGAATTGACTTCACAGTTACATACAGGATAGTGGCCGAATTTTCCTGCTTCCCTAATTATTTTAGGCAATAAAGCTTCAAATAAAAGTTGTAGAGCATAATATTCTGCATCTGAATCAATAAGTAAAGTTAATTTTTATTTTATTTATTTATTTTTTTGATTAAAAAGCAAAATAGCTATTTGTGTATTAAGAGCGCAAAATAGGACAGTGTCGTTTGAGAGGTTGTTGCCGCGTGACGCAGGAGGATTCTCTCGAAATCGACAATGTTCATTTGCGCTCGAAACACACAAGATTTTTTTCTACAGTCGCTATCATAACAAAAAATAATAAAATGTACACTTTGTACTTACACTACTACTCAATTAATAAGGATTAATATAAAGAAAAAACATCTTTTATATTTAATTTTAATTTATCGTTATTTCCCATTCTTCTTGACCTATTGCTTCAATCTAATCTAAACATTTTATACTTTCGTTTTTGTAAATGAATGCCCTATTTTATTTTCACAATAGTGCGGCATTTTTTTTTTTTTTTGGTTATATAATATACCGACAGAGCAGTTATATGTCAGATTTATTTGTAAAGGTGGTAAATGTGTCACCACAGTGGTTCCTGACTAAACGTTTCCATTAAGAATGTAGACAAGTGAAATTTCTCAACAATGTAGTTAGAAATCTGGACAGCGAGCGTTTTTTCTACTTTGTCGCGCTAGAGCGGCAAAGTGGCCCAAACTCTGTTTCCTGGAAGCAGTCCCAAAGTTCTCATGAAGCCAATTATCTACTGCCCCAGGAGTTACTTTCCCAATCTTATTGGAAGTGATGTACCTTTTATGTAGATTCTCACCATAGGCCTCTTTCAACAACTTATAGTACTCAGTCGGAGTTTTTTTTTTTAATTTAACGAGAAATTTCACATTGATCCGTGGCTCGTGTTTTTCGTCACACATTGTTATCGGCACGAGAAAAAAAAACACGTTCGTTTCTAACCTCTATAGAAAAAATACTACTACAGCGACAAAAACATGTTGTACCGGACGCCTTCTTAATTAATTTTTTTGTACGAAACATGACAGACGCTTGAAATTTTGCGTGCAGTAATGTCAATAAATGACAAGCTCACATTTTTTTTTTAATAACCAGTCAAAGGTTTCTATGTAGGGACAATAATTCGCGAAATGCCCCTTATTACAACAGTCACGACGTTTTACTTCTGTTTCTGCTATCTGGAATTTTTGTGCCTGCAGCGAAAACCCTTCTGTTTTGAATTTGGGATAGCAAATGTTCATTTATCATATTTTGCATTATGGTGGTTCACAAAGAGACTTTAGAGAATAAATTGGAAAACACGAAAATTACTTCCAGAGAAAAATGTGTCACGCAGAGGACAGAATGACACATGAAAGAAAATGCTATTAATAATAACAACCACACTGATTTTCATAAATATGAACACAATAGTAATAGTTTCATAAATACGCCGTCACTTCTGTCATGGAGATGTCACGTTATCCCCAGGAATTTCAAAGCAATTTTTTCTTCGTGAAATTCAAACTAGCTTTGAACAATCGACGGTATCCGTTTTTTGATTCTCATTGTAGAAATCTCGCTTATCTGAATTTTTCGTAGTCAGAAATTTCGGCTGTTCCAAATTAAGTAGAATATCATTGGGCGAAACTATAAGAGCTACGAGGTCGGTTAAATGGAAAATGTTGTGCAGTTTTGAGTCCTCATTTAGATTCCGCTGACAAAAATTTAAAATTCCAAACACTTTAAAAGTTATTAAAAAAATTGCAAATCGCGATTTTAAAAAATGTTAAATAACTCTGTAATTATAAATATAAAATGTTTCGTATAAAAGTTGGATGATTTGATGTAACAAACTTAAAAGCGATGTCAGAGTAAAATTCAAGATTCCGGTTTCCAAGATATGAATAGCAACTTTTTTATTTTAAAAGGTCTCCATACTGGATTACTTTAAAAAAATAATTATTTATTGTGTTTTAATTTTATTTTACGGCTAAAATCTTACATTTTTGATTCATGAAATTTCTTATTTTTTACGGTAACTGTCATATTTACATGTTATATCAATTATTGTGACTAAAAATATTATTGCTAAAAATGAACCACTTTAACACAGAATAGGCTCGAAAGTCAGTTGAATTAAAACAAAGATTCTTCTTCCCGAAGCAGTTGGCTTGGTTTTAGATATTTACCACGTATCAACATATATCTTTCAGAAATCAATTGAGAGTATTGGCTATCTCAGTTTCAACTACGGAATATCTTTTCCTTTTTCATCTCATTTTAATTTCAAACTGAACACTTTTATGCTTATTATTTATGTACGGAAAAAATGCCACATAGCTATACATACACTGAACGGTTTTGAAAATTTGAATGTTTGACCATGTTTTCGTAAAATATTCTTATTTTATATGAAAGAATTTAAAAAAATGCACAAACATATCGATTGATAACTAAAATCAAACTCGGCTTTTTCAATCGCAAATAACACAAAAGGAAAATTTATTTTACATAATTATGTTTTTGCTTTTGAAGTAGCATAAAATAATTTAATAGAGATTGTGATTAATATTCATACCTATATCTACCTAAACAAAATAGATAATTATTGTGTAAATATTAAATTTTATGCTCAAATGCATAGCTAAATAATGTCATTAATATTTATGAAAACTGTACCAAGATGGGTTAGATCAAAGTCTCTAAAATGTTAAGGAAACTAATTATAAAATTCATAATTAATTTTTCAATTATTAATAAAATAACTAGATAGTCAAGCAGCCGAAATTAGTGTTTCGGACGAGACTAGACATTCTTGAATCTCGTCTCGTCTCGAAATTTCTCGTCTCGGCGAGACGAGAAAGCTATTTCAACTTACGAGACGGGACGAGACTTACATGTCGAGATTCGAGAATCTCGACAATTATTTCGAGATTTCTCGACAATTTTTTTATTTTTAAAAATACATTTTTTAAAAAAAATATTGGAACATTTTGTAAATTATATTAATTATCCTATTTTTTTACTATAAATTTAAACAAGATCGTGCTAAAATTTCTTAAATAAAACTATCTCCTTTCTTTGACGTCACAGTGATGTATTCACGTTCACTTACCGACAAAGCGTTACACCCAGTAATGGGTAAAAAGCGTGATGATATGTTTATTTTATTATAATAGTTTATTATTTATGGGGATTTTTTCTAATAAATAATGTTTAAATAAGCAAAAGATACACTCAAAAAATTGAAGTCACGTGAAATAGAATTTTTTATATTGTCAAATATTATGAACAACAAACAAAATTATGTTTAATTTGCCATAAAATATGTAAAATGTAAAAATGTTAATTTATTCTGTCTGTAATACCAGTTCTTGAATTGTTAGTAAAACTAATTATTATTACATTTTTCATTAAAACAATAAAACGATTGACAGATAAAACAATTTCTCGCTAATCACTATTAATCATTTGTTCATGCTACCAGCCATTGTGTTTTGTAAGACTTTAAATAAGTATTACTTGAATTTATTTAACCCTTTACATACATGTTGTTCCAATACTTTAGGAAAAAAATAAATGACATACACTACATGATATATTGATCATAAGTCAGATATTTATTTTAAAATTCGTAAAATTAAAGGCTTGGTTCTTAAAGTTTACATTTTTAGTGCCACTGATTGACACATTTTTTTTACATTTTTTAGTAACAATAATTTATTTGTTATTCCACACTAGTTAAGTGAATGAATAATTCATTATGATTTTTATTTAAATTTCGTGTCGACCAGTGAAAATATACAGATCGGGTCTTAACAGACAAGTTCGAGCTAATATTAAGACCGGTGTTTGTTGTTTATTATTGCTGTCTTTTGTCAGTGTATTTGTTACCTACAAATGAGAATGTTTTCTGCTCGTATTAAGTGCAATTCTCGTCAAAAACTTTTGTTGGTGGAGTTAAAATAGTATATATTTGTTTCTTTTAGTGTAAAACTAACTTTCGTGATATGAATTTTTAATGTGTGACGGTTTTCAGTGGACAAAATAGTGAGATAATTGAAATTTTGCCCCAATAAACATTCCTAGTAGCAGTGGTAGATGATTTCCTGAGATGCTGAGATCTTCGATGCCTCTGTTGGCCAAATTGGATTGATAGTAGGCGAGGTTGGTCCAACATTTATCTCATTTTATTTTATAATTATTCTACAGCTTATTAATATTAGTTAATCTGTCAATAATAATAGATTGTGTCACCGAGAATAGATAATAAAAATATATGATCAATTTGACAAACTTTATTTGACTCAAATAATTTGACTATGTTTTTTCATTACCTAGATGATTATTAATTTAGTTCGACATAATACTTGTATATAAGACCCGTCCCACATCAGTTGGCTTACCCTCTTTCATTATAGCAAATTTTATATATATATATATATATATATATATATATATATATATATATATATATATATATATATATATATATATAATGTCTGCTGGTAAGCAAAATATTTAAATATAGTTTTTGTCAAAGGAAAAATTCATATTTTCCAATATGTTTTTATTTTAATATGGATATGTATATATTAAAACTGTAGTTAATCTATTATAGAGAATAAATATCCTAATACTATTTTCTACAGTGATTAATAATAATTTTTAATAATGTTAACTATAAATGTAGTGAAATACCGTATGAAAACCAACAATTAAAAAATCTGTTGTCCCTATTACGTAGAATCCGTTTGTTGTTTTTCTTTGTTTTAGTTATTGCCCCGTTTTGTTAGCTAGGGAGTAAAAATCTACCCCGACGTTACGACTTGTTATAAAACAAATCATACGATTTATAGTCCCCACAGACGATACAATTTCTCGTACAAAAAGAGCACGATTTACTCTAGAATGGTAGGTCAGACAGTTACACAAAACATTCTGTGAAGCAAAGTGTGATATCGACCATTTTTTACATGTGTATTCTGTATTCGAATAATGTTAAGATCTCTTTTGCATTTGCATAGCTCAGTGGTTATGAATTGCGCTTCATGTTCATAACCTCACACATTCGTATTTTAAACTCACAGGCATCTTATACAATAACATAAGGGGGACCGGTTATATGTATAAAAATAAAAGCCTTAATATCAAATAAATGTAAGAAAGGCAAACTTATTTTTATATTCACATCCTACATTTTAATTAATATTTTCTAAGCATTTACTTTGTAAACAAAAGCAGTACGTAATGAAAGAAAATATTTTAACACTTTCAATTATGTACAAAATGTATATAGGATACCTGTTGGTTAAATTAGGGGAAAAATTAACTCAAAATTAGATCATTTTTAACATGTATTTGTTTTATCCGAAAACTGCATAAACTACTAGATAAATTCATTATAAAAATGTAGCCTGTTCTCCATATGTACTATGTTATACAAAAAAGCAATAAATATATGAATTAGTTCTCTTTAGCTTTAGCACAAACCCGAAAATAAAAACAACAACAACAACATCATCATACAACAAATCCTTACTCTTAATATATTAAAGTGACCGAGCGAAATACCGTATCCGGATCACAATAATACGAAACAATCATCCTTCGCCACACATTCTTGTCTAAGCACACTTCTTTCGCCTCGGCCACACTCATAATCGCATTAATACATGCTCTTCCTCTCTTCCAAATTGGAAACTTTCTCTCTTTAAGCACCCTACCAACCACATCCATCCACTTACACAATGGTCGGCCACGCAATCGAAACCCCTCAACTTCACCAAGATATATACGCTTAATAAGCCGTTCACTCACCATTCTCTCCACATGAGCAAACCATCTCAACTGACTCAAACCAACTCTCTTAATAACATTGTTTCTAACCATACATTCTTCATATACCAAATTATTCTTCACGCGATCCCGTCTAACATACCCACATACACCACGTAAATACCTCTTTTCCACGGCAGTCTTCTTTTTATGCTTTCCTGTCCATGCCCAATATCCATTTCCATACATCAAAGCAGGCACTAGCACTCCATTATATACACTTAACCGAGCATCCCTTGATACGTTAACGTTTCGTGCAAACGTACCTAGAGAACCCATTACCTTACATCCCACACCCACTCTACTCTCTATCTCTCGATAAATATACAATTAAATTAATTCAGAAACTACAAATTTTACACATCCAGCTAACTATGGACCGCTAAAATGAAAACTTCTTCAAAAGAAACTTATTTTATTGTATAATTTTTATAAAATATTTTAAAAAATCAGTTTTGAAAATATGATATTAGGCTACATCAAAAAATTAGGCTTAATTGCGCTCTTGCGTTTATGCTGTACCACTTCATTTCTAAACCCTTCAAATAAAAATGCACTTTAATTTCCAGTTTCGTAATAAGAAATAGAAAAATTATTAAACTTAAATTTGTTAGAGTAAAAATAACTTTGTCATTTTAAATGTATTTTCATCTTAAAGATGTTACTCTCCTTCGCCAGGTTAATTTAAAAATTTATTTGATTTATTTTTGTTTCTTATATAGGTGTCGGCGAACTCAGTGACCTAGTTTACAGCGTCATACCATATTACATGTAATGTAACCAAAACTTTACGCCAAACATTTATAAATATATATATATATATATATATATATATATATATATATATATATATATATATATATATATATACAGGGTGGAAACGAACTTAATGTCATAAATTTAAGGGTGGGTAGTATGACATGTGTAGATTACGAAACAGAAAGAATTTTTTAAAAATTCGCATATTTAAGGGTAGTTTTCATGAAACTAACATTTTTGGTACCACTGGACCACTGGCAACGCATTTGCATTATTTTATCTATTACACAATTATTTTCGTTAAAAATGCTATTTAATTTAATTATTAAGAATAATATCTTATACAACTAATTTTGAATGTATTTTTGAGAACCATATTTTTAATGAAATATGAATTAAAACAGCAGTAAAAAAAGTTTCCTAAAGAAAAGTCGAATTTTCGTTTTTCGAATTTTGAAAAAAATCTTTCAGTATCGTAATCTACACATATCATACTGCTCACCCTTAAATTTATGACATTAAGTTCGTTTCCACCCTGTATATATGTATATATATATATATATATATATATATATATATATATATATATATATATATATATATATATATATTATATTATATAATATTTATATAATATTATAATATTATATAATATCCGTGAAGTTCAATAGATTTGTGGTTGATATTATTGTAAAATATTTATTATATCTCACATCCGGGACAAAAATGACACAAGTCCAAACTTTTAAATTAATAGATTAACTTTGGGTCAAATAGTATTCCAAGGTCAGTATACTCTGGATGGAACATTCACAAAAATCATATTGACAAAAGAAAATTTATTTATTTAAAAATTAAATGCGGCGCTCTTATTGGGACACCCTAACTTATTAAAATATTACATTTTAGTATTACGTGCGAAATTTTCAATTTATGGATATTAGTTTACCGGTAAATTTTCCTTCTGCGTAAATTACATTTTTGGTAATTTTCCAAATGGAAACTCTAAAAAAACCTTATAAAAAATTAGTGATTTCGAATCTTTATATTATCTTCTCGAGTAAATCTCAAAATCATTACTCTCATCTCATTTCAGTATTTAGGGATGAGACTTAAGTTATGCTCAATAAAAAGTTAAAATATATCATTATGGCTTACAATTCGTTGCGGGGTATGCCAGTTTGCTTTTATTCGCAGATTTCTAAAATTTGAGAAATTATATTGTAGAAAATATCAAGGCGATAGATAATTTTGGGACTAGAACTTGAATTAACATCACCGTCGGCCTACATTCTACTCGTAGTAACATTTGCTCGACAATAATATTACAAACTTTTTTCTGGTTTTAGTTGTAAATTTATGATTTCCCCCATCAATTATATTTTAAACTAAAACTAATTAAATTATCATCAAGTTTCTTTGATAAAAACGTTAAATTATATTTATTTATTTAACACAAGTTGGTATTTTTGATGAATTGCGATATTAGAAATATTTTTTCTGCCTTTGTTGTGCGAATAGCGAGTAGCAATTTCATTTTACGCGTCTCTCAGTAGGCTATAAAAAATGGAATTTAGTGAAACATGGCAACCTGAAAGATATAACCATTACAGATCTAAAGCTGTGAAGATCTAAGCCTAACCTTTCAATATATTTTAGTACTCATACAACGAGCAACAGAGAATTTATCTAGAACATAATCTAAATCATATTCCCAACGTTAAACTCGGTAAATGCACTAATATTTGGAAAGTTTCCCGTCTATTTGGCTGGATACGTTTCTGTAACTTATTCAAACATTCCTGATAAGTTTCTATTGAAAGCCAGAAGTTTCTATTCTGCGGTCTTGGGCATGCACCATGACAACGCCTTTACATATTCGACGTTCAATTTTAAAAATTCACAAGAATTTCTTTATCGGTTCCGTGTCCTGTTTGACATACTTGTACGATTAAATTCTTACACTACAATACGAGGACAGAGAGTTCACTGCACTTCTGCGTGTGAAGTTTGAACCGACATTTTTTAATATGAATCTACTAGTCTGTTAACATTGCGTTTTATTTTTGCTGACAAATTTGAAATGTCATGTAGACTTTTAAAGAAAACTGGTTGTTTCACAACTTCGGGTATATAATCTAGGGGTATATAGTGCTAAACAAAATAAGTTAAAACAGCGTAATCGATATAGATCTGATCTTCAACTGTTTCCGAGAAAGAAACCATTTTGTATTAGATAGAATTAAAGAAAAACATTTTTCTCAATTTTTATAGTTAAGAAGTTATATGATAATTAATTATAGGACAAGGTAGCCTCAACATTTTACTTAGTATAATTATTATTTGATTTTTTTGAAAAACAAAAGCACGTCTAAGAAGATCTTTCAAGGGTAAAAGTTTCATTTAGTCGAATCGTAACTCTTATATTTTTCGAGATAGCAGAGGAAAAAACTTATTTTTCACTGCCTTATATCTCGGAAATTATTAAAGCTCGGACCTATGTTGATAAAGTTTTTTTTACTCATTTTGATCAATACTAATATGCCCATAAGGATCTTAGAAACGAATTTAGTCAAATTAGGGCAAAATTAGTAAACCATTTTTAGGATATATTTGTTTTTCCTGAAATATATATGGGTAAACTACAAAAATTCAAATAACTTCAAGTATGGAACAATATGGAATTTTGGTTTACACTTTAGGGTACTTTTTCATGCTCTTTTAAATAACGATGCTCATTTTTATTTATTACAATTGAATTTAGAGTTACAATTATGAAAGTATTAATTTTAAATGGAAGCCATAGTAGAAAATTATTCCATTAGAAAGAGAATTATTTTAGCTTTCTAACGTTGTTTCACTAACATACGTATCTCTACATTACGTTCATTTCAGCAAAATGCAGTAATTAGTGAATTTATAGATTAAAAACAATTGCTGTAACAATGAAATAAATGAAATCTTTGGCCTACTATTTCGTCCATATAAATGTTTTTAAATTAATTAGACTGAATGAAATTTTGAGAAGTAAATTAGGAAAATTGCAATAAAAATAAACAAATTATAATCTATAATTGTGTTTTTGATTTGTTTCATTTATGTAAATTTATTCAATAACAGCAAGTTTTCATCTTTAGTTTAATATTGACAGTTTCCTGTAAGTAGAAGCTTTTTTAACTGCGTAAATTAGTGTAGCATCATCTGCAAAAAAAATGTTTTCCCTTGATATTCATATTGCAGAAATTATTTATGTAGAGTACGTAAAGTAAGTGCTCAAGCACAGATTTACTTTTATTTATCTCATAAAAAGATTTTACTGGTACATTTTTAACAGTTTTAACTGCTCGTGGTATACATACATTAATTCTGTGGTGTCATTATTTTCACATTACATCAAATTTTAAAAAATATCAGATTATAGAAAATCAGATTAATAAAAACTAATAAATCTACATTTTTCAAATGGGAAAGTGGTATATCTACTTTTGCCATCGAACAACATAATTTTATTTCTTGTAGTTTAAGAAATTCTCTGAGATCAACAATATTAACATTTGCTAGGTGGACGGATAGATATTAAAACTAAAATACTTCGGCAATATTGAATAAGAATTCAAAGTTATAAACATAAACAATTCCATAGATTTATATATTAGCGATTACTCTACTTCTATACAGTGTTTATGAATTTACACGTACTTGCATAATTTTTGAACTCGACCAAAATAATTTATAAGTGTTCAGTTACTCATACAAAAACGATACAGATATCGAGTGTGTATTTATTTATGAAAAAATATTGAGAAAAACTACTTGGGATCATTTTAATTTTTTTTTTTTGTACAATGTTCCATGGAGAGTCTAATAATTGATTTTACAAATTCCTCCTCTTCATTTCGTTTATTAGTCTTTTTCAGAAACTTAATAGTTTGAAAAGACTTCCGACTTCAAAATCAAGCTGTACAAATTACTGTGAGAGCTAGTATGACAATCAAAAAGTACTGCAAATCTATATTTTTGTTAGACGCAAAATACTTCGACTATCTTGTGTCTTTTTCTGTCAGTGCTAGAAATTCATAAAAATACAGATGTTTGAATCAGCAAAAAAATCAAAATTATTCAAACAGTAACTCAAATTTGGCATGCTCTCAATATTAAATAAATAAAAAATATCAAGAGTTAATATAAAACAATTTTGTTAACAATATGTAAGCATAATAACGAAAATCCAGTCTAATTGATTTTTCCGGATTTTCTATAATTTATTATACTGATGATATAATCTACCAGTATGTAAAAAATAATACCAGAATTATAATACAATTTTTATATAAGTATATACTAAATAAAAAAATTAAAAATATATATATTATTCCATTATTAAATGTTAAATTTACAAATTATTGATTTATAGGTCATTGTTTTCCAATATTTTACATACCAATATCAACGCAGTGATCAGCTACATCTCAACTTTTTTACCTGTAAACAAAAACGATTTTAATAAATATATACGAACACCGTTCCGTTCATTTACTCAGACTTAAATAATAGAATTCTTAACAAAACATAATTAAAGAAATCGTTACCATAGCAAATATCAAGCATTTTTCAAATTTAAATACATGCACATCGGAAAAATTAGAGGAACGCCAATTTATATTTGTGTTGGTAACTCTACATCAACACTTATAACAAATGACGACATAGGTAACACCTAAATATAGCCACCTACTAAAGATTGTTTGTCAGTTATCGAGGTGTTAAATATTGCTCGGTCTTTTTTTATTAAATATGGATGTTTAATTCGTGTTCATTATAGATCAAGGGTTAACAACCATATCAGCTTTTGTTGCCGTTTCAATTCTAAGTATTTAGAGTAGTGTAACGTGCGCTCCTGACTTAAGAGTATACGAGCACCGCCACTCGCAGAATATTTCCGAGCGATGACGTAATCCCCGGCGGCGGAAAAACCCATACGTCTAGACATGTTAATTACACCGGTGGCCTGAATCCTTTGTATTCAATGTCATTGTGGCGTCGGAAAGTTCGAGAAGGATATCGCAATATATAAACCCGTCGCCAAAGCTAGCGAAAACAGTCTGTTATATATAAGCAACGAGCAATGAATAGGGGGTGATATAAATAAACAGTCTACGAGCTGTGAACATAAATAAATGTAGTTATATAAATAAATATAGTGATATAAATATTACTTAAATAAATCATCTTAGTGTTTAAGCATTTAATAATATTCTTAGTCTTAAATTAGTGTTTATATTTGTTTAATCCATAGTGTTAGTTATTTTTATTCTTTTTTATATTATCCTAATTATTCATCGTCTTAATAAACGTATTATTTTAATTAATAATATTTTTCTGATTTTTACACTTCACCCAAATAAATAAACGTTACAGAAGAAAAATCATTTAAAAAAAATAGAAAATTATTATTTTTAAGTAATAATTAATAATTTATAAACAGTGGAATATTTAGTTTTTTAATTAAACTAAGTTTTCCACTGCTCATAAATTATTATTATTCTTATCAATATTTAGTAGGTGACTATATTTAAGTGCTATATCGTCTTTTGTTATTTGTTGCAGATGTAGAAATACCAACACAAATATGAAAGACATAGGGTGCTTACTTTTTGAAATACATAGCTTCTTTTGGCGTTATTCTAATTTTTCCGGTGTGTGTATAACTCGTATATGATGTTCCATTTAAAAATTAAAAAATGTTATTAATTAATTAAGAAAAGCGGAAGCGATAATATTAAGTTACATAGTACCTAGGTAAAATATTTGTATTTACAGACGGTCATTTAGATTAAAGTTAAAAATAATACTTTTCTTCTTTCAATTTATATTTTATGTAAATAGCAAGTAGCCTTTTCAGACTAAATTTGTTTTAAATTTAAATGTGTGTACCTACATTTTATACTCATAAATCTTGATAAACTATAGAGTTGAATTGCCAAGAATGTAAGCACTTTTAACGTATTTCCAACACTATTATGCAAACCTATTTATCCTGAACTGTTGGGTAATATTAACACAAAATAAAATACGAATTTCAGTTTAGTAAGAGTAGCAGAAACGTTATTTTCGAACAGTGCAAACCTAATAAAAATCTTGAAGGAAATCAATTTGTGTTTATCTATGCTTGAGTAGTTTCCTATGTACAGTAATATTTAATAAAAAACTTATTTCCTTTTAAAACGTTATATTTTCAAAACAAATGATTTTAAAATGTCGTTATTGTTTTTCTACTCATATTCAATATTAATAAATTTCATGAGATTCAATCTTTGACCTATTTTCGGTCGTGAGTTTCATACGGACATTTTGAGAACAAGAAGTAAATTTAAAATGTCTCAAGAGTGTAGATATGTATAATCTTCATAAATTGCAGTACGTTTAAATTTTGTGTTTTGTTGTTGGAAAAACATGTTAGTTTAAATTAACACGCTACTAGTTGAGGGAATTCATCACTTTATTCCGCTCGTTTAAATAAATGTACGTGTGGAGGAAAGCGAGAATGTTAACATATAAATGTATTCGTACCAGTGACGTAGCTGCAAATAACGCCCTTATCCAAGCATAGTCGGAGGAGACCTTTTGTTGATGAAAATTTAAAAAAGTACAAATTAGTATAAGTTTTTAGCCTTAACATTTAGATGTTAGATGGTTTTGTGATAATGATCTATATTTGAATTTATCACAAACTCATTACCATTAATGAGAATCAAATTAAAAGATCTAATAATGATAACTTTCTCGGTTATACTTTCGACGAAAATTTAAATGGTAAAAATCATACTAATAAAGTTGTCTCAAAACTTGGACCAGTATGCTACCAGTTTTGGCATTTAGGTAGTGTTCTTACAAAACAACAACTCATTACACTGTACTACGCCCAAGTAGAATCAAGATTGCGTTACGCTATCTGCTTTTGGGTAGCATATAGTGTGTTCATCATCCAAAAACGAATTATTACCACCATAGCAGGTGTCTCCCGCACTGACTCTTGTAGACTTCTTTTTTAAAAACATAAAATTCTTACATTAGTCTCTCTTTATATATTTGAAGTTTGTTTGCACAATTTTATCAATAAAAATAATTTTAAATCCAGTATTCACACTTTTAATACTAGACAAAAACAGCTATTCTATACTCCGATTGTAAAACACAACTCTCTAAATACTCTACCGGATGTACAAGGGCTAAAGATTTGCAATAAACTGCCCACCATAATAAAGGAGGAATGCAATAAAATTAAATTTAAAAAACTACTTTAAAATTATCTTATAGGAAAAAGCTATTACACATTAAATGAATTTTTTACAGATAATACTGATCGGGCGCAATGCTGAAAATATTTCCAATTATCTACCTATGTATGTACTATTTATATTTATTTAATATTGTGTGACGTATTCTATACATGTACATAACATGTCGATGAATAAACTGCTATTATTATTATTATTATTATTATTATTATTATTATTATTATTATTATTATTATTATTATTATTATTATTATTATTATTATTATTATTATTATTATTATTATTATTATTATTATTATTATTATTATTATTATTATTATTATTATTATTATTATTATTATTATTATTATTATTATTATTATTATTATTATTATTATTATTATTATTATTATTATTATTATTATTATTATTATTATTATTATTATTATTATTATTATTATTATTATTGTCGTTAATCATCAAAATTATTCTGATATTTCAATTCTTTATGCGTTGAAATTTACCTACTTCTTAAAATTTCAGCCATTTTAAACGTTTAGTTATTGAGTCTATTTCTTTTTTGTTTTTAAATATGCGAAATCATTAATTAATTTCGTCATACCCATTTTTGTAGCTTCTTTATGAACTCTGGGGCAATTCCGCATTGCTGGTCCTTGCTTTACAGTATCTACGCCAGTGATTCGTACATAAGGTTCAACGTAACTCCTACGTAACATCCGTCATTTTTATCTTCTGTAATATTCTCAAATGTTCACCCGCAGCAGTAAAATCACTAACTTTGCAGCAATGACGATGTAAGACACCCAATGAAATAAAGTGTAAATCTTTTTCCTCTGTTTTACTTCGTAATTTGTATAGCGACCAAAAAAACCTTATCTTGTATAAAGATACTTTCTTCGCGTTTAAAATAGATGAAAACGAACAAATCTTGCACTGCGGTATTCATCTTAACTTTAGAATTGCACTGCACAAAAAATAAAAAGATGTGTTAGCTTTACAGTGAAATCTGTCTAAATATTAACCAGTTTCAAACTAGGTCAGCGAAGCTAAAGTGTAAGAAAACAAAAAAACACTATAGTATCAGTATCAATTATGTCGCAAAAAATTACCACGAAATAACAATCGATACAGAGGTTTCCTTTATAGTGATACATGAGATATTTTTTTATAATTCGTTTATTTTGTGCTTTTTTTCTCCTTTGAACATGTAATTTTTGTTTGTCCAAATAATCACACAAATTTTGTTCATTTGAAAACAAGCGCCCGGCTGGCAGATTCACTCAGGGCGGCACTTTTTATTCCTGCGGGTCTAACCTTTATATTTAAATTTTATGTTTTGATCAGCATTTGCTCTCATGTTTTGCTAAGAAGTTTCGAAACTCGTTCGAAACGTAATGAGCATAATACTCGTAAAATAAGCCAGGAAAAGTGAATAGTTATTTTATTTATTTATTTTGAAAGTATGCTGTACAACAGGCCAAGGGCCAATAATAGTACAGCACATTAACAATATACACGAAATATAGAAAATTCTAGCTAGACAGAGTATATAACAACATAAGGAGAATTCAAAAAATACAATCTAACGATTAGAAAAGGAACGTGAAAAAACATATTTTAGGAAAGATTTAAACGTAAATAGCGAACTGCTAAAAATATCAGGTACATTATAAATAGCAATCATATTATTAAAAGTACATGATTAATCGATTCACAGTAGAAAACATAGCTGCGTTGGTTTTATATCTTTTGGTAGAGAACGTTTCAACAGAACGAGTGGAATAGGAAGGTACACGCAAAGACATTTTATTTAAAAGAATGGGACTGTCTATATAATTATTTACAATTTTGTATAAAAATGTCATATCTAGTACTTCTCTGCGTTTTTGTAAAGTAACTAGAGAGACAGCATTATTTGGGAATTTCCAATTTAAAGCTGAAATAAATTTACGTTGATAACCTTCAATTCTGTTAATATATATTTGGTAATGAGGGGACCAACATACAACAGCAAATTCTAATTGCGAGCGAACAAGTGAGTAATAGAGATGAACGAGAGTGCTGTAATTCTTGAAATGCGCTCCTACCCGTAGTATAAATCCAAGCATTTTATATGCTTTCTTTACAACAATGTCAATGTGAATATCGTATATGAGTTTTTTTATCTTTTACTTGAGATACACGACTGATAACATTTCCACTAATACTGTATTGAAATTCGAAATTGTTTCTATTTCGAGAGAAAGAAATGCAAGAGCACTTGCTATGGTTAACAGACAAATCATTAGTTATTAGATAGTTATTTAACCTGTCAAGATCAGCTTGAAGAGCAATACAATCTGAGATGCAAGTTATTTATTATAGAATAGCAGCTAGACTGAATATTTCATAATGCAGTATGGTATTATAAATACTAATATTTGACAGGGTGGAGAACGAAAGACGCGCCATAGCGTTTTCAATGTTAATTTTGATTGAAATGTACAAATATTGTCTCCCCCTAATTATTTTTTAGAGAAAGAAATTCTGAATTTTTGAGCGGCATTTTTTTTTAATTTACGCTTTTGATGCTCGAATAAACTTAATTTAAAGACACGGTAAATATAGATTTATTATGCGATTACAGCAGACGCTCGGTTATCTGAATACTTTATTATATTAACGCTATAGAATGACAAGGTACAAGTCGATTAAGTGAACAGTGTACATAGGGTAGAGAACAAGGGTATATACCACTATAAAGTGTGTCGCGTTTTGAGATAAGTACTCAAAGCTCATGTATGTAAATAAAATAATAATATTATAATATTTAAAACACTTGGCACATTTACCACCTTTACAAATCAATCTGACATATAACTGCTGTGTCGGTATATTACATAACCAAAAAAAATGCTGCACTATTGTGAAAATAAAATAGGGCATTCATTTGCAAAAACGAAAGTATAAAATGTTTAGATTAAATTGAAGCAAAAGGTCAAGAAGAATGGGAAATAACGATAAATTAAAATTAAATATAAAAGACGTTTTTCTTTATATTAATCCTTATTAATTGAGTAGTAGTGTAAGTACAAAGTGTACATTTTATTATTCTTTGTTATGGTGGAGGACCCCACTGTGGCGACTGTAGAAAAAAATCTTGTGTGTGTTTCGAACGCAAATCGACATTGTCGATTTCGAGAGAATGCCGCGCGTCGCAGGAGCGCGGCAACAACCTCTCAATCAACATTGTCCTATTTTGCGCTCTTAATACACAAATAGCTATTATGGTTATCTCATAATCTAATTCTAAGTATAAATTTCGACTTCCCTTGATAAATGGAAAATATGAACACTAACACTGAATTTGTAATAACTACGCAGGCTCTGACTCTGAGTCAGCAGAAAAAGTTCTGACTATTTAGACTATCAACAACTAGTTTATGATAGTCGAACAGTAAGCGCTGGAACAGCTAACCAATAATTGCAAACTTGTCATTGGTACGGTTGGAATGATATTGACCGATATTTTATTACTATCCATGTGTCTGACATCAAAAAATCAGCAATGACAGGCTGAAACAAAGCTAATATCATCTAAATAAAAAATAAAAAAATTAAACAATCTGCGAGTAACATGATTATATTTTATCTTATTAGTAGTGTAATTAGATTATTAGATATATCGTCATTAATTTGCGAAGAGAAGCAGATTGGCACAGCCAGAAATAACGAATGAACCATAATGATATATGTATAATTATGTATCGAGGGTAACACAACTATAAATGTAATTATTATTCTATATATAGTTACAAAATTTGATTCTGTATTAATATTTCTGCAATTTGTATTTAGTATTTTTCATTAAATTAAAAAAATAATAAGTACATATGTACGATACATGGAGATGCTAATTAAAACAAATTCAAAAGTTAATGTCTGAATGATGCGCAGCATACAATTCAATTTATTTGTAATTAAATGTACCTCCATATACATAAATGTTGCACATAATTTTACGCTTTACATTAATTGGCAATTAAATAAATAACGTAAATGATATCATTCACAAACTAGGAACGGTAGAAACTCCACATTTTCGACGATATTTTGTAGTATATTTACAAGTTGTTCTAAACTGTAAAAATAACAGCCTATATTTTATAAAAGTCACGAACGAAATCCTATGAAAATATGACACAATATATTGGTTCCTACAAACATTGTTTCAGTGTGTTTAACGTTGGAAAATTGACACTGTTTATTTAGTATCCTCTGGAAACTCCAGTATCCTTGTCAGAATGAAATAATAATTACTTAATATAACATTCAGGAGCAAAGATGAAGATAAATTGATTTTTCCTAAATTCAGACTTTTCATTAGAAAGATTAAAGTCGGTTACCGTACAATGTTGTACCGTAAATCTTGAAAATTGGATGACATTCAATATTCAAATGACTGATCAAATACGACGATTAATTAAATATATTTAGATAGATAAATATCATCGTTACCTGACTAAAAAGTTAGACTAATTTAAAATTTTGTATAGGTAGAAAAATTAAAAAGAATTAAAGTATACTTAAATTCTGGATAACCGATTTTTAACATCGGTTAAAAAGTACTTATTGCCTTAATTTAAAACAACGAATTTTTCAGTTATTTTCATATAAGTTAGGATTACATTCGTTGTAATTTACACCTAGGTGATTTAAGTTTTTTAACTGTAAGATATATGGAAAATTACAGGATTTACCAAGCAATTCTAGGATTTCCTAAAGTTAAGGATTTTACAGTAACCTATACAGGAAATAGTAGAAGAGTTACGATGGTAATAAATCGGCTACTATTTTCTTTGAGCGTTTTATATCCGGAAATAACTCTCAAAATGTATCATTTGTGTTTTTATTAACAGATATAAATTTCCGTAAGGCACATCCAATTCTAATTAGTATTACTAGACAGGTGTGTTCTAATCGTCAGTTAGAAACTTGCTGAATCGAAAGTTCTGAGTATAACAATTAAAACAGTAAATTCAGAACAGTTCTCTCTTGCACGTATTCCAACGCTCAGATGAGTTTAAATTTCAGACTAGAGGAACTATGTGACTTCTGTGTGCAGCACAGTTGTTAATTTCTTCATACAAAAAACTTTATGAAGTTGATTGAATCAATAGTATTATTTGGAACAGCTTGCAAAAATATTATTTAATAATGGCACAGTAGAATAATACTTTTAAAGCTTAGCTTAAAAAATATTGTAAATATTAATAAAAAAAGAAAAATATATTGATGAAAAGTATCTGTTTAAACGTAATACATTTTTTTAAATTTCATTATATCATTTAACATTCAACATACCATTTTTACCGTATGAATCTCCTATGCACACCGTGCAAATAAACACCCGGTATTTGAAGCCAATATATTCAGTGCAATAATTCTGGGTTTATGCAGCATGTAAATTATAAAACTAAAATAAGGAACTAAATTATAAAAACGTTGATTATGCAGTAAATTAAAATTAAAAATTTTATGTCTGACATCTCGTAAACTAACTTTTATAGCTGAAATGGTGATATGTTATATTTATATAGGATAAAAAATATAGATATACAAATTGCTGAATAAGTCCATTTAGTATTTCGTCGCTATTCTCTGCAGTAACTTTTGTTGTCATCGTACATTTTCATTAGGTTTTAACATACAGGGTATATCACGGAAAGTGAAACAATAGCGTTTAACATGAAAAATCAGTTTTTCCGTGCGCATTCATTTTGGCTACTTCATAACTGCAGAAAAAAAGAGACGAACAAAAGCGTAACGTTTTATACGTCAAATTATTAGAATTTATTTTGACAATCATTATTCTGACATTGACGTAATAAAACGTTACGCTTTTGTTTGTCTCTTGATTCTAATTCCATGGCTAATACTATTAAATTATAATTCCGTGAATTTTCAAATTTTATTTCTGCAGTTATAAAATAGCCAAAATGAATTTTTTTAATGATTCGGATGTACAATTTTTTTTCTTTGCAACATCCATTTGAAACTTTTTGTTTAAATTAATTAGGGGAGCAATGCGCACAAACTGAATTCCCATGTTAAACGCCTGTTTCACTTTCCGCGATACACCCTGTATGTCATACGTGCAAGGTCGACGCAGGCGCAAAACTTACAAATTATAAAATTAAACTAAAAGTTGAAACTAGCAAACTTCTTAATTTAGTTTCATTAGTTTAGTTCTTAGTTTTACAATTTTGTAATGTCTGAAATATTATCAAAAAATTTGGTCCACATAGAGAATGAAACATGTTTCTTATTAATGACTTTATTCAAGCTTATAACGTATTTGATATATAAATTTTATAAATCAATTCTGCGGTTTCAAGATACTGCACTTAAGAATATTGCAAGTGTATCTTTTTAGGCTAAAAATATTGAAAAATGTTATCTCCATAAATCAAATGTAAATGTCATCTTGATATTATTTAGTAAACGATTGTAGTTTATTTTTGTACACCTTATAGATTTATTTATACAATTTTTCTTTTAGTTCTTTAAAAGTCTCCAGCATAAAGTGTGCAATATAACGATTGCGAAAACAAATTAGAGATATGGAAGCGGTTAACTTAGACAAGTTGCCACATCAAGAGGCTGTTAATATTTGTCTTTTGAAAAAATGTACAAATGCAAATTCTGCAGATCGATGATTCAGGTTATCATTTATTTTGATTAACAAAAATAATAAATTACTGAAGACAAATTTTAAATTATAATGAAATTTACTTCCACATAATAACATCTTGAAATATTGAAATCACTACGTCATCATGTCCTTCGCGGTGTTTGTAAGTAACAGCTTTACTTGACGCAAACTTTCTAAACTATAATTTGTTAGTTAACACTGTGCAAAAACCATGAGATACTTTACGCGATAGCACATGAGATGTTTTGTTGTACAAAGTTTAATTTGAATTAGAAATCGATCTCTATATGTGTCATTTAGATCCAATTATATTTTACACTAAATACTAAATCTTGGTATACGAATATATTCTATTACTTAATCTAATTATAAATTAAATTCCTTAATTAATTGAATTCCATATTTTCTTTAAAACGGTTAATTTGATATATTATTTTATGCTTTCTATGAACAGGAGAGAAGGAAACTGTATAAATCCAATATTACATGCTAGGTACAGAAATATTTCTTTAGATTATACAGATTTCGATTTCATATACTATATACATAAAGGATAGGTTGGTTAAATATGGAATATGATATTTTATATCATTTACAGGATACAGTTGTTTAAATATTCTGAATAAAATTGTAATAAAATGTAAAATAAATCCATTTCCAGTAGTTAATCTGTATTATTAAATGATTTATTTAATGTATTATATATATATAATGTCTAGGATAAGATGTACAACATATGTATAGGTAATCGATAACTATAAGAAAACGAAGTCGGTTAAATCAGATAAAAGTTACCGCATCAGTAGGCCATTTTAATGATGTATTAGTTTTTTCTGAGAAAAATACATACACTCTCAAAACAGAAGTGTGAAAACATACCCAGATAGAGTCGTTTTTCACCCTTTGGCGAAGTAGAAAATGCATCGCTCTTATTCACTAAATTTTACTTATTGAAAGATTAAATATGAAAGTTATCTTTAAGATTAATTTTAAATTAATAAATACATGAGTGGATTTTAATCATTATTATTTATATTTACCTTTTGTGATGAAAAAAGTATTCTTTGAAAGTGCATTTTTTCTCCATTAATTGATTAAATTATAATCTTTTTGTGGATATTTTACCCTTTCTACATTTAAATTTTGAACTTATAAAGATAAACATTGCTAAAGAAGGTTTAATTTTTATTTTTAAATTAGTTCTAATTGATGAAAATAAGCAAAATGTGTTTTTTCAAGGATTTACTTTCACTATATAAGATTGAAATTTAATAATAACGACATTAAAAATAACACTTACAGATATATTTTCTGCTAATTGTAAAATTAAAATATAATAATTAATTATTAATGTTTAATACTATTTATTTAATTTTACTTTTAGTATTGAAAAACGGTCTTTTTAAATATGCCCGATAGTAGTAGGATTTTCAAATTATGATCATCGTTACCAACATTTTTGAAGATATCAGTATAATTAAAACACTTAAAAAGTATCTTGTATTGTACATGGTAGGGTGTCTAGAAACATACACACATAAATATTTAATAAAAAACATATTATTAGGTATTGTTCATACATATTTAATACATACATATATTTTCTATATATATATTTGAAAATCAAAACTTAACAAAACTATTTTCAAAAATGTAAATTATACAAGAAACCCTAAGGAATGTTTTCAAGTCATTTGCATCAGGGAAATTAACAAAGATGCAACAGTTGGTATGACATCTTTGTTACTATTGTAAATAAATGTATCAAAAAAATTGAAAAATTTCATTAGCGTTTGCTCGTATTGAATATTGAAAACATAATGAAACTTGTAAAATAAATCAAAAGCTTTTAGAATTTCACTTGTACTTAAATTTATAATTTTTTTTCTGAGATCAAATAATAGTTTGTTTCTGATTTAAGTAAAAATGGTTGGGCGTTCTTGTTTTTCTCTACGAAACCCTCTAAATTTTCTGTTTCCTATAACAATTAGTTATGACCGTAACTAATGAATGTACACAAAAGCAAAAATTCACTTACATCTACAAAACAAAGAAAATGATCCAGACTCCATTTTGGGCCCACTTTTCTTGTGTTATGAGCTGGTAAAAGCAAACATAGGGCGACCAATGATTTCATTTCGTCTAAAATATTAATGAATTTTTTTGAATAATTTCAAAATATTTCCCATATTCAATATCTTACCTCCTATAATATTAACATCTGTTTCAATACGTTTGTATATTTGCGATGACATTGTTGTAATATATTTTAATATTTTGGGGAACATAATTTGTGCTGTTTCTTCATCAATTTGGTTGTCTATTAAATATGTTTTTAGTTCATCAGTATTCATCTTTTTTTTTGTTGAACAAATTACCACAACACTGAAAGATAGCAAGAAGAACAATACTAATGTACAGATCTAAATGTTCTAGGGAATACTATGCCTCTAAAAGCGACGCGTTTTGTAATACGTAGTACGGGTAATACGCAAGTGCGCAGATGCATTTATAGAGCATTGCACTAAAGGACAACATTTCACACTAGTAGATTAAATTGTACTAACTCTGGAGTACAAGAATATTTTTTGATAATATAGGTGCATATTTCACTATTGAAAAATTAATTTTCACATATAAATGAGTAATTTATAATAAATGAAAATGTAAATTGTAATGTAGTGTAGAGTAAAATAAAAATGCTCTTATTGTGCGATTTATTTTACACAAAATGATGTAAATAATTTAATCTTTGATAAGGAGCAAATTTTTAAATCAACTCGATGTAATTCATTACAATTTAATTTAAATAAAGTCAAATACGATTTAAAATATTTTTACTCCATACAAGATTGAAATTTTCGCACTTTTGTTTTGAGAGTGTAGGTCATTTACCATTTTTGTGAAATTTAATAATTTCATTCAATGTCCATTTACGATTTTGCAGACACTGTTGTGTAGTAATTTCTACTTCGTATATTCGGGTCTAATCGTAAGTAATCGCTCTACAAGAAAACCCGAAAAAAAAATCCATTGTGAACGTATTAATAGGGCAACTTTTGTCCAAGTTAACCAATTTCGCATCTCTTCTAGTTCTGGAGACGCCAATATTAGCCATTATATTCTGGACATCTGGACACAACCGTAGTAAGAATTATTTAATTAAAGTTACTTTTGTCAAAGTTGTGTTATTTTAACAGGGTATAATTTACTACTTATTAATTAAAGACCTGAAGAAATCAAATGAAAATTTGCCACATGTAAGATTGCAGTAACCTTTGAAATTTGAGTAGGTTCAGGTCAAGAGTGGCTAAAGGTTACTGTATTTGTGCAGCGTTGTGTTTTATTTACTTCATAGAAACGTCAGAGTCAAGCTTTAGAGCGCATTAATGATAAAGCTCACGTCGCCTGCCCTTATAAATAATTAAATTCCTTAACCCACAGATTTCAAGCTCGACAAATTCCAGGTACTTAATCCAAGCTGTTGTATTCGCACAGAACAAATGCATTGTATTTTACTTGTTCTACATTTCCGTCCAAGATAAATATCAGAACTTTGGAAAATTCAAGCGAAATTTAATAATACAGAGACTGCTTCTGTCCTTTCAAATACTCGTAATCGAAATACATAATATAACTTATAAATACTATCTTTGATTTACTGTAATACACAATAAATAGTATAATTATTACATGAATAAAATAATATTGTTATGTCATAAATTATGGCCTTTGCTACTAATTGAAGGAACTTTTTTCTATGCAACTTTTAATTTCGTAAAACTTTGTACAGGAAATTGCATAAAATTAAAATCCTATGTTAAATCTCTATGTTCACCCCTATGGATATATAGAATAAAATTATAAATTTTTGAATGTAATTTTTTAAAAATTTACAGTCGTAGTGAGTGAACTTAATTCAAAGACTTAATAAAAACAGATTTAGTACGCCATATTCCAAAAATTGAAAATTGATTAACTGTCAAGTACTTATTTTTGACTGAAAAATATATTCTAAATAATTGTTATTACTAATCGTATTTCATTTCCAATGATCATCAATTTTCAAAACATAAATGGAAATAAATTTGAAAATCTGTGTTTTTATAAGCCTACAAACTTTTAATTTATTTAAAATATTTCGAAAAGTGGAATACTTAATTACTTTTGTCATAAACACAGATTTTTTTAAGTATCTTTATTTTCTCTAAGGCTAGTCTAACACTGTGTTTATTGTCTGCAGTTATTTTATAGGCTTATCCAGAGCTATTTTGATGTAATACCCATATGTATTCAGTATTCGTAAAGAGCGATAAAATAAGACATTATCATAAATGACTTTTATTGATATTTTATCCAATATACAACTGTTTTCAATAATACAGAAAATACTTTTGTGAGAGACAAGTGACATTTCACAAATATTCAAGAATTTTTCATGTTTGGCCTATTTCATTTACATTTTCTATGGATTTAGAGATGACGGATATATGTCATTGTTAAAAATAAAGTGCTTGTTACTCGCAACATAATTTTTCAAATATTGTCTCCCCTAATTAATTTTCAGCAAAATTAATAACTTTTTGTAGAGAAAAAATTCTGAATTTTTCGTAGACAATTTTTTTTAAATTTATTTGGTGCTCGAGTAAACTTAATTTAAAGACACAGTAAAATTGAATATTGTATGCGATTAATTTAAAAAAATAAGCGTTGGGTAAACTGTCAAACCAAGTAATTTGTCAAAAATAGCTAATTAACAATTACCAAATCTTTTTTTGCCACATCTTTGAATGAAGTTTACTCAGTATGTAAATCAATAAATAAATATACAATCACGGCATATTATCCACTGATGGGTGGGTCAATCTGCTTTATACGCGGATATTGGTAATGATTGAACCCGGGTACCCAGATACGACCAGACACTCAGGCAGTTTATTTATGAAATAAAGTGGAATGATATCTTTAAAATTGTGAAAACAAAAACAATAAAAAAGCAGAAATATGTTTTTATACAGCTTTTAACTTTGGACTCTACAGATTTTGCTGTAAAATATAAAATGAGCAGGAGAGCAGAATAATGTATAAAACTAAATTACACGTACATGTTAAATCCCTATGCTTAATCGTCAGCACCTGGTACATTTTGGAATAATACCTCAATTTTATAAAAACATAATTATACATATATCTTACAAAATTGCCAAATTTTAAAAGAATGTTTTATATGTTTATAATTAATTAACATAAATTGAAAATTTCATGATTTGCAATTCATATTTAAAAATATTAAATCCAATTTCGAATTAATTATAAATGAAATGAAATTCCATTTAATACTTGGAATGTGTTTGATGAAAAACTTGGAATAATTAATATAAAAATATCAATTTCTGCCGTGACGAATTTTAAATAGGCCATTTTTCATAATCCCAAGAAATTACATATATCATTACCTCAGGATAACAAATGGTTCGACACAGATGAATCCTGAAAAACTTTAAGCATTCGTTTAAAATGACTTCAATCGTTCACAGCAATTCATTGCCTTCCCGTTGAATAGATCACAATCGATCTCTGCGATCACGTTTTGACAATTGTTTAAAAAGAACAGATGCCTTGTAATCTCTTATGTTGTTAGCAATCAAAATGAAAAAAAAAATATTTTAATCATTATGATAAAATTCATATTATACATAGTGAGTAACATGATGAATTAAGCAACCATGGATGTTTAGAATGAATTAAAATTATAAACACTACATAATCTTTCCTCGGTATAAAATAAGATGAATATTGACCAATTTTTGTTTCTGATTTATAAATTATCTCGCTAAAATGCTTTACATCGTTACTATAGGATAGTGCATGAGTTACCTCCGATATTTTGTTGCTGTAAAAAGTTATTGCGTACGTTTGTAGAATACCGAACCCGATAAGTATTAAACAGTAGTTTATAGTTCACTGTTTGCTATAAATTCGCTGAAATAGTTGACAATCTGCACTATCTGCATTAAAAAAATGTAAATAAAATCTATTCAATAAATAGGTGATTTCTTTGTTCCTTGGTTCACATAGGGATTTTGGTTCAGATTTAAAAATATAGTCTACAGTATAGTATACGAGAAATAAACAGGTAAATTACTTACGAATAGAGAATTTGACTGCATCAGAACGATTATGAAGCAATTACTACAGTAATTGATGATTGGTTTAATTACCTGCAAGCAAAAAAAGTAAATCAGCTTTATAATAATTTATATACACATTTTAGTAGATATACAGCGATGAGTTTAACCAAATATGAAACTTTGAATGGCGTCTGTTTATTATAATCTACTATGTGTTACTATTTTCAACAACCTCTTTGGTGTAGGTGGGAGTTCTTGTGCGGGATGAAATGCCAATTTACAATATTAGTCAGTAGCCCTCCTGGCGTAATGGTATTTCTTGTGCATGTAGTTTTTTTGTTGCAACTAAGTTGGTACTTACGATTTTTTTTAATAGGATAGGAGGCGTCGTTAAAATAGAACGAACTATCATTTCTTTCTCCGCCAACGGTGGTAATATTTGGAGCCAGCGGTGATTCAAATATGAGTTTTAACCTCTATTGGAATTTGCAATCAACGGTGATGGTCATAATTAAGTTAAAAATTTATAAATGGTTAAAATTGGCATCCGCCATAGTAACCGCAAAAACAATAAATTGCAGCTAGTTCTAAATGTCTACACATTATCACCCTGTGGCGTTGCCATTGCCGAGCGTTTTGTTCAAATTTCAATAAAAAATAAACATTATACAAGCTAAGCTACAGCGAATAAATCCCCTTATACAAAAACTACCCTCTACGTTAAGGAAACAGCTGGAAAATATTGTATATAGACTTTTAATCGCGCAGAACTATATACGTAACCATCCCAAATACAAAAGATCTCAATTCGTATACTGCAACGGTTTTCTTTTATTTATCAATGATATATACAAATGCTTCAAAAATTGTCATTTTCTTATGTATGATACATTAAACATACTGTGCCTGATTAACTTTCATATACCAAGTAGAAATACTATACAACAATGTTTATTTCATACACAACAGTCTAACACAAATAGTTCAATGCACTCTGGAATGAACAGAATTATTAATTCATATAATTCACTTTTCAGTCATATAGACATATTTTACCTTTCTTTTTCAAAATTCAAAGCTGCCATTATACAAGAAATTTCATAGGCATCACAGCATACGCACATTTTTTTCTTTTTTCGTTACTCATTTTATGTTTTTTGTTGTATCACCTTATTTTTTCTGTGTAACTGATTTTCATTTGAAAAATCTTTTGTATTGTTCATGAGAACCTGTTATTGATCAACTGACTGTTGGTTCTCCTTGTATAGAAACATAAAATAGAAAAATAAATCATTCAAATCTATGGATAAAACAGATTGACACATCAAGCAATGGGTAATATTTATTTATTAATGTATATATTTTTTCGAATTGTCATTATTAGTTAATTGATAATGAATAAATAAATAAATAAATCTTTATTACCCAACAGGATAAACCCCATTACAAAATTATACAATAACATACATAGAGAGATCTAATACCAAAAAAAAAACATAAATTAAATTAATAAATTTCTTAACTTAACTCAGAGCACATTGAATTATAAACACGGTACATTGCATGAAAATTTCAAATATCGAAACACTTATTGAATAACCCTTGTAATATTGTACCCACATTTATTGGAAGATAAAAATATCTACCGCGAAAAACAATAAAGATAATCATGTGGTATCATCCGCACTGACCTTGCAGTACCCGCAGAGACACTATCATGTCAGAGAAAATCCCTGAGTCACCAGTTTGCAAGGGTGGAACTACATTTGTTACAGTTTGGTTATCAACATTGAAAGAGGACGAAAGGCTGACCAGTTAAGGTGTCGACATTTGACCGTAAAGGTCTTGAGATCAAAACCGTACACTAAATATCGCTATCAAGTTTCTCCTCACAACTTCCGAAGCGAGAAGAACTACCTTGGTAGAATGCATGTAGAATTTAGATACGAAAACTTGTAAACTAAAACTCTGACTGTAAAAGAAGCATTAAATATTTTTATAACAATATGCACAATGTCCCTAGCAAATATTGACGTTAGCAAACAGGAGCGAAAGTTTTTTATTTGTTATATATATAAGTCCAATGTACATGACGTTATACAACTCTGTATAAGTTATTTTATGACACACACTTTAATAAAATGCATGCAAAAACTTTTTACTACCATGTGAATCTCCAACATGCATATGAAAACTTTATTGCATCAATTTTGTATAAATTGTACACCTACAAACGTTATTTAAAAAACTGTTGGTAACATGAGGTAAATTATATTCTGTGGTTACCAGTAAAAAGCAGATGTGCAACTTTTTGGTAATTTTCTGTTTTCACGATACGAGGGTCATGTTAGAATTATTGCGTTACGCGAGAGATGGTCATCTAGGGCAGCGTTTCTCAACATTTTGGCCACCGCGACCCTATAAAACTTTTCACATCATCGTGACCCAGCGTTAAATAAAGCCGTAACCAAAACAACACCTTTTTAAAAAAAATGTATTGCATATCAATTTCTGCCTTAAATATGTTGTAATTAAACTAAAGTAATGTATAATTATACATTGTTTTATTAAAAAATCTGATATGACCCACACAAAACCTCCCGCCATTTAATTTTTATTAATTTAATTACATATATCTATGGGGTCTCGGTCTTATGGCCGCGTGCCTGAGGGTCTGGTCGCGAATCTGGGGAACCGGATTCAATTCCTACTATATTTAGAATTTTAAATGGCACTGACCCCTGTGATGCACTCTCCTAGCCAAAAATGAGTGCCCGTGAGGTAATGCATGGTAAACGCCCGCACGATACAAATATGTAGATAGAGACTTTTATTGCAACCCCAGTCGTAGAAATGAATCCGTGAATAAATAATAGGCTTGTTATGAAGCTGTAGGTGTGACAGGTTTGTGACTGCAATTTGGAATGGGTGATATATGTCGTCGTAAAATGTAGTTATTAGCCGATAAATTACGGCAACAGTAAATGTAAGAGCAAAAGCAGGGTACATTACAACTATTCTTGAATCAAATCTGATTCTCTGAAAAATTAAATGTGGTCTGAACGCTGAAGCTCAATTGTTTTTCATGCATAGCCTACTGAAAAATGACTAAAAAACTCAAATATATTCAAATTTTCTCAATATTTTTGTTATGTACGGATATAAAATAATCACATGGTTGAATTCAGAAAAAAATACTCTATCTAATGGTCATAAAAATGTATATCGTTCCATTTAAAAAGTATATAACTTTGTATTGTAAATTGAGAACCACTGGTCTTCTATGAAATTGTCTTATAGTATTTTATTGTATCTTTAATAACAGAAATTATTTGAGGTAGCTCGTTTAGCTGTTACACCCTGTATATTTACAAACACAAGTTTCCAATAATTCTTCTATTATTAACAAAAAATAATAATTTTATATCCATTGTTACACAGACACTTTTTACAACTCAAAATTTATGAATGTGGCAGACTGCTAGTAAGTGCAAGAAAGTGCGCACCCAATAAGGTTCAGTTCACTCGAAAAGTATAAATCAACTGTCTTCTTTAACATTAATTAAGACTGTTAAGAGTCGTTTGGATCTCCGACATCTAAGTGTCTCTCTTATTGTAGTTCTCTACAGATGACAAGAACTTTGTTCTCGAAGTACTTATATAGAAATTATTTTTATTAAACTAAGATTCAGTGGCAATTTAAAGTTTCAGCACTTACTCGTATTACTGTAACTAAGTTGATTTAAATAACGAATGTTAAAAATGCGTCCAACGGGCCTGTGAACATCGTATGGCTAAAAAATTTTGTTCTGAAATGGGAGTGAGTCAATTAAGACGGTTCGGTAATCTTGAGAAAATGCCGAAAGAACTTTTAGCGAAGAGAATAAATGTGGACGAGATTGAGGGTAAGCGTTCTCATGAACCTTTTGTGTGTAAGGGGATAAAACTTGTTATTAATGTATTGTATGTTAGAAAGATATAATAGTATGAGGAGTAGAAAGACGTATGTTATGTTATGAATGTGAAGTGAACCACAATATACATGCATCCAATATTGTACATAGACAGTAACAAAAATTACATAGGTATTGATTATTCTTTAGTAGTATAGCTTAAGTATTTTTGTGTGCAAGCACAATCTACACAGCGCAGCACGTCGAGCGCACAGAACTGAACAACCGAACGCAGTAACAGTAAAAAACAAACAATGAATAAAAAATTTAACCATAACCTAATTTTACAAAATGTCAAGTTGTTGTTAACGTTTTTGCAAGAAATATTGAACTAACTTTTTCTTAAATTTAATAATGGTATGAAAAAATAGATCAAGATCATCCATAACAGATACAAGTTTGTTGAAATTCAAGCACATTTGTATAATAGGTGACTGAAATTCATAATTTGTCTTTAGGGTATAGTAGGTAAGCTTAAACTTTGTTCTTAATCGTGGAACATATAGATTCAATTTGGACAAAATCATGGCATCATCTATCATGTTATTCATGATCTTATACAGATATAGACAAGAATGAATTTTCCTACGATCATCAAGTGAAAGAATTCCAAATTCGATTAAACAATTGTTGTAGTTAAACTCATTCTTGGGGTAAGTATTATATCTTTTGTAATACATATATTTGACTTTTTTTTCTGTACAGCTTCAATTGCGTCAGTATACGATTATATGATCCCTATTAGCTATTTTTATTTTTATTATACTTCTGAACAAGAGAAAATAATAGTTAGCTTAACAAAAACCACAAAAACAACGACTTAAATATCAAACACAAACTGAATTGACAGCTATTCTGCTGTTGTTTTGCAATATGATACACTATGACTAACGTACGTGACCGAACGATTAACATAACGTATCCGTTAGGAAAAAAAATTTGGCCATATTTATTTTTCTTAAGTAATGTTATATTTCTTAAGAAAACTATTTTTCTTTATGTTATGCTATACCGGGAGTTTATTTTACCAGGAAGCATAGGGTATATTAATACCATAGGTACAGTATAAAATGATTGACAGCAATGTATTAAAGCATTTATTTAATAAGTAAACATAAGGACAATTAATATAGACTAAAATAAATATTAAATTATTAATTAAAGAAATGAGAAATTATTTATTTATATTTATGCACTTACGAACTACATTAAACTAGTGAGGAATTTTTATTTTAACCAAATATTCTAAATTGGCACCATTAACTTCTCAACAACATCCTAAAAATATCATTTGGGGCAAGGTATAATTATTATAGATTTTTCGAATTGTTGCTGGGAAGGGTCTGGGTCGATTATTAAATGTAGCAGGCAAATACATCTGAAACTTGATTATTTGAATTATACCATGTATAATCTACACGTTTTCTTCAATTGTATAAAAAATCATTTTGAAATATGACAGTTTGACCAGTCTGACAACTATTCCCTATGTTTACTCATAAAATAAACGCTTTAATACATTGTTGTCATTTCGTAACTATGGTAATGAAACTACTCTATGTTTACTGATAAAAATAATTCTCTGTATGCTATGTTACGTTATGTAAAGTCTGAAGCAGCTTTTAGAAGTTAGGTTATGGTATGGTTAAGTAGGTTAAAACACAACAAATAAATTTCGATCTTTAAATTCAGATAAATTCAAAACGCGTTGTGGCTGTTTTTTTGCTTATGAGCATAATTTTATTCTAGTATTTCGATTAATGATTTATTATGAGGAATAATTGGCAGTAATATTTATTCAGAACATAAAGAAAAGTATACTATCCATAACTTTTAATAGTAGATCACGGCAAGTGTACAATTCCTTATATTCGATATTGATTATAGGCATTCATCTTCTAATTGTTAGAAAAAATCTACTCTTCTTCCCAGATAAAAGGAAATTAATGACGAACAACTTCTTATTGTAAACATTAATAATAGAACAATAAGCAATTAAAATATGAAACGGGAGACAATGAAGTTAAAATACATTATTTATCGTACAATAGAAACTTTTCCTTCTAGATTTATGTTGTTAACTTTCGATTGTGTTTAGTATTTCGGATTTTCCTATTCCGTTTCAATAATAAAGTGATTACAGTTAATTGAAGAAAGGTTTCTCCTAATGAAATTATATATCTTTCAATCCGTCTTGTTACATATATTTAAATGTAATAAATGTAAATATGTTACTTCGTATAAACATGGTCAGAAAAAAATATGCAGTGTCGAAACCGAAACCGAGCCGAAACCCATAAGTTTTCGGCCTGTCTACATTTTCAACAAACAAATTATAATACCTGCGCAAATGGTGAGAAATTACAAATTTCTTTCGACTAGTTTAAAATATAGATTTTTAAACTTATACAGGGTGTTAATAAAAAAACTTTACACACTTTAGCAGGTGATAGTAGAGATGAAAACAAGAAAAAAATTCTAATACACTTAGGTCCAATACTCATTAGTTTTTAGAAAATTTATGTATGGAATTTGTACATAATACACAGGATTGACGGAAGGTATTGTGCTGGCCACATCAGATTTAACAACTAAGGACTCTAGGTGTTTACGATCAATTGTAAACAAAGTTGCAGCCGTCGTCGAAGAGACTCACGCACTTGATCGTAAACACCTAGAGTCCTTAGTTGTTAAATCTGATGTGGCCAGCACAATACCTTCCGTCAATCCTGTGTATTATGTACAAATTCCATACATAAATTTTCTAAAAACCAATGAGTATTGGACCTAAGTGTATTAGAATTTTTTTCTTGTTTTCATCTCTACTATCACCTGCTAAAGTGTGTAAAGTTTTTTTTATTAACACCTTGTATAAACTGGGGTCTCGTGGCCGTGTGCCTGAGTGTCTGGTCGCGAATCTAAAACCGGGTTCGATCTCGACCGACGCCAAATATTTCAAATTTTTAAATAAATAAATAAAATAAATATTTCATCACGGCATATTACCCATTGCTGGGTGTGCCAATCTGCTTTGTACAGATATCGGTAAAGATGGAATATTTGTACCGTGCGGGCGCTTACCAGGCGTCATCTCACGGGCACTCATTGCTGGTGTGGAGAGTGCGCCATAGGGGTCAATTTTGTGGCATTAAAATGCGATGTAATTTTTGGCGTCGGTCGGGATCGAACCCGGGTCCCCAGCAACATTGCAACGGTAAGAACAATTATTATTATTATTTATTATACTTTTGGCAATTACTAATTTGTACCTCCAGTCTGGCAAGAACCCACTTTAAATATTATTTGTTAATTCGCTTCATAAAGGCGGGTTACAAACTGGTGGCAGCGGTTTAGGGGTATTTCAGCAGTCCAGAGAGACCAATATATTTGGTCCACTCGCGGAGTACAATTTTGTAACAAAATTATTTTTTAAATAAACATGCCAGCGGGCAGTATTGTGGGTAGTAGTTCGACGGTTAGTTCTAATAAATCAAATATGCCAACAACGATTAAATCAGAAGCACAAATGTTATCCTTAATAAGTGCTATAATAGCACAAATACCAGAATTTTACGGTGACAAAGCAGAAGATTTTTTTATTATAATTACAAAATTAATAAATAAAACTATATATGCATAATACTAAATAATTTATGTCAAATAAGAATATATGTAGGTAATTAAAGCACAATGATAATTTTACAAACTAAGGTATAAATGTTTTGTTTTTCGAGAGTATCTTGATTAATAAAATTTAAAATTAACTAATAAATTTTGACTTCTTGTATACTGGTAACTAAAAGGAATAGGACCTATGTTTATAATTTTTCACTCGTATTGCCGTCTCCAACAAACTGTTAAAGTTTGTTACACTAGTTATAAATTATTCTGTATAATGAGACTAGATGAGTACAAATAAAACAAATAGAACAACATAATTATTTATAGGGTATTGGGTGATAAGAAAAATAAAATATTTGAAATGCGAAGGATAAAAAAGGAGTGAAAGACCAAGGATAAAGTGGAACAATATTTCATAAACAGTTAGGAAACGAGGCAGAACTGTGCAAGTAATAAAAACTTTAGCGAGAGATAGAATAGCGTACAAACAATGGCTAAAACCCGTAAACCGTAAGAAATAATGGGAAGCGAAAAAGTAAGTAATTACGTAATTGTTGGGCATGTTAATCTTCTTAATGTAAATTTCGTCAGTGACATATTATTACAGAAAAGAATATACACCGGACATTACATCATGACGATCCATAGTTAAGCTGTGCAGCTCCGATGTGTGAAGCACGGTATGGAGGTCACTTTTATGCGATAGATAAGTACGTTTATTTCCGTTGACATCGAATGGTTTGTAAAAGTCGCAACTGATCATTCGGTTGACTCGGCTAGTATAAATATAAATCTAGATGTAGAACTTAAAGTTTTATAAGCGAAAAACATAAATATGTTACCAAGGCTTATTACTATGTACTATGCTTTTTACAGAAAATAACTAAAGCCTAATTGTAAAGAAACCTGTTAGCAAATATTGCAATAATAAGTAAACATGTCAGTAAAATCTTTAAGGGTTTTTGTGCTATAAACAGTTTAAATCACAGAATTAGTGATACAGCAAAATTCACGGGTGATGGCGAAAACCCGTGTATACTAGGCCACGCCTTCCTTAGGCACGAGTCACGATTAGACCGATTGACAGATTGTATTGAAATTTCTTGACAGTTCATATCCAGAGTTAAATAAATATGCTGAGTATGTTTAAATCTATACATGTGTATTTTTCAATTATAAATAATACAGTCGACTCTCTCTAATTTAAACTCTCTCTAATTTGAATTTTTCTCTAAATTGAATTATTTTTTTGACACGTACAACTGCATAAACTTGTACATGTAAAAAATATTCTTTAAATCGAATTTTTTTAATTCGAACTTTCCTTTAATCGAATTAAATTTTGGGCATTTGTCATCATTTTCAATGAAATTCGACTCTCTATAAATCGAAATTAGATACAATCTTCAAAAACTTCTAAAAACTAGAAGCGTACTTTGAAAAACAAGCTTACAACAAAATATTAAAACAAACAAAAATTTAAAATTTCTTCAAGCCTCTGTAATTGTATGTATTACATTTTTATTTTTCCGTTATATGTACATATTAACTGAATAAACTTTTTTTTTCTATTTCATATATATATATATATTCTATGTAATTTATACAAATGTTCATTTCATTCTCTTTTAGTCTCTCTAATTCGAATTCTCTCTAATTCGAACAAATTCAAATACCCGTTACGAATTCGATTTAGAGAGAGTCGACTGTAACATAACACATTCTAAGGAAAATTCGTATAGGTCTGAAGCATATGAATTTCTTTGATAATTCCTTGGTTATAATGCTAATTAAAGAGTGTCGTACTACGATTATAACTATACCAGGGAGAATTGTTTTGAAATTTGTACATAAAGCAAGCTAATTGATATTAAATTTCACTTAGATTAGATTAATTTCCAAACACTGAACGACAATTTAATTATTATTGAACACAAAATACTGAACAAAGTTGAATAAAATATTGAACGTTAAACACCCTACGTGTCTTTAGTAACATGTTTAGGAAAATGTAGAATTTCGAAGGAAATCCGAAATTAAACGATAATTTGCACTTTGTTTAACTAACAACGGCAGTCCTAAGATTGCTTAAACAAACTTAGGGTTGCAGCAACTTCGAACTTTGTTGGTAACATTTGTTTACATGTACATACATTACGTTGCCGTCGAAGCACAAACTATATAGTGGCAAACCAAAGTATGGTCGAGTGGATAGAATGACAGGTTGCAGAGTGAATAACACAGGTTCTAACTTCCAGACCTGCCCAGTTACATGGTCAGTGAACACCCTTTTCATGTACTGATTTGTTTGTTAAAAAAATTCAAATGCACATTTTGTATTCTTACTAAAGTATTTCTTTACTCTACGCGAATAATGAATAGCCCGGAGATGGTAATTTAGAAATTGGTTTATTTTTCAAGCATTTAATGAATAATTCAAAATTACATAGATTTGTTGTGGACAAAAATACTGAAATTAAACTGTCATTTTTAGAAATCATACACCTTTTTGGTTAACCTTCGTTGTACCGAGCGGGGTATGTACGTACCCCATCTGCACATTTTTTGTGATATCTTTTTGAATACTTAACATAACCCCTTTTCTGATTTTATTTATTATTAATTAATATTTGCACATTTATATTCTGGGTATTTTGTTCATACTGTACGACAAAATTATTAATTAAAAAATGACAAATGTTGTGTGGGGTACGTTTGTACCCCACATGGTATGTAACGAAATTCATTTTAAATGTTTCATTGTCTTGCGCGATACGATAAATGTTACGTGATGCTAGTAACTGTGGAAGAAACTGTACGTGTGTATTATTGCGAGATATTGATTTAAACTTTAAAAATTTCAATACTTTTCGAGACGTCTCTTATAGTTTCTGAGATACAATAATTGTGTCAACCGAAATCTGGATATCCTGTATATTTGTTTGCAATTAGAATTGAAATTAATATAAAATAAAAAAGGATTTGACGGTAAGTAATGTACTCGCCTCATCATATTTCTTTTACGTATATTTGAATTTCATATTTCGAAAATCGTTCCATATGGGTAGATATTTATTGTTTTGGCAATATTGAATTTCTTTTTAAATTAAATAGTTGGTTTTTTAAATTTTTCCCGCATTTTCTGAATAATGCATTTTTTATTTCTTCATGCATTGCAATAAATATGTTTATATATTATATTAAGAATGTCTTCAAAAATGATATTCTATATTGTATTTCACTCAAAGATGCTTAGATTTCTAAAAAAAATAATTCTAAAATAGTTCGCGGAGAACGTATAGTCTACCTTAAGCAGGTGCGCGCTGGTTCACATGGCAACAGGAAGTATTAAAAATGGCATCCACATGTTTTGACGTTTATAAGCAGTCACAGTTCTGTGTTGTGATTATTATACTTTTGTTGTTCTTCTAGTGCAAACGACTGGTTCTAGTTATTTCATTTAGTGTATTATTGTATTCAATTTTAAAAATTAAGTATCCTATAATAGTTTTGAAAACAAATACAATTCCAATACGAACTAAAATATACTAACCTCACTGCGCAAAAACGTAGAAAACCCACATGAACTAGCCAGAAGTCCAATGCCTCAATATACGTTCAAAAAGTCAGGTCTCACCATCCGTTTTAGGCATGCGCATGAGTCACTTGTGACGTCACAAAAGTTCGATGATAAATAATTAATTATAAATAACGGGAACATAATTTTAACTTTCTATTACATTTTAACTTATAATTATTCATATATTTACGATTAAAAAATATTTCACATGAAATTTCAATCACGTTAAACTTTCCCATTATACGTAGATTCCAAATATATAAAAATATATAGGTATCCTATTTGAAATATGAAAGTTAATGTCACTTACGATTAAACCGGAAACGCTACCATCATGCCAAATGCCATGATTTGTAAGCCCCTAAGCCTAGTTTACAAATATATAAAGAGAATTAAAAATAATTATAAACAAAAAAGTTATTTTGAGTGGCCCGTTTTTCAGTGTCATTCTGTATGTGGCATTAATTGTTATTTTCTCACTTGATTTTAAGAATAGATTTTTAAATTTCAGAAAACATCAAATGCCTGTGAATTTGCAAATAAAGTGTTACAATCAGATGTGTAATTAAAAAAAAATCGGATGTTTTTATTGGACTTTTATAAATTGTACCTGTCCAAAGAAAAATATTCGGCACTTTACGAACAAGCCCTGTTCATGACGTCTCTTTTAAAGTACTTGCGGGGAACTTTTTTCAAAGATCAAAAGAAAGTAAAATTAAAACAAATATTTCAGACGTCTTTTGAAAATATTCTTCGTATTGTTATTATCACTATTAATCTACATAGATATAGAAGCATTGGTATTGAAAAAAAACATACTTAATGTACACAATATGTTTAAAATGTGAACGTTATTGTATTGTACTTATTGGTAATATAGGTTAAAACAATATACGATGTGCCAAAATATAATATTATAATATTTATTCTGCTTATATTGTAAGCCCTGAATGCATTACCATAAACGCTATTTCATAGCTAAACCAGTTACAATATAATTCATATATTACCGGTAACATTCATAATCAGCTTACTCATATGAGCCATTAATATATTAACGATAATAACAGATTTAGATAGATTTGAATATTTAATGTTCATGATTTGTTTCATAGTTCAATGATAATATGATTCACTTGTTAGTCAATTTTCATATAACTGAAGGACAAAGGATTTAAACCTGCATTCTATCGCTCTCTAACTCTAGTAAACATGTCTGATCGAATATTGTTGTAACAAATATTTTATGTGTGTGTATGATATTTATCCTAAAGATGCTTTCTGTTCTATATTTCGAAATATTTCATACTCATGCTACCTTAAAGTACTATAAAAAAAATATGGATATGTAGTGGTCTATTTTCTATTTTATACGTACTAATCGCATAAGATGAAATCTACTATAATAATTCACGTATTATTAAAACCGATTTTAAAAATTAGTAAACCAGTATTTCAAGTCCAAAATGTGATTTTTAACCTAAATAAAAACCAATATTTTCATTAAGAAAAATAGCAACTATTAACCGAAACAAGTTGAAACTGGTTTTCTAAATCCTAAAAAGAAGCGTTTACTTTTTTCAAATTTTGCACTGAAATAAATAAACAATTTATATAAATAAATATATTTTTCTACAGTCTATATAGAAAGTAGCCATTTGCGCTCTCTTTTGTCAACGCAAAATTTCACCTTGCCGCTCTAGTGCGATAAAATAGAAAAAACTATACAATGTTGAGAAATGTCACTTGTCTACATTCTTAATGGAAACGTTTAGTTAGGAACTAATGGCACTGTAGTGACACATTAACCACCTTTACAAATCAATCTGACATATAACTGCTCTGTCGGTACGTTACATGCCGCACTATTGTAAAAATACAATAGGGCATTCATTTACATAAACGAAAGTATAAAATGTTTGAAGCAATACGTCAAGAGTAATGGGAAATAACGATAAATTAAAATTAAATATAAAAGATGTCTTTATATCAATCCTTATTAATTGAGTAGTAGTGTAAGTACAAAGTGTACATTTTATTATTTTTTGTTATAGTAGCGACTGTAGAAAAAATCTTATGTGTTTTTCAAGCAATTTCCAGAGAATGCCGCGCTCATGCGTCGCGCGGCAACTACCTCTCAATCGACAATGTCCTATTTTGCGCTCTTAATACACAAATAGCTATTTTGTTTGCTGAATAATTTTGTTAACCGGTTTATTCATAGGCTAATCTAATCGGTTAAAAAACCAGTCTAATAAAGAAAAACTAATTTCTTTTTAAAAAAATATCGTTTTAATAATAGATTTCTTGATTTTAATTAAGAATTTACCGCTATTATTTATCTCTTGACTCGATTAAAAAACAATTTTTATTTTATATTGAAATGTTATTCCATAGGAAAATAAATCAGTGTAATACGTATTTTTATTTTGTACATGTATATCAAACTCGTATCGTTTTCAATCCGTATTTTAAGATAGAAAACTTTTTCATCCAAAATCCATGACCATACAAATGCAGTCCGAGTTAGCAGATCACCGCACATTACGATACCCATATCAAATCGGGATAAAATGTAGAAGTAGCACCCCAAGAACTGAGAAAAGGCGTGATGATATATTTGCTACGGTTAAATTCGAGATGGCAGGCCATTATCATTTCTGTCTGCTTTTACTGTCCAGTAACTGAATAGAATAAAGATATTTATACGGGCAGAGCGCGTATTTATTTGCATAAATTTAAATTATAGTGCTGTGTACATCTGAATATTTGAAATTTCATCCTACGATAGGTACGTGATATGGCGTGAGTAAAGGTTGAGGTTATATTATGATCGATTGAAATGAATGATTGGATACAACATTATTCACTGTCTGTATTATAACTACAGAGTATATATTATAACAAAATAAATGTCTTTAATATTTCATTAAATGTTTCGATACTTACAAAATACTTGCTAGTAGGGTAAAAGTGGGGTTTCTAGGCTAAATCATAACCTGCAAACCACATATCCTACAGGTGAGCTAATTCAAGGTCACCTTTACAACAGGTTTGCGGCGTATGGGGTTCGTTTTCTGAGCCGCAGACAACCTTGAACCAGTTGAACTGGAAAAGGCTTGAATTGTAGGTTACGTTTTGAGCTAGAAATTCCGCAATAATTAACCTACTCTTCTTGTACATACTCTGTTTATGCTACGAGGAATACATTCAATTTTTTTTTTATTGCGATCAAAAAAGCTGGATAGCAATTATTCATATATAATAGCGTTTTCCATTTACATATTTATACGAACTTTTACACTGAGTGCATAACTCGTTTTCCATTTATATAATCGGTGCTTACCAACTGAGTTTTACGTGTAACTTTTATACTTTTCAAGTGTACTGAACCTTACTGAGTTTGCATATTCTTGCACTTATTACGATCGTCAATTCTTGCTAGTGCAGTTAGGCAAATCATAGGGTAAGGTCAGGGATAGATGCCCCACCTTTTTATGTTCTGATATTTTTTACAACAAAATGTAAGAAAAAAGACCAAAAGTATGTTGTATGATAACTCAATATATACATTTTTTTTAAACGTAAAAATAAACAGTTTAAAAAACAAAATAAGTTTCTCTTAAAAAAAATAATTAAAAAAGTAGCTTTGGCCAACTTCCCCGGACTGTGGGGATAAGATGCCCCAGTAGTTTGGGATAGATGCCCTTTCAAAAATGCCGTATATACCTTAGTGATAATATTCAGAAAATCGTAGATCTCTCCTTTTTTCTTCATTGTTAAGACTTTAGCTCATAAATGACAAAGGTTTTCATATTTACAACAACCTTTATGGGGTCATTTTTTATATTGCAGACATTGTATCTACTCATCTGTTCTCTTTGTATTTGTGTACTTTTCTCCCCACCCAACACATTCAGAATCATCTTCTTCATGTTCATCCTCAAAAAGGCACACTTTCGTCTGCGCCTGTATCCGAATCTACTTGTAAAATTTTTCTGTTCTTAGGTTGTTTCTTGTTTGCATTTTGTGAATGTTGCTTCTTTAGCTTTTTCCATTTTGCAAAACTAAATACATAAATGGAAAACTCTATAAGTAAACTTTCTCTTTGTGGTACTTCATAAATAAAAATATACCTTTCTAAAAAAAAACATATTGTACGTTGTTGTATTCTTAGGTTAAAATATGTACAGAGTGTTCCAAGATTAAACAACCAAACTTAAAATTTAAATAAAGTTATTATAAGAGCTGGTTTATGATGAATTTAATTTACGAATTAACAATGTTTAAAAATAGGAGGAGTCTAAGGTTAAATTATAACTAAAACTAATACAATTACCCCTTAACCTTAAAATTATAAAATAAACAGAAAATTGCATAAAACTGTTACTACATGTTAAATCCCATCCGTTATGAAAATGTGAAAAATAACACTTCTTCTAATAGTTCTGGATATAAATGCTAAGAAATATAAAGTTTGATAAAAACAGAGTATGATATAAATTCATTTAAAGCTCACAGAAATTTATGTGCCACAGTGTTCAAAGAGTTTGATTCGGAACATTTTCTACAAGATTAGCTACAATTTCAAGTTTCAGTGACGGGTGGAAGAGAAATATTATAAGAAAGCGTTCAGACATCAGTAAAAAATTATGACATTCACGTTGGACGTTTGCACTGTATCTGTCTTTTACCAATAACACAGCTGTCACGGCGTAATCATTTCCTATTAGCTCCCTCGCTCATACTCTCAAAATCACTTAATCTTATACAGACAAACCAAAAAATTGTTATTGAGATTTCTTTCATATATTTTCTTTCTACGACAAATTACTATATCTTAGTTCGTTTCCGTCATCTGTTATTAACTTTAAACAAAATTCCCTAGCGGTTTAATTTTCAATTTGCTCATACAGGAAAGCATCTGATATAATTATGAGTTGGTAATTGTGCTAAGGCTAAAATATAGAATATAGTTATTTGCATATAAAGTATGTACGAATACCTAGCTATTTACATAAAGAGCAACTGAACAACCTAAAATAGTATATTATGATACAAGTGTATAAGCCGGCCATTAAAGCACGCGTGACAAGTTTAAAGGCACGAGTGCTTTAATGGCTCTTATACGCATGTATCATATGCTATTTTTTATTATCATCGTTTACATGAAGAATGATTTGTTGTTTACGTTACTATGCGGATTTGCCGTTTCGCAATTTGTTGTTTATTTATTATAGACATCAAGACTATCGTTAAGACGGGAAACACGGATAGAATGGAGAAGCAAAGTTCATCTAGTATACAAGAATTGGCTGAACAAACTGAATTGAGATTGGATAAAGGAAGCCTATTTTAAAGAATATGAAAAATTAATAAAGTGGATGAAGAGCAAGAATTCGAAAACTGTCAATGAATCGGTAATGCTTGTCTACATGTTGGAACTGGTAATATTCCGCAATTATAATTACTTGATTTTTTGACTTAACATTTTATATTTCATCACAGTTTAGTATTTATAAATCTTCAACTCTCTGCTGCATGCATTCAAAACTTCAAACCACAAGTTGTAAATGGAAATAGAAAATAGAACCAATGTGGCGTCCAATTCGTCAGTAAATACTACGAATATACAAACAGTAAATGCTAAACAAAAAGTCTCATTTACTCGAAGTCGTAAATCTTATAGTTTTGGAGAGAGCAAAGGTAAACTTCGTAAAAACTGATTCCTCACTGCCTTATCTCGGAAATTATTGAAGATCGGGCCCATGTTGATAAAGCTTTTTTTACTGATTTTGGTCAGTACTATATGCTCGTAAAGTTTGTACCCGAAGTTGTAAAAAAACACCATTTGTATTATTAGTCTTCCAGATATTAAGAAAAACTAAGTATTGAGAAAATTGAGTTTCAAGCTGTAATTAAATATTCCCTCAGATCATTATTGAAAAAAATAGCAGTTTACAGGGACTCTTAACTTGGGAAAACTTTAATAAGTGGCATAATATTTTTAAACAAGAAATATGACTCCGTCCGGGATGGCCCGTTCGTGTACTTCGTCAGAAATTATCAAAAAAGTTAAAAATATTATAATGTAAGAAGATGCATGGCTGAAAAAAAAGTAGTTGTAGATATGATTGGTATCTCACCTACAACTACTTTAAATATACCGTAATTTTAACCAAATATTTTTTATGAAAATAACATGGAGACAAATTTTAATTTACGTTGAGTTTCATCATATGCAATCAATTTATATTTAAAAAAAATATATTTATCTTTATTACTAATACAAAAATAAATTGCAAATCGAAATATTTCTGAATAAAAATCATGACATTTCCTATAAACCGCGGTTGAATTTTTTTCCGGGTTTTTCCCGGGGAATAAAAAAATCCCAGGGAGAATATATCCGCGCAGTAAAAAATCCCCTCTGGGAATTTTTTAGTTACCCACCACTATGTGCTACTCAAAAGTTTAGGTTTTGAATAAATACTTTTTTACATTTACAAATTGAAATCATTTTATTTATATAGAGTTTGCCTGTTTTATTGTTTTGAGTTTCTTATTTTAAAGTATGTTTGTATTACAAAATAAAACTGTATTAAAAACCAAAAAAGTTTTTTGCCATATTTTTTCAAATTTTGACAAAAATTGAACAATTCTCGACCGAATATTGAAGTAAAGGTCTAGAATGTAGCCGAAAATATAATGTAACTTGGATTTTTTACAGTTTTAGGTTTTAAAAACATATTTGTTTCCTTTCGAGGTATAATTATATTACGAGCCCTAACAACTATATATTGGGACAAAATAAAATTCATATATAAGTCAGGTATTTGACAGTTTATTTGTTTTTCTAATAATTTTTAAAATTTAATATTAAGTAACTAGTTAATTAACAACAATTGGGGCCAATCAGCAACACAAAAAACAAAATACTTATTCTATCATCTCTAATTAACAAGAAAAATGTTCATATTGTGTGGCAACTAAATATTGGGACAGTATAAAGTAACTGTTAAAAATTAAACAAAATAAGACAAGTAGGCTGCGAAAACAATCGGGAACGAAACGTCAGATTAATCGGCAATTATATTATTTATCGTATTGAGTGAATCGCTGCGTTTATAGAACAAAATGGTGCGTGGTATATCTACAAATTCAAAAATTCGTGAATTAGTACTTAAAAATTACTGCGGAAATAAAACAATACGTGAAGTGGCGGATGAACTTAATATTCCTAAAACTACAGTGTGGAATATAATTAAACATTATGGGGAAACGGGAAATATCCTAGATAAAAAACGTAAAAGTCCGGGTCGTCCAAAAATAGTTTCTGATAGAAATAAGAGACTGTTAGTAAAACTGTGCAAAAAAGGCCGAAGAAATACTTTAAGACAAATTACCACTGAATGGAATCATGAAACTGGATTAAATCTGTCAAGGGAATGCTGTCGCCAGTGGATTCATAAAAGTGGACTCAAGTTTTATAAGGTTGAATTACAAATAACAATTTAAAAGTGTAATTTTATACAATTTTTTTCTTATAGGCAAAGGAAAAGCCCCTTTTGACGGAAAAACAAAAGAAAACCAGGCTCGCATGGGCAAAATCTAAACTATCTTGGTCGGTAGAAGATTGGTCCAGAGTAATTTTTAGCGACGAATCAAAATTCGACGTATGTGTTGGCGATCACCGCAAACGTGTGATTCGTACTAAACATGAGGCTTTCCACAAGGATTGCCTAAAAGGAGTGATGATTTGGGGCTGCATGGCAGCTTCAGGATTAGGATGCTTTGAATTTATTGATGGTACCGTGAATGCCGCGAAATATCAACAAATATTGCAAAACAGTCTGCTGCCAAGTATCGCGAAGTTAAATGTTGGCGAAAATTACATTTTTCAGCAGGATGGGGCGTCCTGTCATACGGCCAAAACCACAAAAAATTGGTTTGGCGACCACAACGTCAATGTTCTTTCTTGGCCTTCCAACAGTCCTGACCTCAATGTCATCGAAACAGTGTGGCTTAAAATGAAACAAACATTGAGGAACAGCCCACAGCGGACATTACCGGAACTTAGAGCCAAAATAGAGCATATTTGGAATGAATTTACTCCTGAAACGTGCAGATCCTTAGTTGAGTCAATGCCCAACCGAATTCGAGCGGTCATAAAATCTAAGGGCGATGTTACTCCATTTTAGACATAAAAATTCGTGCTATGTCCCAATATTTAGTTGCCAAACAATATGGACATTTTTCTTGTTAATTACAGATGATAGAATAAGTATTTTGTTTTTTGTGTTGCTGATTGGCTCCAATTGTTGTTAATTAACTAGTTACTTAGTATTAAATTTAAAAAAATATTAGAAAAACAAATAAACTCTCAAATACCTGATTTATATATGCATTTTATTTTGTCCCAATATATAGTTGTTAGGGCTCGTATTTGTAGACACACTTGTAAACATAATTTCTTAAACATTTTGCAATTAGCAGCCAATAATAAATCTTACTTAACAAGTAGTTCGTATTATAACGAAAACTAATGAGTAGATAATTCTTCAAGCGATGAAACTGTTTTAAAGTAATTTAATTAAAGAAAAAACAAAAATAAGTTAGTAACGAAGATTAAAGATAAACTACCAGTACCAGCAGTCGAAAATTCAAATTAGTGTAAAATAGAAAGTTAATCGTATGCAATCAGTCGTACGTTGTGAGAATAATTTGCAGGCAACAGCTGCTTCAAATCTTACGGGTTGCAAGCAAATTAGTACGCATGTGCAGTGCGTGATTCCTACATTTAAATATGCTGGAATATCCATTTCTTTCACTAAACCATAGTCTCCGCGGACAATAAATTTAGATTAATAAAAAAAAGTTTTTCAGAACTCATTCTTTAATTAAAATCATACAACCTTTTTAGTTTTAGTTCTGTTTATTGATTTTTAAAAACCGACGTTTCGGCAGCATTTTCTGATTTTGTGAGTGTAGACTACAATTTAGAAAGACGTGATTTAATGTAGCTTCGGTTGTAATTGTCGCAAGTACCTATTTATTTATTTACTTAAGTTTGCATATTTTGAGACAATAAATTCATATTTAGAAATGAATAAAAGAAGAATATGAGAATTGGAGATATTATTGATTAAAACGTTTCCCCACATCTCTTCAATAAGTATCGCTATATATCAGACAACAAAGTTGAAATATCAAAATTGTATCGCAGCATTGAAAAACCGCTGAAACTGAAACAATTTGGTATGATTTAGGTTGCGACCATTGAGTCGATGACACTTTTATCTGTGCTCTGCATCGCATCGCATCTAATCTGAACCGCTTGTTGGTGGTTTGTCCCTTAACCCTAAACGGCCGTAGTGCCAGGCCAAGCCCAATGCGATAGCGAATGGGGATAGCATATCCCGCTGATATGAAAGGAATTTTTTAACGCTAACTCTTGTAGCGTATAGCATAAGCGTACCCTTCACAACCATCTGCGGGTGTCGTTATTTGACAGCTGATAACCGCACTTCACGTGTAAAAATACGTCATCTATCGCGATCTGCTGAGGAGATGACACTTCCACAAATACAAAAAACCTACCGTGCCGTACTCCAAGTGCTTCTCGTGTTTTCATCTTTATTATTTTATTCCCTCACATAGCATGATGGACAACAAAATAAAAGTAAACGACATAAAACGTATAAAAAATGTATCATCATGGCATATTACTCATTTCTGGGAGCGCCAATTTGGTTTGTACTCAGATTTCGGTAATGATGATGACGTATTTGTACCGCGTGGGATTTTACTAGACGTTACCTCACGGGCAGTCATTGCTGCCGTAGAGAGTGCACCACAGGGATCACTTTTGTTTCATTGAAAATTTGAAATATTTTTTTGCGTCGGTCAAGATCGTACTCTGTTCTCTAAATTCACGACCAGGCACTTAGGCACGCGACCACGATACAGAAAGAAAACAGTCACTTTTGAAATGTCGTGTCGTTAGTACTAGCGTGGCTCTATTGGCTATAAAATCATAAATATTCTTCAAAACATATTAAAAATAGGTCTATACATAAAAAGCCATAATTATTTAATAATTAAACGATAAATTCCTAAAAAAAATAAATGACAGGAATATAAAACTTTTAATACACATATTACTCTGGCTCAATATTGCGCTACGCGACTACCAAAAGGCTAAATATGTTTAAAGTAGTTCCCTTCAACAAAAATACACTTAACCATATTTTCCTTCCACTTTTTGAAAGCTCTCCCAACCAATCTTCTTTTGTAATGCTTTCAAAATTGTCATGAATTACAGCATCAATCTTTTCTTCTGACAAAACCTTCTACCCCGAAAATTTTATTTTATATGCAAAAAATAGCCAAAACTCCCACATTGCCAAGTTAGATAAAAATGGCGAGTATTCTATTACTTATTTAATTATCGCAAAATAATTGCAAAGAGCAGATAAATAACTGTTCATAAAAATAAAATGATACAATTTTATTTTCCAGGGCTTACACGATTTTCATATTTTCAATATCTACTTCTACCATAGTTAACTCTAGTAATACGAGGTCCATAATTAACTCTTAGTCTTGGTAGAATGTTTTTTGTATAAAATAAAAGTATTCAATATTTTTTTTTACAAAACATATTTATTAACGGTCATTTAGTCGTACGTGATATAAAGAATAATATTAACTCCTTAATACATAAAATTTATAAATAAATTACAGTGATATTGTAGCATAATTATCAAACACAAAAAATAGAGTATTTCTAGATGTCAGAAATACCAATTTGACAAACACAAGTGTTCGTTTACTAATTGAAGAGCTCTTGGCCAAAACAACCATAGTCCAAATAATACAGATATGATTTACATATACAATGACATGTACTTTCAAAGATGCCAAAGTTTGGTAAAATGTTTTTCGCGAAAAGTATTTTAATCGGAAGTTATTACATTTTAAAATTTGAGCGTTTCTACAGAAACGTTCCATAAAAATGTCTAATTATTATATAAATGTTCATCAATGTTTAATTTGTCTATTTCTTAGCATCCAGAAAATAATTTTCTAATATTCAAACATGATACTGAGGTAAATTAAGTTACAGAAATCTATAAAATTAAGGAACCTAGAAAGTTGTTTCATTGATTATCCCAAATAAAAAAAAAATGGACCTAAGTTGTTTTTGCTAATAGTCCTTCAATTGGTTGCTATCTAGTGGTATTACTAGTACTATTACATATGCCTACGGCATTATTACGGGATATTATATGGCGAAAAAACATGTGTTTAATACGCCCCGTAGATTATGACTCATATTCTATATTTTGTTACAAAAAAAAACAATAATCAAATTGTTTTCACAACCTACCTGGTATCATGGCTTACCAGATTAATTATTCATAATTTTCTCCTCTGTTTTCGTAATTTATTTCTTCATTAAAAATTAACTTGAAGCATATCGTTGAATTCATAATTTTATGTAGATTCTAAATATATAAAAATATATAAATATCTCATTTGAAATATGAAATTCAATGTCACTTCCGGATAAACCGGAAGCGCTACCATCATGCCAAATACACTGTGAGCCATTTAGCTTAGTTTACAAATATATATAAAAAAAATAAAAAATAATTATAAATAGGAAAGTTATTTTGAGTGAACCTTTTTTCGGATAAATTACCACACTCGCCTGCGGCTCGTGTTCTAAACCCATCCTCGTGAATAATAGTCACCATAATACGCTGGTTGAATAATATACTATATATTGATCATTGTAGTTGCTTCTGGATAAAATCATTTATTACATAAGTAATAAAAGTTACATTAACTTTTTCTAAAATGGAACATATAATGTTACAATCAATTTATCCAATTTATTTATTTTAATGACATACCTAAGTTATTCTTTGGATATAATAATCTCTTGTTTCCCAATAGTATTATTCTTGTTAAATAATTTATAGTTAAAACACGCATGATGACGCAGCGTGTTAAAGTACAATTCTCTTATTAAAGGGGGAATTAAATTTGCGAAGATCAAGTTTCATGTCATTAAAAATATTACTAAATCGAGTTTGTGTCACTCACAAGGGCTATAAGCTTACCACTTATCGACTTACATAGTTGCAAAGCAAATCTCTCCATTGCTACTTTAGGTACATACCGAAGACGTTTATACGGATTAAGACTAACTTCATCACGAAGATCGGATATATAGCTTGTGGTTTAAGCTTAATAACGTTATGTCTTTCCATAAATAAATTCTTCAAAAATAAATTTCTAGTTTTGAACTTAGGAATTCAATTTTCGAAACTATGGGCTAAAGTCCTTGTTTTATTTTTGTCGTAGAGTGTACGAGATTTGATTAAATTGAATGACTTAATTTTTCTTATTTTGTTGCTGTCACGATCTGTGAAGTGTATGTCAAGTTTTATTTGAATATGTTTGACAGATATATTTTAACAAAGCATTTTGACATTTTCAGCGATTTTATTTTTATTTTAAAATAATGGAACAAAGAATCTGCATTACATTTTGTGTTTAAAATAGCATCATGTGCAGTGAACAGGTGTAAATGAAGGTTTTCGGGGAGGAAACTAGATCAAAATCAAAGGGTTATGAATGGGATAACGCTAACGAATTGTTACATTATTTCGTAACGTTATGAAAAATTAATTCGTTGCATAACGTTGTAAATAACTTATTAAAAACGAGATAACGTTATGTAACGTTATAATAACGTTATTTTTGTTTCGTTATTATAACTTTGCAATAACCGTATTTGTTTGTAATAAAAATTCATAAAAAAAATAAAATTAAAAACGTATTAAAAAACTGAAACACGTCTTATTCTTGAAATGAAATAAAGTGTTCAACATTTGAATTTAACCATTCATTATAAAATTATCAGGAAATTATACTTTTAAACGGCAAAAATCTTCTAAAATTTGTGAACTTGAATAACGTTATAGTGAATCGTTATTTTTTATGTTATTTTGCAAATATAACGTTATTGAAAAAAATAATAAATGAAACGTTATTATAAAGTTATCGGGTATTGTTACGTTACGCTTTCCATCTCTGCTAGAAAGGCCTGTACATAAACCTATACTGCCGATATACAGGAATTTTAATTTAACTTCGTTTGAAATTTTTATCCATAATATTTAAAATAATCGAGTTATTAAAAACGAACCGACCGATGAAGCACCCTGTATACCCTTAAAAAAATTACCCTATTTTAACATCCTGTATCTAACGGAGAATACTTCGAAGGAGATAATATTAATATTGATGAACAAATTCTTATTTTATGGAATAAATGAAAATTCTCGTATTTTTTTTATCAAGTCTCATATTAATTACAATGAATTCATGCAGAATATTATTCAACTACTGTGTTAAATTGAATAAAAGATAATCTTTTTTACAAATATATTTTATTGTCATCGGAACTTAGCGTGTGCAAAGTTTTAAGTTGATCGAATATCTGGAGGGTCAAAGATTTACAAGATTTGACCCTAACAAGAAAGTGAAGTTAAATAAAAGCTTGTAATAATAAATACCCTACGTTCCTTGGAGGAATGAGAGGATATATACTAATAATATATGAGTATCAATGTTTTTGTTAAAAAGTTACCATCAATGCTGTGAGACACAAAATGACGTACATACGTAACCTGCGCAGTAACGCACCATGTATTTCTCCCACCACGATTTTTGTTATTCTATTTTATTTTTGCCATTCTAATATATCACAAGTTTTAATTTATTTGTAAAATACCATGGACATATTATATCATACAATCTGCTGTTTCAAACTTATCTCGCGTTTTTATATTCAGTGTAAATAAAAATTTAAAAAAATATTTTGCGTCAAATAGTTTTATTGTAGGTAATAAAAAATATCAGATAATAGATAAAAAGAGTACATATTGCGTTATACATGCACATACACATACTATTTTATGCAATAAAATGTAAAAGTACAATGAGATGGTAAATGGATGTGCAGAGATTGGAAAATATGATTTTTGAGTTTGTGAAACGTAGAATGAAAGAGGAAGCCAAAGCGATAACGTGGTTACAAATCATAGGAATGTAACCACGGCCGACATATCTCGCTGGAATCCATGGCGACACATTCAATTTATGTGGGAATTAATATATTGTTTGCTTATTGGTTTTATGCTTCCTGTTTTTAATTTCATGTCTATTCGTTTTCAATTTTAAGACAATATCTGCTATTGTTTTTGTATTATTTATTACTATTATATCAATATATCCACATTGATTTAATAATATAAACTAGTATTATTAAATATCACAAAAAATCACAAAATATGCATTTAGTAAAGTAAATGACAAAATACTAAATATTGGATTTTCAGGCATTGCCGGAAAAATTGCTCAAAACTTGTTTTGGACTCCTGAAAATATTCAAACCCGAAAAACAACCACAATGCGTTGTGGATTTATTTAATCTTGCAAAGACTGATACAAACTGTAATATAATATAACTATTACTAGTATTGTCCAATTGTTTTTATTAAGCAATATCCGTTAAAGTGATCAAATTTGGGTTTGGGAATATTGTTTTGTATATTTATATTTTCCCTGTACAGTTCATTTGACATATTTCGAAATTTCGATGCAATATTGTCAATTAAAGGAACGTTTAAAATTTAAGTTTAGTGCAAGCGGTCATTAATGAATTTAAATTTTAGATTATTCGAAAAATCCTCCCTTGGCTTTAATTATTGCTGAACAAACTTTATGTATTCGTAGAAATAGTTACTAGTAACTGAATTCCAAATGTTCGAAAATTCTGTCACAGCATTGAAATTTATAAATGTAACCAAAAACATTTCACCGACAAGAAGTTGTACAAAATTTTCAGTTTAATTAAGATTATAAATCTATTAAAGAAATTGACGTACATTCAGTTCGTAAATTGAAAATGAGATAACAATAATATAGAAAATGAGTTCTGAAGTAACCTCTTTAAACAAAGACAACAAGCTCGAAGTTCATTATTTGAACTTAAGTTAAAATGATATGCATAGTATAAAACTTCCGAATATTACGTTCAACTGAACTAAGTTTAAACCGCCTCAGTCGATAAGTTTACTATGTAACTAATTTCACAGATATTTATGAAATGTCACAAATAAAGTGTATTATAAGAGGAGATCTGTTGATGTCTGACAAAAAATTATCCAGAAATTTTAGTGACGTTATGAAATGTTGGAAATATTATTTAAACATAAGTAATAGAAAAAAAAATCAGATGCAACCAACAACTTCGCAAAATTAGCTGCGTGGAACGATGTAACAAAAAAAAAATGTAGAAATAACTGTTACCGAATTATGTCACAAAAAATGTGCTACGAAAACATTAAGAAAAGAGAGAAAAAAAAACAAATTTAGCTTACGATAAATTAAGTATTGTAATACTACCTGAATTAAAAATTCAGTTTGTTAATCGTTTATTAACTTTTCTTCATTTGTCTTCAAATGCATAACTTAATCTTCCTCGCTATATGAGCTCGATGAATCAAAATTTAACCTTTTAAATAGACTGTAAAGTAAATAACGCTAGTTCATAACAGCCAGTCAACATCTGCAAACTAAGATCAAGAGTTGAATTATGTTCAAACTATCGACCATATGTGTGGAAAATGTAAACTCTTTCAGATAGAACTTCGGTAATACTTTTCTCCAACACTATTTTGGAAACTACACATTCCACAACTAAAAATTATGTTGGAATTAATATTATTTCAAAAAACCGTGTGGAATAATTCCGTACGCCGTTTTTTTTAGCCGCATATTAGCGCGGTATATCAAATATCTTGGTTCGGTTGCTATGGTTATGACTCTTTGTTTTATATTTATTTATTTCTATATTCGCGTTCGACGTTTTAAAGTTTTGAACATTTTTAGAGGTTTTTGTTAAGTTTTACAGGTTTTTTGAGTTGTCCAAAGTAATAAGTTTATATAATAATAATAATACATTAGTTAGAAAATGAAATGAAGACATTTTATAGAAAAACATATAAAGTTGAAATGAAAATATAGATATGGAATGTACGTCACCAGAAATAAGGGAACTTGCTAATGATAGAGGGAGTCAGTTATTACCAAATAAATCAAAAATATGAATTGAGTTATTATAAGCAATTTATGGACTGGCGTCAAAAAAAAAAATTAATGGTATATGATAATATATTGTTATTATCAATCAACATTTTATGTATAATTTCTAAAATCTTGTTAGAGAAAGTATAGTCTACAACACGTTTGGAATGGCATAATCCACACTCGCACACCGTAGTCCTCGCCATTGGCTCGGGCCACAAACTTCTTTCTCGTGTGGAATATGAGCCATTCCATTACTTGTTATAGAATATACTATACTAATCTATTTGCCAGATTGATTCTTTATTTTATAATAATTTAATACTATGTATAAGTATCAGAAATAACTGGTTTATGTTTTCCTGATAAGTCAATCATTTTGATCATTAAATATTAATTTAAACTTATGCTAAATTTAAACGCCGCTTTAACTTTAAAGAAAGCAAACGAGTTTGTCAGTTTTTTTAAATACTTATTTTACTTCATTACATAATCGCTCCAATTTTTTTCTATAAGGATTTTTCCCTAGAATTTCATTTATTTTTAGAAAAAATCCTTCATCCTAAGTGGAATAGGGGGAAAATGCTACACAAAAAGTCTTGCAAAAATACGTGGACGTGCTTCAATAAACTTCACTTCCCTTTTATGCCTTATTTATGTGCGAAAACTATCTATATAGTAGGGAAAATTTTCTCTCGTATCTCGTTAAAAAATTCTGGGGAAATTTTAGATTCTTTGGTGAAAAAAGTCCCAGCTGATAGAAAATTTTCTGCTCTATTGATTTATGAGGGTTAGAAAGTAATCACAAAATTGAACTACCTCTAAAAGGTTTCCGTACAGATTAAAGTCGTACACATTTTCACCTCGCCATCTTGTCGTTAAATGTCATCTTTCACGTTATTGCAGATAAGTATTAATAAATTTGCTATTTTTGACTTTATATCAAGTTATGAAATAATCCGTTTTTTAATTTATGCAGTTTGTAATGATACTATAATGAAAAAAGTTGAAAAAGCCATTAATATGTCAAAAAATAATAACTTGACTTGAAGTTATGAAACATTATTTCAGTATGTGGATGTTTATTGAAATCTGTTTGAAAAGTTCAAAGTTAAATGAAAATTATTTTTTTCTCTTTTGCGTTTACAAAGTACAACTTTGTGCAACAGTTTTTACAAATTTTTGTATTTGTGAAGTTGGTAATTTTACTGACTTTTAGATTGATAACATAATATGTATAGATTTATACTGTAAACTAACTACTAAATAACTGTTATCAAAATGTCAAATGTTGAAAATAAATTTCAAATGTTTATTAATACTGTCAGTGTTAACAATCTTAAAATGTGTAAAATAGTATGAAAAACTAGTATTATAACAATGATCATTATAATACTTGTCTTACAATATACTATAGATAAATGATTCAATCAGTATAGAAGGTGTAATTTTAAACAGTAATACTTCAAGTAAATGTTATTGGAAATTTAATTCTGAATTCAATTCAATAATCACATTTTATTTTGCACGTTTTGTAACCGAGTAAATCGAATTTAAAACTTTAAAAAAGTTACTTTTGCACTAGCTAAGGAATTGACACAAATGTAATAACATTTTACATGTCAGAAACGCTTTGTTTGAGTCATTGTTATTGAAAATGAATTAAAATAGGAAATTATTAAGTAGTATTATTTTGATGAAAATTATATTTATATTATAATAATTGGTAAAATGTCATTACTTTTTTTGTGACTTTGTTTCAATTCCTTGCCTAACAATACTTATAAAGACGAAACTGTTATAGAATTTTAAATTTGATTTTCTGTTATAAAATGTGTAAAATAAAATATAAACCCTTATGGTCCACTTGTATATAGGTGTTTCAAAAAAGGATAAATTTTTTTAGGAGCATATAGTACTGATCAAAATGAGTAAAAAAAGCTTAATGAACATAGGCCCAATCATCAATAGTTTCCGTGATATAAGGCAACGAAAATTTAGTTTTTACGGAGTTTATCTCTGCTATCTCGAAAACTATAATAGTTACGACTTCGATTAAATGAGACTTTTTGTTTACCTTTCAGAGGTCATCTTAGATTTTTTTTTAATGAAATGTTTTAAACCTAATATATTTCATGGAGCACACTCGTAAGAATATAATGTAAAACCGCGCTCCATAAAAGTGCGCTTAAAATACGGACCATCTTTTTCTCATTATCAAAATTTTGAAAACAATTTTAAAATTATTTTGTTTGTTTTCCTACAATTTTACCAGTTATAGAAATTAAATTTGAAATAACATATATGTATGTTTATTAAAATTAGAAATTATATACAATTTATTATCATTGTAGGTACACAGAATCATATTTGCATAATAATCTACATAAAAGCTATTGTATGGAAGAATTGAGTACATATTTATTATTGCATTATATAAAATGTAAATAAATTTTACACACAGAACTCGCAAACTCAATATACATAATTTCATCTACAAATGCACGAGAGTTACAGGGAATTGAATAATATAAATTAATACAATTACATTACTGGTGACAATGATAATAAATAATTAATAGGATTAGTTTGTAAATAATCGTTATTACAGCCTTTCAATATTTTACAAAATAAATTTTGTGATATAACAAACTACAATTAACATTTTAACAACTGCAGTGCTCTCGGGCTTTGAACATACCTACGTCTAAAGAATAATAATTATTATCAAAATGAAATTGATTTTGAAATATCCTGAAAACGCAATATTTTTATATACTAGAATAACCAAAGTCCACTTGTAAAGTAATCTATAGGAATCGGACTAATGCCATGTCATAAAACAAAAAGTTATTGCTATAATGAAAACATGTCAGTAAAATCATAATTACAGCGATGAGTTAAATCGTGCTACAGACATTAATTCACAGAATTAGTGATGATTGTTTTCAACATCAATTGTACAAAATGTCAAGTTTCACAGAAAGATACTCCAGGAATTATTAATAATTAAACTTACTGATTTTATTAATTATTCCCAAAATTATGAAATGTTGACATTGGTTATTCTTGTTTTAAGCCACAAAATTGATAACAAGTAATACTAAATAATATAGTATACGCGAGAAAGCAAAATATACTCAGAGGACACCAATTATTTTACAAAATTCAATAAACAGCTGGAAACATTGGAAAAATTTCTAATAGTAATGAATAAGGTTAAACTTGTTATTAGATTTTTTGCTATTAAATTCTGAATGCATTTGATTTATTTTAATGAAAGTTATGCTGAAAAATATACTATTGGTAGCTAAATACTGTATAAATAAATGATTGCTTGAAAAAATTAAAAGAATATAAGCGTACCTGTTAAATTTGTAACTCTGATGTTTAAGGGTTTAAAATATAAAATTTTATCATAATTTTCTTTTACATATTACTAAACACTCACACAAAACACAAAGATGTTGCTCATTCCAATTGGAAATCTGAACTGCTTAATATTGTACAAACAAGATATTTCTTAACCAAATCGGTACAGTGGCGCTCATATTTTATATGTATTAAATTTTATAGGATACATTATATTACAATAACTAAATTATTGTTTATCATCCCATACTTTTATTATTAATCTGACAATTTTATTATTCTTAACAATTTTTTAATGATATCATGCTAAAAAAAATTTACAAATATAATTTCTGTAATATACAGTGTGGTCAGAAGTAGAAGTTGTAACAATCAGTTTCAAGTAAAGTATTTAAAAAAAGTTTTTTTTTAATTTTAATTTAATCTGAAATATAAAATGTACAGATTTTTAATAATTTATTTTTGGTTAAATTTGAACATTGTTCCAAAAAAAAAATTGCTTTTATACACTTATATCCTTCCAATGGTCACGCGTGTACGTATATTCTAGACAAATTAATTTTAAGATATTTTGAAAATATGATTGTACATATGCCTGCATCGACTTGCGCCACACAGTAGCTACCTAAAATATGCTTTTGCAGCATCGTATGAAATTTAGTGCTAGTCACTTTATCGGTTTAATTTTTATCAACAATTACGACGTCTGACATTATTTGGTATAAAATATTGTTTATAACATCATTAATTTGAAGTGAGTGCTTACATGCTTATGGTGCAATATATTTAATATTATCATCATCATTAATATAAATATATAGTTATATCTAATATTAATACCTTAAATATGCAATAAAGTTTTTATTTAAATTTTATGCGAAATTTTTGTTCAGACTGGCTTTTTTGTTTAAGAATGGCAAATAAGTAATAATAATTAAAAATAAGTTACACAAATTTAATAATAAATGTGTGGAATCTGAGTCTCTAACTTAAAATAAACATTTGGCAATCTTCAAATAAAATTTAACTTAAATTTAATTTCATATCAACATTAGTAAATAACTTTTTTAGGTGTTTTAAAAAGTGACACTGTATATTATAAAAATTGTCTCTGTGCACTTACAGTAGTTTACAGATATCCGGAAAATAATAATTATCAGTACTACAATGCAAGTAAAAAATTCATGGAAATAAGTAGAACTCCTTACTATAAATAAAAGAATGTCAATTCTACCTATTATTAGTGCAAATTCTACATAATATATCAAAATTATTTTATTTACTAATATTCCACATTAATAATTTAACGCAAAATCTCATTTTTGGACTACCTTTGTATTAAAAGTTAATTTATTCAATGCAAAAATCGACAACATTATGTAGGTCCAGAACATTTTAAATAAAATGTGCTCTTTGTTAAGTTTAAATAGGCATTATACGGAATAAAAACATTGTACGTAAATTTACGGAGAATATAAAATACCAGCGCTTTCATCAAGTTTGCATTTCAATTAAGATTTAAGCTAGATATACACAAAATAGCAAGAATTAAACACAATTTAACTTTTGTTGGTGTACGAATTAACTAAATTTGGAATATTCATTACAAAATTCAAAAACGGTTTAATTTTAATTTGCTTTTTCTTTCATTACTGGTATTTACTTTAATAATAATCTTTGTTCATACAAAAAGATGAGACGATGTCGCCTAGAATAGTTTATGTATAAGAACCTATTTTGCTGATTTTTTTAATAATGACCCACGAACTAGTACGTCATAATGGTATAGGCATATGCGATAGTACTGATAATGCCATTAGATGGCAACCCAGTAGTACACGAAGAAACACGTATGCTTGTCAATTTGAAATTTTGAAGCATATACAATATGCTTAAAAGAAACTAACTCGGAGTAGGCTATGAACAAAGAAACGTATGTATTAATTTAAAAGTGTTTAATTAAATGTTATCTTAAGAAATCAAAGCTTATAGAAATAGAAATAAAATTGAAAGTAGCGATTAGCAATATATTTTTGCTGCCTGTTACATTGAGTTTCAGGAAAATTTGCCCAAAGAAGCAACGGACTATACTTTTAATGATGTTTACCTAGTTGATCAGACATACGTTTCTTTATTCATAGTCTACTCAGAGTTTTTTTTTACAGCACTGTAGCTTTTTGTGTTTGGAGGTTATATTAGAATATCTTTGCAATTATTGTAGAGTTTTAAAATGAGTGATATTTCTCTTCGAAACACCAAAACAGACCACCGCCATTATTTTCTTTATTATTACAGTTACAAAAAAAATATTATAGAACAAAGTTATAGGAGACAAGGGGAATATCCTATTAAAGAAGAATTTTTTTTTAAACCAGTGGTTCTCAAGTGGCAATACAAATTTATATTTTTTCAAATGGGATTATGAATATTTTTGATACATATTCGATAGCGTATTTTTTTCTGTATTCAACTATGTATTACTTTTATATCCTTACATAATATTTTTTTTGAAAAAAATGCAATTAAAAATTACATAAATTTGATTTTTAGTCATAGTAGGCAATGTATGAAAACCAAAAACTGCTATTTGTCAATTTGAATTATTTAGGATAAAAATCAAATAGAACACTGTTTATAACGTTGTTAACAAATATTTGTTTCATTTAATTTAAGCTCAATTGTTTTTCATTCCTAGCCTACTAAAAAATAACTATAAAAATAAAATTTATTTAAATTTAAATTGATTATTTCTCAATATTTTTGTTATATAATGATATAAAAAAGTTGCATAGTTGAATTCAGAAAAAAATACTCTATCGAATAGGCAAAAAAATCATCCCATTTAAAAAAATGTAACTTTGTGTTGTAAATTGAGAACCACTGGTTTCAAAAACCATTTTCTTCTGTAATAGGGATGTCCCCCTTGATCTCCTATAACTTTATTCCATAGTACTTTTTTCTAACTAATAATAATAAATAAAATAATGGCAGTGGTCGGTTTTGGTGTTATACCTTGTATAATAATACCTCGTATTCCAGCATTTACAACATAATGGTCATTGTATAATTAAGTATTTAATTCTATTAAAATTGTAAATTTTTATTTTTGTGAAATAATTTATGTTTAAATTCATTACCATGCATTTGCAAAAATTGTTGCCATGTTAAAAAATAAACGATATTATAATGACTTAATATTAAATTTGTCATGATATGCGTTTACATTTTATAAAGTAATATTTTAATTTAATATTAAATGTATGACGATATTTTTAATAATATTCATTGGCTCATGGTAGGCTGACTAAAAGGGCGTTGTCGACGTGGAAGTTATGACACGTTAGGGGATGCTTCTTATACGATGTGCTGAATAGATTACAAAAAAATATTACGTTGAAGTTGCAGTAAAAAATAAGTAAAATATATTTTTTGATATTTTTAGCTTCATTACTACGAATATTAACATCCAAAAATATGATACATTTCATTCATATTTTCGCTACAATTTTTTTGTGACATCATTCATTTAATATTCACACAACGATTTACTTAGTTGCAAATGGTGTAAAAACATAAATTACATATATTGTAATCGATATTCTTTCAGGAAAAATAAAACAGAAAACGTATTTTTGTAAAAATAATAAATGCCAATATTTCGAAGATAAATTTATTTCCAATATTGTCTCTATGAATATTTCACATGTAGAGTTATTAAAGTCATTAATATAACAGTGGAATCCAAACTATTTGGACGTTTTGAATATGTAATGTTAAGGAATCTAAATAGCTAAAATATGAAAAACATATAAATAATTATATTCAGATATTAACAAAAAATTCTGTCGGTACTAAATTTTAGTAATCACAACAAAGATTTTTATACTGTGTATTTTTTTGTTAATAAGTTAGTTAACATGTCGAGTAATCTTAACAATTGTCTGAAAAAATAGCTGTTAGGAACTCTGTCTTGGTTGACATGTTGTATAATCCTAGTTTCTCTTTACCATCTTAATACGGTTTCGCGTAAAATTTATTACTGATATCTTCTGCTATAAATAAATAATAATAACAACAATTTAGTGAAGGTTTCCATTTTTTTTCTGTAGTATGAAAATATTTATATTACTGTTTAAACAAATGAACATACTCGTAGATAAATTTGGCAATATGCATCAAATTATTAAATATTCACACGGTAAAATTGTATGAAAAAATTAAAACATAAATTCTGGTTTTTAATGCAGTGTTTACACGTGGTATAGGTAATTATTTTTTACATCTTATAATAATAAATTATTAGAAACCATCATTTTTCAATATATGATGTCACCAACTTGAATGCACTTTCTGTTGCACAAGTCCTTTATGGTGTGAAAAGCTTAGAGGCAAGCCGGGTTGATAATGTCGCAGGAAGAATTGACACATTCTAGAGAAAATGAACTTTGAGGTATTAGAACATCTTTGTGCAGAATAACCTCGTGCCACAGGAAAATCATCTTCGTGGAAGTATCTGCTTGGAACTTTGTCACATCATAATAAGGAGAAAAAGTGCTTTTGCTTACAATACACATCAAACAAACTTAATATCATTTTTTATTAATTTCTAATTAAAATTCAGAAACAAGTGAGGTAGATGTGTATAATAATACTCTGTCCCATAAATAGCTAATTTGCCGTAAAGAAAAACCAAGTTCATTTTGTGTTATTACATTATTATTTTATTCATATTCTGTCAAATCTTTTTTACTTCCTTGTATTATTAAATTAGCCCTTTGTATAAGCAAGATATATAAATTTAAAAATTATATACTTTTTTGTTTTTGTAATAAAGCTTGCTATGGATTAGGACAAAAAAAAATTAAAAAATGTTCATGCCAAATTACGGGTTAATACGTGCAATTTTATGATTCGTACAATAACAAATATTATATTTTTATTGTGAAATTAGTCATATTCATTGTTGTAATCAAATATTTCTTTGTTGTAATCAAAACTCTCTTTAAAAACTCTTTTTAAAAACTCCCTTTATGGTCGCTATATATCTTACTGTTTTGAAGTTAAAATTAATATTTTGTAATTTAGTTATTAAAAAAATATGTATAGTTTAATAATCGTACAAGGAAGTCGTGTGGTTTCCACATCAGATTTTTTTCTACGACATTCATAATAATTTAAAAAAATAAACTACAAATCAATAAATTGATTACGAAATGATTCTGTATCATAATGATAATCGGTATCGAAATGAAAAGAAAACTGTATCATAATAATAATCTGTATCGAAATGAAAATATGTATCATGAGTGTTACTCAAGTACTTACCAGAGATGTTTATGTATAACCTAGATACCTAACTTCGTATGTCTCAAACCACGTAAAAGTGAAGCCTCAAGGTCAAGAGGCGGCCATTTGTTAAAAAGGCAAATTATTAATGTACTATACGGTAAATATGAAATAAAACTCAGAATATGATTGATATATGATGGTTATCACAAATAAATTGTAATTAAATTGGTGAAATATTAAAATAAAACACAATACTTGTTCTTAAACATTATTTATTGATTAGAAAATAATATTAGTTTATTTAATTTATGTCTTTTGCTGACAATTTTATTCTGATTGGACCACTTTGCAATACTGTGCAATCTAATTTTTATATATAATATAAATTCTACAACTTCCTCACTAACTTCTTCATTAGGTGACTGTTGTTCACAAATGTGCTGATATGTATCAACTGAGTATAAAACATTATATGTTACCGTATTTGTTGTTTTTTTTTTTGTTTCTACTTAATAATAAAGTATAGGAGTAGAAAAAAATAGTTTTCTTTAATGTTTTAATACTGTACAATTTTATAAATTCGAACAAAAACTAGCAAGATAAGATAAAAATTTTGCAGATACTACGAGCTATAACAAACTTTAAACATACTTGCTTTCTGTGGAAAACAAAGCACTATGGCTGCGAGCGAAGCGTGTTTGTAAAATAATAGCGTCTCATGAGTTTTACAGTTGCTTTCTTTTTATCTTGAATAACTAGTACACATATTCAGTAATTCAGTTCCCTTGTCATTTTGTTCCTGCGTTGAAACTCTAATAACTTTAATATGGCTTATCATTTTACAAACTCAACGACAAGTTTGTACTTGCGCGTAAAATTTACTTTCAAAGGAAATTACAAAATGAAGTATGTATGTTTTTTTGATAGGAAAAAAGAAATCATACAAACATCAATATTAACTATTTATGTTTAGAGAATTTCAAAGTAAAACAAACATTAAAAATGTATTAGGAAAGGGTGCAGTCTTTTTTGGTCTGTGGTAACTGATTCAACTATACTTTATTCACAGAGGGGGGTTATATAAGTAGAATACATATTTAGTTTACTTTCGTTATATTTGCAGCATTCATTTACATAAAAATGGATTCTGGATTTCAAAAAGGCAATAGCAGAAGTCTTAAAATTAGGCAGAATTTGAACGTAGATGTTACCGGAATTAAAAACTCAAATATTTTACAAAAATAACTTTTTTTGAACATAGATAGTCCCTATCATATAGTTTTAAGGTTTAATGTTAATATAAATGTCCCATTTTCTAATTTGTTTAGTATAATGGAGGTACTTTATATTTAACATTTTACTTATTTAAACCTACATAGGTACTGAATGTAAATGGTGGACACTCATTCGATATTGTATTTATCGCTAATCAGAATACTTAACTGAGAATAATTGAATGATAGTAGTTCATGGCTAATGGAACTGAGTACTTACGGTGTAGTGAATAATCGTGTTTAAAATCATTGTTAAATTCATCATTGATTTTCTGTTTTGATGAAACAGCAGTGTTCTATATAATCTGTTTTTCCCGTTACTGAGTATTTATTCTTCAATATATAAGCCGTTAATTTCCCAATTACTTCAAACATTTAAATAATTTTTAGTATTTATTTCGTATATAATGCCTAATATGAAAAATGTTTCCAACAAAAGTTTTTAGAATACACATCCAACGATACCATACATGGCCCAGGTTCCCGTTTGAAATTCTGAAACTGAGTGTAGTTAAGCCTACTTCCGGTAAATTTCGGAAATCGAGACTACTTCCGTTAAATTCTTCAGATAGGATTATATTATGCTAGTTTTTTCCTGACCCTACCTCTAGGACGTTCTGAATATAAAGGCTGGGACGAATGATCTGACACATTCTGTACATTGATAAATAATACATATTGTAGCGCGCGGCAACCCGACGCGCCGCCACTGGTGGCATATTCTCGAGCGATGACGTAATCCCTTCTCCGGAATTACCCCGATGACGTAATCCCCCGGGGAATTACCCATACGCGTACTGACTGGTTAATTATATCCAGTTGAGTCGTTCTTTTGTGTTCGATGATGGTCGCGGCGGAAAGTTCCAGAAGGATAATGGGCTGTATAAATACCGTCGGGAGAACAGCCGAGGTAGTTTGATATAAATAAGCGTCGTGTCATTAATAGTCTGTAATATAGAAGCAACGAGCAATGAAGTCGGTGATATAAATAAATAGTCTACGAGTTGTTAACATAAATAAATGTAGTAAATAAAACGTTATAATATCATTAAATAAAAAATAAATAAATATATCATCACGGCATAATACCCATTGCTGGGTGTGCCAATCTGTTTCGTACACAGATTTCAGTAATGATGATGGCATGTTTATACCGTGTAAGCGTTTACCAGGTGTCAACTCACGGGCATCATTAAACATTTGTTTTGACAGTAGGTTAGTGAATTACAACTCAAACCTTTGCGTTACTATTTCAGGATGGAGTTTTTCTATTTTTTTTACGACAGAAATAATTTGTGTAAACAGCAATATCAGGTAAACAAAAAAGTCTATAATGGCATATTAGAAGAAATGAGGAAACAGAAAAATGGGCAAAGTTGTGACATAGGTTCCGGCAATTTTAACGGTTTCAAATGCGAAATAAACAAATACTAAACACGCGAGATATTACCTCATATCATTACTTAAACGAGACACGATATTGAAAGCAGCAGAATAAATAACTTCTTATTAGCTTTATTACAAATATAAATCTCAGATTTTTTTTCAGACATATATACAGGGTGTCCCTTAACTTGGTGCACAAACTTTAAGGGCATATAATACTGATCAAAATGAGTAAAAAAAGCTCAGTCAAAATGTGTCCGATCTTTAATAGTTTCCCAGATATAACGCAGTGAAAAATGAGTTTTTACGAGATTTACCTTTGCTATCTCGAAAACTATAAGAATTACGATTTTGATTAATTGAGACTTTTTGTTTACCTTTGAGAGGTAATCTTAGATGGCCTTTTGTTATTTTATAAAAATCAAAAGTGAAATGTTGTGGCGACCTTGGTCAATATTTAATTTTCATATAACTACGTAACTATAAGAAATTGAGAAAAATGTTTCATATAAAATTTAATTGTTTTTTATAGTCTTTTTACTGACAGACAAAATTTTATTCGATCGCTATCTTTGTCAGTTTTTCTTAGATTTTTCGCTTTTCTCGGAAACAGTTGAAGATCATTCCTATGTTGATGAAGCTTTTTTATTCATTTTGGTCAGTACTATATGCCCTTAAAGTTTTTGCTCGAAGTTAAGGGACACCCTGTATATGCTTGTTGAATGAAAAATATTTTGAAGTTTGGGGTTTAAATCTCCATCAAGCTAAACTTTGCATTGCTTTTTTTTTACTTTATAAATTAATTATGAATTTTATTAATAATACATTTTTTATAATATTCACTCGATCGTTAACATGTTTACACGAAAAGAAAAATAATTTAAATAATTTTTATAGGAAAAGCTTATTTCTAAATTATTGTAATTGGAAATAGTAGATATTGAAAAGGATAACAATATTTTATAAATAAAAATAATTGGTTTTAGAAATGACAAAATTGATTACAATAATCAAAACATTGATTGAATAAAAATGCATAATATTTTCTTTTGATCTAAATAAAACATGATTGGCATACAATGAAAATGTGTACGTATTGTATTTTTATTGTATTTATAAAGAAAAAGTATGTGGTATAGTTTAAATTCTTGCTTGTGACGATTACTACTTCCATTGAAATTAGTATTATATCGTGATAGAAACTTATTTGTAATTATTTAACTAATTCATCCATATTATAATTTCATAATAACTTTAACAAAATTCGAAATTAATTCATAAATAAAAAAAATGAACAGTTTAGCTTGATGGAGATTTGAACCTCAAACCTTCAAAAGATCTTTCATTCCACAGGCAGCCATGCTAACCATTTAGCTACAATGACACTTGATAATATTTTTATAATACAAAATAAAATATTGAAACAAATATTTATTGACAGTTATTTATAATTTTCTTTGATTTATGCAATGATAATAAAGTAATCCTGTATTAAATAGCGCACAGGAGGTAATGTACTACTATCATGTTCAATAGCATGCCTTAATACGCCTATGTCAAGGTTTGCTTGGGATATCCGGTATATATATCATGAGAGTTTTTCATTTTGAAATCACTGCTTATATACAGGTACAGCAGTTGAACAGTCGGCATTTTCTATTATAAGAAAATTATTCTTTTTGTTTCTAATACACATATGAAATAGCGTCTGCCGTGTGACTTAAATAGTTATTAGTATACCAGGACTTGAAAGTAGCTGTTTTCTGGCCGATGTTAAAAATTGCCGTCTGAACGTATTGAGATCTACAAAGAAACTTTCTGTAACCAAATGATGTTCGAACGTAGGAGAAATATGTATGTTGTATGTTGTAAATACATAAAATTTTCGTAAAAAAAAATCTCAATTCGGGATGACCCGAGATATTGTAGATGAGATAAAAAAAAACTCACAACAAGAATAGATGCGCTTGGTCTATTTAGAAGTAAGAATGTTGGAGTAGTATTTTGGGCTGCAAGACTACAAGCCCAAATTTTATCATACCGGTCTACACAAACCACAAATTTAATTTTTTAAGAGGAAATATATCATTCTACTATACATCTCGATGTCGATAGCTATCATTTGACATAAGAAAATTTCGATTTCCGAAAAATATTGCCAAATCAGCAAAAACATTATATATTTTATTGTCTTCTCGTAAGGCTTATTTTTTTGCTGTATTAATAAGTCTATATAGGAAATTACAGACAAAATTTGTATGAAATGAAGAAAATAAACATTTCATTATTAGTCGCTCTAAAAGAAAAATAGTTTCCGGTTTTATTCGCCATGAATAAATGAGAAAATTGAAAACCAATTTACTCATTTTATAGCTCAAATATTTCCCGTAGGTCAGATGTGAATAACTGAATAATAGTAGTTAATGGTTAATGGAACCGAGTACTTATAATTTAGTGAATAATCGTGTTTGAAACCATAACTTCATTATTGATTTTTTATTTTGATGAAACTGCAATGTTTTCAAGAATAATTAAATTAAAAAACTTGTATTTCCTACATTATTTTCAATTAAAAGATGCGATTCAATTACCTTTAAAACAATATAAACTCATTACTTATGTAATGAACATGATGTTTATGATGATAGAAAATTCCTTAATTAATATTCCTGAAAATTCATGAGTTATATATCATCTATTGCGATAGACTGTATAATTTTAGAATAAAACAAAAATAAAAACTGCATCTAATAAGTGCAAAATTATTGTTTACCTGAGTTTCGTTCGCGAGGAGAAGTAAAATAAAAGTTGTAATTTTTGGCTGCCATGAGAAATAGAACAAAAATATTGAACTGTTGTATTGTTTTAGTTGTCGGATGATATCTCTCATAAAATTTTAATAACGATTGATTCCATTAAATCATTTATCAATAATCATGGATACATTTACCATGTCACAAAAATATAATTAATTAAAAATTAATTTAATCAAATCAATAATTATTAAGTCTTTATGACATGTCATCTGTCAAACTCAAACATTACAACTGTTTACCATTTTTGTTCTATTTCTCATGGCAGTCTGTAAATAGCCAAAAATTACAACTTTTATTTTACCTCACTCTCCCAAACGAAACGCATGTAAATAGTAATATTTTCGCTTTATTGTATGCAGTTTTTAATTTCGAATATTTTTGTATTTACGCTTTTGTTCTAAAATTAATATAGTAAAAATTACTTATAGCAATATGGAAATTTTACTATTATATTTGCTAAGGTCCGGAAAAAATAGACATCCGGTATAACAGTATACTGAAACGGCCTTTGTGTAAGAATAAATGCAATATGATTAAGATTTCAAATGCACGACAGACTTAGCAGTTTACTTTGCCCGAACTTATCCTTTTCATTTAACTTAGACCATCTTATAACATCAGCTAGTAAAATGTTCGGATTTATTGTTAGGAACTGTAAACATTTCTCAAATATTGTTGCTTTGAGATCGTTATACTTTGCGTTTATACAATCCAAGCTAGATTACGCAATAATCATATGGTTTCCCATTGTTGAAATTCATATATTGAAACTCCGAAGGATACAGAGGAAAAGTCTAAAGTACCTTTGGTTTAACCATTTCCATAACTTCCCAGACCAATAAAAACGTACTGTTACAATACTTCAGACATTTAATATTGATTCCATTAGAAAAATCTCAATAAATTACTTAAAAAGTAATAAAATAACTAACACTATGATTAAATAATTATACACACTAATTTAAGAATACGAATATTATAAGACACTTAAACACTAAGATATTTATATCACTATATTTATTTATATTAGTAACTGTTTATTTATATCACCAAGTTCATTGCTCGTTGCTTGTATATATCAGACTATTTCTCCGCTGTTATTCAGACGGTATTTATACAGCCCAGTGTCCTTCTAGAATTCTCCGGCGCCACAGCGATACCGAGTACAAAAGAATTAGGTCACGGCGTAATTAACATGCGTCAACGTGCATGTGTTATTCCGTCGTCGGGGATTGCATCATCGCTCTGGTACATTCTTTCAGTGGCGGCGCACGTATACTCTTCTCTCAGGGGCGCACGTCACAATAAAAGTTATCAGCCAAACTTTCGCATACCTAGATTTTCTTCGCGATATAATCAATGCTTTTACCTTCCTGCTCATAACTCTTACATGCTTTATAAATCACCTATTTATGTAATATGTAATTTTTAAAATAATGTTTCTTCTGAAATTGATATATTCTATCTGTAATATTTAATATTTTTTGTTTATCTGTTTTTGTATCATTTACTTGTTTTGGGTTTTATATCTGTTGAAGTAATAAATTATTATTATTATTATTATTATTATTTTTAACACCGAAACTAAAGTGATATTAAGAATAAAAATATTGTATCAGTAATCAGTTATTGGTTTTAATATTTCTCATTACCTTCTCCAACTGAATATTGCCGAGATACGATGGTCTATTCTCATACTACGAATGTCATTTTGAAAATATTTTCCCATTCTTCCTGAAGTGTCAAACTGAGTCCATTTATTCATATATCAACGGTCTCCATCAATGAAGACCAATTTAGAGCGGGCTTCCATTTATATTCCTGTCCACACTATCACTGAAACTCCTCCAGGACTAACTTGACGGTTAAAGATTTACTCCGCAAATCGTTACCCTATTTGTTAAATGATCTAAATAACAAAAATTAAATGAAAATATAGGTGTAAGTGTTACTGGTGTTTCATTGTTTTATGTTTGATTATCCAACTTTGCTTCATCAACTACACGTCGTTTTTTCCAGAAATATCATTTCCAACATATTCTGCCATTGGACGATGAAGTTTCATTAGCAGCTAGTTGAAGTGATAAATTATTTATTTATTTATTTATTTATTGTGTAAGAGAATCAACACTACATGCATACCAGTCACAGTTCCTCGCAGATAAATTTTTACAGTACATTAGTGCTTATAATAATTAGTATACATAAAATGAATATAGGTATAGTTTGATTTTGTAATTCTAATTTCAAAACAATATTTGTTGGTTGTCATAAATGACGTTCAATTTGGAATAAGATATTTAGAATTGCCTGTTACTTTCACTAATCAAGAACACAGCGACATGCATTTGGTTTACGGAGAAGTGCGCCAAAATAATCGCCATTAATAAAAAGTGTCTTATCATGCTCCGCCTCTGACTTCAAACTTCCAAAAATGATAAGTGTTGTTGTATTCACTCAAACTATTGTGATTTTTAATTAATTCTTTATTCAAATATTCATAACATGTATAAATTGTACTTGAAATTTAAAAAAAAATTAATAACAGTGATAATTTAATAATAAATATAGAACTAGAACGTAACATTAAAAAATTTAATATTCAAGGATTGTAAAGATTTTTAAAGATTTTTAGAGACTTGATCAATTTTTAGGTTAAGTGAACGTGGAATATAACTCACCTCTTATTTTTTTTGTTGTCGAAACTCACAAATTTTTCAATTTTTAAAAAGAATTACTCCAAAAGTAAGTGTCTGGCTATTTTTTTTTTTAGTCTCATGCATAAATTGTCACGTAAACTGTCGTTAGGTGCTTTTTAAGCAAATCTGTTTCCCTTCAATATTTATGTAGTTTAATTATATTTTACAATCACAACAGAGCTCATTTATATACTTCCGTGTCCTATGGTATAGAACGAGATCGCAAACTTATTAAGATTTTTGCTTCAAGATTAATCAAAGCTTTTGTACTTATTAATTTCGCAAACCAAAACAATAATCGGTGCAAAATTGAAATTCAATGCAAAACGAGGAAATGTAGGTTGTTGAATTTTATGAGAAAAATTATTCCTGGTTCGGAGATTTTCTTATTTTCCATATTATGCGTTCTATCTGCATTGGAATTCTTATTTTGACTTTCAAACGAAACCGGGAACAATCATTGCCCCTATTCAAATGAGAATCCGACGAATTATTGTCAGATTTATGTGTTGTTGAGGGGTGCTACTTTTCATTTTCTTAAAGCGAAAGTACTAACGACAACGATAAACCTGTGTACACGATGAGCATCTTACGATAAACAGTTTTAAACATTCTAACAGTCTCATTTACATTTTTTCAAGTTTAAGGCGGACTCTATCACCCCGACGACTGCTGCATTCCAAATGAAGCAGATGATTCAAGGAAAATTCCTTCCCTATAATATTTGTTAGGTCTTTACGTAATGCTAACAGTTGCAGAACTCTCAGAACTATTTTCAAAAAAGATTTTTCAATTCCACTTGAAACGAAAACCAGGAAAAGTCAGCTAGCTAACGTTTACTTTCCAGTAAACTTATTGAAACTTATTTTATGAATCATATATTTATTTCAATATTTTCCTTTCATGTCCAAAGCCTCAATTTAAAAATAAAACTGCGGTTTTTCAAATACAAATATAATATAGTATAAAACCCAATAAAATGACTACGTAAAAGTATGTAAATAACTTCAAAGAAATATTTCCGATAATTTCTTTTTACGCTAGAAAAATACGCATTGTCAACCATGAAATAGTTGGTAAAATGGAAAATCATTTTCTCCTTGGACACTTCATGTTTATCGATTTTATGAAAACATATTTAAAATAGAGTAAGTAAGTTTCTTCAAATATCCGGGAAGATGAGTAAATTGAAATGAAAACTGAATTAGAAGCAGAATTGCACAGGGAAAGGTAGCATACATTAAAATACAGTATCACGGGTACAAACTTAAGGATATACCAACTGAGTAAAATAAGTTTACTCAAAATGGGTCCGATCTTTAATAGTTTTCGAGATATATTTTAGGTCATCTTAGATGTGCTTTTGTTTAAAATTTGTGGTGACTTTGACCAATATTTAATTTTCAAATACCTTCTTAACTATTAAATATTAATAAAAATGTTTCATATGATATTTTATTGTATATTTATATTCCATTTACTGGTATAGACAATTTAGTTCTATTGCTATCCTTGCCAGTTTTTTTCGAATGCAAAATGGTCCCTTTTTCGGAAACAGTTGAAGATTAGACCTATTTTGATTAAGTTTTTTATTAATTTTGGTCAGTACTATATGCTTGTAAAAAATTTACCGGAAGTTATAAAACACCCTATATGCCTATATTTTCAGTAGGCTACGAATAAAAAAAAATTAACTTAAATTAAAACGAAATATAAATATTTGTTAATAACTTGATAAATAGTGTTAAAACCATTAAATAGTGAATTATGCACTAAATAATTCAAATTGACAGATAGCAGTTTTTGTGTTTCATACAACATAGCCTACTGAAATGCGGATTGTGCTATTGGCTCTGGCGGAGTATCAAATATTTCTTCGTCAGCATCACTAATAATCTTATTTTCGCTAATTTCCTTTCTTTTTGAAGAACTAGGTTACAAAAATGTCACAATAAATTCGGGTAATAACAAAAAACCAAACAAACAACAACAAATTTAGCGAACTGTGATCTTGTATTTTGATTATTCTTGTAAAATTTGTTTTAAATTTGTTCAATTGAAGAATGTGGTATTATAAAACGTTTTTTTTTATTATTACTTTATTAATAACCCTTCAACAGGATTTTAAAAACCTGAAACTTCAGTATTATAATGGTCAAATTTATATCAAAATCATAATACTAATACATTTTGGTACGACTATTCACTAGTCCTAAAGAAAAGTAACCGTTTGACATTTGAAGAGTATTGACATGTATGAGTGGGAAAATGTACTCTCTCGATATATTGGAAGCAGTTAATAAAAAGTAATGTCCCATAAGTTTGAAAATATTTAGGTCAATGTGTCTCGTTAATATTAGTTACATTTGTGAAATGAAATCAATAATACCCTTTTCCTTCAGTACAATGTAGATATGGAAGAGAGGCCTATATATTTCGCAGTGACCGGCAAATCTCAAATCTGAATGCACATTTGGGTCGTTGACATATATAGTATAGATGGCACGATTGTCACGTTGTAATCGTCCTAGATCTCAAGGGACCGTAATTCACATTCAGATTAGAGTGGCCATGCATATCTAGCAGAATATTATTGCGAGAAATAAAATCGCATCCTCGTATCTACGAAACGTCAGTAGTCAGCATACAAGCCAGCCTTTCCTTTACAGTACGTACAGCAAATATGTCATACAGTTATTGAGTTAGCTTTTCCGGTCACATAACAAATAAAAATATGTAAAACACACCAGACTTTAATGGAAGATGTAAACTCAAAATGAAAATACCACTCTCAACGGAAAACTGTTATGAAATGCTATTATAATCATAAATAGACAATTGCACATGCGAGTTCTACCAGTATTGTTCAGTTCAAAGAATGTGCATTCTATACAGATAATTTCATTTTATTTTAAATTTAATATCGCTCGTAATTAAAAGGACTTTATTTGAATGTGAAATATGACTCAATCAACTTAAATCAGTAAGTTCTTCAATAACAAGATGGCAATTAAATTTTATGGAATATTATTATGTAACAAAGTGGTTAATTTTTAACAACTGGTTAATTTTTTTATCCAATATATACTAATTTGGCAACTAAAAATCTAATGTTTTGTTATATATCAAAATACTTGATTGGTTAATTTTTTAACCAGTTGTTAAAAATTAACCACTCTATTACAGAATAGGCCTGATTATGCGTTTTTTTTTCTTAACTGGCCAGCGCGATCACCCGACTTAACCCCGTATAACTTTTTTTGTGGGGCCGTTTGAGGAATATTGTTAGCAAGGAATTTGAGAGTATTGAAGAAATGAAGAATGCAATATTCAATGAGGGCTTCAATAATAGAATAGGATATTGTTTAGCACAAAATGGTTAACTATTTGAACATTTAATTTAAATATAATATTGATTTCAGTTTTGTTTATTTTATTAGTTAAGGATATTCTGTTATTATCTAATTATTCATGGCCGTGTGTCTGAGTGTCTGGTCGCGAATCTGGGGACCCGGGTTCAATCCCGACCGACGCCAAAAATTACTTCGAATTTTAATAACACAAAATTGACCCCTGTGGTGCACTCTCCACACCAGCAATGGGTGCCCGTAAGGTGACGTCTGGTAAGCGCCCGCACGGTACAAATATTTCATCATTACCGATATCTGTGTACAAAGCAGGTTGGCACACCCAGCAATGGGTAATATACCGTGATGATATATTTATTTATTTATTTTATCTAATTATTCAACAAATTCTTCATTATTGTGTTCATTTTTGTTTATTTAATTAAATTTGTTATTGAAACGATATTCTAAAATAATAAACTTTTTTTGACATTTAAGATGTCATACAATTGTATGCAATTTTGTTTGAGTTTCATGGCTATCGCTATTAATAATTTTCAAAAAAAATAATTGATTTTCTCTGTTATAGAATATCAAGAATAAAATCTGGTTGCTAATTTAGATGCAGAATTTTAAGCTCTACAACTTTTATTTGAATCTTTTTTGCCTAAAATAATTTGGGGACTTTTGCATGTTAAACGCCTATGGCCCGTTTTTTTAATTAACACACTGTATATGTTATAGTTAATCAGTCGAACCTTTAATTGGTCAACTATTGGCTAGCCAAATATTACAAATAAATAAATAAAATAAATAAAAAACTTGTATTTCGCACAGTATTTTGCGCACTAAGCTACAGAACAAACAAAAAATTGCGTTTTAAATTTGGAAATGTTTACAGCATCAATAAATGGATGAAACTTAATAATTTTTGTATTAAAATTATGTACCAAGAAATTAGAAAATAATAATAATAAATGTGTCAAAACTTCAACTGTTAAAGAATTTAATTTTTTTAATGCTTTTGAAATAGTGAATCATGTTTTTTTAATATTATAATTTATTTGTAAAAAAGTATTTATGTGCACCTAATACACTAAACATACATTTCGCGCACATGGTACACAACTATTAATTTTCTTTTTTTAACAAATTATTTTGTAATGAAACATTATCATAGTTGAATTACAATCAATGTACTTTAGGGTAAAACTGATACGCAAATCGTATTTTTTAATAAGCCGTTGCCTTGGAATATAATGCTAGTAAGTTATGATGACATGTATAAAATTTCGAATATGCGAAATAATACACTACTATGTATAAAAAACTAAAACTTGAAATATGTAAATAAATAACATGAAACCATATCTTCTAACATTATTTGTTTATAGCAATTCATTGTTTATATGAATATGAAATCTAATATTGTTTGAAATTTTAAAAGAAAGAAAAGGTAAACAATGACAAAAATAAGATAAAATATTCAGTTTTATTGTGTTTTATTAAACGAGGGAAAAAATACAAGCCTATTTATGTTTACAAATCAACAGGTGCCTATTTTTGCTCATATTTTGCGACGGTAATGCTGATAATTAAAATCTTGAAGCACTCAGTCTCTTATATCTTTTGTGACCTACATAATTATAGATCACGATGAGTAGACTATGTTTGGTTTTGCCGCTGCAGTTAAGTGCATAATGCATTTGTGAGCACTGAGCAACTGAGTCGCATTTGCAGAAGATGCCCACAATCTGCGGAATATGTTGGGTTGAAATCAACATGCTATAGGTCCCTTACAGTGGCAGTGAATGTAAACTAACAACCCGCATTCCTCAAGTCAAGCAAATATTTTCAAAGAAACAGGTGTATTTTCAGCTCCATACCTCCGCATAAAAGGACCAAAATGTTATTTCTCAAAGAGCAATGCCAGCTGGTGTATTCACATAGTAAATGCCTCTGGCTTCATGACAATATCAGATATGTCACTTTTTCAAATATTTCAGCAGATCAAATTTAAAGTTTGTCAGTTTATAAAAATTAAGTTTCTAAATTCCTTTCTGCAAATTTTGACAATTGGTAAAAGTAGAAATACAAAACGATTAATAATGATAATTACAGTATTTTGTTATTTGATTTTTTCTAAGGCCTTTAAATTAACATGTCTCCTTTCAACTTGGAATATTTTATATCATTGACATATAGGGAGAACATGAGATTTCGTGACATAGACGTTCAACAAGGGAAAACAGTTTTTCCAAATATTATCTGTCTCGATGTATGAACTTTTAGGACAACGCGGTTTCAAAATATAAAATCAGCATTAAATTTTCTTTCTTATTATGTATTACCTATATGATTTTAGCAAATGAGTGGTTCACGAATAATGAATGAAACAAAATAGAATTCTAAAGATATTTCTTTAATATTTTGAACAGTTCCAAATTCCTCATATTTCATCCACTACACCGTCACTGTACCGCGGTTTGAATTCGTCATGAATTTTTCTTTCCTATCATTCATTTGCACGATTGTTAAGGAGCGGTTAATAGGTTTAAAGATGTTCAATATATTACAGGAATTTCTTTGAAATTCCATAGTTTTATTCGTGAACCACTCAATTGCTAAAATCATATAATATATAATAAGACAGAGAATTTCATGCTGAATTTATATTTGAAACTGCGTTGTCCTATTTTTAACCGTTTGAGTGTGGTGAATGTAAAAAGAGTAATGAGCCGATTTAAATCTGTGTTTATAATTCGCAAATATACAATTAAAATTTTGTTGGAAACTATTGACAAATATATTGCACAATGAGTGCCCGTGAGGTGACGCCTGATAAATGCCCACACGGTACAAATATGTCATCATCGTTAACGAAATCTGTGTATAAAGCAGATTGGCACACCCAGCATTGGGTAATATGCCGTGATGATAATTTTTTTTTTGTATTATAAGCAATTATTTAAATTATAACGGAGACATAGAAATCTATTATCCACTAAATCATCGATAATTTACTTTATTCGATGCCACGACGAGTGCAATCTATTATAAATAATTATTAAAGTATTAAATATGTAATATTGTTTATTTTTTGTTTAAATTAAGTTACTTTCATAAATTGTAGTCCTGGTTATTTTTTTTATTGAAGTAAATATAAGATTTTTATACAGTCGCTCTATTTTTGTCGTACCTCACATCTGTTTTCAATACTTAATTTAGTACGATACTATTGAATTACTTATTTAAGGTGTATAAGGTTTTATAAATATGTCACTTTCATATTATATAAGAAGTTTGAAAATATATTGAATATTTAAAATATGGGGGAGTATTTTTATTAGTTCGTACGAATTCGCTCTATTTATGTCCGATACTGTACATATTACTTGGTCTCACAGTTTACTACACATTTATTTTCTGAAATATTCGCATACTAAATTTAATTTTAGTACATCTTTAAATTACGTTTGCTCTGGTGCCAAAAGCATAAATTTATAAATTTTGTCACTTTTATTCCATAAATTTTTATATATGTATAATAAATTACGGCACAAGTAATATTTGATAAAAACTGTTTCCTATGTTAAACGCCTATGCCACGGATTCTCGTGTTCACCTGTATATCGTGTAACATACACTGACTATTTATATAAATTTTAAATAAATATATTACTCGAAATCTCAGTCATTTAGTCATATAAAAACCGAAATTACGGTATAAACTTATACCTTCATCAGGTTAAATAAGATGTTACAGATTTGTAAACATAAATTCATGTACACAAAGATATATTCAGTTAAACATTCAGTTCAATAAATATACAAAATAATCGCAAAAATCATACGCACATGTGTTCGCTCTTAAAATCGACAACAGAATTTAATTCATTTTATAGAAATTGACAACCAGTCGTCTGTGAATAATAAAATTTTACTATGACAGATGTTACATCGTTTACAAAACAAGATTAAGAATAACAGAGGGTCCAAATTAGAACCTTGATGGACCCCATATATTTTTTGATATTTCTCTTCTATGTAGTGCAACTAGAAATATCAAATAATAACGATTTTATTAAGATTAGTCAGAAATGCCAAATGTGTTGAGTTTTTTAAAAATAATAAAATGATTAATACTACTGAAAGCTTTGGCAAACTCTGTATAACAAAAAGAGAATAGAAACGCAATAAATTACTGAAAATACATAAAAGTAGCATAAATTAAAAGTGGATAAAACAATTTCACTAATTTTGTAGGATACAATATTTATTATTTATATGTTAGCGACCTAAATTGTGGAAAACCATATAGCATTTTTTTGATATTTGATTGTGAAAATTACGTTTCAACGTTTCATTTGAATAAAATATTTATGAAATTTGAGTGTAATTAAAGGTTTATTAGATACACGTTTTTGTCACGATACACAATTCATAATGGGTTATTCATTGCTATAAATGAATAAAATTCAATGTATCGCACGTCACATTTATACGGTTAATTCTGGTTTTTTAAATTTACTCGTATATTATATGGCTTAAACGAATTCATTAAAAATACATTGAAAAATATTTAAAGTAAATTTAAATAGGGGCCATATTGGAATTTTACATGATTAATTTTTTTTACAGGATGAATATGTGTATCCGTGAAATAGGCGTTTAACCCTTTCGCGACGACTGTATTTTAAAAAAAAATTACTCTGAAAAGACTATTCATATATGTCCCATTGAAAATTGAAAAAAATATTTAGGCTACAAATGCATTTAAATTACATTGCGAGCTGTCCCAATCGTACATGTAGGTCTAGTTTTAATATTTACGGTGTTTGAGTCAACATTTTTCTGGAGGTTAGTAGAATACTACGGTATTTGTCTGCGTACCTACATGTGCAATGCAAGAATTCAGATGTGTTTCTATGTGGGAGTTGATTGAAATTCGCCATTTTATTTTATAAATTAATGTAATATGGATTGTTAAGTGATATAACATATTTTTATTATATTTGTATACGAAATTTCATGGAAATGCGCAGTTTTGTGATTTCGGGACACCAGTGTCCCAATAGTATTTGAAGTCGGTTAATTTTATCATGATTATATAATTTTGTCCCGTGTCTAATAATGACCTTTTATTGCAGTAAACGCGCTTTGACAAAAAAGAAATTTGAGGAATTAGCGAACAATTTATCCGATGTAGAGTCTGTACATCAACCCTACGAAGATAGTGGATCAGAATATGAAGTATAAGATACTTTGATATTTTTATAATATCTAGTCATTATAATAAAACCGAAGCCATATTTTTTTTCTCATTTTGATTCCTGTGACATCATTGTACTACTGGGACATATATGTCCCATGGCAAATTATATTATATAAAAATAATAATAAAAACTGCAATATAAAAAAATCGTCTTTTCGGGTATCAAGTTTTCATGGGACATATATCACCCATTAGTCGCGAAAGGGTTAAACAAGGAAAAACAGTTTTTTAAATATCATCTGTCCAGCAAATATTTAAAGCGGTGTTTTATTTATAGAGATTTGGAGAATGAAATTCTGAATTTTAGTGAACCAATTTTTTTAATTTATGCTTTTGCTGCCTGAGAAAACTTAATTTAAATTCATGATAAAAATGGATTTAGTATGCGATTATTTAAAAAAAAGATAAACGTCGAGTAAACTGTCAAATCAAACGAGTAATATTGTGAAAATACGAAATAATGAGCACTCGAAATATTTCATCTTTGCTATTGTAGCTAGTGGTCGGCATTCGGCCGACGCAACGGATAAACTCTCTTCGTTCGCTACAAAGAGTTCTTTACCGCATAAAAGCCGTTCACAAATTACTTTAAGGTCGGGTTTATACCTCGAATACATATCCTAGACTGAAGACAGAGTTTACTGTTTGCCGCCATCCGCCAACACACTAACCCCAAAATAACGTTAACGTTTCAAGTGATTCTTTCTGTTATTCACTGAAAATCATTTTCCAGTAACTTCAAATGCTTCTACCGCAATTGCGGAAAACTTCGATGCTTTCATGTTCATTTCAAAACTTCATTCCACGAAACAGTATGATCGATCTGATAAGAGCTAAATTTTGAAAGGGATTGTATTGATTTCATTCGAGAAATGACAATAAGTTTGTGAGCAGTGTGAGGAAATTGGACAACATTTGCTCGAACATAGCACCATGTACAATAATTAAATCGGGATAGAATAATACTCAAGCTTATATTGAGAGTGAGACCCGAATTTCAACGTATATTGGTTTTACAGCCCCAATTAGTAATATTATAGGATATCAACATTTTTTTTACGGAAAATTCAAATTGTAATAGGTAGTCACAGTTGTTTTGTTTTTAATATATATTATTAAAAATTTATAATTAAAAATACTCTAAATTTTTGTCTTGAAATTATGCTTAACCTTTCGACTGCAAGTATTAAATACAGGGTGTCCCATAACTTCATTAAAATACTGGAGATTAATGCAAGTTGTATAATGGAATCTAATTATTATAAACAATGGTGCTTTCTCAATAATAGCTTTGATATTCTAATTTTATTTACTTTAAACATTACACAGGTACCACCATCAATATACTGTCACAATTCAAAATATTTGTCTTCTTCCTCTATTTTCTATTTCCCGCTCTAACCCACATTATTTTTTTGGAGTTGTAAGTAGGTAAAGTAGAAAAGATGGAGCAGGTGTCGAACTTGTAAAAATTTAGTCTTTGTTAATTATTACCTATTTAGGAATTAGTTGTGTTGTGCACGGGGATTGTGAGAATTTAACGCTCGTACTATGCGTGTCGAAGTGTCTCCAGTGTCGGGCTAAGAATTATTACCTTATGATTGTGGGTCAATTTTTGTATCGTTCAAGTGAATTTTGGAGTGTTTCCCGTCATATCACCAGTTGGGTGGATATTATTGTTACGTTCATTGCCCGATTTTTTCCTGAACTTGGTTGCTGTTGCCATCGCCTGCACCGAGTCATCGCCCCTATACCCATTTGGGGGCCCTTCAAGTAGCTGCTGAAGACCACTATCACACCAATCCTACGTCCCTGACGACGTCGACTACTGCACGTCCCGGCGTAACCAGCTAAGTACCCCGCAAAGACATTTTTGTCCAATTTTCATACCACGTGTTGTCTGGAAAAGACTATTTTTCAGTGCGCATATCGATGCCATGATATTTTCTGAATAATATCATATCTTATGTAATTAGTTTGTATAATTGTAGTATCATTTTGAGAAATTGTGGATATTATCTGAGTGTTCACGATTGCCGAGAAATTTTGTACCGCCGCCTATGTTTTTGGCTGGAGTTAACCGCGCCCGTTAGAATCTTGTACAAGTTTATACACAATTATTCAGTATTGGAATATTTATTTCAAATCTTTTATGAGCGGAGATCTCCCAAATATTGAAGGTTATTTTTATTTATGTCCTGTACCTTGCTGTAATATAAGCTCGATGACTGTAATATGTAATTATTGGGTCACGTGGCTGTATGCTTCAAATGACTCTGTGGTACTTTCCACGACAGTTTTGAAATTTCGTGAAATGATGTTAGGTAAACTATCTCAATGGTAAAGATATACTGCCATTACTGATATTTATTTATAATATTTAAATATTAATAATAAAAAATATGTTTTTTTTAATTATTTAAGTAGTTACGTACCCTACTCTATCTGCTATTTATAGGATTTATGAAGAAATAGATTTATAATTTAATAAAATGTTTTTGTACGAATGTAGAACATAGGAATTATTTAGTAGTGAATGCAGCTTTATTTTGCTTCACATTTTCACTAAAAGTTAAGTCTGTGTCTTACTTTATTATATTTATTCTTTTCTTCATAAAGCTAGTATTGTCAAAGATGTTCTACTATATTAAAGTGGCAAATGCCACTATAATGTCACACTGTGAGAAATAATTTTCCTTCTCCTTTTACACAAGGCAACAGAGAAATATAATGAATAAAAGACTTAGCAGTAGAAGACGGCGTGACTGAGTACGAAAAGCCCCTACACTGTACGATGTAATGTATGGACTCGTGGCGGTAGCATCGCCATCGCGCCATCGTGCGGCGTTGGCACCTCTCCGGATTTCGGCTCAAGTCTGCGGATTTAATACTTGATCTCTGGTCTCCTGTTTTACATAGTAAATATCCGAATCTGTATACATTTACTCCTGAATTTGTATTATGTTAAAATAACCAATCATAAAATTAACAATAATTTATTCTTTAGAATATACTTCTCATTATTTATGTTTAGATTTAAATATTACATATCGATGAATATTAACCAAAAAAATATCATAAAAAATTAAAATATTTAAATATTCTTGCATTTATTTATCATTTTAAATACTCCGAAAAATAATTATAAAAAATTACAAAATATAAAATATTAGTATTTTTTAAATCGAATAATTATTCGTGGTTTCAAAAAAAATAATTATAAAAAATTTGGGGAAGGGATATTTTTATTATTAATAGCTTTTAATTTACCCTTTCGGGTGTCGAGATTATTATTACGTCTTTTTATTCAATATTATTTATAAAGGCCTTCCATTCATTTTTGTTTCTTGCTTTTCTTTTCGCTTCTTGACTACTAATTTGGTTTCTAACTAGTATTTTTTCAATTTGATTCTCCCATCTCTTTTTTGGTCTTCCTCTTTTCTTCATTCGTCTTATTCTTGCTTTCCACACTAGTTTTGTTTGTTTGTTTTCAGGCATTCTTGTTAAATGTACATACCATGCTAATTGTTTTTGCTCTATTACTTTATGAATGCTTTCTATTTGTAAACTATTCCTTATGTGTTCGTTTTTCAATTTATCCAGTCTCGTAACTCCTTCAACTTTCCTGCTTGTACTTTACTTTTTATTCTTTGTTTCGCTATCTATGATTCGCTACCGTAGATTAGTATGGGTCTGTGTACTGTTTTGTATAATGTTATTTTTGTCTTCTTTGATATGTGCTTGTTATTCAATATTAGTTTATTGATGGCGTGGTAGTTTTTATATGATTGTTGGATGGAAAGGATATGTGACAACATAATCAGCGTCGCGATTATGTTGTGGTAGGTTATAACATGGCGACAGTCGGCTTTTACTATCTCTTTCCCTTCTAGTCTATCCGTCTTCTTCCACGATCCTACCATGATGTCCTCATATATCCCTTCACAAAACATTAAATTGCTAATAATAATATTATTACAAACTAATGTTTAGTTTTTATTATTATAATGAGAAGCTATAGTGGTTAGTTTTTATATATTATGACTTACACATTGCAATTCGATTATGGTCACAAACCCCATTCGGTAGACATTTTCATCGATAATGATTCATCCTTGATTAACTACAATTATGAGGGTCAATTTTAAACAGTAAATAGGAAGAGCATACCATAATCAATAAATAAACTTGCCCAGTAAAATCTGTTAAATGACCCCTAGGTGCTGAATTTAACTTGTAACTTTAATTTAAAAATCGAATTTTTGACAATACAAAGTACAAACGATAGGCATTTCTTTGTAATTTTGTTTCATTTTCATAGATATCACTACAAATGAGCAATATTTATAAAATTGCAAATCCGATTTTACAAGTTACTAAACGTGCAAGTAAACATTTTTGTTTAAAATTAATTGTGAAGTTTTGCGCAAGGAGAAACTGATTTTCCATGTTTAACGCCTAAGGCTTGCTTTTTAATTAATATATTATATATTAAAGTAAGTCAAGTAAATAATCATTGGGTTACATTTTTAAACCCAGAATTAATAAAAAAAGAGTAACAAAATTTTACTTATTCATTACCTAAAATTTTAGTTTTTAACATTGTGAAAAGTACATAGTTTTTGATTAACTAATATAATTTTGGAAACACGATGTCTAAAAGTTTAGCATGATAAATATACACAAGTTTAATTTGGGAAAGTACTCGTACTTTTCAATACAGTTCATGAACATACACAGTTTGCCATAATCGATGATGATTGATGAACTGTTGGTGAAATTGTGTAATTCGAAAACAAACAGCTCCAGTTTTGATGCTGATACTCCTTCTTCAAATACCCGAACACTCACAAACGTAACTAAAGTTCCAGAACCTTTTTCTTTTTCCTATCCACATCGTTTAACGATCTGAATTTAATTCACTCCAATAATAAATTTTACACGTAAGAGGAAACCTGCGATTTGTGATACGATTTCTTATATTTGTTCCCAGGCTATACATAAATTCTAGATTCAGGGTGTAGAAATAAAATATTTTTATGCTGTAATTTCAGACGAGAGAGGGATAACAGTAACTAATTTTCTGATTTAAATTTAAAACCTCTCCGTTTTATAGTAACACTTTATAAAAACTTGACACTTTTGCCTCTAATTAGTACATCTAAAGTAGGACTATACTTACCCCAATTTTTCTTCTTAAATTGCAATTAATTTGCGCGTTGTATAAAAATTTCTGAGTAAAATTATTTAAATTTTTACATAGGAGTTTTTGTTTTCGTGAAATTATTTTCATATGCAGTTATTAAATTATTATTTGTTTTCCATCTGGCATTAATTCATATAAATATTGACGCAAATGTCACTAAAGAAAATAAATTATTTTTCGATATTTATCCTATACCTACATTATTTCATTTTAAACACATTACAAATATGAATATATTAGCTTATATTAATATAATCCTGGATTTTTACTTTTTATGTACATATTTCATAATTCAAAATTTTATATTTTGTAGACACGGTGATCAAGTAGGACTTTATTTGGAATTTATTTGTAGGGTAATGTATCGTAAAATGTAAAATAATAAAATAACAATCAACAAATAAATATATTCAGGCCTTATTATCCATTTGTGGATATGCTAATATGCTTTTATTTACAAATTTCAATACAGATGATCGTCTATTAATAAACCAGCATATATCTCATTTAATATTAAGTACTTTTAGCTATATTACATAAAGTATATTAGATTATATTAATCCCTCTACATAATTGCGGTATTGCGGAAGTAGCTCAAAATAATTACTTCCGTTTTTCCAGTAATTGATAGCAACTTTTATTTTTCGAAACATCCGATATCTATCAAATTCAAAAAGTACATTAAATTTACTACCCAATTATAAAAAATAATCATGTTACAATATCCCGGTGTCTACTAGTTTATGGTACATAAGAAATACGATGGTACAATTTTAATATTCCTATAATTTCGTAATTAGTTTTATAACAAGTATGTAAAAAAAATTCAGGATTTTTTAATTGCATTTAATATTATTGTTTAGATGCTTTTCGTTCGTGGGTGAGAGGAAAGTATTTTTTTAAACTATTAATAGCCTGCCATGAGAAATAATACAAAAATGTAATCATTGATACATTTACTATCTTAGAAAAAAAAAAATTGGATAATTAAAAATTAATTTAATATAATCAATACCTAATTATTAAAACTTTTATGACCGATATCATCTGTAAAATTCAAACAATACAACTGGTTTATCATTTTTATTCTATTTCTCAAGGTAGCATGCAAATACAGTAGAGCGTCAATAATCCGGATTAATTGGGACCGGCCTCCATCCGGGTTTTTGACGTGTCCGGATTTTCGAAATGAACCAATAAAATACTTTTGTGTGTGTTTCTTCCTTCTAATAAATTATGTGTAAGTTTATCAAACAAAATAAGTAATTGCGAAGATTTTCTTCCTTGTTAGTAATAACAACTCTGAGGATATAATTTTGCTTTTGCAAATTGTTCAACATTACCCGAAGAAAGCCGTTTGTTTATCATTGCTCTGAAGTAAATATGTTACTCGCACATACAACATACAAGATACGTTGTGCAAATATTTCCTAACTTTTCTGATCTTTCTCTTTTCTTCCATTTTCTATAACAAAGTGTTATCGACAAACTAGAATGTTACAAAAACGCCTATTTCAAGTTTGGATGTCAAATAAAAATGACAAACGTTTATATAGTTTTATTTCCTTCTATTTTACATACAAATACTTTTCGTATTTATGACAGTTAGGTTATTTTGAAATCTTGTTTCTAGTAAAACAATATACGAGAATATGAAGCAATGTACAGTTAAGTAGTAAAAAAATAAGAAAAATATCCGTTATATATACGTCAAAAATTAGGTATGAAAATGTCGTAATTCACCGCAAAAATAGCTATAGCCATGGAATTGAAACAAAAAATTAACAAATGTTAACGATTTATCTGTCAAGCTAGGTTAATTTAATTTCATTATTATCTGTAAAATCTGTTCACGTGAACAAATACCAATTAACTTAACAGATAATTGGTAATTGAAACAGAAATAATATCTAATAAAAATTAATTACTCTAACGTGACAGATAAATCGTTAGACATTTGTTATGTATTTTGTCTCAATTCCATGGCTATTCCTAATTTTTAGGTGATTTTCGACATTTTCATACCCAGTTTCTGCCGTTACAAGGCACACAAAATTAATGTTGCTTATTGATTCAGATGCAGAATTTTATGCTCTACATTTGAAGTATTTTTACCTAACATAATTAGCGAAGCAGGAAATTAAGAAAGTATGATTTTACATGTTAAGTTCCGGGATCGCGGTCACCACCTATATATATTTATATATATATATATATATATATATATATATATATATATATATATATATATATATATATATAAATAGCGGGCCACAGGCGTCATGGAAAAACAGAATTTCTTTGCGCAAAAGTGGCCTATAAATTTTGAACACACCGAATTATAAATTATATAAAAGTTTTTTTTTTATAAAGTTGGCCATGAAAAGGAAATAAAATACTGAACAAATGTAATGATATTTTATTTGTCAAGAACATTCTGTTTGAATTATAATTATTACAAGTAGATAATTATTATCCACATAAAGAAAAGATATAAATTATATTTTATAATTTCTGACAGCTAACATGTCATTACATTTTTGATTTTATTTCAATTTGATGACTAACACTATGAAGAAGTAACATTTATAAAATTTTAAATTTGAATTACTCAGTTACAAAACATGCAAAATAAATGTGATTATTGAATTAAATTCAGAATTTAATTTTTTATATTATTATTTAAAATGAACACGTTTGAACAAGGAAAAACTGTTTTCCCATTTTAAACGCCTGTAGCCCGCTTTTTATGTTACACCTGTTATAAAACAGCTTTCATTCGTCGTGGTATAGATTTAAATAAATAATGCATTCTGTAGAATTATTAATATTAGTCATTCTAATTTTTTGTTATTGATTTTCCACAGATTTTTGGCAAATTGTTTACTATAAAAACAAAATTTATATAAATATTATGCAGTAAAAAATGACAAGAGCAAATTCATTGCACATTTATATTTATACTAAACACTCCCGTTGTCATTAATTGATAGGTAACCTGAATTAATTCACCAACATACGATATATTTACAAATTATACACGTATATGTGCTTTCATATAATAGATGAAATAAATTTCAAATATGGATGACTAAAATAATATTTTAAACATTTCATACAACTTAATAGGTAATAATAAATGATTATTAATTTCAATATATGTAAATCAAATTATTCACAGCTATTAAATGTTATAACACAAACATAATATTAACACGAACAAATGAATAACGTGTTAAATTAAATTTTCGCTATAATTCTAATGTCCAGTAACTACTTGAAAATTAATCATGAAATATTAAATTATCAATATTTACAATCAATATTCTAGTTTATAATTTAATAATTTTATTACATTTCAAATTTAATGACATTCTATGTTCTATTCACATCTCAGAAATTAAAGCCTTAATCAAGGTGTTTTACAATTTATGGTGCATAAATTGTTAACGGATAATACAATATTTGATATACTGATTTTATAACAAAAATATTTTTTTCTAATTATATAGGTTATGTTTCTATTAGAGAGAAAAGTATAAGACTACTACTACCAGAGACCTGAAGCTGAACTCGAACCTGAACCAAAAACCATAATTACCCCGATTTTTTTGTGAACCTAAACCCGAACCAAACCTTTATTTGTCAAGGTCAATAAACCTGAACTGAATTTAAACCATTTTAAATTTACATTCGGTTCAGATATGCTAAATATAATTAAAAATTATGAATTCAAATTAAATTATTATGATGATTTTTAAAATAATAAATATTACTGTGTTCCTGTGATTGTGTGCTGAATCGAAATTCGAACCCTAATCCAAAACCGAAGAACCGTTATAATTTTCTTTTTCTTGAATCGAAACTCTGAACAGACATTTATTTCTTGAACCTGAACCGAACCTGAACCGTAAATACGTTTCGGTTCAGGTCCCTCACTACTACAAAAAATATTTTTCGAAATTTGCAAAACTAAGTGTAGTTAACAATAACGTAACATATGCAACTAATATAATTAAATTTACATTACGAATTATTCGAAAAACTGAACTTATTTTGTGTTTAAAAAAAATTTTTTTTTTAATACTGGAGCTTAAAGATGTACCATATTCATAGGCGCCGACTTTTAGTAATTCTCGGAGGGGCAGGATCTTTGAGCAATTATTTTTAAGGGGTAATGTTTTTTAGGGTTAATTTTTTTATGTAAAACATTGTATCAATTCATTTCTCTAATCAATATTTTGATTTTTGTAATCAATTTCTGACACTCTTGTTCTTCTTATCAATTTAAAAGTAGTTTTCATTACGTTCATCGTGCGTTAATTCATTTAATAACGTATTATTTATAATATTCGATTAAGCTGCGAAGAGCCCTCTATCATAATTACTTGTAGAAAATAGGAGATTCCTATGGTCGCATTTCAAACCTTTTTCCTCAAAACCGGTAAAATAATATAAAAAGATCATAGTAACACTTTTTGTAATTTGAACTGTAGTACTGTATCTGTAGTGTATCATATTATATTACTCGTTTGGTGCATAAGTTGTGAAACATCCTGTATAGCAGAAGTTAAGTTAGATTATTCTATTGTGATTTCATGCATTTTTATTTACGCCTTGTTTCCTTTGACTTTTCTGTTGAGTTATAAAATAAATACAAAAAAATCTTTCCTTATTCTGTAAAAGAAAACGAAAAGAACTAGTTGTTGTTAACAATGACGCTGAAAAACAATTTTTTTGCTCAAAGAAAATCCTCAGAAATTGTAGATGTAGCAATGGAAGTTACATGGAAGGAAGAAATTACACGCTGAGAGCAAAGTGGAAGTCTTTCCTACAATTTTGATTATCTGCTCTTTAACCACGGGTAATAGTGAATCGATGAAGTTAAAATAAAAAGACCTATGTTTATTTTGCTCACAAAGGAAAGCACCTAAACTTAGACGAAAGAATGAAAATGCACTTCTTAGTCCCGGAAAATTAGTTTAAACATTTACTTCTATAGAACTGAAGCTTTGCTCTTCAGATTACATTTTAAATTTAAGTTCTCCATTTTATCGGCAAGATGTAGAATTATAATAACGAGATCTTTTAGTTCATTATGAAGTATAATGAATGAATTTAATATGTTTCAGTAATTTCATTTGCATTTTAATGTTCCAAGTTTTTCAACTTACATTTACGAGAAAATAAATAACTAGATAATTAAAACATAAGAAAACAGGTAATAATTAAAAGTTTCTTGTCCTTGAAATAATATTTTTACAACAGGCTTCATACTAAAGTTAATATTCATTAATCCTGTAGCCTAAACAATTTTTTATTTTAGTTTTATTATTAGTTGAAAGTATTGGTAAATAATGCACAAATGTTAGAAGAAGATCATGTTACGATATTTTAAAATATTTCACAAGTTAATTTCAAATGACTAATAAATAATTGTTTTCCACAGTCTCCCTGATTCTATTATTCTCAATAAATCTAACCTGACCCTTTCCTACCTGCATTTGAAAAACCCATGAAAGTCTTTTTAACATATTTTAAAAAACCTGAATTAATGCAAAATAATCATAATACATACAGTATCGGACATAAATAAAGCGACCCTGTAGGAACTAATAAACAATACTCTCCCCTATTTTAATTATTCATTATATTTTCAAACTTCTTATGTAAAAGTGACATATTCATAAAACCTTATGGTCGTTAAATAAATAATTCAAAAGTATCGTACTAAATTTCAAAAGTATTTATGTATTCGAATACAAATATAGCGACGGTATAAAAAAATTATATTTACTTAAAAAAAAAAACAATTTATGAAAGAAATTAGGTATATGACAAAAGTATTGCGAAGAATAATATTAATAATTCCAAGTAATTGTTTAAAATTATAACAGTTGCATTGAGATCTATAACCACGAAATCATCGATAATTTACTTAATAATAATAATTATAAATAATCTTTTATCGCCTAGTAATAATTCAAGACATAAATTCATTCACATTATAAAAATTGTTTTAACTTAGTTTTAAATTTTTTACAGGATTTCGAGTTTTTAATGCTCTCTGGTAGTTTATTGAAAAATGATAGACCAATCCTATCTGGAGATTCTTTGACGACTTTAACTCTAGATTTAGCTATACTGAAGTCATTTTTGTTTCTAGTTTGGTACTTATGAATATGTGAGTTGAGTTTGAATTTATTTCTATTTTGAAATTGTATATTATTATAATAAAATAAAAAATAATCTCATAATTTAATAAATTATAACAGTATGTTCCCTATAAAATATTGGGTTAATTTATACGTACTTACAATACTTTTGCATTTACATCTGTCTGCATTTAATTTTGGTTTAGCCACATGATAACATTTTGCATGAAGCCCTGTTGAAATGCGAGCTCAGTATTATCACAACAAGGTACAAAACATTGATGTATTACAGACATAATAAACCACTACTGAATTTAACAACACAAATCTATCAGCTGAAATGCTGATTATGCGACTCAAATCAAAACACATATATGTCTGTTTTCTATCTCTTTCTATGTATAGAACTCTATGTCATAAAGGATTTTCTTTGGCGCGCAGAAATAATAGTTTGTAGAAATTAATTAGAATATTTTAATAGTTTTTTATTACTTCTTACTATTTCTTTATTAAGAATAATACATCTATTAGTTTAATTAAATTACATTATACTACAGGTCCAATAGTAGTAGAGTAAAACAGGAAAAACCTAAAAAAAATAAAAAAAAACAAAAAGCAAATTTATGAAGGAGTGATGAACTGTTAAACATTTAAAGTTCTAATATATTTCTTTACTGCATACTTTTAATTTTATTTCTTAATAATAGGTGTTGTAAAGATCATGTGTTTTTATGAGTATTGCTATTTTAACGCGCAAGTGTATTAAACGAAATCTATAATGCATTATTCCCCTTCCTACAGCAGTTGGAATGAGCCACCTTAAATATGCTCCTATTATATTAAAATTTTATTGTAACTATTCTCCGTTTATGTTCACATAAAACTATACGATGAAATATTCAATATGTGATAATAGATTATTCCGGGGCTTTTATGCAATATATCATATATTTACATGTCAGAAGTAACGATATGAAGAAATTTACTACGTTTCCGTATTATAAAGTTAAATGTTAACAACCGTACAGATGCAATATGTTCGTGTTTGTTTCACGAATTTAAATACTGTATATAAATATACAGGGTGAATACTTGAAAACCTAACAAAGAACTTTGACATGTAAAACATACTTTCATAAGTTCCTGCTACCCTAATTATTTTAAGTAAAAAGCTTCAAACAAAAGTTATAGTGCATAAGAGTACAATCAATAAGCAAAAATTATGTCTCTTGCTTTGTGACGGCAGAAAGTAAAATATAAAAATCTTGAAAATCATCCCAAAAATAGGGATAGCCATAGATTTGAAACAAATAAGTTAACAAATCTTTAACGTTTTATCTGTCAAGTTGGAGTAGTTAGATTAATTTAATTTTATTAGCTATTGTAATCTGGGAATATATTAGACAATTTTTAATTTTTTTACGCGTTTCGTGTTGTTTTTAACGAAATAGAACCAAATTTAGCATGTAGATAGAAAACAATAGAAACATTAAATTCGTGACCATCCACCATATATTCAAAATTGTCGAACATAAAAAATAAAATTGTCGTTCAATATAACCATCGCCTTGAGGATATATTAAACGACGTTAAAATCAACGATATTTTGTACAATTTTCACATAAAAACTCATATTAGCCTATAGAAAAACCTTTATTAAACAATCTCCACAAAAACTCGGGAATAACAACCCATCATGCAAATGGATTTTGAAAATAGTTTCTATTAAATATATCGACAAGATGTTAAAAAAACAATGGATTTATAAAAAAATGTTTTATAGACAAATAAACAAAAGTAGGAACTTCTAGAATCAACAGCACTTTTTGCAAAAACTGTTTTTTCTCATTACATATTACATAAGCGTAAGAATTAATTACAATTTGTATAAATATATTGTTTGGGTTATGTATAAATATTAATCTCATTGGAGCACTAGTCTAATATGAATAATTGATTCTGAGCACCAGATGAGGCTATTTATGAGACATGCGAATAGAGTTCCACCGTGCGCTATTATAGAACAACTACTTAAGTACTAATTTTGTAGCACAAAGTGCCCTACAAGTCATATAAAACCGCGAAATTTGTAAATGATTATATTAATTGTATTTTCTGTTTAAGTTAACAATTATCTATCAATTTAAATAAATAATTGTTCACTTGAACAGAAATTACAAATAGTACATAATAAAAATAAATGAATCTAACTTGACAGATGTCATTATTTTTGTGTAGATTTTCGATATTTTCATTCCTAATTTCTGCCCTTACAAAGTACTCAAAATTAATTTTAAGCTCTACAACTTTTGAATTTTTTTACCTAAAATAATAATTATGGAAGCAGGATATTACGAAAGGTGTATGTTCGGGAGTTCCGGTCAGCATCCTTTATAAGTACAATTTATGTATATCATCATGACTTGTTATCAACAACAATAACAACGAAACAATAAGCACTTGGAGAAGAAATGACGTAAGTGTGTTGAGATAAAAAAGGTTATATGAAAAATAAGAATTTTATATAAACATTGCGTATTTTGTTTCATATTCATAGCCAACTAAGTGCTAAGTTATTTTTTGAATTCCCCTTGTGTTTCCAATTGTTTTCCTTTCAACAGAAAATAATAATTAAAATTAAAAATAATAGAATAATTATATACAAAACTGAATATAATGAATTTAATAAAAAGTAGTTCATATTTACTCTGGCCAGCTAATAATACATCATAAATGTATATCTACTGTGCACATATTTAATTGAATATGTAATGTAATAGTACGCCAAAAACAAACACTGTTCATTTTACTGTTTATTATATAATTTATCTGCTTAATGTAATAAAATCATTTCTATAATTTAGTTCCATGAAATATTATAATCTATTTATCATATTTTAATTGTAACTGACAATACAAAATGTAGTATAAATAATATTGTACAAAATACTTGATGAAACATTCAATAAAATGAATTTGTAATTGTAATTTATTAGAAATACGAGTATAATAATTATTATAATATGTACATTTAACAGTTTCTAAATCAATCAAATTCTGTACGAATGAATGAACATATGTTCAAATTTTGCAATTAATTATGTAATTAGTGACAACCGAGCTATATGATTAACACGGAAATAGAAAACGAACTTAATAAAGTATAATAAGATATAAAATATTAATGACAATATATATATATATATATATATATATATATATATATATATATATATATATATATATATATATATATATATACAGGGTGTTTCAGGACTAGTGTAACAAACTTTAACAGCTTATTCCTCAGGTCATTTTGAGCCAAAAATGTCATATGAACATAGGTCCTATTCTTTCTAGTTACCAAAATACAAGAGGTTGAAGTTCTATAAATAACACGAAATTTTCTAATTTTTGTAATCAAGGTACTTTCAGAAAACAATTTCAGAACTATTTCAAAAATAACAAATATGCACGATATTTCTGTTACTAAAATATATTAACTAAGCATTAAAAAAATGTTTTTACCCTAGAAAAATTATGGTTTGATAGTCTGATTATTGGGTAAGTTTGTGTATTTTAATGTTCAACTGTTGAACATATTTTTATTATAAAAATTAAATATTTCGTTCTCAGATTGATAAACAGGTTACCGAGTGATGATGAATAATTTGAGTCTAAAATTTAGATGCCTGAATATTAATTTGTGTGGCGAATAACAAATATTGGGAAATCAAATCAATATGACTTTGAGGCTTGATTAAATACAACCCAATATTTCAAACGGAAAGTAGTTAAATGTTTCAGGATTATGTTCCGTATTGATTTTTAACTATTTTATTTCATTTTTCATAATAAATGATTGGCTCAGTGAAGAATGGTAAGAGTGCATTTTTTCTATAAAAAATATATAAGTGTGGGAAACTATACGAAAGGTTTCATATTTATTTAGACGAAATATAATCTCTCTGGAAAATAATCTCCTAACGATTTAGTGTATATGTCGTAGCCAGATAGTAAAATCCGTCTTTTTATAAAGCGCCTAGTCATTTTATTAAACGCGGCCGGACTGTCGAATTGAGTTAGCGTTATTTTAAAATCTTGCTAGTTGACATTTTATAAAACAATTACTACATTGTAATATGAATATTTGGCGACTGAAACTGTAGATTTCTCAAGAGTAGGGTTATTTTTATCGAGGAATGGAACGTAGTTAAATAAATGTACAAATATTTCTTTTTACAAAGCCACAACATTTCATTAAAAGTTATTATTTTAGACCCTCTATCTACTTCACTATTTCTTATCTTCTTATTTTTATTTCAGTACGAAGGGTATTGTTATCCCCATTTATTTTACAACTTATTTTGGTATTTTATGAGCAAAAAGTTCCTATTATCATATTGTAACGTGCGTCGACCCGACGCCACTTTCCCTAGGAGTACGCGACCGCTTCCGCTGGTCGAACGTGCTAGAAGAGTCGCCGCGTTTGGGGATGGTGTAATCGGGCGAGCTATCGGCGTAGTAAACACGCGCGACCTGTTACTGTTGTATTCGGTGTTATTATCGCGTCGAATACTTTAGAAAAAGTACGCTGCGCTATATAAACATGTCAGGGAAGCCAGCCGAGACATACTGATATAGACAAGCACCGTGAAATGTTCAGTTGGTGATATTAAATAAATAGTGTACGAGTTGTGAACACAAATAAATATAGTGAAATAAATATTCTTTAAGTAGATAATCTTAGTGTTTAAGTAATTAAAAATATTCTCAGTCCTAAATTAGTGTTTATAATTGTTTAATCTTAGTGCTAGTTATTTTTGTTATCTTTATCTTAATTATTTATCGTTATAATAAACTTTTATTTTAATTAGTAAGTTCATCTCATGTTCAAATAATTGTTTTTTAAACACATGTTACCTAGTTGTGACAATTGTTTTAAGAAATATTTGTAGATATAATATTGTAAACTGGCTGAAGATGGGATAAAATTGTTTGCCAAAATGTCCCCCTGTATATGAACAAATGTGATACCACCTGGTCAACATTTATTTAAATACGTTCCATTTCTCGAAGACAATATTCCCGACGAAAATGATTATTTGACCTTTTTGCATTATCTATAAATAGACTTCAACCTAACCTAATGCACAAAATTTAGTTTTTTGAGTTAGGCTAAGTTACGTTGTTATATTTAAATAAATATACAAGCTTAGTAAGCTGTTAATCGTTTTATAAAATGACTAGTCAGATTGCAAAACATTTCTAATTTTGTAAAAAGAAAGAATGTACAAAGTTTAGTAGAGTTAGGTCCAGTATTTTCATCCCTGGTAAAATATCTATTAACTTACTGTCAGTTGAAATGAAAAATATACATATATACATAGAAATAAAGTATATGCCTTTTAGTAGGTTAACATAAACCTAAAAATAATAACAATAACAATAAGAGCTCAGCTGACTTATTTCATTCTCTTAACATTCTTCCTAACCGTACATCATACAGTAAATATTCCTTACTCCTTACATATTAAAGTGGCCGATTTTCGGTAGCGAAATACCACATCCGGACCACATCAATAATAGTTACGCAACAATTATCCTTCGCCACACATTCCTTTCCAAACACACTTCTTTCGCCTCGCCCACATTCATCATCGCATTCATACATAAGATATCAGCTAACTCTCGTCACAATATTCTTCCTAACCGTATATCTGCATACAGGAAATACGAGTATTTCTCACTCCTTCCATATTAAAAATATAAGATATTATATATAAGTTGTACAAATTTACACGTGTCAATTTTTCGATGCTTATTTTTTCGTTTAACTCACAGTTAAATTAACAGATAGTTAAACCAGAGATGAAAATGCCAGGCCTTAAAGTTTAACTTTACTCACTGTTTTCTCTAACTGTACTGCTGTTTACTATTCCTATGAGCCACTTAAATAAAATCTGTCATAGATTTTCTCGCAGTATGTAAAATTATATATAGAATCCTTATTCTGTAAAAGAATAAAATAACCTGAATTCTAATATTTATGAAATATTTATACGACACGATTACATGGCAGACATATCTAAGCACTTAAGGGAGATAGTGCAGGACACAGAAATGATTTTAACACTGAAATATGTTATTTAAAATTTAACTGCGAACTTGAGCTCAAAATCTGTTGGCTTATGTTAACGTGTTATAGGGGAAAACTTCTAAAAAACTTCTCCATATTCAATCGTAAAATTCGCAGAATATTTTTCCCAGTAGGGTAGAGAATGCTCACTGTTTTCGCCTCATTTCAATTCTTAGGCTCGATTCTTGTTGCGCAGTACTCGTACAGCAGTGGCGGTGCGTGAATTCAGGGTGAGGTGAAGCCAAATATTGAAAAAAAATATTATTTTTGAACGCTACATAAATAATCAACACATAATTAGATATTATATCTATTGTAAATGTAAGGAAAATTAGCAATTCTGTTGATTATGTCGTCGTAAAATTGTCTGTTAATAATTTCTTTTTTATTGAAATAAATGCTGGAATGGCCGGCTACTGCGTTCTCCCCACCACTCAACCTAGGTCGAGAAATTATCATCGTCATGTACTTATTCCCATTCATTTATTTTGCTTTTACACTTGTAAGATTATATTTTTATATTTATATAATTCAAATGAATTAATAATAAAAATATTAGTTGCAAAAATAATTAATGTAATGATTTATTTATTTAACTTTTTTCTTAAAATATATTAGTTCAGTTAATTGCTTCCATTGTTGTAAATAGTTCGTACTGTTGCTAAATTGGTCTCTTCTGGGTTGTTGGTATTTGTATAATTTTACAATTCATGATTTATTAACAGTTATACATTGCTTATAAATATTTAGTTTAAGTAACTACAAGTAACAGTATAACTAAATACACTCGTGGCCAAAATAATAATATCAAATGTATTTATTTGTTCTAAGGTAATTTGACCTATACAAATTATTACATATACAATTGACAGTTTACATTACATATACACAATTATACAGAGACATTTTTAGTTCTTTTTGTTGGCACCCTCATTACTTACAGAGTAGCTTATAGTGACCTCTGCTGCCACTTGGACTCATCTGGATGTGTCGTTTTTTTATTTTATTAAAAACTGACTCGTGTGGGATTCGAACGCTGTGATGTCAGGTGAACACTTTTCACCGCACGACCATAGATGACCTTGTAGATTTATACTACTTTAATACATTTCAATGAAAAATATTATAAAATTTTACAAATGTTTTAAATTTAAGAGGTGACGCCTGGCCTCACCTGCCTCATCTGACGCACCGCCACATTTATTTACTTAATAGAAAATAAATAAATGTAGTATATTCTTCCCAAGAAAAATTCTTACATTAGTACGGATATGAGACACCAAGTACTCTACCGCTACAAGGTTTCGAAAGTATTGAACGTTCTGCAAGAATCCGAGTTCGAGTTAGGATTTGGATGTTTATGTGTGGATATAAAAAAAAACTGCTTCATCTCCATTTATCTCCGCTTCCAATTGGACTGTCACCGTGAAAAACTTCGATCTGAACCTTACTATTATAAAAGGTACAATCTTATTCGATCCGTGGCATCTGATTCGCAGGCCGGTTTTAGTGGTATCTGATCCGCATCTATAATTACAGAACTTTTTATTTTATAGAGTTTACAGAGTTAAAGCGTTAAACAGCAAATTTACAGAATATCACTATAAAAAAAAACTTTCGTTTGTCCCCAAAATCATCGTGGACCTGAGCACAGTGCCTATTGTGCTTATACTAATCCGGATATGGTAATAGATTTCAATTCGTAGACAATGCTATTAATTTTATTGTAGAATAATATAATATCCCCAATCTACTATTACAACACGAAGGCGTTGATATCTACTTCCTCTTGTTGAAAGACTGAGTACCTGTAGGTGTTTTGTTGGGAACAAATTTAGATAAGCCTCACAGCGACAGATACCTATCTGTGTATACTATCAAGCTGGTGAAAACTTTATTGGGATTTAACCTGGGATGTCAAACGACAGCCTGTCAACCCCTTTTACAGACCAATTTTTATGGAAACAACCCTCCTAACACAACACAAATACAATGTACAGCACGTAGTAAACTTCTACAACAAATAACTAATTTATGTAAATTAAGACACGGGAAGCAGTGGCTCAATGGTAAACATGTTTATTTAACAATTGAAAATCTATGGGTTTAAATCTCTAAAAACACGACAGAAATAGTATATGAATAAATAAATTGTCATTATTTACAAAACAAAATATACATTTATATTGTTTATGCATTTCGCATCATTATCATCATCATAAATAAATAAAAGAATTAATATATTAACGGTACACATGTATTTAATGTTTATATCTTAAAAGCTATCAGTAATTATAGAGGTATGGTGAATATTAGCGGTAAATAAATAATAATCGAAATGTATATCCTTTATGTTTTGTAAATAATAAATGCTAAAAAAGGGTACATATTTTTATTTTTATTCACATTATCAACATTCCACATAACTAATTCAGTATATTCGTATGAATGATTAAGAAAATATTACTGCATATTATACCAGGGCTGGTCAAATTATCCCCAACTAAAAAACTTACTTAAAAAAAATCTACTTTTAAAAAACTTTAATTAATGCAAAGGGTAAATATTTACTTTATGACATGTGAAAATCATATGAATCCAATATATTTTTGGATTTTTAAGTTGATCGATACCAATATTAAGGTACGGTGACGAAAAATAAAAAAGTCTAAAATTGAAAATTTCAAGTTATCTTTATGTAAAATTCGTAAATATTCAACCCTGCCCTAACTTGCTAGACAATGTTTAAAAACAACGTTTTTATATATTAATCGCAACCGCTACATTGGGAACCCGCCGGAGGGTCCTGGGTTTAAATCCTAGCGAAGTCCATGAATTTTTCATATATCTATGACGAACTGTACCATTGGTAGCACGTGTAATTTAATATGATAGCAAATTGTACTACATATATATGTAGTTCATTTTATCTAAACTAAACTTTCTCAGAATTATGTTTCTATGAACTATTTATTTACAACAAGTGTATACATGAGTAACTTCCGTAATAGATAAAAGCTTACTTTTAATTCAATTATGCTTTCCGCTTTCGGCTGTAGTTTAATTAGTTATAACAATATAGTTGATGTACATAATGAACTGTAATAATGCTTTATAACGTTAATATACAAAAACATAACTCACTTGTAATATATATTTACTTATAAAAGCAAATAGATGCATTGTTTAATTAGGAAGTTTAAAAATTATACATAACATATAGAATGTTACCAGCAAAACAATTAATGCGTTTTTCAGGAGAACTATTTTATTTATTTATGTGTTTGGCTTCTCAACAGGAAAATTTCCCAATTAAAAAGAAGCTCAAGCGTTACAATTAGATACAGTACACATGATCATAATATGACATATAAACACTAATAAGCAAATGTTTAGCAAAAAATATCAAAGAGAAAAACATATTTAAATGGGGAATATAACTAATAAAATTTAAGTGAGCGTTTGAAACATTGTAAACATGTGGAAAATAAATCTGGCATATTGAAGTTGTACAAGTGTGATATTCTTATGATGGGAGAATTTAGCAGAAAGAATGATTGTAAACGTCTATCAATAATTATTGCATTCACTAGTTCTATCAAAAATACTTGACTAATTGGATTTCCGATGAACCGGTTAATTGTTTACTGCGGTTTACAAGATATATAAAATCGCTTGATAATTTAATTAGTTAAATCATTTATTTCGATTAAATGATTAGTCGGTTATTAAAAATAACATGATAATTAGCTATAACGGTTATGGTCGGGTAACTCGAATTTAATCAGTAGTAGTTTTTGAAATAAAAAAAAAGTATATTTATTATTATTTGTTGTTGGGGATAACCGATAAGCTAATTGACTCTGTTAGCCAGAATTCGTGGTTAAACCAGTAAATTGCGGTTAGCCGGTTATCTCTGGTGATCTAGTTAACCCCAAGCACTGTTAAATGGCTACTATGTTCTACAGTTTTTAACAGCAATAGTATTCACCATGTGTAGGAACATATATATTTTGAGTATATAATATTCAGGAATTTTAGAAATAGCTTGTTGCTATGGTAAATGTATTTTCTATTGTAATTGTATTCTTCATGTTCGCAATTTCTCTCTCTAATAACCTTTGTAACCACATCCATCCATTTAAGTACAGGGCACCCACGCAAACCCTCGTCCTCACATAATTCTTACGCTAAATACCTTCGCCTGACATTCGTTTAAGACGACCGGATCATTCTAATTGACTAACTTCCATTCTCTAAGTAACAATCTACGAAACTTTACATTCTTCATACAACAAATCATTTCTTACTGGATCTTTCCTCATATACCAGCACTCAGCACTGAAAAACCTCATTTAAACGGCAGTCACTCTTCTTTTATGCACCCTCAGCCACGCCCAACATTTACTACTACATCAATGTTGGTACTAACACCCCATTTTTAACCGAATCGAGCATCACCAGATACATTTACGTTTCCGGTAAAGGTAAAGGGAGGGTGCACAAAGCACTCTGTACTTTTTATCAAGCTATCAAATAACGAAAGTAGATGTTTTTCAACAATGTGTATAAAATTCTTCCTTACAAAATTGTGGACAATTTTTAAAAATCATCAAATTTTTAGCGTATAGTTTGAAGTATCATTTCTACAAACATGATGTTATTTAAGTAAGTGTAGAACGCAAAACCGATAGTATAACTACCCAGTAGATAGTATATCTGGCAATAATTTTTGTTTTATACGCTTTCTATAAAGACTAAAGGCCTAAAGACTTTCACAATGAAAAACTAAATGTTTGAAATCAAAGTAATTGGTATTTTGATATTTATAAACCGAAAATTGTGCGCCAATGTAAAAAAGCGTTTCACGTCAGTTTTGACAATCAACATATTTTTCCAAAAAACACATTGATTTTTACAAATTTTTTAACTATGACGTGATTGGTCAATTTTATGTACGGTGACCATCCGTCCTGGCATGGTGTTGTAATGTCCCGGTTTCTATTAAATTTTTAATTTTCTTTTTCTATTTATATTTACACCATATTTCACCAATAAAATATATTTTCTAATCTGGTGATTGTAAAATGTGAATGTCTGAATGCAAATATGTTTGATATTTGTTGAAATATAAATTTAATGTTGTTTACTTGAAATTTAAGTAAATAATTTAATATTTTTTATTGGAAATATTAATGTAGTTAATATTTAATTTATTTACATTGCTGAGTTCATAAATGTACTGATATGTATGAACTGTGACAATAACATTATGTATTTGTTTTTTTTTTCTTTTGGTTACCGTAATTGCTGTTTTTTTTTCGAAGGAGCGTCCTGATGTAATCTTTGGAAAATATGATCACCCTAGTTATAAGGGTTTCCAGTTCTTATAAAAAGCATATAAAACAAAAATTATTGCCAGATTTACAATCTATCCGTTAAGCGTTATACACTTACTTAAATAACACCCTGTATATTTAAATAAAGTACAATGAATAATCCTAATCATTTTTTTCCAGACCGTTAAGTTATTATATATTACAATTTTAATATTTATGTAATTATAGGGTCGCATAGATGTGTGCGTTGAGTAACCGATTGTGATTTGAAAACTTAGAATTACATATTTCCAACAAGGATTTGCCTGTATTCTATGTCACGTAAATTACGTCATTTACTACACGTAGACAATGATGTAGTATTGTCATCAAAATTTGTAAATTGTCTACGTTCATGTAGACTATATTTATTTTTCATTTTTTGCTTTAAAAAAGGACAAAAATATGACTGTTGTTTTTGTGCCTCAGAATATAATTTAATTTTGTTAAAATTCTCGTTTTCATTTCTATTTGTCATTTTTGTTTATTGGTGACTGACTGTCAAAGTATGAAATTATCTTCATATCGTTAATAAACCTTCATACCGCATGTGCAATTATAAAGTTTTAATTATCTACTTGTCTATACTTTTACATGATTCTTTACACTGTTTACGCATAGTTTGAGTTATTTAAGTAAGCAACAATAACTGAACTCACAAAACTCGGCTCGAGTATTCCAAGAGCGTCTTTTGCGCGTTAGGTTAGGTTACTTTTGTTTGTCGGCTGCCGGAACTTTTACGTGTATTGATAAATCCCGGCATTCCCATGCAGTAGTTTTCTTATTCTTATGAAAAGTGCTTAAAACTCTTTCTACAAGTGATAATTCAATTAAAAATTAGTTACAGAAGCGGGAATTGAAAGATTGTTCTTACTCTGTATATAATGGGTGATAATGTGTTTCGTTTATGCTCTTGATTTCGAAATATTTCCCGTCATCAGTCACGCTGCCGGGATTTTTAGGTGTATTGATAAATCCGGGCTGCCGAGTCTGGATCTACTGCCTAAAGTAAGTTCATAAATTATAATATAATATCATTTAAATTGAATAATAAACATGCATATTTAGTCCTTAAATTTTAAGACATATACTTGTCCAACCTTTTACACAATGTACCTACCTAACAATAAAAATGTTAACATATTTGTCACTCTTGGAAGCTACAAGCGGACCACTTGTTCTTCTTAGATGTGGGTAACCCTGACGTTAGAGGCCTCGGGTCCCAGGGTATTTATGTCACAAAGTACAGATGATGATGAATAAACATATGTCAAATGAATATTTAGTGAAAAGGATATATGCGAGTAAACGATGAATGAATGTTAGTAATGTGAGAAGGTAAGTAAGGTCATGAGAAATAAAATATTGTTTCAATTTTCTTGTTTGCTAGTATAAAAACTTTACTTTTTATAATTTCAGATACATTTTAAATGGATGATTCTAAATTTACAAACCGTAAATTAATATCTCTCTTATTTCTTGATATATTTTCATTCCAGCGGCAGAATTGCAATTTCAAACAAATAACTAAAAATCTCAAAAAATCTAATTTTGCGATTTTGACCATTTTCAGGGATTTCAGTTTTTTGGCGAAGTTGCCGGACTCGTATTTCCATCCATTTTTTGGTCATAATCCAGAAATGAGCAAAGTTTTAAATGTTAATATCTCGCGAACAAAAAGACCTGCGGTTTGAAAATTTTGTATCAACGTATCCGGGTGTATCTAAGTGTATAAAAATTAGAATTTCCAAAGTTTGACGAAATTGGATGTATGCATTTAAGGTTATAAACTGACTGGGACAAAGTCTGATCATATTCATAATACCTATATTTTCCACTGGGCATCTTCAACACGTCCAGCACATACGAGTATATGAACCATTAGGATCCAAATATTTTAATATTCGCAAGATATTCAGTATTTAAAATATGGGGGAGTGTTTTTTATTAGTTTCTACGGAGTCGCTCATTTATATCCGAAACTGTATGTAACAAACAGCGTATATATAATTTACCGTACGGTTCAAATGAACCATCAGAATGAAATATTGCAACCTATCTTGCTTAATATTAATTAATGAAATATGTATTTATTTACTGTTTTACAAATGTTCGACAGAAAATTCATTAATAATAGTAGCATAACACATATTACATATAAATTAACAGTGAGATAATGTACGCTTTTAATCAATAAATGTATTATTTATTTAAATAGCCACAAAATGATGAAAATGATACAATATTATAGTGTATACCGAGTGGTGGTGGATAGGGGTGAACATTGGGATTTAACATGTTATACATATTTTATGCAATTTCCTGCCTTTTGTTCATGTTACAGCATAAACTGTGCAAAGTTATTCAGAATTAAAAAGTGCATGTACAATTGTTTTTATATGGTTTTGTTTCTTTAAAATTTTAAAAATAAATTAGAAAATTTCTGTTGTAAAAATATAAAAATGTGTAACTTGAATATCGCATTATACATATACAGACATAAAGAGAGTTTTTACATAACTTCAAAATAAATAGCGTAAACGTTAAAATTCGAGATAACGTGAACATCAAAATATATTTTCACATATCTTGCACGTTGTTTTATGTGTCTAACTAAAATGTTGTAGCTCTTTTCTCTAAAAGTTAAGTTATGTCTACTTTAACGTCATATGTAAAGTAGTTTTCGACGGACGCTATTTCTGGACAAATAAGGTCAAATGCTATATGAAATTTACGTACGCATACTTGTCGAAGCCAAAATGAGATTTAACGTTCACGCTTTTTATTTTGACGTGTGAAAACTCTCTATAGTTATTAGGAATATCAAGAAATTATGCGAGAACTAAATGGTTATTTTTGGAAAATAATAATTTAGACAAACTGCAAGTTTCGGTTGTTGTAGCACACTGTACCAGGCATAAAAACTTTTCCTTCAAATATTTTAGTAATAATACGTAGTTGTAATATGAAATTAATTAATTTATACAATTTGAGGCTGGGCTATTCTATCTTCATTCTTGCACCGCATTCAAATAATTTGTATTTGAATGCGAACGTGAGAGATAAAAATACAAGCAATTCTATTTTCTTGTAAATGAAGCGCTCCCGAATTCCGAGGATTCAGACGTGGCTGCACGTAGTTACGGCTCATTATGGATCTCCATGAAAGTAATTTAGTGCAGACCATTAATGCTACCTCTATTCACTGCCGCCGAAAATAATAATAAAAAAATAATACAATCCATATCAACTTTGCAAATGACAATTGGTGTTAAATGCAGAAGAGAAAATATGTATGCTCGTTTCACAAAACCACTAAACCAGCGATTCATATTTATATATTTTTTAGACGATTTCATAGAAATATTTTGTGGAGAGATAAATGAAGCAAAACATTTATTATTGCTCCAAAAAAAAAAAAAAAATTGAAATAAAAAAAATATTTTTAGAAATCCTATAAATTCAAGTCATAACTTCACTTAATAGTTGTTAGTTTGTTAGTTAGTTAGAGTCAATTTTGTATTCCGATTTTAACCTATTATTACCACATATCCAAGGCAATTGAAACTTTGTACACATTCCTGATTTCCATGAAAAGTGTTTTTTGTTTAATTAAATAACTTTTAAGCTGTGATGACAATAGTAATTTTTCTCCTAAATTATAAAAGGGTTATAATTTTCATTGTCTAAAGCAATTATGTAAAAATATATGCACGAAAAATATCAAACAAATAAATATTTTTGTAATCAAATTTTTATTAAAATGCACTAAAAAGGTAAAAAATAGGGTTTCTGTTTCATAAGCTAAATGCGTGGTTGTATATATTGAAATGTTCATTTTACAAATGTTAACGCCCGCGCTTTTATTTACCGAGGCAGAGAGCCTACGACAAATAATATTTTCATTTTCAATGCATTTTTTAAAAAGCGTATTTTTATTTATTTATTATTACATATATTTTGCACAATATTTTATACTAAAAGCATATTTTTTAAAATTTAATATTTTAAAATATCACTTTTTTACAGAACAATACTACGATTGTAATACGTTATAAATATAACTTTTTACATATGCAAAAATAGAAACACCAATAAAATAAAATAATTTTTTTAAATAGAAATAATTTCCTTTCATAAATCTCTTGCATAATGCAAAAAACAATCAGTCAACTTTTTGCTAAAATTAAATTGATTGCGTATTCGGTTTAACAAAAGAGCTATATTTTTATATAAAAGAACAATAATTCTAACTGTATAGGAAAATGAAACTATAATAGACATTTCAGTAAAACCTCAAACGGTTTTAATTTAAATCAGAGAAGGTTATTATCGGTATATTATTAACACCGAAAATTTCTTGTTAATTTTATATCACTCATTTCCAAAAGTACAAAATGTCAACATTGGTTATCTTGCACTTGCATGTCCGTTATCGTCTGGGATATTGTTAGTGTAAAATTAACGGACAAACGACTATTGGACTGTAGCAGTCAACCGAAGCGACCGTGTTAAGCCACTGAAATATCTATTTAACTCTCGACGTATTTAATAACTTAAGCAATCGAATATCACATATTAAATAGGTAAAAAAGGTTAAACTAAAAATTGAACACTTAGTTGTTTTACAATAACGATTATTTTGACCACACGGTCATTACAAATTAATTGAATATTATATAAATTTGTAAGAGAGAAAGAAGTGAAGTGCTCTAAGAAAGACAGTAAAAATTAAATATTAATGAACATGTTTCACCAAGTGCGCACCACGAAATCAATTAATATCATAATAAATAGGTGTATAAATATATTCGTTTTAGGTGTCATATGTCACGTATCCCAAATTTATCTGGGCTTACTGTACATACACAGAGAAAGCAGATTTCTATGTCTGGTTTACCTGATTAAATTATACTGGTATTCTGAAGCCGGTTAACGCTGGTCATATTAAGCCGGAATCCCAAGGCGCCTGGCTTGCCAAGTCATAAGCCAAGCTCGAGCTGACGAGATGAGACCGTTCCCACAGCGCGAGTACACTTGCCAATCTTTGATTTATGTAGACTCGCTAATCGTTTCTGAATTTAATACAAAGCTGTCCAAAATGGGGTACGTGACCAGTTATTATTTGAATCCGATCGAAATAAAAGTTACTTCTGATTTTTAAATAGCACAAAAGTAATCCCCGAGCTCTTTCTACCACAGCTCAAGAATGAGGTGATGCCTGGTAGGCGCCCCTAGTAGATACACATTTAACGTTTTTAACAAAACATATCAATAAAAAATGGAAGCCATTATATATACAAAATTAGAAAATTCCGTGTTATTTATAGAACTTCAACCTCTTGTATTTTGGTAACTAGAAGGAATAGGACTTATGTTCATATGACATTTTTGGCTCAAAATGACCTCAGGAATAAGCTGTTAAAGTTTGTTACACTAGTCCTGTAACACCCTGTATATATATATATATATATATATATATATATATATATATATATATATATATATATATATATATATATAAAATCAATGTCAATTATAATTTAAAATTTACCCCAAACATCATTTTAATTACAGAATTAAGTTCTTTTTTTGTCACCAATGCATCTAAATTTCAATACATATAAACAAAAAGTAAACTTTGATTTATGTAAAATATCCTATTGCTTCTTTTGACTCGTCACTCGAGTGACATGGCGACCGATCTTGGCTCACCAAATCACACGCTGTGGAAATCCAGCTTTACGAAAACAAGGTAAACCTGCCCAAAACACTTCATTTGTCAAAACTTCACTTTGTAAACTGTACAATACTTTCTGACTCTGAATTTCTTTTTATTATGCAAAAGCACCTATTTTATTAAGAAAAGAAAAATATGAGATTCTTGCAACAAAAGATATGTAACTATGACGAATATCATTATCTATTTGACTTTTGACTATTTTTGATATTAGACTTACACATCTTATAGATATAAATTGAAGAACTTATACGAGGTGCTACGCAAAAGTTCCCGAACTCTTTGTGTAACTCTTCTAACTATTGTAGTACACCGATTTGCCTTAAGATTTCAACACTACTACATCTCCCAAACCCTTCCTTTCGTTTTCACAACATTTTGCGTCCTTTTGTCGTACTAGAGTGTGGTGATATCTGTGTTACTGTTTGTTGTGTTCTGCGATAGCGTGATGAGCGATTTGAAGAGTAACGCATTTGTATCAAATTTTGTTTCAAGCTCGGGAAAACGGCGACCGAAACTCACCAAATGTTTCGAGAAGCATTTGGTGATGAAGCCATGGGAAAAAGCCAAGCCTTTCAATGGTTTAAGAGGTTCAAGAATGGAAGAATGAGTCTGGAAGACGATGAGCGCTCTGGACGTTCTTCAACTGGAATCAATGACCAAAACATACAAATTGTGCGTGATACAAATCTTCGAGACCGTCGACAATCAATTCATGACAAATGTACCTAACTTTGGTCAAGCAAAAATTGGCATTTCCACCACGACAATGCACCGGCCCACAAATCTCTGGTTGTCCGCAAATTTTTGACATCCACGCAAACAAGTATTCTTCCCCATCCCCCTTACTTTCCATAAATGAAAACCAAGCCAAAAGGCGAGAGATTTAAGACTGTTGAGGAGATTCAAACTATATCGCAGGAGGTCTTAAGCGCTATTGAAAAAAATGACTACAAAAAATGTTTTGAACAGTGGAAAAAAGATGAGACAAGTGAACTGTAGGTGGGGATTATTTTGAAGGAGATAATTTGTTGGTTTGAAGTTTTAATAAATACAGCTTTGTTAAAAAAATAAGTTCGGTAACTTTTGGGTAGCACCTCGTATTTCTTTTAAAATGTTTAAAATTTCGTCTGCCCACTTTTACCTGCTACCCGTAAATAAATTCCTAGAAGAGTATTTCATTCTAAAAATACATAAATCTACACAAAAAAGCTATGTATTTGAAAAAGTATGAACCCTCTGTCTTTCAGATTTGTGTTGGTAATTCTAAATCTACAACAAGAAACAAATGACGATATAACACCTAAATATAGCCACCTACTAAAGATTGATTATGATTTATTGAGGTGTTAAATATTACTCGGTCTGTAGTTTTATTAAATACTGATGTTTAATCTGTGTTCGCTATAGATTAAGGATTAACAATCATTTGTGCTTTGGTTGTCGTTTTACTTCTAAGTATTTAAAGTAGAAAATTTAGGTTTTCACCGTTTATAAACTATTAATTATTACTATCCATTTTTTCTAAAAATAATTGTTCTATTTTAAACAGCCATATTTAATAAAAGTAAAGACCAAGACATATTTAACACCTTGTTAAATGATAATCAATCTTTAGTAGGTGGCTATATTTAGGTGTTATATTAGCATTTGTTATTTGTTGTAGATGTAGAATTACTAACAAAATACGAAAGACAGAGGGTTCATAACTTTTTGACATACATAGCTTTTTTAGAGTATCCCCAATTTTGCCGGTATGTGTAGTTCACTAACTTCAACATGGTGTTTGACCCTTAAATAATGAAAAAAACAAAAGAATTGTAACGGATTTAAAGCTAAAATTCTTTTCGGATTTATTAAACAATTACAAAAAAAATTAGATGACGAACTAAATTGATATGTCCGGTGATCAATTTGACTTAAGGATTAAATTGATATTATAAACAAGAGTATAATTTTAATGATCCCGCTCCAAAGTTGAAGATTTTAAATTAACTATAATTATGTAGTAAGTTAAGAGCAGCAAAGAAACAGTTCACTTAGATGAACTGAGATGGAGGTGGTTCGAAGTCAAACAAAAATAAGAGAACCGCGAACCACGCCACGTACTCCCCAGCAGGCAGCAGGTAACGATAGCCGTGAGAATCTGAACTAATTCGCGTTGGAGAGGAAAAAGTACGGGAAAACAGGTGAGTGTAGAAAGACATTATAATAAAAACCTGCAAAAAGTTCTGGTCTGTACAGCCAAGCGACTTTCACGCAAGATCTCATGCTAACGCACAAAAACAGATCTGAATATATAGATTCAGATATTTATACGTTTTTGCGGACGTTATGAAAATATGCATACATTTTTTCTAAATATATAGATATTTCGAAATATGGATATTTTATAAATAAAACAATATTTGAGTATAGGATATTTTAGATTAGAATACGCTAACATTTCAGATCATATACAGGCTGTAAATGAAACTAGAAAACGCGATTTTTTTCTCGGAACTTATCAAAGATACAAAAGAATACTATACCTGGAATAAAGTTGTAGACCAAAAGTCCCTTTTGGTCTACAACTTTATTCTAGGTATTTTTATTCTAGTATTTTTACTAAGATAGTATTTAAACACAAATATATTCAATTACTGCAAAGGAAAGCAATAAAGTAATAATATACTATTTCAGTTTGTATTTTATCATTTTATCGTTAGCAGAATTATTTGTTCCAGAATGTAGAAATTCCAGTATGTACGTGTAAATAAAGTCTTTGATAACATCTAAAACTTATCATAAAATAATTAGGAAGAGTGAAAGTATTTGCAAAATATCTAAATAGTTTCACAGATTATTTGAAATTTTAAATACTTTGAAAAATAAAATATCTATATTTATAATTAAAAAACTTTTTTTACTGAAGTATTTGCATTTATATTTAATTAATATTTTTTGTCTAGTTCTGACCATGGGTTAACTTTTTTCAGACTTCTCGGAGATTGTTATTGATAGTGTTTTTCTATATCTCCTTCCACTTGGTGTGAGTGCTATATCTTGTATATCTTCTTCCATGATTTTCTTTATGCCTTGGCTGAATTCTTCATTCCCTCCTATTCCGGTGTGCGAAGTGATCCACAGGAAGTTGATGTTAATATTTTGTTCACAAACGCTGGGAACGGATTCAAGGATATTTTGATTCTTTGGGAGAATTTGTGAATATTTTGTAGGATTTGAATTACTGTGGAGTGAGTCTGTGCATATTAGTTTGTTTTTCCTATTGTTTTCTTTGTATATTCGACAGTTTGCATTATGGTGAAATGTTATAAGAAGTATTTACTATTTGGCAATTTTTAGTATTTTTGCATGTCGTTAAAACTTATCTGCGGGGTAAAATAATTAATAATGTAAATAATTTCTTGATCTCTGGCATATTTTTTAATAAAGAAACAATAAATAAAAATAATAATTCATATAATAGGTATATAATATCAATGTTGACATCTACAATCGAGTGGTAAGTAGTGCTTTTCCTCCTAGCAAGTTTGAGTACATGAATTCAATTTCCGTACGGATACTATACTACTAAAATATGTTCAAGTAGCGTCCAAAATGGTTTTAATCCAGAAGCTACTATAAACGTTATTATTGAAAAGATACAATTTTCGTAAAAAGGTTCAAAATTGTATTAGATTTTTCTTATCACAAAATATTAAATTAATGTTATATGCCATTATTACAAAATTATACTAATACTTACAATCATTAACACATAAAAGACTATTATTTTCATATTATTAAATAATATTGGAAGATGATTTATTTTATGTGCAATTTAGAACATTTTAAGTAAATTAAACAACAAAATAATAGCTATTTGTGTATTAAGAATGCAAAATAGGATATTATCGATTTGCGCTTGAAACACACAAGATTTTTTCTACAGTCGCTACCATAACAAAAAATAATAAAATGTACACTTTGTACTTACACTACTACTCAATTAATAAAGAAAAAACGTCTTTTATATTTAATTTTAATTTATTGTTATTTTCCATTCTTCTTGACCTATTGCTTCAATCTAATCTAAACATTTTATACTTTTGTTTTTTTAAATGAATGCCTTATTTTATTTTCACAATCGTGCGGCATTTTTTTTTTTGGTTATGTAACATACCGACAGAGCAGTTATATGTGACATTGATTTGTAAAGGTGGTAAATGTGTCACTACAGTGCCATAAGTTCCTGACTAAACGTTTCCATTAAGAATGTAGACAAGTGACATTTCTCAACATTGTATAGTTAGAAACTTGGACAGCGAGCGTTTTTTCTACTTTGTCGCCCTAGAGCGCCAAATTGATATTTTGCGTTGACAAAAGAGAGCGAAAATGGCTACCTTCTATGTAGACTGTAGAAAAAATATATTTTGATAACAATTCTAATTACTAAATGAAGATGAAATGGTAAACAAAATATATAAAAAATGAAAATTATTAAATGACGTAAATTGCATATAAATTTTAATAAAAGTGAGTAAAACAAATATAACAGATCAATATATGAAGTTAAAATACTAACAAATAAATCAAACGTTCGTATTTACTGCAGACAGAATACAAATAAATAGATACGATGGAAAGAAATTCAGAAGATAAAAGTAACTACTTTCAAGACATTTTAAGCTTTACGGGCTATCTTTTTATTGTTCAGGATTAGCAATCAGTATCGGTTTAACACTGAGAAACTTTAAACACAGATTTCTTTATATACATTTCTTGTCCAAATACTTGTTTATTGTATTCTTGTAGTTTATTTTTAACAAAAAAAACTGAAACCACATAGTAAATTAGAACAAAGTTGCCGGATTAATAAATCATTTTAAAGAAGATTTTCTTTTCTGAAAAATGTACAGATTACTAGAAAATTAAATTATAGTAATTCTTATTTGTTTAACGGTCAGTTTCATAATGCGCGTAAAGTTACTTTAAAGTTTAATCTAAACGTGAAAAATTTGTTTCATAAACTAATTTTAAATTAAAGTTATCGGCTAAAGGTACTTTAAAATAAAATCATGACAGAGGTAATTTATGGAGTAAAAGTATACTTTAAGACATCGATGCCAGTGCATAATAAAGAAAAATAAAATGATTTCGAGTTCATCATCCTCAAATTCAGATGATGAACTTGTTGAAAAACCAAAAAAATATCTACCACGCGTGAATCATTTTGATAATGATGTTTAATTTTACAACAGATTTAGTTTAAGCAAATAAACATTCCGTTTTTTTAAACGACATAGAAACCAACAAACAAGTAAGTAATAATGATTAACTTTTGTTTTTAATATATACGGGTATGTACTATTGTTATATAAAATTTCAGGGGCGGCTGTATATCAATTCTTGTTAACTGTTAAATTTTATGCCGATGGCTGCGCGGTTATATATATGCAGATTTTGTAAATAATTCAAATAATCTGCATCCCGAATAATTAAACGTGTCACCTATGTTAGCATCTCTAGATCGCAATTTATAAAAATTCGTTAATCGCCTGACGAAATAAATGTAGTTGTCGAAGAATTTTATACAGCGTTTTTCGGTGCACTACCCTGTATTGCCCTATCCATAATATGTAATATATGTTTTGATATACATACATGTTGACATATGTGGAAGTGCTTCGTACCAAAGCATTGATGATGTGACGATATTACAGACTGTACGTGTCCAGCTATCTGTATTTATGCTGCAGGTTATCGTACCTGATCCTACTGTACATTGTCTGTCCATCCGTTCGTCTGGAGGCGACAGCCCTTATGGGCTAGATTCGAGTAGTTTACATAACGGACAACGAAATTTGATGTGATGCCTAAGGGCAGATCAAAATGGACCATGATCCTTCCTTTCATGTTGCAAAAATTATTTAACCCTGCGTTAGTGCGGCGGGGTGTGGTACATCCAGCTGTCTATTTTTCTTTATAATTTTTATACGGTTGTAATTCTGCTTTCGTGTTTCCATGTACTTTCCTGTACTACTCTACTCTTTGTAATCTGGACGTAATCTCAATTTTAAACTGACTATCACAAAAACAACATCAACTTATTTTCACGTAGAGTGTGATACACCACGACGCACTGAACACATTACGAAAGCAAAGAATTTTATCCGTTACTGAAATTATATTTACTAATTTATTTTGCTCTTTCCAGTTACATATGGTAGGTAAGTAGTCATGTCATACGAAAAGGAACAGGCACTTTTCTTGAGTTACATGGTCGATAAACGAAGTTTTGCATTGAGTTGGATGAAGAAACCAAATAGAAAAATAATTTACTGTTGTGAAGACTGCCATTAATCGCAGTTTGGAACAACTGGTTATATTGAAGATACTGAAAGTGAATGATATTAAAGAGAATATGAGTTTTTTAAAAAATTGTTTTTTTAAGAATATAACATATTCAATGTAATTTGTAAAAAAAAAATTCTGCTTTTTCATGAATTTTGCGTTTCAATTTGAAATTAAAGCAGTCAATATGTACGTTCATATGTTGTAGTTTTTTATTTTTGTACTGTAATGTCAGCCACCTGGGTTTGAACCAAGGACCATTACTTTGCCGGAGTAACGCTCTACTAACTGAGCCATGGCCGATATATCTAATGGCTGACATTATCTTCTACTTATTACAAGTAAATTTATTTTAACAATGGAAAATAAACTGTTTTGTAAATCATTTACAAAAACAATTCCGGTTCGGTAATTTAACCAAAAAAATGCAAACAAAATTTAAAATAGGTAGATAACTAACATTAATAACAAATATATCATTGTATTTTTAAAAATATTAGCATAATTCTATGCAAAATTATAATGTATCATGTATTACTGTAATTTGATGACATATCATTACGTATTATAATAGGATTTCACTATTAAAAATCTGTACGTGACATTTATTTTCAAAATATATACCGCAAATATGATAATGACAATACATTATGTAAACGGATATGAAACTTTTGTATTTATAATGTAACGAAAAAAAAAAACTTGAATTATTGATTTTATATTTTATTATAGTTAATATAGTAAAAAAATGTACAAATACTCTAATTAATAAATGCGAATAGTGGAATAATTATCTCAGTATTTTATGAAACAAACATATACAAAAGTTTGGTTTCAATTAAATTATTTATCTCTCTGTTAAATACATAATTATCAATTATATGCAATTCAATGATCAACATTTTTTTACAGCCATGTTTAATAACTGAAAATAACATAAACCATTGTTGTTTGCTACAAAATATATGTAACATAATATATGAATATTTCATAATCAGATTTATTTCATTATTTATTGTTTTATATTTAATTGAACAGTGATTCAAAAATTACAATAGTTTAGAAAAGATAACAATCTAAATCCGTATATATTTATTATAATAAATAAAATTAAGATTCGAAACCAGGACCTTTGAATTGTGAAACGAAATCGCTATCCAAGTCAGCAAATCTATTTATTATTATTATTCTTGTGAAATTCCAAACATAAATCTTTTGTAAAATATTAAAAAACAAAATTGGTTCTTGTTTTATTACCCAAGTTTAAATGGATTATTATCACAGACATTTGTTAGTGTCAATATCAAACATTATCGTTTGCTTCAATCAATTATACCTAGAATTCCAGAATGAAAAAGTGACCATATGACATCACCTCTTCGTACAAACTAGTTCAAACTCATCGAACTGATGACATCAATCATGTTGTAACAAACAAAACTAATACGACAGAGACAAAAGGCAGTAATTTAATTTATATTTCTGACTGGAAACAGGACGTTGTTCTTGTTGAAATGAGTACCTACTAATGAAACTTTTAGATTTATTACATATAATTTTTTTAAAAATACTATAAAAGTGAAATAAAAATTTCAATTGTTTCTATATAATTTACAACTGTATTTCAACGGTTCATAAAAAAATAAGTAACAAGAATCACGTTATTTTTCTCTATTTCTAGATAAATGAAACTATATTTTTGTTACTATACAAATTTTAATTATATTATTTAAATAAATTATGAAAGTGTGAAAAGATAATGTCAGCCACATACAGACACGAATAGAATCGCGAATTCTTCTTATTCAACAATATACGAGGGCATTCAGTGCGGCACAAATAACAGAAATATAATATATAACAACAAATATAAAATAACGCAACTAAGAGTGGCGAATACTAACTCAACAGTGCTATTTTTTAACGATAGTGTAGTGAAATTCAGCGCATCAACAATATGTTCGATTTGCAACAATATGGAGGAAGATGACCTTTTCCACTTCTTCGTCTCATGTCCCATACTTACCCCCCTAAGAAAATACTATTTGCAAGAACTTTTGACCCCAAATATAAATAAAGACAATTTCCATTGCCAGCTTCTAAAAGGAAATGAAGATAAAATTATTAAGAAAGTTTATTGTTTTACTATAAATGCAATTAAATTAAGAGCATTCGCTCTAGGTGACCTGTAACTAGACAAAATTTCAATATAGTTCATATAACTCTACAATAATTATTACTTAGCACTTAAGATCTCATTCAATGTCACTTGCAGGGTATTCATATAACAATTACATTGGTAAAAAAAATACATTACAATTAAACATATAGAATATTAATAAATATTGTCACTCAACTGTACAAGCTCTTATGCTTAAAGCAAATAAAAATTATTATTATTATATTATTATTATAATGTCAGCCACCTGGATTTGAACCAAGGACCATTACTTTGTCGGAGTAACGCTCTACCAACTGAGCTATGGCCGATCTATCCGATGATTGACATTATCTGCCACTTTAACCGCTAAATATATCTGAATACAGTTTGTGTCACGATGTATGATGTGGGGTTGGATTACCACTACAATTAAACATCATTGTGGACATGGCCCCAATTTAGCTATAATAATGCATTTAACAATAATTACACTTTGTTGTAAGTTTAGTTATTTAGTAATTATATGATAAAAAACAAAATGTATGTAATAATTCATTACTTATTGCAATATTATCAAAACCGATAGAAATATTTGCGTTTTCCTTGAATTGTTAAATAAATATTTATTTTCTTCATCAAAAAAATATTCCCTTACTTTTATTGATTATTTTTATAAAGTTGGACAGGATATTGAACGATAAGAATTTTTATATGTTTGTTTGTTGCGTAGGCGCTCTATTTAGATGGAAGATTTTAGTCTGTTTCTCATCTGAAACTTGGCCAGTTGTTATTCTTATTTTGTGTTCCGTTGTACCTTAACTGTGTTTACTCGGCGTATCACATTTATTCTACGAAAAAAATAATATTAGAATATTCATTTCTTTAAACAATTTAATCTTGTTTTGTCATACAGAAAATAGGGTAATATTAAATCTAGATTATTGGTAAAGTTACAATTCAAATATTTAAAAAAAATGCAACGAGTACATAATGCGATTAATAATAGAGGTAGGTATCGAACTCGTATACAAAACATATAATTGATTTATTATAAACGATATTTACAATACCGTATTTCACTATTTTTTTATTTTATTCTTTGTCAAAAAAAGTAAAAACTAAAAAACATGCATTTTTTGTTAATTCATATAATAGCCTATTTCGCGTGGTGATCTCACCAAACTAAAACTTTTACCATATTACTTGTTTTTTTATAACACCAAATCATATTTTGCATGACTATTTTCATATTGTACTGCTTTCAAAGGCAGCATATCGGTTAACGAGACCTTGGGTAGGTCATCTTAGATGTGTTTTTGTTTCGCCAAAATTTCTCATAGGTTACTAGATAATGGCGAAAAACTGAATTTGATCGATTGTTTTCATTTTGAAATTATTTCTAAACTATCAATAATCTAGGAAAATGTTGCAATTAAAAGAGTTAAATGGTGGCCTGCGAAATATAGACACCTGTTGTATATATATATATATATATATATATATATATATATATATATATATATATATATATACAGGTGTAATTTTTAAAAGTTTATATATTAATTTATAGAAAAAAGAATTGGTGCATATTACAGAGAAAAAATTACGAATTTTTTGATACCAGGCACATTATATGTCATATAAAGCTACAAAACAAAAATTTGCGAAATTAAGAAAAATCACATTAACCATGAAACTGACATGTTTGTAAAAAATGTCAATGTAATTTTTTTCTCTACAATATGCACCAATTTTTTTCTTTACTTTTGGCAGTTAAAAATAGTATATTGTGCAACAAGTGCAGAAAAGCACCTATTGCCCACGAGGTGTGAAAGTTTCAGCACGAGACGAAGTCGAGGGCTGGAATCACACAAGTGGGCAATAGGTGTTTCTGCACGAGTGGCACACTATACTTTTTCTACGACCACACTCTTTTGTAAGATAAATAATTTATTTTTAATAAAAAACATATAGTTGGCAAGTCGTGGGATAAAGTGTGAGAAATAATTTCTCACACTTTAACCCACGAAATGATTAACTTTCGGGCTTTGTAAAGCAAGGGAATGTGTGAGAAATAATTTCTCACACTTTATCCCACGACTGTGGGAAATTAATAACTTTCGGGTTATGTAAAGTATGGGAAAAGTTCAATTTTCTATAGTGGTCGTAGGAAAACTATTTTTCTATATTATACCCTATCATCCGTTTTAAAACTTACATCTTATATTTCTTTCAGAAGCTTATTAATGCACCACCTATCATACAGTGAAATATAGGTACAATAAATTTTACATTTTCGCTCAACAACAAAAAATATTGAAAACAAATGAAAACAGGTGAAATTAACGAAATTCTGAGAGACTGCAGTTTAGCAGATGTGTACAATTTCAACCACATCGCCAGTTAAAAGATAATAATGATCCATGAACCAGCGCCTCATAATCACGCTGGCATGCACAATAGCACTAGATGGCAATGGAGTAATAAACGCAGAAACACTTATACTTCTCTAGTTGACAATTATTTCTAAGCATTTTTGGTTGTAGGTTGTTCTAGAATATCATTGTTTTATCCGTGCTCATGTATTACTGTTGCGCTTTAATTGTAATTTATAATTAATCACAATATAATTTTCATCACAGAATACATTTTTTCTATTTCGCTGTTATTATGAGTTTATAAACGCACTGAAAACATGTCTTTAACATGTTCTATAAACGCACTGTTCTTGGCGCTGTTCGTTTTCTAGGGGTGGTATAAATGCTTTGAAAACTGACAAATGAATAATATATAACCTCAAATTGCTGTCAGTCAAAAATGAATTATCATCTGTGAAGTAAAAATTATTAGGGAGAAGCTCTACCAACATAACTGACAAAAAGCGTCATATTTTGACTGGTCGCATTTCTAAAAAATCTAACAAATTCTAAAATTACCTCAATAGAAAGGATAAGAATTAACAGATTGCCTTATAAAACTTTTTTTTTATATACTATTTTGTTATTATTACATCTACGTTCAATAATCAAAATTGTAAAATATGTTTTATGTGAAATATACTATTAATAGATCAGTCGAAGGCCTAACTTAACAGATAAACCGTTAAACATTTGTTAATTTTTGTTTAAATTCCATGGCTATCACTATTTTGGAGCAGTTTTTATATTTTCACACCTAATTCTGCAGTTACAAATGTAAAATTAATTTTATTTGTTGATTCAGATGCAGATATGGTTTATTTTTGTTCTTGAGTAAATACGTCATAGACAGATCAGAAATCTGATTGGTAGTGATTTGAAAACATCTGCTTCTATTCACCGTATTGATGACATGTTACTTCTCTATCTCCTTTTACCCCTTTAGTTAGAAAAAGATGCAATGGTTAGAAAAACAACTTCATTTTAGTAAATAATACAAATACGTATAGAACAGAGATGGAGATATGGTACTTCTTATTTCTTAGTTCGATAGATGATGATGTGCGATCACTTTAATATGTTAAGATTGAGGATTTCTTGTATGATGTTGATGTTGTCTTTTTTTTCGGGTTTGTGCTTACCCACTAATTGGGACATGCGTGACTTTATATATGTATGTATATGCTCTACAACTTTTTTTTGAAGTTTTTTTCATCTAAAATAATTATGAGATCTAAAAGTTATGCAAGATTAATTTTACATTTTTAAGTCTTATGTTGGGCAACGCCGATTACCACCCTGTATATTTTCACTTCATTAGTTATAATATTTTACATTTTGACAAGTGAATTAAAATTTTCATTATTACCCGTTTATTATAAATGATCTCTACAATCTGTACAACTGTAAATCACTTGCTCAATATTAAATTGAGGATCACCAAAGTACTATTAAAAATGGTCAATAAAATATATTTTTTTTGTGATACGCTTCAGAAAAGATTAATTATTATTGATAAAGCAAGTTGATTGATGATAAGAGTAATACAGATTGTGTGGATTTATTACTTCATAGACAGATATTGTCGGTATTTTCGGTTAGATATTAGGTATAGAGCGATGTTTACATAGAGTGCTTTGTTCGCGGATTTACTGAGAATTGTTGTGAACATTGGCAAAACAGTGGAGCCATGTCGATTACATGATTTATACCAAAAGCAATTCTCATTCGCTAAGTTCATGCAATCTGCGCCGAAATCCCGTCATCTAAATCCCCCATCTACAGCGACATTTTACACCCATTGTACGGGTATGGTATTGGCGTGTTTGTTCTATGTATGCACTTCGTCCTCATGCATTAGTTTTAATCCACGCGAAGACATTGTTTATGACTAAAGTCTGGTTTATGCACATTTCCATAAGGTATAAGAACGAAACATAGTGGATAATATATATACAGGTTGTTATATTTTAATGGACCCAGCAAATATCTCGCTTATTTATTAAGTTAGTAATTTCTTTCATATAACATGATTTATACAGAAACATGTAAGCTACTTGATGACGGATGTACATTCATGATACCACTTCCGGTTTATTAGTAATTAATATCAACTTTGAAATTTACTATTACATATTTTGGAAAAAGCCGGTTAGTTTTGTTTGGATACACGATTTGGCTGTATATACATACGAGGTGTGTTCAAAAACTATCGCGAATTTTGAATTTTCGCGGGTTACGTATATTCGAATTTCGATCTTTTTGTGGCTTTATGTTGGTACTCATGTCTCTCACTTATGTCGACAAGCTCGGCCATTTTGAATGTTCACTTACTTGTTGACAGCTGCTTTGCTTGCACGTGTTTTGGATCGTCTTCGATTTTTACCTATTGTGCTTATTCGTTAAAAACTGACTATGAATTTTTTGACCAAGACAATATCTTTCTTATCTAAAGGCGACGGAACGTAGAAAAAAATAATTCATTTAAAATTTGTCATTGTCATAACATGTTTTTATCAAAGAAGTTATTTCATTTCTACGAGTAGAAATGAAATAACTTTTCATGAATGAAAAACAAATATTTGTTAACAACGTTATAAACAGTTTTCTACTTGAGTTCTATCCTAAATAATTCAAATTGACAAATACCATTTTTTAGTTTTCATACAAAAATGACTATAAAAATCAAATTTATTTAAATTTTAATTGCATTTTTTTTTAAATATTTTTATTATGTAAGGATATAAAACTAATACATGGTTGAATTCAGAAAATAATACGTTATCGAATAGGCATAAAAAATATGTATAATCCCATTTGAAAAAATATAACTTTGTGTTTCAACTTTAGAACCACTGGTTTCAAAAAATATTTTCTTCCTTAATAGGATGTCCCCCTTGGTCTCCTATAACTTTGATTTGTAATATTTTTTTGTAAATATAATAATAAATAAAATAATGCCGGTGGTCGGTTTTGGTGTTATACCCTGTATATATATAGATATATATATATATATATATATATATATATATATATATATATATATATATATATATATATATATATATATATATATATAATCATTCTCGTTCTATATTTCAATACACAATTAACTACTCGTCCATTTATTTACGTACCGTACGTTCGGGTAATAACTATTCATTTTCACTATATTATATAAAAAATACAATTTTTCCGAAATATTAAACAAATATACGATACTAAATGACAAATATGATATTGTTGAAAATTTCGATAGGTATTATAATAGTATTATAAAAATTATAGCACATAATATACACAGTATACATAATTACGACAGAAATAAGATAGTACTACGTAAATATAGCTGGTATTCTTATTTCAGAGTAGGGGGTCATAGCAGTAGGTACTGGTTACCACGGCGCAACATCGTGGCTTCGATGGTATTGGACATGGTGTAAAGATAGAAACCACTAAAAACAGATTCATTATTTTTTATATATTTTCTTTCGATTGGTATAAGAATTACTGTGTTTTAAATTGATTCTGCCCGTAAAAATATATATTTTTCGTTATTTTCTGACATAGAGGATTTAAAAATGAGAAAACTTTAAATTCTAAATGGAACCCAGTAATCTCTCAGATACGCAAATATTACATTATGTCTTGCACTCAAGTATATTTTTCTTTCATTAGTAATTATATTTATGTTACACGCAAAGTGTCAGACATAATAGAATAATATTTATATTTAATTTAATTATGAGTATATCAACCAGAAGTCAATTTCAATATTATTGAGTGATTCCAAAGCAATTTGATTATCTAATTTTGACATAGGCTATGAGCAGGAACTGAACTTGTCATTCTAGGTACCTGATTATTAACCTAAGTAAACAAAACTAGTAGGACAGTTTACAGAAGACTAATTTAACCTGATTAAATTATACATAACGGTCTGTAATTGGGTAGCATTTAATCAGTTAATTGATTTCATCTTATAAGTAGCACAGTAAAAAATACAAAACGTTTTCAATACTAGCAAAACCTTTCTGTCATTTGTATTTAACAATGCATTCTTTGAACATAGATACGAGATAAAAATATATTCCAAAAAGATTAATTTTTCATTTTATTGATTTATCGCTATATTATTTGTTCACAATAAATTTAATTAATTTTTTATGTAATATTAAATATATATATAACAATTGCAATGAAAATATTAGAAAAATCTGTTATAAATACAGAACGTATAAAATAAAATTTGACAACGAATACAACACAACATTTTTAACGAGCACCTGTTTCACATATTTTTCTATCATCTAGTTTATCGGGTTTATAATAGGTTGAAGTAAGCTTGGTTTTTCAATAATTGTATTCACTTTTTTATAGAAACATTAAGAAATCAATATTATTGCGTAGTGTTAAAAGAAAAAAATTGGAACCCAGTATCCGACTCTAAAACTTTTCGAATAATCGGGTATCCAATAACCGGGCAGTAAAACGAATCTGTATACGAATATGGTATCATTATCCGGGGCCGATCGACAGGATCTGTATAGTGAAACTAAAGCTCAGACACGAGTCCGAATTGAATGGCAGATAGAATCAATGCTTGAAATCAAGTATTTATTGTACCAGATAAGCATAGAACAGAACTCAAGTAATTTTCTACAGATTTATAATAATAAGTGATGGAAAAATAGAAGTGATTTTTTAAATCATCTACAAATAATAAGCTTTTACTTTTTATGACAGATGTTTTACAAAGATTTAGAATAATAGGGTACCCAAGCTAAAACCTTGAGGGATCCAAGATGTTGCTTGATATATTTCGGATTTTAGTGTAGTAAATTACTACTTGCATTTACGGGTGAAAAAAGTATTTTTTATGTTTAAGTGTAAAAAATATGTAACAAGTGTAATATACCTATAATTTTAAATACATAATTAATAATACAATAAGATATATTAAATAATATCGTTCCCAGAAAAAGCCTTCAGTACTGTCTCTGAATTTTTTACACTGACATTAGTGACATTTATCTGTCAATTACCGACATTTTAATTTCTCAAGTAGTTACCATGGAGATGTTTGGGCTGTGAGTAGGCTGTGAGATTTACTACAACAGATTATTTTATAGATTATATGTCTATATCTTTAAATCTATAGAAGGTATAATAAAAAACTTAAATGTGTCGGATAGAGAATCTTGTTTTTTAATATTTTTAATAACATAAATTTAAAAAAAATGATATTTAGAAGTTTTTTGTTAAAATACTACTACTTCCGGTTGTCCAATTGTTACCAGAATCTATTCAACTCTTCCCATTACTGTTAGATTGAGGAATCCGTTGTTACACACGTCTTTAATATTATAGATTTTAAGAAATCGTACCTCCAACAACCTCACACACACACAGACATCATCGTAAAAATGTTATTATCGGATTCTAGGGACCTTAAAACGTGCTTATTCAGTAAAATCTGGATATGCAATTTTTAGCATAATTCCAATACCTCACTTAGCGAGAAGTAAAAAGAAAAAATTGTTGACAATCATTTTATATAACACATTTTTTATTTTTTTAATATAATTTAGCGCGTAAATCGCATATTTTCCTAATGACATTTCTCAATTTTTTACAACATAACTGTACTATAAACATAAATCAGAACCTGATTCTAGTGTTTCATGTTGATAGCTTTGTCATGATGCTTGTGTTTACCTTTTACATACACGTGCAATAAAATGATAAACAATGTTTATAACTAATATGAACAACGAATATCAATAAAATAAGAAATGAATCAGACATTTACTGTTTGTAAACAAACCCCTCTTCACACCGCCTATTAAACAACTGTCACAAACGATGATTTTTCTACATATATTTCACGCTGTTATCACTTCGAAATGTCGTCGGAAAAAATTACGTCATTCCGGTAAAATTAAAAAAAATAATTTTTTAATCGTATCTCACTCAAATTTAAAGAAAAACACTTTTAAATCTCACATTTGTATTTAAAAAAGTACCTACTTCCAGAGAAAAAGCTATGTTAGTAGAATATCCCATTTTGATTTATTTTAGTATTACAAGATGACTATACGAAATTGTCATTGAGAGCAATTTCTTGTGTTAATTTGAGAGCAACTTACATAACGGTGCAGTGATGCAGACTACCTCCCAGTAATCGGTTCGATTCTACGTGCGCTGTAATTTTAGTGTCCTTAAAACACAAGTTACCTGAAAATAGAGTAACGTGTAAACCATTGAACAGAGAAAAGAGTATGAAAAACATCTGCATGACCCCCAGGGTAGAAGTGAGCGCAGATCGTAAATTTTGTGTCGTATAAATGTATTGGATTAAAGTTAAAAGTAAATAAAATGCAAAGGATTCTACCTCGGCTCATAAATAATTTAATATTTGACTAATACCTTCTCACAAGAAACAATGCACAGATTGTTACGCTATGAACGTAAACAAACAACTGCCGGCAGAACGCTTCGATCGCATGAATTACTTGAGTGACTTGTTGAGATGAGGTATTTTAATAAGCAAGGAAATAATGTTTTAAATATAAATTTATACAAATGAATTGTCATATCGGTTAACACTTATTACTTATTTTGTTATTGTATATTAAATAAAAAAAAAAAATTCATCACGGCATATTACCCATTGCTGGGTGTGCTAATCTGCTTTGTACACAGATATCGGTAATGATGGAATATTTGCACCGTGCGGGCGCTTACCAGGCGTCACCTCACGGGCACTCATAGCTGGCGTGGAGAGTGCACCACAGGGGTCAATTTGTGCCATTAAATTTCGATGTAATTTTTGGCGTCGGTCGGGATCAAAGCCGGGTCCCCAGATTCGCGACCAGACACTCATTTATATTCTTGAAGCCAGCAGAATTACCAAATACTAGGCTTCATTATATACATGAAAATCTTGCAATTTTATACAATAAAAAAATGTATAATATTATTGAGAATAAGAAAATCAGGAAGGCTGTGGAAAACAACATTTGCATTATCATTTTAAACAGTATTTTTTTTATGTAATCTAGTTAGCAGTAAAGGAAGACAATAGAATGTAAAGCAAAATTTTATTTAATCGCTTCTGATACCCCATTTGTAATTACTAAAACTTTCAACTTTTTAATGTTTACTTTCGTTCTTGATTTCCATGGGCCTTCCGCACTTTGGGTCATCCTCAATTTTTTCGGAATTTCTATTTTCCTCAAAATTGAGATATGGATTTCATGCACATCTAGGTATAAAATCCAAGAAAAACTATATTTTGGCCATTGGCTTTCGACCAATCGAACGAATAAAAGCATGAGTGTTTATTTTCTATCTGTTGTATGTCTCACCTCTAAATTCATTTTCTGTAATAACAGTATTTCTTCAACATCATTTTTATTTAATTCTTTATTCATTTCTTTTAGTACAATAGTAGAAGAATAACTTCATCTCAAACTATTTGTAGTAAAAATGTTTATGTATTTTTATTTGCACAACTTGGACAATACGAGAAAATATTGTTTTATTCACAATCTGCTGGTAATATGGCGATGTCTGACTTTTAAAAAGTTGTGAAGTTATTGTTAACCTCATTTTCCAGGAGGTTGGAAAGTTTTGCAGAGGTTGGAAAGTTAATACTTTTCAACCCCAGGGCGGAAAGATACCACACCCTAACCACAGGGCTATTTCCCGTCCTGAGAGATCAGTGCATATCAGTGATGGGTATTTACTTGTAAAAAAGCTTCTTTAGATTTTATATGTAAAAAATCTGATGTGGACACCACACGACTTCCTGGTACGATTATTAAACTATACATATTTTTTTAATAACTAAATTACAAAATATTAATTTTAACTTCAAAACGGTAAGATAGCGACCATAATCTAACCCGGTTTTTTTTAAAGAGAGCTTTGATTACAACAAAGAAATATTTGATTACAACAATGAATATGACTAATTTCACAAAAAAAATATAATATTTGTTATTGTATGAATCATAAAATTGCACGTATTTAACGTAATTTGACATGAACATTTATTTTTTATTTTTTTGTCCTAATCCATAGCAAGTTTTATTAAAAAAACAAAAAAGTATAATTTTTTTAAATTTACATATCTCGCTTATACAAAGGGCTAATTTAATAATACTTGATGTGCTAGACGCAGAAATTAATTCTTATTTGAAGCATTTATGTCTAAAATCAAAATAAAATCATTTTATTCAAGAAAAACTGTTAACAACTTCAAGTAATGTACCACTTCCGGTTAGCCTATTTTAACCAAAATATATTATGTTATTTCGATTGACATAAAAGTCTTGTATACCAAATTTGAAAAGTTTTGGATTATATTTTAAAACAGTTTTTCATTAAAATCTATTATAGGCTTCATGTAAAGTGCCACTTCTGGAAATTGTGTAATAACCAGAAAACGAAGTGCACAACTAGATGTTATAGCAGTCCTAAATACAAAATTTCAACTTTCTACGGCTTACCGTTTTTGAGTTATGCGAGATACGTACGTACTGACGTCATGACGAAATTAGTCAAAATGGATTCAGGGATGATCAAAATAAATATTTCCGCTGAAATCTGAAAACCGAATTTTTTTGCGATTACAATACTTCCTTTAATTACGTACAAGGAAGTAAAAAATGAATGAAATTATAAATAATGTAAATAAATGTAGAAAAATGTGAAAAAATCAAAATTTGAAGTTAGAAATCAATCTGACAGTTCATGTAAGAAAAGAACAAGCTTAAACCCCTCAAACCATTTGTTTTATTCGATTTGCTCGAAAAAAATTTTTCACGATGAACGTGTTAAGCCATAGATATAAAAGTTTATCCAATGGGGGAACAAGTATCTATTAAGCTAATACAACCATCAAATTAGACGCTATGCAAATTTATATCTATATTGAACAAATATTTACTACCACATTATTCACAATACGAGTTTATTAAGTAAAAAAAAATATATATTATAGTTGGGTTAATAGGCTGGAGACTAGAGCTATAGCTATAGCTATTCCAACCTGTATTTACGATCAAGTTACTCGTTGAGGTTTGCGTCACGTCCTAGCGCGGTTTCCTCGCCGATTAAGCCCTGACTACGTCCCGACGTGTTCACGACGCTTTTTCTCCTGCTCTGGCTGTAGCTCCGGCTCCGGCTCGACGCGAATATAGGTCGCCGTTGCCGTCGCCTGCTCCTTGCGTTCGCCCCCGCGATCTTGCGTTTTGTGTTCTATGTTCTCTGTTCTGTGCGCCAGAATGAATACTTCCATTTCCTTAGGCTGTTTGCTGCTTATTTTTTATTGTCACTAGTGGAAACAACTTAGCAGCACCAGACTCAAACTTAGCAATTAAATTTTCATTCAAAATAATGGAAAAAAAGTTGTTTGTGGGTTTATACTTTGGTTTGTTATTTATGAAACAAATGCTACAGAATTGATTCTGCCATTGGATACATTCAACTTATAGATCAATAGCCTACAGAAAATCTACAAATAACTTTCTTAATTTATAACTGTCTCTAAGAAATCTATAAGTTAAGTATAGTCAATTGCTCCCCAATTAAGTATTATTTGTATATATTTAATCCTTTACATATATGTTGTTCCAATACATTGGCAATAATTTATTTAAATGCATAAATTAAAGGCTTGGCTGTTAACGTTTATATTTTTAGTGCCACTGGTTGACACGATTTTTCATTTTTTTAATAACAATAAATTATTTGTTATTCTACACTAGTTAAGTGAATGAAAATAATATTATTATTTTTATTTAAATTTCGTATCGAGCAGTGAAACTACAGATCGACTCTTAACAGACAAGTTCGAGCTAATATTAAGACCGATGTTTGTTGTTTAATATTACTGTGTTTTGTCAGTGTATTTGTTACCTTCAAATGAGAATGTGTTCTGCTCGTAGTAAGTGCAACTCTTACGAAAAACTTTTGTTGGGGGATTTGAAATAGTGCATATTTGTTTGTTTTAGTGTCAAAATAACTTTCTTAATATGAATTTTTAATGTGTGATGTTTTCAATGGACTAAATAGTGAAATAATTGAAATTTTGCTCCAGAAAACGTTCCTGGTTGCTGACAGTCTGAGATGCTGAGATCTGCGGTGCCTCTGTTGGCCAAATTGGACTGATAGTAGGCCAGGTTGGTCCAACATTTACCTCATTTTGTTTTATAATTCTTCTATAGATTGTTAATGTTTGTTAATCTGTCAATAATAACATATAGTTTTGCTGAGAATAGATAATAATTACAATATTTAATTTTTCGCATTTTATGAGTTACCTAATTTCGTGATATTGACGACAATAATATGATAATAAAAAGTTAGTAATCTATGAATTAATTTATTAAGTAGAAACAAATATCTGTTTAATTTGGATTTTAAATTAGCTAGAGTCTAGCATATCTACCACAATATCTTTGAGGAGATGATTATAGCTCTATTCTTTGCTTTTTGGGCACTATGAATAGATAATTTTTCTATTGGTACAAATAATAGAGTGGGTATTCCAATTCTTAGTAAAATTATATTTCTTGTTAAATAATTACGTATATTTCGTAGTCGAAGCGGGATTATAAAAACCTACTTTTAATAAAATTTCTAATCGTTTTATAAAACGCGACCGGATCGTTATATTTACAATTTATATTTCTCTAAATATAACAACATAACCTAACGTACAAAACTCGACCGGAGTTTTCAAAGCGTGATTATTATTGTGCGTTAGATATTATGTTGGGATGTATTCAGAGAAATTGCGAGCGAAATTGTGCAAATATACATATTACAATATGGCCGTAAGCTGTTCGTCGGTTTCTAAAACATCCAAATAGATTGTAAAATATTGCTAAATCAACGAATATTTGACCATCTGGTCGCGTTTTATAAAACGCCTAGTCATTTTATAAAGCAACGGATTTTTCATTCTGGCTAAAACATATACATATATCTCACATATGTATATGTAAATCAAGTAAGGTATGAAATTTTTAAATTAAGAAAAAGTTTCCGACAAGTTTAAGAAGAGATGAATTGGCCAAGCATCTAACCTCAGAAACAAATTTCGTAGGAGAGAATAGAGGCAACTTTAACATGGTAGAAGTTAAATAGTTGATTTATGTTTAGAGTGATCTTTAATTGTAGTATTGATAGCATCGGGTGTTGGATTCAGCAACAACAAATTTACAATGTGGCTTCCAATTGCAGTTTTCATTAATTAAATTAAAGTCCAAGGAATTTGGTTAACGTTTTAGTTAGGTTTTTATTATTTCCTGGAAAACTTAACTTAAAATCATTTAATATTAATAAGATCCATATAAATATAATATAAAGATATTTAATATAATATTTTTTTCCAGTTATTAAAATTATTATTACTTTTATATGAAAAGATATATTTTACTTCTGATTTTGGTATCCTGAAAATATTCTAAATGGTTTATTTTTTAGATATAAGTACATTAAATTTAACTCGTCGAGAGCAACATTTCTTAATAATTTTATTGTAAACCCTCTAGATATTGGAATCCATGGTCGTCTAATATAAGGCTAAACAATATTTTGTTATATTGGGGTTGAAGAAAGGAGACGCACAATGTTAAAAATATTTTATTTAAGTGGCTTTCGATTTCGGTTAGGATGGTCAAAATATATTATTTTTGGAATAAATCTATTGTCGAAATAGTTATTAAAGTCATTAGGCCAATATAAAGCAAATAACGGACGCGACTGAAGTTTGTAAATCGAGGCGATAGCCGAGGTTTATAATCAGCCGCGTCTGTTATTTGCATATCGGCTGTGTGGCGTTTAAATTTTTTCGAAATTCCGTAAAGTTCTTCATGATACTGTGATTTTTTTTTAGAAATATTTTATCCTTAATAGCAGGCGCCTGTTATAAACCTTAACGGCCGGCGTCCGTTATGGACACCTTTTCACTTTTGTTTTTTGTTCGTGCGTCCGTTATAATCCTTAACGGCCGGCGTCCGTTATAGATTCTTTTTTCACTTACGTGTTTAGTTCTGTTAAATCATAGATCCATCAAAGGTCCAAAATCGATAGCCCCTTAAAATAAAATATTTTTAACATTCTGCGTTTCCTTTCTTCAACCCCAATATATGTAAATAATATAGAACTACCTGGAGTCCTTTTGCCAATATATATTTTGTTAATTTAATTTTATCAATCAAAGTTGCTAACGCAAATTTGACAATATCAGTCTCGGAGTATTGATACCAGCTTTCAATTCATTTTGGTAGCTCGTTGCTACGCCGTTTAGACCAAAAAGTCTCAATCAATAATTCTTAATCGATTTATTTGTTGTCATAATTTATTTCTTAAAAAATAAACATTTGAGAAAAGAAACATTGTTGCTCTCGACGTACTTATTTCAGTCATACCTTACATACAGAGAGTTTATTTTATCAGTAAACATAGAGTAGTTTCATTACCATGGTTACAAAATGACAGCAATGTATTGAAGCGTTTATTTTATGAGTAAACATAGGGAATAGTTGTCAGGCTCGTCAAAATGTCACATTTCAAAAAAGTTTTTTTTATAAAATTGAAGAAAAAATGCAGATTATAACAGGTATAATTCAAATATAACCCTAAGATAAGTTTCAGATATACCTGCTGCTACATTTAATAATCGACCCATACCCTGCCCAGCGCCAATTCGAAAAATCTGTAATAATTATAGCTTGCACCAAATGATTTTTTTCTTCAAAAATGTGTACAAGAGTGAGAGAATGAACGTTGAACAATTAAAAAAAAGAGTTAGTGCAGCTTCACAAAATATTACTCCCCAGCAAATAACGAATGCTATTAATTCTTTTTATAATCCTTTAGGATATTGTTTGAAAGTTAATGGTCCCAATTTTGAGTATTTGATTTTAAAATAAAAATTCCTCACTAGTTTAATATACTTCTTAAGTGTATAAACATAAATAAATAATTTCTCGTTTCTTTAATTCATAATTTAATATTTATTTTAGTCTATGTTAATTATCCCTATGTTTACTTATAAAATAAATGCTTTAATACATTGCTGTCAATCATTTTATACTGTAACTATGGTAATGACATATCCTATGTTTACTGATAAAATAAACTCCCGGTAAAAGTGCATAAATTCTCGCATTTTCTAAGTCTCTTGTAATAAATCAAGTACAAACTGTAGCACTAGAATAATGCTCATTGAAGAAGACAAAAACACAAACTTTTCAATGTAAGTATTTACGGTGGTAACACTAAAGTTCTAGACATCTGTAAGGTATTTGGAGAATTCTCTAACAAGGTCTGTTCAATTTCCTGTACCTAAGTTTTTGTTTTATTTAATATACAAACTCCATGTTCCCGTCATTAGCAGAATTCTTATGTAAACATATTAATCAATATAAAATATTGATTCAAAAATTAACGACACGTAAATAATAAATACAAATAGCTGTCAGTCAAATGCATGTACATTTTTTTCACGCTTTAAATGTTAACATTTTATTATGGAATTTGTGGTGGAGTTCTAATTACACTCGATTTGAAAACCAGCAAAATCAATTATTAAATTTTTTAAATCATAATAAAGTTGTTCTGTTAGTCCGCTGTTTAATAATATCTCAGTAATAAATAACAGTAAGATATGTTTGTATGAATTTTTTGTTCACTTTGACTTCCTAGAGGAAACGTATATAAAATATACCAACCATGCAATACAGAATCATCCTTTATAAAACTTTGATAATTTCAGATGAAATCAGCAAAAACAACGATAACCGTGTTGAAAGCGTCGCAAACCTCTATAGTATACTAGCCTGCTATATGCAGGTTTTGGTCAGTGACATTACAACGAACTTTTATCAAACTGCGCCCTGTTGGCCACATACGAGAAAAAATATTGTGTTTGCAGATTCATAACTGGATACATTTATGCACTGCAGTATGTTCTTTCGCAATCATTTTTTTATTTTTTATGTAAATAATAACAACGTATCTTAAGCTGACTGTACATTATTACATGATCAAATATGTACATCAATTTTTGCAATTCTACATTCAAACATACATAAAATCACGCGTGTCCCTTTTAGTGGGTTTGCACAAACCCGATAACAATAAGAACAACATCAACATCATATAACAAATCCTAACTCTTAAACATATTAAAGTGACCGATTTTCGGTAGCGAAATACCGCATCCGGATCACAATAATAGGTAGGAAACAATCATCCTTCGCCACACATTCCTATCTAAGCTGACTTCTTTCGCCTCGGCCACACTCATAATCGCATTCATACATGCTCTTCTTCTCTTCATACTTGGAAACTGTCTCTCTGCATTGTACAATGTCATTTTTCTGCCGTATACGTTCAATAACATTTTAAAATTCGATGATTTGACTCAAAAATTTTCATTTGGCACATTTTCTAAATTTTAAGGTCATGCATTTTGAGTAACTTTTAGGAATTAATTTACCTTAGGTTACATCTCTGTGCTTATACAAATTATAACGTTGTCTTAGCAAAATACAATCTATATATTCTTTTTCCACTAAATTTTGTTGAACATAAAAATAAAAAGTTCTGTAATGTCTTTTATATTTTAATTTTGAACACATTACGATTTTGCATCATGTATCTCCAAAGTGACGACCATGCTTCAGGAATTTAATTCAAGGGTCTAAAATAAATTGAGAACTAAGAGTCGAAAATTTTCTGATTTTTCTTTGGTATCAAGTTATTGATAAAAAATCTGTTGTGGCCAGCACAATACCTTCCGTCAATCCTGTGTAATATGTATAAATTCCATACGTAAATTTTCTTGCAAATAATTCTACATTTCCAGTAAAATTATTTCATACACAAACTATTCAAATTGCACTTGACGCTAACATCTTCTTCTTCTTTAGCTTTTCCCATTCGTTAGGGTCGCTATTTTTTATTTTCTTCTTCCACTCATTTCTGTTTTACGTGTCGTTCTCATTCAGTTCCTTTTCTCTCAAGTCTTCGCTATACAGTGCTTCCATCTTATCTTTGGTCTTTTCTTACCGTATCTTTTCGTGTCTTCCCCAACATCTACTTCAACATCCTCATTTCTGCCACATTAATTTACTTTTTATTTATACTGACATCTGTCAATTTGAATTATATGAATATATTAGTAGTTTCCATGTTTAACATAGCTGGCTGATTTAAAAAAAATTAATTTATTTAAAATTCTTTAACTCTATATCAATTGAATATGAAGTATAAAATGCAATCAAATCGTATGAGAATAATATATTCTTTAAGTTATAATAACGTTAAATGTCAATAAATCAAATTGAACTGTTAAATCTTCAAATAAGGCTACTTCCGGTTTACCAATTATAACCAAAATCTAATCAGTTGTTTTTCTGGATGTAAACTTGAGGAATAGGGAAAAAAATATAATTTTTAGAATCGTGGTATTAAAGTTATGCGATCCGAAACTTTCGTCACACACACACAGACACACATACATACAGACATCATCGTAAAAATGGTAAAATCGTATTATAGGAAACCTAAAACATGCTTATTCAGTAAAAACTTTTCATTGAATTTTTTGACCAAAGACAATATACCTTCCTTACCTAAAGGTGACGAAAGGTAAAAACAAATATTAACATTAAACTTTATTAAAAACAAAATATATTAAAAATAAGATATTTTCCGTATATGTTTTCAACAAATGTGTTTAAATATGTTGTTTCTTTATTAAGGTCATATGAACTACATCTTTAGGAGTCGCACAGATTCACCATAAGATTTATCTTTCAAATAGCTCCAGAAAATCCAACGGATTCAGATCCAATTATCAAGGAGGCTATATAGCCATGGTATACGTTCACTTCTACCAAGCCATCATTAGGAAAATTTTAATTCATCATATTGGAACCAATAACTTGTATAGCTGTTAATAGAACTCGGTTGCCGTGCGTGAATATAGAGTGAGGTGAGGCCAAATATTGAAAAAAAATATTATTTTTCGGTTCAAAGTCAAACATTTTTGAACGCTACATAAATAATTAACCATACATACAACTGTGTTTTGACCATCGGGCGTCACTTCTGAGATAATTGTATAAGATCAAACAATAAAATAAAAACTTTTTTTATTTATTTATTAATATAAATATACACTGACCAACAGGCAAAGCCCAATTCTAGGACAGGATAAAAAAATTAAGAGGAGATATACATTTATTCAAGAATATACAAAAGTACAATCAAATTAATTTATATACCAATAACAAGAAAAATACTTGAAGAAATTAAGAAAAAAAAATATGTCTTAAAGAATGATATAATAAGAAAAAAAATTAGAACATTTAAGAAAAATCAATTGAGCAATAATAAAAAGTGAAGAGAAGCAAATATAAATTATTTATTAATTATTTGTAACAAGATGATTGATGTCATATGGAAATTTTCTGAAAGATAAATGAAATATATCAACAGAAAGAAAATGAGTATGATATAAGGTACACATTCTGTATAAAGGAGATGAATATAATAAATTAGATCTAGAAGTTGATAAGTAGAAGGTAGGTTGGGAACGAGTTTTAATAGGAGCATGAAAATTGACAAGAAATAGGATCATCAATTACAGAATTTATGAGTTTATAGAGATATGTATTGTGTAATGCGTCTATGATACAAAGAACTGCAATTAAAAATTGTAAGTAAAATTTGATAATATTAATTCTCTAGCTTGGTCCATGTACATTATAAGAAAATTATATTTCTGTTCTTTGAAAGGACAAAACATGACCATTGGATCAAAATTTATGTCACTAGAATTGTACAAAAAAGATGCAATTCTTTGAACATGTAAAGACACCTTTATAAAAATAAACTGTATACGTTCGAGTTCAATTTGCGCAAGAGAATGAAAAACTATCACATAAAGATCACACACCACATGAATTCTATTTTCAATAAATCTTACTTTGATACATTTCTTTAAATGAAAACTATTCTATGGATAGATATCTCCTCGAGTTTTCTTTGTTGAGCGCATGTCGCAAAATGCAGAGTTTTTCGTTGCGCTTTAACAAATCACGGTTGCTTTGCGTCCTGAATTCTTCACAGTTGAGTGGTTTTCAAGCTGGATATATACAGAGCAAATGCACATAAGGCAACTTGAGGATGTATGAATATTCAGATCACTACATACTCACACTAGCTGATTTGTCCCGGGAGGAAATGTATTACAGATTTGCTTAGATTAGCTAAGTTCTTCAATTAATTATGTACGAGTATATACGAGCCCTAACTCATAATATTTCGACCGGTTTATACTTTCAACAAATTATAAAACCTACACAAATGGTTAGAAATTTCTACAAAATTATTTCGGCTACTTTAAATATAGACTTAAAACTAAATAAATAAAAAAACTGTGGGCCTAATGATGGGTGATAATAGTTCAAGCGGCATTTTAAGGGTCATCTTCAAGTCCAGACAGCTTCTACCGAGGCTTTTGGCACAATGAAAGACAACTTCGTAAAAATCCAGTGCGTACAGTAAAATCTACAATGCTCACAGAAAAATTTGCAGGGTTTAGGGATACAATACCTAATACCAATTTACTCTATAAAAATAATTTCTAATGTTTATGTTCTCTTAATTTACAGTCGTGAAAAAAGTATAATATGTTATTCAGTTAATAAACTCTTTAAACAATCATTTTGTAAACTAATTCGAAATTTATAAAGCTTGTTACATAATATACTATTAAATTTTAAATGGAATATGTAATGTTTATTAGAGCTTCAAAACGGGTATAAAATGCTCTTTACAATAATTATAAATAACTAATAACTGTTATGTTATATTATAAAATAATAAAATAGCGGACGTTTGAAATATTTCATAAAATAAATCAAGAGTTTGTAAAATTTAGTTTTATTGGGTCGCTAGCCATTTAACGCCATATAAATGAATTTATTTCAAAAAGTACCATAACGAGAACCAATAAAACAAAATTTCACACATTGTTGATTTATATTATGAAATATTTCAAACGTCCGCCGTTTTTATTATTTTAGAATATGATATACTAGTTATCTACAACTATGCTCCCAGCTCCCACACATAATTAACATGAGTTGATCTGGTTTTGATAGCTTGTCTTTCCATTTCATATCACCGAAGTTCGACAGGGAAGCAAAAGTTAAACACTGATTAAAATATAATAAACATGTTCAGTTTTATTGTTTTGTAACTTACATTACGAATTCAAACAGGGGATCTACAGAAAAAAGTATTTGTCAATATTTAGAATATTTTAGACCATATTTTAAAATTTATCAGCTAACACAAAATCAAATTATGAAATTTGTTTCAGCAAATTTGGTGACTTTGTAAAACAAAAAATTGATAAAATGTGATAAATCTGTATTATTCCACGGAAAAGTTCTTTTTCTAAAAAATATATAATTATGTTTACGTTTTTTTTGTTACTAAATATCAGACAACCAAATAAGTTCGTGCGGTTTTTGTACACAGCAGAGTGCTATGAATATTTTTTAAGTTGTTGATCGATAGCACTTGTTTGGTATCTGTCATCTACTTAAAATAAAATTTTTGGAATCGTGGTATTGAAGTTATGCGATCCGAAACTTTCGTCACACACACACACATCATATTTTTGATTTAATTTTGAATATTTAAAAATAGCTATCAGACAATATAACAAAATATGAAGGTACCGAATACGTAAATAAAAATTTCTGGCATATTTATTATGAATGAAAAAGTTGATAGTCTGCATAGTTTACATGAACGAGCAGCAGTGTGCGATATCGAGGTTCGAAGCGCAAGGCGCAGTCTATTTTCTTCAGTGAGTTGAGCTAACACGTTGATACACTCTACTTTACCACGAGTGCATATATGCAAACACGGAATGCAAAGATTCTTGCTGCTCAAGCCACATCTTACAAACCAGATTCAACGGCAAACGTCAGCAAAATTACGCACACAAGCTACTTACCAATATATGAGATCAGGGACTGGGACACAAATCAAAAATGCCTAATCAACAGAAAAATGCAACTTATCTTACAAACATACTTTAATGGTCTTTATGGCTTTTTGTTTAGGGAAGCAAGAAATTATATACGTATGTAGTAGATATTAAATATCTTTTTACTTTCTTTTCGAAAATATAGTTTAATTCTTCTGATTGATTATCAATTTATGATTCTATGTTTGGATTTAAATTTAAAATTTAGCACTAACAGATCTAAATATTCTTGGATTATATGTTCGTAATTATCTTTACCATTACTAATCGTATTTTAATTTCTGTTTTTACCAACTGCCAAAATTTGCAGAAATAAAAAAATAGAATTTTTATTAGCCGACAAATTTTGAAAACTTGACATCTGCTTTTGCCATTAAGTCTGAGAATTATTCCATAAGGTTTATCAAAGTGAACAATAAATCTTTAAATTTGAATACAGGAACTAAAAATAGTTGTGTACAACTTCATTAACGAAAAATATAATAAAGAGTAAAACGTTATTTTGTACTAAGTTTTAAATAAAGGAATAATATATATATATATATATATATATATATATATATATATATATATATATATATATATATATATATATATATATATATATATGTACAGGGTGTTTCAGGACTAGTGTAACAAACTTTAATAGCTTATTCCTGAGGTCATTTTCAGCCAAAAATGTCATATGAACATAGGTCCTATTCCTTCTAGTTACCAAAATACAAGAGGTTGAAGTTCTATAAATAACACGAAATTTTCTAATTTTTGTAATCAAGGTACATTCGGAAAACATGAGTTATTATTGAAAAGTCATACCTTATTTGTAATAAATTTGCTCATTTGACGATAATTCGTATCTCCTTTAATAACGAAGATAATTGCTGGGTCATTCTCGCGTGATTATCCTGTATGTATAATACAACTGCTCAGGATAACTTGACAAACATGGGGATCTCAAGAACTACAAGATACGAAGTCGGTTAATTGAGACGAAAATTGCTTTATTAAGAGACCAATTTAAGGATAGTTTGTTGTTTGAGAATAATGTATAGATCATTAGATATAGGCAAAAATATATATTTTGCAGTTTTTATATTTTTTTGAATAACTTCCAAATGTAAAAAATAATATTCTGAATTTTGGTTTGCACATACTTTTTACATCTATGGTGATTTAGGCAAAATCTCTCTTCTTTCGAAAATAAATAAATTTAATATGCCTTGTTATTTGTAATTATTGGAAGTATATTTCAAAAATTCAATATATATGTATATAAAGTATCGTACTAAATTTCACAAGTAATCATGTATTTGTATACAAATGTGAGGTGCGACAAAAATAGAGTGACTGTATATACATCTTATATTTACTTTAAAAAAATTAAGCAGAATAACAATTTACGAAACTTAATATAGGCAAAAATAAACAATGTTTACATATTTACATACATACATACATAACATCATGCATGTCCCACTTAGTGGGTTAGCACAAACCCGAAAATAAAACAACAACAAGAACAACATCAACATCATACAACAAATCCTCACTCTTAACATATTAAAGTGACCGATTTTCGGTAGCGAAATACCGCATCAGGATCACAAAAATATTTACGAAACAATCATCCTTCGCCATACATTCCTGTCCAAGCACGCTTCTTTCGCCTCGGCCACACTTATAATCGTATTTCCTTCCAACTTGGAAACTGTCTCTCTTTAAGCACCCTACCAACCACATCCATCCATTTACACACTGGTCGGCACGCAATCGAAAACCCTCAACTTCACCAAGATATATACGCTTAACAAGCCGTTCACTCGCCATTCTCTCCACATGACCAAACCATCTCAACTGACTCACACCAACTCTCTTAATAACATTCTTCATACACCAAATTATTCCTCGCGCGATCCCGGCTTACATACCTCGGCGTGAATGGAAACTGGTTGGGAGCGATTCGAGCGTTGTATGAGGGTAGTGGGCTGCTGTGAGAATAGATGGTAGGTTGAGTGATTGGTTTCGTATAAACGTTGTTGTGAAACAGGACTGTGGTATGTCTCCGCGATTGTTTACCTTGTACATGGATGTGTTGTTGCGGAGAGCGTTGAGTGAAATGAATGGTGTACATATTGGTGAAAGTGCTTGCGTTAGCAAACGCAGATGATATAGTTGTTTTAGCAGAAAATGAAGAGCAACTCAGAAGAATGATAGAGAGAATACATGTAGTTGGAAGAAATATGAATCCGGTGTTGAATGTTAATAAATCCAAGGTGTAAGTATGTGAAAGGAGTAAATTGATGACTGAGTGCAATGTGTTGGTGGATGGAGTGAAACTGGAGCAGGTAAATGAGTTTGTATATTTGGGTAGCATGATGTCGAGGGATGGTCGAATTGCTCGAGAGATAGAAAAGAGAGTGAGTGCGGGATGTAAGGTAATGGGTGCTCTGGGTACGTTTGCACGAAACGTATCAAGGGATGCTCGGTTAAGTGTATATAAAGGAGTGCTAGTGTATGGCAGCGAATGTTGGGCATAAAAAGAGAGTTTACATATTTAATAATTATTTATAATAGATTGCATTTGTCGTGGCACCCAATTAAGTAAATTATCGATGATTTTGTGGTTTTAAGATTTCTATTTAACGTCGATAATTTGAAAATGTATTGAATATTTAAAATATGGGGAAATATTTTTTATTAACTCCTACGGAATCGCTTTATTTATGTCCGATACTGTACACACATTTGTCTAAAGGTATGAGACGAACACTTTTTTCATATAAATATTGTTTAAACTGGTAACTTCAAGTGGGTATATAAACATTTTACTGTCCTCTGAACGGTTGCCAAGTGCCCTACATTTAGTAGGACAGTCCTACAATTGCTACTGCGTTCTACATTCGCTGTCAAAAGTCCTACTTCCGTAAATCATAATAAATATTTTTTTAATAATAAATATTTTCAGCAATAACTTCAGCGATATTATGAGGTTATATAAGAAACCTCATTCATATTGCAAATGTGCTTCGTTTTCGTTTTTATTGTAATTGGCTTTTCGTATAAATTTGAAAGCGATTTTGCATTTTATGACTGAGCTCCCTCCGGTCATCAAGGGATCCTACTTTAGGGTAAAAAAGCTGGCAACCCTAGTTCTAATTCAGATTTACATGTACCTATAGCGTCATTTATTTAGTGTCATTAGAAGAGTTACGCTAGCATTATTACTTATACATATTTTAAGTGATTTATTATATTTAAAATTGATTATTGACAATGATGTTATAAAATGAACATATTTTCTTCTCCTTATAAAACCTTTTGAGAATGTAAGTGGCAGTCTTTAGTCAGAAGGGAAGAAATGAAAAATGTATGTGCAAGTAGTGGAAATTTAGTAAAATATGTAAATCGCAATTGCTGCATTGTACTGCGTTGAATTATTCAACTATCTACCGTGTTTTCAACTACTTCGGTAGATATGCACTGTTAGAACAAATATGTGCATTATTCCCACAGAATACCATATCTATTTATCACCCTGGGTGTAACTAATTCTAACTCGACATTTTAAACACACTATACACTTTTTATTTCTGCAACCTATTATTTAAAAGTTTTAATTAATTTTTACTTTTTACCGCCGTTAAATTTCAAATGCAAAGCCATTACCTTAAAGTATTACTATCTGGATAGTTTTTGCTATTGCATTCGTATTGTTAACCATACATATATGTAAGCATAAAAAAACAATACAACACTACAACATATAATGGTGATATAAAGTATAAGTCTCTATAAATATAAACTTACATTATAAAACTAGTTTCTAATCTTTACACAATAAATTACAGTTTGATTGTTTCTTTGGAATACAAAATCAGTTAAAGTATTAAATAAATAATATCACTATATTAGCTGTGATACAAGCTGCTCACGTTTCTGTCCGCTCTTTTTTACAGCTTTTTGTTGAAACGAAACTGTTTTTTAACAACTTCAATACGCTGAGGACTGTTTCGTCCCCAAACATGTATTTTATTAACTCCATATAGAGGCTTGTATAGTAACTAGAAAAATGATTTGAAGATTGAAAACCATTACAGGTTCAGGTCTGACTTTTTTTTGTTATTTTTTAATAAACCGTAACATCTTGGTTTTTCTAAACATACCTTAATATAACTTAATCAAATAGCCTTTTCCTTTTATATATTTAGTGCAAACTTTTTTGCATTAAGTGTATAACTGGTTTTCCATTTATATAATCAGGGTGCACTAGCTAAATTTTACGTGTTTCAGTTTTCGAGTAAACTGAACCTTATTGAGTACGCACTTTCTTGCACTTACTGCAATCATCAGTTCTTCCCAGTGCCAAAAAAATTAATATATTTTGAATTGTAAAAAGTGTCTGTGTATTACAATGGATGCAAACATACGTTTCTAAATATATACAAATAATGTTTTGGTTGTATATAACCACTCTATTTAACAATAACAGTTAACAAACTTGCACTGGACTTTTGTAACATGTTTCATTTAAAATGCACTACGGATGGGTTCAAAACTAAATATACAGGTGTAACAGCTGTTTAGCTACCTCAAATAATTTCTGTATTATTAAAGATAGAATAAAATAGTATAAGACAATCAAATATTTTTTTGAACAAGCAGTTCTCAAGTTACAATAAAAAGTTATATTTTTTTAAATAGGGTAATATATATATTTTCGATGGAGTATTTTTTTTCTGAATTCAACCATGTAATCGTTTTATATCCTTACATAACAAATATCAATTGAAATTTAATTAAATTTGAATTTTATAGTCGTTTTTCAGTAGGTTATGTATGAAATATAAACTGCTATTTGTCAATTTGAATTATTTAGGATAGAAATCAAATAGAATACCGTTTTTATAAAGCTATTAACAAATATTTGTTATTTTAATTTAAGATCAATTGTTTTTCATACACAGCCTACTGAAAAATTACTATAAAAACCAAATTTATTTAAATTTCAATTAAATTTTTCTGCATATTTTTGTTACGTAGGGACATAAAACGATTACATGATTAAATTCAGAAAAAAATACTCCATCGAATGGGCCTGAAAAACATATATCATCCAATTTAAAGAAATATATGTTTGTATTGTAACTTGAGAACCACTGGTTTAAAAAATATTTTCTTTGCTAATTGAATGTACCCCTTGGTCTTCTCTAAGATTGTCTTCTATAATATTTTATTGTATTTAATAATTGAGGTTGCTCGTTTAGCTGTTACACTCCGCATACCTAAATGGAAAACGTTATAAGGCACAAATAATCGTATTATTATGTTATTTAGATCTTGTTCATTTTAAATTATTACTTATTAACACATTTATATTCGGATTTTCTTTTATCCAACACTTCCACATATTTTCATATGATTGGAATTTTTGTCCGAGTTTTACGTCTTTTACTTTTTTCCATTTTAAATAGACTGAGTAAAAAAATCTCCACATTATGTGTGCACTTAAACAATTATCTAAGTCAGGGTTCCGTGGAAATCTAATAAGGGTTCTGCCAAGAAAAAATAAATTTAAAAATATAAAATTATCAAAAAGCACCTCACAAAAAAATTCGTGCTAAAGAGTAAAATCAAGTCACATTAGTAAGTAGTTTTATAATTTTTATGATTTGGTACTTTTCAATATTTTCTTGGACGACAATGAAATATTTTATTTTCAAACTAATATTTATTTTCAATCCAAACATGTTACGTAAAGAACTTGAAATAAATATGAATAAATAAATTTTAGAAAAAAGTAAATAAAAAAGAAAGACAAAGGTAATGCTGGATATTTACTTGTGAAACCAATATTACTTTGAACAAAGAAACACAAATTTTGCTCGTACCTTTCGGAATGTTAGTAAATAAAATTAACATTTAAAATACTTTTATTTAAAGTACGTTGTATCCGACATTTGTGTAGTGACAAGCGATTTTGCAAGTCTGTTTGAATGAGACCTGCTGCTGAAAACAGTCTCTTGAATTCCACAGAATTCATTTGGAAATTGCAATACTTTTGCGCAGCTTTTTTGCATTATTAAGGGCTTTCAAAAGCTCTCGACTTATGGAAATCAGGGGTCAGGTGTTGGAGTGTTGCTCGAACGAAACAAAATGTTGGGATTACCCACGCATTATAATAACTCGGGTTCAGCGCGTTTACGTCGTTTTTTGAAAGCGCGAAATTCGAAACGTATTGGTGTATCGGCAAATAAATATCCTCGATTCCAATCGGCTAAAAGACAATATCGCCGATATATCGGTATCGGTTGCATCCTTAGTTTTGGATTCACAATGGCCATTAAAAATGTAGGATGGAGTTGGGGTTCTGCGAAACGCAAGCGGTTGCATAAGGGTTCCATGACTGACACAGTTTGGGAACCGCTGATCTAGGTTATATGTTCACGGCGGTATTATTATGTTACTAGGGAACACACCGACGGAAACAAAAAATGTATGTATTCCGGCAAATATGCAAAATACGAGTATATCGTCGCTGCGCCTGAAAAATCCTCTATGTGCGTTTCAACAAATTTTTCAGGAGAAGCAAAAAACTATTCTACTTTTTAACAAAAGTAAATGTTCAAGATTTTCAAAGAGTTTTTTGTTTATCTAGTTGTAAAAATAATTCTATTTTAGATTTTACCACCAGAGTAGAGCAATTTCTCGAAAAAGTAAAAATAAAACATTCTGACTAAGCACATAGGGGGTTTTATTTGGGCTTCTATTGTAACATAGGGGTTTTTCTAATAGTTTTCTACCTCTGCTATGCTCCATCACTTAGATTATAAGTTTCAATTCTAAAATTAATGAACATTGAAACATGCAATTTAATAATTTAATTTTCGATATAAAATTTACGTAAAATTATCAAATGACACTACTACTTGAACTTTTAAAAAGTCAAAGAACCGAAAAAAGGCACCTTATGTGACAATGACAACTGACAAAAGAGTAAAAGGTTAGGTGAAGTACTTGTCAAAATAAGCTATGTGCCAATTTTTTCACGTGGCTTTGTTTACATTATAGTCCTCTTCTATAAAAAAACCGCTATGTGATGCAAAAAATCACATAGCTGTTTTAAATAAAACGATATCAATGTCAAATCATTTAGGGGTTTTGTAATTTACGTTTACTTTAAAATGAGTAGATAATAGACACATAGCTGTTCTTCTCAACCATGCGTCGGGACGTTTCTGGTCCATACCAATACATAACGCATTTTCACAAATTTTGTCACATAGGGGGTTTTGCAGGCGCAGCGACGATATTAAGTTTTGGTAAGAAGAGGAGGAACTAATTTGGTTCATGTAAAGAATTTCAAATGTACACCCTTTTATTTTTAGTACTTTCCTTGATTTTGACAAAGCTCGTTACTCAAAAAATGGCGCACCTGGAATTGAATGATGTAGTTAGTAATAAAACGGATAATATGGAGTAAATATACTCGTTTAATTCTTTAAAGAAATCGTTCAAATGGAATTAATTTCAACCGAATTTACAAGTAGAATTGCGCATCAAAATTGAAAGAAGTAATCCTATTAAAATATTCTGAATAATTGCACAATAATTATTCATAGGACATAACTGAATAGGTTAATGGGTGTAAGAATAAAGATCTGTATGATGTGGGCATTATGTGATAATCTCGCCTAACAATACATATAAAATTAATTAAATTTTCCCAAACAATTATGCGTAAATTCTGAATTAATTACATTGACCCTGATATACTCACTAAATACATTAATTATGAACAGTTCTGGTCCACTGCTATTATTGTATAGGGTCTTGGGTTACCCATCAATATAGTTAGATGCTGGTGAAATAGATGTGCTCCAATAGTTCTATTACTTGTTTAAAAATAGAATTTGGTTATTTGCATATTCATTAGGTGTGCAGGAATAATAATTGGCTTACAATATTTTATTATTTGATAAACTATTTGCAGCATTTTTAAAACTAATCATCTAAACTAACTGATTTAGAAATATAAATTATGTGTGTGGTAAAAAAATGTAATTGAACATATATTTTTTATGGTGGAAGAGCCCACTCACCATTTCATTTTATTTAATCCGACCCTGTTTCATTTTTTCTTTCAAAGACAATATATTGATAATTTATTGCACAAATAAACTTGCCCTTCAAGTGGGTGGAATTCCTGTTCCGTAATCTACGTAAGAGAAAAGGGAATCTTGTCTTTTATCGAGATTGTTTTGCCGTGGCTACTTTGTGTATTATTGTTCCTGTGTCAAAGTAAACCACAATCTGCCTCTGAATGGTTTAAGACAACAATATCCTTCTGAACTCTTACAAGATGACATTCTGTACAATTTTAATACAAAAAACGGCAAAGAAACAGGTGAAATCTCTTTTACAAGAAAGATATCATTTCACTTTCCACAATTTTGTGAAAGCTTAAGCACAAAAACTACCTGTTGTAAGGAACTTTGCTCTGTATTTAAACAGTTAACGATCTTTCTTATATTACAAAGCAGTGTTTGAGCTACGATGTGTCTCGGGGTTGGAATGAGGAGGTAAAACAAAAATATGTAGGACGTGAAATAGAAAAATATGGGTTACTGGTTAAATGAAATCAAGATCATGATATTTTAAAGGCTATTACTATATTTAAAAACCATCCGTCCTGGTTTGGCCGAGATAGTCCTGGATGTCATAGATTATCCCGGTGTCCCGACAGGGTTTTGAAATTAGTGTTTCACGAGATTTTTGTTCTTGTCTTATTCTTGCTGCAAGAACAAGAACAAGAGGTTGGTTGCAAGAAACAAGACAAGACAAGACTAGCATTGAGCAAGAACAAGATTTATCGTTAAGAAATATGCAAGAAGCAAGATTTCATGTTTTATGTAGATAAACAAAACATAAATGTTATAATTTTATTTTATTTTTATTTTAAAGATTTGGCCACTCAACCGGATAAATCCCAATAATAGAGTGGCACTTACAAGAAAATGTAAAGAAAATTCACAAAAGCATAGGCAGTAATAATCTGGTAAATAGGTTAATTACAAACATTTACAGATTAACTGCTAAGAAAGAATTAGCAGATTTAATAAATTCCATAAATAAACGGTTATATTTTTTTTTAAGTTACTGAGAAAATATCTGGTAAGAAACTATCCATCATGGTTTTATTAAATAAAGAAGAAATTCTGTTAATCGGTGAATTAGCAGCAGAATTGGTACTGGTATTTGGAACAGTAAACATATTATTAGATCTTGTAGAATGAGTAGGTACACGGAAAGAGAACTGGCTGAGAACGGATGAAGTATCGATAAAGTTATTGATTAATTTATAAAGAAACATAAAATCTGCCAATACTCTCCGTTTTTTCTAGAGATAATAAATTTACAGAATAATTGGTAAATTTCCCAGCAAAATATTTTAAAAACTTATCTTGAATATTTTCAGTTCTGTTAATATAAATACTATATGTCGGAGATCAAGACAAAGATGAAAATTCAAGTTGACTACGAACTAAAGAATAGTATAATGTTAATATTGTATACGAGTTTTTGAAATTTCTTGCTGTGGTTCCTCCACCAGTCAAGAATATTTATTTCTTGTCTCCATCCGGATTTGTAAGAAATTGTTTTGTGTTTGGTTTGAGTAAATATCTGACCAAAATTTATATCGCCTTCATTGCAGATGTTGAAAGCAGTATTTTCTTCTGTACTGAAGGTGGGGTGTGTGGCACTGTTACCTTTTTCGACAAAATAATAAATTTTATAAATTTGTTTAAATTATTGGATGGCGCTACTGAAGAGCTCGATTAATCCCTCCGCTATCAAGAACATGAAGTAAGCAAAAGTCTTGCTACCAAGACAAAAATTAAGCTCACAACAAATTTTCAAGACAAAAAATTGTTTCATTTCTTGTCTTTCTAAGCAAGACAAGGCAAGAAATTACTAAGTAAGACAATCTTGCTTTATGCGTAACTATTTGTAACGTTCCGATTTCTACAAAATTATTAATTTTCTTTTTTATTTATATCTACACCCGTGTTTCACTAAAAAAAATATTTTCTAATCTTTGGTGATTGTAAAATGTGAATATGCAAAATATTAAAATTATATTTGGAAAATTAAATAACAAAATTTAAAAATGATTAAAAGACCTTTGAAAGGAAATGGAAAAAAGTTTTGTTTATCTTCAAAACAATCAAACTCCTCCAAAACAATTTTATTTACTCATTCAGATTGCTTTATATTTGCCGAGGACTTCTGCATCAATGGAGAAGTTACTTTACCACCTTCGCTAAATTATGTATTAATGAGTAAGACAAATCTGATACGGAATTTTATAATACAATAATACCAGCAAAGATCTACTATGAAAATAAAACCTTTTTGTATTTGCTTTTGTTTTTTTTTTTTCAGGCGCGTCCCGGTTTAAGTTTTGATAAATATGGTTACCCTAACTATTTTCTTCTTCTAGCGATATTGTATCAATGTATTTATTTGTCCTTACTAGTAAGTTGAAAATTGAAAAGCGTTACCAATAAAATGCAAGCAGTCAATAATTTGAATTCTTATCACACCCTTCGCAGAGAAGTTTACAGAATTCAATATTTCTAATCTTATGTTGACGAAGTTTCTTACTGATCACGTTTACCAATATTAGCATATCGCCTATGTCTATGTGTTTATTGATCTTATGCAAGTGTACGTGACTGTAGTAACAAAGCTATTGTCTATTATATATTAATAGTTCATTAACATTAGGTAGTCACACTGAGTTAGTGTTAGTCGCAACTGCACTGCATACTATATTCAATACAAAAATTTCATTTGAAAGTAGAATTAAGGGCCGTAACTTCCACGGTTTTCGAATGTAAAGTAGAGGTAAATAGAATTAACTCGAGAAACCGTGAAATAGACGTTTAACATGGGAAAACAGTTTTTTTCAAATATTTATTTCGTAATACATTACGTAGTGCATATATAATATAGAGAATACTGTAACGTGCGACGCCACTGACTCTAGGAGTACGAGACCGCCGCCGCTGGTCGAATGTGCTAGAACGGCTGCCGCGCTGGGCGATGACGTAATAGGGCGATCTATCGGCGTAGGAAACACATCGCGACCTGTTTAATTATTCGGTGTTATTGACGCGTCGAATGTTCTAGAAAAAGTACGCCGCGCTATATAAAGACGTCAGGAAAGCCAGCCGGGACATTCTGATATATACAAGCATCGTGAAATGATCAGTTGGTGTTATAAATAGTCTACTAAAGGTGAACATAAATAAATGTAGTGAAATAAATATTGTTTAAATAAATAATCTTAGTGTTTAAGTATTTAATAATATTCTTAGTCATAAATTAGTGCTTATATTTGTTTAATAATAGCAGTTTTTTTTAAATATTTTAGTATATAAAAGACGCAAGTATCTACAAACTTTAAATTCCTATTCTTTGACATATTACTTGGTTTGACAGTTTACATGATATAATAATAATCTCATTTTAGCACTGTTTAAATTAAATTTACTTGTGCACCAAAAGCGCAAATTTAAGAATTTTTGGTACCATGAATTTTATTCTGTATAAAGGATTAAAAAATATTTTGCGGGCAGATAATATTTTAGAAAAATTTGTATTCCCAATTTAAACGCCTATATCACGTGTTCTTCGTGTTCACCTTGTATACAGCGTATTCATTTTAAACGGGTCACCACACCATTGCTATATTGAGAACTAGTATAAGAGTTACAAAGACGGTTAAATGGGCAAACAATTTCTATTTTACAAGATAAATTTAAAGAAAAAAAATCATTTTTTCGACCAGTGGTTCTCAAAATACGGGACCTAACTTTTTTTATAGCATATATATATATATATATATTTTATTTGCTCATTCGTTAGAGAATTTAATACTGAATTCAGTGATTAATTTTTATACCCTGCATAATGATTTATTGGAGAAAAATGCAAAGCAAAAATGAATACGTGTTAATTTTTTTAGTATATAGAATTAAAATACCATGAAAGAAATGCTTGAAAGTTTTATTTACGTTGATATTTATGATCATTTAAAAATAACAAAATATTCACTCCTTCTGTCAGGGCTCTTTAATTCTATGTAAAATAATACATTTCTTCATTTTTTCCATTCGTGGCAATCTTATTATAGTCATATTTTTGTCAAATTATTATAAAACTTTATATGCATTTTTTCTCAAAAAAAGTCGTTATCTCTATATTTCATTTTCTAATTTTACGTACTTATTTAAGCCGTGCAAATTTTTGAAAGAAAATGAACCGGAGAATAGGAAATTGCATAAAATTAATATATGTTAAATCCCTAAGTTCATCCTAACCAACAAAACTGGATACCATATAGAATAAGAACATGAAATAGGTAGGTAAAGTATTTCATTTATAGAAATATATACATGTTTCTATATTTTCAAATATATAAACCTTTGACATTTCAAGCTGATCACTTATTCCAGGAGCATATGAATAGCAACATTATCTTAAATATTAAAAACAACTTCAGCAACTTCAATCCGTGAGATTTCCCTAGGTAATTTCCAAGAATAATTTTCAATTTTTACTAAGGATAACAAAATATGAGTTAGTTATGTCTGTCCTTGATTTATCTATTAGAACGACGCTAACCTAATTGTTAACATAAATAGATATTTCCTCACACATACAAAACAAAAGCAAGCAATGTTTGATGTTAACTTGGTGCTGTTAATATATTAATTTATTTTTTGGTATCACGGCCATAGGTAAAATGTAAATTTTGCAGGAATCTTTTAAATAAAAAGTAATTCAGCACTTCTATAGCAGACGTTTTTATTTTGTTTCAAATGACGACGCTCAAATTTTATCACGGTTAGATTTCAATTTATGAAGTCAAAGTTATAAATTTCAAAACAACGCCATAGCAGGTGTGAATTCACTGAAAAGAGAAATGTTATGAATGAAACACCAAATTATACGAATTACCAGCTACCCCAACAGCTATATGGATTCAACCGTTAAATGATGATTCGATGAAAACTGGGGTCCTGCAGATTCCATTAAATTTTCAATCATACGTCAAATTTTATCTATCAAACCTCTAAAAGGTGTTTATTAACTTTGTTTTTAATGGGTGCTCTGTAGGTAAAAAGAAGGCGATGTTATAACATCTTATTTTTTAAATTTCTAATGGTTGTGTGTCCCAAGCAAACCTTGACATATTCGTAAGTTCTTCTTGCGAGAGACTCATATTAATAAATTAATTTACTTAATCCCTCTGTTATTAATAATAACCTGGCTAATGAAAATACTATCATTACTACAATTGTTTCTTATTCAAAAAACAATATCAAAATGGTATACTAGATTTAATTTTTAGATAAATATATAAATGGTGAAAATCTCCGAAATTATTGGTTTTAGGCATAGGATACCCTCAATAACATATGAAGATAATACAAAAATACACACAACTGAATAATAAAATATAGGGTGTTCCATTTGAAAATGACGAGTTATGGTCATTTGAAATTGAGCACATTTGATTCGCTTTATTGAACAGCCTGTATAATTACATTTAAAAATAAATATGTCAGAACATAGAGTATAATTACTGTTATACTGAAAAGAAAATTCTTAATTCTTACTATTAAAATAACTTCAGTAAGCCTTTATAAAGCAATGCGTGTATTCGGTCTTTTTTAGAGAAAAAACGGAATAACTTGGCAACGCCGTGGTAAACTAAAACAAAATGCATATGTTCGTATAGGTGAATAAAATATAATTCAAAATATATAAAAATATATAGGGTGTTCCATTTAAAAAAAGACAAACAATTCTCGCCGAGCCGTAATGCAACACCCTGTATATGTGAAAATAATTTTACGTTATGCTCCTTGAGTAGACGAATAAATTCTAGTAATAAACTTATGCTGTATTTCTAACGACAAGGGAGATATCGAAGACGGCGATTTCGGTGACTCACCCAGTATATATATATATATATATATATATATATATATATATATATATATATATATATATATATATATATATATATATACATAAAAATTCCATTTACTACCAAGTAATAAAAGATGGAAAATATTGCTACAAACAACTGAAATTCACTAGTGCGTTTCAGTAACAACTTACGAAATGTATAGGCGGGCACGGAGCAAAGTAAAAGTGTGGGCCATTCGCAGACCACGTGGCGCTTAACGTGTTAAAAATAAGAAATATAATTTTTACAAAAGTATTTTAACATTTATCGCCTTCTTTTGACTTGTAATATCATCCATTAAAATTAAGAACAGAAATCCGTATACACCTTTATTCGTTTAATATACGACCACTCTACATTCAATTTGTTCTAATAGAAACCCTCATCAACTATTCAAAGTCCCTTTATATCAGTGCAACTAAAAGAGCATAGCACATGACATCGTTGTTATTACAAACGCATGCAACATTCCAGTATATTGCACAAAGAGTAATTAGTAATGTATGAACTATATCGAGCATTTAATCATACTCAACCGTAACAAGCATGCCACTTGTTAGCCTTGAATGTAATTCTGGTCAGAGAAAAAGTCTCTCCTCTCCGATGCTGTTTTGGTTAGAGGTGTAATTATAGGCCATTTGGACAAATTGAAACTCGGACCGTGCTAGGAGTATCTACATCACTTCAGACCTTGGCCTATAAAGCTTGTCATCCCACAAATGATGATGATGAAACACGTACATTATAACAACGAAAATGTAAGCTTGTCGTTGTAAAATATTGCTACATCGGCCGCTATATCATACAAGTTCACCAACATTCTAATATATTTTATACAGAATTTAGGGGGTCTCGTGGTCGTGTGCCTGAGTGTCTGGTCGCGAATCTGGTGACCCGGTTTCGATTCCAATCGTCGCCAAAATTATTTCGAATTATATATGGCACAAAAGAGGCCCTTGAAGAATGCCCGTGAAGTGACGCCTAGTAAACGCTACGCGGTACGAATATGTCATCATTACCAGTATCTATTTACAAAGCAAATTGACACACCCAGCAATGGGTACTATGCCGTGATGATATATAATTATATTATTTATACAGAATTTCTCAATTATTTTTCTCACTATTACTAACTTTTTTATTCGAAGACATACGAAATCGATTAACTTTATACAAAATCGCTACTGCCGGAACAAAAGTTAATATGCACAAATTTTCGATTCTGAGTTTATATATATATATATATATATATATATATATATATATATATATATATATATATATATATATATATATATATATATATATATATATATAGACATACAATTCTATAATTATAGAGACATTTTTAGTGTCCTCTGATGGCACCCTCGTTACATGTAGAGTAGCTTATAGTCTGCTGCCACTTAGACTCATCTGGGTGTGTCGGTTTTTATTAAAAACTGACTCGTGTGGGATTCGATCCTACACGAGCAACCGTGTATTGGCAGGCGAGCACTCTGACCGCACGACACGACCACGGACGACCGTATTTAGAGTTATACGCATTTAAAGAATAGTACTACATACAAAATGAATATAATATTATATAAAAATATATTACATAAACTTTTGAAATTTTGGTCCATCTATTTGCAATACTTGTAACTTTTTTCTCATAATAAAATAAAGGGAAATTATTGACTAATGACAGTTATTTGCAATTAGTTTTTATTAATTATGTTGAAAAATAATCATTACATATTTATCATCTTTTAAGAAATATAAATAAAAATTTGGGTTGAAGTAGCAAGTTACAAATGAAAAACTAATGAAATATTATTAATAAATTGTAAACTGCCGTCATTATTTTCATTTACTTCGACATAGGGATGAATATTTGGCACATCATCATCGTCTTTTAGTTCCATGCCATATTAGTAAACTTACACGTTACTAGCAGACATTTTAACGAAAAATGAAAAAACAAAATCTTCATTTCAAAGTTTTTGATACCAATCGTAAGGATGTGTGATATAATAGATTTTGTTTATTTTCTGCCTTTTTCTATTACAGAATGATCTGAATCACATGCGATATGTGTGACTTTGTGATAAATAACATCAATAGTTTTAAGCATTATCAACGTACTTGCCACCTACGTATTTTTATTTTGTCCGATATAAAACAATGGTCCGTATTACGAACCAACCTCTACAGAGTGCTTTGTTAAAAGTGCCATTTAACCTCATAAGAATATAATGTAAAAGCGCGCATCATAATAACACTATTATCATAATAGTGCGTTTGTATTACGACCAAAAAAAGTTCTATTTTATCGACGATCGAAAAGTGTTAAATTACAAGCCATTCATCGCGAAAGAATTATATTTAGCAAGAAAAATTTAATTTAATAATTTACATAAAAGTTAAAATACCTACCCTTGCTTTTAAAGTATTATTTTGTCTACGCTTGTTGTTAAAGTACTACTTGATCCACTATATTCAGTACACAAAAGCACACTTTAAAATCTGCTACAGAAAAAAAAAATATATATTTTTAATGGGACAATACATTTTTCATTATTCCATTAGAATGATCTGTCTTTTTTTTGGGAATCCTGATAATGACAGTAATATATTTACATCTTTTTTATTATGCAAGCAAGAACATCAATCATTTTAACAAATGTATATAATAAAGTCGATATATCAAATAATTATTTTTTCTGTACATTTGCTGAAGGTCGTCGACTCAACATATTTTTACAAATGCGTAATTTTGAGTTTTGTGCTGCGATAAAGGTTGTTGAACTGAAAGCTTTATTACCAACCGTTGTTTTTAATGTACTAAAAGATATATTGGGCGACATCAAATCCTGCATTTACAACAGTAAAAAAAATGCTGCAAAATTTAAACCTGGTCGTATAAATACAGAAATTGATTTTCATTTTCAACACAAACTCTTAAACAAAAAGTATATGATGACCTTAGTATTTGGAGTATCATTTTATTTTAGAAGTGTTATATTGAACAATAAAAATAATTTCTATTACCTAAACGCAGTGAATTATTTGGACACGAATTTTCTCTTCGGTAAATAATATGTAGAATTTATTACATTAAGGGCCGGTTGTTCCATCTATAGTTAAACATTCGGTTAAAATTTATTCTATTGATAACTTCAGTTTGCGTTGTTCCACTTATGGTTACAAGTTACCAGTAAGATAAATTTTCGTTAACGGCAAGATAACTAGTCAAACTACAAGTTAAGATTTTTATCCAAAGAATATCGTACCGAGTGCCCACGAATGGAAACACGAAGTGAAGGGAAGCGGAACATATGGTATGGAACTTTTGTGTTGTTTTGATGATCTAAGCTGTTTGTTAATATTAATAATTAGTATAATTAATCAGTACAACAGTGATAATGAAGTATTGGATTTCATTTTTGATAATATTAATTTTTGGAAACAGCATACAGTACGGGAAAGATGTAATAATTTTGAAAAATGGGATGATTCAGCATTTTTTGAGGTTTCGAATGTCAAAGAATACAGTTTTTTATTTGTTAGAAAAAATTAAAGACCAAATATTGTTCTTATCTATTACGTAAGTTTAAAGAAAGCATAATTTAAAAAATAAACACTTATTTGTCTACATTTGTTTTTCTGAATCACGAATCTTCGATATGCCAGTTGTTGATAGCTTTACGATTTTATGCAACAGGGTGTATATCGTGAATACTGGCCACAACTAAAACTAAAATAATTTCTAATAATTGATTCCAGATGATGTCTTTTTTTCTTTTCAAGAGACGGAATCTGTTTTCCTGAACTCAATTATTTTTTTATATTTGTCGACTAATTTGATTAAATTAGTTTTTTCCGCGATAGTAAAATAAACTTCTCTTTATCTTTATCTATAATTTTCACCACTCATTTTTGCAAGTCGTATTTATCATTTTTTCTAAACGTTCAAGCTGTGGTTGAAACTACAACTGCACCAAAACACAGACAAGCGAAAAAGTAACCAAATTTCTATTAAAATTGTTACAGCCAAGTTGCCAACTTTTCAAAAATAGCTCTACACTAGCACAATTTTAATCTTCCTGATAGCAATCTGCTAGTTAGCTATCCGAAGAATAAAACATCATGGAGCAACCCAAAAATCTTATTCGCTAGTTAAGACTGTAGAATAAATTTATTTAATAGATAGTAAACTGCTACTTTATCTGAACTTGGAACAACCGGGCCTTAGTAAGGTGACTGACCGTCTTCCTTTCTGAAGAACTGGCCTCCTTTTTACGATACTTCCTTTGAAAACGCCTTACTTTTTCCTTACTTGTTCTTCGCCCTAATTAATAAGAAACCATCTCTAGGTAAATTTAATTATTTTATGTTTTTGTTTTTTGTTTATCTAAATTTGCAGGATTACTTGTTTTTGAAATAAACTAGTAAAATAAAGTCATACTTGCTATAGGTGAAAAAAAAAAACGTCATTTTTAATCAGAAATAGTTTGTCATTTTAAGTAAAACACAACAATATAACTACTAATAAAAAAGCTTCTATTACAATTAATAAAATGTAAAATTAAAAAGTAACACTCGACAAGTTACTAGAAGCGAACGAAGCGAATTCAAACCAAATTTGTCTGATCTAACGCGATATCTGTTCAAACTTTCTATCCCATTATAGCTTTATTGACACATATAATTATATTTTATATCTCCTTTGAATGTCTAAGCTGTAAAAGAACATGAAAAGAAAAATATAAAAATGTCAAAATTATAATCCGATTAAAGAAGCGTGCTCTGATCAGATCGTAAAATCTCTGAGCACTTTTCTATACACTCGTGAAATGTATTTGCAGTCAGTCACGTAAAAATCCGAGAACCGATTCGCACAAGAATGCTTGAAAATGATGTCATTTTATTTCAAGATGACAGCAAATTTTTCTACGGATAAAAGAAAAATCTTAAAATTTTGACTCTCGTACAAATATTATACACAAACAAAAATCAAATATTTGTATATTGCTATCCTGGCATTTTACAGGAAACGTTATATGGTTAGTAAATCTATAAGCAGCAGTTTGAACCCGGATTTATAATTAATATGTAAAAAGTTTGGTAATAATTTTACACAAATTTCGGTAATGAAGAATATTTTACAGTGCCAAACATTACCTGAGGGAAAAATATATACTGTAATAGATTCTTCTACCGAATTCAGTCCATGAATAATAGCATCAGTTATAAAATCTTATTAAATAAATATTAACGAACCTATAGAAAGCTGATGGGCACACCCAGCAATGTATTATAACATGCCGTGATGTTATATTATTATTTATTTACATAAGGAAGGACAAGCAGTGTAGCGCTCTACCTACTAAATTAACTAAATTAATTTTAAAAAACAGTAGTAATTGTTCTATATCTGGTAATATACCCGTATCTAGGATTTTTGAATTAATCTTTATATATTACCTACGTTATTGCACTACATGTTGCAATTAAAAATAACTCCTAAGTAATCCTCCATGAATCCTATACTTATAAGTTTTTAATTAATTTTTAATCTTAAAGTATTCTTAGAAAACTGCACGAGATATAATATTTCTCAGGGGAACACCTTGTAATAATTGCAATATCTGCAATATACTCAAGTAAAAGTTGGAGGAAGGTATTCCACTCAGTTTTAATTAACTAAATGACATTTTTTTAACACCAACAGTATAAAAATCAATGGCTGGTGTTCTAAGCACCCGACTAAAATACGAGGTCTGTTCAAAAAATAACCGAAAATTTTGAAATACGCGCAAAAAGAGATATTCAGTGATATGCGGTTAGCAGAATTGCGTTGTGCATAACCTCCTCTATAACTACATGTTCTTGGATTGTTGATACCTCGTTTAGTTTTCGTGATATTATTATTTGAGTGCAACGTGTTTAAGTGGTAGTAGCGATTTTTTTAAATTTGTGAGTTTCTGGAGCAACAATGCAACGTAAAATTTTGCGTGAAACAAGGAAAACTTCCACAGAAACATTTCAACTTTTGAAACAAGCTTACGGAGATGATACTCTGGGTTGTACGCAATGTTACGAATGGTTTTCATGAATTATAAGTGGTCGTCAGTTAATTGAAGATGATCCTCGATAAGAAAGGCCCTCAACTTCAACTAGTGACCCCCACATTCAAAAAATCAACAATTCGGTGCGTGCAAATCGCCGGTTCACTCTCAGAGAAACTGCAGAAGAGGTTAGCATCTCAACTGGGTCATACGATGAAATGTGGACTCAAAAATTGAACATGTATCAAGTTGCAGCAAAATTTGCCCCTCGTTTGATGACCGAACAACAAAAAGAAAATGGAGTGGACGTTTGTCGGCAACTCCTTGAACAAGCCAATGACTTCTTGCGTTTTTTTATTATTTTCGAAATTAAAATCAGTTCTGCAAGGACGCCGTTTTCAGACTATTGATGGCATCAAATCAAATTCGGCACAGACCTTAAATGCAATTTCAAATGAAGCTATCCAGGACTGCTTCGCAAAATGGAAACATCGCTGGGAAAAATGTGTGAATAGGGGGAGGAGTTCTTTGAAGGGGACAAGGACCAATAATCTGTAAAATTAATAATAAAGTTTAAAAAAATAAAGTTCGGTTATTTCCTGAACAGACCTCGTATATATTGTAACATTATGATAGTCGGGCGACTAGCTAGTCTCTTATAACGCTCAGAATGTCAGCCAACCAAATGATTGTTTCTTTCATTCAATTTTTAATACTTTATATTCATTTGGCCTGATTTTTTACATTAATGATCAGTATTTTGTTAGGTTACGTTATGATTAAGTTAGTTCATGTTAGTTTAAATAGATTAGGTTAGATTATGGCCCGCTCCTACCTCTAGTTAAAGTGACAGTTAGTAATAACTAACGGTTATGTTCCCAATTTTTTCTTGCCACGTTTGGTTAGAGCTAACTGGAAGTTAAAACTGTTGTTCGCATCACTTATAACCTTGAGTTTAATTCTTAACCAATGGTTAATAAACTATCACTTTAACTGGAGGTGGTAGGATTAGGCCTAAATTACATTTTTATTATATTAATCCAATAAATAGTAGCCTTTTTAAATTTTTAAAATTCCAAAACACATTAAAAATTAACATCTCAATTTTTTCGCTGTTCACTTTTGCTTCCTTTGAATCCAGTCGAACTTCTCTAGGATGCAATGAAGAGACAAGTTAACATAATTAGATCAACCAATGTTAATCAGGGATGTGCGTCTACGCGTAATCTATGATAGTTTACATACACACATAAATAATGTGCAAACAATGATTTCAAATATAGACATTATGTAATCAATGTAAACTTTGTATTGCACATGCGTAATGGAGGTTTAACGAAATGAAAATAATTTCATACTTATTTTCACGGTCAAAATCATTGATAATAAATAAATAAAAATGGAAAGTAGAAAAGAAACGAAAATTTTAATATAAATAAATTATATCCCGATCATTTACACAACAAATAGTAATATTTTAAGCAAAACAAAAAAAAATTCGTTTACATGAGCGTAGACAATATACAAATTTTGACGATGTAAACTACATCATTGTCTACGAGTAATGACGTAGTTTACGTGGTATAGTTTACAGACCATCCCTGTTAATCATTTGTGTAATAATTTGAAAAGATTTGATAATCTATTTTCCAAGTTATTTTTTTATGTAGAATTAGAATACTCTGACAGAAAGAAGCCATATTTTAATAAAATTAATATAAAATTGTAGGTATATGCATCTTTCTCAAAAAAAAAAAAATGTTATATAAGGGTATAAAGATATTATAACAATGAATTCAGAATTATATTTTGTGGAAATATAAATATGTTCTCATTTAAAATAAAAAGTTATGTCCAGTATTTTGAAAACCACTGGTTGTTTTTTTTTTCTTTTTTTTAAATATAGCATGTAAAATAGAAATTGTTTGCCTATTTAACCATCTCTGTAGCTCTTATATTTGTCGAGATAGCAATGGTTGCCCATTTAAAATGAAAACTGTGTATTGTGTTGTCTACTACCGTTGTTAAAATAAGACTCCATTTGAAAAACTATGGTTTCTAACGTATTGGACACGGCGTGAAACTAGCAATTAATGATAGCTGCTTTGTTGCTGTTTTAATCTGTAGTCGTAGAAAATTATATATGTGAGTTGATTTATAAACTCATTAGATACCTACTTGTTTTTTATTCATTCTCTCCGCTGGTATCACAAATATAATCCATATTTTGTTTTTAAATCACACAAAAGTGACCCTGACCCTTAAAAATGTATTTTCATGAGATGATGCTAAAATCAAATCATAAAATACTAGTATTCGGTATTCTATTACAACAAACCGTATGAATTATGCAGATATAGCTATGAAATAAGAAAATGATGTGTAAGAAATTTTATTACTTAATAAATCGTAAAATTTGTGCAAGGTTATTTGCTTATATGTTATAAAATTTAAATGTATAACGAAATATAGAAATAAATATAACGGAAGCAGTGAAGAATGATAAACACAGTTATTTAAATTTAAAATGACAACCGGGTACAGGTAAGCCAGTCAGCAAAGTTTCTTACATTTTTCAGCAAAATATTTTGCTGTCATCAGCGAATTTCAAATGCGAATGCTTATCACATCAATTATTTTGTTACATTTGTGGAGCGAGACATTAATAAATAAGCTAAAAAATTATTTCCAGCTTTATAAACATGAGTTTCATTAATTATGTTTTAATGAATTTTATACTAAATTTAAATATAAATAACATTAAAACTCATTTAAACTTCATAAATATTTCTCTTTAAGATAAATTCATGTGTACATTCACAGTCATAAAAACATTAATGTTTTAATTGGACGGAAAAAACATATGATAGGACAAATTTTGCAAATGGTAGGTACAAATAATTTGATTTTTATACATACAGTAGACAGAATGTCCTCTTTTCAACCTTCACCATTGGCATCTCGGTTATCTTAAGAGATACGAAGTCAGTTAAATTTGGAAAAAGTTACCCCAATAATAAATCATTTTAAAAATACCTATGTTCATTTTTCCCAAAAAATGCATTAGTCACTAAACAAATACAGAAATATTTTTTTTTTTTTACAAATATCTTCCAAGTATAAAATATATGGAATTTTGTGCTGCACTTTACGACATTTCTTTAACGATGATGCTCAAATTATTTTTATTACTATTAGATTTCGAGTTATGATGCCAAAGTTTTTCTATTAACGTTATAGTATAAAGTTACACTACTAAAAAAAGATTTTTTTGCTTCCGAACTATGCATAATTGCTTGACTTATCTATGTTCGTTTCTTGCAAACAGCAAAAATTGTACAATTATTAAATTTATAGGTTAAAAACAACGATTGTGGCATTTTTATTATTTGAAACAAATTAACATGAATAAGTTATACGTAGTTGGCAAGTTAAAAAATTATCTGTTTAATAGTACAACTATTCACTATAGAGTCCATATAAAAATTAAAACTGGCATTATAATTTGAAATCCAACAGCAATAAATTTAAAAAAATTGTAAACAAGTTCAAATCAAAATTCCGTATTATTTTATACTTAGAATAAGCAAAATTTGTATTTGTGACGGTATCATCATAACACACTAGTATATTATTATAACGCACGCAGGAGTGTTGCCAACTGCCCGGTAATTTGGGGTTTTTTACGAGAAATTGGTAAATGTCAAAGTATGAAAATAAATAATATAAGTGATAATCTACAAATTTAACCCTTTTTTCTTTATAAAAATTATAGTTGGTACAATAATTTCACATTTATGATAAGGTACTTATAAATAGAACAGTTGATAATATTGCTACATTCGACTGTTCATTTTAAGTTATTTGACATTTGATTTGAGGTTAGAATCATTCGAACATATGCGGGAATATGGATTAATATGTAGGAGGCTTGTTGCATTTCTAAGTTTACTCTCAGTCTATAACGCTGAACGAATACTTTTTAAAAATATTATAAATAAATATCACACATACATTCATAGCACGTATATAGCAAAACTATAAAATATTGAAGGCCACCGTTTGGTATTCAAATTAATTTGAATGTATATTGTTTAGTTATCAAATGTGACAATCCATTATTATTCAACTTCAGTATACTAGAATCAGGTCTCTTTGATAATTTGTATAGAGATTACTGCAAAATAGGATTACAGTCCAGTTTATGCGCCTATCAGAGAACATCTAATTGCAGACCCATTCAAACTTATTACTATGTATTATATAGTGATAGTGGGAATTCTATCAACTGTAAATATATGGGTGAATAATTTCTCTGAAATTAAATTACTTTCATATCATCTTAATTCATTTAGTAAAATATGTATTCTTAGTTGATAATTTGATATAATGCAGTGTATAAGGTATAAGTTATAACAATAATGAAAGAATTTAAGTGTCACTCACCTATTTTGAGCCTTTATGCCATGAGATTTTCCGACGATCCCATAATAGAATACGTTTTGAAAACTAAAACAAGAAAATTTGAATTAGGGGCGTGATAATTTAAAATCAAATTTAAAAATGTGTGCACAGACTAACTAACCATAGAATGTAAATTTCAAAAAAATAAAAATAAAACGTTCTTCACAAAACCGGGCTTGTATATTTTAATTTCAGTAGAATGTAAAAGTTTTTAAGTGAGGAAAAAGTAGATCTATAAAAAGAGTTTAAAATTCTAATTGTAAAATATACATATGAATCTTATATAGCGCTATTTTCAACACATTGTACTCGTATACATGAAAAGTTATTTTAATATTTCATAAAAGAAAATTCACTTTAAAAAAAAATAATAACACATGCATATTTTATATTATTTTCAGACGACCACCTACGAAAGTAGCTATAATAACACGCTAAATAATAACAGAAAGTGGAACATAACACACTAGTGATGTTATGAATATAACACACTAGAGTTGTTATGAGTTTTTAGTTCCATTAATCGACATCAGATGGAATTTCGGCAAAAAGTTAAATAAAATATTTGATAATTTACAATAACCGTCAAGTTGAACATTAATAATTATTATATTTGCTAATATTTTTATATCATTTAGTATTATTTATATAATGTAGTTTTAGATTACGCGCGTCTAACGGATTGAGTTGCGTCGAGCGCCGGTAGTTGAACCTAACCTCAAACGTCAGCCGGCAGTGGTTTCGTGTTTCAAAGTAACACAAGCATTCCAAGATAAAAGTCCGGTTAACTTTTATAATTGTAGTAACAACACTATTAACATTATGTTTGTAAATAATAAAAATAAAATAAAAATTTGTTTACAACAGTAAGAACTGTATTAGTGTAAACACTTTTTTAAAAAATATTTTGTGGTCGTCTGAAAAATAGTGTACATAACTCGCTCGAAAGTGTCTAACATGCTCGTGTATTAAATCACTCGGCGCTACGCGCCTTGTTCTTCAATCTCTACACTCGCACGCTATTTACCACTTTCCACGCTCGTTACGTAATATACTATTAATAGTTATCTGTAAAAATAAAAATTAGCAAAATTTAAATTTTTGTGTTTATCTAGTGACCAATGCTGTTTTCGGATAAAACAATTACATCTTTAAAATGGCCTATTAATAAGAGCAACTTTGTCTTAATTTAACCGATTTTTGTGTATTTTAATATGGCCAAAATCACAAACCGAACATCCAAAAATTAAATATTTCAAGAAACAAAAAAAATCTTATTCCAGAACCGTTCATTGTATGACTATGGCAAAGTGTTCCGTTTGAAATTTTATTTTATAAATCCTTCATTCATTTAAAAAAAACATATAAGCTTTTTTGGATTTTGTCGGAATTTTGCATTTAGTCGATGAAAATGATTAAACTAATAAAAAATATAATTAGGTTATTTTTCTTGCTTTGCTTAGTTTTTGATAAAACCTTTTTGCTCACAATGTGACAACCGAACGGCACCATAAACCAGAAAAGTTTCAATAAATGGACTTTGAATGGATTTTTATGAGAAACCTATAATAATAATGTTACTTTTTGCATAAAGTCTAAGATACAAAACGTAATTTCATGCCGTCATAATATGAGCAGATATAATGACTTATAAAGCTGAAATGAAAACGTTAATTTATTGTGATGCCTTAATGCCAGTCAAGGTACAGAAATAATACTACAGACAACAGGTCTGGAAAATCTACTTTATTTTGCAGTAATATCTAGCTATAAATTATTTTCCCCTAGAAACTAAAAACGGCATATTATGCAGTACAATAATAGTATTCTGCTATACACCCTGAAAAAGCATGTAGGTACGCCATGTAATTTAAATAGGTAATAAAATATTTTAGAATTTTTTTATGAATATTGCTCAACGATGAACAATGTTAGCCATAAATAAGATACTAAATTAAACCACAGTGTTCTATTTTATATAATATGAGTGTACTATATTGTTATTATTAACGTTGTTAAATTGCAACAGTATTAGTATATTCTGTTAAACTGTTAACATTGAGTGATGAGCAAAGTAAATTTTACTTTAACTTACTAATTGAGGAGAAAGGGTCGTATTGACAAACAAAACTATTAGAAACTTGCCTAAAACAACTAAGAAGCCATTGACACCGTGATAATTTAGGTTGTTTAGCAAACTAGATGTAAACAAGCAAAAGAAAATAAACACCCGAATAGTAAATAACATTTCAACCGAAGCGGAGAATATTGAAATAAAATTCTTCAAAGTTTTGTCACATATTTCATTACTTGCCTATGGTTGAATAAAATAACTGCATGTCTGATCACTAGAACGCGTTGCATAATGCCAAAATTCTGCGCGTGCGTATGGCGTGCGTCTACGAACAGCTGTTTCTAGTTTGTTTCCGTTGTGACTTGTGACTGTGACTGAATACAATGAAAGAATGATTTCAAACTGATGAATAGATTGATAGATACATCATAAGATAAAACTATACACAAAATGGGAAGTATACGAGATAGAATAGAATACCCCGGCTAAGGTAACAAAAAAAATCATACGTTGTCACAACAGGTTACACAATCCAAAAATGTTAGGACATTTATAGGATGCAGTTTATCAGGAACAACTGAACAATTGACGGAACAAGAAAACGCATAAAGATGATGAAAAGTGATGCAGACTTAAAAATTCTAAATTTAATTCACTTATTTCTGTTACAGCCTGTATATCAAGTGTATAACATATTCGAATGAATATTAGGATATTTAATTTACCTAGATATATCTATAGGCAATTTGGGTGGGTATATGGGTTGATATTTTTCGTTTAGTTTCAGTAGATGTTTGCATGGCACTTTGAGATGCCTGTCAGCGTTAGCAGTTTGGATGGACTATGTGCATTGCATGAGTAGTTCGGATATCTATGCAGACAGTTAGAATTCACTGACGTCGGAGCCCTAGAGATATCTTCTAGCAGAGTGTTCGCTAGATTATTACAATAATTTCAAATCTTCACTATACAGTACCAGCTGCAATTATAACACCTTTTTGACTTTTTTAACATAACTTTTATTAATTTTAATTAAATGCCCTCAAAAATTTAACAATATTTGATAATAGATGTGACATGAGTTTTACAAATTATATCTTTTGTTTCAAGCTGTTGATTGTATTTTCCAAATTCGCTTATTGTTTTTTCTGTCCCGCGGATACTACCATTATACGAGGGTCATGTTAGAATTATTGAAAATAAGTTAGAACAATGATTAACATTTTAGAGTACAGACGAAAATAATAATGTATAAATAAATAAATAAATAAATAAATAAATAAATAAATAAATAAATAAATAAATAAATAAATAAATAAATAAATAAATAAATAAATAAATAAATAAATAAATAAATAAATAAATAAATAAATAAATAAATAAATAAATAAATAAATAAATAAATAAATAAATAAATAAATAAATAAATAAATAAATAAATAAATAAATAAATAAATAAATAAATAAATAAATAAATAAATAAATAAATAAATAAATAAATAAATAAATAAATAAATAAATAAATAAATAAATAAATAAATAAATAAATAAATAAATAAATAAATAAATAAATAAATATTTCATCACGGCATATTACCCATTGCTGGGTGTGCCAATCTGCTTTGTATACAGATTTCGGTAATGATGGAATATTTTTACCGTGTGGGCGCTTACCAGGCGTCACCTCACGGGCACTCATAGATGGCGTGGAGAGTGTACCACAGGGGTCAATTTTGTGCCATTAACATTCGATGTAATTTTTGGCGTCGGTCGGGATCGAACCCGGGTCCCCAGATTCGCGATATATTTCTATTTATTTTTAGATTGTCATAATAAACCTTTAAACCAAGCTTTTATTTTAATTTTGTAAAATATTCATGGATTTCAACACATTTAGTAAACCCGAGAATGAGTTTCTTGTTTCTGACGTCACCAGCTTTCAACCAAGTTATCACAGCATCTTGCACGATATATAACTTAATCTTTTCATAACCGTCTCAAAATGAACAGTTCTTAAAACATCGCAACATTCTTCATGAAAAATTCATCGATTGTGACAAAGGATAGCTACGCCACCCACTTCTTTCTCCTTCATGAACAACACTTCTACCCGCTTTAAATTCACGACACTATTTTGCCATGTTTTGCTTGTTCATAACATCAACAGAAATAAGCTAGCGATGAATTTCAGCAGCAGTTTCTCCTTGCGCACAAAGGAACTGAATCACTCAACGAACACAGCACTTAGCGGGAATTGGAATCGACACAGTCATTTTAAACACAGTGCAACCACAATGTTACTGCGATTGAGATTTGGTGCACTTTGCCACGCCATTATGGCCCTATAGGAAAGTTATCCGTGCAAAAATAATTTCAAATGCAGATTTACAAGACTCGAATCTTTGCTTTCCGAATAACTTTCATATGATATTCGATCAATAAGCATACCGCTGTGCATGTAGTCAAAAATGTGCGAGACTAATAAGAATAATAATAATAAATACCCAACAGTAATCCGAGTACAGGACAAAGTATATGAAATAATCAAAAACAATACATGTATTGAGAAAATACAAAAATAATATTTTAAATAAAAATATCTGGGTACAGAAGATTAGCTGCATGGGAAGCTACATAAATTGGAGATCGTTTCAGTATATCTGTGCGTCAAGTTGCCAGATGAAAGGACCTGGTATATCTGGACTGCAGTCGTGGTACGTGTATTGACACCAGGGACAAGAGATACGAGGCATCAACTTAGTTGGTTAGCAAACGATTAAGAAATCCAGCACAAGATTGTTCTCTCCTCTCAGCCAGGGACTGCATGGAATGACGTTGTAATAAGGAATCCTGGTCTATACCTTTCACTGGATAGAACCTATCTAGTTTAAATCAAAGAAATTTTAAAAATCTACGATGGATTTGATCAAGAGCTAGACTTTGATAACGATAAAATGGATACCAAATTAAGCAAGCATACTCAAATTTACTCATTATAAATGCTAAATATAAAGATTTTAGAACATTGATATCAGTAAACATAACAGAAATTCTCATAAGAAAACTTAGTGTCTTGCTAGCCGATTTGCAAGTATTATTTATATGATCTATGAACATAAAATTACTACGGAATTTAACTCCAAGATCATTTATAGAATTTTGTCTTGATAAAATATTATTCTGCATATTGTATTCAACCACCAAAGGGTTCTTTTTACGTGTATACGTAACTATGCAGCATTTGTCAATATTTAATTTTAATTTGTTTTCGATACACCAATTGACCATTAAATTTATGTTGGTTTGCAATTGAATTGTAGCAGCTGGGGTATCAATATTTAAATATAATTTGATGTCATCAGCATACGCAAAAACATTAACAGTCATATGACGAAATTAGTTCATTTATGAACAAAATAAATAAAAGCGGTCCTAGATTGGATCCTTGCGGTACGCCTGAATAAGCAACAAATTTGAAAGATTCAAAACCATTATAGAAAACATAACATGTGCGATTATGTAGATACTAATGTTGAATTGCAAGAAAATATTTAATGGTTCATTAGCGGTTATCTAGGTTTCGAAAACAGTCCTATAACTTATAGGGGTGATTTCGGACATATAAATATTTAACGATTCAATAAATCGAGTTTACTAATTAAAGGATAAATAAATAATCGTGTATATCTATTATACCAGAATAGAATTTAAATTCATTTTATAGAACCGTCATCGTCATCTTCGGATGAAGAAATGATTTTAAAAATTTTGGAACTTGTAATGGTATTGTCAACAAACACGCAGTTATTAATAATTCTCCGTTATCCGTCTCTTTTTTTGTTTTATACTTTGTACTATTTCCAGCAAAACCTGTTTTCTCTTTCAGTAAAATTTCTGCTTCTATTTTTTTGTCCATTTTTAATAATTATTTTTTACTTGATCTCGGACTCACGTTTATGGATTATGATATTGACAATTATTGTATTGATACTGTTGTCTGCTAAATTTATAGAACCGGTAACTATAGAATTACCGAACTATTTATTGAACAGTTTTCATGCAACCCAGCATAAGAATAACAGAACAGTAAATTTTTTTCTGTCCCTTTATTATATTAACAGTTATATTAATTTAGGATTTTGGGAACGATTTTGAAGTTTGAATTTTAAGTAGAATGCTGTAGGTTCCAATAAAATTTGACCATAAATATGTCACTTTATTATACACATAATTGGAAGGACGTTATGGAACAATATTTGTCCATCATCAGCTAATAAAAGTACAAAAAAATACACAACTGTATAGTCAAAATAAATTTCGACTTACCAGAATTTCAAAGATTTTTTTATGTTACATTTATAAGTAGTATGTTCGAAAATTGAACAACCAGTAAAATTTTTCAGGTTCCCGGCACTATTTTCGAACGCGGTAACTGAAATGTGTGGTAAATTTTAATTACCGCCGGAACCGTGCTCAGAGCACGGTTTTTGTGGTAATTTATAGTCTAACCTAACTTTTGAAGTATACACACATTGTTCTTTGACATCATTTAAACGTAAATTGTATTTAAAAACAACTGAGTACTGTACATGGTACAAAAAACAAATAGTATCCAACAAAAATATCCTGCGGTGCAAACTAAAATGATTTTGACAGTTATTAATAACCATGAATACCAATGCGTTCGACTGCTTACCGCAAGAACCGTAACCTTTCAGTTACCGTGTAAAATGACCACGATAACCGCGGTTCAATTTTCGAACACACTAAAAGTTGTAGAAAGTGCTAATCTTACAAATTGTTGTATTACATTTTGATAAACCACGTATTACAATCGTAGTTAAAGCCCAAATTTTGTCAAGAATCACCGCAGAGCCATATGACATTGTGCGGTTTTTTTTCTTCTCTATTCGGTAGTCCCCGTTGGTCTCCTTTAAGATTGTCTTATAGTATTTTATTGTATCTTTAATAATATAGAAATTATTTGAAGGCACTCATTTAGCTGTTACATCCCGTATAAGGTAAAACTATTTGAAAAGTATTTTTATGTTAGTAGTAAATTCAAAAATATCCGAATTATAATATTTCACCTTTATGACAGTTTTATTTGAAATACTGTCAAAAAAAGGTAATTCGATTGGTACTGAATTTTTAATATATTGAACTTTGAACCGAAAACCATTTATACATAACTTATCGATTAAATATTTTCTTCGAAACGTGAAATGATAAAACTGTAATCATTCTGGTGGAAACATCTCTAATAAAAACTAGAAAAATATAGGTAATACTTAACATACAATGCAGCTAGGCAATATGAGTAGAGCAAAATTCACAAAATCTAACTTTATCTAAGGTAAGAAAATAAATTCTATATGCACACATACCTAACTTTACCGGAATCATTCAAGCATTACTTGATTTCACTGAATTTGTTTTAACCTAACACAGGATTCAGAAAATGTTAATAACGTTATCAACAGAAGCACTGCACCGGAGAACAAAAGAATACAAATATTATAAAGTTCACAGTAACATACTACAAAAGAATATTTTTATTTTGTTTTATACCGTTGACGTTAACTCTGGACTTTGAGAGAAGTAGAATTAATAATTAAACTAGAATAGTCATGTCAGAAATAAAAAATATTAATTAAATTTATACTGTATATTTAATCATATAATAGAGGGCGCTTACCCATTGTGTGTGTCAATCTGTTTCTAATCGCAGGACATTTAATATTTATATGTAACAAATTACCCATATCTGGGTTTTGGCCAAATATTTGGTGGATATACGAGCTTGACAACTTCACCATTCGACTCCACGAGAAAAATTACATAAATATACCAATAGCGTCGTTTTCCATTTATATATTTAGTGCAAACTTTCTTGCTGTCGTGGAGAGAACACGAAAATGTCACTTTTGGGCTATTGGAAATAATTTTCATGTTTCCAGTTTAATGTCATTCTGAATCGAACCCTGTCCGTCCAAATTATAACCAACCAACTAAAGCACACAATCACGCAATCCTTTCAATAAAATTAAAAATACTTTTGTTACAAAAGGAAATTACGTCACACAAGGTACTCACTTGTTCGTTTTAAAAATAAACATAAAAGTTTCTTTGACGAAGGCCTGGTTACAAGATACAGTGATAATTACATACATACATGGATGACAGCTAGAATGAATGCTAGCGTACTTGTAGGGCAAAATTCACATAAAAGATATAAAATGTCACAATGTAACATGGGGGGGGGAAGAGACGGCCGATGTTAATGCCGGTGGACTTACTGCTTTTACTAAACGATGACACTTTATACAAACTGGTGGTTTGGTGATTGGACGACCACTTGTTTATTGAGGAGGAATACACACAGTTACACTTTAATGATAGATGATGAACACTTAAGTTATGGACACGGCTATTCTTGATGTTTAAACTATTTTATTCACACATATTATTTATATTTAAATTAACTTGTTATTAATATATTACACTAGACAAGTTTTCTCCATTTCTTCTAAATGTTCGACATTTTTTCCAATATATTAGCGCTATTGGTGTTATTTCTGAAGGGTTCATGTAATATAACTGTAATTTTAAATATATAATTAATAATACAATAAGAAATATTAAATATTTATACTATCTCTGAATTTTTGAAATTGACATTAGTGACATTTATCTGTCAATTACAGACAATTTAATTTCTCAAGTAGTTACCATGGAGATGTTTGAGCTGTGAGCAGGCTGTGAGATTTACTACAACAGATTATTTTATAGATTACATATCTATATCTTTAAATCCATAGATATAATAAATTTTTTAAATGTGTCGGATAGAGAATTTTATTTTTTAATATTTGTAATAACATAAATATTCAAAAAATAATATTTAGAAGATTTTTGTTAAAATACTACTACTTCCGGTTGTTCAATTGTTACCAGAATCTATTCAGCTTTTCCCATTACTGTTAGATTGAGGAATCCGTATTTACACAGGTCTTTAATCTTATAGAATTTGAGAAATCGTACCTGCAACAACCTCACAAACACACATCCACACACACACACACACACACACATAGACATCATCGTAAAAATGTTATTATCGGATTCTAGGGACCTTAAAACGTGTTTATTTACTAAAATCCGGATATGCGCTTTTTAGCATGATTCCAATACCTCTCTTAGCCAAAGGTAAAAATATGGCTTTATTTGTATTTTTTTCTTTGTTAAGGTTGGAGTGAACATTTATAAATAAGTGTAACAAGCATTTTACTTATTAAAAATCAATAAAACAATAAGTTTTTCAGTTATTATTGCACTCTCAGTGTTTATGTAAATACGAACGGAAAATATCCAAATAGAAGCTTTAAATGGAGAATGGCGCAATTTACGATATTTCACTGCAGCCTTGAATATATCCGGAACAATCGTCCAAGACTTAATCCGGCGCAAACTGAGAATACACCAAGATTAGGAACACAAGGCATAACAAACCACCGTGAAAATCGATTTATAACGTTATTTGTACTACGGGATAGGGCTATACATCAACTGCTGTCTATCGTCAAGTGGCAGGTGTCCGTGGTATTGAAATTTCTAAACGAATCGTATGTGAACATGAATTAATGTCTAGGTGGCCTGCTGCTTGCCCGAATTTACTCTCAGCTCAACATATTGAGTGACTACTTTTTCGCGGAATATAGAGACAGTAGTCATTTGAATAATAGAGCTCGATATTGTTCATATATGTTAAGTTCCAAAATGATAAACGCTGAGTACGCGAAACACACGACCACAGTATATTGTGAGTTTATTTAAAACGAGCAAAGGCCGAAAACATAGAGCGTGTATCACGGAAAGTGAAACATAGGCGTTTAATTTGTGCATTAGATTAGGTTATGTTAAGGTATGGTTAGAAAATTAATAAATGCATGCTGACCAGAGCATAAATTTTATGTTAGGTTATTTTGAAAAATGCGGTTAGTTTAAAAAACAAATCTAAAAAATCTTATTTACCCAGATGAAGAAAAAGTGTATATCGAAATGTCGAATCTGTAAGAATAAATACTGTATAAATAAGATTTCGAATAATTGTTAATTCTTAATTAAAGTTAAATATTATAACAAATATTAATGCGGAAACGGTGGTTTATAGAACCCAAACTTTCTACAAGTTCTAAAGGTATGATAACAATTAATACTTCTTTAGTTGAAGTTGTAAACTTTATTATTATCGTCAAGGTGGTCTTTCAAGAAACCAAGCAAGTCGTAAGTAACGTGCTGCTGTGTTTAAGAAGTTCTCGTTATACGACACTATACAACTGCCGTGAACAATAACCACAGTATACATAGACAGTAGCGTGCGTATGTGCGACGGGTTCTATTGTCGCTCGATGAAATTTGCTGTGATGTAAATACAATACCTGTTACTTCTAAAACATCTATACCACATTCATTTGAAAATCTCATTAATACTAGTTTTAGTAGTATCATTAATCAAATACTTATATACCAACAACGAAATTTTGGGAGAATATGTAGCTGGAATATAAATGTAGGTACATATATGGTGCCCTTAATAATTTCGACAGTACTGAGATCTCAAGAACTATAACAGATATTAATTGGGTAAATTAAACAAAATGTTCTACATCATTATAATGTTTTGGTCTTGTATTTATTTTTCAGAAAAATGCAAAAGCTCTTCGATACATTTACTATACTCGTATATATAACATTACTGCATATTACCCATTGCTGGGTGTGCCAATCTGCTTTGTACACAGATATCGATAATGATGATGACATATTCGTACCGTGTTGGCGTTTACCATGCGCCACCACACGGGCACTCATTTCTGGCGTGGGGAGTGCACTACAAGGGTCACTTTTATACTATTTAAAATTCGAAATATTTGGCGTCGGTCGGCATCGATCCCTGAGTCCCCAGATTCGAGACCAGACACATAGGTACACGGCCCCGTGACTCCATACACAGGGTGTACCACGGAAAGTGAAACACAGGTGTTTGATATGGGAAATTAGTTTTTCCGTGCGCATTGCTCCCCTAATTACTTTAGACAAAAAGTTTCAAATGGATGTTGTAAAGCAAAAAATTCTACATCCGAATCAAACGAACAAAAGCGTAACGTTTTATACGTCAACTTATTAGTATTTATTTTGACAATCATTATTCTTACACTTACTTAATAAAACGTTACGCTTTTGTTCGTCTCTTGTTTCTAATTCCATGGCTAATACTATAAATTGTAATTCCGTGAATTTTATTTCTGCAGTTATGAAGTAGCCAAAATAATTTTTTTTATTGATTCGTATGTAGAAATTTTGCAACATCCATTTGAAACTTTTTGTCTAAAATAATTAGGGGAGCAATGCGCACGGAAAAATTGATTTCTCATGTTTCACTTTCCTTGATACACCCTGTATATTATGTATATTATCGTGACGTAAGGTTACATATATTTCTAATAAATAATATAGTGTGAATCAAATTTTTTATCACTATTGGATTTCAAGTTATGATGCCAAAAGTAATATTTTTTATATGAGCATCATAGAAGGTAACGGCACTCATTGATTTTGAGTAATAAGATCAAAGTCATAATTTTTATTTTGCTGCCAATATAGGTAATATCGAAATGGTATGAGAGGGATCGTTCTTTTCCTCTCCAATTATGTTTAATTTGACTGTTATTTTATTTTAAACAAAATTGTTAAATTAATTGTTTACTTAGTACGGAGAAAAAATAAATATGTACATATTAAGTAATTAAGACATATTTTATTCCACTTTTCATAGATTCTATTTGCAATGATCCCATTGATTTATGATAATTAAGTTTTAATAAAAATGTATATTTTATTGGGTAATTTTGTTGTAAAATTATATTGCTATTCTAGTTTATTTAATGCGCTTGAAAACTAGTTTGAAAAAAATATATATAAGCTGAGAATAAAATCCCGTTTTTATTTTCGTAAGAATGAAGTAAGATATTACACATTTGGTCGTACTGATGCTGTGAAGTAAACAAGGAAACAAATGGTGAGATTCAGAGATGGTTGATGAAAGACAGAAACATTTTGTGTAAGAGGATAAGAGGTCTTAGTGTTGCTCGAATGAGAACATCGAAACTAAAACAGTAACACACCAAATTCCAGCAATCGGCAACGTTTTTAGACGATATTCCTTGTTAAGCAGCTTACTTCTGATTTTCCTCTTCTTACACACTGACCATAAATCAATGTAGTAAAAATGTATTATTTTCTCATTGACAACCAGTAGAATTTTTTAATTATTTTTAAATATGAACACTCGTTACTCAAATTTTGAAAGCCTTACATAGACAATAATTCTTATTAACTCTTTATTTGTACAGTTAATGATAAGAAATGGCATCGAAATACAAACATGAACTTTCAGGAAAATAATCAAATTTACATATTTAATATTCTTCAATGATCAGAAGACTGACAATTTATTTCTTGATGATAGGACAAGTCGAAAGCGTTAGAAAGAATTTGAAACATTTGCCAAATAATTTTCTCAATATTTTATGGGGCATAAAGCAAACTTACCTGATAACCTTCCGAAACAAATTTGAACTCAACAAAAGTAATTCCATGAATAGTCACTGTCATTATTCATTTTAATGATAATTTTTTTCCAAATAAAATTTCTAGAACTCTAAATAGAGATTTTTTGTCAAAAATGTTCGCATATGAAACAAATGAATTAAATTTTTGTTTGTACTTCGTTATGACAGTTTTTTTTTTACTTTCCTTCGAATGATGGTCTCATTTTTTTCTAACCCTTTTAATTTTAACATAACGTTAAAGTAATAATATTTGAATGGAAGTCATTGCAAGCGGTGACATTAATGAAAAGATAATATTTATCTTTTTCAAAGGTATATTATAATATATCTATGTTCTTTATTTCTAACGGATATTCCATAATGAACTATTGCTTTATTTAATTTTTTTTTTGTTTGTTGATTTCTAATGTTATTCTCTTCATTTTAATTCATTTACACTATTGTATTTTAAAACACTTTAAATCTTGTCTCTGAATTATGTCAATTCCAACTATGAAGTCGATGCAAGAATAATATAACTATGTAATACGAGTGTAACCAATTGGTTCATGAAAATATTATCAATTAAATTAAGAAATGAACAATTAAATTAAGATAATGAACATATATATATATATATATATATATATATATATATATATATATATATATATATATATATATATATATACAGTGTGTTAATTAAAAACCTGGCCATAGGCGTTTAACATAGGAAATCAGTTTTTCCTGGCGCATAAGTTCTCAAATTATTTTAGATAAAAATAATAAATAAATAAAATCTTATTACTAACTTGGGTGCAGAATTTAATTCTCTACAACATTTATTTGAAGTATTTTTGGCGAAAATAATATGGGAACTTTTGCGCAAGGAAAAACTGATTTCCCGTGTTAAACGCCTACACACTGTATACATACATATATATATCATATCCGAAGTGTTTATCCCGCGGGGGTGGGGCCAGGGTCCGCTATTTTTATAGCGTTCCTCCATTTGGATCTATTCTTGGCATCCTCAGGGCTGACATTCGCCAGATTCATCTCGTCCTTTATTGTGTCCATCCAGCGTTTTTTTTGGGCGACCACGTGGTCGTTGACTATGGAACTCAAGTCGCAGGGCCGTCTTGGCTATTGAGTCTTCTCTGCATCACGTGCCCGTACCATCGTAGACGTATATATATAATTTATTTTATAGTATACCTTCATCATTTTCACGTCATTAAATTAATAATTCATGGATAATACAAATTTAGAACAAAAGAAAACATTACGAATTACGCATAAAATATTATCTTTCCATAGGTCTTATCGCATACTACGACCTTGATAATTATAAAAATGATTGAATTGATGTTATATCTGAGAATTTCAAAGTGATGGTAAAATTTAAACATTGCTATTAAAAAAAAAGTGTCTCAACAAACAACAAACTAAAATTCAAAATGATACGTAATATTACCTATATGGAAAAATAAAAATTAGCTAAATTTTGTATTTTAGTAACCTATGCATTTTTGTTCAGTATATTCTAATATAATGATAATAATAATAATCATTTCAAATTATATAACATTATAATTAAAGGTACAACTGAAAATGTGCTTTGTATAAAAGTTAGGCAAATAACACTCAACACCTTGATTTATTTTATAATTTACTCCAAACCACAATGTTTTGCAAACTATGACCACATTAATCGCGTCGAATGCGTATTCGTATAAATTTTTGATGTGACGAATACGTCAGAATGAACAAATATGAGTATTGCAATTTATGACAAAATTAACTGGTATATTTATTTTTCAGATAAAAAAGATGCATAGGTACATACATACATCACTAGATATACATATACAAAAAGTATTTTTTTCTATTTTTTATTTATAACCTATTTATAACTTCCAAATATAAAATAATACAGGATTTTCTTTGGAATAAGGACGTTCATTTTTTAACAAATGTTAAATTTTGAGTTGAGGTCAAAATTCTAATTTTTATAAGGCCACATCATTAAGAAGAGATTTTTGTGTTCATCAACATATTTGCAACCTTGTTTGCAAAAAATACTTTTTTGTTTAAGCATAATTAATTCTGCAGAGCGTACGACAAAAAAAAATACAGCTACTTTGATATTCTTACAGATTATATAAAAGATTAAATATAACTTTCGTTATTAAATAAAATTTCATTTTAAATATCAAATTATATTTTATAATGAATACCTCTGGAACATTAAATCTGAACTATTGATTTTCATATGTACGTATTTTTTGCAACAAATGTTACAAACAATTATTGAGTGCGCCAGTCTCTGATAAATGACCGAGAGGTTGATTCAGAGACTGAAATCTTGTGAAACGTGCCAAGTGTTTTAAATATTATAATATTATTATGAATTCTATATCTGGTATAGAGTGTTTTACAACTTATGCATCAAACGTTAACGGGTAATATAATTTGATATACTATTTCTATTCCAAAAGTTTTTTTTTTTAATTTGAAAAAGTAAATATTGTTTATTCGAAATGAATATTACTGTACCACTGAATTCCTATAGGGTAAGTCAGGGATAGATGCCCCACCTTTTTACGTTCTGATATTTTTTACAACAAAATGTAAGAAAAAAGACCAAAATATATTCTTTTATTTAAACCTAAAAATAGACAGTTTAAAGCACAAAATAAGTTTCTCGCAAAAAAAAAATTAAAAAGTAGCTTTGGCCATCTTCCCCGGACTGTGAGGCTAAGATGCCCCAGTAGTTCGGGATAGATGCCCTTTCAAAAATGCCGTATATACCTTAGTGTTAATATTAAGAAAAACGTAGATCTCTCCTTTTTTCTTCATTGTTGACTTTACCTCATAAATGACAAAGGTTTTCATATTTACAACAACCTTTATGTGGTCATTTTTTATATTGCAGACATTGTATCTATTCATCGTTTCTCTTTGTATTTGTATATTTTCCTCCACACCCAACACATTCAGAATCGTCTTCTTCACTCATTTCGTTATCTTCATCCTCATAAGGCACACTTTCATCTGTTCCTGTATCCGAATCTACTTGTAAAATTTTTCTATTCTTAGATTGTTTCTTGTTTGCATTCTGTGAATGTTGCTTCTTTAGCTTTTTCTTATTTTTCTTCTGCATTTTCTTTTTTTTTATTCAAAAATTCTGGGCTTGCCAACAGTGTACAAGGGGGGTGTTTAACTGATGTAACCAGGGCATCGTTCCCTAGTTTATATAAAATAAATTGGTGTATGTATTTCTATTTTTTGCATATATTATAACTTTTGTAATGATCTCCTTTGTTCTACTTAACACACCACACCATCGCACTACTAACCATTGGATCAAAGCCATTTAGGAATCGTATAACACATATTGTGAAACTTATGACGGTAATAAATAAATCCTGTATATATTATAACTTCCAGGCTACATCTCAGGGGATTTTCTGTGCGGTGATATATAACGTTCTACAATCGTACCAAAAAAATATATCAAATTATACATTTTTAAATCATTGATCTACACAAGTTTTTCTTGAAAGTTATAAATATTTTTTTAGCTTCTGATTAACAAATAGAAAAATTATTACGTCATTAAAGTTTAAATTGCAACTGTCAACTGCATTCAAGAATAATAGGGCTATTCTGTAAGATCGTTATGACAAAACGAATCGGTAAAACGTTATATCGTCATGGTAATAACAAAAACCGTTTAATAGGCTTATTCTGTAAACGATCGTTGTGACATTTTTCATTGTTAAATAATAATAATAACGATAATCGTTAAAGTGGTATTCTGTAAACAATAATTTAATTCTACACAAAGAAAAAAAAATAACGATATCGTTATTTCTTAACGATTGGAAAAATCATTCGTTATCTAAACGTTTTGATAATAATTCAGTATTTTTATTCATGTCAAAATAAAATTGCTATTATGTTTAATAGTGATCTCAAAAACCAGTCATATTACAGTTTTCTGCAAGCTTCCCAATTTGTCTACAGATGGTAGTAGTTGCTCTAGTATAACCTACAAAAAGAAAAAGAATGGTCCGACAGCTGTCAGGTGGACAGCAGACTCCAACCAGAACTAATCTAACCTGGAAGTTTTGTGAGTTATATTGAATTATTTTAGATATTTCATTTAAAATTATAATTTGATTTTAGGAAATAAAGTTCTTAACTTGATCCCAAGGTTATTATTTTTCAAAATGTGTTACATAATACGGATACGAAGATAACGATTATCGTTAAGTAGAAATAACGATTTCGTTATGGTAACGATTCGATTTTACAGAATAGGCCTCTTGGTATACCCTGGCAGTACGATGAACTATAGGTACCTTTAAGTTACAAATTAATCAAAATCAACTGTTGAAATTATTCAACGTGTACTGAGCTTATATAAAAATATCCGCGTTATGGTATTGAGTCTTGCTGGTAGTCGCAAACAGACTTAAATATTTATAAAGTTCTTTCATATGTTTTCTTTCTCATCGAAGATATATTATTGATTACTTTGAAGAAATTGATTGACAGTTGAATAAAAAATATATTATCACGTACAATTTATAAGTATATTTATTATGTAATAACACAAGACACTGTTGTAATAGTCCGGCCCTAGCAACTATAAAGTATTATTGGTTTGGAATTTACCGTTAAAACTGTAGTTTTGTGTTTTCTATAGGATAAAGTATTTACGTGGCAGCAAAGTTAGATTTTGCAAAAAAATCAGGATTACCACTTTTCTTTCAGAAACTTTGTCTTTCTTAGAAGAATTTGTCCGTTAGAAGGTGTATCAGTGAACACCAATACTTCTAATAAGAAACTAGTAGCTGTCTCGAGTTTTGTGTATGAGAGAAGCTAGTAACTAAGGGTTTCGAGGTGAATTGTTTTGTTTCTTTCTTTTAGATAGTATATAATCAGAGTCATCCCCTGAATCATCTGTATGTTTTACTGATGCAAGTATTTGATTTTGTAATATTCTTTTTCTATTTTTCGTGTATAAAAAAGCTATTACAGCACCCAAAAGTATTCAGGAATAGTTCATTCCAGTTGCATTTTTTTAAGATTGATGGCAATGGAATGTCAAAAAATATCAAATGTCAACTAAATAAACGAACACACGTTTGTTAAGAATTTGTTTTTATATAATTATAAATTCAAAAATAATAATGATAAAAAGAGAAAAAAACAGAGTACCTAATAAAGTTAGAAGATATAAAATATATATGTTATTGTTGGACATACCTATTTCCATTTCTTAGTGACCTGTAGTGTACGACGCGTCGAGTATCAATTTAATAACTTAGTGACATTAGAGATCTCAATATACCTTGATTATAATAAAATTTACATTAATAAATTTAGTGTGTTACTTTGGTATCATTCATTTTGAACTAAAACAAGATAAAGGAATATTTCAAGCACAATTTCAACACTTCATTTTAAAATGTGTTAAAGTATACATGTATAATAAATATATTAATTTAATAAAACATTTAGTAAACATTTTTTATGGTTTAACTGTATGGCATCTCACAGACCCCACGCGGGTACCTTTGGTTACTAAAACTAACGTGGGTTCCGAAGGTTAACAGGTTGACGGTTGTTGCAACTATTGTGCAACAAAATTAATTCGAAATCCAATATTTTTTGTGTTTTGACACTGATAAAGTGCATACCATATTTGTTGTGATTATTTACCAACTACATTGCAATCTCATACTTTCGAGAGAATAGAGTTGACAAATTTATGTTGCAAAAGTGTAAATTTGCTTGGTGAGTAATGAGTATAAACGTACAGACAGAGCACTAACATTACAGCGAAAAGACTACGAAGATTTATTAATGCAGCTCAAACTATTCCGAAACGAGTAATATTAAATTTTGTTGTAAAATATTCTTTAAGGTGCTATTATCCACACGTTTTAATGAACATATTTTACAGATTTAAGATATTGGAAAATATTTACAACAGTGGCGATTTAGATTGAAATCACAGACAATTGAGAACTTCCACTTTTTTATTTAAATATATAAATCAAATATAAATACAGAATAAATGAGGTACATCTCAAAAGCAATAACAAAATTTATTCTCAGTTCTATTATTGAAGTACTGAATAATTCAAAGTGATTTTCGTGAAATTACATTCCTTGAAATTGCACACATCATTCCCAGTGGTTTTATCATTCTTGACAACAATAGTGGAATTGCATGTTTTTACAAATTACCTACTTTAGAATACTTAGTATAATGTACCAGTTGTAACACGAGAAGCGGATCGTACACGTTTAACATGGAAAAATAGTTTTCCTAAGTCTATTAAATTTGATCAATAATGCATCAAACAAATGTAGAGAATTAAATTCTGCATTAAATTTACTAATCACGTTATACGTATACTATTAATTTGTTTTATATATGGATTTATAATTTGACAGATTTTGTATCTGCCTGAAATTTTTGTCAGTTTTGTCCCCAAAAATTAGTGTGACAGCATTTAAAAGGAAGATTGGTTGGGAACTTTTAAGAAGTGACAGAAAAGAACTATAAAGTGTATTATTGATGAAGAACACTAGGTTGAATCTGTATAGACTAAATTTTATATTTTCAAATTAATTAAAAATAAATAAAAATCGGTATTTGTTATTTTCCACAACATTATGCGTGATTTCCGTCTTCTATTTGTTCGCAGGTTTGATTTCGCTTTCTGATTGCACCAAAGAAAACATTCAGTTATCTTATTTTTGTGGTCTGAAAGTATATTTGATGCCGCAATCAGTCAAAGACTTTTAGCATAATTTGGGAACATTGTTTTGGAATGAAAACATTCACAATCACCCAGCAATAAAAAGTTCAAAATATATCCAGTCGTAGAACCGGAACACTGATGATAGTGATGCTTACTGTTTTTTGGACCCAGTACTGGAATATTATCAGAAGATGGGCGTAACAATAAACAGTGCTCGTTACACTAGGATGCTTACTGACAAGCTAAACCCTGTAATTTGAAGCAAACTACTGTAGCAAGATGTTGTGTTCTTGTATGACAATGCCCGTCCACGTACTGTCGCCTACACAGTTGGAACTCTCCGGAAACTTAAGTTTGATGTAATGGTTCATCCTCCATTAATCTCGCCCTCTGATTATCAGTTGTTTGGTCCACTCAAACAAACATAAAGGGACCGTAGACTCAATTCAAGCTGAAAGAGAGAAACGGTGCATCCATGAGTCGTTGCTCAATTGAAAACGTTTTTTTCTGATGGCTTCAGCCTGTGCAATACCAAAATTATACAGGTATTTGTATTGAAATATAGTTTATAGCTACATTGCTAATACTGAGGTAGAAGGTTTTCATCTGAAGAAGAGGTTGATGCTGCCATTCAAGATTATTTTGAAAGCATTCAGCATTCCAAAAGAAGATTAGTTAGAAGCTTTTAAGAAGTGGAAGCAAAAAACTGTGCAGTATATTATTGTTGAAGGGAACTGCTTTGAACATAAAATTTATTCTCAATAATTTTAGTGTTATAGTCGCATTCTTTCATTTAATATAAAAAGTAAATAATAGTAAAACAAAAAATTCCATCATGTGCAAACATTTTTCCATTAGTTACATCAACAAGTTTCATATTGCAAATCTTGAATTGGTTAGTTGTTGCGAACAAATATTTTGTCAAAAAATTGAAACGAGCTGTCATAACTGCATCACGAATTGTCGTTTGTTTTTAAAGAAATCATTTTCACTGCGCTGTCAATTGGAAATAATTCACGCAAACATGAACAGGACTAATTTTTTCAGCACAATATTTCACGCAAAATATTTTGATTTTTGTACGCGCATTTCAACAGTCTGAAACATTGCGTTCTGTAAGCACTTTCAATCGCCAAAGGCAAAATACGTGAATATGAAACCCACAGAGAAAATTGTAAAAATTGTACAACTCTTTACATGTGGCAAATTTTAAATAAACAAGATTTATATTTTGTGGTATGAACTAGTTCATAAACGTCACGTAATTTGTTTTTGAAAAAGGTAATTGTAAAAGTATAATTAAATTTTAAATATGGAAACTGTCAAATGATGCTATAAATTAAAATCGAAGTTTAATGAATTTCCTGTGAATGTTAATGTAGTTTTAATATGATTAATTAAAAAATAATTTATGTAGTTCATATATTTCATTAGACAAGTTTATTATAAATTATATACGTAAATTAACATGTGTAATGTAGTTACCACTACTACTTCTACGCCGATAAAATGATTATTATTCTAGAAATTAAAGCAAATTATTTTTAATTAGGAGAATTATACGTATATTTATATAATACTAAGTTGATTTTACTTGTAACTTCATAGAAAAAGCAACCAGTCGTTTAAGCTCGTGGAAGTATTGTTAGAATGTATTTCATTTTATGGCAAAATGCCTACTTATCTCATAAAATAGTAATGCTATAAATTAAATAGTCTATTTAGTTATTTTAACACTTTATATTTACTTAGGAATTATGTTAAAAACAGAGAGATATATAACACTTTCACTTTCAAGTAAACAGAAAAATTAAGTCAAGTAGAAATTTCTTTACCACAACTTAATTTTTTGAAAGTAATTCGTTAATATAAAAAATAATTATTTAAAAAAATTAACTCACCCTGACTGTACTAATTAGATATAGAAATGTCACATCTAGAACACTTCCGCAGTTGCCCGATCCGAGAATTTAGCGTCTGAAATAATAAATCATTATAAGTAAACATACTCAGTTCAGTAGATATCTACTTATCAACTCTTATAGGCAATAACATAAAATAGTTAGGATTTTAAGAGATTTATTTACTTATTTATTAATAAATCGATCCAACAGGATACAAGATCCCAATTACAGGACGATCATATGACATGCAAATATAGAAATGAATGAGTTGAACAGTAAGCACATATAAGAAATTTAACAAGTAACTTAATCCAAGAAATATTTTGTTAATATACTCTTAAATTTAGATAAGGAGTCGTCAAATATGTCTTATTGGAGATTTCAATGCATAATTAGTCCTAGCTGTTTTACAATGAAATTGTACTTTATATCTTGAAATGACGCGTGGAAAGTGAAATGGTATTAGCTCAAGACTACATGGGTCATCAATACAATTATTAATTAATTTGTATAAGTAGAGAGATTATTGTAAATTTCTTCTGCTACTTAATGGCACCAAGTTCACGTCAGGCAATAAAACAGAATAATCATGGGTAAAGATAGGATATTGTCCATTATTTTAAAATAACAATATTTGATGAATTTATGCTGGCAGACTCAATCTTAGATATATATTTATGTTATATTGTATTCCAGACTTGTAGACAATATTATAGCTTAGAGTGGACAAATGCACAATACAAGCTTTTTAGTGTAGTTGTTTTACAGAAAGACCGACAATTTCTAATTACAAATCCAAGATTTTTGCAGGAGGATCTTACGGTAGTACATTAAATGTTAGTTTGTGTCAAATATAATCCGCAGATCCTTAAACTGAGTTACTTTCTCATGCGAATTAGTTTCCATGTCATATTCATAAGTGTAAACGTATTTTTTTTAAAAAACTAACTCATTATTTTACATTTGCTGTAATTAAAGAACAATTTTGAGTTGTGGGATCATTTTAAAATGTTGTTGATGTCGTTTTGTATGAGAATAATAGTTGATGGTTTTATAAATTCATCGGCATACAAAAGTATTTGAGAATGTTGAACACAGTCATGTCATTAATGAAGAGGTTGAATAATAATGGGCCCAATGTCAATCTTTTCATAACTGATTATGTAAATAACTATTACAGAGTAAAAATATTTTTTCACAGTAAAATAAAAAATAAGTTAACCTAACCTAACTTAAACTAACCTTATCGCTTCATAGTATTTATTGTGAATTTACTTTATTTAATGAAAAGATGAATTTTTAAAGTCTAAATTTAACATTTTACTTTTTTTTTTCAACCATATAAAATTAGGAATTGATTTGTAAGTTCCCTAGGGATATTCAGAAACGGAAACATAATAAGGCTGTTGTAGGGCATTTTTCACTCACAAAAAATATTTATTTTTGCAAACAGAAATCGCTCAAATTAGAGCTGTTGTGTAAGTGTCCTACGGGAAGTCAGAAATCGCAACATATCAGGAATGTTATATGGAGTTGTTATCTTTAATTTTTGTCAGTGTATTCAAGACTGTCTAATTTAATCTCTTTAATGATTAACGTTAACAACGTCCTATAACAACTTTAGTATGTTGCCATTTCTAAGTACCTCCTATAACTAATGCAAACGCTTATTGGCGACCCTGGAACATACTCAGATTACCATCAATAATATCTCGGAGTATCGTCATATTACTGTAATTCAATCTCGGCAGCAGAGTAATTTCTTGATAGAATAATTCCTACGCTAATATCACTTATAGTTGTACTTGTAGCAACTGTATGCGAATTGCATACCTGCTACTCATAAGATGAGTGATCCAGGATTTTCACATACAAAAAGACAACCGCTTTTTTCTCCACCACCTACCGAGACATGGTTTTATGGCTAACTCTGCTTTACCATTCTTGAAAATAGCAAGCTACTCCACTCCGAATTCTGCTCAATTGCTAATCACCTCCAGTAGATACACTTTGGTTTTAGAGATATGGTTACAAAACTGAATGAAACCATCTCTGCAAGTACCACGCGGTGACTCAGCGAAACCCACAAGTTTAGCAATCGTGGACACAAAGATCGTACTCCTAGTTATACCTTATCAGGTCTCTCCCTCAGAGACTCTACCAGTCATATAATACGAGTATAACAACATACCGACAAAATTAGGGGAAAAAAAAGTATGAACTCTCTGTCTTTCATATTTGTGTTGGTAATTCTACATCTACAACAAATAACAAATGACGATATAACACCTAAATATAGCCATCATTTATCGAGGTGTTAAATTCTGCAGGTATTTTACTTTTGCAAATAATTTCTAAGTGTGAAAAAATGTTGGATATTAGTTTCATATGAACGTTTTCTAATTATTTACTATTTTATTGTTAAGTATTTATTGGGTAATACATCAGACTAAAAACTCAAAGTCACTTTTATTCATTTATTATATTACTCCCCCCCTATAAAGTTTTAAATACAGTGTAATGGTAGTGAAACAGTAAGTCACTGTCATTGTAATTAATTTATTTACAGCTCTGTTGAAAACTTTGTTTCCAAAATAAATTAATGTTGTTGAAAAGTGAATTTCGTATAGAAATTTCATAATTTATGCGATCTGTACAGTTAGACTAAAGAATAGGATTATGTATTTCGTAGAAGTATAATTTAGATATATATTATTTTACCCATATTATTTATTATTTATTATGAAAGTAAACATCCAAATCACATAAAAGTAACGATAACGCAATATCAATATCCAGTGTCATTTAACAGTATTCTTCAAAATTACATGTCAAATGTTTCTTACTTTTACAAAGCAATAAGATTCTGAACTACAAAAAGAAGTTGAGATTAACGTATTCCAGGATCTGAAGTCATTATTAAGAAAAGTTTTTTTGTTAGTGGATTACATTCTTCCACAAAGACGTACTGCGCAAAACCAGAACAATTTATAAAGGATTCTTCGGATTTAAATATTTATTTGAAAACTATCCAATAGATTTGCAAATATTCATAGAATTTTTATAAAGGTTGTTATATCGTTATCAACGCTCGGAAACTATCATTGTCGATGTTAACTATGTTAATTACAAAAGCATTGTCATACCAGTAATTTGACAGACATGAAATGTTTCTATATTACGAGGATATATAATTGATAATAGATAAATATATCATCACGGCATATTACCAATTGCTGGGTGTGCCAATCTGCTTTGTATACAGATATCGGTAATGATGAAATATTTGTACCGTGCGAGCGCTTCCCAGGCATCATCTCACGAGCACCCATAGCTAGTGTGGAGACTGCACCAATTTTGTGACATTAAAATTCGAAGTAATATTTGGCGTCGGTAGGGATCGAACTCGGGTCCCCAGATTCGCGACCAGACACTCAGGCACACGGCCATGTTTCGTTTTAAAAGAAAATTATATTTAGAAAGTGACTATCTTCACAAAATATGTAAATAATTAAGTACTTGTACATAGGTACAGGTTATCAACCATCTTGTCCAGTATTGTCAACTTTTTTATTTAAAGTTTGATTATTTTAACAAAATGTAATATATTATAATATATTATAAAGATGAGCTCGATAGAGCATCTTGTTAGTACATAATATTTATAATATTTTATTATTATTATTTAGGCACAAAGATGTATGATAAAATTATTCAGAAAATTTACACATACGAATTATAATAAGTTAGTTATTATTGTCTTCATTTTTAGTCTCATTCATATTCATAGCAGTCCCTACTTAGAAACAAGATGGATAATAATTTTACAAGCCCTCATCCTCTACTGTCACAGTGACCACTACCACCCACATTAAATTTCAGCAAGTAAGCACTAAATTATCCGTGAAATAAAATGATTTATTATAAGCATATAATTAGGTGACAGGTTCTGGTGTTCATAATTCAAGTTTAGCTCTTGATTATATCGATTTTCTTGCATTAAATTATATCCTCTTGCAGATGGTACACTCAGCCATAAAGTATATTACAAACAGAAAATCAATTTTCTAAAAACAAAAACTTTAAAGATATGGAAGCATTCCATGAATTTTCCTACTTTGGTTATGTTTTCGAATTGTCATATCTACATTTTATCTTATAAACGGAATAAAAAATTCCATTATTACGTTAACATAATATTATTTGATACTAATTTTATATAAAAAACATAATTTCCTTTTTCTTATCCATCAATTTGCATAAATGTTCCTTTAAAAAAATCGTTCTTCAACAAAATATACTCTTTAACAAGGCGTATGTTATTGAAAATAAAACACAGTTCATATTTTTAGAATTTTATTTGAAATATGTTTAAAGTAGTTCCTTTCAACAATAAAACACTTCATCATTATATTTTGCCACTTCTTAAAAGCTCCCAACTAAACTTCTTTTGGAATGCTTTCAAATTAATTTCTAGGAGACTTGAAAACTGTTAAAGTTATCATATTAATTTCTGGTGACTTAAAATCTGCCAAAGTTGTCAAACTAATTACAAGGAAACTTGAAAACTGGCCTTTGATACCAATCGACGCCCTAGCGCGTTTAGTATTCACCGAACCGCTATAAATAAATAGTACGTAGAAATGAAACAAATAGTAATAAATAAAATAAAATATTTATTTCTTATTATGTAAGTTATGAAAGTACAAAATAAAAATATATTAATTCTTAATATAATATAAAAAATAGCAATATAGAAAATAAACATTACAGTTTTTGTTTCGAACTACAAATTGTGTATTATAATAATTTTTGTTTTGTTAGCATATTCATTTTCAAGCAAAAAAATATATATTTTTACCTCTTGCTAAGAGAGGTATTGGATTCATGCTAAAAATCGCATATCCAGATTTTAATGATTAAGCACGTTTTAAGGTACCTACAATCCGATTTTAATATTTTTACGATAGTGTCTGTGTGTGTGGATGTATGTGTGTGTGTGTGTGTGTGTGTGTATGTGTGTGTATGTGTGTATGTGGGTCAATTGGAAGGACGATTTCTCAATAACTATAATACTTAATATCTGTTTAACTACGTATTTCCTCAATCGGACATTACTGGGAAGAGTTGAAAAGGTTTTGGTAATAATTGGACAACCGGAATTAGCAGATTCTTAAAATAAATCTTCTAGATATTAAATTTTCTTCTTGCTAGTAAAATAAGAGTAAATTCTCTATCTGATACATATAAATATTATATTATACCTTTTATAGATTTAGAGAAAAAGAAATATAAGGTATATAATAATATGTTGTAATAAATCTCGCAGCAAAAATAATGTCATGGAAACCAATTGAAAAATGAAAAAGTTTGTAACTGACAGATAAATGTCAGTGTCAAAAATCCAGAGACATTACTGAAGATTTTTCTGGGAAGTACATACATTATATTATTTGTTATTATATTAATAGTTAAATATTTAAAATTATAGGTATATTACATATACCCTTCAAAAATACTGCCAATCCCGACAATGAATTGGAGACATTTCGAAAAATTAGAAGAGTAGGACATAATTTCTTCATAGAATTAATTTAAAATTAAAAAATCTAAATATAAAGAATAGATGTAAGTAAAATTTTTGGTGTACAGTGTAGGTATACAAGAGATGTTAAATACTATAAGGCGCGAGCAGTCATGTGACGTTGATGGCCTTGACCAGCAGATATGGGGGACCGTGACAGAATGATAGCTAGTAATTATGTACATAGATGTCAAATATAATTTTTCATTATAAATGGTGACAAATTAACTACGTGAATTTAGAAAATCTTGACATTTGACATCTATGTACATAATTACTAATTGTCATTCTGACACAAGCCCCTAATCTTCTTGTCAATGCCAACAATATCACATGAATGCTCGCGCCCTATGGTTATATAACCAAAAACGGAAGTGGCGAGAGGTGTTGTGCTGGCCCAACAGATTTATTATATATGTATACAACCATGAGAAAATCCAATGACGGCAAACCGCACTTAAAAATAATAAATTCAAACATTTAGTCATAAGCACCAGCAAAAGTATTAAAGGATTTTGTTTTTCGCAATCTACCTAATTTTCTTATTCTAGAGTGACTCTCGCATTTTGGTTTAAACAAAACTTAACTATGTTCGTTTAATAATTTTTACGAATATTGCAAACAAATTTCTACAACTAACAAGGGAAGTAATATAAAAAATTGTTTGGAAATACAGTCCGCAGAATAAAATTATTTTGATTTATCTGAAAAAGTGAAATTAACTTTCGCTAATATCATCCCGGCAATCTGTTCAAGGCACATGAGATAAATGACCACGGTAATTGTTTTGCAAAATTAGATTTCAAAAATATAAAACAGCATATAATTTTTCATTTAGTTTAACAGTTGACAATTTCGGAAAATCATGTGAAGAACATAAATAATACTGTGAGTTTCAGCTAACATGCAATATTACTATGAATACTAGTTATACATACTGTACTGTTCCAGATGAAATGCACCATAGGTTATCAACGTTGTTAATGTCAAATGAACTTCACGCTTTAAAGATGTTTACCAAAGAAGAAAAAGTCTATTCATTACAATGCTGATTATAGTTTTAGAAATGTTTGTGATATGTTTGCTAATTTATCTCCTGAACGTTCTAGACCAAATGCTTCTAGAATTTCGAGAATATTTCCAAAATTTAAAAGTGATCGGTGTTTAAATAAGAATCATACGAAAAGGGCAAGACCAAAAACTACGCGAACTGAAGAAAATATATTGATTTTTTATTGATACTACTCGATACAGTTTGTGTAACTAATATCCATACTAATACATTAATGACACAATATTAAATATTTCATCCTAGCTGAAACTCACGGTATATCACCAGGATATTAAAAAGATACAAGATGTACTCGTACATTTTAAATGGGCTACTATTGCAATCTCGAGAACTATAACAGCTATGGTTAATTGGCGCACAAATTTCTACTTCACATGTGAAATTTAAAGAAAAGAAAAAATATTTTTTGCGACCAGTGGTTCTCAAAATTATGAAACCTAACTTTTTAATTTTAAATGAGAACATATATTTTTTATTTGTTCATTTGTTAGAGAATTTAGTGTTACACAATTTTTATACCCTTATACAGGGTGGCCCCTCTAGTGTTTGCATTATGAACTACAGGTTATTTTGAGTTGGCAACACCAATGTCAGCTGTGTTATGACAAGAAGTTAGTATAATATATGCGGTTTATGAATTGAGTCGATTTATGCTTGAACAACGTTAGGAAATATTAAAAATTTATTTCCAAAGTGATGAATCTTCTACCGAAAGTGCAAGAAAATTACGTTCAGAATTTGGTAAAAAAGAAGCGTCTTTCAGGCAATATGTGGACAATTTTGTCAAACGTGTGCGTGAAACTAGATCGTTATTGGATAAAACAACACGTTCTCGTGCTCGTACAGTGCGTACAAAAGAAAACATTGCTGCTGTTGCCCAGAGTGTGCAAGAACAACCAGCACCTCAACTCGCCATAGTTCTCAGGAATTGAACATTTCACGCACTTCTTTGATGCGAATTTTGCATAAAGATCTCGGTATGATGCCATAAAAAGTTCAATTAGTGTAGAAGCTCATGCCGCACGACCATCCGCAACGTTTTCAGTTCTCTAATTAGGCTACGGAACGCTTGGAAGAAGATGAGGATTTTTACCGAAAAATCATCTTTTCTGACGAAGCTCATTTTCATCTCGGTGGTTACGTCAACAAGCAAAATTGTCGCATTTGAGGCACAGAAAATCCACACATGACTGCTGAAAAGCCAATGCACCCTGAACGATGCACTGTTTGGTGTGGTTTTTGGGCCGGCGGTATCATTGGGCCATTTTTCTTCGAAGATGCGGAAGGCAAATGCGTTACAGTGAACGGTGAGCGCTACCGTGCAATGATAACCGATTATTTGTGGCCCATTTTCGAAGGATGGCGCGCCGTGCCACACAAGCTGTGAAACAATCGATCTTTTGCGTGGCAAGTTGAAAAATTGCATTATTAGCCGTTTTGGCGATGTGCATTGGCCACCGCGTAGCTGCGATTTGACCCCGTTGGACTATTATTTGTGGGGAGCTGTTAAGGATGAGTGTTACGCAATCACTCAGCGTCGATTGAAACCTTGGACAGGTGGAAATCAAAATTCGGTATTGTTTCACATTTGGAAGTTATTCGCAAAAATAAAATAAATACTGTAATATTTACATTTTCGCCTATGTCTTGGGACCTACGCATTTTTTTTCTTAAATAATGATACACTACTAAAATAATCTTCTTATCTCTTATAATCCCATTCAGGGCGCGTTTTGGGACACCTTTATAATATTTCAACATTAATAAGCGATTCCAATCTGTAAATAAAATGTATTAAATTATTATAATACAAAATACATTTCAGTACCATGTCTACAGAAAAAGATATGCTTGTTCTTTTCTAACCATTACTTCAGTATTATTGGTGATAAGGGTAAACGCTTCCACAGTAGCAGGTGTTCAAAGTGAGATAGAAATTCGAATGTAAAGAATAGAATGTAAATGAGACTAGACTGGAAACTAACATAAAACTCTGTCACGTCAGAAGAGAATTTATGTCTGTTTCAACCCAGCCAAAGGTTCAAATATAATATTAAATGCGATACGGATAAAACGATTTAAAGATAGTAAGTATTTAAAAAGATAGAGATCGAAATAAATTGCACCCGTATAGCGTATATGTTAAAAGAAAATTAAACTTCTTTGCTACTTTGACATTTCGTAGACACTGCCGGATATTAGATAATTACATATTTATATACGGGATTATTTGATCCAAAGTATAGTTGTTAACTTACGGATTAAAGTAAAGTTTTAATTTAACCTCATGTACGTTTGAGCAAAAAAATTTCAGGGTACTGCATAATTTAGAGGAAAAGTGTCTAAAATGATCCTGGGTTGTTTCTGCTGAGAACAGCCATTCATCTTGTAATACTACTTAGAATCAGGGCATCGAACCCGTCAAAAACCGGGTTCGGCTCAGATGTAATTTTTGGCGTCGGTCGGGATCGAACCCGGGTCCCCAGATTCGCGACCAAACGCTCAGGCACATACCTATATTTTTTTATCTCATGGCAAGAACCTATTATATCAATAAATTGATGCAGTTTTTAATTCTGGACATTTTATGTTCTTACATTTTGTTCTAAAATTACAGCCATATAATTTTTTTACCATTGTACACTTTCCTATAGTCCATACAAAAGTAGACATCCGGTACATGTTTTCACTTTCTTATCTCGGATATTTAAATTTTGAGTTTGTTATAGTATCGCATTAAAGTAATAATTCGAATTGAAAATCATGTTTTACTCAAAAATAAATATTGCATTTTATACCGTTTTTTGTAAATAGATCAATATTAATATAAAAAATTTAACAACGCTAACCAATTTATTTATGACGGGTGTTTTGTTTTGAAGCAAATATAATTATTGCTACACGTACTTTTTGTTTTTGTTCTTCCATTTTAGTATGAAAATAAACAAAATAATTAATTCAAACGGGAAAACATGTTTCAAAGCTGCATGCAAATACATGATCTCACTTTAACAACATTAAATTTGTATCATGCAAAATCATAATACCTAGTAGTTATATGTTTGACAATTATAATAAATAAACTGGCAACCAATATAATTCTGCATTGGCATAAATGCATAACAAAATTTTATTTCGAAATAAGATTTTCAAGCTAATAATGACCTCAATGAATTATCTTTTTAATGTGTTAATTAAAAAAGCAACTGAAGTAAAATAATACAACTGCCATAAATCATAAATTTATAGTCCACCTAATGGAATAGTGCTCATAATTCATTAAAATTTAAATACATAATAAAAATAGAGATATCCATAAATTACTTCTGCTATTTTCAATTAACGGTGCGTCGCAAACTACTCACATTATGACTAAAACAATAAAATATTAATATACGTATTGTAACAGTTTATTAGTCTATTTATTGACCGTTGAAAAACATAAAATAATAATTCACTAATATTCAACAACAATAGTGTTTTATTTACAGTAACTAACACTAATTTATATAAATCTACAACAAAAACTAATTATTTACAATTACACTACTCACGCAAAAATATTCACTCTGTTCTATGCGTATTTATACAACTGTATATACGATACGTCACTAGTTCATTTGTAGTATATTAGTCTGTAAATTGTAAAATAAATATCGTGGTCATATTAATAACCTTATATTACAGCGTAAAATAAATAATTTTAATATAGGGTGAGGTGTTATACTTACCTTTAGTACAATGGGGTATTTAGAAAAAGATTGTTATTCTTTATAAATAAATAATTAACACAATTATTTTTATAGAATGACCCATTTCTTACTTTTTTTTAAATTAGTGATCCATGCACTACTGCGTTATAAAGTACTAGCGAACAAAAAACAGTTATACTTACTAAATTCGCATTTTTAGCTTTTTGTGTTTTTGTACTTGCATAGTTTTAAAATGGATACTACTCGTGCAAATATTGTTTTGTACTAAACTGCATAAATATTTCTAAGACGTTTAATCAAAGCAATGTCAAATAAGGACGTCATTCTGCTATGCCTATTACCCATGGAATTCAGATGTATTTATAGGTGAAAATAGTTGATTAGTTCTTTATATTGGAGATGTTCATACATGTTTGTGGTGGAAGTCATATTATCAATAAAATGACTTATTATGGTGTGGTGGCAACTAAGTTAACCCACTTCATATTTATTATAGTTAAAATTATAAAGGGTTTTATGACTGGGGCGGGTCGAAGTTGGCAGCCTGTGGCGACCATGTTGTTTTGATGGCGTATGTCTAATCTGTTGTTTGTTATTCTGTAACAGATGCCAAATCACCATGGCAAGTTACACGATTGAGCAGCACGTGCAAATGATAAAACTTTATTATCAAAATGAGTGTTCGTTAGTGCAAACGTTGCGCACATTATGCCCATTTTACGGCAGACGCCGTGACCCTTCAAAGCCTACTCTCCAACGTTTGGTGGCCAAATTTAAGACGACCGGTTCGGTAAACGATCAGCCAACACCCGTACATCAAAGGAACGCCAGATCGGACGAGAACATTGCCGCGGTCCGTGAAAGTGTGCAGGAGAACCCGAGGCAGTCAATTCCTCGCCGTGCACAAGAACTTAGCGAATTTTACGTCGGGACTTAGGTCTACACCCGTACAAGAACTAACTGACCCAGGAGCTCAAAGTTAATGACCATAGACAACGTCGTTTGTTCGCTGACTGGGCTTCGGAGCGTTTGAAAGATGACCCCAATTTTGCCGAAAAATCATCTTTAGCGACGAGGCGCATTTTTGGATGAATGGCTATGGTAACAAGCACAATTGCCGTATATGGGACGACGCCAACCCACACGAGGTTCACCAGGTGGTAATACATCCACAAAAAGTAACTGTTTGGTGCTAATTTTGGGCCGGTGGCGTCATTGGTCCGTACTTTTTTGAAAACGACGTTGGTGAGGCCAACACCGTCAAAGGCGAGCGCTACAGAACGATGATAACCGATTTATTTTGGCCCAAATTGAACGATATGGAGGTAGACGACATGTGGTTCCAGCAGGATGGCGCTACGTGCCACACAGCGGACGCCACGATGTACATTCTGCATGAACGATTTGAGGATATGGTTATTTCTCGCATAGGTAACGTGAATTGGCCACAAAGATCGTGCGATTTGACCCCGCTAGACTTTTTCTTGTGGGGTTTCCTGAAGTCGCAGGTCTATGCCAATAAGGCGTAATCGACCTATGCCCTTAAAGTCAACGTAATCAATGCCATCGCTTAAATTCAGCCGGATCTATGCGGCAGAGTCATTGAAAATTGACATTTGAACGATGTTATTTTCCATACATAATGGCATACATGGGCCTTTCAAATAAAAAAAGAATTTCGTTAATATCTCACACAACTTATTTTATTCCATATCAACATCGACCCGCCCATATTGAAAAACCCTTTATAATCAATATGTGACAGATGATGAGAGATGGATAACATTTCATTAATATCATTGTCGTACATTGATTAATTTAATATTTGTTTCGCATACCTTCTTGAAAAATCTTTGATTTTTTTTCATTATAGTTTTGTTGAGCACCGTGACAAATTTTTTCTTGACGCATATTTTCGTTCGGGTGAACATAAAGAAAATTATTTTTGGGATTATTCTTAAAACAGCTGAAAAATTCAAAATGTGCACCCATGAAATTAATGATACTATTATACTACGATAGCGGCAAATGTCAAAATCGTATGAAGAGGCACGCTTCGGCCATTTTAGATCACCCTATATAATAAATAAATTATATCATCACGGTTTACTAACTCATTTCTGGGTGTGCCAATCTGCTTCTATTCGCAGATTTTGGTAATAATGATATATATATATATATATATATATATATATATATATATATATATATATATATATATATATATATATATATATATATATGTCAGGGCGTATCTCCTGGCGTCGCCTCAGAGGCTTAGAAATAATTTTCAAGTTTTAAGTTTAACATCAGTTGGAGTCAAACACGGAGCGTCCGAATCACAACCGGCTATAAAACGCACACAGCCCTTCTAGGTAAAATAAAATTTAAAAAAAAACTGAATATTTATTCATTGTAATAACTTTGTAATGAATATTGTTTCAAAAGTTTCAGTTAAAAAGTAAACAAATATAATGTTTCAATAATTAAAAACCCGGCAACGAAAAACAAACAAGAGTTAATGTTTTTGTTTTGCAATTTTTGTTTTTACTGTCATAAAAACAAATAAATTACCTTCATTATAAAAATGTGTAATTTTAAGGCAGTGTCAGGTTAGTAAGTAGTAAATAAATTTTAAAATTTATCGCATTACACATTAAATCTTGTCGACGCTGTATTTCTTTTTACCGCAGCATTTTCACTTAATACGTAGCAGCTGGTACTCTTTTCATCACTTCACATTTTTCTTATTTCCGTATCTGTTTTCTTGGCCCATAATCATAATCCGGTGGAAAAAGCAATATAACCCTCAAATGCATTCATACGTATTAAATTGCTATCGAAATAATCCGCCGAGATTTCATGCTTATCCGATTGCTTGCTTGTAAAACACGACGGAACACGAAACTGAAAATTGTGTAATATGTCTTAAATGGGAAATTTGTAAAGAAAACTTGCTCTAATCTATTCACAGTGTCCTAAGAAAATGTTGACCGAAGGCATTAACATGATAAATAAGTTATTTAGAGATTTAGCTGTCCCATAGAAAATTAAGCTCTGCATGTGAATTTTAATGATCCTCGCCAGAAAGCTGAATAGTTTTGCATACTTTGCAGACATTTCAGAAATCAAATTTATTATTATAAACTGCATTACTAAAGACTTTATAAATCTTTTAATTAAAAGCCTCATTTCATAACGAAGCGATCTCTTATCTTCATAAATATAAAGCACGCGACTATATCGCCATCTAGTAAGTGCAATAATAGTAAATGTGTAGCATGAACACATATTTTATGACATAATTTGCTGACAAAAAAAAACTACTCTCCTGTATTAAAGGCCCATGTCCATGTCACATCAAATTCAGCTTGGTCCATCGTATATATTGGCCAGTTTGAAGAATGTTGTTCAAAGACCGAACTAGCTGCGACAAATCGACCATTTAGAACGAATATTGCGTGAACATTTAGTGACAAGGACATGTGAGGGAGAGATTGAGGGAGAACGTTTGCGATGGATGTGGTTACTAGCATTAGATACAGAAAGTTCGCAAACACCACACACCACACAGCACACGTTATGTGTACACACAAATGTTTGAACACAATTATTATTACTCTGATAGTAATTATATGTAAGACTTTTGCATAACATGTAAATTTCAACGAATTTCCAATAATATACAGTTGAACCAAAAATAAATAGATACCTAGCACACATTTTTTTCAAACCTTTATTTTAGAAAAACAGCTAGATTAAAAAAATCATTGTAACGCAGGAAAAGGTATATATATAATATGTTTTCAGTGTTTTTTTTTTAAATAGTATCTTCAAGATGGTGGTTGTAATTAGCAATACACTCGTCGAGACGATTTCTAAATGTTCGCATGACTCATTTGAAGGTTTTACTATTTTGAGGTTAGTGTACGAGCCCAGGCTCATAATAAATAGGTCTGCCAGTTCGCATTTTCAAAGAAACAAATTATAAAACCTTCGCAAATGATAAAAAAATTCTATAAATTTTCTTCGACTATTTTAAATATAGATTTTAAACTTACAAAAACTGAATATATTATTCAAGCATTCCACCATTTAATAATGGGTTGAGTTACATCTCCTTTATTAATAATACCAGCTGTAATAATTCTATTAGGCATTGTATCCACAAAAAGCCTCGTTCATATTCCTGTTACAATATTGTCCCATATGTAGGGTTACCAGATGTCCTCTTTTCACCGGACATGTGCTCTTTTTGTTGGGGTACAGGTCCGCGTTCGGTAACTTTTTCAATTTCAATGCATTTGTCCTCTTTTTTCAAATCCAAAATATATGTGTTCCACAATTTTATGATGTGTAACATAAAAAATATCTAGCACGTCAAAAGTAAACAAAATGTTTTACTACTTGCTATCAATCTATCAATATACTGTGATATTTTTATCAAAATGTGATTTTTGTATTTTATTAAATAAGGACCAGTTTTAGAATACTCGATTAGAATTTTAATTGTAAGTTAAATAAACAATATTGAATCGGATTATTGACAGCAATGATCAATTTGTCATTTGACAGTTCATTTCGTTTCAATTTTGTTTATTTAATTGACAGTTAAAATTTTAACCAGACATTGTAAAATTGACCGTTAATCAGTAAAGTTTTTCTTTTTCTATAATCGTGCGGAAAACAAGTGCTCTGAAACTCAAAATGAAAATAGCCGATTCCCGCATTAGTGCGGGAAATGTTTGATGTCATGACCGCTTCTAAATATTATGCATGGCCGCCCAAGTAGCAGATGTCAAAAATTTACAATACATTTAGTAATTTTTATTTATTTTGTGAACGATTGCAATAAAAATCTTTACATACGGAAAAGGCAAATCTGAAATTCTACGCAAATTCCAAAACTCGCTGCGCTGGTTTCGGAATACTTGCATTGGTTTCAGAATCACTAATTTCCCACACTTGTTAAAAATAAGTACGAGGGTGGGTCAATAAGTACCTGTGTTAGAAATTAAGACGCAAGTAAAATAAGTTGTAATGCCACCGCCCCTCAACAACGCTCTCTGTTTTCAAACACAGGTACTTATTGACCCACTCTCGTATTTTCAGACGTGTTTCGTGTCTGCACCTATCTAAGTAATTATATTTTTATGCCAATATCTATAGTACATGTGCAAATAAAATTCGACCATGCCCATTAAAAAAAACTATTTAGTTCCCTTTTTTGTGTATGTGATAGTACTTTTTGGCTCATACTGTATAAAAAAGTAATGGATTGCGTTAAAAATATTGTTATATTTAATCCCTCGAATTAAATACAACAAAAATCACAAACACAAATATTAAATATTTATTATTTTCAAATTTGTTTTGACCATTGAAATGTAAAATATTTAAAATTAAAACAGGTTTAATTAAAAATGTTCCAAGAAAAACACCAATTGCAAACAAATGTGTTTTTAAAATATATTTGAATTGCAAAAATTGAAATTTATTTACTCAATTATAAACATTTTCCTATTGTGATAAAAATATAGTTTTGTGTCTATTTTCAGAAAAAAAAATAACCGTAATAATGTATTTAAATATAAGTTGTTATATGGTGACGCATAATATGATAATTCTTTTTTATTCAATAAATGAGTATTCATAAATATTATTAAAAATACTTTTCCAATTGCAACTACAGAAAATTTAAAAATCATTTCAGTTTGTCTGAATTTACATAAATAATGAAATATTGTGTGTGCGATATTTTATAATATTGTTTGGAATTGTATTGATGGAAATAAACCGGAACTTCCCGGAACGGCGCTCCGGAAAAGAAATGGACCAGTATTGCAACAATTGCGTTTACTGCCCTCTGCTGTTATTCTTCTTCTTTTACAAAACCAGTTGAATCTGGCCTAAATTATTAATTTTTGCTACCTATTGCAGATACATGTTCATAATCTATGTTTATTTTCCTTTATACTATGACTAATAAACACATTGCACTTTCTATACAAAAACATTGCTAAAGTAAAGCTAGAAAAATGAAATATTTTTAATGGTGACACTACAAGTCCAAAGAAGACGATAAATATGAAAACACCTTAGTAAAAGTTGCATAGGTATTTTTTTTTTAGTTTTAATGGGTCAAAAGATAACCATGAACGTTTTTACAGATCACTCTGCTGTTGCTGTTGTCTACATCATTTTTCATTTGTTTTTTAACTGCCACATGTAGTTCGTTATCAGATGACACTAGAGTTCGTTAAATGTTTGATATTTTTATGTGAAAAGTGAAAACTGGAATGGCTCATCGGTCTAATATTGGACTAGTTGACATGATGTTAATTTATGGGGTAGTGCATCAAAATTCTGCTGTTGAAAACTTTTTTCTCTCTTATCAGTGTAACACGAGGGGGTGAAACGGTTGATACTTATACTTCTTTACCAATGATGACAACTTTACTTTAACTGTTTGTTTGAACAATCGCTGCCTGATTGAGAATGAACACATACACTTTGATGATAAATGAACACTTACATTGTGGATGCGGACTACTGAAATACGGACATTCTTTGATATTTAAACTTATTTAATTCACACATAATATTTACACTTTCGCACAAACCCTAAAACAATAAGAACAACATCAACATCATACAACAAATCCTTACTCTTAAACATATTAAAGTAACCGATTTTCGGTAGCGAAATACCGCATCCGGATCACAATAATAGTTAGGAAACAATCATCCTTCGCCACACATTTCTATCTAAGCAGACTTCTTTCGCCTCGGTCACACTCATAATCGCATTCATATATGCTCTTCTTCTCTTCACACCATCATCAGAGTTTCTGTAACCCCCCCTCGTGTTACATTTTAGAGAAAAATGTTATATACAAAAATGATCAAGAATAAAGGGCTAATTTACCAGTAATAACAAACTTTTTAACCCATTACTTAGCTAATTTTTTTTCTGATTTCAACGATATAAATATTGTATAAGGTTGTATAACAATTATTTTGAGAAAAATGATATTAAAAATTAGAAATAATGTTACAATATTGCAATCGGTTACGCAATACACATGTATTGATACGTCTGTTGCCTAGGTTACACTAGTTATAAAGCTATTTTTTATTATATTATTTTGAATACTACTTTGCTCGAAATAATTGTTATACAACCCTATACAATATTTATATTGTTGAAATTAGAAAAAAAAAACTCTATCTGATCGACTAAAACATTATATAGGGTGCTGTTTAAAAAAATATAATTTTATTCTACCGTTTGAGAACCACTGGTTAAAGTTTTGGTTTGTTATTACTAATTAATTAACTTCTTATTCTTGATCTTTTTTGTTCAAAATCATTAGTTCGCTCAAAACATCGCTAGTTGTTTTAAAGAAAACACACTTTATACCTCTAAGGACTATTCTATCAATTATACTACCTTTTCATGAAAACAAAAAAAATCGTTAATATTTAGTTAATTATATCAATAATAGAAAATTTTGAATATAAATAGACCTATTAATTTCAATAACTGCTTAAAAATCAGCTATTAACCGGTACAGTATTTCTTTTTTCGTTTAGAGTCTATTTTTTACCAATTAAAAGCTTTTTTATGAAATAATAGCTGATGTTTTACGTTTTAAATGCTAGTATTTTCAAATCATAATCGTAATTTTTTAACCGTTTAATATCAAATTGCATGCGGTTCTTAATCGACTTTTAATTAAAAACCGATTAGCCAGTTTTCGGCTAATCCGCACGTAGAATAACGGCTAACCGATTAACGGTTCAAACAGTTTTTACAATCCTAATTTTAACATAGTTTTTAAATATTTAAGTGAACTTAAGTAATATACATATATTCGTATATCAGTTACCGTGTTTTTAATATTTAATTATGAAAGGATATGCTTTTCCATTTTATGAATTAATATTTATTTAACTCTAGAATCTTGCTTTAATGCAATTAATTTATGAAAGAGAAACTATAGCCACGTTTTTCCAGTGGATTTAAGTGCTTTACTATGCTTAACACGTTAAGGCTTATATATAAAGCAAAGAAAAAAACTCGTAGTACGCACCATTGTTTTTAATCATCCCTCTTATACAAAATTTACACATAAACGACTCGTTGCAAACCAGTTAAAACATGTTGCGAACTCATTTTCCACGAAATTTTTAGAAGATTGTTCACGCCAAGACAAACAATTTTCTCATTTTTTGAAAGGCATTTGAGTAGGCCGTGCAGATAATCAATAAGTAAACAATACGACCAAACGAACAATAATTTATGTTTACCTTACGTAAAGTTTAATTTGTGGATGTGTTTTTTGATAAAATTCAATTTATAAGAAATTGTAAGAAAATGAGATTATTATTTAACAGGTAATACAACACGTTTTAATATTACATAACGGTAAGTTATAAAAATAATTCTTCCACGAACGAAATGCCTGAAGCCACCCAAAAGACATCGCACACGTTTAAACCAAAATTCTTCATCTAAATCAATCATATTTTATTTTACATGTTTAGTAATCTGTAAAATTCAATTTGAAATATTATCGATATTGCTCATTTGTAGTGATAGCCATGAAATTGAAACAAAATTTAAAAAAATGCATATGTTCGAATTGTCAGAAATTCGACTTGCAAATAAAAATTACAGATAATTAAATTCCACACCAAAGTCAGTAAACATACTTTGTTTTTATATTTTACACTTAAATCACTGAACATATTTTACTTATTTTTATTTTGTAACCTGTAAAATCGAATTTCTGACAGTTCACACGATATGCATTTCTTTGTATTTTTGTTCCATGGCTATCACTACATATATATACATATATATATATATATATATATATATATATATATATATATATATATATATATATATATATATATATATAAAATTTCAAATTCTATTTTAGAAGTTACAGAAAGTATAAAATAATATTTGAATATAAATATTTAAATAGGAAATTTTGCGTAAGGAAAAACTAATTCGGCTATGGCACGCTTTTTATTTAACATCCTGTATATTTCCAATTAAACAGGTTTAATGTAACTTCATTGGTAAATAGATCAAGTAGAGATAATAGCAAATGGTGAGTAACACATAAAGGGTTACTTATCGAGAAGAAAATTGTTTTAAATTTTGGAGATCGACCGTAAGAAATCTAAGATAGCTCGACGCCAAGTGAAGAACATTAGTTCGAAAGAGATGCCAGTGTGCAACCGCTCAGCCCATTTCCGCGTTGATAAGAGAAAGAGGGTGTTGAGCAAACTGGAACAAACGGGGTCGTACCCTTGCAAAATGACGAGTCAGGGATTTCCGTATAGGTGTTAATAACCGCATTTGACGTAAGTACGCCCCACATAGCTTTATAGCAAAAACTCTGCGATCAAAACGAGAAAATTGTTTTCAACTATCTAGAAAATGCAGCATTTTCACTAGCTATTACTATGGATTACAATAATTCCATTCAATTATAGCATTTGATGGGATATACATTTGGCTTTATGATCAGATCGATTAGCATTTAAAATTTTATTTTATTGTTTAAAAGTGATAAACAATGCCATATATCAATCAGTATATTAGACCTTTGTTTGTGGGAGTGGTTGAAAGGTGAGGTTTACAGAACAAAAGTGAACAATTGAGATGCACAAATTCATTGTATTTTGAATGTTGGTATCTTTGACACTTTATTATAGATTAAACATTTAAGACACTGTAACTCAAAAACAAATACAAATCATATTATAACTTTTAGTTTTTCTTAGTCATATTTCTGTGTAGTACACTCTCCCGTAGTTTGGAACAGTCCTTTAGACCCATCTGTATATTAACTAATCATTTTCCGAGTTAGAAATTATTTATTGTAATAGAATTACATTCATATTTCTATATGTGAATAATTATCTGAAGATGTAATACCTACTTCTTCATGTTTATGACGGAATTAACTGACCAAAGTCGAACTTTTATATTCTTTACAAGTGTCAGTCGCTAACAATTAATATTTGCTTGGGCGCCTGGTTACATATTGCTTGAAACATGTCAAAATTGAACTTCATAAATATTATCGCGAGGTACAAAAGAACTATGAATTAAAGACATAATAAACTACTACCAAATTCAACAACATAAATTTATTATCTGTTTGTATCAACTGAGCAACTGATCATAAGATTCAAAACATGCACATGCCATCGTTCTTGTTTTCCTTTTTTTTCTACGAATATCTACATCACAACTTTCAAGAAAAACTCGTTTTGGGTATTAATTAAAAGTTTTAGTAAATTTTTTCTGTGGAATTTTGGTGATTTCTATTATTATATATTCCAATGAATTTTACTATAATCAACAGTTTAAAGTTAAAGGCCCGTATTCCGAGCGCACTTTTATAATAAAAATGCTTTTATGGACCGCGCTTTTACATTATATTCTTATGAGGAGTATGCTCCATAAAAGCGCATTTATTATAAAAGTGCGCTCGGAATATGAGCCAATGTCATTATATTTAATCTAGGAACCGTGCAACAAGACAATGCAGCAAATTATTCCTTAACATTCTACTCACGAAAAAATGCCGAAAATATAACGTAAAAAGAAGAAATAATATTTTTCTTCTGTATCTCTGTTATTTACAATTCCTTTAATTAAATGATAAAGATTTTAATGTAGCTGGTGTTACCTTAATAAATTAATATTTACTTTGTCTTATTTGGATTGCTTCATTATCTCTTCTACTTTATTCAGAAGAATCTTGCGCTGAGCTTAATCCACAAATAATTTAAAAAATATGTATATTACTACAAACAAAGCTTAACCTTAATTCAAACAGAATACTGTATTAAGGTGTCCGAAATAACCGACTTTGTATATTGCATTAGGATCTCGCGAACTATAAAAGATACGAAGCCTGTTAAATTTGCCAAAAGTTACCTCATTAATACACCATTTAATGATTTCAGATTTTAGGACGCTTTTTTATTTTCTTTCGAATGGAGGTGCTCATTTTTTTACCACTGTTGTATTTCAAATTATGAAATTATTATTTCTAAATAGGTCATAGTTCATAGTAGAAAATTATTCAAAAAAAGAAATACAGGGAATTTATTTTACTATGCAACATATGGTCAATCACTTCCAAGGTTACACACTACTGTCAAAAAATGACAGCAATGTAATAAATGTCCATAAATAAATAAATATATCATCACGGCATATTACTCATTGCTGGGTGTGCCAATCTGTTTTGTACACAGATATCGGTAATGATGAAATATTTGTACCGTACGGGTGCTTACCAGGCGTCACCTCACGGGCACTCAATGTTGGCGTGGAGAGTACATCACAGAGGTCAATTTTGTAAAATTAAAATTCGCGTGGGTCGGGATTGAACTCGGGGCCCTTAGATTCGCGACCGGACACTCAGGCACACAGCCACGAGACCCCCATTTTAAAACATACAAAATTTCGAATAAATTAGACCATAAACCACTAACAAAAAATTTGGCTTTTCAAAAATTCATAATTTAAATGTACTAAATGTTAAAAAATACCCCCATTCATACCAAGTCATAGAGAAGCATTGACAGAATTTGTGTCATACATATACGCGAAAAATTAATTACATTATACATTCTTATGTTATCTGTGGCTGTAATCTTACACGATTGAATTCTGTTAAAGATTTAGGCGTTACATTTACTTATAACTTTAATTTCAATGAGCACATTCTTAATACCTGTTCAACAGCTAGTAAAAGTTTGGGTTTCATTCTTAGAATATCCAAAATGTTATTAGTAAATTATAATATGCCAGTTTAATCTGGTACCCATTTTGTGCCATTCAAAGTGCTTATCTTGATCGTATTCATCGATGGTTCCTGAAATATATGTCATTCAAGCTAGATAATATATATATCCTGATTGGAATGTTGATCTAAATTCTCTTCTTGGGCGCCATTCTTTACCATCCTTAAGTTCCAGGCGAGAGATCTCCAGCGCACGTCTCCTATGGTTACTTCTCCACAACAACATTGATGCATCATATTTACTCTCTCGTGTACCATTTCATGTACCCAGGATTGCTTCAAGATATGGTCGAACACTCCATCTCCCTACTGCTCGTACTGATGTTTTGCAGTGCTCACCAATCCAAGATGCATTTGTAATAGTCCGGCGTAGCGACTATTATGTATTTGTTTCGTAGGATTTTTTCCGTTAAACTTGTAGTTTTGTGTTTTCTTTAGGTTGAAGTATTTGTGAGACAAGGTAAAATCATGTTTCTGGACGGATGTTACAAAAAGTCTCCAGGGTAGAGTTTTTGTGCAGAGCTGTTCTTAGAAGTATTTGTCCATTACTTGGTGTCCCAGTGAACACTAATAAGTTTCATAAGAAAATGGAAGCTGTCTCGAGTTTTCTGTATGAGATGAGCCGAAATTAAGGGTTGGAGAGTCACTGGTTTCTACCCTTACAGAGTATAAAGTCAGAGTTTTGACTCTGACTCCTTTTTGTTGTCTGATTGTCTTACTTAGTGTAGACTTCTTTCTCTTGCCTTGATTGTTCTTGTTGTTCATGTCTATGACTGTGTGTCTTAAACTGAGCTTGGTATTTCTGTGTGAAATAACCAATTAAATTGTACTGTGGGCTCTCTCATCGTGGTGTGTTTGGGTATTACTGTGTGTTTACTCATGTAAGTAATTATTGTATTTGATTTTGTTTTATACTTTGTGAATCGGTATTGAAATAATTGTAGATCGATGTAAACTGCTTGAGGTTGATTTTGTGAATTAGAGATTAAGAATTTAGAGTTTGTATAGATTCAATTGATCGCGTTGTAGTTTTATTTGGTTTATATAATTTTATTCGTTCGCGGAGAATTATTAAAGATTATATAATTTTGTTATTGTTGGAAATACGTGTTTGTTCTGCCTCATACCCATTTCCAGCGTGTGTCTTAGTGACCCGTAGAATAACGCGTGAGTATCAATTGAATCACTTAGTGACACTACCCATATTTTACTTGATTGTTTTGTCTAACCCGTTTTGCCCGTGTCCTTCTATCCGAGGACTTCTAAAATACGGATAGTGGTGGCAGCGATTCCGCTACCTTTGACCTTAATAGTTTTTACATTAATAAAATTAGTGTTTTACGCTCGGGGTCAAATAAATTTTCATATTGTGCAGGACTAAGCAGTGTTAAACGCTATCCATCTCGATCACATATTTATGTGTTCACTACAACTTTTAGTAGTTACCGATGTGATGTATAAATACAGTTTGTAATTGTGTTACAACTTTTGGTAGCTAGCGGTGTGGTATAAAATACTGCTAGTATTCCTGTTACAACTTTTGGTGGCAGCGGTGGGATATAAAAATACTGCTAGTATTCCTGTTACACATTTGTTTAAATCTTTAAATTTACTTTTTTGTACCTTATGAACCTAGTATATTTAATTCTATTTTGTATTATGTTCTTATTATTATTGATATTGTTATTACTTTTTCATATTTACCCATGATTATTCTGATTTATTGCCTGAAGTGAACTTGGTGCCATTAAGTAGCAGAAGAAATTTACAATTATCTCTCTACTTATACAAATTAATTAATAATTGTATTGATGACCCATGTAGTCTTGAGCTAATACCATTTCACGTTCCACGCGTCACTTCAAGAAATAAAGTACCATTTCTTTGTAAAGCAGCTAGGACTAATTATGAATTGAAATCTCCAATAAGACAACTCTGTGTAGCATATAACAGTGTATCATGTATTATTGACATTGATATATTTGGCGACTCCTTTTCTAAATTTAAGAATATCTTATTAAAATATTTCTTGTAATAAGTCATTTGGTAAATTTCTTGTATGTATTTACTGTTCAACTCATTCGTTTCTTTGTTGTAATAAGTCACTTGTTAAATTTCTTATATGTATTTACTGTTCAACTCATTCGTTTCTGTATTTGTATGTCATATGATCGTCCTGTAATTGGGATCTTGAATCCTGTTGGATCGATAAATAAATAAATAAATATTTTTACCCTGTAAATGGAGTACTGTTGGGCAATAAAGTTATTATTATTATTATTATGTGTCCTAGAGGTATCTCCTGTGTTGCAATACTATTTATAATGTTGTATTTTCAAATCGACATGAATTACATTACTGTCATTTTTTGATAGTAGTGTGTAACCATGAAAGAGATAGACCATATTGTGTTGCATTTTAAAATAAATTTCCTGGATAATGATTAATATTATGTACTTCATACTTTCGTACATTACACATTAAATATCCACATATTTTCGAATTTAGATTGTCTGATACGAAGTTCATTGTATACACTGATCCATACGGATGTTAAGAAGAGCAGCAACAATAGCAATATATAAGAGCATTATTGATGTGTGTGCAGCGTACTATATGTCAAATTTTGATGGGCAAAAAGTCTCCAGTCAGACGACATTCACTAACTTTTCTACACTATCTCAAACAAAAACAAAACTCAGACCAAACGGTGCCAGCTTTTCTGGACCTACTTCCGTACATCTTACTGCTCTATTTCTAAGGTAATAATTCTTCAAGAATAATTGTACCTAAGGTTATGTTAGTTTAGCCAGCAAAATTTATGCCTTTTCTACGTATAGATCATGGATGCAAATAGAGAATTATCAAATAATTAGAGCCAAACGACTTAGAGATAAAATTTAGCTAATACTTTAAGGAAATCCAATAATTTAAGTTCACAGCTGAACTCAAAAGTATTCTCCATTGAAAGGTATAAATTGTACTAATGAACAACACTGCACAGTTGAAGGTAGAATAATAATAATAATAATAATAAAAATAATAATAATAATAGACTTTATTGACATCAATCAAGGACGGAGTTCAGCCAAAGACTGCTTTTCAACCCAACCAATACATACATCGTACAAATAAACAATAATGAACGCCGATATGATTATAAATAAAATAAATAAATAAATATTTCATCACGGCATATTACCCATTGCTGGGTGTGCCAAACTGCTTCATACACAGATATCGGTAATGATGGAATATTTGTACCGTGCGGGCGCTTACCAGGCGTCACCTCACGGGCACTCATTGCTGGCGTGTAGAGTGCGCCACAGGGGTCAATTTTGTGCCATTAAAATGCGATGTAATTTTTGGCGTCGGTCGGAATCGAACCCGGGACCCCTAGATTCGCGACCAGACACTCAGGCACACGGCCACGAGATTATAACCTAAAGATATATAAATACATAGAAAAAAAGGATTAATGTTGAATAGACAACAAATATTTTAAACCACTAGAAAACGAATACTTCCGAATCCCGGTCATTAGTAATGCTAGCACCGATCTCAAATCCAATTCTGATGCTTTTCTTATGTAAACTTTGAAAATTAATTATAAAAAAACTGTGCAAAATTTTGAACCCTAACTACTTGTACGCCAGGAAGCTGAAAGAACATCTCTACAAAATTTGGCGTCAATATGTAAGACGATGTAAAAATCTATATTGCTGGTATTAAAAGTTACAATTTAATAAATAATTGCTGCTAGTATTATATTTACTTATTTTCTACAAAAAAATTGCAAATACTTTTGCTTTTTTTGTTTATTTCTTAAAACTACATTTTCCTATACTGTTCAACGAGAAAACGACCACGAACCAATTTTTCGTTATTATTTCATTCTTATTATTATTATATTCCTTATTTCTATTATATTTGCAGTACTTTAATTATATGAATCCAAAAATAATAGCAATACAAATCGGGTATGACTTCCTCCGCCCAAATTTTATAATTGCTTGCGCGAAACAGGTACGCTCTCTTGTTAAACAATGTATAGAGATTCTCTATTATTGGAATAAATAAATGATTATAGTTATACCAATACCAATTTCAGGTTTAGATAGAAGTGGTATTAACATTATTATTTTAAATATAACAACCCCGTTATTCTGCACAAAGTTCTGAATTCAATCGTATAAATTCCATTTTTCAAATTTCGTAAAAAAATATTAAATTAATTAAATTTTTTAACGAAATGTCAAAGTTTCCTTTCAAAGCAATACATGAAATAAAACAGATTATAATAATTTGTTCAAGTGTGGGTGACAGCTTATTTTATTATTATGATGTGTTTTGTTTTATTGTTTATATTGGTTCCAAATTTAATTTGTTTTTTGTATAAAAATCTAATCTATTTAAATTTAGCTTGTATGTATATTTCTCTAAATAGAACAACAATAAAACACGGCCCGATTTTTCCAGGCATAAATTTTGTGCGTTGTTACATTGAGGTGTATTTAGACAAATTTCAAGTGAAAATGTCTAAATATTTATATTACAATGTAGCCATAAGCCATTAGTCGTTTTATAAAACGTCGAGCCAGATTTTAAAACATCGGTAAATCAAAAGAGGTTCGCCAATATGGCCGCATTTTACAATCTGACTATGAATCGTATACTTTTCATATAGTTTTGAAATTATTGTTATCAAGATCTCTCCGTTCTAAACGATGTGCAATCAGTAATCGATACTAACATTTATTATCTATTTCTATTTCATTCAATTTGCTAGCGAAAAACTTTTAACAAATGTATCTAACTGAAATGATGTTCAAAAGAGAGAAACGTTTATTCATAAAATTGAATTTGTTTTAAAAGTTAATTGAAAATGTTACTTTGATCGCATAATACCAACTTTAATATATAAAGTTTGTGTAGCCATGAAAGCAATTTTTATAATAAAACTTTATACATTAAAGTATACTTACTAATTACTGGTGAATTCAAACTTTTAACAAAATAATACCAAATTACAAAGACTATATCATTCATAAGTTATAAACCAATAAGAATGCGTGATTTTTCTTAGTTACCACGTATTTAAGCAGTTATTATATACGAACCTTTGTATATTCGAATATATGTACCTACCTTCGTATATTCACCTAGAGGTGCGTTTGATTATTTTGTTCTATGTACTCAGACTCAGAACGGTCAATTTAATTTTGAATTATATTTATGGAGCATAAAGTATAATCTTTTTCCTTCGAACACAGTATCGAGTACAAAAATGAATCTGTAGTTAGACTTTGAGGAGTAAAATCGTGCTTTTTATGTTTTAAGTAGACATCTGAAATGACATTGATAGCAGAGACAGTGACAGCTTCAAATGCACCGAAACAAATAATTTAACGTAGATGTTACTCGTATCTGACAGCAAGGTATAATTAAAGTCAAATTTTGAAAAGTAAACAAATAATTATTTGAATCACAAGCTTGTTTATTTGAAATACGAGCATTTAAATATAATATTACATACTACCACAGACTACAGCTATATTTAAAAAGATAGGTTATGTGGCAAACAGTTTGACATTTCTGTCAAAAAAAAAAATTGACTGTAGGTCTATGTTCAATTTACTTTTTACTTATATATAGTACCTGTATACAACACGACAATAGAAAATTCTCGACATACTCAACATGGTGCCCATAGGAAATACCAATCGACCTTCGATCTCGTGGTGTTTCCAGGCATCACGTTTTTCAATCGTCTTGTATAATATATGAGAATATAATATTTGTGAGAAGAAATATTATAATATAAAATTTTAAATAAAACACATTATATGATTGTTAACATTATACCAAGTATGACATCCATATTCCCGTCTAACTCAATTCGCCATCATGGAAGAAAATGGCTTCGTAAAAGTTACTTCTGTAACTCTTCTCTCATTTTGTATCCACATTGCTCAACTGGTCTGAGCCGAATTTGATAGGTTTTACGCAAGCAAAGTCTAGTTAACTTCTGAACTTGATCCGCCATTTTGAAACAAAATAGCACAGAAAAAGAAAGTTTTTTGCGTGACGTAAATTGCAAACGACTCTTTTTATCCGCTTAAGACCTACTAACAACCAACGAAGAGACCTGATACTGTATATTTTCCAATGGAACGGCCAACATTTGTACTGCATAAAATATTAAATTCGTTGCGAATTGATCTATAGTTAGACTGCGGCTGAAAATGGCGATTTCCCAGTTCTAAATATAACTTCAGCCGTTTCAAGCATTACGATTTAATTTCCACGTCAGAATTTACGAACTTTTACTCTCCTTATTTTAGTGAACATATATACGGGAGAAACCGTGACACAGGCGTTTAACATGGGAAGATCGTTTTTTTTTTAATATTATTTTTTCCCTAAAACATTATTTAGTGTTTCATATATAACGATAGGGAATAATATTCTAAATTTTTAGATGCTAAAATCTTTAAACTTGCTCCTTTAGTATTTGAGTAAACTTAATTTAAGTATGTAATAAAAATAGATTTATGGTGCGAAAATTTCAAAAAATGATTGTCGAGTAAACTGTCAAATCAAATAATATGTGGGGCAAAAGTATCTGAAATTTTTTGAAATAACTACGAGCCAAGCTCATAGCCTTTTACTAAATATTAGTAGCACTACTAATGATTGCAACTACTCACTATTATATTTTTTGCGCTCATAAAGTAAAATTAGTACAAATGATTGTGATAGTAGTGATAATTAGAGGCAACAAATTTTAAGTACTATTACCTGACAATCAGAAGACTGTCGTGATAATTAAAAATTATTTAAAAGATGTAAAGATAGATGGAGTATGAAAATATACAGATTTTCAAAAGACACTAAAAGAAAAATAACTGATGCCACGGTTCCTCGTGTTCATCCTGTACTTCAATTTAGACAAAAATAAAAATTTAATTACAATATACTACTTTACAAAAAATAAACAAAATGTTTTGTATAAAAAAGTTACCTTTATTTCTGTATGTTGAATATTATTTACATTTTACAAGTTTCTATATACATTTCATTAAATTTATTTTGTCTGTTTACGTCAGAGTTTAACCCTTTGAATCCAAATGGGACTTATATGTCCCGAAAAAGTGTTGAAGATACCCAGTGGAAAATAAATATATTATAAATATGTTCAGCCTGTGTCGACAAGGGTCTCCATAAATAACGAACATTTGAAAACAACAAATATAACGAGACAATTTATTTTATGGAAGGGGAATCTCCACTTTCTCATCGCTCTATAAATTCGGTAGTTACAACCCTCAAAACTCATATACACCCATTTTACCCAAATCATTAGAATTTTCGAAATTCTATTTTTTATATACTTACATACAACTGAATCATTTGTAGTACCTCTACAGGCCTTTTACCATTGTGATGTTCTTAAGAGCATCGCCAGCACAACGAGTCATTGTCTCTGCTACAAGAATCCACTCACTGTGGAGGAACGAGTAGAGACCACAGGTTACACCATACTGAAGAGCACCAATAAGTGCGAAACGCGTCTATGGTTACTTGTTGTGCTGGCCGACTTCTGACGATGGCTTCATAGAAGCTGACTCAGAAGTTGTATCCTAGTGAAATTAGACGTAACATTGTAATTTTATTATAACTTACTAAAGGTGGTAAATAAAATCTGATTAGTGATTTACTTGTAAAATTTTATTATCTGCAATCTTTATTTAAAATATTTTTGTCTAAAATTAACAGGTAAGTATAAAGGATTTCAAGTAGACACCCGGTATAAGCTTGGCGGTAGTCAGATAGTGCGAACAATGAGTACAAATGTAATTAATATTATGGATGTGTTTATTGTTATAATCGTATTTGTTACGTGTTTTAATGGTGTAGTAGTGTAGGTATAAACACTTGGTTTCATTTTAAAATGTGGAATAATTAAATAAAAACGTAATATATTTCATGTATGAGTATTATTGATTTTTTAAATCCGTAATATTTTTAATTATTTTCACGGAATATACTTAAATTGTTTATTTTTTAATCTTTTATAATGCGAATTAAAAGTTATTTTCTGATTTCCCCATGGAACATTTTTAATCAATAATTTCTTGCATTCACCTTTTTGTATCGTATTAGATACGTCTTAAAAAATAAGAACTTTTGTATTTTATATAAGAATCTAAAAGTACTCTAAGTTAACAAAGCAATCTAACTGTTTTCGTACAATGCTGATTTTAATATCAAAACTATTGTGAGAGCAATATTTGACATGGTGCAACTTAATAATATAATTAAACGCATTTTGAATTCCATATTACAATGTTGTAAAGAGTTTGAGGGATTTTAATTAATAATGCGTAAGTGTTTTTGAAATTGAGAGAAAACTACTTGTTCTACAACAATAATACTTGCGGGTTAAAAGTAATGAACATAAAAAAGCTAACATACATCTAGACAACGAATGGAAAACGATTTCGCTTTAATTACCATATATTTTAAATGCAAATTTTGTTTCGTATTGGAATCACTTTCGTAAAATGTTTCTTAAACTCAATGCAGAATACCTTAAAAGATTATCAGTGATTTTTTTTCTTTCAACGAAATAATTGAAAAATAAACTCTGGCTGACACTTTTTCAATACAAACTTAGAAAAACTTTCATTTATAATCATTTTTATCAGGATAAAATAATTTCATTCACGAATAAACTCATACAAAAGAACTTCAAGCAAGAACAGACGCATAAATATGTTAATCTAAAATAATCAAACTTGGCCTAAACTTAACTAGACTAATGAAACTAACCTTTGACTTTCTTATAAGGATAACTTTGATAAGTTACAAAAAATAAAATATCTAAATATTCATATTATGTGTTAAATTCTTTAAATTTAGTTAGCTTGAATTGTTGTATAAGGTAAATCCAGAATAGACAGACCAGTGGAGGTATATATAGACTGCTCAAAGTAAAGGATTTAAAATTATACTAGGTACTATATAAAATCATTCGACTCATAGCCATATTTTTTTTTGTTTAATGTACATTGAGCCATTGAAAATAGTAGTTAACAAACCAACATAATTTCATATAAAACAACTAATACCATCTAAGGGTTAACGTAAAATACTGACTTCAACAATTCAACTAAAAAAATAACATTGTATGGTAGTAGCTCATTTTTTGCAAAAACTTGATTTAGACTAATATAATTTTCAAGGCGTATAAGAGTGATTGATTAATAACTCGATTATTTTAAATATTATGAAACAAATTTTCAAACAAAGTTTATTTTATATTAAAATGTCTATAAACCTGCATTATAGGTTTTCTACAGTCTAACTAAAACTAAAACAATTACCCCTTAACCTTAAAATTATAAAATAAGCTATACGTATTTCGAGAACTAAGTTCTCGTCATCAGTAGTACAAATTTAAGCGGACTAGCTAAGATTACCTAAGAGTTGTTAGGACCTCTGGCATGGTTTACATGTTGAGTAATCTTAGCTACTCCGCTTAAATTTGTACTACTCGAAATATGTATATAGCTTATTTTATAATTTTAAGGTTAAGGGGGAATTGTATTAGGTTTAGTTATAATTTAACCTAAGACTCCTATTATTAATCATTTCTACAGTCTGTTCCATTTCTACGCAATGGTATGTAACTTTATGTTTTCAAATCGAACATACTATATTTTTATTTAAAATATACAGGACCAACATGAGAATAATGAGTAATAAGTTTTTTCAAATATTATTTGTTCCGTAACATTCTATTCAATTCTTCCTGCATACTAGATTTAGAGAAAAAAATTGTGATATTTTGAGAGCCAACATTTTTAAATTTACGCTTTTGGTACACGAATATACTTAATTTAAAATACGTGGTAAATATGAATTAAGTAGGCGATTATTTAAAAAAAATCGAGTACACTGTCAAACCAAGTAATATGTAAAAAAAATCTGATGTGGACGCCACACGACTTCCTTGTACGATTATTAAACTATACATATATTTTTTAATAATTAAATTACAAAATATTGACAGGCTTAAGCGAAATTAGTCAAAATGGAATCAGGGATGATCAAAATGGATATTTCCGCTGAAATCTGAAAACCGAAATTTTTCGCGATTACAATACTTCCTTTACTTACGTACAAGGAAGTAAAAAATGGTTATTGATAGTTAATCCCTGCTCATTTCTTGAAATAACGCTTACTAAATCTGTTCTTATCACGTTTTTAAATTAATTTTAATTGGTCTTTAGAGCCGTAAATTAATAATTTAGGCACAAAAGATGTCGGATTTCTTTTTTCTATTTTTTTCTACACCCAAAAATAAAACGACATCCTATGGGATAGAATAGAACCTAGTTAACCGAACTATCTCTTATAGTTCTGGTGATCCCCTTGTTGCATCCACTATCCTGGAGAGTCTATATAAAGCATCATTACGTTGATGTTTTCTATTTTCGTACCTGCATTTTGAAGCTAAAAAACTATCAAGCAATTTTATCTTCACATTTTGTAAGAATTTCTGTAAACTGTTTGAATACTAAAACGTTAAATCTTTAATTAAGTGAAATATGCCGCATTCAAGCTTAAATATGCTTACATTATACTCTTATCGGTAACATAAATTTCATGTACGAAAGAATGAATGAACTTAATAGCTTTAGCACTATATAACATAATAAAACAAAAGAATTTTATTGTTCCCATGTTTACGATCTTTCTAATTAAGTTTTGCATCAGATCAATTTGCCTACCTCAACACCATGTTTTTCATTTCCCTGCTACACTTCATTTATTGCTGACAGTAATTAAAATGTTATTAAAACCGTTGTTGGTCCATTACAATGGAGATTCATTCTACATGAAGCAATTTGTTTAATATTTCATTAAAAATATTTCAATTTAGGATATACAAAAAATATATAATTCCTGTCATACAACCAAGTACCTATAAAGGTATCTCGTTTTAACTCATTTAGGTAAACTCACGTTCGACTCGATTTTATTGCCAACTGAATCGCGTCCTTCAAGTCGTTATGTCTTTTATAGCTTTAATTTTATCGTGAGGGAGATTTATCACAAGTCATCTCACGGGAACTCAATAGCGTTATGGAGAGATCACCATAAGAGTATGTTTTTAAAAGTAATTTATAGGTAAGTTACGAAAGAGTTTTGTGAAATGGACTTCTCGCATGTAGGTATACATAAGCACGAAAATAAAAGCGAAAAATTTATTGTAATACATACATATATTTACCATTACATATTTTGAAAAAAGTCGGTTAGTTTTGTTCGGATCCACGGTTTGGCTAAATAATCTTTATCTAGAATTAGTTTAACTTTATATTAAGTACCGAATCGCTCCGCTTGTAATGGACAAAATAACGAATTTGGGTTCATTATAGGCGAAAGTTTGTTATAATCGACTTCATTTTAACCGAGGATTTTTCACGTGTTTGTACTGGGAACATTATAAAAGAGTTTCTATTACAGGCGAGTTCATCATAGGTGGATTCCACTGTACTTGTAGGATTAGAATTTTTTATCTTTATTAAATCAAAAGGTAACCATTAGCGTTGTCCATTTATTTTTTAACTGTTATAGATGTACCTAGTATCTTAGTTCCACATTTGACTAAACGAATTACACAAAACGTTCGTAAATTATGTTTACCCAACATTAACTCCAATGGTTACACCGTTTTGATATATGTAATTGAAAATCTCTCAATGAGTATGCGGGAACTTGCTCACCATTCCCGAGTAGACATTTCAAATCGAATTGTCCGGCGGACACTACAAGGGGATCAAGCGTATCCATTCAATGTGCAACGGGTACAAGCATTACAACCTCAGGATCATGCAATGCGCGTACAGTCCTGTAGATGGTTTTTGCGACATGATGAAATTCCGAACTTTTCCTCAATTGTGTTGGAGGCTGACGAGACATCGTTTACTCGTAACAATACACATGTCTGGAGTGTCGAAAATCCGCATGCTTTTGGTTGTAGCCATTTTCAGCACAGATCGAATGGTTCGGTAAACGGGCAAATTATGTAACACTCTTCAATTAAAAGGAAATGTTTATTTCTTTTTTTTATAAAACAATTTGCCTGAACTTTTAGAAGCTTTCCTCCAATTGTAAGCGAGACTATGTATAGAAAACCATGGCTGAAATTTTGAATATCAGCTTTAAAAATGTTCTGGGCTATCTTTTGACCATACGATGCCCATTAGAAATAAAAAAAATTGTTGTGGCCAGCATAATACCTTCCGTCAATTCTGTGTAATATGTATAAATTCCATACATAAATTTTCTTGCAAAAGATTCTAAATTTCCAGTAAAATTATTTCATAAATAAACTACGCAAATTGTACTACTACTGACATCTTCTTCTTCTTCTTTAGCTTTTCCCATTTGTTAGGGATCGCTATTTTTTATTTTCTTCTTCCACGCATTTCTGTTTTGCGTGTCGTTCTCATTCAGTTCCTTTTCTCTCAATTCTTCCGCAATACAATCCTTCCATCTTATCTTTGGTCTTCCTCTGTTTCTTTAACCTTCTATTACTAAGCTATTCATTCTTCTTCCAATATATCCTTCATTTCTCCTCATGACATGTTCAATTTAATCATCTCTCTTGTAACTTTCTAGAAACTTGTAACACTAAAGTTATTTCCTTACCTTACTTTTTATTGATACTGACGTCTGTCAATTTGAATTATATGAATATATTAGCAATTTTCATGGTTAGCATAGCAGGCTGATTTATGAAATTCTGGATGTAAACTTGAGGAATACGAATATATATATATATATATATAATTATGTATTACCTAATCAACAAAAAATAGATCTGTTTTTGTCAATTTTTTTCACAGATTCAAACTTGCAGTTTTGAACTTAATACGGCCATAAATCTATTTATATAACGCATCGCATATTTTTGTACGGCACATATAAAATTTAAAAAAGTGTTTTCCCATGTTAAATGCCTACTTCACCTATTATTGTATTCACTCTATATATTTAGTGACCTAGGCATTTTTCAAAAAAACAAATACATTTTTAAAATGATCTACTAATGAATACAACTTTGCTTCATATCTCTTAAGTTTCGAACAATTTAATGCTCCACATTTAATCAAATTGAAGTGGCTCATTTTTTTTTCTCGCCTGTGTATTTTCATTAGGGTTACGTTATGTTCAGAAAAATTCATAGTGACAATTAATTTCAATAAGATTTTTTGTCATAGATAGTCTGATATATTCCTGACATAACCATTTTTAAAAATCGCCATTATTGAACAAGTTTTATGAGATACAATTAATATTGTGATTGATTTTTGACATTCACGACACAAATTTTTGTTGCCAATATTTCCAGTCAATGTAATTGATGAGGCCCCAAAATGAATATCGCTCCATGCCCTCAAATATATTAAACTGGTAGGTACTGATTTTAACTATAAACAATTTTTTCGATAGCGGATTAGAGTTGTTTGCATTAGTTCAGCGATTATACCTTTTGACGATAACTAAGATGTCACCTTAAGCTTTACTTCAAGAAATCTTATATAGTTTTTGGCTGATTTAACCTTATATTTTCAATATTTTTCGTCTGTATTGATTTTTATTTATTAAATGACTAGAAAAATAATTAGAAAATTAAGATATTACGAAATGCAGAAAACTTTGAATTTCATTTGTTTTACATTGCACCATAAAAATTAATATAAAATTATTTATTATTTTTTTATGTATTTAAAAGCATCATTTAATTATTTTTCCTTGTGAAAATGAATCGAATGTAAAAGGGAGAACAGCTTTCTGTAATTTTACCTATGCTATATAATTTTAAAAAATATTATTTTAACTTCCTTACAATTTAATATAACAGCAAAATGTGTTTTTCGCAAAAGTAACAGAAACGAAATACTTTGAAATTTAATTTTTAGTCATTTTATTCAGTCTGTTATTAAATTACATTCTACAAAGGTGCTCCAAAAATTTGACATTCAAACAAGGTAGGTAGGTAGGTAGGTATGCTTTGAGATGAATGAAATTAATTATGAGACAGTTTAAAAATGACGAAAACGATGTTTTTTATTTTGCAGAATGAATTTATTAACGTCACGGTGGTTAAGACACGATAAACTAAAAAAGAGAAAATTAATTAAAATCAAAACATATTTTCTTCAAATATATTAAAAAATATATTTACTGTAACAATAACCAATGTAGATATGTCAGTTAAATCTAGACCGACTATATTGTTATAGACAGTTTAAATAAAAAAATTAGTGATATATCTTTGTCAAAATTACGAAATGTTGACATTGGTTCTTCTTTCATTACTAAACAAAAAAAATTTCAAATTAAAAAACATAATTAAATTACTATAATTTTTATCTTAACAATTTACAGTTTCCGTATATATTATTTAGTTTAAGCCTTAATAACAACTAGATCCGAACTCTAATTTTATACATATTTTTAATAAATATGCAAAATCCAAATACCTATATACTACATTTTTGATATACAAAATAAAATGTAAAATTTCACAAGCTGATTATAACCTCATTTCAATATACTCGAACGAAGCGCGAATTTGTTTGCTTTCCTATATCTGATTTTGAATTTACATTTTTTTCAAATAGCGTGCAATAAAAAAAGAATATTTCCGGCGAGGAATGCGAATAATTTTTCCGTTAAAATCATTCCTATGGCTTAGCCCTGTGGCATCTATAGATGCAGTGATGTGTTTGGCTGGTATCCGCAATATATTATCCCGCGTACATATATCATATGGCGAAATCAACACAATAGCACGGCTGCCATCTACAGAAATGGGGATAAAATGCTCCCGTTTATTTATTTATTTTTTATAAACTTCCACAACTGTCAAAAACATTTATTTTATCACCAGCAGTACAAAAAACAAGGTGCTTATCAACACAACTTTGATTGGTGTTTCAAGGGAACGAAAAAATATTACGTACGAGTTACAGAAAAAAGAATATAACGTATCTAAACACTTTTCGAAATAGTTCCTAGATCTTTATTAATTTTACACTACATTTGATACTGATCGTATGGAAAGTATATTAGACGTTTGTGTAATATATAAACCAGGACACTTGGAAAAGTTGGGTAATGCGAGTTGCGTTTGGGCTAGAAACCTATATACTACTATACTCGCATAAAAAGTATATTATTTTATGAGCTACCAGGGCTTCTTAAACTATGGGTCGCGAGATTATAATGCAAAATCGAGCGAACTAAGACTGCCAAAATACCCGGGCTTGAATATACCAGCAATGATATTTTTTGCTCAATATTCTTTTTCATTTATGTTATTACAGACAATTCATTTTTTTTAATCAAAAATAGGGCATATCATTTTTGTAACTATAATAAATACAGAGTTGTTAGACCTCTGACATGGTGTACATGTTGAGTAATCTTAACTTCTCTGCCTAAACTTTTGTTTTTGTTCTACTAATGATGAGAACTTAGTTCTCGAAATACGTATATAGCTTTTAGCTTATATTATTATTTAAGGTTAAGGGGTAATTGTTTTAGTTTTATTTACAATTTTACATTATGAGTAATTTTTAATTTTATATTTTTGTATGTTTCTAAACAAATTCTAAAACTATATTTTTTCATTTGTATGTATATTGTTACCTAATCAATAAATCATCACAAAATATTTATATATCTTTTTTAATATTTATATGGGGTCGGCAAAAAACTCATAATCATAAATGGGGTCATGAATGAAAAAAGAACCCCTGATAAACTGATACTTTTGTGGCAAATCTGTCAACGCTCGCCCGACAACTAAAAAACAAAAAACACTTTAGCTCCACACCAAATATAATTAAACAGCAAATATAATATTTTTGCCCCTATTCATTTAACTTTCAAAAAACTATTTCTATAGAGATTTATAATGCTATTTTTTTATTATTTGAAGAAAAAAATTATTTTATATATATATATATATATATATATATATATATATATATATATATATATATATATATATATATACAGGGTGTTTCCTTTAAAACAACCAGCGCTTTTTTGGGCGAACTAATGACTTTAGAGAAAAATGTTATATACAAAAAATTACCAGGAAAAAGGGCTTAATTTATGAGGAATAATAAATAAAAAATTCAACCAGTGGTTCTCAAACAGTAGAATAAAATTATATTTTTTTAAATGGCAACCTATATAAATTTTTTATCCATTAGATAGAGATTTTTTTCTGATTTCAACGATATAAATATGGTATGGGGTTGTATAACAATTATTTCGAGAAAAATAATATTAAAAATCAGAAGTAATTCTACAATATTGAAGTAGGCTATGCAATAAACAACTATTAATACGACTATTGCCTAATGCTGTTTGACTCAGATTTCGAGTAATTGGTAACACCTTATACACATCACAGTGGAGATATTTCCCACAATATGTTGTTCAGTGCTACTGGTTTAGGCCGCAAAGATGTATCTATCGGAAGCGTTCCTAAGCTAGTATATAGCTACAAAGAGTACAGTTTACAAAAAAATAAATAAATACACGTCCATTTCTACATGGCCGGTGTTAGACTTGTAATTAAAACTACAAAATGATTAATTTCTTGTTTAAAATGAATATATTTTTCCCTACCACAAAGCGATCTCTTAACATATAAATACCTTGCAAATAAAAAATTCAACAAATCTGAATAAGGCAGATCAGATAGGGTTATAGCATATTATCCTTTATATTTCACTTTTGTTTTATGAATAAATCATAGGAAGGAAAATTATGCGTTTCGCATTTGAAATTCTACTAGTTTCATGAAATTTATTCCGCAATTATAGTTATTTGTAGGCTATAAATAAAACAGTGCAGTTTAGTGTCAATATTTTCTGATATAAGAGCAGAGATGGACCGAGAAAATCCAATTTATAAATCGATAAGCGAAAAAACGAAACATGACGTCTAATTTTAACTTCAGCGATACAAATTTGTTTCGATGTACGGGAAATTTCCTATTTTCCCTCGCCAGTACACCTCTGAAACTCGTAAATAGAAATTTTTGGGAGACATGTTCAATAAATAAACATTAAAAGCAAAATAAATACATGAATTTGTGTCTGCCCCAGCATTTTTAATATAAAGTAAATGTTTTCTCAAGTTTAGGAATGCATACAACAGCCAGATTTGTGGCTGCTATAGCTCAGATTTTTCTAATACATATGTATGAACTCGTATGTGTAAAAAAGGACAAAGGTATAACAAAAATCAATGCAGAATCGCTATTTGTGTACGTAATACATGTGCATTTGTAATAAGGTCAAATAAAAAATATGACACAATATCATTCATTCTCCATTTTTGAACAAAATAGTACTGCTCTCATAAATACCAAGAAGCGATTAAAGTAAAACTCGTAGTACTCTATTTATACTGAGAGGTTTTTTTTATCAGTAAACATATGAGAATATCAATACCATAGTTACATTTGAATTGTATTATAATCGTAGTTGTCAATATCATCAAACTATCATTTAAAATAACATTTCAAAAAAAGTAAAACTTATTCATATTATAATTATACAGTAAAACTGTTTTTATGTTTGTAAACAACAAATGCATCAATAGTGGTCAAGATTTTTTCCTAATTCGCTTTGTTGTAATCAGTCATGTTTTTTGTTGTAATCAAACAAAATTTTATTTGTTATAATAAAAAATATTTTTCTCGAAAGTATTTTTTGTTGTAATAAAACATTAAAAATTATCTAGATATCTTACATTTTTTAAAGCAAAGCAAATTGTTTTTGTTCATTTAAAAATCACTTTTTTTGATACATGACACATATTCTATATTGCATTATTGTAATGAATTCTAATATTTTTTCATACTATCGAGGACTCGTTCTTTGCGATTTGGCCACTAATGTAACGTAATAAATGTATCAAAAATTATATTACAAGGTTATGTTAAGAATATATGATAATATGTTAAAAATAATCATTATATATATACATAAATAACTTTACTCACTATTAATAAAATACTTCTTGCAAATACATACCAGTACACGAAAAAATATCAACCATGGATATTCAAAACCACTCTACACTCACACTATAAAAATCCGCCGTTTTACCGCTATTTCCATTCTAATGATATTTCCAGCGTAAACTAAGGCCGACTATCTAAGCCTTACTAAGTTAAGTAAGGCTAAATTTTAGAATACCAAAAGTATCAAATTGGTTTATATAAGTCCGTACGATCTGTTCAAAAAATAACTAAACATTTTGAATTACGTGCCAACGGAGATACAGGATGCGGCAGAACCAATTGAGCAGTTTTGAAGAGTTATAAAAAAGAAACCAGGGTATATGTATATGAAAAAAATGTTTTTATTTTTAAAATCAATAGAACATTTTATACTCATTAATTAAAAATAATGTCTTTAAGATGGCGGCCGTTAGCTGCAATACATTGCTGCAGCCGATTTCTGAAGTTTTGACGAGGCACATTTTCACCTAAGCGGGATTGTGAATAAACAAAATTTTCGCTACATTCTCCTAAACTAACAATGTGGTGTGCCGTATCACAATTTCGCGTTATAGGCCCGTACTTTTTTGAAGAGGGAGGCGTGACCGTGACCGTGAATTCCGGGCGTTATGTTTCAATGTTGCAAAATTTTCTGCAGCCTCGATTGGAAGTGGTTGTTGAAGAAGAGGGATTAGGAAACTTTTGGTTCCAACAGGATGGGGCTATAGGCCACACAGCCCGAAATTCTCTAAACGCTTTAAGAGAAATGTTTCCTGGACGTCTAGTGTCCTGCGCGGTCTCCCGATTTAAGCATATGCGACTTCTTTATTTGGGGATATCTTAAGGAAAAAGTGTTTAAACGTCGCCCCCAAAACCTGCTAGAGCTAAGGGAGCAGATTGTTGAAGAAGTAAATGCGATACCCCGCGAAATGTGTCAACGGGCTGTTCAAAACTTCAGAAATCGGCTCCAGCAATGTATTGCAGCTAACGGCCGCCATCTTAAAACATTATTTTTAAAAATTATTGAGTATAAAATGGTAAGTCCTACTGATTTCAAAAATAAAAACATTTTTTTCATATATACCCTGGTTTCGTTTTTATAACTATTCAAAACTGCTCAATTGATTCTGCCGCATCCTGTATTTGATATGCGGTTGGCATCATTGTGTTGCGCATAACCTCCTCTATAACCACATGTTCTTAGATTGTTGACATGCTTAACACAGTCAAAAGCTTTTATTAAATTCAGGAATAGACCATTGATTGTGTTTCCTGATTCGAAATTTTCGTATATATTATTTTATAAGGTGTCTACTACTGGTACATTTATGTGTCAAGTACTACAGATTTGATAACTGACAAATGTCAGCTATTCCTGTATTTCATTTCCTCATTTTGATAAAAAAAAATTATAAGATAATTAATTTTAATTATTATTTTTATAGGCATATTACTTCCTAAGACATCAATGAATTCTTGCTATACCTTAAACCATGTTTTTAAATAATATTACATATATTCATATCTGAAATAACAGCTATCAGTACTTTTACCTTAGTACCTATAGTTTTGTTCGGTGCTCCCCCATAAGTCAAAGTTTATATTAGATTTTTTATTAAATATATTTCACTATTATTTTTTTAATTATTATTAATCTAAATATACGAAATGAGTTTTCAAGTTTAATATTTATATGAAATATTTCATAGCCCATTCCTCCTATCTCAATTTATATAGATTATATATGTACTAAGTTCCAGCTACAATATTATTTATGGATAAAGATATTATCAAAATATACACGTGTATGGTCGTAAGTCAAACGAACAAAAAATGAGTTACGACACTTTTTGTTGGGTAAAGCAATATTATAGCAGAAATTGTTTTGAATTATATCTTGTTCCTGTTCATATTTCTTTCCTATGATACAATTTATTCTTCTCGCCACTTATAATCGACAAATTGAAGAAATCACAACTCACAGAGGTAACTTTTGTGCTTTGCGAAAATTGAAAATAATTTTCAAGTGTGACGTGGATTGGATTTGAATTCGAGCCGTCAGAACCACGACAGGTCACAAAACTCACTCAGCCATACAAATTTTATTGCAATAACCGACGAAAAGGTCAGAACGTTTCTGAAAGAAAAAGTGGATGAAGTTTAAAAGAAACAAATGATATGGCTAAAAAGAGAAAGTGAAAGAAGTATGTTATAAAGTTATCAAATAAATTCTTTTTAAAAAAACTGTGGTTGAAATATTTATATATACAGTATACACCTACACTATAAATAATACAGGGTGTTTCCTGAAAAACAACCAGCGCTTTTTTGGCGAACTAATGACTTTAGGGAAAAACATTATATACAAAAATGACCGAGAATAAGGGGCTAATTCATTAATAATAACAAACCGATAATTCAACCTGTCGTTCGCAAACGGTACAACAAAATTATGTTATTTTAAATAGTACTTTACATAATTTTTTAGCTCACTAGATAGAGATTTTTTTCTAATTTCAACTATATAAATATTGTATAGGGTTGTATAGCAATTATTTAGAGAAAAATGGCATTAAAAATTAAAAATAATGGTACAATATTACAATAGGCTATGCTACACAAGTATTAATATATCTGTTGCCTATAAGTTACACTAGTAATAAATTTTGAATACCATTTTTCTCTAAATAATTGCTATACAATCCTATACAATATTTATATTGCTGGAATCAGAAAACAATCCTCTATCTAATGAGCTAAAACATTATATGGGTGCTATTTAAAAAAATATAATTTTGTTCTACTAATAAATTAGCCCCTTATTCTTGATCATTTTTTGTATATAATATTTTTCTATAAAGTCATTAGTTCTCCCAAAAAAGCGCTGGTTGTTTTAAAGGAAACAACTGTTTATTACTTATAGAAAGTGTTATTTAAATAAATGTACAACCCTTAACCAGTACTGTAGTCGTAAAATTAGCAGAGGATATACGCTGAAAATATAGTTTTAATTAAGAAAAAAAATATCGCCTGATCACAGAATACTAATATTAATTGTTGGATGAAATTTTCATAAGTTTATTTAATATATATATAACTTTTGTCTCAAATATTTAAAGAAGCAGAGGGTACACGCTAGGGCACCTAAAAAATCCAGAGGGTATACGGCGTGTACCCGCGTATACCCTCGACTACCCCCTGCCCTTAACCGATGGTAGAACTAACTCCATAGATAGTAAATCTAGCAATAATTTTTGTATTACATGCTTTCTACAAGAACTGGATCCCCTTAAACTGACATGAAACTTTTTTTTGCATAGGCGTACAATTTATATTCTGTTTATTTGATAATCTCAAAATACCAATTGTCTTCACCAACCAAGAGTATGAGACATGAAACAGGGTTGATAAACATGTAGTTTTTAATTATGAAAGTCTGAAATGATATTATATATCAATTGTGACAGGTGTGGGATTTTTTTCCGGAGAACGCATTGATTTTTACTTTTTTACAAAACTTTGAACTTCGACGTAATTTGTCAGTTTTAAAGGTATCCAGTTTTTGTAGGACCCATGTAAAACAAAAATTACTGCATACTAATCATATTATAGTACCTATTTCAAATTAACTAGTATTTATAATGGAAAGAAAATAATGAATTGCAAAAATTTGTGAGTAGAATCACATTATATTAAAACTATAAGCATCATTTCCAAATGAACAGTATTTATTAAATGTCAAAATAATTGACTAACAGACTGAGATGTTTCTTTTTAATTAAATATTGTCAAAAAATCACATATATTAATTTAAATATTAATTAAATAATGAAAAGGAATCTAAGGTTAAAATTCATATGTATAAATCATGCCAGAGGTCCTAACAACTCGTCATTTGTTAGTTTATTAGGACCTCTAGCAAAGTTGAAATTTTAACTTCTCTTTTTTCTAATAATTTTGTTTTTACAGTTACACAAATAATTACAAATTTGCCTCGAAATTTGTTAATACTTAGTCAAGTATGTATAAGAATATGCTTAAATAAGTTGTCCGTCATATTTAAAATTTTCTAATTTTATTTTTTAACTTTTCCAATTAAAAAAATTAAGTATTTAACTAACCATTTTTAAAATCTGGTAAGTGTCATAGTTTCTAGTGATTATTTACAATATTCATTTTTGTATAAAGCATAATGAGTAAAAACTGTTCTAGTCGATTTCAAAAGTTGTTATTGTTCAGCCGTGAACTCATTTCTGGGTTAATAAAATAAAATTTATATATTTTTTTTATTTTTGTAATTTGTATTTCGCGGGATGTTGTGAGCTACGTCTTGTAATCATCAATTCAACTCTATCGCGCAAAAATAGACAAGTTTAATTCAGTGTTCTGGTAACTCTCAAGTTGTTCGTATGTTTATATTCACAGTTCGGTGTTTTTAAACAAAAGTGTATATAAAACATTTGTTCGTCGTTGATTATAATATTACATTCGGTGTTTTTAAACATATTTTTGTTGTGATATCTCATGTCGGCAATTTTTACGTATGTGTTTCGCAATCGGCGATTATATTTGGTGCGTAATATTAATTACTTTAAACTCTTGTTGTCTGGGACTGTGAGTACGTTTTGTGCAACTTGTATACAATCAACAGTGAATAAGATACCCAGGAAACGATCCCAATTTGGAGGTACCATCGTCTGTAAGGAGATATCATCAGTCGAAGAAGAAATACAAGGTTAGTTAAAAAAAATTCTGACAAGTTAAGCTCACAATTTGCCTGCCGTTTAAAATGGTGGCAATCTCATTATACGTTCACGAGACCCCTCGTACAAACAGATATTGTATATCAATTTTAGTATAAAATACATATGTTAGAATAAAACAAAAATATTGTTTAAATATACAAGATTTATAAATAAATTATTAAATTAAAAATTTGAAATTGTGTTGTGGACGAACACTCGATAACTTTAAGTATGTCTTTATTATGTTAGTAAATATAATTTACCGCGATTTTAATTAAGGTCGTACACTATTGTCATGTGAACACAAAATTAATTATATTAACACTTTCCAAAAGTATCTGAGACTCTTAAGAGGTTAGGTTATTCATTTCTTATTGATCTTACAAATAAATGTTTACCTGATGTTTTTATAATACGCGTTGATGTAAATAAATGTAAAGTAATAATACATTAGAAAAACAAGTATCATAAGGCAATCTGTTAACGTATGAGTCCAAGTTTAGAAAACTATCCGCGAGGCGAGTTTTACAAAGGACGAGTGCGTTAACAGGTCTTATAAAACATGTTTTTATACTATTTTTTATTGAGGTAATTTTACAATGAATAAATAAATAAATAAATATTTCATCACGGCATATTACCCATTGCTGGGTGTGCCAATCTGCTTTGTACAGATATCGGTAATGATGGAATATTTGTACCGTGCGGGCGCTTACCATGCGTCACCTCACGGGCACCCATAGTTGGTGTGGAGTGCACCACAGGGGTGAATTTTTGTGCCATTAAAATTCGATGTCATTTTTGGCGTCGGTCGGGATCGAACCCGGGTCCCCAGATTCGCGACACAGGCACAATGAGATTTTTTAAAAATGCGACTTGCTGTTTTTTGTCAGTTATGCTGGTAGTGCGTCCCGTTAAACAAATGAAATTTTCCACTTTCACAGTTTGTGTATTGTGTGTTGTGAATTTTGTCTGATTGTATACATTAATACATTGTAACGAACAGTGCGCTGCTAGACCTTTTAAACGACGTATTTGCAGTGCTTTTATAGACTCATAAGATCACCGAAATATAAAAACAAAAACACGTAGTCAATGATGAAGGTTCCACGACAGGGTTATGTTTATATTTGATTTTATATGATGCTATATTCAACCGACGTACCAACATCTGCGTAAGTAAGATATTATAAAAATATACATATTTTTATGTAAACAAAATACATTCGTTCTACATTCAATTTTATCAACATCGTATAAAATTTTATAAAAAAAGCATATACACCCCAGATTGCTCTCGCCAACAGAATAGTAGGCGTCAAAATTATTTTTTTTTATTGAAATTAACAAAAATTAAAAATCGTGGAAATACTTATTGGTGATTAAAAATGTGATAAGTTATGTTACCCAAATTAGGGTTTATTCCATACAATTTAATTCAATATAATAATAAGCTTCGGCATACTTTTTTAAATATTTGTAAAACATGTATTCTTTTATAAAATACTTTGTCTCTATATAATGATTATTGCCAAAACTCATTTTAATTAATTTCCCGCCTGTCTTATTCTATTTTTATTTTAAAATTGTATAAGTATGAATGTAAAGTTATTTCCGTTTGAAATATTTCCTTTCATTTTACCTCTTAAATGAATTTTCTCGTGATGCTACCGTGCACAGAATAGAGCGAACAGATCTGTCTAATTTGTTGAATCATATTCTCTTATTACAACGGAAAATTTGGGTATAAATTTGTCCCCAAAATTTTCGAGAAATACATTATTGAGTCTTGAAAGTCTGTGTAAAGTTTAACTTTACTTTTGGAATACAATTTCTTTTATGAAAATTTACACTAATTTTCTTTGAAGTTAAAATTTGTTGAATTAAAAATGCCCTGAAAAATTTTCCATTTCCGCTTTCTGAAAACTATGTTAAAATTTCAAATGTAAATAAATTGGAGTGGCTTGAACGTTAATCTAATATTAATATTACTGACATTTTTTTAACCAAAGCAAGGTAATATAATTCACTTGAAACGACTGTATTAAATGACATTTCATTATTAAAATTAATGAAAACTATGAGTTTAATTTGAAGTAAAATGGAAACTGTTAAGTGTTTCGACGGGCACTTTATCTAAAATTCAAAACTAAAATCATTTCATTAAATTTAATGTAAAGTACAAAATAAAATTCATTTCCGTACACATACTAACCAAAAACATTATGTATATCATATCCGGTAAATAATGATGTAAACTTTCTACATACATTCAAACCTCGCTTAACGCGGGTAATACGCGCATGTAATTGAGCGCTAGACGAATCATCGTTAAACTTGTTTTTTTTTACGAATATAGTATAACCGTTTTAATTAACTAATACTATAACTATATAATGTTAACAAAGGCTATATTTTTTTGAAGGTATATACAGGGTATCCGAATATCGAAGTCCACCAAATATACCTAGTAAACTATAACGCTAAGAGGCACACAGGAAATGTCCGGATCAGTATATATATATATATATATATATATATATTAAATACATTAAATATAACCAGTAATAGAGCTCGTCGAGTGCAACAATATTTCTTAATAACTTTTTCTTGTAAAACTTCTAGATATTTAGTTAAAATTCTTAAAAGTTTTATCACAAATTTCATTACCCGCCTATGGTTGAATAAAATAACTATGGAAAACTGAATTTGATCGATTTTTTACATTTTGATATTACTTCGGTACTATTAGTAACCGAGAAAAATATTTCAAATAAAAAAGTTAGATATTTTTATTGTCTATCTAATGGCGTACGAAGATATTTTTTATCGGTTAATCTTCGACATATAACATAAACTTGCATTTTTTAAAATGGAATTCATTTCACTTCAATCATATCGTTGAATTCGTAATTTTACGTAGATTCCAAATACAGAAAAATATATAGGGTAGTGATGCAACAATTATGATTAAGATTAATCGTAATGGCCGATTAAGAGTATTTTACTAGTTTACAAATATATAAATAGAATTAAAAAATAATTAAAAATAAATAAAATTTTCAGTAGTCACCAGTAGATACATCTAGATGTATACTATAGAATATGCTGTATGTAATAGAAAATTATAAAAATAATTATATGCAAATAATTTAGTAGATTCTATATTTTCTCAAAAACATTTTTTTTTATCAAAAATCAGCATTACAAAATAATTTGTATCGGAGTAGCGTTAACCGGGATTTAACTGCCTATTGTTTTTTAAATTACACTAATGAAGTACCCAAACAGTAATATATCTAAATATTTTTCTATCTTCTTTAGAAGTCTCACTTTGTAATGGTGAGCTCTGAGCATTTCATATCTAACATAAAGTACTCATACAGAAAGAATGAAGTATGAAAAAGATATAAAATATAAAACTGCATCTCTGAAGTACTCATTTCTTACGTCGTAAAGTATATTGTATATTCTAAATTTTCCAATATTTTAACAAAATGAATAAACCTATTCAAATAGAATGGTTTTATTTAAATATATCACCTTAACTTATAGAATTATTGTCCTGCTTATATCAATAAAAGTGAAACAAAGTTCAATGTTCATCTCTCAGTTCCGCACCTATAGCTAAATTATTCAAAGAAATATTAGAAGATTTTGCTCACAAATTAACAAAAGAACTAATAAGAATAATTTGCATTTTGTTCTCAACAAGAAAACAAATTTATATTTACTAAAGCTTGTTTTTACGTTCACCGAAAGTGACATACATATCTGCTTGTGCCCTAAAACCACAGAAATATATCTCTAAATTTACCCACGGAACAAGCGTTATATCTTCTAATAAAAACTTGAAATATAATCAAATTATTATGAAACTTCATACAGATAACACCTCCCATAATCTAAAAGCAAAGTTAAAATTACTTACTTGGAAAACAGTTTTAGCAAAAATAACTTCAGCCGAACAAAACCGTGTTCAAAATAAATAAAATAAAATATAGGGAATATCAGATATCGTCTTAAGGGAAACTTTTCTAAATTTTAGAGAGAAACCGTATTGTGTGTCTATCATGCTTTGTGAGACTTCCAGCTACTTATTATAGTTATAGCAAAACTCTACAACCTTAGCAATTGCTTTTGTATAAGTAATGATTCCTTTTACTTAGTTTTTTGCGCATACACATTTAAGTGCAAGTCATTTCCAGGTTGCACAGCACAAAGTGAAAAACTTGCTAAATGCTATGTTTGAATTATGAATATTAAATTCGTAATATATCATCTTCAAGAAACATTAACTACTATACCGGATGACCGTTTTACTAACTATACTTAACACTACCACGGCATGACTACTGGAATATGTCTTCAAATATTAATTTATCCATACGCGGCATTAGCACACTCAACTAAATGTACTGCATTTCAGAACATTATGACTCATTGCGCCGTTACGAAGCTTCCAAAGTCTGTGTGATAATTGCAATAACAATAAAAAGTATTGGCAGATTATGATAAAAATTATAGTACCCATGTTGTGTACAAATTACCATGCAAAAATTACCAAGCACAATACACAGGGCAGACAAAACGGTATTTGGGCACAAGGATGGAGGAACATAAAAGAAACTATATTAATAATAAGAACAATAACGGAAAATGTGCCTTGGTAGGACATGCAATGGAACACAAGCATAATTTTGATTTTGAAAACGTAAAAATCTTAGATACTGAATACAATTTACAGAAAAGATTAATTTTGGAAATGCTTCATATAAATAATGATAAAAATAACATAAATTTAAAAACAGACATCACTTTAGTAAAATTTACAGTAATATATTAAAATACAATAAAAATAAAAAATAAAATAACTTAAATTTAAAAAAAAAACAGATACCACTCACTCAGTAAAAATTTGATATTGTATAAAAATAGCTCATTTGTAGAGATAAAATTACAAATAAATGTATAATTTTTGAACTGTCAGAATGATACCATTGAATTATTTGCAGCTTTTCTTTTTGATGATGTTCTATTTATTAACAAGAATAAAAAAACAATAAATAGTAATATAATAATTACGAAATCTCTTTTTATAACACAATTAAAATAAATTAGTACCTATCTACTAATTTTTCTGACAGACTATCACTATAAAGGAGCAATATTTATAAAATTTCAAATTGATTTATTTACTTCTTCAAATAAAAGTCTAAAATGCAGCAGCTTTTGTAAAAAGTAACTGACTTTTTATAGTTTTCGACATCCCATTGTTGAACATGTTATCATGAGCACTAGTATGAATAATAATATTATTTATTTATTTGTTTATTTGTGAATTAATCCTGCAGGAAAAAGAAAGATCCCAATTACAGCACGATTATAAAAAATAAACAAATTACAAAAATATAAATGCTTCGACGCAAGAGATACGAAGAATGAGAAATATATATATATATATATATATATATATATATATATATATATATATATATATATATATATATATATATAACCATATGTATAATATACAATTTAGCAAGTGAGAAAATCTAGAAAACGTTATGAAAAGTTTTTAGATAGATCGAACTGCTCGAACTAATTAAAATGATGAAAGAGATAACGTTTGAAAGAAGGGATTGAATCAAAATATATATCAACTTCACATGGTAATTTATTGAATATAATGCACATTTGTCTAATTGGTGATTTTAGTTCATAATTTGTCCGTGCTGCGGAGAGGTAAAAAGTGTTATATTGTTATAATCAAGACAAATTTGCTTTTTTTTAATAAAAGGCACATTTAACCACGATGATTTAACCTTGCAAAGAGGCTTTTATTTTCTGTCCTGTATTACAACGGCAACCGTTTTAACAAAAGACACAAACGTACAATTTGTTAAAATGAAAGGGTGAGTCAATATTAACATTTTAACAAAACCTTACAATGTAATACAGAGTTTTTGGGAATTGTACAAGTTATCCTGCCGTATTTATAATACCCGAGGATTATATATTTATACAATTCTCCACACATCTTTCCGTCCTGCTATTTCCAAAATAAATTTTTATTCATGGGTTAGCGAAACTAGGTCAGAAGTAGCCATTGTTATTCTAATTATTTATTGGGAAGTTAGGAATTCATTTATGTAATGGTATACTCTAAGAAATTTTAGCCGCGTAAAACCGATTTCGTAAGTGGCCTGGTGACATATATTAGAGTAGAAATCAACACTAAAAATATTGAATAGTTTTAAAATTATAGAATTTGTCTCTTTACTTATTGAATGACCCTCGTACATGTACAAAAGTGCGAAGGAAGGTCTTTTTACTGATTATAACTTTTATAATAATTATTAATCGGTTTATTAGTCAAAATTTATTTGAAAAAGTTGACAACTCACATTTATCAAAAACAATTGTTTCATTGTTATTGCTACTGGATCATAATTATTAAGAAAATACCTAAATGAATCCTTAATTTATGGGGGGGGGGGGGTAAAAATGCTAAAAAAATTAAGATTTCGAAAAAAGTTTACATTATATTTTTTTGAAGAGTGTGCTTCATATAAGCGCTTTCATTATAAAAGTGATCTTATAATATGGGCCTATAACTTTGACCTCATAACTCGAAATCTAACAGTGATAAAAAAGAAATTGAGCATCGATTTTCGAAAGAGCATGCAAAAGTGTCCGAAAAAACTACAAACCTAAATTCGATATTTTCACCTTACCTTATTTAAATACATCCAAAATAATCTACTTAGCCCTAATTTAACAGATTTCGTAACTCTAAAGATAACCGAAATTCCTACCTATATGTTAATGTTCCACGGAATAAAATCATAAAAAATCATTTAAAATCGTTAATAAAAAATTATTTAGATGTTTCATTTTATATTGTTTAAAGGTTTGTTTTTGTAATATCAGGAAACAATATATTGTGTATGTACTAAATAATTGCAAAATTTAGTCAATAACACGAAGTACGACGTATCGAAATATGATGTAAAACTAGGTTATTTGATTCACAATGTAAATTCCTACCGTATTCGTTCGTTTTATATTCTATGAGGAATATCGGTAGAACATTAATTTTGAACTGAGTCTATTTGAGGTGGCCGAGGATAAAATTAAGGATGAAGTGAAATGGGCAGAATTTTAGAGCAAATGACATTTCTAAACGAAATGCCACACACTGATATCCGAAAGATTTTTCAAATACAAAAGGTCATTATCACTATGTCAAAAAAGATAAATGATATGTTTCAGTACTGAAATTTACATTAGGTACTAATAATATTTAAACAAATGGTCGACAGGTAACTTGATTTATTATACCTAATGATCACTGCCTTTGATGTAAATTTCATCATTCAATATTTCTCTCATTATTAATTTCTGACGTAATTACAATGACTTTTTGTATTAAGTAAGAGAGGTGATTTCACATTAAATAATATTTAATACCTTTCTTTTGATTCATTTGCATAATGTTTGTTTCACATGCCCGTTCGCCGAACGAAAATACCAACCCCACGTCAATATCTATAGCACCCTCTTCTCAAATTATACGTAGGAGTTTCATGGCATTTTGATGTAGACAGGAATAATTTATCCCAAGAACAGATGGAATTATAAGTTATTACAACCATTACCAACGTTACAAACAACTGTTCCCAAATTGAATGCTGTTTGTTTTATACCTACATAAAAGGGCCCTTACACATTAACTTTATATTCTGTTCACGACAAGGATGCCAAAATTATTATCCAAAAATTCATTCATTCATATAATTGTTTGGATTTGACTAAGCTATGCGCCAACAAAAAATTATACTACTGGTTAAAATTAGCTTGAATTGCAAATGCAAAAATAAATACATATTCATTTAAATTAAACAAAAATAATGAAAACGTTTCACTAAATAATAATTATTATTACAAATAAATACAGACTACAAATACAGGTGTTTAAAAAATAGAGGTCACGGATTTAAAGGTGGATAATACATCTCAAAACAATAAAAAAGTTCATATAAACATATATTCGGAAATACCTAGTTTCAGAGCTATAGCGATTTTAATATTTTATTTCTGATACTTTTAACATTACAATAAAATCATAATGACCGTTTACAATGGAAAACAAATGAAGATAGTTTTTTGTTCTATTGAAGTTCAAGGCGGACATTTTGAACATTTTTTATAATTTATAATTGACTGTTTTCCATTGTAAACGGCTGCTATGATTTTATTGTAATGTTAAAAGTATGAGTTGTAAAGGGTTTTCCAATAAGAGGTGTTATTTTGAATAGCCCGATATTTCGGTAAATGTCGCTTTTGAAGCTGTCATTTTTTGACATTTGACAAGTAGAAACTACGCCATTAATAAAAATGGAACGATACACGCTTCAACAACGCATTGAAATTATTAAAATTCACTATAAAAATGGTGAAAATTTGGCAGAGACGGTTCGTAAAACTCGACAATTTTTGGGTCGTCGTGAAGCACCTTGTCGGACCGCAATACAGAAATTGGTGGAAAAATTCGAGCTGTTGCGACAAGTTAGTGATGTGAAGAATAAAACCCGTGCACGTCGCTCAAGAACAGCCGAGAATATTGCTGCTGTAGCCGAAAGTGTTGAAGAAAACCCAGGTTTGTCCATTCCTCGTCGTTCTTTGGAATTAGGCATTCCACAAACGTCATTACACCGTATTTTGCATAAAGATTTGGGTCTTAAGGCTTATAAAGTCCAGTTAACACAAGAACTCAAGCCGGCCGATCATCAACAACGTCGTGTCTTTGCTGATTGGGTCGTTGAAATGCATGAAAATGATCCGGAATTCCATCGAAAAATCATCTTGAGTGATGAGGCCCATTTCCACCTCGGTGGCTTCGTCAACAAACAAAATTGTCGCATCTGGGGCTCAGAAAACCCAAGAGTTATTGTTGAAAAGCCTCTCTATCCTCAACGTGTGACTGTTTGGTGCGGTTTATGGTCCGGCGGAGTCATTGGACCTTACTTTTTCGAAAATGAGGCTGGAGCAACAGTTACGGTGAATGGATTGCGCTATCGAGAGATGATTAACGATTTTTTATGGCCGGAATTGGATGGTATTGATCTGGACAACGTTTACTTTCAACAAGACGGCGCTACGTGCCACACAAGCAACGAAACCATTGATCTTTTACGGGAAAAGTTTCCGGACCGTGTTATCTCTCGAAGAGGTGATCACAATTGGCCACCGAGATCTTGTGATTTAACACCTTGCGACTTGTTTCTTTGGGGCCACGTGAAAGAGAAGGTCTACGCCAACTGCCCAGCGTCGACTCAAGACCTCAAAGATGGAATTCGTGAGGCTATCGAGGACATAGGACAGCCACTTTGCGATTTGGTTATGGAAAATTTCATGAAAAGGATATTGTCCTGTCAGCGTGGTCGTGGTGGTCATTTGCCTGATGTTATTTTCCACTATTAACGGCATACCTTCCTCTTTATAATGAAATAAACATCCGATCATTTATATTAAAAAATGGCATTTTTCTTTGAATATCAAAATAACACCTCTTATTGGAAAACCCTTTATATGTCAGAAATAAAATATTAAAATCGCTATAGCTCTGAAACTAGGCATTTCCGGATATATGTTTATTATTGTTTTGAGATGTATTATCCACCCATAAATCCGTGACCTCTATTTTTTAAACACCCTGTATACAAACAGGGCGGCTACTTGAAAAGTTTAACATGGGAGAACGGGTTTTTTTTTCTAATATTATTTGTTCTATAAAACTTTATGAGGTTATTTTTACGTACAGTTTTAAAGAATAAAATTCTGAATTTTCGAGTATATTTTTTTTTAAATTCACGACTTTACTGACCCAGAAAACTTAAATTAAAGACGTAATAAAAACATTAGTATGCATTATTTCAAGAAATAAGCGTCAACTTCCATATACATATTTCTGACATGTTACTTGGTTTGACAGTTAATTTTACATTATTTTTTTTTATTCACATATTCGAAAATCCATTTTTAGTATGTCTTTAAGTTAAATACTCTGGCAACAAAAGCGTAAATTTCATGATTTTGACAATCAAAAATTCGGAATTTTACTCTATTTTTATGTATAAAGCACTGTATAGTTTTTACGGGACACATAATTTTTAGAAAAAAAAATCTGTGTTTCGTAAACGCATGTCACGGATTCTTACGTTCAGCCTGTATTGAGAATATAATATTAATTTTATATTTTGTTTCATTTTCCATTTACTTTTCTATTACTTTTAGGAGAAAATTGTAAATACAAAACTTAAAAACTACATATGAGATTAAAACCAGACATTTTTTTATTTTACGAAAAATCGCAAAATAATATTTGTAATTTACAGCATATTTTAGAGTGCCAAGGTCTAATAATAGTATAAAAGAATGAGTTTTATAAGACATATTTTGCCGCAAACGTCAAAATGTAGAAAACGTGTCCTGACTAGTTTTCTAAATGCAATTGCGAATAAAAGTCTTATAAAATGAGTCCTATATACTATTTTTTTTAATATTTTGCTTCTTTTGCATACTAAAATATAAAATATTCCTATATTAACCGTAATGTTGTAGTTGGTAATGAATTGATATTTATTCAAAAATACTCTCAAGTTTGACGTTTGAAAATTTAAGTAAATGTAATCTAGTACCACACTTCTAAAACAAAAAATTGCGTTTAGAAATGACGGCTCTTTACATACATAATTGAGTTTCGTAACGACTTCATTATGAAAGAAAAATATAAAATACTTTTTAATAATAAAAAAAATGTCGGTTTTACTCTTATATTGTGTAGGTAATTTTTAATTCTAAACAAGTTTTTTAACAAAAACTGTACAGCAAAAAAAAAGAATAAATAAATAAGAAAAAAAAGTAAACATTCGGTGTACAGACTGATTAAAAAATAAAGACAAATGTCTATTTTCGTTATTATTAATTTAAAGTTGACAATGAACTTAAATACCACTTTTTGGTATAAAAGGTTTAGAATTCTACGAAGATATTCTGAAAGTAATTTAAATTAGCTTTTCAGTGATGCCAAGTACTTGTATTCTCAACAAAAATTAACCTAGTCATTAATTTTTTGAAACATTAATGCATTATCAATTTGCTATGATTGAACATTTTTTGTTTGATGAAATATTTTGACGATTACCTGATATATGATATCAAAAGCGTAATTCCGAGTTATATCCTTATGGAAACCATAAATGAGTTTAACATTTTCTAACAATCTTTCGATTACAATTTAGAAATTCATGTAATATTTCATTATGTTGTAATTATTTTGTAGCGGCAATGTAATTTAATCTCTCCTTGATACATATATTCACTATAAATAACTTAAGTTTTTATTTTTTTATTTTAGTTCATTTTCATAAAGCACAGGTATTTAATTACTTGACAAATTCCGTGCAAAGATATTTTATCGGGCAGATTTTGTGGGAGTGAATTCTGTGTAAAGCTATTCCGAAGGGTTCGGGTAACCTACCCTAATGTAGTACCGACCAAGATCATGAGCCAGTATTAGCGTTGTCATTTCGCATAGCATAGGTTCAACCCATATTCAGTGAATTTATTGAATGAATATTTAACTACACATTAAACTGTGTGGTACCTACAGAAAACATTATTAATATTTATAAGTAGCGAATATACAATATGTATATATTATTTATTTGTATGTAAAATTAATTGAATAATGTATTATAAAGCAGGATTAAAGTCTTAAAATGATAAATAAAAATCGAAATAAATTGTCGTGCCTTCTACCGATATAATTCAACTGATTGTGTTAGCTTGGTTTCGAAATCAATTAATAACCGCCTTCGCATAACATTTCGAAATAAATATTTATATATTTAGAGCCGATTTTATCATAAAGCGAAAGTTTGGTTTCCCTGAATTTTGGGAACTTACTATTATGATGGATTTTTTAAATTGTGACAAGGCGAGCAATAACAAATAAATAACTTTTATACACTCTTCCAAATTATAGTTTCAGGATCTATATTTCAAGTTTGTTATCTTTGTTAGTCAAAATTCTGTTTAGAAATAATTATCATTTTTTCCAAAGCGATTTGTTTAGAATGACTGTCAACGGACTAGATAGTTATTTGTTGAAAAATTAAGTCTAGAATTTATTGCAAGCCTACGGATGCCATATAATACCCTCTTCATCCTCTCACGATAGTAACGTTTTGTTTGGGATAGTCGATCTTAGATACTCATGTAGACGAGACATGTAATCTGCGTTTTAGTTTCTAGCGCGGGCTAAACGCCTGCCTGCTGAGTTACAATGTAACTATTTAGTTTATTTGATGTAGTTATGTTTAGTTTAGCAATCAATAATAATAAGTTTAATAGTTTATAATTGATAAGTGTTAGTGTATATATGTATAAATAAAGAAGTTAGTTTAAATACCAAAGGATGTCTGTGTCCATCGGCCATCAAAGTGTATGTGTGTTCGTCCTCCGTAATCAAGCGGTGGTCGACCATCCAAACGACCCCCAATAAGTGAAAGTGGTCATCGTTGGTAAAAGGGGTAAGAACACCATCATCAGAGCTTCTGTAACACACCCCTCGTGTTACAAAATTAAATTTATCATTATTAACGTTTGTATTGTTTTTTAATATTCAGATCGAACAATATACTCGCATTAGGTTTTTTTTAATTATTTGAGAGCTACACATTAATTCATCATGATGCACTGGTAATTACAAATATCCTATATAATTACTACAAAAGTGTACTTACGTTGTTATTATAAACGATTTTACTCAAAAAGAAAAAAAAATACTTATCAAAAGTTTATTGGTCCAATATGTGATGATAAAGTAAATACTTATTTCTTATCAGAATTTGTATGAAAATATTTTTTTTGTTATTCCCGTTGTAAAAACTGTTATTAATGCACAACATTTAAACAATTATGTGTGTGTAACTGACGAGACACTTGTTATTGTTGCTAAAAATTTCAATTGACGCAACTGATAGCATTCTCAAAATTAATAGTATTTCTGGCTTAAATATATAAAACCGCCACGTGAGATACAAAATTGAATTAAGCAAAACTGAATCTTTAATTGCAAAATAAATCATGACTCCGTGTTAATTTGTAACTAACTAATGGAAATTCGTAGTTGATCAAACTGCAAGTATAAAAAATGTAACGTGTGTATTTAATAAATATATAAAAATATAGTTTTTTTATCAATAAACGTAGAGTAGTTTCATTACCATGGTTACAAAATGGCAGCAATGTATTGAAGCATGTATTTTATGAGTAAACATAGGGAATAGTTGTCATACTCGTCAAATTGTCACATTTCATACAATTGAACAAGAAGTTCAGATTATAACATGGTATAATTCAAATAATCAAATTTCACATATATTTGCTGCTATATTTAATAATTGACCCAGACCCTGCCCAGCAACCATTCGAAAAATCTATAATATTATAGCTTACATCAAATGATTTTTTCTTGGAGGTTATTCAAAAATATGTACAATGGTGACAGAATGAACATTGTACAATTAAAAAACAGAATTAGTGCAGCTTCACAAAATATTACTGCCCAGCAAATGCTATTAATTCTATTTATAATCGTTTATGATATTGTTTAAAATAATGGTGCAAATTTTGAGTATTTGTTAATACTAGTTCAATATAGTATTAAGTGTATAAACAAAAATAATTTCTCATTTTTTAATTCATAATTTAATATTTATTTATTTTAGCCTATGTTAATTATCCCTATGTTTACTTATAAAATAATCGCTTTAATACATTGCTGTCAATCATTTTATACTGTAACTATGGTTGAGACATATCCTATGCTTACTGATAAAATAAACTCCCAGTATATAAAATTAACAAAATGCAAGGTGTCTGTTTTTTGACAGTCGCCAATCGGATTTTACGAAGTCGAATAATAAGGGCAAAGTTGCCATACTAGAACACCATTTGGAAAATGTATATAAATATAGAAATTAATTTTTTTCTGATTTTAATTTCTATAAATAACTTCTAAGTATGAATTTAAGTTTACAGTTCTATAATACACCATAATAAAGAGATACACCATCGGAAAGTTTATTGCTGTGCATGTACAATATTTATTGTTTGTTTTATAATACTTTTTTATCTATACAGATTATCATAATCAATGTAAGCTATAAATAACTTTGCTAATATAATTAGGTGTATCAAGAAGTTTACGATCACTGCCGGTTCCGGAGAGTACGGTCATAAAATTGAAATTTTAAATCGAGCGTATTGTATTTCACACATTTTTTAAATGTAGGTACATAAATCTTGTTTTGCAATATTTGTCATGAATTATTATATTTTATTATCGAATAATAACAAACCAGATATACTCATATCACATATTTCATATGACGAAATGAATATGCTTGGAATTCCCCTTTTTCGGTTAAAAGATAATATTACAAAAGTAACCGATAATCTGTTATGCGTGTATATCTGAAATTTATTAGTTAATATTAATATTTATTGGCCTTAGGTCTAATTATTTTGAATTTTCTGTCCGCTGCTAGATTGATTTTTTTGACATTTTGGCATGGTAATTTTTTCGTTCGTTAAAATTTATGTGACACTCAATACTGTCATATGCAGTATGTGTATGATTACATAAATCTTTACTTTTTACTCAACCACACATGAATTTAAATTTCGCCGTTTATGTACAAGTTTGATTTCAGAGGAATATGTGTGCGATGTGCGGTGTTCTAGTTTGCAAATTATTTAGCTAGAATTCTAGAAAATTTTCTATGTATATCTGTTGTGAAGAAATATAATACAAGGAAAAATGTATAAGAATACGAGCAGATGTATTTGTTAAATTTTCAAAATATGTAAATGATTTTTAATGTCGTACCCAGATTGTAAAAAGTAAAAACTCTTTTTATAAAACGTCAAATCATTTTATAAAACTTGGCCAGATTGTCATTTTACATTAATAAAATTATTGTATTGTCTAGCAAAAGGCTGACAAGTTTTCTTATTTTCCTGCAAAAGTTTATAATTTAAGTAAATTTCATAGATTCTATAAATATTAATAGAAGACAGAAATGTCTCACGTGCTATTTTGTTGGGAAATGGTCACTAGTAACCAAAATAGAAGAATCGAACTGCAAACCTATAGCACATAAGTGCGGCATTTTATGTCGGATTATTCCCAAGGAATGAGCCTTGTTGGTTTACTAAGTCACGTGTCGTGAGATTCCGGCTTCATATTTACTGAATAAGGGAAAATTCAAGTCAATTGGAGCTAGGGTTTCATCAAGTCAAGTAGCTTGATATTTTTGTAAATTACTTGACTTGACTTGAAAATCTAGCTTTTCAAAAATTCATTACTTGACTTGACTTGATTTTCTATCGTTACTACTTGACTTGATCAAGCAAATTCAAGCTACTTGATAACGAACCGATTATGTAATCAGTAGAATCGTAATCTAGCTGTGTATGGTACGGCGTGGCGCGCCATATGCTGTGCTGATTCACTACTGCAAGTTAAAATTTCTGCAGAGATTTAAAAAAATCACTCAATATTGAAATATATAATAGAATGACCCGCGAATATGTCAACAAAATTTGAAGTCCTAATCATTATTATTAAGTTAACTGTAGATGGTTAAACTATCGCACAAAAGCCCAAAAAGCTATACTCCATTCGAATTAACCATAGTAAGTGCTCTTGCATTTCTTTCTCTCGAAATAGAAACAATTTCGAATTTCAATACAGAATTAGTGGAAATGTTATCAGTCGTGTATATCAAGTAAAAGATCTTGGAATCATATTAGATGAAAAACTCATATACGATATTCACATTGATTGTTGTAAAGAAAGCATATAAAATGCTTGGAGAACTACAACAGTCTCGTTCATCTCTGTTACTCACTTGTACGCTCGCAATTAGAATTTGCTGTTGTATGTTGGTCCCCTCATTACCAAATATATATTAACAGAATTGAAGGTATTCAACGTAAATTTATTTCAGCTTTAAATTGGAAATTCCCAAATAATGCTGTCTCTCTAGTTACTTTACAGAAACGTAGAGAAGTACTAGATATGACATTTTTATACAAAATTGTAAATAATTATATAGACAGTCCCATTCTTTTAAATAAAATGTCTTTGCGTGTAACTTCCTATTCCACTCGTTCTGTTGAAACGTTCTCTACCAAAAGATATAAAACCAACGCAGCTATGTTTTCTACTGTGAATCGATTAATCATGTACTTTTAATAATATGATTGCTATTTATAATGTACCTGATATTTTTAACTGTTCGCTATTTACGTTTAAATCTTTCCTAAAACATGTTTTTTCACGTTCCTTTTCTAATCGTTAGATTGTATTTTTTGAATTCTCCTTATGTTGTTATATACTCTGTCTAGCTAGAATTTTCTGTATTTCGTGTATATTGTTAATGTGCTGTACTATTATTGGGCCTTGACCTGCTGTACAGCCAACTTTCAAAAATAAATAAATACGAAGCTAATATAGAGTAAACATCTATAGCGATAATTTTCGTTAACTACCTACATAATCCATCCCACCAAATGAAAAAACAATATTTATTTTAAATTTTGTGCTAATGAATTTTCACGCTAGGATAAATTTGAAATAGGTACGAGTATGACTAATCTCTTTTTCAAGTGTGTTGTTTGCGGATTTCCATTACACACTTATTTCAGTGAAGTACGCAACAGAATATTCAAACACGGAATATTGTGTTTGTTGAAGTGAGTAATTGTGACTCAATTCCAAATCTACTCCGCGTCATCTAAAAAATGAAATATCAATATATTATCGCACAAATCGCCATTGTTCTACTCACCCTATGTATAACAATGAATGCTTTCGACTACTATTAATAAGCACACCTCCTACCTCTTGCGTTTATCTACATCTCTCCAACTGTGCGGAAAATTAATAATACCAATAACAATACTAAACTTATTTATCGGAATAAAATAAAGAAGCAACATTCACAAAATGCAAACAAGAAACAACCTAAGAATAGAAAAAAATTACAAGTAGATTCGGATACAGGAACAGATGAAAGTGTGCCTTATGAGGATGAACATAACGAAATGAGTGAAGAAGACGATTTTGAATGTGTGGAGAAAAGTACACAAATACAAAGAGAAAAGATGAGTAGATACAATGTCTGCAATATAAAAAATGACCCCATAAAGGTTGTTGTAAATATAAAAACCTTTGTCATTTATGAGGTAAAGTCTTAACAATGAAGAAAAAAGGAGAGATCTACGTTTTTCTTAATATTAACACTAAGGTATATACGGCATTTTTGAAAGGGCATCTATCCCGAACTACTGGGGCATCTTATCCCCACAGTCCGGGGAAGATGGCCAAAGCTACTTTTTTAATTTATTTTTTTTGAGAGAAACTTATTTTGTTCTTTAAACTGTCTATTTTTACGTAAAATAATATATATTGAGTTATCATACAACATACTTTTGGTCTTTTTTCTTACATTTTAAAAAATATCAGAACATAAAAAGGTGGGGCATCTATCCCTGACTTACCCTATTCTTTTGATAAAAAAGAATTTCTGACAGATGACAGTTTGATGGTTTTGACAACTCTCTATGTTCAGTTTAAAAAAAAAACGCGATAATACATTGCTGTCAATCATTTTAAATGTAACTATGGTAATAATATACGGTCATGTTGACTGATAAAAAAACTCTCGGTATTTATAATACAATTATATTCCACATGGCATCTTCAACACTTGTCCCCGGAACATACACAATCCATTAAACCAGATTCCTACGGTGCGTGGTTGGGCATCAAAACTTATTTAATATTTTTACAGCAGATTGCATCGACGATACTTCAAACATTGTAACACTATATTACGTACACTAGCCGCTGTTCGCCCGTGAGTGGAAGATTCAAAACTACACCAGACCATGTAATGTAATCGACAACCACTCTTTCTAATAGCCTCTTTCCTCTTTGTCATTATTGCTGTCATCATGATACACCTTAGTGCAGGAAATACCATGTAATAGGAACTTGTTTTATGTCTCTTGGCTACGGCGGGTTATTAGGAGCTAAGACTGTGAGGAGTAATGTTTGTCGATTACAGGACACGCGTTTGTAAACATTTCCATTATGTTCCACTCAAACTTGACACTAGAGATATATATAAATAAAATCCTTTCGATTGTTTTTATTTATTTTAATTTGTGTTTATGATGCGAGCATTTCGTAGAATTCAGATTGGATTAGCATGCTTTGTCATTAAGGAAAAATAATTCAATTACAATTTTTTAAAATATGTCAGAAAAAAGTGGGAGACCAACGAATCAATAAAGAAAAAGTATTATGGATAAAAGGTAGAAAATTTAACAAATTTCTTAAATCGTGTGTTTTCTTTTGTTTCTAACTCGTACATAAAAAACAATTAAACAACAAATTTAGTACTCAATACTTGGAAGACTTAATCTAGAAGAAAAAAAATCACAAACTCTAATAATAATAATAAAATCAATGGAAACGTCAAATCTGTCAGATATGTCAGAAACAACAAACATAATTGCCTTAAATCCTGTATTTTCTTTTGCTTTTTACTCGTACATAAGAAACAAGTATTCAAAAAACTTTGCACTCAAACGGTGCGGTTTTTAATTCTGAAAATTATTCTTCGTTGCCAAATCAAAATTTTAACATTGAATTTCCTATGTTCGGCAAAAAGTAGATACCGGGTATGTTTCTTGAATATACATATTTTCTTATTTTTATGATATTTGAAACAACAGTTTAAATCTCGAAATAATCTGAAACTATAAATACTTTTACTTATGGAAACTTATGGAACCACTTTGTCACTTATATATGAAACCACCAGCGACCTAGCATTTCTTGATCCGGAAGCAAATTTGAATATACCGCCAATTATTTTGTTTATTTGATGTCTATAGAAGATTTTGCAGACTACATTAATTAGCTGGTATTACGCACTTTCAATAAAACGACGATATTTCTGAAAACGTTTAATAGAGGTTGTTGTGTCAAGGTGAGCGCGGAGCAATAATAAGCAAATAACCTTTTTATAAACGTTTCTAAATTATAGCTTCTGAAAAAATATTTCAATTCTGTTTAGCTTTGTAAGTCAAAATTCTGCTTAGAAACAATTACCAATTGTTTCTGTATCTGTCTCTGTTTAGTCTAGTTGTCAGCGGTCTAGACATTTAGAGTATTAACAATTAAGTATAGTTATTGCAAGTCTAAGTGTAAAGTGGATATTTGGTTATGGATGCCATTATGATATCCTGCACGCTTGCACCCCTCAGGTATCCTCTCATGAAGATGTTAATCTTTTAGAGTTTTGACAGTCTTTGTTTCATTATGTCGAAAAGATATTTAGAGTCGAGTTAGGTTAGGTTTAGTTTAAGCACGTGCTAGACGCTAGCACGCCGAGTTACAATGTAATTATGTAACAATTTATATCCTTGTTTTATTATGTTTAGTATAATCGTTAATATTAAATTATGCTAAATGTAAATATGTATAAATAAAATAGTATAAATTGCAGTTAATGTCAGTGTCCATCTCGAATAAATATCCAAGTGTGTGTGTATGTGTGTGTGTGTGTGTGTGTGTGTGTGTGTGTGTGTGTGTGTGTGTGTGTGTGTGTGTGTAAAAATTGTTATAGGTGGTGAAGCAGTAAGAGTATCACCAGATCAAAACATACCAGAAAAAAAATGCTCCACAAGATTCGTCGTGAATAGGACATGTTCGTGAAGCTCCGAATATATTTCTTTATGCGGGTATCTTACACAATAAAGACACGTGAATAAGTAATCTGATTGCAACTCTATACATTCCATTTGCAAGTTCAAAGGTAACGTATTGATGTCAACTAAGAATGATTGCAATACCAATACATTTTATAAAAAGGCGTTGTTTTGAAAATCCCCTTTCCACTCATTATTTCGGTAGATACACGAAGAAACAACGCTATTGGAGTATCTTATTTGAATTTACATTAAATAATCGATAAGGTTGTACGCAAGATTTTATTTCTCAAAAACAATAAGAATACATTAGCTAAACTTTAAAGATTACGATAGTTCTACTATTTTGTTCAAAGTTTACAATTAATATTTAAAATGCAGCATAAATCATTAAATACATTTAAATATTTAACGCATGCACTAAGTTTTGTCAAAAAAAATCATTCAAGAAGCTTAAAAACTTTGTTCGAAGATTAGAAGACAAGTAAATAAATATTACATCACTTTTCTATTCAATGCAATGAGGGACGCTAGTTTTTATCAGATAGAACCTTCAGTAGACGTCACTTCACAAGCACTCAAAATGTGCAACCCAACGATGAATTTTCTAAAGTACTAAATGAAAGTGAACACGAAATGTATTCGAACTGATTTTATCCAAACCGCAACAGGTCATTTTAATACAATTGGACACGCACACCACATGGAGGTATTTAAATAAAACCTCGAAAGGGCTACCAACCGAATCATCTAGTGCACTTACATGTAAAATTACCCGAGAATTGTGCAAGTAGTAAATCCTTAACAATTTGTGTAAAAGCATTCAGAATGCACCATTTCCATATTTTTTATTTGTTTATATAGGGTGTTTATAGACATCCTTCTCCATTTATAATAGGTGATAATACAAGTAAAAAGCAGGCGATGAATGATAAAACACCGTAGTATTCAGTAAACTGAATTGTTTTTTGATGTATACACGCTTTTTATTTTATTACCTTGATATTTTTGACGACATCTTCATCCTTTTTTACATTTAACTTTCGTTTTGTAATGAATTGTTTCCCAACTTTACATTAACTATCCCTGATGATGGTTCATTTGGAACTGAAACGTCGGAATGTTAAATAGATCCTAATAAACATTTTTTCACCAGACTGCAACTCCAATTATTTATCTGTAACCTTTATATCATACTAACAGTCAAGAAATACCCAAGATATTTATAATTAGTTAAGATGGTTTGGGCACATGATGCGTTTGAGTGATGATCGCGTTACCAAAAAAGTGTTAAAAAGGGAACTAGCGATAAACGAGGACAGGGAAGATCAAAAAGAAGATGGAGAGATTCTGTACAACAGGATTTAAAAAGACTCAATATTAAAGACTGAAAGTGCAGGGCCATTTAGAGTGGAAAAATATTGTGAAACAAGCCACGGGTCAATTTGGCCCACAGTGCTGAATTATTATTATTATATAATATTTATTTGCTATCAAGATTGTTCTCATACAAATGGATTGGTACATGTTATTTGGCGATTCTATACATTAAGAATGAATGCTCTAATTTTGAAGGCAGTGTTTACATATTTATAAATGTTATATGTTATGTTCAGGGGTGGTTCTGCTAGTAATGTTTGGACATAGTTCTGGGTGTGTGGGTCTTTCATGAAATCTTCAAGTAATTCTTGTCTTGGGGCATCGTAGATGGGGCAACTGAACAGGAAGTGGTGCAAGTTTTCTTCTTCGTGTTTGTTGCACAAGGGAGCAGAGGGATCCATTGTGGTAGATGCGGCAGGTTCTCGTGTTCGCTGTGCGTACTCGACCTAAAATTCTTATTATTTTATAAGGGATATTTAGTAGAAGGAAGTTGAAATAATGATTATATAGTTTGTAAGATTATGGGTAGAGTTGGCAATTCTCTGGGTATCTATGTTGTATAGCTGTTATTATAGGATAGTAGAATGTTCGACATTTCTTGTTTCAGGGTAATAGGATTTTGTTGTTCCCAGATGTGGCTAAAATTGGCTTTTTGTAAAATGGCTTGTATGTGCCTGATCCAATTGTATTTGTATCGTTTCTCATATTGTAAACGGGTTTGTTGGTGTAAATTCAATAATTTATTGTAACATCATGAGTTCCAATTTATCCAAGCTCGTTTCTGTTCTTATGATATAATTGGGGGTGCACTTTTGCCAACCTAGTATGCTTTTTATAAATGTAGTTTGTCCTTTCTCCACCGCATCGTGGTGGTTGTTGGCCCAAATTTCTGAAGCGTATAGAATGGTGGGGAACACCGTTGCATTGAACAGGGTAATAATTGTGTTCCAGTTGATTTTTTTTGTTTTAATCAGTGTGCTTTGTAGGTGACAATTGAAAAGATCCGAAGTTTTGAATAATATTCCTAAATATGTATAAGATGTGGTGGTTTTGATTTCATTCTTTTGGCAGGTGTACATTCTTTTATTTTTGCTTGGTCTTCCAAGGTGGAAATGTATTATTTGGGTTTTATTTGCCTTTATTTCTAAATTTAATCATTGCAGTAAGTTTCTAAAGCATGCAGCATCTTTGGACGTCCGCAGGAGAAGTGGCAAAGATGACTAGGTCGTCCGCATATTGTAAGGATAATATATCCATTCTTTGATTTATGAAGATGACTTCCAAGTTGTTTTCTCTAAATTTTGCCTCCGTGTCCGATATATATAATGCGAATAAAAGTGGGCTTATGCACTCCCCCTGGGTGACGCTTTATTATTATTATTATTATTATTATTATTATTATTATTATATTATCAACACACTATACACAAGTAAACAATAATTCTTATATGGTGCAAAAGCAGAAATTCTACCGTTTCTATACAATTCCACAGTTTATATTGATTTCAAAACAACTCCGATGCATGGAAACCCGGAGCGAGATTTTTTATTTAATTGTGGTTGCGAAATTCAAACGCAGTATTTCCAGTTTATGTGGCCATTATTGTAACCAAAAAAATGGAAATACTCACATTTTCATTATAACATAGCAACTTTTACTTTCATTTTATTTTATTTGTTTTATAGTCACCTCAATTCGATTATTTTTCTAATACTCTCATAAAATATAATATTGTTCGGTATTTGCTATATTGTAGTTTAATTTTGTTACTAGTCAAATTTACATAACTTCTATCATTTGACAGAATTGTAATTTTAATTAACCATACTAGGATTGCATAATTAGTACTATTCATTAGGATTTACACTGGCTCTATAATCAACATCAATAATGAACCAACACTAAAATTAAATAAATTATATTGTGTTTAGCGCCATATTACAAAAAGAGATTATAAAGAAAAACCACTTGGAAATCTCAACGAAATTAGTGCTTCAACATTTCAAGTACTTACAGGCATTACCATAAATTAAGAGAAAATCGCGTCAAAAGGTGTTTTCTAGACGAAATACGTTTTAGAGTGTTTTACAGGAACCGCCATTGCTAAAAGGGCATTTAGCTGAGTAGCAGAGTGCACCACAAGGGCTCCAAGAAGAGTGTATACACTCAAAAACTACTCAGTCATATTATAATAGGTATACCTAGAACAACTAAGTTCCATCGAAATTTCAGGCAAGATTTGTGTCCATACGAAACTTTGTGGTGAAGTTGTCGATGTACTGCCTCACCTCCGATTTGGATGGAACTTTCTCATCAAGACAAACACAGGAAAAATAATAATAATAAGTGGGGGTCAAAGTCGGTTGACCTTCAAAACACAGTTTGTTTATTTTTAAATATTTAATCCATATAATCTTTATACAGAAACGAAACCTAACGCACAGAACTCGGATTTAAGTAGGCAACGGCTTCAGAAAGTAGGTTAAACATATTTTTATCTTTTACCGCTTAGCCAAATATGTTCAACCTACTTCACTGTCTTTCTGAAGCCACTGTCTACCTAAATCTGAATTCTGTGCGTTAGGTTTCGTTTCTTCTGTCTGTTGGTTTTATAAAATTTTCGCGCTCAGATTGTTTCGTGGGCAGTTTGGGTGGGCAGGTTGCGTGGGCAGATTTTTTATTCACATTATAAAGAGTATATATAGATTAAATATTTAAAAATAAACAAATTGTGTTTTGAAGGTCAACCGACTTTGACCCCCACTTATTATTATTTTTCCTGTGTTTGTCTTGATGAGAAGAATATTTTGACAAAGTTTCATCCAAATCGGAGGTGAGACAGTACATCGACAACTACACCAACTTTGTTTCAGTCCGTAAAACGGCCTGGAGATTTTATCATGGTAGATATTAAAAATACTTTAGCTTGGTTGAAAGTATTCTTTACAGATCAAATCGGAGATCCGATTACATCAGATAAAATGTGTAAAGCTCTCCATAAACTATTGTGTGACAGATAATACTTAAAAAAAAAAACAACAGATCAAGATCAAGCATATCAGGTTTTACTTCGCTTATTGTTACATAAATATATACATAATCGCTCCTCTTCTACCTTTCGGTGTCGATAATAATAATTATTTTAGGATAGAGGATTTGAACTAAAACTAATACAATTACCCCTCAACCTTAAAATTATAAAATAAGCTATATACGTATTTCGAGAACTATGTTCTCATCAACAGTATTACAAATTTAAGCGGTAAAACATGTAAACCATGCCAAAAGTCCTAACAACTCTGAAAAACAAGGGAGAGAACTGGGATTATGTAGGGATGGGATTACCAATTATTAACTAAGATTATTGCGCCAATGATATTTAAGATTTAAACCGTCCTATAAAATTCAAATTTATATTAAATCGAATAGTTTAGAGTTTGGTATGGGACCGAGATCTGCGTTCATCAAATTATTTTTAAATTTATTTATTATTAAACTCTCGTATGCATCCAAATATCTATCATTATTAATATGTTTTAAAAGTTTAATATTATAATTATTAATTTTGTGATTATTAATGAGTATATGTTGAGCTACGCTAGATTTTTCGGGATTACTGCTTTTTAGATGATAAAAATGTGCTTTAAACCGAGTGGCAATTTGTCTTTTAGTGTGCCCGATGTAAACTTTATTACAATCATTACACCATCTAAAAATAAAAATAATAAACAAAATTTTTCAAAATCAATATTTATCAGTAACTTACAAATCAATTAATACCATTAAATCTTCATTAGGTAATCCTAAAGATAAAATAGATACTAATAAAAAATCCGGTATTCATAAAATTAGCTGTAATGATTGTAATAAAGTTTACATCGGGCAAACTAAAAGATAAATTGACACTCGGTTTATAGATTTTATCATCTATAAAGCGGTAGTCACGAAAAATCTAGCGTAGCTCAACATATGTTCATTAATAATCACAAAATTAACAATTCTAATATTAAACTTTTAAAACATATTGATAATGATAGATATTTGGATGCATAATAATAAATAAATTTAAAAATTATTTGATGAACGCAGATCTCGGTTCCATATCAAACTCTAACTATTCGTTTTAATATAAACTTAAATTTTATAGGACGGATTAAATCTTAAATATCATTGGACGCTAAATCTTAGTTTATAATTGGTATTCATTCACCTGTGACTCCCATCACTATATAATTCCAGTTGTCTCCATTGTTGTTAGGACCTCTGGCATGGTTTATGTGACATTGCATAAAGCGTAATTCTATGGCGTGATATATTCAAATATGGGCTTGAGGGGGCAGACGGCTAAATTTTGTCAAGTTAGCAAAAATGCCCAGCTAAGACTCTTACTAAACGCTTAGAGTCAGTTAGTAGGCAGGAGTAACTCAAATCACTTCGCTTTTATCCTTGTCATATTCGCCCCGCGTCTATTCTACGCACGTATATGTATAAGTGTTTTTATTCATGTTTTGTATATACTCTTTACTTATTTACTTCAATATATTATTTAATTTAAACTAACCGGCGTTAGCATATTAAATTAAAACCTAAAAAGCCTGTGAAGTGTTGTGAAGTGGAATCCACAAGGTTCCAGCCGATTAGTCCAGCAGTTCCGTGATGTACGTCTTACGGGGTAAGTACCCGTACTTCACATTTCGCCTGCTCCCATTTTCGGTTCAACCTGCCCGCAAACGCAATAGCTGGTTCCTCAACCTTTCGCTAACCACCGGAACAGATTGTAATAATCCTCCCCTTCCCCTAGACTACTTTGAGAAGTCCGGCCTAATTTGTAAACTGTTACATTTAGGCAATAGACGGTAGTATTACTGTCCGCCTGTTACATTTGGCTAACAGTCAGTAGGATTATTTCCAACCTGTTACATTTACATGTTGAGTAATCTTAGCTACTCGGGTTAAATTTGTACTACTGGTGATGAGAACTTAGTTCTCGAAACACGTATATAGCTTATTTTATAATTTTTAGATTAAGGGGTAATTGTATTAGTTTTAGTTATAATTTAACCTTAATTATTATTAATCAATAGAGGATTTGAATTGACGAAATATTCCGTGATAGAGTACGTTAACTATTCAACTACTATTGCTCTTATAAAAGAACGTAATAGAAAAGAGTGCAAAATGATGGAAACATATTTTCATGTATTTATTATGAAGCCTGTTCCGGTACACCTATAACAAGTCTCACTCGCTACACTGTTGGTTTTGTCACTGAACATAAATCAATTCGATACTCAAATTTTTACCACCTACTCCCTAACATGGGACTGTTTATATTGATATTAAAATACATCTATGGTCGAATGAAAGAACAACCAATGTCGACATTTTATACTTTTGAGAAGGAGTAATTTGTATGTGGCCGTGGCCGTGTGCCTGAGTGTCTGGTCGCAAATCTGGGAACCTGGGTTCAATTCCGACAGACGCCAAAATTATTTTGAATTTTAATTGGCACAAAAGTGACCCCTGTGGTGCACTCTTCCCGCCAGCAATGAGTATCCATGCGGTGACGTCTGGTAAACAGCCGGACGGTACGAATATCATCATCATTACCAGCAATGGGTAATATGCTGTAATGATATATTTATTTTAAGTTTAGAAATAAGAAATTTTTAATGTTAATTAGTATAAGAGTGAGGTATAAATTTTGATTACACGATTCTGTGATTTAAATTGTCAGTAGCACTAAAGCCCTTCGAAATTGTTCTGACATTGGTTACTGTTGGTTACAATTTTTTGTTTTATGAAATGACATTAATTCAATGGATGTTAATTATTAGCTATCTATACCTACAGTTTGACCGTGATTATTCGTACATACAAAAATATAAATAAATAAATATTTCATCACGGCATATTACCCATTGCTGGGTGTGCCAATTGCTTTGTACAGATATCGGTAATGATGGAGTATTTGTACCGTGCGGGCGCTTACCAGGCGTCACCTCACGGGCACCTATAGCTGGCGTAGAGAGTGCACCACAGGGGTCAATTTTGTGCTATTAAAATTCGATGTAATTTTTGGCGTCGGTCGAGATCGAACCCGGGTCCCCAGATTCGCGACCAGACACTCAGGCACACGGCCACGAGACCCCATTACAAAAATATAAGGTTTTTTTAGTTGATTACACAAACAAACACATTTTGATCAAAAATTAATAGTGGAAACAAGAACCAAGAAAAGCAAAAAAAATTGAAGACGACTTTATTTTAACAGAATGAAGAATTTGATTGATTACAAATGAAATGGAGATATCAGCAGTACCTATACAATATTATTTTACATTCAGTTGTTTTCCTGGCTACATAAATTATACAAAATTTCGTCGTAATCTTCTGAGTTGGCGAACAAATTTTGAAATGTGTACCTACGGTGTTACTTACAATTAATTTATTTCCTATGTTTACAAAACGCAACACGACTTTATGTTGCTAATGCGAAGACAGAATTTTGACATATTTTATACATTTTACTATTGTACCGTAATGGTCAATTATTATAAAGACTGTGAATGTATTTCTATCATTTTAAAACATCTGTTTTTAACAAAACAGCTGAGATGCCTCGTAAATGTTTCCTTTACGTACTGTTTATTTTTTTATGATATTTAGAGAAGCTGGCAAGCGAGGTATTTCATGCAAATCCTACAAAAGCAAATCAATTATCAGGACGACCTAATTACGTGATAGTCGGAAACTCTAGCATCCTCGCTGCACGTTTAAAAATAACTAATTTGATTACTCTTGTTGTGAAGTGCTGCTGTTATAAACAAGTAGAACTACGAGCAATAAATAAACGTATCATCACGTATTTTACCCACATCTCCAAACATGACAACTCCGTTCCACTACGCTCAGTATCTAACATTAAATCACGGTTTCTATTCTCGTAAGAGCAGAGCTGGAACGAAATATTGTTAATGTAACCAAATTTATATCTTGCAAATATACTTTGTTGTATGCATACAATGCGAATACAATGTTTCAAAATGAATACGTATACCAAAAATAAGTAGATATTTTCTCTACATTTTTTAATGTTATTAAAATACATGCTTGAACAGAAAAGGAATACTTAAAAAAAATCTTTTGTCAACATATAATAAAATAAATTGAGTTTATTTGTGATTTTCTTTTATTATGCTATAAACTTGTTATCTATAAATAGTACTTTTCAACGACGGGCTGAAAAAATCTTTTTGTAATAGAATCAGTATATCAAATTATATTACCCATTAATGTTTCGTGCATAAGTTGTAACACACCCCTTATGTTCAAAAGGAAACTTAGGTAGCGTAGAAGCAGTGTTACAATTTGTAAAACGAAGGACCAGGATATAAGATCCGGTTAGGATGATGGTATTTATGATCATCTTTATCTTTTTATCATCGTTAAAAATACATCGGCCACAGGAAAAACTGTTTCATTCTCATTTATCATCGCTTCCACGCAAGACTAGGTCAACGTGTAATAGACTTGAACTTTCCTCTTAGGGACGAATATTCCCGCGTGCAATTTAGAGTAGCAGTACGATAGTGATTAAACAAAAAAAAAATATCGTAACTCCATCTATCATGTCGTTAAGAATGCATTGAATACAGGGAAAGTACATATGAACATTGCAAACGCATCTGCAATAAAATATTATCAAAATGCAAATAATTATTTCTTAGACTGAACGTCGAAAAATGATTTCTTATTTTTCATTTAATTCTTTTTTAGTGCATCACTGCCCACATAATTTTTTTATTAAAAATAATGCAAAAGTGATTTTTATATTTGTAAAGCATAGAGGGGGACACATTTTGGTATAACTATTATTATTTTAGAGCCAGTGGTACTCAACTTTTGGTTCAATGTTATATTTTTTTAAATGGCATCATACATTTTTTATTAACTCATTAAATAGCGAATTTTCTTCTGAATTCAACAATATAAAGTTAGTAGTTTAATTTTTTTAAGTAGGCTAAGCAAACATTCAACTGTTAAAACAAAAGAAAATTATCTGTCATTTTTGTATGTCTTTGTTACGTATTATATTTTTTTTTCGAAATGTTCCAAATTTCGTTATTTTTTTATTTCGCGTAATTACTATTTAGTCTTGCGTAATTAGGACAACTTTCTGCAATTAAATTTCATGCTAGGAATGTATTATGATGGATCTTGTATCAATAAATAAAATTAGTATTTGTTGAATCTGCTGCCATTATTAAATTCATTATTACAAAGGTAACAAAAATTACCTTAATTATAATAATGGATAACAAATGAAATACCAAAATGACAGATAATTTTCTTTTGTTTTAATGATTAAATGTTTGCACAACCTACTTAAAAAAAATTAAAATAGAAATAAAATACTAATGTTGAATTAATTTTTATCAAATTTTGCGCAATGTAAGGGTATGATATTATTATATCGTTGAATTCATTAGAAAATTCTCTATTTAATTAGTTAGTAAATAATATATGCAATTTAAAATAATGTAACATTGATCCATAAGTTCAGTACCACTGGCTTTAAAATAATAATGTTTATGTCAAAATATGTCCCCTTCTATGCCTTACAACATATCATAATCACTTTTTTGTGTAACTTTTCATATACATGAATAAAAGGCACTGTTCCATTATCTTCATACACCCTGTATACCCTTAATTTTTTTAACCTTTTTTTAACACCCTGTATTTCTGAGCTTGTTGGTTTATGCTCTGTTAAAGTATGTTTAGAAAATTAGCAAATACATACTAATCAGGGTGAATTTTGTGTTTTAGGTTAGGTTATGCAACGATTGTGTTACCACAACTGAAACAATGTCGTTTTATCATATTTAATTCTAGAAATTTATTTAATATTCACAGATTAAATTTTTTACATACAACTTTTGTACGATACAAAATACATAGAATATGACATATTGGTTTGAAATTTGCCTTATAATATTCATAACATGAATATTGGACGAGTACAACAACGGACATGCGTGATTTTTCATCTAAGTTAATATGACGTTTAATCAACTATTTTCTTATTACTTAATATAAAGTTTTAACTTGTATGGAAAGAAAATAAACAAGGAAGCGAATTTACGTAAATATTTAGACATTATTTCAACGAGGAAATATATACGTAGGTAAATAACTTCACAAGCATATACTTCGTTATATTTCCAAACAAAATATTTTGATACTTATACATAAGTTGGCTTTAGTGTACTTTGCGCCGGACTACTATGAAACTTGGATAAAAACTAGTATCAGATCTAGTATAGAATATTTGAAAATAAGTCAGAAATAGTTTCTGTTATGGAACTGTGATGCGTTAAATCCTGCTTTACATTATTCAGTGTTCCCTCTGCTATTAATTTACAAAGAATATTATACATAATCGCTTTAGATAAACCCGATTTTAGCTAGACCACTCTAATAAACAAAATTCTAATGGCAATAGGGACCGATCGATGTGGCGATATGATGTCGTACACAAAAAGTCCCGGGTTCAAATCCTGGGTAGGGTATAGATGCATGTGTTCGTCTTTATCATCTCATCTCCATCGACAAAAATTATAAAATATAACGGTTATAGAAAAAAATTATTATATTTCACTACTTCCAAGCCGGATTGGATCACCTTGAAAGTTGCATATGCCTATTTAAACTTTGATGCATAAAATCTTATTATACATTATCCAGTATTCTGTGTGCTAATAACTACAAATAAAATCATATAACACATTACTCGCTTTAGATAAATTCGATTTTAACTGGACTACCTAATTAAAAAAAAATATAATGGGTCTAAGGACTGACCAAGATAGCGAAACCACTTCGTACACCAAAAGACCCGGGTTCAAATCCTGGCTAAGATATGGATTCTTGTGTGCGTTTTTATTATCTATCATAGTTTCGAAGCAGGCGGATTGGGTCACCATGGAAGTATAAATCTGGAACTACATCGTAGAAGCGAAAAGTGCCTGTGTGCGGCAGTGGTAAAACACTACGGGTCGGTGTGTTTACTGGGAACGTTAATAGACTAATAATAACACCAAAGCTGTATAATAGTATTCCTGAATCATTTTCATATATTGATATTATATTTGTTATTTATAATTGCTAATTTTGTATCTTCATCTTTATAAAAAAAATATCCTTGTATTTGAGATTTTTCGAGAATTTCAGGATGTACGCGGACTTTTTCAGCGATGAATGTCATCTCATGAGCGACATCTTCACTACCCTCCTGTTCACTTTCTGTGTCATTATAATTTTTTTCTTAATTTTAATCCAAAAATATACACAGCACAAATATCATACATACAACACCTCTATTCTATAATAATAAACTGTATAACTCTTGCTGATCACACACATGTTCAGTTTGAACTTATAACATCGCGAATCTTTAGTACCCGTTACTTTATATTTCTGAAGTATTTCCTCGCAAGGAAAAGGTAAAAATTATGAATACGAATTAAAGCAAAACCTTTTACATGTACCTTTCACTTCAAAGTAAATGCTTCATTTTTATAAATATGGGCCAATTGTATTAATATAAAAAATAATTTTATATTCAATAAGCAAGGCATTAAAATCTACTGTCCTAGTTTCCCTTATAATTTTATTTTAGGCATGTACCTAACTGAATTTTGTATCATTTGTATCTGTATAAGTACATATTGTTGTACTTTGGTAATGATTGTTGTCATCTCATTTGTATGGGCTGCTGCCTGAAACAAATTAATTAAAATAAATAAATAAAAATAATAATCCAGTAATATTTACAACAAAGTAGATTGTCCATATTTATTAGATAAATTATTGTTTAACATCTCTATATCAATATCTCGTCTCGTGTACATAACTTTTATTTATCATTGTGTCATATTAGATAATTTCATGTTTATGAAACGAGCTTCCTATACAACCTTTAATTTTAAAAAATCGTTTATTAGTTTATTTACTTGTGAAATCTTTGTGTTAAGTAATAAATTATTTTATTGTACAATAATTACGTTGAATAATATAAAGCCTTAAGTAGGAGCATTAAGAATCTAATTAGAAACTTAAAGTATTTCCAATAATTCCTGAAATTAAATACAGCAATATAATGAAATTCAATTATTACGTCCCAGTTAATTTTGTTTTCGTTGAAATATCCCTGAGAAGTTGGGAATAGTTTAATTATATCAAGTCAAATCATTGTCATCGCATAAAACATCTCTCACTCTGAAGATAGTGTAAACATTTTAGAGTGCCCGCAGGATATCGGCTGAAAACCGCACATTACTACCATACTATTACAATATTCCAACGTCTTCTAAGGAGATTAAATCCCAAACCAGAATGTCCGAAAACATCACAAATTAGAATACAGTTGTGGTCCAGGGGTTAGCTACGCGGTTTAGGCAGGGGGATCTCGATCTCAATTTGAATCCCAACCGACAACCGACAGTGTCTAACCATAAATATCCACAAACTGTATCTGGAGGGTATATAATCATATCCTATTACATTTATTGTTTAATATATTAAATTGTTGATATAGGTTATATTTATATATTATTCAGGCATTATATAACAAAGGTTGCACTAAATTACGGATTGAATTTAGATTGAAATTTGATGTTAAACATTTCCTGTTAATGGCATATTACCGCGTAGGAGCATTATGTTCGTGCAAATCTATGATGGGGCCACGAAAAATCAAGAATTTAATATACTTTGATTTATTTCAGATATCCAGTTACAACTTGCTGACAGAAAACTGGAGTTTTTTGTGTGTTTATATAATGTCGAAGGGATATGAGTAAACTAGTTGTTTGATCAAATCCCTATAATAATAATAATAATAATAATAATAATAATAATAATAAATTTATTGCCCAACAGTTTTACAAACCAATTACAGGACAAATTACTAGAACAATAAAAGATACACAAATATTAAAAATTAGAAATGAAGATGAATTACATAAATGGTGTTGCCAAACTGGAGAACCGGGTTTGATCTCGACCGCCGCCAAATATTTGATTTTAAATGGCACAAAATCGACCCCAGTGGTGGACTCTCTACGCCAGCAATGAGTGTCCGTGAGGTGACGCCTAGTAAACGCTTGCACGCTACAAATAATATGTCATCACTATTACTGATTACCGAAATCTGTGTACAAAGCAGATTGGCACACCTAGCAATGGGTGATATACCGTGATGATATATTTTTTATTTTATTGTTTTCTTTAAACATAACGATTGTTTTGGATTACATCCCTAGTGTTGTACTGTGCTAAATCTTGGGTCAGATTCTACAACATCTGAAACAGTATTATCAACATTAATGCGTTGTCTTTTGCGGTCACCACCTCGCTCACGATTAGGTCGCAAGAAACCAGTATCTCGAAGGCGAAAATTGGAAAGCCGTCGTTGGGGATAACATTCCGCATAAAAACGCTCTGCCAATCAGGCATTTTCCTTGCGTTTGCTCATCTTGTACGAAGACGAATTCGAATCGGCAACAAAATATACGAAACAAGTTTAGTGATGATAAGGGATAAATAATACTTGGATTGTTTATTCTCTATATGATTTTAAGTTTTATAATATGCGTTGAGCGTCAAAGTGAACTTTAAAAACGTGTTTTCCTTTAATAAACTTCATAATGATGCCTTTTACAGTTTCCGCAAAACATAGCTAAACATTAAATTTTGATACACTACGAGAATATAATTATAAAAAATCTGATGTGACCAATACAATACCTCTCGCCATTTACCTATGGGGTATAATTATATAATAATTATAATTATAATTATCTTTCTTTAGAATTTGGTTATTTCGTCGAATTTAGTTATCTTTCTCTTTTATTGAGTTATTTTAAGTTTTTTTTGCATGTATCGTGTTTTTTTGTCCCATGTTTAGTTCAATTACACCTTCATATTAATTAGAAAATTAACTTATTTATAAAATTTTACTTTCTGTATTTTGGTAACTCGATCAAAACACGTCTTACGAATTTCTGGATGTGCCAATGTGCTTCTATTCGCAAATTTCGGCAATGACGATATATCTGTCACCCTTTTTTTTTTAAACCCACTTAGAAGAACCTATAAAACCCAGATTAGCTATGTATGTGTTTACTTGCAAAATGATGGTGTTTTTCGCACTGGACTTGAAGATGTCATGTGCAAAAAACACAATTTTGCAACGTATCATACATTATTTTTTTTCCAATTCCGCTTAAATTTAGCAAGAAGCAAATAATGAACAATTATAAATGAGAACTTTCGCATCAGTTTGAAAAAGTGGCAGATAATACATAAATGCGAAAAAGAATGTCATTTTGAATGTCAAAATTAATAATAATAATAATGTATAATGGTATAATTAATACAAAAAAAAAATATTGTAACATTGAGTTCATAATAAATAAAGGGCTGAATACGATGATCGACTGGTAGCAGAATGGAAAATTGGAAAATAATCGGACACGCAGTCTAGTGTAAATTATTTATTTCCTGGCCTACGTTTCGACTAGAAATGGTTAATTATAACATAGGGAACCCCCATACTACCCACTGGAGATAACAAGGTGTAATTTATTAATATATATATATATATATATATATATATATATATATATATATATATATAATATAATATTATATATATATTTTTTTTTTTTCAATAATTGACCATTTCTAGCCATGAAGAAGACCGTGTAATCGAAATGGAGGCCAGAAAGCAAATAATTTTCACTAGACCGCGTTTCCGATTATTTTTCAATATTCCATAATAAATAAAGCCCAAGAAAACCCAAAAACTCAATGAAACCCAAAAGAGTAATATAAAACTAAAAAAAAAACCCAATGGATCGGGATTTAAAAAAAACATTGCAATAAGATTCACCGTAGCTACAGGTTTTCGTAATATAGTGCCCACTACACTACCTAGGAAATGCAGAAGTCGGAGGTTCACAGGCTAGTGGAGTTCTAATTATTTATTTTATTTTTTTCATAAAAAAATTTTGGTTATAAAACAGCAGTATCTAGATTTTCCGGACCAATAAAAGAAATGATATCCAGAAAATCCGGAAGTCGAAATATTAGAAAAAATATACGAAGTGTTCCCAGATTAAACAACCAAACTTAACCAACCAAAATTAAAATAAAGAACCTAAAAACAAGTGAACAAGATCTTGTAAATAAAATTTTATTAATGCTTCGTTTCAGAGATATTCGCATAAGAAGGCGTAACTAGCCCGGCACAAATAGTTTTAGTTATAACAATTAAATATGAATCAATTTTAAAATTTCATTGTACAAAATTTAATGTCACAATATTTTCTTACAAAATTGATTTAAAATGATATCTTTGTAGCTATGGCATCAAAGATGCAGTTGCAACACAACACTGTTCCGGTGTTATTACTACACATTTCTGATTTATTTTTCTTCAGACTATTTTTTTAATATTATGAGGGCGAGGGCTTTATGCGGTAGTCACTTTTGTTCCTGCGAAGTTTCTTCATCCTCTTCGCACAGTCGACAGATACTGTTTTTAGCTATACCAATCTTACATAGATGGTATTTCAGAAAACAATTATCCGCAAGGATACCTGTCATAGTTCTAAGTTCTTTTTGCTGAGAACTAATAGCTGCTTTTGGCGTTTGTCGACGAGGGTTAGGTGAACTTTTTCGTTTCGAGGTCCAACATGTATCTCCATTATGTATGTATGGCTAACTCGACTAAGTTTTTGATTTCTTTCTTTATATGGTTCACAAGATCACAAGAATGTCAGGCCCGTAAAACGGTGCTGTTAAAATATCATTAATTGGTTCTACGTAAACTATTTATTTTATCGCTCCTTGTAGAAAAAGTCGATAGATATCAAATATGGAGAACGGGGACCTGTCCGACCAATCCAAGATAATGTAATATTAATTTTATAGAATATAATTTTAAAGCTGATCATATTTCATTGTTCGTATGATAATATCTCTTACATGAAGCAATTATATTTTGTTAATATAAATTTTTAGGCGTTTTATTTACGTTATAAGTTTGGTTGTTAACACTGGTACACCTGTATGATGATAAATGTTTAACACGAATAAATATAATAGATGGTATATGAATAATTTATAGATTTAATGGCAGACATATTGTAAAATTCAACAAATTACAAAATGCTTATTTAATATAAAATAATAAACAAGAAATAAGTTGGGAACTTATTATTTATAAGCACGATGAATTTTAGATAATTCAAATAATCTTTTTGTCGAAAAAGAAGGTCGAGGCAGTAAAAACAATCTTATTAGTGGATTATTATTTAGAGCTGGGCAAAATTTCCCGTATTATGACGTTAAAGACACATCATTCGTGATTTTACAATCCCCGCAAAAACTTATTTTGCCAGAAATTTCACCATATTCTCCATTGCAGTTCAAAACAACACTTTTTTGCTGTTTACAAAAACCACCGTTATATTTTCACGTCAAAATATTAAAACAATTTAGTATATCTTAGGCATCCTTGTACCCATGACGTTAAAGCAATTAAATTATGTTTTTAGTACAAAATTTACTATTTCCGAGCTATGCCAGTTTTGTTTCTGTTAGTTTTCGTTCGGTGCAAAAAACTACCTATTAGTGCAAGGCGGTTCTAAATTGCTGGGCGTATACACTGGTCGATCCAAATAAATGGACCGCTATTGAAACTTTTTCACTTCCATTTCTTTAAACAAAAAGTTAACAAAACAAAAGTGTGCTAGTTACTCGGATCATATATTGTACTATATTGCATGATTTAACTTTAGCAGATAAACTTACAAACTTAAAGGGACAGTAAAGCCGAGGAAATTGGGTTCGAATCCGACCTGATGCATTTGTATTAACTGCACTTGAATTTCCCCAGAGGTGCATTCTCAACTTCCGTATGCTATTACCCTTGCATCTTCCGATAACTACGACTACTCTACAAACTTAAATTATTTCATTTTTCTTATCTGTTTATCTGCAACTGCACCAGCAAATTACCTAGATTGTCAAACCTTCGTTAACTTCGCGATGTTTTAAAAACTGACTAGACGTTTTATAAAACAATGAGCAGCTTACAGAAAAAATTAATGAGAATTTTAAAACATTTTTAACCTGCAAATTCTCTAAATATACTCCAACCTAACCTAACGCACAAAACTCAGGCTTGGACTATTGTGCGTTAGGTTATTTTTGTTATATTTAAAAAATATATTCAAGCAGTTCGTCGTTTTATAAAACGCCTGAATACCTGGACGTTTTATGGAATGAACTCGCAAAAACTGAATATGTTATTCAAGTATTCCGTAGTATTAATATTGGATTACAGAGCCTTTGTTAGTAACATATCAGCTTTAATTCTAATAGGCATTGTATCCCTAAGCCCTCCAAATTTTTCTAGGGGTATTGCCCTATATATCTTGCTAGGTAGATGTTCCTGTACGCACTGGATGTTATGTTGTTTTTCATTGTGCCAAAAGTAAAGGGTCTCGGTTAAAGATAAGTCTGGACTAGAAAATGACCCTTAAAATACCGGTCAAACTATTATCACCCGTCATTTGGCCCACAGTTTTTTTAAGTTTTAAGTCTATATTTAAAGTAGCCGAAATAACTTTGTAGAAATTTCTAATTATATGTTTAGGTTTTATAATTTATTGAAAATGTAAACCGGCAGAACTATTATGAGTTTCGGCTCGTAGATACATCTTCACGTTCTTGGCTATACGAAAAAAATGCTAACTAATTCACTTTGTACTTTATTTATTTGGTAATATATTTTTAACTTTAAAGAGTATTTATTACGAGCACTTATAACTGTGGCGGAGTGCTCACTGCGGAAAGAACATTGTAGAAACATTTGAAGAAATCTTGAATGGAATTAATATTTACTTTTCTAAACTACATAAGTTTACATCTTGCCGGATTTCTAAATATATTCTACAGCAACTTTAAGAATGAATCAAAAGATTTATCTATTTGTGTTTCGTAGTCCTTAGAAGGAATACAAATATAATCTAAATTTTGGGAGCAAAATATAAACATAATACTTTTTCCCATCCACGAGTGTAAATAAAATTTTGTCGAATTTTGTTTGTATAATAAAAACAAATTCATAAATCAGGAGCTATATATTTTGCTTGTCTTCAACTCTCAAGATATATGATGCTAACCTAATTTCTTATACATGTATGCATTACGTACATTATTTCTACATGAATGGTACATGACAAAGATTTGTTAAGATTAACCTTAATTATTACATTTCCGCAACATGTATTGTGGTGCTGAATTTAAAATATTTGTGTCACTAAAAAATAGACTAAGTAGAAATGATTTTCTTACTGTACTAAACACAACCAATAAATAATTGGTTATACACTCTTTAATATAGATATGAGTACCCTAAAAGTGGCGTTCAATAATCTTGCTATATCGAACAAATGGTAAAGAACCATGAAGATTAAAACGAACTTAATAATACAAATATGTCATCATTAACGAAATCTGCAAATAATGCACATTAGCACTCTCAGAAATGAGTAATAAAGCGTAATGTATTATTACATTTAAATTGAAAAATATGACGATTAACGGTGTGATTTTCCGACGCTTTCAAAAATCGGATATATTTATGAATGTCAGTGTGTACAAACCAGCTATTTGAAAGTTCGAAATTAATTCGTTAAGTAAAAATATATTAATTCGTAATTGCATTCATTTATCCAAATATTTGAAACCATGTATGCAGCCTGAGTAATTTTGTCTAAATATAAAGTAACGGTTGAATTAGTACCTAACTCATGAAAATCACATTGAGTTACACACAAGGAGAGGTCGCCACCTCAAACTCACCGATTTGGATAAAATTTTGTGGACATAAAGTACTCCCATAAAGGTGAACATGAAAATCCGCGACATAGGCGTTTAACATGGAAAAACAGTTTTTCAAATATTATCTGTCTAGAAAAAGCTTTTTAGGGTGATTTATGCATGTGCATACAATTTTAAAGAATAAAATCGTGATTTCTCTACTAGTCAATTTTTTTAATTTATACTTTACCCCAGAAAATTTAATTTAAAGACGTGGCAAAAACAGACTTATTATGCGTTATTTTAAGAATAATCAATCAATTTACTATCAATTACCCATGTTTTTACATTTTACTTGACTTGAGAGTAAATCTATTTGTACCATAAACAAATATTAAAATATTTTGAAATTTATTCTCTAAATACATAAAGTTTATTATTATAATATTTGAAAGAACTCTGAGAAATTGATTAGAAAAATCAGCAACATTATATTGCACAGGAGAAATTAAATTATAAACACTAACTATTGTGGAATTTGCATAGCCGAATGGATTAGAAGATTTGATGATGTGTTAATGTGCTATAGGTACGCAGTTCAATCCAGCTTTATTGCTTTGTCTTTGGATGGTAAACATTATTAAAGCATGTATGTATCTAATCATGAGGTCTCGTGGCTGCGTACCTGAGTGTCTGGTCGCCAATCTGAGGAACCGGGTTTGATCCGAACCGACGCCATATATTTCGAATTTCAAATGGCACAAAAGTCCCTGGTAAACGCTTGGACGGTACAAATACGTCATCATCATTACCAAAATCTGAGTACAAAGCAGATTGACACATCCAGCAATGGGTAATATGCCGTGATGATATATTTATTTTTGTTTATATATGTATGTACTCATAAAGTAGAATAAACAAATCAATGAACTATGCAACTATAAAGTGAATATTTTTTCATAACTATTAACCGGTTACAGAGCTTTGCAAGAATAAAAAATCTGCTAGCTGCAAGTATAGACGAAGATATTAACTCCTCATTCATTATTATTGTTTCAAGAATGTATATGTATTTACTATTAGCCAGGTACTCGTTTAACTGGTTACTTGTGGTTGTGTAGCCAATTTTACCTGGTTACTGGTTAATTGGTTATCCAGCTAATGTTATTACACCTTATTAAAGCAAAAACAATTTGCTTAGACTACGCTAATTAATGAAGAATGGATATCTCACTTATAATTGTGTAGTCGATTTTACGTGGTTAGCCCGTTGCGAACTAATCGACAAATCGCGGTAACTCAGTTAATCACTGTTAACTCGCTACTACTTTCTTCAGTTTTTGACAGCACTTCACTCACAAAATTTTAACTCTTTCGTTGAATTCGAGATCTCTCTTTTTCTTAGTACAGGTAGTCACTGTAAAAATATTAAAAGATTGTTCGATATAAGAATGCTAAGAATTATGAAAATATCACGTAAATAGAAATAGTAATGAATAAACTTTTAATTTTGAAGCAAAGTTATTATTGTAACATGGGTTTAAAGAAAATATATATTCATTTCATCACAGATGCAACATAAAGAAAAATAAAATGAATTGAAATCAACAATCTGGTGTAAAGTAAGCTGTCCTTCAGACTCAATTTTAATTTGCGACGGGACAAGACAGGAGTAAACTTTTGAGCCACTTATAAAAGGATCGCTTAAACCATCACAAAAATATTCCATAAATAACTTCAACAGCTTTAACCCGAATAGAGATATAGGTTGGCCTACTATTCCATTAAAATACAATTGTCACAGAAGAAAGAAAATAATTCACATCACATCCAGCAATTAATAACTCACTGTATATTGTTGATCTGCTCCTTAATATAAGCAAATAGCAGAAAAATCTCAGAAATTCATTTGTGTTCCGCAAAGAATGCATTTTGAAATTTTTAAAATGCAAGCTTTATATGAAAGGAAGGTAGGTATAAACAATTTATTAATTAAAGCGTTGGCCGTCGACTTATTCCCAATTAGACGTTTACTTTGAAATATCTGCCTCTAGTTGTCGGCTATATGAAATAAAATTTAATTAAAGAAAAGCATAGAATTATTTCCGCTTGTATCTAGTAGCAGAGTACCAGACATTTTTTATGAAAGCAAAACATTGCAGGAATACTGAACTGCTGTGGTTACTTTGTCTAATTTGTCAGAGCTCGTCCGTTCGCAGATGCAGAGCACGTTACTTTAGCCATTACGTACGGTCAACCTCAGATACTCGTTAGAATTCTGAGCAAATTTCTCAAGCAAATTTAAACTTATGTTCGACAAAGATTAAAAATAAAAATGCGATGCAAGTTAGCCTTTTTCAATTTTATTTGATAAATGTATATAGAATTTCAAGTAGCAAATGAGGTAAATACCCCATCAAGTTTTCTGTTAAAAATGTTCTGTATTAAGGTAAGTATATACTATTAAATTAATGCACTGCTGCTTCTCTTTACGCTTGGAAAAATTTATAATTTGTCAGACTTCTACAATAACAGAATGAAAAATTATTTTTAATGTGCGGTGTACATCACTTTTATATGTTAGCTGCTACTGAAGGAAATAAATATTGAACATTCACAAGTTTCGACAAATATATTTGTCAATAGTGACAATTTAGACGCGCAAGTTTCTGCGAAAACTCGTTTATTAAAACAAAATATAATTTATATCTTTTAATACAACCGTATAAAATTAATATGTGTACATTACATACATGTGTATATGCATTATAAAAATGAACATATTTATCAAATAGTTCGTTCTATAAACACGTTTTGCAAGAGCGCTAATTTTACAAAAAGAAAACTTTTTGCATATAAAATATGTTGAAGATAATATAAACAATTATTTTCTGTCCAATGTTTACTAATGGTAGGTAAGGTATATTTGTGTATAAACACGTTTTTAAATTTTAACCTATATTCAGAAAAAACGATATTTGCTAAATGTCACAATACGATGTTATATGTATTTATCTTTCAAATAATACTTTTCAAAATATATTTATGTAAATATAATAGATAATGTATACAAATATATTTTGAAAATAATAAAAACCATGTTTAGAACAATTATTTTAAATTAATAAAGTTTGCAAGAACTATTTTGAAATGTTGCAAAACTTAGATAAAACTTTTTCCTTTTGTTAAAACATAATTTCGGGTACTTCTCCTTATATTTTGTTCTTGACCTATATAATCTCTTTCTAAAGAAATGTAATAAATTCGTTAAATAACACTTTTCCAAAATTTTATAAAAAAAATTCAAATTTAAAAATATGTAGGAAAATATTTTTTGCTTACGTTGAAAAGCCGTAATAGTTGTATTTATGATATCCATTTGAAAGAAGTTGTTCGGAGAAGCACTCGTCATAGAAAATATATTGAGCACTGTATGAGGGGAGCACAGAATGTCCGTACAGCACCAACCCTTACAGGAGTGTGGAAGTGACTAACGCCCAAACGCGGGACGCGGCTTCAGCGGATAACAGGCTCGTCTCGTAATATCACGCTTGCGCATTTTATCAGAAGATTCGGGATTCGGCAAGCGGCTGGCAGCTGGGGAATGTTCTCGTTCTGTTTCACTCCTCCAATCTATGCCCCAATATTTCAACTCAAGTATGTAGTCTAGTGTATCTGGAGCCAACTTGCTATACGTGTAATGTTACCTGTGTAATGTCTACTCTGTTATACACTTACAGCTTTTATGTAAACATGCCCAAACACAACAACTGTTCATACTCAAACAAAATACGACTTACAAGTACGTGTTCTTCATTACCTACAAACCGCTTATTTCTTATTTCTCTTGTAAACACCTGTACTACCATTGTAAATATCATTTTCATTATCACAATTGTCCTTAGCAAACCTTGTTTTGTGGAAATAACTCTTCAATATTTTGCTTAAACCGCTGATTTTCAAACACCTAAGTGTTACAACTGAAATATATTAATGACTGGAAATCGCAAACTCTACCTGTCAGCATACGCTGCACTGAAGTCCCATTGAATATAGCTAAATAATCGTATACACTCTTCCCACTACTCACATTTAAAACCTGCTCCGTGGCCACTAAACAGAGCACACTAGACCAAGTAATATTCGTCCTCACGAATTGTCCCGATGTTTGCCGATTCCTCCATCAGCCGGCATTCAATAGGCCTCCACTATCATAATAGGTATGCGCATTCCAGTCAATAATATATTTCAGTGGGTGTTACATTTGATCTCAAAATGACAAATGAAATTGCGAAAAGTTCATGCAGCTACTTAGGTTTCATACTTAGAACTACACAACTATTCAGTAAAATAAAAGTTGAGATTATTGTTTATACCTTTAGTGAGACCTGCAGAAAACAAAGTGCATGGTTTTGCCAAAGTATCAATTCGATATAAAATACAGACAGAAAACATACGAACCCAATTTCATAATACTTCGGCCGGCTTAAATTTTCAACAAATTATAAAATTTATACAAAACTATTTCGATTACGTTAAATACAGACATAAAACTTACAAAAACTGTGGGCCAAATGATATTAACCTAGGTACTCACTGAAACCAGAGCTGAAACGGAAAAAGCAAAACAAAAAATGAGAGTATTGGAAATGCGTATATTGAGATCTATATTAAGTATAACAGTGCAAGATAAACAGATGATTTTATAAGAAAAAAGATGTAAAGTACAAGTGATAGTAAGTAAAGTAAAATAAGAAAGAAGAAATGGCAAGAGCATCGATAGATTGAGTAGCATGTGTTTGAAAGGACGACCAGTAAAAAGGCAACCTTTCGAACGGCCACCAAAGAGATGAGCTCAAAGCTGTTTCTCCTCATTTACAGAATGAAGAAAGACAAACTGGAATATACCTAGTCGAAATAAGAAGAAGCAGAAGAGGTTAGTGTGGCTTTGGCGGTCACTAGAAGCAGACATTTGTAAGCTCTTTTTATAAAGCCATGCTCTATTCAGAGGGTCTCTTGCAGCAGGCTAGCTAGCTTCATAGAGGCAACGGGACTCTGTTAGAGAACTCTAGTAAGTCTGAAGGACTAAGTGCATGTGGCTTCACTTGAGGACCCCTGTACTAACAACAACAACAACAACAACAACAACAACAACAACAACAGCAACAACAACAACGACAACAACAACAACAACAACAACAGAAGTAAGACTCCCATTCAGAATACTGTTTAGTAATATGGAATATAATTTATGATTTATTTAAAATCTGCTGCATACATTATTTACTGAAGCATCATATCCAATTCACATTCCACTAGAAGTACTAGTCGATTTTTTTGATATACAACTACTCCACCAGAGTCCTAGCAGATACTAATGTTTAATACGAGTAATAATGACGCATACTCATTCAAATACTGGTATAAAATTTTAAGTAAAATTGATGCTCCTCATCCGCAGTTTCTACAAACCATTGATTGAATATATTCGAAAAAGAAGAACACTTACTTACCGCAATGCTTATTACATTTTTCACATGATCGACGCACAAAATTTTAAAAAATAAGATTTGAAAATTATTTTGACAAATTAAAAAAAATTGGATGTAATTTTTAAAGTAGGCTTTGATCGTTGTTTTTATTTACTTACCGCCTCCGCCTCGTGATTGGTAAGTGATTCACATCACTTACCGTTAATAATTTGTAAATAAAGCCTACTGCCTTGGAAACGATCGTGCAAAAAATAACTTACCTAGACTTTAATGGGTGATTATTATTAGCCTATTAACGTTCTCACTAGACACACTACCGTACTGCTACATTAAACTGGGCACTCTTAGCTCGAAGGAGGAAGATCCAGACCAACAATTCTACGATGACTCAATCTGGTTTGAAGCGTTGATAGATGGAAATGAAACCGCTACCTTTCTTAATTTTCGTAGATGAAGATGTGTTAATAAAGACGAACAGAAACGTCCATACCCTAACCGGGATTCGAACCCTGGATCTTCGGTGTACGACGCAGCAGCGTTACCACTACGCTGCTTCGGTCAATAATGGGTGATACTATAGGTCAAAAAAGAAAAGAAATTTTTAAACACCTAATTAAAGTTGTATGACAAGAGAGAGAAAAAATATTTTATTTTTAGGTATTAGATAGTTAAAAGATAGTCATAATCGTTTTTACAGTAAATGTTCAAATCCCCATGGTTTTGTATACATGCGTATTATACACGCATGTAATGAGGTTGTAACACTTGTCCCCGTTGCACATGGAATTGATACAGTTGCTCCCAGCTTAGTGTTCCTCAAACAATGCGATTTGAGATGCTGACTTGTCGAGGGAGTTTCCGCGTATTCATTGAGAGATTTTCATCAACGATATTCAAATTTTTTCTTCGTCGTCTAAAATTCGTTGTTTCCATGCAAGTCCTTACCGGTGCCCTAGATAATTTCGCAAATCACCAATGTTCCGAAATTGTATCACTAGAGCAGTGAATTTTTGAAGACTAGATCTTCGTATATTAGAAATCACAGAGCATGTATGTAACTTGCAGTGAATTTTTATTAACTAGTCCAGTATTAGATCGATGGACCATTGCGATTTTCACTGTTCAGACGAAAATATTAAACTTTTAACAAACTCCAGTGTCAACTCATAATAAACTACATCTAACAGTTAAAAAATAAATTAAAATAGAAATGAACAAAAGCAGGATGATCAGATATAAAACCGCTTATGGCTATCTTTTATCCCATTAAAAATAAAAAAAATTCTTTCTTTTACTTATCATGTAAATTTTACTAAGGTGATTTAACATTTATCGCCTTTTCTATCTGTATACCGTAAACCCTCTGTATAACATTCCAAGCATTCTATCATGCCTTTTAACAAATCCGGAGATGATTTGAAATATGAGAGATTGTAAGTACGAGTTATTTGAGGTATTTAACCGTCTGAGGAATTTTGAATTCGTGGTAGGTCATGGCAGCAATCCCTGCGGATTCTGAGGGCGGCTTACATTTGATTGCTTAATCTGATATTGTCTCACCATCTCTATGTAAACTTTTATACTGAAAATTTAAGACTTAAAATCTATTCGAAATCGTTCCACTTTATGGAAAATTATTATCTATAATATTAGCTTTGTTCCAGCCGTTAATTTTGGATGTTTTCAACATGTATCTGATTTTTGAATGCGCATGCGTATACATAAAATAGTTCCTGACAAGTTTGAAACATCTAAGTGTGAAGCTGAATGAGATGGTGACGGCATCAAACCGAGTTTTTGTTAGAAAACTATGAATGTTTTTTGATTTATTTTCACGAATAAAGTTTGTATTGAGCATATTCTTACAAAATCACTTAAACATATGATTCTAGGTGAATTTGTCTCAAATTCTTTCAGAATAAAATAATTTGATTAAGATTTACATAACAAACAAAATGTTTATAAATATTTATCGATGATTTAGAACGACGATTTGACGTAGTTAAGAATTAACTAACAAATTTAGATGTAATAACACACTGTGTATAGAGAGCACTTCCAGATTCCAAGCGTTTGCAGAATGCTCCTGAGAGTTTTACATCAGTAAAAATCCGCGAACGAACACAATTTTTTTCAGTTGTCATCACACTTTTATCATTTGTGAGTTGAGGCCCCACTTTGGGCGCCAGTATAACACTCGTACTATTTACGCGATTTTACTGACTTACAGAACATTTATAAGCGAACAAAATTGTATGAAAAATGTTAACATTTTATACTTACTGTCTTTTGTCTTGGTCGGCGCTGTCCTAGGTTTACATGCTGAATATTCTTAAACTTTGTCTGAGAAAAAAGGGGTGTTAGGACCTCTAGCATAGTTGACACATTGAATAATTCTAATTTTTCTTTACTCTCTTAATACGATTTTGCATAAAATTATATTACCAAAGATGAGAACATTGTTTTCGAAATATGTATATAGTTTTATTCGCAATCATTATAGTAATATGCCGATTCCTAACCTTTAGAGGTTCCTAATTGCAATGACAATCTCTTGGGAGGGAAAAACCGATTACGCTTCCACCCCATGGGTTGGAAATGTTTACGTATAGTTGCCTAGTAACATTGTCATAAATCCCTATAATAAAATAGGCTAAACAACTCCATGATTTATTTTGATAATTATTGATTTAAAAACAAGATGATTGTGAATAAAATAGTATACATACCTCGGTGGGAGTTTCATTACAGCCTCGCGCCGTATCTCACCTCGAGGCTTCGCCTCTGGGTAATATATACAAGCCCTCGGCTGCACCTCGGATGTGATATACTATTTATTTTCACTTAATTTTAAGGTTAGGAGTAATTTTAAATTATATTATCAATTAAATTAGATTCCACAATATTCAATTATTCTCTTATAGTTCTCGATATTCTCACGCACACGGTATTTGGAAAATTATTTTTATTATTATATAGTTTGTTTTCCTGGTATTTTTAATTTTAATATTATTATAGGTTATTTTACACCCCCTTAAAGATTTTCAACGCTGTAAATATTCAAACGATGTCATTATTTTGCACAAAGATTTAATTTCGTATTATATTCCTTTTATTAAAGTACAACATGTATTATTAAAAATTGCGACGTGATATTCTGGTGGTAATATACCAGTGATCAAATGAAAAATACCTACTCCTTATAAAAATATACATTGTCAAATTTAAAAGTTGCTGCCCGCATGTTTCACGATTTTAATTGAATATGAATATTCTGTAAACCATGCCGAGGTCCTAACAACTGGTTTACATGTTGAGTAATCTTAGCTACTCCGATTAAATTTGTACTACTACTGATGAGAACTTAGTTCTCGAAATACGTGTAATTTTAAGGTTAAGGGGTAATTGTATTAGTTTTAGTTATAATTTAACCTTAGACTCCTCCTATTAATAATCACCATCGTTTTAACATAAAACGAGGGACAACAGTCTTCAAAAAACAAATTTTCCATGTTAATCTCGTATGTGCACCTAAAAAAATAAAAGCACCCGGTATAGTACAGTTTATTCATGAAAATATGCCACATGGTTGAATTTTTCTACAAAAAATGTCTGGATGTACTACTCTTGATCAAGGATCAAACAACTAGTACCAGGATATTAAAAATAAAAAATACGTATAATATAGACTAATAATCCGATGTATCTATTTCATTGCAATATGTTAATTCAAAAAATTCCAACTAAGTCATAATCCAAATATAATAAATATGCGTTACAAACAGTATCATCTACTTTCAAGGATGCCAAACAGTTTGGCAAAACTGTTTCTGGTAAAAGATCTTAGGCACAATTTATTGTGTTATAAAGTGTGTGTTTCTATAAAATTAATGTCATATTAAAATTACCTAACAGTATATAATTGTGTAATGTTTAATTTTCTATTACTTAACATCCAGTAATTTTTTTATAATATTTAAACATGATCCTGAGTTCAATTAGGTTATAGAAATCTTCAACAGTAAGGAAACTAGAAGTGTTTATTTTCATTATCTCAAAGTCAAAAAAATGGACTAAGGTAGTTTTTCCAAGAGCTCCTTCTTTTCAATTCACTCTGGTATATTGTTCTGTTTAATAAAAGCGGTTACATCTGTACTTCTGGAGACGGGATGAAAGAATTTTTAAGTTCAGCCGAACAATCCCGGTACACACGAATGCATTCCTACATCAGAAGAAAGAATTTGAACAAAGATAAAAGTATCCAAATACGTGAAAAAGAAATAGCTCACTTCTTGTAGAAATTTGAACTTGTAATGTTTCACTAAAGTATAATTAGCCGAATCTTAGAACAGCAACTTTATTGTTAATCGTAACTACTGTAGAATTTCAGTGACTGAAGCAATTAGAGGTACGAAAATTTTTGACATTAAAGTAGACGTAAACCATATCTAGCACATGATTCCTTCAGGGCAACACGCACGTCTTAACGCGCTGAGCTATTCATTTAATTAATTCCTTTATATATCTCATTTAAAGTTAGTTTCATTGTTTTATGTCTTAGCTATTGTCTGTGTCACATTGTATAATGGAATGCTGGATGCTCAAAATTGAAAATCTTAACTTCAAAGTGGCTTCGACACTAAAAATAAGATACTTGAGTTCCTTACAAGTTTCTGCCTGTAATATACTAGCGCACAAATTTGTAGTGCTTAATAATTAAATGCCATTACTTTCGTAGAACATGATTAAATGAAATAAGATTTAGTTGCCACAGAAAGATGTAGTTCACTTGGTTCAATACAGACGAAATGATTGAGCGTGATAAAATACAGCGCATTGCATGTTGTGATGTTTAGTTTCGGAATTCTACGATTTGAATCTGTTTGCTGCAGGGACGTAGCCAGGGGTGGGCCAGGGTAAGCCAGGCCCAACATTCCTAACTGCAATGACAATCTCTTGGATGGGAAATAATAGGTTTCATTTCCACCCCGCGGGTTGGAAATGTTTATGTAGGGGTTGCCTAGCAACATTGTCATAGATCCGTATAATGAAGTAGGCTAAACTCACTGATTTATTTTGATAATTATTAATTTAAGAAGAGGATGATTGTGAATAAAATAGTATACATACCTCGGTGGGAGTTCATCACAACCTCGCACTGTATCTCACCTCGAGACTTCGCCTCTCCATAATAGACATAAGCCCTCGGCTGTAGTGAAACATATCTCACCACTAATGCATTTCATTATTTCAACAGAACGGACGAGTTGACATTAATTTTAAGGATATTATATCTGTTTTATAACTTTTTATTGTGGGTTGATAGTGTACGAGTAAGTAACTATCCGTCTATTTTTTTTACAAAACATCTTTCACTACATATGGTGTTTTTTAATAATGTTAAATAAACTTAATCCTACAAATTAATATCTGTTTAAATACGTATGTATATGCTTTACAAATTGTATGACTCCAAATCAAATTTTTGTTGTGTTCTAATGAAAAAGGTAAATAGCAGTACAAAACTTTCTTAGTGGCCCACCTAAAAAAATTTTGGCCCATTTGACTGGTATACTAATTTTTTGAAACTTAACTAATATCCAAATATTTTATGACATACAGGGTTTTATTTATATTTTATTATTATGATTATATGATTAAATAATGTTTATACGTTTAACCGATGGTAAGACCTACCATCGGTTAGACCAACCACATACATAGTTAATCTGGAATAATAATTTTTATTTGCATGTTATCTTTAAGCACTGGAGCTCCTTAAAACTAACCAATTACGTTATGGTTCAAAATTTTCTAAGAAAATAAAAATCAATGTGTTTTCTGAAAAAAATATATATATTTTTTTTGCATTGACGTACAATTACAATTTATATTTATACCATAATGATAAATATGTACTTTTTTATTGTAAAAGTCTCAAATACCTATTATCTGCCGCGAAGCCGATGATCTTATATGTCAATTGTTTGGGAGACCTGTAGCTGAATCATTGCATGCGTAGTCTCATCGTAAACAGAGAATTCCCCGAAAATTCGACTTATATATATATATATATATATATATATATATATATATATATATATATATATATATATATATATATATATATATATATATATATATATATATATGAAGATAATAGAACAGTGCATTTTATGTATATGAAAAGTTACACAAAAAGTGATTATGATATTTTGTAAGGCATAGAGGGGGACACATTTTGACATAACCATTATTATTTTAAAGCCAGTGGTACTAAACTTACGGCTCAATGTTACATTTTTTTTTTAAATATCATTATATATTTTTTATTAACTCATTAAATAAAGAATTTTCTACTGAATTCAACAATATAATAATATACCCTTACATTACGAAAAATTTGATAAAAATTAATTTTTTTTCATGCACCTTACTTCCTAAAACATCAATGATTGCGAATATTTTTTGCTGAACAATAATCCATGTTTTTAAATAACAATATTACACATGCTATGCTTGTACTTTAATTTATTACTGAAAGGAAATAAACATGTTCCTATTTATCCAGAATTAATATGAAAAACAAATATTTCAATAAAAAAAGCAGTTCAAGTCTCTATAATGCTTAATTTGCTAATCTATGTTGACTAAGCACTGTCATTCATTTTAGTGTGTACTTCATACTCCTAAATGTTTATTTATTAATTATTATTTTAAAATTTATTTTTATTTTATAAATTAGTACCTCCTTATATAGAAAAATTACTACGCATTGTGAATTCTGAACACAAAGTAGAATTGTATTCAAAGGTTGTCCCACGAATTAAGACTGACCGCATTAGGCGGAATCGTTCGTGGAACAAGTGCGTGGCTACTTGAATTCCGGGCCCATAAGGGCTGTCGCTGTCGAGACACAGATGATGATAATGTGGTTCAATAATTGACAGGGTGGATTCTTTCTCTTCAAGGGTGACGCATCAAAACAACCTCGAACAAAACACCCCAAAAAGTAATCGTTTCGATAAAATAGCTCCAAGCCAAAAAGATTGATTGACGACGTATACGTAAAAATATGTACACAGTTTTTCTTTTAGATTTATTTTACCTGGTATTTATTTGTATGGCTTTACTCTAATATCTTGAACTCTCATATCTCACAAAAAATACTCTCTAACACAGCTTTACGTGAACCAATTTGTAATGTAAAAGTAAAAGTTCCAGGTTCGAATCCTGCTCGGGTATGAATATTAGTGTTTGCCTTTATCATTTGATTAATTCATTATCATTAAAACCCAATGGCTGCATATTATGACAGCTTGTGCAGCCGTAAAGCTTAATAATAATGGTAAAAAAATATTAATAAAAAAATCACAAATACAGTAGAGTATTCGGGAAAGACATTTTTTTAAAAATAAAAGTCAGTGAAAATGAATAACCTAAAATTTTCATGAGTTCGCAGAATAAAAGAAGTTTGAGTTTATAAATATTTTTCTCCGTGAAACTTTTGTTTTAATTTAATCTTGAAGAAGTTATAATAAAAACAAAATGAAAAGTAACTTTTGTCCATTTTATGCATACAGGGTGAATACAAGAATCTGTAACATAGACATTTTCGTTTAACATGAGAAACCAGTTTTTTTTTAAATATATGTTCCGTAATAGTTTATGGAGAGCATTTTACATTTATAAGTGATTCATACCCGCCCCTGCGACTTCCAAAACTTAGGTATGCTTCATTCACAGTAGGGGGTTATATAAGTAGAATACATATTTATTTATAACTTATTTTTGGGAGGACAATATATGTGACATATTGACGTATGAATATGGCTATAACAAATTTATGTTAATATTTTATTTATATTGAATCAATTAAAGATTGTTAGTATTCATTGACTGTTTTATCAATATGTGGATATTGTTCGCATGCGTATAGCTTAACATAACCTAACGCACAAAAACTCAGGCCACTATATTCATTATAAATAAAAGTTTATATACATATATATATATATATATATATATATATATATATATATATATATATATATATATATGTATATATAGGAATCACGCGAGAATAAACCAGCAACTATCTCGTCCACTATTTAATGTTTTAATAATACAAAGTACTACTCGTTTACTACCATTGTAAAGCAAAGTTTGTGTTCTTTTCAAAAATATATTATGTTCTATTTAAAATTTCAAAGTTGGTACACGTACTCCGGAACCGGAAGTAACATAGCACTTTTTGATATCACATCTTATTGCTCATAAATTTGTTACAGTCAAACTCATATATTATCCCGCCTAAAAAGAAGGTTAAAAAAACATTCTACTTCTATCAATCCCCTCTGTGAAAAAAGCATACCTATTTTTTTGGATGTCGCAAGTTCAGATAGATATGGATCACTTTTGACACTAAAATTTCGTTGATAATACAGCATCTAATGTTTAAGAAAGTTTAGATTAATACACGTACAGGTTTGTCATTTAAAGTTTAACTTCACTCATTGTTTCCCCAACTTTTAAATTTTGTCACTTACACCACTTTTCCGCAGCGCCCCTCAAATTATTTGATTATGTGATATAATTCAGTACAAGTGAAACAAGTTTTAAGGTACTTTATTAATATACGTATACATTTTTTATAAAAGATGTTCAATCTAATAGTAAATAAAGTCTATATTAAAGTTTTTCAGAATTAATGTATACTTCTTTTTCTCATAAATAATGTAAAGAAAACTAATGTATTTTTAATAAGAGCGTCATTAAGCTCTCAGTATTTAAATTAAGTGAGTTGAATATTGTATGTAGATTGTTTTCCAAATCAAAGCGAACATTTAGTATAACAGTTTTGTTCAGACGTATATAACAAATACATACATGGTGGTGGCTCGAACACCCAAATATGACTTCCCTAATTGTTTTAGGTAAAAAAGCTTCAAATAAAAGCTGTAGAACTTAAAATTCTGCATCTGCATCAATAAGCATAAGTAATTTTGAAGACTTTGTAACGGCAAAATTAGATATGAAGTCAAAAATCTATCTGCTTTGTACACAGATTTCGGTAATGATGATGACATATTGGCACACCCAACAATGGGTAATATGCAGTGAAGATATATTTATTTTATTTTTTATTTATTTTCGTCATATTCATATCGAACCTTCTGCCGTTACAAAGCATGCAAAACTAATTTTGCTAAATGATTCAAAATGCTCTACAACTTTTATTTGAAACATTTTTTTTTTCGGACACAGGAAAGTGTGATTTTTACATGTTAAATTTCTATATTCACCTTGTATGTGAATAACATATAATAAGCAAATATAATTTAAAATTATTTATGCAAGGAGAGTATAAACACGAATTTTATTCAAATAGAATAACTAGGTTACAATAACAGGTCAGCTTTGGCGAATTGACATTTTAGGACAGTTTTCACATTATATTATTCACAATTTGCTAAATTTTAGTGTTAATAGAAGCCACAGCTTGCCAAGTTGTGTTTAAGATGTTATTTAGCGTCATAGACACCTGACATTGTCACATTTTAACAACGGGAGTAGAAAAAAGTAATTATATATATATATATATATATATATATATATATATATATATATATATATTGTTAAACCAATCTAAATAATAAAGTATATTATCAAAATGAGTGTTCGTTAGTGCAAACGTTGCGCGCGTTGCGCTCATCATACAGCAGACGTGGTGGGCTTTCAAAGTCAACTCTCCAAATTCAAGACGACCGATTCGGTAAACAATCAACCAACACCCGTACATCAAAGGAACGCTAGATCGGCCGAAAACATTGCCGCGGTCCGTGAAAGTGTACAGGAGAACCCGAGGCAGTCAATTCCTCGCCGTGCACAAGAACTCGGCCTTTTGCAGACTTCAACTTGGCGAATTTTGCGTTGGGACTTGGGCCTACACTCGTACAAGATCCAACTGACCCAGGAGCTCAATGTTAATGACCATAGACAACGCCGTTTGTTCGCTGACTGGGCTTCGGAGCGTTTGGAAGAGGACCCCAATTTTGGCCGAAAAATCATCTTTAGTGACGAGGCTCATTTTTGGATCAATGGCTATGTTAACAAGCGCAATATGCGACGACGCCAACCCACACGAGGTTCACCAGGTGGTAATGCATCCACAAAAAGTTACTGTTTAGTGCGAATTTTGGGCCGGCGGCGTCATTGGTCCGTACTTTTTTGAAAACGACGTTGGTGAGACCAACACCGTCAACGGCGAACGCTACAGAACGATGATAACCGATTTCTTTTCGCCCTAATTGAACGATATGGAGGTAGACGACATGTGGTTCCAGCAGGACGGTGCTACTTGCCACACAGCGGACGCCACGATGGACATTCTGCATGAACGATTTGAAGGTATGGTTACCTCTCGCAGAGGTGACGTGAATTGGCAACCAAGATTGTGAGTTTTGACCCCGCTAGACTTTTTCTTGTGGGGTTTCCCAAACATAACCAGAGCCATCGCTCAAATTCAGCCGGATCTATACGGCAGTCATTGAAAATTGGACCACTCGGATCCGTGCCACCGTGAGAAGCCAGCGGACATTTGAACGATATTATATTCCATATATAATGGCATACTTGGGCCCTTCAAATAAAAAAAAGAATTTCGTTAATACCTCACACACAGCTTGTTTTATTCCATTTCAACATCCCTTTATTATGAAATACAAAATAACGTTCAAGCGTATGTTTCAGTAAATGATTATTTCCCAAGATCACTTAAATATATATATATATATATATATACAGTGTGTTAATTAAAAACCTGGCCATAGGCGTTTAACATGGGAAATCAGTTTTTCCTTGCGCAAAAGTTCCCAAATTATTTTAGGCAAAAATACTTCAAATAAATGTTGTAGAGAATTAAATTCTGCATCCAGATTAGTTATAAGATTTTATTTTCGACGTTTCATAACCGAGAAAATCAATTTCAAAGTTTTTCGAAAATTGCTGATTTATAGCGATAGCCATGAAACTCAAACAAAATTACGAACAATTGTATGACATTGACACAATGAATTAGAATTTAACTTTTTTAGAATACATAGCTGTCAACATATACAAAATAAAATAAAAATGAAAACAAGAATAATGTATTTATTTAAAAAGAAAAACAGAAAACTAGAATGAATATAATTTTATATTAAATGTTCAAATAACCCTCCATTTTGCGCTAAGCAATACCCAAGTCTATTATAAAAGCCATGTCGAACATTATGCAGCTGTCTGGCATTTATTTTTCTACATTCATTGGAAATTACAGCTTTAAGTTTTTGTAATAAGATTCTATTGTGGTTTTACTTGGAATTTGTCGATGTGACCACATTACACTTATTAAATCACGTATTTTTCTATAGCTTTGTCCACAGTAACACCATTTTATAATCTGAAGCTTTTCTTCATGAGAAAACTGTTCCATACTTCCAAAAAAATATGTTACTGAACGAAAATCACAAAACACAAACTTTCTTTGACAGTTAAGATGTCATACAATTGTTTGTAATTTTGTTTGACTTCCATGGCTATCGCTATAAATCAGCAATTTTCGATAAACTTTGAAATTGATTTTCTCGGTTATGAAACATCGAAAATAAAATCTTATTACTAATCTGGATGCAGAATTTCATTCTCTACAACATTTATTTGAAGTATTTTTGTCTAAAATAATTTGGGAACTTTTGCGCAAGGAAAAACTGATTTCCCATGTTAAACGCCTATGGCCAGGTTTTTAATTAACACACTGTATATATATATATATATATATATATATATATATATATATATATATATATATATATATATATATATTATTTTTAATTAAGTTCGATGCCATGAATTAATAAAATTGTCAGAGATTTTAAAATTTAACGACTTTTCATATATAATTTCATAAAATTGTTGAATTAAATTTATACTTGCCAGAAGAATTGAAAAAGATCCAGCTTTATTATACAATTTTACATAAGAAAGAAGATATGACAACATTATTTTTTCATGTAATTAAGCAGTGTTTAGTTTCACCATTAAAATTTTCTTTTTAACAAAGTTCACTGCTGAGATTAAAGAATATACGTTATTTAAACCACATATTAAAATTTGTTTAAAATTGTTTAAAGGTTATGTGGTTTAAGTATTACTATTCTTTCGTGAGTCACTCTGTATAAATGGATGATTATTTCTAATAAGAAAAATATTTGTAGATTTTTAAATACTGAAATACTAAAAGTAATTTATTTCGTTGAATGGTTAGAATACAAAGTTTTGCCCATTTATCATTAGTACGGCGGAAATTAAAAGCGCGACTATGAGTATATTACACTTTCCTTATGTAAACTTTAGCATCGTTCTTGATAATAAGTTTTAAGTTGGAAACAACTACATTTGACAAGAAATGTATTCTATTGTAACTTAAAAAATAATTTTAAATTTGTTTATCAGAAAATATACAGAGCTGGTACCATAGCTGGTATATTGCATGTCATGCCTGAGATACCTCGGCCCGAATCTAACGACCAGCTTATGCGTAAGTCGTAAAAATGCAAATATATTAAGTAGTTGATCACACTGGAGTGTATCGACCTAATTGTAATTACAGTGCAGGTTGCATTAGAGTATCGTTACTGTCATTATAATTAAAATGGTAAACATTTGTACAGGTTAAGGACTTTAATTATATACTAGTACTAATTGGCAATGAAACAAAAGTGTCTTGAAGCTTTGATATAATTAAACGCTAATTTCAAAATTTTAAACAAATCAGGTAACTGTGTGAACTAATATGGGACAAGGCTCGTATATTTTGTTACAGATTCTAAAACATGAAAGGTAATATTAAAATTGAGAAATATATGGAATGGAACTCAAATTCGATAAGATGAAAATGGATCGTGTTTTACATTGATATAAAAAAATGTAAGTCAGTAATCAGTCACTACCTGAAAGAGCTTTAAAGAAATTGAAAATTTAAAACCAAACTAGAAATCGATCATTCAAGAAGTTGTCACAGTATAAGAAAGAATGTTAAAAGATGTAATAACGCTCTTGTTTCGTCTGCAGCAGATCGTAATCATGGAGTATTGGTAAAAGAGAATAAGAATATAAATGTGATTTGTCCAATGTTGGGGGAACGAAAATTTACTAGAACGAGAATTGGAACTTGTACATATGAATTATGTATGTCGACAAGGTAAAATGTGTGCTGAGTTGTTAAGAAATATGTCGTAGAGATACGAGTATTTACGGACAGTTGGTTAACAGTGTGATTCCGGATTCTTGGAAATGGACCCAACTTTATATATACTCGTATCTACTAATATCCTACAGCCAGAAACAATAAACTATTATACTTGTTCCAACAATTTCAAATTCATAAAAAAATGTCAAATTATTTTAATAGAAGTGACTACCTTTCTGTGAAATATCTGCTCTATTAATAACTACAACATAAAATTACCCTTTAATCTTAAAATTAATTTTAATAAATACATATTTCGAGAGTCAAGCTTTCGTCATCAGTAGTACAAAATGACGAAATAGCCAAAATTACTCAACATGTCAACCATGCCAGAGGTCCTAATACCTGAAAAACAATGGAGAGCACTAGAATTATATAGGGACGGCTGCTTTTCCACCTAACCAAACAAATAAAAATAATACAAAAATGTATATAAAGCTAATAGACACGTTACAAAAAGTAAACAAATACAGGCGTTTAACATGGGAAAATAGTTTTTTTTTAATATTATCTGTCCATGAAATTTTCTATCTCATAAAGTTTCACCAATATTTAAATCAAAAATCAATTTTTTTATATTTGCAGCTTTAGCGACCAAAAATCTTTTTTAAGACAGTAATAACAAATTCAATATGAATTATTTCAAGAAATGAGTGTCAGTTAAGTATCGTATGAAAATTTTTGGCATGTAACTTGATTTGAAAGTTTGCTTGACATTCAGTTTTTTAAATATTCGCATACTAAATCCATTTTAGTACGTCTTTAAATTAAGTTTGTAACATGTATTTTATTCTGTAAATATATATGCATAAAATATCGCTTATTTTTTTTCGGAACAGATTAGAATTAAAAAATGTTTTCCCATGATAAAGTACTATGTAACGGATTTCGCACGCCACCTGTACAGTGGAACAAGCAATAAAGTTACATACATCCCTACTATCACAACGAGCCGAGAGAGATAGCTTATATTAAGAGGTAGTTTTGTAGTTAGTATTAATTAAATTAGTGAATAAATCTATTTGTAAATTATGTTAGTGTTTGAAATCTCTTACGAAATTATGTGATAAACATGGACATAACCTATAAAGTTCGCACCCAGGAAATTAGTGCAGCAAATAAAACAAATAAATGATATGTTGAGTGAGTTAGTAGTTTTGATATAAATTGAGCTTCCCTCTAGCTAAGTCCGTAGTCGCTTTGTGCGCAGAGGTTGAGGAACCAGGAGAAATACGAAGCATGGAGCAAAAGCACAAGGAGAAGCAAAAGCAGATAGTCTCTTAGAACCGCAGCATGCGAAGGACGATGTTGGGATTTTGCGTGTGATGGCCTTCACAGTCGAGTTAAACAAACTGAAATTAGCAAATACTGGAGTTCACAAACACACCACCAGTGCTTAGTGCACACACAACACATACTAAGATTATCATTCTTTCATTTTATGTTCTTATTAATGTTTACATATTGTTATAATTTATTCTGTGATTATCGAGTATGCAAATATTTTAACCCTTTCAATTCTGCGGGGATACGAGAGTTACGCTAGAAAGAAATAAAATTTGTACTTTCATTAAACAGTTATTTATCTGTCAGTTGAAATTAAATTGCTAAAGTTAAGTTAGAAATTAGTTAGTCAATCAAATATTATTGGGTGTTAATATTTGGCATTAACCGGAGAGCATTTTCGAATCATGATTTATAATTTTAAGTTTTTAAGTCAGCCTGAAATGAATTTGACAATTTTTAAGTTCCCCAATAATTAGATTGATAACTTGGCTGTTTTTTATTCACCAGAAATTAATTTGACAGTTTACAACTTTGACAGTTTTTACGTCTTCCAGAAATTAGTTTCATATAATTCCAAAAGAAGATTGATTGAGAGCTCTTAACAAATTAAAGGAAAGAATGGTGAAATGTATTATTGCTGAAGAGAACTACTTTCAACATATCAACAAATCTAAGAAATATGTACAATGTATCTTATTTGCAATAATTCTAGATTGAAGAATTTTCAGGATTTCCCATATTAATTGAAACTTAAATGCATTAATAACAAAAAAAAAAGAATTCCGTAATGAAAATTATGTTATGACTCAGTACTCGAAGTATATATATAATAACAATAATAATAATAAAATTGCTTTATTGACCCAAGTCAACGGCGAGGTTCAGCCATAGGCTGCTCTTCCACCTAACTGATACAATAAGAGTTATTACATTCTTGTCAACAAGCGATAAACACAGTGAAAAAAGGCATAATTACCTAATAATAACAATGAAACAATCACAAATGTCATGAACACAGACAGATTTTATAGGGTAACAAAAAAAACAATACATTTACATAATATGACCAATAGTTATTAATTACCCGGGTTCGATCCCGACCGATGCCAAAAATTACATCGCATTTTAATGGCACAAAATTGACCCCTGTGGTGCACTCTCTACGCCATCTATGAGTGCCCGTGAGGTGACGCCTGGTAAGCGCCCACACGGTACAAATATTCCATCATTACCGAAATCTGTACACAAAGCAGATTGGCACACCCAGCAATGGGTAATATACCGTGATGAAATATTTATTTATTTTATTTTATTTTACATGATTTTTAAATGAATTAACATACAGACATTTCAAATGAGAAGGAACATTTAAATATCGATTTTTTAAAGGTTGGAACGTCATACAGATCTTTTTCACGTAATGAATAATGATAACTTTTGATAAGTTTTTCATGCAAGTAGGGAGGAATGCCAGTTATCCTTATTTTATGAGTGAAATAATTAAATGATTTTATTAAATGGTCGTCAACAGTATCCATATGAGCTAATGAGCCATATGATCATATTTACGAATACCATGGAGATAATCGGAACATACGACTTTAACATGGAAAATCATACTTTCATAATTTCCTGCTGCCCTAATTATTTTTGGTAAAAATAAATGTTGGAGAGCATACAATTCTACATTAGAATGAATAAACAAAATTAATTTTGCATACTTTATAACGGCAGAAATTAGGTATGAAAATATCGAAAATCATCCCAAAAATAACGATAGCCATGGAATTGAAACCAAAAATTAAAAAATGTTACCCATTTATCTGTCAAGCTAGATTAATTTATTTTTTATTATTAGGTATTTGTAATTTCAGTTAAATTAGAAAATTAGTTTTTAAATTAATAGATAATTTTTACTTGAACAGATATTACAAATAATACCTAATAAAAATATATTAACGTAAATTGACAGGTAAAACGTCAAATCGCGTTAAACATTTGTTAATTTTTGTTTCAATTGGATGGCTATCACTATTTTTGCGGTGGTTTTCACCATTTTAATACCCAATTTCTGACGTTACAAATCATGTAAAATTAATTTTGCTTATTGATTAAAGTGCAGAATTTTAAGTTTCCGTACGCTTACTGTTTACACCGTGGATGAGTAAGGTCTGGTACATCCCCCTTTGAGCGTACCAAATATGTGTACCAATTGTGTACCAAATATTTGGTACAGAGTGTTTACACCATTCGTCGCCATCTTGTTCCGTCATTTGGTATGCGGACTAAATGTTTAGTACGCGCGGTGTAAACGTACTCGAAGCAATAGTACATAGTACACGAATTCGAATTATGTTCGAAGCATTAAAATTTACAATTACAATGACCTCCAAACAAAATATATAAAATTATATTACCGGGTATCTTCTTATAATTTTATATAGTAGATTTTTTGTAATCGATATAAATGTCGAAAATGTCTACAAAGAAGTTATTTACTGATCAAATCTGAATTATTAAATCAACGTACCTTTACCGGTTGACCACACTTTTGCCTTTTTTATTTTATCAGCCTTCGATTTCACAGCCTCATAAATATTAAATTTTATTGGTACATGAAATTTTTGTCAATATGTTTCATTTTTTATAAACATAAAGACTAGTACAGCTAAAACAAATAAAATGCAGTTACGTTAGAAATATGGTAGTTTATTACAATTTACTATAAATCACAATTTATTCAAGTACCTATCATAGTTTATCATTCTTATCCATCTTAAATAAATAATAATAACTGTTGCTTGAGACTCTTGACAAATCTAAGAGGGTAATATATTCTTGGTGAAAGATTCTCGCGTTTAAAGTAGCACAATGCTTTGGTGTAAGTGGAATACATGCCTGTAATAAATTAATAGGATACATCACGTGACACTGTGCGGATTGCTTAGTTCATTATCAGATTAGAGGATTACATTCATAGACGGGAATCTGATTATCCAGCTTTAAATCCTATGGTAGTGATAAGAAGACAAGGTTAAGTCGTTAATAAGTTAAGTCCTAAATACGATATGTTAAATTCATTGAAACTGAAAATTTCATACAAGGAAGGGTATATTGTAAACCAAGGTCACCACACAATTGAGGTCTTAATTCCCTTCTGTAACTTTTGTAACACTGAGTACCCCCGTTAAGAAAAATCACATATACTTTATTAACAATTACATAATACAGCCCAGTTCACTGTTCGCAGCATACCCCTTACATACTCCCCCAGGGATATGCGTACCACACTTTGGGAAACACTGATATACATAATCTAAATTAAAATTTCTAAATACGCGTACGAGTATTTAATTTCATTTTAAACATCGATTTATTCTGCTGTTTTATGATAATATAAAAGATATTTACCTCGATATTTACATAATATTTGTTTCACAGAGATAATTCCTTGTTTTGAATTTCCTCTGCCAATTGGATGTTTCGCAGCTAATTATTTATGAAAGCTCAAAGTTCTCGAACTTTATTTTGATGTGGTTTGTTTCATTTTAATAATACAACACAATATTTAATAAATAGAAGGCTTAAATTTTGAAACAAATATTATTTCACATACGCATATATATTATTTCATTATTTATCTCAATTCATTTTTATTTCTTAAACCTTTGTTTTTCTCCATAATTTTAATAATATTGCAACAAAATTAATAGCGTCATACCTGACACTGGTTATTACAACGCATGCGTAGTACATTTTTAAATGTTTACAAAAATCCAAAGCAAGTTTGTTAGTTGTCACTGTGAAATAGAGAGATTACGTAGCAATAGATATCACTACAAAGGATTCGGGTTGTGAAGACAATTTTTTACATCCATTGTACCTACACAGATAATTTTTACAGCTTACGCTATATGAATTTGATAAACTGCAGTGGCAAGAACTCACGATCGTAGTACGTGCAAAAAAGTGTGCACTCACTAAGATCCAGTTCACTTAAAAAGTATAAATAAAACACGTATAACTCTGCTAGTGCGCACTGATTACATAAATGAAAAACGACTTTATACACCCAGCATAAAAAAGTATAAATGGATAATACTATTAATTAACTAAATGCATAAAAGGAGTTTTCAAGTTTCTTTCATATGGACCCGTATGTTGTATTTTCTAATACGCCAGAAAAAATTATTAATGTTTATAAATAAGGACCGAGAAAAACGACAAACGGGCTGGGTACGTCGTTTCGGGTCAAGTCAAAATCAGCACGAACATGACGAAGGCATGGCTTGCGCGTACGAACAGCCACTAGCCAATAGCATTTGCCAGTGCCAATCACGTCACAAACATGGCTGATACTGAATTTTATGCGCTCGATTTAAAGTTTCATATTGGTATTAGTGTGATAAAAATTAGCGATTATATTCACCTTAATATTACTTATACGTGGTGAACTTTGATATTCAATAAACATTTTCTTTAAAAGTCGTAAACTTGGACCTCCTATTACGAGGTTTGTTAAAAAAAATATGACTTTTTATTTTTCTCGTTTATTTATTCATCAATATCTATTTTTTCCCCTTCAAAGTAATCCTCCTCAGATATAAAACACTTCTGCCAGCGCATTTTCCAATCCTCGAAGCACTTCCAATACGCGCTTTTTGGTATGGCCTTAAGCTCTTCCAGCGATTCGGTCTTTATCTCCTTAATCGTGGCAAAACGCCGTTCTTTCGTCTTGGCTCTTCTGGCTGCTTCCATTGGGATGCTTGAGCTTTGATTTCGACGTCATAACCATATACCCATGTTTCGTCACCAGTTATGACCCTTTTGAGCAAATCTGGATCGTCGTTGACGTCATTCAACAGCTCCTGAGCGATTCTCATGCGACGGTTCTTTTGGTCAAAATTTAGCAATTTCGGAACAAACTTCGCTGCCACACGTTTCATGCCTAAAACATCCGAAAAAATTGCATGGCATGAGCCAACCGATATGCCGACATCCTCGCAACTTCTCTAATAGTGATTCGACGATTCTCTATAACAATTTTCTTCACCGCTTGAACGTTTTCATCGGTTGTTAACATGCTGGGGCGTCCAGGGTGGGCATCATCATTAACATCTTCTCGGCCTTTTGTGAAGAGCTTATAAACAGTTTTTTTGCTCAAAGTAGACTCGCCAAATGCATACCAAAATACGTCTAACCTTTATATCTGTCAAAAACAAACTACAAATGCAAAATGGCTGATCATGTCAAAATGTTGGAAACATGTGTATCAACGTAACAAACAAAAAAAAATCGAGAATCTAATACACGTAGCACGCGAAATTTGAAAACTCACCTTTTTTTGAACAAACAGCGCCGTTTAATTATTGACTTTATTTTTCTTTATAAAAATATTTCAATAAATAGTACATAGTATGAATGAAATGAAAAAATCTAAAATTTGAGAAAACATTGTATCATCCTGCTTTACATTATAGCTACTTTTTTATGACTAAAATCTATTTTCAGTTTAGAAACTGTATTTACTTTTACTTATACATATTTATTAAACAATTAAATTACAAGTCGAAGAAAATGATTTACTAATCAGTGCCCTTATTCTTGAGCGTTCGTAATTACATTCGTATTCGTATTCGCTTTCGTTTTCATGTTTCAAAAATAATATTATATATGTCAGTGTCAGTGTCAATTGTATTCTCACAATTATTCAGATCACTTACAAGTTAAGAGTTCACTGCTATATATTTATTAACGATTAATAAATATTTTTTTTAACTTGTAAATGATGTGAATAAATGCAATACAGTTGACACTGACATATCCAATATTGTTTTTGAAACACAGACTACTGTGACTACTAACATGAAAACGAACACGAATACGAACGAAATGACGAACGCTCAAGAATACGGGCCCAGTCTATTTACATTCATTATCATTAATGTTTGGCACACATTGTATGATATCAGTGAAAACTGTATACTATATAGTTTTCATTGATTTCTGTAAAATCTATACCAGATGTTTTGTGTAGTATGATGGAATCATTTACGAAAAATATAAATTGATCTTAAATTGACATCGTATAATTCTCATTTATCTTTTTAATTCTTATTTATATAAGGTCATATTCCTGTAATAATTTTCTTACGTTCATGTCCGTAAAAGACCATCCATGTACTAATTAAAAGCTTTGACATTTTATATTTATCATCTTTACACAATAACGATAATGATTTGTTGCCGTTATGCTGGACAATTTATATACTGTCAGCTACAATTTAATGGTGTAGATCCGTAATATTCTCTCCACGAATGAATGTCTTGTCTTGACCTGGAAATTAAAACTTTGAAAATAACTCAAGATATTTCTGTATTCCTTTTCCAGAATTTCTATTTTTTTGATTGCAGTTAAAATATTACTAAATAAATCAGTTCTTTTCTGGAAAATTTGTAATTTATATTATACAAATTATTCAAATACATATTTGTATTAATTTTTTCCTGTGAAGAATTTAATCTTTTCAGTTTTTAAATACATAGTAAAATAACGTAGCAATGTACAGTGTTTAACAATGTGTAAACAGTGTAACATGAAAAATTATTTGCATTTTATGTTGAAAGATGTAAATAAGTATAAAATATGAAATATTTCCAAGCTTCTATCTGCAGGCTGATGTAATTAGCGCAGATTACTGAATAACTTGCAGTAAATTATAAAAATCTACTTTGTAATTTTAATTCAAGTAATGATTACGATGAGTTCTTTCAAGATATTTCTTTGAAGTTCTTCATATTAGCTAGACTAAATTTATTAAGGAAAGTGCACTTTTTGCTTCTAAATAAATAAGATTATTTTCTAGTTATGAGAAATGCGGAATATGAAGCAACCGTAATTGTAATTTATAACTCAAAATAAATATTGACTATTACACTAATTTAATAAGATATTTACTCAATTAATAACTGGCTTTATTATATTACAGCAAAGATAAAAATAAATAAAATAATACATAAAAGAAATATATAACAGTACGACGATGATTCATAATTTTATCTACGTACCATGAAGAAAAACCGTTAAATATAAAATAATATTTTATTTAGCTGTTTTTTTTTAATAAAGTAAGCATACACAAATTGGTGTCACGTTGGCAAAAAGTCATTGAGTGTCATTGTAATTACTTCGATGAATAATAGTGTATTATTGTTTCTTAATAAATATTTAAATTTTACCATAAAAAACCGCACGATCTAATTTGGTTGCCTGATATGTCTTTTTTCTTCGTATACTGTCAACTTAGCATAATTCTACTGCGTACTACTAGTACACTATCAAAATACCTTGTATAAGTAAAAAATAATGTAGATAAATTATAGATGAAGTTAACTTGTGTAAAATATATTGAATTAAATTGAACCTACCACATTTTCATATTTAGAACAATCGAAATAAATTTCTAATTAAATTTTGATATAGGTACATACTTAAGTATTGATTTAATGAAATGTTCCTAAATTAAACTCGAAAATTATCTGAATACAAAAGTTAGCATATTTAATTTAATTTTCTTCCCTATTTCTTAGTTAATTAACTTTTAATTACGTCTATTTTTTATATTTTTTTGATTAGTTTTTCATGGAAAATAATATAAAAATTCTCTATAGATTTTGTGAACACAAAGACTTTAATTAAATGATTTGATCTGAATTAGAATTAAAGCAATTATTTCAAATAAATGAATGACTTTTCATTTATTTGCACTTTAAATTTCATTAAAATTTGTAATGTTTTTTAAAAGTAATAGATAGGTAAAAGTACACATTATACACGTATATTCTTTCTACAGACTTAATTTCACATGTCAAGCCAGCATCAATATTTTCGTGGACTCCGAAATAATATTATATTTATATCTCAAAAAATATTCTGCTCCAGTATAATTTTATTTAATAATAATTGAAGCTGTGAGATGAATAACGAAAAGATTACACGACTTCTACAATGAATATATTCGTGCCTGGTAAATCCCTATAACCGATTTAACTGAATCTGAGTGAGATGTAAAAGGAAAAGATTCCGAGATTATTTTCTTTCTTGTACTCAATTTTAAGTGGCACAAATATTATGGGAGACTGATAATACCAAAAATTTAATACCTATGTTAATTTTAGATGGAAATGCAAATTTAAATTATCTCCAGAAAATATAAAAATGTATATAAAGACAAATTTCTGTTTTTGTAGATTAGATGTTAACAAATACTCGAAATTTCTCCCATACAGCTTTATTTATTTGCCGGTTTTGCAAGAATAAGTATGCGACTGAAATTTCGTGTACTTGCTAATGCCTAATCTACATCACACTCGATTTTTTTTTCATAATTAATAACAAATTCATACAGGCCGTTCCATTCTTTGGGATATTAAATTGACAAGCTCTTTGCGAAAACAATCTTAGTCAATTTTTTTAAATTTGAGATAATCAAAGAAATAACTTTCTAGCTTCCTTACTGTTAGCGATATAGCTTCGAGAAAATGAACAGATTGTATAATAAGAGTGTTTATTTTTTACGATTTTCAGTCATCATGGGGTTTCGTGGCCATATGTCTGGTCGCGAATCTGGGGAACTGGGTTCAATCCCGACCAACGCTAAAAATTACTTCGAATTTTAATGGCACTAAATTGATTCCTGTGGTGCATTCTCCACGCCAGCATTGAGTGCCCGTGAGGTGACGCCTGGTAAGCGCCCGCACGGTACAAATATTTCATCATTACCGATATCTGTGTACAAAGCAGATTGGCATACCCAGTAATAGGTAATATGCCGTATTGATATATTTATTTTCTGTCATCATCCTATTTGAGATATAAAAGGAAAAGATCTCGCTAACTTTGTTTCAGTATAACATACTTATAGTACTTTTAAATACTAAAACGGTGCAAGGAAGTGTTTAGCACACTGTATTTTTTAATCAGTTTGTATTGATTTCTCCAAAACTGCCATTAACGGAACCTATTTCTTTTACATCTCACCGCTTCAATTATCTAATACTATATATAGTATGATGATATTGAATTTTGCCTGAAATGCTCTAAGCATTGATTACATTTTACGTCGGATTTCTCTATGAAGTGATCTCATATTCCAATATCCAATATTTGTGGTAATCTATGCATTAGTATACCATACCCATAGGCTTGATGCATTCATTTAATAATGATATAACTTCATATTTCAGTGTAATTTCTGTAATGATACTTGGTAAAACAAACCGGTACTATACGTATACCTATTGATAGAATTAATGGATTGGTCAATCATGATAAACATGATTATAGTTTATATCATTTAGATACAATGAATAATTGTTTGGGAAATATAGAATGTCCCAAATTACGTGACCTGCATAAAGATTTCGCAAACTGTAAGTGATAGGTAATAGAGTAAATCAAGTGAAGCCCCCTCGCTTCCATAATATAAATTTGCTGATTGTGGGGAAAAATATAATGCATAAATGTCATAACTGTTATAAAAATTACATGGAAAATTCCAGTACTAGAATAAGAATAATTTTATTTCATAGAAAATCAACAAAAAATAATACAACAGAAAAGAAAATCAAAATTCAAGTATATGCTGGATACAAAATAAAAAATTCTTGAAACTCCAATTACAAAAACGGATTCGTACAATATACACAATGAGAACTTCAGTAAAAATTTACAAACAACTTGACACTTTGAGAGATGAGAACAAAAGGAACGCGGTTGTGCGAACCCTGCTCTTTTATAACGAAATACTTTGTCAGCGGTCAACAAAACTAATAATTTTCACCGTAAGAACATGGTACAATCAAAATAAAAACAATTTTAATACTACTGGCTTTTACCGGGCATCTCTCAGAAAGACGTACATAAAAAATTGATCATTTGTTCTACAATGTAATCTACCTTCAGATTTTTTTAGAAATATTAATTCACAAAGCAGTTTATTAAACTATACAAAGAAGAAAATTGATCAGCTCGATTATTTTATTTATTATTGGGAATAAAAAAAAACATTCAATTAATAATTGCAGTAAATCGAGGGAGACATTCACTTATTTCGGTAACGATGATGACATATTTGTACCGTGCGAACGTTTACCAGGTGTCACCTCACGAGCACTTATTGTTGATATGAAGAGTGCAACACAGGGGTCATTTTTGAGCCATTTAAAATTCGAAATATTTGGCGTCGGTCGGGATCGAACCCGGTATTTCATTTTAAGTATTTACATGAATAAAAATTAAATTAAATGGGAGGTATTGTGTTGGCCACATCAGATTTTTTGTATTTTGTATCGAAGAAAATTAAATTTAAAATTTTATCAAAGTTACTTTTTTTATCATTTAATTATATGAAACAAAATACACACAAATTTAAAGTAAATTCAGTTAAAGAAAAGTTACAAGTTATTAAATAGTTTCATTTCGATACAAATTATGTAATATAAAGAAGTAACTTTTATAAAATTATAAATTCAAGTTGTTTGGTTCGAAAACATACCAAATAAAATGTAATTATTGAATATATACAGTATTTAATTCTCTGCAACTTTTATTGAAACATTATTGTCTGAAGTTAATACCACTATTGCGCTATTAATATTATTATTTGTTTGGTAACTTTTCATTGGGATATTAAAAAGTTAAATAGAACATAAGAGTACGTTACCATTTAATATTATTGTTCTGTACATAAATTCCATACAAGTTTCCAATATTGAATTTATTGTTTCCTGTTTCATACCTCGTTTAAATTCTGTCCATTGCTTTTACCACTTATTTCGAGATTTCATGATAACACTATCGTAAAATATTTCGTCTGGAAATTTGTCAATATTCTTGAAGATTCATAATATATTTTCATTGTTCTTATAATTCATTGTCAGAATCAGAATAAGAATGTGAATAATAACATAAATTGTTTTTGTATAGAAATATGATGAGGTGTTATCTACATTTAATATTATTTTGTATAATTTGATACTTGTGTTGATATATATATATGTGCCTTAAGTGTTTGGTCGCGAATCTGGGGACCCGAGTTCGATCCCGACCGACGCCAAAAATTACATCGCATTGTAATGGCACAAAATTGACCCCTGTGGCGCACTCTCCACGACCAATGAGTGCCCGTGAGGTGACGCCTGGTAAGCGCCCACACGGTAAAAATATTTTATCATTACCGATATCAGTGTACGAAGCAGATTGGCACACCCAGCAATGGGTAATATGCCGTGATGAAATATTTATACATTAATTATAATTTTCCAAAGTTGGGTTTTATATTACTATTTTTCCTCAAATAGATTAAAACTATCGTCACACGAAGACTTTTTGTACTTATGTATTACTGCAAACCGATTCATAATTTTTTTGAAAGTATCCTATATTATTGGTAAAGACACAAAATAATGATCATTGGCGACATTAAATCCATATTTATACACCGTTAAATGATGCGATCGATATTTTATGAAATACCTATCTGAAAGTTGGGGAATCAAAGGTGAGTGATCCAATATCATTCTTGCACCTTATCTGATCGTCTAATTTTAAAAAAGAGGAAACTTCACTTCAACAATCGAAACACAGCGGGTATCGGCAAAATTTCATCTTGTTTCATTTCTCATATCAAGAACAATAAAATGTATGAAATTTATTGAAGGTGGCTCTGTTCCATACTTTCATAAGAATAACTTCTTGCTCTAATTCCCTGTAGGTCAATAAGTCGTAGTTACCGTAATAATTGTAATTATTTCAATTTTAAATTGAATGTAATATGGAAAATCAAATTAATTACAAATAAAATTTATAATCATAACTAGACAAATTTTGTTTCTACGGGCTTACGATATTATTTTTTATATCTTTATAAATAGTGATTATTCCTACATTAGCTAATTTAATTAAAAATTTAAAAAATTGGTCTTTTACTTTACAATGCACTTATTTTAGTTTTCACTTTTCGCTTTTCAAAACAGTTCGTTAATAATTCGAGTGCTGTAATATATTAGTAATAAACGAACACAAACGATTGTTGCGAATTTTACTTTTATATAATTTTAAATTTAAAAGTAGTAATAAGAAGAAGAGAAGAAATAAAGTGACAAAGTTAGAATGGAAGAGAAAATATCGTAGATAGTTGATGTTACGAAAAAAAGGTTAGAATTATATTATTGAACGTCAAATGAATTTTTAAACGTCTGATTAGTGTCGCCAACTGACACGAAATTATAATAATAATAATAGTATGTATTTGATAAAAAGTTTCAACTTTATACAAATAGATTGGTAACATTGTAGGTGTATAGAATAAAGTGAGTACATAATTATATTTTATATTAAATCATAAAAGATAAAGAGCCATGCTCATAACCTTTTACTAAATATTAGTAGCACTACTAATGATTGCAACTACTCACTATTAAATTATTTCCGCTCATAAATTAAAATTAGTACAAGTATAACTTAGTACCTAATAAAAAAGAAATTTAGTAGTAATAATTATTAGCAACAAAAAAACAATTTTAAGTACTATTATCTGTCAATTAGTAGACTGTCGTGATAATCAAAAATTATTTAAAAAGATGTAAAGATGGGTGGAGTATAAAAATATACAGATTTTCAAGAGACTGTAAGAAAAATAAATTGATGTAATCAGAAATGATATAAAACCAATATCTAGAAAAGGTGGTAGTATATATGCAGAACTACAAGTTTGTATTACTCTACGTAGCCAATGCTGCTAGTAAAGCTAATTAGCTCTACTTTTGAGTAATACCATTTTCAGTGACGGATTAACGATTTTCCTATCTGTAGTCTGATATTAGTTTTCCGCCTAAATCCAACAACGATTATAATCAATTTATTTTTGTCTAATTGAACAAGTGGACAATTAGTATAATCAATTTTTTATGTGATTCGTAATTTCTTTATTGAAATCACATTCTTATTATTGTAATCAAGCATTTGTTTGTTATTTTTTTTTTAAATAATCTAATTTTTCATATTCAATAAGTGCAACACTTCACTGCTTCACCGCTCTCACAACTGTCAAATCTGTGGATATTTTACAGGTTATGTCAACTCTAGTCTAGTAGCACTTTAACCTGTATCAACAGATCTTTTATTTCATGCTAACATGTTTATTTCTCTACATATCTATCCCTCTCGTTCAATGTTTTCATTAATAGTACAGGGTTACCGCATATATTTTACAACTAGTTAAAATAAGCTAGTAGTGAACTTATGAGAACCAGTATCACTAGTATTATACTAACCTTTTTTAAGTTGTAAAATTTAGTAAAAGTTATGAGCTTGGCTCATTGTTTTATGTATTTAGTATAAATGCTCTAATTTTCAAAGTAGCTTGGATATATCGGAAGACATCGATATCTTGTCCTTGGATTTTATATTTGTCGATTATTTTGTTCGAAGGATTGATCCATCGCTGCGCGTCGTGATGCAAACTTCCTTCTTACAAAATAAAATGAAAATTATGAAATTCGGTCTTTAATATACTATTTTCATTTCAATGTTTCAACTGCTTTGTAATGTATTTTAATCATTGTATTGTTACGTCTAATTGTTTCTTTCTATTACCTATAATTATTATTCACGACGATCAAATAATTTTATTCTCTTTAAAATTTGTAATCAATACTTATAATTAGCACGTCTTTCGTGCCTATATATAAAATTATTCATTAAAAATACACGATGAACAACAGAATAAAATTAAATAAAATAAGAAAACTTCTGCAAGCAAACATCCATTTCAAATTTCACAACTTCTATCAAAATTTAATTAATACTCCCTTAGAATCTGTAAACACTGCATAAGATATCAGGCTTTCACATCTCAACCATCTGAAGTTACAATACAAATCTAAATACAAACAGCCTTACCCAAAATGTATTAAGTTTCCATCCGTATCCGTATTTACGTTCGGTGATGATGTTTTTGCTTACAGATTTGTAAAGTGTACTCGTAATAAAATATTATAAAATGTGTTACTCGAGATCTCGTTATACTGAAACCCTTTCACCGACAAGAACCTGAAATGGACCAAAGAAATGAAAGTTGTCTACTTAATTTGATATGTGAGATATTGAACTCCACCTTGTAAAAATTGCACTCCATTACTTAATCGTATTTTCCTCTTTCGGTTAATGCTTCTTGGAATTTTTGAAAGATTCGCAGTAGCAATATTTTAATATCATATACGAATTTTAAAATTATGTGTATTATAATGGGAAATAATTAAATGATTCGCCATTTAGATATTTGGTAAGCAAGAACTATATATTTAGTAAAAAAAAATGGATCAATATTTGATTAGGTTAGATTTGCTTATAGTTTGGTTAGGTTATAATTCCCGGCAGAAAACATTTTAGAGCTGACCAAAACCTCAATATTATGCTGACCGTTTAAATGATAGATACTCCATTGCAAGAATTTTAAGAAGGAATTGCCGCTAGGGCCATTCGAGTGGTTCTGAGAATAAAATTCCTGGTCATATCTAAATTCGTATTTTATCTTTCAGTTCATTATTTATCTTATATTTTACCATAAAATATATTTCCATTAATAAAAATCATATAAATACACTGTGTTCGTAAATAATTGAGTATGTTAGGAGATAATTGTTATGCACAAATACTAATTAAGTTTATATATATATATATATATATATATATATATATATATATATATATACAAACAGGTCTCTCAGACCTAAGCTGATTTTCTAAAAAAAATTACGCCTCCTGTAGGGTTAATATACATATTAGATATGTAAAATATTCTTAAGACTAAAATAATTTAATATTCACAAATTCCAAGTTATATTGAAAAGTGGGGAGCAAAATAACTAATTTATTTTCATTCTTATTTTCTATTCTGACATGCTGAAACTATCTTTAATTACTTACGAGTATCTAATTGAAATATAATAAAATGAAACTTACTTAACAAACCTTTCTAAATTGAAATAAATGTAAAACTGTAACACGCAATTCATTTGACACCGACGTAATTCATTCAAAATGATTTAAAGGTGCTGTATCTGATAATGCAATTATTGTTTCATCAGTTATGTAAATTTCTTTAAATTACACCTCTAGTCTTTCATTATCTGATGGTGGTATTAATTCTCTCAGAAGAAAAATATTTGTTCGCTTGTAATTTAAATAATATTCTACTTAATGACCTCAGAGTTTATTTTCGTAACTACATTGTCCATTTGATAACACTATTATTAATCAGATTAGTAATTTCTAGTATATGTATGTACAAGGATAGTGCAAATATGAACTAACAGTTGGTTTCTTGTCTGGATAAACCAATCGGTGTTAACGTGTACTTGTAATAAGTTCTACAAACATGTTTAAACTTGCAATCAGCACTAGTGGAATCCGTCTCCACCGCACCAGTCAGTTGCAAATTGCAATTGATGTCGGAGCAAGAAATACGAGCACCTGCAAGTGACTGGAATTACAAAATATCTAATGAATTAATGTTATTTCAATCTCAGTGCAAAACACAACCAAATATAAAAGTATAATGGTTTCATGTATTTCAATTTACTTCTGTTACAATTTTATTAGACTTTGAAAATATTAAAATTGATAATTATTAGATACTTTTCAGTAGAGAGTGTTTCCCAGCATCAAATTGTAGCTATATAAAGTTATGACGAAAGAATATAGTATTCACGAGCCACAAGATTTTTGAAAAATCATAGAAGTTGCGTTCGAATATACGTTATCCTACAATAGGTCAGTAGTACAATAGACAGTAGTAGATTACTGGACATGGTCAAACGGACGACGGCGACTAGGCGATTAGGCAACGGTGAACTGGGGAATAATCAAGTGGGTGCCAGGCATCTTGGTGACAAAATAATAAACATGTTGAATTTTAAAATTGTACGTTAGATTAAGTTATGTTAAGGTATGTTTTAAAAAATCAGATCATCACTTTTATCTATTTTTCATGTTGCGGTTAAAATTTGCAGGGAACTAACTAACATCCAAGGTTTAGTATTGTAACAAGAGTAGAGAATCACATGGCCACAGTGGTTATTTGAAATTTGTAAGTGTTCTTAAGGAAATTATCTGTCCAGATTGACAGTTTTAAGTGAGTGAAAGGCCTTAGGACGCATACAAATTCTAATGCGTTAGAGGTCATATGTTTCCGCCATGATTTCAAATTTTATTCCGAGAATTGGCGGCGTGTTTTTCACTCTGACTTGCTAAGTCGCGATGGTGAACCAATAGATGGTGGAAATTTAGATTTCGAAGCTACCGTCAATATGTAGCTATAGATTAGTAAAGTTGTGACTCACGGGAAGTTTAAAATTATTGATTATGTTTAATTTAGTTTTAATGATAGTTTTAGTGTAAATTTCTACAAATTTAAATTAAAAAAAAAATGGTGTTAGGTGAATTCCGTGTCCAATTGTGTGTCATCCCATCTTTCTTTTCTGTTACGGTCGCATTTTTCGCCCAAACGTGTACCCTGTAACACGGTTAGTATAATAGTCCTCGTGGTTGAAAACTCTTCCGGAATCCTGAAGTTTTTTCAAGAAGGAGATGCCGCTACACAACGGCCAACAATGAAATCAATTTTTTTTTTTAAAATACTACATTACACAAATTAAACTTATCAACAATATGACTAACAATGAGCTGGTTGCTCCAAAATGATAAATAATTGTGAACTACAATATTGAACACTTACGATTGACTCGAAGTTCTACAGCCAGGACACTGTAGCCAGAGTCTCCCTAGGCAACAATAAATTCTAAGTTCTTCCCTCGCAACAATATAACACAACAAAGAAGAAAGAACGATACTAGAAACTGTACTTAAGTGGCGTGGTCGTGGGGAACTTGTAGAGCGGTGATGGGCTCTCTACAGCTAGAAGGTGTCCCCAACAATGAAAACGCTGACGGCAGAGTCGCAAATCTTCCGAAGAGCGATGACTTCCAGAATCTAAAAGGATGATGTCCGTGACACAACACGTAGACATCCACCAAAATGCACAAAACTCCCAAGTCATTAAGGTACCTCCGATGTCATACAAATCCGTAACAACAGCACGACCAATACTAGTTCCAAAACAACAATCGGGTACTCCGCTTCAGTCAAAAATAATTCACGCCAATCATTGACCACACGCCAACACGCTAGTTAAAAAAATCTACCCCGGAACACAGCTAATACAAGAATCCTCGTAGTTGAAAACTCTTCCAGAACCCAGAAGTATTTTCAGGAAGAAGATGGCGCTTCATTATCCAAAACAAAATATCAAAAAGAAGAAATAATATTTAAAAGCGCCCAGCACGTCACTTGGCAGTCAATAGTTTCAACTTGTCAGACAATATAACCAATCCACTTGATTGCCGAAGAATAAAATGTTTAACTAATGTTGCCAAAATAAATATAAGTGTAAATTAAAGAATAGAAATAAAACATATAGTACATGAACTAACACTTATAGAAATACTGGAGCACAAACATAACCAATAGAACAGATAAATTAAAAACAAGAAGTAATTTATTGGGACAGAAATACAATTGAAAAAGATACATGAAAGATACAATAGAAAGTATTAATACAACGGGGAAACCCCGATTTAGGATAGGAAGTATAAAATATTAAGTAGTTTGAACAAGAATGTCGCGGTACGATTTGCGACCGTAACAAAGCAGCGATGTCATTAGCCAAATCAAGCAGCGGTAAGCATCGAGAAGCCAGTCATATTGTCACAGTATTGATTCATAGCCGAATATTTAGCGTTCGCGTTACGATAGTTTACGTATGTTTAAAATAAAGCAGCAGGTCTCGGATTACACTACCTAAGATCAATCGTATGCTGTCCCTTTGCGCACCTGAGGGAAACCGACTTTAAAACGCTGGACTTCATTGTCTTCCTGTGATCAATATTGTCTTGTAGAAACCTTAGCGCTACAATTAAACCTTAAAAAAAGCAACCATTCTTCGAAAACTTCGTATGCAGAGCAACACCGAATCTCCCGAAGATATAATGCCGTTACAAAAACAATTCTAAATCCCGTTTAGTGATACGATCCACAAAGGAAGGGTTTTTGAGAGAGAGTGCTTTTGCGTTTCAAACTTATTTGATTTTACATATATTAAGAAAATTAGAGACATTCTGCGTATGACTAGTGTATCTACTTCACAAGCAATGAAATAATTGTAACGGTCAACTATGTAAACTTGGTGAGATGACGATAGAAGTGGACACTTAATGTTTGCAAGGGAATAACCTATTTTAGACATCTCAACTTGCAGTTGAGGAATCTGTATAGACCTTTCGAGGCAAAGGAAAGAGTATTCGTTTATACATCGGTCCCTAGGTTATGTCAGTAGAGCACAAAATATACCAAAACCTAACATTAGTACAAGAAATAATTCAAGTTCTGAAAACAGTTTTTATTAGAAAAGAAGAGCAACTACATATTCCTAAATAAAATCATGTATCTACTGTGCAACGTTTTAATACCCCAACCCTTTCTGAAACTCCATAGAATAAAAGGAAGCGAGTTGTTCTAATAATAATTTTTTGCTTCCTCAATTTTGTTCTCTAGAGATACTTATTACGGAATTTGTTTTTTATTACTTGAAGATGATACTATTGGTATATACGTGTCTACAACAAATGCACTTAAACCTAGACACGCTTACTCTAGGAAGAATTACAGTATAGTTTGGCACAAAACACCACCTCAAATCCGAATCGATGAAGATGTAGTAATTATTACACGACAAGACGTGAATTTCAAGCTAGTTAATCTAGTTGCTGGTCTTTAATCCGTTGTTATACGAATGTAAGCACAAATTTAATGTTGCCATCAGTAACATCTACTTACCCGATGCCACCTGGGACCTGGCTGACATTCAAAACATTATCCGACAACTCCCTATTCCCTGCGTTCTTGGAGACTTAAACGCCCACAATGGGAATTTCGAAGGCAACGTAGATTTCAAAAATTGTTATTGTATATCAACTTTAGCATAAAATATACTATAATAAAACTAAAATATTGTCTAATTACATATTATTTATGAATAAATTCTTGAATTTAAAATTTAAGGATAGTACTGTGAAATCAAAGGACGAACACGAACGAAATAAAAAAGAGTGGCCCTAAATTTAACCCTTATGGAACACCAGATCTAGGAATAAAATGATTTAAAGCCATTGCACCGAACAAACTGCTTGCTATTTGTAACATATGAGCGCATCAAATCAAGAAGATTAGGAGAAAAGTCAAACTGATGCTGAAGCTTATATAGCAACATGATTCATAGTGTCAAATGCCTTCGCAAAATCAGTAAAAACAAAGTCTACTTGCGAATTATTACTAAATGCATTGACTGTGCGTTCCGTAAAATTAGTTAAATTAGTTACAGTTGATCTACCTTTAATGGAACCATGTTGCATAGGTGTAATCATATTTGAAACTGAATAATTATATTGACACTGTCCAAATGTGCCTGAAAACTTGAGATGTTAGGTTATTCATTTCTTAAAATGGATATTACAAATAATTGTTTTACCTCATGTTAATATTAAGCGTTTTGGCCGAGTGAATTAGCACACATCACTTAGCTCACGGAAACCATGTTCTGTACGTTCGAATCTTGCCGAACGACAATATGTGATTTATCGTAAACAATAATACCGCTACATGTATTTATCACACTCGGATGCTATAAGGAAACCCCTTATACCGCGGGATTTTTTTTCCAGGTGTACATAGGAAATTAACATAATTTTGACTGTCAACAATGATTGTTGTATCAATAGAATTTTTTTTAAAAATCTGCATCTAATGACAAATACTACATGTAATATTTTAGTCGCATAAACTAGCAATTAAACTTATTCAATTTCGTATTAAAAACAGTACATACCTTCTACATAAGAGATATTTTTTTTATCTGGAAGAAAAAGTAAAGATAAAAATAATAAATGAAGCTTTATTAATAAAACAAAGAACTAATTTGGTTATTAAATATATTTACAAAGTCACCAACAAGATAATTAATATCATCTCATTTCTTTAACCATGAACAAAGGGGTTACGAAAATAAGAAAATAAGATATTTATAGTTATCTTTTTACCACTTCATGTGTTCTGCTTTTCAGAAGTGAATTCGTTTTGTGATTTTAATTAGCAAGTTTGAAATGGAGATGTCATGTAAATTTTCGTATACGCACGGTACACATATTGTTCCCAAGTAACCAATTATCTTCTTTTGTTATGTGATTGACGTTTAATACATCAGATGTCAAACACAAATTGTAAGAATTGTTCTAAAAATACATTAAAATGCAATGTTCTGTTTTGAAAAGGAATGTGTACGGATTATTTTTATTTTCAATTCAGTTACTTTTTAAATTACAATTTTCAGTGTTATACTTGTTTTACTGTTTCACAACTAAAAGAACATTGGGATTAATACAGACCTTTGGATATTTAGACACTTCTTTGTGTTTGTAAAAAGTAATAATTTAAGTGAAAAACACAATAATATTAATTATTTGTTACCAAAAATAATAATTGAGCTTTTATGAGTACTGTCAAAGTATGTTTTTAAAAAAAATCTATGCAAAAATTGTACAAATTTATCTATTTTTAGTGCTCAAATGTTGGATGTTCAATAATATTTTTGAAAGCAAAATTAAATATTTGATGCTTAAATTGATAAACAGGTTACTTCTAAAATCTAGGTTTGGTATTGGTTATGAATAATTTGAAGTTGAATTTTTTGTGCCCGAATACTAGGTCGAGTGGCGAATAATAAATATTTGGGATCAAATCAATATGACTTTGGTGTTTGATTAAATACAACTCGTTGTAAAATATTCTACATGTCACTTTACTGATTCTATTTTATCCGCTTTATCCATTATGGATCGAAAATATTGCACTTGTTATACATATTTTTAGCATACTCTCCCCTGGTATGTTCATTTTCACTTTTTCTCTTGTTACGAATATTTTTTCTTAATTTTTAGTTTATATCTGATAGAATTTCTCCATTTCTCAATTCTACGGGGTTCAAAGAACAACATTAATTTAAATATTTAGATATATTTTAAATATTTTTTCTATTTCTGTTAAAATGTGGCGTCACGTAGTGGTTATAGTTGATTTTTCTTCTGGTAGAACGCATGTCATCACTGAATGTTCATATGAAACAAATCAGTACTAGTGAGAGATATTTTTGACGTCATACATATGTCATAGATAGATCTGGATCTAATTGATAGTGATTTGAAATCATTTGCTTCTATTTGCTATATTGATGACGTGGCATTACCCCTTCCTTTTAGTAAATGGTGAAAATATATGTAGGAGAGGGACTTGTTATTTTTTAATTCTATAGGAAATGACTTGTGTTCATCAGAAAGAAAAATTAACTACACCCTGGCACTAAACAACATTTTAATTACAATTTGACATGTGGTATCAATCGTATGTACAGGTTTTTTTGAAATAGAAATTAGATTACATCGAATTTCTTTCGCATTCTTTGGCGGTAGACCTTTGCTGTTCATTTAGTGTTAACCAAGAGGCACGAGTGGTATTCTACCACGGACGCGAACAGCTTTACCTCCCATTCAAATTAAATTGGTTGTATTTTAACACCACCAATTTTATATTTCTTCCTAAAGCTGTGAAAGGTGTATCCGTTTTCTGTAAATAAAATGTTCGATTCTCAAACACAGTAATTGTAATTTACCGGTTGGACAAATATGGATGACGAATGTGGTAGAAAAAAAGAGACCGAGGAAGACTTAAATACAACTGGGAAAAGTCCGTCTTTGTGTAAGTTGTGATATCTGTAACGACTTAGACAAAATAAAATAGAATGTAAGTGACTGCGCCGTGTAATTTTTAAAATAAATGTTATCTAGCAGTTTTTCAAATGTCAAACAACAAATTTTTAATGACAGTAACATTTTTTAATCGTCTTATTATAATAATGACAGTAAAATACTATTAGGCCGAATAACGGACATGTTACTAGTTTTAAAATATTACAAAGGGAATTTTTGACAAACCATAAACAATTAATAAATTTATTTTAAAAATTATACGGCGCAGTTTTTTACATTTTATTTTTTTCTGTTAAAATCGTTACAGATATCATAACTTATGCAGAGACAGTAAAGTTTTCTATTGAATATATCTTTCTGAATAATAATAATTTTACGTTATTGACGTTGCCATTAAAAAGTTATGGTCTTATCATGTTTGTGACACCCAAGTTTCATACACTAATGGTTCACAAACAATAACAAATATCACATTGAAAGATGAACTATATCCATATGGATTTTCATACCAATTTTCATTCAAATCAGACAAAGAATTATTTTCATAAGAACTTAGAAGCTAAATACTGGCTAAACGGTGCAATTTCGGATACGGGTAAATTTATTCTGGGCCCAGGAATCTATTTAAAAGTCAACTCTAATAAGAATATCAACTATGTAATTCTGGTGTACCTATAAATGTTTTGATAAACCACAAAATACTGTTACAAATTTTAATGCTTCGTTTTGTTATAGATACTCGTCGGTCTGTTTTACTTGAATCTTTATTCGCCTGTAGAGGTGCTCACATCACGCTCATAGGTGATGGTGGTTATTATATTCTCGTCGCATTTATCTCCACAATAGCCCGTGAGGAGACGCCTAGTAACTGTCGTCAACAATACAGATCTGTCATCATTACCAAAATCTGCGAATTAAAATGTAAATTAATACACTCAGATATTTAACACGATAGATGTCACACTGTTGTCTTTACATTGTCGTATTTTTTTTCAGAACAATTTGGTTATTGTTAGACTCATGAGAGAATGCTGAAACAGATATATTTTTAAAACTTTTGTCAGTGTTTTATTTCACGGACATGACACAAAAGGACAGCATTTTAAAAGAAACCAGAAAGTTAATTTTTTTATCAAGGAGAACAAACGCTTTAAATATTAATTATAATGTTATATTTTTCTTTATCTCAATATTACTGGTTAAATGTTTCGTAATATAAAGGATTCTCATTGCCCCAAATTCTTCTCTTATTAAATTAACAGCTTCAGTTAAAATGTTACCCTTGTAATTAATCTGATTTCGCATTATATTTGGAAATCCTTTTCCAGTGGTGAAATTAAAACCTAAGCAAACGCTTTGGAGCGTCATGAAAGGGATCGGAAAACTGCTTGCAATTAATGAAGAAGAAGAGTAAATAAATTATTTATGACAAGTTTAACATTTACAACTTTTACTAATAAATAATTAATGTTATTGTTTGTTTAATTGAAGATTCAATTTAATTTATAAACATTACATCTATTTTTAAACTATATTATCATTATTGTGTAAGTGAAAGAGTTTTGGTGGTTTATACATATGTATGTATGAAAATTATTAAAATGCAGAATAGTTAATTGTCTACGTGTAAACACTAAAGAAAATTACATTAATAGATTGAGCGTTTTGCAATTATTTTTGTTACAATTACGGTACATCATCATACCGAAATCTGTGTACAAAGCAGATTGGCCCACCCAGCAATGGGTAATATGCCGTGATGATATATTTATTTATTTATCTTAATTATAATAATCATTTAATTTATGTAATTTTTATTTAAAAATTGTTTTTTAATAATAAATTAACTAAAAACAAACGTTCCCAGGTTCGAATCGCGGGTAAGGTATGGTCGTCTTTCATAATTTCATTTCCATCAACACAATGAAATCGTCACAATAATAATAAATAAAAATATATATCATCACGGCATATTACTCATTGCTGGGTGTGCCAATCTGCTTTCTTCACTGATTTCGTTAATGATGATGACATATTAATACCGTGCGGGCATTTTCCAGGCGTCACCTCACAGGTACTCATTGCAGGCGTGGAGAGTGCACCACAGGTGTCATTTTTATGCCATTTAAAATTCGAAATATTTTTTTTGAATGATTATAAATTGACTCACCGTCATTAATAATTTAAATTGTAATAATGCAAATGTACTTTATTAATTATAAATTAATCAAAAAAATATTTTTTAAAAAATTAAAATAAAATTTAAAGACCAATGCCTCATGAACGACTGAAATAAAATATATATATGTATATATATGAACAATTAGAACAATTATTAAATAATAAAATTTTGTTATTATAATTCAAAATATTTTTATTCAAATATACATATTAAGAATTTAAAAGCCAGATAAATATTGTCAGTTTAAATAAATTTATAATTATTTTTTGATATTTATATTCACACTTATTAAATAAATATAAAATAAAATATTACAGATCGATGGACCACCTATATTTATATTAATTTTTAATAATATTTTTCCATTCCATATGTTTACAATTGTATTTAAAACGTTGACAATAATTATATGTAGAAAATTCATTTCATTTAGGTATCGTAGTTGGCTTGTTAATTCCCGTATTTCGTACCGAAGATTCGCGTCGGGCTATAGCCAGTCTGTTGCTGTTACGATAAACGAATGTCGTTGTTTGTGTCGTGATTTTTATCAAAAACTCATTGTAAATATGTGAAAATGTATCGTCCAATATAATACATCGTGTTTAGTATTCAATTCTGTGTATAGTGATATAAATTTCATGTAGAAGTGTTAGTTTTTTGGATTATGTTCAAATCAGTATCATCAGAAACAAATAAACATGTGACTGAGGTATAGAAATCATTCATGAAATGTAGAACAAAAGTAAAATGCAAATTTTATTATCTAACATATTTTTATTTTATTTTACAGTGTTTTGTGGTGAACTGAACTTGGAAATCGACAAAATCTTGGGGGAACCGGAGTACAACTACAGATAAGGTAGGAATATCACATAATTATTCTTTTTCATAACAAAAATTAATTGTGGCATTGTCGAATCATCATGAAAGTATTTTAAAATATTCATTAAATTATTAAAATACCCTATTATGGTTATTATGATTGTAACAGACACTCGCAAATAATAAAACCATATGTTAATTTACACCATATTAGTTACGAAGTTATTTAAAACTAAGATCTATCAACAGTATTCATAGAAAAATTAAGGCAGACTAAATTTGAATCATCTCGGTACATACTAACTGTTCTACTTATTCATAGAGAATGTTTAACTTTAATCTAGAACTAAATCAGAACTAACTTCGAACTATATTTAATCCTGTCTCTACATAAGTTTATCGATGGATTAACCTCACTTTTTTGGTACAAATGTCATCTGAAAGCAGAGTTTCTTGTTTATATCGTGAAATAATGATCTAAATAAATGAAATTATTAATTATGCTGTTGATATGATGTACTCTAATATCAACGAAGAAATCCAATAATATATGCATTTGGATTACATAAATCCATTAGACAAATATAATGAGAGAAAATTTAAATAAATTTATAGGTTAGTAATTAAATAGTAATTAAATGTTTACATAAATGTTTTATAATTATTAGACTTGGAAAGATACTTTATAAATTAAACCTTTATTGGAAAATATAGCAACAAAAATCCAAGTACATATGAATAAAGTACAATTAGAATATTGACATATTTAATTTAAACAAATATATATATATATATATATATATATATATATATATATATATATATATATATATATATATATCTTTATAATAGGTACAAATATTTATTTGCAGCACATTTACACAACTTTGACAGTTAAAATGCTAATGTGCATATTCAGTGAAAAAATAGTCCATGGCCAAGTTATTACGGCGTATTGCTAAATACAGGACTAAAGTAATACGAACTGTGACTATAAATATCGAATATTTAGTCCGTACTAACGTAGGATTACTTAAATCGCCTTAGATTCAGGACTATCTTCTTTACTATGAATAGGGCTTTAACATCACATAAATGATTAAAATGTTGAACAGGCAACGATTTTTTGGTAAATTTATTAGCATCTGGGTAACAACACGAATATTCAGAATGGGTGAGGTTTTATGACAGGGTTTGATTTTAGTTTCAATCAATTTTAATGCCCAGTCAACCTGCGCTTCACCAATCAAGATTGTTCTGGTGTTACAAGGATCAATAGGCAATTTCAAACGATGATCACAGTGTTTGGTGATGTAGGAAATTTGCGAATCAATAGCTAACAGATAGTATTCACATGTAATTTGACCGTATGCGGCAAAAACTTTGTTGTGATTACTAATATTTAGTGCAAGCAGCAATTTTTGTCAATAAGAGTATAAGAATATTTTTAACAAAGTTTTTTTCACCATATAGCTATTAAAATAAAAGTGTGCTTCTTAGCACTGCCCGATAAATAATTTGGACCTTAATATACCTATTTGCCCATCAACAACACTATTTTATTAAATACAAAACAACCCATATAATATAAAGAAAATCTATGCACAGTTCTTCTGTAATAAATGTAATTACTTAATTTGATTTTTCACGTTTTTTATTTTTGCATTGCTGCTTCTGGTAATATTAGTTTATGTTTAAAGATGGTTCTCATGTATCATAAATTTCAACATTTTAAGTTTGATAATGAATTAGTTTACATGCAGTTTTGAAACCGTTTTCAAAACGTTTTTAGTTTTGAAAATGCCAAAACGGTTTTGAGTTATCTCAAACCTAAACTAAAATTCAGTTTTGATATTGCGCATGCGTACGTAGCACGTAGCATAATGTTTCTGTATTGTTGCGAGTATTACTAACCTGCAAATAAACTGACAGTTGTGTAGTTTTTGTGCGTAGTGGAACGAAGTAAAAAAATTGGAATAATGGCAAATCGAAATATTTGGAGTGAAGAGGATCTGTCATTTACATCACCACATGCGCATGATCCGAAACTGTTTTCAAACCAATCTGAAGACTTGTTTTGAAAATTTCATGTAAACATTTTCAGGTAATTTTGACTGAAAACTGAAACCATTTTCAAATCTGCATGTAAACTTAGTAAATATAAATTTACATAGAAAATTTTAACTGACGTATACTCTGAGGGCGTATTTGATATATATTTTTTTTAATAAGTATAACACAAAACTTAATACAACACTAATTTTGTTCAGATTTTTAAAAAAACGTTTATTTTAGAATAAAACAGAACACTGACACATTTTATGAAAGTGTGACAATATTATTTACAAATACATATTTTGGGATCCTTAAGAACCCCACCAAAGGTGAACAGGGTTAAAAATAAGGCAACGACGAGTCTGTATTTATTTCTTTAATTATTGTAAATATTTAAGTATTTGATTTGAAAATATAAAAGTCTCCTATACCACTAAAATGACCTTATAGCAGGTTCAATTTTGTCTTATTAATTAACCAATTTCGTATCTGTTCTAGTTTCAGAGATGACAATAAATGAAAACGTTATCTAAGAAATTCTATATATTATGTCAAAATTATTCATTGTTCTTGAAAAGTCCGTCTCGACTGTATATTATTGTATTATGTTGTTTCTTGTAATTGTGATACTCTGTGTCATTCGTATTGAGGTTAGGCCTTTGTTCAGTACCTCAACGCTTTGTTCTTTTGTAGCTCAGCTTACAGATTTTCCTCCCGGCATCGGCAGCTTGGGGAATTCCTTTCGCTATCTGATTATTCCACCTTAGGTGGCGTCTGGATAATTATGGTTTATCGTTTTTTATTTATTCGTTTTTGTAAAGTCATCTACACTTGTGCTTTTCTTGTTTGTTTTGGTCCATCTGCTACTAGAACTAGAACTAGAAAACTTTACTAAAGTAAGCAGTTTATAGGTGATAGTTATTATTTTGTAAACCTATCATGCTTTTACTCTAGGTCCAATCTAACAAAACAATATTTTGTACGGTAGTACTCATTTTATAACTTTCAAATTGTCAAATAACCTTCAAAATGTAAACATAATTTTTTTTCAGTTTTCATTACATATTATCTTTTAATATAATAAGGTTTTTGTACTAAGTGATGACGTGCATGATGGCTGCTTGTCCGATTTGAGTATTTTGGGGGATTGGTGCACATTCAATGCACTGGCATTACCAATGCTACTTCGAAGCGCTCACCATGTTTCCTACACTACCGGCCATGAACTAGATTTATGTATTATTAGTTTGTAACAATAAATTGTGCCAAAATAGTTTATTTATGATTTATTTTGTATTTGTATATTGCGTAAAATAACCACTTATTTATTAGTTTGCAATTGATTTATTTTAATAAATGATATTCCCTTGGGATCTTGTATAATGTATTTCATCCTTTTACGGGCGTATTTTTTTAAATTTAAATTATGTAAAATAATATCGAATGTATCCGACCAATGGCTTATGGCTTGCAATATTTGTTCCTCATCTAACTCATACTAAATTTGAGGTATTTTTTGTCTCTACATGATATGTAGTAACTACGCATTCTTAGTTATTAAATATAATTATTTAAAAAACAATGCTTATCACAATAATAGTACAAAGAATAAATTTAAAATATGTTTACTAGAAAATTATTGGTTCTGATCCTGATGAAACTGTATCCTATCAAATTTACTTACAATTTTTAATTTCAGTTATTTGTATCATAGACGCGTTGGACAATCTTCACTATATCTCACTCATAAATTCTGTAATTGATGATCCAATTTCTTGTCAATTTTCATGCTCCTATTAAAACTCGTTCCCAACCTACCTTCTACTTATCAACTCCTAGAACTAATTTATTATATTCATCTCCTTTATATGGAATGTGTACCTTATATCGTCTCCGTTAAGGCAAAAGTCACTAAGTCCAAAGTTTCATTTTTTTTTGTTTTTAATGCATTAAATAATCTGTTTCTCTTTATACCTAAAAACTCAGTAAGTCCAGCGTCATATAGAAGGCAAATTATGGATGACAGTATTATTCACTAAGTCACTTCTGAGGTTTTATCTGTCAGGCAAAAGTCATTATATGGGATTAGTGATTTATTTGATAAACTAAGTAAAGCGGATATTGGATTTAATGATTTTGTTGAATTTTTGTTTTCACGGGTTTTTCAATAAAATTTATATTAATGGCATATTTTTATTATTTTATCGAACTAGATCCACATTTACTAACAAACTAAAATAACTAAGTCCATTTATTTTAAATATTCTGGAAATCACAAAAGTTTTAAAAAATAATTATAGTGCATTTTCATTTCAACCCCAATCTAGCAATATGATAGAACAAAAACAGAGTACCGGATTTTACACAGCTGTCGTAACTATTAAACTGTTTTTCTCAACAATTTACATTTTGGATTTAATGATTTCTACCTTAACGGCGACGATATTATACTTATTTTCTTTCTGTTGATGTATTTCATTTATCTTTCAGAAAATTTCTATATGACGTTAATCATCTTGTTACAAATAATGAATGAATAATTTATATTTGCTTCACTTCACTTTTTATTATTGCTCAATTGATTTTTCTTAAATTTTCTAATTTTTTTAATATATCCTTCTTTAAGACATATTTTTTTTTTAAATTTCTTCAAGTATTTTTTTTGTTATTGGTATATAAATTAATTTTATTGTACTTTTGTATATTCTTTAACAAATGTGTATCTCTTCTTAAATTAATTTTTATCCTGTCGTATAATTAAGCTTTGCCTTTTGGATAGTGTACTTTAAAATAAAAATAAATAAATAAAACAAAGCATCCTCGTTTGAATAAAGGCTTTCTGAATTTGTCGCAGATTCTATGGTCTTTTGTTTTTGACCAAACTTAGACAATTTGATTGTTATAAATTAATTTATATCTAAGTATTTTATGAATTGTGATTAGAAAGGTAAAAGAGGTAAAAAGAGTATTAAATATATATATATATATATATATATATATATATATATATATATATATATATATATATACATATATATATATTGTAGGTAAACTAGCTTGTCGTTTATTTCTTATATCATTACCTTCATCATTTTCAGTAATTTTAACTACTTTAAAACACTTTTACACTAGCAAACACATATACACATACCATCAACCCTAAACACTTCAAACTTTCGAATATGCCCTCTTTCATCTATATACTTACTCTCTTTTCAATTACCATTCGTAACCGAGGATGAAACTAGGTTGCGATGGTAATCGCAAAAAAAAGTTTCATACTAGATACTTTTTCAAACTTTTTTTAAAAACGATCCAGCACTAGTTTTATCCAAGTTTCGTAATAGACCTACGCACATTGCAGCAATATTAATAAAGGTGTAAACATTAAAATATTTTATTTGGAAAGATGTAGAATAGCTTTGAAGAAAATACATAAATACTCTTCCTTTTTATTTTTTACATATGAATCAAAAACTTTGTCAAACAATGGGAAAATAGTTGGCAAAACTATTTCTATGTATCCTCTGATTGGTTAATAAGATGCGACGTTAACTTGAATAAAAGCTAATATGCTTTCTAGCCAAAAACCTATAGAATAAACTGGTTGTATAAAATTTTTGTTACATTTATTTATTAAATACAGAAGAAAGATTTTTGTGAAAAACTCATGCACTTCACGTTCAAACAACATATATGTAGAGCAATATAAAAACAAAATCTGTTAAGATGATGTATATTTAATGTAGTGTCCTAGTTTGTTTAACAGTATATAATCTGAATAGCAGTAGCAGTACAAGAGCAATAGATAAAGTTCCAGTGGTCTACAAGCTCTTCGAATCTTGATGGCTAGGATTACTTTGAGATAGCTTAGTTGTGGGTTTATGTGAGGCGATCCAGCGATCCGACGATCCCGGCTTATAACCGAACTGAACAGCTGGGATGAAGTGGCGGCAATACTGACACCGCCCAGGACCAGGTTACCTGCTTGCTCTTGCTGCTTCTGAGCTGCAACAATGTACACTCACAACTAAAATCACTATATTTCGGTCATGCCATAACAGTTTTATGCTTTTCATCCATACTTACGCTCACCACCATACCGAAATTTACTTTACACATTAAATTTACTACCAGAAATTCAATCAATGTATTACAGCCAGTTTTACTAGTAATAACTAAAGTTTTTATTTTCCCAAATCGGAAAAAGTTATAACATTTATTAAATTTTTAAAATTATTCTTTACTACTACATACATTTCATAAAAATAATGAATGTTGACAGTAGTTTTAGTTTTAGTGAATTGCTAAGCATTTTTCTTATCTTTAACAGTGGAAAAAATTAAAACGACTGAAATATATAGGAATACCTGTAGTTGGTTCTAGTATATATTCCAATAATGAATGGATTTTTTAAACCTCTTAATAACTAAGAAAAAAGTTTTAAAGTGTGCCAAAACCGAATATTAATTAAATGGGAAAAAATCAAAAGCAATTAGGCACGGTCAAATATTAAAATTAAGCGGAATCATTGCCAGTATTTTTTTTATTTATTTGGGACCACTTTAGGTGGCGGCCCAGTTAAAATTCGACTTGCCCCCTTTTAAGGTCCACCATAATACATATACTATAAATAGTTTATATTAATTCACATATTATACTTTTAAATCTTTTTTTTAATTTTTAAATTTGAATGTATGATTTATTTTTATGAATAAAAGTCTATATTTCAAGGTATATTATTGATATTGTTATAAAATATAAGGAACTATATGAAAATGAAATATAGTCTTGAAGAACTACTTGATTTTTTCAACTATTTGAAAAATAACTACTTGATTTTTCAAGTACTTGATATTGTAACTATTTGACTTATTTTGACTTTCAGCTACTAAGTATTACTTGACTTGAGTCAAGTAACTTGAATACCAAGTCAAGCCGTGAAACCCTAACTATGTCAAAAAAGTACCGGAAATTGGTCAATAAAACACAAAATATGCATTATTCATCCAAATTTATTTTATCGCCTTCAAAGTAGGCCCCTGCCGAAATAATACACTTATGCCAACAAATAATCCAATCATCAAAACATTTTTTAAACGCGTTTTTACGAATCGACTTCAATACTCGCCGCGAATTCTCTTTTATGTCTTCTATCAACTGAAAACGGGTGCATCAAAGTGGTAATCTGAGGTTTTGAGGAGGAAAGAGTCGGCCGGAACCATATCAGGGAAATACGGTGGTTGTTCGATAAGATTTGTTGAGTTTTTGGCCAGAAATTCGTTCACAATGATAGCCTTGTGAGATGGTGCGTTATCGTGATGCAAAATCCATGAGTTTTCTTTCCACAGATCAGGTCTTTTTCGACAAATTTACTCTCTCAAACGCCTCATAACGCACAGATAATACTCTTTAGTTACTGTCTCACCTTCTGGTAAGAATTCCGAGTACAAAACACCGCGATAATCGAAAAAAGTATTTTTCGATTTCGGTTCAGTTGGAAGGCGCCATTTCGAAACTTGTTGACTGGTTTGCATGTCAAACTCAGACAAAAAGAATTTCGATACTCGTTTAAGTGGGCTTTCTTAATATACATTTCTCGGTATTTTCTTGACAGAATGTATTATTTTATTTCATGTGGCATCAAAGAATTTTATTTAACTAATTAATAGGACTTTCAATGTGCTATTTCGCATTTCATCGTATGTATATACTAACGATATTGTTTGTTTAACGGAGACAATCGTAAATTCACCAGTCAGTGATAGTGAATTATTTGCTTCTCATTAACATGTTCGAGATCATGATAAATCTAGTAATTTATCTTTGAAAAAATTAATTAATTGCGAAGGAAATTTCAATGCAACGCCGATTTAAAAAAAAAATATTTTATATCAATTTTAGTTGAAAATAGAAGAAAACTAAAATAATGTTTAATTATACAATTTTTATAAATAAATTCTTAAATTGAAAATTTATTACTGGTATTGTGACGTCATAGGACGAGCAATCGACAACTTCATGTGCATCATTGCATTTTTATCCTATTGGTTAATAAATTGCCACGATTTTAATGAAGGCTGTACAATATGGACACGTAAATACAAAATTATATTGACACTTTCCAAATATTTTACTTGATGTGGATGTGAATACAACACGCTTTGATTTAATCAAATGGAAAATAAACAAAATCACGTGGTCAATGTTGAAAGGGTTTGTCGTTAGTTACGTTTAACTTTGCGCGGGTCTCTCTTAATGCAATATTTACTATGCTTTGTCATTCTATCTCATTGCACAAGTATGCTTATGACGTCACTATCGTTTTCCAAAACTATTTTTGTTTCTTGTTATATTACTTATTTTGCTGGAAAAATAAGAAAGTAAGGGTTTGATATTTTTTCATCAGAATTAACAATTGCAACTGATTTGTTGTTTGCCGCATCATACAACTGACAGATTTCATTGGCGTGCAGTGAAATTTTAAAATGTGATGAACATAAATGTACTCAGGATATTTAGAGTAGAATCAATTTATTTACGAAAATATGCTTTCGAAATAAATTTGTCATTCTAACGTAACGATTTTAATAAACAACAGTTTAATTTTAAAAGATAAAAATAAGCTGTATGTCAAAAAATTCAAAATACGTAGCGCCGCTGACTTTTCCAAATCTCGGGTTTAACATCGAAGACTAATTTTAGAATAGAATTGTAAACTAACAGAAAACAGAAAAAGTTAAACTTTTTTAGTTTTAACAGATAGTTAAAAACAACTGAATGGTTTATTTTTTGTCATAATTCATGGACGTTTAGACTAACAAGCCTATTCTGTAAAATATTCGCTTAACGAATCGTTATCATATCGAAATCGTTATTATGAAAATGGTTATATCTACTTACGATAATCGTTATCTTTGTATCCGTATTCTTTAACTCATTTTTAAAAAAAATAACCTTGGGATCAAGTTAAGAACTTTATTTCTTAAAGTCTAATTTAATTTTAAATCAAATATCTAAAATAATTCAATATCACCCACAAAACTTCTAGGTTAGGTTAGTTCTGGTGGGAGTCTGCTGTCAACCTGTAAGCTGTTAGACTCTTCTTCTTGTTGTGGGCTATGCTAGAGCTACTATTGCCATCTGTAGACAAATTGGGACGTTTGCGATAGGCGCTAGGAATAAAAACTTATTAAATTATTTTAATATTACCTTGTAAAAAACTATAATGTGACGGGTTTTTGAGATCACTATTTAACATAATAGCAATTTTATTTTGACATGAATAAAAATACTGACAACTCACATTTGTCAAAAACAATTGTTTCATTGTTATTACCAATGGATCAAATGATTATGAAAATACCTAAACGACTCCTTAATTTATGGGGGGGGGGGTTAAAAAAAATTGAGATTTCGAAAAAAAGTTATTAAGAAATATTGTTGCTCTCGACGAGTTCTATCACTGGTTAAATTTAATGTACTTATTTCTGTTACACCCTGTATAGGAATTAAAATGTTACTTCTTTATTTTGGTGTTTAAATATTAGACACAAACCGAATTTGAAATTTTATATATACTGCTCATTTGTAGTGCTAGCCAGAAAATTACAAATAAATGCATTTTAACTATAAAAATAATACCATTGAAATATTTGCAGCTTCTTGTTAAAAACTTTCTATTCATAAACTAAACACAATAAATAGTAAAAAGTAAATACGAAACCTCTTTTTATAACATAATTAAAATAAATTATTATCTATCAAACATTATGCATTTATTTGTGATTTTTTGACAATTTCATGGCTATCACTACTAATGAGCGATATTTATAAAATTTCAAATTGGATTTATATGTAGAAGTTTATTATTTACAACCTTTATTAGAAACATTTTTGTCTAAAATATATAAGTAATAAAAGTAATAATATTGTATTCCCCATATAACAGATTTCAAATAGACACCCGGTAGATATCATTGTTCGCTGTATAATCAGAATTTCATTTTTGAGATGAACAAAACGTATTTGTAATTTTAATATTTCTACGTGTAACATGGTAGCCGGAAGGCAGATTTGAACCGAGGAAACTCATGTTCAAACACAGCAACATGCAATGTACCAGCGCTTCAACACGCTAAATCAATTCACTTGTTTCTAACAAAATATACTCGATAAAATAGCGCGTAATAAAATTAGTTCTGTAGTAAAATAGCTACAAGCTATTGCCGTGGATTTCCAATACTTTTCATAATATAATCAGACTAGCCATGTTATATTTTAATTTTTAATTATGAAGTACTAAAAAAGAAGTATAGCCAAGGTGGATTTTATGCAGGTTCTAGAGCAAATCCGTGTTATATGAAGACCGTGTAATATAGAGGGTTACAAACTTGTTATTTATTTATAACAAAATCCTTCAGTGTGACAGAATACTCGTTTCAAGCACATCTTCACTAAAGTGATAGAATTATTTATTAATGTATACCACAGCAGACAGGTCCCAGCAGACTCATAATTTATGTGTTGTAAGGCTCGTATTTATTTTAGGCAAAGAAAAACTAAAAAACATAAGCAACAAGCGTACTACTTATAATTATTTTCTTCATTAACAAGATAAAGTTAGGAGACAATAATGATGACGCTGAAAATTCGTCAACAAAATGAACAAGCGTCTATCAATCACGTTAGTTCACTTTTTACTTTATACTGAATGTTATTTCACACAAAAATCTTCAAAAAAAGATAAGATTACTTTTACCAATACATGTTATTGATGCCGCGAGATGAGAAGAGACAAAAAAATTGTATAGCTTCCTTGTCCTAAATTCTCGTCTTATCTTGATATCAACTCAAATACCAGCTTTTCTTATAAATAAATGTATCATAACGGCTTTTGGTATTGACGTTACATCTGTGTTAAACTCAACAACCGTATTCAGGCATTGCCCGAAAACAATGCTCAGAACCAGAGATGGGCGTTTTCGCGTAATCTATGATAGTTTACTTGCATACGTAAACAATTCGTAAACAACGTAAAAAATTATGTCAAATTTAGACAATGCGTAAAGAATGTAAATTTTGTAATTTCACATGCGCAGTGGAGGTTCAACGAAATGAATATAATTTCATACCTATTTTGACTGTCAGTGTCATTGATAATAAATAAACAAAAATAGGAGGAAGAAAAGAAAACAAGAATTTTAACAAAATAAATTATACTCTAGAGTAGATAAATAGTGATAGGATAAACTTTCAAAGTTTGCCTGCGGCTCATATTATATTCCAAATTGTAAAACAATTACTCGTACGTTTTATGTATTATTTGTTGGACCTTACCGGTTGTATTAAACTATCTGTATACTTAATTGGATTCACTATTTTATTTAATGTGATTTTTTAAAATGTCGGTGATTAAACTCACTTCCACTCTGATGGAGGGTAAATGCGTAACACGTCCGTAACTTCATACTAAAACGTGCAATTTTTACAGAAAATAAATATCTTTATTCTTTATTTTACAGAATAAACAATATTTGATTCATTGAGGTAACAAGGATAATAAAATAAAAACACTGTTAAATTCTGTGTACCTAATTAATATCCGTTGAAGTGTTTAAATTCGAGTTTAGAATTTTTCAAATGTTCAAAACTAGTTTTGAGCAATTCTTTCGGACTGTCTGAAACCGGTCCACATAACACACTTAGCCACAAACCCATATTTTTCTTGAATTTTATAATCTACACCTAAACTTTTATTTATCAAGACGAGTAATGTCACACGACAAATTCTAAAAATAAAAATTTATATTTCGCTTTTTAAAAATTTTAAATCGCCTTTTCACATATAATCTTACTTCCATTAGTTCTTTAAGAAAATAAAATATATAAGATTATTTCATAAGCCGATTAAATTCCGATTGGTGTAGTTATATCCACACCAGATTAATCGTTTATAGTAAACTAACATGACAAGTTCAAATTAAAAATTCATATTACTTATACGGGTTGGAAGTTGGACGACACTAATCTCGCAAACTTCGTATTAGACTGGTGCAGGATTAATGAATTTTTCATTCCAGTGAAACTTACAGTAAATACGGATAGTTATCCTTTTCATTTAATTTAGACCATCTTATAACATCAGCTAGTAAAATGTATGGATTGTTAGGCACTGTAAACAATTCACAAATATTGTTGCTTTGAGATCGTTATAATTTACGTTTATACAATCCAAGTTAGATTACGCAATAATCATATGGTTTTCCATTTTTGAAATTCATATATAGAAACTCAAAAGGCTAAAGTACCTTTGGCTTAACCATTTCCATAACTTCCCAGACCAATAAAGACGTACTGTTACATTACTTCAGACATTTAATATTGATTCCATTAGAAAAATCTCTATAAATTACTTAATCCGTATTATACATAAGAAAATTGACTGCCCGGAGTTATTAGCCAAACTTAACTTTCGCACACCTAGATTTTCTTCGCGATATAACTGCTCATAACTCTTACGTGCTTTATAAATCACCTATTTAAGTAATGTGTAATTTTTACAATAATGTTTCTTCTGAAATTGATATATTCTGTATGTAATATTTTCTATTTTTACTTGTTTTGTGTTTTATACCTGTTGAAGTAATAAATTATTATTATTAAAAATAAAACTGAAATAAGCTTTTATTAAAATGTACTAAAATATACCCTGGACGTAGAACAAAACAAGACCCATAACAAATATATCATACACACAGACTCCGCCAGAACTCTAAGAACACTACAAGAACTGTACCCCAAAAACACAATAATAGCACAAATCCGTGAACTACTCCAGAAATTATATATAGAAAAGAAAATAGACATCACACTAATTTGGATTCTTTCACATATGGGAATAAAAGGAAACGAGGAAGCCAACTTCGAAGGATGACCTAAAAGACATTATTAAAAACAAAATAGTAGAACAAAAAGAAAAATGGATAAACACAACAAACAATAAATTAAGAGAAAAAAAAACTGACTTAAAATGCTGGAGCACAGGAGAAACAAGAAAAGAAAAAAATACCCTAACAAGACTAAGAATCGGACATACTCGAATGACCCATGAACACCTATTTGAAAAAAAACCACCACCCAAATGCGACACATGTGATACTACACTAACCGTGAAAAACGTATTACTACACTGCACCAAATTCAACCAGCATAGAGCAGCCAACAACTATACCACTATACAATTGTAAATAACACTATGTAACTAACAACACAAACTACACTATGTAACATACCACCACTAACCACACTATGACCATGTAGTTAAAGTGTTAAATAAATAAAAAATGTACTAAAAAGGATATTAGGTACATATTAATATGTATTGTATTTCCATGAGAACTACATAGGTACAGACGTGTGCAAAACAGGGATGAAAAATGTAACGTAACGATACCCGATAACGGTATAATAACGTTACAATTACAAAATAACATTATGTAACCGTAACATAACAAATAACGATTCACGATAACGTTATCCAAGTTTTTTGCCCTTTGAAAGTATAATTTCCTAATAATTTATTCGTGTTTTATAATAAATAGATGTCACTAGTAGTCAAATTCAAATGTTGAACACTACTTTATTTTTAGAATAAGATAAGTGCGAAATTTATTTATTATTCCATTTAAAAAATGATATTGCAACCGGTAAAACCAAAAGTAAAATTCAGAATCTTTTTCCACAGAAAAAGTGGCATTTTGATTCGTTCCAAACATTGTAAATGAAACTGTAGGTTAAATAATAATACAGGAAATAGTCATTTGTCCCAATTTTTTCAATCATCCTACATCCTATAAATAAAAACTTGTAAATTGAAAATAATGATATAATCACTTAAAAATCTCCCTTGTCAAGCTTTTACAATTTCCTACTTACTTCAATTATCTTTAAAGGAATAACCAGTTTCTCAGTAATAAATCACAGAACTTTGTTTAATTAAATTAAAATGTTTTCGCCTGAAAATTCTTTACATTTCTTACCTGCGTAAAGACTAATTATAGAACAAGAAAAGAATAAGGATATTGAAATAGTTTTCTGAAATAATCTAGGACACTGATATACTATTTTATATGGCTAGTTATGTAGATCCAAATAAATGGACTCGCTTTTTCCGGTTGACAGTTCTGAGCATTACCCAGGGCAGGGTTTACCATAAAGCGGATGTAGCGGATACTTCGGATCTCTAAATTTTGAATACCTGATTATAAAGGACATATGCTACTATTTTTGCTTGTACTGTTTAAATATTTTTTACGAGTTACGAGACGAAGTTTCCAAAAAGTATTTCAAATGAAAAATTTAATGAGGTGAAATATTTTTGTCTTCTTATAGTTACAACATAAACTTCCATTGCCATCCTTTGCCATTTTAAAATAATAAAAAATAACACGACAGGTAACGTCAAAATATTTCTTCAAACAAAAAAAAAAAAATTCATGGCATATAATACATTAAAATACCATTTTAAAAAATGAATAACTAGGTTATTTTTTTAATAAAAATGCAAATATTTTGCATCTGTAAAGCTAATTTAAAATACTTTCCGAATATATAAAAATATATTCCTATTCAATTCGTTTCCGGTGAACCCGGATATAGAATTCATGATCTTCACACCAAAAAGTGCCATTTAACTTCGCTTATATATTATAATTTTTTCGTATTCCTCAAGTTTACATCCAGAAGAAGAGGTGATTAGATTTTGATTATAATTGGTCAACCGGAAGTACCCTCATTTGAAGATTTTAACAGTTTTTCTTGAAAAAACGCAGTTCATATTCAATAGATATAGAGGTAAAGAATTATAAAGATATTAAATTTCATAAATCAGCCAGGTATGCTAACCATGGAAACTGCTAATATATTCTGATAATTCAAATTGACAGATGTCAGTATCAATGAAAAGTAATTGAATGTGGCAGAGGTCAGGATGTTGGGGAGACACGGAAAGATACGGTAAGGAATGAAAGAATAAGGGATATAAATCTAGTTAATCTAGAAAGATACAAGAGAGACGATTGCATTGGTTTGAACATGTCATGAGGAGAGATGAAGAATATATTAAGAAGAATGAATGGCTTAGTAATAGAAGGTTGAAGAAACAGGAAAAACAACGATAAGATGGAAGGAATGTATTACGGAAGACTTGAGAGAAAAGGAACTGAGTGGAAAAAGAAAATAAAAAATAGCGACCCCTAACAAATGGGAAAAGCTATAGAAGAAAAAGTCAGTGTCAAGTGCAATTTGCATAGTTTGTTTATGAAATAATTTTACTGGAAATTTAGAATGTTTTGCAAGAAAATTTATGTATGGCATTTATACATAATACACAGGTTGGCGGAAGATATTGTGCTGGCCACATCAGATTATGCGTTGTATGTATGTTGTATGTATGTTTAACATTCTTTCTACAATAACTGGAGGCCTTTAAAATTGACCAATCACGTCATAGTTCAAAGTTTTGTAAAAAAGTAAAAATCAATGTGTTCTCTGGAAAAATTTTGATTGTCAAAACTGACGATAAACGTTTTTTGCATAAGCGTACAATTTGTACTCTGTTTTTTTGATATTCTAATTACTTATAATCAGTGTTGATAAACATGTAGTTTTTCATTATGAAAATCTGAAATATGTCGCGACGCCAATGATCTAATATATATCATTTGTCACAGTTTTACCATTTTTTCCAGAGAACACATTGATTTTTATTTATTTTACAAAATTTTGAACTATGACATGATTGGTCGATTTTAAAGGCCTCCAGTTCTTGCAGAAAGCATATTGCCAGATTTACTACCATGGGTTAAGCGTTGTACACTTCCTTACATAACACCCTGTATATTTTAAAAATTTATGCGAAACTATACAAAGCTGCAACCTGCAATATAATTAATTACTGCTTAACACGTTTGACTTAAACAGAGAGCCCATATATTCATTAAATATAAATCCTAATAGTATATTCAGAAATAATTCATACAACACGGTTTGACAAAGCAAACTGAAAACAAAGGAGATGTGACCTAATTTCCTCAGTACACTCCCAAACATAAGTCAGACAAAGAATTCCGCTTCCAGATTTTTTTACTATGTTTTTAATTACACTTGTTTTAGTTTTTACATGAAAATTCATTGAAACGGTTTCGCTGAAAACTATAACTACATTTTTCCTTGCAACAGCTCTGGTATGTATGCAGAACATTGCAAATGTTATACTTTAGTTCGAGCGACTGGGGCTGACATTTGAAGAACAAACTACCTAAAAACAATTAAATGGTGAAACTCTTCAAATATTATTTATTAATAATATTAAAAAAGAAATGCAATTCGTTTAAGCATGATACTATTTTCAAGTATTCTTAAAAACAATTTTCACTGCATTTAATTCTCTGTTTTTCAATCGTTCATTAACCGAAACAAATTAAAATAGGATTTTCTCGTGGGCCATGTGCCTGAGTATCTGGTCGCGAATCTGGGGACCCGGGTTCGATCCCGACCGACGCCAAAAATTACATTACAATTAATGGCACAAAATTGACCCCTGTGGCGCACTCTCCACGCCAGCAATGAGTGGCCGTGAGACGCCTGGTAAGCGTCCACACGGTACAAATATTCCATCATTACCGATATCTGTGTACGAAGCAGATTGGCACACCCAGCAATGGGTAATATGCCGTGATGAAATATTTATTTTATTTATTTATTTGGTATAGGTATGCGATAATTTAAGAAATAAGCATTTACTGAAATGAACGCATACTAAATCAATTTTTACCGTATCTTTATTTAAAGTTTACTCGAGTACCAGTAGCATAAAATTAAAAAAAATTGCTTCCAAAATTTCAAAACTTCTTCTGTACAAAAAAAAAAAAACTGTTTCGCTGAAAAATAATTAGGGAAGACAATATTTGAATGCTCCGTCCTGTACTGGATCAATTCATGTATTATTTTATTAACATAGAATATCATTTTAAAAAGTATTCTTCTTGTGCGGTCTAATGCCAAGAAAAAGGATTGCTGTTTCTGGGAAACCAAAGGCAAAGGATCAAGTAAACGCGGAACAGTTGGAACTTAAAATTAACTCCGGGCTTTACCCGAATGTTAGAACGACACCTCTTCAAGGGTAATACCAATTTATCCAAACTTTTAATCCGGGTCTCATTTTACATGGCAACAACTGTCACACTTTTCAAACAGGTAGAAAAGTATAAATTGTGTACAATATCAAGCACAGTCATATTTAAACGCAAAATAATGTTTATATCAATTTTAAAAATTATACAATTTTATTGACATAAATAAACATGTAACATATTCAATATGAAAATAATAATATCAAAAATATTTATTTAACCGTACAATGTTATAATAGTTTATTGTCAGTGACGATACATTCTATACATATGTTTTCCTATTTTTTTTTTTTGTTATTTTAAATTTTTATTTTAAATACATTTTTTCCCAAAGAAGGGAAATTTTTGACTTGATTATTCGCTTTTTTGTTATTTTGACATGTTTTGTATCGTTTATTTATTACGCGAATTTTAATAACAACGTGATAATATGAATTTAAGAGCTGCAAGCCACACTGTCACAGAACAAAATCGTAAATATAAAAGATGCTCCGAATAATAATTGAATCACCTATTTGAGAAACCACATAAATTTGACAAATTTTTAATGTAAGTGATATCTGAATATCATATATTATTTGTAAACAATAGGTAGGGGCAAGAAACAATATTGTACGATGTATAGTAAAGACAAATTGTGCGCGAGGAAAATCCAACAAGTAGCTGGTAAGTCAATTACCATAACAAAGGCAAAACTTAAATAGCATAATGTGTGATAATGTGTCTATTATCTGATATTATTGTTGAGTATATTGGTTCTTGAAAGCCAATTCTTCACGCTGACATAAAAGTGCTCCTTCTTGTCGCTTAGAGAAAAGAAATAGCATCGAATTTCGCCAATTTGATATTTTGCTAAATTCCTGCAATTAAGTCTAATACCGCGCTTACCACATTGGGGACATTCACAATGAGTACAGTCGGCGACACAAATTTGTCTGTTTTGTTATTTCTTTTCACAAACGAGATTTGTGGTGCTGGTGACTCAACAATTAATGTGATCACTTTGTAAGCGTTTAGGTCAGGGGTTTTATTTTTATAAATATTTCTGTTTCCGAATTATTCAATCTTCAATATGAGGATCGTTCATAAAATTACAGATATGTAAAAATATTTTTTTAATAGAACAAGCATTTGATACTTAAAATAATTTAGCACCTAGCATAATTTAATATTAAATATACAAAATACAGGCTGTCCAGGATGACTAGTCCACATGGGGATCTCGAGAACTATAAGTATATAAAATCAGTTCAAAAGACAAAAGTTGTCCCATTGGGATTCAATTTAAGTCATATATTGTTAATTTGGAAAAATTCATAGATTACTTATTACTAATTAGGGTAAATTTTGTTTTGTTACTTCCTTGTCCAAATATTTTCGGGTACATTTTCAACATAGATTTTTTCGGACCGTATACTGAGAAAAGAATTATTAATAAGAAAGAAATGTGTTGATTTATTTATTATAAAGCTGCTTTGTTCGCAATAAATATCTCTTTTGCAGTACAAATAAATTATAATGTTTACGATAAACGTAGACTTAATTTAGCACACATTTATTTCCCAATGACAAATGTACACTTTTAGGAAATAAAAGGTAGACAAACAAATGTTTCTTTTTCTATAAATATGATTATATTTTGTGAAAATAAATATATTATTTTTCTTAAAACTGCCATTTTTTCATACGTAATATAACAAGTGATATGATTATCATCGATGATATTCTCGAGTGAAACCGATGATATTCACGAGTCCGAAGGACGAGTTGATATGTGTTGCTTCGGTTTCACGAGCAATATCTTCGATTATTAATCATATCACGAGCTTATATTTAATGAGAGAATATAATGATTTTTTGCAATCTAACCTAATTTTTGATATACATATTCATATTGTATTAAAACATGGTACTTACGAGTTTTATTTAATATTTCGGAGTTTGAATTATTGTTATTATTTATTTTTATACTCAAAATTAACTGCCAATGTCATAAATAAAGAAAACAAATCCCTTAGTAACGACTATAAATACGGTGATAATTTCCTTGTTTTTTATCATCGCTGTGATAGACATGTAGCTAGGGAGATTCTGAATGTTGATTGGCGGAAAACATATCACGTGACTAAGGAATTATATTCTCAAAGAAATAAAGCTTGTTTCAATATGAAAACACATTAATTAATATGAAATATGTTTAAAAAAAAATTGTTTCCGACATAGTTGAATTCCTGTCTGCCGTAAAGGAGTTAAGGAACTCATAACCCGTGACATCAGTTCAAACTTGCAAAATTGAGTGCACACACTTACATACAGTCATTTGCATATAGAGGGACTTGTTTTATAAGTTACAATAATATTTTACGTGTTCCTCACTCATAGATAAATTTATACTGGCGTATGAATAAAAATCAAAAGTTTTTATCTGTATTTGTACTTGTTAGCAAAAATTTAAATTGTTTAATATTTCTTGATATTAAGGTTCAGGGATGACTTAAGCTGCTGTGGTTAGGAATCGATCCAATTACGTACTTTAAAACTTAATGCGATCTTAATTTAACCGACATATAAAAGTAATAGAGCTTCGCGATCCAGGACGGATAACAATAGATTAGCGGTGGAACGATCCGCCAAAAGAGCGGATTACTGAATTCCAAAAATTTGCCTCACAATTGAAGGATCATTGGTTCTTTTTGCTAAAATCGGTTAATTTTAGGTTGAGTCTATGTACATCTAAATTTTATTTTTACAAGTAAAAGATATAAGTTTTTTAATTAATTTTTTTTTCAATTCTTATTTAACTTGAATATAGAGTAGAGATTTGATATAAATACTGTAATATACCACAATATTCTCTTTCCTTTATAGTCAGGACTTCTTGCATGTGAAGTTGGGCTAATTACTATAGAACTATTTATTGTCAAGAATATATATAGGCGGCAATACATGCATTAATCTAATATTACATTTCACTTTCCTTTTGACCTGTTATCGGCGTCCATCTTCCACACGCACACACAGGCTCGTCAGTGTCGGATTGGCCCTTTAGGACGTGTTCTCCTAAGTGATATAAAGTACACATTGTCATTCCAATCACAACAATTATCACACTCGTGCATTATCATCTAATAAGATAGACAGGAGGGGGGGGGCAGGAATAACGTCATCCCCAATTCCTCGACTTGGGCAGGTGCCCCGCATATTTTCCCAAAAAAGTATCTTAGTCACAAATTATTAATTGTAAAGTATCAATATTTCTACAAAAACAACCCTACTCCCGGTGAATTGGTTGTTTTTGAAGGAAACGTGTAGACATTTTGTATAATAAATATATTTTTTCTGTCAATAAAAGAAAATGTTTAATGATTTACCTATTTACAAAAACAACCAATGTCCTACAAAAATTACTAATATATAGGTAATTGTTCACCATTGTTTCATGAATTATTAATTATTATTAACAATAAGGAAGGTAGAAACTTTTTTTTGATTACCGCAGATTCAAAATAATGGACTAAGGTTGTTTTTGGCAGAAGCTCCTCATTTATTAAATCAACCAAGATAATACGTCTCATATTTATTAGTTTTATTGCTTTTGTTTATTTACGTTACTTATTTAGAAAGTACATTATGTGATCCTCCACAAGGAAAAGTGCACAGCAGTTGCATTACAGCTTGACACATAATGGAAATAGGAACACTAAAAGCCATATCAGTTTTTACGACACAATCTACGGCTAAGATAACTTCCTGTGCACCTTGTGACTCCGACGTCTTTCCTCATATATCTAGGCCATCCTGCGAATACAAGCTTAACACGCTCGGTTCATGAGGTTAAGTTCAAACCGCAGGTGCCTCGCCAGGTGGCAAATGGTAAATTGAGCTTTTGGAGTCTAGGTAGGATACAATGGTCCCGTCGAGCTAAACATTGGTATTTGTATTTTTATTATTTATTTTTTTCTTAAAGTATACTTAAAATATTATTGCTGTGTATTAACTAATAGCGTCTTTCATTTATATATTTAGTTTTATACTCAGTGGGGCTAACGACATCATGCTCGACACTAGTTTCTATTACAACACTGTTACGGTCTAAAATTCACTTTAGAACATTTTGCTCCAGAATCTTATTGTCCATCCTTCGTGTATCTTTATATTTTTATAGTGTTTCGTCCAATAAATTCTCTCTGCTGTTTCATTTCTCTGCCTTTTGATTCTAATTATATGTCAAGTGTTTATTTATATAAAATATGTTTCACTTCGAATTAGTAACTTACCTAAATCCGTTTTCTGATTATTTTCGACCTATTGCTATTCTATTTTGTGTTTGTTTCAATAGTTTATTCTTTGGCGACCGACGAGATTATTTGTTTACCTCGCTTGACATATTTTTAGTTATAGAATTGCGCCAGTGGCGTGGGTGATTTGTTTTTATGGTATTTCTTCTTTTTATTTTGTGGTTGTTTTTTGTGCCATTTTCATCTGGCAAAACTTCTTGGTTTTCAGCATCGTGGATTCTGGTACAGGCTCTATTTTGGGGTAGATGAGTTTTTTTTTTACGAGTGTTTTGGCACGTGGTTGATGGTTGGCGTGATTTAGTTTTGACGCGAGTGGAGTACTCGATTGTTGTTTTGGACCAGTTTTGATTTCGCCATTGTTGCGGATTTGTACGACATCAGGGGTGCTCGAATGACTTTCCAGTTTTGTGTATTTTGGTGGGTGCTTAGAAATCGGCAAATCCATCAACAACAATAAAAAAACACTCAATGACCAGACAAATCTACACAATTCACCCCTAATAAAATTCTTGGAAAATCTATAATATATCTACATAGCTTTACACGGATGGCATTAAGATTGTATAATAAAACTACATAACTCCCCACAGATGACATTAAAATTGTTTATATATATATATATATAATATGTTTTAGTTTTAGGTTACTTTAGTTCTGAAGATGCTATTGTATAGCGAAACTATAGTCAACAAAATATAAAAAGTATAAGTGAAACTAAAAACCGTGTAATTTTTAACCCTTCCTTTAAATAATAGTTAAATATACATGTACACAGGATGTTTATCAAAAATCAAAATAAAAATATTTAACTTGGAGAATCAATTGTTTTGCTCGCAGTGATTTCCATGATATCTACACAAAACAGGATTGTATATCCAGCAATGGGTAAAATTCTGTGACGATAATTGAGGTGGATGAGGCTGACCTGTTTCTATTTTACTATACGAGATTCGGGAAGAGTATTTTGATACTGTACTTCCTGCAAAACAAATTTATTTCCATGTTGTCCATTACAATTTGTCGATTTGACAAATAAGCAGTGAAAACAAAGTAAGGGTAGGTTATGCTAACACGACGCAGCAAAACATTGCTAAACAGATCTGTTTGTGTGATGGCCAAACCAAAATCAGCCAACAATATCATAAAAATACACTATGGGGATTTTTTGTTACTATTATAATAAGCTGATGCGGATAACTATACACATTAAAACACTGGGATTATAAACTTTCTGGTAGGATAAAATAGCTTTAATTATTCTATTATATGCATAATAGTCGTTCCATATAATAATATTCTCTTGATCAAAAATTCTCACCGGCTACAAATATCTTCAATATACTGTCCTTCCATCTTATCTTTGGTCTTCCTCTGTTTCTTCAACCTTCTATTACTAAGCTATTCACTCTTCTTCCAATATGTTCTTCATTTTTCATCATGACATGTTCAAACCAATGTAATTGTCTCTCTTGTATCTTTCTAGAAACTTGTAACACTCGAGTTATTCTCTTACCGTATCTTTCCGTGACTTCCCCAACATCTACTCCAGCATCCTCATCTCTGCCACATACATTTACTTTTTATTGATACTGACATCTGTCAATTTGAATTATCTGAATATATTAGCAATTTTCATGGTTAGCATAGTTGGCTGATTTATGAAATTTAATATCTTTATAATTCTTTAACTCTATATCTATTGAATATGAAGTATAAAATGCAAAACAAATCGTATAGAGAATAATATATTCTTTAATTTATAATAACGTTAAATGTCAATAAATCATATTTAACTGTTAAATCTTGAAATAAGGCTACTTCCGGTTCACCAATTATAAGCAAAGTCTAATCATTTGTTCTTCTGGATGTAAACTTGAGGAATACGAAAAAATTATAATTTTTGCAATCGTGGTGTTGAAGTTATGCGATCCGAAACTTTCGTCACACACACACACAGACACACAATATTTAGAACAACTTCACCAAGTGTCGCAAATTGTACATTGTACAGTTTTCTATTATTAAAATATATATACTAGATTTATAGGTGACAAATTACTTAATCCTACACCATATTCTAACAATAAGACATCTAATCTACTGAGCAGTAAGCATGAACATATTTCTGGTATGATCTAAATGAATTAGTATTGGGCGTTTATCCCTTGGAATATATTCAAAAAATTAAAATCTTGTAGTAATCTTGTTGCTGTAGATAAAATATCCCTCTCGACAGTAAAGGAGGCGACTCTATTACAAGTGTCATCTTTAAATAATATTAGTTGTAACACAAAAATACGAATTATATATAGTAGAGATGCAAGTTGCATATTCTTATATTTTAACAGCAACTAACTTGACATGACAAATTTGTACTTGTACCTTTGTATTTCCCGACAAATGAGGAAAAATTTATATTAAATTTTTTTCTTTTCTTTTTCATCCTCTTTCTGCAAAAGTTATATAGAAATGTTTTCCTGAAATAATACATTCGCTGAATACAAAATGATACGTAATACACGTGTTATGAATGCTCGTGACTGACATCAAGAAGCGTTTCGATGTCCACAGTTATTTTTAATATTCGTTATGTATGACCTTTAAACGGAAACTTTTTACAACAAGAGTAAATTTTAATTAAAATCGACCATTACATTTTAACAAACATTATTTTAAATAGTACAGTTTTAAGAATATGTACATAAGATATTATAGTATAGAATTAATGAGAAAAAGACACATGGTTCATATATTTTTCCAAACTAATTAATTTCGTATTTTCACTCGCAACTTAATTTTAAATGACAGATAAATAACTGTTTAAAATGATAGTTCCACGGCCTATCTGATTTTCTTATTCTCCATAATTCTAACGTAACATCATATAATATGCAAAATGTATAGCTATCGTTCTTTGTTGCAAGTTGTATGCATTTGAATCTCTCAAAGTTCAAATTTCCCGCCGGCTATTTCGCGTTGATGTTAATACCGTTTACGTACGCCAGAGGCAGTTTAGGACAATGGCAATTAACGGATAGCATAAAGGCATTCTGTGTTCTAGAGTTGTCTGTAGCCCAGATGACCATCGCATGCTAGTCGTCGCCTAGTTTACCGTGTTTGCCGAGCGGCCCATGCCTTCAGCGAGTGCATAAATAACTTTTTTTATAAACTTTTCAAAATTATAGTTTCAGGAACAATATTTCAACTCTGATATCTTTGTAAGTCAAAATTCTGTTTGGAAATAATTATCATTTTCCCTACAACTATCTCTTAGTCTAAATGTCAGCGGCCTAGATATTTAATGTTGACAATTACGCCTAGAAGTTATTGTAGGCCTACGTGTAGGGTTGATAATTGGTTATGGAAACCATATGCACCCTACACCCCTCAGACAATGTTTTTAGCTGTTTTTAGTCAGTCTGGTTAGTACTCTTATACAGAAATCATGTAAAGTCTGTGTTTGTCCCTCATGGCGAAGTCATGTAGTTTGAGTTTTGCGTAACTCGAATATTTCGGCCTGAAGATGCATCGGCATCTTTAGGATTTAGTTATGTTTAGTTTAATTCGTAATAATAAGTTAGTTTAATGTCTAATGTATGTAAATATGTGTAAATATTTTTTTTATAAAATATCAAAGAATATCCGTGTTCATAATAAGTATGAATGTGTGAGTTCCTCCTCAATAAAGTGGTATACGATCGTCCACCACTGCAGTAACGCAGGAAGGTTGGTGCGGGCAGTGCACTAGGCACCAAAACTAATAAGCGCCACGCCGGCGCTTTCAAGACGATAGTCGTATTTGGCACCCAAGCCCCGATGTTAGCCGAACGCGGTCAACCAATAAAACCGATAATGGCGGTAATTTGTGAAAAATATGTCAATTGCGGCTTGAGGCTCACAAACATATATTGAAAAAAAACACAATTATTTAGTATACTATTTCTAAATATTATTATTGAGTTTTATTTTCGCGTCTTTCAATTTATGTATAAGTTACAACTAAATTTACCATAGAATACGTTTTGTAGGTTATGTGGCCCTACGAAAATTTTCTTTTAGCACGGCTGCTTCCCATATGTATTATTTCTGTGTAAACGATAAGCGACCCGATAAGACGGCAACCGTGTATTGAGGGGGATGCATGATCTATTCCACTTACACACACTTTTCTAAATGGATTTCTTTTGTGTACAAACGTATTCTCTACGCTTGATGTTGTCATAGAAATGTTTATATTTTTAAAATTATAACTTATTTTTATTTCAATGTTAGATAAAAAATGGTAGCGAATAAGAAAAAATCTGATAAAACTTAAAAGAAAACGAAAACAAAAATATGGCTTATTTGTTTCACAAGAATCTGATGGTGTGTACGAAAATATAACGGACCTACGAAAGGCGAGACGATATTTTTTCTTTAAGATTAATGAAAATTGTAACCACAGTCACTTTTTTTTCAAATTGTGCCGACGAAAAGTCTAATACGGGTAAAGTTCCATTTCACTTGACTAAATCGATAACATTATTTTGACGTACCTATATTATTAAAATTCAGTGTTCAATGTAACATGCTCATCATTAGAATCTTGAGAACGGTAGGAGATACGAAGTCAAAGTTAGACAAAGTTGCTCTATTAGAAGACCGTTTTAATGTCGTATCGTTATTTAAGAAAAAATACATACATAGGTTACTAGATATAGGCAAAAATGTAAATTTTTCAGTTTTTTTTTTTGTTTTTTCAAATAATTTCCAAATGTAAAATAATACTGGACTTTGCTTTGCATCACTTTAGATCACTTTTTTTTTTTTTCGAATGACGATGCTCACATTTCTTTATCACTGTTGGATTTCGAGTAATGGTGTCAAAGTTTTATTTTTATATGGGTACCATATTTAAGTGTTATACCATTGAAAAGAGATTTTTTAACTTTTCATTGATGTATAAATTGTGTGTGTTAATTCGTTTCAAACAACAAAAATACAATTATTAAATTAGAGGTTACAAATAATTATTGTTGCAATGAAATATGGACATTCTGTACAATCATTTACTTGTTATTTCTTACTAGAACTTTCTAATCAAGAATAGTTTATCTCATTGGCTCTCTGTCTGCCGTTTCAATTTAGCAATAGCATCCAAACATTAGTAAGCAACAGGAGGAGTTAAGTGAATGCAGTAGAGATCAAACTAGCATGACAAACTTAGCTTGTCAAGTAAGTTTGTCAAACCTGAATTGGTGAGAACAATGCCGACACATGATCCACTAAGTTTGAAAGGTTGACAATATAATGCTACTGCCATCAATATTGAACTTAGTAACTAAATACAGGGTGTAACAAAAATAAGTACATTAAATTTAACCAGTGATAGAACTCGTCGAGAGCAACAATATTTCTTTTCTTACCCCCCCCCCCCAAAATTAACGAGCCGTTTGAGCATTTTCATAATAATTTAATCCAGTGGCAATAACAATGAAACAATTGTTTTTGACAAATCTTATTCTCTAATTAAGACGGTAGAATAAATTTATCTAATAGATAGTAAACTGTTACTTTATCTGAACTTGGAACAACCGGGCCTTAATCTTTATGTATCAAAGCAATAAATAATATTTTGCTGCACAGATATTTGAGAAAAACGTTTTCCTATTTTAAATTCTTATGTCATGGTTTCTCGTGTTCACCTGTATATGTATACAGAAGAGAGATTCTTGTGAAAAAAATATTAGCTTTACTAGGATATTTCTAGGCCAAATTTAACTAGGTTTTCCAGTTCATATTCTAGGTCCATATTTGCTTGAGCAATTTGTTTACTGTTTATATTTGAGCATTATATGTTTATAAAATAAATATATAAACAAGTAAACATGTAAACACGTATTATTGAATTTATAATTAATATTAGTAAATATTTTCAATACATTATTTAATAAAATATACACTAAAGCTGTTTTAAAAGCTATTTTGATTTGCAAAATATGAAAGCCATTAATGGAAACGTATTTTATATGTATTAAGTATTTACTATGAAATACGAGGGTCATGCTAGAAACTTAATATTTTTTTGCAAAGAAAATTGATTCTACTGGAATTTTATTATATTTCTTGTTGTCAAAAAAAAAATTTAGGTTCAGATTTCAGGAACCGGATGTTCCAAAAGTGAAACAATGGGAACAAAGGATATCATCAATGAAAATAAAATGATATTCTATTTCCCCTTATTTTATTACATCCTTATGAAACATCGCAAAAAAGAATAATTATTTAATTTGGAACTTCTTATAACAATCTTCTTGTATGTTAATATTACATTTTTCATATTTTTTTTTCTTTTATTTTTTTGCACATAGTGCAACGAGTTCGTTTCTTCGCCGGAATATTTTAATTATTGATGCGATCAAATCTAAAATTATCAGGAACCCTGCTTGCTAACTCCTTGTGTGAGCTAGGTTTTCCCCAACTTCAGCAGGTGACCAGTATTTTCGTAAATAGCATTGCATTACTAAATTTCAAGTAATCCATTTTTTTGCAGTCAGTACTTTGTTGACGACGATACAAAAGCAGATTGACTCACCCATCAATGGGTAATATGCCGTGATGATATATGTTTTTATTACCTTACCTATATTTTTTACATATTTACTTATGCTGGAAACTGTATTAAGTTCTTTTCCATATAATTATTGTTCCATTTAGTCTCCGAAAAATTGTGCTGTTTTCCTATAACCTTGTTGTATCTGTCAGTTAAAAACATTTGAGATCTGAATTTTGTAACCATGTGAATGAGCTGTGTTTAAAACGTAGGCTCCGGGATTAAAATTATAGATAGTTTTAGAAATTTATCCCTAAAATATATAGAAAACGTATTAATGCAAACCTGTAGAAAATTTAATGATCTTTAATTTTTATATAACATAAATCTCGATAAAATAACATTTAAAGGCATTTTTCGAAGAAAAACTATTTTGAGCTTCCAGTAAAGTGCCATTTTCGGTTATCTGATTTACTCCAAAATCTAATGGGATATTTTCATATAAGAGCAAGGTAGAAATACAAGGTTTCAAATTTTTCTGAACGATAGTATTTGAGTTAGAGCGTAAAGAGAATCCACACACACACACACATACATACACACAGACATCATCGTGAAAATGTTAAAAATGGATTATAGGGACCTTAAAACGTGGTCATTTACCAAAATCTCGATATGCGATTTTTAGCACGATCCCTTTACCTCCCTTACCAAGGGTAGCGGGAGGTAAAAATGGTCTACCACTACCCGACCTACCTTATACTTGTATAATTATTTTGTTTTAAATAATAAGAGAGGCTGATAATGATGTTTGAGAACACTGGTGCAAATTTGAGTTATAAAAGTTTGAGTTGGAAAATGGCTTTCCATTCTTCAGTGACATTTCCACATTAATCTACGTCTCATCCAAATTCCGCCTTTACTTTTCATTCACTCCACAATGTTGATCTTAATCAATGAAATAAGGCAACTACAAATGTTTTGTAGAATAGAACGGATAACGGATAACGAACGGGTCACGAAATCAGTACGATGTCTTTGTCATAGTCGTTCTCGTTCATGCCAATGCCAACTTCGTACTCGTAATAATACAATGTACAATACAGACCGTTAGGAGCACAGAATGCCTAATTATTTTACAGAAATAGTATACTAGGAATGGAAAACTCATTTCTGCAGTTAGCCCATTCCACTTTCTCTAATCGTAATTAGTATTCCGGCTTTGTGGCTCGGGATATGGTTAAGTTGACTAGCTCTACTATTAATAAGCGTATAAAAACTTACAACGTGCCGAGGTTAACATTAGTTATGCTTGACTTTTAATGCACCCTCTCTAAAACGACTGCAACTGGAATGGCTGCCTGGCTCCTGCCTCCTGCTAGTTGCTCCTGCTTTGCTAATCTGCATACACAGACGTAAAAAAATTAATAACGTGCAGTATTTAAAACACTGCAAGTACGGTGATTCTTAGTTGAATTTCAAACAGGGGACATATTAGTTAAAATATTATGTGTACTAATGCTCACTATGACTCACTATATAATAATATTAAAATTAATAGGGTATATGATATTAATAAAATTTTACAGTTTTAGTAAAATTAATTCTCACTGAAAAAAATAAGTTGCTCCTAGTAGCGAAAAAGGTACTCTAATATCGTGACAGCTAAAATATTTCCTATGAAAATGAAATATTATTTCTATTAATTTTTAACTGTGTCACAAACAAACATTTCTAATTAATTAGTAAAATTATTTACTAGCGTCACTGAAATAATTTCTGATATAACTGACTAAAAATCGCTATTGCAGTGAATTTTTTTTACTGAAATAAATATCACAAATTCTAATTCAAGTAAACCTTATTCTTAAAATAACAAATGCATTTACTATTCTAATGAATTAAATTCAAATTATTAGGTTTCAATTTATTATAGTAACAGCGAAAATTTTGATTTAGTTCCATGATCCATGAATGTATACTATGGCATAAGAAATAAATATAAATGCATAGTGAATAAAGAATATATTTACAAGTTGCAAACTGCAAAAATCAAATTGCGAATTTCTCCGTGAAACGAACAATATAATAAGCGAGGGGTAAATCACTACGCATATTTTGTACACCTGACTGTGCAATCACACAACTGTAAGTGATTGTTTGATTTTATACAATTTTATATGTGACTGTAAGGACTGTATTGTAAGCTACAATTGAAACAAGTAAATATTAAATTTTATTTATTTTTATTCATAATTCAAATAAAAAACAATAATTATATACCACCCATACTGGATATATACCTATACATATAATAAAATAATAAATTAATTTAAATTTTGTTTAAGTTTTTTATACTTTCTTATATTTAATAAATAAATCACTTGTTTTTAATTTAAATGGCGCATTGCCAATTAAACGTACAGGTCCATAAAATACATACTTTTTGGAAACTGTCTGGATATTATCAATTTTCAACATCTAAATTATTTTTCAAAAAAATTATTGTAAGCTTAGTTTTTTCTATTTTAATAATTCGTCCAATATACCAGGTTTCAAAATAATAAACAGCGAAATATTTTTCCATTTCAAAATTTAAACAATTTCGCTCTGTATCTGTACTCACGAAATTTTTGGTCAATGTTTCACTTCCCAGAGAAATATCAGAGTCACTATCTTTTTAACTAGCAATTTTTTTTCTAAATCTTGCTGTTTTTTAATGTTTTTCTTATTTAAATTATTTTTTGTTGAAGCAGATATATTTGTATTGCTTCTTTTCAATATGTGGATGCGATCAGTACTTTGACCTTTAGTAGATAAAAACCAACATAGTGTGAATTTTTAAAATTATTTTTGTTTTTCAATCAAACAAATATTTTTTTACGAAATGATCGTTTTCCTTTATAATGCCCTCAGGAACATTCTTGGCATAATCTTTTAATTACAAACCTTCAATATTCATTGATAGCTTATTATCTTCTTTCGAGTTTTCACTTCTCTCTTCATTGTGATTCTGCATAAAAAATGATACCTAATTAATAATTTTTAAAATAATTATAACAAATTTTGCTGGGAATCGTGCATTTTATCCCGGGTCTGAACATAACAAATTGACATAATATTTACTTAAATCTTCATCAGATTCAATATCAGAATTAGGTAGAAGTGGATCCAACGAGGTATCCGTGGTTTCCTTAATTGGAGATGAAGATGAGCCTTCTTTTATAGTCACTTTTAACCAGCTATCATCTGATTTAGTAAAATACATGCCCAAGCTTTACACGATATGCCCAATTTAAATCGCCACCAAACTCAAAATAAAAATTAGTATCAATCCTTGTTTCAATGTTCGTAACTTCTTAACATTTAATTTTTTTTTTCAAGAAGACATAATGTTCACATAAGTAAATACATAATTAAAATAAAGAACACAGCTTTATCCAAGCATCTGATACTATGCACTTCACTTTATATTGAATATAATCATAAACACAAATCACCAGTGTTTTAGTATTACTAAAATCAACAAAACGATCTGCGATGAGTCCGGGTGAGACTGACTTGCGATGATTGTATAAGTACGATTGTACTGATTGTAAGTGTGACTACCGAGACTGTAAGTGTGACTGCAGAGATTGTAAGCGTGACTGTAGCGACTGTATACTGACTGTTAGGACTGTATGGTGATTGTAAGATTGTACGGTTGACTGTAAACTGACTGTATGGATTGTACAAAGATTGTAAATGACTGTTATGTGATTGTAGGCGATTTGTACACCGATTGTAAGAGTGACTTACCCCTCGATAATAAGAAATACAATGTTACGTCTAGTTTCACTATGATACAACTTCTGACGATGGCTTCATGGAAGCTGAATCAGAAGTTGTATCCTAGTGAAACTAGACGTAACTTTGTAATTTTTATTAAATAATATATTTATTTATTAAAAAAAATCTACTTCCATCCATTTGAATAGTATAAATCTGATTAAAATAACAGTACTGTAACAAGGTGAGCAATAACAAATAAATAACTTTTTATAATCTTTTCTAAATTATACTTACAGATATAATATTTCAACTTGTTATCTTTGTTAGTCAAAATTCTGTTTAGAAATAGTTATCATCTTTTATTAACTGACTGTTTAGTCTAGCTGTCAGAGTTATTTGTTGACAATTAAGTTTAGAAGTTATTGCACGCCTACGTGCAGGGCTGATGTTTTGATATGGATGCCATATGATACCCTCTTCATCCCCTCAGAGCCTCTCACGAAAGTAACTCTTTGTTTTAGATAGTCTGTCTTAGAAACTCAGCGACGAGACATGTAATTTGAGTTTTATGTTGAGCGCGTACTAGTCGCGAGTACGCAGGGTTACAACAATGTAACAGTTAAGTTTAGTGTAAGTATAAATATTAATCATGTAAATAAAGTTAGTTAGTAAATCCTAATATTGTCATGGTAATCAATAATAATAAAAGTGTTCATCGGCCATCAAAGTGTATGTGTGTTCGTCCCTTCGGTTAATTAAGTCGTGGTCATCGTTGGTCAAAGAAATGCAAGACAGACCACCATCATTAGAGCCTTTGTAACACACCCCTCGTGTTACAGTACTCAGTACCAGTAATAGTAAATTATAAACAATTCTTCAAAGTGTTTTATTACTTCTTCTTCAACATTCATTTCTCTTAAAAATTTCTTATTGTCGAACAACGATAGCCGATAACCGCCACACTTTTTTTTCCATCATTTTTCAGTATTGCATCGAATCGGTTGATATCCCTTCCTTTTGTTTGAAGTATTTTATATCTACAAATTTTCTTTCAAATCGGTGTGGCCGAGATCCTGTCCTACTCATGTTACCTTGTTACCGTGTTCGTAAATTCCTCTGCTGCGAGTATATATTATCACAATAACAAAATCTATATTATTATATAAGATATATTTAATATTACTTTAGAGGTAACTGTTTTTTTTTTCTTCTTTGCAACACAAATGAACATGAACTGTCATAGATTTAGGGTGCAATCTTTACTCTTACAGAAAAATTATTCGCTGTCACAAAATAAAAAATATTAGTAAATGGAATATTAATTTTTCTAAACCAAATAATAGCTATTTGTGTATGAAGAGCGCAAAATAGGACGTCGATTGAGAGGTTGTTCTCTCGAAATCGACAATGTCCGTTTGCGCTCGAAACACACACAAGATTTTTTCTACAGTCGCCATAGTGGGGTCCTCCACCATAACAAAAACTAATAAAATGTACACTTTGTACTTACACTACTACTCAATTAATAAGGACTAATATAAAAAAAAACGTTTTTTATATTTAATTTTAATTTATTGTTATTTCCTTTTCTTCTTAACCTATTGTTTCAATCTAATCTAAACATTTTATACTTTCGTTTTTGTAAATGAATGCCCTATTATTTTCACAATAGAGCAGTTATGTCAGATATATTTGGAAAGGTGGTAAATGTGTCACTACAGTGCCATTAGTTCCTGACTAAACGTTTCCATCAAGAATGTAGACAAGTGACATTTCTGAACATTGTATAGTTAGAAATTTGGACAACGGGCGTTTTTTCTACTTTGTCGCGCTAGAGCGGCAAAGTGACATTTTGCGTTAACAAAAGAGAGCGCAAATGGCTACTTTCTATGTAGACTGTAGAAAAATATATATATTGTAATATAAATATGTTTTGTTAAATTTTTATTCTAAAACAGAATTTAATTCTTAAAATAGTAATAAATATCTATAATTCAATAATGTGGATAATTTTCTTCTATCTTAGAAAATTATTTGTTAGAAATAAGAATTTGTTCTCAAGCAAATCTACATACACTGAGGTTTCTGCTTCAATATCCAAACGTCGGATATCCAAGAATATGGATATTTTAAAATCCGGGTTCTCGGATCCAAGTTTTGTCGGAGCCTGACAGCACTAGTAGAAAGAGTATTTCCTCTGCCGCTCTGTTTACACAGTAATCAGTTGTTGCACGGATTAAGTACACCAACTTCACTACTACTAATCGGTCACGAAACGAATACCTAATGCATTGAGGCACAAGGGCTGTTGTGCTGATGATGATGATGATGATGATGATGACGATGATAAAATAAAACTTTGACATCATAACTCAAAATCCAACAGCGATAAAAAAATTGGAAAATCGCCATTCGGTAAAAATTATTCGCAAAAATAAAAAAAAAACTGCAATTTTTTGGGTCATTTTGTGAAAATATTACCGACATATATTTTTATTTTACATAAAATTATACAGAGTCAGAAAAACAAATTAATAAGCAATTTACTTGCACACCTGCGAGATAAATAGTGAAATGATTTTAAGATTATTTTAATAAATTTCAGTAGCGCGTACTGCGAAATCCTATTATAACAGAAATTTTCATGATTACAAGTCTTTGTTATTACTTTACATAAGAAAGTAAAAATTAATGCAAATGAAATACGGTGAAATGACAGACTGATGAATTGGGATACATAAATGAAAAGTGTGCGTCCATTCAAGGGGTAAATTACTCGATGTAAAAGATGGTTTTCTGCGTGAAAAAATTCCCGCTACGCAGAGCAAGGGTTCGTAATGAAGACTCAATAAACGCTGCACTAATGAAGCGTTTTCAACGTTCTGATTCAAATAAAAATACTCCAAAGAATATAATTATTCAAGGATTATTCTGGCGCTAATAAGGTCTTTGTATCAAAAACTAACTCTTTCAAATTTAATTTGTATTATTATTCAATGTTAGAATGTTTTAACCCGGATTCAAATTTACTTCCGTATTATTGCATTTCTGATCTTCACATTTTACAAAACAGAACTGACGTATCACATCAGAGTAATAAAAAAGATATTCTAATTATATTTCTATTTAGTTGGCTAGTAGTTCTTAACATTAAGGATCAGTATTTTGTATAATAAATGGTCAGTAATTATTAGGCCCAGTTGCATAAAACATTGTTAACTTTAATCACGTTAACTTTGACAAGGCTTATTTTCCAATGCATTTTTGATACGTATCCATGGTTACAATGTGCAGTTAAACACATGATTAGCTAACAACGTTGTTAACTTTGACAAGGCTTAGTTTCCAATGTATTTTTGATACATATCCATGGTTACAAAGTGCAGTTAAACACATGATCAGCTAACAACGTTTTATGCAACTGGCCCTTAATATTTTGCACAGGTTAGGTTAGGATAAGATAGATTAAGTTATGGTTATGTTAGGTTAGTTTACATTAAGTTAAAGTTACATTTATATTATAAGTTATATACCATTCAATATTGACCATTTATTTAATATATTTACCCAATAAAAAGCAGCCGTTTAATTTCAATAATTTTATTCGAGGAGAAAAAATATTCTCAACAATTATAATAGTAAAATTCCGTTTGAAATTTTAATAAATATAAGATTTAAGATCAGTGTACTTGGTGTCCAGTTGTGATTTTGTCAACCATGAATAAAACGAATCCGACGAATGATACGCGAAACCAAATAGCTTGGCTCCCAAATTCAATTTCTTAACGTGTATTTTTAATTTTTAGTAAAATGCATTTAAAAATTAGTTTTTAAAAAATGTAGATCGCGTATCGGTTTTAGGCTTAGGTGTGTAATATGAAGTACTCGTACTACAGAATATTTTGTAATTAGAGTATTATAATATCATTTTAGAAACTCCATATTCTGAAACCAACTAAGAGAAAAGTCTTTCATATTAATATTTATTAAATAACGAATTGTAATATTTTGTGTAAGGGTCTACAGACCGCTTTCTACTCCTAATAACATAATATAGGTACTATTGTCTTTTCCTTACTTATTATTAAATTCCTTGGTCGGTATTACAAACCTACTTTTGTAAACCTCTTTTGTTGAAAAGACGTTTAACCTCATAACAATGTATTGTAATAGAGCTATTATTATAATAGTACGTTCGTAATACGGACCTTACTTTTTAGTTCATTCTGTAGCATGTTGACATTTTGTTATACATCTTGCTGTTTTTACCTATTAATGCTATATCGTGCGCGTAGTATAGTAATTGTAATTTGCCATCTACTTAATACGTTTTTAATTTATTTTTAATTTTCTGGATGGTTTCATCTAGGTACAGATTAAAGATCAGATGACACAAAATGCATCCTTGTTTTATACCCATTGTCATTATAAATTATGGTGAAGAATAACATTTTGGTATATTCTTTTGATGCTTCTTATTGTAGCTTTATCAACTCCTATAGTTAAAGGTATCTAAATTAGTTTCATGTCGATTGTTATTAATATATTCAATAAAATGTTGATTGAATTTACAGCATTATAGCTTACATCTATTGCCAAAGTTGTAAGTAGGAACTTAAATGCTATGAAGTGGGACATTTCATATAGCAATAAATACAAACTTTGACAATGCTAATCATAATAATCTCTTTCTGAAACAAAGTAATATAGTACAATTTCCTAGAATTTCTATACAAACTGCGTAACAAATGAACTAAATGTAGGAGTTAGAGAACTGGAAAGTGTAAACATGTTCACTTCATTTAACTAAATAATCTCGATTTGCATTGTCATTTTACAAACAGTATTTTGGAACTTGCTGTCTTGTATCTCTTTTAGTTCAGACGGATTATTGTTTAACACCATTGTTTACTTTTCATTAGCATCAACTACTGTAACATTTATTTCGTAACCACTTCATTCTGATGGAGATTTGATGCCACAAGCATGTGTATTGCACACCAATTTTAGCCTTAAGTATGTTGTAATGATACTAAGTAATTTTTAATTGAAAAAAAAATATATTAGAAAAGTGAAATTAAAAATTATTTAATAATGTCACACTTTTAACAAAGCTAACTTCATATGCACCAAGCCTGCGCGCATGCTTAGTTGTTGAAATTATAATTTTTAGACATACGAGGTGCTACCGCTTCTAATTATTGTAGTACACCGATTAGCCGCTAGATTTCAACAATAGTACATCTCCCAAACCCTTCCTTTCGTTTTCACAACATTTTGCGTTCTTTTGTCGTATCTGTGTGGTGATATCTGTGTTACTGTTCGTTGTGTTCTGCGATAGCGTTATGAGCGATTTGAAAGCGCAACGCATTTGCATCAAATTTTGTTTCAAACTCAGGAAAACGGCGACCGAAACTCACCAAATGCTTCTCGAAGCATTTGAGAAGCATTTGGTGATGAAGCCATGGGAAAACCCAAGCTTTTCAATGGTTTAAGAGGTTCAAGAATGGAAGGATGACTGTGGAAGACGATAAGCGCTGTGGACGTCCTTCAACTTGAACCAGTGACCAAAACATCCAAATTGTGCGTGAAACAATTCTCCGAGACCGTTGACAATCAATTCATGACATCTGTAATAAAGTTGGAATGTCCTATGTCACAGTCCAAAGAATTTTGGCGGACGAACTTGGAATGCGCAGAATTGCAGCAAAATTTGTTCCCCGTTCGTTGACACATGATCAAAAGCAAAAACGTGTTCTCAACACGTGCCGAAAATGACGAAAACTTCCTTGCGACTTTTTTGTCTTCCCAAAAATGAAAACCAAGCTAAAAGGCAAGAGATTTGAGACTGTTGAGGAGATTCAAACTATATCGCAAAACTGTCTACAAAAAGTGTTTTGAGCTGTGGAAAAAAAGATGGGACAAGTGTATAACTGTAGGTGGGGATTATTTTGAAGGAGATAAATTTGTTGGTTTGAAGTTTTAATAAATACAGGTTTTTTTAAAAAAAAAGTTCGGTAACTTTTGGGTAGCACCTCGTATTACGATTATGGTCACATACCCTATTAACAGTTTGTGCAAAATCGCACATAGACACGCAATAAACGTGTTAATAGTTTCCATGTTAATGTTTTTTAGAATACAAATACATTTTTTTCGTCCATTATAAAAAGTATCTATTAAAGTAGTCGATTTAAAGTTAAAACATGTAACACAGTTCATTAATTGTCACTTTTGCGAATCCCTTTTAACCCATAATCTTCATTAGGAATTACTACTGTAAAATAATAGCATTCATATTTATGAACAATCGTGAGGTTATGTCATTATAAGTGTCAAATACTTCATACTTTTATAATAAATATAAAAAAGTGTATGAAACTCAAATAAAAACAATATTATTTCAATTCGTAGTAATTTAATTTTTCTTTTCATGAGTACTCATATTGCATAAATAACTATTGTATTGCACCCGGTATAGTAAGAATAAAGTTTTAACATTTTACTCTCGAATAACTTCGGAATAAATCTAAAAGTTTTACGATCCTTGTGCTGGTATATTGTTGAAATTATTTTCTGAATAAAAGCTGGTGTGAATTTGACAACATTGACGATATGACGATTTAGAAATCTAGAAAAGAATTTGTCTCATGTTCTTAAACCTGAAACCTTCTTTAGGAAAAAGAGAAGCTACGAATTCTTGGCTGAGTGGAGGGCCAATCAATTTTCTGCTGTAATCATTTAGACGCGGCAACTTAATTTAAAGTGCTCTACAGCCCTTACGATGGTATCTGCATTCCATCGGCATCACGGAATCCTCCATAGGCGTCCGCAAAAAATACACTCTTCAATGAATTAGTAAGACGTCACCCTTTCGCCCTCATTTTTTACTTTGATTACAGACGAATGAAAATGTTTGCGGCTTACAAAAAATACGCTAGAGGCTCATTTGAGAAATTCCGGTGATCATCTACCAAATTACTTGATTATAATTTTACTGCATGGTGCATATTGAAATACTGCGAATGGGGTATGTGACCATATTCGAATTTCAATTTAAATTTTCTCCGGATGAACATAAAATCCTGTAAGTACTTACATCCTACATGATAAATAAGATAATTATTTCTTGCGAATATCCTAATCACCACGTGAATATATAGACTCGTGTTTATAAGGTTCATTAAAAATACACTCTATATTAGTATCTGCATAGTGCATAGGTGATGAATAACTTCCTAGTATCACATTACCATGTGCTATTGGCTGCCTGTTTAAGAATGTCGTAATAATTAAACAACCTTTTGATAATACAGTGTTCCCTATATACGGGGTAATAGCGATTAGAAGTGAACATAGGGATTTAAGATATGGTATTAGTTATATATAATTTCCTGTTCTCCTGTTCATTTTACGGCAAATACTGAAGAGTGCAATGTTGTATAATGTACTGAGTTAAGAGTTGCATTCAACATTGTTTTTAGATTTCTTTGGCGAAATACTGCATCCGGATCACAATAATAGTTACGAAACAATCATCCTTCGCCACACATTCCTGTCTAAGCACACTTCTTTCGCCTCGGCCACACTCATAATCGCATTCATACATGCTCTTCTTCTCTTCCCACTTGGAAACTTTCTCTCTTTAAGCACCCTACCAACTACATTCATTCACTTACACACTGGCCGGCCACAAAAACCATCAACTTCACCAAGATATATACACTTAACAAGCCGTTCATTTACTCCTAAAACAACTACATCATCCGCATACGCTAACGCAGGCACTATACTTTCACCAATATGTATATTCAAAATCAATGTTTACTTAATAAGACATCCAAACATAAATGATTACTATGAAGGAAATACTTGAATTTCAGACATCGACTTTTAAAATAAAGTGTTGTAGAGAAATCCATCTTAGGCTTCGCACTCCTCTACTGGGAAAAAGAATTACAGAGTATTAAAGAGATTACTTTATCAAAAATTGGGGGGAAACGTGATGATACGTGAAATAATAATGTGCTTAGATTTTAAGCTTGTGTGTTCACTGGACTGTTGTGTGTACAATGTGTGTCAATTTTTGGATTAGATAACTGTCAAAATTTTATTTTCCATTAAATCATCTGCTACACACGATAAAATTTGCGAATAATTGTATCCTGAATTTATTAGAATTTGCCAAAAATGTTATAAAGCGCTAAACATTTTAATACATGTTTTTAAAGTTAGGATTCAATTTTATTAAAAATTAAAATGAATACCTATCCGTAAATAAATTAAAATACAAATACATTTGAAATATGGAAGCTTATTTAGGATTAAATTGTCTTCCTTTATTGAAAAATTATACCGTTTTGAGAATTCAAAAGCATTTTAATTTTTCAACAACCACAATTGAAACAGGAAATGGGGGGTGTTATCATTTGCCTATAATTTTCTGTTGTTTAACGACTCAAAAAACTAATTATATTTTTCTCATTAATAAAACTATCCACGTGGATTAAATACTTTGCTTACAAATTATTTCACACAAATTACAAATTTTAAAAATATTAATCGCACACATGCCCGTTTAGAAATTAAAAATAAATCTTAAAATGTATTGTATTTACAATATTTACAGTATTTAAAATATAACTGATGCACAGAACTATAAACTTACTTGCTAGAGCAAAGAATTAAAACAATTAAATCAACCAAATAAACTATTTTTATTCAAATATTAAAACCAAATCAATATTATCAATTTAACTAAATTCACATTATTATATTTCTTTTAATTATAAGGTAAGACATATACATTTTAATAACATTTTTCCTATTCATTTCTTTATAGTATTTAAAGACATTGCCAATATTACAAGTATGTATGTATATGTATAAAATTAATTTCTTTTATCGCAGTACCGCAGTAGGCTAGTTCGTATCGAAGATTTACAGCGGGCTGTGGCCAGTTATTAGCTTGCTTTTAAGGTGAACAAATGTTGTAGTTCGTGTCGTGATTTTTATTAAAAATTTGTTGTAAATATGTAAAAATGTATTCTCTAGTATAATACATCGTGTTTTGAATTTGATTCTCTTTGTAGTGACAAAAATTTCATATAGGAAAAAGGTTATTGTTTTAGGTTATGTTTAAATACAAAGAAATATATGACTGAGGTATATAAAACATTCATTATACAGTTCAGCAAACTTAAAATGTAAATTTTCGTTGTTTAACATATTTTTTATTTGATTTTTACAGTGTTTGGTAGTTAACTACACTTTGGATATCGACAAAATCTTCGGGTGAACCAAACCACAACGGAAGATATAAGGTAGGAAATCACATATTTATTCTTTTTCATAATAAAAATGAACACTGTATTTATGCATTTGATGAGATAAATAGAAAATGTTTCACTTTTTGTACTATAAAAATTATGTTAATATCTCAATTAAAACATTTAACTTCAACGAGGGTACTGAGCAATATTAAATATATGCAAATGAAAAAGCTCTATGCTGTTATAGAAATGATATAAATGCTATAAAATTCCAGTTGTAGTTGAAATGTAAACCAAAGATGATAGATACTATGAGCAGTTTTATGTACAACGAGTAGTGTAATTTTTTTTTGACTCATAAACAAATTGGATAATAATATTAATACTTAAAAGAAGATGCATGATGGTGTAGCAGTCAGATTATTGGGAAAGTTGTTAAATTATACTCTTTTCAGTTACATGTCAAGCGTTCGGAATTTCTTTATTCCTTCATCAGGACAGCTACAATTTAGTAACAATTTCGTATTAACATTTTGAAAAAATGTACATAAGCAATACCTACAGTACTTACTACTAAGTGAGGTTAGATTGTAAACAAGTCAGTCATCCGAACTGTGTTAAATTTAGGTTGATAATGTTGGTACATTTACTGTAGTTAAATATAGAATTAAATAATTAGAACATATTATTCAAAACAGAACTAATCGGTTTAAAAGAAGTCAATGTTATACAAAACACTAATAATAATTTAACTACTTTCCCAATAATCTGACTGCTACACCTGTGAATTTTTCTACTATTTAACTGATCAGTCGTGATCATACTTAATATATATATATATATATATATATATATATATATATATATATATATATATATATATATATATATATATATAGAGAGAGAGAGAGAGAGAGAGAGAGAGAGAATTATAATTAAAAATCTTTTGGTGTATATTCTATACGAGCCTATTTCATTATTTATATTTCGTTTATTGCTAATTTAGTACATCACCCATGTATGTTGTTTAGTATAACTACAATATGAAATTATTTGTGGCTGAATGATAAATAAATATATTCAAATGAAACTCATACTCATACTCAAACATAAACAATTAATAATTACTATTTTAGTGATAGTAAAAATATTAGTACTGTAAACAATATAACAGCGTATATTTAACCAAAATATAATTTAAATTTGAAAATGAATCTAGTCATTTATTTTATAATAACAGTAGCCACCTTACTTTTATTTTGTAAAATAAGATGAATATCTTTGAATTACTATTAAACTATAATTAAATTATTCGGGTGTCCAAATATGTAACGAGGCTGTATACTTAAGTAAAATTACAATTGAATAATTCTTTTAAAAAATCTGCTTTATCATAAATAACAATTAAAATTGACATTACAGAAACAAAATTTGTCGAATCTCAAAAATAAATATTTGTAAAATGAAAATTAAATATTAATTGTTTGTGAATGCAATTTTATTTATAATTTATATTTACATTGAATTCAAAAATATAGCTGCACTATGTAATTTATTTGTATAATCATTGTATTTTTAGTAAACGTAAACATTATTAAACTTTTTAATTTTATTATATATTTTCAAATTTTACATTTAGAAATATATTTGTTTATAGTTTTTATAAGAGAAATAGAAACATAATTTAAACCGGATGTACACCGAAAACCGAAATATAAGAGTTTAATATAGGATTTGAAGTAAGTGCGGATTTTGACTCTCCTATAACTTCTAGAAATAAACTGCAGAAATAAAAAGTTATTCAAAATTAAATTTTACATTAATGAATTTAAATTCGATGCAACATCACATCTGCAGCACGAGATATTTAAGATATAGCTAAAATGTTACAATTTTGTCTAGAATCAGATGGCCATGGAAATCAAACACAATTATCAACAAGAGCAAAATAAATTATTGCTTGTAAGAGCCCAACCCCAAATGTATTCGTACTTTCTGAAAAAAATATATTAACAGCAAGAAGAAATAAATTTTTAGATTACAGTAGTTAGCATTTTTTTATTTTATGTATTAATAAATTGTAATGGATTTAAATATAATGTTGTTACCTAAATTTATCATTTTAACAATAATCTAAGGGTAAATACATGACAACAGACACGTGCTAATTTTTTTAGTTCCAATAGTAAATAATACAATATTTATGTTAGCATTATTTATAAAACTGAAGGTAAAGTAAACTGATAATATATTCAATTAATTACTATATTAAATTTTATTTTTTAGAAAAATTATTTGAAAAGTGATATTTGTTTATTAAAGTACCACCTACAATTATATTAAAAACAAAAATAAATAAAGTTCTGGATGCTATGATTATTACTCCAATTCAACAAATTTTGATATGTTTATTAATAGAGTGTATAAAACTTGAATACATTGTTTATAAAAAAATTCTTAGGTTTAATAATAATTTATTTGCAAATAAACAATTGCCTGCATGTGACAAATGTTTCGGTCTTTAATAATTCGCAAATAATTTTTATTAAAGTAATAAAATTTAAGATGGCAATTAATTGAATATATTGTCAGTTACCTTTACGTTTTATAGATAATACTAACATAAATATTGTATTATTTACTGTTGGAACGAAAAATTTTGGGATCTGTCTTTTGTCATATATTGGTCGTAGATTATTGTTTAAATGACAAATTTAGTTAATAACATTGTATTTAAATCCAGTACACTTTATTAATACATAAAATAAAAAATGTCCAAATGTAGTCTTAACTATTGTAACCTAAAAACTTATTTTTTTATTACTGTTAATATATTTATTTCAAAGGGTACGAATACATTTGGGATTGGGGTAAAAATACAGATTATTAAACTTTTCTTTTCTATAAGAACCTATCCTTTTTGTTAATCAATGTAGTGCACTATAATTCTTTTCAAAAAAAGCTTCTAATTTTCTTTTTTTTTTGTTATTCTACATATTTATTGTAATACTAGTAAATGAACCCCTGTACTATATTATAGCTACAAGTAATTATAAACTGACGAAAACAGCTGGTGTGTTTCCGAGAAATTTTAATTGATATATTCAGGGTTACCAATTTCAAATTTCCAAGTAATTATTTGATATACTTCTATAGATAACATAAATGCAATACAGTGACCTTTCTTTGGTTTATTAAAAAAAATCTTAATTTTGTACGGAACTTTGTTGTTTAAATTATTTTATGATAATAATAATGTTACTCTTGGTTAACTACAACAATTTATAAATAGGATAGTTACCTAGATATTATCATTTTTAGTATTTGAAAAATGCGCGTTAGATTTCTAATGAACATTCACTGCAATAAAATATTAAGGTCACATTAGAATTATTATGAAGCACATGGTTCATAATTTTTACAATTTCATTTTAAATTTGCACAAAGTAGTTTTTTCCGCCACTTAAAAACTTTCAACCAATTTCTCGGAGATTTAAAACTGGCAATGTTGTCCAATTAATTTATGGTGACAACTCTCAGATTTAAAACCTGTCGAATTAAATTTAAGCTGTCTTAAAAACCGTCAAAGCTGTCAAAGCTGAATTCCAAATATCATAAAATAACTGTTTCAAATGATATTGCAAATTTTGTTTTCCACGGCCTATCTGATTTTCTTATTCTGAATAATTTATTTTTGCATTATCTTTATTTACTCGAACATCAGAATCAGAATTCTCTATACAACTCTAAACTCCAGTAATGACTACATGCAGTGTCACGGGACAAATACTATTCTTACCTTCACAACTATACTACTAATAGCGACCAAAACAAAAACATTCGAGAATACATACTCATTTCGCATTCGAAAACTGTGTGCAAAAATTAGCAAAAATGTAGTTTAGTTTTAATTTATGTGTCATATAAGTATCAATTTCATGACAGTTTTCGGAAAAGAAAAAAACTTTTTTCCCATGTTAATCGCGTATGTCCCGGATTTGCGTATTCACCTTGTATACAAACTCACATTAAACATTATTTGTATCGATTTTACTTGTTCAATTTATCTATGTATGATACATTTAAATTTTTAATTTTCCCTATTACTTATCGTAGCAAAATATATTTAATTAAACAATAAAAAATTATATGCAGTGACGGAGTATCGTATCAAGGATATAGGAACATTTTGACCTGATTTTAAAACATTGCAAGCGCGTATGAACTAATTTTTGTAACTCACATATTCCGTTTGCCACTGAGACTGAAAATATGAAAGATTAAAAATGTAGATACTGATATTCCAAGCTAAAAAGAAAAGTCTATGAGTAGGAGTGCATATTGATTCAGTTTCAGATTAGAGAACATTTAAATTTTACTAGCTCGCTCAAAAAAAATATTCTCCAGTGACGGCAGACATGTTTATTATTTTATGAAAATGTGTTTAATGCAAAACTTATGTTGCTGTATATTGTGTTTTAGTTTGCGGGTATTCGTTCAATATGAAAAATATTTTCATTATTATTATTAAACATTTCGGGTTTACTAATTATATTTCAAGGTTTTCTATTTATTGTAATAAATATTCTATTTTACTAATTTTGTTATTTCTCTTTATAACAAGTACGAGGATGAATCAAATATAAACGGGACTAATTTCTTTTAATTCTGGGTTTATTTTAAAAAGTATACAAAAACGTATTATTTTTCTATGTAATCCCCCGCCCTAGAAACCCATTTTTCCCAACAGATTGGGAGCTTTTTAATCCCTTCATCTTAGAAACTAGCGGGACCTTCACATAGCCATTAGAGCACAAACTTCTGCACCGCACGGTCGTCGTTAAATTGATGGCCTCCCATCGCTTCTTTGAGGAGCCCAGAAAGGTTAAAGTCACATAGTGACAAGTCAGGATTGTAGCGTGGATGTTCCAGCGTTCACTAGCTGATTCTGTTCATTTTTTTGCCTCGTAGTGTTTGCTTTGTGGGGCCTGGCGTTGTCCTGAAACAAAATGACATTTTTGACAGTTTTTTTTCCTTTGATAGAACAATTTTGCGGCATCCAGTAAGTTGCAATAATATTGCACATTAAATGTGCGTTGATCATTATGCGTTTATCGGTCTTCATGCCCGTCAGAGAACTCCTTATGCCAAGCAAAGACACGGGTCCTTAAAAATGCTTTGCCTTTAACCGCCGCAAAATTTCGGAGTGACTTACGCCTTCCTTGTCCAAAACCTTGATAATAATCCGTTGCTCCACGTAGACACGCACTTCTTGTGCGCTCATGGTTTTTTTTTAATACTAAAAAGACCTAAGCTAATTGGGGTCATGTCTACCCCCTTCCTAACAGCCCAAGATACCTCCTAATCAACTCCATACGGGTCTATGCCCCCTCTGGAAATTAAAAAAAAAATCAGTCCCGTTTATATTTGGTTCACCTCGTAATAAACACACATGATTGTACGCGTTTTAATTACGGAGATACATATATGCAATAATACTAATAATACAACCAGATGGTCATCAAGTTAACATATCTAAACATTTCTAGCTTTTTGTATTTGAAGTTATACAATATCATTGATCGGCACTAAAAGCGATTTTATGGAGCACATTCCGCGCTTTTATTATAAAAGTGCGCTCGTAATACAGGCCATTGAATAAATAACTTAACCTCTCAGGTTTCGACATGTTTGGAAAGTATCAACGTAATTTGGATTTACGTTCTAATATTGTTACCACCTTCATTAAAATCGCAACAATTTACAGTAACTAACACGATAAAGACGCACATACAGGTGTCAAGTGTTCTTCCTATGATTTCACAGCAATATAACGTACTTAAGGCTAAATTTTATTTATAATAACAATTTTTTACATCGGAGGTGCATTGGATCGCCAATTTTGCTCCAAGTTTCTACAGAGGGGAAAAGAAAATTAAGTAATTATTAGCCAGCTTGATGAAATACACAAGAAAATAAACACCTTAAAAGAAATGAGTTACAAAAATACTGTGTGAAATAGAAAATGAAATGTTGGGAAGTTAAATTGTATTTATCTGCTGTTTAACCCACGAATGAATTATCTAACCGAAAGTAATTTTCACTAACCTCAAACGAATCCTCGTCTATAAATTTTCATTGATAATTACATTAATTGACATTTAACAAACCACTTTTCCCGTTACAATGCCTGCCTACTAAATCTACTCGTAATACACATACTAGCTTTCTAAATGAAATATAAAGTGCTGCATTGATTTACATCAACCTGGATTTAATCTTAAAAGTGGAATCTTGAAATGCACAATATCTACCACTGAATAATATAGAACTTAATAAATTTTTTATGTAGTTTTCAAAGAATACTCTGAAAACTCACATATGGTTCAATTGCGGTTGTGTTACATATATTAATAATGTCGTAAACCAGTGATATAAAAACAATAAGGCAACACATTATAGCCAGTATATTACGATAAAAAAGACTATAGGAATAATCTAAACATTTTTTAACAAGTGTGTAAAGTTTTTAATCGAGTGTGATGTTTTATTTATAGCACGAGATAAAAAAATATATAAAAACAACTTCAAATACTGTTAGTGTTGTTTCTCATAATACTGTACAAGGGTGGATTGAAAATTTTGACATAAAAAAAATTAACACGAGTTACATTTTTCTACGTAGTCCCCTCTGATATCAACAAACTTAGACCAGCGTTTTCTAACTTTTCGGTTCCCTCCCGAAAATGGATATCTTTGAGGTCCCCAAAGAGCATTTACTGCATCAATGGCTTCTTCGTTGGGTCGTAATATCTTTCCAGCGTTGAACGTTGTAAGTTTTGGGAAAAGATGGAAATCGGAAGGAGCCAAATCGGTCGAGTACGGTGAATAGGGGACGATTTCAAACCTTAGTTCGTTGAATTTTTGTTGAGAAATTCGACTTGAATAGCTGGCGCATTGTCATGGTGAAACAAGATCTTTTACATTGCCATTCCCGAATGTTTTTCTTGAATTATTACTTTCAGCTGGTCTAAAAGTGTAGCGTAATAATGTCCAGTCACAGTTTTTCTTATACCAAGATAATCAATTAGCAAAATTTCTTTGACGTCCCAATAGACCTTTCATGTCAACTGAATTAACTTAGCTTTCTTCGGGGCTGACTCACCATGTCCAATCCACGCTTTCGACTGACTTTTCGTCTCTGGAGTGTAGTGGTGTACCCATGTTCCATCCATGATTATGAAACGTCTTGTGAAATTGACCGAATTTTTCTTAAGCAACTCCAAATTTTCGGTTGAAACTCCGAATTGCGGCACCACCTGGCATACATTTTTCTCATGCCCAGCTCATTGTGTAAAACATAAACTACACTTTCAGAAGAGATCCCTATGGCTTCCTTAATCTCACGCACTTTCATTTGTCAATCTTCCAGAAACATAACGTGGACTTTATATACAATTTCCGGTATGGTAGGCGATTTTGGTCGACCTGAACGTGGTTCGTCACAGGTTTGTGTCCAGTCACTCTAAATTCCGAAACCCTGAAACTCACAGTGGAAAAGGAGGGTGAAGCATTCCTAAGGACAGCATCCAACCTGGCTATGATCTCCGTTGCCGTCTCTCCTTTCAAATGAAAAATCTTGACCACCGCACGAACTTTGTTTTTATCGCTTGTTACGATTAGACCGATTGACAGATTGTGTTGCAACTTCTTAACAGTAAATATGAAAAGTTAAATAAAAGAAAAAGATAAGATTGCTTTCCAAAATCCAATTAAAATATAAGTTATTTAATAATTAGTACGAGGGTCACGCTAGAAATATTGATAATAAGACATATAGGTCTTACTTCATAATTCCCTTCAACAATAATTCACTTCATCATTCTTTTGGAATACTTTCAAAATTATCATGAATTCTAGCATCAATTTTGTCTTCAAATAAAAACCTTCTATCCCGTATTTTTTAAACCAAAAAATAGCCCAAAATCGCTCAATGCTAAATGAATTGAGTATGGCGGGTGTTTTATTGAATATATTTTTAATATAAATATGAGAAAATTTTACTAGTACAAAAACTGAATTTATGCAATACCTATAGTTGAATTGTACAAAAAAATCTCATAGAAAAATTAATAATTAACCTAACCTAACATAACCTAATCCAATTGTGCAATACGTGGAAACCTTTATTGGTATCTCCTGTTGGTTCTCCTACATAAAAATAAATAACCCTCTTTTGTTACACAATTCTGTATATCCTATTTGCATTGTAGAAATTTTTACTTTTGAATGTAATGAAAATTTGTTTTTGAATACGAAACAGCTTCTTCTTCCACTTTCTAACTTAATTGCGAAAATCAATATTTTTCTGTACTAATAATTTTAGCCTATTAAATTAATACAAAACAACAGATATTTAATAAAAAAAAAATCTGTTAAATACTTGTCATATAACTTTTATATTTATACAGAAGGATTTGTTAAATTCATTTAAATCTTTGGTATTCCTGAAGATATTTAAACAATTTTAAGTTCAGTTACCGTTACCTACTTGTGAAATTTCAACATTTGCGCAACTAGGAACGAATATTTTAATAGTTAAAATAGTTTGCCAATACTGAAGTTTGTACCTAGATAGTATGTGTACTAGGAAGACGTGAACGTGAACTAATTCCAATTATCTTCCTATTAACTATGTTAGTTATCTTCATTCTTGCTGTTTGATTTTATCTAAAATTACAAGAACTTTTCATCAAGGTATTTCATTCACGGAATTTGCATAGCATTTTATCAATAAACATTACCAAGTGTCTACTTTTTATGAACTATAAAAAATACAATGGTAAAATTTTCAAGTGTTCAGAATTAAAACTACCTACATCTGTATTTTTTTAAATAATCGCATACTAGATTTATTTTTACTATGACATTAGATTATGTTTACTCGGTTACCAAATATTTAAAGTGAAAAATTTAGATAATATAATAATTTGTATAAACCCGCCCCATATAGTTTACTGGGCAGGTAATATTTGAAGAAAATACTTATTTCTCGGATTCTTGTTCACTCTGTATAATGTAGCTAAATAAAATGTAAAAATATTCAAATAACAAATAAAATTTGTATATCATAATTAAAATTGTAAATTATATTCCATATCTCTGTACACTGCACACCTGTTCCGTGTTATACATTGTCTAGTGGTTTAAACTTTGACATTAACATGTGTAGTCGTATCTTCTAAAATCTAGGATGAATTTCCCTTGAGCTTAAGAGGTACAAAATATTTACAAAGGAGTACAGACTGATATAATTTCAAAATATGCAATAAACAAGGAACTTTATTATTCAATAATCACACGAAATATAAAAGTCATATAAAAGATTTATTAGTTCATTACATTTTTATTATGTATTGCATTTATTATATATTTTCAATTATAAGTAGATTATTTATAGTATTTAAATACTGAATAAACATTATGGATAATATTAAATTTCTTCATGTCCTCCTGCTTTTTTTCGTTCATACTCTTGATTTGTAAATATTTCCCGTCAACAGTCAGGTTGCCGGAACATTTAGACTGATCCACTGCCATAAAAATATTACACTCCCGTAAAATTTCAACCTTTTCTTCCTTTGCAAGAATCAAGCTTCCGATTTGATTGAAAAACAGTGAAACTAGGAACGTATTTTGCAATTAAAGCCTAGATAAGTATATTATTAAAAAAAGATTCAGTAAGTGCTGTAAATAACAAAAGAATAAAAACAATGCCTGACATTTTAATATTTCGTTTTAAATCGAGTATTCTATTCTATATTAACGAATAAGTAAATCTTTATATTTTTTTTTATTTTGAGAGTATGCAGATTATTTAAATATTTGAAGAAAAAATAGGAATAATAATAAAAAAGTTGTCCATTTGTTAAAACTTTTTTCAATGAGTCTATAGAAATAGAGGGCAGCAATATAAACATATATGCACTCCATTTCTCGTGAAGTGGATTGGCACGAACCTGGAAAACCATTCATCCAACAATCACACTTCGAGCACTTCGGCAAACATTCCTATCCAAGCAACTTTCACTTCCTCTCCGTTTATTATTGCAATCATACAAGTATTTTGTTCCTGTAAATAAAAACTTTCGCTCTTTCTTCAAACTTCAAACAAAAGTTATCAACTTACAAATCGTTTAAATAAAAGTACTATTTAACCCTAATATACATCAATTTATTTAAAATGGTAACTCCGAAACACTCATTATGAAGAATGCCAATATAATTTCGGTCTGATTCGAATTTGAATTATCCGAACCACAATCAGTCACATGGGGCGCTTACGAGACGTTACCTAACAGGTTCTCAAAGCTCTCAAGGAGGGAACACCACAGAGGTCAATTTATGAAAATAATCAGGGCCTTTTTATCAGATTTTTGGGCTGTAGTCCCCCTCCCTCTTTATAGTAAAAAAATCAAGTACACATCTTTATTTATAATGTAAGTTTATTTATTAAAGAAAAAATAAAATTACCTACAGAAGGAAAAAAATTGTTCAGTTGAACGAACTACCTCAAATAATTTTTATATTATTAAAGATACAGTAAAATACTATAAGATAACCTTATAGAAGACCAAGGGGACATCGGTATAGAGAAGGAAATATATTTTTTAAAACCAGTGTTTCTCAAGTTACACCACAGAATTATATTTTTTTAAATGAGACGGTATTTTTAATTTTTTAGGCCCATTCGATAGAGTATTTTTTTCTGAATTTAACCACGTAATCAAGTTATGATCTAATATAACAAAAATTTTGAAAAAAATTCAATTGATATTTAAATAAATTTCATTTTTATAGTTATTTTTTAGCAGGCTATCTATGAAAAACAATTGAGCTTAAATTAAAACGAAACAGATATTTGTTAAAAACTTTATAAATCGCGTTTTATCTGATTTCCATATTAAATAATTCATATTGACAAATAGCAGTTTTGGTTTTTCATATATAACCTACTGGAAAATAACTATAAAAACCAAATTTATTTAAATTTCAATTGAATTTTTCTCAATATTTTAGGATATAAAATGATTACATGGTTTAATTCGGAAAAAAAGACTATAGAATGAACCTAGAAAATAAATATGTAAAAAAATTAAACTTTATGTTGTAACTTCAGAACCACTGGTATAAAAAATATTTACTTCTCTATTTAGAAGTCTCCCTTGATCTTCTATAAGATTGTCTCATAGTATTTTATTGTATCTTTAATAATTTAAAAAATATTTGAGAAATATCTTTTAGCTGTTACACCCTATATAGAACCGCATGCACGATATTAATTTAGGGATTTTGCGGGGCCTCGGCAACATGTTATTAGCGGGACCCCAAAATATTTATAAAACAGATACTATTATAAAATTTTCTTAGATATTTGAATGTGCGAGACCCATGTAAACGCCGGGCGTCGGACAGGGCTGGGAGCCCTATGTCAAAGCAGCCCTAGGCCGTCGCCTCGTGAGTCTAGGCAGTAATAAGGCCCTGAAAATAATATTTGAAAATTATTTCCAATTATATTAAATATTTTATATGAAATCTGTAATACTTCTATTAAGTAATGTAACCTATTTTAACCTAACCTTTAAGTTTTGCATATAGGGACATAGTAGGCGGTACTAATCAAATGTCGCTACTAAAACTTAACCTCCATCCAAAATGCCAGTGCGATACGTATAGTGTTGTAGATGCAGTGAATAGTGAATTTTTAAAGTTGACAATGAAACTAAACCGAGAAAATATTCGCGCAATATTTTTTTACCACTTTTAAAGACAATTATCTCAACAAGAATGCCTCGCCGAGTTGGTTTCTGTTTTCGGCAATGAAGCACCAAATCAGTCGACAATTTCTCGTTGATATGGAGAATTAAAACGTGGACGGATGAATCTTAGCGACGATCCAAGGGCACGTGCACCAAAAACAGCAGTCACCCAGGAAACGTCGAGGCTGTGCGCAAGCCTCATCAAGGAAGATCGACATGTGACATAACGCGAGATTGAGGCATCATTGGGGATTTTAAAGACCTCAATTCAAAAAAAATTGCATGAAGAATTGGCAGTAAAAAAATAGTGTCCCGTTGGATACCGCATCTGTTACCGAAGAACAGAAAGAAGCTAAGGTCAATTGGTGTCGAAAAATTCTAGGAAACTCTAAAAACGTGTACAGCATCGTCAGTGGTGATGAATTGTGAATTTACTGATATGAACCCGAAAATAAACGCCAGTCGTCTGTTTGAGTGTTGCAAGGTGAAGAAAAACCAACAAAAGTCATCCGTTCTCAAAGTGTGTCCAAAAAGATGGTCGCGCATTTGTCTCAAAAGCAGCAACAAAATTGTTACCATTTGTTTGCCGGAAGTCATCGCTTATCTTCGAAAAACCAACCCCGAACGACGAATCATCCTCCACCAAGCCAATGCAAGTTCACACACAGACAAGACAATTAAATTTTTAACGCAACAAAACGTCGAATTGTTAGAGCGAACAGTACCGACCTAAGTCCGAACGATTTCTTTACCTTTCTGAAAATCAAGAACGGACTGCGTGGCCAAAGGTTTCAGTCGCCAGAAGAAGCAGTCGACGCCTTCAAAAACGTCATTTTGACTGTACCAACAAACGAGTGGAATAACAGCTTCCAGAATTGGTTCGAGTGCATGCAAAAGTGTATTGATCTTCGTGGAAAATATTTCGAAAAGCAATAAATCTACTGTTTTATTCCAGCTATATGCAAAACTTAAAAGACAGCCCTCGTACGTATCATATGCGACAATAACTACTTTCGTTTTATGTAACTACAGAGATAATTGTTTTCCTCTTTAAATTATATTTTTATTGACATTCAATATAAGGACAATCTAATTACAACTTCTGTCTTACTTATAAATTATTCTGAAATTATTGTGTAAAATTGAATAGTAAACTGAAAGTCTAGAACAGTTCTGAAATTCTAGTACGAAAATAAACAACTCACAATAAGTTACGAAAGTAGATAACTCAATTAGAGAAACTTATTTAATTTGTTATCAACGTAGATTAAGCAATTATTTGTCATTCTGTTGATTACTTGGTGAAGTTAGAGAAAGTATAATTTAGTCCCCATACAGCAGTTGTATGAAGTATTTGGACTCCCTAAAATCATCAAATGTTATGTCAAAGTTTTTTCATTGAGTTACAAATGTACGTATGTAGTTAAAAGCAAATGTATTGGTTTTTAATTTTGTTAATCAACTTATACTTCATATTTGGCATTCTACTTGTATATTGTAAGCTGTTATTGTTATTTTTATATATTTTCTGATCTTTGTATATTTAAACTTTAATTGTTTGTTTATATCCATTATACAATATTTATGATGCGTCTGATACCTGTAAATAAATAAATTAGAATTTTTAAAATAAATTCGATCAGGTATTTGTATATGAAATTCGCACAAAACAATTAATAACGTATAAATGTGACAGGGACGACAGTTCGAGGTTAGTTTTACACGTAGTATAATTAAAATCAGTGTTCTCTCCCTACATGGTTGTGTGTATGTGTAAAACCAGATATGGAGGTAGAATCAGTTGCACAAAGAGTCAATAGACGCGCATGCAATCTGATGCAGCACGTGTCACAAAATAATTTGCATTCCATTTACGTCAAACGCGGTTATTAACACGAACACAGAATTCCATGACTCCTCATTGCGTATTAGTGTTAAACAATCATTTCACAAAGGAATTACGAGCTATGTTATGGAAATTTCATTAAAGGTTCTGCGTTGCACATATCAAGATGTTACATTGTTTTTATCGCATGACAGTTCATCCAAATTTCAAACTAACTTCAAATCAAAAGCATGTACGCGCTTAAGTTTCAGTTTTAAATGTCATTTTCTCTGCTATTTCAAAGACATGTCCCAGTGCAATATTGTTTCAACTTTCATTATTGTTTACTAGCAAAAAATAACTTCAATTATACAGGACCAGTTATTCGACGTATCCTATCCTCATTTACGCAACATTATCTTATATGTACTTTAGAGGTAAAGAATTGTATGCCGATTATTACAAATTTTGGAAAATATAACAATAGAATTTTATTCAAGGTTTACGAATATTCAACTTATTAATATCATTTTGTTTAATAAACTTTAAAAGTGGCTTAATTCAACAATTTTCAGTAAAGCAATGAGTGGTGTCTTTTGTTTGAGTACTGTTTCATTAAGTAATTACTAATTGTGATCTGTAACAACATATACTTCTTTTATTTTTGTGTTATTTTTATGTATATATTATGTGTTTATTATTGCTTGTGACAATTTCTTTTTTGTTAATATTGGGTAAAACCGACCTGTAATTGGGATCTTAGTATCCTGTTGGTCTTGGTTATATAATAATAATAATACGAGAAAATAATTATTAAAATTTTTGAGTAGGAATGTGATGTCACCATGGTAGGATCTTGGAAGAAGATAGATAAACTGGGAAGGAAAGAGATAGTTATAGCCAGCTGTCACTATAACCATCTATTTCCCTTCCAGTCTATGTCTCCTGTCACGATCCTACCATGATGATGTCACATATCCTTTCTCTAAAACATTAAACTGCAAATAACAATATTATTACAAACTAATGTTTAATTTTCATCATTATAATGACTTTTACTATTAAATATTGAAATTCGATTATGGTCACATACCCCTTCTCCTGCTTCCATTATTTTTTATTATGTAAAAGTGCGTACGATTGGTGAAGAAAGAATTTTGTATGTATTTTGAAAAGTATTCGGTTGTACACTAGCAAATTGTTATCAAATAATATCAGTGAATGTTTAATTAAATCCTCAATTGGAATGAGCCCCAGCTGGGAAATGCCGTAGGGCATATGCGCGGCTGTTGTGTGCTTCACCCTGCTCCTCACAGAGGAAAACACGAAACACGCCGCCTATTTAGCAATGAGGATGAGGATGCTATCGAAATGATTACGACTCTCAAAGTAATAACAATTCCTTCAAACTACATCTGTTCAATTCATTCTTATACGAGGGTACGTAATGGAAATTAGGAACGAGAATAAAATAAGTATTATTTAGGTTTATCATATTATTCTCGTATGTATACGTACAGCACATGGAAATTCAATTATTCTTATTGTATATAGTATAAAGATGTAAACAACAAACTATTAAACAAAATAGCTATTTGTGTATTAAGAGCGCAAAATAGGACATTGTCGATTGAGAGGTTCTCAATGTCCATTTGCGCTCGAAACACACTCAAGATTTTTTCTAGTCGCCACAATGGGGTCCTCCGCCATAACAAAATATAATAAAATATAGACTTTGTACTTACACCACTACTCAACTAATAAGGATTAATATAAAGAAAAATGTCTTTTATATTTAATTTTAATTTATCATTATTTCCCATTCTTCTTGACCTATTGCTTCAATTTAATCTAAACATTCTATACTTTCGTTTTTGTAAATGAATGCCCTATTTTATTTTCACAATAGTGCAGCATTTTTTTTGGTTATGTAATATACCGACAGAGCAGTTATATGTCAGATTGATTTGTAAAGGTGGTAAATGTGCCATTAGTTCCCGACTAAACGTTTCCATTAAGAATGTAGACAAGTGACATTTCTCAACATTGTATAGTTAGAAATTTGGACAGCGAGCGTTTTTTCTACTTTGTCGCGCTAGAGCGGCAAAGTGACATTTTGCGTTGACAAAAGAGAGCGCAAATGGCTACTTTCTATGTAGACTGTAGAAAAATATATTTTTATTTGTTCATTAGTTCAACGATTTAGATGCTAGGTGGGTAACGACGTTCATACTGGTTTCCAAACGATGACACTTCAACTAACTGGTAGTCGATGATTGGCGACCACTTTATTGAGGAGGAACGCACACGATTACATACTTGGTTATTTATTCGAGATATGGGCACTGATATTCTCTAAGATTTATACTATTTATTTACAAGTAATTATTAATTAATATTGTTTACATTAGAACTTAAAAACTAAATAAATCCAATATATGCGGATGCATCTTTAGGACGAAATACTCGCGTTATGCAGAACGCGAGCTAAAATTCAAACTCTACATGTCTTTTTGACATGAGAGACAAACACCGACTCTACATGTCTTTCCGACATAAGCCACAAACACAGACTAACTAAAAACAGCTAAAACTTTATCATCTTCGTGAGAGGATGTCTTGGGGGATGCAGGGTGCAGGGTGTAGGGTATCATATGGCATCCGTAACCCATAAACTATCAACCCGACCCGTAGGCTTGGAATAACTTATAGACTTAATTATCAACACTATAAATGTCTAGACCGCTAACAGCTGACACCTAGACTAAACAAACAGTTATAGAAAAATTGATAATTATTTCTAAACAGAATTTTGACAATATTGTTATTGAAACTATAATTTAGAAGAGTTTATAAAAAGATTATTCGTCTGCAATCCGTATTGTTACTAGTACAGGTAATGATTCACCAAGCCAACTAGCTTGGTTTGAAATTAAAAATAGGCATGGCTTGGTTTTTAAGCTTTATCAAGCCTTTCAAGCTTTGTAAATGCTCAAACACAAACTCATTTAAATTTGACGTCATTAGGATTTGAACCCGGGCCGTCAGAACCATAATTTATCGCATAATACACACAGCTGTGCTACCTTATAGTACGAGGGTCACGCTAAAATTATTGAGAATGACACGGTTTATATTTTTTGAATTTATTTTAAATATACCAATCTTATTTTGGAATAATATCAAAATAATCATGAATTTGCACTAATTAAGCATCAATCTCTTCTTCACCCATCTTCTTATAACCCATATTTTTTTTAAGTCCAAAAAATAACCAGAAGTTGCATATTGCCAAATCAAGTGAATATGGTGAGTGTTCTATTACTTTTATTTATTTCTAGTTAAGTAATTTCATATATTCTTTCACAAGGATATTGTCAAAAATTGATTAACTAAATTCTAACTAATTTTCACAACTTAATTTCAAATGACAGATAAATAACTGTTTAAACTTATATTGAAAATTTTGTTTTCCATGGCCTACCTAATTTTCTTATTATCAATCATTTTATCTTGAGTCTCGTAATAATAATTTCTTTCTTTATTTTTCAAATTGTAAAAAACAATATAACATACCATACCAATATTGATTTTTATTTTTTTTCCTAAAACTAACTTGTGACATAAGTATTTATAAAAACAATTGATACTTTCTTTTCTAAGTAGATTTTTTTGTTCTAGAGGTTTTCTTTTTTCCTATTAACCTAAACTCGACACATTTCCATTTGGACGTTGATCGCCGGTGCTTGGCGGTCAGCAGTTCGTTATTGCTTTACGTATGTAGGTCCGTATTTTTAAATTAGAACGATTTCTTTCAATCGCTTCGACCTGAATGTTATTTTACTAACTGCAAAATTGCAATTCTTTACTTGTTCAAAGACCAGTTCAAAAACGAGTGTAAATAAGTACAGTATTAAAAAGATAGAGTTTCTAAATGTTGAAAACTAATGTTGTAAATGTAAAATAGAAACACTTAATACGTTGAATAATCAGGCTTACTTAACAAGAGATAAAGGAAATTCAATTCCTGCAACTATTTTGGCTTCGAGTTTACAATCCACTTAATACTGTTATTCCTTTGCTAAGTCTGTAAACTAATAATCGGGCCACTGAATTGAGAGCACAAGTGTAGTTATGACACAATTGGAATTTTTATACAGTAAAATGTGAAATTTAATTTAAGCAAAAATGATATCATCTAGTGATGTTTAGTATTCTATTGTTCTTCTTTCTTTAATTGTTTCAATGTTTTACTGTTTTTGCCTAATTTGACTCCCCCATAAAAACCGGTTTTACAACAGTCATAAAAACTCCGTGAATTTAAATTTATTATTTCAATACCTCACTCTGACATTATGTACACATTATAACTATAAGGTTTTTTATATTGGTTTCGTTTTAATATAGGTTAAACTTTCAAACTTTTACATAATATATTTTATAATTTTAATATTTTTTTCTAAAATTGCAAATCTACAAAAAATATATCAAAATTTCCCAGAACAGCAAAAGGATACTAGGAGGATCACGCTAAAATTATTTAAAATAACACATATTTTTATTTATAACAATTGATCAAATTAAAACATTATTCCACTTATCAAAACGATTCACATATGGTATTTTTTTTGTATTTTTAACTTTATCATCCGAATTTGGGAATGATGAACTAGAAATCATTTTATTTTTCTTTAGAATGAACTGTCAATATTGTCTTAAAGTAAATTTTTACTCACGTAAAGTACCTTTGTCATGACTTTATTTGAAAGTATCTTTTAGCCGATAACCCTAATTTAAACTTTGTTTATGAAACAATTTTCACTTTCAGACCAAACTTTAAAGTTAAAGTAACTTTACGCCCATTATGAATTTGGTCGTATATCTAAATAACTTAATTTTCGTTATTTAGTTTCAAATGACATCTGTTTAAAATTATAGTACAAATTTTGTTTTTCACCGCCTATTTGATTTTCTTATTCTCAATAATTTTAGCGTTACTCTTGTATTAGTAAACAAAAATTATAAATATAAATAAAACTATCATTGTTATATTTACTAAGGGTGGCAATTTATCCAAAACTTATACAAAATTGCTAGTTACTAAAGCAGCTTAAGGCAAAGATGTGAAATAATCCACCCGAGCGACTATTACATATTTAAGGACTTTGAAATTTTCAATTAGAATTACAGTTTTGAAATTTTCTGCAATGTAAGCACTTACGAGACAGAAGGGCAAACTTACGCGATTGACAATCAGATTTTACAAAAAGTTGCTTGTTAGTGCTTTTGTGCAAGAACTAAGGATTTGTCCGCTACAGAGTACCTCAGTAAACATCAATAATTCTTGTCAGAAATTGTAGCTATCTAGAGTTAGTGTATGAGATGAGTCGGCATAGTAAGGGTTTAATGTTCAAAGATTTCTATTCTTAAATATACTATGCATATAGCTGGATTCAAACCTGGACTCCTCCTCAATCGCTGTTCGTTTAGCTTGTTGACTTAATATTAATGAATGTTTTTGACTTATCTTGGTATTTCTGTGTGTACTCATTAATCTTAACTGTGAGTCCGACAATCTAGAAAAGTGATTTTGTTACTCGTATACTGTGAGTATTACTCATATAAGTTTTCCGAGTAACTCAATGAGTAGAGAAGATAATATGCTCAGTGGCGGCTCGTGATATTTGTCGGAAGAGAGGCTTACTTCAGGGAAAGGAGGGAGGTAGTGTTGAAATTGTTAAAAAAATACCCTTAAAAATTAAAAATAACCTACATGCGTTACATGAACAGTGTGCTGCAATACCTATAACTCTGTGCCGCACGCCGTGGCCACCACCGCAGTTGTCTATCGTTTAGATAGTACAGGGTTGCCCCTCTAGTGTTTGAATTTTGAATTACAGGTTATTTTGAGTTGGCAACCTTTATGGGGTCATTTTTTTTATATTGCAGACATTGTATCTACTCATCTTTTCTCTTTGTATTTGTGTACTTTTCTCCACACCCAACACATTCAGAATCGTCTTCTTCACTCATTTCGTTATGTTCATCCTCACAAGGCACATTTTCATCTGTTCCTGTATCCGAATCTACTTGTAAATTTTTTCTATTCTTAGGTTGTTTCTTGATTGCATTTTGTAAATGTTTCTTCTTTATCTTTTTCTCATTTTTCCTCTGCATTTTCCTTTTTTTTATTCAAAAATTCCGGGCTTGTCAACAGTGTATAAGGGGCACGTTTTATTGATGTAACCAGGGCATCTTTTCCGATAGATGCTCCGGTCAAATACCAAATTCAAAACTAGCGCCACAATATCAATGATATCATAAACACTTAACCTATACTTCATTTATATCTATTGCAACACAAAAACAATGATGAAAGTACTACAACTTAGTGTACTTTTCGAAAGAAATTATGGTGATAAATTTTACGAAACTGATGAAATTAATTTTTCCAAATAATTTACCTAAATATTTTTTTTTCGTGTTCAAACACGACTCACTCACTCGCACATGCTACAATCACAACTGATAGAAGCTACTAGTGCAACGTATCGAAAAGTAGTAAAGTTATTCCACTAGGGTATCTTCCCCGGCGGGGCATCTATCCGTGACTTACACATAACATATGATTGATTTTATAATATTGGATAGTATATTTCATGTACTTTTCAGATTTGAATAAATATATTGTTCCATTTGAAAATATAAAGTTACATACCATTGCACAACAAAACCTATACTGCAGAATTATAAACGTTTTAATTGAAAATATACTTCGTTTGAATTTTTTTCCATAATATTTAAAATAATCGAGTTATTAAACTGATTAATCATTTTAATGCACGGATCCGTATGTCGATTTGATTCATTTCATATTACTATTTATTAATAAATTTAAAAAGTTCTTATTAAATATAGAGAAATTGTAAAAAGCAAAATATCTTCTTGAAATTATGATATCATTGGTGGGTACATGTATATTTCATGTGATGCAGTTTGAGAACCACTGGATTAGACAAAGTAAAGACAGATAATTATATTACAAAGAATTAAATTTGTCAAAGGTTTTTTTAGCGAAGCAATTTTTCTTTACAAAAGTTATTTAATCGACACCTAATCAAATAAAATATTTCGCTTGTAAAACAAGCAATTTTTATACAGAAACTAGAGTATCTATTTATTAATATACATATACTTTTCACACAAATTGATGGAAAGTGATAAAATAAAATGACTACAATATATTTTTCTAAAAAGTAATGGCTTCATATAAAGTTTCATACGAAATATTCGAAAGATATTTCATATCCAATCGCTGTTTTTCAGCCGCAATATAACTGCGCTATTACATTTCTACAAACTAATTAATTACAATATTGATGAGCATATTATTCTATGTCAGTAGATTCTCTGCTACAATCTATTTCCTATTTATAAAAAAAGATTAATTAGAATAAATTGTTTTATATTTTTATCACACTTTTTTCGCTAAATAATGATTAGTCATTATTAAGGAGCAGAGCTGGCAATAACTGAAAACAAAATGGAATCAAGTATCCGGTTGCAAAACTATTCGAATATCCGAAAAGAAAAACAAATCCATGCACGTTTGAATCTGATACCATTATCTGGTACCGGTATTGAAATTCAAGTAGCCAAAGTAGTGCTCGGATTTAGACACTGCATAAATATTATTACAGACTGTCCAGAATAATGTATCCATTTTGTATAGTATAGAATAATAATAATAATATATATTTGTATCTCAAGCGATTTACACACTTGTTACAAAGTGATTGGCAGTATTAGTTTATAAATAATTTTGTATTTAGATATAATATAATTAAGAAATATACTATCGATTTATAACAATGCAAAACTGGTTGAATTTTTTATTTATTATTCCTCATAAATTAAGCCCTTTTTCCTGGTAATTTTTCTCTAAAGCCATTAGTTCGCCCAAAAAAGCGCTGGTTGTTTTAAAGGAAACAGCCTGTATATATATATATATATATATATATATATATATATATATATATATATATATATATATATATATATATATATATATACATATTTAACCAGTGATAGAACTCGTCGAGAGCAGCAATATTTCTGCTGTTTGAAACAGATGAACATAGATAAATTATACATTGTGGAAAAACAAAAAAAATTTCTGAATGGTTTTACTTTTCGCTGTGGCGTCCATATAAAAACTGAAACTTTGGCATGACAACTTCAAATTCATTTGTAATGAGCATCACCATTCGATAAAGCTTAAAAAACTGCCTTAAAGAAGTGCAAACTAAAATCCAAGTTATTTGCAAAAATAAAATCTGCAAAATTTATATTTTCGTCTTTATATGATCTATGCATTTTTTAAATAAACAGTACACCGTCAAGGAGACAAGGACAGCCCGTATACTGAACTCAACATTTAATTACAAATATGATTACCAATTCTTAAACAAAATAAATTTTCTACATATTTATCAAAATTTATAATGAACATTCATTCACTTTATATCGTATTATTATAATAAAGGCAAGGATCCATCCTATTAGCATATATTTGTAAAATCAATGCAGTACAATAGTTATAAATATATCCAATAGCTTGAGTAAGCTAAGTCACATGCAGGCTCGGACATAATGTTGGCTGCAGTCCCGAGAAATAAAATTAAAGCACCACTCAGCATTTTATGCGAAGTTGATGGGCATACGTATTGACAATAAACTCATATAATGACTTGGGATAATCGGTTGGAAATTCATCCCTCTACCGAGAACCCACAGAGCAGTAACTTCAAAATGGTTGTAACTTTTACAACACTAATCTAGTGGTTACGGTTATGCGTAACACCCAAAATTGTTAAGATCATAAAATATAAGAACCTCAAAAATGTCGCATAAAAATACTTCAATTTTAATTTCAATATACCGAGACTTTTAAAGGAACGGTTCTAGTTTACAACTTAATATTTAATAATATGTTCGAAAAAACAAAGTACTCATGCATTAGTTATATTTAAATTATAAATAAACATATCTTCAGGGGTTTTACTCATTGCTGGATGTACCAATTATTTTTATGTATATTACAATAATGTTATATTTTTATCATATTATCAGATGACCCTTAAGAGCAGGGATGTAGAATTACCGTAATTTACCGATTCAAATTATGTAAATTACCGAGTAATTTCAAATTATATATTACCGTAAAATATTATAAATTGCCGTAAGTTACAAAAAAAAAACACATACATACATACATACATACATACATAAAATCACGCGTGTCCCACTTAGTGGGTTCGCACAAACCCGGTAACAATAAGAACACCATCAACATCATACAACAAATCCTTACTCTTAAACATATTAAAGTGACCGATTTTCGGTAGCGAAATACCGCATCCGGATCACAATAATAGTTAGGAAACAATCATCCTTCGCCACACATTCCTATCTAAGCAGACTCCTTTCGCCTCGGCCACACTCATAATCGCATTCATACATGCTATTCTTCTCTTCATACTTGGAAATTCTCTCTCTTTAAGACCCTACCAATCACATCCATCCACTTACACACTGGTCGGCCACGCAATCGAAAACCCTCAACTTCACCAAGATATATACGCTTAACTAGCCGTTCACTCGCCATTCTCTCCACATGCCCAAACCACCTCAACTGACTCACACCAACTCTCTTAATCACATTGTTCCTAACCATACACTCTTCATACACTATACAGAAATTTAGAAATATGTATAACATACGTATAAATATTAATAATAGAGAATTACAGTTCTTTCGAAAATATATAAATGTTATTTTAAACATTTAACAAGAAAATAAAAAGTATATACACATGTACGTACCTACCTGTCTAAATAAAAAAAATCTTATTCTATATATTATAAATTTATTTAGTTAATAAATTTACATAGTTCCACCTCCTAATTGTTATTAAGTAGCTTACAAATATGTTTATTTTTGACATATAATCTATTAGCTTGTTGAAGTTGCTAACATATTTTATTCACCTAATAAGTAAATTATTGGCCTGATACACAGTTTATTAACAGATAGAAATCACGGATCTTAGTATAGAAACATTCTCCTGTAATTTACGATAAACAAAAATTGGTAATTTACAGTAGGTAACACTGTAAAACGGGCCACTCAATATAACTTTTTTATTTATAATTATTTTTTAATTTTCTTGATATATTTGTAATCTAAGCTTAGGGTTGACAAATCATGGCATTTGGCATGATGGTAGCACTTCCGGCTTAACCGGAAGTCACATTAACTTTCATATTTTAAATAGGACACTATATATTTGGAATCTGCGTAAAACGATATGCTTGAAGTGCATTTTTATTGAAGAAATAAATTACAAGAACTAGGAGAAAATTATGAATAATTAAACTGCTAAGACAAAATGTAGAATTTTACAAAAATAACTTACTATTTAAATGATTAACTTAAATAGTACTCAATATTATCTCAACTGTTTTCACAGCCTCCCTGATTTTCATAGTAGGTTAATTATTCATAATTTTCTCTTATGTTTTTCTAATTTATTTCTTCAATAAAAGTGCACTTCAAGCACATCATTGTATTCGTAATTTTACGTAGAATATATAAAAATATATAGAGTGTTCTATTTCAAATATGAAAGTTAATGTCATCTCCGGTTAAACTGGAAGACCAACCATCATGGCAAATACCCTGATTTGTGAACCCCTAATGCTAGTTTACAAATATATAAAAAAAATTTTAAAAAAATTATAAATAAAAAAGTTATTTTGAGTGGCCCGTTTTTCAGTGTCAGCCTGTATATATACCTAGCAGTATATGTTTTATATTTTGTGTGTCTAACTAAACGTTAAGAAAGGTATAAATGTTGATCATACATACATACGCTTGTAAAAGAAAAATGGAATCTAAATTTATTGCTGAAATTAATTTGAATTCCTTTTTTTTCTATTTGTAATATATATTTGAAATATGCGTATACAGGGTGTAACACCAAGACCGACCACCGCCATTATTTTCTTTATTATTATATTTACAAAAAAATACTATAGAATAAAGTTGTAGGAGACTAAGGGGGATTATAGATATTTTTTATGCCTATTCTATACAGTATTTTTTTTTTAATTCAACCATGAGATTATTTTATATCCTTACATAATAAAAATGTTGAGAAAAAATCAGTTGAAATTTAAATAAATTTAGTTTTTATAATTATTTTTCAGTAGGCTATGAATGAAAAACAATTGAGCTTAAATTAAAATGAAATAAATATTTGTTAAAAACGTTATAAACAGTGTTTGATTTGATTTCTATCCCAAATAATTCAAATTGACAAATAGTAGTTTTTGTTTTTCATACATAGCTTACTCAAAAATGTCTAGAAAAATCAATTTTACTTAAATTTCAATCGCATTTTTTCAATATTTTTATTATGTAAGGATATAAAACTGATACATGGTTGAATTCAAAATAAAATACGCTATCGAATAGGCATAAAAAAATGTATAATCCCATTTGAAAAAATATAACTTTGTGTTGCAAATTGAGAACCACTAGTTTAAAAAAATATTTTCTTCTTAATTGGCATGTCCCCCTTGGTCTTCTACAATTATGTTCTATAGTATTTTTTTCTAACCATAATAATAAAGAAAATAATGGCGGTGGTCGGTTTTGGTGTTACGCCCTACATATTATCCCAATATCCATATTGTTCTGTGTAACGTATAAAACAAATATAAAAATATTTAACAAACAATATTTTATTTTCTATAAAATATTTATTCATAAATTAAATTTAATAAAAGTAAAAATTTGTCGCAAATTAATTAAATTTCGCTTCAATTCAATTTGAAATGCAATATTGCAAACATACAACATTTTTCATTTAAAAAGCTCTGTTCATGTTGATTGGATGGAATATTCGAATGTGAATTCGTAAACCTAGAGTAGATTCTGATCATATACCATTTTTATTAGCTTTTTTTTAAATTACATATGACATGTGATATAAGAATGAAATTATCCTTACTCCTTGAATCACTCTTTCAGAATATAAAATAAATGAAAATGCGCAACTGATCCATTCCTGAAGAAAAGTTTACTACAGTACAGCTTCGATTTTTTTGTAAAATTAAACATAAAGTACTTTTTCTATTTTGCGTCTATAACAAACCTATTACAGCACCGAAAAGAGTTCGTTAATAGCACTTTCGAGTGCTATAATAAACTAGTACAATTTTTTTAAGGTTGGTGGCTATCGATGTCAAAAAATATCATATGTCAAATCTCGCTAAATAAACGAACCCAAACGATTGTTAAGATTATTATTTGTATATAATTATGAATTTAAAAGTAGCTGTAAGAAGAGAAGGAATATAGTAGTAAAGTTAGAAATAAATATAATATATGGTAGATATGTACATAATTGATGTTACAAGATTAGGTTACATTGTTGAACGTCAAATGTCACATTAGGACCACCAACTGACACAAAATTCCCTAAATTTTGAAACTACAACATAAAACATAATTCCTCTCACAAAATAAAATAACAATTATGATATTCGTTCTTTAATATAGTATTATTATTTAAAGATAATATTAAATATACCAAGAAGGTTAAGCTAAAATTATTAAGAATAAAAAAATCAAATGGGAAAACAAAATTTGCATTATCGTTTTAAACAGTTATTTATTTGTTATTTGAAGTTGTGATAGTTAACTTAGACTTACAAATACGATTACAAACAAGTTAAGTGAAATGCTAAATCCAAAACAGTTAAATAAAGTTTTCTTTAAAATGATACAACCTTTTTAGTTTTAGTTCTGTTTATTGTAATAAAAACCGACGTTTCGGCAGCATGAACTACTGCCTTCTTCAGGGAATAAGCAACAAATCAACAAATATATAAATAAATAATAACAAAAACATTAGCAACAGGTAACCATGGTGACAAATTACAACATATTTAATATAGGAAGCCATGCTCGACTAAGATTTAAACCGTCACAATGATTGAGATTATTATTCTTGGTTTTGAAAATCTCAATGGCTTCTCTAATTAACCTGTTGTTTAAGTGTTGGTCGTTCTAGTATTTTTGTTTCTTCGAATTTTATACGGTGGAATTCTTCCAGGGCATGCTCTGCAACTGAAGATTTTTCTGGCTGGTTCAATCTGATCAAACGCTGGTGTACATTCAATCTTGTTGAAATAGTTCTGGCCAATGTAAACTTTCCCGCAGACATATAGAATCTGGTCTGATGACGTCTTTTACTTGTCTCAACATATGTCGAATATTAACATATGGAGAAAACGAAACCTTCATGTTCTTCTTACGAAGTATTCTACCAATCTTGTCAGTGATATATTTTTGACATAAGGAAGCGAAACAAACAGTACTTCCTTTCATTAGCATGTTAATAGGTCTTTTCGGGTTCAGACATTTTTCGATAGAAGATTTAGGAAAACCATTCTTCATAAAAATATTCTTAATTTCTTTCATTTTTTAATAATTTAGTTTTCTTTATTTACACCAGAATTATTAAAACTAGGTAGGCTATAAAAACAAACATTTGCATTTGACAACTATTTTTCCGTCTTTTGAAATTATTCATTTTCTTAAAATATCCACAGCATTCCAAACGAATATTGGTTGGAAGCTTTTAAGAAGTGGAAGGAAAGAATGGTGAAGTTTATTGTTATTGACGAGAAATATTTTGAACATATTTGAAATAAAATATTTAAATTAGAAACTTGTGTCTTATTCACAATAATTCTAAAATGACCTTAATATATTTTTGTTTTGATTTGGATTACTCCATAAGAAATTATTAATATCATTTCTATCGATGATTATCCAACAATAGTTGTTTACAGATTAACAAAGAAACGAAAAAAAAAAGAAAAAGGAAGCCAAGTATTCGGATTACACAATTCGGTTTATAAGGTGTTTTGATTATCAAGATTTTGTTGTATACATATGATAACGAAACGTTAGGCTTAGCATTTTGGATTCATGTTGAACATTCAAGACAGGAATTTAATATGAAATTTTCCATGAAAACGCAGCTTTATTTGACATATGTATACCTTCTTTGTTTTTCGTGCATTCGAATCAGCTTCGCCTTCGCCAAATCATTTCTTGGAACATGATTTATGCCACATACTGATATTGAAACACTAATATATCTACATCTACATCGTTTCTTTTTAAAGATAAAGATACAGCATGTATAATATATAACAAGTATTTTCCCATTTGTCTCCGTGATCATATTGACGATATATAGGATTTGAGTCTGAATGCAGAAAAGCACGTACAACATGCTTCAGAGAGCTTAATATTACAAAATATCGCAGGAATGATCTCTATTTTTATGTACGATTTTCCTATTTTATTTGTACCTTAGCTGTAGCTGTGGCTTTTATATTTCATTTGATTAAATTCCATTTTCAAATATGTAGAGGTAAATATTTAGAATTATTATTAATTTATTTACGAAACAGATTTTCGATATTTCGTATTTATTACCCAAACAAATATATGTGAAAACAAATAATTAGAGAGGAAACATGTTTATGTGGAATCTCAAACATCCAAAATAAACAGAAAATATTCGCAAAGTTTATAAAATGAGATATACATACCCACAGCCGAATCGAGGGGTATTTGAATTGTTCCCCGCTCAAAGTGCCAAACATTTGGAAGCGCTTATGAGGCGGGATGAAAAAAATTACTGACGACATAAAAACTTCAAGGGCTTTGATCATCTATACATTATAAACGCTAATTGACCGGTTCTTTATTTAGTTTAAAAAGCATTCACAATTTACAGCATATTTCAGAGTGCCATGAAATTATAGTGAGATTATTTACTGTTTGTTTGACAAATCTAATAACAAACAAAACAACAGCTTCAAAGCACGCTAAAATATAATATACATTGTGACTTTATTAAGCGTTTATTCATAAAATAAAAAAATATAATCGATTTTAGTATCATACTGTGTAATATTCAATTCTGAACAATTTTTTATTTACTTTCCTGTCAAATTTATAGGTAGGTAAGTAATAATAGCAAAATAAAAAATAACTTTGTATGCATTTCCTGTAGGGTAACTTAAGGTTAGATGTCAAAAGGGTATAAATGCCCAATTAACCATAACTTTTTAAGTAAACGACAAATAGTGTTACTATACAGCTTTGCTCACGCGATTATGTTATACATTTAGACTGAACGTCAAACATAATACGACAATAAGAATATAAAGTATTTTGCTGAGAGTAACAGGTCCGATGAAAAGGGGGGCATGGGGGGGCCGTAATGTTAGCGACATTTTGAGTTATGCAAGTATTATGTTTATTTACTTCCCTCTTTAATATAAATAATTAAAATAATAAAAATAACTAACACTATGCTACCTTCGGCCCGTGCATAATGTAACATTTGTTAATGGACGCTATCGTCACGCCGTGTCGAATGCGATCGAAACTACAGTTTGTCAAGATATGATTAAGATTTAGTTTAGCATCGTGGAGTAGAAAAACAAATACAAATATGTAGAAATTATTGGTCTATTATTATATTCAACTTAAGATATTTAGCTGATATTACAAATAGTAAACCGACCTAATTAAAATAAATGTTAAGCTTACTACAAATAAATGCAACTCCAGCCCTTTATTTTATAGCGTTTTCCATTTATGTATTTAATTTTGCACTTAGTGCAGCTAATGACGTCATGGCCGGCACTAGTTGTTGTTACAACACATGCGTAGTGCATTTTAAATTAAACATGTTACACAAGTCCAAGCAAGTTTGTTAACTGTCGCTGGCAAAAAGGGAGGACGTTCTCAATAATTCTTCTCAGTAAGGTTCAGTTTACTCGAAAAGAATAAATGAAACACCTAAAATTATGCTAGTGTGCACTGATTATATAAATGGGAAACGAGTTATGCACTCATTGCAAAAAAAATATATATATAAATTGAAAACGCTTTTGATAAAGTATATTTGTATTTATTTTATTTATTATTATTAGGAAAGGACATGATTAATCCAGCTAGTCTCCAACAAGTTAGATGTCTTGTAGAATGTAAAGCATTAGTATGGTTGAAATGATCTAATTATAACACTACAAAGGGAAACAGAGCCTCAGGAGCCTTTCCACAGGAACCCTGTACAGGCACGGCACACTATACGGTATGAGTACTACCGACTGTGTGCTCTGTAGCGAAAGTAGATTTATGTGAACTGTTTCCATGTATTAAATACGACTACAGATATTGTACTTGACGGTAAAATAATAACAGCGATACAGAGATGGATTAGGCCTTCAAATATTTATCAAATATACTAATGTTACTGAAAAATATTTTATGATGATTAAATAATTATAAACACTAATTTAAGACTAAAAATATTATTCAATAATTAAACATTAAGTTTATTAATTTAAACAATAGAGGAAGCTGTTGGCACTAGGTGAAACATTTTTCAAAATGAATAAGGAAAACACTCGGTTGTTTCACAAAATTATAAAAAATTCTTTATTGTACAATTTCGGCTGTTGGCCATCATCAGAAGAACTACAAGAATACATTACAGCCGGTCCTTTTGTACAGGGTGCGGCAGAACCAATTGAGCAGTTTTGAAGAGTTATAAAAAAGAAACCAGGGTATATATGAAAAAAATGTTTTTATTTTTGAAATCAGTAGGACTTACCATTTTATACTCATTAATTTCTAAAAATAATGTCTTTAAGATGGCGGCCGTTAGCTGCAATACATTGCTGGAGCCGATTTCTGAAGTTTTGAACAGCCCGTTGACACATTTCGCGGGGTATCGCGTTTACTTCTTCAACAATCTGCTCCCTTAGCTCTAGCAGGTTTTGGGGGCGACGTTTAAACACTTTTTCCTGAAGATATCCCCAAAGAAAGAAGTCGCATATGCTTAAATCGGGCGACCGCGCAGGCTACCCCACGTCACCTCTCAAAGTCACTAGACGTCCAGGAAACATTTCTCTTAAAACGTTTAGAGAATTTCGGGCTGTGTGGGCTTTAGCCCCATCCTGTTGGAACCAAAAGTCCCCTAATCCCTCTTCTTCAATAACCACTTCCAATCGGGGCTGCAGAAAATTTTGCAACATTGAAACATAACGCCCAGAATTCACGGTTACGGTCACGCCTCCCTCTACAAAAAAGTACGAGCCTATAACGCCCGATTTAAGCATATGCGACTTCTTTCTTTGGGGATATCTTAAGGGAAAAGTGTTTAAACGTCGCCCCCAAAACCTGCTAGAGCTAAGGGAGCAGATTGTTGAAGAAGTAAACGCGATACTCCGCGAAATGTGTCAACGGGCTGTTCAAAATTTCAGAAATCGGCTCCAGCAATGTATTGCAGCTAACGGCCGCCATCTTAAAGACATTATTTTTAAAAATTAATGAGTATAAAATAGTAAGTCCTATTGATTTCAAAAATAAAAACATTTTTTTCATATATACCCTGGTTTCTTTTTTATAACTCTTCAAAACTGCTCAATTGGTTCTACCGCACCCTGTATCTAGTTTAGCGGTGGAGTTTGGGAATTAAGGTTTGTAATTATATCTTACAGTATTATACTTTCCAAATTATTCAAATACTTTATGGAGTAAATATATATTTATTGTTTAGATTTGAGGTTTTATTATGGAAAATTTGCTAACCCGACCCTGCTAGACATATATAGCATGTAGTGGTTCAGTGGTAAACATACGTGAATGCATATCTATTTCAGTGCTTCCCACAAACAGTATCTAAATAACCAACCCATGCAAAATTTGTATCCAAGTGGTTTAACATCCAATATTGTGCTTTTCGTAATTGGTATACAAATCCTATTGAGGACTGTGTAAAAATATAATTGGCGCTGGTGCATCCCACTGCAAGTTTGATGTATACATACATTGCTAGTTGGAAACGATTTTTTCTTGTAGCTTTGTGAAATTGATTCCGAATGGATATTTTTAACATCCACGATATAACAGTTAACTAGATTATCAAGCAATTTAACAAAATGAAATGAAAAATAGCACATAGAAAATAGTTTCACACCAAGTTAGCTCCGAGGAATTATATCGAAGAAAACACCCTGCGACAAAATAGTTTTGCTTAATCTGCTGTAACTAACCCATCTAAGAGGAGCAAGTGATATTCTGAGTATGAATAAAAACTTATGTCCATAAATTTGAAATTAAGATAGTTAACAGTTAATAATATTTTTAAAGTATAGTTGTGAATAAAAATAAGTAATTATCCAAAGAAGCATTTTCGAAGCACAATTTATTATATGACACTTTGTAAGACACTCTGAAATTAATTTCTCAGTTTTTAAGTCCACAATAATGCGTTTAACAGCTTTGGCAAATATTTTGTCACCAAAAATTAATTTAACATTTTTTAATTTTTCAAAAAATGAGTTAGGAAGCTTATTTGGTAGCTTTTAAGAAATGGAATGAAAGAATGGTATGAAGCGAAGGGAACTACTTCAAACATATTTAAAATAAAATTCTAAAAAAAAAACATATATCTTATTCTCAATTCTACTATCTTGTATACTTTTTTAAAGAACTAAAAAGGGACTAAAGAGGGAATACATTGAAAAAATAATAACTTACTTAACTTTCTGTCCTTTCATTCCGCGAATTTTTTGACCTCTCGCGTACGTATTTTATTGATAAATGCTTGAAAAAGGTAATATATCAGATTTCCCTCAAACATGTCTGGATTTTCCGGAAAATAGCATTTTTCAAATATTTCCGCCTTAATGAAGTCTGTAAAGGTCTCGGCAAACGTTTATCATTTCTCTAACTGCCTGCATTCACAGTTAGCATAGTTCATTCCACCAAGACTAGAAAGATTGACATGGAACGATAAAACACATAATTAACTACTATAAATTAAAATGTTAACACAGTTAAGGTAAAAACACCGTAGTTGACATAACACTAGTACTTGACACTTTGAGTGTAAATTATAAAAAAATAAACAAATTTGAGTATTTTTTACATTGCTTTTGCTATTAATTACCAGTATAAACATCTGTGTTGAAAATGTGCAACATTGGTTAATATCACATTGTATACATAGTTGAACAGTGGGAGTTTTTTGTATCCGACTTGCTGAACTGTTGTGTAAATCCTTAAGAAGATAAGTTTATAAATAATGTGATAGTACTTTTTTCAAATTAACTACTGGTAATGGATTTAATAGTAAGTGACCATATAAGATTATATAAAATATTAGTGATTTTAGGTTATGTTGCAGCCTTATGTGGGGTGTCAAATACTGATACACATTTTTGGCAATTTTTACCTCTCGCTAAGAGAGGTATTGTATTCATGCTAAACATCTCATATCCAGATTTCAATGAATAAGCAGTTTTTAAGGTCCCTAGAATCCGATTATAACATTTTTACGATGATGTCTGTATATATATATATGAGTACGTTTAATATTTATTATTGTATTATTAATTAAATATGTATTTGAATTATAAGTATGTTAATATTACATGCTTAAGAAATACCGCTAATACCGTCAATGAATTTGAAGAATTTTGAACATATTAGAACAGTAGGACAAAATTTCTCATAGAACGAAAAAAGAATCAATTTCAATTATTTGTATGTACAAGAAATGTTTAATTCGTTACTTATAGGGCGCGAGCTGTCATATGACTTTGTTGGCCTTGGCAAGCAGATATGAGGATCCGTGTGAGAATGACGGCTAGTAGTTATTTACATAGATGTCACAATTGCCATATGTCATCATTTTTCATTATTCGCTGAAGTAACTACTAACGCGTGTTTAGTTCTACCCTATAAACTTATTCTTTTAAGAATCCCCACAAATAATAATCCATTATTACACAAACAAAGGTATAATAATTTTTAATTAGCATAAGGTATGACTTTTCAATAAAACTTTTGTTTTCCAAAATATCTTGATTACAAAAATTTGAAATTTTTTAGCTTTTTTTATAAAACTTTAACCTCTTGTATTTTGGTACCTAGAAGAGATAGGTCCTATGTTCATATAGCATTTTTTGCTTAAAATGACCTCAGGAATAAGCTGTTAAAGTGGCGCTTCTCATTAAAATCTGACCTCGTGTTAGGTAGTGTTGCAGTGTGGTATATGTTGTCTCCTTAACCAAACACTGATTTGCAATATCTAACTACTAGTAAGTAATCATAACAATTAACACTAACTGTGTATTAATTTCGTATTGTGATTGAGACTGAATACTCTGTATCTAAACTTTAGTTAGCATCGCATACTCAAAACCTTCCGAACATTCATTTAATAACCATCAGATTTTTTCAAATGATGTTCATGTATTTTAATGAAATAAAATACAGAGCAAACGGTAAATAATTAATAAGAATTTATTTGCATTCTGCTTCATCAAGAGAGGGCTAAATTAGTATCATGTTTAATGAAGGAAATTTTCGTTCCAGTTTGATCCTCAAGCTGATATTTTCCTTTGTAGAAGCTTTATCGTGTATACGTCAATCTCGAGCTACAACCGCAAGGTAAACATGTTAACAACCTGTCAGGCAATTACGCGGCGCAAACTAAAAATGTTTCCCAGCTTAGCTGTAATCCCCACCCGGCCCGGTAAAACTTAAAACACAAAAGTAAAATGAAAGATTTCATTTGTGTCGACTAAACAATTGTTTCTCAAACTTTGCCACCAAAGATGTAAACATTACTTAATGTGTACACAACTTCCAAATTTAATTTATGTTGTTTGTAATTACTATGACGCTCTCTCCTTCTTCGCAAAACTCAACAGTACACTCAAGAAATTTATGCACGAATATTTAATATTACAAAATTATCTTTTATTCTCTCAAAGTATGAGGAGTAAGAAAGACACAATAGTGGGAAAAACAAGAGAAATATTTTTATGGGATATGTGACCAGAAATGACTTTTCACAAAATCTTGTTGCTTACAGTGTGACGCGACTGGAATCGAACGATATTGCGCCCTACATCGGAAACTTCAATAAATAGACGAATGACTTGTAGGAAACTCTTCAATTTTAAATTAACGAAAATTTATTGGCCATGTGCCTGCGTGTCTGGTCGCGAATTTGGGGACCCAGATTCGATCCCGACCGACGCCAAAAATTACTTCGAATTTTAATGGCAAAAAATTGACCCCTGTGGCGCACTCTCCACACTAGCAATGAGTGTCCGTGAGGTGACGCCTGGTAAGCGCCCGCACGCTACAAATATTTCATCATTACCGATATCTGTGTACAAAGCAGATTGGCACACCCAGCAATGGGTAATATGCCGTGATGATATATTTATTTATTTATGGTACCTATCATTAAAATTCGAATAAGGAAAAATATATCTTGCGAATTTATTCTTTAATGTACTTGTTTGTAAAGGATAGTTTCAAAATTGCGGAAGGTAAGCAATTTTGAGCGAAAATAAAGTTTCGAAAACAGTATACAGTACGAGAAAGTTAATTTTGAAAAATGGGATGATTCACATTTTTTTGAGGTTTCGAATGTCAAAGAATACAGTTCTTCATTTGTTAGATAAAATTGAAGACCAAAATTGTTCTTCTCTATTAGGTAAGTTTAAAGAATGCATAATTTGAGAAATAAACACTTGTTTGTCTTCGTTATGCCAGTTGTTGATAGCTTTACGATTTTATGCAACAAGGTGTATATCGTGGATACTGGCCACAACTAAAACTAAAATAATTTCTAATTGATTCCAGATGATGTCTTTTTGTTTCCAATAGACGGAATCTGTCTTCCTGGACTCAATTATATTTTTATAAAATAAAATAAATAAATAAATATTTCATCACGGCATATTACCCATTGCTGGGTGTGCCAATCTGCTTCATACGCAGATATCGGTAATGATGGAATATTTGTACCGTGCGGGCGCTTACCAGGCGTCACCTCACGGGCACTCATTGCTCTCGTGGAGAGTGCGCCACAGGGGTCAATTTTGTGCCATTAAAATGCGATGTAATTTTTTGGCGTCGGTCGGGATCGAACCCGGGTCCCGAGATTCGCGACCAGACACTCAGGCACACGGCCACGAGACCCCATATTTTTATAATTGTGGACTAATTTAATTAAATTATTATATCCGCGTTATTATCTATAATTTTCAACACCCATTTTTGCAAGTCGAATTTATCATTTTTTCTAAACGTTCAAACTGTGGTATAAACTACAACTGCACCAAAACACAGACAAGCGAAAAAGTAACGAAATATCTATTAAAATTGTTACAGCCAAGTTGTCAACTTTTCAAAAATAACTCTACCCTAACACAATTTTAATCTTTCTGATAGCAATCTGCCAGTTAGCTATCCGGAGAATAAAACATCATGGAGCAACATAATAATCTTATTCTGTAGTTAAGAAGGTAGAATACATTTATCGAATAGATAGTAGACTGCTACTTTATCTGAACTTGGAACAACCGGGCCTTAAAGTATTTTATCTATCGTTGCTGTTGAAATGCTACTTTATCTACACTTGTGGTTAAAGTGGTACTTTATCTACTATTTTGGGTACATGAAAGCACACTTCAAAATTAAATATTTCATATATTTCAATCCGATATTTTTCTTTATTTCACCTATAATGTAATATTATCAGATGTCTAACTCAAAAAATAGTATTACTATTAATAGTCAGAAGCAGCCGATGAGTTTCAATGATTATGAATTAATGGAAATGATAAAACGAACTCTGATATTCATATCTGAGCTAGATTAGAACCCGGGATCTTCTGGAAAAAAGTTCGCAGGGAATTTAACAAAGTGGTAGCATTTTTACTTCCTTGTACGTAAGTAAAGGAAGTATTGTAATAGCGAAAAATTTCGGTTTTCAGATTTCAGCGGAAATATCCATTTTGATCATCCCTGAATCCATTTTGACTAATTTCGTCGTGACGTCTGTACGTACGTACGTATCTCGCATAACTCAAAAACGGTAAGCCGTAGAAAGTTGAAATTTTGTATTTAGGACTCCTATAACATCTAGTTGTGCACCTCCCTTTCTGGTTATTACACAATTTCCAGAAGTGGTACTTTACATGAAGCCTATAATAGATTTTAATGAAAAACTCCTTTCAAATTTGGTATACAAGACTTTTATATCAATCGAAATAACATAATAGATTTTGGTTAAAATAGGCTAACCGGAAGTGGTACATTACTTGAAGTTGTTAACAGTTTTTCTTGAATAAAATGATTTTATTTTGATTTTAGAAATAAATGCTTCAAATAAAAGTTTTAGAGAATTAATTTCTGCGTCTAGCGCATCAAGTATTATTAAATTAGCCCTTTATATAAGCGAGATTTAAAAATTATTTTTTTGTAATAAAGCTTGCTATGGATTAGGACAAAAAAATAAAAAAAATGTTCATGTCAAATTATGTTAAATACGTGCAATTTTATGATTCGTACAATAACAAATATTATATTTTTATTGTGAAATTAGTTATATTCATTGTTGTAATCAAATATTTCTTTGTTGTAATCAAAACTCTCTTTAAAAACTCCCTTTATGGTCGCTATATATCTTACTGTTTTGAAGTTAAAATTAATATTTTGTAATTTATTTATTAAAAAAATATGTATAGTTTAATAATCGTACAAGGAAGTCGCGTGGTGTCCACATCAGATTTTTTTTTTAATAATACGTGGAACAGGGGACAGCACAATGAACCGCATGAAGATGTGAGTTAACCGCTAAGCCACTAAACTGTAACCCGTAAACCGAAGTGCCTTTTGACTTGATTCGTGACATGCTCTGGATTATCCCTGAATTAAATATGCAAAAAGTATCTGAACACAGCGGTAACTTCGCATACATGTAGACTCATCCTCGATTTGGGTCACGGTCTGTATCTAACAGATTTCCCGCGAAATAAAATTACGTTTATTCACGTCCTCAAATTCAGATATAGGCAGAGCGCGTTAATACATTTAGAGATCAAACAAGAGATTTAAAATTACGACGTTTTCTTATATAAAGAAATAGTAGCTATACCATAAGGGTGTGTTAAATAAAATTCGAACAAAGTATATTTCATTAATATCTTGTAAAACGTAACTAATTTTGTTTTGAAGTTTAACCCTTTGGATTTCACTTATTTTTCTTGCTGAAAGCAATGAGAATGTGGAGCCTTCTTTCCAGAACATAAACGTTTCATCTTTATCATTTCATCTCTGCCATCACCATCGGAAGAATCTGACCTTAGTCGCTGCGTGACGATAATAATGAATCTAATAAGTTATGAGTAATAAAATTTATAACCTTTGGAATTAATAAAATGGAGCTTCTACTGAAACTTGCGAAAGCATCACCCTGTTAAATAGTAAGTTCTTTCTCTGAAATCAATTCAATACTGAATAAAAGATTACGAGTAATACAATTATCGTATTATCGACATTTCCTACTTAATGCAAATACATGAATATCAACAAAGCTCTTAAATGTGGTTTCGGTAGCATAGATTTCCTTTGGTTTTGTCTTGATTACACTGGTAATCCGATATTGTCACAAGAATAAGATTGTAACCACACCAAGGCATTTATCCTGGAACATGTATAAACTTCAAGCCTTGGCTCAAAGGATTCTTACATCACACGAAATAACGATATTAATTTACTTATTGTGACATTATTTCAATTATAATATAGTTATTTAACTATCCAGAACGTTAATAAGCGAGATTAATAATCGAGACGTTTTAATGGTATATATTATTAATTGCCATTTAACGCACTATTGATTTGATCTTTTGAAATTGGAGGTAGGTTAGTAAGTGTGACGTTTAAAGTTTTTAGATTGTTTATCATTGGTATCTATAATCATGTATTAATAGGTGTAATTAATAAACGATTTTTGAAAATATTCCCTACATTTTAAGACTTTTATATGAAATAAATAATTATCTACATAATATTTAAAAAATATAAATACATATTTAATACAAATTTGTCTCTATCTCTACGGTTTAATTGTGATTTTTAGTTGGAAAACATCTCTGGGATTAATTTAAAAATATCGCTGTATATACAAATATTAATTTACTAATGGTAAACCATTTCAGCACATATGTTGATTCATTAGTAAATTATTTAGTTCGTTAATTAAATAAAATAATGTTAATAATCAAAACAAAATAATAATCACAATACACGAATTTATATTATAATTTAGTAATCAGTATCAATAAAAACACATATTACGTTAAATAATATGCATATTATGAATTATTTCCGTAGATTTTTATTTATTTAATAATAAAACCAACACATCTAGGGGATTTAGAATTTATCCAAAAAACATAATATTGAATGTTATTTTAGTTATTACAACGTTCGAATAATATACTAAATGTTTACAATTATAAAATCAAGAGTAGGTACATAAATTAATGTATTTATCTACAATCTCGTAGAATTAAAATATTTCATTACATATTATACGAAGTAAACATTAGCATTTGTTCAATGTAAATATTATTTCTCCATTATTAACTCATTAATTAATTTTAAAATTATATGTACGCTCCATATATTCATATGTAGGTGTTGAATGCAAATATAAACTATAATATCATATAAAATTAATGGATTATGTAAAGAATATTTGAATTTCGTTTGATACCAATTAAATTTTAGTTTTATAAGAACGCTTGATTTAATTTAATCTTTAAGTAGTATATTAAAAGTTTTATATTTCTTTCATTATTATTTTTTCTGGAATTTGTCGTTTAATTATTATTTAGTATGGGATTTTAGTTTTGTGCATTTTCCTGTACTCATGTCCATTTTACGGAAAAATTGCAGATTACAAAGTTGTGTATAAAAAACTGTTTTACATTTTTTATCATGTTTTTGGTTTCTTCACAATTTTGAAACGAAATTCCAAAAGTTTCGTTAATTAGTAGCAAAATAATGACCCCAAACATACAGCACTTATTGTTAATAAATGGCTGTTGTACAACGTACCCAAATAACTTAAAACATCTCCCCAATCTCCAGTCAACTCTGAATTTATGGTCGGAAATAGATAGGCGACATCGCAAAAAAACATTTTCCACTATTTATCAACTCCAGACGAATTTGAATGAAGAATGGGCAAAAATTGAAAAATTCTACCTTCTGTAACATCTAATTTAATAAAATCAATATCTAGGCTACTGGAAACTGTAATTCAAGCCAAAATGGTTAATTCACTAGATCAGGGGTGGCCAAGGTCCTTGATAGTCCGAGCTATTTTTCAAAATTTGAAATTTTTCGCGAGCCGCAATTAAATACGTATTTAAAAGGTGTGCAAAAAAGGTATTAAAATTTTTTTTTTACAGAAATTATATTTATTGAAAACATATAAATAAAAGTACAAAATATGTGTATTGAATTTAAATATTAAAAATTAAACACATTTATTTTACTTCTCTTGATAATTCTTTAAAATTTGGTGAATAATTGGTGAAAGCACTTCTCAGTAATTCTTTGAGATGCTGGTTAGTTAATACTGATCGGTGTTTGGATTTCACGAATTTTAAAGTGGAATAAAATGATTCACATAAGTACGTTGTTCCGAATATTGAAATAATCCGACAAGCAGCCTTTTTTAATTCAGGATACTTCGATTCTGGTACAAATTTCCAAAATTCAGTAATCGAATTCCAGATTACAAATTATATCCGTAGCAAGAGTGATACAAATTGTTTCCTCCAGAGCACAATGTCAACTGTCCGTTGCAATGAAAGTATACAAATTCAAAATCGGTCTGGAGTCGGTCGATTACGGACGATTACGCCACTATTTATATTCGTTCGCGTAGTTTTCGATGAGTCATATCATTCTTAACTTGGACGGAAATGAAATTTGTTACAACGTTGCACTTAGTCTTTTATATTTGTTGCCAGTAATTTAAAAGACATTTTGAAACACATACGGAACGATAATAATTTTTTAAAATATAATAGCACAAAAATGAAAAGGGAACTCGGGTACATTTATCGAGAGCCACAAATAATCCTTCAAAGAGCCGCATGTGGCTCGCGAGCCGCAGGTTGGCCGCCCCTGCACTAGATATTAAAATTTAGTATGTAGTGTTAAATAATCTTGGAACTGTAGTTGTACGAATATTTTTGTGTATTAATTTCTGCATATTTTTGTTTGTATTACAGTTTCAGAAGGCATACTAATTATATTTTATATTTAATGTTTGTTATTCCATTTTCAAATATTAAAGGAATAGTAGGATTAATTTTTTAATTAATTTATCTTGGGTGTCTCTATATTTTGATATATAAGAATCTTGTTCCAACCACGGTAGAAGATAGACGTGTTTAATTGAGCTCCGTAGTTATTGTGTAATTTCATTATATTAATAATATGATAGCGAAGAATAGTAAGGTGAAATGTAGTGATGTGAAGTTAAAATGTATATAATTAAAAAATATACTCGTATCAAAGAATTATTAAGGACATAGCCGAAATAATGAATTTAGATAAAGATTCTGGCAAATAACAGACAGGATGAGATTCATTTCCAGATGGTAAATCGACATTGGATAATAAAATAAAAGAACACTTTACCTTAACATAATCCCTTTAAGGACTCTTTCGCTGTGTGAAGTCTTGTTCCAATCACGGTATGAGACGGACGTATTTAATTAAGCTCCGTAGTTATTGTGTAATTTCATTATATTAATAATATGATAGTGAAGTGTAGTGAGGTGAATTGAAGTATAGTGATGTGAAGTGTAAATGTGTAATAATAATAAACATATCAAGGAATTATTAAGGACATAGCCGAAATAAAGAATTTAAATGAAGATTCTAGCAAACAACATAACAGAATACGATTCATTTCCAGACGGTAAATCTAAATTGGATAGTAGAATAAAGGAACACTTCACCGTAACATAAAATGATTGAAATGATCGGCATTGAATTCGACTACATAATAATTAAAGACAACATTAATTTTAATATTGTAATTGTGAAATTAGTCATATTTATTGTTGTAATCAAATATTTCTTTGTTGTAATCAAAACTCTCTTTAAAAACTTCCTTTATGGTCGCTATATATCTTACTGTTTTGAAGTTAAAATTAATATTTTGTAATTTATTTATTAAAAAAATATGTATAGTTTAATAATCGTACAAGGAAGTCGTGTGGTGTCCACATCAGATTTTTTTTCTCTTATTATGAAAGTATTACTCAGGTGTTTTAACATTTATCTCCTTCTTTTGACCTGTAGCATCACCTTTTAAAAAAATGGAAATCGATAAACATCCTCTATAGTTAACTATAATAATCAAATTGAAATACAATTTATTCTCTTTCCGTATTACAAAATTATGTTTATTATTTTATTACTACTTTTCAAAGGAATTAATATAGTCTCAGAAGAAAAAAGTTTTAAAACTAGTTTCTTTAGAAGGATATCAAATTACGTAATTTATAGCTTTTATGAAACTTAGAGTATCTCGTGAAATAAGAAATATGCAGCGCACTTCAAAATCGGATTATGTTTTTTGTAGATAAAATAAAAAGTAATTTATTTTTATGCTTTATCACTGGCAATGCTAATCATATTTTTTTAAAGACTCTTCATTTAGACATTTTTTTATTATCAATTGTGAATGCAAACAATAATTCATAAATAGTACATAAAAAGTATAATAACTTATTTAAAATGAACTGATTTAATCATCTAAATTTTTAATATATTTATTAACGATGAGAAAATTATTTATACTATTACAACCTTTAGAGGAATTAGTACCTAATTCAACCAAAATAGGATATCATATGACGCCATGTGCAGTAGTGATGGGTTGTAATTTTAACGAACTAAGTTCCATTCCGCAAAATTCAGTAACATAAGCCAGAAAACTGTAATGCATCGGAATTATGGCAGTTAAAGCAACATATTAATCAAATGTTTATATCTTTAATTTAAATTCCTATTTGGAAAATCACGGCGATTGAAAGTACATATTTATAAATTTCATAATACATTATCATAATATTGCAATCATACATAGGGTTCCAAACAGTTGATACATACTCTAATTTCGATTTAATTAGTGAGTTAAATAGACAAACAATGCCATCAGGAGTATTAAAAAAATTACATGTTCATAATATAAAGCCCATAATACTATGTGCTTGTAGATATTACTGATTTTTTAATAATATATTTTCATTTAATATTATTATTTTTATAGCATATTTAAAACAACATACCTACGAAGAAAAACAGTCTGATGTGAAAAAAAAATCCTGGCGTAATTAAGCTGTACACTGTTACCTACATTAGTTTTTCTGGTTAGCAAATACTGTTTTCCAAATGTTTGAGAGAAATTGTACATACACATCAACAAAATTTCAAACCCCCAAGAGAATTATGAGGTTGATTTTCAGTGGTGAAGTTTATTTTGTGCTAATTACTTGATCAATAATTCCTAAATTTCAACTGAGATGTGAATTTATTGACCAACTGACATTTCAAAATACTCCGCGCTCTTTTGAGGAACATAAAACTGTCATTACGCATTTAATGTATAAATTATGTACACACTTATTAATATAATTAGTTTATTAGCCCGCATTGTACTCGATTTCATTTTAAAGTAATATTTAAATTACACTTGGCAAAGTTCACAAAATTTCAGTCTCTGAATCAACCTCTCGGTCATTTATCAGAGACTGGCCCATTCAACCAGAACCACAGACGTGTTTCGCTCTTATTAAAGCTCATCAGTGTGGTGTACTGACGCCTCTTTCGAGGCACTGAGACTGGTTGAGCGGACGGATGATAAACATCCCACAAAGATATCAAGCTTGCAGAGGTAACTAACCACATGCAGAGCCATCTATCGAGAAAACCGCGAGCTTGGCTAGCAGAATAATAATAAAAAACTGTACAAAGTACAAATGCAACACTTGGTGAACTGCTCTAAATAATATTTAAATTATACTTGGCAAAGTTCACAAAATTTCAGTCTCTTAATCAACCTCTCGGTCATTTATCAGATACTGGCCCACTCAACGAGAACTACAGACGCGTTTCGCTCTTATTGGAGCTCATCAGTGTGGTGTACTCTCTTTCGAGGCACTGAGACTGGTTGAGCGGACGGATGATAAACATCCAGTCTCAGTGCCTCGAAAGAGGCGTCAGTACACCACACTGATGAACTCCAATAAGAGCGAAACGCGTCTGTGGTTCTGGTTGAGTGGGCAAGTCTCTGATAAATGACCGAGAGGTTGATTCAGAGACTGAAATTTTGTGAACTTTGCCAAGTGTAATTTAAATATTATTTAGAGCAGTTCACCAAGTGTCGCATTTGTACTTTGTACAGTCTTTTATTATTAAAGTAAAGTGTTACATACGCTCTGGAAATCCAGGAAACACTATTTAGAAAAGGTACATCACTTGACAGTAAATTCTTTGTTCAGTTTTTGAAATAATGGTTTGCTAAATAAGTTTCCTCACTCACCAAAGGCTCATGAAGAATCAAATAATCCGGCAATAATGAAATCAAACAACAGTTACCGTATATTGAACAATTATTAAAAATTGTACACATCTTTATTTCAACGCAAACAAAACGATATTTTGAGATTGAAACCCTGGAGTGCACTAACCATTGAACCTCCATCGCCCGTGAAATGAAAAAATCTAGAATAGCAATTGAAGTAAGAAAGAAATACGAGAATAGAGGAATCTGAGGGTAAGAATCAGCTAACAAAGACGTAAAACAAATAGACATTGAACAATCCTATACGTTCCATTGTACGTTGTGTTTGTTGTCAAGATTGCACTCGCGGGTGCGTCACTAGGTCCGTGTCCACAAGAGCTGCGATTGTTGTTCGTATGTTCGTTCTTTTCCCTCCGGCATCTCAGCTTCTCGGCTCTCGGCATCTCACTATCTGGCTAGAAACCGTAAGCTTCCAGATTTACCAAGCCAGGGCTCAACTTGTACAGCGCGCAGCAAACGAAAACACAGTTACATTATTAAGATTAAATCACATTTTCAACTATATATTACGCCAGCGTTTCTGCTAATTGGGGTAATTAAAATGTTCATATTAAACTTCAGATTGCCATATAAATCCTACTTTAAATGGGCTATTAATTATTTTCGTTTCGAATATATCTCGTCAATTTTAATTACTACTACTAATCCACTATTAAAACCTTGTATTAGTTTTATTTGCAAAACACAGATTATTTTCGATTTAGTATTTTAATATAGTTCTTTAATACTTTCATATTTATTTGCATAGGCGCCGACTTGTGAGGGACAACGGGACAGTGCCCCTCACAACAACATTATATTAATAAATTATATAGAAAAAGGTAAAATTAATTTTATATGCAAAATTTAATTCTGTACAACTTTGCACTCTACAGTTTTTGTCATAAAATAAACAAGAGAGCAGGAAATTGTATGAAACTAATATGTTCACCTCTAACCGTCAACACATACACTACACATCCTAAGCCTGTGTATATGCACCCAATTTGACTGAAGTCGATAAACAAAAAATTAACCTTTTACAGAATAGTTGTTTGCAATTTGCATTTAATGTATGTATGATCACATTTCACACTACCGTTCTGTTGCGAACATTGATTACATTAATGACCGTTTTAAAACGCTACTTCTCTGTCTACTACATAAAATAAGAACTACGGGTTATCCATAATATTTAATTAATAAATTAAAATTTAAGAATAATTTATATACTCTAACAGGCAACGAGTTATACGATGTTCCTTCTTTTAATAAGGTAAAATATAAAAACTCTTTTTCGTATTTGGCTCCTACACTTTTAATTCGCTACCGTATAAACCTTAGAGAATGTTCTTACGATTCCTTTAAAAATAACGTAAAAAAGGTGCTCCACCTTAAAATAATAACTCCTTTTCTATTTTTAAATTTGCTTAACTTTATGGTTTGATCTTCTACAGATTTTGTATATTTATGTACATTCTTGCTTAAGTTAATAATTAGTTTAGTTTATTCTTTTTAATACTACATTATTAAAATTATTGTATAAGAATCTTTTGGTTAGGTGGTAGAACAGCCTTGGCTGAACCTCCCCTTTGACGTTTGTCAGTAAAGTTATTTATTATTATTATATTAAATAATATAACCTATGAAATCGAAAGAAAACATTATCGAACAATTTTTCTTAATTGCAACAACTAAATGTTGGGAAAAGAATAATCAATGTTGCCACCAGGCCGGTTTTAAGGTTCTTGGTCTGGGTCAGTTATTAATTTGTCCGGTTTCATAAAAATTATGGAATTATGCATTTTAAAAAATATCTAATGCATATTATTAACGGATGACTTAAACTTGACACTGATGTGAAGCTAGCTGACGTGTGAATCACACTTCACACAGTTCAATTATTTCAAGTGACAGTTGAAAACGTAATTTTTCTAACTCACAAATAAATATTGTAAATAATTGTACACCTTAGATTAGAAAAATGTAAGTTGTAAACAAATGTGATAATTTCAGTTGATAATTCGCGGTAAGTAAATAACTTTTTAATACATATTATTTACTTTATTATTAATAATATGTAAATAAAATAAACAATTAACGATATAATATTCATAATTTGTTCTCTTTCAAGAAAATAAATGAAGTGACCGATAGTAAATTCTAATAGTTTGACGATATATTTATGATTTTACATTTGTCTCTTTATAAAACTAATAAAATATATTCTCAAAATTTGAAATTACATTTAATGTAAATCGATTTAATTTTAATAGGATAAAAAAAATATTTTCATAACATTTTGAAAATGTCGACAAAAGCATATAACAGTGCACATTGCATTGCACAATATCAATTCACTGGGTAGTTTACAAAGCACATAACTTACCTCACCTTACAATACCAAAAAGCGCACTGCTAGCGATTTTTACAAAGGCACAAAGTAAAGCTATGTCCCGCAAAATGAGTTGATACAACCAACAAAAACTGTTCATTCAAGAATCATTCGATACCAAACAGTCCTTTCAGACACTTTCGTTTTATACCATTTCAAAGCAATTTGAGCACAAATATATATTTTCATTATACTCTTAAATAGACCTGGGCAGTATTTGAATACTCATGCATTTAAATAATAATTAAAATACAATATTTATTATTTGTATTTACATTTAGATATTGTTGTATAGTAATTGGATTACAAATATTTGAAATACTAAAAATAGTCTTTAAATACAAATACACGTATATGATTATTGCGAATAAGAAGTATAAATGGGGAAGAATATGTATTGACTGAAGAGTTCGATAAATTAAAAATAAAAATTTTGGTTAACGAAGATAAATAAGAAACACAAAAAGGGTTATTGAAGAAAAGGAGAGCAGTAGCTGGCGTCGGATGTTTAATTAATAAAAAGTTAATAAATTATATCCAAAACTGGGTCAGATGAAAAAAGAATTATAATAGAAAATAAAATAGGTGATGTAAATAGTAAAAGATTATAGTGTCAGACAAGGGTCAGACATCTCGTACTTCGATCCGGGAAACAGATGACATAAACATAAATATGGATGAAAAAATGAAAGTAAAAGAAACAGAAGATCAGTCAATCAAAACAAAAACTAAAGAATGAAAAAACTGCAAAAGAATTTGAACAGGATGTTACAACGATAATTAAGAAAGAAAAAATAAACTATAACGGAAATAATACATAATCATCTCAAATTTTTAAGAGGATCATTACACAAATAGCAAAAAATGTCTGTGGAACAACCAAAATCAAGATACAACAAAAAATAGACATCCTAGTGGAACCAAAAGATTGAACAAGAAGTAAGATAGAAAATATCGCGTAAATCAAATATATTACTAATAAAAATACAGACAATTATAACTTCAAAGTTGTCACCATGGTTTTTTATACCCGTATACCTATTAACACACTCATAGCCTATCTTTTAACTATTATAATACTCATTAATTTTTATTTCTTTCGTATCTACAACTTTTACTAAGGTGTTTTAACATTTATCGTTTGTTTAACCTATGAAAATACAAATAGAGGTCCGTAAACACGCTGTATAGTGGGTGATTGAAAAATATTTTCTTTATTATTAATTTTAGACCTATACTTTAAATTACAACATTGAGGTCGAATATTATCCTTTTTTAAAATAGAATGATGTATTAAATTAGCCAAATATTTACATTTTCATCAAATGTTATAAATTTTTCAAAATTATGAAATTTTAATGCATTATTTGTTTTATATGACATTTCTACGTTTTTTGTCTGAATAAATACTTGTATTTTGACGTTTACTTATGTTTCATTTGTTTTAGATTATTTTGAACAGCCAAATAATAATATAATTTTACTCTTTATTGAATTTTAGACATTTCGAATTGTTTAAAATAATTTAAAAAAATGAAATACAATTCGGAACCCTTTCTTGTCAAAAAGTAATATTTCAATTTGCCTCAAACATTGTAATAAAACTACGAATATAAATCTAAAATTAATTATAAAAAATAACCATTTGTCCCCAATTTTCAATCATCTTGTATACAGGGTGTTAAAAAAAATGTTCGGAATTTTAAGTGTGTATAGTATAGACCAAAGTAAGTGAAAAAAGCTTAATAAATATGGGTCCGCAAACTAACCGTTTCAAAGATATGAGCTATTTTCAGAAATGTACCATGTATGGTTGGTTATTCTGGGCGACCGGCTGATAGGACCAGTTTTTTACCGAATCGACTAACAGGACCAGCATTCCTCGACTTCTTGGTTAATACTTTACCCGGATTGTTAGAGAATGTGCCCATTAACGACAGGTTTGATATGTGGCTATTAGCTAATACATATTGGAGCTCTAGCACATTACTCTGTTATGGTTAGGAAATATTTAAATCAAAGGTACAGTAGAAGATGGATAGGACGAGGAGGCACAGTGGCATAGCCTTCCAGGTCTCCTGACGCGATGGGGATTTGTTTTTACTGTTAATCACAGCAAACTTGATTGCATTTGTAGTAACTTGTTTTTTATAATAGCTCATATCCAGACTCATGTTTATTAGATTTTTTTCACTTATTTCGGTCTATACTATACGCCCTTAAAATTTCCGAACATTTTTTTTAACACCCTGTATACATTTAACTTTTGAGAGTAAATTTTAAATTTAATGTTGGTACATAAATCCACCTTGAGAATCTTACCTTTTGATGCCATCACCAGTTTTCTACTTTTGACTTATTTGATTTTTTTCAATCACAATGCAACGATGATGATTCATTTTACATACGATAATTAAATAAACATGTGACATAAATGACAACAGACAATCAATGCGATTTTATTTAATTTTTCATGTTTTCATATTTATCTACATCCAATAATGGCAACATTTACATTCCTTTCATCGCATACAATACAAAGCAATAATTCTAGTTCTAATAAGAATTCGAGAATGTATGCTACATGTGTAGCAAGCATAGCAAGCAATACAATGTATAACAGGTTAAATTGGATTTTCAAGTATCCATAAAGAGAACCTGTGAAGTGTGATTATTACAGCGTCCATCAATGTCTATGAATATACTAACGAGTTTCTTTGTCAGAGACATTTTTATCAGTACTTAATTTCGTGTTATGACTTTTAAGTTATCATTTTTAAATGAGCTCCAACTACTCGTGTGTTCATTAGTTTCTGACAAGCAACATATACAACAATTATTTAATAAAAAGAATAAAAACTAATGAAATAATCAGTTAAATATGAACAATTATTTATTTGTAATTCATTACTTGCATTTTCAGTGATAATATTTAATTTACTTAGCCTTGAAAACTGTTTTATATTTCATTGTAAATATATGCCTACTATAATGCTCCAAAGTTATTAAAACTATATAATTTGAAAACTGTAAGATCAAGTAAAATTTGAAGGACTAAATTAAGCAATTAGCATGGAAAATAAACAAATCGAACATGTCTAAAAATTCAAATTTTATGAAACAAAAAAAAACTACTTTAAAAACCTTTCATTTCATGAGTGTTATTTTTTCTACATAGCTACATACAGGGTGTATCGCGGAAAGTGAAACATAAGCGTTTAACATGGGAAATCAGTTTTCCGTGCGCATTGATTCCCTAATTATTATAGACAAATGGATGCTGTAAAGCAAAAATTTCTACATCCGAATCAATAAAAAGATATCATTTTGGCTACTTCATAACTTCAGAAATAAAATTTAAAAATTTACGGAATTACAATTCAATATTAGCCATGGAATTAGAAACAAGAGACGAACAAAAGCGTAACGTTTTATTACGTCAGTGTCAGAATAATGATTGTCAAAATAAATATTTTACGTAGAAATAGAAATTTAATAATAATAATACGCTTTTATTCGTCTCTTGTTTCTAATTCCATGGCTAATACTATTAAATTGTAATTCCGTGAATTTTCAAATTTTATTTCTGCAGCTATGACGTAGTAAAAATGATTTTTTTTTTTTGTTGATTTGGATGTAGAAATTTTTATAACATCCATTTGAAACTTTTTGTCTAAAATAATTAGGGGAGCAATGCGCACGGAAAACTGATTTCTCATGTTAAACGCCTATGTTTCACATTCCGTGATACAACCCTGTACATATAATGAGAAAAAAATCAAGGCATTCTGTTTGAAATTTAATTTTATGAATCCATCTTGAATTAAAATAAGGATCATCTGGAATCTGGACCTATTTATGTTTTGTAGGAATTTTACATTTACTAATGTAACGCGACGCAATAATTCGGGTTTGAATCATGCTGTACAGATGGATTGAAAAAAATAAAGACAACTGACACTGACTACTTTCTCCATTATTAATTTTAGACCAAATTTTTTCTCAACATTGAGAAAGAACTTTTTAGTGTGCAAATCTTTAGCGAAATCTGAAGTAGAATGAGCTATTCACACCAAAACGTGGTGCATATTTAAACTTTATGTTTTAAACTATACTTATATCAAAAGAAAGAAGCATTTGTCTCTATTTTTCAATCATAATGAATTCTTGAAGGATAGAAACGAATGAATCTCAAACCCATTCGGCTCATACACTAATTCAAGGTAACAATAAATTTCTCACCAGCACTAACGATGTTCACTGAAATTTCGAATAAACAAATCAAACGAGCCACGTGCGTTAACATTGTTAAACATGTTGTCATACTATTTTTTCTATGCAGGTAAATTTACAATGAGATTTTTAAAAAATGTGACACAAAAATTTCACATTAATTTGACAGTTTGTATATTATGTGTTGTAAATTTTGTATGATTGGATACGTTAATACATTGTATCAAACAGTGCGCTTATATATCTTCTAAACGATATGTTTCCAGTGCTTTTATAGACCCATAAGAACACTGAAATAGAAAAAAAGCATCATCTCATAAATACTTCCACATTACTGAAAACAAAACCAGAATTTAAATAGAAAAATTCCAAACTTTAAACAATATAATAGTCGCCAGAACGGACTAGTAGAGTTATATCGATATAACAAAATTTATGTTCGGGAAAATGATTCGATTAGTATTTATTTTCTGTTTATAGTGCAGCTGAAACAGCTTGAGTGTGTTTTTGTATATTGGAAAATTATGATGTTGAAAGATGGACGTATTGATCGGTAGATTGAAAGACGAGTAAGTGCAGGATGTAAGCCACTGCTACTAGGTACCTTTGCCAAGAGCGTATATTTATCCAGAGATGCTCAGTTGATTGAGTAGTAGTTCCTACATTGATGAATAGTAGCGAAAGAGAGTAATTGTGTTGAAACAAAGTTGTAGGGTACAACACGTAAATATATCAAAAGACCTATTATAGGAACTATTTAACAAAAGAAGAATGTATGTACTTACCCAACATACCCACAAACTAAATTTTAACGAGCACATATGTACTGTAGTGCGATCTGCATATAAAAACCTGGGTTTTTGTAATGCGCTGTTCTCAAACATTTACTAAAATATCTACGATGAAGAAGTTGTATTTTGCTTACGTACGATCAAAATTAGAATATTGTCTTCAAGTTTGGAATCCAATTTATAATAAATATATTGATTTAATTGAATCTATCCAACGTAAATTTGTAAAATATTTATATTTCAAACTTAATAAGCAGTATCCTACTTTTGATTATGATTATAATGGCTTACTGCTCGAACAACATCTTCTATCTTTAGATACCCGTAGAAAAATTCATTCCTGTATTTATCTATACAAACTAATGCACATCATATTTGATCCAGATACTCTTGCTTCAATTTCTATATCTGTATCCAGAATAACTTCTAGAAACACCCGTACATTTTATTGCAGAACATCACGTACAAATTATGAGCAAAAATCTCCTATAAAAACTATGTGTTCTATTTTCAATTCCGTTTCTAATACTCTTCACATTTTTGGTGACAGCATAAGTTTAAGAGTGGCTTAATTCAACAATTTTCAGTAAAGCAATGAGTGGTGTATTTTGTTTGAGTACTGTAATTACTAATTGTGATTTGTAACAACATATAGTTCTTTTATTTTTGTATTATTTTTATGTATATATTATGTGTTTATTATTGCTTGTGACAATTTCTTTTTTGACAATCTTAAAAGCGACAAAGACACTTTATGCTCGTAACACTATTTTACTAAAAAAAGAAAAATGACGAAAACACTGTTTTAAATGTTACTCATACTCTAAATAATTTCATTTTGCAGCTAGCCATGCTAGATAGTTCCCAAGGTATTTTTATATCTTTTATTGAATTTATACTCACGCGTTGTACTACGGGTCACTGTAAGACACGTCCTGTAAACTGATACGAAGCAGAAACAATAACGTATGGCCAAGAATAACAATAATTCTGTTATCTTTAAAAATCTACCCGAACAAATGTAATTATATTATTCAAATAAAACTACAATATGTTCCGTGATTCTGTATAAACTCTTAACTTCTTATTCCCTTATTTACAATTTCAAGTAGCTTTTACATCAATTTACAAACGCATTCTGCTGCCGATTTAAAAATAAAATAAACCAAAAAGTACATACATGATACATGAATACACACAATATAAAAACACACCAAGGTGAAAGTCCAAGTACAATAATTAGAATATTTAAAATACAACAATTAGTATATTTCACACATAAATGAATCCCAGTCTAAGACATGTCAGATACATCAAGAATAATATGTAGTCAAGTCAACAAAATGGAAATAAACCAAATTAAGGCCAGTGTTGGGACTCTGCCGTATCGCCTGGCGATCAAATGACGTAAAAGTGACATCACTGAAACATTTCGGTATTACCTGCCGTATCGCCTGGTGATCACATGACGTCAATTTTACGTCACGCGATCGTACATAAATAAACCAACAAATATCTCGCTTATTATTAATTTCAGCAAATTTAACTATGACAGGGTGGTGACCGCGACCCCGGAACATAGGACTTTAACATGTAAAGATTTTCGTAATTTCTTGCATCCCTAATTATTTTCGGTAAAAAAGCTTCAAATACAAGTTGTAAGGAATAAAATTCTCCATCTGAATCACTAAGCAAAATTAATTTTTGTATGCCCTATAACATCAAAAATTAGGTATGAAAATGTCGAAAATCTCCGCAAAAATAGCTATAGCCATGAAATTGAAACAAAAAATTAACAAATGTTAACGACTTATCTGTCAAGTTAGGTTAATTTAAGTGTCAGAACAATGATTGTCAAAATAAATACTAATAATTTGACGTATAAAACGTTACGCTTTTGTTCGTCTCTTGTTTCTAATTCCATACTATTAAATTGTAATTCCGTGAATTTTCAAATTTTATTTCTGCAGTTATGAAGTAGCCAAAATGTTTTTTTTATTCATTCGGATGTAGAAATTTTTGCTTTACAAAATCCATATTTGTTAAAAAAATTAAAAATACGTAGAATTTGCTATCCAATAATATAAAAAAAATTATATGTTATATTATTATAAAATAAAATGACAAATCATAGATATTACATTTTTATTAAACGCAGAAGGCTTTGCATTTTATATTAAACTTTACAGAATTAAATAAGTTTTGAGGGCTATAACCAAAGCCGGGTTTATGAAGTGTTATAAATATAACTAACTCTGAGCAGGCTATGAACAGAGAAACCTACGACTGATCATTATTCAAATTAAAAGTTAAGTTCTCAAAATTGATCTTGAAACGTCATTAAAAAAGTATGGTCTGCTATTTCATTCATGAAATTTTCCTTAAATTCATTATAATAGACAACAAAAGAATTTTGCAGTTCGCCGTTTTCTAATTTATTTCCATTTCTAAAATAAGATTCAAGAAGAAAAGCTATTATTTCTTTAGATAACATTTTTGACAGTATCTCATCTCAAATCCATGTTTAATTAAATACTTTTAAATTAAGACATATATACGTTTCTTTGTTCCTGGCTTACTCCGACTAACCCCCCCCCCCTTTCCATGCCTATGATTTGTGGAGGCAACTACTTTGTGGGCTCTGAATGGAACAATGCTGAATATATTTAAAATATATATATTTTCCACTGGGCATCTTCAACACTTGTTCCAGGACCCATTGGGTCTCAAAGGGTTAGACAGACTATCCGGATCGTTCAGACGAAACAAGCGCTTGGAGTTCATTAAGAAATGGTTCTTTGTTAGAATATGGTTCAGTAAACTGATTTAAGTTCACTTCTTTCTGCTTTAATTAATTTTCGTACCCTTTCTAACAATTCATAACAATATTTATTACACTTACTGTAGCGTTTGCAGCGTTCCGCTTTTTAAGATTACATTGTGCCAGGTCTATTAGTGTCTGTCAAACCAAGGTAATCTTATTAGCACTGTGTTATTTTTTTTAATATGCTCAGCTCAGCTGGACTTCGTGAAAAATAAAAAACAGACAAAATCTCTTGAAGTGTACTGACCCGTGACAACGAACTGGGTAAACAATACAAAGAAAAGTATTGTGAATTTAGGTCACACGCGGGCTATTTACAAAAACTGCGGAAATATTTGATTAATAGACACGTTGTGATTTATGTTTTCAAATGAAAAATTAACTTAATCACCATCTTTATTTGAAGGTTTCCAATTTCACTTATAAATATGTTCAAGCATATAATGAATAACATACAGTAAACGAAATCAAATAATTTATATACGTAATGTCTTAACAATTTCTAAGTCGAATGAAATATGTACTGTCGACAAATGATATTTTGAAAAACCATTCATGCTATACAAAAAACTAAAACTGTTTTATAAGAAACTAACAAATCCCAAATTAAAAAATACTGTATGACATTATTAAACTTGTAAAAAATCTTGTTCTGTACTATAATACCGATTTTGCAATAATAGAATATTAATCAACCAGTTTATAAAGATAGCTATTAATACACGGCGAGTATCGTAATTCATGCCAGTGTATTAATTGTCATTATATATGAGTTGCATACAGTATTTTTTACGACTATTCAGCATAATTAAAAAAATAAACTATAAACCAACAAATTGGTTATAACATTTATATGTACATAACAATAATCTGTATCGAAATGAAAAGAAAGTCTGTATCATAATGAGTGTCATTCAAGTACAGATGACACATACTTAAAAAGTATATTAGAGCAAAACAGTAGAAAAATAATAAAAGTAATAGATTTTTACTATATTATTAATTTTCATTTTTTATTTCATATAATATGAAACTTCATCATCACATGACAGGATTTGCAGCATCCAGCCATCAATTGATCCTTTTATCATCATTTTATATTTTGTTATTTTAATCCAAATTGGACTCCTTGTTAACAAGAATGATTAACAGGAATATATTATGTTCTTCTTCAATTTCAAGTAGTCTTTAAAACTCAATAGCGGGAACGGATTATGTGTAATTAAATGGAAAAACACGTGTGCTCATGCTTTAGAGACAAAATTGTAATCACCTTATTGAAAGGAAAGCTTTTCTTTTATACCGTAATACGAGAACAAAATGCGCGTTAGAAATTTGAGCTGTTAGGTTAGCAAATTTTAAGAACGGCCATTATAGTTGTTTTACAGGTTAATGTGATAATATTTGCACTACTGCTAAATCTAAAATAAAAAGTTTTAGATTATATCAGTTAAATTTAAAATTCATAAAACTAAAGTGTCTAAATACTTTAGTAATAAGTGTATAAAATTTAGTATATAGTCTGACATTGATAAAGGAAAATGCGTTCATGGACGGAAAGAATGTTACTTCTGCTTACCCAGGCACATACGCCTGGGTACATCATAATGTATAACATGCGTAAAATTTCAAATGTACAATTAAAATTAAATAACCCTTTCCCTATTTTGCAAACAAAACATCAAAATTGGTTCCAATTTCACTGTTATAAATAAGTTACTTATATTTATTCATGATTATGTCCATTTTAAAAAATGTGTAATCCAATTCATTTTTTCTTTAAAATTATCTACATATTTTATACATACGCTTTTGTAAGAAAATTATAGAATATTTTTAAAAGTTTGAAACTTTATTTTCATTAGTACAATTAAATAATTTTAAAATCTATATTGAAAATAGGTACAAGTATTATTTAAACTGTTTCTTAAATTCCTGTTTAACGAGTAGTAGAAATTCAATACGATCACCCAACGTTTCATTTGGCAGCAAAAACAACATCAACTAATGTTTAATGGCTTTGAACATGATGGGATGAGAACTGACTTGTTTTTATTGATTTGAATTCATTGCTTGCAAACACAAATCACGTGCTGAACTTTACATTACTTAAAGACTATTCAGCAGGAAGTGCGGTCATTAAAAGTTAAAAGTTTTCGGAGTCGAATTTCACACCTACCAACTATTATTTACTAACTGCATTGACTAAAAATAAATATCATTTTTCTTATATGTATAATAATAAGAGTAATTTTATATAGTGGACAGCAAAGACAAATCAAGCCATGGGAAACAAAAGTAAGTGATAAGAGGAAAACACGAAGACCAAGAAATAAATTTTAAAGTGAACAAAAAAAATTAACAAAAAATAATGAAAAAAACTGTTTTATAATGTAACCTAAAACGACCCCCCCCTCGATTACAATAGTGCGTTGTTATTATGAGCCATGGTGTTCAATTTCCAATTTTATTTTATAGATCCTTCATTTTATTAAAAATTAAAAAACATCTGGACTTGTACGGTTTTTGTAGAAATTTTACTTTTACCCTATGAAAATGAAAGACGAAATGATATTTGAAAAATAGAGTTAGGTATATTTTCAACTTTTTATTATTTTCTTAAAAAAATTAAACGCCTTACAAATATATTTTTAAATACAATTTGGTTCTTGTACAATTACAAACGTACACCCTTATACATTTTTGTCGTGTTTACCTTTTTTAACAAAATTTTGTTGCTTACATTATGAACCGACCAGAGTAGAACAATATTATGACATAAACCGAAAGAAACATCTATAAAAGAACCTAAATATTGATGCCCTTAAGAAAAAATAATAATTATTTTTACATAGGTACATAAACTATAAATGTTCAAACATTAAATTTTATAAAAATCATTTATAATTTTATAAAAATCAAATAAAATTTTATAAAAATCAAATAAAATTTTATAAAAACCATTAATGATATTTTTAAGATATTGCAGTATTTTCAAATATCATTGTAAATTGATCAAATTTAAAATATCATTCTTAATTTTCCAAAATTTCATTGCATTATTCTTATATAGATTTTAAATTCATGCCATAAATAAATAATATTTATTTATAAAATTATATAATTGATACCTTATTGATTTGTAATAATTAATTTCATAAATTTATTTTTGAGATTAGAAAAAAAGATAAATGATATTTGATGGGTTACATTAGAGTACATATATCAGTTATTATTATTAATAAGTGCTATTAAGAGATAAAATTCATTTTGAAATCTTAACTACTTAACCCTTATTGGCTTTTCTAGAATATTGATGAGAAACGGGAGAATATATTTATGTATTTATAGGATGATGTAATTAGTTATAAAGATTTAGTACGAGATGCTTGTTAATAAATTTTCATTTAAGTGTCAAATCACTTGTAAATTACAGTTTGATTCACTGGTTTCATTAATTTGTTTCGTAATTTGCAAACTTTGTATGTAGGAAGTTGGAGAGGCAATGAGTTTCCCTGATGAATAAATTTTTAGATAATTTTGGTAATTTGAATAAAATTGAGTAGGTGATGTTACACTATTGATACTGAAAATTATTAAATCCCATAAATAAATTGTTCTATGCTATCAATTCCTTTTGTATTGTTATTCATACCAATTAATAATTGATAAACAATTAACGAGAGACGTAATTTTCACACACGAAATTAACTCGTTTATGAAATATGTACAGGATAACTGCAAATATATGTATCATATCTACATATTATGTTACTAATTTTATAAATCAAATACTATTTGAAAGCTACAATTTGAGAGCAATTCAAATATACACATTTTCTAGTTCTATGTTATTATATATTATTAGTCCTTATTTAAATTTTATTTAAACAAATTTCTCAATAAACTAGGTCAATTATTTAAAAAATATACTTTATTAAAATAATTCAAAATATACTATTTTTAGTAAAACATTAATATTAAAATTTTATAACTAGGTCAATTTAAATATGTAAATTTACATTATGAAAAAAAAAATATACAGTAAAAAAACATTGATATTATTTAGACCAATATTTAAAAACATTTTTCCATTCCAGTTGCCAATAAAAACTGCCAATATTAAAATTATATGTAGAATATTAATTTCTTTTATCGTAGTATGCTTGTTGATTCCCGTGTATTTCATTTCGTATCGAATATTCATACCGGTCTATAGCTAGACTAAAGCATTACATTGCTTTATTGCTTTTACAGTGAACGAATGTTGCTGTTCGTGTCGTGATTTCTAAAATTAATTGTAAATATGTGAAAATATATTGCAGAATATAGTGCATCGTGTTTAGAATTTAATTTCCTTGTTGGTGATATAAATTTCATATTGTAAAAATGTTAGTGTTTTCGGTTATGTTCAAAAAGTTACGTCGGAGCCAGAATGAGGTACACAAAACATTCATGGCCAGTTTTACTAAACTAAAATGTAAATTTCTATTATTTAACATATTTTTATTTTATTTTTACAGTGTTTCATGGTGAACTAAACTTGGAAATCGACATAATCTTCGGGTAAACAAACCAGACTACAAAAGCAGATAAGGTAGGAAAATCACATAATTAAATAATTTCATGAGAAAAACGAACATTAAATTTTATGAATATATATATATATATATATATATATATATATATATATATATATATATATATATATATATATATATATATGACAATAATCTTATTTATTTTTATTGAGGATTTTCAAGAAATAAATTCAATTTGTTGCTCTGTAATAAGAGAATTCAAGTTTTATTTATTAAATTACTATTGTATATACAATATTTTCAATCTTACCTGTAATAAAAGAAACGACAATTAAAGTTGTTTTCTTCAAGTGTATAATAATATTCATATTATGCTACTATACACACACTATAGAAGATATTCATTTTATTACTAGTACAACAATGTTGTTCATTATTGTACAATTAAGCGTTTAACCCAAATTAGTGACATGCGGACTGTACTAATGTTTTACTATGTTAAATTTAATTCTATTGTTACCTATGGCTTAATCTTTTGGTGTTCCGCGCCAACTGCAATACGAATATTTAAGCTTCAAAAAATTGCTTTAAGAAATATGTTTCACTAGAAGTACCGTGAATCATGCAGAGACACTTTCAAATTGAAAAACTATTAACTGTGCCTTGTATGTACATTTTCTCTGTAATATTATTTGCCCGCAGTAATTCAAGTAAAATATTAGCACATGAAAATGTACATAACTACAACACAAGAAACAAATCGAATTTTATTATTCCGAGACATAGATTAAAATTAGCTTCCAATAACCCATTCTCAATGGGTATTAAACTATATAACAAACTTCCTCAGTCCATAAAAAATATTGTATCAAATAGTTTGTTTAAATATAGATTGAAACAGTTTTTAATAGAAAGAACATATTATAGTGTTAATGAATATATGGATGATGTATAATTATTTTATACCTATGCGTTGATGTATTTTGTGTTTCACTGACTTGCTATATATCTGTACTGGATCATTTTAGCCAAATAAATTATTATTATTATTTATGCATTTGTAGCATGAAATTTTGAGTTCAAAAAGCGCCATTTTAATAATCTCAATACTCCAAAAATAAAAAAAACGTAATAATACTGAAATTTAATTTTATATAAAATCCATAATACATGTTATTGGCAGTGCAATGTAATCTAGTTTCACTTATTATTCAAAAAACAAAACAAAAACTCCACAATCTTGTTTATATTAGTTACATATTTTATTTTTATGTATAATTATTTAACTACGGATTACGTAATAAGAAGTAATTTCACTGTAAATCATCATATGAACGACTAAAAATGGAGAAACATTTATCAGTTAAACTTTGCATTTATTTTTGTCAAAATCAAATATTTATCAAGACTTTCAAACGAAACCCTGAAGTACTTCAAAGAAGATACCACTTCCGATTTTCAGATTTCAACTGAAATCTAACCTCTTCTCTTACTCAAATACGAAAATACAAAGGACAATACTTGAAAATATCGTCATGGGCACTTACCGATTACAAGTGTCATTGACACAAAATCTTTGATATCATATATCAAATAGCTATAACTCAACAAACATTTTACTATATTGAATGCGGTAAAATTTAAGCTTTGGGCAATTAAACATATCAGCTGCAATTAAATTATCGAATAGGTTAGAATTAACAATGGTAGCCTACAGCACACTGAAATGTCATTATCATCATACATGGTGTTTTGTCTTGCAGTGGCCTATTGATCTAATAATTTACACACTGGTTGAATTACTAATTGGCATTACTTAATAGGGGAACTACAGACCTTAAAGCATTATGCCGCCATGTGTATATGACGATATATTCAAATGCAAATCATTTAGGGTAACTGCACCGTGTCCGGCAAATTCATCGCAGATAATCATCGCAAGAAAATCTATCACAGGAATATTCATCGATTAGAATAGATGCACTAACGAGAACGCTGATGTTATATGTTATATTGTTTTTCAGTATTAAAAACTAACTTGTTCAGAGATTGCCACAATCTTGTAGTTAGCGACAGGACCGTCGTTACGGTCGGACAGCCGGGCGTATGCCCGGGGCCCCGGGTTGGTGGGGCCCCGCACCGAACTATCTTATTTTAATATATAATTTACGCATTAATAAAACGGACTAAGATATCGATATTTACTTATATTTGAAATAAAACGCACCAAAATTCCAAACGTCTCGCCGTTTGAACGTTTTTATAAACGGGCAAACAAAAGCATAAATGTACCTTAGCATATGTTATTTTTTTGTAATAAATAATAATTAAAGATTATTTAATTATTCACTTTTTTATTTACTGGGGGGGTGTTGGGGCCCCGCTTCATATTTATGCCCGGGGCCTCAAAATTCAAACGACGGCCCTGGTTAGCGACCTCTAAGTAGCCAGTAACCCACACCAGAGCCGTTGTGGTATATTAATATTATATGACAAAAAATAAATAATGGAGTCTTCCTAAAAATATAAAATTCGATTTTTTTATTTATAATGTAATTTTATGTAATTTGAATTATACAGGGTGAGTCTGGGAAGACCCCCCCCTAATTTTTTTATTATAAGTAATAGAAAAAAAATGGCTTATGTAAAAGTTTTATTATTTTAAATATACTATTTTATGGCAGATGTATATATTTTTTATAAAGTCAGGTTTACAAGACACGACTATCAACTTTTATTTTTTAAAAAGCAACCTATAATTATTTTACTAAAATATAAACCTCGATTTCTTTCTCTTTTCAACGATGTATTAGTTTTTATTAATGTATTTGAAAAATTCGAGAAAAATAAGATAATTGAAATATATGGGAAATATTTTTTATTCAAATATTATAAGTGGCTATGTGAAAATAAACAAACTGTAACAATATTGTGACAAGGCGAGCAATAACAAATAAATAACTTTTATAATCTTTTCTAAATTATAGTTTTAGGAATAATATTTCAACTTGTTATCTTTGTTAGTCAAAATTCTGTTTAGAAATAGTTATCATCTTTTATTAACTGACTGTTTAGTCTAGCTGTCAGAAACATTGGACAGTTATTTGTTGACAATAAAGACTAGAAGTTATTGCAAGCCTACGCGCAGGGCTGATATTTTGATATGAATGCCATATGATACCCTCTTCAACCCCTCAGAGAGATAATCCTCTCACGAAAGTAACGAAGTATAAGTGTATGTGTGTTCGTCCTTCCTTCAGTTAAAGTCATGGTCATCGTTGGTCAAAGAAATAAGACCACCATTAGAGCCTCTGTAACACCCCCCTCGTGTTACAATATTAATATGAACAAAGTATACATGTGTTTGTTACTTGTTTATTATTACTTATCTATTATTTATAGTTTGAATATTATGTACTTCTAGAAGGTAAAATATAAACCTGCTTTAATAACTTTACTTAAATTTTCAAAAAATGTATAAAAAAAATTGAAAATACCAAATGTGTTGTTTTTAACTGAAACCGTTTACCTTTTTGTGTTAGTTTACTACTGTAATGTATATCAGTTGACAGTTAAAAACAACGCATTTTTTTATTTATTTGTCACAACCCATGGCTGTCTAGCTAGCTTAAAAGCTCATAAAAACAATAAATTTATAATTAATTTTTTCGCTTGCATGAAGAGATAGAATAATCGTTTTACTATTGAAATGTGGAATTTAAATCTCTATAACTTTTATTTGATTTTTGCTTTGTTTTACCGCCGATCACATAATTGTAACATAGTTATGTGAAGGTGTTTTACTTAAAATGATTTGGTAATGTTTGCGCTAAGAAAAACTGATTTTCCATATTAACCGCCTATATGGCTCACTTTTCGATTTAGGTACATCCTGTAAATACATAGGTACTATTAATTTATAAATATTTTTAGTCAGTGATTCTTTTATTTGGGAAACCAATATATGCAAATGCGAGGAATTCATTCATTCGGAAGTGTGACATTCTAACCAAATTTGAACACATGTTGTTTAAAGTACAGAGAAGCACCATGTCTAGTCATCCGTACTGACCCATATTAGCTCCAGTAATTTGCTAAGTGTGCATCAATTACATGCAATTAGATCAGTGTGCGGTCAGGTTTCACTACATGTGGTTACCTTTGATTGCTAATAAGGCAATTTAAATGATAAGCAACAGATTTTTATTACATTCAAGTGTATTTAAATAAAACAGTTATTCTTCTTCTACATATTTTTTTCACATTTTTCTAGGTATATTATCATTAAAAAGTATTACAATTATTAAGAATAAAACACACGGTATATATTTTTAAAAAATATTTTAAATATGTTCAAAATATATGTTCAACTTTTCTATTCTTTAACAATTTACTTGAGGAATGGTTTCAAAATAATTATAAATTGCAGTATTACAGTATAAATCTCTTATTCAGACAAAAAACTTCTACTTCGTAATTTTTAAGCCTAAGAAATAGCCGAAAATCGTACATTGACACATCAGATGAGAATGGCGTTCTATTATTATTATTATATTTTTGTTCGCCAAAAACTGAAGAAAATTCTTTCTAGCTAACTCCGCATATTTTCAGTCATAACAATACTTTAAAAAAATGATCAACTAAGTTCTAATTAACTTTTGCAACTTAATTTTTAATGACAGATAAATAACTTTTTAAGTGCAAATTTTGTTTTTGATAGTCTACCTGATTTTCTTATTGTCAATAATTCTAGAACGTGTTTTAATAAAGAGTGAAATATTTTATGTGAAGCCAACTATATTTAATTAGTCTCTAGTGACAATTTGACCATGTTTAACAGCAACAGGCATAAATGCAAATTCAAATTTATTTTGGAAACTACGTATAATATGAAATTTCCATTTATTCGATAATCAATTTTTTGTCTACATGAGCACTGTCGAGATTTAAACATTTCCCTCGGGTAATTAACAACAACATGGCTAGTTATAATTTGATAGTGCTTCAATGATATTTTTGATACATGAAAATATTTAATGTGTCGACAAATCTAATACTCTTGAATTTATAATTGGTTCTCAAACTATAACATAAAGTTATATTTTTTATTATAATTTTTTTTTTGTAAATCCTATTTTTTGTGTTTCAAATTTATTGTAGAAATTGTTATTTTTGTATGAAACATTTTTTTTGTACGTTGTGCTTTGTATCAAAATAAACATTTGTTGTACCTACTAATAATTTGTTTTTGTACAAAATATTCTAATATTGTACGCAATAAATTTTATCCTTAATTTATTAATAAAACTAACTAATGAAATTAACTAGAGCTATAATAGTAACTAGTAACTAATAGTAATCATTAATTGAAATTAATATCTCTGTATGCAGTATTCACAGATGTAAAATAAATAAATGAATGACAATAGGAGTATAAGGGTATGAATTGCGTAGGAGCTAAGGTATTTGCATATTGAGATAAATGATGTTGTGATCAGAGTTTACTCTATCTATGCAGTGACAATGGGTATATTGCAATTATCTGCAACGTTGTACAACGTGCGCTATAATTAGTGTTAGCACAACATGGTATAAATAGAGTTGACGTCAAGCACGTTCTCCTGATATTGATAATATTTTACACTGTTTTCATTTCCTTAACGTTCTTATTATAAATTGCTTAATTAACTAGAATTCCAGATATTTCACAGACACTTGACTCGTTCCGCAAGCTAAGGAGCAACATTTTCAAGTAGAAGTAAATCAAACCGATAATGAACTATGCTATTTATTAAATAGCTGCATTCAAAATATCTCTGCATACAGGGTGTTCAAAAAATAGAGGTCACGGAGTTAAAGGTGGATAATTCGTCTCAAAACAATAAAAAAATGTTTATATAAACATACATCCGGAAATGTCTAGTTTCAGAGCTATAGCGATTTTAATATATTATTTCTCACAGAATTATAAATAGCTGCAATACAATTCGCAATAAACTCGAAATTTTCGAACGTATTCGTCAGTCCATGAGACGAAGATTAGAATGTTGTATTGAAGTTCAAGGTGGACATTTTAAACATTTTTTTTATAATTTATAATTGACTGTATTCTATTGTAAACGGTCACTATGATTTTATTGTAATGTTAAAAGTATGAGTTGTGTATGACAGACATAAAATATTAAAATCGCTATAGCTCTGAAACTAGGCATTTCCGGATATGTTTATATGAACTTTTTTTATTGTTTTGAGATGTATTTTCCACCTCTATTTTTTAAACACTTCTGTATATACCGAGTGAATACTTGAAAACCGAACATAGGACTTTGACATGTAGAATCATATTTTCGTAATTTCTTGCTTCCTTAATTATTTTAAGTAAAAAAACTTCAAATAAAAGTTGTAGAGCATGTAATTTTGCATTAAATTTATTTTGCGTGCTTTTTTATGGCAGAAATTAGGTATGAAAATGTCGATAATCACCCCAAAAATAACGTTTTATCTCTCAAATCAATTTAAATAAATAATTATTCACTTGAACAGAAATTACAAATAATAATAATAAAAATAGACAAACCCAGCTTGACATAAATTATTAACATTTGTTAGGGATTGGCGGAATTCTCGTTTTGTGTATACAGGTGTTTTATTTTAATGGACCCAGCAAATATCTCGCTTATTTATTAAGTTAGTAATTTCTTTCATATAACATGATTTATACAGCAACATATAAGCTACTTGATGACGGATGTACATTCATGATACCACTTCCGGTTTATTAGTAATTTAATATCAACTTTGAAATTTCAAATGGAACATACTATATTTTTTTACAAAAAGTACATCAAATTTTCTTTACAGTCATGTAAAATAATCCATATGTTACATTATTAAAAAGTAAAATCGCGGGCACTTTTTTATACACCTAGTCGAAAAGAGAATAGTGAGCCATGACTAAAACAATTGTAACTATTATTATTAAACGAAATAATATTTTTTTATAGTTACAATTGTTTTAGTTCATTGTTTTATTTCAAGTCACAGTCATGGCTCACTATTCTCTTTTTGACTAGGTGTATAAAAAAGTGCCCGCCATTTTACTTTTTAATAATGTAACATATCAATTATTTTACATGATTGTAAAGCAAATGTACTTTTCAAATTTGTAAAAAATATAGTATGTTCCATTTGAAATTTCAAAGTTGATATTAATTACTAATAATCCGGAAGTGGTATCATGAATGTACATCCGTCATCAAGTAGCTTACATGTTGCTGTATAAATCATGTTGTATATATGAAAGAAATTACTAACTTAATAAATAAGCGAGATATTTGCTGGGTCCACTAAAATATAACACCCTGTATAATAGGTACCGTAGGCGAACATTTAGCCACTTTTATTATTTTAATTAAATAATGAAAAAAAAATCTGAATAAACATTTGTAAGATATTGTAAATAATTAATTAATTAGTAGGTATTGCATAAAGCATGTTGCCATTAAATGAATTGTATTTTGGGGAATCAGTAGTGTACTGTTTGCTGTACGAAGCAGCAGTGTGGTGAATAAACAATATTAAGTATAGTTTGAGTATTTTCTAACATATTATGATTGGTAAGAATGGTCATTCCATGTATCAACTTTTTGGTTTATTCATATGAGACTGCATCGTTTTATGTTGTAATTGTTGCCTATAATATTAGTCAAAGTAACATGATATGCTTGATTACAATAATGAAAATGACTAATTTATGCAATAGAGAGATTATAATTGTTGTCACAGTATATTGGAAAAATTAAGATTTTTTGCTTTCATTTTTTCATAGTGATAATCAGGGGGGGGGGCAAAAAATATTCCACTTAGGAGCCCGAGTTCTAATTATACCACTGGACCGTATATAGATAATACATATGTGTATAGATTATGTGCTATAAAAATTACCATGTTTAAGATATGTATATGGCGTACCTAAATACGACCATATCTCTTATTAAAGATCTCTTGCTGAAAATAAACTGTAGAGTTACAAAATTTCTCCTAATTTTAATACATAAAATTAAAATTTCTGGAACTCCGTCATATATGTTTAACAAGTTAATACATAAAGCATATCATTACGGGCTACGGATCAAAGATATACAGGTATTCAAAAATAGAGGTCACGGGTTTAAAGGTGGGTACATCTCAAAACAATAAAAAAGTTCATATAAATATATATCCGGAAAAGCCTAGTTTCAAGAGCTGTAGCGATTTTAATATTTTATTTCTGATATATACTCTTACAACTTATACTTTTAACATTACAATAAAAATCATAGTGGCCGTTTACAATGGAAAACAATTGAAGATAGTCTTTTGTTTTTGCTTATTTGTCATAATTATTGTTATTGTTTTAATGTACGGTCGTGCTCACGGTGATTCGGTAGAAGCTAGACGTTTGTACGAAGATTAGAATGTTGTTTTGAAGTAAGGTGGACATTTTGAACATTTTTTATAATTTATAATTGACTGTTTTCCATTGTAAACGGCCACTATGATTTTATTGTAATGTCAAAAGTATGAGTTGTATATGACAGAAATAAAATATTAAAATCGCTATAGCTCTGGAACTAGGTATTTCCGGATATATGTTTATATGAACTTTTTTATTGTTTTGAGATGTATTATCCACCCTTAAATCCGTGACCTCTATTTTTAAACACCCTGTATATGCTGTACCAGCTTTTAAAAATCAAAATTTAAAAATTGTTTTTCTTCCTTAGCACCTACACTTTATAATAATTTACCAAATGAAGTAAAGTCGTTTTCGTTGAGTTCTTTAGAAATTACGTAAAAAATGATATTAACATTATAAATTGTTTGTGATTTATAAATGTATTAAGAAATATTTATATTGGAAAATTGTATAATATGATAATTGTTTTTGTTCAACATTTTGTGGCATACTATATGTAAATTTATTGTTTGTTTCATACATGTATTGTTTGAGTGGAAAAACAGCCTTTGGCTGAACTCTGCCAGTGACTGAAGTCAATAAAATGTATTTATTATTATTACTATTAATATTACCTCATTTATACAATGAAACGGTAAAAAAGGAAAAAGGACCATTATTATGTTTTTCTGCTTCAAAATATGCTATCAAATAAGTCACTAATTCCTTACTTTGCGGAGATAATGCCTTCGGGATGGCTTCAGTAGTCAAATTATCCAAATAACACGAAAATATTACATCGTTTTTTCTTCAAAGACACCGATTTCAATCAAAAATTAATGTAAACATTTAATCAAATTGTCAAATGTAAGTCTTACAAACAGGAGCATAAAAAAGAAAAATATATTTTTTATTCACATCGAATAAAGTTTTATTTATTGTTTTATTTCATAATGTATGCAGGTGTATCAAGATAATGAAAAAGTGTCATTTATTCGTGAATATGAAAAGTTACACAAAAAAGTGATTAAGATATTTTGTAAAGCATAACTATTATTATTTTAGAGCCAGTGATACTCAAGCTATGGATTAATGTTATATTTTTTTAAATGGCGTTATATATTTTTATTAACTCATTCAATAGCGAATTTTCTTCTGAATTCAAAAATACAATAGTATCATACCCTTACATTGCGAAAAATTTGATTAACAATGCTAATGAAAGGGACGTATTGTTTGCTTCACTTCCTTATGTCAAAAATGTCACAGACAAAATTGGTAGAATTCTTCGTAAGAAGAACAAGAAGATTTCGTTTTCTCCATATGTTAAAATTCGACATATGTTGACACAAGTAAAAGACGTCATCCCTCTCCAGTCATCAGGGATTTACCAGATTCCATGTGTCTGCGGGAAAGTTTACTTTGGCCAGACTGATGGAACTATTTCAACAAGATTGAATGAACAATAACGTTCGATCAGATTGAAACAGCCAGAAAAATCTTCAGTTGCAGAGCATGCCCTGGAAGAATTCCACCGTATAAAATTCGAAGAAACAAAAATACTAGCGAGACTAACACCTAAACAACAGGTTAATTAGAGAAGCCATTGAGATTTTCAAAACCAAGAATAATAATCTCAATCATTGTGACGGTTTAGATCTTAGTCGAGCATTATTATTAAATATGTTGTAATTTGTCACCATGGTTACCTGTTGCTAATGTTTTTGTTATTATTTATTTATATATTTGTTGATTTGTTGCTTATTCCCTGAAGAAGGCAGTAGTTCATGCTGCCGAAACGTCAGTTTTTATTACAATAAACAGAACTAAAACTAAAAAGATTGTATAATTTAATTTAATTGTCTAGTTTTAAAATAATTAACATTTCAAAAATTGAGTTTTTCATATTTTCCGCAAGTTGATGTAAATCGGTTGATTCGTGGAACGACCATATCAAATTTCTTCATGACTTCCGACGTATATGTATTATTCTGCTCATAATTTTAAACTATTAACAACATTCAACTTTAACATACGCCTGTTTAATATTTCAAGTTTTTCTTTATCTTAAGTTTCAACTAAAAAACAAACAGTAAAATTATTTTTCTTTCCCCATTAATTCTTGTACATCATTTCATCTCCGGATATTTTTAGATAAATGAAAGTTATTAATTCCAGCTATATGTAGTTTCCTTTAAAGGATTTTAAACTTTGCTACAGAAAGATAAATATTGTTTTATTGGTTAAATAAATCGTTCACAAATAATTACCTGAATTCAGTGTTGTTTTAGTTGTACTTTAAACGCTCAAATACTTTATTTACTTTGAGATAAAGTTTGAGGAAATCATGCTTGTTGAACAAATATATTTTAACTTAAGTACTGTGAAAACAAACTTGGAAACCAAAGGACTTATTTCAGTTAATATTTAATATCGAGTATTAGAATTACGGAACTCTATATGTATATATATTTCGTACTTTTCTATTTTTAGATATGTACCTACCTACTTTATTGTTACTGTAAATTTACATTTTCATCTACATATATCTAAAAATCTATACCAAATTTTTTTTTGCGAGTTACGATACATCATTAAAATGCTCTTCTAGTGAGACATTTTTTAATAATAATAATAATGTACAGCATAAAAAGGACAAAGTACAGTTACATGAATCTAAACATTATGAAAGCAATATACGTACAGATATAAAAAGAAATATAACATATAAGTACATAATAAATGTCTAAATTGTATCCAAATTAGAAAATACATTCATAATACCCCAATATAACAAGACCTAATAAAAAAATATGAATATGTCAATGTCATGGTAAAGATGACTTTTTAAAATTTCTTCCATATTATTTTATATAAAAGTATTCGGTACCTACCAAGTATATCTTCGTTTGGTTATAAACCACCGATATAAAAGTGAATAACGTGTATATCTCGGTCCCGGTGTTGAATACTGCACATGTGATTGATATTTCCTATCTAATAGGATGATTAATACATGAATTGTAAAGGATTCACGATATCCACTAAATTGTCTTCATAGCTTAGTTAGTCGAAGCCCAGCCCTAAAAACATAAGAACTCAATTTCAAATTACGACAAAGCCGACGAATTTGGTTTTTACGCCGATATGCAGATACCCAGGAATCCAGGATAACGTATCCAACATTGGGACATCATAAATTATAATAAATTCGTAGTCGGTTAAATTAAATTGCTCCATTCATAGACCATTTTAAAAGTTTTTGAAAAGTAAGAGGAAAAAATCAGTAACATCCCAGTGTTTGACGTATTAATCTGGACATTTGTATACTCGTACGTAGTATAAGATTCGTATTAGTGTTTGAGTCACCCTATCGAAAAAATCTGTAGACTTGACAGGAAATAAATGTGAATCTAATGGAATTCTTGGTTTTAACAGAAAGAAAATTTATGAGCACGTAGGCAGCCGTAAGAACAGAACACCCTTCCCGTTCCAACGATTAACACAAACGGTTTAGGGTTGTACTTGATGTAAATGTGCAAATCGGCATATAATAGACCTTCCACCTTGTTTTTGTATGCGAATAACAAAATTATTTTGTAATTTACAAGTTCACACCGAAATTTGCAGTGTACCTTAAGTTCGCGGTAAAATCATTTTAATTATAAAATAATACTCCACATGGCATGTACACCATTTATCTTTAATGGGGTACGAATTAGGGAAGCCAGATTTGAAATTTATAAAACAAGATTAAATTACCATAAAAGAATATGTATGTTTTAGCAGGGTCGGACTGAAATTTCTCGGTGGGCCCTAGCCTTCTTTTGGGTCCTTAGGCGAGATGATATTTTTTAAAATAAAATTTATATAAAATAATTCAATATTAAATTATAAATGGCATTCTTTTGTTTGTACTATATACTTTTGTTATTGTATTTTTGTAGACTTTATGGCTGACGAATAAGGGGAAGATCGTAGTTATAGTTTACATTTAAAAAAGTTATTAAGAAATATTGTTGCACTCGACGAGTTCTATAACTGGTTAAATTTAATGTACTTATTTCTGTAACGTCCTGTAAATTTAACAAAAAAAGAATAATTATATTTTTTTTATTTATACCTTATTTAAATTATTCATTTGTTGATTTCGTGTGATATTATAAACTATAAATTACAATAAAAAGTTAACAGTAAAACGATCTTATTAATTAATTATTTTTGCTGTATAAACATGAACCCAAGTAAAGCAACCATTTCACGTAGAGGATAGGGCCCTTAACTCTTTTTTTCTTGGTGGGCCTTTTTCTTCAGTCCGACCCTGTGTTTTAGTTTAAATAATGTGAATAATGGTGTACTATTCATAATTCCCGGGCATTATGATAAATCGGGCAAAGTAATAAATAGCTTGTATTTTATGCCGGGTGGTGGCGATTAGGGGTAAATATAGGAATTGAAGATGTGATTTTAGTTTTATCCGTGACTTTTATGCATAGGTTATGTACTTAGAGTAATTGCAACGGAAAATGTCCATAATGTTCATATACATCGCGAAGGTTTGACAATCTGACTTCGTTTTATAAAACTCCTAGGCGTTTTAGAAAATGACAAATTTTACAATCTAACTACGACATACATATACAGGGTATTATTTAATTAAGCGTGCGCACGCTTAACCGATGGTAAAGCTAACCCCATATATAGTAAATCTGGTAATTACTATTTAAACATCTTTGTTAATTACAATCTTTTGATTTTCCTCTATCCTTTTAATCCTGGATGTTTTTAAAACAAAAAATATAAACAGAAACAAATTACACGTACATACCCATATTTTACGCCAGTATAAATAATTTAAGTAAGCAACGTAGGAACTTTTGCAGTTCACGCTACAGCTGATTAGGTTTTAATAAAATTTATAAACCGGAAGTGACGCTTTACTTAGAAAACTTTAAGATTTTTCTTGAAATTCTTGTTAAATAATTGACTCTTACAAACTTTTTTCCCTTTTACTGCACTCCAGAATTAAAATGCAATAAAAAAGTTTCCGATTTTCATTCATATCTGTTAAAGGGTACTCTGTTATCAAGATATAAAATCAAATTAATGTTTCTACTGTACGTAGATATGTCAGAAGATAAACATGTTAAACAAATTTCAATTTCAAGATATGATTTGTGAAATTCGAAATTCATATAATGTATGATGTTATCTCGCTGTGTCAACTAAATCCGATCATTACACTGTAAGAAATTCCGTATTAAATAAACACTAGAATTGATTTTATACAAAGGTCCAGAGTAGAGTGTATAAAATGAAGATCTTCAGAACTGTAAGAGATGCGAAGTTGCCTCATTATCCTGAAAAATGCATAGGTCGCTAATTATAGGCGAAAACATATACAGGGTTGTAGAAAAAGGTAAAAAGTTTGAAGGGATATACATTTTGATGTGCTGATTCTCAATAAAAAAGAATTTTACCGAAATTCTGAAAATTATTCCGCTTTTGTTCGTCTCTTGTTTCTAATTTCATGGCTAATACTATTAAATTGTAATTCCGTGAATTTTCAAATTTTATTTCTGCAGTTACGAAATAGCCAAAATGATTTTTTTTATTCATTCGGATGTAGAAATTTTTGTTTTACAACATCCATTTGAAACTTTTTGTCTAAAATAATTAGAGGAGCAATTCCGTGATACAGCCTGTAAGTATGGATGAATGGATGTCATATTGAAATGTTACAGCATTGAAAAGAGATTTTTTTCGGTGCTTTCCAACGATATACCGAGTGGTGACGGGTTAGGGTATAGAAAGGGATTTAATCTGTGATATTAATTTTATGCCATATCCTTCTCTTTTACAAATACTACGGCTAAAAGTGAAGAGTGAAAAATTGTTTTGACTTAAAAGTGGCACACAAAACTGTTTTTACATTTTTTATTGTTTTTGGTTTATTCACTGTTTAAAAAAGACAAAGTTTCTGTTCGTTAGTAGCAAAAACCATGAAATTGATTTTCATTTTTTCTAGTTTTCATAACTTCTTTATAAACTATAATAATTCTTTATCCTAAACGAACCTTATTTAATTGCTACTAACTAACAAAAAAATTGTATTTGTTTTTAAAATTGTGAAAAAAAATATAAAAACAAATTTTGAATGCAAATATTAATTCTGAACAACTTTGCAATTTACAGTTTTTGGTTTATAATGAACAGGAGAGCAGGAGATTGCATGAAACTAACGTCAGATGTTGAATGCTTATGTTCACCCCTAACCATCACCACCCTGTATGTGCAGATGGTTTAGTAGACCAAAACAAAATCAATAAAAAATGAATAACAATTTTAACACCAACAAAAAATTCTAAAACAATTTATAATAAAATATTTTACCAAATGATGAGAACTTCATTCTTATCACTCTTTTACCATATTTGATTTAAATCAGTGATTCTCAAAGTGGGCGATATCGCCCCCTTTTGAACACTAGATAGATCGCAAGGGGGGATGGTGGCCTCAAAATTTATGTGTTTATAAATATTTGATATTTATTGCGCATAAAAATGCGAGTAATCTTTTTTCAGTATTGAATACATTCTCTTTAACAGCATTAAAAATTAAACAAACAGATAGTCAAATATATCGTGTTATAAAAATAAATCAACTGAATTACCACTGCGAAATTGTAAATGTTTCGTAACCAAATATTTAGTATTCTGGTTTTTTGAGTAAATCGAATGAAAGCAATTTCCATTATAAATTGAAATTTATTTTAACCCACGCCACACCTTCGGAATTGAATGCAGCACGTTACAGTTTGCAATAAATATTTTATGGAGAAACAGAAAAAAGAAAATATATTTTACAAAATCTCATTCTTTTTTCGTTTATTTCCCTTAAGGGCTTCTTACGTTCGTAATTGTTTTCTTCGGGACACCGATATTTTTCTCTCGGTCAGTTTTATAGAAAGTTTCTCTTCTTTACTTTTAACCACAGGGATAGCAAAATCCCAAAAGTAAAAATTCCACCTACTATAATTTTCAGTTCATACGGCCATCTATTCTTTCACATTATTGCAAACTGCCAAACTGTACTTTCTAGTTTTCATTACAAATATCTTCAAACTTTTACTCCCGCCGTACATAATATAGAAATGCGTCGTCAAATTTATACCACGTGGTGGCGATTAGGGATTAAACATGGGATGTTAGTTATTGTCATAATAGGCCACTTTTGCGCAAGAAAAACAATTTTCCCATGTTCCCTTGTATTATCAGAAAAATAAATTATTATTCTTATTACTTTAATAAATGCATGCAATAAAAACAGTTGTTGGGTCTTTTTAAATAGTACAACGAAAAGACGAGAAATGTAGACTTTAATACTCCAGCTGAAAAATTCTGGATATTAATTTGTGTTAGTTGTAATTCGTGAATACAATTCCGCAATTTCTCATAACACATTTTCATTACGAACATTATTCTTTTTTTATCATATTATTTCTTTTGTTGTTCAACACAGAAAATTATTTTAAATTCAAGAAATACCAGGAATTTAAATTTAGAGGATAATTATTTTTGTCTAACATAATTATTGAGAGAAATAAACATTGAAATATATAAGTTCAATGAAAAATAAATAATAAAAAAAAAACGCAGGATCTACGTATTAAAATTTGATGCCTTGGGCAAACATGGTTTTGCGTCCTGTCGCTGTATAATGCCATTGTATAAAATTTGGATAAGAAAACAACAAAAATATATTTTAAATAATAATATTAAAATATTAATATATGGAGTCCCGTGGCCTCGTGCCTGAGTGTCTGGTCGCGAATCTGGGGAAACGGGTTCGATCTCGACCGACGCCAAACGCAAATATTTCGAATTTTAAATGACACAAAAATAACCCCTATGATGCACTTTCCACACCAGCACTGAGTGCCCGTGTGCTAATGCCTGGTAAACGCCCGTACAAAACAGATTCGCACACCCAGTAATGGGTAATATGCCGTGATGATATATTTATTTTTATTAAAAATATAAAATATTATAAATTAAGAATTTACAGAAATTATTTTGTTAGCGTTTTCTGTGATAAAAATGTTTATATTCAATATATTATTTCCAATAATTAATAATAGATTATGTGTTAACCAATTCATTTTCATTGGCCTCCAGTGCCACAATGGTACGGTAGGGATCTCTGGTTCGAATCCCACTAAGGCATGGATGTTTGTATATGTAAATCCATTCTGTAATTGGGCTTTAATCCTATTGGGGAGTTAAAAAAGAAAACTCAAATCTTTTATACCGGGTGGTGGCGATTAGGGGCTACGGGTGAGCATAAAAGGATTTAACATGTAATATTAGTTTTATATATTTTTCTGCTCTCCTGTTCATTGTACGGCATATATTATAGAGGTGTAATTAAAAGTTGCCTACAAAAACGATTTTCAAATTTTATGTAATTTAAGTAATTGTACTGATACATAAAATTAAAATAGGACTTCAACCAGAATATTTTAAAAATAAATAAATTAAAATTGAAGATACTCACAATTACAATACTCGTAACAAAAATCAGTACCTACGATACCACGAAAAAAACACTGCACAAGGACAAAATGCACTGCTGTAGAAGTACAAATATATTGTAGCGCGCCCCGATGACGTAATCCCCCGGGGAAAACCCATACGCGTTCTGACTGGTCAATTACATCCAGTTGAGTGAATCTTTTGTGTTCGATGATGGTCGCGTCAGAGAGTTCTAGAAGGATAATGGGCTGTATAAATACCGGCCGAAAGAAAGCGGAGATATAGTCTGATATATAGAAGCAACGAGCAATGACGTTGGTGATATAAATAAAGAGTCTACGTGTTGTTAACAAATAAATGTAGTTATATAAATAAATGTATTGATATAAATATTGTTTAAATAAATAATCCGAGTGTTTAAGTATTTAATAATATTCTTAGTGTTTATAATTAATTAATCATAGTGTTAGTTGTTTTAATATTTATCCTTCATTATTTATCGTTTAATAAATGTATATTTTATTATATGTACTTATACTATTATTGTTTATTTATTGTATAGCACCATGCTAAATAAAGTTTATTATTATTATGTTATGTTTTTGGTTTCCCCACAATTTTAAAAACAAATTTCAAAATTTTCCACTGGAAGCTGTAATTAAAGCCAATAGTTAAATATTTTTTATAACTAGGTGTACGAATAATATTGTTTAAATGTATATTTTTGGTTCTTGTCACAGTTTCAAAAGGTTTACTAATATTTTTTTATATTTGATGATTGTTATTCTATTTTCAAATATAAAAGAAATAGTATGATTAATTTTTTTAATTCGATAAATACTCTTTATTTTCATATTTACTTGCAATATTTTAATACACACGAATATTTTTGTGAGCCAAACTATATCTCTAACAACACAAAATATGTATTTCAGAAATAATTTGGAAATATTTGATCCATAACTGATGATGCTTCGTATTTTATTGTTATTATTTATTTATAAAGATTTTATATTTTCCAAAAAAGGCTTCCACATTCATAATTAATAGTAATAGACTCGAAAATTAATTACAGAAGAATAAAATATTTATACATATGCAATTAATATTTATTAATAATTTAGCTATTATTATTGTTTTAATACAAACAAAAAATAATAATTATTTTTATAGTGTACTTAATTAATATCATACATACCGGGTGTCTACTTTTTTATAGACCATAGGAAATACAACGGTAAAAATTGCATATGGCTGTAATTCTGCCCTATTAATTTGAGAATAAAAAAAAAATGTTCAGAATTGAAAACTGCATCATATCAGCCTACACATTTAAATAGTCGTATTGTTTGACTGATAGATAAAAGCATATTAATTCATATTTAATTGTTAATATTATTTCACTGTGCTTTTTGTTTTTTGAAATCAATAATTAATGTCATCTGCCAAACACAAGCAATATTTTTTTTAACATTTTGTGCTATTGCTCATGGCACTCTGTAAATAGCTAAAAATTATTACTTTTATTATGTTTTTCTTTCGCAAACAAAACAAATATAAACAATAATTTTGGATGTTTTATATTTACACTTTATTTTTGAAATTATTAGGGCCATATGAAAATTTTACCGTTGTATTTCCTATGGTCCATAAAAAAGTAGACACCCGGTATATACATGTATTGTATAATTTACATATTTGATGCAATAATTACAATAGGAACATATTTACCATTTTAATGTAATAAAATCTGGAAATACAGATGTATTTACATATGTTTTAAAAGGACAATAAAAGTACAACAGGTGCGTAAAAGTATATAACATAAAACTTGATGGCAACTCATTAATTAGATTCAAATTGCAGTCGCACAATAATTTGTTATAAAATCGGATTGTGTTTTACATTTTAAAAAGTATTTTCAAATAACAGAAATCCTTTGGGACACTTAAATTCATTAAAATTTTGCTTTTTTACATTCATTATAATTGTTTTTCATTAATTGTAATTTACTGTTTAAATTTAAATACTTTGTTGGTGTACTACAATATAGGGGAAATAAAATAATAATAAGTGATTTTCTCTGCATAATTCTCTGCAATAGATATAATATAAAAATAATTTTAAAAAGCACTCGTTCTATTATTTTGAAATCGTGGTACATTTCATAATTATGTTAAAAACAAATTTCTCAATACAGTAAAGTGCCAGTAGGAAAACTGATTATTGAGCATTACTCAGCACAATAGCGCGTACGCATTGTGAGAACGATTTATGGAAATAATTCATCAATAATTGTGACCATTCTAATAAAGGCAACAACGAGGATATTGCAACGGAACCAATTCTACTCATTATCAGTTTCATTTCGATAACTTACACACTAGCCGCATATGAGATTATTAGATTAAAATCTAATACAAACATGGCATGCCTATAATACATTATATGTAAAATAAATTTTATATCTTATTATATGCACCTCTAAAGTAAAATTAAGAAGTAACGTGTGAGCATTATTCAAAATTATTGTGCGGTTGTATTAGACCTCATAATTTAAAGTTGTTCCTAAAATATTTGCAGACTTTGTGCAATATTGGTCTGCATCTATTATTGAACAATATTTTAACATTTAAATACAAACAGGACGTCGAACCCACCATGGGTTCGGTTCAGGTTCAGGTTAATTTGTTTTTTGAAAAGTGGGTTCGTTTGCGGTTCTGGTTCAAGCATTAATAAAATTTGTGGTTTTGTTCTTGGTTCTGGTAAAGTTCGATCTAATGTAAATTGAATTCATGTTTTTTGAATAACAATCTTTATATAGAAATAATTTAAAATGCGAGCCGGAATTCATAACGTAACGTAAGACAAGAGATGAACACAATTTTCACGAACAATCAACACAGGCAGCAATGCAGATACAGAAGGCGTCGATGATTGGCTTTAAGTTGAATTAAAAAAAAAATGACGTGTTAGTAAATAATTATCCGAATTATTACATAATTTTTTGAACAGGACATTATTTATTACATCACTTCTTTCATTATTACAGTTTACAGTGGCTTGTGACAAGGACCTGAAACTGAAACGAAAACCCGAATTAATTCAAATTTTTGATGAACCTGAACCCGAACCGAACTTTTATTTGCGAAGGCCAATAAACCTGAACCAAATATAAACCTTTTTAAATTCTGGAGGTCAATTAAATATACAATTAAAAATATTTTTTTAATGTGATTTTAAAATTAATAAATATAATAATCTTCTTGTGTTTGCAATCATTTATTGCTCGAACCCAAATCCAATAAACCGTTTTTATTTTCTTGAACCGAAACTGAACCTAAATCGACATTTATTTCCTAAACCTGAACCCAACCTGAACCATAAATATATTTCGGTTGAGGTCCCTGCTTTGTGAACATTAAAGAGTTTTCAATTATTTCTTTGCTTTGTGATTTGTTTTACAGGTTTCGAATGTTATCGATTAATTGTTTATTATTTTGTTTGTTGATTTCTTTATTCGAGAATTTAATACCATTAGGTATTACCTATGAAGGTACTTCGAATATTAATGGCACAAAATTGACCCCTATGGTGCACTCTCCACGCCAGCAATGAGTGCCTGTGAGGTGACGCCTGGTAAGCGCCCGCATGGTACAAATATTTCATCATTACCGATATCTGCGTACAAAGCAGATTGGCACACCCAGCAATGGGTAATATACCGTGATGATATATTTATTTATTTTATTCATTTATTTATGTATTACCTAATGCCTAACTATTACATAGGTCAATTTTGTCAGTTTCATTATTTTACGCCTAGTATGCAGACGTATGTGTGGTGTGCTCGTGTACTTGTTGCTTTCAGGGTGACTTCCAATTTTGGATACTGCAGGACGTGGAGTTTACCTGGAGATTGTATTTATTCATAGTAAATTACATTTTATTATTTTTACACTACATTGTTAGCTCTGGGTCATATTACTGTATTGGGTATATCAGACAATATAATATAATGAGTAGAAATATTTCCTATATTTAAATAATTGTTCACGTGTGTTTTAATATATGATTTATTTAAAACTAAGTTATAATTATATAAAAGTAACTTTTTTATAGTGTTGACCATGAAATTTAAACAAAATTACAAGCAAATGTAGTAACGTTTTACTTGTCAAAAAAACATTTTTTAATAAATTATTTTTCGCTCTATCTAATGGGCTAAAAAATATAGGGTTCCATTTAAAATAATATATTTTTGTTCTACCGTTTGAGAACCGCTAGTTGAATGTTTGGTTTGTTATTACTGATAAATTAGTCCCTTATTTTTGATCATTTTTTTGTATATAACGTTTTTCTCTAGAATCATTAGTTCGCCCAAAAAAGCGCTGGTTGCTTTAGAGGAAACATTCTGTATACATCTTAATTTAAATTGAACTATATAATTTAAAAAAAATATTGGTAATTTATCAAAAATTATGATACCAACCAAACTCATATATCATCCTCATATATCATCATCATCATCACATTAAATAAAGATGATGTTCCAGAATGTTTTTGTGGAGTGCACTACTAGTCATACGTTTGTTTCGCTGAGTATGAGGGGATCTCGTTCATAGACTTCTGAGCTACTAGAATTTGATACATTTTCTCTGGTGGAAGTTAGTGCAGTGTATAATGTGCGTCGGATTCGGAAACGGTATTAACAACGACGACAGTGAAATATAAATACCTAAATAATAATTGCCGATAATATCGTTTAATATAAATGTGTTAGTTTTATTTATTATAAATTTCCATTATTATATTGTACTGTGTATTACCTACATATATATGTATATTGTTTATTTGTCAATGTGTAAATATATATACCTACCTATGTAAATAGTATGTGTATACATAGTACATAGCCTGAGATACTTATATACGAAGAAAATATATACTTACTAATACGTATCAAATATTATACAATCACATATTCCAACATTCAAACGCTTCAGAAAAAAATCTTGATCCTAATTTTTTGTTAAAATATAAGATAACCCTTACCCTAGCGAAGAAATTAGTATAGTTTGTTCATACTTACACTATAAAAGAACTGTATTACAATTTATTTTTATTATGATAAGTATTTAATAAGAAAGATTCATTCTAAATAATTAAAAAAAACTAATTTCGTATATTGATCTATTTATTGATTAATACATTTTTTACTCATATGTATTGCTGACGAATTTATCATGTATTAACTACACGTTATTTTCATAATCTTTAATGAAGTTAAAAGATTCAATTAATAAATGCATACATGAACATATTAAACAAATAAATCGCGAGAAAATAGCTAATAAAATGAACCAAATTTGACAATAAATCTTTTGTTCTCCAGCATGAATTACTCAAATTTGAATATGGGATTGTACATATCTGGTATTTATTTATCGCTCTACTTAATATCCTGATACTTAATATACTTTTTTCTAAGACCTACAGACACACTAGCTATTTGCATTATAAAATATAATATACATGATCTACTTTTGTGTCTTGTAATATATATAACATCCAAAATATCTCCATCTTGATAAGTCTTAGAAAAAATGTCAAAATACGTACATAATATAATCACGTGAATATTACATAACAATATACATTTGATGATACATATTTCATATTATTTAGTTCTAATTCATATCGTTATATATTAGATTTAAAAATGTATTATATGAATGACCAATAAACACAACAAAATGAATACAATCTTTCAATTCAAAATCCCAATTTTTCCATACCCAATTTTTCAGGCAACCTGCAATTCACCTAAATACGAACTAGATCTAGAGCATCGATTTGCGATCGGCAGCAGCTTAACGATTTACAAGCAGCAATCTTGCGAATTAAAAAATCCAAGTTCTATCCCACCTACCAGCTAAATTCCTGCAATCTAATCACAGCAGCTCGATTATATAATCGTCGATATATACAACGAACGAACCATGGCAGCCGATTACGTAATCGGCGAATATACAGCGAGCGATCCACGACAGCTTGATTACATAATCGACAATATACAGCCTACAGCAAGGCGTCTGGTCGATAAAATTCAAAAATCGTGTAAAATCGACGATTTAGAGCCGTAGCGGCTGAAAAATAGCATTTTACGGCCGTCACGAGCATTTTTGAGCTCTCAGACGGATTTTCGGCCGATCCCAAGGCATATACTCGACAAAAATAAAATTTGCTGGCTCTAGCAAGACCAAATTTTAAAATTCGCAGAATCGAAAGGTTATAGAAAGGCTTGTGCCCACAGAATTCAAATTTACTAGCTATAGCAAGACGTCTGATCATCAAAACTTAAAATTCGTAGAATCGGAAGGCTATAGCAAGATATTCTCCCACAAAATTTAAAATTCAATCGCCTGGTGGTGGATTCATGAATCCTAGCCTTCCCACCACAGATTTCAGCCTTATATACAGCTGTTTGATGAATTTACAGTCATTCGGCGTGAGCGATGGTGTCGAACCGGACACTCTGCTCCGTGAAATTACGTAATCGAGCTATAGAGATGCTTTTGCTGGATTTCTAGCTAGCTGGCCAGCTGGCCACCAGAATCCGTCCCTAGACCGCAGGCTAGGCACGGGCTGGTGGCTTACTAGGATGGGGTGAATATGCTCGGCTGGTTGCTGGGTGCAGGTAGCTAGTAGACGGGAATCGAATTTGGATCTTTGATTTGCAGGATTTTGTAGGCCGCCGTTCTGGTTGCAGATTGGTAGCAAGCGGGATATGAATCTAGATCTTTGGAATACGATTTTTGATCGATGTATTGGAATAAAATAGTTTGTTATTTATAACATGGATTTATTTGTCAGAGATGTGTTAAATAATAATATGACAGTACATAATACATGAAATACATTTTAACAATGAATAAATAATTTTTGATCTATATATTTGTAATACACAATTACTCGTATAAGACGTTCGCAGTTTCACAAGTACATAGATGATGATATGTGTTCTAATTACGTCAAATTTGACTTGAAAATGTTACTATACATAAATTCTCTATCTCATAGATATATGCATAAGGAATGATAGATTTTTAACTAGAATATGTAGTCCAATTTTTATTAGAAATAAGTTTTATTGCGATTTTTAGGTAACATACTAAGATATACATTTTAATGATACAGATTTGCGATATTTATATATGTATGTACATAATTAGATAAATGTATTCAATATATGGGAACTATATATAGTCAGAAAAATATAAAAATGTAAAGTATATCATATATAATTTTAATGAGTGTGCAACAATACGTTATTAACAATGCAATTACGAATACAAACACATATACGAATTTTTGTAAATGATTTTACTATCTTACATACAACAGCTTAAGTAAAAGTATACCGTTTTTTCGTAAGATGAAAGATAGTTCTTTTTCTTTTAAGTGTGTGAATATATGAGTGTTTTCCCACAGCGTAAAGTCTGTAGAATAATAAATAATATAATATAAACTATATTATAAATTTATTTATTATATGTTTGTATTCAATAAAATGATTGTATGGTAGTTTAGTATGAAGATGTATAAACACTTATGCGTTTTTCTGCATGATTTTATTAAAGTACATTATTCTATATAAGCATAACAGTAAAAGTAAGCCATTTTTACCTATGTCTAAGAAAATACGAATTTTTCAAAGATGAAAATATGTATATGAATAATATTCTCAGCGTATAAAGTAAGAGTGTACTACTGATAAATAGTGTGACAGTATATGTATGTACCTATGTTTTCTAACGATAACATGATTTTCTTTTAAAGTGAAACAATATAATTTTTTCTACATCCATTTTGAAAGTAGGCTTTCCAAGCTATCAGCAGAAAATTGATAAATGAAATTGACAAAACAACTTGTAATTTTTCTGGTTCAAACCGGAATGTAAATTTTTAGTTATAAATGAAAAATGAAATTCACAGCAAGATTTGAAACCAAAGTGTTTTTATTATCTCTTTCAACGGACGTAGTAAAAAATATATGTGTCATGAGTGTAATAAAACGGCTTTTCCTTAACTATATTTAATTTAGAACGATCAAAGTTTCTCAAAGTATTAGATTACAAGTGTGTGCTCATATGTATGTAATGCATGCAAATGATGGTACAGAAAAATAGAGCTAAGTCCCATACCATTTACTTATATAGTTCCTAGATACTGAATTTTTAAAGTTTTAAATACCATTACTACGTATGTGATTCTTATAGGGTTATTTTCTGTACGTAAACGTAATTTCAGTACTTTGGAATTGCTGTAAACATTTTCAGTAATGCTTGTTTCAAGACAGGTAAATATCTATTGAAAAAAGGAACTTTAATGAATATATTAAAAACTAAAGGAAAAAAACGATTTGTATTTTCCAAATTTGGATGAAGAGATAGAGGGTAATTTACTATATTTATAGATAATTTCAAAAGCTTTGAATTACAAAAAAAAATCAGTAATGTTTATTTTACGAAGTTTATAATTTGAAAATGAATATCACGAAAACTAAGAGAAATATGTACTTGTACTTTCCAAATTTGAATATAGGGAGTAATTTTCTATATGTATACTTAATTTCAAATCGTTTAAATCGCTGAAATTTGTTTCATTAATGTTTATTTCCATGTTTATTAAAAATCGTAACTTTGAAAATGAATAACATGAGAACTAAGAAAAATAGGTAATTATTTTTCAAATTTGGATATTGAGAGTAATTTCCTGTATGGATATTTAATTTCAAATAGTTTAAATTGCTGAAAAAAATTCAGTATTGTTTACTTCAAGATGTGTACATGTTTATTGAAAACAGCAGCTTTTAAAATGAATATAACGAAAATTAAAAAAAGATATAACGACTAGTACTTTTCAAAATGATAAGGAATATACTATATGTAAACCTAGCTCTATTGTTTCTTATACCCTTGAAATAATATGTATGTAATGTGTGCATGTGTATATACGTGCGTGGGTGTGTGTGTAATTTTGTGATATTGTATCATAACATAACGTAATAACCTTTGAGATGTTGAAATATAATTATGAAAATAAGTATTTTTTAATGACATGATTTTATTCTGTTATTTAAATATGCTTATATGTATGTATATGTTTTGAATAACATTACTACGTATGTGATTCTTATATAGTGTAAAGAAATTTTAAAATTAAATAGTTCAAGAACTAAGAGTGACAGCGAATTATCTTAATCTTAAACGTGATTTCAGTACTTTGGAATCGCCGTAAACATTTTCAGCAATGCTTGTTTCAAGACAGGTAAATGTCTATTGATAAAAGGAACTTTTAAAATGAAAATATTAAAAACTAAAGAAAAAAACGATTTGTATTTTCCAAATTTGGATTTCAAAGGTGTGAATTACTGAAAAAAAATCAGTAATGTTTATTTTACGAAGTATATAATTTGAAAATGAATATAACGAAAACTAAGATAAATATGTTCTTGTTCTTTAACAAATTTGAATATAGGAAATAATTTTCTATATGTATACTTAATTTCGAAAGGTTTAAATCCCTGAAATTTGTTTCATTAATGTTTGTTTCCAGGTTTATTGAAAATTGTAACATTGAAAATGAATAGCATGAGAACTAAGAAAAATAGCGACTTATTTTTCAAATTTGAATATTGGGAGTAATTTCCTGTATGTATATTTAATTTCAAATGGTTTAAATTGGTGAAAAAAATTCAGTAATGTTTATTTCAAGACGTGTACATGTTTATTGAAAATATCAGCTTTAAAAATGAGTATCACGAAAATTAAATAAAAATATAACGATTGTACTTTTCAAAATGATATTAAGGAATTTACTATATGTAGATTTAGATCTATTGTTTCTTGTACCCTTCAAATATGTATGTAATGTGTGTGTGTGTGTGCGTGTGTAAGTGTTTGTGATATTGATGTATGGGAACATAATGTAATACGCTTTGAGATATTGATTATGAAAATGAAAATAAGTATTTTATAATGACATGATTTCATTCTCTGTTATTTCTTATATGTATGTGTCTTAGGCATATGTTCATAAAATTTTAATAGCAGAGTAGATATTTTTTCGGGTTACAATGGTTTGATCATATACTTTATAGGTGTGAGTTGAAGTTTTATTTATTTAATTTACATAAATTTTATAAATAACGACTTGAGGCGAGAGGTGTACAAAATCCATATTGGGGTTGTTTCGGGATGAGATGCTCTGCAACAATATGACAATCTCCAATGCTAAAATCAGGATTCCTGAACTGCAATTCGCTCGGGTACTTGTACAGCGTATCTATCTTAGTGTAGATGCAGGTACAGCTTATCTTTCTGCAACAATAGAAAATATATTGGAATGCAACAAATATGAATTAGTATAGGTATAGGCTGGTTAGAGATATTGTGCATTGACTTCCAGGTACATTTAAGTCATAGAAAATAGTAAGATTTTATTTGCAGATTATTAAGAATTGTTTGAATAATTATTATTAACAAAATATATTAATGTGAAAGAAAGTGCGAGATTTTCAATATTAACGAAAAAAAAATATTTCAATTATTATGGATTATATTGTATAATATGTACGATATTAAAGTATTTTAATAATGAGTTACGTAAGTACACCAATAAAAAAATTGTTACCATTTGTCGTAATATCGTACATATTCATAATTACGTATATATGAAACAAAATATATGTAGTAAAATATGTATATAGGACATATAATGATTCGTGACATAGGCGTTTACCATAAGAAAACCTTATTTTTATAAATAGTATTTACGCCATAAAACAATATGCGGTGCTACATAGATATTTAGCGAATAAAATGTTAGAAGATTGTATATGGTTGGAATATTAAATAATTATCAATTAATGCAAACTATTTTCGATACAGGAGCAATAATTTAAATATAGCTTATATCTATTAGAATAATCCCTCGGAATTAATGGTTAATATATCGAATAAAGAATACAACTATAAAGTAGTATAAAAGTAAAAAAAAAAAAAACTCACTTTGAATAAATGAAATCTATGGATATAACTCCAAGTCCTGCAGGTATCCTAACATCCTCGCCAAGCACCAGAAAATCATCCTCGTGTTCACAGCACACCATACACACGTCTTTACACTAGCACTGCAACAAACAAACTGAAAGAATTAATCTATATAATAATCAGGGTGTTATATAATTTGCCCCTAGAAATAAAAGTAAATAATTAAATAATAATGAGGCATTATAATTAATAATCGTTTCTTATGCATTATGTAATTAGTTCAGCGTGTTTTAAATTTTATGAATGTAGAATCAGCGCGAAAAAATTTGAGTACACAAGGGTTGTAAATAAAGATGTATTTACGTATCGTAAATTTGCCTGTATCAACCAAATTTTAACTTAGTACAATTTCTATTTTAAGTCTCATTTAAATAAATTACATGCATTATTCTAAAATTTTGAAACCACTGAAAATAATTTCAACAATGCTTGTTTCAAGACATATGTATAGTAAATTTAAAATTAAATATATCAAACACTAACGAAATATTTATTTATTTTATTTTATTTTTAAACACTAACGGAAATAGTAAATTATGTTTTCCAAATTTTCAGGAAGTTAATTTTATTTCAAGATGTGTAGTTGTACCTTACAAATTTGGATTTATTTTCTATATGAAGAATTATAATTTCGGAATATTTGATATATATATGTTGTTTAATGACATGAATTGATTATGTACCGATGTTTCTTGCTATATATTAATTTTTTATATGAGTACTTAATGTTTAGGAGAATAAGTTTTATTTATTAATATACATAAATCTTATAAATAAATCTTAATATCCTTCTGCTGCTCGTCCAGGACCATAGTTCATTTCTCTGTTACATGGTTCTGTAACAATAAAAATATACTCGAAATTAACTCTTTTGAATTAGTAGTTAAAGATAATATCAACTTTAATTTTTTTTGAAAGTTTTTAATTATAAAAAAAGCTTAATATGAAATTGCGAGAAATTCAATACTTAAAAGAATATTTAAGTATTTTAATTAATTTCTGAATAATTGATTGTATTGTATTATCTGTAAATTTATATAGGTAATTATTTAATGAGATCTATAATACGCAATTACGTTAGTGGTGTGCTATTATAATTTTACCAATAAAAAATCTGATGTGGACACCACACGACTTCCTTGTACGATTATTAAACTATACATATTTTTTTAATAATTAAATTACAAAATATTGACAGGCTTAAGCCAAGCCCGAGAAATATTTTGATATAGTGTATTCAATATATGGGCTGTATATACAATCAGAAAAATAAAGAAATGTAAAGTATATCATATATAATTTTAATGTATGTGCAACAATACATTATCAACAATGCAATTATGAATACAAACACATATGTATTTTTATAAATGATTTTACTATCTTTATATACAACAGCGTAATAAAAGTATATCGTTTTTCGCTAGATGAAAGATAGTTTTCTTCTTTTAAATATGAAAATATGAATGTTTTCCTACAGCGTAAAGTCTGTAGAATAATTAACAATAATATAAACTATATTATATATTTATTTATTATGTGTTTGTATTCAATATAATCAGTGGTGAGCTATAAAATTTTTAACAAAGTGCTCTATCTCCATGTTTTATGAAAATGAAAACGAATGAGTCTTCAAAATGTAATCGTCACCGCATAGTTAATGTCGATTAATTGACAGGGTACCGTTCTACTTTGTCGCTCAACTTATGCGAAGAAAATGTTTTTAAGATATATGTTCCTTTTTGGACAAAAAATAATAAGAAAACAAGGGGCTTTTACAAATTGAAAAAAGTTCAAGACGGGGCTTGCACGAACCCCTACGAACCCCCTATAGCTCACCATTAAATATAAAGATTGTACAGTAGATTAGTATGAAGAAGGATTAATACTTTTCGCGTTTTTCTGTATGATTTTATTAAGGAATATTATTCTATATAAGCATAACATGTCTATGTTGCTATTGTCTCTATATCATGATAAAAATTCAATAACTCAAAAACTAAGTGAAATAGCGACTTGCGGTTTTCAAATTTGGATTCAGGGGTTTGTTTTGTATATATATATATATATATATATATATATATATATATATATATATATATATATATATATATATATATATACATAGTTTCAGAAGTTCCAATTCACGGATACGGTTTTAAATTTCTGTAGGTATTGTTTGAATAGTATGTATGTATGTTTGTATATATTGTATGTGAATTTCTTATATACGAGTAATGTAAGAATGTATTTCTTAAATACTGTAGAAACTGTGAAATATATGAAAATGAAAATATATGTATGTGTTGCATAATGACATGAATTGATTATGTATCGATTTGTTTTTGTTATATATTAATTTTATATACGAGTATTTAATATTTAGGAGGATAAGTTTTATTTATTTATTTACATAAATCTTATAAATAAGTCTTGAAGGGCGCCAATACGTGTTGGGGTGTCCTCAGTGTGATGCTCTGCAACAATATGATCATCTTCAACGCGGAAATCAGGATATGGGTATGTCCTTCTGCCACTCACTCACATCCTTCTACGGTTCGTCCAGGACTGTATTTCATCTTTCTGTAACAATAAAAATATAATCGAAATAATATTTAAATTAATGATTATAGATAATAATATGGACTCAGATATGTTTCAATCGTGTGTAATTGTTATAAAAAAAATAATTATGAAAGTGCGAGAAATTCGTTACATATTAAAAAGAATATTGAAATATAAAATAAAATATATGTAATAAAATATTTAGTACATAAAATAATAAATGATATTTGTGTATAGTAATAGCACTAAATAATTTATTATTATATATTTATTATTATACAATTATAAAGTATATCTATAGCCGAAATAATAGTCTTTAGAAATAATGGCTGATATATCCAATAATGGGTCCTATAAAGTAGTTCAATAATAAAAAAAACTTACTGTTAATAAATTATTTCCCTAAGTACCTAAGTCCTGAAGATATCCAAAAGTCCTCTCCAAGGATCAGGAAGTCGTCTACGAAGGCACGGTACACGAGCACACCACACACATCTGTTCACTAGCACTGTAACAATAAAACTGACAATGACAATATGAATCTATGTAACAGTTCGGCATTAGATAATAATAAAAAAAGTAGTAGTCAACAATTAAAATAAAGAACAATTATAAATTATAATTTATGTCTATGTATTACATAATTGTTTACTCGCCCGTACGATTTTTTAAAATTTGTATTTGTAAAGAAGGCCCATGGACCCGCGAAATATAATTTATGAACTTTAGGGTTGATGGAAAGAGTGCTATATTGCTGAAAGAAAAATTACATTTTTCCATTTATGCTTGTTCAAGGACAAATGTTTTTTCTATAAGATATTTCAACTTTAGAGCTCTATATTTCTGAAACTAGGCAAGATACGAACTTTTACGTTTCAAATATAAATTCAGCATGCATTTCTCTACAAATATGCCAATTTTGAAAGTTGGTGAAATGATGAAAATTTTTCAGTTATGTTTGTTCAAAGATAAATGTTTTTCAATACGAAATTTCAACTTCAGGGTTCGATATCTCTGAAACTAAGAAAGATACGAACTTGTACGTTTCAAATATGAATTCAGCATGCATTTCCCTACAAATATGCCAATTTTCAAAATTGGTGAAATGAAAAATTTTCATTTATGTTTGTTCAAAGACAAATGTTTTTCTATAAGAAATTTCAACTTCAGGGTTCGATATCTCTGAAACTAAGAAAGATACGAACTTGTACGTTTCAAATATGAATTCAGCATGCATTTCTCTACAAACATGCCAATTTCGAAAGTTGATGAAATGATGAAAAATTTTCATTTATGTTTGTTCAAAGACAAATGTTTTTCTATGAGAAATTTTAACTTCAGGGTTCGATATCTCTGAAACTAAGAAAGATACGAACTTGTACGTTTCAAATATGAATTCAGCATGCATTTCTCTACAAATATGATAATTTTCAAAGTTGGTGAAATGATGAAAATATTTCATTTATGCTTGTTCAAAGACAAATGTTTTTCTATAAGAAATTTCAACTTCAGGGCTCAATATCTCTGAAACTAAGCAAGATACGAACTTATACGTTTAAAATTTGAATTTAGTATGCATCTCTGTATAAATAAGCTATAGTTTTAAAATTAATAAAATGTTGACAAACACTTTTTTATAGAATATTTCAACTTTATATATAGGAAAGCGGTTTTATTAATACAGATAAACACAAATTGCAGATACAATAAATAAGTTATTACATTTGTAGTTTCATCAATAAATCTTCTTTTTTGTTACAGATGACCCCGTTCTCGAAGTTCCAGTGGTAAGAGATGCAGACATCGCGACTTGGAGGACCCGTTCGTGCGTCTAGAGTATCCTGGGGCTTCTCTCCGTACCTGGTGGATTTCAATTCGTTGCCAGCATCAGGAAACCATCTCCTTCTTATCGTGAAGACTTGAACCGGTTCGCCTGATCTCTGTAAAATATAAATGTGAGTTAATCGCCTCTGGAGAATCTCAGATTTTTAAATTCATATCTCGGAAACGGTTAGAGATAGAGAAAAAATGTATAGGACCTTTTTTGTAGTAAATTGAATTTTAGGGGAGGTATACATTTAACTTTTTATCATACGATATCACAGTTCCGAGTTACGACGGTTTATATAGGTTTTAAAGGGTTTTCAATGCCTACACCCTTAATTTGGGGTATAATCGAAAAATGTATAATATACAATTTACACAACTTAAAATTCTCTACAACTTTTGTCATATAATATTTTCTCCTAAAGTTGATAGTTTAATAGATAATAATGTTATACCCCAAAATGGGTGGAGATTCGAAGTTTGGATATCGATTTTCGGAATCTACGTATTTTTCTGCGTATATATGCAAAATTTAGTTTTTGAATTATAAAAAATAAGAAAAGTCCAAATTTTCCACACCCAAAACTAAGTCAAATAAAAAATATTTTTATAGTGAATCTTATATAATTTTTAATTCTCTACAACTTTTGTCATATAAAATTTTCTTTTAGAATTGATAGTTTAGCCGGAAATGACGTTACACATTAAATAGGGTAGAGATACAAAGTTGGGGTATTTTTTTTCGGATTCTACGTAATTTTCTACATATGTATGTAAATTTTGGTAATTTAATATTTATAAACATAGGTCCTATGATTTTTAAAACTTTCGAATTATTTCAACATCAAACAATATTTTTAATTTTAGTACTTACCTTCTTGTAATGGCAATGATCGGCGAATTTTCCTAACATATCGTCCGCTATAGTACTTCATCACTGAACTGTATTGTCTTCGGCGATTTACACTGATTTGAATACACTTTCAAGTAATTATTACACAACACGCGCACTATTTAAATTAACAATTGCAGCACTTAATAAAACAAATTTAAAAATATCTAGTAATAATGAACTAATAAATATAGTTTTAGCGTAAATTTGAATACTCTTATTTATATCGCTAACTATAAATTAAATAAAAGAATGATTGTAATAAAAACTAATATGTTTTTCGGTTCCTATCAACACTACATAATCGCAATACACGATTAATCATAAGCACCCCATGTTCACTTCACCAAAGCCAAAAAGGAACTGAAGTCTCCTTACAAAAACATAATATTAAATATTATAACGTAACAACTAACACTAATTAAGTGTTAATTGATGACGTTTTTTATACTTTGGCGCTCAAAATAAACAATGTTTATGTTTGTTTTCAGAACCCCCAACCCCCACTACCCCCCTCGTACTACACCCAGCGATAGGATACGGTAACTACAACACAGGACGAAGATAATAGATGATTTTTATGAGAATAAATAAACAAAATAGCTTTTTATTTACTTTTCCTATGTAATAACAAAAGAGACAGGGAAATATCCTAATATTTAATGATTTTTTCGAATTTTCCTATTCTATCCTTTAGTATTAAGTTCTCTAGGTACGAAAATAACCATCCGATAGGAGTCCGCTCTTTTATAAAGAGCTAAGGGCTTATTTGAGCCCTTAGGGAAAATCCAACCACGGATTACAATTTTGCAGATCCAAGTAAGTTTAACAACACTTGTCCGGTCTTTCTAGCCCTTTTAGATCAGGAATTAGCCTAGGCCCTTCGCCACACTTGAAGCGCAAATATATTGTGAACCAACGGGTTTTCATCAATTCTGTGCAAGCCAATGGAAAGCGTGGGTTCAAATCCTTCCGCTATGCTATTTTCCGGCCTTTTAGCCCTTTAATTAACGAATTTAAGCGTTAAACCCTTCGTAAAACTTTAACGGTCCGTATCTCGGAAACTATTAGGGCTAGAAGGGCGAAACAAATTTTATTGTACTAATTTCGACCCGCAGATTACGAATCTGAAGTCAAATTTTACCCGAAGGGCTTATTTAAAGGGGGAAGGGCTTAAAACGGCCCTTAGGGAAAAACTGACCTTGGAATCGTGTTTTACGGGTCGAAATTAACCTAATAAAATTTGTCCCGCCCTTCTAGCCCTTTTAATAACGGAGTTAGCGCACGCCCTTCGCCATAAACTTGAGGGCTAGGAATGTTGTAAACTGAAGGGTTTTCAACAATTCTGTGCAGGCCAATCAAAAGGGCATGTTCAAATACCCCAGATACGCTATTTTTCATCCCTTTAGCCCTTCAAATAGGCGAATTATAGCTAGGACCCTTTGGAAAACTTTAAGGGCTCGTATCTCGGAAACGGCTGGGTTTTCAGCGATTTCCTTGAAATTTCGCGTTCCCTTCGAATCCTTTGAAATGTCGGGGTCGTAGAACAACATATTTAAGTTTCAAGGGCCTAGGGCCAAGGGTTTCAAAATCGCCTAATTGAAATTTGACAGCTTTTAATTGAAACATTTCGATTCAAAACGCAACATCACACAAAATAAGAAAAATGGACTGTAACTCTGAAACTATTAGGGTTAGAAATGCGAAGCAAATTCTATTATACCAATTTCGACCCTTACATTACGAATCCGTAGTCATATTTTGCCTATGAGCTAATTTAAAGGGCGAATTCAAAACGCAACATTTTTAATTAAGAAAAATGTGTTATAACTCTGAAACTATGAATGGTAGAAGGGCTTAAAAGTGCCCTTGGGAAAAAATTAAGTTCATATTCGTAATCTACAGGTCCAAATTAGTGTAATAAAATTTATTCGACCCTTCTGGCCCTATTAATAACAAAATTAGCTAATCCATACACCCCTACAAATTTAAAGGGTAAATATATCAAAAACTAAAAAGATATAAACAATTCTGCGCAGGCCAATCGAAAAAGCGGCTCAAGATACACCCGATACGCTATTTTTCAGCCCTTAATACCTTTAAACAGGCAAATTAGGGTAAAATACCCCCCAAAATCTTTAGGGGCTCGTATCTCGGAAACGGCTGGGATTTGAGCGATTTCCTTGAAATTTCGCGTTCCCTTCGAATCCTTTGAAATGTCGGGGTCGTAGAACAACATATTTAAGTTTCAAGGGCCTAGGGCCAAGGGTTTCAAAATCGCCTAATTGAAATTTGACAGCTTTTAATTGAAACATTTCGATTCAAAACGCAACATTATATTAAATAAGAAAAATAGACTGTAGCTCTGAAACTATTAGGGTTAGAAATGCGAAACAAATTCTATTATACTAATTTCGACCCGTAGATTACGAAACCGAAGTCAGATTTTCCCTAAGGGCCAATTTAAAGGGCGAATTCAAAACGCAACATTTATTAATATGTTTAATACAGTTCTCATACTTCCCTATTGTCCCAATGAAGCCGAATCAACTGTACATAATTCCCTGTCTCTTTGTTGTGCTATTTTCAATGAATTAGGGGTTGTTAAATAAAAACTTGTATTAGTTTAAGATATTTTTATTGTTTATTTGTAATACATTGTTGTCTTTATTATGTTCATAGCTTAAATTGTATTTTTATTCATATTCTTTGTATTTTATATATAAATATACTTACCCTTGTCCTGAAAAATTAGAAATAGGGATGTTTAAATAATAATTTGTGTAAATTTTATATGTATTTATTGTTTTTTGTATCTTACATTGTTGTATATCATGTAAACTACCCTAATCTACAATATTTTATGCAATAAAATATAAATTAAAGTTTAATTTGTCTATTTTTTAAATTCCTTCTACTTAGGGGATGAATTCTTTAAAAAATTTAGGGTCTATACGTATATAGTTCTTGAGACGGCCGCCAGGGGGCAGCACCTGTTGAAAAGCACTACCCTAGGTAATTAAAAATAAAGCTGTCTGTATACATACGTACATACAGGATTCGAAATAGTTCGGAAAATGGCCGCCAGGTGGCAGCACCTGTCGGAAAGCACTACGCTTAAAAATATAGGTAATTAAAAATAAAGCTGTCTTTTTTACATACGTACATACAGGATTCGAAATAGTTCGGAAAATGGACGCTAGAGGGCAGCACAGATCATGAAAACGAGGAAAAAATACTTGCAAAAATCTAAGGGGCAATTTTCAGTTGCAACATTATCGACAGGGACTTAGAAAAAAATCATTTTACGGGTAGTAGAAGCAGATACATGGATGCTAACTCTAAACCCGCATTCAAAAAAGACATAAAATCCCATATTTAACTAGTCTAAACTATAAAGGCTATTGAAAATTGTGTATGTACGTCGTTATGTACACAAAAAAAATTTTTTTAGTCGGATTTACTCTTTTTTTGCTATCTTTTTGAACAGGTGCTGCCAACTGGTGGCCGTTTTAAAAACTACATACGTGTAGAGACTTGGAATAAAAATCAATTTTTCAATAATATAAAAATATATTTGTATTTTAAGAAATTACAACACTTTAACTCATAAAAATCAAAGTTTATTGGCATTATTATTACAAAGCACTGTTTGACAATCATAAATAGTCAATAGATTTGTTAACAAATTTAGTAACAATCATAAACAGAAATAGAACAATAGTAAAAGATTCAAAGTTTAAAAATTCTGTTTATAATTATTTTCAACTAAATTTATTAACAAATCTATTAACAATTTATAAAAATGTCACACAGGGTTTAGTTATAAAACTAAAACATTTGTTACCCCTTTAAATTGTCATTATTATGGGGTTATATTATTTGTTGTTAGTTATTTTGCATCTTTATTCTGCAAATAAAAGTTTAACCGGAAGATTTAACTTTTATTTACAGAATAAAGATGCAAAATAATTAACAACAAATAATATAACCCCATAATAACTTTATCTGGTAACAAACATTTTAGTTTTATAACTGATACGAAACTCTAAGTTAATATTATATATTTTTAGACCAAAAACCGCCCAAATATATAATATATTAGAGTTCCGTTTACAATACTTATGGCCTAATTTCACAAATTAAAACTTTGGATCCCCAAATAAGATAACTTGTTCCCATTGTTAAAGGTACAAGATTTTTTTATTTGGTTTAAGATCGTTTGCGAACCTTTATATTATATATACAATATATAATATTTATTAATATAAAGCTTCGTTTACAATAAATACTTAAAAATCTAACTTTGCCCTGATCGCGTCAAAATACTTACTAATAATTACAATTTTTACTAAAACTACCTAACATTAAAACTAATGTGACGGGTTTAAATTAAAATAAACAGAATTAAAAGATTGTTTTATTAGTACATACATTTTAAAAAAGTCATTATGAAGAGGAATCCATGGAGACGCATCCCAATCGGCACTGCAATCTCGGCGACGGCGGCGGCGGAGGAATTGTTTTAATTTATAACTATCTTAAAACTATAACTGAAATGCTCTATTTAATAAATGGTATATATATATATATATATATATATATATATATATATATATATATATATATATAGGGAGACACCACCCTCATGCCAAACCCACGCTCCCCATATATATATCATTTATTAAATAAATACAATTCCGTATACAATAATACCTTATAATCTAACTATTGTAGTTTCCCCCAAATTAAGTTTATGAAGTGCGCAAAAAAATCCTATCTTACGTTAATATCTTTTTCAAACAAAAGCAAATCTAAAAATGGTAAGTTACGTTAATTTGTTCTCTCTCTCAAAAAGCAAAAACAACCCCTGCCTATCTTATAATCTAAGCTATCTTATGTCTACGCAAGCTATCTTATATCTAGACTATGTTAAGCTAAGTTGAAGTGAGAGAGAGATATACGATCTAAGACAAAAAGTGAGAATACCGGGGTGATTCTCACGGTTGTTTACGTGGGGGCTAAGCCGACCCCAGTCGCGACCTCAAGGGTTTACGGCCTACACACGCGAGCCAATTAAGGACAAGGGAAGCAATTAAGTGATATTCCACGGCTTGGATGCAATAAAGAGCTACTCCCGATGGCATCGCCCGGCCATTCCCGAAACACCTAACACCGAACGCGGACAACCCGTGTGCTCAAACAATGTTAAATCAAAGAAAAACTTTATTTTCTCTTTAATTATTCGTTGCCATTAAAATTAAACGATGATTACGTTGCCTCCGGATGAGGAGAGCACATAACGCCATAACAGAGCTTCCTGTGTAAGCATTCAGGTTTGTTTAAAACTTTTCTCAGTTGAGTCTAGCGGTTTTAAAGCGTCCAAACTAGAGCAGAGGCCAATACGAACGATGGTCAGCACTGGTACAAAAGAATTAAACTGTCCCTAGAAACATTCACACAAGTGTGAAGCGATCCACCAGAATAAACAACTGATTTCACATGGCGTTGTGAATTACTATACATATCAGTCCACTCAATTATGGAAATCGCGCACGAACCCTACCTAACCATACCACTAACCGTGATGTTTAATAATAGAAAAAATAAGGAAACCCGAACCCACAAACAAGTTTCGAATCTCACACCCCCTACTTCCTGATTCTCTCACCATTTGACAGCAAGCATGCCCCGACACACCAATACATACAATTTTTTTTTTCACATTCACTCTCCCTAGATGCCGTCTGGGCAATCAAAACGCACGGTTTTAGGATGAATCATTTCGGTAAGGGAATGCACTTCAAGTTAAATAAATTTATTTTTAAATTTTTAAAGAAAACGCGTGTTTGCTCAACGGCGCGATGAGCCAAAGTTTAATTAAGAGCTGAAAATACATTTCAAAGAACTTAAAACTAACTTATATTCTATATTATTCTTCACGCAAGAATGGCATTGTTCAATAATGTTTCGTTCAATTCGCTCTATAATCTGTGCTGACATTGACTAGAAAACTAACTTTTTCTACAGTGCACAATGTTATTCTTACGCAAAGAATCCTATACTATATTAATTTAGTCTTCTTGATGTCCGATTCCTGAAAAATATATACTAATCATATGTTCCCAGATATTGATTTTATATTGATAAACAGTCTATATTTAAATTATAAATTGTTTGAATATTATACAGACATTCATGAAAGTTATATTTATTTCAATGTAGTTCTCAAAATCGAATTTGAGTACAAGCTAATATTTAGACATTTATAATAGTCATATTTCACTGACAAGTTAATAGTTAGATATTTTGTCCAACAGTTTTTAAATGGTCTCAAAAGTATTTGAAATTTGCTTTAATTTGCACCATCCTGTCCGTCAGGTGGTTATACAAGTGGAAAGTGCACCACTTTTCCAATGCTTAGTTACTCTAGTGCAAATATTTTACGCACAATACAGATAAAACTGTTTCAGGTAGTCTTTATTGACTAGTAACTAGATTTGAACTAGTTCATTTTAATTCCAAGTTTCGACTCTTGGATTATAAAGTATTGTTGCATTACCAACAATATTAGCCAACCAAATAAATACATTTAATAATGATTAAAAAGAATAAAAGTTAAATGGCTTTTGCCATAAAGCCACAGAATTGTAAATAGTATGAAATCTAGTAAGATTCTTACCTTATACATGTCTCCTGTTCTCCTAAAGGTGTTCTGCCCTCTTCTGCTCCCACTTCCATGTTTCCGAAGCCCTCATGGTCATCCATGGAATCTGAATTAGAAAGAGAAATGAGTTACTTTATTTAGTTACAAAACACACAGATTTGACGGGAGGTATTGTGCTGGCCACATTAGATTTCTTAATATGTGTACAACACATAATTAGTTAGCGGGAGGTATTGTTGCTTTAGTGTTTGTATGTATGTATACAAAATACACAGATTTGACGGGAGGTATTGTGCTGGCCATATCAGATTTCTTTATATGTGTACATCACACAAATAGTTAGCGGGAGGGACTGTTGCTTTAGTGTTTGTATGTATACAAAACACAGATTTGACGGGAGGTATTGTGCTGGCCACATATTTCTTAATATGTTGCTTTAGTGTTTGTATATATATTTATGTATGTGTGTGTATTATCACTATTTGTGATCAGCGGAAGGTATTGTTGATGAAAAAATAATGTCACTTTTAAACTGTATTAGTTGGCGGGAGGTACTGTTGCTTTAGTTAGTGTATGTATATATGTATGTGTTTTATCGCCATTTGTAATTAGCGAGAGGTATTGTTGATAAATATATCTACTGTCACCTTTACACTTTAATTAGTTGGCGGGGGGTATTGTAAAAAAAAATCAAGTGCACCTTAGCACACTTGAGATTGGTTGTTTTATTTTATTTAAAAGTATACCCCTTTCCTACATATACGTTTTAAGGGAGGCATTGATTGATTAAATAAAATTTAAATTCTCAATTTTTACCCCAAAGTGTTCCCCCCTCTTGAATTACTAAATTGATTGATTGATTTTTGTGTGACAAAGATAAATATATTGTAAGACAGAGACAACACGACATAGAATAACAAGTAGGGGATGGAACACTCCCTTGCAAATATTTTTTTTTTGTAAGACAGAGAGCAAAATATATAACTATTTCATTCTAATGGAATCTTCTTTTTACTGTAATTTTTGTTGGGGAACGAAGTGTTAAGTCCGTACGTTTACATATCTATGGGACCATAGAATAATACAATATAGGGTGGAACACTCCCTCGAAAATATTTTTTTTTCTAAGACAGGGAGCCAAATATATAACTATTTCATTCTAATGGACTCTTCTTTTTGCTATAATTTTTTTTGGGGAACATGGTGTTAAGTCTGCAGCATATCTCGGTGAACACTTGTAGTCAAAAATATAGGGTAAGATCCAAAAAAATTACTTGAAAATATAATTCAAAACTTTCCAATTTTAGTATTAAAGACTTTTGGACCAAAGGTAACAACATATTAAATTCTGATTAAAATTGATAAACCGGAAGTGGTACTTTACTTGAAGCCCATAACAGTTTTTAATGAAGAACTGTATTAAAATATAATCCAAAAATTTTCAAATTTAGTATTTAGGACTTTTATGTCAAGGGGAACAACATATTATATTTTGAATAAAATTTATAAACCGGAAGTGGTACTTTACTTGAAGCCCATAACAGTTTTTAATGAAGAACTGTATTAAAATATAATCCAAAAATTTTCAAATTTAGTATTTAGGACTTTTATTTCAAGGGGAACAACATATTATATTTTGAATAAAATTTATAAACCGGAAGTGGTACTTTACTTGAAGCCCATAACAGTTTTTAATGAAGAACTGTATTAAAATATAATCCAAAAATTTTCAAATTTAGTATTTAGGACTTTTATGTCAAGGGGAACAACATATTATATTTTGAATAAAATTTATAAACCGGAAGTGGTACTTTACTTGAAGCCCATAGCAGTTTTTAATGAAGAACTGTATTAAAATATAATCCAAAAATTTTCAAATTTAGTATTTAGGACTTTTATATCAAGGGGAACAACATATTATATTTTGAATAAAATTTATAAACCGGAAGTGGTACTTTACTGGAAGCCCATAACAGTTTTTAATAAAGAACTGTATTAAAATATAATCCAAAAATTTTCAAATTTAGTATTTAGGACTTTTATGTCAAGGTGAACAACATATTATATTTTGAATAAAATTTATAAACCGGAAGTGGTACTTTACTTGAAGCCCATAACAGTTTTTAATGAAGAACTGTATTAAAATATAATCCAAAAATTTTCAAATTTAGTATTTAAGACTTTTGGACCAAGGGTAACAACATATTATATTTGAACTAAACTAGATAAACCGGAAGTGATACTTTCCTTGAAGCCTGTAACAGTTTTTAATGAAAAACTGTATTAAAATATAATCCAAAAATTTTCAAATTTAGTATTTAGGACTTTTATATCAAGGGGAACAACATATTATATTTTGACTTATATTTATAAACCGGAAGTGGTACTTTACTTGAAGCCCATAACAGTTTTTAATGATAATACATTTATTAAAATATAATCCAAAAATTTTCAAATTTAGTATTTAAGACTTTTGGACCAAGGGTAACAACATACTATATTTGAACTAAACTAGATAAACCGGAAGTGATACTTTACTTGAAGCCTATAACAGTTTTTAATGAAGAACTGTATTAAAATATAATCCAAAAATTTTCAAATTTAGTATTTAGGACTTTTATATCAAGGGAAACAACATATTAAATTTGTATTAAAATTGATTAACCGGAAGACGTACTTTACTTGAAGTCCGTAACAGTTTTCCATGAAGAACTATATTAAAATATAATCCAAAATTTTTCTATTTTAGTATTTAAGACTTTTACATCAAGGGTAATAATATATTAAATTTGTATTAAAATTGATTAACCGAAAGAGGTACTTTACTTGAAGCCCATAACAGTTTTTAATGAAGAACTGTATTAAAATATAATCCAAAAATTTTCAAATTTAGTATTTAGGACTTTTATGTCAAGGTGAACAACATATTATATTTTGAATAAAATTTATAAACCGGAAGTGGTACTTTACTTGAAGCCCATAACAGTTTTTAATGAAGAACTGTATTAAAATATAATCCAAAAATTTTCAAATTTAGTATTTAAGACTTTTGGACCAAGGGTAACAACATATTATATTTGAACTAAACTAGATAAACCGGAAGTGATACTTTCCTTGAAGCCTGTAACAGTTTTTAATGAAAAACTGTATTAAAATATAATCCAAAAATTTTCAAATTTAGTATTTAGGACTTTTATATCAAGGGGAACAACATATTATATTTTGACTTATATTTATAAACCGGAAGTGGTACTTTACTTGAAGCCCATAACAGTTTTTAATGATAATACATTTATTAAAATATAATCCAAAAATTTTCAAATTTAGTATTTAAGACTTTTGGACCAAGGGTAACAACATACTATATTTGAACTAAACTAGATAAACCGGAAGTGATACTTTACTTGAAGCCTATAACAGTTTTTAATGAAGAACTGTATTAAAATATAATCCAAAAATTTTCAAATTTAGTATTTAGGACTTTTATATCAAGGGAAACAACATATTAAATTTGTATTAAAATTGATTAACCGGAAGACGTACTTTACTTGAAGTCCGTAACAGTTTTCCATGAAGAACTATATTAAAATATAATCCAAAATTTTTCTATTTTAGTATTTAAGACTTTTACATCAAGGGTAATAATATATTAAATTTGTATTAAAATTGATTAACCGAAAGAGGTACTTTACTTGAAGCCCATAACAGTTTTTAATGAAGAACTGTATTAAAATATAATCCAAAATTTTTCTATTTTAGTATTTAAGACTTTTACATCAAGGGTAATAATATATTAAATTTGTATTAAAATTGATTAACCGAAAGAGGTACTTTACTTGAAGCCTGTAACAGTTTTTCATGAAGAACTATATTAAAATATAATCCAAAACTTTTCATATTTAATTTTAAATATGTTTCAGCTGTACTGAAATTTTGAAATAAACTTTTTCTTATGAAAACGACTCTCCTGAATTCAAATATTGGTGAAAATTTTACTGTCACCGTTACACTTAGATTAGTTGGCGGGGGGTACTATTGCTTTAGTGTATGTATGTATGTATGTATGAAAAAGTATGTGTGTGTTTTATCGCTATTTGCAATTAGCGAGAGGTAATTATATGTATTTGTTATTGAACCACTAGTTTATGAAACTTCGGTGTCACGGCTACGATTAGACCATAACTTTTTAATGGCAACGTCAATAACGTAAAATTATTATTTTACAGAAAGATACATTCAATAGTAAACTTTTCTGTTTTGAGTTATAAATATATAAATAATAGTGTTATATGTACATGTGTACAATATAGGAAATAAATAAAGGAATAGATAACAACGTTCCTCTAACTATTTCCTGTATTGTACATGTGTACAATGTAGGAAATAAATAAAGGAATAGATGACGTTCCTCTAACTATTTCCTGTATTGTACATGTGTACAATATAGGAAATAAATAAAGGAATAGATGACAACGTTCCTCTAACTATTTCCTGTATTGTACATGTGTACAATGTAGGAAATAAATAAAGGAATAGATGACGTTCCTCTAACTATTTCCTGTATTGTACATGTGTACAATATAGGAAATAAATAAAGGAATAGATGACAACGTTCCTCTAACTATTTCCTGTATTGTACATGTGTACAATATAGGAAATAAATAAAGGAATAGATGACAACGTTCCTCTAACTATTTCCTGTATTGTACATGTGTACAATATAGGAAATAAATAAAGGAATAGATGACAACGTTCCTCTAACTATTTCCTGCATTGTACATGTGTACAATAAAATAATAAAAGAATGGATATTAATGGTGTACAATATAGGAAATAAATGAAGGAATGGATAATAAAATACCTCAAACAATTTCCCGTATTGTACTTTGAAATTATTGTTGATTAAATTCGAAAATTTTAATATTAAAAATCTGTTGTGGCCAGCACAATACCTGTCGCCACTTTAATTTTTGATTACATAAGTATTGTATTTAACATTAGATGTGTTCAATAAGCCCAGCAAAACAACCGAACGGATGTAAAATTTGTTGAAAGACTTTGCTAGCCTAGCATTTGCTACATCTGCTCTCAAACGCCAAATTTGTCTCTTGTCTTGCTAACTTATCAAATATAATGGCGAGAAATACAAATTACACATATATTAAGTTAACTTGTACTCTTTCTATATCATTTTATGGTGTGTTTATTTCAACCACACGTGAAAAAAAGCTTTCAAAGTTTTGTGATGAATGTTTATTTGCGAGAATAAAATTTTTCAAAAAATAATATTTACAAGATTTTTTTTAGACTCTGCTATTTCCGGTTGTTAAATTATTACCAAAACCTTTTCAACTCTACCCAGTAATGTCCGATTGAGAAATACGTAATTAAACAGATATTAAGTATTATAGTTTTTGAGATATTGTCATTTTAACATACACACACAAACACACAATTATAGAATTTAAGACTTTTATATCAAGGGGAATAACATATTAGATTTTGACTAAAATTGATAAACCGGAAGTGATACTTTACTTGAAGCCCGTAACAGTTTTTAACGAAGAATTATATTAAAATATAATCCAAAACATTTCAATGTTAGTATTTAAGACTTTTATATCAAGGGGAATAACATATTAGATTTTGACTAAAATTGATAAACCGGAAGTGATACTTTACTTGAAGCCCATAACAGTTTTTAATAAAGAACTATATTAAAATATAATCCAAAACTTTTCAATTGTAGAATTTAAGACTTTTATATCAAGGGGAATAACATATTAGATTTTGACTAAAATTGATAAGCCGGAAGTGGTACTTTACTTGAAGCCCATAACAGTTTTTAACGAAGAATTATATTAAAATATAATCCAAAACATTTCAATGTTAGTATTTAAGACTTTTATATCAAGGGAAACAACATATTATATTTTGATTAAAATTGATAAACCGGAAGCGATACTTTACTTGAAGCCCGTAACAGTTTTTAATGAAAAACTATATTAAAATATAATCCAAAACTTTTCAATTTTAGTAATTAAGACTTTTATGTCAAGGGAAAAAAAACATTAGATTTTGACTAAAATTGATAAACCGGAAGCGATACTTTACTTAAAGCCCGTAACAGTTTTTAATGAAAAACTATATTAAAATATAATCCAAAACTTTTCAATTTTAGTATTTAAGACTTCTATTATATCAAGGGAAACAACATATTAGATTTTGATTAAAATTGATAAACCGGAAGTGGTACTTCACTTAAAGCCCATAACAGTTTTTAATAAAGAACTATATTAAAATATAATCCAAAACTTTTCCATTGTAGAATTTAAGACTTTTATATCAAGGGGAATAACATATTAGATTTTGACTAAAATTGATAAGCCGGAAGTGGTACTTTACTTGAAGCCCATAACAGTTTTTAACGAAGAACTTTATTAAAATATACCCCAAAATGTTTCAGTTTTAGTATTTAAGACTTTTATATCAAGGGAAACCACATATTAGATTTTGATTAAAATTGGTAAATCGGAAATGATACTTTAGTTGAAGCTCTGAACAGATTTTCGCGAAAATTATAGTATGATATAATCCAAAACTTTTCAAATTTTGTATTTAAGACTTTTGTATTAATGAGAACGACATACTAGATTTTATCTAAAATTGATAAACCGGAAGTGGTATTTTACTGCAAGCTGTAAACTGATTTTCTTGAAAAAATATATTAAAATATGATCCAAAATTTATCAAATTTGGTATTTATAACTCGTATATAATTTGAAACAGCATATTCGATTTGGACTATATATGATAAACCGGAAATGGTACTTAAATTGGAACTCTCAACAGATTTTCGAGGAAAAACATAATAAAATATAATCAAAAATTTCGTATTACAGACTTTTCTATTTATTGAAGCAAATTAGATTTTGTTCACAAACGATGAACCGGAAGTGATACTTTACATAAAGCTCATAGCTATTTTAAACATGAAATTGGCGAGAAGTCATGCGCTGGCCGTATTCGATTTTTTTAAATAGGATAGTATATATTTATAAGGTTCATCCGATATAGTATTTTTTTCTGAATTCAACCATGTAATAATTTTTTATACTTACATAACAAAAATATTTAAAAAAAATTCAATTGAAATTTAAATAAATTTTATTTTTAGTTTTCGACGTATGAAAAAAAATGAATTCAAATTAAAACGAAACAAATATTTGTTAAAAACTTCATAAATAGCAACCAAGAGGAATTATGCATAAATTGGCAGATAGCAGAGTTTTTGTTTTTCATACATATAGCCTGTTGAAAAATGCATTAAAATTAGAAAATTGAAAAGAAATTAAATATCATAAATCAGCCAGCTATGTTATAACCATGGAAATTACTAATATATTCAGATAATTCTAATTGATAAATGTCAGTGTCAAGTGCAATTTACACAGTTTGTTGCTGAAATAATTTTACTGGAAATTTAGAATCTGTTGCTAGAAAATTTAGGTATAGCATGTGTACAAAATACACAGAAGTGGCGAAAGGTATTGTGCTGGCCGCATCAGATTTCTTAATATGTGTACATCACACAATTTCAAATACTGTATACCAATTTACCCTATTCTTAAAGTAATATTGTATTTTCTTATTCAAACGAAAAACAAATAGGATGAAAAATATTCTAATTAACTAATTGTTAACTACCCAATATTATTTATTACGTAATCGCGAACCGATTTTGGGCGCAGAGACTTTGAAAACCATGCCATTATTTTAATTTACATTATTTTGTGATTGTTTTGTGTATCTTTATTTATGATCTTTATTTATGTGAGGTGCCGTTACATCGAGATATGGCAAAACATATATATTTATTACAAGGTTAAATAGTGGACTCATTTCTTCACAGTAGAGGGTTTGGAGTATTTCTTCCTATAAGAATAAAATTATTGTATTATATTATTTTCCATTCATCCTTGACAGTGGTTTTCGGTCCATCTTGAATCCATACTGAAACATAATTAGTACATACTTGTGTGTGTGTAAGTGTGTGTGTTTATTTCTCTGTATCAAATATTTATTTATTTATCTGTATTGCAATATAATGGCACAATTTTCAAAGTCTTAAAATATATAATTGCCTCACGTTAGGAGGGCTTTAGGTTGCCTCACGTTAGGAGGGCTTTAGGTTGCCTCACGTTAGGAGGACATTAAATTTGCCTCACGTTAGGAGGATTTCTAGGTGAGAACTTTAAATCAGCTGAAACTTATAATGGGCCATCCCATAGAAACTAGCATCTAGGGGTGGTAAGCATGGGCGTACACAGGAATTTCTTCAGGGGGGGGCAAGAAGAAATTAAGTTTAAAATGCTTTTGTTAAAGGTAAAGGTTTACTTAAAGTAAATACCAAAGATAATCATTTTATTTAAAAAAGAACAAATAAAAATTAATAACTTAAAGTAAATACCAAAGATAATCATTTTATTTAAAAAAGAACAAATAAAAATTAATAATATATTTAGTGAATTTAAACTTTCTAAAATATTAACCGTAGTGGATTTTCAGAAAATCTTTGTGTCACTTCTACCTCTATACGTATAAAAGTATATGTTCTTGGTTATTATAAAATGTACTGTAATTTTTTTAAAGATGTCCGATCAACAAATTGAATTAAATGAATTAGGACTTTAGCTCCGCCTATTCCGATAAATACAGTAGTATCGTTCACTTAGTTTTTATGGGGGTCCATAAGATACTACTGTTATTTTATTATTATAACAATATATGTTAATGCAAAAGCTTTCAAAATTCAAAACGGAAATGGACTAATACATGTGAAACCAAAAATGTGAAAAATATGATACTGACACTCTGTTAGTGTCAGTGACACTGATAGAAAATAAAGTTATTCGTACGGCTTTGAATCAAGGTAATATATCTGAATTAATAAATAAACTTGCGTTACAGCGAAAGTAATATCAACAACGAGCATCGTTTTAAAATGGAATGCCCTAACTTAGTCGAAACAATATTAAATTTTGAAAGACAAGCGTATTGTATCCATCCTTATCGCACACGCTTCGTGTTATGTAAATAAAAGAAATAAATGTATGCCAATTTATTAATTCGGTCATGATACAGATGACCTTGATCGGACATCTTTAAAAAAAATTCTGTATGTTATTATACCTGTACAATACACATGTATTATACATTTCATACTGTATAAAACGTATTATTCCTTTTGAGCAGTTTAAAAATATTTAGTATTGATCATATTATAATCATTTCATACACGTATATTATATTTTTATACAGTATTTTACGTATGTATGATACATGTGCAATATAAAATGTATAATACTTTTATTTTATATACATATATATATATATATATATATATATATATATATATATAAATTTTCAATTTTACTTTTTATATGGAAACTTTAGGGGGGGCAACTGCCCCACCTTGCCCCACCCTGCGTATGCCCATGGTGGTAAGGTACACACACAAATATAAATATACGTAAAGGCGCTACTTAAAACTAAAGAAAAGGAAAGTGTCTTCTTATTTTGCACTTATACCCTTAACTTTATACAGGCTGTTCATTTTAAATGGGCTACCATTGTTATCTCGAGACTTATAAGATTTACAAAGACAATTAAATGGGCAAACAATTTCTACGAGCCCAACCCCAAATGTATTCGTGTCTGTTGTCATATATTTGCCCTAAATTATTGTCAAAATGAAAAATGTAGATAATAACAATATATTTAAATCCAGTACACTTTATTAATACATAAAATAAAAAAATGCCCAAATATAGTCTTGACTATTGTAATCTAAAAATTTATTTCTTTTTGCTGTTAATATATTTTTTCAGATTGTACGAATACATTTGGCGTTGGGCTCGTATAAGATACTACTGTTATTTTATTATTATAAAAATATATGTTATAGTAAAACCATTCAAAATTCAAAAATAAGTTAACTAGTAAGTTTATTAGCAAATGTAAAACCAAATATGTGAAAAATAAGATACTGATACATTGTTAGGTCAGTGACCCTGACAGACAAAACGTTATTAGTACGGCTATGAATCAAGGTAAAATATCTGAATTAATAAATAAACTTACTTTACAGCGAAAGTATTGTCAACAAGGAGAATCGTATTAAAATGGAATGTCCTAACTTAGTCGAAATTTTTGCAAATGGGAAGGATAAATATATGCCAATTTGTTCATGATATGGATGACCGTGATCGAATTTTTTTACTAAGTTTCACAAATTTACGATATTATAACGAATTACGACGCCCGGTATGTTAACATAGACAGACATTCATAGTGTATCTCGGAAAAGAAATATAGTAGAAAATATGATTATTTGAAATAAATTCAACAACATAAATAATATTTTCAGGAGAAAAATGAATTTACTTTTGTGTTATGCAAAAAAAAAATAGCAAAAAAGCGACAGTGAAGAGAGCCATATGATATACCGACTTACATTGACGAACACAGCTCATCTACCAGCAAGAAGAAGCATCTGCGCCCAACACGGCTGCATGGCTCAGTTGTCCCAGGACGGCTCCTTGGAATAGCAAACTGCAATGCGGATCGGTACTCCAAGAAAAATTTTTTCTTTCACTGCAACTCTGAAACAAAAAAAATATTTATTTTAAAATACAAGTATTTCAATAATATAATGTATTAATAAAATGTACTGGATTTAAATATAATCACAGATCAGTACATTATTTGTGCTCTGTGATATAACGTTATTACCTAAATTTATCATTTTAATAATAATATACGGGTAAATATATGACACCAAACACGTTTTATTTACTGTTGGAACGAAAAAATTTGGGACTTGTCTTTTGTCATATATTTGCCCGTATATTATTGTTTAAATGAGAAATTTAGTTATTAACATTGTATTTAAACCCAGTACACTTTATTAATACATAAAATAAAAATGCCCCAATATAGTCTTAACTATTGTAACCTAAAAATTTATTTTTTTATTGCTGTTAATATATTTATGAGGGTACGAATAAATTTGGTGTTGGGCTCGTAATATCCAGAAATATACAGAGATCTATTTCAGGAAATGCATCAATATTTTATAACAACTACAACAAAATTAAATCGATTAAAATTTGACCAAACTCAAAAAATAAACCCAATTTCGTATTAATATAAAACTATAAATATAAAACTAGAACACATAGGTAATATTCATTGAAATTATTTCTATTAACACCAATTTTATCAATCCTTTAAATATTGGAAGACATATAAATATTTTTAAAAAAATCACTATTCCTACAGAGTTCAATAAAATTCCAAAAGAAAATTTTAATTTTAGACTCACCGTTCAGAACAAAATTTTGAACATGCACAAAACACCAACCAAAACCACGTGTTTCATAAAAAAATTCAGCTTAAAATTTGTTGAATACAGGTTCGGCAGGACTTTAAAAACTATATCACGACAATAATAAAGACATAGCAACAATTATTATCATATTTCTGGCGCTGTTTCATCAGTTTTTCCTTTCATATCGGTTTTTGTATCGCGGAGCGCGTGTCTGCATCATTGTTCATAGCCATTACGTAGACGCAACGCTTCGCTTCGCTTTGAGGACGAAGGCTAGGATTGGTCGAAATAAATTAGGTGGGGTCACGTGGTTCAACAACAAATTCATTTGAAATATGTAAAAATGTATTTATTTCGGACGAAGGAAAAATGAATTTATTTTTATGTTTTTGTAATGTGCAATACAAATATAATATAATTATTTTAAACAAGTAATTGTTTGTTATTATTACAGAGCAAGTGCATATTTTATAATGTAGAAGACGAATTCGCCCCCTGTTGTAAATGAGGGTTGGGTAAGCATTCTAACATTTAATATTAATGTCTCTAATTGCAATTATATTGTTCCATATTGATTTATTAATTACAACCGGGGGCGAATTCGTATTATACGTTTTTAAATATGCGTATAAGCGGTCCCCTATAAAAATGACATTAATTTATTTAAATATTTTTATATAATTGCAACAAGGAACGTTAATATTATAAGTTAAAACTGTTTCCACCCCATTTTTTAAAACCGGGGGCCAATTCGTATTATACATTTTTAAATATGCGTATAGGCGGTCCCCTGTAAAAATGACATTAATTTATTTAAATATTTTTATATAATTGCAATAAGGGACGTTAATATGATAAGTTAAAACTGTTTCCACCCCATTTTTTAAAACCGGGGGCGAATTCGTATTATACATTTTTAAATATGCGTATAGGCGGTCCCCTGTAAAAATGACATTAATTTATTTAAATATTTTTATATAATTGCAATAAGGGACGTTAATATGATAAGTTAAAACTGTTTCCACCCCATTTTTTAAAACCGGGGGCGAATTCGTATTATACATTTTTAAATATGCGTATATGCGGTCCCCTGTAAAAATGACACTAATTTATTTAAATATTTTTATATAATTGCAATAAGGGACGTTAATATTATAAGTTAAAACTGTTTCCACCCCATTTTTTAAAACCGGGGGCGAATTTGTATTATACATTTTTAAATATGCGTATATGCGGTCCCCTGTAAAAATGACACTAATTTATTTAAATATTTTTATATAATTGCAATAAGGGACGTTAATATTATAAGTTAAAACTGTTTCCACCCCATTTTTTAAAACCGGGGGCGAATTCGTATTATACATTTTTAAATATGCGTATATGCGGTCCCCTGTAAAAATGACACTAATTTATTTAAATATTTTTATATAATTGCAATAAGGGACGTTAATATTATAAGTTAAAACTGTTTCCACCCCATTTTTTAAAACCGGGGGCGAATTTGTATTATACATTTTTAAATATGCGTATATGCGGTCCCCTGTAAAAATGACACTAATTTATTTAAATATTTTTATATAATTGCAATAAGGGACGTTAATATTATAAGTTAAAACTGTTTCCACCCCATTTTTTAAAACCGGGGGCGAATTCGTATTATACATTTTTAAATATGCGTATATGCGGTCCCCTGTAAAAATGACATTAATTTATTTAAATATTTTTATATAATTGCAATAAGGGACGTTAATATTATAAGTTAAAACTGTTTCCACCCCATTTTTTAAAACCGGGGGCGAATTCGTATTATACATATTTAAATATGCGTATATGCGGTCCCCTGTAAAAATGACACTAATTTATTTAAATATTTTTATATAATTGCAATAAGGGACGTTAATATGATAAGTTAAAACTGTTTCCACCCCATTTTTTAAAACCGGGGGCGAATTCGTATTATACATTTTTAAATATGCGTATATGCGGTCCCCTGTAAAAATGACACTAATTTATTTAAATATTTTTATATAATTGCAATAAGGGACGTTAATATTATAAGTTAAAACTGTTTCCACCCCATTTTTTAAAACCGGGGGCGAATTTGTATTATACATTTTTAAATATGCGTATATGCGGTCCCCTGTAAAAATGACACTAATTTATTTAAATATTTTTATATAATTGCAATAAGGGACGTTAATATTATAAGTTAAAACTGTTTCCACCCCATTTTTTAAAACCGGGGGCGAATTCGTATTATACATTTTTAAATATGCGTATATGCGGTCCCCTGTAAAAATGACACTAATTTATTTAAATATTTTTATATAATTGCAATAAGGGACGTTAATATTATAAGTTAAAACTGTTTCCACCCCATTTTTTAAAACCGGGGGCGAATTTGTATTATACATTTTTAAATATGCGTATATGCGGTCCCCTGTAAAAATGACACTAATTTATTTAAATATTTTTATATAATTGCAATAAGGGACGTTAATATTATAAGTTAAAACTGTTTCCACCCCATTTTTTAAAACCGGGGGCGAATTCGTATTATACATTTTTAAATATGCGTATATGCGGTCCCCTGTAAAAATGACATTAATTTATTTAAATATTTTTATATAATTGCAATAAGGGACGTTAATATTATAAGTTAAAACTGTTTCCACCCCATTTTTTAAAACCGGGGGCGAATTCGTATTATACATATTTAAATATGCGTATATGCGGTCCCCTGTAAAAATGACACTAATTTATTTAAATATTTTTATATAATTGCAATAAGGGACGTTAATATGATAAGTTAAAACTGTTTCCACCCCATTTTTTAAAACCGGGGGCGAATTCGTATTATACATTTTTAAATATGCGTATATGCGGTCCCCTGTAAAAATGACACTAATTTATTTAAATATTTTTATATAATTGCAATAAGGGACGTTAATATTATAAGTTAAAACTGTTTCCACCCCATTTTTTAAAACCGGGGGCGAATTTGTATTATACATTTTTAAATATGCGTATATGCGGTCCCCTGTAAAAATGACACTAATTTATTTAAATATTTTTATATAATTGCAATAAGGGACGTTAATATTATAAGTTAAAACTGTTTCCACCCCATTTTTTAAAACCGGGGGCGAATTCGTATTATACATTTTTAAATATGCGTATATGCGGTCCCCTGTAAAAATGACATTAATTTATTTAAATATTTTTATATAATTGCAATAAGGGACGTTAATATTATAAGTTAAAACTGTTTCCACCCCATTTTTTAAAACCGGGGGCGAATTCGTATTATACATATTTAAATATGCGTATATGCGGTCCCCTGTAAAAATGACACTAATTTATTTAAATATTTTTATATAATTGCAATTAGGGATGTTAATATGATAAGTTAAAACTGTTTCCACCCCATTTTTTAAAACCGGGGGCGAATTCGTATTATACATTTTTAAATATGCGTATATGCGGTCCCCTGTAAAAATGACATTAATTTATTTAAATATTTTTATATAATTGCAATAAGGGACGTTAATATGATAAGTTAAAACTGTTTCCACCCCATTTTTTAAAACCGGAGGCGAATTCGTATTATACATTTTTAAATATGCGTATAGGCGGTCCCCTGTAAAAATGACATTAATTTATTTAAATATTTTTATATAATAGCAATAAGGGACGTTAATATGATAAGTTAAAACTGTTTCCACCCCATTTTTTAAAACCGGGGGCGAATTCGTATTATACATTTTTAAATATGCGTATAGGCGGTCCCCTGTAAAAATGATATTAATTTATTTAAATATTTTTATATAATTGCAACAAGGGACGTTAATATTATAAGTTAAAACTGTTTCCACCCCATTTTTTAAAACCGGGGGCGAATTCGTATTATACATTTTTAAATATGCGTATATGCGGTCCCCTGTAAAAATGACATTAATTTATTTAAATATTTTTATATAATTGCAATAAGGGACGTTAATATTATAAGTTAAAACTGTTTCCACCCCATTTTTTAAAACCGGGGGCGAATTCGTATTATACATTTTTAAATATGCGTATATGCGGTCCCCTGTAAAAATGACATTAATTTATTTAAATATTTTTATATAATTGCAATAAGGGACGTTAATATGATAAGTTAAAACTGTTTCCACCCCATTTTTTAAAACCGGGGGCGAATTCGTATTATACATTTTTAAATATGCGTATATGCGGTCCCCTGTAAAAATGACATTAATTTATTTAAATATTTTTATATAATTGCAATAAGGGACGTTAATATTATAAGTTAAAACTGTTTCCACCCCATTTTTTAAAACCGGGGGCGAATTCGTATTATACATTTTTAAATATGCGTATATGCGGTCCCCTGTAAAAATGACACTAATTTATTTAAATATTTTTATATAATTGCAATAAGGGACGTTAATATGATAAGTTAAAACTGTTTCCACCCCATTTTTTAAAACCGGGGGCGAATTCGTATTATACATTTTTAAATATGCGTATATGCGGTCCCCTGTAAAAATGACACTAATTTATTTAAATATTTTTATATAATTGCAATAAGGGACGTTAATATGATAAGTTAAAACTGTTTCCACCCCATTTTTTAAAACCGGGGGCGAATTCGTATTATACATTTTTAAATATGCGTATTTGCGCTTCCCTGTAAAAATGACATTAATTTATTTAAATATTTTCGATGTTCGATATAACAGTTATCGTGGGAAAAAAATCGTCACTTAGACATCATTGTAAAACCGTGTTGTGGAGCCCCTAATTCGTGCTTATTCACTAAAAACTCTATCGAATTTTTTGATCAAAAACATTACATCCCTTAGCTATGGTATGGTGGGAGGTAAATAGAGGACACTTGTACTGTTTCCGAGATATTAAATAGTTTTTACATATGTTTACTTATAAAAATACCAGATTTGAACCCGAGTTCGTTTATTTTTTTAAACAACTACTTCACCATTTTTCCATATATACAAATAAGGTTAATCTTTTTGTGTTTATATTTGAAAAAAATATATAGATGTCTTTTGCCGTTCCCAAAATATTATTTTTTTATAGATTTCCTACAAAAATACACTATATCCCTGACTGCAATTATTTGTCATCGAGATATGTTGCGGACTTCACACTATGTTTCCCAACAAAAATTACAGTAACAAGAGTCCATTAAAATGAAATAGTTATATATTTCGCTCTCTGTCTTACAAAAAATAAATAGTTGCGAGTAAGTGTACAATCCCGTTAATTGTTATTCTATGGCATGTTGTCTCTGTCTTACAATGTATAAGATAAATATGTTGTAAGACAGAGACAACATGACATAGAATAACAACAAACAGGATTGCACACTTACTCGCAAATATTTATTTTTTGTAAGACAGAGAGCAAAATATATAACTATTTCATTCTAATAAACTCTTCTTTTTACTATAATTTGTGTTCGAAAACATGGTGTACAGTCCGCAGTATATCTCTGTGACAACTTGTAGTCAGGGATATAATGTATTTTTATAGGAAAAACTACAAAAAAATGAATATCACGGGAACGGTAAAAGATATCTCTACGGCAAGAATAATCTATTTGTATATGTGAAAAAATGGTTAAGTAGTTGTTTAAAAAAAAATACACGAATTTGGGTTCAAATCTGGTATTTTCATAGGTAAACATAGATACAAAAACTATTTAAATATCTCAAGTATTCTCTATTTACCTCCCGCCAAACCGTATGTAAAGGATGTAATGTTTTCGGTCCAAAAAGTCGATAGTGAGTTTTCAGTGAATAAGCACGAATTGGGGGCTCCACAACACGTTTTTACTATTTTTATAATGATGTCTGTGTGCCTGACGATTTTTTCTTCCACGATATATATCCAATTTCCAAAAATTTCTATTTTCCATAGGATTTTGGGTAATATTGGGTAACCGGAAGTGATACTTTACTTGAAGCCCATAACAGTTTTTCATGAAGAACTATATTAAAATATAATCTAAAACTTTTCAATTTTAGTATCTGAGAGTTTTATATGAAGGGGAACAACATATTATATTTTGACTAAAATTGATAAACCGGAAGCGATACTTTACTTGAAGCTCGTAACAGTTTTTAATGAAAAACTATATTAAAATATAATCCAAAACTTTTCAATTTTAGTATTTAAGACTTTTGTATCAAGGGAAACAACATATTAGATTTTGACTAAAATTGATAAACCGGAAGTGATACTTTACTTGTAGCCCGTAACAGTTTTTAATAAAAAACTATATTAAAATATAATACAAAATTTATCAATTTTAGTATTTAAGACTTTTATATCAAGGGAAACAACATATTAGATTTTGATTAAAATTAATAAACCGGAAGTGATACTTTACTTGAAACCCGTAACAGTTTTTAATGGAAAACTATATTAAAATATAATCCAAAACTTTTCAATATTAGTATTTAAGACTTCTATTATATCAAGGGAAACAACATATTAGATTTTGATTAAAATTGATAAACCGGAAGTGATACTCCACATTGAAACAAACGTTGTTACCTAAAAACGTTTGCTAACATGTTCGCTAACAAATTTGTGAAGGAAAATTTTGAAAGAAATTATGAAAGTCTGATTTTATATGTTAAACAAAAAATGTTAGCTAACAAGTTCGTTTCAATGTGAACCCGGCTTTTAAATATTTAACAGCAAATATTATAATTTGATTACGTAGGGGTGTTACAATATACATACAAATTGTATGTATACATTATACATACAGAGGAACAATATATTTATATACTTTATGTTGATACTAAACTACCCTATTTTATAAAATAATATTGTAAATATTTACATATGCTCATCATAATACTTTTTAATTCTAAACGACTCTGCAATTTTTGCGATAAAATGAACAGAATACCAGGAAATTGCATAAAACTAAAATCACATGTTAAACCCTTATGTTGTCCTTTTAACCCCTACCACCCGGTATGTTCAGTTTTAGAAATTGAAGTACATTTGTAAAATAAATAAATGTCAAATGAATTATAATTTGTAATAAAGAAAATTTATTTGAAAACAATAGGCGATTAACAATTAAAATAATGATAAATGGAATAATATATTTCATATTAATATCCTTTAAATATAATAATGTCCGAAGTGTCTTAAAAAATAACTAAATAATTTACCGCAAACTAATTGAACAAAAAAATATTTTTTACTAAATTAAATTATTACCGTGGTGATCATGGTGAAACGAACAAATCTATAATAAATTAAAATAATTTTATTTGTCCCAGGTCGCGGTTAAGTCCAAAGATACCATAGATAAAGTACATTGCATAATGACAGATCTAATAAAGAATTTTATGAACGATTTCAAATTTTCAATGCGTAGGACGCTATCTGTAACCGTTGTGGCAAATAAAAATTTGTTATTACACTAATGAAAAAAATTCAGAGAAAATTTAAATAAAATATATCTGTATGTATCAATGTCTAATTTGACGGTAAAACTTATTGTTAGGCATATCTTAGTCTTAGGCCGGCCTAAGCGATCGTCTAGCGTGGAGTGCCAATATTTTAGGGGCCACTTTTTATTTTCATTTTTGTTAAAACAATTTTTTTGAAAAAAAATCTTGTATAAGGGTACTAACATGTTACGTCATCGAAAAGGGAAAAAAATCTCTATCAAATGAGCCTAATGAAAGGGTACATTGCTATTTAAAAAAATTCAATTGTTTTTCGTTACTCATTTGTTTTCTGAAATAAAAACAGCTGAATGCTGCCTTATTATGGGAAATAAAATGTTAAACAACTTTTATATATATCTTCCAACATTTTTTTCGTAAGATTTGAGGATAAAATAAATTTTAGGGAAGAAAATACTAGTGCTGTGAGGATCCGACAAAACTTGGATCCGAGTACCCGAATTTCAAAATATCCGGTACCTCAGTTATCCGAAGTTCGGATATTGAAGCGGAAATCCGTAAATTTAATATGGATATGGATCTGGACTTGGATCCGGATTCGATTTTTTGTTTACGGATCCGGATCAAAAGGTAGTTTGTGCAAATGTAAAGAAAAATAATTTATACTTTCACAGAGACCTATGTAGTAAATGATGAATAAAAAAATACAAATTTGTATTATTAATAACATTAATATGACATACTCATATTCGAATTGAAGATCCGATACTAAAATCCATTTCCATGATCATGATTCGATATTCAAATCAGGATTCAAGATCCGATACTCAGATTCTGATCCAAAATCCGATACTCAGATCCGGATCCAAAATCCGATACTGAGATCCGGATACTTTAATATTAAATTATCCAGATATCCACATATTTTTAGATCCGAAACCGAAACTATCGGGATTCGGATCCTACCACTAAAAAATACTCTTTCAACTGTGACTTGAGTATTTGAAACAGCAGTAACATTCATTGCTATCAAGTAAAATAAAGTCAATAGAGCTGTTGGCACTAGGTGAAACATTTTTCAAAATCAATAAGAAAAACACTCGGTTGTTTCACAATATTTTCAGGATTCCTATGAAATTAAGAAAGCCATTCCCAATAACACCCCTTTAATGAATGAACAGTTAGACTTGGTACATTCCCCATTTCTTGAAACCTTAATCCCCAAATCTCCACCGCTAAACTAGATATAAAAGGACCCGCTGTAATGTATTCTTGTAGTTCTTCTGATGATGGCCTAACAGCCGAACAGAATTTTCTTTAATTTTGTGAAACAACCGAGTGTTTTTCTTATTCATTTTAAAATAAAGTCGGTCCGTATTTTTTTGTCGTTTATTTTGTTTTGTAGTTTATTTTGTTTATCGTTTTCGTTTCTGTTCCGTTACGGGTTCCTGGTTCTAATGATCAAATATTATTGGAGCCAAAACATCAACATAACGTAAAAATGCAAACTAAAATAGTGATTATTAAAAAATTTGTTTTATTTTACTTGTGTAATTTATTTATTTTATGTTAAACATATTTTATTTTTAGTGAAATTCTTACTTTATTTTATTTATAGTAAAACTAATTCGAACAGACGAAAGGTTTTTTTTTAAATTCGGTCTGTACGGGGACGCTTTGTCATAGAGAGAAAAAAATGCATAGGGCAAATATTATGAAATATAATAGGATTCCTACCTTCTAAATGCGAACAGCAGGCGTGAATTCTAGAATGTTGTGAAGATGCTGTGCCCTCGACTGCTCTACGTCCGTCCAGCCTCCAGCCCTCGTGCAGGCGATCTGAAACAAAAAATTTGTCAGAATGTCAGCATTAGAAATTTAGATATTTTACATATCTTGTAACACTTAATTCTGTAAATATATATAACATTATATTATAACAAAAAAGAATGATTATATATTATCACAAATATACCTTATTTTAATATATTCTAGAATGGTATATTCTTTTCACGCCTGATACACCAACTGACGCCAAGTAAACGAATGAAACCACGTAATGAAATATTGGCGCAATGATACTACACCAGCAATGAGATAGAAAAGGATAGATATACTTTATGCTTGTTCGTCCGTGATCGCTAGCTTGCGATTACGTACATATTCAAAACTTAATTAGTTTGTTTTAATTTTATTAAAAACAGATTTAAAAAAAACAAATGCAGAAATGCACTTTATATTTATCGTAAATGCAATGAATACATATATTTTTTTGAATGTAATATTTTATATATTCTATTTTGATACTAAACAACCCTATATTATTTTATAATTTAATATTGTAAATATTTACATATACACATCATCATGATACGAGGGTTTTAAAATATAAACTTTCCTTGCTACGAAGGGAAACAATTGAATGTAGGGTAATATAATATTTTATTTATTTATACCCACTTCATTTGCAATCACCTTTCGTCCTGCAAAAATCAACATTTTTTTATATCTTCCGCACTTGGATCATCTTCAATCGAATTCAGAACTCATCAAAGTTTTAGCACCAGCATTAACTTAACTCGCTTCAAATTATTTTTTTAGTATCTTTTAATCGATTGTATATTATACAGTGCCTAGCGTCCCGACAAAGGGACTGCAATCTGCCCAAAATCATATTAGATCTGCCTGAACAATGTTTTACCTTAATAGCATTTCATTTTATTACAAAAAAAATCTGATGTGGACACCACACGACTTCCTTGTACGATTATTAAACTATACATACTTTTTTAATAATTAAATTACAAAATATTGACAGACTTAAGCCAAGCCCGAGAAATATTTTGATATAGAACAAAAAATAATTCATTTACTACTATCATTCTTATATTAATATTAATCTAACCCGGTTCTTTTTAAAGAGAGTTTTGATTACAACAAAGAAATATTTGATTACAACAATGAATATGACTAATTTCACAATAAAAATATAATATTTGTTATTGTACGTATCATAAAATTGCACGTATTTAACGTAATTTGACATGAACATTTTTTTAAATTTTTTTGTCTTAATCCATAGCAAGCTTTATTACAAAAACAAAAAAGTATGTAATTTTCAAATTTACATATCTCGCTTATACAAAGGGCTAATTTAATAATACTTGATGTGCTAGACGCAGAAATTAATTCTCTAAAACTTTTATTTGAAGCATTTATTTCTAAAATCAAAATAATATCATTTTATTCAAGAAAAACTGTTAACAACTTCAAGTAATGTACCACTTCCGGTTAGCCTATTTTAACCAAAATCTATTATGTTATTTCGATTGACATAAAAGTCTTGTATACCAAATTTGAAAAGTTTTGGATTATATTTTAAAACAGTTTTTCATTAAAATCTATTATAGGCTTCATGTAAAGTGCCACTTCTGGAAATTATGTAATAACTAGAAAGGGAGGTGCACAACTAGATGTTATAGCAGTCCTAAATACATTTCAACTTTCTACGGCTTACCGTTTTTGAGTTATGCGAGATACGTACGGACGTACGTACAGACGTCACGACGAAATTAGTCAAAATGGATTCAGGGATGATCAAAATGGATATTTCCGCTGAAATCTGAAAACCGAAATTTTTCGCGATTACAATACTTACTTTACTTACAAGGAAGTAAAAACTGAATAAATAATTTATTCTTACAAAAATTATATTATTACCGTAAAATATACAATTTCAACTTAAATTAACAACAAAAAGAAAATACATAGTTTCGATAATAATTATGTTTTAAACTAAATTAATTTAACTATAACATATGAATCAAAATACTTCAGCCACTTATAAATTTTGCACAAAGTAAGCGGTGGATAAAGGATCGTGCGCCACTGACTCTAAGAGTACGCAACCGAAGCCACTGGTAGAATATTTCCAGAACGCCGACGCAATCTTCGCAAAAATCGGCGTTGTAAACCCGTCGCTTAGGGTCACCTGATCCTTTGTATTCGATGTTATCAAGTAGAATGTTCTAAAGAAAGGACGCCGATACATAAATACCGTCAGGGAAGCCAGCCGACAGATTCTGTTATAGACAAGCATCGAGCAATGAACAGTTGGTGATATAAATAAATAGCCTACAAGTGGCGAACATAAATAAATGTAATTATATAAATAAATGTAGTGAAATAAATATTGTTTAAATAAATAATTTTAGTATTTAAGTATTAAATAATATTCTTGTGTTTATCATTATTTAATCGTAGTGTTAATTATTTTTATTATCTTTATCTTAATTATTTATCGTTTAATAAACTTTTATTTTAATTAATAATATTTCTCTGATTTTTACACTTCACCCAAATAAATAAACATATGTAGATTATAACTATTTGTGATCCATTCTAAATGTTTTTACATAAATCGTAGAAATGGCCTTTATGGATCGGGGAGAAATTAAATAAACGAAGAAAGAAATTGTGAAAAATTCATGGACCTCTCCATTTAGTAGAGTGTAATCGTTACGATTTGTAAAAAGACTTGTGAAATGTTCATTGACTTCGATGGGAACTCGTAGCTAAGTTGGTTAGAGCGTCCTACTAGATATAGGAAGGCCCTGGGTTCAGATCCCAGCGAGGTCCATGAATTTTTCACAATTTCTTTCTTCATTTATTTAATTTCTCCCCGATCCATAAAAGCCATTTCTACGATTTATGCAAAAACAAATAAATAAATGTTACAATATGAAGAATTAAATAAGATACAAGTTTTATAAGGTATTTTTTGCGATTTCTCTGTTAAAAAGGATTATTAGTATTTTCCATGTTTCACTAGGCCAAAGAAAAGCATTTCTTTATAAATTTGTAACAGCGGAATAGGTTGAAATGGGCTAAGGATCACAAAAATTGGTCTCAAGAACAATGGCATAGCGTCATTTGGAGTGATGGATTCAAATTTGAAGTTTGCCTGGGAGATTAATAATAATAATAATAAAGTGGTTTATTTCCAGAGACACATAATACAGTGTATAGAAAGCGTCAGAAAATACATAAAAAATAGAATAAAAATTGCTTATGATATGTTTATATGCCGAAATATTGTTCTAGAGATTAAATATTATTTTAGTTCTTTTCTAAAATGTTTTAAGTTATTAATTTGTTTTAAGCTCTCTGGCAATTTATTGAACAATTTTAATCCAAATATTTCAGGAGAATTTTTAATAATATTTAGTTTGGCCACCGGTGCATAGAAGTTATTATTATGCCTAGTGTTATACTTATGAATATCAGATGTCTTTGGAAAAGTATTTGGATTTTTGAAAATAAAAATGCAAGTTTCATAAATATACAGACTTATAACAGTTAAGATGTATTTTTAAAAAGTTCACAAGATGATAATTAATTGAGTCCAACTAAAAAACGAATAATTCGCCTTTGGGCTACTCTAAAGTGGATTGTAGAAAACGCGTATTGCTTATTTTTTTCCCAGACTATTTGGTTAAAAAAGTTAAATTTCCAGTATGCGTTTTGGTTTGGGGTTGTATGTTTGGAAGGGGGGAGGGGGAAGCTACATTTTCTAAATGGCACTGTTAATGCTAATAAATATAAAAATATACTTAAAGATATTTTTTACCATCGAGTCCTTCATGCCAATCTGAAGAAGAGAGCTACGTTTTTAGCAGGACGGTGCCCCGTGTTATATGGCAAAAACCGTTTAAACCTGTCTTGAAAATTATAATATTCCTACTCTAAAGTGGATTTCAAGTTTTCAAGTATTCCGGGTTTGTCGCCATCGCCAATGAGTCTCTTTGGCATAAAATGAAAAAGGAACTGCGGAAGAATCCGGCACGGACAGTAAACGAATTAAAAGTAAAATTGCAACAAGTATGGGATAATATTAGTGAGCAAACGTAGTTGAAACAATACCTAATAGAATTAAAGCCGTTATAGTCAATAAAGGAGGCGCAACGCAATATTAAAATAGTGGCCGAACTATTCTGAATCGTGTGTTATATTTAATTTAGTTTAAAACCTAATTGTTATCGAAACTATTTTCTTTTTGTTACTAATTTTAACTGAAATTGTATATTTTACGGCATAGGCATAGGCTATACAAATCCCCCCCTGCATAATAGAAGAGTCGCGCCGACCGCAGGGGGGGGGTAAATTTTGAGGCAGCGGATTCAGACAGCGCTCAAAGCGACCATCACCGCTTGGATCCCTGGGGTCATGGGTTCGATTCCCACCAGGGGCTTGGATGTTTGTGGAGGATCCGCTGTCGAGGCGCTATAGGCACAACGTTGACTATATTTGAAGCAAAATTATTTGTATTATATTAGAACAATTTATTATTAAGTGGGGGAGAGACTAAATGTACCATGTAATAATTATACCGTTCGCTAGCTATTTTAACGATTTGTTTGATTAGTATAAAGCCGCAAATGGCCTACCCAAACTTTGAATTATGTTTATAGAAACAATTCGATCAAGTAAATAGCTAAACCGCAGACACTGTTAACTTAGCTGTAAAGTGAATTGATTATTTCACATCTCATAAATTCCAACTGCAGTTATGATGAAAAATTATAAGCTAATATGAAAATATTAGTCACTATTAGAGAGAAATAATATGAAGATTAATTGACATATCGGTCTTGATCAATGAAAATGAAGGATGACTATAGTTTTTATAAGAACTTTAATGTAAAATCTTCCTAGCTTTTTTTTACATGATTAAAAGTATTCAAGAGTTTGCAATATTTTGCGAATGTTTCAATCAATAATTGTTTTTCGTTTTATATTTTCTTTCAAATACTCTATAATAACTGCACAATGTGTAATCTTTAAAATGCTTTTCGAATATTACCCTTAATTATTACGAGCTTACATTGTTTATTTTCAATTCCGAATGTTGCTGTTTAACTTTATATATTTTCTTTTGTTTATTATTTTTAAAGAATTGCGGCAAAATCTTTTCTAATAGAGTGAAACAATGCAGTGCTTGTCGCGCAGTCGACAACTACGCCATCGAATAGCCGTAGCATCGAAAAACCGTCACATCGAAAGTCGTCACTTCCACATCACCCCCCCGCCACACACACACACATCGGAGTAGGTATAAAATATAATTTCCAATTAACATCATTTTTATTATACATAAAAACTTTAAAATTTACAATGTTATCATACATATTTTTATATACTTAACTATGTAAGAGTAATTATACAAAATATTTTTTATTTACAGGTATATTAAAAAGATTTTAAATTGCTCTCACAACAATGTAAAATGATCTAAAAATGAATAAGTATAACGATACAAAAATATTATTATTTAGAAAATATCACATTTGTTTATTTTAAATTTCAGGACTGAACACTGAGTTTATTGTAATAGACATCAATAATGTCGTATTAAGATAAACTTTTAATTCTTATTTTGCTGTTTCTTTTTGTTCTTCATATGTTTGTTTTTACGTTTAGCAACATAAGCATGTGCACAACGCTGATCAAAATATTCTCTATCTGATGTAGTCCAACCTGTTATTCTCCATTGTTTACCCTTTCTAAAATCATAACGCATCGCATTTACTTCATCATACACTTCTTCCAGCATTTCTAAATCTACAACATGATTTTGTAGTGAATACCCCGCGTTAATTACAATATTTGCATTAGAGCAATATAATCTTTGTAGTTTATTAGTATATTTTCGATATATAACAATGGTAAATGGAGTCATCCATTGTAAGCAGGTTGTTATATCACGCATCTTATAACCCGTCACTTCTAGAACTGATGTGCTGCATACAGTGTACACAATTGAAACTGCAATTATGCTGTATGTGAACTGTAACATCCCGTCGTCAAATGAGCAAAGATCAAGCAAAATACAAGCTCTGAGGTAAGTATGTGGATCAAATTGTGGATAAATGTTATTATCATCGAGTTTCGAATTCAATTTTCTCTTTCTCCTGTTCCTCATTTTAATTTTAATTTCAATACGAACACGTTGAAGATAGAAGCACACCCATCCAAGAACAGTGACTGGATCTACATCCCCTTGCAATTTTGTTAATATTTCAATTTCCTTTTTTAAAATATCATTTCTTGTAAAAGCGCCAGATGTAATACGCGCCATTTCTTTTGGTTTACAATATTTATCTTTATCCATTACTTTTATGGCCATGAATAAACAAGTAACTACCACTAACTTCAAACTTCGCTCGTTGATGTCGGTGTCTTCTGTTTTACTTAAATGGCGGTCAATGTAATCTATTGCTAAATAGTAAGTTGCTCGACGAAGATTAAGTACATCACATACTAACATTAGCCAATTAAACAAAATACCTCGTGTCCTGATTTTTAAATTCGGGTTTCTGAATACGTCTATTTTTCTCCCACTCATTGTTATTCCTTTTTCAAGCTGTGACAAATCAGTGGAATATGTCCAAGATAAGGTGGGAAGCGGGATATCTTTACCACGTCTACGTTGCAAATTGGTGGCAGCATTTACTTCTTCAATCCTATCCTTTTGCTGAGATAAATATGGAGTCTTTCCTTTGGAAGAAATGAGATGATTAATGAGGTCTTCTGACCATTTTTTTGATGAGGACCCAGCTCCATTTGCTTCCTTTTGGGCCTTTTTATTCGGTTCCATTATTAATATTACGTTTTCTGAAAATTCAATGTGATGTATATTTATCTTTTTATAATATTTATATATATTATTTCATTTTTAATTACCTATAAGCAAGCCAAGAAACACGACTAGTAGGCTGTGCTGTGAACGTGGATACAAATAATGGCTATCGTGGTAACACGTGGAAGAAACGCTTTCAACGCTCTCTTTACTACAGCGCGCGAACTACAGATTTACGAATATATACAGAATGTTAAAAATCTGATGTGGACACCACACGACTTTCTTGTACGATTATTAAACTATACATATTTTTTTAATAACTAAATTACAAAATATTAATTTTAACTTCAAAACGGTAAGATATATAGCGACCATAAAGGGAGGTGCACAACTAAACTTTATACAAGTCGTAAATACAAAAAAATTCAATATTTTACGGCTTACAGGTTTTGTTATTTTTATGTCCTAATCCATAGCAAGCTTTATTACAAAAACAAAAAATTATATAATTTTTAAATTTACATATCTCGCTTATACAAAGAGCTAATTTAATAATACTTAATGTGACAGATGCAGAAATTAATTCTCTAAAACTTTTATTTGAAGCATTTATTTCTAAAATGAAAATAATATCATTTTATTCAAGAAAAACTGTTAACAACTTCAAGTAATGTACCACTTTCGGTTAGCCGATTTTAACCAAAATCTATTATGTTATTTCGATTGACACAAAAGTCTTGTACACCAAATTTGAAAAGTTTTGGATTATATTTTAAAACAGTTTTTCATTAAAATCTATTATAGGCTTCATGTAAAGTGCCACTTCTGGAAATTGTGTAATAACCAGAAAGGGAGGTGCACAACTAAATGTTATAGCAGTCCTAAATACAAAATTTCAACTTTCTACGGCTTACCGTTTTAGAGTTATGCGAGATACGGGTTATACCTCTGATCTCGAAAAGTATAAGAATTACGATTTCGATTAAATGAGACTTTTTGTTTACCTTTCAGAGGTCATCTGAGATGTGATTTTGTTCTTTTTAAAAAATCAAGTAGTTGTATTAAGCTAATTGTTGTGGCGACCTTGGCCAATACTTAATTTTCCAATAACTTCGTAACTATTAGAAATTGAGAAAAATGTTTCATATAAAAATTTATTGTTTTCTTATAGTCCATTTACTGACATAGTCAAAATTCTGTTCGATCACTATATTTGCCAGTTTTTCTTCGAGTTTTCCTTTTTCTCGGAAACAAATGAAGATCAGACCTATGTTAAATAAGCTTTCTTGCTCATTTTGGTCAGTATTATATACCTTTAAAAAAACCTTTTTTTAACATCCTGTTTATGTAACAGGTCATTTTCGAGGCACTGACTTTTGAGGCCTAGTAATATATGTACTTTAATTTGATACAAAGAAATGGACGGAAAATAAAAAAGGGAATGCATACAAATTCATAATGCACATTTGTCACTGTTTTATGTACATCTCTATACCATAAAGTTGCTGCGCTTCATAGAATTCAAACTTGGCGCGTTCACTTAAACTCGTAAATGTGTAGTTCGCGCGCTGTAGTAAAGAGAGCGTGGAAAGCATTTCTTCCACGTATTCCCACGATAGGCAATAATTGTACCCACATTCACAGCACAGCCTACTAGTCGTGTTTCTTGGCTTTCTTATAGGTAATTAAAAATGAAATAATATCTATAAATATTATAAAAAGATAAATATACATCACATTGAATTTTTAGAAAACGTAATATTAATAATGGAACCGAATAAAAAGGCCCAAAAGGAAGCAAATGGAGCTGGGTCCTCATCAAAAAAATGGTCAGAAGACCTCATTAATCATCTCATTTCTTCCAAAGGAAAGACTCCATATTTATCTCAGCAAAAGGATAGGATTGAAGAAGTAAATGCTGCCACCAATTTGCAACGTAGACGTGGTAAAGATATCCCGCTTCCCACCTTATCTTGGACATATTCCACTGATTTGTCACAGCTTGAAAAAGGAATAACAATGAGTGGGAGAAAAATAGACGTATTCAGAAACCCGAATTTAAAAATCAGGACACGAGGTATTTTGTTTAATTGGCTAATGTTAGTATGTGATGTACTTAATCTTCGTCGAGCAACTTACTATTTAGCAATAGATTACATTGACCGCCATTTAAGTAAAACAGAAGACACCGACATCAACGAGCGAAGTTTGAAGTTAGTGGTAGTTACTTGTTTATTCATGGCCATAAAAGTAATGGATAAAGATAAATATTGTAAACCAAAAGAAATGGCGCGTATTACATCTGGCGCTTTTACAAGAAATGATATATTAAAACAGGAAATTGAAATATTAACAACATTGCAAGGGGATGTAGATCCAGTCACTGTTCTTGGATGGGTGTGCTTCTATCTTCAACGTGTTCGTATTGAAATTAAAATTAAAATGAGGAACAGGAGAAAGAGAAAATTGAATTCGAAACTCGATGATAATAACATTTATCCACAATTTGATCCACATACTTACCTCAGAGCTTGTATTTTGCTTGATCTTTGCTCATTTGACGACGGGATGTTACAGTTCACATACAGCATAATTGCAGTTTCAATTGTGTACACTGTATGCAGCACATCAGTTCTAGAAGTGACGGGTTATAAGATGCGTGATATAACAACCTGCTTACAATGGATGACTCCATTTACCATTGTTATATATCGAAAATATACTAATAAACTACAAAGATTATATTGCTCTAATGCAAATATTGTAATTAACGCGGGGTATTCACTACAAAATCATGTTGTAGATTTAGAAATGCTGGAAGAAGTGTATGATGAAGTAAATGCGATGCGTTATGATTTTAGAAAGGGTAAACAATGGAGAATAACAGGTTGGACTACATCAGATAGAGAATATTTTGATCAGCGTTGTGCACATGCTTATGTTGCTAAACGTAAAAACAAACATATGAAGAACAAAAAGAAACAGCAAAATAAGAATTAAAAGTTTATCTTAATACGACATTATTGATGTCTATTACAATAAACTCAGTGTTCAGTCCTGAAATTTAAAATAAACAAATGTGATATTTTCTAAATAATAATATTTTTGTATCGTTATACTTATTCATTTTTAGATCATTTTACATTGTTGTGAGAGAAATTAAAATCTTTTTAATATACCTGTAAATATAAAATATTTTGTATAATTACTCTTACATAGTTAAGTATATAAAAATATGTATGATAACATTGTAAATTTTAAAGTTTTTATGTATAATAAAAATGATGTTAATTGGAAATTATATTTTATACCTACTCCGATGTGTAAACGATTTTTGTATTTTACTTAAGTTACACATTACACAGCTACCACCATCAATACACCTGTGCCATTGAAGTTGTCTTACCTAAATTTAGTTTTGATGGAGTCGGTGGTGGGGGGTGATGTCGACGTGGCGACTTTCGATGTTACGGCTATTTGATGATGGCGTGGTTGTCGACTGCGCGACACGTACTTACGAGCGAACAGGATGCTATAGAACTATTGAGTTCATATTTCAGATTCGCTCCACATGTTTACGCAAATCGTGTTGCCATCTTTCGCGGGAATAATTACAAATCTTTTATTAGTCCAAAAGGTTGATACAATTTTTTAGACGACGGTGTACCTATTCTTCTTTGTTAGCAGTCTAAAACAAACACACCCACGTGTGTTTTGGATACAAAGATTAACGGATAACAGTACATATAATTATAAAGGCAACAATGTTGTTTTACAATAGACAGGGTCCGGATTTGATTCCTGCTCGGGCATGAATGGTATTAGTCTTCATTATTAAATAATCATTAAAATCCATTGATTGTATATGACCTTAATATTAATAAAATAATAAACATTGAAAAATAATAGATAAATTTAAAATATTTGGGAAAAACTGTTTTCCCATGTTAAATGCCTATATCACAGTTTCTAGTGTTTGCCCTGTATATGTATTTACTATTGTGACAAGGCGAGCAATAATAAATAAATAACTTTTTATAATCTTTTCAGGAATAATATTTTAACTTATCTTTGTTAGTCAAAATTCTGTTTAGAAATAGTTATCATCTTTTATTAACTGACTGTTTAGTCTAGCTGTCAGAGATATTGGACAGTTATTTGTTGACAATAAAGTCTAGAAGTTATTGCAAGCCTACGTGCAGGGCTGATATTTTGATATGGATGCCATATGATACCCTCTTCAACCCCTCAGAGATAATCCTCTCACGAAAGTAACATTTTGTTTGGGATAGTCTGTCTTAGATACTCGTGTCGACGAGACATGTAGTCTGTGTTGTAGTTTCTGGCGCGGGCTAAACGTCCGCCTGCTGAGTTACAATGTAACTATTTAGTTTAATTGATTAGTGTTAGTGTAAATATGTGTAAATAAAGAAGTTAATTAGTAATATTAATAATGTCTGTGTCCATAATATAAGTGTGTTCAAGTGTTCATCGGCTATCTAAGTTAAGTGTAAGTGTATGTGTGTTCGTCCTTTGGTTAATCAAGTCGTGGTCATCGTTGGTAAAAGAAGTGCAAGATCACCAGCATAAGCCTCTGTAACACCCCCCCTCGTGTTACACTATTAATTTGGCCTCTAATTTCCTTCCGCCATAGGGCAAATTTGTAAAACCGGCACTGAACGCCACTTCGGAACAGTGTAAAAAGGCCAATTTTGCAAGCCCGAGTTAGACGCTCATTTACAAACGCGCGCGGTTATACGCATCAGACGCGAAGTACTCTTTTCCATATGTTTAAATAGAGACATTTTGGTAGATTGCGACTGTCGCGCGCGACATTTCGCCTAAGGTACGGTTTCCTAGACGCGACAAGCCGCGGCGACCAGTCGCGCGACACCTCTGCTTATAGGCAAATTATAAGAAGTGGTTTCCTCGGCGCGATCGCGACTTCGCGGCAGATCGACTGCCGCGGCGACAAACGAATGACTGGTATAGGGAGGAGTACTCCGCGACAGTCGCCGGCGACCGGATGGCGAAATCAGCATTTTCAGCCGCAGATGATGAGAAATTAGTTGAAGAAGTTCGAGAAAAAAATGTTTTATATGATAGTAGCAATGATAAGTATAAAGATGTAATATATAAAGACAAAATATGGAAGGAGGTTGCAGAGAAAATAAGAAAATCAGGAGAATGTAAATGAAATAATATAAAAAAATGAATGCTGCTATAAATTGAAATTTACATTTGGAAAATATAATTATTTTGTAAAATAATTCGCTTCATTTGGAACTGCAGTTGTCGCGTCTAGGAAAACAGTAGTGCTCTGCGACTACCGTTCGGAGTAAAGTCGCGGCGACCGACCGCCGCGGCTTGTCGCGTCTAGGAAACCGTACCTTTTTAGGAACGATCACTGCTTGAGCACTATAGACCACTATAAGCGTAGTGTTGTATTATCTATGCTATAGACGCGCACCAAAACGCGTCTGAATATGATAAGTATGTAGTTTGATTGTGAAGAGTATAGTGTACTTGCATATTGTATTAGCAACATGGCAAGAAGAAGGGAAGAAGAAAGAAGTTTTAGTTGAGCAGGTGGCAAAATTCCCCTGCATTTATAACATGAAATGCAATGCATGCTGGGCTGTAGGTACATGGAATGCTGTTTTTTTGGTTAAAATAATCATAGCTAATAGTAGATCTTCAGTTTCATCTAGCAAATATATGGTTTAGTTGGTAACTGCCTTTTCTTGTTACTTGTCATTGACCGAAGAATACTGGGCTTCGATTTTCTAACTTTAACTTTAAATTCTACTAGATTTCTAATTCTACTAGAATTAAGATTTTTTCCACTCGTAGAATAGATTTTAAATTCTACTGGTCTGGAGCACAAGAATTTGATTGAAAATTTGATATTCCACTCGCATTTTAGGAAAATAGAATATATTAACAGCGCATGTTTATAAAATTTTAAATTCTATTTTCTCGGTTACAAAACGTACGAAATAAAATATTTATTGTCTAAAATGTATACTAATCCTATGTGATTTTTTTATTTTCCTTTTTTTACTTGACTATTTGAACTTTTGAGATTTTCTTTTTAAATATACATTATTATTATTATTGTTATTATTATTATTTTGGCCTCTAATATCCTTCCGATACGAATATCACAATATCACAGTATCTTCGCAAAAAAATAATAGACAAAAGGAAAAAACTTATACCAATAATGAAGGAACTAGGAAAAGATAATCACGTTATTTTAAAATACGATAAATTATTTTTTAATGGTAATATAATAAAAAACCCGTACGAACTCATTAAATTAAAATCTAAAGAAAACAAAGGAAAATTTATATCTCCGGAAACCAGCTATCAAACCCTACCCACATCTAGTGGGAAAAACCAAATAACAATACTGCTTGCTACAATCCAAAAACAAAATGATGCTCAAGTAACGAACAAACATCTCAGATATTCGTAATATTTTCGCGAGAATTACAGAAATAGCAATTAGGTACAGTTAAAATATTGAAACCCAACGAAAACACTCACAAAACAATATAACAGATAAAAAAGAAACACAACAAATAATTACTATTAAACAACCAATGAATCAAATTCAACATACTCTCCCCACACGACTGGTCTCCGGGGGAGAGAACGACCTGCACCCCCCCCCCTACACAGTCACCAAATATAAAAAAAAAACAAAAGCAACAAAACTAACTTATAATGCCCAATCACTTACGTCAGAAGAACGCCTAGTAGAATTCGAAGAAGCAGTCAACGAAACCAAATTGAACATACACAAAAACGTTCGATAGCATTAAAATAATCTATGACAACAGTACTGCAAAAATAAAAACAGAAAAACTTGGTCATACTTCATACGATCAAGAGAAGGATATAGAAGCAAGGGAAGAAAAATACCTAAGATGGAGGAACGACCAATCTAAATTCAACCATATCACAAGATAAAAAAAAGTGGAAGACAATGGGGGAGGCCTATGCCCAGCAGTGGAATTCATAGGCCCATTATTATATCATTCCGGGTTAGGCCTCCATATTTGTAAAACCGGCAATACTCGCAGTTTTGTTGCATGTCTGTACGCACCTAAGACATTACATTTATAATTTTTTTTATAATTTACTGATCTATAAATTTATAGAAATTGAAGAGAATGCCTAATATTCCACTATTAATCGGCAATAGTACCTATTTTACCTGTAAATCATTATTGCTGTGTTAAAAATAAATACAGGGTGAGTCTGGGACACCCCCCCCCCACTTTTTTTATTATAAATAAAAGCAAAAAATAGCTCATATAAAAGTTTTATTATTTTAAATATGCTATTTGATAGTATAGATATTTTTTAAGTCAGGGTTACAAGATACAACTATCAACTTTTATTTTTAAATAGCAACCTACAATTATTTTACTGAAATATAAACCGATATTTTTTGTCTTTTCGACGATGTATTAGTTTTATATTAATGTATTTGAAAAAAATCGAGAAAAATAAAATAATCGAGATATATGAGAAACTATTTTTATTCTATTATAGGTAGCTATGTGAAGATAAATAAGTAACAAACAAAAAATAATTATAGGTTGCTATTTAAAAAATTAAAGTTGGTAATCGTATCTTGTAAACCTGACTTTATAAAAAATATCTACATCTGCCATTAAATAGTACATATAAAATAATAAATCTTTTATGTAAGCTATTTTTTTCTATTATTTATAATAAAAAAGTTAAAAGGGGGTGACTTTTCCGATTCACCCTGTATAATGTAAAAAAATACCTTAAAAGAAAATTGAAATAAAATTTTTAAAAAAATATGCAAAGGACGATGCGTGTACATTTCGCTTCACACAACATGCTAATTATTTTAATTGTATAAAGAAACCATTTCAAATGTAATTATAAAATGTTAAGAATAACACATTCACGTACGCCAGGTAGGTACTAATTAGAAATATTATTAATATGTAACGAAATGTATTTAGTATCTGCATAATTCGTCCCTTACTTAAACACTACTTAAAATTTGTATCGCGCCCTGCATTTAAGGAACAGTAAAATATAAATTTATGAATTTATATACTTTACACATAAAAAAAATTCTCCAAACATCAACAAAAATTATTTTCACCATAATAAAAGATTCGAACATTTAATTAAATTAGTTCTCGTCAGTAACTGATTTTTTTTGTTTATTATTTATTTATTTTATTTATATAAATCCATGGCTTAATTGAGAACAACCGAAGTCGACATTTCATAATTTTGTGAATAAGTAATTTAAAATCAATAAGAATCGTTCAGTATTCATATTAATAATACCGAGCGTATCTCCTGAGAAGCTTTACATTTAGGGCCGGTTGTTTCATCTATAGTTAAACATTCGGTTAAAATTTATTCTATTGATAACTTCAGTTTGCGTTGTTCCACTTATGGTTAAAAGTTACCAGTAAGATAAATTTTCGTTAACGGCAAGGTAACTAACAGTCAGTCAAACTACCAATTTTAACCAAAGAATATCGTACCGAGTTCACACGAATGGAAACACGAAGTGTAGAGAAACGGAACATATGGTATGGAACGTTTGTGTTGTTTTGATGTTGTTAATATTAATAATGTTTGTTAATATTAATAATTATTATAATAAATCAGTACAACAGTGATGATGTAGTATTGGATTTCAGTTTTGATAATATTAATTTTCAAAAACAGTATATAGTACGAGAAAGATGTAACAATTTTGAAAAATGGGATGATTCAGAATTTTTTGAGATTTCGAATATCAAAGAATACAGTTCTTTATTTGTTAGATAAAATTGAAGATCAAATATTGCTCTTATCTACTAGGAAAGTTTAAAGAAAGTATAATTTGAGAAATAAACACTTATTTGTCTACATTTGTTTTTCTGAATCACTAATCTTCGATATGCCAGTTGTTGATAGCTTTACGATTTTATGCAACAGGGTGTATCGTGGATACTGGCCACAACTAAAACTAAAATAATTTTCTAATTGATTCCAGATAATATCTTTTTTCTTTCCAAGAGCCGGAATCTGTCTTCCTGGACTCAATTATATTTTTATATTTGCCGACTAATTTAATTAAATTAGTTATTTCCACGGTAGTAAAATAAACAGCTCTTTCTCTTTATCTATAATTTTCACCACTCATTTTTGCAAGTCATATTTATCATTTTTTCTAAATGTTCAACTGTGGTTTAAACTACAACTGCACCAAAACATAGACAAGTGAAAAAGTAACCAAATTTCTATTAAAATTGTTACAAGCAAGTTGCCAACTTTTCATAATTAACTGTACCCTAACACAATTTTAATCTTTCTGATAGCTATCTGCCACTTAGCTATCCGGAGAATAAAAAATCATGGAGCAACCGGGCCTAAGTCTAATAAAGCAGATTAGCACACCCAGCAATGGGTATTATGCCGTGATGATATTTTTAATATTTTTTTACAATTATGTTTATAAAAGAAAATTGATCGATACGATATGATGCATAAAATATATCACGCGCTCGGCGCCCGGTTATACAAAAAGACGCGTCTACCCATGGGTTAAAAAGTTAAAATGGCTTCTTGTAAAGATTAAATAAGATAACTAAAAATTTATCTTGTACAACTTCTATATAATGTAAAGATAAAGTAGTTATAAGTTTCTAGCACAAGTTTACTTTTGTCTTCATATTTGTCACTGTCATCCATACTATTATTATTCTTCTCAAAATATCAACTAGACGACGATTAAATTATAATTAGCGAGGTGCAGGACTAAGTTTCAAAGTCAGAATAACAAAATGAAATTTATTATTGAAGAAGTACACAAGATAATTAATAATTTTATAATTTTCATATAATTAAAGCTGAATAAAACTTATAATGCAGTAAAAACAGAAATATTAAAATTATTTCTCAGGAAAATATATATTTTAATCTGGTTGTAATATACATCATGAAGGAATTAATACAGTGATACAAAAAAGTCTCAGTACGACAATATTTTCAATCTCTTTTAGAAAAATAGCATTCTGAACACACTGGCTGGTAGCATGAACAAGTGACTAATATAAGGATGATTAGCGAGTAGATGACTAGCACTGTTTTATCTGTCAATCGTTTGTGGCTTATTTTTTGAGAAAATACTTCAAATAACAATTATAGAAAAATTAATGGTACACATTTTTTATTTGAAGTCATCTCACCCGGAAGATTTTCAGAAAAATTGTAACACGGTAAAAATATTATTTCGTTTAATATTAATAGTTACAATTGTTTTAGTTAATTGTTTTATTTCAAGCCACAGTCATGACTCACTATTCTCTGTTCGACTAGGTGTATAAAAAAGTGCCCGCCATTTTACATTTTAATAATGTAACATATGGATTATTTTACATTATTATAAACCAAATTTGATGTACTTTTCAAATTTGTAAAAAAATATAGTATGTTCCATTTGAAATTTCAAAGTTGATATTAATTACTAATAAAGCGGAAGTGGTATCATGAATGTACTTCCATCATCAAGTAGCTTACATGTTGCTGTATAAATCATGTTATATGAAAGAAATTACTAACTTAATAAATTAGCGAGATATTTGCTCGTTCCACTAAAATATAACACCCTGTATGTGGCTGATTTTATAAATAGTAGTATTTTTTCAAGTGACTGATTATGTTGATCGTAAATTGGATTCCATAATACTGGACAGTATTCCAGAATAGGCCTTACCAAAGACGTAAACAATAATCGTAAAATGGATTTACTTCGTGCGGAGACTTTTTTGTATCAGTATGAAAAGTTTAACTAGTGTGGGACAAACCAGCACTGAGCCAAGAAACATCTCGTAATGAACGTAGTAATTACAATGTGAGTACATTTACATGTTACATTTTCTTTTCTTTTATAATAATGTTCCAGTCTTGTTCTTTAAAAAAAAAGTAATTTTAAATTTGATGGAGTCAATTATTAACACACACTGTCATGCAATTATAATTTAACTATTCGTTATTTCAGAACAGTGTTTGTTTTGGGAGAGATAGGTATGTAAATATTTTCTAAGGAAAATTCCCTTTAGCTGTAGAAAACTATTTCAGATTTCAGTGTGGTAAATAAAATAGTAATCAGGATCCCCATCCCCTACCTTTTGTTTGATGTTTTATGCTTCAAATAAATAAAATAAATAAATGTTGTGTAGTGCCCCGGTATAGGAGATACTAATCTCCTCTTCAAGGTGATGTGTGTATGTCAATGTATTTGTTTGCTTCAGTGTAATGATGGAAGTCTTGTATTCTCGGTTATTGACGCCTTCGAGCTTTCACTTAGTGAACAGAGATGGCTCTCTGCCCGAGTGATGAAGTAGCGCTCTATGGCAACTAACCATGTTGGAAGTATGTGTACCTACCGACAGACGGAAACCAGAGTACCCGGAGAAAAACCCTCCTACCGAGTGGTATTCATAGCATGTATAAAGTCTGGAACGATGAGGAATCGATCCGACGACCTTAGTGATGCCGTTCTAGCAGCATAGCCACAAGACCACCACGTCGGCTATGCGTCAACAGAATTATCATTGACTACGTTTATCTCGCAGTGACATAACCCGCTTAAAAATCTAGTGACTTAAAACTAACTCCTAACTCCAGCTCGTTTATATCGCATGTTTTAAAGTGACTCTAGAATAATTAGTTTATTGAGGTTTACCCACTACTGTTAAACAAGGACAGATAAAAAAAATTGCGGATCTTGAAGCAAACCTCGAAACAAATAATTTTTAGAAGTTTTGAATATAGTAATATATATATTTAATAATTATTTACGTGTTTAATTTTTTTTAGGTTAATCCATAGCCTTAACCGTTTACTTCGCAAAATTTCAAGTAGGTTAGTTAATTCAACCTATTATTTAAGTTACTTAAGTTGTTAAGTCTTAGCAAAATTGCTAAAAATTGTAACCAATACACCAATAAAAACAAATGAAAAGCCTGTTATTTTTATGTTTTATACATTGTTTGCAGTTAATACTGGTTATTTGGTATAGCAATGTTTCTGAGAATTAGTAACTTTGTTACAAGAATTCATATGAAAGTCAGTTAGGTACTTGTTTTATTATAGACAGGAATCCTCTTTAATAAAATTTACATTCAGTACACGTGATGATAAAATAATAAAAAATAAATAGTAGTGCTTCTGGATTTGTTTTTCGGAATAAAAAGAATTTTACTAACATAAATCAGACTGCTGGTCTTATTTTCCTTCCCATACGTCATAAATACATAAATAGTAGAAACTCGAAGAATAACAAAATATTACAACCACCCACAGTACAAATTGATAAAACCTATAATTATTTTACTAAAATATAAACCGCCATTTTTTCTCTGTTCAACGATGTATTATTTTTTATTAATGTATTTGAAAAAATTCGAGAAAAATATGATAATTGAGATATTATGGGAAATAATTTTTATTCAAATAATGTAGGTAGCTATGTGAAAATAAACAAAATGTAACAATGTTAAACAGTTAAATTAATATCAACAAAATATACATTATTTATTATTATTTACTTATTATTTATCTATTTATTTGTTATTTATTTTCACATAGCCATCTATTTGAATATATCTCAATTATCTTATTTTTCTCGAATACATTAATAAAAACTAATACATCGTTGAAAAGACAAAAAAATGACGGTTTATTTTTTAGTAAAATAATTATAGGTTGCTATTTAAAAAATAAAAGTTGATAGTTGTATCTTGTAAACCTGACTTAATAAAAATAATCTATATCTACCATCAAATAATATATTTAAAATAATAAATTCAATGCATAATTTAAAAAGAAAATATATGTCTTGTATTTCATGTTCATTAACCATAGTTATTTATGCTGCAAGAGAGGTAAATAGTATTTACCAGTCGAGGAAATGTTTGTCACCCGAGAGAAGCGAGGGCTGGCAATTAAATCCGAGACTGGTCAAAGATATTTACATCTCGAGTTACATGTACGATTTTTTCCACTCCGATGATTTATTTTTTATCTTTGATTGATACATTGAAACAAAAGATCTTAGTATTCCTTGGGAAATTTAAGAAGAAAAACGCTATCATCTGCCTCATTTGACAAGTCAAATATTTATGAAATGACGACAATTTGAAAGAACTAAAATTCAAAATCGTAAATTATGAGAATGGGCAAATAATTTCACGCAAGTTTAAAATATCTAATTGTTGGTATTTATCAAAATAGGGACTTAAGGAAGGGTATGGAAGTTATGTCCCGTCGTTAAAAGAAACCGATACCTTAACGGTGAAATGAACCTATGAACATATATACGTTCATACAACGTCCTAAGAGCCTGCTTACGATAGTGGGAAAAATATTTTAAATTTGATTTTAGTTAAAAAAAATCAAATCTGCTCTCTCTTCAATTTTCAAATAATCAGATTAATACTAATAATTTCTGCCGCCCACCAAAATTTGGAAATCGCCCATTATTTGAGAAACCCTGTTCTAATAAAGCAAAAAAAATGTTAGTTTTTCTTTTTCAAAAAACTACCCATTGATGTAGGAATATATTATTCGTTTCGCTTGTATTTTTAGATATAACACAAATTTTGAAAATTAAACGCCATAATCACAGTTACACCGCAAAATGCGATGTTTAGAAACCTAGAACTCTAGCAACAATTCCGCGAAGTATTTATCCCAAACCAGATTCGACCCAAGTTAAAAAAATCTTAATCAATAGCAAAGCCCAATATATGGTCGGACAGAACAATGCGACGTAGTTAACCAATTAAGCCGCGAGCGCCGTATGGGGACACATTTATCCCATATCGTCTAAATCGGAATCGCACCTAATTCGACACAACATAAAAATGTTCAAAATAATGTCTAACCATAGAATATTATTAAGATTATATAAAAATTAACTGAAAACTTCGGAAAATCAACTTTGATTACTTTCATTATGCTAAATATTTTTATTTTAAGTAAGAGAATGAAATTTTATTGTTGTGTTATTCTAATTTACATTTAAATTGCAATTTTGATGTGTCTTTATATTTATATAAGTTAAAACATTTAATATCAAGATCAATATGTAATGTTTGTGTCTTAAAGTTATTTATAAAAAGTAACTTGTAAGAAACAAAAAAAAATATCTAAAAGTAGATCTTTTATTAATTATTTTTTTGTTCACGAGTCAAAACACTTTTATACTACTCGTACATAAAATAATTTACACGTCGACCACAACTAGAATTTTATGGCATTTATACCATATCTACAATATTGAGATAAGGGTTACCATAATTGAACAGTTGAAAAAGAGGATGCCGAGAGGCTAAAATCGCCGAAGGCCGAAAAAAGAGGCATTGTCGGATTTTATGCAATTTTATTAACACAAATACTATAGATATTGGCATGAAAATATAAATATCTACTTAGATAGGTGCAGTTACAAAACGGATCTAGGAAGAAAAAACTGCAGATTAATTAAATAAAATACAGAAATCATATTTTGATTAAAAATATGTATCACAATTAATTGACACTACAAAAAAAAATCACAACTTTATTTGGTATATGATGACGTCAAATCCGTCCAACGGCGGATGAATAAAATATTTTGATATTTTTAAGTTTAAATACAGGGTGTTTATTAAACATACGGCAAAAATTCAAGGGGCTATTCCCTGGACTATTCTAAGAATATTTTGTCCTTTGATGATTTTTGAAAAGCCGCTTCGTTTCGAAGATACCGGGCAAAAAAATCGACAATAACAACATTTAATACCAAAAATTACATGTAAAGTTTCTTAATCTACAAGAACTGTTGAAAATGACTATCTCCAGCAATTATCCGATGTCTTAAATCTTCCAAATTTGCCAATGGAGTAGAATAAACTAATGACTTTAGATGACCCCGTAGAAAAAAATCTAGGAGGTCATCCCAGTAAAGAAGAAAATATTTTTTTAAACCAGTGGTTCACAAGTTGCAACACAAAGTTATAATTTTTCAAATGGGATTACAGGGTGTAACACCAAAACCGACCAGCGCCATTATTTTCTTTATTATTATAGTTACAAAAAAATACTATAGAACAAAGTTGTACGAGACCAAGGGGGACATCCCATTAGAGAAGAGACTATTTTTTTAAACCAGTGGTTCTCAAGTTACAACATAAAGTTATATTTTTTCAAATGGGATTATACATATTTTTTATGTCTATTCAATAGCGTATTTTTTTCTGAATTTAACCATGATATTATTTGAGAAAAATATTGAGAAAAGTTCAATTGAAATTTAAATAAATTTTATTTTTATAATTATTTTTCAGCAGGCTACGAATGGAAAACAAATGAGTTTAAATTAAAATGACACACAAACGTTATAAACAGTGTTCTATTTGATTTCTATCCTAAATTGACAACAGTAGTTTTTGTTTTTCATACATAGCCTACTGAAAATCAAATTTACTTAAATATCAATCGCATTTTTTTCAATATTTTTATTATGTAAGGATATAAAGCTAATACATGGTTGAATTCAGAACAAAATACGCTACCGAACAGGCATAAAAAATATGTATAATTCCATTTGAAAAAATATAACTTTATGTTGCAAATTGAGAACCAATGCTTTAAAAAAACATTTTCTTCTTAAATGGGATGTACCCCTTGGTCTTCTACAATTTTGTTCTATAGTATTTTTTTGTAACTATAATAATAAAGAAAATAATGGCGGTGGTCGGTTTTGGTGTTACACCCTGTATACTTTTAACCAAGGCTTCGAACCCGAATCTGAACCGAACCAAAACCGGAACCAAACCGTAACATTTTGGCGAACCCAAACCCAGAACCGAACCTCAAATATATTTTTCAATTGAACCCGAGTCGGAACCGAACTGGGTATTAAAATACGGGTTCAGGGTTAAGCCCCAGTTCAGGTTCTTTTTGAGTTCGAAACGTAAGCGTAATCGTAATAATTGTAATCTTGTTCTTGTCTTGCGTAAATTCCGATTCGCATTTTAAATCATTTCTATATAAAGATTGTTATTCAAAAAAACATTAATTCAATTTTCATTAGGTCGAACCGAACCAGAACCAGGAATAAAACCGCAACTTTTATTAATGTTTGAATCAGAACCGCACCCGAACCCGTCTCTCAAAAAATAAATTAATCTGAACCTGAACCGAACCCAGTTTTTTGGCGGGTTTGATGCCCTGCTTTTAACTGTTGATTTATTTAATCTATTTCTTTCGCCTCCCCAATGAGTATTCATTAGTGAAACACTCTTTTAATTATTAGCGTTGTAACCAGGAGTAGTAAAAAATAATTCAAATACATGTCAAATATTATAAAATTTAGTATATAATATATTTTGGTTTTGAATAAATAGGACCCGGACCTTTACCCAAAAAAGCGGAGGTGTCCGGTGAAAGAGGACGTGTGGCAATCCTATTGAGATAGGATCATAAAACTTTTTCATTTAAAATATTTAATATTGTTCCGTACTATCTTTGAAATTAAATGTTTCAATTAGAATATTAACATAATTTTCATATTACTCGTACGTTGAAAATTTTTCTACTTATCTCATTAAATGCATAAAATGCAGTACATTTTTATTATAAAAATAATAATTATATTACGTATGTCATTTTTCCTACCTTATCTGCTGCTGTAGTCAAGTTTACCAGAAGATTTTGTCGATTTTCAAGTTCAGCTCGTCACAAAACTCTGTAAAAATAATGTTAAACCATAAAAATTTACATTTTAGTTTTGTTCAACTATTCATGAATGTTTTGTATACCTCTTCATATGTTTCTCTAACTCCGGCGATACTTATTTGAACATCACTCGAAACACAAACACTTTTCCAATATGAAATTTATATCAATAGAAAGAGAATTAAATTCTAAACATGATGCATTATATTCTGGAATATATTTTCACATATTTGCAATGATTTTTTGATAAAAAAAAGGACAAGAACATTCGTTTATCGCAAAAGCAAAGTACAAAATGACTAGCGGACTAGCGTGACTAGCTATAGCTCGCGTGAATCTTCGTTACGAAATACGGGAATTAACAAGCCTACTACGATAAAAGATATTAATTTTCTACATATAATTTCAATATTGGCGATGTTTTTATTTTAAATATTATAAAAAAATGGAGTGGAAAAATATTACTCTTATTAACAATTTATCTAAATAATACACTGATATATTGTCGTTATAGAATATACAGGTGTAACACCAAAACCGACCACTGCCATTATTTTATTTATTATAATAGTTACAAAAAATATTATAAAACAAAGTTATAGGAGACCAAGGGGGGCATCCCATTATACAAAAAAATATTTTTTTAAACCAGTGGTTCTCAAGTTGCAACACAAAGTAATATTTTTTCAAATAGGATTATACATATTTATTATGCCAATTCGAGAGCCTATTTTTTTCTGAATACAACCACGTATTAGTTTTATATCCTTACATATATAAAAATTTGATTTTTAGTCATTTTGAATTATTTAGGATAGAAATCTAACAGAACACTGTTTATAAAGTTTTAACAAATATTTGTTTCATTTTATTTTAAGCTCAATTGTTTTTCATTCATAGCTTACTGAAAAATAACTATAAAAATCGTATTTATTTAAATTTCAATTGAGTTTTTCTCAATACTTTGGTAAGCAAGGACATCAAATAATATCATGGTTAAATTCAGAAAAAAATACGCTATTGAATAGACATAAAAAATATGTATAATCCCATTTGAAAAAATATAACTTTATGTCGCAACTTGAGAACCACTGGTTTAAAAAAATATTTTCTTCTCTAATGAGATGTCCCCCTTGGTCTCCTACAACTCTGTTCTACAATATTTTTTTGTAACTATAATAATAAAGAAAATAATGGCGGTGGTCGGTCCTGTATCCGAGATGGCTATGTAAACATTTAATTTAAACTTATTAATTAAAAAAAACTCGTTCAACAAGTTACAATTAAATGTCTGTTTATTTTTTTTTTCTGTTATTTTTCAATTCTTATTTTTCTCGATTTTTTTCATATTTTTGATAAACAAACTTTTTTTTAGTAAAGTAGTTGAAAAAGCAATTAAAATGTCAATTACAATGCAGAAGTAATTAGTAATTTAATTACATTTCTTTAGCAGTAATTATTTTTAAAAGTAATTTGAGTATATTTTGGTTAAAGTAATTGTACTCAATTACTTTTTCAATTTGCCCAGCTCTGCTCATATATAAGTAATGTTACTTATAAATAAATAAATAAATATTTCATCACGGCATATTACCCATTGCTGGGTGTGCCAATCTGCTTTGTATATAGATATCGGTAATGATGAAATATTTGTACCGTGTGGGCGCTTACCAGGCGTCACCTCATGGGCACTCATAGATGGCGTGGAGAGTGCACCACAGGGGTCAATTTTGTGCCATTAAAATTCGATGTAATTTTTGGCGTCGGTCGGGATCGAACCCGGGTCCCCAGATTCGCGACCAGACACTCAGGCACACGGCCACGAGACCCCATATGTTATTTATTATTTTGGTGAATCTATCCATAACAACAAACAAAAATAAATACGGAACAATATTTCGCAAGAAAATTTATTTATAGTTGTACGTTACTTACATGTATCCTTTTTCACATCTATGTACATTTAGGTATGAAGATAACGTTATTAGTATTCACACGAAATGTTTAAATGATAAATTTTATTTTACTATAATATACTTTACTGAATCTTATCACATTTAAAATATTACACCATGTGCTAATAAAATATAAATAGTATATAACAAAAACTTTATCAGAAATAGAAGAAAAATATTTCAAATAAATCATTTAAAATTACGCGTTATATGCAAATGTGTCGGAAGTTGTCTTCAGAAAGTTGCTGATAAATTATTCCAAGATTAAAATATATATTAACATTCATTACACTGATTCTTCAATACTATATATCACGATTAATTGCCAATACAAAATTTTACTCTTATCTCCAATTTTGTATATTTCTACAAAATTGGCGTATCAAATTATAAACATTTTCTTAATACTAAGTCATTTCTACATATTCGCTTTCTGCGGAAATGTCTTCAACTTTTAATATCAATGAAAAGAGATTCGAATATTGACAAATTTGGGGACTTTCTTATTTTAATGGAAATGCTTAAGGAGTAATTCAGTACATTTCACTCAAACATATCTAGATTTTACAAAAATTACATTTACCGTCTTGATAACGTTGAAAAATTAATTAAATATTCAAGCGGCAATGATTTGAACTTTTTCATCACGATAAATTTCCCCATATTCTGTTCAACTGTTTTACACATAATATTGAGAATACACCACTTATATTCTCGACATGCTGACACATGTACTTACATTTTTATTATTTGAGAATGTTAGAACAACATACACAGTTTAAATTTAATTCTTAGATAACAGTGTTTTTAAATAAAGATAAATGTACAGTTTTTGCAATGCAACAAACTTATTTAAATAATTAAAGTTGATAACTATCACCTTGAAGTACGTCGTTTCATTTAAAATAAAAGTTGGCGATTCCTCCGCCGAAAGAGGAATTTCAAATCATGTCCCCAACTTTACAACTTACATATTTTGCGTAAAACCAAAAGTACTGAAAATAAATAATGTTTGTCATGTATGATACATAGGGGTGAAACAAAACTGATAATCACGATTGTGAAGAATAGGAAGAAGGCTTTACGCACATTACTTCGTCATGTAGTAAAATTAGTAAAATATTCATACCACTTCGATTCTACATTTTGTATATATGCTTAAACATGATACTTATATAGTTTTAAGTAGAAGATTTTAATTGTTCAAGTTTGGCTTTAACGTCCTTGAATGTCGGTCGCTTCTCTGGAGAGAGGTCCCATGCCTATAATATACAAAACAAAAACAAATATACTGAGTGACAAATGAACAAAAGGATATGAAATCAGAGAAAACGAAAGTTACATTTCGTCAGGAATGAGATATGAAAACATACGACAAAAATAAACAAGAAATATGGTACATTCACAATCAAATATGAGAGAAAAATGCAACAGAATTTTGCAATGTGCCATGACGTCATCGCATGACGTACGGATCTAATGAGAGAGAAAGCTTGATGATCTAATGAGATAAAAACAGTTGACGACTTACGGCGTTCAAAACCAAATATTGAATTTGTACTTTGCGCCAAAGCTTCGTAGCTCAATATACGCGTTCAAAACAACATAATTTCACTTTCCAATTTCAATATCCAACTCCAACCTTGCAAGGTCCAAACTTTTCAATTCCAATTTCAGGTAACGCGAGTAACACATGCGCACAGTGTTGCTACACGTCAAATCTCAAATGTCAAGCTCAACTGTCATTATTAGGAGGTTATTGTGAAACAACAAAAATGAATCGCAAAAAAGCTCTTCAGCTTCTTTGTTTTCTGTCAAAAGTCTCGATGTAAACAAATTTGTGAAGAATTGTGACAAAAAACACAATATATGCACGCGGAATCTGACAGTTTGCGCATGCGTCAAATCGAAATTACAAATTAGAAATTCAAATTGGAAATAGAAATTTCTGAACGCAGTTTTGGCTATCTCCGTTATTAAGCGAGCTAGCGATTGTCTTCAAATAAACAAATTTACTATAGACAATATGGGCAATAAGATGTCGTATCAAGAAGCGTTCTGTTACTTCCGGTTCTGGAGTATGTGATACCAACTTTGAAATTTCAAATGGAACATCCTATACTTTTTTATATTTTTGAAAGTACATAAAATTTGCGTTACAATGGTAGTAAATTAGTAGTACATTGTATTATTAAAAAATAAAATGGCGGACGTTTGAAATATGAATATATTGAATGAAAAAAAATCAAGTGTGTGAGATTTTATTGTTTATTTGTTCATATGTTGATATATTTTGAGATAAATTCATTTATATGACGTAACCTAGGCAACGAATCCAATAAAACAAAATTCCACACTTTCTTGACTTATTTTGTAAGATATTTCAAACATCCGCCATTTTACTTTTTAATAAATACAACGTCCTACTTGTTTACTATCATTTTAAAAAATATATTATCTTCCATTTGAAATTTAAAAGTTGGTTTCACGTACTTCGGAACCGAAAGTAATAGAACTATTTTGATACGACATCGTATTGCCCATATTGCTTATAGTAAATTTTCTTATTTGAAAATAATCGCTATCTTGCTCAATAACGGAGATAATTGCTGGTTCATCCTCGCGTGATCACCCTGTATATTTTGCAATTTAAAATTTATTTATAAATACTTGAACACTGCTTTGAATTTGACTATTTGAGATTTGTTTTGTTTTCGTGGGGATTCATTTAAGTTTGATTAATTAATACCAGTTTAGTTTAATTTGAATAGGTGGATAATAATGTAAAAAATGAAAGTTTAACTTACGTGTCGCATAATTTCATAAACTTCAGGTGGACATCCTTCAGGTGCTTCCATTTTATAGCCTTTCTCAACATGTTTCACCACATCTGCTAAGGGCTACAAAAATGTATTCATTAAAACTTCAAATCAATACCTATTAAAACAAACTTACAATTCGTGGATATGGAACTCTTCCAAAGGAATATATTTCCCATAATAATATACCAAAACTCCACATATCTGACTTATTCGAGAATTTCTGTAAGCAAAAATAATAAATAAAATGCAGAAAATTTAATCATTTTTAGAATAAAAAAATGGCTAATGATCCCTTTGTGTATTATTTGAAATGTAGTCAATATGTCAAAGTAAAATTAATGAGATATTGAAACAAATATTTCGTATAAATGTTTCCATTTCAAAACCAAATATTCACATTCATGTAATAAAAAATGAAAATTTAAAATCACTTCTCACGAAACAAAGCAGTTAATAATACAAGAGTACTTGTGAAATTCAGTAATTTGATGAAGAGAAATGTTTGTAAAAAAAATATATAGTTCACTCGGGACAAAAGTAATTTATTTTTATTTCAGTCTATCTCCTTTCAGTCAATTTTTTATTTTTCTAATAAATTGAAATAAATGAAGATAAAGAGGGGTTTTCTTTTACAAAACTTTTATAACAAATAAGTTTCAACTTTCCTAACTCACTTTTTAACTTCACGTGAACTTGGAAATTGTTTTATAAAAAATCATAATAAAAGTTTTAAAGTTATAATAATTCCTAATTCAAACAAATTACTACTAACTTTTCTACATCGTGCAATTCAGGCCTTAACGTGAGAACAATGGAATTGCAACGTTACACTTTTAATAATTTATTAATGGAATAAGTATAACTTTAAGCCGTAGAATTTTTAAATTTTATATTCTGTAAATAATATACCGGGATCCTACTTTTTAACTATAGAAGAAAAAAATTCAGAACGTAAAAAAGTATCGAGTACTACGTTTGTTGTTCAATTTTTTTTTACATCTGCTATCAAATAGTATATTTACAATAATAAAACTTTTATATGACCCATTTTTTTCTATTACTTTTAATAAAAAAGTTAAATGGGGGGGGGCATCTTCCCAGACTCACCTGTATATGTACGTAAATAGTTTTAAGCATACTTCAAGAAAAAATTAAACAAATTCAAAGAAGTAGGAATGAAAAAAGTTTGCGAAACAATAAGTTTGACTATCAATAATTTTAACTATGCTAAAATATTGTTTAATCTGTTTTTCAATTAAAAATGTGTATAATTATAAGTTCACTTACATTATGTTTTAACGCCTCTGGAGCAGTCCATTTAATAGGTAACTTGGCGGCCTCTGGGCAACTTCTCTCTAACCTTGCAAGTCCAAAATCAGAAACCTTCGCAACCCCATCTTCCGCTATTAACACATTCCTCGCAGCTAAATCTCGATGTACTATTTTTTGTTTTTCTAAAAATTCCATCCCTGAACTTGTGTCGCTAAAATAAACAAACAAAATGTATATCCTAGTAAAAAACATCAATGATAACTTACTATGCAAAATTTATTTGATCTTTCCTCGTCACATGTAATCTACCTCTCGACCTGAGATAATCAACGAGATTACCTTTACTCATATATTCTGTCACCAGATATATGTGCTTATTATTATAAACAACGCCCAATAAATTAACCAAATTTTTGTGCTTTAAAGTTCTGCAAGCAAGAAACAAATACGTTTTTAAATAGTGAAATTCAATAAAACAAAAAGAAATATTTTTTTTATTTTATACGAGGGTTGTCTAAAAAATTTGGCAGGCTCAAAAGTTTTCAGACTACCCTCGTAGTTCCTAAAAATATAAACGTAATAAAATTGACGAAATGAAAATTACTTCATTAATGTAGCCTCTTCAAGAAATTTTTGCATTGCCTCACTAGAATCTTTCAACATTTTCACCGCTACTCGTTTACCGTTCCACATCCCTAAAGAAACCTCCCCAAATTCGCCCTTCCCCAGTTGTTCTCTTATCTAAAATTAAAATAAATATATAGCATTGCCCAAATATAGCAATGAATAACATACATCTAAGTCCTTTTCCTGAATCATACAACCTTCAAAAGCCTTTTCTAGGGTTATTTTATCTGTTATAGAGCCATGGTAATGCTAAAAGAACATATGTTATGAAATAGACAAATAGAAAATATAGCATAGATAAACCTCTGGTTCGGGCTCTTTTATCCAGTCATCTATATGTGGTTTAACTTCTTTTGGTAATGCCTGTATTAATTGTGTGCAAAGCCCGTCTGCATCTTTCTGGTAATGCTGTTAACAAATATTATATATTTCGCATGAGCTATACCGGGTGTCCCAAGCAAACCTTGAAATAGGCGTTTAACATGGGAAATTAATATGATAATAGTACATTACCTCCTGTACGTTATTTAATACTAATTACTTTATTATCATTGCACTAATCAAAGAAAATTATAAGTAAATGTCAATAAATATTTGTTTCAATATTTTATTATGTAATAACTGTCATTGTGGCTGAATGGTTAGCATGGCTGCCTGTGGAATGATAGAACTTTTGAAGGTTGGGGTTCAAATCTCCATCAAGCTAAACTTTTCATTTTTTTATGTATTAATTACAAATTATATTAAAGATATTATGAAATAATATGGATGAATTAGTTAAATAATTACAAATAAGTTTCTATCACGATATAAAAGTAATTTCAATGGAAATAGTAACCGTGAAAAGCAAGATTTTAAACTATACCACATCCACATATTCATTGTGAGATTATTATTATTAATTTTGTCATTGTTAAAACCAATTATTTTTATTTATAAAATATTGTTATCCATATCAATATCTATCTTCTATTTCCAATTACAATAATTTAGAAATAAGCTTTTTCTATAAAAATTATTTAAAGTATTTTTCTTTTCGTGTCATTGTTGGTTTTTTTTGTGTTGTTTATATCAAATATTCGTGTCAAAATGAATTTCTTAAACGCTAACGATCGAGTGAATATTATAAAAATGTATTGGAATTCGTAATTACTTCATAAATAAAAAAAAATGAAAAGTTTAGCTTGATGGAGATTTGAACCCCAACCTTCAAAATTTCTTTCATTCCACAGGCAGCCATGCTAACCATTCATTCATTAAATATTGAAGCAAATATTTATTAATAGTTATTTATAATTTTCTTTAATTTATGCACTAATTATACAATAATTAGTATTAAATAACGTACAGGAGGTAATGTACTATTATAATGTTCAATAACATGGCTTAATTTTCTGCCGGACACTTTTTATTTGCAAAAAACTGTTTTCCCATGTTAAACGCCTATGTCAAGGTTTGCTTGGGACACACGGTATGTATAGTAAAGTAAAATCACTTGAAATAACCTATTTAGTTAACAATGGATTTATTGGATAATGTTCGTCATGTATAAATAATATTAAGGTGAATATAATGGTTAATTTTCTGATTTTTATTACCATAATATCAAAATGAAACTTTAATGCATTTAAAGTAATATTAAAGTCCTATATGTCACCACTCTATAGATGACGTCACACGCACCGTCGATTTTGCTCGGGCTTCATTTACTGAAATTTTAATATATTTTCTTCTGGCGTATTAGAAACTTTTCGGCAAAAATACAAAATACGAGTCTAATATTTTTATCTACAGATTAACATATTAAAAAATGAAAAAAAATGGAAACCCCTATTTTAAATATCAATCATTTGTTTGAAACATACGTACTTACTGCGCTAAACAAATAATAATATTTATTGCTTTGATCTAAGAAATGACACGTAACTAGTTTAATTTCCAATCGACGTAATACATTTCTATATTGTTAAATAAATAAGTTTCGCTTTCAAATCGTTTTACCTAGTGTACTTATCATTTATAAATAAAAACAATAAAACTATTGAATTTAATAAGACCATTGATTAAATAATATCTGTAAGAAGAATAGCGTATTTTACTAATATTTTTCAGGTTCGATTAGAACCAAAAACAATAAGATGGTTTAAAATGAATTTCACATACCACATACGGATTTAACATTTAGTTTTATGCAATTGCAGCACTGTAAAAGTGAAAATTTTCGTACTTTCTCAAGCCATATCTCTTAAACAAAATGGGCAAAAAAAAATTTTAATATTTGTCATTTATGTTTTTTTATAAGCTGAGATGTTTTTCAATAAAATGTTACAAAAAAATTCAGTACCTTCTTGCAAAATTTTGTTTCAAATTTTATGTAGTTTGTTGTTAATTTTTCAACTTTGTTTTTTAGTAAAAAAAAAAAATAGAAATGTGCCGTTATTGATATACATAAAAACGCATCAATTTCACAAGTAATAATAGTGCCATCTAGGGTTGTTTACGTAAGATATCTTTGTGCCAGTATTGCAGAATAATAGAATACGCTTAGGCAAGAATCAAATACGGCTTAAATCAATTTTGAAGTTTTTTGATTTGTGCCACTATTCTAGCCGGCGAGCGATGTACAAAAAGTGCTCTTTAATTGCATTTATCTCAAATTTGAGATGGTCAATCGATTTTAAATTAAGACAATGTGTAGATGAGGTGACGCCTGGTAAGCGCCCGCACGGTACAAATATTCCATCATTACCAATATCTGTGTATGAAGCAGATTGGTACACCCAGCAATGGGTAATATGCCGTGATGAAATATTCATTTATTTATTTTTTTGTAGATATTAATTTCATAAGATTCTCACGAATCGTAATTCGCACGTATATTACCTTTATCTTATTTTAGATTTTGACAACTTGACTTTTCAATTAAACAATGATCAGACATACATTTCTTTGTTTATAGCCTACTCCGAATTTTTTTAACACTGTACTATCCATTTTTTTAGCCTTGTCAATGTTTTAATTTTATTTTAAAGTAACATTTTTTTTTTGTTAACCGATACCATATATCCGGGGGGATATTCCGTCCGGCTCATTGTGTCTCAATACTGCCAAATAGTAATCAAAGATGGCAGCACAATATATTGTATACTCACAAGGTTGCCAATAGTCATATAGATATTATTTCATCAATGATAATATGTACCACATAAAAGATGCACTCTCCACGCCAGCAATGAGTGCCCGTGAAGTGACCCCTGGTAAACGCCCGCACCAATATGTCATCATCATTAACGATATCTGTGTACATAGTGTACAAAGCTGATTGGCACACCCAGCAAATGGGTAATATGCCGTGATGATATACAGGGTGTTTCCTGTAAAACAACCAGCGCTTTTTTGGGCGAACTAATGACTTTAGAGAAAAATGTTATGTACAAAAAATTACCAGGAAAAAGGGCTTAATTGATGAGGAATAATAAATAAAAAATTCAACCAGTGGTTCTCAAACGGTAGAATAAAATTATATTTTTTTAAATGGCAACCTATATATATATATATATATATATATATATATATATATATATATATATATATATATATATATATTGTCCATTAGATAGAGAATTTTTTTCTGATTTCAACGATATAAATATGATATGGAGTTGTATAACAATTATTTCGAGAAAAATGATATTAAAAATCAGAAATAATTTTACAATATTGAAGTAGGCTATGCAATAAACAACTATTAATACGATTATTGCATAGGTTACGATAGTATATTATTTTCTTATATCTAAAATAACATGTTTTACTAAGAAATTCATAATAACAAATGAACTACATAACGAAGTAATTAAACAATTACGAAAACAAACACTTAATAACGTAAGTAACAAAACTATCTGTCACCTGTATCATTTGTTTGCATTTGTTTATTGCATAGCCTACTTCAATATTGTAAAATTATTTCTGATTTTTAATATCATTTTTCTCGAAATAATTGTTATACAACCCCATATCATATTTATATCGTTGAAATCAGAAAAAAATTCTCTATCTAATGGACAACAAATTTATATAGGTTGCCATTTAAAAAAATATAATTTTATTCTACCGTTTGAGAACCACTGGTTGAATTTTTTATTTATTATTCCTCATAAATTAAGCCCTTTTTCCTGGTAATTTTTTGTATATAACATTTTTCTCTAAAGTCATTAGTTCGCCCAAAAAAGCGCTGGTTGTTTTAAAGGAAACACCCTGTATTTATTTTATAAAAGATACTGTGCATGTGGACTTGTTCACATTAGCATTTCAAATTTCATAGTCTAAATAATTTGTCTGTAAAATTGAATATCTAGAAGAACTCATACAAAGACTTTCTTTTACGATTTGATACTGTTAAATAATAAAAAAAGATACAAATTAGAAATGAGGAAAAATTCGTTTAAATTGTTTGTAATAAACATTCAATAGTTTTAGATAAATTGAAAGATAAGACTTGCACCTTGAAACAATGAATTAACGCACATTTGCACTTGAGATTAAACAATCTTTAAAATGATTATTATTATTTATTTGAAGTAGAGCACAACAATTTACCTGTACAAGCAAGGTTAAATTATCGAAATATTCTTCATCGTCAATGGTCAGTTTAGTATTAATGTCTTTGACCCGGTAATGCTCCACTTTATTTTGAAAACAAACACATAATGTGTAGTCACCGGGGAAGTTCGTAGACTCCCGAACTAAAAACAGACCATTACTCCGAGGCTGCAACAATTGCTCAGCTACATCTCTAGATATCTTGCCATGAAACCAACTGCAAGAACCATCACTAGTCTATAGACATCGCATCACTAATGCATTGCATGTGCAGCTCGCACACTTACGGCATGGAGTTTATGTCAGTTCGGTTGGGGGTTTGCACTCTGTTGACGTTTACATCATGAACATGGAGCGGGATTTTGTCCGTACAGTCTACTGACTCCTGGTTCATGTTGGTCACAGTCACAGTCACAGGTAGGCTGGGAAGGTGGCAACTGTTCCCTCCGAATACTATCTCCTGGACGTTATTGGATATCTGCAACAAAAACACCACATCAAAACAGGTCAAACAAATTTATACCGAGAGTTTATTTTATCAGTAAACATGGAGTATACACGTGGAATGCGAAATTGGAAACACCTTTTTCTCGGAAGTTATTATAGATACCGAAATATTGTTTAAATAAAGTTTTTAGTACTTTTAATAATAATAATTTGGTAAAAAAAAGTTTAATTTTCGTAGATATTGCCATATTTGTACTTTTTTTTAAATGGAATGTCCTATATATTATTACACTAATTAATAGAAAATAATTTTTGTTTTAAAAAAAGTTTAAGGGTTCTTACGTTTTAAACTTGATAGTTTTTGAGATATTAATGAAAATATTTAAATCTCAAAATAAAGTGTGCGTTGAAAACAAAATTACTATTAAAAATAGTGTACAAAATAAACAATTATTTTATTATCATAGTAGAACCACTTGTTTCTTTGATAATTTTTTATATAAAACATTTTTCTCTAAAGTCATTAGTTCGCCCAAAAAAGCGCTGGTTGTTTTAAAGGAAACACCTGTATATACAGAATGTTATATTTTAATGGACCCAGCAAATATCTCGCTTATTTATTAATTTCTTTCATATAACATGATTTATACAGCAACATGTAAGCTACTTGATGACGGATATACATTCATGATACCACTTCCGGTTTATTACTAATTAATATCAACTTTTAAATTTCAAATGGAACATACTATATTTTTTTATAAATTTTACAATCATGTAAAATAATCCGTATGTTACATTATTAAAAAGTAAAATGGCGGGCACTATAAAAAATATTATTTCGTTTAATAATAATAGTTACAATTGTTTTAGTTCATTGTTTTATTTCAAGCCACAGTCATGGCTCACTATTCTCTTTTCGACTAGGTGTATAAAAAAGTGCCCGCCATTTTACTTTTTAACAATGTAACATATGGATTATTTTACATGATTGTAAAGCAAATTTGATGTACTTTTCAAATTTGTAAAAAAATATAGTATGTTCCATTTGAAATTTCAAAGTTGATATTAATTACTAATAAAGCGGAAGTGGTATCATGAATGTACATCCGTCATCAAGTAGTTTACATGTTGCTGGGTTCATTAAAATATAACACGCTATATATAAAAATTGATCAAAAATAAGGGGTTAAATTATCAGTAATAAATCAAAAATTCAATCAGTGGGTCTCAAACGGTAGAATAAAATTATATTTTTTTAAATGGTACCTTATATAATTTTTTAGTCCGTTAGGTAAATAATTTTTTTCTGATTTCAGCGATATAAATATTTTATAGGGTTGTATAACAATAGTTCTAGAAAAATAGTATTTAATTAAAAATAATGTTAGTCATTAGTTCGCCCAAAAAAAAACTCTAGTTGTTTTAAAAGAAACACCATGTATAAAAAAAATGTATACCAAAAATGTTGTATGAAAAGAAGTACTATCAAAATAGACGCTGGACTGGATTTAGTATTTAGTAAATATCGGCATAGGCGATAGACCCGTCATATCATGAACTTCTTTGCTAGTCAGAAATAGCATGCGCACTAAAGACAGGCGGCGCGGGCCTACAAACATATGGCATGTGTGACGTCACATGCCATATGTTTAAGTAACATTTTCGCTCAAAATTTTGTAAAAAGAAATAATAAAAATGGTGAACGACCTCATTGGTATACTATTGTCGTATAGCATCAAATGCAGACTTGCGCATACAGAGTTTACACTTTACACTGTTAACTATACTTTCTTTGAAAACTAAGATTGCTCGAGATGTCAACTTCAGAGTAAGAGCTATGTTACATATAGAACTGATTGTAGCATGGTTTTCTTTGTTGTTACACATCAACAAATACATTTCTTATACGACGCAAATTTATATTTTGCGCATGTATTTCGAAGTCCGCATGACCTCTTGAGAAATATTCGCAACATCTCAATACATTTTTTTGTTGCATCTTACAATGAATAAAACTTTAAATAATATTGATATTTAAATCATCTTTTATTCTTATTTTTCTGAACTTTGTTCCATGAAATTAACCATTAATCTATACTTAATACATACCTACATAATTTTTTTTATTTCGAAAAACATATTAAATAATCGCATATTAGCAAAAACTTATTTGAAAAAATACTTATAGTACAATATACTGCAAAATTTTATGAGACACTAACAGAATGAATTACAAATATAGCCTACTGGGCTAGTGGGGTCGCAATATATCTATTTCAAGTAGGTAATCAAATTATTCCTTCTTGTAATTCACCACAAGGTCAAGTAAATTTATTAAGAAACAATGAAATTGTTGTTTGAAAGGTATATTTGAATACAGACAATGACTCATCTGATGAATTCATATTACGAATTATTCTCACAATATAAAAATATACATATATTAGCAAAAAAAATATTTTACTGTACTTCCCCATAATTAATTACAAATTATTCGAATTTATATCTAGAATTTTGGACAACAATGACATGATGACAAATATTTTATTTCAAAAATTCACATTACACAAAAAAGTAGGTAATGTGCCACTGTCATAGGAAAATTTGTAATGCATTATTTATAAGTTTGAACAATTACAATAAGATAATGTGAAATGAATGTATTTGGTAATCTGACATCCGTTTACACAGGAAAAGTATACGTATTTATCATCCGAGTAAAAAATAATTTAATCTGTTTTTTATTACGTCTTTTATCCATTCCGAAAATTTAAAATCTACATATATTTATAAAAATATTTAAAATTATACTTTACATTAACAATTTCCTTCATAAATATTTATATGTATGAATCTGTGACGTCATAGTTTCATACACATTCATCCATACTGTATGTAAAATGTCCGCGCAGAGCCTAGGAGTGTTTAAGCTCAGAACTATCTACATAGAGTTGAATATACAAAAAAGGAGCGTAAAGCATGACCTTGATGCCTAGTGACGGAAGAGAATGAAGCGTCGGCCATATTGTACTGTTCCATTACTGCAGCGCAATACAGATTCATTATTTGCTTACCGTCTGTGCGCGCATGCGTTTGTAAACACGTGTCCGAGCGGTAGACAAGCATGGAAATTATGTTCTGGACACTTTCTACTTATACGAGTGATAGGGGCTCAGCTAAGCAAACCACGAATCAGAAGTGGAACAATACAAAATGGCGGACCATACCCCGCACAGCTTCAACTTTATCTGCGTCATAAAGGCGGGAATATTTGAAAAATGTCATACCTAGATTATAAACATTCCCTAATAAAATTAATAATAAAAATACTCATCTTCCCTGGTGTTTGTAAAACTGACAGCATATAAAAATAAAACTGCCACAGCAAATATGTTTATTTCAATCTCTAACCTATCTAAATTTTAAATATATAATTGTTGAGTGTTTCAATAAACTTTTTTCACGGATTTCAGCAATAACGATATATTTATACTAGAGGTTGTTTACTATACAGTCATGTTCCTGGCATTCTCTGGTGATATGGAGTTGTGATAGGAAAATTCCTTAGGAAAATTTCATCAAAAACAAAATTTTAAATATGAATTCAAATTATAATTTAAGTTTATTTAGTTTTATGATAATGAGATAATTTATTCCAAAAATTATACATACCGGGTGTTTTTCCTTTTTTCCAAGGTGCACATAGATTAACATGAGAAAACAGTTTTTTGCAGACTGTTGATAAAAAATTATAAATAAAATATTGAAGAGAAAATATCACAAAAAATCTAAAAAATTCTGACAGATAAAATGTCAAACATTTGTTTATTTTCTTATTAAAAAATACCATTGCTATTAATACAAAATTGAATAAATTTAATAATTAGTTTGTGAGACCAAAATATTACATAATTTACATGTATGTGGTGTCACTTGACGCAATTTTTTTATCTTTCTATTGAGACCACAACCATCGTTCTAAATTTAAACAGGGGCAACAGTAAAAAAGTATTTCCCATGTTAATCTCTTATATACACCTTGACAAAAAAACACCCGGTATATTAAAATATTTATCTTTTTTACTGTGTAGCTAAAAAATCAACACGCCATGTACGCTAATAAAAAAAATGAATATTTATGTAGAAAAAATAAATTATAACCAAAAAATGTCTACAGATAAAAATCGTAATACTTTTCCCACAAATCGTGGTTAACAAAATTCCGCGAATAAATAATGGAATCCTCCATCATAGTAGCAAATTAGAAAAGTGGTCATTTATTTATATTAACATCAGACCTTAAAATTTATATGGCATGGACTATCAGTTTTAAAAAAGTTATTAGTTTATAAAATGCCTTAAGGTAGTTATATCGTGAAACCATTTTACCCAGAATTAATTGAAATAAGTACATCTCAACTGAAGTATAATATACCTGCTCTCCAAGTTTTAAAACAATTGACCACCATTGCATAGCCTACTTCAATATTGTAGAATTATTTCTGATTTTTAATATCATTTTTCTCGAAATAATTGTTATACAACCCCATATCATATTTATATCGCTGAAATCAGAAAAAAACTCTCTATCTAATGGACAAAAAATTTATATAGGTTGCCATTTAAAAAAATATAATTTTATTCTACCGTTTGAGAACCACGGGTTGAATTTTTTATTTATTATTCCTCATAAATTAAGCCCTTTTTCCTGGTAATTTTTTGTATATAACATTTTTGAGTCATTAGTTCGCCCAAAAAAGCGCTGGTTGTTTTAAAGGAAACACCCTGTATGTTGCCAATCTTATTATCAATTGTGTACCTCAATCTAACCATTAATATTATGATTATTATTTTACTGTATATTAAATCGTTTCTCGGACAAATGACTAAAATACTTCTCAAAAATATTAAACAAATTTTGAAATAATCTAAGGAGCATTTGTTAAAACTAAATTTATAGTTAAATTAAATTTCTCTGAAATGAATAATGCTGTGAGTATGGCACATAATGTAATACAATTATATTACCAGAGATGGCAATGTCTTATGTGGAATAAAATTTTCAATGGTGAAAAATATAAATTTCACATACCCAGCTTGGATCTTGTGAAACACGCACATCTAGTCCTTTCTTAATGTTGTCATGGCCACAATCCCGCAAAATAACTGGATTGCTCTCTGGAGGCCTTTGCATGGTAAAATCCGAACAAGTGTTGCGTTTAATGCCTCGAGTCGGCACTGTTGGGATTTGTGAATCATTTGAATTACCCCAGGTTGATGAGTGTTCTTGGAACTCCACCAATGAACTTGCTTGAAATCTCTGCACACAAATAATCACAATTAATTAATAGCTCAACATATTACATGATACATAATGATCCCCATTTAACACTACAGTATGTCAAATAAATATTCCACTGCACACAATTGGTTGGACCTATCAATTAATATAAACGCTATCGATATACTTAGCTACAAGACATTATTCAAACATAATATATAAAAAACTAAATATTAAATACAGCGAATTGGTAAACAAATTCTTATTTGCAAAAAATAAATAAGCAAAAATTTGTTTGAGCAGTTTAAATTATTTTTCAGCACTAATACAAATATTTTTGCAGTAAAAACTATATTTAGGGAGTAAACAAATATTTCAACAAATAAAAAAATATTTGGGCAGTTAAAAAATATTTCAATTTCAACAGTAGGATAAATATTTCGACAGTAAAAAAAATATTCGGACCGAATTATAGCGTTAGGTTATGTTCAGCGTTAATATAGTTTGAGCATGAGTTGAAACCCATAAAATCTTAATAATCTTTGGCATACAGCTGGATTAAGTATTGCTCGGTGTAAATCCAAAATTTTAGTCAACTTGCCCAGTTCCACACGGAGTTATTGTACTCCAAAGTTGGAAGATTTAACATGGCGAGTATAGGGAAGCTCAAGAAACCATTGACATAATGGAGAAGTTTAGCGTGATTGAAATTACATGTGAAATATCTTTTAATCGTAAATATATGAATAATTATAACTTAAAATGTAATTGAAGGTTAAAATTATGTGCCCATTTATTTATAATTAATTATTTATCATCGAACTTTTGTGACGTCATAAGTGACTTTTTGAACGTATGCTGAGGCATTACACTACACACTGCTGGCTAGTTCACATGGGTTTGTTTACGTTTTCACGGAGTGAGGTTATGAGTTTTTAGTTCGAATTGGAATTGTATTTGTTTTCAAAACTATTATACGATACTTAATTTTTAATATTGAATACAATAATACACTAAATAATACAAATAGAACCAGTCGTTTGCACATTGCACAAGAAGAACAACAAAACTATAATAATCACAACACAGAACTGTCACTGCTTATAAACGTCAAAACAAGTGGATGCCATTTTTTAAACTTCTTGTTGCCATGTGAACCCAGCGCGCACCTGCTTAAGGTAGACTATACGTTCTCCGTGAACTTCTGTGACGTCTTTATTTTAGAAAATTTCATTTTATGAGAAATCTAGGCATCTTTGAGTGAAATACAATATAGAATATCACTTTTGAAGACATTCTTAATAAAATAAATTTACTAAACTTCCCCATTGCCTCTAGAATCGCGAAAACCCATAAACTTTTGACTAAAAACTAGGTGAATATAAATGAAGGTCTGGGGAGAAAACTAGTTAAAAAAACATGCATGCAAATCTGGTTTCAAAGAAATAACAAATTTAATTAGACATTCATCAGATATATTCAATCTTTGAAATTTTCACGCGCATTGTTGGCAACACTGCCGCCCACGATTTGAGAAACATCCGTGATGATTACTAACTTTCGGCATTTTTTATTTTGTTAACCTCACTAGAACAACCATTAGCTGTTACAATACCTAGCAGAATAAACATAATATACAAATAGCCATGTGACTTGAAGCAGGCAGGCAACTCTTGAGTTTGTCTACATTGTTCGGCACGAAATCTATAAATGGCATTACTCTCATTAGCCAACTACCTTAAGATATATTTAGAGAAATATCCTAGCTAATTAAGGTAGCTATTGCTACTCAAATACAATTAACATTGGCGTTTTGATAAAATTTGGAATATACGAAAGAGAGAGATAGACAAAAATGACATACATGTAGTGCGCACTAGCTTTGCGCATTGGGGAGACCAGATATATTTCAAACAAAATTTGAAATGGCGGAAAGTAGAAAAAAATTCACACATTTGTGATAATGAATATTTTAAAACAAAACGGGTAGAGGGAATTAGAAACGAGGTTATATGTTCTAAAGACGCGACATAAACACCAAATGAAGTGACAGATAATTGCGTAGATTCTAATATGTTATTACTAACAAGAATAAAACTGTTTTTCTTTTTTAATAAATTGTTTTATCTTTATTATTAATTTCTTTATAATCAAAGTCAAAATAATTTGAGTTTGTGTTGTTAAAGCATTTTTATCGAAAATAAATGCTTGTCCTTTTAATCATTTTACTTGACAACATGGTACCTCCTCATTCATAAGAATTATGACGTCATGGTGCAATAAAAATATAAAAGGTCCATAACACGTATGTAAATTTTTAAATTACTGCACGCCTATAACCAGAGATCCTACGGGAAAATTGTACTTCCGGCAACCTAAATTAAATTTTTGTAATAGAAATAACATTTAAAAAAGTGTGTTGATTTTTTGTGAGTAAATCAATTATTGGTTATAATTATAATAATTTTGAAATACACTACTGCAGTACGATTACGTTAAGAAAATTAATAAAATAAAATAGGCGTGTTTAAATATTAAAAAGTATTTTATTATTATTATCTTATTTTTATGATTATTAAATTTCATACTATAAAAAAACAAGAGCCAAAAATGCAATATTACATAAGAGGTTGTCAACTGGTCGCTGCACGGAGCATGCGCAGTATGTATACGACTACGTCAAACGGAAGTCGAATTATGAATACTTTGACTAACATAGTAAGGTAGTAACTACCTTAATGACTATAATTCATCATTTTGAAAACGATTACGCGTATAATAAAAAAGAAATACTTTTCATACCTGTTTTTAAAAAATAAAACTGTAGTTTTATTTGAATATACTTTTTATAATGCCATTTTATCAACTGACTGATGATATTTCTAACAAATTTTGTACATAGAAACTGCCTTGTTAACAGGAAGTAGTTTTTCTGCCATTGATGCGATATCAACTGTTTTGTTCGTGTTTATTACATTTTGTGTTTACAAGTTTTCTATTAGTATATATTCCTTAAATGTCACATCCGGTAAAAATCTAATTTTTAATTAATATTTAAAAATTCATATGTCGCTCAAATTAAATGAAAAAGACATCATAATTTTTGATTTACAATACAAATATGTGAAAATTTGGAGAAAATAAAATTTAAAAATTTATTAAAATACCCCATACTGCCATTGTATCATTTTATTACTGTCATTTTCATTTATAACACTGTCTGGTTTATTAGCACCCAAATAAATACATCACCTGCCACTCCCAAAAACAGGTAACAGGTGTGCTGTTTACATATTAGTCATTATAATAGCCAATCACAGATTATATTTACACAATTGCTAATTTGATCTATTAGAAAATGTTAAAGTTTTCTAAGAATAGTCGCGATCGTCTTCCCACAACAGATTAACAGATACTTACTTGAGGTAGAGCTGATTTCAAATTTGAACTTGTCATGCCGCTCAGAGATTGTACGATAAATTCACCACAACATCAGACATTTTAGCACCGTGTAGTTTTAATACCTAAATAAACAGTATTTATGTTTACAAAGATAACACAACATTGCATGAAACGAAATAAAACTCCAAAATATCAATGATAAAAGATGTACATTTAACTCATTAGCATATAATTAAGAATCTGAGATAATTAAAATGGATGCACAGGATGATAATTAATTTATTATATAACCTAGAGGCACTTTACATCCAATGTAGCATGTACTTTAAAACGTAAATAACTTTTTTGCCACATATAGATAACCTTAACATAGATTATATTTGATTTAAATTGATATGATAATTTTAAATTACGGTGAATTAAATTTAAAAGCATAATGTGTATCGCATCAAATTTATATAATGACAATAATATGCACTGAATTGAATACTTGACATGAACAATTTTCCACAACATATTACCAAACCAACAAATAATTCTTTTGTGATAAATGTTACACCATACATACATCAAATATAATACTTAGAAAATACAATTCTGAAAATTATTTAAAGGAAAATATGCATTTTAGGTCAAAATTACTGCTTTTAGAAATTTTACCTCTTGACCACCTAAAATTCATGACGCAAAAACATTCTAAATCTGATTAGGTACTTACCACACATTTTATATATTTAATAATAATTTGTAAATATATTTTGATAATTAGTGCATCTCACAAATCACATAATCTTTCGATAAATAACATACATCACCAACAAATGTCACTCATTACTACCTACCGCCATTTTGCTTGCGAATACACAATCGGTCACTGAGCGCCCTATCTAACCGACAACGTAAATTTATACCAGTTTGAAATATTACTCATTGTCAATAACATTACTTCATTCGCTTAGAAATTTAAACATATAGTAAAAATATAAACATGAGAATCAATAATGTGTCATATATATTATGTTTTATTCATATTGCTATTTTTTTGTAATCTTTCAAATATTTGAGTTCATTTCAACTATTTAAAATTTTATAATTTATCTTTTTTGGAGAGTATTAATATGATAGATTTTAATATGAGTAATACTTCATACAAAATGCTTATTTATATTATTTTAGCTAAACTTTGAGACATTTTCTAGAACTTTCAAATTAATACGTTCAGGTGGTCGATAGATGTCTCTAACAGACAAACAACAAAAAGCTTGGAACATACAAAATGTACAAATTTATTGAAAAAGAAAATTCATTTGAACGTAATATATAACTAACATATAAATAATATAATAGTTTAAACAATATATTATTTATTGATCAACTACATTATTACTATAAAACAATTGTTACAATGTTGAAATTAATCTAGTATATCATGAATTTATATTTCTATCTACTATCTATATCTTTATTAATATTAATAAAATGTATTAAAGCAAATTACAACAAAATTTATGAAAAGATAATTCTGTAAATTTAAAGTCTTTGTAATGATTTCCCGAAATTTAAAATGTTTTAATATCATTTACCACTTTTAAGAAATATGAATGCAGTTAAAATTATATTACATTTTAAATTTAACTATCGTATGAAAACGCAATAAATTTAAGAAAATTTACATAGTTTGCTGTAATAAATTAACAAAGACATATTTAAGGTTTATTATAAAATAATATCCATTCATGAATAAAATTTATAAAACAAATTATTCACAATAAAAAAATATTTACCAATTAAAGCATTTTAAAAAATATACATTTACTTTTTATATAAAAAAATAGAATAAATATATCATCACGGCATATTACCCATTTCTGGGTGTGCCAATTTGCTATGTACACAGATATCGGCAATGATGAAATATTTGTACCGTGCGGGCGCTTACCAGGCGTCACCTCACGGACACTCAATACTGGCATGGAGAGTGCACCACAGGGGTCAATTTATTGCCATGAAAATTCGTAGTAATTTTTGGCGTCGGCTGGGATCGAACCCGGGTTCCCAGATTAGCGTCCAAACACTCAGGCGCACGGCCACGAGACCCATCATCACCACAAAAAATTAAATATTTTTTTTTAAACAAAAATACTGTACCATTTATTGTCTTTTTTGGAGAAAACTCCATAAGCCCTTTGACTCACGCATAGTGAACTAGAGAGCTACCATGTTGTCAAGAAAATTGATAAGTAGAACAAGACAAAATTTTGGTTTCTATTTTTTTAGGCACTATATTTTGTTTTGGATATGCCCAGTTTTTTTTTATCGCTGATAAATGTAGAATTATTAGCTCAAAGTTTTAGGACAATTTATCTATGTTCAATTTTAAACAGCAAAAATACATAAATGTAATTAAAACAATAACATAAATTTTCAATTTCAATATAAAAGTTGTCGTTTTTACCACGACTAAAGTTTTCGCGGTTACCAAAGCAATATATTTAAAAGAAAATACAACAAAACATGTAAAATATTGTATTCTAAAACAAATTTTCTCAAATTATATGTTTCATTATTATATATTTTCAATTTTAAGTAGATTATTTTTATTATTTAATTTTCTAATATCTAATTAAATATACAATGAAATAAAATGTTTTTATAATTTAATTAATTTAGAAAACAAAATAATCTGAATAAATATAGGTATGGATAATATTAAATTTCGTCTATCCCCCGGTTTCTTATGTTTCTGTCTACTCGTGGTTTAAACTTTTCACAAACACAAAATTAGTTAACAAACATTCGAAACATTATTATACTACACGTTGAATTTCAACTTTTTCTTCATTTGCAAAAAACATTTTACAAATTTTACACTAAAAATCGACTTGATTGAAAACCAATGAAAATCAACATCAACGTACTTTGTAATTAAAGTTTACTTATAATAATTCAAAATAATGCCCTAATATTTCATATTTAAATCAAAAAGACTGCATTAAATAAATTATCTATTTTTTTGTCTATCTTTAAAATTAAAAGTGCTTTACTCATATAAGTTTTCATTTATATTTGTAGCCCGTAAAATAAAAAATTAAAAATCGCAATATTTACTTAGACTTTCGTAATATCCTATTATGTGAACATTTGTAGAATAACACTACCCTTAATAATAATAAAAACTAATAATTTATAATAACAAAAACACACATAATACAATTGAATTTACATTATTTATGAAACAAAGTTTTGCGGTACCTACTCTATATGAGGTAACGCCCATTTGAACAACTCTAATAATACAATTTTCTCTAAAAGAAAGCTCTTACGTAAAAAAAGAAAAGAAAGTAGTTCAAAGTAGGATACATCAACGTGGTTACTTGTTATGTCTGTGTCTTTGTCAGAGATATTTGAAATATAATAACCATAAGAATTTCCTGATGTGGAACAAATGAACTACAGTAGACTTCCATAAAACCAAATTACTATATAGATTTTTTTTAAATATGGTGGTGTAGGCAATTACATATTTTTGTTATTCTTTATTATAACTTTTTTTTGAAAAAAATAGTTAAATCGTTAAATATATGTTTAAATTTATAGTAATGAATTTATAAAAAATTTACATGATTTTCCTTTATTCTTTTTATGAATATTAAATTCTTTGAATATGTCGAATATTAATGTTTATTTAATATGTTAATAACTAGATATGTTTCCACTTTTTATTTTGTAACAAAATTAATTATTTAGTCTTTTATATTTAGTTTAATTTTAAATTCTGTAAATTGTAATAGATTAATTATTGATTAAAAGAACAAAAGTTTATGTGACCCACAATACAGAAAAGAAATGCGTAATACTCTGACGCATGTTACTTGAAAATTTGTTGGATGTTGTAAAGCAAAAATTTGTACATCCGAATCAATAAAAAAAATAATTTTGGCTACTTCATAACGACAGAAACAAAATTTGAAATTTCACGGAATTACAATTTAATAATATTAGCCACGGAAACAAAAGTGTAACGTTTTATACGTTAAATTATTAGTATTTATTTTGACAGTCATTATTCTGACACTGACGTAATCAATTTTTTTAAAATATATTTTTTCCAGAAAATATGTGAAAAAATACAATTTGGCTTTAATTGAATACTGAACTACAAAAACATAAATAAAATTATGTGGTCGTAAAATAGAAAGCGTAGTACAGTACGTCAGCTGATGGGTTACTATCTGTCAAATTATGCATTAAAAATGATTTTCCGAAGTTTTACAAGAAAAATACAATCAAGAGTACCTATTCAAAACATTAATATTTAATGCCTTAACTAATATATAAGTATCGGATCAGCAAATCGATTATGCGTTTTTCCTATAGCTGGTAATATTTTTCATTCCTAAATTTAATATACGTACTTTATCCCATAGACTATCGTCTATCGAATTGAAAAATAATAATTTTGAAATTCTCTGCCCCGATATGTCTTCGGCTACATTTTCAGTGGAGTCGTTCCGTAGCCGGAAAATTTCAATGCGTATTTCACATAAGAAAACTTTATTGTTAAAAAAAATCGAGAATATAAAATCGATTCACCGATTATTTTTAATTGGAAAATCAATGTTTTAAAATCGATTATAAATTAAAAATAATAGATTATTTAAAAAATCGATTATTTTTCGACATCTTTAGATCGTACCCGGGTTCCCACATTCACGACCAGACACTCAGGCACACGACAAGAAACCCCATAGAATTAGAACATTTTTATATATTTTTGAATGACAAAATTGATAACTAGATTTAGATGGTTATTATACTTTTGAACAGAGGTTACCATTCGATATTTACACTGCATTGTCAAATGCAAGTAAAGAGTACTTCATATGAAATATTGCAAACAGTAAATATGAATTTAAGATTGGTTATTTTGTTTGCAAAGTAGTATCCATTTGTTTTCTTTTATATTATCAACTACTTTTTATATATTGTTATATGGTATATGTATGTATATATACTTCACATCATGTAGGCATTTATTATTGTGAATAGTTATATTGTTAGTAATGTATTTTTTATAACTAAGTGCAATATAAATTATTGTACAATATGGTATGCAGATAATATTTTTACTGACACATTTGTTTTGTATTCCACATCATAAAATATCTGTAACATTAGACAGAACTTAAACTAGAAATTTGTTTTAATGCACATTCTAAAAATATATTTGTTATTACAATAAATGAGATGTATACATAATTTTCTTCACCATTTCAAATGAGTATTACATACATCATTTATTTTTGTATTCAACACTTAATTTTACGGTTCATTTATTTTACTTCAATTACAGTTTTCCGTTTTACTATATTCTATATGAATACACTTCTATGTCAGAATTTTAGACTGTCTACCGGCAATATTATTTAGATATATATTTAACAGCATATTCGCCGAAAAACCTAATAAATTGAACATACACGGCAGAATACATATATTTTTTTGTTGATTTCTGTTAGTCGGTGTCGGCGGTATCTTCCTTAGAAACATGGAAATTATGTGGTAAGCATAACCTAATTAATTGTTTAATGTGGAGATATATCTTTAATACTTCAGTAAAAATGGAAAAGTAAAAGACACAAATTTCAAGTCATATGAAAAATTTGTGAAAACCTGGATATACCTACATTTTTTTTAATACAAATGTTTTAATATGCATTTTCCAAAATTCTCAATAAGCGAAACAAAGCCACAAATTAATTTTGAGTTAATTTAAAATGAACAAAGACCGAAATCACATAATATTTGAGCATTAGATTTATTAAGTTATAATACATTGTATTACGGAAAGTGAAACATAGGCGTTTAACACGGGAAATCAGTTTTTCCGTGCGCATTGCTCCTCTAATTATTTTAGACAAAAAGTTGCAAATGGATGTTGTAAAGCAAAAATTTCTACATCTGAATCAACAAAAAAAATCATATTGGCTACTTTATAACAGCAGAAATAAAATTTGTAAATTCACGAAATTACAATTTAATAGTATTAGCCATGAAATTAGAAACAAGAGACGAACAAAAGCGGAATAATTTTCAGAATTTTGGTAAAATTCTTTTTTATTGAGAATCAGCACATCAAAATGTATATCCCTTCAAACTTTTTACCCTATGTCCCGCAAGGGAATAGTGGGTCTTAATAATTAATAAAAATAGCCATGGAATTAGAAACAAGAGACGAACAAAGGCGTAACGGTTTATTATGTCAGTGTCAGAATAATGACTGTCAAAATAAATACTAATAATTTGACGTATAAAACGTTACGCTTTTGTTCGTCTCTTGTTTCTAATTCCATGGCTAATACTATTAAATTGTAATTCCGTGAATTTTCAAATTTTATTTCTGCAGTTATGAAGTAGCCAAAATGATTTTTTTTTAATGATTCGGGTGTAGAATTTTTTGCTTTATAACATTCATTTGAATCTTTTTGTTTAGAATAATTAGGGGAGCAATGCGCACAGAACAACTGATTTCCCATGTTAAGCGCTGATGTTTCACTTTCCGTGATACACCCTGTATATTAAAGGTATGTTTAGAAAACTAACAATTACATAATAACCATTAACCAGGGGGAGAGTTTCTTAGGTTACGGTTTGTTTAAAAAATAAGCATTTTCGATCTTCGAATCTAACACAATTATCTCTAGTTTTTAGCAGTTATGTAGCTAAAATAACTTTTTAATCATTACATTTTTCCGCGTCTGCTTGATATATTAGGTTTTCCGACGGATTTCCCATTACAATTGTGAAAATTCCGCCAGTCAGCGGGCATTTAACCATTTCCTTTAGAATAACAATATACCTATTAATAAGTATATTAGAATAACTAATACAAATACGTCGGTTATTATAAGTTTCGATTTTATAAACTGATAAAATTAATATCTGGGAAATTAATAAAGCCAGCGATATTCATATTGTATATTTGAATCCAGGATTTCAGCAGATCATTTTCTCTATCCAACTTACAAAGAATTTTTTTTTCAAATATTATATGTTGGGCAAAACTTTATTCTGTGCTGGCTGTTACACAAAATAGAAAAAAATTGATATGGCTTTAATTTTGTAAACAGTTGAAAGTATAAACCAAGAAGGAACGTATAAACATACAAATTATCAATGTTGCCAAGTGTAGCAACAAATAAACGAATAATATAAGGCAGATGTACATTATTTATATATTATTCATATCATATATGATAAATTATGAACTCTACTATGCATCTTAATAATATACAGCAATATGCACAAGCACATGTACCCATGAAAAGAAAAAATATATTTACTGTGTATCAAGAATTTTAATAATAAGAAATGAATTCATTATTATTAAAATATTCATTTCGATAATAACATTTACTTCAAAAAATATACATATAAAAAGAAAAAATACTGCCTTCTCCTCGTGGATGTAATAATATTCGTGGAATTAATTTTCCTTTTGTTTACATATATACCTAGTAGAAATTTTCAACCTTCATCCTACCTTTGTCGTCCTATTTCTAAAAACTATATCAGCTTACTAGTAGATCTACTGGCTTTATTAAAAAAATTCAAGCTTATATCTAACAAGCATTTTCACTTAAAACATTATAAACAAAAATAACACTATAAAATAGAAAAATGAAATAAAACTTTTTATAAAAAAAAGTAATATAATAATTAAATATCGAGGTATACATATTTAGATATTTATCTGGGATACATTTTATATTTGAAAAACAATTAGCCATCGAAATTATAAGAGAAATTTATACACTAACCCAAACTTATATTAAATTATTAATTTATTTCCGTTGACACAGTTACAATGTATATGGAAAAAGTCAAAAATATTGTGTAAACAAACATAAGCAAAAAATATAAATAGCATTATATGTTACAAATTCAGAAACTCGTTAATACTGTAGAGACTATTTTGTAAAAGAAAAGATTTTAATTCTTTTTTGAAAATATTTTTAGCATTTTTTTTTGGGAAGTTTATTATTGTAAATAATTAAGAATATTTTTTCTGGGCTGTTTTTAACTACATTTAACTTGGTATTCGGGACATAGAAATTATCTTTATATCTTGTATTATAGACATGTTTGTCAAGAACTAGACTAAATGAGCTTTTATTTTTATAAACATAAATACAAAGTTCCAGAATAAAAATATGTTACCGTTAAGATATTCATTTTCTTAAAAATTGCGCGGCAGGATGCGTTGGAATTTACTCCAGCCAAACAACGGACAATGTGGTCATTTCACATCTTCTAATTTATTTTTTTCTTTAAAGAATAGGTCAAATTAAATATGTAGGTGTATGTTTTACACTTTATAAGTCTTTAGAATCAGAGATAAGATTTTTTAAAAGTTGTCTTTAATTTCAAATATTTGGACGCTGACGTCACGACATACGTCACGGCTTGTCGGATGCAGCAGTAGCTCTCTACCGGTTGTATTTGGATAGTTCAACATTCAATTATCCGGATATTATCCGAAACCGAAACTATCCGGATCCGGATTCTACCACTACTAGAAATAAACAGATAAATGAAAAAAAAACTCCTTAAATAATTGGTCCCGCGCATATGACACAGTTTATTTCATTATTATTGTTCACTTTAGTGTTTAATAAAAAAAATAGTATTATAATAACTTTTTAATTTTATGTCAATATCTGTCAATTTATTCCTATGAATAAATTGAAAACAAAAGCACAGAGATACATAGAAACAAAGGTTTCCGAAACACACGTACTCGACAGTGGGGTATGTAACCTTGATCAAATTTAGAGAAAATATTTATATTATTAAAATATAATCTTTTTAATTTTGTCAATATCTGTCAATTTATTTCCTATGAGTAAATTGAAAATAAAAGCACAGAGATACATAGAAACAAAGGTTTCCGAAACACACGTACTCGACAGTGGGGTATGTAACCTTGATCAAATTTAGAGAAAATATTTATATTATTAAAATATAATCTTTTTAATTTTGTCAATATCTGTCAATTTATTTCCTATGAGTAAATTGAAAATAAAAGCACAGAGATACATAGAAACAAAGGTTTCCGAAACACACGTACTCGACAGTGGGGTATGTAACCTTGATCAAATTTAGAGAAAATATTTATATTATTAAAATATAATCTTTTGTTACCATAAGCACAAAAAAAAATACTTAGATAATATTTAATATTTTCAATATTTATTAAACTATACAACCGTGAACGTCTCACATCAGCACTACATACTGGCCACTTCCGTATTTTGTTTACTATCTCTCTCTTCTATTGTACCTATCTCTTTCGCTCTCGTTGCTTGTATATATTTACAAATGGTGACGTCATGGATGTTTTAATTTTAATACCGTTTTTCTCAAATTCTATAATATTTAATAAATTTTAAAATATACGGATAAATTTGCAAGCTTGCTGTTTTCTGTGGTAGTGTTAGTGTTCACTGATTCAAATTAAGACTTTTTAAAGTGAATATTTTTGTATTGTAGTTATTATTTTATTTAGTAAAACACATTGAAATATATTAATAACTGGAACTCGCATACTCTATACGCTGAACTGAAGCCCCATTGAATGACAATTGCTGGCCCTGTTCGAGCATGTTCGTGTCGAACCGAAAATAGCCGTATACACTCTTCTATTACTCACATTTAAAACCTGCGCCATTGCCACTAAACGTAGAGCACTAGACGAAGTAATATCCGTCCTCACGAATTGTCCCGATGTTTGCCGATTCGTCCAGCGAATCACTGTCATAATAGGTATGTGCATTCCAGTCAATAATATATTTCAGTGGTAAAAAAACATGGGGATGGAGAGTTTAAAATAATATTTTTATATAAATGTTAAGTTACATTAATACTTAAAACAAGACAAAAACCTTATAATTGTGTATAAATGTTTGTGACAGACTTCATGTCGGTATTATAACTATTATTCATTACAATTTTAGTCAATTGTTTTGAAGCTGAATAAAAAAAAATTTAACCTTCCTTACAAATAAAGATTTTTGTAATTCAGTTCAACTCAAGTTCAAATATTAGAAAATGAATGCTATGTAATAGAAATTAAATAATAATGAGCAATTACCCCTTTATTAGTGATTTTTATAGGACAATAGTTGTTTTTTGTAAAAAAATGATAATTTGCAAAACGGAAAATCAATGAACATTTTCTTTTTTTTTAATGTAAAACACATTTGAAGAATGATTTTCCAAAATGTACTAACAGGCCTATTCTGTAAAATATTCGCTTAACGAATCGTTATCATAACGATATCGTTATATGAAAATTGTTATATCTACTTATCGATAATCGTTATCTTCGTATCCGTATTCTGTAACACATTTTAAAAAAATAATAACCTTGGGATCAAGTTAAGAACTTTATTTCCTTAAATCAAATTATAATTTTAAATGAAATATCCAAATTAATTCAATATACTCACAAAACTTCTAGGTTAGATCAGTTCTGGTGGGAGTAGCTGTCAACCTGTCAGCTGTCAGACTCTTTCTTCTTCTTGTTGTGGGCTATGGTAGAGCTGCTACTACCATCTGTAGACAAATTGGGAAGCTTGCGCTAGGCGCTAGAAATAAAAACTTATTAAATTATTTTAATATTACCTTGTAAAAAAATATAATATAACGGATTTTTGAGATCACTATTTCAACATAATAGCAATTTTATTTGGACACGAATAAAAATAATGAATTATTCACAGGTAACGAATGATTTTTCCAGTCGTTAAAAATAACGATATCGTTATATTTTTTTCGTTAGGTAGAATTATTGTTTTCAGAATACCTCTTTAACGATTATCGTTATAATAACGATATAACAATGCATAATGTCATAGCGAACGTTTACACAATAAGCCTATTAAACATGTAACTGTTTCTCTCGCCTTCAAACGCTTAAAAATGCTATTTCTAAGCGAAATACGTGTGATTTGAATGTTTTATAGTAACTTCCACGAAACTTTAGCTGTACCGGCGAGGGCACCACGGAGGGCCCCCAAAACCATGTAATCACTAAAATTCAGTGTATCTGATGATTCTATGCCCTAATCAATTGATTTCCATCGATACATCACGCAGAATATGTATCCGAGATGTTCTTAGAAATCGTTCGTTTCAGACCGTGAAACGGCCAAATATGATGTAAAAACCGTTTCTCTCGCCTTCAAACGCTTAAAAATGCTATTTCTAAGCGAAATACATGTGATTTGAGTGTTTTACAGTAACTTCCACGGAACTTTAGCTGTACCGGCGAGGGCACCATGGAGGGCCCCCAAAACCTTGTATTCACTAAAATTCAGTGTATCTGATGATTCTATGCCCTAATCAATCGATTTCCATCGATACATCACGCAGAATATGTATCCGAGATGTTCCTACAAATCGTTCGTTTCAGACCGTGAAACGGCCAAATATGATGTAAAAACTGTTTCTCTCGCCTTCAAGCGCTTAAAAATGCTATTTCTAAGCGAAATACGTGTGATTTGAGTGTTTTACAGTAACTTCCACGAAACTTTAGCTGTACCGGCGAGGGCACCACGGAGGGCCCCCAATACCTTGTAATCACTAAAATTCAGTGTATCTGAAAATTGCAATTTTCGTTATTATTATAACGATATAACGTTTTACTGATTCGTAATGTCATAATGACAGAATAGCCGTATAAGTCATATTTTTTAGGGAATTTATTTTTGATATTATTGAAACGGATCCAAGTCCGCAATTTGTGTACTAAACTTTCAGAGTCACTAACAAGTTCATTTCAAGTTTAAACTAAAAACATCGTATAGCGCAAATTCGCCCAACAATGACTACCACGTTTTGTAAAATCACTCTTCATTTATTATACAAAATTAGCCTACACGTTTCCTTCAACAACAAATGCACGGAGACTAAGGTTGTTTTTGCTGAATCTTTATAGGGCTATGGTTGTTTTTTCAGAAACACTGAAACTTGACAATGTAATATTTTGTGACTAATACAGGGTGTAACACCAAAACTGACCACCGTCATTCTTTATTATTATAGTCACAAAAAAATACTACAGAACAAAGTTATAGGGGACCAAGGGGGACATCCCATTAAAGAAGAAAATAGTTTTTTAAACCAGTGGTTCTCAAGTTGCAACACAAAGTTATATTTTTTCAAATGGGATTATACATATTTTTTATGCCTATTCGATAGGGTCTTTTTTTCTGAATTCAACCATGTATTAGCTTTATATATCTTTACATAATAAAAATATCGATAATAAAAACCTGCTATATGTCAATTTGAATTATTTAGGATAGAAATCTAATAGAACACTGTTTATAACGTTTTTAACAAATATTTGTTTCATTTCAATTTAAGCTCAATTGTTTTTCATTCATAGCCTACTGAAACATAAAAATTAAATTTATTTAAATTTCAATTGATTTTTCTCAATATTTTTGTTATGTAAAGATATAAAATAATCTATTGATTCAATTCAGAAAAAAATACGCTATCGAATAGGCCTACAAAATATATATAATCCCATTTGAAAAAATATAACTTTATGTTGTAACTTGAGAACCACTGGTTTAAAAAAAATATTTTATTCTCTAATGAGATGTCCCCCTTGGTCTCCTAAAACTTTGTTCTATAATATTTTTTTGTAACTATAATAATAAAGAGAATAATGGCGGTGATCGGTATACATTTTGAGAGAAACAGTTTTTCCAAAATATTAGACACCCTTGAAAATAGATATATTTGTAAATAACTCAAATTTACAAAATTTAAACTATGGTTGTAATTGCTAAAATCTCCACATTTATTTCCAAAAAAAAATAATTCAATTATGACACAGTTCTTTCATACTCTACCTTTCATCAAACTACAAACTTAGATCTTTATAACTTAACTATGGTAACAAGTCTCAAGTCTACAAATGAATTAAAATTAGATGTCACTTCACAGGCATTTACAGTCGTCGTACGGATTGATGTTTATGACATTTGAAAATTGACGTCGATTGGAATCGAACTTGGACTGTCCGAACCACAACCGATTCCTTGACGTGAGCCTAAATAAATATATTCGACAAAAAGATATCAAAAATCTAATAATATTAAAATTAAATCCTATGAATTTCATAATCAATTATTTTCTAAAGGGATGCTGAGAAAATTGAACAACTTTTTTCTTTGATTGCAGACGATAAACAGAAAATGAAGTATTTTAGAATAGTTTAGGATATCTAAAGACAATATTTTCTTAACGTGATATGATCATAATATTATATACAACCAATCAGATTTTTGCAGAGAAAGAGTGACGTAATAAGTGGATGGGACAGGAGAGAGACAAAGGCAAAAGGCGTGAGGATGCTGAGGATATAAGGGCTATATAAAGGATCTGTATCTGATTGTCGCACAGAAATCGCTGACCAACCTTGTACACTATTTCATCACGTAAAAATAATTTTTCGGTTTTCTGTTTCTAACGGTGATATTCAGAAAAAGGTAAGTAAGAAATATTTTAATACACAAAAGTTTTCAAGATTTATGTATGGAATTTTGATTCTACCGAGTGCATTTGGAATACAGAAAATATATTTATTATGTTTTTTGAAGCTATTTATATACCGGAGTCATTTTTTTCTGGGCATAGAAAATACAAAGTAAACATTTTCAATTACGGATATCTCTTTTACAACAAAAAGTGTAAAGACAAAACTAGTTCAGAATTAAAACTGCATGCAGTGAGTTCAATTATTGGTCTTGTATCTCATCAACAAATTTTGATATGGTGTATTAATAGAGGGTATAGAACCTGAATACATTGCTTATAATAAAGTTTCTTAGGTTTAATAATAATTTATTTGCAAATAAACCATTGTTTGCACATGACAAATGTTCTCGTCTTTAATAATTCGCAAATAATTTTTATTAAAGTAATAAAATTTAATATGGCCATTAATTGAGTATATTGTCAGTTACCTTTACCCTCAGTTCTATGGATAATACTAACATAAATATTGTATTATTTACTGTTGGAACGAAAAATTTTGGAACTTGTCTTTTGTCATATATTTGCCCATAGATTATTGTTTGAATGAGAAATTTAGTTAATAACATTGTATTTAAATCCAGTACACTTTATTAATACACAAATAATTGTAAATAAATCATATTAAACATATATCATCCACCAATCAAATTTGAATTTTGAAATTTTTCCCAAGTCGCTAAGAAACTATAACCAGTGTTGCCAAAGTTGGATAACAAAAATAATGAGAAAAGAGCAAATATAAGTAATTTTTTTTTAAGAAATAAATAAAAAATACTAATATGTCATTTATGTACTGCAAAAATGGCCATACATCTATTTTTTATATAAAAACACCATATCTAATTTTTATTTCCGTCTAAAAGCTCCAAAAGAGCTTTTACAGCTGACAATAATCCTGAAACGAGATTCATGCTGCCATCTTGTACAGCGTCAGTAAATCATGAAACGTTAGTTTTGGAAAATTTTGAAACAAAAAACATTCAATCATCATATATTTGTATAAAATAAGGTCAGACGTCAAATATTTATATTTTATCTGTATTATTTTCGAGACATAGTCTCAAATTAGCTTTTTCAGCTATCATTAATTCCTGAAACGTGACTCATGCTGTCATCTATCTAGGCGTCGCCGAACTATCAAACATCAAAATTGAAAATATTAAAACGTCTTTTGAAGGAATTAATACTTTTCATTCTATTTAAATTAATACAGAAAGCAAGCAATTTGTCAGAATATTTTTATTTCTTTGTAAATCCTTCATATTGTTGTTAAATTATTTATCTAATTTTGGCAACATTTTTCTTAACAACCTGAAAAATATTTCAACTAAATTTTGATTGGTCAACTGAAATGCAATTATATTGTGATTGAGTGATAGAATGTTTAATGAAAAATTATTTCTCTATGTACAATAACAAGAAATAATACTACAAAAATTTATTCATTCAGGAAACGTGTAGTTTTTCAAAAACTTTGACGTTTGGTAGTATACCGACGTCACATAAGATGGCAGCATGAATCATGTTTCAGGATTAATGACAGCTGAAAATGTTCATTTTGAGCTTTATCATGAAAATAAAATTTGTAATGATATTTTTATAAAAGAAAGGGTAATACCTGGACATATTTTAAGTAAATAAATGATGTTTCAACATTTTTTATTCATTCGTCAAAAATTCTGTGCTTATATTTCCTCTTCTCCTACTATTTATCTAATTTTGGCAACATTGTTCTTAACTACCTGAAAACTATTTCAACTAAATTTTGATTGGACAATTGAAATGCAATTATATTGTGATTAAGTGATAGAATGTTTAATGAAAAATCATTTTTCTGTGTACAATATTTATGAAGAAAAAATACTACAAAAAATTATTCATTCAGGAAACGTTTAGTTTTTCAAATACTTTGACGTTTGGTAGTATACCGACGTCACATAAGATGGCAGCATGAATCATGTTTCAGGATTAATGACACCTGAAAATGTTCATTTTGAGCTTTATCATGAAAATAAAATTTGTAATGATATTTTTATAAAAGAAAAGGTAATGCCTGGCCATATTTTAAATAAATAAATGATGTTTGAACATTTTTTATTCATTCATCAAAAATTCTGTGCTTACACTTCCTGTTCTCCTATTATTTTAATTATCCAATTTTGGCAACATTGTTTATAGCTTTTTAACGACCTGGAAAGTATGTATTTGATTGGCGGATCAAAATCAAAATTTGAAATGATTGGACAAAAGAATGCGTGGATATTTAAAAAACATTTAATTGTTTATTTTATTCTTTCCTCAAATAAATCGATAATAATTTAACATGTAATATTACAATCATTAACCATTGTATTTATCCTGAGGAAGGAATAAAATAATTCCGAAAGCTTCACCTTCTACCTAACTGGTCAGTCGTGATCAGAACCAATTTAAACTATATATATATATATATATATATATATATATATATATATATATATATATATATATATATATATATATATATATACATTATGGCATAACTATTATTATTTTAGAGCCAGTGGTATTTAACTTATGGATTAATGTTATATTTTTTTAAATGGTATTATATATTTTTTATTAATTCTTCTCAATTCAACAATATAATAATATCATACCCTTACATTGCGAAAAATTTGATAAAAGTTAATTCAAAGTTAGTATTTCATTTTTTTAAGTAGACCAAATAAACGTTCAAGTATTAAAACAAAACAAAATTACCTGCCATTTTTGTATGTTATTGTTACGTATTATAGTATCTTTTCGAAATGTTCCAAATTTCGTTATTTTTTTTTTATTTCGCGTAATCACTATTTAGTCTTGCGAAATTAGGATAACTTTCTGCAAATAAATTGCATGCTAGGAATGCATTTTGATGGGTCTTGCATCAATAAATAAAATCAGTATTTGTTGAATCTGCTGCCATTATTAAATTAATTATTACAAAGGTAACGAAAATTACCTTAATTATAATAATAGGTAACAATGAAATACGAAAATGACAGATAATTTTCTTTTATTTTAATGATTAAATGTTTGCACAACCTACTTAAAAAAATTAAAATAAAAATAAAATACTAACTTTGAATTAATTTTTATCAAATTTTTCGCAATGTAAGGATATGATATTATTATATCGTTGAATTCAGAAGAAAATTCTCTATATAATTAGTTAATACAAAATATATAATGCCATTTAAAAATATATAACATTGATTCATAAGTTGAATACCACTGGCCCTAAAATAATAATAGTTACGCCAAAATGTGTCCCACCCTATGCTTTACAAAATATCTTAAACACTTTTTTGTGTAACTTTTCATATTCACGAATAAATGGCACTGTTCCATTATCTTGATACACCCTGTATATTTCATATATGTTAACTTTTCGAAATATTTCTTTTACAGAATGCACTCCAGAATATATTTATTTTTGTATTTTATTTTTGTTATTAAAACTTGTACGGCATTTATAAATGACAAATCGACAGACTTATACCAAGAAAAATATGAAGACTTGTACGACGAAGACAAATTGCAAAACATCGTATGGATGAACATGTTTGGAACATATCCCACCATTAATGTTGACGTAAGTAAAATGTGTATTTAACGATATTTTAATAAGGATCACACAATTCAAGTAATAATTAGTTCAAAAATTCTCAAGTGGTAATATTACGTATTATGTAGCGCCAAAGCTTCAAATAATGTAGTTTCACTTCTTATAATGAATTCGTATTGTCTTTAATTATTGGCTTGACGATATTTGACAATTATTGTATGTAAGGTGGTATTGGATTATTGGGAATGCAACAACTGGTCAAGTTCTCGAGTATGATGTAAAAAATGACAATTTTTGAATTAATGTCCTGACGAAAAGTGTTACTTTTTTGGACTTTCGTGTGCACTATGGGGATGGTAAATAACAAATAAGTAAACAAATAACCAATTTTTTTATTGTTGGATTTAATTAACATCAAATATTTGCACAATTATTAATAAAATTAACAAAATTAACAATTATTATTCTGAAGTCACTGTAATTGTTGATCTAGGATACTTTGCTATCAAAAGCTGATGAGTATTAAATTTTGTATTGTACTGTCAAAATAAATAAACTATTATATTTTGATATTTTTATGGGCCGATAGATTCAATTCAATGAACGACATATAATTTTTTGGATAGTATATTCACTATTTATCAATTTTATGCATTCAGACAGCACAGAAATAATAAATTTTGATTACCTCTGTAAATTCTACACTCCTGGTGACAAATTAACTACGTGAATTTAGAAAATCTAATTTGACATCTATGTACATGATTGTCATTCTGGCGCGGGCCACCATATCTGCTTGTCAAGGTCAACAATGTCACATGACTGCTCCCGCCCTATACTTAAATAATCAAAAACAGAAGTGGCGAGAGGTATTGTGCTGGCCACAACAGACTTTTAGATTTTATGGAAATAATTTAAATTAATTTACAGTGATGTTAAATGCTTGTATTTTCACCTAAAATTAACATAGTTAAATTTTCAAAGTAATGTATTATCAGTCTCCTAAAATATATATTTGTGTCACTGACTGCAAGAAGAAAAATATTCCCGGTATCTTTTCCTTTTTCATCTCACCGCTTCATTCGTTAATAACATTTTTGATGATCTCTATGTACATATGTATAATAATAAATTAAAGTTAGAAAGACAAAATATATTTATCACTTTTCTTTTTCTCCCGTTTTGTTGACATAATCAAGTATTACTTTTATTCCATTCTATTTGAGTTACTCAGTAAGCATTGATTAAATTTTCCAAAGATATAGTACGTGTGTAAATATTTTGCTCCTGACCTTGTCTATTTCCTATAGATTTGCAATTAATCCATCTCAACTCGTACCTGAGAGATCGCGAAATGACCGTGCATCTTAATAACTTTAAATCAAACCCGTTCACTGCTACCTCTGGGGTCCCACAAGGATCAAACTTGGGCCCACTATTATTCAACCTGTTCATTAATGACGTGGTGGACTGTGTTCAACATTCTCAAATACTTTTGTATGCCGATGACATAAAAATTTATAAAACCATCAACTCAATTAATGACTGTATTCTCTTACAAACCGACATCAACAACATTTTAAAATGGTCCCACAACTCAAAATTGTTCTTTAATTACAGCAAATGTAAAATAATGAGTTACTTTGTTAAAAAATACGTTTGAGACTACCGTAAGATCATCCTACAAAAATCTTGGATTTGTAATTAAAAATTGTCGGTCTTTCTGTAAAACAACTACACTAAGAGCTTGTATTGTGCATTGTCCGCTCTAAGCTAGAATATTGTCTAAAAGTCTGGAATCCAATATATCATAAATATATATCTAAGATTGAGTCTGTCCAGCATAAATTCATCAAATATTGTAATTTTAAAATACATGGACAATATCCTTACTTTACCCATGATTATTCTGTTTTTAAGTGAACTTGGTGCCATTAAGTAGCAAAAGAAATTTACAATTATCTCTCTACTTATACAAATTGATTAATAATTGTATTGATGACCCATGTAGTCTTGAGCTAATACCATTTCACGTTTCACGCGTCACTTCAAGAAATAAAGTACCATTTCATTGTGAGCTAGGACTAATTATGAATTGAAATCTCCAATAAGACAACTCTGTGTAGCATATAACAGTGTATCATGTACTATTGACATTGACATATTTGGCGACTCCTTATCTAAATTTCAGAGTGTTAACGAAATATTTTTTGGATTAAGTTACTTGTTAAATTTCTTATATGCACTGTTCAACTCATTCGTTTTTATATTTGTTTGTGGTATGATCGTCCTGTAATTAGGATTTTGTATCCTGTTGGATCAATTTATTAAATAAATTACAATCCAACAATAAGACATTTTGGTTATTTTTTGAAATGTGTTTTTCGTCGGTTGCATTATTGCATACAACCATATTAGTTACATGACTACTAAATTAGAAACAGGAAATAACGTTATAATGTTACATTAATTTAAATATTTAAGCCTTGGACAACATTATTCATCTTCTTCTATCGCCATCTACTGTTTAATTGCGGTGGTCTAAAAGTTCTCTATTTGATTATTATGTGACCTACATTCGTTTAACATACACTGAAAAACAGACCAGTCAAAATAACTTTTTTATTCATTATTTTCTCATTTTCTTGATATATTTGTTAACTAGGCTTAGGGGTTCACAAATCATAATATTTGGCATGATGGTAGCTCTTCCGGCTTAACCGGGAGTGGCATTACTGTGGGAACAAATTGGTTATTTTATTGTAACAAAATATAGAATCTCACAAAAATGACTTACTCTTTAAACGGTTACCTAAAATATTACTCAATATTATATCAACTATTTTCACAACCTGCCTAATATCATGGCTTAGCAGGTTAATTATTCATAATTTTCTCTTACTTTTTCGTAATTTATTTCTTCAACCAAAATGCATTTCAAGCATATCGTTGAATTCGAATTTTACGTAGATTCCAAATATATAAAAATATATAGGTGTCTCATTTGAAATATGAAAGTTAATGCCACTTCCGGTTAAACTGGAAGTGCTATCATCATGCCAAATATCATGATTTATAAGTCCCAACAAGAAAATAAAAAAAATACTTATAAATAAAAAAGTTATTTTAAGTGGCCCATTTTTCAGTTTTATTATTTTAAATATACTATTTTATGACAGATGTAGATATTTTTTATAAAGTCAGGTTTACAAGACACGACTATCCACTTTTATTTTTTAAATGCAACCTATAATTATTTTACTAAAATATAAACCATCATTATTTTCTCTTTTCAACGATGTATTAGTTTTTATAAATATATTTGAAAAAATTCGAGAAAAATAAGATAATTGAGATATATGGGAAATAATAACCCGAACCTGAACCGAACCAAAACCGGAACCAAACCGTAACATTTTAGCGAACTCAAACCCTGAACCGAATCTCGAATATATTTTTCAATTGAACCCGAGTCGGAACCGAACCGATTATTAAAATTCGGGTTCAGGGTTCAGCTTCGGTTAGGTCCATTTTGAGTTCGAAACGTACGCGTAATCGTATTACAGCCGATGATCGAAACCTGTGTTGTCTGTGAAAATTGTGTTCTTGTCTTGCGTAAATTCCGACTCGCATTTTAAATTATTTGTATATAATGATTGTTATTCCGAAAACATTAATTCAGTTTTCATTAGGCCGAACCGAACCGGAACCCAATACCTGAACCCGGAACAAAACCGCAAATTTTATTGTTTGAACCAGTATCGCACCCGAGCCCATCTCTTAAAAAAATATATTAACCTGAACCTGAACCGAACCCAGTTTTTGGCGGGTTCGATGCCCTGCTATAGAGTGCAAAATATTTATAAACGTTAAACAGATAAATAACCGTTTAAAATGATTGTGCAAATTTTGTTTCCCACGACCTACCTGAGTTTCTCAATTCTCTATAATTTGTATAAATAGACAACTATGTAATTTAAAATAATATATTCATGTTTTAGAGCACAAGAAGCAAATTGCCGAATTTAACTCACGACCTAACTACTGACAAAACCATTGAAAATGTTAAATCTAACGATCAAGAGAAATCTAATTCTGAAGAAAAAACTTTTGAAAAACCAAAATTAACCAATAAATTTGAAATAACTTCCAATACCAATAACGAGAGGTCTACTTTAGAACTGCTAGAAGATTCTCCAATGTACCAGCTCTGTCTTCGTACATTAAATTCTCCTGAAACATGCTTGATGATTTTCCTGAAAAACAGCAATTTTCGCAAACTGTTCTCTGAGAAACAACACATCTGTGCAAGCTTGCCATCATGGATTGACTTCCGACAGTGTATTCAGCAACAACTAGGAGAAGACAGCTTCAAGTTTATAGAAAAATATTTTATGCCTGTGGTGAAGAAAAATACGAACATTCCGGATACACCAAAGAGGTTGCCTTTCCACGCCTGGGGAGGTAAGAAAAATATTTGCGATTTTAACCCACTTCTTTGTACTGGGTGATTTATAAACTTTAACAGTTTTTTGGGGAGGTTATTTTGAGTGAAAAATATCATACAAATATAAGCAGTATTTTGTTTATTTACGCTACATGAAATGGGGTCCGGTGCTCAATTTTCGATTTATTTATCTCTGAAAGAAAAACAAAAAAAATCAACAGAATGGGATATTCTAATATTTTTATTTTATTTTCTGAAACTTTCACATATTTGTATTACAAATCCAAAATGTTGAGTTCTTTTTTATTTAATTTGAGTGAGATATACATTTTTAAATATTACCTGAAAAATTTAATTTTACCGGATGTGATGTAGGAGGAACTGATGACATTCAGATATATTATAGAAATAGAAAATAAAACTAACACAAACAACAAGGCCGTTCCGATCTGGGGGTGCTAAGCGTGCGGGGCACACGGACGGCAAGCCAAAGGCGCGCCGCCCGGATATAAAGGGTCTTTCAATAAGGACGCTCGATTTTATTTTATTTGAAAGAATATTTTATGGCATTAAGTATGGAAGTCGTTCAAATGTCCGCCGCGGTTTTGCTTGGTGGAATGTATTCGATGACTTTGTCGCATAAATTTGGCTGAATTTTCTGGATGGCATTCGTTATGTTGACTTTGAGGACATCAATTGTTTACGGTTTATTCGCATAGATCTGCGATTTAAGATAGCCCCAAAGGAAGAAGTCTAAAGGCGTTAAACCGCACGATGTCGGTGGCCAGTTCACGTCGCCGCCGCGCGAGATAACCATGCCCTCAAATTTTATATAATAATAATAATAATAACAATAATCTAATTTTTGCATGTTCTATGTCTCTTTTATTTAAGGTAAAAATATTTCAGAGAAATTCTTATCAATAGGGGGGGGTCAATATTATTGTCGCCCACGGGCGCCATATACCCTAGGAACAACCCTGACAGACAAGACAGTTGACTACGCGTCAATGGCAGAAAAAGTGTTTCTTATTAATGGTGTTATTTTATGCACCAAATTTGTTAGAAATGTCATCAGTCCCTCGTATGTCACAGACCACGTGATGTCTTTTTAGCGCCAAAATAAATTGCAAGAAAACTCATGTTACAAAAATTATATTTTGATTTTTTTACATGATTCCGTTATTTTGTAGCATAACCCACAATGTTATAACATTTTTTACATTACATTAGAATATCCTATTCAGAAAGCTATACACAAAATGTTTAAACTTGACGTGACGTTTGTTTAATTTATTTATCTAATTATAACAAAATGGCTGGTTTTACTACAGTTGAATATGCAGATATGGTTTATCTTTGTCGATATTGCAATACCCAGGAAGCCAGACCGGATTAATTTGCAATCCAGCCTTTCTTATAGCCTCCTTCAAAACCCAAATACACCCATTTACCACATCTTCAAAATTTCCGAAATTGTACAATGATATAATTACAGGTAAACGATTTAACCAAGTTGGTACGGAAAAAGTCCAAACAAGCCGAGTTCCGTTCAACGCCTGGGGCGGAAAACGACAAGAGCCATTGGAACAACTAACGTACAGTCCATATGGCGAATACTGCGAGCCCTGCAAGCGATCCAAGGCCAAGTTTCACAGCTGGGGAGGCAAACGAAGCAAGAGGAAATCTGTTTAAAATTAAATATTGTTTTGTATGACAAAAGTATGATTTATGTAATGTTTACAAACGAATAAAACTGTACCTGTAACTGCTTGAGCATCTCTCGGTTTGTTTGTATTCTTATCCAAAAATCCTGGATGTTGCTACATTTATTGCATTCTAAGTGAAAATGACATGGATTCCCACGGTGCGTGCCTTGGCGACCGTTGTTGACTTACCTCTTACTAAGTCACAAGCCTGACTCAAAATGTTTCCACGACGCGACTAGTCAATCTTGCCATTCTTTGGTTTGTGCGAAGCATTTCATACTTCCCAATACGCATAACACACAACACACAAGGTGCATTGCACACTTTCCCATTAGGTCTAAAATATTCGGGTACTCTCGACAAAGTTCGGGTAACACTGGGAAATACATGTCAGCATTCTTACCAGAATTTTGTGAATGTGAGTTTTGTGCTTTAGGTTATGTTATGTAGAAAACTAATGCTGTGTTTATACAGTATATGAATTATACAATTATATTAAACCACTAAATTATGAAACTAAATTAAAATAACGGCATTTATGCAATACATTAAAATTAAGAATTTTGTTTGACATTTTGTAAGAAAACAATATAATTCATTGATGAAAGATCACAAAAATACATAATGGAAAGCAATTACAGACAGATATAACAATCCCTAATCCATGGATGTTCCAGACTCACCCCTGCGAGCGCCAATAGCCTGGAAATGATAAAAATAGATAAGTATATTATCTCAGTGAGTGCTTAGGATCTACGTAAACACGCAAGGCCTCAGCCCAACTTTAGGATTAGGATAGGATTAAGTACCAGTCCCAGCCGCACTGTAGACTCTTCTTCAGCCCGCAAGCGAGGGTACAGCTGAACCGCAGAACAGCTCTTTCTCAACACCGCAGTGTGAGAGCAAAAACATATAGTAACAACACAACCCCGTTGTTTTATTTCAAGCCACAGTCATGGCTCACTATTCTCTTTTCGACTAGGTGTATAAAAAAGTGCCCGCCATTTTACTTTTTAATAATGTAAATATGGATTATCTTACATGATTGTAAAGCAAATTTGATGTACTTTTGTAAAAAAATATACTATGTTCCATTTGAAATTTCAAAGTTGATATTAATTACTAATAAACCGGAAGTGGTATCATGAATGTACATCCGTCATCAAGTAGCTTACATGTTGCTGTATAAATCATGTTATATGAAAGAAATTACTAACTTAATAAATAAGCGAGATATTTGCTGGGTCCATTAAAATATAACACTATAGTAGATATACACTAATCTTAATTTAAATTAATCTAATCTTTTTAATTTTAAAAGAGATCTATTTTGGTGAGAATTATTTTCTAAAAAATAATAGGTAAAAAACGAGGTAATAAGCCGTGATGATATATTTATTTATTTATATATTTCAATAATAAATAAGGAAACACTTTTGAATACTATTTTTTATTTTTGTAATTTCAACTTCGTTTAAATTACAACAAAATTCAAGAGGTCATATTCATTAGCATTTTAAATCACGCGTATTTTAAAACTATGTAAATATTATCACACTTGAAATAACGAGAAAATTGAGGATTTACTTATCTTGCCAAATTAGCATTATTACACAAAAACGCAAGCAAGTAGTAATATTTTTGATATTAGGTAATATAGATAATAAACTATTTCTGAAAATTACTGATAACAGAGTTATTAATATTACTTTCAGGACTTTGAAATAGGTACATGTTTCTAAATTGTACAGTCAAATGTAAATATTTATTATGAATGATAATTTTTGATAAGATTATTTTGGTGATTCTATTCCGATGATAAAATATGGCAGGAAAATCCAAAATTTGAAACTGGTTCATAACGATCAATAATTATTTTTTGTCATTTATATTTTTTTAAAACATTATTTATTACATACATATGTACATATTTTAAATAGGTGTAGTTTATTATTTTATACAAAAACATTAGTGCATTAACCCTTCGTTGTGGGGTATACCATGCCCCATTACCAAAATATACAGTCGTAAAATCAAAATAAGACAACCTAGTAAGCTGCAAATTTCAGTAGCTTGAGATGATATACAAAATGTTAGATAATTCATTATTTTTAATAAAAATTTCATGTTTGCAGCGGCGCAGTAAAATGATTTAAGTGAAAAATAAGAAATAATTTTCCGAATTATATATGTGCCCTAAAATTTGTTTACCCTTTTTTTAAAACCTGTATGTATTTGTATTGAGAGAATATGCTCATTTTCAAATGTCTATGAACTTTTAATTAGACGGCAGTTGGTTGGGGTATAGTATACCCCAGAACACAACGAAAGTAACTTTTTGTATATATTTATTTGGAAGGTAAATTACAGTATTTTTTAATATTATAGAATATTTTGGTATATGCTTTTTGACAAAATTAGTACAATATGATATCAAGAAGAATAAAGAACAGCGAAGGCTTCAAATGTAAAGAGAAGAGTTTGGTGAAATTTCATAAGAATATTTTATAGATAGTGAATCTGAAAAGAAAGAATCAGGATAAGTAAAAGGAGAAACAGAACAAGAAGAATTAAGAAAGGAATAAAAAAATGAAGAAAATGAATTGACTCAGAATCTCACCAATCTAACGACTTCGGTAATGATATAAATCTAAAGAGCTATCTCTTCGAAACAACTATCGCAGGTTTTTGAATTTATTTTTCTTATTGTTAAATACCATATGGGTAATAGGGCATCGAACTCGAACCTGAACGAACCAAAACCGGAACCAAACCGTAACATTTTAGTGAACCCAAACCCAGAACCCAACGTCAAATATATTTTTCAATTGAACCCGAGTCGGAACTGAACCGGTATTAAAATTCGGGTTCAGGGTTCAGCTCCGGTTCAGGTTCATTTTGAGTTCGAAACGTAAGCGTAATCCTAATGCAGCCGATAATCGACGCCTGTTTTGTCTGTTTATGAAAATTGTATTCGTATTCTTGTCTCGCGTAAATTCAAAAAACATTAATTCAATTTTCATTAGGTCGAACCGAACCTGAACCCGGAACAAAACCGCAAATTGTATTAATGTTTGAACCAGAACCTATCTCTCAAAAAACAAATTAACCAGAACCTGAACCGAACCCAGTTTTTGTCGGGTTCGCTGCCCTGTCATCTAATATTAAATGAATTTCCAATTTTCGCTAAAATAGATGTCTCTTCAATAACACTTTAAACTACTTATTATTTATTAGTTTCCTCTGGCGGTATGAACGCAACATCAACATACATGTTTAGTTAGTTGTTTAATGCAATTACCAATAAATATTGTATTTTAAGTTAAAATGTAAAATAAAAAGTGTAAGATTTTTTTTTGTATTTTACTATCCTTGCGTCCAATATATCAACTTGATAATCAATTTATCAACTCTTGTAATAAAACAACCTTGGAACTTTAAGAGCTCCTTAACTACTTATTACCCCAAATATTTTTGCAAATTTAAATAATGAAATTACTTTTTTCTTCTTTATCGTTATCTGCGCAGTATAATCCGTTCTTAGAATACTGCCGGAAAATGTAGTTATCATTCTGGTACACATTTTAGCTCAGTTACCTATTTTGCAATGACGGAGTTGGAGATATAATATTGTGCTCTGTGTCATATTTATAAACATGTGTTTTATCTTGTCAGATTAGTTCTGTGGTTACATTTTGATTCGTGTGTCTATGACTAATCGAATGTGGTCGTATGCAATATTGAATTTAATTACATTTTTACGAGTGTATAATTTATAAATATAAGGTAGGTTTGTTATTGTTGTATTTGGTCAAAATATACAAAATGTTTTAACGAAAATATAGTTTCAAAAAGATATACGCTCATTCATTGTAGATTTATATTTCTGAAATATGACAAATCGCAATTATGCTAATGTGTAACATTATTTAATTGCTTATATCCGTAATTAATGCTCAGTGAAAGAAAGAAATTAAGCAATTTAAAGTGAAGTATAAGATATTAATAGAAGTTACAAGTTATATTATTATTTTTCAGTATTTCGGTATTTCCTTTATTCATTTTATATTTGGTAATACGATATTTAAAATAATAAAATGCAATTCTTATTGCATTTATAGCAAATTGCAATTTTTCAACCCACAAATCCAATATTGAAAATTATTTTTTCATTGATTATATTGTAGAAGCAATAGATATGTACCGACCGCCGACTATTACTCGGTTATTCGACTATCCGGCCATTTCTCTAGTCGGCGAATAATCGGTGAAAAGTTCGATTATTCGGTATTTGATAAGCTATAAGACCTATGCCTTATATAATATACAATTTTTATTGGTAAATCAATTAGTGAAAATATTTATTTACTATAAGTCTATCTGGTACAACAGGAAAACTCTAAAACAAAACAAAAAATATGTATAATTTTCCTTTTTAATTTGTTTATACATATGGAATTATTTCATTATTTATAATTTAAAGGCAGATTATTTTGATGATGAAATGTTAGGCAAAGGCAAATTTGAGACTGACACGCTACATTAAAAACAAATGAATTCCAGTGACGAAACGGCTTTTAGTGATGCTTGAAATTAATCGAGCGGACCATCGGCGCTTAGGGGGGCAAGGGGTCACTAGCCCCCCTCTGCAAGTTCAACCACTAATTTTTTTTAATTCAGATTACCCTTATAACGACCCCAAACTCGACTTTCTTACAATAAACAAATTCTACTTTCTTCTATATTTTGTACACACAGGATGGTGACAGGTATAGCCGAATATAGGACTTTAACATGTAAAATCAGACTTTCCTAATTTCCTGCTTCCCTAATTATTTTAGGTAAAAAAGCTTCAAATACAAGTTATAGGAAATAAAATTCTGCATCTGAATCAATAAACAAAATTTAATTTTGTGTTCCTTATAACGGCAGAAATTTAGTATAAAAATGTCGAAAATCACACCAAAAATAGCTATAGCCATGGAATTGAAACAAAAAATTAACAAATATTAACGATTTATATATTAGGGTAATAAAAATTATAAAATTAACGATTATATATTAAGTATTTTTTTTAAAGCCGAAGACTTGGAAACTTCTATTATAAATTATGCCAGTTTTGTTGACACTGAATATTTATTTTATAAAATGTGTAACAAAATGCAATAAAATTGCATTTCCAAAATCCGAGTTCGAATGAGATTACATTAAAAAATTATCCTTGTAGTCCACTTTTCATAACAGCTATAAATACCTATTAGGCGATATTTGAGAATCGTTCTCTACTTTAAAAAAATATCACGAATTCGCGAACAACACCGCACTCAATAATGGGTAAAAGTATATGACTGTAGACTATAAATATATATTTTATTATCCATTTTTTTTTTAAATAATTATTAGTTTTATTGTCATTGTCATAGTTTATAGTTATCTATGATGCATATATTTAGTTTATATTATCTGTGGTAATATATTATATATTATCTTAAATGCAATATTATGTTTGTTAAATATTTATTTAGTAAACTTAGATTATCAGGTTTTTAACTAAGTTTATTTTAAAAAACCAGTATACCAAACAATACAGAAAGTGCTCGTTTCTTGACCCTGGCAATTGGATTCCCGGTTATTTGTTAGACTCCGAGTTGTTAATAATCAGAGTTATAAGTTTTATATGGACACCATAGCGGATTTTTTAACTAACGAACAACGATGTGCATACATATAATTTATCGATATTCGTTCATTGTTCGTTTGTTTCAAACAGCAAAAATGTAACAACAGGATAAAAACAATTATTGTGACAATGAAACTTTGACACTATAAATCAAAATTCAACTGTGATAAAAAAAATTGAGCATCGTCATTCGAAAAAGCCCTAAATATGTACAAACAAAAATTCCATATTATTTCATACTAGAAGTTATTTGTAAAAACAAAAATCAGCAAAATTAGATTTTTGTATTTATCTAGTGACCTATGCTTTTTCGGGAAAAACAAATACATATTTAAAATAATCTATCAAGACCCCTAAGGTCGAAAAATTGGCATCGTAAATCCGAAAGAAGAGTGACAACTCGAAAAACTCGAATTTTGAGTTACGCGCGAAAGAAAAAAATACCAGAAATGCAAACTTTTCACAATAAAATCGTCGCACCAGCGTTGTACAAAATTCTTGAAAAAACGTATTTCAAATATAAAATACTAAATAAATAAATATTTCATCACGGCATATTACCCATTGCTGGGTGTGTCAATCTGCTTCATACACAAATATCGGTAATGATGGAATATTTGTACCGTGCGGGCGCTTACCAGGCGTCACCTCACGGGCACTCATTGCTGGCGTGAAGAGTGCGCCATAGGGGTCAATTTTGAGCCATTAAAATGCGATGTAATTTTTGGCGTCGGTCGGGATCGAACCCGGGTACCCAGATTCGCGACCAGACACTCAGGCACACAAGTATTTCAAATGTTTGATAAAATTAAATTTAAAAAATATTTAAAAATTGTGGATGCTACTGAATTACAAAAATGTTTTTCGTATTCAACTTATTCGCGTATTTTTATTTATATTATTAAAAAGAAACTCCTACATTAACATAGGTAACTGTTTTTTAGAAAAAGTTAGGGAATTATTTCATATTATATTACAAACAGACCACATAGGGTGGAAGGTTTGTATATCAAATACATAAATGTATTTCAAATATTTAAAATTAGTATTTCATATAAATAATAGTATTTTAATGTATTAAAATATAAAATGCTTCTGAAAAGTATTTGAACCAAAAATACAAAATACTTTTATTTTTAAGTATTTCAAATAATTACTTAAAATATTTAATCTATTTCAAATACATATATTTCAAATATTATACAACACTGGTATTTGCAATGTTAGCCTGTAGGTAGCAGTAGTGTTACTTTTCTTCCGAACGCAATAATTATTTATTGGTGACTGGGTAAAGAGAAGAGCCGTACATTTTCAGTTAATGCCTTATATGTTAACAAAAGACGTTGAGTAAATTTTTCACCATCAGAATTATTAAGTAAGTACACAAGTTCAAAATTTTGGCTTGGACTAATTTTAAGTAATTAAGTTTTACAATCCGTTATCCAGAAAAATAACTTTTTGAATTGTATCACTATTCTTCTGGGTTAGCGATATATATTTTAGTATTTTATTATAAACAGATCCTTAAGGAATATACATATAAATATGTGTTTTACATTTAGGCTCATTTCTACTTCGTACTAAAATTTCTAATAAATATATTTAGACAATAAAAAATATTTACATACATACATTGATCTTCTATTGTTAATAGGTAGAGTACAAATACTTTTATTTAACATTATAAACTATTAACTAGTTACTAAATGAAGTTACTAACAAAAATTTATTCACCCAATAAATAATTTATTTTCCAAATAGTTATTAGGTAGTTTATTAGGAGACAAAAATTAGATAAAATTTTATTGCAATAAATAACAGTTAAATCGAAAGTTATAAATCATTAAAAAGTAAGATATTATGACAATGAACTAATTTCAACGCAATGAATTAATTGTTGTTACTTATTTCTGATTATATAATTTACTATTTATAAATAGCAGATAGTATTAGAAATTATTATTGATAAAACTTATTTCCTGGAATTAAATGTAATTAAATATATCATAACAAAAATATTTGTATTTTAAAATCAACTTATAAATGTTAAGGTTAAAGGTTCTATAAGGAAAAATGAACATAACTGCAAAGTTCTTAATAATTTAATAATAAATACAGTCTTATATCCACATTATCATCTAATATTCATCAACAAGGTTAATATTTAACATATCTCATTGATAAAAACGTGTTTATCAAAATTATTCGAAAAAGGAACTGATATTTTTTTTATTTCAATATAAGTTATTACTAAATATTTGTTTCGTTTAATTTAAGGTAGTATATGTGCGAATTTCGATTCGTGAGAATCTTATGAAATTTTAACTACATGTACAGAATATTAAAATCACACATTGTCTTAATTTAAAATCGATTGATCACCTGAAATTTGAGATAAATGCAATTAAAGATAGCACTTTTTGTACATGTTCCTATATCATGCCTTAATAAATGACATATTTTTCACTGTAGCTTCAAAACGATACGTCACATTTTATTGAAAAACATCTCAACTTATAAAGATACTAAATGACAAATATTAAAATAAAAAATATTTTTTTAACCATTTTGTTTAAGAGATATAGCATAAGAAAATACGAAAATTTTCACTTTTACAGGGTAGGAAGGGATAGAGGGGAATGACCTGGCAACGATGTAGATTCAGGCTCAGACATTTTTTCACCGATTATTTAGAATTAATATTAATTTTATCATTATTTTCAAAGTTATTTTATTGTGGTTATCATTTTGCAACAAATTTAAATGATTATTGCCTATTAATTTTCAATAAAATTATACTGGAGCTTACAGGGTGTAACACCAAAACCAACCACCGCCATTATTTTCTTTATCATTATAGTTACAAAAAAATACTATAGAACATATTTGTAGCGGACCAAGGGGGACATCCTATTAGAGAAGAAAATATTTTTTAAAACCAATGGTTCTCAAGTTACAGCACAAAGTTATATTTTTGTAAATGGGATATGTATTTTTTAGGCCCGATAGAGTATTTTTTTCTGAATTCAAAAATGTAAATATTTTATATTTTTACATAACAAATTTTTTGAGAAAAATTCAATTGATATTTAAATAAATTCTGATTTTTATAGTTATTTTTCAGTAGGCTATGAATGAAAAACAATTGAGCTTAAATTAAAATGAAACAATTTGTTAATAACGTTATGAACAGTGTTCTAACTAATTTCTATCCTAAATAATTCAAATTGACAAATAGCAGTTTTTGTTTTTCATACATAGCCTTTTTTCCATATTTTTATTATGTAAGGATATGAAAGTATTGCATGGTTGAATTCAGAAATATATACACTATTAAATAGGTATAAAAAATATGTATAATCCAATTTAAAAAAATATAACTTTGTGTTGCAACTTGAGAACCACTGGTTTTAAAAAATATTTTCTTCTTTATTAGGATGTCCCCCTTGGTTTCCTATAACTAATGGCGGTGGTCGGTTTTGGTGTTACACCCTGTATACATATAAACTTATGGGGAAATATAAAATATTTTATTCAAAATTACGTAAAAAATTTTATTAAAAAATTGAAATGCAATGTACATAAATAAAATAAATATACATTTTGTACTCTTATTAATAATTATTGCGTTAAAAAGAGTAACAAATAGTTTTGTTCGTTTCATTATTTTAGTTTCTACAGCAAAACGCCGCAGTTTTGCCGATACTGCAATACAGTGACACGCTAGCCGTAACAATACACTAAAATTTAAAATTTTGTTCGATTCGTAATTGGTTTCACCGTTTTCAACAGCGCATGTCCATTAAATGGCATGCGCTTCTTGTATGCGCATGCGTCAAAACTTATGCCGCTATTGCTGCTATATTCACACACGATCTGCTGTAGAATTTTTAACACCGCATCTTTACTATTAATGCCGTCAGAGAAAAATGAACACAAAGCTAGTTTTCAATAACTGCTAAATCAAACGAACACTAAAGTATGACCAGGCAATAAACCATAAACGCAAACAAAACGAACAAACCTAATATTAACATTAAATTTATAAAGTAAAGCACATTGTTTATACAAAAAATGTTTTACTAGTCAATATATATTTTCAGTATAAAATAACATTATGTATATAAAAACATAAATAGGTATTTATATAAAAAAAATGGACGGCATTTATCTTACACAACAAAACTTGTGTGTAACAAGTCTTTAAGGCCATAATAATTCGATGTTTGGCGATTGGAGATCTTCAAATACTTGGTATTGAGATAATACACACAACCAGCAGTATATCTGTAAAATTAGGATGTGTTAGTCTCGTTAAAATATATTTAAGTTTAATACATACGTTGTATGACATCCAGCCCCAAATGATTAGAGTGTATAACACCGTGTCTAACTACAAACAAAATTCATAAAATACATTTTTTTAACATCTCATTGAGAAATATAAGATAAAAAATATTACACCATTGTGGAATATGCTAAACAATAACCGAATAAGTTTAAAAAAATATATATATATTTTTAGGCTGTTTTCTTGTTTGTGATGTACTAGTGACTCATGAGACTTCCAACAAATTTTGTACATATAACTATCCTGTTAACAGGAAGCAGTTTTCTGCCATTGACGCGATGTCTTATTCATGTTAGTTTTATTACTTTTTGTGTGTTTACAAGTTTTCTATTTCTATACAGATGTTTCCTTTAAAACAACCGGCGCTTTTTTTGGGCGAACTAATGACTTTAGAGAATATTTATAAACAGGTGAATGTGGGAAGACGCCCCCCCCCCCCCTTTAACTTTTTTATTATAAGTAATATACTATTTGATTTTTTAAATAGCAACCAATAATTATTTTACTAAAATATAAACCGCCATTTTTTCTCTTTTCAACAATGTATTAGTTTTTATTAATGTATTTGCAAAAATTTGAGATAAATAAGCCAATTGTGATATATGGAAAATATTTTTTATTTTATTTTTAAATTATACATTTGTTTTTTATTTATTATTACTTACCTACTATTTACTAATTTATCTATTTATTTATTTTCACATAGCCATCTAGAATATTCGAATAAAAATTATTTCTCATATATCTCAATTATCTTATTTTTTCGATTTTTTTCAAATACATTAATATATATATATCGTTGAAAAGAGAAAAATATGGTGGTTTATATTTTATTAAAATAATTATAGGTTGCTATTTAAAAAATAAAAGTTGATAGATATATCTTCTAAACCTGACTTTATAAACAAAATCTACATCTGCCATCAAAAAGTATATTTAAAATAATAAAACTTTTATATGAGCCATTTTTTTCTATTACTTATAATAAAAAAGTTAAAGGAGGGGACGTCTTCCCAGACTCACATGTTTATAACATTTTCTCTAGTCATTAGTTCGCCCAAAAAAAAGCGCTGGTTGTTTTAAAGGAAACAAATGTTAGAATATCTTATTATTGGAAGAAATCCAATAAGAATATGGCAGATGGCGCGAAGAACAGACTGTTTTTACATGCATTAATAAATAGTTTGTCAATACTAAGTATCTGTAAAAAATAAAATTACAGAGTCGAAATCAAAAACATGGTTACATGTTAATCAATTCTGCGATTTTATTTGATAACTGATACGAACTAGAGCCGTGTTCCTTCGGGCTGTAATTCGCAATCTAAATGATTAAAATGATCATGATTAAGGAGAAGTGAGATTTTTCGTTTCCTATTCGTTATCCCAACTTTCTCATTTTGGGATCACTACACAACCTTCCCTTTTCCCTTCTGAATCATCGTATTTGAGTAATTACACGGATTCATTTCAGAGCAAATTTAAAAATGGCTGACAACAAGAGGTTTTTGGGTGTAGAAATTTATTAAAGTGGGGTTTGTTGCATCAAAGGAAATATGATTTTCCTATGCATGTAATGACCCACCATATTTTGAAAACAAAGAAAATATATTATAAAGATTTGTTTTAAGTAAATATACTTCATATTCCTAACCAAGAACTTTTTTTTTACTTCTATGATTCATTTTTAATGCTGTCTATAACACATGACAGTAGATTATTTATAAAATAAAATAAGTTAGTTTGTATTGGTCTGCATATGACATTTGACGCTAGGTGGTGTTTATATTATTCAAGTTGTTTTCTAGATATAACTTTTAAATCATGATTAAACTAATCATAATTCACAAAATTACAATCACAGCCCGAAGGAACACGGCTAGGTATTGGCGATAAGATCGCAGCGCCAAAATGGCTTTAAAAGGAACTAACGTTGATAGGATGTATTAACATTTTATAATTTCTTTTATATTAAATGTATATTGTTACGACGTATCATATTTCTAAAAGTAATATAAATATAATAGATAAAATTTCTGTTTATACAACCAATGTCACTTAATATTTTTCCTATCAACGATAGTTACCTAAAATATCACCAGATGTCATATTGCTTGTTTACAATCGCCAATGCATTCTGACAATCACGGGGCAGAATTTATATCCCTATTTAAACAAACGCTATCTTTTGCGAAAAGTACTATAATATCGCAATTTATAAATAAATGCTTTCTAATATATTCTTAACATATTTTTACAGAAATTGAATACGACTAAATATACACTTACATAAATGTAATATCCTCCAAGTAACCACAGTCCAAAAACTAGTTGAAACAAAATTGCTACACCAAACATTGTTAACCATGGTATCATCATGGCACGATTTGCTCTATGTAAACCAGATATAAGAACAACAGCCGAAGAAATCAAAAGTACGAAGTATATAATCATGATCCAACCAACAACTTGCATAGCTGTCAAACAAATTATTAGGAACAAAAACAAACATTTACTGATTTATACCTACATAAGCGAATATCTGCTTCAAATAAAGGGTTGTAAAGCTGCGTTGAATCTCCTCCATCCATTTGATAAGCAATAAATGTAATTAGTACAATACTTATTGCGATTGTATACCCTGCAATAACTCTTGATCCTGTTTTTATATCGTTCGTCCATATACATGGAGACCAGCACGAATCGAGGTAAACCATTTTTGATATGTATTTACTTATTTGTACTTTTTAAATGTCTCTTAGCTGCCCAACATCTACACTTTCTCAGACACGCCTCAAATTAAGAGACGCCAAACAATCAAAACACAACACAGTTACGCTGCGATGATGTCATAGCTGCGTTTGTACACATGATTGTTGATAAAATTTACGATGTTAATTACGTAACGTAAACGATAAAATTATCTCCTTTACGAAAATAGATTGTAGTATAGATCTTTGCAATATTTTTTTTATCTACTACATATGTTACTTTAATTATAAATTAAAGTTTTGAACGTATAACCAAAGAAATAGAACGCAAAAATCTTTGTATTTGCTAATAAAAGCAACAGATGGCAGCATAAGTAAACAATACGATTGTTAAAGGTGGGTACACATTTGAACACGGTCGAGAATGAGGCAGGGCGAAGCCGTATAGGGTACTATGTCATAGTCGAATTTTAATTATCTTAGATAACAATGCGAAAATATACATAAATTAATGAGTATTAGTGCCAATCTGCTTTGTCATCTCGCTTATTACGTAACTTTTTTAAGTTGCGTTTGCACTACATTCTTAGCTCACTCTGATCTCCCAGAAAAAAAATGGTATCGGACCCTATTGTATGCCTCGGTTGATCCAATTTTTAGCGTCGTACGAGGACGCAAGAGGCATGCCTCGTCAATGTTCCATGTTCGCCAATATTAATACAGAAATAAAATGTTAAAATACTTAAAAAGAACTAATAAGCGTGGTCATCACAATTAATTATATTTGTAGATATAAAAATTACATAACGTAAACAATACATATTTACTAAATGATCTTTTAGCCGATAAAAGTAATGACAAATTTAAGAATTTTGCTAGAATGTTGGATCAGAGATAGGATATCCAAAATACAACTTTTTTCTTTTGTTATAATTTTTCTGTAATGAAATATTTCAAATTCGATTTTTTTTTCATAAAGAAAACCACTTGTCATCTATTTTGTATTATAACCATATAATTTTTATGTGTTAAAATATGTATCAGTAAAAATTCGTCCAAATGAGCACGCACAGAATGGTACAGAATGTTTGATGTACCGACACTGAATGGATCGTTCCGAGGCTATTCGGCAACATTTTGACGCGCCTCGGTTAGCGTCTGCCGCCACGGCATGCCTTATTCGCTTTCGCGCTCAAATGTGTACCTACCCTTATATTTTAATTTTTTTAATGGTTTTAAACGTTGTTACATTTTAAAATATGTTAACGTTGTGTCAAATTCAAGATTAATTTTATCAAAAAAGATAGTATAATTTCAACCTTTAATAGTACATAGAAGTTATTAGTACTACATTATTCCAATTTGATTCTAATATTACCTAATCATTCATTCGATCATATCTTTTTTTATTAAACATAAGTACTGTATACATATAGATTTGATAACAACAAACAGCTGTACCCAATGAAGTACTTATTTCCTAAAATGTACAGGCTGTAACGAAAATAATTCAATAACATAGTGAATACCGGTCTGTATTTACTAAAATTTACCCCTATTATTGATAATTCTAATAAAACATATAGTCATATTCAAAATTGAATCATTTATGACTTACTTATAAGAATTTTATTGAATATATTTCGTAGATTCAGTAACGATTCATTTTTGAGTGTACTGTGCGTAAACGCCATCTCTAGCCCCGCCTCTCAAAACTACAAATCGTTTTGACTAATAAAAAGCCCCGAGTATCGTGCGGGGCGAGGTTGTACTGATTTAGTAACCACTTATATTTATCATCAGTTCAAGTGCAAAAACATAATAACAAATGATGTGTTGTACTGTCCTATGTATTTACCATGGTAAATAAATTCTATATTTCTTCGTGTTCGAATCTGTGAATAAAACTGAAAAAACAAGATGACACAATTGTACAGTACAAATAGTTGTCAAAAAGATGTGGTTATGTAGCATTAAATTGCTACATAAACTGAAAATATAAAATGCTGAGATATATTCATTGGTAAGATGATTACAAAATAAGCTTTAACATGTTTATTTAATTAATTAAAACACTGTACCAGTTCATTATTGAATATTACCCTGCGCTGTGTTTATGTTTTATAAAAATATTAAAATTGCATTATTTTAGTTTAAACTAGTTCGTCTCAGTATGAAGTGCATTTTTATATATTCTTATACATATTTAATAACTACTTTAATTTTTAATTCAGTAAGATCGAGTGCATTACGGAGATTATAATATTTTATTGCAGTAATAGTGTATCAGTTTTGTGGTAGTTGTTTAATGGTTAGAGTATTCAAATAGTGAGAGGTCAAGGGTTAAAATTACGCGCTCAGCAACAATTAACCAAAATATGCCACTTTCAATACATTCTTTACACTTTTACATGTTGTGGAGGCTAGTGTGGCAACTTGAAATATTGCTAGTAAAATTGACAATATTTATGGAAAAAAATACGCTCATCTTTTATTTTATATATAAGTTCGTTCCGCTTTAATTTGTGATTGGTATTTCCAAATTTTGTGATAAATGTATTTCAAAATATAGAATAATAAAATAAATTTTACTTTGATGTCTATGAGTCTGCCTGTAAAACTGTGTACATATATAAAATTCTTCCAGAAAAATATGAAACTTTTTATTAAACTTAGTTGTTTTACATTTTAGTCAATACAGAAGGCTTTGCAATACTATTTTTTTAATTAAACATCTGATAATATTAAATAACAGGTGTAATTATGAAATATCGAATTGAAATAGTAGATGAAATATATATTTTTTTAAACCAATGCTCCTCAAGGTAGAGTATAAAGTTATATGTTTTCAAATGGGATTATACCACTGAAATATATATATATTAAATGCCGGCTGCTGAAGGAATCGGCACAATTTGTGAGTTAACGAATATCTAGTGCGCTCCATAATGTGATTAGCGGGAAGAATGTATAATTCTACTCGGCTATGTTCGGTTCGACACGAACATGCGCGAACAGGGCCAGCAATTGTTTTCTTCTTAATTCAACCATATAATCATTTTATATCCTTACATAACAAAAATATTGACAAAATTCAATTGAAATTGAAATAAATTTTATTTATAGTTATTTTCAGTAGGCTATGCATGAAAAACAAAAAACTGATATCTGTCAATTTGAAGTATTTAGTGCAAAATTCCTAGGGTTGCAGACAGAACAGTATTTATAAAGTTATTTACAAATATTTATGTTTCATTTTAATTTAAGCTCAATTGTTTTTCATACATAGCCTACTGAAACATTATTATAAAAATAAAATTTATTTATATTTCAATTGAATTTTTCTCAGTATTTTTATTATGTAAAGATATAAAATGATTACATGATTGAATTGAGAAAAAAATACCCGAATATGTATAAAAATATGCTTAATCCCATTTGAAAAAATATAATTTTGTACTCTTATCTTGAGAACCACAGGTTTAAAAAATATTTTCTTCTATAAACAATACTAGTTTCGTTCACATCTATATACAGCGTATTTCAAGAAAAGTAATCAACTCGATTATTTTATTTATTATTGGGAATACAAGAAAATCATTCAAATAAAAGTTGTAGTAAATCGAGGGGGACCTTCATTTATTAAAGATTTTTTTTTTAAACGGTTCTAAAACAATAACGACATTCGATAGAGTATTTTTTTCTGAACTCAACCATGTATATCCTTACGTAACAAAAATATAGAGGAAAATTCAGTGGAAATTTAAATAAATTTTATTTTTATAGTTATTTTTCAGTAGGCTATGTATGAAAAACAAAAACTACTATATGTCAATTTGAATTATTTGCGATGGAAATTAAATAGAACACTATTTATAAAGTTATTAACAAGTATTTAGGGATCGTTTTATTTATTTTTTTCGTACATATCCAACTGAAAAATAACTATCAAATAAAATTTATTTTTTTCTCAATATGTTATGTAAAGATATAAAATGATTACATGGTTGAATTCAGAAAAAATACTATATCGAATGAACCTAAAAATGTATACCGTCCCATTTAAGAAAATATAACTTTGTTATAGTTTGAGAACCACTGGTTTAATTTTTTTTTCTTTCAATAAGTGAATGTCCCTCTCGATTTACTACAAGTATTATTTGAATGATTTTCTTCTATTCTCAATAATAAAGAAAATAATCGAGCTGATCACTTGTCTTGAAACACCCGGTATAGGTATAATAATAATATTTTATTTTACAAAGACCAATACAATTGATATAGGGATAGTCAACACAAGTATACATTATAAATAATACAGTCTAAAATGTTAAAACTGGTCATTAAAAAAATCCTCGATAGTGTAGAAACTTTTGTTACTTAAATATTTTTTTAATTGAATTTTAAATTTTCTATTTTCCGTTATATCCTTCAGGTATTGTTGCAATTGATTATAAATCTTTAATCCGAAGTAACGGGTTGTTTTTTGATTTATTTAAATTAATTTTTGATATTTTAATATTACCTTTTACCACGCGTATATTAGTTTTAGTAAATACAACCCATTTAAAATGTAAATGCACGGCAAGGTTAAGAGGTTTTCTCGTTTAAATAAATCTTGACAAGATGATCGAAAGGGTAGTTTGAATATATTTCTAACCGCCCTTTTTTGTAAATTAAAAATTCGCTCTGCCGCTGAGGAGCAGCCCTAAAAAATTATTCCATAACATAAAACAGACCAAAATAACCCGAAGCTAGGGAATATTAACTATCTCTCTCTCAATAATGAGAAAAAAAATCAATAATTGTGGGTAATTTCTCGACTGTGATGTGGATTAGGTGTTAACAATTACTCGAAAGTTCAGTCAAACAACAATTATACAACAAAAATGTAATATATATATAAAATAACATGGACTTTATCACACTTACAGTAAAATCTTGCAAATTGTTACAATTCATGTACACAAAATACATTCGTTAAAATTTCGCATATAAAGTTACATACCATTGCGTAAAAATGGAACACCGTTAGAAAAACCTATACCGCAGATTTAGACATAATATTTAAAATAATCGAGTTATTAAAAAAGAACAAACCGATGAATCACCGGATATTATACTGCTTGAAAAATATTAATTTTCAACTTTTGTACATTGTTTTGTGTATATTTTGTCTCCAAGAATATTAGCAGTTGAAATTTCCCCTAGATCTTCTTTATTTAGCCGGAAGATTTTATTGGGCGCTCAGTTGATAAACAAAGTAAAATATGCGTCATTGTCAATGTGCGATAACTTTTATCTACATGTAAAAAACAATAACACAAGGAAATGCATGTTAATTTTTCTGTGGGGGAGGGGAGTGCTGCATTTTTTTACGATTACCTGACAGAAGAAAATCTGGGGAGATAGCTATTAATATTAGTACCCGCGGGATGTCAGTATTATTACTTTTTTGCGGTCTATAAGTAATTTGGTTTGTAATATTGCAGTACATTTTTTTTATTATTATTATTATTAGTTGTTAATGCGAGATTTGAATGCCCGATTTCTCTGTTCGTGAGTGCGCGGCAATTCTTGATCCATATTTGTTCCTTCTTCCTTGGCAGCATAATCGACGAGTGTTGTTGTTTCTGTTGCAGTAGGAGTTGTCAAGCACTACAGTTGAATGCGTAGACCTGGCAGCCGTACCGTGATGGCACGGCGTCGAACATCATGCTTGCGGACGGTTTTATTTTTGTTCCTGGTTACCTTCGTATGGCTCCAGCTACACATTCTTAGTTATAGTAGTAGTAATTCGTCAGATGGTGTAGTAGAAGTAAATGATTCTGCCATATTTAGTATGGTACCACCCGTACTGCACAAATTTTTAACTGCACGTCCAAAGAATTCAAGTACAGGTATATAATTAACTTCCAAACTATTAATTAAATCGACTAATTTCTATGTTTTGTTTTAGGTGTGTACAATAATACGACATCAGGAAATCCTGGAACGATTGGAATTTTAAATATATCAGAAATATCTCGAAATATTGCACAGTTAAATGAATTACAGCAAATCTACAATGATGATATATATGGTCCGATGCAAAATGACACCGTTATTATTGTCATTCAGGTAGGATTTTTTTCTGCTTTTTTAAAAATGCATGTTATTTATAACGAACATCATACTAAGTGTATATTTAAATATTTAAGTTTATCACATTCATTTAAATAACTTTTTAAAATCCGATTTGTATACAGTCTACGAAAAATAGTGAACAAATGAACTGTCATATGTCAAACCAATTATATGGCGGACATTTTGTTTTGGAAATCAGCGCCACCAACGTTAATTTCAATTGCGAATTTATAAGTCTGTTATCTAAGTTACACTAGTAATAAAGCTATTTTTATTACAATTCTAATTTTTAATACCATTTTTCTCGAAATAAATGTTATTGGGATATTTCAATAAGAATGCGAACCTGGTGGCGAAATTTGGAACTAAAACAAGGGAGCAATTTTATTTTATTCGTATATTTTTACATTTTAAATAGTGGAAAATAGATAATAGAACTAATATTTACAATTAATTAAACTATTATTATCTGGCCCTAAGAAAAAACTAAACGGTGAAGATAACCTAAAATCTACTAACTAAAGATTTAAAATGAAATATAATAATTAATCTACTGCTACAACTAATAAAATAGGAAACAAGGAAATGTCCCCCACCTAAATAATAATAAACACTGAAAGAAAAGTTAAAATACAAGAAGAATCAAAGAAAAACTAGTGACAGCAATGTTACGCTTATGGAAGTTAAACAAAAGTGCTCCCTTGTCGAAAGTTTGACGTTGGTATACGACGCCGTCTCTACGTAGTGAAATAACCCAATACAACTCTATAAAATATTTATATCGTTGAAATCAGAATAAAATTATTTATCTAATGGGCTAAAAAATGATATTGGATACCATATAAAAAAATAAATTTGTTCTACGGGTCGACAACCACTGGTTGAATTTCCGGTTGTTATTACTGATAAATTTGCCCCTTACTCTTGATTATTTTTTGAATATAACATTTTTCTCTAGTCATTAGTTCGCCCAAAAAAGGGCAGGTTGTTTTTAAGGAAACACCTGTAGAATTAACCAGGAATCATTTTAAGTTTTCGGAAAGAAAATAATAGAACTGCCGCCTATTTATTTTATTTAAAAAAATACGGGGTATGAGGTTTTCTTCTGAAGAAGAAATTGATGCTGCAATTCATGATTATTTTGAAAATATTCGCCACTCCAAAAAAATATTGTCTTGTAAAATTCTAAAAAAATATGAACCATCTTATTCTCAATAATTCTAGCGTGACTCTACTACTTATTGTATAAGTGCATTTATAAAACAATTTTGAGTTTAATGTTACCGCCAAAATTTTTATTTACTATTTTGAAAAATGTGTTTTTATAACGCCCGTTTTTAAAATATGTGTTACGAAAATAATAACGCTACATAAGTACAAGGGTTCTCAAAGTCATTTGGAAACAAATGACACTTGCTGCTTATTAAGAAAAAACTATAATTAACAAATAAATATGAATTTAATTAATTTTCGAATTATGTTTTGCTGTAATAGGCTTAAGTAGTATTAATAAAAAAATATCATCGATTCGCGGGCTACCAGATCAAGACATCTTATACACTAATACTTGATACAGTTTAATTCAGTTGAATTTGCGAATTTAATATTTCCCCCCAAAAAATTATGAAAATGACGGAAATCGCAATTAAAAGTATAATAATTGCCATATGTTTTATTATTAATTATTTAAAAATGAAAATTTTGACGTTAAAGCGCATTAATGTGTGTTGCATGTTATCGTACTAGATTATTCGTTCAATTTCCATCCCATTTTAGTTCGATTTTTATGATATATATGTATAGTCGTACAGTATCGATTAATTCCGTACATTTTCGTGTACGTATTCTGTGCGTCCGTAAATGACAGTTTGACAAGCAAAAATATATAAGCAAAAAATAAAAAATGGACAGACCGTAAATTTCTGAACTAGAATCTAGTATGGAACTCGGATGAAAATATCTGTTTTACATTATACTAGAAACTAGAAATTCTCGAAGGAGGATTGAATTAAAATCTAGAGAAAATTATTATAATGTAATTCAAGTTTTGATGAAATAACCATAAGTGTGGTTAGTCAAAAATGATAAACTTTATCAACGCCTTTAAAAAGTAAACTAGTGGTTGCGAAAAAAATCGCTGCGGTCTAAAACGGTAGTAACAGTAAGTGATTAAAAAGAAAGATCTGTACTAGCCCGACTCTGTAAATCAAAAAAAGTGACTCCAGTTGAAAATTAAATTTAATATTCTGTAATACAGGTGTTCGGCGAAAGTCCGGCACCAAGAATATTTCTTTTATTTTGAAAGATACAAAAAAATGTTAATAAGCAAAATTTAACTAGACAAAGGGACTCATAAGATCTTAGTAAGAATTTTGTATAACTTCCGATTTTAGCGGAAATAGGTACAAATTTAAATCTAGCATAGGGATAGAGAATCGGTGTTTTATATTTTTTTTATTTAGAATGTACATAAATTACTTTCACATCGATACCAAGATATCATAGTTTTATCAACCATTTCAAAATGGCGAGCATTTATTTACAAAATGTGTATTAATAAAACTCCATACAAAATAAAACATTGTAAGCTATGAAAACAATTTTATTACCTTAAAACAAAAGAAAAGTGAGAATACCTCTCCATAAAGTTGAAAAAACATTCTCCGAATATTAAAACCATATCAACCATTTCTTCATTTTTTTTTGTGACATAATTATTATGACAAAAAAGTATTGTTACTGTCAGATAATGTAGGTAAATACTTTTTTTTAAATAAGAAAATTGTTTTCCTAGCTTGCTGTTTTATATTGCATGGAATTTTATTATTACGTTAATTTGAAAATAAAGGGTCGCCATTTTGAAATGGTTGATGTAAAACTATAATATTTTGGTATTGTTATGAAGGTAATTTTATATACATACTGAAAAAAAATACCGATTCCCTATGTTATATTTAAAGTTGTATCCATTTCCACTAAAACCAGAAGTGATACAATTTTTTTACTACGACCATCTTATGAACCACTTTGTTTAGTTAAATTTTGCGTATTAATATTTTTTTGTATCTTTCAAAATAAACGAAATATTCTTAGTGCAGGACTTTCGCCGATCAACCTGTATACATATATGTACAAAGTGTTTCACGGATACAACTCGATTATTTCTTTATTATTAAGAACAGATGAAAATCATTCAAATAAAAATTGTAGTAGATCGACGGGACATTCACTTATTGAAGAAAAAAATATTTAAACCAGTGGTTCTCAAACTTTAACATAAAGTTATATTTTCTTGAATGGGATGGTATATACAGGTGTAACACCAAAACCGACCACCGCCATTATTTTCTTTATTATAATAGGTACAAAAAATACTGTAGAACAAAGTTCTAGGAGACCAAGGGGGACATCTCATTAGGGAAGAGAATATTTTTTTAAACCAGTGGTTCTCAAGTTACAACATAAAGTTATATTTTTTCAAATGGGATTATACATATTTTTTATGCCTATTCGATACAGTATTTTTTTCTGAAAGAACATTTTGTTTAATGAATTGTCCTTTATATTTTATTCGAGTATCATATAATAGTGTTTTCTGAAGTTGAAAGAAAAACACTACTTATACGTTCTAAACATTATACAAAACTATTTTTTTTTCGCTGTTAAATAGTAATATGATAAAGCTATATTATCTAATATGTATATTATTGACATACAGTACAAATAGTGCATCTTTATTGTATTTACACTAGACTTAATTTTTGCACATATTGTAGCATGAATACTACCTTAAGCTCAATTGTTTTTCATACATAGCCTACTGAATTTTATTTACTTGAGCTGCTATTTACTAGACTTTTTGACATATCTGTCACATTTTAAATAAATTGACATTTCATATTCTTAAACAATTTCAGAAAAGAAATATTTATCTTTAATTAAGTCCTTGATTTTCATAGCACTCACTTTTTTCAAAAAAAAAAAAAATCAATACTGATGTTTAAATAAATTTTGTTTTGTACTGTTATAATTTTTCCATAATCAATTAAAAGTTAGATAGTATCCCATTTTCGTATACCAGAAATACATTCTACACATATTATATAATAATTTGATAATATACAATAATATAAAAACTTCGTATTATTGACTATGGTGAAATAATCTCATAAAAATGCATGTAGATATAATATTATCATAACATGCGGAAATGTAATATCAAACGCTGCAACAAATAGCAATCTTGGTTTATTATATATTCATTATCGCAGATAAAATAATTATTAATTCGCATTTCCATATTTTTATATTCAAGTATGTTATGAAATATTAGAATATTATATACGAAATTAAGAAACAAATTATGAAAAACGGAAAAATAGTTTATTGGAAATTCTTAAACATACTTCCTACAGAAATTACTTAATATACGATCTATTATTGGCCGAAAATATATTTTATGTAGGTACCTTGTTGTTTTTATAAAAATGGTATAACGATGGTTACGAAGTTTTGTACCATTTGCACCAAACTAGTCTGGTGAATTTTATTTATTTATATTAATTTTGTTACGGCACTTGATGTAGGAATACAGTTGTTATATTGTATTTTATTGTTTTATTATTATTCATTGATGTTATAATTTTTATTTTGTGTGTTTTACAAGCCATATTATTTTTGTGATAATAGGATACGAGAAGTCATTTGACTTTGCTGTCCTTGAAATAATGGGGGTCCGTGTCAGTTGTTTTCTTATTTGCTCTTTTCTAAATTATAAATATTAAATATTGTATAAGTAAATTTTCCGTGTTTATAGTAACAAAAAATATCATATTTTAATAATATATAAATATTTTCTATTAATTCATCAAGGTCACATATCTCGGTATTGTTTAAAAAACAGGCTTCGTTACTAACATCGTAAGTAGAAGTATTAACTGAATTCATTCTTTGTTTTCGTAAGGTCATATAATTTACTGTCCAAAAATTATAAAACAATACCTTTTTAGAATTGTGAATTCTAATCGTTCCATGGTAGCTAGAGCACTCGACTGTATTTTCAAGGGTCTTTGGTTCGATTGCTCAGTATTATAATTTGATTTATTTATACGTTTGTATTATAATTTGAAGATGGCAGATATTTGCAGGATTGACAAAATTTTGTAGAACATATTTTTTTTTACATTTATAATATATGGCTTTAATTATACCGGGTGTCCCAAGCAAACCTTGACATAGGAGTTTAACATGGGAAAACAGTTTTTCGTAAATAAAATGTGTCCCTGGAAAGAACGAACTGTTTGAAGGTTGGGGTTCAAATCCCCATCAAACTAAACTATTAATTATTTTTTTATTTATGAATTAATTACGAATTATATTAAAGACATTATGAGATCATAATATGTATGAATTAGTTAAATAAGTACAAATAAGTTTATTTCATGTTATAATACTAATTTCAATGGAAGTAGTAATCGTTAAAAGCAAGAATTTAAACTATGCCACATACTTTTTCTTTATAAATACAGTAAAAACAGAAAACATACACATATTCATTGTATCTCAATCATGTTTTATTAAGATATATTAGGCATTTTTATTAAATCAATATTTTGATTATTGTAATTGATTTTTGTCATTGTTAAAACCAATTATTTTTATTTATAAAATACTGTTATCCATTTTAATATCTATCTTCCATTTTCAATTACAATAATTTAGAAATAAGCTTTTTTTATAAAATATATTTAAAGTATTTTTCTTTTCGTGTTAACAATGTTTTCATTGTTTGTTTTGTTTTTTGTTTATATCAAAATGAATTTCTTAAACGTTAACAATTGAGTGAATATTATAGAAATGTATTATTAATAAAATTCATAATTAATTCGTAAATAAAAAATAATCACAAGTTTAGGCTGATTGAGATTTGAACCCCAAGCTTCAAAAGCTCTTTTATTCCATAGGCAGCTATGCTAACCATTCAGCTACAATGACAATGGAATATGTATTTATATTACATATTATTATATTAAATCAAATATTTATTGACAGTTATTTATAATTTTCTTTAATTTATATAATGATAATATAGTAAATAGTATTAAATAACGTACAGGAGGTAATGTACTATTATCAAAAAACTGTTTTCCCTCCAATGTCAAGGTTTGCTTGGGACACCGGTATACAGGTGTTTCAAGATTATTTTCTTTATTATTGGTAAAAGAAGAAAATTGTAGTAAATCGAGGAGGACATTTACTTATTGAAGAAGAAAAAATTAACCCAGTGGTTTTAACACAAAAGTTATATTTTCTTAAATGGGATGGTGTATGTTTTTTTAAGCTTATTGTATAAAGTATTTTTTTCTGAAATCAATCATATAATCATTTTACAACCTTACATAACAAAAATATTGAGAATAATTCAATTGAAATTTAAATAAATTTTATTTTTAGTTAATTTTCAGTTGACAAACAAAAACTGTTATTTGTTAATTTGAATTATTTAGAATGGATATCAAATAGAACATTATATTTAAAGTTATTAACAAATATTTATGTTTCATTTTTATTTAAACTCAATTATTATTTAACGGATTTCGAGTGCCACCCGGTGTACATATAGACTTACAGACGCGAACTACATTCTATTTTTCATTAATTTCGAGCTTTCTTTAAAGGTGCACACAAGAATCACATATTTGAGGCATCTAATTGTCAGCTTAGCTCAAGTAAAAGAAATACAAACAGCATTGCTTGTTTTTTCACATGATTACTATGATGAAGAACTGAACGAATTAGTGCAAAGTGTAGATTTCTGCAAAGTAATGCAAATATTCTACCCTCATTCCATTCAAACACATCCTCATGAATTTCCTGGTGAAGATCCGAATGACTGCTCGAGGGACTTAAAGAGAGAACAGTAAGTATTATTGATTATTGTTTCTAGATGGTTATTTGCGCACACTATAGATGACATAAATGATATTTGACGTATGAATAAATAATTTTAATAATATTAATGTATGGAAGAAGAAAATACCACTTGGAAATTTCATATCCACTTAATAAGAAATATTAATATGTGACTAAACAAAATAGAAGTAAAACTTAATGAATTTAAACCAATGTTAATAAATTTTATGAATATGAATACTATTCACTTATAGAAGTAGAAAATGTACTCTTGGAAATTTAATTTTGTATAACACAATATTGTTACGAATGTACTATATACTACTTGCTTTTGATATATTTAGAAATCCAATATTGAGGAAATTACTGAGAGTAACATAATAGAGTTGGCAAAAACCCATGGATTTTGTTTTAAAAAAAATGACTGTGAGTTTGATTGGGTTTTCCTACCGTTATAAATTTTTCTACTTCATTTTAATTCAAGTTATGATTAAATATTACTAGGATGAATCAAATATAATCAACTCCATACGGATCTATGATCCCTCTGGAATTAAAAAATAATCAGTCCCGTTTATATTTGATTCACCCTCGTATCATTACGGCATATTATCCATGAGTCTACAGGGTGTATCAAGATAATGGAACAGTGCCATTTTTTCGTGAATATGAAAAGTTACACAAAAAAGTGATTAAGAAATTTTATAAAGGTTAGAGAGGGAAACATTTTGGCATAACTATTATTATTTTAGAGCTACTGGTACTCAACTTATGGATCAATGTTATATTTTTTTAAATGGCATCATATTTTTTTTATTAACTCATTAAATAGCGAATTTTCTTCTGAATTGAACAATATAATAATATCATACACTTACATTGCGAAAAATTTGATAAAAATAAATTTAAGGTTGGTATTTAATTTTTTTAAGTAGGCTAAGCAAACATTCAACTATTAAAACATAAGAAAATTATCTGTCATTATTGTATGTCATTGTTACGTATTATATTATTTTTTCGAAAAGTTCCAAACTTCGTTATTTTTTTTCATTTCGCGTAATTACTATTTAGTCTTCCGTAATTCGGATAACTTTATGCAAATAAATTGTATGCTAGGAATGCACTCTGATGGGTCTTGCATCAATAAATAAAATCAGTATTTGTTGAATCTACTGTCATTATTAAATTAATTATTACAAAGGTAACGAAAATTACCTTAATTATAATAATGAATAACAATGGAATACAAAAATGACAGATAATTTTCTTTTGTTTTAATGATTAAATGTTTGGACAACCTACTTAAGAAAATTAAAATAGAAATGAAATACTAACTTTGAATTAATTTTTATCAAATTTTTCGCAATGTAAGGGTATGATATTATATTGTTGCATTTTTAATGAGTTAATAAAAAATATATACTGCATTTGAAAAAATGTAACATAGATTCATAAGTTGAGTATCAATGACTTTAAAATAATAATGGTTATGTCAAAATGTGTCCCCCTCTATGCCTTACAAAATATTATAATCACCTTTTATATAACTTTTCATATACATGAATAAAAGGCACTGTTCCATTATCTTGATACACCCTGTATATAACATATTTCTCTATAGCCATTAGTTCGTACAAAAAAGCACTGGTTGTTTTAAAGAAAACAACCTGTATAAAATAATAGGCTTTTGTAGGTGCGTATTAATCAAAATTATGTACCCTTGCTGATTATTCATGGATTTTCCTGTATTTCGTTTTATATTAGTTTTATTGTTAATTTCAATATTTTCAAAAAGTACTAATAATTGACACCCATTATAGTGGTTTTCAGAAAAGAAATATCGAAAGCCAATTAACTGCTACATAATTAATTGTGTTTGCCGGTAGTAGGTACATATCAATTATATATTATGTGCAGTCAAGATGCATTTGTATAGCAAAGTAAAATATTACAGATATTGATCAAAAAAAATTACGAGTATTAATCAATAAAACAAAATTATTTCTTTGTAATTTACCCTAACTACTTTAATTAATAATTTCAATAAAGAGTGTAATAAATAGCGATTACGAGTACTCCGGATGAGTTTTTTTTTCTTGAGCTACATAGATTCAATAATTTCAATAAAGAGTGTAATAAATAGCGATTACGAGTACTCCGGATGAGTTTTTTTTTCTTGAGCTACATAGATTCGTAAAGCTGTCGTTCAAGCAAAGTTTACATGTAACCGATATTTGAATTTTGCTGTTGTTTGCCTTCTTGAAAGAAATACTTTGTATGGCCTTTTTGGGACATGTACTTTATTGGGATTCACATTTCCCCAGCAACCGTTCATTTAGTTCACATATTTATAATATGTGCACGTGAAGATATTTGCCTTTGAGCACGTTTGTTAGTTTGTTTAAATGACATTAATCAGATTATGAACTGTTCAAAACGTGTCATTGAACTAGTTTCATGTGAATTAATCTTAAAAAGTAATAATAACAATAGTTATTTGTATATCAAGGCCGTGAAATGACTCTGAGCGTTCCGAGAGAAAATTTGTCGCCGAGGCAGGACAATCTCGAGGACGCTAAAGGATTTCGCAGATAAGATGTACACACTATTTTTGTGCAACTTTAAAGTAATGTCCGATTGAGAAATACGTAGTTAAACAGATATTAAGTATTATAGTTTTTTAGAAATCGTCCTTCCAACAGACTCACATACATACACACATACACACACAGAGACATCATCGTAAAAATATTAAAATCGGATTGTAGGGATCTTAAAACGTGCTTAATCATTAAAATCTGGATATGCGATTTTTAGCATGAATCCAATACCTCTTTAAGCGAGAGGTAAAACACCTTAAATTCCAAGAATACCTTAATTTCTAACCAGTTTAATTTATCTAACATAATTTTAATTCTAAAGTGCAATATTGAACAATTTTTTATACTATCAATTATTTAATGGATATCAAAAAATATTTTTTACTGACTAACTAGATTCAATTTCTTTGTTGTGTGTGCAAATAACCAGGAATTCCTAAGATGAGAATTTAATATTTTTTTGTAAAAATTATTTTTTATTTCTAGAGCTTTGATACGAAAATGTAATAACGCCTTATACCCAGATCTATATGGACATTACAGAGAGGCAAAATTCACTCAAACAAAACATCATTGGTGGTGGAAAGCGAATCGTGTGTTCAACCAACTCGAAGTAACGCGGAATCATACAGGTATGTTTTTATTATGCTAATATTGCTCATATATAATTACCGCAATTATAGTTTTCATTTTACTACCTGTTTATATTTATTTCTTCGGCGCATTTGAATGTTTGTCCTATATTTTTCAATTTGAGATTAGATAATCAAGTGTAATTATAAAAAGAATAATAATAATACTTATTAAGGTAGTATAAGTTGTAGGTTGTGGCAAAACATAATACAGTGTGTTAAAAAACATATGTCTTAATTTAAAAGTATTTAATTAAATGTTATTTTGACACGAGATATTGTCAAAAATGTTATCTGAAGAAATTAGTTTTTCTTCTTGAATCTTATTTTAGAAATGGAAATAACTTAGAAAACGGCGAATAACAATATTATTGTAACGTTTATTGATATGGGTGAAGTGTAAAAATCAGAGAAATATTACTAAGTAAAATAATACGTTTATTAAACGATAAATAATTAGAATAAATATTAAAAAGATAATAAAAGTAACTATCACTATAATTAAATAATTATAAACACTAATTTAAGACTAAGAATATTATTAAATGCTTAAACACTAAGATTATTTATTTAAACAATATTTATATCACTATATTTATTTATATAACTACATTTATTTATGTTCACCACTCGTAGACTATTTATTTATATCACCAACTTCATTGCTCGTTGCTTCTATACAGGGTGTTATATTTGAATGGACCCAGCAAATATCTCGCTTATTTATTAAGTTAGTAATTTCTTTCATATAACATGATTTATACAGCAACATGTAAGCTACTTGATGACGGATGTACATTCATGATACCACTTCCGGTTTATTACTAATTAATATCAACTTTGAAATTTGAAATGGAACATACTATTTTTTTTTTACAAATTTGAAAAGTACATCAAATTTGCTTTACAATCATGTAAAATAATCCATATGTTACATTAAAAAATAAAATGGCGGACACTTTTTTATATACCTAACCTAGTCATTTTGTGTAAAATCATTTTGTTGTTAATGAAGTGTTCCTTATTCTTATTTTCTGTATTATTATGAGAAAAAAAAATTATTTCGTTTAGTTACAATTGTTTTAGTTCATTGTTTTATTTCAAGCCACAATCATGGCTCACTATTCTCTTTTCGACTAGGTGCCCATTTGAACAAATTAAATACTGATTTTACATTTCACAGATAATAGATCTGAAGTTGAATATTGCAATTCTCAGTCAGAGTTACCAACATGAATATACATAAGAAAAACTAAATTTAGGTTAGATGCCACACATGTATTGATGGTGGTATGTCTATAATGTGTAAAGTAAATAAAATACGAAAATCTTTCACTTTGCACATCGGAGTATAAAAAAAATATTTACATTTATTAATAACTGTATAACGTAGAACAATCAGGAAATTTTCCACCTTTAAATTTTGATTTGTTTACCCCTTGAATAGAATTATATTTTATATTAACTTTCTTTTTTCTTTTGAGATGCATATTCTACTCAACTATGTCGTTATAATATTAAAACACATTTTTATATTAATTTACTGTGAAATTTTGTGAATTGAAGTCAAATTTATAAATAGACATAATGATGTGCAATTTAAAGATCTATGTTGTCTTTTGAAATGTAACTATGCAGCAACTTTAAAAATATTTACTGGTGGCAATGAAAATTTAGATATTTTCACTAGATTCTGCCAAATACAAAAATAGAATATAGCTTATATTTCTACTGATAAATGTTACTTTTGAAGTAAGTACAATATGAAAGTAATAAATCATATTTAGAGTGCTTGTACTGTATTTTACAGAGAAGAGATATAAATAATAAATTAAATGCATTTCTTAGCGAAAATTGAACATTACGCGAGTATATGTATCTACGGTTTTAATGCTGGATATTTTGTCCTGCAATAAACTTAAGTTTACCTGGAACGTTCATAATATTTATATTTGTTTATTTCTTTCGTACACGTCACGTTAATAAGCATCAATATAGAGCAGAGGTGAGCGTAATTCTAATTCATTTGGAGATTCGAAACTGTCTCCAAACTGTCTCTATCAATGACGTCAGATTTTAGGGATATAATGAACTAACAGCAGTACCAAATATTTCAGCTACCGCGTAGTCAATTGTTTTTAAATTAGGAGAGCAGGTGGATTATACTTCAGTTGAGATATACTTTAAATTTCAATTAATTCTGGGTCAAATGGTTCCACGATATAACTACCTTAAAAACTAAAGTTGACTAACTTTCAATTTAAGACCGTTAAAGTAAAAGAATTTTATAACTGCGCATGTGCACCACTTCGCATTACAAACGTCAGCGTGTGGTGTAGGTATTTATTTGTTTTTTGTGTAGGTTAGATTGCAAAAATTTAAAAATGAGAAAAGAACATGATTGTTTATTGTTAGATTTGGTGCAACAATATCTCCACTTATACAGGGTGTTGCCTTTAAAACAACCAGCGCTTTTTTGGGCGAACTAATGACTTTAGAGAAAAATGTTATATACAAAAAATTACCAGGAAAAAGGGCTTAATTTATGAGGAATAATAAATAAAAAATTCAACCAGTGGTCCTCAAACGGTAGAATAAAATTATATTTTTTTAAATGGCAACCTATATAAATTTTTTGTCCATTAGATAGAGATTTTTTTTCTGATTTCAACGATATAAATATGATATGGGGTTGTATAACAATTATTTCGAGAAAAATGATATTAAAAATCAGAAATAATTCTACAATATTGAAGTAGGCTATGCAATAAACAAATGATACAGGTGACAGATAGTTTTTTTACTTACGTTATTAAGTGTTTGTTTTCGTAATTGTTTAATTACTTATTAATAAAAAATGGCTTTGCAGTTGCAAGAATTAACAAATTTAGACTATTTTAATCTTACTGTTATGTATGGAGAGTGTGAAAGAAATTTAAATTCTACGATACGAAGATTTTCACGGCTTTATCCCCAAAAAGTGCAACTGCGAAGGCTTTAAAGTAGTTGCATAAAGTACCAAACATAAAGTAAAAGTAAAAGCGAAAAGAAAAAAGTAAAATAATAAGTAGGCTGCATAAATCCACCTTAACTTGTAAAATTTAAGAAAGTTGAAAAGTTGAAATCTATTAAGACAAACTAAATCTAAACACGTAACACGTGCACGCAAATGCTCATCTGTCATGCGCAAAATGTAACCGTGCCACAAGCGCCGATTTAGCGCGGTTACCTTGGTTACGGAAAAGTTATCAGTTCTTTCAGTAACTGCGTTTCGAAAATATAACCCGTTACTGAAAAAGTAACCGCTGTGGGTTCATTTTTGTAATACAGTAACAGTGTGTAGGCTATGAACACAGAAAAGTATGTTTTATTTTAAAAGTATTTAATTAAATGTCAATTTGACACACCAGAAACATACAGTACATTGATATTTACGCACACACTGTCACTATTATTCTAACAAACATAACCTACAATTTGAAAGTGACGCTAAGCTTGCAACAAGTGGTTTTTGATATTAATTATATATATATATATATATATATATATATATATATATATATATATATATATATATATATATATATACTGACATTCAAATGCGTTATGAAAGTAAATATAAGGGAATTCGTGAAAATGATTTTAGTGATTATTTGTGATTTGTGTTAGGGATTGTTGTATTTCTTGAAGAAGACCATTACGTAGCTGAGGATTTCCTTCACGTGTTGAAACTTATGGAAAAGACCAGCAAAGAAATGTGTGAAAAATGTAATGTTTTGTCCTTAGGCACATATTTAAAGACTTATAATTATTATGGAGACTCCAAAAAGGTATGTTCTTGTTATAAATATTTTAGTTTGTTTTATAGTGTATAGTGGATGTGTTTGTTGATTTTGTGCATTTCAGCATGTGAAATATGAAGCATAAGTTTTACTTTTTTTTATTTTATTTTAATAATTTAGTATTTATTCTGTAAATTTTGAGTTAATTTCTGTCAAAATACATGTGTAGTAGGTTTGTTAATTTCGCTACTCTGCAGTAATTTTTGTCTGATAAACTGTGAATTGTAATTGTGGTAAAACCCGGAGCAAGTTGTCAATAAGAATTTTTGGTTTCTTTTTCAATGGTATCTGCGATAATGTGAGAAAAAATAATATTTTTTGTTAAGTATAGGTACTATGTACTGTTCCAATTTTTGAAATATGGTTCTATACCAATTTTTTTTTCAATAACAGTATGAACTAAGAATTTTAGAGCAAATGCGGCTTAAATTTTTTTACATAAGTGTGATATGAATTTTTAAATTTCAAAATTTGGCGTGTGACGTATCATGTCTTTACCAGTAGTCTTGCGCGCGTCTTGTTTTTAAATCAAACAACCAATTAAATCGCTTAGGACATGAAACGTTACATAAACATTTTTTTCTCACTAATACTCATTAATTTATGTATATTTTCACTTATCTAAAATAGTTAAATTTTGACATAGTATAGTTCCCTATTGAAAATACATTTGTAGAATGAATAAATGTCAAATTATGAAACTAAAAGCATTTTGATTTATAATTAAAAAGAGCTTAATTTGTTAAAAAAACTAAATATTTACTTTATTACAAACAAATTGAAGAATTAATATTTTTTAAAGTAAACTGTATTTATAGTTTTGTGGTAAAACGCAGCGCAACGGAACCAACAAACCTAATATCAAATAAAAATACAAATAATTACTATATCCGTTTAAATAAATATTTTTATTTTATATAAAATTCGATTCACATGTCAATTTTAAATTATACACATATTTGTATATTTTAATATACCTATTTGATGTTTGTTTACTCGAACTAAAAATAACTATTTATTGATTTTTGATGACTTTGATTAAATATTTGCATGTTACGCTAATTTAAAACTACTCTATTGTTAAAATATTAATAATGTAAGTATGGGAAAGGCGTTTTATTCTTATTGAAGTAATCAGGTGACGGGTTCGATTTCATTCTGAATTGATTTTTTATTGTCGTTTTCATGTCATATAACCTTACATCAGAAATTAAAAATTTTCATATTAAGAAAATATCATCACATGATCGTCATTTATTTTTGGTTACCCAAATTTAGATTTTTTTTATATTCAGACTGAGAGATGGGAATATCATTACTATCTCTCTCAATTCCCTGAGTCTTAATTATGCGCATGCATACAATATTTGAATTTTATTGGCTAGTGACGATATCGAACTTTAAATTTAAATCTGAGAAATTAAGTAATGTACCTGCTATTTATTTTGTGTGTAAATTCTTGAACATAAATATTAGTAATAATAAGTAACAATGAAATATTCTAGTACTAAATTTGAATTAAATAATTAACTTTGTTGTACTATAAAAATAATCTTTTAAAATAAAAATGGAAAAATGAGTACCGGACTCCATATGTGCAGTACTTCGTAACGTGGTCTCATATTATTTTTCACCAGTTGTTACACAAACTTTATGAAAAATAAATTTTATTTAAAAAACTTATTTTTGCGATAAATTCAGTTGGCGATGAACCTGAATTTTTAACAACCTTGGAATGTAGTAGTTCTTTGTCAAGAATTCAGAATTGGAATCAATATGCATTCGTGGACGAAATAATTACCGGCCATTTAAAGAAATAGTTTATCGATACGTGTTTTTTTATGAACTATTATGTGCAAAGTAATTTGTAGCAGAATATCGATTGCTATGACCGGTCTATGGCAGATATGTTTTATGAAGACCGCCAAAGCTTCGATGCGTTAGGTGAGGTTATTGTTGAATTTGAAGCGAAAGTAGTTTTGAGCAAATCTTTACATTTACCGACGATATGCACATTATCCCACTATGTATCTACTTTTACTGTAACGTAAGCCGTGTTCCTTCGGGCCGTGATTGTGATTTTGTGAATCTTGATCCTTTTGAATGTATCAAGAAAACAACTTGAATAATAAACATCATCTAGCGTAATGAAAACTATTTTATTTTATAAATAATCTACTGCCAAGTGTTATAGGCAGTACATTAAAAATGAATCGTATAGAAATAAAAAAAATGTTCTTGGTAACACATTCTGTTTTCAAAAGTATGCTTTTGTAGGAAAATCATATTTCCTTTGATGCAACAAACTCCACATTGATAAATTTCTACGCTCGAAAACTTATTATCAGTCATTTTTAAATTTGTTCTGAAAGGAATCCGTGTGATCACTAAAAAAGGATGATTCAGAAGGGAAAGGGGAAGATTGGCTAGTGATAAAAAAATGAGAAAGTGGGGATAACGAATAGGAAACGAAAAAACATACTTCTTCTTAATAATGATCACTTTGATGATTTTGATTGCGAATCACAACCCGAAGGAACACGGTTATATACTCCTCTAAGAAAAAGATATTTTCAATAATTACGCATTTCTCTACTATATTTATACAATATATTTTTTATACAAAAATTAATAATGGGGTATTCTATTGTAGTAAAATTTAAGGTAAAAAAATGTTATAACGTTGTGGATTATGCTAAAAATAATAGAATAATATATAAAAATCAAAATATAATTTTTGTAACATGAGTTTTCTTGTAATTTATTTTGGCGCTAAAAATACATCACGTGGTGTGTGACGTACGAGGGACTGATGACATTTCTAATAAATTTTGTGTACACTATTAACAAGAAATACTTTTTCTACTATTGATGCGTTATCAACTGTCTTGTTTGTCTTAGTTTTATTACGTTGTTACAAGTTTTCTTTTTCTATAATATTTCTAAATGTCATCAGAACCTCGTACACATCCGGTAAAATTCAAATTTTCAAATATTACTTAAAAATTCATATCTCATCAAATTAAATAAAAAAGAACTCAAAATTTTAAATTTGTAATACAAATATGTGAAAGTTTCAGAAAATAAAGTAAAAATATTAGAATACCCCATAATTATTTTTGTAGTAATAATTTGTTTTTGTATTTTTTTTATTTTACAAAACATCCTGTTCGCAATAAATTTTAGCCATATCGAGATCGCAAATACAATAATCCGGTACACATGGGACCTAGAGCTTGTCGGATTATCAAAAAAATTATATTACCGACAGAGTCGTTTATGAAATAATAGAACTGAAAATTGTCGTGACCGTTTATTTTTCAAATGTTTTATTAACAAGAAATAATTGCTTTTGGATAGTGTTCAGTTTGTAGTAGAGCATAATTTACATACACTTTTACAGGAACAATTTATTTTCTTTTTAGTAATTGCATTTGGCATGAATTCGGTTGATTCGCATGAAACTAATAAAAACAGATAAAACTAAACGCATTTGTAAGAGTAGTAAAGTTTGTGTACGCTCGCTTACACACGGAATTTTCGTTAAGTGGATATGAGATTGTAAATTTGACTTATTTTTTTCTGGTGATACATTAAAATAGAATAAAATCTAACATCAACAAAAAAATTCATTATTTTAAGTCGTAAAGACTTCGCATTTTTTTACTATTTAATACAATGTTCAACAAAATATGATAATATTTTTGTTTTGTACAAAACGCAAATCGTTCATTCTGTTGGTATCGTTGGCAAAAATTATTTTTCTGTTTAAATATGACGGATAACCAACATCTTGGTCTGTTGTATTTTTTTTATTTTATTCTTTAACAATTTTTTTTTATTCATTCTTTCAATTTCAATAAAGGAATAAATTTTATTAAAGATTTGAGGTAAAAATGATATTCACTTATAATACAGAATGATTGAAAAACCGTCAGATATTCAATTTTCAAATAAAATTTACAAATAATTATATTCTACACCTAAATCACTGACCAAATTTTATTTATATTTATTTTGTAACCTATGAATTCGAAATTATGACAGTTCAAACGATATGAATGGTCCTAAGTTTTTTTTCTGGAAGAATAGGTGTACTAAGAATTTTAGTGTAAACACGACTTAAAAAATTTACGTAATAAGTGAGATATGAATTGAAATGTTTCATGTTCGCATAGTTGAAGTATTTTTATATATAAACTTATAGGAGCCCAACCCCAAATATATTCGTACCCTCTGAAATAAATATATTAACAGCAATAAAAAATAAATTATGTTATTAACTAAATTTCTCATTTAAACAATAATCTACGGGCAAAAAAATCGCGTACACCGTATTGAGTCGGTGTCGATTGTTAACTTGTCAGTGCCACAAGTCAGTGTCATTAGTGTCAATTAATATTCCAAAATTATCAGAAAACGAGAAAGTTGTAATACATTCTAAGTTAGAAGAGGGGTGGTCAATCAGATCAATCGCAGAACATTAAGATTAAATAAAGTACTTGACGCTGATGGAGCGATGATAAATTACTGTTACTTCGCCCATAATTTGTTTCAGTCATAATTTTTACTTATTTATAATCTATTTAAAATAAATACTTGGTTGTTCTTTCATTTTTCTAGAATATATTTGTAATTTAGTAGTAACTTAGCACAATGAAGAACTTGCACCACGATACCTAAAATAATGACATGACAGTGACAACGGTGACAACTTCATTGACAGTTGATATTAACCTATTTTAAAAAAATCGTATTTACATAAAAAAGGTAAAAACTCGGTTACTTGATTTTTAAGGTGTACGCGAATTTTTTGCAAGCCAGTGTAAGTATTTATGTAACTTTGCTTTTCCAAGTTTTTTTCAATAGTTTGCCCTGATGAAGCTCCAAATTGGGGCGAAACGTTGGCCTTAGAATAAAAAAAAATATTTGATTGCAGTCCTGAGTAGTTTTTTACATTTAATATTTATAAAATTTCAAATTGGATTTTACAGGTTACTAAAAATGCGAAATAAAATCTACTGAGTGATTTAGATGTAAAAATTGATTATCTACTACTTTTATTTGAAACATATTTGTCTAAAATTAACTGAGATGTTTTGCGTAAAGATTTTTTTTTGATTAACATTTATTTAATGAAAATTATTTTCTGAACAATATCAAATCACTTTCAATTTTCAAACCTAATTAATTATCCACTCGACGAAAAGGTATTTCATTTTTACTTACATTTTTGTTGAAACATTTGATCACAGCTTCTACTGAAGATCATACATTATGCATGTATTGAAGAGCAAGTTTGATTTGAATTACAATTAGGTATTTCGATCCGTAGCGTAGTAAGAAGTAGAATTTGGAAAACATCTTTGCAGTTAGCGAATGAAGCTTAGTTTGCCTTTTGGTATGCTACGTTTGAGTAGTCGAATTGAGTAGATAAAAGTAGGAATATAATGAAAATGGCGGTTGCGGTTACAGAAAGAGGCATTACGCGCAATAAGACAGCATCAAGTTATTAATGCCGGGCAAATTCCACCAGCATGGAGCTTCCAGATTCTACCATCCTTGTATCAGAGCTCACAGAAGGTATTATAACATGGTATTGCATGTCACGTAGAATGCAAACGAATAATTATTTTTGAATACTACAATTTTTAATACAGATGCTTCAAGAACTCATTTTTTTATAAGAAGATATACAAACGTTGACCTTTAAGCTAGTTATTATATTACTTCCACGACATTTCTACAAAGGGATAATGTTCAGAGGCTACTTTATTAGAGATTATTGATTGAGAGTATTAAAAAAAAATTAGGAAAATTTAGGTGTATAAAGTACACATCAAAATAAGTAAAAAAGTTAATTAACTTGGAATCACAAATTAATCATATCGGAGATATAATAATAGTTATGATGGGCGATGCGTTAATTTTGAAAAACATTGGGCTACATATAGAGTATACATATAGAAGTTTTAATGATTTTATTATTATTTAATAGTGCGCGTATGAAATTTTCTATAGTTGTAAATAACTCTTGAATTTGTTATTTTTTCGGATCCATCGATTTAATCTTCTAGTTTAATTTTATATTTTTGAAATTAACGTAGAGTTAACAGTCTATATGTTCGAAATAAATTAAGAAAGTGTGAAAAGATGTCAGCCAAATGGATTTGAACCATGGACCATTACTTTTCCGGAATAACGCTGTACCAACTGTATCCAATGGCTGATGGCTGACATTATCTTCCACTTTAACCGCTAATGTATTTCGTCACGTTGTATGATGTGGGGTTGGATTACCACTACATTTAAACATCATTGTGGACATGTCAGAAATTACTCTTGGCCCTATCGGTCCAGTTTTTTTTTTTAAATTAACGTAGAGTTAACAGCCATTTAAAAAAAAACTGGACCGACAGGGCCAAGAGTAATTTCGGGATTACATGAAACATACGAAAACTTTTACATATCCTTCTTCAAATCTTGACTTCTGCATTTCCCGACTCCGCAAATCTAGTCCTGCTCAAATCTTGACTTATGCCGTTCGACAAGGTCACTGACAGATACAATCTGGAGTACAAATTGAAGTAGGATAGTTTGTGTTATTGGTAGTATTTTTTATTTACAATTTGTACTCTGGAGTGTACTTGCTAGTGACCTTGTCGAACGGTGCATAAGTCAAGATTTGAGCAGGACTAGATTTGCGGAGTCGAGATATGCATAAGTCGTGATTTGAAGAGGGCTATGTAAAAGTTTTCGTATGTTGCGACCCTACCCGTAAATTCTGACATGTCCATAATGATGTTTAAATGTAGTGGTTATCCAACCCCACATCATACAACGTGACACAAAAACTGTATTCTTCAAAGAGAGATACTTAGTGGTTAAAGTGGAAGATGTCAGCCATGTGGCTGACACTTTCATAATTTAATTTTATATTCTTTAGTTTTGCGCCTGCCTCAATCGCGCACTTATGACAGATGTTAAACCAGTGAACTCTAAACTGGAGCGGAAACTGTCATAAAACTACAATACTTTACACAGGACCAGGCTTGTCGCTGAGAAACATCAAATTTCGGCACATTCGTTGGTAGCATAAGCCTTATTTTTAATCGCCGTTTTAAAAAATGTCAAATTTCAATATTTAATTTCATCCTTATGCTTAAAAAACGATTAAAAAAAATGTATTTGAATACAAACTATGTTGCGCTTTAATATCATATTTTGGATAAATTTGTGTGATATTATTTATTGTGTCTATTTCTTATTTTAATCGTGGTTTTCTCTCTCTCTCTTACTTATCCATCCCCATTGTGCAAAATTTTTATTGTAGAAATCTATATTAATTTTAAATTGAGTCTTCACAACATTGTACATAACATAGCAGCATATAAAATACACGCTTATCATAAATTAAAATATGATACCATAAAATATTTGTAGAGCATTTTATTTTTTTAAATCACTTAATATCTTTAGGAGCACATCTTTATTTATACAGATATCCAGGACAATGTTTCCAAAATGAGGATCACAAGAACTATAAGAGATACAAAGTCGGTTAAATTATACAAAAGTTGCTTTTTTAGTATAAAAAAGTGCAAACCAAAATCCATTATTATTTCATACTTAATATTTGCAAAAATAAAAAGAAACTGCAAAATTTACATTTTGTCTAGTGACCTATGCATATTTTCCAGATAAACAATAGATTGATAATAATAAAAACTGCACAAAGTACAATTATGCGACACTTGGTGAAACTGTTCTAAATAATAATATTTAAAACAGTTTCACCAAGTGTCGCATAATTGTACTTTGTACAGTTTTTATTATTATTATTCTGCTAGCCAAGCTCGCGGTTTTCTCGATAGATGGCTCTGCATTTGGTTAGTTACCTCTGCAGACTTAATATCTTTGTGTGATGTTTATCATCCGTCCGCTCAACCATCTCAGTGCCTCCTAGAGGTGTCAGTACACCACACTGAAGAGCTCCAATAGGAGCGAAACACGTCTGTGGTTCTTGTTGAGTGGGCCAGTCTCTGATAAATGACCGCGAGGTTGATTCAGAGACTGAAATCTTGTGAAACGTGCCAACCGACTTCGTATCTCTTATATTTCATATTGCCCTTGTTATTTTGGTGGCCTTGTATTTCAACATATTAATTGTGGATTTCATTACATTTAATAAGTCTGGGAACCAAATTCTACATTTTTAATTTTCTGGAGTAGAATGTGGTCATCACTATTATTTTAAATGAAAGTTAGTTTAATTTTGAAGCAATTTGTAGTATTAAAAAGTTTTAATTGTTTTTACTTTAACTGTATTTGATTTTTAAAGTGAATATGATGGAACGGTGTTACACCTATTGCTATTGCAGCGTACTATTAAAGTCTGATGCGAGAGAAAGATAGAAATAGTGTGACGTCTTAATGATACTAACGACAAATTTTAAATGTCTCTCAAAGTATTTACCAATTTTTTTTTTATCTTAATCGTTTTTTTTTGTTATGGTGGAGGGCCCCATTGCTTTTAAATAATTAAATTAGAAGTACATATGTATATTGAAAATTAATGTGTAAATATGAAACGTATTTTTTTATCCTAAACAATTTTTTTGAGTAGATATAATTTTACACTAGTTGACTAGATGATACGAGTACTGGAACAAACATTGCATTCCTTTCTGGTTTATGAGAAATGTAAGTAGTAATGTATATTTTAGGTTGAAATAACACCTTGGATTAGTAGTAAGCACAATATGGGAATGGCATTCAACCGAAGTACATGGTTTGAGATAATGAGGTGTGCTGAGTACTTCTGTAAGTACGATGACTACAACTGGGACTGGTCGTTGCAGCACATTTCGCAAACCTGCTTAACTCGTAAATTGCACGCAATGGTTGTCAGAGGACCTAGAGTTTTTCATATTGGAGAATGGTAATAATACTGTTTCTTTATTTACTAAGCATGAATGTCGTTATAAACTTTTTAATGTATATACATACTTACAAGTATTATTTACAAAAATTTGTAGACAAAGGGACTGATTTGTATGTAATAAAATCAAACTAAACACAATATTTTTTTAAAAAAATTCAATTTAACAAAGAAGGAATTTCATTCTGATTTCATTGATGTAGTAATTACCTATTTTATAGAATCATAACACGATTTTATTAAGAAACAAATTATTATTTTGAAGATCTTTTAATTATTATAAAAAAATATTTGTATTTGGCAATCTACTATAAATTGTTATATGGCCTTATACAACATGTATGCTTTTGATATAAAAAAAATCTAGCAAACTACAAAAATATGTGTGTGAGCACATATAATAATAAATTTTCTTTGTCTTTGTAAATATTTTGTATATAATTTTGTGTTTCAGCAAATTTAATGAATTTAGTAAGTAAAAGCAAAATTACTTTTTTATGAATAATAAATATTTTCATTATAAATTTATTTTTATAAAATACAATAACTCTTCATGTATACATGGAACCATTTATTGTTCATTGTACCAGGTGTTTACTTTTTTTATGAGCCATGGAAATACAATGATAAATTGTTCATATTTCTGTAATTTTCGCCCTATTAATTTTAGAATAAAAGTGCAAATACATAAAAATGTTTCAAATTAAAAACTGCTTCTAGTAAGTCCAAAATTACTGTTTACATGCATTTCGTTGACAGAACATATTTGTCATAAAGTCATAATAATTAAATTTATTCACGATAATAAATAAAATAAAAAAATATTAACAATTAAATATCAATTAATAATCTGCTATCTGTCAAATTTTACATCTATTCACGACCGATTAAGATTAAGTATTGCTCGATGTAAATCTAAAATTTTAGTCAACTTCACCAGTTCTGATCGTAGTTATTGAACTCCAAAGTTGGAAAATTTAACATGGCGAGTATAGGGAAACTCAAGAAATCATCGACATAATTGTCTCTAGAATCGCGAAAAGCCATAAATTTTTGACTAAAAACTAGGTGAATATAAATGAAGTTCTTGAGGGAAAAAATAGTTAAGAAAACATGCATCACCATCTGGTTTCAAAGATATAACAAATTTAATTGGAAATTCATCAGATATTTTCAATCTCTGAAATTTTCACGCGCATTGTTGGTAACACTGCCGCTCACGTATTGAGAAACATCCGCGATGATTTCTAACTTTCGCCATTTTTCTTTATAATGAATAAAAAAAACACTCGGTTGTTTCACAAAATTAAAGAAAATTCTTTATTGTACAATTTCGGCTGTTAGGCCATCATCAGAAGAACTACAAGAATACATTACAGCGGGTCCTTTAATATCTAGTTTAGCGGTGGAGATTTGGGGATTAAGGTTTCAAGAAATGTTTAATTAAACATAATTCATAGTATAGTTCGGAATAACGGTTATAGTGAGGATATAGTTAACAAATTAATACATAAAAATCTAAAAGGATTTTTTTAAAACAATTTTATTAATTAAATATTCATTCTGGCCTGTATAATAATAATAATTTTAAAAAAATCTATTGGTCGACAACAAAATTGTTTCAAGGGATCCTTATTCTAATTCTGGGGTTTATAAAATTAACTGTAACAACTGTAATTTTATATATGTAGGGCAAACTAGAAGGAACTTTCACGTACGATTTAAAGAACATAAAAAAAGCTTTGAAAATCTTAAACTGAATTCCAATGTCGCTAAACACATGTTAGAGTTCAATTATGTTTGTATGTCGAAAATAATTTAGCTAGATTACTTCTAGAATCCTATGAAATTAAGAAAGCCATTTCCAATAACACCCCTTTAATGAACGAACAGTTAGACTTGGTACATTCCCCATTTCTTGAAACCTTAATCCCCAAATCTCCACCCCTAAACTAGATATAAAAGGACCCGCTGTAATGTATTCTTGTAGTTCTTCTGATGATGGCCTAACAGCCAAAATTGTACAATAAAGAATTTTCTTTAATTTTGTGAAACAACCGAGTGTTTTTCTTATTCATTTTGAAAAATGTTTCACCTAGTGCCAACATCTTCCTCTATTGATTTTATTTTTCTTTATTTTGTTAGCCTCACAGTTACAACCATTAGATGTTGCAATACCTAGCAGAATAAACATAATATGCAAATAGCCATGTGACTTGAAGCAGGCAGGCAACTCTTGAGTTTGTCTACATTGTTCGGCACGGAATCAATAGATGGCATTGCTCTCATAAGCCAACTACCCTTAATGACGTTTTAAATTCGAACATTTCTTTTCCTTGGCACTTTTGTTCTTAAATAATAGAACAGACATTTCAGAAATATGAAAATTTTCTACATATATATTACTATATTCTAGTGGAGTACATCATAAGAAATCCAACTGTGCATCAACAACAATGATATCGAAGGTCCAGCAAGTGCTGAAAGTGGCAAACAGACATTTATATCCAAGTTATTTGACGTTAACTTTTACCACCAACAATAAGAAGCACAAATTACGTAAAGGCAACGGTGGTTGGGGTGACCATAGAGACCATGAGCTGTGCATAAACCAAACACGTATACATAGGTAGTCATATTGGAACTAGCATAGCATACAGCCAAGTCATTTCACCTCAGATTAAGAATCAATGTATCTCATAAGACTTGTCATTGTATATATTTTATATATCGGAAGTCCACTCTTTTATATTATATGCTTTTATATGAAACGTACTCATTAAACATCATATTTGGGGCTCGTATTTTATACGAGCATATAGATGGATAATTCGTAAAAGATTATGCGTAAATAAAATACATATTTTCAAATAAACATGACAATTCTAATAAATTTGTAGATGTACATGTTTGTTTAATATAATACAATGTATTTCTGAAAATAGTATTGACATTACAAATGATTATCTGTCAAGCTAGGTTAGTTTATTTTTATTATTATTTGTAATTTCTGAGTAATAGTAAAAGATCAAACATTTGTTAATTTATTTGCTTCCATTCAATGGATAACGCTATTTTTGGGGTGATTTCCGTACTTAATTTCTGCTGTTACAAATATTGTAAAATTAATTTTGCTTCTTGATTGACAATGTTTATTTGGAGCTTTTTTACCATAAACAATTAGGGAATCAAAAAGTTATGAAAGTATGATTTCACATATTTAAGTCCTATGTTCAGTATTTAAGTATTCACCTGTATAAGTTACATGCGAGCTACCTATACTGATCTTTAAAGAGTACGTATCATGGTACGATGTTATTTTATTTTTATTTAGTTACCAAGTAATATGCAATAAAATTGTATCTCCATTATTCTCTTGAAGTTATCATATTTTCTAGTCACATTAAAATGAAACACAACTTACGCGTTATTTCTTTGATTTTTAAAATATAGAAAATTTGTAAATATGTTGTAATATATTGTATTCTGTAAATAATAGAGTATCTCTAAAATCATGGAAAAACGTATCAAGAGGTCATGTACTATTTATTGTGTCATATTAGTAATTATCTGTTCATTGTTTTATTTTTATGTGTAGTTTTACTATGCCATTGTTTTATCGAAAACATACCATTTTAGCATACAGTACTATAATGTCATAATTGGTTGCAGAATGTATAACATTTTAAATGTTTATAGGTACTGTTGTTTTTATTTATTTGTCATTGCAATATGTAGTAATTAGTGTGTATGTTGCTCAATATTAATATGAAATGGAGATTTTACGATGTTTTAAAATGTAAACTCAGTTTTGTGAATGGTCTGAAAGTAGTTTAAAAGTCTATCAAAATACAAATCTTGTACCATGAATAGGTCAAATTAAATATATTTCAACATTGACTTCATAGCTTCACGGATACGGTACGAGGTCTACTGGTTTAGTTTGGAACTATGATGGTTGATGAATTGTTATTTATTTGTTTATTTCAGACCACGAATGCAACTGAGTGATTTTAGTGATATATTTTATTTAAAATTTTTATGAATAGAATATCTTCATTCTTAGCATATTTTAATGAATTTATGCCAAAGCTTAGCAACTAGTGGGTACTAACAATAAGTAAAATTGTATGTCTTCTTTTTTAATATTTTTATTTAAGTTTTAAACTATTTAATAGTAGAACAAATTTTCTTATAAGAGATTAAAAATCGAAAATCTCCAATCCGTATAAAATTGATGTGATATAAAAAAGTTGACTTCCGGTAACGTTAATGTATGTGTACGTTTTTATCAGGTACTATGTAAGTGTTGTAACTATTGCTAAAGCAAACTACTTGCGTTATACTTAAAACTAGATTATGATTACAATGGCAATATTTTTAGTATTAAATTTTTTGCATTTTTCTATAGCTGCCATTTATAAAGGAATGTTAAAACTTAATCATTATTGGTATGTCCATTTCCAAAATAGATTAGATTGATCTGCTCTTCTGCTTCCCGTAGCGCTGGCTGTAATTTTGGAACTTAGCTGCTGGTGCCATTTTAGTTTTATTCTGCTGATGACAGTGTAAAGAAGGCTTAATTCCAAGTGCAAACAATTAATTAGACTTCATATTGTTCTATCATTTTTTTGTGTTAATATAAAATTATTTGCGTCCATAATATATTTTTTAATAGGTACATGACAAAATTATTGAAAGAAGAAATTCATATTGAGCAAAACAAATATTTTACATTTCTTGGGAAGAATTCCAATATACTTTAAAGCATTTTTAGATTATTTATAATATTTTGTACAATGTAAAAAAATGTTCTAAAAGTAGTTGTTATACATTGTTTAGCAAATAATGCAAGAAAAAATGGCTGGGATTTAATGCGTACAAAAAAAGATGTATGTGTAAAATAAAAAGGTGTATTTTTACATAAAAAAATATTACAAAAGTTATTAATTTGTACAATAAAAAGCGTGCGAAATAAAGATGATAAATACAATTAAATTTTATCCATAAAAAAAATCATTTATGAAATAAATTACTGACTGGAACGTGCATACGTACTGTATAATAGTGAGGACCTATTGAATGCTGGCTGCTAAAATGTGAGTAGGAGTGTATACGACTATTCGGCTATGTTCGGTTTGACACGAACATGCGCGAACAGTGCTAGGACTCTGCCATATCTCCTGGCGATCGCGTGACGTAAAAATGACGTCACTCTAATATTTTGGTCCTGTATATAGACTACCATTCAATGGTCCTTCAGCGTATGCGAGTTCTAGTTTGTAATATATTTCAGTTCGTTGAAACGTACAGAACATTTTTTTTTATACAGAAATTAATAATTAACCTAACCTATCATAACCCAACCTTTTCTTGTATTAGATTTCCTTTTGCGTATTTTTTTATGTTTTAATTATATTATAAAAACTATTATTTTTTTGTAACTACATTTTTTTGTATGAATCAGCTTTTTTCTATGTTTTACCCAGGACAAGAAATCGGTTTAAAAACCTAGTATTTTAAGTTAAAATACCTGATTGTTAACCGAAATTGATATATTTATTTGCTAAAAGACTATTAAGCGAAACAAATTAAAACGAGTTTTCTTAAAAAGTATTAAAGGGAAAAATAACATTTTTTTTTAATCTGTAATTTTTTTTAAATAAAAGTAACTATGTACCTACGTTTTACACTCAAATGAATGAAAAAAAAAATATAATGGCCAACCATAAGAGTTATTTTGTCTCCTGAATTGTTTTATTAACCGATTTAAAAACTAACAATAAAAAATAAACAAAAACCGTTTTAAAAATTAGGTTCTCGATTTCGCGTAACCATTGACTGTAATTTTTTTATTGCGCTGGTTTCAGCTTTATTGTCAAAATCAACCTTTTTTGTATTAATAATTTGTTTTTGTATATTTTTTTTATTGTACATTCAAAACATCTTAATTTTGTACGCAATAAATTTTAGTCAAAAAAAAAAACTATTCGAAGTGTGGCAAATCAAATGATTATTGAAAATTTATGCATTTTTTTTATCAATTTGCAGTACTTGCGAATATAGAGGGCCGAATGTACTTTATTTTCTGTAATTAGAATAAGCAAGTTGTAAATGATTTAACGATTTAAGTTTTTTATTATTTAGGAATTAAAAAAAAAAATGTTTTGGCCATATATGAATCCAGCCATATTTCTATGTTCATCGGTGTTTTGAACAGTACAATTGATGCATTTAAAAATAAAAATACGGGTGGAATACTTTCGATTAAAGTGAGAAAAAAAATGTGCAAGATCTCATTGCATTATCTAATACAGGATGTTTCGTTTAAAATAACCAGTTCAGAGAAAAATATTCTTTACAAAAAATTATCAGGGATACGCCCTAATTTATTAATAATAACAAACCAAAAATTCAACCAATGGTTCTTAACCGGTAAAACAAAATTATATATAATAATATTTAAATATATAATATTTAAATTTAAAACACTTGGCACGTTTCACAAGATTTCAGTCTCTGAATCAATCTTTCGGTCATTTATCAGACACTGGACCACTCAACCAGAACCACAGACGCGTTTCCATCTTATTGGAGCTCATCAGTGTGGTGCACTGAAGCCTCTAGGAGGCACTGAGAAGGTTGAGCGGATGGACGATAAACATCCCACAAAGATACTAAGCCTACAGAGATAAGTTACCACACGCAGAGCCATCTAGATGGCTTCAGAGCACCATACTGATGAGTGAAACGCGTCTGTGGTTCTGGTTGAGTAGGCCAGTCTCTGATAAATGACCGAGAAGTTGATTCAGAGACTGAAATCTTGTGAAACGTGTTGAATTTTCAGTTTATTATTACTATTAAATTAACCCCTTATTCTTGATAATTTTTTGTATATAACATTTTTCTCTAGTCATTAGTTCGCCAAAAAAAGTACTGGTTGTTTTAAAGGAAAATATATTTGTCATCTTTCGGAAGTGACGTTTGTGGCTATTTTGGCACAATGCAATTTGTGCAGAACTACTTTCTGTGAACTATACATATAGTTAATTTTAATTTTTAATAAAAATATATTTTGCTTCCTACGAGTAAAATTTAGTTACATTTTACATTTAATGAGATGAGAGGAGTCATATTTTTTATATTCTTTATTTTTTGATTTCGTATTTACATTAAAGATTAGATAGCGTATCTATAATTTTATAAATATTGGATCTTCAAGGAATCTACATATTTTTTATTTTCGTACGTACCTATAAGTTAGTTATGGTGTCCACAATACTGCTCCTATTAATGACAATACCAGATTTAGTATAGTTTTATAAAAATATATTTATCAATATTTTTAAGTTGTTTTATTTATTTTTGAAATTAAAAATTGTAATTAAAACTAAGTCATTAAATTGAATATTTTATGTAAATATTTTACTTTTTGATACAGTTACTTGGAATTAATGCTATTTCTAGAGATTAGCTGGCAGGGTAAATGATTTTTTTTATTTTGTTGTTTTTTTGTACATACAAAATAATGGTGATAATCGACTTGAGTGTTTGATTCAGCAGTGCTAAATAATATGAATAAGAATCCAAAATGTGCTTCAAACTAGGTATTTATCACTTTGTACATAATTGAAGTAGTAATTTTGTAAAGAGAATGAATTAAAACATTAAAAATATATTATTTATGTTTTTTATTACTTTCACATTATTTTTTTACAGTATACTCATTTGGAATGTGGATATATTTGGCCTAACAGCCATTACGCGAAACGTACGTGTTATTAAATCTTCATAATAACTAAAAATAATAAATCATTTGTTTTTGTGAAGTACGACTAGTAAACATTTTTAACTTTAAAAAATTGTTATAATTCTTATTGTTTAATGTTTACATTAAAGTTAATGTAAATTTAAAATATTTTTTATATTATTAATACATATTTTAAAATTAAAATATAAGTACACTTAGATACAGAAAAAAAAAACGTCACCTGTTTTTTTAAGTAATTTATTTTTATTTAGCGTTGTTGAAAATAGCATCCTTGGTGACGTCACTAACCATTGGAACAAGATTGTTGTTGTTGGCGCTACCTATTTGGTGTTACATGAATTATATTTGCGCGATTATTTTTATCAATGTCGCCGGTGGAATACTAGTGACACCTGTAGGATGTATTCAATGAAATGTGTTTGTGCGCGATTTGATATTGTATTTATCGCTGTAAAACGCAGTAATATTGGTAAGTATTTTTATTTCTTAAAACTAATGTACCTATTATGTGTGACGACCTGAGTTCGAAACCTGTGAGAGTCAAAATAGTTATTTATGCAACGTGCCATTTATTCGTGAATATGAAAAGTTACACAAAAAAGTGATTAAGATATAAAGCATAGAGGGGGGCACATTTTGGCGTAACTATTATTATTTTAGAGCCAGTGGTACTCAACTTATGGACAATGTTATATTTTTTTAAATGGCATTATCTATTTTGTAGTAACTAATTAAATAGAGAATTTTCTTCTGAATTCAACGATATAATAATATCATACCCTTACATTGCGAAAAATTTGATAAAAATTAATTCAAAGTTAGTATTTCATTTATATTTTAATTTTTAGTAGGTTGTGCAAACATTTAATCATTAAAACAAAAGAAAATTATCTGTCAATTTCGTATTTCCTTGTTACCGATTATTATAATTAAGGTAATTTTCGTTACCTTTGTAATAATTAATTTAATAATGGCAGCAGATTCAACAAATACTGATTTTATTTATTGATGCAAGACCCATCAAAATGCATTCCTAGCATGCAATTTATTTGCAGAAAGTTATCCTAATTACGAAAGACTAAATAGTAATTACGCGAAACAAAAAAAATAAAATAACGAAATTTGGAACATTTCGAAAAAATAATATAATACCTAACAGTGACACACAAAAATGACAGGTAATTTTCTTTTGTTTTAATACTTCAATGTTTGCTTGGCCTACTTAAAAAAATTAAATACTTACTTTGAATTAATTTTTATCAAATTTTTCGCAATGTAAGGTTATGATATTATTATATTCACGAATAAATGGCACTGTTCCATTATCTTGATACTACATACAGGTATGTACTATTATTTCACAAATAAGCGAGTGCGTCAAATCCTATAATACGACATTTTTTACTCTAGTTGCATACAATTTTTTATGTGTACAATAAAAGCGTGAAAAAAGTGCCATAATGTTCATATTTTCATCTCTTTGTGTGCTTTAATTGCGTAAAATATATATACTTTATGAAGCTTTCTAATGAAAGAAGCACATTTTTAACGGACGTAAAAGTTATATATTTCCATTTATTTATCGCAACAAAAGTACTCTTGCTGTGCCCATAAGTACCTACATTATCGATATAAGGGGAACAGCAATGTATAATAAGTCGTGGTGATTAATTTTTTTAATTCTTTAGATATTAAAACATCACAATTCATGGATAGTTTGCAAACTAAAAGCTTACTGATAATATGATTTATTTTAATTGTCATCAAAATGTAGTATGTAGGTAAGTACTGTCTTTAAGATAGAATAACTACGTAAAATATATCATCACGGCCTATTACCTATTTCTGGGTGTGCCAATTTGCTTCTATTCGTATATAACGGTGAATGATATATTGAAGCAGAGCCAGCCCAAGAATTTTTGACATCCTAGGCAGATTTCAATCGTATTTTTAAATGTTTCATTAAAATAACTGACATATATTTCCCTTTGATTAATGCTTGTTATGGTGCTGCTAAATTTTTCTGCCCTAGCCTAGATCACTGTCTAAGACTCTAGAGTAGCTATAATAGCTGGTGCCGCCCCTGTTTTGTGGATCTATACGTTTACCTTTTACGCCTAAATGATACCACCAGAATCATATTACAGATTGTGAAGTTGTTGTTACACAAAAAATATTTCTTACCGTATTTCACTCACAACTAGTGCTGTGAGGATCCGGCAAAACTTGGATCCGAGAACCCGGATTTCAAAATATCCGGATCCTCGGATATTCGACGTTCGGATATTGAAGCGGATATCCGAAAACTTAATTTGAATTTGGATCCGGATTCGATATTTTGTTCACGGATCCGAATCTGGACTTGGATCCGGATCCGGATTCGATGTTTTGTTTACAGATCCGGATCCAAATTTTAATTCTGAATCCGATTCTTCATTTTGAATGTGAAGGCTAACATCTGGAATTGAGTTCAAATTCAAACTTCAAACCGTTAAAGTGGGCCTGTTTATCTTTACAGCGGGTCTGTAAACACTAGTAAACAAACAGTATTACCCATTTTATAATACCCCTCTAAAATAGTCAGGTAGTTTGTGCAAAATTTATACTTTCACAGTGTCCTATTTAGTAAATTGTGAATAAAAAAATCAAATTTGTATTACTTTTATTACACATATAAAGTAACATATTAATATGACATGAATTTCTTTAATTTATTATATGCTTTTGATGAGACCCGATGCTAATATTTGAATGTAAGGTTCAATACTGATAATATTCGAATCCGAGAACCGATTCGGATACTGAAATTCCATATCTAAAATCCGATACTGATACTCATATTCGAAACTAAGATCCGTTACTCAAATCCGTTTTCAAGATTCGATATTCGGATCCGGATTCAAGATCCGATACTCAGATTCGGATCCAAAGTCCAATACTCAGATTCGGATCCAAAATCCGATGCTCAGATCCAGATCCAAAATCCGATACTCAGATCCGGATCCAAAATCCAATACTCAGATCTAAAATCCGATACTGAGATTTGGATCCGAGATTCGGATAGTTCAACATTCAATTATCCGGATATCCGGATATTTTTGGATCCGAAACCGAAACTATCCGGATACCACCACTACTCACAACTGCACTACTAACTGAAAGATAATATTTAGCGCCAAAATAAATTACAAGAAAAATCATGTTTAAAAAAAATAATTTTGATTTATTTTTCATTCTTGTCATTTTTAGCACACAATGGCATAAAAAATTACCTTAAATGTTACTACATTAGGATACCTGATTAAAGCTTGTCTCAACATGTAGTGAGCTAGCTTTTGCCGACTCTCGTAGCAGACAATTTCGTAATAGACTTATAAGGACTGAAAGACAGAATTGCATTCAGATTTTCCAATACATATTTTATTTAGCGCAGGAATTATTATTCTCAGACATAATTACTGTTATACAAACTAAAAGTTGTAATACACATGTATCGTTAAATTAATTAAAATAATAATTATTTAATTTTTAAATAGATCCTGACCCTAACAGGTCGTTAAGAAAATTTCCCGCTGGGAGGGGGTTGATCGTATCATCAGTGAAGTTAAGTTGAAACAGGCAATACAAATTGGAATGAAGAACTGAATCGTATGAAACTTATCAATATATTAGTTATTATATTTTTAAAATATATTTGTTGAATTAGTTCATATTTTTATAATTTCAAATCTAGCCGAATATTAATTACAACGTGGAATGGACACAATATAATATTAACGAATTATCATTCTATCTTTAGAAATTTGATTATTCTTAAAGAAATATTTTTCTGATGTTTTTCTTTATTTACGAGCTAATATTTACAAATTTGTTGTAAATAATAAAAAGAATTGACTCTAGTTTTCTTTATAATACAGTAATTTAATGATAAATAGAATTTCTCATAAAGAGAATTCAATTGACGGTTGGAGATTTCAATACTAGATTAAGATACATAACATATTTTGTCTGTGGTTTTTTAACTAGTCATAAGTTCAAAAATTCATGTTTATACTATAGATGCAACGGATATCTGGTTACTATCCGGTATCCGGCTTATCCAGCCAATTTGTTACTATCAGGCCGAATACTGGATACCTGATAGCATAGGCGAAGTTAGACTTTAAAATTAGGGGGTGCTTAAGTCCTTACCTTAAAATGAAACAAAAAAGTTGGTTTAAATAATAAAAAGGGATTTATTTGATTAATTTATAAAGAAAAACAAAATATTATTCCTGGATTTCAGTCAACTTTATTGTCATACCCAATTAGTTTCGACACCACATGTGTCTTCTTCTGGGGATGATTTTTCTTAAAAGTTTGTAACGAATGTTGAAAATAGTGAAATTGCTGTGTGATGTAAAATTACAGGAATATCGTTATCTTTCATATATTATTGTATTGTAATAACAATTTTCTGTTTTCATTCAGCGATTTTGTGTCATAGTAGTTCTCAGCCAGTTTTTAATTCTCCTCATAGCAGAGATTGATCTTTCACAAGTTATTGTATTTATAAGCAGAATGAGTGTAATTTTATAAAGTTTGTAATTACCAAATGTACCTTGATTAAGTATATTTTTAATTATCATTTGATTTTTGAAGGCTCATGTTCTTTAGAATAGTTATTTCAGCTGTCAAAATATTTTTATTTATTACAAAAGCGATATAATCTATAAATTTGGAATTTTCATCAAAACTAAGTTTAGAAAATTATCTACGGCTGTTTTAGGCGTGTAGTTATTGCACCAATTATGCTATAGTAAATATTAATTCTGAAAGAATCTTTGATATTTATTGAATTATCAGCACGACTATGTAAATCAGTATCATGTGGACTAGATTAAATTTCTGATGTGATCAAATAATATTTATGTAATTTTGACTCGTTTTTTCTTCCTTTTGAAGTTTTAATAGGTTTTATTTCAAAATTGCTATTATTTATGCAATTTAAATATCTTTCCATGAGAAAAAAATGGCATCGCCAATTCGCTTTTCTTCTAATGTTTTTATTATTATGTGGATTAATGACTTTTTGGGTTAACTCACAAGTAAGCAAAGTTGTGAACTTGCTGATAACATTAGCGAATTCTACATAAATATAAATAGCACTTTTATGAGTTTTAAATAATTTTTTAATTTTTTTGGAAGGAAATGTTCATAAAATGTCAGTCGAAAAAATGGACTTTTAAAGACTTAAATGAGTTTATACGTATTCCAAATGCAACGGATATCCCGTTACTATACTACACGAACTAGATATCGAGGAAGCATCTTGTTGGGCCAGTAGAAAACCATATGCAAAACCCTAGCAGACAAGTGGTCTAATCAAATTTAATTTTGCTAGGAAAATAAAATAGCATAATTGAGTGTTGATATGTTGCTTCAGCTATAAGACTTATAAAACTGTGACTTCTAGTATTTTCATTTTGGTAACTAAAAGGAAAGGGACTTAAGTTTGTTCATATGACATTTTTCACTAGAAATAATCTCCCCAACAAACTGTTAAAGTTTGTTACACTAGTTATAAATCAACCAGTATTTGTGTACCTACCTCGCATAGCTTATGATATGTAAACGCACTAGTCCGGTGCATTTAAAATGGCGGAGCGATTTTGTTCGAATTATCGTAATAACATTTATAATATTCTATTCTGATACACATTTTAACAATTTAAAAAACTCAAATATTTATTTACTTTTATATGTACGTACTGTTAAAAACAAAATTAATTTTATTATTGATTTTTATTGCTTAAATATCTTTATTATATCATTAGTATTACTGATAATACTATTCATCATTGATTTGAATATTTAATGGAAGATTTGAATCATGCTGTCAATATTAACAAGTAATAAGATGTATTTGTTTATAGAATGCATACATAATGTAGCGTGGGAGATATAACCTGTTCCAAAATAGTAACTGTGAGATATTATAATTTGATTTTATGGTTGTATAACAGGTTGAAACATGTCAATTATATATTTATCCAGTATAATATAATTCTTTTAAAAGTGAGACTAAAACTGAATTAGGTCATTATTTGAAATTTTGGAATGTAAACGCTAATACAGGGTACAGGTATAGTTAGTACCGAAATAAAAAAAAAATAGTTTGTTGGTGAAGTTATTACTTTGTGAAAATATAAATATAGGCTCTTATAATGAAAAACAAAATTAAAATAGAAATACTGTAGGATTATATGTAATGTACTAATGTACATAATAATTGTTTGAACTAATTTCTGTCTCATTTATTTTGTAATATGATTAATGTAATTGTTGTGGTTGTGTTAAGATCAGTAACTAGCAGAGAGTCTACTGTTCGGCCGTTGAGGAAACGTGTAAGTATAAAGATTACGAAATGTATTATTTATAACCATCTATTGCGAATCCTACAGATGCAAAGTAATTTTGATATTATTCTTGAACTCGAATACAAAAATATCGACGAATTATTACAATATTATTAAAATAAATTTCAAATTAATAGGGAAGTACATACATACATACATACATACATACATACATAAAATCACGCGTGTCCCACGTAGTGGGTTCGCACAAACCCGATAACAATAAGAATAACATCAACATCATACAACAAATCCTTACTCTTAAACATATTAAAGTGACCGATTTTCGGTAGCGAAATACCGCATCCGGATCACAATAATTGTTAGGAAACAATCATCCTTCGCCACACATTCCTATCTAAGCAGACTTCTTTCGCCTCGGACACACTCATAATCGCATTCATACATGCTCTTCTTCTCTTCACACTTGGAAACACTCTCTCTTTTTTTAGGGAAGTAACTACAGCAAAATAAAATTAACATTATACAGGGTGTTATTTAACTCTCCAGTGGTCATTAACTGTGTCTCCGATCGGGCAGTGCGTGTCAAAACTACCCGAGCTATCAGTGTGCACTGAAAGTTGTTCAAGTTTACGTGATTGTCATGATGGGGTCATTTAAAAAAATCATTGTTTTTTTTATACAATCGTGAAATCAGTCTCATTTAATAAATATAGTAATATAAAATAACATGAAATATGCGACTTCATTCATAAATTTGCTAATTAACTTTCTCGGCTTTAAAATTCGTGACGTCACGGTTTGTTACTCACACAAAGACATTCCTCTCTCTCTCTCTCTCTCACACACACACACACACACGTGGTTTCTGATTGCTGTTGTAAACAAACTAACCCAAAATTGTGACAGGGGCGGGTGGCAGCAGAGTTAAGAGTAAAGGTATGTAAATAAAACATTTATTAAAATAAATATGAAAAGTTGGATGAAATATGTTTTTAGTTAATAATAGTTAATGGTGTGTGTCGAGGGGAGGGGAGTACATTGAAGGGGAGCATTCGATTATAAAATAATTTTTAAAAGTCTCGTTAGTCTCGCCAGACCTCGTATCCTTCGAACCCTTCTACAAATACATGTCGGTAATTCCTATAAATACATTAAACTCTCATTAACATTTTTTTTAAATGTAATAAAATATTACCGTTTACCTATTAGTTGTTTATTTTGTTCTCAAACAGTTTTCCTTTCTAAAAAATATTTTAAGTGAATTGAAAAAATTAACAATAGTAGATCGCAGCTCCGGAAATTTGCAAATGGTTATTTCGGTTGAGACCATGCATTTTGATCAATTTAATTTTCATATCCGTACATATTTATCGTGCGCTATTTATATAACACCTGGGTTCTATATACATAACTAACATATATCATATTTTATAGCTGCGGTTTTTCTCAGAGTTGTGGTGTGAATTATAGTTTAAAAAAAGAGATAGTTATTATTTTGTTTATAAATGAGGGGTTTCCCACAAGACTCGAACAAGTCCTTTTATTGAAGTTTCTGGTTTATTGCGCCATATAGTGGAAATGCGTGATTTTTATGTATGTATGTACCTATGTATGCAATAATTATTTAAGCATCATATCCTCTTTCATTTTTATAATTTTATTGGCTAAAATCTAGAATACCTACCACTCCAAAATTTTATTTTGATGGTTATATATAGTTGCAAAACCATTAAAAACACTAAATACCATAAAAATTAGGGCACGGTAAACAATAATCTATAGTGATTTTGGCATTTATTTCTGCAAAAAAAAAGTAGAATTAATTCCTATAAAATGAGTGTAACTACCCGAGTCTGGTCAAATTGATTTCTGCGCGTTAGGTTACACGTTACTTTTAATGATTTTTTGACAATTTACAAGCGAAGAAGGCATATCTCGTATCTCCAGGAGAGGAACACTTCGAGAGCTTTCGAGCGCTTTGACCTGAATAATGTATGGAATGCTCGGGCATCTGAGATATTGGGATTTAAAATCTGCAATATCATACTTGAAACAGTAATTATCGTAAACAGAAATTTAATATTTATGATACATTATAGTCCACATTATAATTGCAAACATTTTTTTCTATATAATGTATTTTAAAACATTTAACTCTATTTCTTTACTAGATTCATCTATAATTTCTTTCAAAATGATATTTTCTATTTCCTCAGTGACATCTTCATAATATAATTTATTTCCAATTAAAGGTATAAATCTACTATTTATATATATACAGTAGAATCCGCTTATAATGGACTTTAGGGGACTAAGGTAAATAGTCCATTATAGTCGAGTGTTCATCTCATCAGAATAATTAGTAATTAAACAAATGCTTATTTATGTTATTTCATTGTCATGTTTTTATTAAGAAAAAGTAAATAGATACAACATGAAACTATGTACCTACTTGTATATAGGTTTATATAAGCACGAAAAACTTATTGTAATACATACATACATATGTACATGCTCGCATATATTCACCATTACATATTTTGAAAAGATTGGTTAGTTTTGTTTGGATCTACGGTTTGGCTATATGATCTTTATCTGGAATGACTTTATTTTTAAGTACCGAATCGCTCCGCTTGTAATGGACAAAATAACGAATTTGGGTTCATTACAGACGAAAGTTTGTTATAATCGAGTTCATTTTAACCGAGGATTTTTCACGTGTTTGTTCTAGGACTTTAAAAAGGATATATATATTATTTCCTTACATTTATATGAAATAGGCATGATAATTTGATAGTTAACCGTTTGATATCTAACATCAAATCGTAAAATAAATATTATAAATATTGAAATTCCCACTGTAAAACGCTTCTTATATTACACAAATACTCTGAACAATTTAAACCATCCGATGACTTCATCAGACAAATCTGATTACTCTGTCAGAGAAAATAAGCGAAAACGCATTTTGTTATATTTTAGCTAAAAGAAAATATTGCAACAAAAACCAACCAAATCCAACTATTTTATTTCATCGGGTAAATATAAATTGTCTACAAAAACCAAACCAGTCCAGATGTTTTGTACTTTTAATAAATAATGGATCTACAAAATAAAATTTCAAATTGAACGCCTTGTTTTGATTTTTATTTATGTACGAAAAAAATAGTTATACAATGGACGATTTTAAAATAAGATTTTTTTTTGTTTCCCGAAAATTTTAATTTTTGAATATGTCCGATTTTTGCAAAGAAAACCTCAGTTTCTATTATAAAGTTTTATAAAATAATTGACGGAAATGCATTACAAATATGCACTTTCTTGTATTTGAAACAATTTTTTATAATGAAATAATTCAATATAGGTTTGTTATCAGGATTTCCGTAATAGTTCCTGCTGATAGTCAGATATTTTATATAGAATGACTAATATATGTAAATTTATAGCGAAATATATGAGAAACAACTAACAGTAGGTATATCTAGTTTATAATTAAAGCTGGTTTTAAATTTACTATAAAGCCTAAATACAAGAATTCCAACGTTACGTTATTAAAATAGCTCCGACAAAATGGCTCTAGAGTAATAGTACAGCATATCAAAAAATAGATGTACAATTGTATATACGTACCTACAAATATGTAGGGATGCGCCGAACAGAGATTTGATGGAGTAACTGAATAACGAATATTCGATATGAATTTCTACTGAAGAACAGAATATTCGGCTGAGGCAAACATATTTTGGAATTATAACTAATAAAATATTGCAATTTATGAATAATCGCGTTATGGAATTTATTTGAAATTTCGATTTTATAAAAACATAAATATAAATAAAAAATAAAATAAATAAATAAATATTTCATCACGGCATATTACCCATTGCTGGGTGTGCCAATCTGCTTCATACACAGATATCGGTAATGATGGAATATTTGTACCGTGCGGGCGCTTACCAGGCGTCACCTCACGGGCACTCATTGATAACGTGGAGAGTGCGCCACAGGGGTCAATTTTATGCCATTAAAATGCGATGTAATTTTTGGCGTCGGTCGGGATCGAACCCGGGTCCCCTAGATTCGCGACCAGACACTCAGGCACACGGCCACGAGACCCCATAACATAAATATCAACTTATAATACGAAATTGGACCATTATAATGAATTAAAACAACCTCAACATCACAATTTTGGATTGAGTGCATGATTTAGTTTGACTTACCTGCATATTTATTGGCCCGGTCCACCATTTTTTGTAATTTCATACTTTATGTATTAAAAAAAAAAGTATAATAATTTGCTTGTTGCTTGATATGTAGCAAGGAACATATTTCATCTATTCAACAATGTAGTTTATTTTATAGATTCTCTTTAAATTTCATGTATTTTGAACTTTATTTTCAACAGATGAGCGATTGTAATTCATTTGAAAATTTGAGACTGTCTCAATGTAGTCTATTAATAACGTCAGATTTTAGGGACTTGATTTTACAGGTTGGAATAAACAGGGTGGAATATGATAGGACTTTATGTTTATTTTTCGAAAGTTTTACATCGTTCCTGAATTTAAGAGTGACTGGATTTAAAAGAAAATTTAAAAAAGTGTCTTAAAGAAGTGCAAACCAAAATTCCACATTATTTCATACTTAGGAGTTATCTAGTGATCTATGCATGTGTAGACAAATGATGCCTAACTTTATAATATAAGAAGTTGAAACTCCAAAATTCAGGGGAGAAAATCGGAAAGAGAACTGTTATATTTGATGAAAAATATAAGAGAAATAGAAATTTTATAAGAAGAATATTAGAAGAACATTAGAAGCGGAGATGAAGATACATATTACAAGAAATATAAAAATATAAAAGTGGCAGGCATATCATAGGTACATTTTAAACGATGGCAATGATATAAACTTAGTTGCAGGATTTTGCTGCGGTAATTAAGAGCAGGGCCGGTTCTAGGGTGTTTCTAAGGTGGTGCAAAGTGTCAGATGAGTGCCGCCAATACCCCCTCACCCCAAAAATTAATAAATTTTCACACAAACTTTTTAGGAATATTTTCATTTAAAAAACCATAATGCTTTGTCATAAACAATATAAATATAAAACCTCACCATATTAAAAGAGAAACAAATATTTTAATAATATTTATACTCAAAATAATAATAACCCTTCAGTAGACTCACCTGGGTTCTTGGACCAACGATAGTTAAATTTTATTAATGTAAGTATTAATAATTTATAAAAACTAAAACATAATTTACTGTCCTTTAACTGGAGCTTATTTTATAAAATAATTACAGAAAAATTAAATAAAATACAGTTTAGTTTAAGTACTTATACAAATCTTATGTTTTTTATATTATTTTAAATATGTTACGCCTAACAGTGTTTTTTTTTAAAGCTGTTTGAAATTGTATTTAAATCGAGCTCATTTTTAATTTTTGGATGACAATTAAGTATAGCGACATGATTTAACTTGTCTTGTTCTTGTGTCATTATTGTATATGTGAAACTAAAATGAAAATTATGGATTTAGTGGCCATCTATTGAATAAGTTCCAAATGAAACTTGACCAGTGATGCAAATGCCATAGTCGGCGCCTATGCCATATTCCTCGGTTTTTAGCAGAATAGTCCCTCAGACCGGTGCATGTGCTTTTGTGTATGGAGGGTTAAATGGGAGGATTGAACTGCATAAATGGTATTTTTCTTGCTTTGGCACTTGCGAGCTTCTAAATTAAGTTAGAGTATAGTGCAGACGAGAAAACTCGATTTCGATCGACAGTATTGCCAATCATACAATTTATTTTGTGACATGGTGAATCTCAGATAAGTCTTAATTAGCTTAAGTTTGTTGAAATTTCGCTCACCCGTCGCTGTACTGTTACAAGGATAGTAGAACGCGAAGAGTAATTCATACATTGGGATAATTATCCTTTCAATTATTGTTCTTCATACATGGTTGTCCCTGGTCTTCTTCTAAAAACTAGTGGAAGCACCACAAATTGAAATATGCTTTTGCGGATGGCGCTTCGGACCATCCACAACATCCTAGAGTCGGTCCAGATGAAGAGAAGTATAGGGTGGTGACCGCGACCCCGGAACATAGGACTTTAACATGTAAAATCATACTTTCTAAATTTCCTGCGTCCCTAATTATTTTAGATAAAAATGCTTCAAATAAAAGTTGTAGAGCATCTAAATCAATAAGCAATATTAATTTTGTATGTCGAAAATCACCTCAAAAATAGCAATAGCCATAGAATTGAGACGGCTTATCTGTCACGTTAGGGTAATTTATTAGATATTATTTCTAATTTCCGTTTCAATTAACAATTATCTGTTAATATAAATTGATATTTGTTCACTTGAACAGATTTTACAAATAATAATGAAATTAAATTAACCTAGCTTGACAAATAAATCGTTATCATTTGTTAATTTTTTGTTTCAATTCCTATTTTTGCGGTGATTTTCGACATTTTCATACCTATTTTTTGACGTACCAGCAGCGCCGGATTAAGATTAGATGCCTTTGCAATAATTTGTGGGTACTTAAAATGAGATGCCTTAATAATTTGTATGTATTTATGAAAACAGTAAACATCATATTAATCATTCTAAATTTTTCTACATTTAACGTTTGAAACTTCTGGTTCTATATGTAGATAATAAAGAGAGATCATTCGTTAAACAATTTCGTAAATTTTACTTGTTTTGTTGTGGAGACAAACCTTTTCTCACGTGGAGTTTGTAACAAGACGGCATATTCTAAAAACAATATCCAACATATTAGAATTTATCATAAAAATGCGAGAGAAATGCTAAAAGGCGATACGGTTTCAAATGTACCCGTTGTGATATTGTTTTTTTTCTTTATTTTACTACATAAGGTACCTATACATAAAACGACCAAGGAAAAAATATTTACTTTATTTGAATAAAGCTGACATTAGCGTAAAATGAATTATAAGTTACAATGAAAAAAAAAACTAGGTTAGGTTCGGCGTCTATTTCCTTTACGGCGCCCTAGGCGTCAGCCTATTGGATAATATGGCCCTGGTTTTTTTACCTAAAATAATTAGGGAAGCAGGGAATTACGGAAATCTGATTTTACATGTTAAAGTCCTATGTTCCGGGGTGCGGTCACCACCTTGTATATATATATATAAGATAAAAGACGAGCTTACGTACCGATTATGAGGGAGAGAAGAAGAAACGTCGAACATCTGAGATTATATTGTAGGGAGCTTGAAAGGAAAAAATGAACAGAAGAGACACTTTTAGATGAGAATTGAGAACGGAAAGGCATAATCTGGTTTAAGAAGAGCCAAAAGAAAAAGAAGAAGGAAGACAAATTAATAAGATTTTATATTTAATGCCATGTATTCAGTAATCACTATCAAATATATTTGTTAATTTGATGTAGATCCAAAACCAGTAGGCTAGACTTAGATAAATACAAAACAACAGTGATTTCGGGAGAAGAAAATATATCTTAAACTGGTCTACTAACGAGGCAACATTACCCTGATTTATCATTAAGATAACTGCGATCCCAATGGCGAGGGTTGAAAAACGGGCAACCTGTATATAAATCCATGAATCTGTACAATGCAAAATTATCTAGTATTGAATATGTTTCTGCACCTTGAAGTTGAAAAGGCAAATAGAAATGTTTTACTGGTCTTCCTGCTCGAGTAAATAATGAATATGCATGTCTTATTCATGCAGGAACATAACTTACAGATAAGAAAAAAAAATATATAAATGAACATTGAATGTGATAAATATAATTGTGTCTATATAGTAAAAGTTTTTATGACAATTGCTGAGATACCGATGACATCATGCACAGCACAAGCACAAAATCTTAGCTACCTATACTTTCACGTTCACCGCGTATACGTATGTCTGACATTTATGACATTGAAAACTGAAAATATAAAGGATTTTTTTGGATTGGCGGTATCCAATAAGAGAGTAAGCGGTGTAATAGCTAGGATGCTAGCCAATGATGAGTGGTGGGAAGGCTGAGGCTGAAACAGAGATCCGAGGCTGGTAGGGCTGAAGAAGCTGCGACAGTGTATCCGCGCGCTGGAACGTGTACCGTACCGTGTCTTGCGAGGCTAGTTGCGCAGCATGTGCGGGTGTCATGCCAACCGTCGCACTCTACCACTAACACTAACTAATACTAATAATAACCTAATATCAATATACCTAATGTTAATATAACTTTTAACACGTGCACGTGTCATCACTTGTTATGTGTTTGTGATTTTAAATATCGATTCTAAATCGTGTGTGGTACCGTACAGTATTTTTTATATTAGGAATATTTTTGCGACAACATGTTTACCAGGTATTTATTATATTTTTTATAGAATATTTTATAATTTACCAATCTTAATTCTATAATCTATATTTATACCTAAATAAACATTTTGTAATTCATTTTTTTTTTCTTACAAATAATTTACTTATATGTATGATTGCCATATAATTTTTTAAAACTTTTTTATTATATTTCATATAGATTTTATATGAAATTTAACTGTCAAAACTTTTAAACGTTGGTACCTTGTAGTCTTGATTCCTGAAACAAGTATTCAGTTGACTACATCCGGTTACGCAGAGCTTCTGTGTAACCGGATGCAGTAAACTGAATTTTCGATATATACTATGTATATATATTTACTTGTAGCGAGAATAATTCTATTTAATTTTTAATTTTATATTATATTATTATTTTATTGTGATATTAATTTATTAAAAATTCAATTTTGACAGAACTCCTCAATACCAAGTATGTACTTGAAATTTGTTACCTATGTGAGGAATACAATGTTATTTTTTTTTATTATGCTGTAGTTACTTACCTGTTGCTTTTAGAGGGAAGTTATAAATATAAAACTACACAATATGACCCTAGAATCTAATACATTTTTTTAGTTTATGAAAAAACGCAAAATAAAATTCGCGATTTAGAACTTAATTCAAAATGCCATGAAAATTGTTTATTAAATCTGTCAAACAGACTGTAGATAACATCACACTAGGTCCATGGCATTCTGAAATATGCTATGTAAATTATTACATATTGCGTTTTTTTTTTGTAAAGTAAAATACTGCATTAATTTTAGTTTCATATTGTATTGATTTTAATGCTAGACACGTTTTGAATTTACAACTTTCTTCTAAAATTAATAGATTTATGAAGTAGTCCGATACCTTAAATGTGTAATGCTAGAAAATCAGAATAGTATTTATAAAAATTTCTTATAATCAGCGCGTTTTTAAATATACTTAAGTAGGTAGTTAGAGATATATACTTTTTATTTGGTTATTCATCGGTTCATATTTCTTATTTTTCTCTACCCCTCGAACACCAGTAAAAATAATTAATAGTTTTTTTTTACATAAAATTTCCTGTGAGAATATGTCATACAAGATTTTGTTACAATATTACAAGCAGATAATTGAATCTTAAATTGTAGAAAATTAAAAATATAAACATAAATATATCAAAGAGTAATGATATATATGTATATATATACCGTTGAAGGAGCTTATCGGGCGCCAGCCCACAGCTCTCAAAGCTGTCATTAGGAGAGCACCTCAGGAATCACTTTTAGGCTATTAGAAAATTTGAAATAATTTGCAAATTTGGCATCGGTCGGATTTGATCCTGGGTCGTTACAACCGGTCACATAACGCACTTAACCACGCAACCCTATATATTTTTAATTATATAAATTTCATATAAAATTCTGTTTCGCCAATCCTCAGTTCATTAGCTTTTTAGATTATACATTTTTGTAAAACAAAATATTAAATAAATTAAATATGAAAATTATAGTATGGTTTGACGAAAAACTCGTAGAACTTAAATTTCTCAAAAAAGGTAGGCTATAAGCTCGTCGTACATCATAAGACAGAGTGTCCCACGAAAGGATACCAATATTTCATCTACATAGGCCCGTATTACGAACCGATTTTTATATAGCGCGCCTTTGTTAAAAGTGACGTTTAACTTCATAGGAATATAATGTAAAAGCGCGCTTCATAATACCGCCATTATTATAATAGTGCGCTTGTAATACGGGTCATAGACTTTAGACAATTTTAAGCAAAAAAGTTCTAATAAATATATGATCGATTTCGTCTCCTGCAGGAGTACCAACCTCTTGAACACGCCCCTAATGATGTATATTGCAGTCTATAATCTGAAAACGGATATAGATAGAATTATGAACCTTGTGTGCTCCATGATTGATTATCGATTTTTTTTAATACGATACTTTTTAATAACAGTCATAATCTATTCCTTTTGATCATAAATTATATTATTATCAATTAACCATAATTAATGGAAAGAAATAAAGAAAGTTAATATTCGAGAAAATTTCAAAATCAATTCACTCTTCAGTGATGAAGGTTATTTTTTAAGTACAAGTGGATGCTATTTTATGAGTGGTAATTTGTTGTAATAGATACTGTGGTTCTATATTGCTATTTGAAAACGGAACACCTTAAATATGTATTATTAGAGGATGCGAATGAAAAATATGAATTCGTATAAAAAATTAATAAAATCAGTGCGTGTCAAGTAAGTGTTTTTACTGGAGATATAACGACAGTTAATACTATATATTTTATATAAAATTCTCTGTGAGAAAATTTATGTAATAATTTTTCCTACGGGAAGTTTTTTGATTATAGTTATAGACAGTTAAAAACACAAATATAGTGGTACGTATTTATACGAACTTAATTCGTTCCTGTTCGCGATTCGCATCTTGAAAAGTTCGTATCTTGAAACTCAGTTTTTCATTTTATTTTATGGGAAATCAATTAATGACACGTTTATCGCATACTAGATAAAAACTAAGAACTACAGATGGTTTAGTACTTGAGAATTTTTGACTCCAAATTGTGGTGTCGTGGCCGTGTGCCTGAGTGTCTGGTCGCGACTCTGGGGACCCGGGTTTGATTTCGAAAATTACTTCAAACTTTAATGGCACTAAATTGAGCTTGTGGTACACTATCCACGCTAGCATTGAGTGCCCGTGAGGTGATGTCTGGTAAACGCCCGCACGGTACAAATATTTCATCATTACCGATATCTGTGTACAAAGCAGATTGGTACACCCAGTCATGGGTAATATGCCGTGATGATATATTTATTTTATTTTTAAATTTTTAAGAGCCCGTGAGGTGACGCCTAATATACGCAACTATACAGCGTACAGACATTATCATTAGCAAAATTTGCGAATAGTAGTAGAAATGGGTAATAAGCTATAATGATAATTATATATATATATATATATATATATATATATATATATATATATATATATATATATATATATATATATATATATATATATATGTACTTAAATGTTGCAATATTGTCTAGTAATGCATCACACAGACCAATACATCATGTATTATGTAAAATAAGGTTTTGATTAGCAAAATAGACTACACAAACCTGCAAGGTATCTTCCCGAAAATCAACAATATTATCCAATGTCAAATATTGTGCAAATTTTTTTAACGACATTAAAACTGTAAATTTCAGTATTAATATTAAACCCAAATATAGCCACCTAATAAAAATTGATTATCATTTATCGAATTGTTACACATAGCTTGGAATTTAGTTTTATTGATTATAGATGTTCAATTAATGTTCACTATAGATGAAGGGTTAACAAACATTTCTGCTTTTGTTGTATCAATTCTAACCTTTTAAAAAAATTGAAAATTATTTATTTCAATTAATATTTTATAATTAACTAATTATTTATAAATAATGGAAAATTTAGTTTTTTAATTAATCTTTGCAACGTGAATTTGCCGCTACCAAATTTAGTCAAATAAATCATCAAAAAGGTCGGAAAAATATATTTTTTGTGTTCCAGTAATTTTTCTCGGTATGTGTAGATAAAACGCATATTGATATATTTATTTTAATTATAATTAAATATAATAATATTTCAGTTTTGCGAACTGAAATGTAGATATGCACTATAAAATATACAGAATAAATATTTAAAAAATAGTTTCACAACAATTTCAGTACTTTCATTGTCAACCTGGACAAACATAAATAGTTAATTATCAGTTAATACGTCAGAAGCGCAAAACATCAAAATTTATGTTTATGTGTGGGTGTAAACACAATTGAGCGATACCTAGGCCCGTATGCTGATAGCGTTTCTTATAGGGTGAAGCCGGTTTTACATTATTCTTTGGCTAAATCCTATACTAATTTTTAGGAACTTTTAGTTGGAGATCATGCCATTTTTTATCCAAGTTAAATATAGTGCTGTTGTATAAATATTCTGATATGCCATTATTGCAACGAGAAAATATATAAATCATTTCACAAACCTATATATCATTTTTCGTTACATTTTCAAACAAAATATTATGTCGTATCGTATATACCTATACGAGTCAGTTCGTAGGTTTAGTATAAAACTTAGATGAATAATAGTATCGCAGCTAGTTTGAGAAAAAAAATGTTGAACATGTGAAATTTAGATGCGTTTTATCCTGTTTTACATTATTCTTACTTTGAGAATAATTATCTTTAGCCAGAAATAGTTTAATGTAAAACAGGCTTTAGACTTTGTATGGAATTTTTTAATTTACTCGTTCTACTTTATGAAAGTGTATTTTGTCTTAGCATCATGTTGACCAATTGCGATTTGGATAAACCTGGTTCAAATATAATCTAATAGCATTTTCCATTTATATATTTAGTACGGACTTTTTTGCACTGAGTGCAGGGCCGGATTAAGTCATCTGGGCGCCCTAGGGTGGTAAAAATTTGACGCCTACACAATAATTTATAGGTACTTAAAATTAAACATGTCTTAACAATTTGTATGTAATGGGGTATGTGACCGTATTTGAATTTCAATGTAAAAGTCATAAAATATACAAAACTAACCACTATAGCTTCTTAGTATAATAATAAAAAGTAAATATTAGTTTGTATTAATACTGTTATTAGCAATTTAATGTTTTGGAGAAGGGATATATGACGTGAGTATGGTAGAATCGTGGAAGAAGACAGATAGACTGGCAGGGAAAGAGATAGTTATAGATCAGCCGATCAGCGTCGCGATTATGTGGTGGTAGGTGTGGCATGACAGCTGCCTATAACTATCTCTTTCCCTCCCACTCTATTCGTCGTTTTCCACGATTCTACCATGCCACATCACATATCCCTTCCCCAAATTTTTAATAATTATTTTCTCGTAAGTAGGAATATTAATTGATAAAAAGATACGGGTATTTTATTTTTTGGTTTATTATCATATTATGTAAAAATAAAAATTTGGTCACATACCTCATCATAAAAACGCTAAACATAATACTTGTATTAATTAAATGATTTTTCTACATTTAATGTTTTTTTTGTTTATTAAAGAATTTCGTAAAATTGACTTGTTTTGTTGTGGAGACAAATCTTTCCCGCATGTAGATTGTAACAGGAATGCATATTCTAAAAATAATATCCAGCATATTAGAATTTATAATACAAATGCGAGAGAAATTTTGATTATTACATTTGTTAAGAGCGCTCAGTGGCTGTGCTAGGTGATACGGTTTCAAATGTGCCCATTGTGATATTGTTTTGTTTTCTTTATTTTACGTAGCTTACATCCCTACACAAAACGATCAAGGAAAAAAATATTTACTTTATTTGAATAAAGCTAACATAAGCGTAAATTGAATTACAAGTTACAATGAAAAAAAAACTATATTAGGTTCGGCGCCTATTTCCTTTACGCCGCCCTAGGCTTTAGCCTTGTTAGCCTATTGGATAATATATGAGTTTTGCGTATATTATTTATACTTTTAGCGTGAATTGAACTTTAATGAGTGCGCACTATTTTACACTTACTACGATCGTCAGTTCTTGCCAAATTCATATATTTTGAGTTGTTAAAAATGCCAGTGTAAGTACAATGGATGTAAAAAATTAAGTTTTTCTCCTAGCGTATTATAATATTCATATTATGCTACTGTACATACACTGTAGAAGATATTTATTTTCCTTACTAGTACAATAATGTTGTTCATTGTTGTACTAGTAAAAAAAATGTTAGCTTCTTAGTTCACCGCTGGCGGCAGCAATCGCCACAGCAACACAGATCACATTAAAAATTGTTATTTGACAGTTGTATCGTTTGTGTTTTTGTGTACACAGCCAGCTTTGGCTGGAATTGCGAACTCTACAATTAAAACATTACCATTGACGAAAAAATAGTATATGTCATTCGGAGTAGAACGCCCTTTTTGTGTTTTACCCAGCTTGCCTATAGCTTGCAATATCTGGGTTCAACACAAAAAGACCGCTTTCTACTCCTAATAACATAATATACTATTATTAATAATAGAAGGATTATTGGAAACGTACGTTTGATAATAATACAAATAAACAGTTGCGATTGTACCTACATAACCTCTCTCTTTGACAGTAAGAGGCATGTAGAATTGCTTGGAATACCCGGTATATGTATAAATATATTTTCTTTACAAAAATAGTAATAGTACTGCAAAAAGGGCGTGATGTATTTGTTTAATAACAATTACCACATCGCGTTATGTTACATTAGAACTATAAAAATCTTCATTTTTCGGTGTAAATGTCAACACAAAAGCGCGTATGACCGTATTATACTACATGTCGGTATGTTAGGTAATTAAATTCCACTTGTACTGTACTCGAGCAAGTGATGACATGTGTTTCTGTTTGCTTTTTTACTTCTTGAGCAGTCACATGAGGTAATCAGAGTTTCTGATCAAAATGTAATGTTGAAAAATTACATGGAACGTTTGACATAATGTGCCCGAATACCTGCTTCCTATCCATTACCATATTTTTTACGCCAGCTTATTTAGATATCTTCTTTATGTAAGAAAGCTTTAATATGACACACTATATACACATTTATAAAACCTAATAAATCTTATCCTTATTACATATAAAAGTAAAATGTATTTATATTAGATTTTAATTGAATACTTAGTACTATTTTCGTCTCATATTAGTTGTTACATTTGCATATTTTTCACATTATTAGCAACACGTATAACATCTTGAAGTACACATGTTTAAAATATTCAAAAACCTACTAGAAAAGATTAATTTTATGTATTCAAATGCACCTTCATCATGTTACATTGAACCTGATTTTAAATAACTTGAGGCTTCTCAAAACAAATTGTACAAAAGTAAATATTGAAATTACGTCCACTGTTTTAATAGATAATCAACTATGGGTAAAAATTTAAATAACACAAAATCTAAAATGACAAATGATACTGGAAATGTTTTTTTTGCAATATTTATTACGTTATAAAAAATATAAATGTGGAAAGGTTTTCCAAAATTATTTCATTTCGAAGTAACAAATGTTTCTATTAATAAATACCTGTTGGCAACGAACGCTATAGTAAATTTACTGCCATTCAAAAACCGACTTGAAAAGATTTATTTCCGGTACTTATTTGACATAGTAGTATAATATAACTAGACAATATGCTACGCAAATGTACAAAAGGTTGCTAATCTGTGCATATAATTTAATCAGTGGTTTTATTTTCTCTTTAATTTCAAATGTAAACACTTTTTTTGACAAATTGTTATTAATGGTATTATGCTAATTTAGTATTACCATATTACTTTGTTTCAAATATATGTATGAAGATACTTTTTGTCCTAATCTACAATAATAATAAATATTAATTATATCATCAGGGCTTATTACTTATATCTGGGTATACATTTATCCGCAGAATAATTTTTAAGTTGACCCCGGTTGGATTCGAAACACAGGTCACATTACATACCCCATAAGTAACAATAATATTTGTTCATTTTATGATTTTCATACGCATAATAAGGTAAATCGAATACAAATAAGTAAAATATTTATTTATAAAAAATTGTTATTGATCTCGAATGTTTTGTAAACATATTCTTCAATAATATCATTTTATACGATGTAACTGATGGAGACAAATAAATAATGACGTGTACCATTCCGGCATTACACACTCATTTTTTATGATAAAGAAACAAAAGAAGTTTCTTGCGAGAATTATTTGTAAACATATACTACGGATACTACTTGGGATAATGTGCAAAATTTAGTAACAGTAGCTTCAGATAAATTAATTTTCACAAAATATAAGGAAGACTTGAAATGAAATTATTAACTTTCTGTAAAATCTTAAATAGGCATTCAATTTTATTGCACTATGGGAATGTATAAAAATGACCCCTAGACGCAGTGAATATGTTAATGATTGTACAAATGGTTTTGCTTAATCCCCAGGATACCTACCTTAAGAAATGGGTCATTTTGTAGGTACTTGATTATTTTAGAACAGAATCTGTTGATACAAGGACATAGGTACTCATGGTCTGGTTATACAAAGAAAGTGTATATAGAATTGAGCGCAGAAGCGCAATGTATTTTGGTGAAAGGTACAACATTGGTTTACCCTGTCTACGTGGTACATAGTCTTGTCTTATGTAAAATCAAATTTAGGCCACGTCAAGCAGAATGCGACGACGGAACTATATGACTTGAGAGTTAAGAATGAGATTAATGCAAAGAAAAAAACTATGAAATGATTACTTTGCTTCAGAATAGGATTCATCAATCTTATTTACAAGACAACTCAAGACTTGTCTTAGTTTTGATCCTAAACTTCGTACACTTTTACAATAAAATAAACAATAAAAAAAAGATTTTTCGTTGAAGTTCGTTCTTTGTCTATGTGTTAGGTATAATTTTATATTTGTACGATCGACGACATGAGTCCTTATATTGGCACACTTAGCAGTAGGTAATAAGCCGTAATTAAGTGTTTGTGTAATATATTTTGACAACCAAATATATTTTGTTCAATATGTGAAATATTGGTCTATTTGCAGATATTATTAGAAAATATTATTACATTTAAATACAATTTTGCATGTTGGAAGCATTGGTTTTAAAAAATAATTGCGAATAGTAAAAGAATAAAAGAATGACTTGAATTATTGCTCAATTTAATTCATATTATTGTACTGTCCAAGAAGAGCATCAGTATTATCAGGGCCAGCTTCCAAAGGCTCCGCGATTTATAAACAATTGGTATTTATTTAATAATACAATAATTAAAAAAGGAGGCAGTTTTATCTTACCTTTACGCGATTTGCAAATAAGAGAAGTAAAAGAAAGAGATAATATAGCGAAAACTAATACCTTAGTAAGATGAACAAACTTTTATTATATGGAAGCAACACGGCCGTACCGTAGTGCAGCCGTGTTGCGGCTGTGAGTACGGACCACGGACTTTAATTTTTTTCGTTTGGGTTATACGCCCGGAGCAGTGATATATAACTTCCCACAAAAAACAAACAAGTCCATTTGCATAAGTTTTCGGGTTATGATTCCACATAGTTCAATTCTGGTTGCGACACATTCTGAGCAACATGGTTTTTCAAAAAACTCAGCAAAGCACGAAAAGGATATACAGGGTGTTATGTAACTAAGTGTACAAGTGGTAGAAGTGGCCCCATAGATAGTAAATTTGGCAATAATTTTTGTTTATCATGCTTTCTACAAGAACTGGAAGCCTTTAAAACACTAATGACGTCATAGTTCAAAATTTTGTAAAAAAGTAAAAACCGATGTGTTCTCTGGAAAAATATCACACCTACAAACTATATATTAGTCAACACTGATTATAAGTAGTTAGACTAACAAATAAATAAAAAAGATGAGTACAAAATAATTCGAAATAATTTTTATTGTTGAAATGTCTTGAAAACATACATGCATACATAAAAATCACGCATATTCAACTTTGTGGGTTAGCATAAACCCGATAATACGAGGGTGGTTTGAAAAGTCCTAAAACAACCTCAAATAGGGCCAGACTGAGGGTAATTCAAATTAGTATCCCGCCTTTACTTCGCATTAGTTATTAGGTGATCTCAAATTCCTGTGCGATGTATTTTGTATTTCGTTTTACGGGGACTAGTAAGTTTATATTTAATAACCGTCATCTAAAGATAAATATAGGTTTTACCGTCCGTGGTCTATATTACAAAAGAGCTGCCACACCCAGAAACATAAATGAACGACGTGATGATATATTTCTCATTATTTTTGATTCCTGTAGTACATATTAATAAAATCTTCATTAATAGTGGGATTCTAGGCATTCTCTTAAAAAATTCTAAACTAAATATGTAGCTTATAGAAAATCTATAAATCTATAAGGTCATTATTACCATTCATATATATTACAATTTATTAAATTTGAAAATCATTGAAAAACATTGAACCTATTAATTTTGTTCCAATATTTAAATACATTATTATAAGCATGCTATTTGAAGAATTGCGTTGTAAGACATTTAAAATCTATAAAATATTGTAATTATAACATGAGGCAATTATTTCACAAGGTTGCATTAACTTCTGTCAAATTTGACTTTTGACATACAAGAATTTTAATAAAATCTATATGAATATATGAAATGCAGCAACAACTTTTTTATTATTTTATATATTACGTACATGCTTTTGTATGAAACACCATATAATTATCTTGGGATTCTTAATTTTACATTATTTGTGCTAACGTATAGGAGCCTAACCCCAAATGTATTCGTACCCTCTGAAAAAAAATATTAACAGCAAGAAGAAATAAATTTTTAGATTACAATATTTAAGTTTATATTTGGGCAATTTTTACCTTTCGTCACCTTTAGGTAAGGAAGGTATGGTCTTTGGTCAAAAAAATCAATGATGAGTTTTTAGTGAATATAGAGTTAAAGAATTTTAAAGAAATTAAAATTTATAAATCAGTCAGCTTTGCTAAACATAGAAACTACTAATATATTCATATAATTCAAATTGACAGATGTCAGTATAAATAAAAAATAAATTAATGTGGCAGAGATGAGGATGTTGAACTAGATGATGGGGAAGACACGGAAAGATAAGTTAGGATATAACTCTAGTGTTACAAGTTTCTAGAAAGATACAAGCGAGATGATTACATTGGTTTGAAAATGTCATGAGGAGAAATGAAGAATATATGGGATGAAGAATGAATAGCTTAGTAATAGAAGGTTAAAGAAATAGAGGAAGACCAAAGATAAGATGGAAGGACTGTATTGTGGAAGACTTGAGAGAAAAGGAACTGAATAAGAACGACACGTAAAACAGAAATGAGTGGAAGAAGAAAATAAAAAATAGCGACCCCTAACGAATGGAGAAAGCTAAAGAAGAAGATGTTAGTGTCAAGTGCAATTTGCATAATTTGTTTAGGAAGTAATTTTACTGGAAATTTCGAAGGAAATTTAGAAGCTTTTGCTGGCCACAACAGATTTTTTTATTTTATGTGTTAATAAAGTGTACTGGATTTAAATATAATGTTATTACCTAAATTTATCATTTTAACAATAATCTACGGGCAAATATATGACAACAGACACGTGCTAATTTATTTAGATCCACCAGTAAATAATACAATATTTATGTTAGTATTATTTATAAAACTGAAGGTAAAGGAACTGACAATATATTCAATTAACTACTATATTAAATTTTATTTTTTTAGTAAAATTATTTGCAAAGTGATATTTAATTATTAAAGTACCACCTACCATCATCTGATTGTAGGGACCTTAAAACGTGCTTATCATTAAAATCTGGATATGCGATTTTTAGCATGAATCCAATACCTCTCTTAGCGAGAGGTAAAAAGGGCAGAAATACGAACTTTTCGATTACTATAAGTATTTACGCTCAACAGTATTACACTGCTAAAGTTATAAACGCATTCTGAATTACATTTTTTTTCAATAAGATCTGTAAGTCTATAGAAACGCGTATATATCTTGCAGAAATGCATATAATCCCACTATAAAACGGTTTTTACGAATGACTATACAGGTGATGTTCTTTTGTGAAGTATATTATCCTTATTAATAAAAATTTAATGTTTTGAAATATATTTTAATATATAAACAATATATGAAGAAATATGTCCCTATCTACTTGAGAACAACACTAACATATTAATTTTAGTCGTAAGCGAAGCAGTCGTTGTGTTACAAGATTACTAATATAACACATTATTTTAATTATAGAGTATCAACATCGGCATTCTGATTTTTAATTAAGTAGTATCGACATTCGATTTATGGGAGTATGGGAGTGATAGAAATGTGAATAACAGTGATATAATTCTTGGAAGTTGGGAAATATTTATTTGATGTCATTGTTGTAGTAAAAAACAGCAGAGTAATAACTATATTGTTAACTTGAACAAGATAAAAAAAATACGAAAGATTCCGTTCAAAGATTGTCAAGTACTCCAATATTTAAAATAAGTAAGTAGGTAATCGGATACAAGGCAATGAGTGCAGAGCTTGCTATATCTTAGTATTTATTTGTACAGGCTGTCCAGAATAACGTGTCCATTTTGAGGCTATAAGAGAAATAAAAAATTAATTATACAAAAATTGCCCTATTAGGAAATCTTAATGATGTATTTATTTGTTTTTCTGACGTATATTAAGGTAGGGCCTTAATAATACGTGAATGTTGATTTACATTTTATTTATATTTTTCGACGATTACAAATACAAAAGACGGTTCTACTGTTAATAATAATCATCGTCAGTTCAATAATTGTTTTGATACACTTTAATAATTTAAGTTACATTTAGGCCCTATCTTAATATGCATCAAAATTACTTAGGATCCCAAGAAAATTTCAGAAATATTTGTTTTTCCGAAAAAAGGGAGTATATTTTGCATACTTTTTTGTGCAAAACTACTTAATTTTTCGGGATATTTTTTTATTATTTTTCAACGTAGTCTCCTTTTAGACTTATACACTTCGTCTAACGCTGCTCCAGTTTGTTAATCCCTTCCAAATAATAAGATTGGTCCAACTCTGCAAAATAGGCTTTCGTTTCTGTAATCACCTCCTCGTTTGAATAAAATCTTCTTCCCGCCAACCATTTCTTCATATTGGGGAACAAGTAGTAGTCCGAAGAGAATAGGGAGGATGTGGAACGAGTTGGAAATTTAATTCCATCAATTTTGTGGCTACAATAACAGATGAGTGAGCTGGTGCGTTGTCGTGATGGAAAAGGACTTTTTTGTGGACGTTTTTCTTGCAGCTCGGTGTTCAAACGGTCCAATAACGATTAATAGTATGCACCTGTTATAGTTTTACCCTTTTCCAAAAAGTCGATGAGGATTATTCCTTGCGAATCCCAAAAGACAGTCGCCATAACTTTCCTGGCCGAAGGAACGGTCTTCGCCTTCTTTGGTGCAGGCTTCCCGCTGGCAACCCATTGTTTGGACTGTTCCTTGGTCTCAGGTGTATAGTGGTGTATCCATGTTTCATCCACAGTGATGAAACGACGCTTAAAATCCTGGGGATTCCGTTGAAATAGTTGCAAACCGTCCTTTGAACACCTCACTCGATTCTTCCATTTTTTGAAAATCACTCGACTTTCTCAATTTAAACGAACGTCAAATACAGAGAAATAGGCCGATCTGGTTGAAATTTGGTGAGCGTTCTTCCAAGACATATCACTAACTAAACATAACCTCGATACGTACCAGTGTTGCCATCTCTCGAACTTTGCACGGACTTCTCAAACCACCCTCGTACATATGTATACCTACACAAAAAAAGATTTTATAGTTGATTTTGGATTGCATAAATTGTGCAGCTTGGCATATTAGGCTTGGCTCTTGGACTTTAAAAGGGTATATATTGTCTGGATTCTTGACGTGGTATGTAGATATTAATTAATTCAAGTAATGAGGAGCAATCAATTCTATTCTGTAATAATTTAGATAGAAATATTAATGAATTATGAATTCTTCTCCTTTGCAGCGAATTAAAATGTAATAACAGATCATAATCTGTACCTCTATCTGGATAGACCTTAGTAATTTTAAAAACTAAGTATTTAAAAAAAACGCTTCTGTATTCTTTCAATTTGCAACACATATTTACCATAAACAGGACACCAGATAATGAAGTTATATGAAAGTGTATTCACACTGAAGTTTTTGCCATTTCTCAACAAAAAACCCAGCATTCTGAATGAAGATTGAATCATTTCATATATTTGAGGAGCATTCTATTATACTAAACGATTAGATTCACTATCTCACTATAGTTTCTTTAATCAAGAGCATCGCATTTCATATAGACACGGCTACAGCTTTAATGGGTAGAGCGATTTTCGTAAAAGTTGTACCAAGTGGTAGAAAATTCTTGTCTACGTCTTGCTCGCCCTACACGTCTTTCTTGTCCTCATGTTGTAAAACACACGTAAAATAAGTGACTGGATGGAATAGATGGATCAGATATGAGTGACAGTTTTCAATATGATCAAAATATTGAATACATTCTTCAAAACTGTCAAATATTAGCATTCAGAGATTAACAACGTTTAATAGTTGTCTTCTTATTCTTATAACTTCTTTTAGACATTTCTCTCAATAAATTCTCCATATTATTTCGAACAACTGGATAATTAATGAATTCGTAAAGGAACGAACTACCTACATATGTAAAAATATAAAAATAATAGTTTGATGTAGTAAAAATTACATTATAAAGGGAATTGACAAAATTTAGACATCTTGATCGGCTTTTGTTTTTTGAAAAGTCTTCAGAAATATGTCATGTTTGGTATCAAAAGAGAGGTCTCGTAAAGGACTGTCAGGTATATGTGTCAATAATGTTAACAAGGTGATTAGATTTTGTTTTTGGCATAAATATAATACGTTTGAGAGAAGGGAGAACTTAGGTATCTAAGACTATTTGTGTCAGCACTTTGAAATTAAAGTATGTTTGAATGGATTGGACGTACGTGTAGACCATCATAAAACACTATCGGCGGAGCCCTAGGGGGAGCTCGGCGGAGCCGAGCATTCGCTAGTACATATACTAAACATAAAAATAAGGTGTTCAGTTTGAAATTTTATTTTGTGGTTTCATTATTTATTAAAAAATAAACATCTGAATTCTTTGGTTTTTGTTGGAATTTTGACTTCACGCGATAAAATTTAAGAAAAACTTTTTATTTTATTAAAAAAAATTCAAACTCGTAAACGTACACCCATATATTTTTTTGGATTTGCTTGTTTTTTGACAATGTGACGTGCACAGAATTGAATGATAAACCGGAAACTTCAGTAGGTAAATGTATTTGTTCATTTTTTTTTGTGAAAAGCATTTGATGCAGTGAATTTGCTGTAATAGCGTTTTAGCCTTATATCTACTCGTATATCAGTTTCTATTTTGCTAATGTAATGCATTGTTTACAGATTTGACACAAACAAATCAACAAAAGGAGCTAGTAAACTGCGAAGAGATTTAATAAATGCTGAGATTGCAAACTTACGCGAACTGTTGCCATTACCTCCGTCTTCACGACAGAGATTATCACAACTGCAGCTTATGGCTTTGGTTTGTGTCTATGTTCGGAAAGAGAACTACTTTCAACAAGGTATGTATTGGTTATTGTTCATTTCTCATTATAATATATAGCCGCCCTGTAGAAATCCTTTTTATTATTGAATATTTGTCAAGATGTTATGGATTAAATAATAATAAAAATAATACAAATATAAATAACTCTTAACATCGATCCGCTTTTGCGGATTTTGATAATTACGATATATTTTAAGTAGTTCAGAATTCCCCGAACTATGGAAATTATCTAGAATAAGACCAATTTATAAAAAAACGTAATAAGAATGTTATCACTAATTACAGACCTGTTGCTATTTTATGTAACTTTAGTAAAAATTGATTTCTGAAAATCAGCACGGTTTCATGAAGGGCAGATCAACAGCTACTAATCTGATGTGCAAGACCCAACTAATATGCGAGACAATGGATAACCAAGGTCAGGTGAATGCTATTTATTTAGATTTTTCAAAGGTATTTAACAAGTTGGACCATGGAATTCTCGTACAAAAACTTAAACTTTATGGCTTCTCTGATTCTCTTTTACAACTCATTTCGTCATATCTAACCAATAGACTTCAGTTTGTCTGTATTAATGGACATCAATCAGAGTATTTCTCTCAGAAATCGGGTGTGCCCCAGGGGTCTGTTTTAGGGCCCCTTTTATTTAATATTTTCATTACCACATTACTGCTTGTCTCACTGCTAACTACTTACTTTATGCAGACGATTTAAAACTATTATGCAGTGTATCTTCCGTAAATGACTGTTTATTATTACAGAATAACTTGGATATTGTATTCCAGTGGTGCAATGACAATAAGCTTTTCTTAATATTGAAAAATGTCAGTGTATGTCTTTTACTAATAAGCATAATCCAGTTAATTTTGATTACACTATAAACAATAAAATGTTACGTAGACCAGAAATCATTTGCGATCTAGGGGTATATTTCGATCCAAAACTGTCTTTCATCGCACATATTGCAAATAAAACATCGTCCACATTAGAGTGTTTAGAATTCATAATCCGTAATTCTGACATATTTTCCAGTTTGAGTACTTTACGTCTCTTATTTGTTGCTCTAGTTCGTCCTCACCTAGAATACTGTTCGGTGATCTGGAATCCGATACAAAGTAACCAATTAGAATCATTAGAGAAAATTCAAAAGAAGTTTTTAAAATTTGCAACTTACATTCTGGAAGAAATTTATCCCCAAAGAGGTACACCGCAATCGCAACTTCAAGAAAAATTTGATTTAGCCTCACTCGTACAAAGATGACAAATATCTGCAGTAATTATTTTACATAAAATTATTAATAATGACATTGACTGTATGTATATTAATAATCGACTATCTGTCCAAGTCAACAGATTGTCGTCAAGATTTAAAAACATCTTCCAGTTAAAAAGAGCTAAATCAAATATTCTGACCAAATCCCCCATACATCATATGGTTAAATCGTAGAATGTCATTAAAGGTGAGATTGATATTTTCCAAACTTCAGTCCGTAGGGATCTCTTTTATAATTTTGTTTGATCGGATTTGAACCCAAGCCATCAGAACCACTGCCGGCGACATAGCGCACCTCTAACATATAATTGTTAATGTAATTTTATTATTTGTTTTCGTGTTTATTATTTCTTTATTAATAATAATTAATAATTAAAATACACACATAAAGTTGTATTCTCGTATGAAGTTTCCTTACTGAAGATGAAGAAGTTCAACTGTTATTAATAAATATGAAATAAATGATAAATAAGACCATTTCTGTAAGAATTCATAAAATATACCTCGATACATTTCTTCATTCTAAAATAAGAAAATAGGAATTACATCATGAACTACTTTAGAATAAAATATAAGTTGTATCTCTGATTCATTTTGTTGTCATTACATTGTGTGGTATTGTACATCATCTTCTCTAAATATTCTGGAAAAGAAAACTGAGTAACTAATTTTATAGCTACCTTTACATTAGTCAATTTCTAATATTACGTTTTACAGTAATAGGTATTAGTTAATAGATATTTTGCAATTTCTTTTTAAAATTGTGAAGAAACCAAAAACATAATAAACAATATAAAAACTATTTTGTATGCAAGTATGAACAACTTTGCAGTAAAATGAACCGAAGATCAGGGAACCACTATTTTCACTCCTTACAGCCACCACCCGGAATAATCTTCTTCTATCACTACTAAAATTTCCAGGGATACTTTAAAGCGGAATCGACCGATATGGTTCTAAAAAGCGGAAATTTCAATACACAGACATTTTCCCTCAAATAAAATTTATATTTGAAGAGCCAGGGAAAAAAGGATGAATGTCCATTGTCTAGCAAAATGAGAGGATTGGTCTTACTAATCGATTAAAGGCACCGGATTTCAAATGGTATACAGGGACTAAAAAGGATATAACAATGTCCAATTTGAGTTTTGGACAAAGATTGAGTACAGTAAAATTCGCGTCTTTATTTAAAGAAGAACTTATTAACAATAAATGTATTTTAATATAATAATATAGATTTTATCAATTTTGAGGAATCTCAAAAGTTACACTTGACAGGAAATAATGGCAACTTTATAAAGTTATGACATTACAAATACAGTATTTTATAGATTTTAAATGTCTTACAAAATATATTTTCAAATAAGAAGCATGTAATGTAATTTGCATATGTAATTTTAAATAAAAACAAAAAAAAATACAATGTTTTTCAACCATTTAATAGTAACTATCAAGTGTGTTATTAAGCAGGGCCATTAATCGCCAATTAACACACGTCTTAGTTACAATATTTTTTCATTGATCGTATCTTATACTATATTGGAAAATTTATTCCATGACAATTTTTTTGGGTTAGTTACATTTGACACACAATTTTTTATATTTTTTTATCTATTAATAATTTGCGTTCGGTGGAACACTCCATATAAATGGTTGACAATAATTTATACTTTACATTTTAATTAATAGCTAATTACATAACTAAATATATTAAAGTAATAACCACTACACTATTAAAATATACGTAAAAAGTATATAATAACATTTATTAGGTACATGAAAGATTGCAAGTACACGGCAATTAATTGAAGAATCACTCTTTTAAACAAAAGCTCCGTAATTTTAGTGTTGAAATCAGAAAATACAATTAATCTTATAAGGATCTAAGTTTTGAAACATATTTAATAAATTTTCTGGTAAATTTATATTAAATTTACATAAATAATTATTTCTTATTAGGTTATAAATTGGGCATTCATTAAATATATGGTATCGTGGCCGTGTGCCTGAGTGTTTGGTCGTGAATCTGGGGACCCGAGTTCGCCAAAAATTACATCGAATATTAATGGCACAAAATTGACCCCTGTGGTGCACTCTCCACGCCAGCAATGAGTGCCCGTTAGGTGACGTCTGGTAAGCGCCCGCACGGTACAAATATTTCATCATTACCGATATCTGCGTACAAAGCAGATTGGCACACCCAGCAATGGGTAATATGCCGTGATGATATATTTATTTATTTATTTTATTCTAACTTCTGAGAGTTACAAATAGTACAGATTTCATTGGCGTCTATTGTATATTTTATACCCATATAGAAAAGTGTAAGGTTTATTTTATTTGCTAAACGTATCTGACAAATTATTTGTTTTTTCCTAAATGGCATGTTAATTTTTAAGTAATTTGCTGTATTAAAATCATTTTTTAGTAACTTGTAATTTGGGTTATAGTTTGAGTTGCTCACTCTTTCCAAATCTCTCCGAATTAAGGTCTCTTTGTAAGAATCAATCACTGCATCAAATTCTTTCATGACACACAAATTTTGACAATTGTTCAGCAATGATATGTGGTATCCATGGTTACCCACTTAAATCGTTTATTAATAAAAATCATGCATTAATAGGAGTCATTAATGAATGGTTTTCTATACATTAACATAAACTATTAATAAACGGTCAACGAAAAAACTATTTTTGTTCTACAATAATCGATTACATTTTACATTGACTTATTTTCTCTCATTCTTATGACACACCAATATGTAGATTACCATTTTATTAAATTCTACCAAGATCTTTAATTATTGATGTTCTATAAGCTAGAAATCTATAAATTTATATGAATTTAAGAGAATATCTAAAATCTCAACAATTCTTTTACATGTGACTGTTGTATTAGCAGACACATTTCTGTAATTAAGGTATTAGAGAGAAGTACATATAGACAGTTTCAAATTTAGGTGTTTCAATTCAAAATGTACCACCATAACTTTTCGATTATATATTATATTTATCGCTTAAATTTATTTGTGTATTGAAACTGTATCTGTAAATCATACTATCTCAAGAATGACGTATTGCAAACCGCTCGTTTCATATTGCAGCATTTGTAATACTTGTTAGCTCATTTTTAATGGTTTATCATCTTCTTATTATTAAATCAAAATAAAAACATTGAGAATACCTCAAGTACACCGACAAAGTAAGTAACTAGCTATACTGTATGATGCCATCATTTGCTCCTACAGAATTTAATGAATATTTTTCTCGTAAGGCAATATTATTAACGTGTACGTTAAATCAAACGTTAATTTGAAATATCGTCAACGATATTTTATGCATTAGATCATGTTTTCACAAAACGTATGAGACATTTGTCAAATGTAATCATACGGATGTGAACTACAAGTTGAAAATTATAATGCAAAAGTTAAAAATATTAGACAGCTTATGTGCAAAAGAAGTTATAATAATATTTCAAGTTTTATTTTGGCAAAGAATTAAAAAAATATCTGCATTTAAAATTAATTTTCTCTTACTTTTTATTGAATTTCGCATTATGCGAAATAATCAAACATAATTCATGCATTAAGTAAACGTCAAAATATTTTCTCAAACAAAGAAGATACAAACTGATATAGCGCTAAATTTGATCATTTTAAAACATTAATAATTAGATTAATTTTTGATAAAATTGCAAGTATTAGGCATCACTGTAAAACTAAATTAAATTACTTTTACAAAATACAAAAGAAAAAAACCGAAAGTAAAATTCAAGATCTTTCACACCAAAAAGTTCGCTAATTTTGTAATTGGTCTAAAATTATTAATAAAGAAAATAGCCATTTGTCTCTGATTTTTAAGCTATTTTTTTAGTGATCCTATGCACCAGAACTCAAAAATTATTCATTCATTCATTCATTAAATTGTGGGCTTTAAGCGCTAACCGCTTTTGTCACTGCGACCTGTAAGATCTGTTGTAACATGGCCCTATCTTAGTTTTCTGGAAGTAGTTCCCGAGTTTTTAAGAAGCCAATTACTGCTCCAAGAGTCCGTTTCCTGATCTCATTTGCCGCGCGGTACCTTTTACCAAGATGGTTAAGTCTACTTACGGCCACAGCTGGACATTCACATACAATATGTTCCGAAGTATCTTCGTCCTCTTCGCAGAGTCGACAGATATTGTTTTCAGCTATACCAATCTTGCATAGACGGTATTTCAGGGGACAATAACCAGTAAAGATACCTGTCATAGTTCTAAGGTCCTTCTTGCTGAAAGCTAATAGCTCTTTGGCGTTGGTCAACGAGGGTGAAATGAATTTCTTCGACTGACTAAGGCCCGGGATTTCCTCCCAGTTTTTGATTTCCTTCTTTATATGGTTTTTCAAGAGTCCACAAGAAGGTCCAGGCCCGTAAATCGGTAGTTTACCTCCCTTTTTAGCGAGCTTATCTCATGCCCCGGTACCCACCACAAAGTGCCGTGATTATCTTTAGCCAGTTGTTGTAGGGTGTTCATACAATTCCAGACTAGCTTTGATTCACAAGTGAACATATTCTTCAAAATTATGAACATGTTTTATTTATTATTTCGTAAAATAACAATAAAATTTTGTTATTATTTGGAAAATCATACTGGCCGCTAGTATGAACAAGTTATTAAGGGTGATTAGCGACCATTTGACTACCATTGTTTTATCTTTGTCAATTGTTTATAAATTATTTTAGAGAAAAATACTTCAAATAATTGTTATAGAAAAATTAATTTCACGCATGTTTTATTTGAAGTATTTTTCTCTAAAATAATCTATAAACGATTGACAGAGATGCTAGTCAAATGTTCACTAATCACCCGTAATCACTGATCGTACTAGCGGCCACGATGTTCATATTATATATCAATATATAATACATGAAATGAAATATTTTCCATATACATACATACTGTAGTAACGTAGTTAATGAAGATTAAACTGTCTTTTCTTTAGTATATAAGTGAAAATTATTATTTTTAAATTGTATGCATACAAATTAAAAATATTATAGCTAACTTATTAAAATTTTACAATAAATTTTCAAAATTGACAGTATATTATTATTTCGTTTTCTAAATTCCATAAGTGATGTGCTGAATTTGATAAATGTTTGTAGGATGGAAATCTTAGAGTAATTACATATATTTGCATATCACTTTTCTGTCCGACGGAAAATGCGCAACACTAGAAACAAAACGTGTACATATTTAACATATCGAAAGAGTACGAGCCGTTATTTCGTGGACACTAATACCTGTAGTGAAGTATTTATAAGGGGTGGTGCATCGGAATAGGATTTCAATGTTAATTTTGAAATGCTCAAATATTTATTGTCTCTTCTAATTATATTTCTGCAAAAGAGTTAAATAGTTTTTTGTAGAGTTTTTTTTTATTTAATTATATCCAAATTCATAATTTTCTATTATACGGAACAGGAAATATCGAAGAAATTGTTTATATTAATAAAATCAGTGGTGCTATGGAATAAAAAACAAATGCGCACACTAACAACTACTCTCTTTATTCGACATTATTTTGTGTTTAATGTTAGTTAGTATAATGAAAATTGATTTTATTAATAACAACATTCTTTTCTGAAATGTAAAATAAATAAATAAATATATCATCAAGGCATTGTTGGATGTGCCAATCTGCTTCGTACACAGATATTGGTATTGATGAAATATTTGTACCGTGTGGGCGCTTTCAAGGCGTCACTTCACTGGCGTGGAGAGTGCACCACAGAGGTCAATTTTGTGCCATTGATATTCGAAGTAATTTTTGGCGTCGGTCGGGATCGAATCCAGGTCCCCAGATTCGCGACCAGACACTGAGGCACACGGCCATGAGACCTCATGTACAGTTCAAGAAAAGATGCAAATGGTGAAATGGTTTTATGGTGGAATATTTATTCTTTTGTGCTCTACTATGGTTGCCGTGTATTGACACCACAGATTTTGATTAATATCGATTTTTTATGTTCCGGACAGGGCATCGAATCTGAATCGAACCAAAGCCGAAACCAAACCGTAACATTTTAGCGAACCCAAACCCAGAACCGAACCTCAAATATATTTTTCAATAGAACCCGAGTCGGAACCGAACCGGGTATTAAAATTCGGGTTTAGGTTCATTTGTAATTCGAAACGTAAGCATAATCGTAATGCAACCGATAATCGACGCCTGTTTTGTTTGCTTATTAAAATTGTGTTCGTGTTCTTGTCTTGCAAAAATTCCGACTCGCATTTAAAATTATTTTTATATACAGATTGTTATTCAAAAAAACATTACTTCAATTTTCATTAGGTCGAACCGAACCTGAACCCGGAACAAAACCGCCAATTGTGTTAATGATTGAACCAGAACCGCACCCGAACCCATATCACAAAAACAAATTAACCTGAACCTAAACCGAACCCAGTTTTTGGCGGGTTCGTTGCCCTGGTTCCGGATAATTGAAAATAAATGTATTAAAATATCATTAGATGCAGAATTTTTTTCTATATAAAACAAAATTTAACTATTTTCCTGAACAATAATTATGAGAGCTAATATTTGAAAATTGTAAAAATAACATTTAAATTATAATGGTGTGTTATCTGATTCACTACTTGACAAATAAAATGCAAGATTGCAATAATTTCGCTAAATGTATCCTCTCGCGTATCTATAAAAGGTTAATAATTTTTCATAAATTGGCAACAATATTTGCAAATAATTTTATTAAAATGAAATATTTAAACTAATCTGGTTTGATACTGATTCATATAAATCATAGCATGTGGATGAGGTAATTTCATTATTTGTAAAATAATATTTATTTTGTGGTTAAACATAAAATGTATATGTTGCACAACAAAATAACATTTAATTTGGATTGTTATCTTGAAAATGGACGTAAGTATAAGCGTTTAAAATAAGTGGTCTTTCTATTCCGGATTTTCCTTATGTTTTAATAATTCAGGCTGATTCTCGTCAATCAGTCTCTAAGTTTTATCAGACAATAATGATATAGTTGTTTGTTTAACTAGGCACTAAAATACCAGGCAGAGGCTGTCGAAGCTGTAAGTCTGTATTTAGTGCCGTGTTGAACACTTTTTTTTGCCGATTATATAATTAATATTAATATTAATTTAGTTATTATTCTATTGGGTCTCGTCGCCATGTGCATGAGTGTCTGGTCGTGTATCTTGGGGCCCGGGTTCGATTCCGACCCACGCCAAAAATTACTTCGAATTTCAATGGCACAAAATTGATCCCTGTGGTGCACTCTCCATGCCAGTGAAGTGACGCCTGGTAAGCGCCTACACGGTACAAATATTTCATCAATACCGATATCTGTGTACAAAGCAGATTGGCACACCCAACAATGCCTTCATGATATATTTATTTATTTATTTATTTTACATTTCAGAAAAGAATGTTGTTATTAATAAAATTAATTTTCATTATAATTACTAACGTTAAACACAAAATAATGTCGAATAAAAGAGTAGTTGGCATAAAATTGACCCCTATGGTGCACTCTCCACGTCAGGAATGTGTGCCCGTGAGATGACGCCTGGTAATCGCTCATATGATACAAATATTTCATCATTACGATATCTGTGTACAACGCAGATTGGCACACCCAGCAATGGGTAATATGTCGTGATGATATATTTATTTTTTATTTATTTTTAATACCTATTTCGAAAGTTATCAAATTATGTTGCTATGCGTTTGATGAGCGGATGCTATGTAAATAGCAAAAATAGTAAGTAAAAGTTACATTTTACAGACTGTTAGCTGTCAATAATTCGCAATTGTAATATCAATCGGCAAAAAACTATTTTTTGTCATTAAAGTCATTAAATATTTTTCATGTTATGATTAAAACAATGAATAAAAATGTTTTTATTCTTTTTTTAAAAAAATAGCTTTTGTAGAGTTCGAAACATACACCGTTATATTTTTCGTGCTTTGCTAAGTTTTTGACAAAACTTTGCTGTTCACAATGTGCCGCGACCGGAATCGAACGATATGGCACCATAAACCGGAAACTTATTATTTTATATGTGCATAGAACTTCAGAATTACATATAACACCGTAACATGTACATAACTTTAATACCCACGATTCCAAAAATTATATTTTTTTCGTATTCCTCAAGTTTACAGCCAGAAGAAGAGGTGATTATATTTTGGTTATAATGGACTACTTGCATACAAGAGGATTTTGAAAACTATTATATTTTTCAAGTTTAGTTTACTCAACTACATTATTTACATTATAAATTTTTCAAATACATTGTGTTATTATTTAGTAAATTTAACATAAATGTATCCCTCCTATCTTGATGACGACACAATCACTAGCATTTGATTCGTTAATGTGAGTGGGAGAGGTGAAGGGAAGATCGAGGATCAGACAACGTTCCACTATCTCCGTCTCTGTCTTCCCAAACTACAGAACTAGGACGTGTATCATCCGTGATTGTGACGTCATAAAAAGAAAATATTTATTTTTAGCCGTAAGTGACAAAATTTTGAAAAAAGAAAAAATAGGGGTCTTTTATTTTATTCCAAAAAAAATTTTTCTTAATATCATGCAAGTAGCCCATTGGTCAACCGGAAGTACCCTCATTTGAAGATTTTAACAGTTTTTCTTGAAAAAACGCAGTTAAATATCATTTATTAACATTTAACATTATTGTAACTTAAAGAATATATTCTCTATACGATTTGATTGCATCTTATATTTCATATTCGATAAATATAGAGTTAAAGAATTATAAAAATCAGCCAGCTATGCTAACCATGGAAACTGCTAATATACGAGTATAGTATAGAAAGATTCCGAGAATTAAAGTTAAATAAATATATTTTACAATTCAGTTATTATATTCTTAAAATTATTTGCCAGTAACTATCTACATTTTTTATATAGTCTTCCAGGTACTCATTCAAGATATTTTACAGGATAAAATAATTGATAGAGTATGAAAGAGATAAGCGATGGCCTGTTGAACGTTCGATGCAAACAATTGTGTCATTCTGGGCGTACCCGTGATGTTTAGCTTATCTGATGAACACACTCAAGTTTAGTTATACGATGTGTCTAATAATGGACACTCTAGTTATCTCTGAACTGACGTGTAAAACATATAAGCACGTGAACTTTTTATAGAGCTTAAAATATAACCAGTATTACATTTATCTACCTGAACGTAAATCATACACTGTCCGGTACTGGCAATTTTTTTATTTTTAATAACGAAGACTGACTTTGATGACCTTTGGTTTCCCACTGTTTGATAGCACAGAAAAACTAATCTTCGAAGACACTGCCTTTGGCTCAACTAATGACGAATACACAGATCAACGTACAGTTTGCCTCTAAGCATCGTAATAATTGCAATCAGAATCAGATTAATTTATATGACATTATGTTCAATGTAAACATCAAACATTCATATAAATTATAAGTTCTATCATTTTTTAAGAATTTAAAATGAGATTTGATGTGATAATTATGTTTCTTTGAATATTATAATTCAATGAACTAAAGAAATAATAATCTACTTTCATAAATTATATTTAATTTTATTCTATTCGTACATAATCAAAAGTTATATTAATACAACAGAGTAAAATTGATGAGCGACCGTACAACCATGAATGATATAAATAAAAAAATATATATTATTTAGTGAGCCGGAAATATATAGGATAACTTGTCCACCATGGGGATCTCTAGAATTAGAAAGGATACGAAGTCGGTTAACTTAGACAACAGTTGCCTCATTAGGAGGACATTTTAGCGTTTACTAGATACAGGCGAAAATATAAATTCTACAGTTTTTTTTTTTCAAATAACTTCTAAGCAGGGCATCGAACCCGTCAAAAACTGGGTTCGGTTCAGGTTCAAGTTAATTTGTATTTCAGAAGATGGGTTTGTGTGCGGTTCTGGTTCCAGCATTAATAAAAATTACGGTTTTGTTCCGGGTTTAGGTATTGACCTAATGAACATTGAATTAATGTTTATTGACCACGCCAGCTATGAGTGCTCGTGAGGTGACGCCTGGTAAGCGCCCGCAAGGTACAAATATTTCATTACTGATATCTATGTACAAACCAGTTTAATTACGATAATTTCATTTAATAATGGACATTTTTGCTATTTGAAACAATCTTTCCAGTATGTCGTCCATACAAAAGCGCCACGAGGGTTATTTTGTGCTGTTTTAAAATTGGGAGAAAAATTCAAGTTTGACGTCTGTGAGAATCACAACCGGTTAGATAATGCACTCGGCCACGCGACTCCATACGGGAATTATATCAAACTAGTAAAATGAAAAAAGTAAAAGATTTGTCTTTGATTTCAGTAATGAATGGAAATAATAAAAATTACATATAAATTTAAATTATTTCGTATATATTTCTGTTTTAGAAAACTAATTAAAAATATTTTTACATGCAGAAATATTAGGAAGCATATTTAAAGTTAAAATGAGTCTTAAAATAAAGTAAAAATATATTATTAAATATTTTGTTTCGAACATATAAAAGCCATTTTGTCTAACCGTATTATCATTTTCAGCTCATTGGCTTCAACTACTGACAAATATTTTCGGACAATTTTATTATTAATCTGGGGAGGTGTTTTAATTTCTAGAGAATTTTCAGTCATAAATTAGCAATACAGCTTCAGGTAGCAGGAAAATGTCCCACAATTTGCGTCGAAATGGTTATTTAACTGTTAAAAGCCGTCATCTAAGCAGGCTGTTTACTGGCAATTTGTAACATTAAAATACTTACACAACATAAAACCAACTATATGAATACCTTGTGCAGTAAAAAAAGATACGTAAACAATGTTGTTGATATTCGAAAGACATCTTATTTTTTATATTTTTATACTTATAAAGCCGACGGAATGATGATTATGAAAATGATAAAGATGACTGACACGGGTTTAGCGCGTTCTTGTATTGAGTTTGCGATCAAGAGATCGATTCCCGCAGTCGACTACTACGTCCGAGTGGTTCGAAACCCTTTAGAGGCTGTAGGAGTGTAGGTTCCTTGCAGAGACTGGTGGGCTGACAACCTGCGCGAGCAAAATGAAAGTAAAAAATGTACTGCACTGAAGAGATAAAATAACTAATTATTATGCGCAGCTATTAGATATACAGCATGTTTAACAATAGAGGTCACGGATTTAAGGGTGGATAATACATCTCAAAACAATAAAAAAAGTTCATATAAACATGTATCCGGAAATGCGTAGTTCCAGAGCTATAGCGATTTTAATATTTTATTTCTGTCATATACAACTCATACTTTTAACATTACAGTAAAATCATAGGGATTAAATGCATATCTCCTAATTCGGAAAAAGTGAAATTATTCATGATAAAACTGTGTTTGTAACAAACAATAACAATAATTAGGACAAATAAGGAAAAACGAAAGACTATCTTCAATTGTTTTCCATTGTAAACGGCCACTATGATTTAATTGTAATGTTAAAAGTATGTTTTGAGATGTATTATCCATCTTTAAATCCGTGACCTCTATTTTTTGAACACCCTGTATGTACGACGCCGTGACAATATTATTTGTTATTTACCTTAAATTTTAAGATTGTACATAACTTAAAAACGTGTTATAAGTATTCGAGTAAAAATAAACACATTTTTCTAAAAGTCAGCAACACGGCCGCACCGGTTTCATTTAGCGAACAAGCAGGACAGATATTCATTAAAAAGAAACCGTTTTTCTATGTTAAACGCCGATTTAAATATCTTTCATCAAAATTACTCAACTGTTTTTCAAATATTCAAATATACTTAAATAACGTGTACAAAAAATGTAGAAGTGTGCTCTAACTTCCGGTTCCGAAGTATGCCGTAATAAGTTTGAAATTATAAATACGAATATATTGAATATTACTGAATAAAATAATCAAGAGTGTGTGAGATTTTATTGTTTTTTGTTCACGGATGATAGTACTTCTTGAACTAAATTAATTTTTATAGCGTTACGTAGTTAACAGAACCAACAAAACAAAATTTCACACACTTAATTTATTTTATGAAATATTTCAAACGTCCGCCATTTTATTATTTTATAATATAATGCTATTTATTTAGCACTATTATAAAGCAAACTTTATTTACATATTTATCTCTCCACTAATAATATTCCTCATTAGACGTGGGGTTGAAATTCCACCCCTGCATTTAAACATCTTGTATTTTTATATTAACGCCATAGTGGAAAGTATCACTATTGTAAAAAATATTTTTTTAGTTTTCTAACAATGTATATTTTATATTTGTTCATTTGTTTCAAACAAAAAAAAATGCAAAAATTATTAAATTTACGAAATGGCAGACAAAAAAATAACTAAATGTGACAATAATGGCTTAAAGCTAGAAATATGTTTTTGCCAAAAAAAGTGTCACATTCAGAAACGCTTCCTGCTACAAAATTATTTATTAAAAATCTATGGGAAGAAACTTGCCACTCCTATGAGTAAACCGCAAGATATATTTATTTTTTATTTACATGTTCCTGTAATATTTTTCAGAATATTACACACCATTTATTTTGTGGAAACTTGATAATTATCATTAAAAGAATATTTAGAATAACTTACGTATTCTAATTAAATTTATCGGTTATAAAAAGTAAACAAGTGTTAGATATGAAATTCTTGTAACAAAAAGTTAACAATAGCATATCTCATTCCTTCTTTGAATTAAAATATGACGCATTTAATTCTTACATTCATATTCCTCTTAAGCTTATATCCGCATTGACTGATCATTTATTTATTTATATTTAATTCTGATTAATACTATAGGATGTTTATAATAAAATTAATTAATATTATAATTAGCTATATATTTAACAGTTCCTATTACAAATTGTTTTATGTATGTTCATATTGAATGAAACAATAAATAATCGTTTTAATGACAACCATATAGTATGTGGTAGTAAAAATGAAACATCTATAATGGTTTTATTTTTGTAAGTAGTTAAAGTCACGAACGCAGGAGTGTTAAAAAAAATCCCGATGAAGCGTCATTTACCTAACCCACAAAAATCACACTTGCAAACTAGGGCCGAATTTTGTAGGTTAGGTTAAGTTATTAAGTTTTTGTTGTTATATTTAGAAAAATATTGAAGCTAAGTAAGTTATTCGTCGTTTTATATATTTAAAAAAAAAAGTAAACTATTATGTCAACGTCAAATTAGAGTTCAGAAAATTTATAATCTTTAATACAGGGTGTTATTTATGTAATCGTACAACGTTTAACCGATAGTAGGACTAACCACATAGATAGTAAATTTGGCAATAATTCTACATGTTATCCATATGAATTGGAGCCCCTTAAAACTGACCAATTACGTCATGGTTCAAAATTTTGTAAAAAAAAGATAAAAATCAATGTGTTCTCTGGAAAAAAATGTTGGTTGTCAAAATTGACGTGAAACGCTTTTTTGCATTGCGTACAATTTATATTCGGTTTATTAAATATGAAAATTCCAATTACCTTAATGATAAACATGTAGTTTTTTATTCAAATATCTATTATCTGCCACGACGCCAATGATTTATACCGTGAGTTTATTTTATCAGTAAACATAGGGTTATATCATTACCATAGTTACAGTATAAAATGATTGACAGCAATGTATTAAAGCGATTTTTTATAAGTAAACATAGGGATAATTAACATAGACTAAAATAAATATTAAATTATTAATTAAATAAATGAGAAATGATTTATTTAATGATAACATATTTGTACCGTGCGGGCGTTTACCAGGCGTCGCCCCACGGGCACTCATTGCTGGCGTGGAGAACGCACCACAAGGGTCAATTTTGTGCTATTTAAAATTCGAAATATTTGGCGTCGGTCGGGATCGAACCCGGTTCCCCAGATTCGCAACCAGACACTCAGACACGCGGCTACGATTAGTTTACTTTAAATGTTTAAATAAATTTGTATTAATTAGTATCGTATTATGTATAATAAAAATAAGAATAAACAGACAAAAATAAAATAACTGAACTAAAACAAAATGTTCATAGCTCACTTAACTTTCTCATAGTAGGCGGTACCGCCTCCAGGAGGGCGCTGTTACCATATAAAAGGGGAGTCAAGTGGTACGGTGGGCAGCAAGGTGACGGTGGAAACAAGGACACTCTAGTAACATTCGTAGGTTAAATTTGTGGGTTAATTCAAGAACAACCAAAGCCAACATTTAGTAATTTTGCTCAATATTTGTCGCGACCGAAATAAAACGATATTTATTTATCAAAACATGTACAAAAATATAACAAAGATACAAATATAAAATACATAATAAACAATACCGCAAAAGAATGAAAAAGTACAAATTAAACAAGTCAGCCAAAATTTTTGAACATTGATTCCTGAAAGCAGAAATTGAAATATTAAAAATACCAACCTGATTATGAACTGAATTAAAGAGCGTGCACATAGAAAATAACGGAGATTTTATAACCATATTTGTAGAAGCTCTAGGCAGGTAATAGGTATTTGTGTATTAAGAGCGCAAAATAGGACATTGTCGATTGAGAGAGAAGATTTTTTCTACGGTCGCCACAAAAAATAATAAAATGTACACTTTGTACTTACACTACTACTCAATTAATAAGGATTAATATAAAGAAAAAAACGTCTTTTATATTTAATTTTAATTTATCGTTATTTCTCATTCTTCTTGACCTATTGCTTCAATCTAATCTAAACATTTTATACTTTCGTTTTTATAAATGAATGCCCTATTTTATTTTCACAATAGTGCGGCATTTTTTTGGTTATGTAATATACCGACAGAGCAGTTATGTCAGATTGATTTGTAAAGGTGGTAAATGTGTCACTACAGTGCCATTAGTTCCTGACTAAACATTTCCATTAAGAATGTAGACTAGTGAAATTTCTCAACATTGTATAGTTAGAAATTTGGACAGCGAGCGTTTTTTCTACTTTGTCGCGTTAGAGCGGCAAAGTGACATTTTGCGTTGACAAAAGAGAGCGCAAATGGCTACTTTCTATGTAGACTGCAGAAAAAAAAACATTTATTGTGTCTAGTTGTGTTTGCAGGACCGTGGAAGGGAAGGAAAGAAAAGGATTCAGGGTCATCAACCAAATTATGAATAATTTTGTATAAATATATTAAATAGGCACATTGGCGTAAAGTAGTATAGGAATAAGCTATGGAAGGATACTGTCGGTGTTGCTTGAAATATTTTTTTTTAATTTACGTTGCATCGATGTGGTGCCATAAACCGGAAACTTCGATAATAATGGGACTTGTTCGATTTTTGTGGGAAACCCCAACTGTTTGAATTAGCTATTTGACATATAAATAACTAAAATGAAAATAACAAACTATATGTAAATAAAAAATCAAAATTTTTCTTACACATCTTCCAAGCTACCGCCAACTAAGTTATTTATATATTCTGTTTTTGCAAATTATTTAAGTTTACGAGGTACCTTACAAGTTAAATGACACGGATTTCTGTGTTTGTTCAAATATCACAATGACGCTATTATAAAGTAAAAAAATAAAATATTGGGTACTGGAAATAATAAAACCAAGTGGGTGATAATAAAAGTTATGAGAAATAATGATTTAAATTAATTGGTAAAATTTCTTGTTACAGTTTTCAAGCGACCGGACGTAGTTGTACAGCAAATTCCCACTCCGAATATAGGATTTTCCAAGGTGAGCTTGTTAGTTTTCAATATTTTTTATTTTAAACGAATATTTAAATGTAAAACTACATATACCGGATACTGGATGTCGGAAATAAATAGGCCACTGTTATTTTCTTATTTGCAGGGATAGAAATATGGTTAAATGGTTAAAATTATGTTATTTTCTCCGATAAAAATTATGGTGCATAAATCAAAATAATTGAATAAAAATAAAAAATATCCTATTCACTGTGTAGAAATAATTGAAAAGAAATATTTTAATTTCATATATGTAAGAATTATTAATGTAGTATTTTTCTTGTAAAATCAGATCCCTTGTCAGCTGTCATCAATTTTTTTATAATAAAATTTACATCATTAATTCTGTTTGTAAAGTATGAAATATAGTATCAGACATAAATAGAGCGATTCCGTAGGAACTAATAAAAAATATTCACCCATATTTTAAATATTCAATATATTTTCAAACTTATAAATGTGAAGGTGACATATTCATAAAACCAGACATTAAATAAGTTATTCAAAAATATTGTTTTAAATTTCACAAGTATTTGTGTATTTAAATACAGATGTGAGGTGCGAAAAAAATGAGCGATTTTATAAAAATCTGATATTTACTTAAACAAATTAACCAGAATAACAATTTATGAAAGAAACTTAAATTAGACAAAAAGTAAACAATGTTACATATTTAATAATTATTTATAATAGATTGCATTTGTCTTGGCATCGAATTAAGTAAATTGTCGATGATTTTGTGGTTTATAGTGTCTATGCATCCGTTATAATTTTAAATAAATGCTTGGAATTATTAATATTATTCCTCGCAATATTTTTGTCAATGGTTTCCAACAGATTTTCAATTGTATTAAGATCAGGTGACTATTTGCGAGTTATAGACACATTCAAATCGGCTCGTATTTTCTTTTTCATTCGCTACTCTCACACAGTGAAATATAGGGCAACGCGGTTTCAAAATATAAATTCAGCATGAAATTCTCTTTCTTATTATGTATTACATGATTTTAGCGAATGAGTGGTTAACAAATAAAATATAACCAATTCCAAAGAAATTTCTTTAAAATGAATAAGAAAAACACTCGGTTGTTTCACAAAATTAAAGAAAATTCTTTATTGTACAATTTCGACTGTTAGGCCATCATCAGAAGAACTACAAGTATACATTATAACGGGTCCTTTTATATCTAGTTTAGCGGTGGAGATTTGGGGATTAAGGTTTCAAGAAATGGGGAATGTACCAAGTCTAACTGTTCATTCATTAAAGGGGTGTTATTGGAAATGGCTTTCTTAATTTCATAGGATTCCAGGAGAAGTAGTCTTGCTAAATTACTTTCGACATGTAAAATTGATGCATTTCTTTAATATTTTGAAAAGTTTCAATTGGCAAATTTCTCATATTTTATTTACCTCGACACCATTATAACGCCATTCATTTGCTAAAATAGTGTGATACATAATAAGAAAGATAATTTCTTGCTGAATTTATATTTTGAAACCGCGTTGTCTTATATTTAACTGTGTGAGAGTGGTCAATGAAAAAAAGTTACAAGCCGATTTGAATATGTGTCTATAACTCGCAAATTGTCATCTGATATTCAATATAATTGACAAAAACATTGCAAGAAAGAATATTCATATTTCCAAGCAATTATTTAAAATTATTACGGATGCATTGAAATCTATAAACCACAAAATCATCGATAATTTACTTAATTCGATGCCATGGCGAATGCAATCTATTATAAATAATTATGAAAGTATTAAATATGTAACATTGTTTATTTTTTATCTAATTTAAGTTTCTTTCATAAATTGTTATTCTGGTTAATTTTTATTAGATCCTACGAATTGCTCTATTTATGTCCGATACATGTATGTCATTATTTATAATTATGTTTGTGTAGTAATTGGAAATTTGTTTATTAAGTTTACATAATGATTTCGAATTTTATTCTAAATTTTATTTTAAATTTGTCGAAAAAATGAAATAATTTTATTCATTAAACTATTTCTCTATCTCTTCATACAAAACAGCAATACACATGAAGATTTTCTGTATTACATATTAAAAAAGTAAAATAAATATCAACTTTAATTGTATACATGGCGGTAATTTAAAAAAAGAATTTACAAAATGTATGTGTAAACTGGATAATGGGCTATTTGTACTATTTTTTGTATATTTTTTTATCTAATACTGAATTATAAATTTAAGTGTATATACAAATTACAGTATTCTTACTGCTTATTATTTTACTCATAATATTATCCGTTAGTGACACTTCGTAGCTAAATATGTAGTAACATTTTATTCCGCTAGAGTGTCTCTGATTACCGACACGGTATTTTGCTCGGTCTTCCTAAATCAGATTCAGACAGATGACGTTAAGAAATGTTACATTGATCTTTATTATTACAACAAAGCAACTCATCATTTAACGTATACTCTCTTTTTATAAAACTTACCAATATCTTGATAGTAATGTAATAGCCCATTAAATAAAATTGTTTACAATTCGTAAATCTTTAATAAGAGTTGAAAGAATAAATAGTACATTTAGGGACTAAAAAGATAAAAATTATAACAACCATTACAATGTTAATAAAAAATGTAATGGAAGATAAATAAAAATATTTAATATTATTTTGATTACATTATATATTCCTATATATGGTCTATATCAAATTATAATGTAGTTCAAATATTTCCGCAGAAATTGTGTTACTCACGATAATGAAATCTTAGTCGTTGTGAAACACAATTTGTATTTTATTGGAAACCAAGTATAATATTTTAAGGTACAAAATACAATTTTTAATTACAAATCAAGATATTTTTAGAAATGCATTAAATATATACTTTTTATTACATTTTTTACTACTTAGGTAGTTGGTTATCTATTTTGGTAGGTTATGTTATCTAAAAGTAATTTTGCAATATATTATTTTTGTTTTTTACGCAAATAAATAAATCGTCTGTTCTAATATTTTATGACAATTTTATTGCTGTACTATTTTTATAGTGAAATATTATAATAAAGATTATTTTTTATAGAAAAACAATATTATTTTAATGAAGTTTTTTTTTATTTATGTATGTATATGAATAGAGTAATACATAACTACGTACCTAGTATTTAAAAAAAATCTACATGTATCAAAATATAATAGGTATATAGGTAAATAAAAGTAAATATTAGAAGACAATTATATTTAAGAAAATGTTTTCAATAATATTTTTATACTGGATTTTATTTGTAATTTTCTATGTTTGCTTACGTTGAAATAATTAATTTATTACTACTAGATATCATATTATGTAAACAGGATGAATACGAGAATCTGTGACATAGGCGTTTAACACGGGAAAAACAGTATTTACAAATGTTATATGTTCCGTAAAATTTTATAGTCTGAATTATACAATGAGCATAAAATTATGTATGTTTTGGTACATTTTTTTTTAAATTTGTACCTTACGTAACTCAATGAACTCAGTTTAATATTAAAAGTGGATTTATCTAATATTTGACATATTAATAAACATTACAATAAATCTTGTTATACCCTTAGAAATATTGTCATTTTATTTTTAAATGTACTTAAAAATAAACAAACTACATTTTACTAATAGATATAGATTTGACATTTAACATGTAATAGGAAATAGGGGTTTTCACTATTTTTTGTTATTCTTTACAAAAATAAATATAAAACACGTTTTCGTTTCGCTGATTTTTTTTTAAAATCATAACTCATGAGCTATCGCGTCATAATGACGTAGGGAAATGCAATATTACTGATAACACCACTAGATGACAACCGAGTAGTAAACAAAGGAACACTTACGCTTATCAAGTTGACATTTTCAACCATTCTATCTTTTTGTGTTTGGAGGTTGTACTAGAACTAGAATATCACTGTAATTGTAAAGTTTTAAATGAGTGCTACACTTACAAAATATTATTCTGTACCATTTGGGGTTCATGTACTACTGCTTCGGCACCTATCGAATTTTCATCACAATAATGTCAAATGTTGGTATTATTGCGCGGTGCCATTACACAGGTTGTTTCAAAACGATGAAAACTTTAATTATAATTGAAGATGTGGATTGCGGAAAATCAAAAAAGAAATTTGGAGATATCTGATTTTTGACGCAAAATGTTAAATCCGGAACATAAATCACAATAATGGGAAAAAACAGGCAGGTGTCACAAATATTTTCGAACAGGCAGCTCCATTTTTGTTTAACTCTATGAGGATTCATAACACATAATGGAACATGATATTAGAAACATATTTATACAAGAAACTCAATTTCGCTAAAATATATTTAAACTTAACCATCATATTAAGGTTTCTCAAATTTCGTTTGAGAATTATATATTATATATAATAAAAACCTTTCTACCCGAAGGTGTAAGGTTTGAGAATTATTTATTTTATAAATAATACAGTACTTACCATAACAAATAACTGTTGAATTAAATCAATGGGTCACGAAGCGCGAAAATTAAAATACATACTAAGTACAAGCTAACAACATATATTGAATTAAAAATATATGTGCAATAACGATTTGTTAGAAGAATACATGGAATAGATATCAAAGTAACCTATATAGAGTTCAGAAATGAAATGTTGTATTGGATGTAGCAAGAAATTATTGATTGATCCCCATAAATCTGTGCAACACTTGGAAATTACATAAGCAATCGTATTACGATGACAGTTATGAGATAAAGGAAATAAAATTTGATAGCGAGTTGGAGTTGTGTTGTGTGTTGGTCTTGGTCGTAGCATCAGCATCGAAGCGAGCGGGCGGCCGCGGCCGAGAGTTGGATGGTATGGAACTATATTGTTATCCGCATAACTCTTGATAAAACGAGAACTGGACCTGGAGTTTAGCATAGCTGTGGCATTTTTTCGGGTCATCAGGTTGACCTCCAGCCGTAGGGATGCTTGTTTACTTTCCCACGGATCCACGCAGCACAGCACTTCGACTTGACTTGCCGTTGCCGTTGCCGTTGCGATACGACCTGGTATGACCCGGTCAATATCAATGTATATCTCCGATCTTAGGCTGCTCTTTACAGTCTTTACTCTCACTCTTGCAGCGTAGCGTAGCGTACGGACTACATCGTACCACCAGCCACACAGTGGACCCAAAACATTTTATTACTCACTTTCTATACGTCCACTATAATGCGAACGACCTAAGATTTTTCGCTAAAATTCAAGTTCCGAGTTTTCACAATAAAAGTTATCTTATAATTATTTTAGTGTATACGGAACTTCTTGACTTGGTTAGATTTTACGAAAAGTACTATATTTCATATATTCCCGCCTTCATGACGCCGATAAAGTTCACAAGAATCGTGTATCCGTTGTAGCCAGATTGTAAAATACTGCATTTTATAAAACACCTAGTCATTTTAAAAATCCAGACACAGTTCCCTCAAATCAGTTCATCTCTAACAGAATCCAAGACTGCAACAAGACGCTTAATGTGGGATGAAACGTTGAAGCCAGAAGATAAAGTAATAGGTATTCCTCCAAATTAGAAATTACCACTAGGTAATGACCAGAAATGGTCCATTTGGAAAACTTCAAATCAACTACGAAGTCAAGGAAAATGTTGAGCAAACCAAGTAGCACCCATCCACTTATGCCATTGTTGTTAAGAGCAAACATTGGCACATCTGGTCAAGTGCGCCAATTTAGGAATGCACGAGAGAAGATCTGGCCTAAACTGTGCAATTTTCTGGATGAATACAATTTATTTAGGCCACTTCTCTGTAGTTTTTGCGGACGGTTTTTCCTCTTGCGTGAAGGAGAGAATCTCCAGAGAAGATACATCCTCGACGTCCTAGTTAATGCCGCGGTTCTAGTGAATTATATAATTACCAAATTTGACGACATTTATATTTTATATTTATAAAGGATGTAGGGGATGCAAAATAGATTAGTTTTTACTAAAAAACTCGTATCCGGAAACGCACCGTTTTGAAGCTACAGGCTCTTAAAAGAGTAAATATTTAACTTAATTTTAGTTGGCTGTGCTCTATCACTTCAGTTATTATTAATATTGAATTGTAAACGCAACATGATATTAAATGTACGAAGAACGAATTATCAAAATATGCTCCGAATAAGGTGCAATGCATACATTGAAGTTGGTGGTCGTCATTTTGAGCAATTCTTATCATATGTATTACAAAAATGAATAAAATTATTTAAAAACTTCAATGCTAGAAGTTAAAATAAACAACCACAACTAAAATTAAGGTAGATAATTACTCTTTTAAGAGCCTGTAGGTCGAAAACGATGCGTTTGCGGATAGGAGTTTATTAATAGAAGTCTATTTTGCATCCTTTACATACCCTATAAATTTGTAACACGTATTCATTAATACTCTGCATATTATACATACATATATACATACATAGCTAACATAAACGACATATTATATATTTTTAATAATTATATGTATAATTTATTTTACCGACCCCGGTGTTGCAGTGGGCACTGCAGTCGACTCACGACCCAAGGGCCCCGGGTTCGAATCCCGGGTAAGGTATGGTTGTTTGTGTGTGTCCCTTACATCACCTCATCTTCATCAATACTATATGCGCAACGGAAATGTTACAATAAAAAAATGTAAGCTAAAAATTGACTCACCCCTACATATCACTTGTAATAAAGAATTTATTTATATTTTATTATTATTGTAGAATCTATAGACAAGAAGTTTATTTCACATTTTCAAATGGTACTCTCACTCTCCACAACAACTCTGAGTACCCGTCAGGTGACGGCTGATAAGTGGTGAAATATTTGAAAATGCATTCAAAATTAATTACAAATTTGCGTACTTTAATAGTACCTATGCCTATTTGAAAAGTTCGGTATTCGAATAATTGCGATATTCTAATGCTTTTGGTATACCTGTATATCAAAATTAGAGGTAATACCGAATAATCATATATATATATATATATATATATATATATATATATATATATATATATATATATATATATATATATAAAATATTTAAAATGAATCGTTATGATAAATGTTCTAATTCAGTTATTTGTAAAATAGTCAGTGTACACCACACGAGCGTCAAAAATAATAAGAAATATTATTGACTCCTGATTCTCCTGAATCGATGTATTGCAGCAAAACACCCGTTGATCCAAGGTCTCAGGACTGTCTCATTAGTTGTCAATAATTTCGATTACATTCGAAACTCTTGTGATATGAAAAATGAATATACAGGTACCATTTTTCTTAAAATTGGAATATATATATCTGACCATAATATTTAAAACTACTCATTGAATTATTTTCGTATTTTGTAAAGTATTGAATTTTCCAGCCATATATAGATCAAATCCTGCATTTAAACGATGTATTGTTTGAGAACCGCTAGCATGTCGTAGCGCACTCCGTAGTACGTAGTACTAAGCCATATTGTACCGGATACCGCGCAGGTCGGGTCGTACCTCGTACTCGATTTTTGATGCTCCTCGCTCTTTACTTGTATCTTGTCATATTTGCCCTATGCCCTTTCTCTTTCAAATATTGTGATTTAACTGTGTTATTGAGCAATACACGGTCATTTATTATTAATAAAATATAACTGCAATGTTCAAGATTAATATATTATAAATAAATATATTAATTCTTGTCACATTAAGTTGTTTTGGCTAAATTATTAACGATTTAATATAATATTAGTGATTTATGTGAGAAGTATAATTTATAAACATACCGGGTGAAGTCGATTAGGGGTAAACATAGAGATATTAGTTCGTATTAGTTCATTTTACAGTAAATCTGGAGAGTGAAAAAGTTGCTTACAATTTTACAATTCTAGTATTGGAGATATCGCGGCCGAAACCGCGGTCATACACACACGAACACACACACATACGCACACGCACACACACGTCCACACACACATACAGACATCATCGTAAAAATAGTAAAATCGTATTGTAAAGACCCTAAAACGTGCTTATTCAATGAAAACTCACCATCGAATTTTTCGACCCAAGACAATACCTTCCTTACCTAGACGGAAGGTAAAAAGGATAATGTATTTTTTTTGTAAGTTTAACTTCTGGCTTTTAGTTAAGTAAAATTTTATCTACTTTTTGTGACATTTATACTAAGTATGTTTATAAATTGCAATAGACATTATTTTGAAAAATGCTTTTTAGTTAGACTTATGAAACTTTGTTGTATTATGTGTATATCTAATTATAAATGATTTACAATATGTTTTTTACTACATAGAATGCAACAAAACAAATAAATTTCATTTTTTTCAAACTACTTAGTGTGAAGAAAAGGTTAGAACCTGTAAATTGTATTTTCTGTAAATGTATTCGACGTAATCAATTCTCAAGTATAGTTTTTACTAGGTGACTAATCAGCAAAAGATAAACATGTAATAGAAAAACCTAGTATTGTATTTTGCTATTCAGATAATAATACGAATGAAAACATAGTTTATAAATAAACGACAATTAATAGAAATATATACACAGAAATTTAAAATTAATTCGATAAAAACAATAACCCGTATTATAATCTCGCTTTCATTGGTGCTTTTGTTAAAATTGATACCGTAATAATATATGAAGTACCACACACTTTTTTTATCGCTTTTATAATAGAAGTACGATCAGCATTTTGTAATAATATAAAATAATCAGATAGTTGAATTAAGACAAAAAATACTCTATCGAATATGCCAAAAAATATATATCATCCTATTTAAAAAAATATAACTTTGTGTTGTAACTTAAGAACGACTGGTTTAAAAAGAAACATTTTCTTCTCTAATGGAATGTCCCCCTTGGTCTCCTATAACTTTATTCTATAATATTTTTTTGTAACTATAATAATAAAGAAAATAATGGCAATGGTCGGTTTTGGTGTTACATCCTGTATAGAATGGCCAGTATGTCGATGTTTCTATTTTCAATATCAAGTATTTTTAATTTTAGAAATAAATAAAAAAAAATATTTATAGTTTGTTTAAAATTTAAAATTAAATTAAAATTTAAAAAATGCATAGATTGTCAAATGTTTATTTTTGGTTAAAAAAAGTACTTACAAATTAATAAAAACAATAATTTATAAAGAATTGTAAGCTTAGTTTAAGATAATTTTTTTTTTTTTGTTAGATTTACGAGTATGTATCTCCATGTAAGTAGGTAATGTGTTTTACCCAAAATCATATTTTATTTTTACCCGTTGACTACTTGATTTCAATAAAAATTAAAGATCTTGGCAATGAATAAAAGCAAATGTCTATTATGAATCATTAGAAATTTCCATAATTTTTGCAATATTTTGAAATAAAGAGAAAGTACCTATATCAAGCTAAAGTGATTCTTTTATGAGCTCCTTATATCAAGCACACTAAATAATTTTTATCGATTGTCTTATTGAAGTAAGAAATGTCAAACTGAGAATATGTATAGTGCATAGATTCTTGCTATCGCTAACATTTTTATTTTCCATCTCGTACAAATCACAATTACATGGCAACAGTGTTTAGAGTTTTACATGTATCTCAATATTTTTTGTTTCACATTTACCCCATAGTTGACCCGACATCTAACACTAGGCAAGGACGTGGTGGTATATTTGTTTATTTAATATACGTTCTAGTATAATATTTTAATTATAATTAATGGCCAACAATACATAAAACTTACCTTAACCTATAATTTACATTTCTAAGATGTATTATAGATAAGATTTATAGAATGATTGACCTTATTGATATATGTAGCAATTATTTCATAACGTTTAATTTTCATTTATTTTAAAGTGGATTTAAAGAAAATTCATTTAACGGACATCTTTTCAAAATAATGTAAAACATAATAGTACTAATATAATATTGTTTAATCTAACCAAACGTATAAATAGTAGGTACAATGTTAAACTAGGATCCGACAAAAAGTTTTATTGAGACATCACATCTTTTGTGCATTTTCGATACGATTCTGTCCGACGCTATGTTAAAATATGTGACAAGGCGAGCAATAACAAATAAATAACTTTTTATAATCTTTTCTAAATTATAGTTTCAGAAATAATATTTCAACTTGTTATCTTTGTTAATCAAAATTCTGTTTAGACATAGTTATCATCTTTTATTAACTGACTGTTTAGTCTAGCTGTCAGAGACATTGGACAGTTATTTGTTGACAATTAAGTCTAGAAGTTATTGCAAGCCTACATGCATATGATACCCTCTTCAACCCCTCAGAGATAATCCTCTCACGAAGTTAACGCTTTGTTTTTAGATAGTCGATCTTAGACACTCATGTCTAAGGAACATGTAGTCTGCGTTTTAGTTTGTGGCGCGGGCTAAACGCCTGCCTGCTGAGTTACAATATTTAGTTTATTTGATGTAGTTATGTTAAGTTTAGCAATCAATAATAATAAGTTTAATAGTTTATAATTGATTAGTGTTAGTGTAAATATGTATAAATAAAGAAGTTACTAATATTAATAATGTCTGTGTCCATAATGTAAGTCATCATCATCGGTCATCAAAGTTAAGTGTAAGTGTATGTGTGTTCGTCCTTCGGTTAATCAAGTCGTGGTCACCGTTGGTAAAAGAAGTGCAAGACCACCATCATCAGAGCTTCTGTAACACACCCCTCGTGTTACAAATAAGACACTTTTTACGACTAATTTTAAAAGCAACAAATACATATACTGGCTGGTGACCGACACAGCCGAACATAGGACTTTAAAATGTAAAATCAGACTTTCGTAATTTCCTGCTTTCCTACTACATCTGAATCAATAAGCAAAATTAATTTTGTATGCCTTGTAACAGCAGAAATTAGGTATGAAAATGTCGAAAATCACCTCAAAAATAGCAATAGCCATGGAATTGAGACAAAATAAATAAAAAATGTCTTACGGTTTATCTCTCATCTTAGGGTAATATATTTTTATTAGGAATAATTTCTAATTACTGTTCCAGTTAACAATTATCTGTTGATTTAAATTGATATTTGTTCATTTGAACAGAAATTACAAATAATACTAAAAATAAATTAACCTAGCTTGACAGATCGTTAACATTTGTTATTTATTTTGTTTCATTTTCATGGCTATTGCTATTTTTGGGGTGATTTTAGCAGCATTCTTCAAATTTTGTAAAGAATTTTATCGCGCCAAAAAATCAACGTAACCGCTTCTCTTGAATTATTAAGGGCTTTCAAATAACTCTCGACTTTATAGGAATCAGGGGTTCGGTGTCAGGTGCTGGAGGGTTCGTCAAACGAAATGAAATATTGGGATTCCCCATGCATTATAACTCGGGCTCGGCGCGTTTTAGTCGTTTTTTGAAAGCGCGAAATTCGAAACGTATTATCGGCAAATAAATATCGTCGATTCCGATACATCGGCTAAAAGACATATCACCGATATATCGGTATCGGTTGCATCCCTAGTTTTGAATTCACAATGACCAATAAAAATATAGGATGGAGTTGTGGTTCCACGAAACGCAAACGGTTTTTAAGTGTTCCACGACTAAAAAAGTTTGGGAACCGCTGTACTAGGTAAACGTCAAAATATTTTTTGGAATGAGCCGTATTCTTTCGCAGCGTTGGATCAGATCTATGTTACATGGATCAGTAAATTGCATGTTCTTTCGAATTCAGATCAGTATCCCCACCCCAAGACCAAGTAAAAACTTGGATTAGAAAGATCATATCACTTAAGATTCAAAAATGGCGGAAGCGGCGGAAGAATCTGTCATATTTTATAAGTCAATAAGGACAAGAGGTTACATTTAAGGTTCCCTGAAGAAGACAGTAGTTCATGCTGCCGAAAAGTCGGTTTTTATAACAATAAACAGAACTAAAACTATAAAGGTTGTATCATTTTAATCGAGTAATGATTTCTCAAAGATTTTTTTAATAGTTTTAAAAGAAATTTAAACAAAAATAAACAATGGTAAATATAGAAAATTGAAATTCATTTTTCCGACTGATTTTGACAGATACTTGTGTTCTTTCGAATAAATTCATCTGCGTCCACATGACCTGATCTGATCTAATCCATACGATCAGTTGGATCTAATCCAATCCAGCGAAAGAATACGGCTATGAACAAGGTACAAATGTTGTAGTAAACTGATAATGTATTAAAGTTTCATAATATTGAAAAATTAAACACTTAAGTTCATTTTTCATGAAAATGCAAATATTTGGCTTCACTGTAAATCTAATTTAAATTACTTTCAGAAAATATAAAAATATTCATATCATTCCATTAAAAAAATCAACGATGATTTCGCTTCCGGCGATACCGGAAGTAAATTTCCACACCAAAAAGTGGCATTTAAATTCGCCCATAACTTTGTAATTTAAACTAAGGTCTAAAATTAATAGCAATAATTATTATTTTTGAAATTATCTGTATCCAAATTAAAAATAATTCTTGGAATTGCTTGAAAATATTTGCATTCACTATTTAATGGTAAAAGTGAACATATAAACATTGAAATGGATTCCATAATGATACTCGTATTTATTGAATATTAGTAATAAAATGTTACGCACCTAGTTTAAATAACGTTGCGTTTACGCATTCACATTAATTTATATGTATGTGTGGGAACAAGATTCCCATGCGTTCCCGCCGAAATCAACCGGTGAATATCTATAATATTCCCGACGTATTTTCGATGTTGCATGACAGACATTACCCGTAAATGAGCCTGAGCTCTGTGTTAGTGTGTGGTGTGCATGTGAACAAGACTGTTGCCGCAGGCTCTACTCCTTCAGGTTATCGCATCGCGCTCAGCTCACTCAATACTTCTTAAAAATGCAGATTTTACTCATTTCACTCCCAGTCTGAAAATTACACACAAACATGTAAATGTTCGGCTTTGTATACTATTCTGTGGATGTGGACAGTAAGGTTTACCACCAGCTCACCTAATTAAGCGACACTATACAGAGTGAACAAGAGAATCTATGATGTTCAAATTGGAAAACAGTTTATCTGTCCCATAAAACTTTATGTTATGCTTTATACTATATGGAGCTCTGAATTTTTGTATAGGTACCAACATTTTTAAATTTACGCTTTTGGTACCCGAGTAAACTTAATTTCGTAATGTGGCAAAAATGGATTTAGCATGTGATCATTTAAAAAAATGAACTGCTAGTAAACTATCAAACCAAGTTAGACGCCAAAGAATAGGTATGTCTGTAAATTAAGTAATCAGAAACCTAAATTTAAAAAAAATGTCTCCCAAAAATTTAGAATTCTATTCTCTAATCTCCATGTATTGCAAAAAAAAATATGGGACAGATAATATTTAAAAATAGTATATTAAAGTAAGTGTTATGAGACGTTTTTTTTTTCGCACGCATCAAAATTTAGAAAACGAGCCCTGGCGAGTTTTCTAAATGACAAGTGCGAAAAAAGTCCTTTATACTATTTTTATATTTTGCGTCTTTTATATACTAAAATATAAAAATAACTGCTATATTAAACCGAGTTGATTTAGGGAAATTTGTATGTGTGATGTAGTTGATAACATTGGATTTACATTTATTCAATTATTTGAAAGTTCATGTCAATTCTGATTTATGAACATAAGTAAATGTCATCTATAGGGTTTTTCAATAAGGGCGGGTCGATGTTGAAATGGAATAAAACAAGCTGTGGGTGAGGTATTAACGAAATTCTTTTTTATTTGAAAAGCCCATGTATGCCATTATGTATGGAATATAATACGTCATAGTACTAAGAACACATGTAAAATCAAATTCTAAAATATATGAATCATGTGTCTTATTTTCAATCATTTTGGCGCGATCCTCGTATTATTAGTATGTCATAATGGGTTGTGAATGAAAATTTTTAATCCTTTGACCTCGTATTGAATGAGTTGTAGTTTTTATTAAGTGTAAAGGTATGTTCTTCTTATGAATATATTTGCATACCTCTCACTAGGATGTAAAGACATGGTAAAGTAAAAAATTGAAGTTATTTAAATAGATCCTTACAAAAGTTGTTGATTACTTACTGCAGCAATACATCTTACTGTGTGCTGTCGGATGACAAAAACTTGCAAAACCCGAGATGAAGTATCCGAAAGGATATATTTCACACCGTAATCGCGATTTTATTAAAGCAAAATGCAGGACCGGCTTGATAGTTTGCGCAATACTTTACCCCGGGGCATTTGAAAATAAAAATCTTAAATAAAAGTTACCGTTATGAATATGAGAAGAATCAGTGAATTATTTTTTTCCTATATAGAATAGTTTTAACAAAATACTATTGAAACCATGTACGAATCTTACCTCGCACTTATCTACGATGCTTATTCGTAATCTATTATATTTTCTTTTATTTTATAATGCGCAAATTTAAAACGTTTTTACAAATCTTGTAATGTTCCGATAATACTTCTGCCTTCTTGCTTAGGAATACAGGTGTTTCATTTTCGATATTTTTTTTTAAGATAGAGCAAAACCGTTTACATATTCCAGGATCAACTTTTCGAGGAAAGTTTAATAGGCACCACATGAATTTTCGACCTTCTTTTGTTTCTGAACTCGTTTTTCGCTCATTTCGAAAATATCTCATATCTTATTTATTATGATAGTTAGAGAAAAATTGTTTTAACAGATTTTTTACCGTTTTTAGGTAGAATAAAATGTAATTCGATTTTTTAAAAACAATAATTCTCACAAACTTATTTTTTAAATGGGAATCTATGTTGAAAATAGTCTTATAGTTTTGCTTATTTTATAAGGTTTTCAATGAATAAAATATGAATTATTAATTTATTAAAATAAATAAATATATCACGGTATATTACCCATTGGTGGGTGTGCCAATCTGCTTTGTATACAGATATCGGTAACCTCACGAGCACTCATAGCTGGCGTGGAGAGTGCACCACAGGGGTGGAAAAAATTGAAAATTATTTAGAAACAAATGTGAAAATCAATTAAAAATCATCATTTATTTACTTTAATTCAATATCTATCTGGGCATCGAACCCGAACCTGAACCAAACTTCCGATATATTTTTCATTTGAACCAGTGTCGGAATTGAACCGGGAATCAAAATTCTGGTCCAGGTTCAGTTCTGGTTCAGGTTCAATTTCAATTCGAAACGTAAACGTAATTGTAATACTTACGAGTATAGCCGATCATCGACGATCGACGCCTTCTGCGTCTACGGTACTGTATGTGTTGATTATTTCTAAATAAAAAACCGCAAATTTTATTAATTCTTGAACCAGAACCGCACACGAACCCATTTTTCAAAAAAAGAATTAACCTCAACCTGAACCGAACCCAGTTTTTGGCGTGTTCGATGCTCTGATATCTATTCATTATGTTCTCAAAATTATTCTTAACCAATTATTTCCGGGTTAGTTAAATTATTTTTTATCGACGTTACAGTTGGCTTTGGCACAATTCGAAAAAAATGGTTTAATATGCTTTCTGTAGTAAATAAATAGAAAAAAAATAATAAAATTCAAACAAATAATATTAGAAATAAATTACAAGTCACCAGACCTAATACGTCGCTATACATTTGCTAGAACGACGAGGACGCATCTTCTCCGGAAATTGTTCCTTCACGCCAATGAGAAACCGTCCGCAAAACCATGGCAGAGAAGTGGCTAATCTATCGCTGATTGCTGACTGTGAAGATTCTCTTGTGATGTAGGTATATCTAGATATTTTCTTGTTGAATAATTACTACTAGCTTGATTGCTCATTCAAATCTTTTAGCCTAGCATATTATAAGATGAAATATCCATAATTTATAGCTACGTTTCAATACGGTTTAAAATCGTATAAATTATATTAGATTACCATCATATTTTCAGTAACATATAAATATAAATAAACAGGCTCTCAAACTGTCGTGGAAAAAACACCACAGGGATAAATTTTGTACTATTTGAAAATTGGAAACAATTTTAAGTTTAATTTTGGCTGGAATTAAACCCATGCAGGAGATTCGAATCACACAACACACATATCCACACGATCTAAAAAACAAATTCATATAAGATTTTCTTATTTATTGGGTAAATACTTATAATATAAAATCGTGTATTTTTTCTTATTACAATAACACGTGTATGATTGCCAAACAAGTTCAGATGTTTTTATTTTTTAATAAATTATGAATTCATAATAGTTCTTTATGTTAGTAAAGTATAACTCTTTTATGAAAAGGAAAATTGATCCATCTCTCCCTGAGTTATGTATAGGTTACCTCACATATTTTATTAGAACAATCGTAAAAATAACGCTATGCGCTATGCTCAATCTGAATGTTTCCTTCGGAAGGTATATCGGTTGATCCATGAGCTTATTTTGTTGAGGACTGTTAAGTAGTGCATTTGGACCTCATTTCAAATACTATAATCAATGTCTATTAGCTAGGAACATATACAATCATCTGTGGCTGAGGGTATCTCAACCCACTACAAGCAGTCGGTCGTCGGTCTCGTCCATCCACTCAAAATTTACTTGTAGACATACTAGGGTTTTCATTTGTATTTAAAACAAGAGATAAATTAAATAATGGAGCTACGTGATTGAATGTATTATATAGAAGTTAATTGATTTGATATGAATGTCTTGTATTTATGATTCCCGGAAAATTGATCTCAAGAAAATAGAGCTCAAAAAATTTATCGTGGAAAATTGATAATGACAAAAATTTATCGCCTATAAACCAACCAATTTCCTCGTTATCATTTGAAATTAAATTTGCTGAAGTTATTAATTAATTATTGGGTCTCGTGGCTGCGTGCTTGAGTGTCTAGTCGCGAATCTGGGGACCCGGGTTTGATCCCGACCGACGCCAAAATTTACTTCGAATTTTAATGGCACAAAATTAACCCCTGTGGTGCACTGTCCACGCCAATATTGAGTGCCCGTGAGGTGACGCCTGGTAAGCGCCCGCACGGTAGAAATATTTCATCATTACCGATATCTGTGTACAAAGCAGATTGGCACACCCAGCAATGGGTAATATGCCGTGATGATATATTTATTTATTAATTAATTTTTGAGCCAGAGCTTTTTTGCCCGATTTTGTTTTTGGTACTTGTGAAAATATAGATAGCAGAATTCTTGTGGTTTTTATTATATAATTTGAACATAATGATTGTATCGTTAGTGCTATTTTAACAAGTATACACAGGGCCGTACTTATGTATTTCGGGGCCCGAGGCGTTAGGAAACTATCTTCTTTTATTCTATTTTATAATGAAAATACGAATTTAAATATTTTTTTCAATATTTATTATAAGTAAGAAAATAGGTACAACTTTAGTGAAAACAGAAAAATGTCTTTATATAACGATTGCAAACATTGAATTTAAAAAGAAATCTGTATAAGAATTTTTTTATAATTTCGTAAAATTTTAATAAATTCGGTGGTTACAATGATTTTAGGTATAGTTCGTTCTCTAGCATTATGATATTTTTTGTTGTTTACATGATTTCTATAAGAACTGACCATTTACGTTATGGATCAAAATTTTGCAAAAAAATAAAAATCAATTTGTTCTATGGAAAAACATGTTAATTATCAAAATTGACGTGAAACTTTTTTTGCATTGGCGTACAATTCATATTCGGTTTATTACTTATAGGCAGATATAACATGTAAACTCAGATTTTTGTAATTTCCTGCTTCCCTAATTATTTTAGGTAAAAAAGCTTCAAATAAATTTGTAGAGCATAAAATTCTTCATCTGAATCATTAAGCAAAATTAATTTTGTATGCCTTGTAACGTCAAAAATTAGGTATGAAAATGTCGAAAATCTCCGCAAAAATAGCTATAGCCAAGGAATTGAAACAAAAAATTAACAAATATTAACGATTTATCTGTCAAGCTAGGTTAATTTAATTTAATTATTTGTAAAATTTGGTCAAGTGAACAAATATCAATTTAAAATAACAGATAATTGTTAATAATAAATTACCCCAACGTGACAGAGAAACCGTTAGACATTTGTTATTTATTTTGTCTCAATTCCATGGCTATTGCTATTTATGAGGCGATTTTCGACATTTTCATACCTAATTTCTGCCGTTACAAGGCATACAAAATTAATGTTGCGTATTAATTCAGATACAGAATTTTATGCTCTACAACTTTTATTTGAAGCATTTTTACCTAAAATAATTAGGGAAGCAGGAAATTAAGAAAGTATGATTTTACATGTTAAAGTTCTATGTTCCGGGGTCGCCGTCATCACCTGTATTTCTCCTCACAGTATTAATAAAAAAATATTTTTTTATTGAGAAAGTCTCCAATACTTATTATTTGCCACGATGCCAATGATTTTATCACATTCCTTTTTTTCAATGAAATCGTAATTATTTCTGATTGGTCCACCTCAAACTTCTGCTTCTATGATTGAAACACCGAATTCCTATAGATTTGGGTTTCAGGCAGTTATCTCAACATTCTATTAAGCTATGTTTATTTTACGTTCAACCAGGCCCTATGAGAAGGAGGCAGTAAGCCATTTTCCCGGCCCCGGGACTGGGAGTATTTTATTTCAAATGGTCAAATAATATGTATTTTATGTTTATTTTTCGAACCATTTGTTACTTTGTACTCGTATATGACCAACAAAAATGGTTGTTTTTTTTTCATTTCACATTTAAAAAATGGAAGGGATCCCAAAAAATGTTATGCCCCGGGCCCCGGTCTACCTCTCAGCGGCCCTGCCATCAACTATAAATTTCTAATAAAAGAAAAATGCGAATCATTTTTTAGTATCATCAATAAATTACTTTTTGAAAAGTTATTACATGCATATTTAAATTCATTCTAAAAATTGTAATACAAAAATAGCAAAATGTATACAGGGTGTTAATAAAAAAACTTTACACACTTTAGCAGGTGATAGTAGAGATGAAAACAAGAAAAAAATTCTAATACACTTAGGTCCAATACTCATTGGTTTTTAGAAAATTTATGTATGGAATTTGTACATAATACACATAGGATTGACGGAAGGTATTGTGCTGGCCACATCAGATTTAACAACTAAGGACTCTAGGTGTTTACGATCAAGTGCGTGAGTCTCTTCGACGACGGCTGCAACTTTGTTTACAATTGATCGTAAACACCTGATGTGGCCAGCACAATACCTTCCGTCAATCCTGTGTATTATGTACAAATTCCATACATAAATTTTCTAAAAACCAATGAGTATTGGACCTAAGTGTATTAGAATTTTTTTCTTGTTTTCATCTCTACTATCACCTGCTAAAGTGTGTAAAGTTTTTTTATTAACACCCTGTATATTTAAATCACTTTTTCGAGGCTCACTAGGGCTCTTGCATTTGTGCGTAAGTACGGCCCTGGCTATACCTATATTAGCTGGACAAAAAACCCACAGGTTCATTTTGATTATAATAGAAGATACTCGGATAATATAAATGAAATACATTGTAATTCTATGTTTGAGTACAATTATTAGTTATGTTATTATGTTTATTTTTTTATGAACAATATTATATGTTATTTAATCGTTAGATACTCCATGATAAAGTGTTCTTTTGTTTTTCCGCCAATTATGCGATGCCTAATGAATAGTTTTATGGAAAATAATAAGATACGTAAGTAATCATACAAATAAATTTGTTTATATTTAAATAAATATTCAATAATCATCAGGGCTTATTACCCATTTCTGGGTGTGGCAATCTGCTTTTATTCGCAGGTTTCGGCAATGACAATGTATCTCTATCGTTGAGGACGTTTACCCGGCGTCATCGCACGGGCTTACAAAGCTGTCATTGTGTCATTTTAGTGCTATTTGAAAATTGGAAATAATTTTAGGTTTCAAATTTGACGTCCGTCAGAATAGAATCCGGACCGTCCTTAAAGCAAACAAGATAATTTTCTTGCATTGAATGTTCTGCGGTAAATGTTTAAAAAAGAGGGTATAATGTATTTATGAGCCCAAACTCATAATAATTCGGTTGGTTTACATTTTCAACTAATTATAAAAAGTACACAAATGGTAAGAAATTTCTTTAAAATTCTTTCGGCTACTTTAAATATAGACTTAAAACTTTAAAAAACTGGGTGATATAAGTTTGACCGGCATTTTAAGGGTGATATTCTAGTCCAGATTTAGCTTCTACCGAGACCCTTTACTTCTGGCACAATGAAAAACAAGGTCGTAAAAATTCAGTGCGTACAGTAAAACTTACCTTGCAAGACATATGGGATGATACTCATAGGAAATGTGCAGGGCTTAGGGATACAATTCCTAATAAAATTAAAGCTGATATTACTAACAGGCGATGTTACCCAATATTAAATAGAAAAATACTTGAATAACATATTCAGTTTTTGTAAGTTTAAAATCTATATTTTAAACTAGTCGAAAGAAATTTATAGAAATTTCTCACCATTTGCGTAGGTTTGTTGAAAACATTAACCGGTCGAACTAATATGAGTTTGGAGGCGTATATTTAATCGACTCGAACATGTACTAGTATTCAGACGCAGAATATATGTAGTTAATAGTACATTCGATCCCAACCGCCGACCGACGCCAAAAATTACTTCCAATTTTAATGGCACAAAATTAACACCTGTGGTGCACTCTCCACGCCAGCAATGAATGCCTGTGAGGTGACGCCTGGTAAGCGCCCGCACGGTACAAATATTTCATCGTTACCGATATCTGTGTACAATGCAGATTGGCACACCCAGAAATGGGTAATATGCCGTGATGATATATTTATTTTATTTATTTATTTAATAGTACATTAAAAAACAGCCTTATGAAATATATTTTTACATTGAGATTCTTAAATATGCGACTTGTTAAAAAAATGACTTGGTGATTTTTTTGTCCTGTATATTGGTAGCGCTTCCCGCTAAACAATTGAAATGTCCCATTTTGAAAATTTTTCTATTGTGAATTTTGTCTGACTGTATACATTAATACATTGTATCAAACAGTGCGCTTATAGACCTTCTAAACGACGTGTTTGCAGTCATAAGAACACTGAAATAGAAAAAGAATTTTATCAGCTATAGGTTTCAAAAGTTACAAGTTCACTTCGGCCTGGTATTTTCATCTCTGGTTAAACTGCTTGTTAACAACTGTTAGTTAAAATAAAAAATGTCGTATCAAAAAATTAACTAATGTGTAATTTTTACAAATACCATAATCCATAATATTTGAAAATCATTTAACTTAGCTAAAAAGCACAGAATAACAGTTAACAATCCACGATCAGTTCCTACTAATTTCGAGCTGAAATCGCTTGATAAGACAAACCTTATTCTTCCACCGCTACGAATATGATTATTCTTAAAGATGTGTGGTATCTTGAAAACCGTCCTCCTAACCTCATTCAAGTTCGTTCTCTGTTAGTATCCTCATAGGCGTTAATCCATTTTCGTGCAATCTTTATCGAACAGTTCATGCAGAAATTTCAGAAGATATTTTGCCCCGATCGCGTAGTGCAAATAACGCTACAAATCAGTCTTCACAGTGATTTGTGAAGCATAGTCTTCCTAATCGGGGTTTTCTGGGGTATTCCCCAGTTAGACGATAAGGACAGAATACGTCTAGACCGTTACTTCCGGAAGTATTCAAGGCTGCAGCTATGGGTGCAGTCCTACCACTTCTACCGGAGTCTTTTTAGTCAATATTTGGACATTTTTCGTATACAACTTTTCTAAACATGCTTTAACATAACCTTACCTAACGCACAAAACTCGGGCTGTTATGCTATTGATAAATTGAAATATATTTGTTAAGTACTTATAATACCTTATGATTAAATATATTTCATATTGAATTAGATGTCAAAATTTACGTCGTTCGTAACCAAATAAATTTAACTTATGGTAACAATAAATCTAGTATGCGATAATAAAAAATATGAACATGGAGTTAACTGTCAAACACCACTTCTACTTGGATGACGGTTCGACAGATAAACAATGTTAATTTTCTTTAAATAATCGCATACCTACTAGATTATGACTCATACTCAGTTACCAAAATATTCAGAATTTTATACTCTATAATTCTATGTATAAAGCAGCCCATAAAATTTAAAAATTAATCACTAGGTACAATTTCTCTACATTATTTTATAATAGTATTGTTATTTGCACTAAAATGCTACTTCCCTTATTATACACACGGGCAAAATTAGAGGAATACCAAAAAAAGTTATGTATTTAGAAAAGTATGAACCCTCTGTCTTTCATATTTGTGTTGGTAATTCTACATCTACAACAAATTACAAATGACCTAATAAAGACTGATTATCATTTATCAAGGTGTTAAATATGGGTGTTTAGTTCGTGTTCACTATAGGTCAAGTGTTAATCATTTCTGCTTTTGTTGTCGTTTCAATTCTAAGTATATATAAAATATAAATATATCATCATGGCATATTACCCATTGCTGGGTGTGCTAATCTGCTTTGTACAGATTTCGGTAATGATGACATATTTGTACCGTGTGGGCGTTTACCAGGCGTCACCTCACGGGCACTCATTGTTGGTGTGGAGAGTGCACCACAGGGGTCAATTTTGTGCCATTTAAAATTCAAAATATTTGGCGTCGATCGGGATCGAACCCCATTTCTAAGTATTGTAACGTTTTATTTATTTGGGTGAAGTGTAAAAATCAGATAACTATTATTAATTAAAATAATACATTTATTAAACGATAAATAATTAGGATATAAATTAAAAAGATGATAAAAGTAACTAACACTATGATTAAACAATTATAAACACTAATTTAAGACTAAAAATATTATAAAATGCTTAAACACTAAGATTATTTATTTAAACACTGTTTATTTAAATAATAATAAAAATATTTATATCACCAGCGGTTCATTCACGATGCGTGTCTTCTATCAAAATGTCCCTCGGCTGTCCTCCCTGACGGTATTTATACAGCCCGCAGTCTCTTTTCTAGACTGTTCCATTGAATACAGGTGACCCTAAGTAATTAGACAGGTCGTAGGAGTTTACTACGCCGATAATTGCAAAGATTGCGTCATCGCCCAGCGTGGTGCCGTTCTGGAAATATTCTACCAGTGCCGGCGGTCGCTTACTCTTAGAGTCAGGGGCGCACGTTGCAGTATTTAGACTAGAAAAATATTTTTTTTTTAAATTGAAAATTATTATTAAGTAATAATTAATAATTTATACATAATGGAAATTTAGCTTTTTAATTAGTCTAAATTTCCCACTATTTATATATTATAATTATTAATTATTACTTGAAAATAATAATTTTCCATTTTTAAAAAAAATATTTTTCTAGTTTAAATACTTAAACCTGATTTATAGATTGCATAGAATAGAATTGAATAGAATAGAACAGAATAGCACAGGGAATAGAAATATAAATCAATGTAAATGCATGGAACCATTTATACTTGCACAGAATGGAATAGAATAGGAAATAACCAAATTTTATTTCTTATTCTATTCTATTCCATTCCTATTCCATTCGGCTTGCTCCGTTAATATTCGTGTGACTGGTGTGACTTCGTTGCTTTTGGCCCATCCCCTAACCTAAAAAATTACTGTGGACAACAGTTTTTCTGTAGAAATACTATCTTTTTTAGCAAAAACAAACAATGATATTATTTACTCGGTTCTAAATAAAAATTAGTGAAAGAAAAAATAACCAATAAATTAGTTAATTTAATGTAAAAGTGTTACAAAAGTTACGTCATTCTATTCCAAACTATTCTATTCCATGCAATCTATAAATGGACTTAAAATTTCTATTCCTATTCTATTCCGTTCCTTATTCTATTCTATTCCATTCTATTCTGTGCAATCTATAAACCAGGCTTTAGAATTGAAAAAACAACAAAAGCAGAAATGATTGTTAACCCCTGATCGACGAATTAAATACTCATATATTTAATGAAATTAAAGACAGAGCATCTTTTAACACCTCAATAAATGATAATCAATCTTTAGCAGATGTTTATATTTAGGTCATATATCGTCATTTCATATTTATTGTAGATGTAAGATGCAAGACAAAGGGTTCATACTTTTTTAAATATATAGCTTTTTTGGCTTTTCTCTAATTTTGTCGGTGTGTGTAGATTTATATACCGAAACCTTGTTTTATAAAATAATGAAAATCGCATCAAAATCCGTCCAATGTTTCTCGAGATCGAAATTAGTGCCAACAAAGAGACAGACTTACAGACGCCTGCAGGGAACTACAGTTTGTAGGCAAAGTATTTCTTAACAGCATTGTACATATATTTTCCATTTTTATAATAAACTATTAATAGGTATTTCAAATTTTAATATACAATAAATTTATAGTGTCAGGAAGCTTATGCCCTGCATTGTATTGTTGGTATTCCTGATTAGAAATTTAAATTTAGGTCCTTTAGACTATTGAGTAATTGTTTTAACTATTAAGATTTTTCTGTCTGAGAAAATTTGCACTATTTAATTTCTTTTGTGTTGCGATTCTCTAGTAAGGGCGGTTAACAGGTGCGAAGTTTAAATTAGTACCTACCTGCCCAGAGCGTTGACCGGTGACTGACTGGATCACTCGCTAATAGGTGAGAATATCATAACACTCAAATATAGTGAACGTTAAATGCACCAGACTATTATCATCATCATATTATACTGTAACATTTTAAATTACTTTTAAATTATTCCACTTAAACTATCTTCAATTTATGTAATTTACCAAGATTTGATATGTATTTACTTTCAAAACGGAATATATGTCTTATTAAATTACGTGTTTCCAGAAATATTGAAATTAAAGAGATTTTTGTTTTGTATCACAATACATGCACATTTATGAAATGGGATAATTAAGTATAAGATATTATTTGCTCATCATTGTAGCCAGTATTAACTTGAAGTGACACAGCTTTTGCCGCCTTACAGTTAGCGTAGGTGTTATTGTACTTAGCTGTTATAGATCTAAATATTCCTGATTAAATTTGGCCAAAATCAATGTTATACAAATTGAAAGCTACAATAAATAAATAGTTAAATAATAATTATTTAATTTTTGCTAATCATACCCTTACTGGTGGGTAGGACAAACTAACGCTGAAATGGTATTTATTACATTATTTATGAGCTTCGTTGTTTTAAAGGGCAGAGCTGGGCAGTACTTAAGTACATTTATATTTCATTACCAAAATAAGTACTAACCTGGTACTTAGTACTTGTACTTAAGTACTATCAAAAAATGCCTGAAGTACTTGATTTTCAAGTACTGCATCTAAAATACTTGTACTTAGTACTTAAAATGGTACTTAAGTACCAATAAAAAGTATTCAAGTCCTTTTATGGTACTTAAATACTTTTTAAGTAAATACTTAAGTACTTATCTTCAATATAAACATTTTTTTCATTAAATAAATTATACCCATATTACCCATTACTAGCTGTGCCTATCTGCTTTGTTCGCAGATTTCGGCAATGATGAAAACATATTTGTACCGTGCGGATATTTATCACCTGCCGGACACTCATTGATGACGTGGAGAGTGCATCACAGGTGTCAGTTTTGTGCCATTTAAAAATCCATACTAACAAAAATACTATATTATTGCACAATCACAAGTAGTATGTATATAATTTGTCAATGATATAAAAAAAAATATTCACCAGAATTACAATAAAATTTTGCATATCTTTTGATGTAAAGTTGTGGTTCTTTTTTTTAAATCTGTGTTTTAGTTATGTTATATTGATAGATATAATACATGTGTATTGGTAATTAATTATTCTTATATCAAAACATTAAATAATTAGATTATTGCTTTTTTAGGATGTATTTGGAAAGTACTGAGTACTCATAACAAGTACTTGTAGTTAAGATTTAAGTATTTTAATAATTGCAGTACTTAGTACTTAAATTTAAGTATCTGAGCTCTGGTATTTGTACTTAGTACTTAAGTACTTAAATAGATGTATTTGCCCAGCTCTGTTGAAGGGCCTGAAAAATTACATAGCAAATAATAATATGCCTTTTAGCATAGTGTTTTTTTTTAAGTTTCGACCAATTTCACCCAGTGCCTAAGGAAAATATAATCCGGCGCTACAAATAACTCCAGATTATCGCATTTTCATGTAATGTATCATCTTTTAATAAATAGTAATGATTTATGTGCATTTTTCCGCGACGAGAAATTTCAATTATTATAGAATGAATAATAAAAATAATTAATTTTCACAGAGAATTATCTTTATTTATTAACTAATAAAGGAAAAATACTGAATGGATACGCGTATTCAGGAGTAGACTATAGCATGGGCGCCGTTTAGAGGGGAAGGGGGGTCACTTGCCCGTAGGTGGGAGTTAAGTTCAACTATTAAATTTTTCAGAAAAAAATTCAGATTTACGCTATAACGGCCACAAATTTGGCTCTCTTACAATATATGAATTCTATTTTTTCTGTATTTATTAAAGGCAGTATATGAATATTCAATTTAATATTTATTAGTTCGCAAAATTTTAGTGCACAAAATACACATTTCGGGTTCGAACATAATGCGTATGTATCTCTTTTGGAATTTTTTATAATATTCCATATTTCCCCCCCCTCCTCTTGGATTTTGGGTTAACGGCGCCCATGGACTATAGTTATGTAGGCTGTGGTGGAACAAAAAAAGGTTCCTTAAAAAGATGTATTTTATGTAGCAATATTGTCAAAATTCTTGTAGCAAACATACATACATTGTAAATTGTGAGAGAGTTTCAAGAAGGCTCACCGAATTATCTTCCGGTATCCCGGTAGGCCAGTCTACCCCTGCTCGTATTTAGAAAATGCTTCGTTCAAGAAGTTCGAAATTCTACACATGTAATGAAAAATATTGGTAGTTATAAAATTAGTTATTAAAGTTTTTAATATCGATTCCATTTTTTTAATATTTAATATTACTGCAGTATCGCATATTGGTCAGCGGTTCTCAAATTTATTTTATCACAGTGTCCTCATCCAATTTTCCGAAACAACATTTTTAATCTATTCATTTAATTATTGATTTATTTTAAATAAACAATGAGACATATATAAATTATTATATTTATAATTAAAACCGAAACAAATCTATTGCCGATGGTATTACTATCTGCAATTACACATACAAGGTGTTAGTAGCGTGTACACCAAATTGAATGACAAATGCTCAATCAACATATTTGCAATATATTGACACTTTATCAAGTTTGCTATATCGAAAAGGAATAAAAAGCATATACATACTTCGATCTTATAAACAAATTTAGTTAACAAATAACACATTTTGTTGTGGAGGTAAATATGTATTCTACGAGGAAATGGCCGATATTGCATATTATGTTCGCTATCAAAAGCATTGTAGAGAACTTCGATTTCTCATTGTTTTTGTCCTTTTTCTCCTGTGATAATACAATAAATATTTTAATAGTAGAAAATAGCTCATATCGCTAAAATAGATAATTTGCAGTTCATTATTTATTAAGAATTTTTTATTCATTCTGGTCTGTACTTATTCTCCTAAATTTTTGAATTTTTTTTACCACTGTATATAAAAATTTACTGTTTATGATAATTCAAAATTGAGTTATATAAAACATTGATATGCGAAAGAAAAAAAAAGTGCCTTAAAGAAGTACAAATAAAAAATAAGGGAAACTATTACAATTACATACAAAAATAAAAACTAGTAGAATTTACTTACCTTGGGAATGTATTGATCTATGCATTTTGCAGGAATAATAAATATATAACTAAAATGACCTACTAACGCGGTAACTTTTGTCAAAGTTCGTAGCTCGTATACTTCTCAAGATCTTTATGTCGAACTCGGTACTTGGAACACCTATATTTTATAATTTAGAAGAAATTTGACGAAATAACCTACGGCAAAATTCAAAGCGAAGACCATAGTTTCCAGGAAATAATGCTTGTATATTCACATTACAGTTACAAACAGTGGTGTAGCCAGGTAGGGGTTAGGAGAGATTCGAACAACCCCCCCCCCCCTTGGGGACCAGGAAGAGTCCTAAACAGAAAAATTGCATTAAAATTAAAATGGACGTGTATCAATAAAAAATAATTAATTTAAATTAAATTACAACCCTAGAAATGACTTTACTAACGGTTAATCAGGGTGATATAGAGGGTTTATATCAATGAAAAATTATTCTGGGAATCAGAGATTCGAACCGAAAAATTTTGGGGTTGGGTTACGGTTAACGGTTTTTATATTAATAAAAATTCAGTTTCAATTATCGTTTCAAAAATTTTTTGAAAATATATTCCGGTTTCGGTATTTCAAATATATCATTTTATTTCTTTATTTTATTCATTATTATTATTAAAAACACAGTTAAATATCATTTATTGACATTTAACGTTATTATAACTTAAAGAATATATTATTCTCTATACGATTGGATTGCATTTTATACTTCATATTCAATAGATAGATATAGAGTTAAAGAATTATAGAGATATTAAATTACACAAATCAGCCAGCTATGCTAATCATGGAAACTGCTAATATATTCAGATAATTCGAATTGACAGATGTCAGTATTAATGAAAAGTAAATGAATGTGGCAGAGATAAGGATGTTGAGATAGATATTGGGGAAGACACGGAAAAATACGGCAAGGAATAGGGGAAATAGCTCTAGTATTAGAATTTTCTAGAAAGATACAAGAGAGACGATTACATTGGTTTGAATATGTCATGAGGAGAGATGAAGAATATGTTGGAAGAAGAATGAATAGCTTAGTAATAGAAGGTTGAAGAAACAGAGGAAAACCAAAGATAAGGTGGAAGGACTGTATTGCGGAAGAATTGAGAGAAAAGGAACTGAATGAGAACGACATGCAAAACAGAAATGAGTGTAAGAAGAAAAGAAAAAATAGCGACCCCTAACGAATGGGAAATGCCAAAGAAGAAGAAGAAGATGTCAGTGTCAAGTGCAATTTGAATAGTTTGTTTATGAAATAATTTTACTGGAAATTTAGAATCTTTTGCAAGAAAATTTATGTATGGAATTTATACATAATACACAGGATTGACGGAAGGTATTGTGCTGGTCACATCAGTTTTTTTTATTAATTCCTCTTAATTCGATTGAGCTGTAACCCCCCATTAAATACATTTCCTAAATTATTAATATTTTAATTTTATGTTATAAAATAATTCTATTTTAATAGTAATACGTAAACTAAAAATTTGATTGATTGAAAAATGTCTTAACAAATGAGATTTTTTTTATTATAAATGCAAAAAAATAAATAATAAATGGAGTAAAATGCCTTTATTTTTTTGAAATAAAAACTACTTTTTATGAACTGGAAGGCATGCAAAGAACACAAAGAATATTACGACCGCTAGCTCATTTTCAAAACGGTGTCCTTCGCCGTCTCAACTCAACGGTGTGGCTGAGAATTACACTAGAATCTTGTAAAATTAGGTAAAATTTATGAAGTTGATATTTTCGATTTAGTTACAATATTTATACCGGTTCTATAAATTTACTGTTTTAGTACCAATATTATTTAGATTCGGTTATGTGTTCGGTTACAGAATAAATTTATTTTTTGTATCGGTTTTCAGTTTCCATATTTGAGGAAATAAAATATAGGTTTCGGTTTTCGGTTACGGTTTCATAAAAAGTCAAGTATCGGTGCGGTTTTCGTTTACGGTTTCGTAACGGTCTGGGTCCCTGCTGGAAATATATTGTAAAATACTATTTTTTTTAAGTAACTGGAAGTAAAAGGTTTTACATTAACATTTGATTGTTCTTGATATTTTAATCCGGGATTATTTCAATTGACATATAGTCTAAAAATGGCGAAATACATCTTTGATCTATAAATTATGTTTTTTCTTTATCATACCTTATAAGTATTTTAAAAGATCAATTTTATATACGTATATCAATGTATATTGCAATGTCAATATTCATTTCTGAAAAAAACTAAGTTAATTTTCAGTCGTACCTACACTTAAACTGTACTAGAATAATAGTCTAATATTTATAGTGTATTTCGTTGTATAATTATAGAAGAATAATAGTTTAACCACAGAGTAAATTACATAGAGATCCTGTTGAAATAGAATGGAATACAGTATAGTAAGTACTCCAACAAGATATTCTGATCAAGAAAGAGCTTCTCAACCTTTTTTCGGCGAGGCCCTAGAATTTCCATTTAGTCTATATCACTTTGATTACTAAATAAGCAAAAAAATAATAGAATTATGTTTTTACTTTGTGTTTTATCTAGTAAATAGCTTTATTAATTAATGAATTTTTACCACAGGAAAATGAAATTATTAGTACTAGTCTAGTCAAATATATATATACTATTTTTACCTCCCGCTACCCTTGGTAAGGGAGGTATAGGGATCGTGCTAAAAATCGCATATCGAGATTTTGGTAAATGACCATGTTTTAAGGTCCCTACAATCCATTTTTAACATTTTCACGATGATGTCTGTGTGTATGTATGTATGTGTGTGTGGATCCTGTTTACCCTCTAATTCAAATACTATCATTCAGAAATTTTTGAAACCATGTATTTCTACTTTATTCTAATATGGAAATATCTGATTAGATTTTGGTGGCAATCGGATAACCGGAAATGGCAGTTTACTTGAAGCTCAAGATAGTTTTTCTTCAAAAAGTACCTTTAAATATATTTTTTTCTCAATTTGTTATTATAAAAATTAAAGATTATTCCATTTTCTACTTTATACTTTTATACTTTTATACTATACTTTAATACTTTTTCTATATATTGTATGGATGAATTTATAAAGTAATATAAAAATTATATACATAGGTAAATGGCGGGAGGTTCTGTGTTGGTCACATCAGATTTTTTTATTATTTTCTCCTGCCCCGTTATCTTGAAAAAATTAATAATTTCAATAAGTTTTTTTAAACTTTTTTTCTGTTTATGGGGTTCCGTGGACAGGTACCTGAGTGTCAGCTCGGTGCACTCTCCACGCCAGCAATGTGTGCCCGTGAGGTGACGCCTGGTAAATGCACGCACGGTGCAGATATGGCAAAATCATTACCGAAATCTGTGTACAAAGCAGGTTGACACATCCAACAGTGGGTAAATGGTAATATACCGTGATGATAATTTTAAATTATACAAGCATAAAGTTATTGTACTGCTAAAATCTATTACTTATTATAAATAAAAATATAAAATAACAAAAATAGGTAAAAAAAAGCGTATTGTTAAGGATGCAACCGCTAACCGGTACGTTATTTAATTTTTTATATTGCATAACCTACAGTATGTTCCTGAATTGAGTTTCCAAGAGGGAAAAAATGTTTTTGATTTTACAAAAAAAAATAAGAACTTTTTTGCTTAACTTGAAACATTCTTTAATTAATAATATTTTAATTAGATTTTTATTATTTCCATTCTCGAAATTAGAACAGTGTCTTTGATACATACCTTGCTTAACCCATTTTATTTATATCCGCCTTAACAGTTGAGGAAATCCAGAATAGCTTTAACGAACTGCGTCGGAGGATTGAATTATGTAGCGACGAAGGTAGAGGGTTAATAGAATAATTTAATATTTGATTTTTGTTTCAATGATGTAATAAAAAAATTCTAATATTCTTTTTTTTATTATTATTATTGTAATTTCAATTGCAGATTAGTCAAGGAAAAAAGTTCTTCCTATAACATTTTTTTGTAAAATCAAAAATAAGGATTTTTTCCCTCTTGTAAACTCAATCCGGGGACATACATTCTGTCAAGAAAATACCGGCAATTGTATATTAAAGAAGCCCGCTTAAAGGAGTGTCGAAATTCTTTTTGTCGCTACGTTGGTACAACTGTCCTCTATGCTCATGCGGAGTTTGAGCGCCATCTGCCATTTAGTTTGTTTACAGTGCTCCATTTGTTAGTTCATCTCGAGTGTGTTTTGCGATGTTTACAATGGATAAAAATATCGCACAAAGAATCTGTCTCAAATTTTGCATTGCCAATGGAATTTCGTGTGCCGAGGCGCTGAAAATGTTACATAAGGCTTACGGTGAATCGACTTTATCAAAAACACGTGCGTATGAGTGGTACACTGCATTCAAAAGTGGTCGAGTTGTGGTAGAAGATTTGCCTCGCTCAGGTCGGCCATCAACGTCTTCAACTGAACTTAACATCGCTAAAGCACTCGGAATTCTCGCCAGAAGGTGAGACAGTAATTAAAGAATATTATCTTAGTGTTATGCGACCAAATTCGTCGAAAAAGACCAGATTTGTGGAAAGAAAACTCATGGATTTTGCACCACGATAACGCACCATCGCACATGGCTATCATTGTAAAAGAATTTCTGGCCAAAAACTCAACAAATCTTATCGAACAACCACCGTATTCCCCTGATATGGCTCCGGCCGACTTTTTCCTCTTTCCAAAACTCAAATTACCACTTCGAGGCACCCGTTTTCAGTCGATAGAAGACGTAAAAGAGAATTCGCGGCGAGTACTGAAGTCGATTCGTGAAAATACGTTTAACAAATGTTTTGGTGATTGGATTATTCGTTGGCATAAGTGTATTATTTCGGAAGGGGCCTACTTTGAAGGCGATAAAATAAATTTGGATGAATAATGCATATTTTGTGTTTTATTGACCAATTCCCGGTACTTTTTTGACATAGTACATTACATGTATTTTTATTTATATTTCATTTATACTTTTATGTTACTTTGAAAAATATAATACTCTTTTATTTGTCCCAGCATTAAGGGGCCCGCTAATTTAATTTTACCCCAGGGCCCAACAACTCTCCATGGGCCTGGATATGATTTTAATAACTGGATGAACCCACACCCCCCTTAAAAAGATTCTGGGACCACCATTAGATTTAGGTTATTGTATGTGCAAGTAAACAATTATTCATACCCAGTACATGCAAATAGCTTAATCTTACATTTATTTATTTAAATTTTGTTTACTTTTGTTGTTAGTTTGAGTTGTGCATTATTAGATTTGTGTTGAGAAGCACTGGTGTGACCTTTGCTCGTTGTGCGATCCCCGATCCCAAAATACGTCATTACAGCGCAGTTCGACCTTCTTCGTTTCTTGTGAACTCCCCCGCGTCTCCTATACCGGGTATCCGAGCGCAGCGCGAACGCCGTAGCCGTAGCCGTAGCTATAGCAAAGCATAGTGAACAACGCTCAGCCCGAGCGCTACTCGCGCGCTATTCCCACGAATAGAACCCAGCTAACTAATGGTTGTGTGCATTGGAAAGTTGTGTTATCCAACTGCTATCTCACCGAGGATAAATTCTTCATTCATTTTTATACTTAATTACTTCAAAAAATATTCGCTAACTAGAGCACTAACAAATACAGCAACACACAATACCCGAAAGACGATACCACTTTTTATAAATACCATTTATTCGTTATTTATTTATTTATTACATTATTTCAATTGCACAAGTAATATAACAAAGACATGCAAGCAACAAATGTTAAGTATATATGAATAATACTGCCTCTATCCCATATTTGATGTCTCATTTAATTATTTTATTTATTTATGTACATTTGGAGAATCAACAGTTTTTTCAAACCAGTTATAGATTCCCACTAAATAATAAATTTATATTCACAGTATATTACATTTCAATAGGATAGGTGGCACAACCAAAAAATAAACAATGAAAATTTGAAAAATTGAGAAAAACTATGAGCACAACAAATAAATGTTAAACCACTAACATACATGATTAGCTAATTATTAATAGAGCAAGACTTCAATATTTCCCATTTAAATGTCTTGAAATTTATATGAAAAATGTCTATGTGACTGAAACTATTGTTGTATGTTAACATTAGTCTATTAATGGGAGAATTTTTATGATTATTAGTAGTAGCTTTCTGTAGGTGAAAAGTGAACTAGATTTTTGAAGTACGTGTAAATTAAAATATTGTAAAAATGAGCTTCAGTTTATGTTGTTAAAATTTTTATAAAGTAATGTCATGTCTGATAAAACTCCTGTTTTCAAGGCTATTTATTTATTTTTATTTATTTATTTATTAATAAATCGATCCAACAGGATTCAAGATCCCAATTACAGGACGATCCTATGACATACAAATACAGGAACGAATGAGTTGAATAGTAAATACATATAAGAAATTTAACAAGTGACTTATCACAAGAAAGAAATATATGTTAAAATGTTGAAGTCTAGCATCATAATTAGGAATATCTACATTAAATTTAGCACATAATACATTCACAAATCTTTTTTGAATATTTTCTATTAAATGTATGTTCTACAGACAAATAATAGAAAATGGATCAGTAAAACTTTTACAAGTACGAAATACAAAACCAAGTATTCGGTAAGAGTGTTTAACCATAGAATCTATATGGAAGTTATGTAGTAATTTTGGATCAAACATAATTCCTAAATCTTTAACAATAGATTCTTTTTTATTACACTTTTATTAAGATTGTATGGGAAATTTTAAATATCATAATTTCTAGTAAAATTAACAAAATAACACTTATCAATGTTAAGTGACAGATAGTTATTTATAAAAAATAGAATTTATCTAAATCCCGTTCTAGATCATCACAATCGTTTACACTGGTTATAGTTTTGAATATTTTTAAATCATCTGCATAAAGTAAGAGAAGTTTGAATTTTGAAAACAAGTAGGTACATCGTTAATAAATAGATTGAATAATATTGGACCAAGGTGCGAACCTTGGGGAACTCCAGATGTTACTATATATTACAAATAACTTGCTAGCATACTCATAAAAAAGAAAAACATTTTTGACGTGAAATAGTTTAATGAGGTTTTTTTACAAAAACCTTTTATAAAAAGAACGTCAATTATAATAATTAATATTTGTTTAATGTTTTATTTGTTTAGAGCCTTATAATATAAATTGAAAAACATCATTTCGAAAATTATAAGGTTATGTATGTTGTGTTACTGTCATTACAGCTCAAATACGTTGTTCATTTGTAGAAGAACGTTGTTAACTTCTCACCCATAACCGATATAAGTATATTATTCGAATAAAACTTTTGCAAACATCATAATAATAAATTGTATGGTATATTTCATATCAATTATACGAATGTTAAAATTAAATATAATGAATAATTTTTGTGAATGTTTTTTTATACATGTGACTCATTTATAAGTATTAGTTTAAAAATATAAATATTTCTTAGAAAATAATTATTGATAATTTATCGATTACTCAATAATGCATGAGAAAAATGGAAAAAAGTTAATGGGAATTCTAAAATAGAACTATTATGCAGACCTGATGTTATTAGAGGTTCGTGGTCGTATAGTTCATTGGTACTAAGCCTAATTAACAAATATAAATTTATTTTTACGATAATAAATAATATTTATTAAACAAATCCTTGCATTGTATTTATTTTGAAGGCAGATATATGAATTATTATTTAAAATATAATTTTTAATATATTTTTGACAATTTATAAAATGATAATTAAACAATAATTAAAAAGTGTTAATTTTTTGAGAAAATTTAAAACAAAATATGAAATGAAAATGGCGGCCCCAGTAAAATGAAAGCGCTATTTTTAGTGCCATACCAACAACTATAAACAAAAAATAATCTAAGAAAATTTCAATAAAAACCGTAATACGAACCCACTATTATAGGGCGTTTTGTTAAATGTGATGATTATGGCCAATTAAATTAAAATCTACGTTAATGAGCGATTTAAACGAATATTCCCAATAATCGAAATAAAATATCTAAATTTGACAACTATTACGGGACAGGGGTAATAATAGAGAATTAGAAGGTATATGAGAGAGTACAATAATAAGAACATAGATGAAATTGTTTGTTCATTATAACCAGTAAAATAAATGAAGAAATAATTAAGTCTTGGGGGTAAATTAGATTGTTTATTAAAAAACAACGTGTTAGGAAATATGAACAGAAATATACTCTCCATGACAACATCGTTGTGAACTCAAGTATATACGAGTACGTATTGTTCCTGATGAAATAAAAGAAAATATCAATTTGGACGAAATTACAAGCTCCAGACACGTCAAATTACTAACAAAGATAATATTAATAAGGAATTAATTGACTTATGTGGCTACAGAATAACCATTATATTACATATTACTTTTTAATAAAATATTTGAGTATAAGATTATACCAAATACGCAGGGCCTCTCCGTGCGGGTGGGCGGGTTGTGCCCCGCACAAAGGCGCCTGACCATAAGGGGGCGCCATTTCAATAAAGTAGTGATAGAAGTGAACTATTTTTTTATTTGTTTGCATTAGAGCTCTAGTTGTAAGGCATAAGAAAAATAATTATACTATCGAACGCATATTTTTCGCGAACATAGCATTCGACAAGCAGACTCAGAGAAAATAACGAAAAGATGTAGGAGGGGGGGGGGCATATGCATGTTGTGTATATCGAGAATGGGGGTGTGCAATATGCCATTACGCTGCAGTTGTAGGTACAGGTGCGGCAGAACCAATTGAGCAGTTTTGAAGAGTTATAAAAAAGAAACCAGGGTATATATGAAAAAAATGTTTTTATTTTTGAAATGAGTAGGACTTGCCATTTTATACTCATTAATTTTTAAAAATAATGTCTTTAAGATGGCGGCCGTTAGCTGCAATACATTGCTGGAGCAGATTTCTGAAGTTTTGAACAGCCCGTTGACACATTTCGCGGGGTATCGCGTTTACTTCTTCAACAATCTGCTCCCTTAGCTCTAGCAGGTTTTGGGGGCGACGTTTAAACACTTTTTCCTTAAGATTTTTTAATACGGGCTCCCTATCTGCTTGTCAAGGCCAACAAAGTGACATGACTGCTCGCGCCCTATTGTATTTAATATTTCTTGTATACCTATACTCTACACCAAAAATTCTACTTACATCTATTTTTTATATTTAGATTTTTTAATTTTAAATTCATTCTATGAAGAAATTTTGTCCTCTTCTAATTTTTCGAAATATTTCCAATTCATTGTCGGGATTGACAGTATTTTTGGAGGGTGATTTTCCAATTCCATGTGGTTTATTTTTCTCGACAAGTAAATTCCACACTCCTGGTGACAAATTAACTACGTGAATTTAGAAATCTTGAAATTTTTAATGAAAAATTTTGGACATGTCATGGAAAACGAAAAGCGCCAAAAACAGTGCGTTTATACACCTTCTTAACGACGTGTTTTCAGTTCTTTTATGGGCTCATAAAGGCACCGAAAAATATATAATTTAATTATCCAAAAGCATAAAATACAATATACCGGGAGTTTATTTTATCAGTAAACATAGGGTATGTCATTACCATAGTTACAGTATAAAATGATTGACAGCAATGTATTAAAGCGTTTATTTTGTAAGTAAACAGGGATAATTAACATAGACCAAAACAAATATTAAATTATGAATTAAAGAAACGAGAAATTATTTATTTATGTTTATACACTTAAGAACTACATTAAACTAGTGAGGAATTTTTATTTTAATTTATCAAATACTCAAAATTGGCACCACTAACTTCCAAACAATATCCTAAACGAGTATACAAAGAATTAATTGCATTCGTTTTTTGCTGGGGAGTAATATTTTGTGCAGCTGTTTTTTAGTTGTTTAATGTTCATTTTCTCATCATTGTACACATTTTTTAAGTGTCCTCAAAGAAAAAAAATCTGATGTGGACACTACACGACTTCCTTGTACGATTATTAAACTATACATATTTTTTTAATAAATAAATTACAAAATATTAATTTTAACTTCAAAACAGTAAGATATATAGCGACCATAATCTAATCCGGTTCTTTTTAAAGAGAGTTTTGATTACAACAAAGAAATATTTGATTACAACAATGAATATGACTAATTTCACAATAAAAATTTAATATTTGTTATTGTACGAATCATAAAATTGCACGTATTTAACGTAATTTGACATGAACATTTTTTTATGTTTTGTCCTAATCTATAGCAAGCTTTATTACAAAAACAAAAAAGTATATAATTTTTAAATTTGCATATCTCGCTTATACAAAGGGCTAATTTAATAATTCTTAATGTGATAGACGCAGAAATTAATTCTCTAAAACTTTTATTTGAAGCATTTATTTCTAAAATCAAAATAAAATCATTTTATTCAAGAAAAACTGTTAACAACTTCAAGTAATGTACCACTTCCGGTTAGCCTATTTTAACCAAAATCTATTATGTTATTTCGATTGACATAAAAGTCTTGTATACCAAATTTGAAAAGTTTTGGATTATATTTTAAAACAGGTTTTCATTAAAATCTATTATAGGGCTGAGTGTCTGGTCGCGAATCTAGGGGACCTGGGTTCGATCCCGACCGACGCCAAAAATTACATCGCATTTTAATGGCACAAAATTGACCCCTGTGGCGCACTCTCCACGCCAGCAATGAGTGCCCGTGAGGTGACGCCTGGTAAGCGCCCGCACGGTACAAATATTCCATCATTACCGACATCTGTGTATGAAGCAGATTGGCACACCCAGCAATGGGTAATATGCCGTGATGAAATATTTTTTTTTTATTTTTTTTATAGGCTTCATGTAAAGTGCCACTTCTGGAAATTGTGTAATAACCAGAAAGGGAGGTGCACAACTAGATATTATAGGAGTCCTAAATACAAAATTTCAACTTTCTACGGCTTACCGTTTTTGAGTTATGCGAGATACGAACGTACGTACGTACGTACAGACGTCACGACGAAATTAGTCAAAATGGATTCAGGGATGATCAAAATGGATATTTCCGCTGAAATCTGAAAACCGAATTTTTTCGCGATTACAATACTTCCTTTACTTACGTACAAGGAAGTAAAAACATTTGATGCAAACTAATTATAATTGATGTTTCGATTTGGTGCTGGGCAGGGTCTGGGTCGATTATTAAATGTAGCAGGCAGATATATCTGAAACTTATCTTAGGCTTATATTTAAATTATACCTGTTATAATCTGCAATTATATAAAAAACTACTTTGAAATGTGACAGTTTGACAGTCTGACAACTATTCCCTATGTTTACTCATAAAATAAACGCTTCAATACATTGCTGTCATTTTGTATCTATGGTAATGAAACTACTCTATGTTTACTGATAAAATAAACTCTCTGTATTAGATAAAATACGACTTTATTGCCATGCATGGTTTTTCTGAACGAATATACTACTTGTCTAAATGTAGATGACAAAAATTCTAGCTCAAGTACAGCACAGGACGTCAGATTTGTCCTAAGATATACATTGGGATCTCGAAAATCATAAGAGTGACGACTTCGGTTAAATTTTATTGTTCTCTTGACGAGTTCTTTATTTCTTTATTTTTGAGTACAATAATTATTACTTTTCACATAATTTATAGCTGTTTTGGAAAGTATATGACAGTTATTTTATTGAGTTATGCTAATCAAAATCTGCAAATTCTGTACATAAACGTATTATTTTAAATATTTATGGATTATACATAAAATGCAGAATTTGTATAATATTGGAACATTTCAATATAACAAAAATTGTTTAAATTTATAATATATTTATTTTATGTATATACTATTGTTCTTCAATGAACAATTTCTATTAAAGAAAACGTTTTTTGCAGGCTCTGTGTGGTTTTCTAATGATGATGACACAAAATGGGAAATTGCTGTACATCTCCGATAATGCTGCTGAATATCTTGGGCATTCTATGGTAAATATTATATTTAATATTTTAACTATACTTTAATTTCCTATATCATTTAAAAATATTTCATTACATGCCATAACATAAATGGAAAACACATACACAATGGTAAGAATTATTACAGCAATTTTAAATGTTTAAATTTGGATAAAAAAATGTACCTATTATAGATTTAGATAGAAATGTAGAACAAAATTATGAAATTTATAAATATATACAAACGATGATCTCCACTTGTATTACTGTTACCAGGCTTTTTTTCGTATTAAGTGTCATTCAGCAAAAAATAAAATAAATTACACATCGTTGAAAAATATATTTTCAATGGTATTACTGTCTAACATGGCATTCATATAAAAATATAACATAATAAAAAGGATATAATAAGTTTCATAAAGAAATGCAAAACAAAATTCTATATCATTTCATATTTGGATTTTTTTTTTTCGAAAATGCAACAACTAACCGACCTCGTATACCTCTTGTAATTCTCGAGATCCCATGCAGGGTACCTACATTATTTGTGTCACTTTTATAATAACAAAAAATATTTGAGAATCTTGTGAGCATATTTTGCAAAATAAATTTCAATATAAATTCATCGAACTTCATACATCGGTTAATTATTCCCTCGATACTAGGGTTTAGGAACGCGCAAAAATATCATTTTTCAAGAAACCGTCTGTATGTAGAAATAAAATAATATTTGGGTATGGTTCTGTATAAATTTTATTAGAAAACGACGTTTTAACAGCGAAGTGGTTGTCGTTATTTGTCGTCCGTTAAAAATTTTCTGTTTATGTAATTTGTGTGTTTTTTAAAACTGTTCATCCATGTTACCATAATTTCGTAAACATGGCTTGACTACATATTTATTTATAGTATTGTTATTATGTATTTTAAAGATGAAGGCAGCAATTAGAAACGTAGTTTTCTAATAAAATTTATGCAGAACTATATCTAAATATTGTTTTATGTATATACAGGGTGGTGACCGCCACCCGGGAACACAGGACATGTAAAATCAGATTTTCGTAATTTCCTGCTTCCCTAATAATTTTAGGTAAAAAATCTTCATATAAAAGTTGTAGGGCATAAAATTCTTCATCTGAATCATTAAGCAAAATTAATTTTGCATGCCTTGTAACGTCAAAAATTAGGTATGAAAATATCGAAATCAAAAATAGCTATAGCCATGGAATTGAAACAAAAAATGAACAAATGTTAACGATTTATCTGTCGAGCTAGGTTAATTTAATTTGTTGTGAATTCCATGGCTATTGTATTTTTGAGGTGAGTTTTGACATTTTCATACCTAATTGCTGCCGTTACAAGGCATGCTAAATTATGCTCATTGATTCAGATGCAGAATTTTATGCTCTACAACTTTTATTTGAAGTATTTTTACCTAAAATAATTAGGGAAGCAGGATATTAAGATTTTATATGATAAAGTCCTCTGTTCCGGGGTCGCGGTCACCACCCTTTCAACATCTATATTTAGTTTATAATAATTTTCATACTATGAACTCTAGTATATAGGTGATTGAAAAAATAGGAATAGATGTCCATTGTCTTTATTTTTAAGTTTAAATTATAGCTAGCGCGTGTTAAGTTAGGACTGACCTTGAATGCGCAGAAACTAAATTGAAATGTATAGTAGTAATTATAATATGCTGTTGTTATAACGAGGAAAAGACTTCGTCAATATCTAAAATTGGTATAAAGGGAAAGGGGATTCATTTATAAGTTAAAGTATGCGCAGGTCCAACCTCAACTTACCGTGCGCCAGCTATACAAAGCTCTACTTACGATTTCGACGGATACGATATCAATGTTAATTTTTTAAATATAAATCTAATTTCATTATTGCTTGGTTCCCCACATGGAACGAATAAGATGATTTATTGAAGTTTCTGGGTATGGCGCCAAATCGCCCAATTCTGGTCGCGTCATATTTTGAACAACATGGTTCATTCTACAAAAATCAACAAGTCCGTGTTCTTTTTTTTAACAAGAACGAAACAAGTCCTTTCTATTTCTGACGAGTCTTAACTTTATTTTTAAACATCATTTCCTTCTTCTTTTTTGTAATTTTGGTAAGTGCTAAATATCTACAAAAACCAAATAAATTCAGATATTTTAATTTTTTAATAAATGATGGGGCAATAAAATAAAAATTCAAAGTAAACGCATTTTTTTCTTATATGCACATACGAATTTTTCGACTTTGCATGTAAGGTAACTATGGCGATGTTTCCGTGCAACCAGCATTACCTACAGGTATGTAATACTAGCAAGCATAAAATAAGGCGTTTAGTTATACAGGATATTATATTTTAATAGACCCAGCAAATATCTCGCGTATTTATTAAGTTAGTAATTTCTTTCATATAACATGATTTATACAGCAACATGTAAGCTACTTGATGACGGATGTACATTCATGATACCACTTCCGGTTTATTAGTAATTAATATCAACTTGAAAAGTACATCAAATTTGCTTTACAATCATGGAAAATAATCCATATGTTACATTATTAAAAAGTAAAATGCCGGGCACTTTTTTATACACCTAGTCGAAAAGAGAATAGTGAGCCATGACTAAAACAATTTTAACTATTATTATTAAACGAAATAATATTTTTTTGTCATAATACAGTAAAATAAGAATAAGGAACACGTAATAACAACAAAATGATTTTACAACAAATATTCAAAATGACTCCCAGTCTGTTCAATACATTTTTCAGAACGTTTTGAAACAGAATAAGTAGCCCTTTCTATTTGGTCTGCAGATAAAGATTCAATTGTCGCTTGAATTTTATTCTTCAGTTCGTTTAATGTGTTTACTGGTTCTTTATAAACAAAATCTTTCCATAGTCATGGCTCACTATTCTTTTTTCGACTAGGTGTATAAAAAAGTGCCCACCATTTTACTTTTTAATAATGTAACATATGGATTATTTTACATGATTGTAAAGCAAATTTGATGTACTTTTCAAATTTGTAAAAAAAATAGAATGTTCCATTTGAAATTTCAAAGTTGATATTAATTACTAATAAACCGGAAGTGGTATCATGAATGTACATCCGTCATCAAGTAGCTTACATGTTGTATAAATCATGTTATATGAAAGAAATTACTAACTTAATAAATAAGCGAGATATTTGCTGGGTTCATTAAAATATAACAGCCTGTATATCGATTTAATCGATGAAATAAATTTAGAATTGTAAAAAAATAAAGTTAGTACTTCTTCGAAAAATGCCAGTCTCGAAAAGGACATGTTTTGTTCTTGTTGAATAAGAATGCGAAATAATTTAGTTCTTGTAAAATTACAAACATACATACATACATACATACATACATAAAATCACGCGTGTCCCACTTAGTGGGTTCGCACAAACCCGATAACAATAAGAACAACATCAATCATACAACAAATCCTTACTCTTAACATATTAAAGTGACCGATTTTCGGTAGCGAAATACCGCATCCGGATCACAATAATAATAATAATTACAAACATTGCACATATTTTTCATGCTTTGTTTGATTTTTACCGAAACTTGTTGCTCGCAATAATATGATACGACCGGAATCGAACAATATGGCCCCAAAACCTAGAAACTTGTTCGATTCTTAACTATTGATTTTTTTTTAATAACCATTTATAGTTCTATATTAATCATACGATATTGTGATATATTTAATTAACGTAATTATGTTACTTTGCAGGAAGACCTTCTCATCCATGGAGATAGTGTGTATGATATTATAGATAAGCAAGATCATCAAGCTATTCAAGATGAGTTAGGACGAGCGACAACTTCTAATACAGTACCTGGAACTCGTGTATCGACTGATTCCCCATTACATGGTGGTGGTGGTGACATTACACGTTCGTCGGATGAGTCTAGAATATTCTTATGCAGAATGAATGTGTCTAGAAATGCTAGAAGACAAATGAGATTTGGAGACCAAAAAGTAAGCACATTAATTAAATCTGTACATCGGCGGTTTCTCTCTCGCACACTACATGCATTATCATAAAATGTTAAATTATATTTGCTCGGTTACAAAACGTGCCAAGTAAAATGTGAATATTGAATTAGATATAGAATTTAATTCTCTACAACATTTATTTGAAGCATTATTGTCTAAAATTATTAGGCCCCATTTGCGCAAGGAAAATCTGTTTCTCATGTTTTTCACGCTTATGGCCCATTTTTCGTGTTACACCCAATATACTAATAATAAAGCAGGGCATCGAACCCGAACCTGAACCGAACCAAAACCGGAACCAAACCATAACAATTTAGCAAACCTAAACCCAGAACCGAACCTCAAATATATTTTTCAATTCAACCTGAGTCGGAACCGAACCGAGTGTTAAGCTTCGGGTTCAGGGTTCAGCTCCGGTTCAGGTTCATTTTGAACTCTAAACGTACGCGTAATCGAAATACAGCTGACAAGCGACGCCTGTGTTGTCTGTTTGTGAAAATTGTGTTCGTGTTCTTGTCTTGCGTAAATTCCGGATTGCATTTTAAATTATTTCCATTTAAAGATTGTTATTACAAAAACATTAATTCAGTTTTCATTAGGTCGAACCGAACCTAAACCCAATATATAAACCCGGAACAAAACCGCAAATTTTATTAATGTTTGAACCAGAATCGCTCCCGAACCCATCTCTCAAAAATTAAATTAACCGGAACCTGAACTGAACTCAGTTTTTGGCGGGTTCGAGGCCCTGTAATAATGTCATAAATCCATTTTTGCTGTAAAGTATTTGATATTAAATGAAAATTGTTTTTGTTTGCAGGTAGTGCTTGTAAAAGGCCATTTCCTATCGTTCCTACCTTTATGTAGTCGTAATGAGCCGGTGTTCTTAGCTACGTGTACGCCTATAGCCATGCCGGAAACCAGAGAATGTGTCGTGCAGGGTGCAACTAATGTTTTTACTTCCATTCACTCCCTGGACATGAAGTTCTTACACATTGACAAAAAGTACGTATGACTGTCAATACTGTTATATTTAATATTCGGGGTAAATACCCGAGCATTTACCCAAATTAGGTAGATATGAGGGTATTTATTTTGTTGGTGGTTACAACGTGTTAAACCTTAATTTCTGTATCAATTAATCAAAATAATCATTTAAAATATCAAAATATATCGTTTTCGCAAAATTTAATGTTAGGGTGATACGAAATGATAACATTAATTGTGTTACTAATATTTTTTTTTTTTCGGAAAATGGAATTAAAAACAAATTAATTTTGAATTATAATGATATGATGTACCTACATATTTAAACATAAATATGACTCTACTAGTATTATAAATTTTACATGGTAATATTGTATGGAAAAATGAAATTAATATTTTTATTATATTATTTATTTCTTAATATATTTTTTATATAAATAATATAAATATTGGTTTAATGCAAAAGAATGATTAAATTTAAAATAATAAAGTAGAGGAAATTATTGAAATTTAAAAAAAAAACTTAAAATTATACAAAATATTTTTCTTCCAACCATTAACTATTTCTGAACAGATACTTGTTAAAACTAGCAAGCATTATTACATTACAACACAGTCTCGTCCGTATACCTACTAAATTTCTCAAAACTTTGTAAGTAGTACAAAAATAATAAACTTCTAATGCATGGATAAATGAAATATGTAGAAGAATTTTTGTATTTATCTAAAGTCTAAAGACCTATACATTTTTCGGGAAAAACAAATATGTACTGTACATTTTTAAAATAATCTTATATTAACTTTGCCCTAATTTAAATGACTTTTTTTCTTGAAATACATCTAAGTTTGTAACTGAACTAACAAATCACCCTGTATAGTTGAAACGTAGAAAACAAAATTATACAAAAGTAAAATAAATATATAAAGATAGACAGCATATTACTCACTGCTGACTTTATCAATCTGCTTTGTACACAGTACACAGATACAATGACATATTTATTCATTACTGGCATGGATAGTATATTCGAAATAATTATTGGCGACATTCGAGATCGAACCTGGGGTCACTAGATTCGCAACCAGACACTCTGGCACATGACCCCGAGACCCCATTTTACATAAATTAATAATTATCTCACAATTCTATTTATTATATATTTCAACTTTATTGTAAAAAATATCATTTGTTTGTAATGTAATTTATGTTTTTTTATACGTTTCTTTATTATCAAAATTAATCTGTTTTGTACTATAAATTTGTGTTTGTACAAATTCATATTATTGTACAAAACATTGTAATATTTTTAGCCATTATTTATTAATTATTAACTTGAATAAATTATATATTTCTAGTGGCGAATTCTACCTTGAATACACGAAATGTGAATTGCAAGGCACATCGTGGTACCGTTTCCTGCATTGGGAGTGTATACGAGAGGCGCAAGCGAAACACCGGTCCATTATTCAAAGTGAGCAAGATCGTACCTGCATTCTCCTAGTGCGATTGCAGCGACGGTCTGGTGAGTGGCTGTGGGTACATTCCGTACTTCAAGTTAAAGACAACATGGACAATAGTCAAAATGCTGTTATTGTATGTACAAATCAAGTTCTCAGTGAGAGTGAAGCAATTGTGATGTATACAAATGGATGGTTTTACCACTGTTACATGGTGCAAAATAAGTTCCAATATGGATTAAGTAGTTATGATACTCATGGTTCTTCCAATATTCTTTCCTATTATCAGCAGGATAATAAGTATAATCATACGTCGCCACAAACCAATGTACCTTATCAAGGATTTGGTGTTACACCGCCTGTCCCACAAAATAATCAGTATCTACCTAGAAGTACAATATTTTCCAGTACTAGTAATACGTTACCACAACAAAAACTTACGGACCAGTATCAGACTCAACGGAGTTACCGACAACATCTACCCAGGTTACGTTCTGAAATTGAACCAGTAGATTATTCTGTACATAACAACGAAAACATAAAGGATGGTATGGATGCGTCATCACCTGTGCCAGTTGCTGGATCCAAAGTCATGATTCCTTTGCACAATAAACGCAGGGTACGGCGGATGGCAAATTACGGAGGAGTGGATATCGAACCATTGAAATTGAACAGTATTAGTTTGGAGCCGGCATCCAGTTCAGTGTTGAACGACGTAGAACATATGTGTTTGCCATCTCCAGGCAGTGGAAGCGAAGTCCTCCTCGTCCCTACAGCAACAACAGTCCCATTAACTTCAATAACATTGCAGTACGCTTTAGCTCGTTCGCGGTTATCAACGAAAACAGCAACTGGCGCAGAGTTCACAGACTTCCGGGAGGAATGGAACCCCAGTCCTCCATGGTCGGACAGCCTGCAAAAAGTACCGGATATTGCGTACCAAGATACGGGGTCGTATATTGGCACTAATTCGCCTACTCCAACTGGCACGCCTACTACACCCAGATCGTCATATATGACGTTCACTTTCGACTGGCCGCCAGAACAGTACGTACCCAACATCAACCCGCCTAATGCGAAACCTGTAGATCCGAAGGTTGTGCAGGATAGTCAGTGTGAATATGATACAAGTCATACCTCACATCCTGGGTTATCGCCACCAACTGAACCTAGGTGATTTTTTACATTTCTTCGTTCCTTTTCTTATCATTCAGTATTGTGAATTATAGGTATTATAGTTAGGTTTAATTTTAAGAAGAACATTATTTTAAAGTGATATTCCTAAAATTGTTATATTAGATAATACAAATATGTTTATAAAGTATTATTAAAATAAATCTTAAAGAAATTATTAATTTATAGATTAGTGTATAATATAATTATAAAAATAATTAAATAAACACTTCCATCTACGCATGTAGACACGAAATATTGTCTAATCATTTTTTTAAACACCTTTTTTGCAATGATATGAGTGTCTCTCTCCCTACAACTATTGAGAATATTATTTTAAATATGTTGAAATTACAGTAGTTCTCTTCAACTAGTTGAAAGCATATATATATATATATATATATATATATATATATATATATATATATATATATATATATATATATATATATATATATATATATATATCGCACATCCCATAGAAAAGTGTAGTAAGTCAAAAAAAGTAAATTTTGCAGGAGAACGAAATGAAAATTTTATTCATTTTTGATAACGATTAACACAAGTGTTACTTAAATAAGAGTTACAAAGTAATTTTTATAACTAAGCAGGGTGACAATTGAATATTTTAAAACATTGTTAATTATGTAATATTAAAATATACGTAAACTATGCTTAAATTAACTTATAATTATTTAGTTATGACACTATTTCTCCGAAATATTTGAAATGTAAAACTGTGTTATGACAATTTCGTAGAACATAATGGAATAAATTTAGAACAAATTTAGGACTTTTTCTAAGTCCTTGTTATTTAAAATAATGAATTATAAAATGTACTGTAATATTTCGGAATATAACCATTCGCTAACAAAAATTGTAAGTCTTTTTTCTTATTTTCATTTAAATCTTTTTAAATTTAAAAGCTTTGTTTAATGTTGGAAGAACATTTTGTAATTGTGCAGACTTTCGCTATTTAGTTTTCTTTACGTCGACCATTTTAAAGTCGAAATCACTAAATGAAGTTTTATAAAAGAACTTGTAAGGTTGATTTTTATGAACTTGAACTATTCGTAAATTATTAATTACTAACTGTTCGCCTTCAGAATTAGTAATAAAGTTCGGTCCAAAATCCGCCATTAACTGTTTTACATTTTACGTTAACATTAGGTGTATTGATAATATTGTTATCCTGTTCTGGGTTGAAAATTGCTGTTGCCAATGAAATATTATTTTGTGTTTTCGTAATATTAATATTATCCTGTTGTGAATTAATTTTAGATTGCGCCAAAGCAGCTTCTACCATTAATTTTCCTCTTGATATCATAGTCTGTAATATTAATAATAATAAAAAAAATCATGCAAAGTATAATTATTTTAATATCTTATTGTCAACACTACTTTCCACTACTTCATATTAATAAATTTTCAAATACTTATGATTATTTTTTTAGAGTAATATTCAGAAAATAAACTTATCGTTTCCGAAAAAAACAGTTACAATCCAAAAAAAAGTATGATATTGGTGAAGAAAACAGTAGCAAGTAATTAAATGATACAGTAATAAAACATATTTCAAATCTTCAAACCAAAATATTAGAAGAAAACAGGGTTAAATGGAATTGATACACTCTTTATTATATTATTATATCTAGTACTATTACACTTCACGAAGAAAACTGTATCAACTCCAAATAATACACTTTTCTACAGAAACTTACAATGTGTTCGCGTAGCAATCACATATAATACTGTTTACCTCGGAAAAAAGTTATAAACTCATTAGGTAGAATATAGACATACAACGCATTCTCGTGGCGAATTATTGAAGTTACTGTACCACTCTTTTGTAGGGGAAATATTTATGGGTTTTACTATATTATTTCGGAATAAACCGATTTTTTTTTGTTTCTGACTTACTACACTTTTCTTCGGGATGTGCGATATATATATATATATATATATATACAGTGTGTTAATTAAAAACCTGGCCATAGGCGTTTAGCATGGGAAATCAGTTTTCCCTTGCGCAAAAGTTCCCAAATTATCTTAGACAAAAATACTTCAAATAAATGTTGTAGAGAATTAAATTCTGCACCCGAATTAGTAATAAGATTTTATTTGTAATATTTCATAACCGACAAAAACAGTTTTAAATTTTTCTAGAGATTGCTCATTTATAGCGGTAGCCATGGAACTGAAACAAAATTACAAACAATTGTATGCCATCTTAACTGTCAAAAAAAGTTTGTATTTTGTGATTTTCGTTCAATAACATATTTCTTTGAAAGTATGCAACAATTTTCTCACGAAGAAAAGCTTCAGATAAAGCTTTAAAATTGATTTTCTCGGTTATTAAATGTCAGAAATAAAATCTTATTACTAACTCGGGTGAAGAATTTAATTCTCTACAACATTTATTTGAAGTATTTTTGTCCCATGGTTAACGCCTATGGCCAGGTTTTTAATTAACAAACTATATATATATATATATATATATATATATATATATATATATATATATATATATATATATATATACCGGGTGATCATTTGAAAACTTCCCACCTTGAATAACTCTTTAATTAATAAAATTATCAAAAATCACTAAAACAGGTCAATGTTATTTTGGAGGGGGACATTTAATAACCTATTCCAATCAGTTGGGAAACTTTCACCCTCCCCTCCAGCCACCCCCACCCCAAAATTTTAAATGGCACTACCCCATGTGTGATACATCATTCATGAATTAGAGACAAAAATGTATGCCCATTTTGAGTGGTTGATCAAGCCATTTACCTACGTTTTGCTTTGAAACAAAAGAACGTGCGTCGTACAAGTTCAAAGTGTACGTCGAGCACACTGATTTTCAGCTCCATAAATGAAAATTATTTCAATTCTCTCTTCTAAAGTGTATGTCATTTCAGTGACACAATTGGCACAAACGCTACCCCAAATCAAAGTAATCTAAAGTTATCTGAAGCGGCGATATTTAATTCCTGAATTCTACAACACTTGACACTTTGAACTTGTACGACGCACGTTCTTTTGTTTCAAAGCAAAACGTAAGTAGATGGCTTGATCAACCACTCAAAATGGGCATACATTTTTGTCTCTAATTCATGAACGGCTCGGCCGATTTTAATTTTCTTTGCTTTAAAATATTGAGAATTTTACAACCTTTAAAATGATGTATCACACATGGGGTAGTGCCATTTAAAATTTTGGGGTGGGGGTGGTTGGAGGGGAGGGTGAAAGTTTACCAACTGATTGGAATAGGTTATTAAATGTCCACCTCCAAAATAACATTGACCTGTTTTAGTGATTTTTGATAATTTTATTAATTAAAGAGTTATTCAAGGTGGGAAGTTTTCAAATGATCACCCGGTATATATATATATATATATATACAACTAAAAGAGTAAAAGAGATATTGCTGTTAGAAAATTTAGAACCAGCGCACTACCGAAATGTATCTAAAAATATAAAAAGTAGATTTTTGAAAATTTTACCCAAAGATGGGAGTTTTGGAAGACCTCAAAAATATACAGGGTATAACAGCTAAACGAGCTACCTCAAATAATTTCTGTATTATTACAGATACAATAAAATACTATACGACAATCTTATAGAAGGCCAAGCGGGACATCCGAATAGGAAAGAAAATATTCTTTAAACCAGTGGTTCCCAAGTTACAGTACAATGTTACAATATTAAGAAAAAAATAATTAAAATTTAAATAGTTTTTTTATAGTTATTTTTTAGTAGGCTATGCATGAAAAATAATTGATCTTAAATTAATATGAAACAAATATTTGTTAATAGCTTTATAAAAAGAGTGTTCTACTTGATTTCTATCTTACATAATTCAAATTAACAAATAGCAGGTGTTGTTTCATACATAACCTACTGAAAAAGGAGTATAAAAATCAAATTTATGAAATTTCAATTTATTTTTTCTCGATATTTTTGTTATGTAAGGATATAAAACGATTACATGGTTGAATTCAGAAAAAAATACTCTATCGAATGAGCCTAAAAAATATATACTATCCCATTTAAAAAAATATAACTTTGTATTCTAACTTAAGAACCACTGGTTTACAAAAATATTTTCTTCTCTAATCGGATGTCCCCCATGGTGTTCTGGAAGATTATCTTATAGTATTTTATTGTATCTTTAACAATACAAAAATTATTTGAGGTAGCTCGTTTAGCTGTTACACCCAGTATAGAAATACAAATTGGCAGGTATTAACAATTTATCTTATGTTCAAGGCTATAGGGAACAGTTTCAGAATTGTTTTTATTTTATTTGGACAAAAATATATTTATTATATTTATTATTATTATTTATTTAAAATAATAACTTTTAATACCTCTATGTATTACGAAACTATTAGTTAACAATTAATATTTTACGAGCCGTGCCTGGCTCCTGGCTCATTCATTTACAGTAGATTGTAGCCAGGGAATACGGGGAAGTTTCACTTAGATGTACGGTTTTGGTACTCACCTAGCGACAACTATCGGACTTGGTCATCACTACTATAGATGTTTTTATGCCTGCTAGATGGCACACGAGTCCCAAATTTAAAAATTATATTTTTTCAAGGTAATTTGCGTTATATATTACCTAATTAATTAAATTAGTTTGAAACGAGAAATGCCAAGAAATTGTAAAGAGCTGAATAAAACATGAAATATTGTGATAAAATAATATTGTTTCATTTCTGATTCTGTTTTTCGTGAGTTTGAGTGCATTTATATAGTGTTTCTTGGAATATTTGACTTCGCTTCTCATTTTCGACTTCTATTTGAATTTGGAATATTTGAGTTTGACGTTGGCATTCAGAAACTTTGGCTTGGACGAAACGAGACCCAGCAAGGACAAGACAGACGTACTCATGCTTCTTTGTATCCCATACAACAATTAGTTGCTGATCGCTACAGAAAGTCGTTGGAAGTATACACAACGCAAGTAAACAGTACGTAAGTATTTTCAATATGATGTGTTATAAAACATAAATATTTGTAAATATTGTAGGACATCTACATTATATTGGCTCCAAAAGTCATCACTTCTGCTCTTCCTGCGACCAACTTAGTTACGTTTTCTCCATACCGACTACAGAATTCATCACACGGGGCAGTAACCCGAACAATTCATCCTTCTTCGTGTACTTTAGACTTATTCTTGAATTCATCATCTGTTTGTGTGTTACCACGACCAATTTATATTGGTGCAACCAGAGTTCTCTTCCGAGTAAGTTTCTTTCTTAATCATTGTACCGTACAAATACTTATTTATTGAACCCCCAATGCTGTGAATTGCAGCATTTATACAACAGATCAATAATAATGTACTATTGTTTGTAATATTTTTGTTTTTATACATTCAATATGGTGAAATATCCTAAAATTGTTATGATAAAACAATATAAGGTGTATCACATCAGGAACAAAATAGTTACGAAGAATTCAAAACTCTTCGTCACTACCAAAATGAAACTTAATTGTTTCACTTGAACTTTTATATTATTATTGTATATTGTAAGTCACACATTTATTTATCTTGTAACATAATACAAAATTCATAGAAAAATATTACAATGCAAAGAAACAGATGTAATATGCGAATTATTTACTTTTACTATTGTTAAAAATATTCTGTTTTGTATAAATTGCAGTAAATAGTAGTTAATAATAAACGAAATTACTGACTTAATGACTGACCTATACAATACTATATTAATCACTACATTGAAAATATGAATTGCTCATTTGCTATCATTTATTAAATAATATTTGGAAATCTGTTTTCTATATGAAAATTATATATGCATATGTTATACATAAATAAGGAAAGTGGTCAAGGGTATGATATTCCTTGAAAATGTATTTATTTCCATATTACACGTGGAAAAACAAACTCTCATTATTCATTCACAGTAAATTAATGTATACATATTAATAACCCAATTGTAATAAAATGAATAAGTATAGAAATTGTTAAATATGGTAAATTAAGGAAATATTAATTTAATAAACTAATAACAATAACTGAAAATTTTCAATGTGATAAGTAAGTGCATTATTAATGTATTTTTGTAAAACTCACATATAATTATATTTATATATGTATATTCTTTGTATTTTTGTATCACAACTTTGTACAATTGTATAGAAATTGTTAAATATGGTAAATTAAGGAAATATTAATTTAATAAACTAATAACAGTAACTGAAAATTTTCAATGTGATAAATAAGTGCATTATTCATGTATTTCTGTAAAATTCACATATATTTTTATTTATACATGTATAATCTTTGTACTTTTTTTATCACAACTCTATACAATTGTATAGAAATTGTTGAATATGTTAAATTAAGGAAATATTACTGTAACAAACTAATAACAGTAACTGGAATTTTTCAATGTGAGAAATAAGTTTATTATTAATGTATTTTTGTGAAATTCACATATAATTTCATTTATACATGTATATTCTTTGTATTTTTATATTACAACTTTGTACAATTTTTGTTAATATAAACATATATCAATAAAAACTTTTGTGTATTTATTTCAAATATTTTTACAGGCGCGCAGAATATAAAAATTGATACTAGCGCCAGCCTAGCGGACTTGGTCAACACTAACTACCAAGGACGTTTACACGGTTTGTTAGTTATAGCATTGAGTGGCGGTTCCCGGTATTCCCTGATTGTAGCGTTTGGATGTATAGTTCGTTTCAAGATATTTGCAAACGTACCTGCTTCGACTTACGCAGCGGGTGGCTTCTTAAATGGGCTTCATGGGTAAAATGACAGGGTTGTAACAAATTATTTGAAATCCAGCATACGAAATATTTGTGTAGAATTTAATGTTTCACTTGCATTTTAAGAAATGCAGAACAAAGAATATAAAATAAAAAGTTATCAACACATAAATAGAATTTGCACAAAACTGAAGTTTCTTTGTCCCATGGTCGCCACATTTTTTTTCTGTAATTTCGTCTGAATTTGCACAACCGCAACTGAACAAGTCAACAATCGAATGGCATTACACCAAATTTTCACAAATTATAAATACAAGTAGGTATATTAATTAACGGGATTTTAAGAAAGTGCCGTTACAAATTTTGCTAATCCTGCCCTGACGCATACGAACATTTATACCATGCTGTTTTGCGGTGTACCAAGGCAGGTAGATTTGCAAATATCTTGAAACACACTATACCTACGTATCCGATGTTATGTCATATCGCCAAATTTTGCAAAAAATAATTCTAATTTATTATTATTTGCGGAATACCTTTTTCTTTAGTAATTATTATTGAATTTTAGTGATTTTGCTTTTGAGTGTAAACAAATACTTCTCAACATGAACCAGCAACGGACCAGACCGGAAGTCGAGGGGACATCTTGAAGAAGGACTAAGGATAACGTGCGGTTTTTTTAACGGTATTTATTGATGTATAGGTTCAATGAACCAAAAGTAAGGTATGGATATTCAAACTTCTCAGCAAATACAGGTGTCTCCACAAAATTGCTCACTATTGGTAACTTTTTTATTTGAAGAGATACGAGGTTGGATAAATGAGAAAAATTGTGTCTATTAGAAAATTGATGATTTTAGGAAAAAATACATATTTTTTATTCTTTTTCGAAAAGAGTTCTTTTTTTCTCTTTTCAATAAGATAATGTTATTGTTTATGTAATTTTTTTTCAAATAAACGAGTAATTTACGTTTAAAAATATTTTTTTGTAAACGGTCTTATTAGTTTATTTAGCCAAGTGAGAAACTGTTTAAAATAAATAAATATATCATCACGGCATATTACCCATTGCTGGATGTGCCAATCTGCTTTGTACGCAGATATCGGTAATGATGATGCCATATTTGTCCAGTGCGGGAGTCTACAAGGCGTCACCTCACGGGCACTCATTCCTGACTTAGAGAATGCACTACGGGAGTCAATTTAAAATTCCAAATATTTCTATTTGGCGTTAGTAGGGATCAAAATCCTCCCAAAATATTTGCACTTCCCTCTGAAACACCCTGTAGAAAAGCAAAATAAAGACAACATTATGTCGGGCGCATATCAATTAGACCATAAATGGTACGTAGAGTTAAATGTTTATATCTTGAGCAAAACAATACGTATTTTTTCTTCAAATATATTATTGAGTTTACATTAACCAATTAAAACTTATTGTTGACATATCAATGTAGTACGATCAGGGCCGGACTAATACCGTTGGGGACCCTAAGCACTACTCGTTCGGGGGGGCCCCTCTATCAAATAAATCGTCCTAAACTCTAAAAAAAAAAACGTGTTTGTCGTTTGTTGTTGTACAAAATATATAAACATGTTTAATACTTCTGTTTTAATACAGAAATGTCATAAATAAATATTGAACTTGATTCTTGATTTTTCAAAGATGTATTTTGAATATTAATGGTTTTAATTGTGGGTAATTTCTCGACTCAGGCCAAGTTCCATTAATTTCCTTACATGTTATTTAAATTCCTACAACTTGCTACATTATTATAGGTGTACAGACGACCAATAGGAGTTCGTATCAATGATGTCACCAGAATCCTTACACAGGATATTTCCGGCTATTTTCCGTATTATTCGGTTGTCGTTTTTTAGAGCAAATGGATTTGTGTATGCTCTTTGAATTTTTTGTTTTAATAAAATAACTGAATGTTTTGTACGAATGTATTTTGTGTACATGAATTGTAACAATCTGTAAGATCTTACTGTAAGTGTGATAATGTCCATGTTATTTTGTATGTATTACATTTTTGTTGTATAGTTGTTGTAGACCCTGAAGAAGGTGCAAGGTGCACCGAAACGTTGGTATAGTAAAAATAAATGCTGTTTGACTGAACTTTCGAGTAATTGTTAACAATTAATGATTTTATTTAATGCGATATTTATTGATTGTTTTATTTTTGAACATAATTTAATTGTATTTTTTTTTTGGTTTTATCTATTTGTTAAAATAATCTAAATTAAATAACATTTTTAGCGAAAATAATTGTGTAATAGATAAAATAATGCAAATGCGTTGCCAATGGCCCCGTGGTACCAAAAATGTTAGTTTCATGAAAACTACCATTAAATATGCGAATTTAAAAAAAAAATCTGTTTCGTAATCTACACATGTCATATACTTACTCTTAAATTTATGACATTAAGTTCAAAACCACCCTGTTTAACAATAATAATGCATAATGTAAAGAAAATTTGTAATTTATAATTTTAACAAACTCGTGTAAAGTTAGTGATAGTAAGTTTAATAACAAAATTGCGGCTGGACATTTTAATATCGAAAACATCAGGTACAAAATAAAATAATATACACGAAAATAAAGAGTCTTTATCGACTCGTGAAAGATAGTTCACGAGCGAAAGAGAGTGAACTAACACCTTCCACTTGTCGATAAAGTATCTCTTTATCGTCTTGTAAAATAAATAACTATTTATATGTATGATAACGAAAATTGTCAAAATTTAATTGCATTTTTTCAAGAAAAATTGTAAGAAACTTCAATTAAGAGCAGGCCCGGATTGGGCTGTTTTTTCGGTCCGAGCTGAAATTATAATCGGCCCTAAAAGGGAGTGAGTCGGCGGCGGCTTGTGCACCAAAACTTTGGTGGGGTAAGGGGAAGAGGAGATAATTCATGTAAAGATATCCAGAAAGAAAGGTCAAGGTCAAATGCCTTATAATTTAAAGATACATTTTTTCAATGGATGTGAAGCTGCATGATCGTAGCGCCAAAATGGCTTTAAAAGAAATTAACTTTAACAGAATAAACAATAGTTCCGCGAAGTTACACCAGATGTCATGTTGCTTAATAACAATCGTCTGTAAGGCCGCGAGCATGACTCCAGCGAGAGCGGCCTTGAAATTCTTGAAAAATGTTTTGACTTTTTTGATCTGCTAAAAGTTATTTTTAATTTCATGTATTTTCCTGCTTGAAAATTGTGAATTAATAACTGTTAAGTAGTTCAAAATCAAAATATTGTTCTTGTCAAAGTGACAAGCGCACATAAATCAGCCGATTACAAGCACGTCAAGTGTCTATACCGTTAACCTCCTATCCTGCCAATATAAAATAAATCATCCATTGTCTCAACGCTCCGCATGCCGGAATGCCTTATTTTCAATTATTGAGTATCATTCCGAGATTTTCATTGGCCCTTGTGGCTTCGGCCCACCGAGCTTAGCTCGGTAGCTCGCCGGCCCAATCCGGGCCTGATTAGGAATATTATCTTCCAAGTATGTATCTTGTTTTTTGGAACGTGTATGTGAAATTGTCAAGGGATTACCTATTGCACTTCCTCTATCATTACGACACTTACAACCCCTTCCGTCTTGCAAAGTATTTGTATTTTATTTTGGTAATTCATTATATTCTTATGTCTTAAGATAATTTCGTAATTATTTATTATTCAACGTCTGTTACGTGATTAGATAAGTTTGAGGGACCATTCGGCTAAAAAACGAGGTAAATGGCCGTATCGACAAAATAAGCCCCCGTAATTGTTAAAGAACTATAAATTAACTGTAAATTATGGTTTAGTTTTTATAAATTATTAATACATTCTTTTTAATTCACACTTGTGACTTGTGATTACAGAAATAATGGATATTTTAACTATCGTTGGCGGATGCGTGTATTGAAGAATAAATTAAAATAAAAAATATGGTTACATATTGAATGTAAATTTATTGGCCCGTATTCCGAGCGCACTTTTATAATAAAAGTGATTTTTATGGAGTGCGCTTTTACATTATATTCTTATGAGTGTTCTCCATAAAAGCGCTTTTATTGTAAAATTGCACCCGGAATATGGGCCAATAATTCTAGTCTTTCTTTGTTCGGAAGTTTAAATATATTTTATTTTCAATTATTCGTTTTTCTTTTTTTATTTATGTATTTATTTTTGTTTTATCAGTCACCTTTAAAAGATTGTGTTTTCGTCATATTGCTACTTCTTCCCGATATATAGATTTTTTTGTATCAAAATTTAACATTTTATTCGTTAGCTTATTTTGAGTATAAGTGTTATGTCATTTCCATTTGGTCACTAAAATAGAATAACTCATAGTTTTATAAATTACAATCAATTTTCATAATTTTATAATCATGATACTTTCGGAAAACAAAACATTTATATCTTATGTCTCTTAAATTGTTATTGTTGACCTTAATAATATCCTTATTTTTCAATGAATGGTTCTAGTACTGAATGCTGAATATACAGGTAAGGTTTTTATTTATAGATTTTGAAATAATTCCCGTCACGCGTCCTTATACAACTTATATGTAATAAGTACTTTTCACACTCATTTTAGACATATTACTTGTTAACCATTTGTAGTTAGTCTGAGGAAGGAACAAATTTATTCCGAAAGCTTGATAAATAATAACTTACCTACAAGAATTTCAGTCTACATTTTTCCGTAATTATTATTGCTTACCTGTGTACATTTTTCAAACTCGATTTCACCTATCTACCTAAATCTCAAATGTATATACGAGGTTTACACTAAAATTATTAAGGTAAGCCGTAGATACAAAATTTCCATATTTATTTATTTATCGTATGATAGTTGGTATACATCATAACGAAGTATATAATAAAATAGATGTATATATATATATAGCTTCGACACTTAAAAAAAAAAAAGAATACTTACCTGATTTGGTAATATGGAACTTTTTGTTATTTTTTGCACATTGTTTCAATTCATGATTACTTGAATAGATATATTTAAAATAAAGTTCCATGTGTCTTATGCTCAATAATTGTAGCGTTTAGAAATGGAACAATAATGTAGGTAAACATGTATATACAGGTGCCCATTTTATCTGTTCCCGACTGAAAATCCATGAATTTCAGTAGTGACTTTGTTTTTAAAATTTTGATTTTTATTAACAAATAAGTGGTTCATGATTATGTCAGAAAAATATAATTTACACAAAGTGGCCAGTGAAATGTATTGTGTTATTCTTAAATATTTAGTCGGGAACAGATAAAATGGGCACTCTGTTAGGTAAATTAGAGAAACACAAATTCAATAATAAAAAATTTCTTTAATTTTGAAATAGATTAATCATTTTGCTATGAACAATACAAAACAAAAAATAACATTTGAACTATATTAATTTTGACGGGTAACTGGTTTTTCCGCCACTATTTTTCGATGTATCGGCGAACCTGAAAAATAATAATTATGAGTTACACGAGAATTTTTTTAACATAGTGTGTTTCAGAGTAGTGTAGAATGTAGCAGCAGGCGATTTAATAAGATTATAAAGATTGGAAAACAAAACTGTACTTAATTTTTCTAATAATATTTAATTTAGTATTTCTGGTTTTAGTTTTAAAAATAAAAAAAATAATTAAATTAAGTGATTGGCTACGGTTCTGATGTCTGAATTCGAAATCATATCACATAACTCACAAAGTCATACCATCAAAATGGCGACTAGTTAGAAAAATGATTTCTAAACATATTTTCTACTTTGATTAGTTAGAAGGAGAATTTCTCGCTGAAACTGCCCTGCTCATCATTAGAGGAGTCATTTGAGTTTATCATATTTTAAAACAAACTATATTACCTTCCACATGTTCGCCAACAAGAACTGTCTGGCTCGCAATAGTATTTACATCCGCGATTTCTGTTTCCGTTTCCATGTTACGTAATGGGTTTGCTGCAGGTTTGCTTAGACATATGATTAACATGAATCGTAAGAGTACGAATGCTATGAAAATTATCACCATATCAACCATCGTTTCTTTCAAGATGTCGCCAAGGGGTTTTATCTTAAAATTGATATTTTTATTAAAATAATTCTAATAATGTTACTTTTATACTCACGAATATTAGAGGCAGTTCTTGATAATATCTGTCATAGAAGTAGTTATAAAAATCCATTTTTTCGATTAGATAGAACTTTTTCCACTTGCACAAGTACAGAGTTATGGCGGATCTAGTCTGTCTCCGTCAACTAACAACGGATCAAAGGAAACGGAAACACTTGATGTATATGTATATACTTGTATTAGTGTTACACAGTACTGACAACATTAATGTTGGGACTAGGGTTGGCCCTAACAAAAACACTATAAAATTATCGAATGAAGATTTACAACAATTAAACTTTAATTTTCTAGCATTTTTTTTAAAATTTGCTAGTTATAATACAATTAAATAATATTATTCAAAAATATTTTACTTTTAATAAGCACAAAATTATGTTAAACTTGTAAAAGTTAAAGTTACTAGTGACCTGCTCAAAATGCTATTGGTCGGTTGTTTCGAGCGCGTAATATAAATTCTGCTTTCTGCAGGAATTAGGGTAGTCTTTCCGGTGGAAATTTATTCGTTTGAATACGGGTAGGCTGTAGAAACAAAATTTGCGTTATCAATTTAAACAGTTAATTAATTATCTTCCATTTCATATTAAGTTGGGAAAGTTAAGTTAGATAGAACTTAGTTAATCAATTTTGTAAACTATCGTTGAGAATAAAATATAGAATTAATCAGATTGCAGTAATCTTTAGAAGTACTGGGCAAATGAGTAATAAATGGAAAAAAAATATAACAAAATGTGCCGAAAACGCGACTTAAAATATTACGTAAACCAGTTAATTTAGCAGGCTTAAAACCCGGTTTGAATAACCGGTTTAGCAATTATTAAACCATCCTGGGAAACCGATTTTTAAACAAAAATTATTAACCGGTATTTCCTGCCTGCCATAAAATTACAGATATTGTAAAATAGCGTATTATAACATAATAATATACAATAAATTCATAATTTGTATCGCACATTACAAAAACATAAAAATAAATTCATTTTTCTTTCGTCTGAAATAATTATATTTTTACAAATTTCAAATGAAATTGTTGTTGAACCACGTGACCCCCATCTAATCTATTTCGACCAATCCTAGGCTTCTTTGTCAAAGCAGTGCAGTATGGGAAAAAACGCTACGTAATGACAATAAACAATGATGCTGGCACGTGCTCCGAGATACAAAAACTGATAAGAAAGGAAAACTGATGAAACTGTGCCAGAAATATGATAATAATTGTTATTATGTCTTTATTATTATCGTGATATAGTTTTTGAAGTCCTGCCGCACCAGAATTCAACATATTTCAAGCAGAATTTTTTTATGAAACACGTAGTTTTGGTTGAACTGTTTAGTGCATGTTTGCAGAATTTTGTTTTGAACGGTGTCTAAAATCAAAATTTTCTTTTGGAATTTTATTGAATTGTGTATGAATAGCAAATTTTTTATTGTTGTTTATTTTTTATGAATTTGGTCAAATTTAATCGATATAATTATGATTTAGTTGTTTTAAAATAATGATCTGATTATTGATCCAGATCTTGAAATAGATCTCGGTATATTTCTGAATATTAGGGTGGGAATTTAATATTAGGGGTGAATATAGGGATTTCCTGATCTCCTGTTCATTTTAAGGGGAAACTATACAGTGCAAACTTGTTCAGAATTAAAATTGTTTTTACGTTTTTTTATTGTTTTTGGTTTATTAATAACTTTAAACATATTTTTTTGTTAATTAGTAGCAATAGCCAAGGCATTTGTTTTTTTGTTTCTAATTAAATATATCACCATGGGTGTACAATCTGCTTTGTTTGTACACAGATCAGTCATGATGATGATATAAGTGTACATACCGTGTGGGCGTTTTCCAGGCGTCTCCTCACAGGCACTCATTGCTGACGTAGAGACTGCAACACAGGGGTAAAAACTGTTTAATGCAAAATTGTTCAGAATTTAAAGTTATATACAAAACTGTTTTTACAATTTTTGTTATGTTTTTGATTTATTTAACAATTTTATAAATGAGTTTCATAATTTCTGTTTGTAGCAGTACCGAAATAGCTAAGACTTTTGTTATGAAATTTGTAGTTAAGTATCAATACTAATTTCCAATAAATTAGCCTACACACGATTAACAAAACATTAAACCATGGAAATGGTTGACCATATTTTGCATTTTAAAATAAATCCCTGTATATTCTCAACATTTTTTTTACTTGTATATGTTCAAAATAGATCACTTCAACAATAATACACAGAACCATTCTTTCTTTCCACTTTCCTATCGAGTTTGGTATATTAACCATATGATTATGTATATTTTTTAGTCGTATGAGTTTTATTTTTGATGTATATTTTCAATTTTTTGTGTAGTAAACATTGTATTCCTATAAAAATATTAGAATACGTGCCTGGTATTGTGTATACAGGGTGGTGCTTAAGGGATGACCATAGGGATTTAACATGGGATTTTTGTTTTATGCATTTTCCTGCTCCCCTATTCATTTTACGCCAAAATCTGCATAGTGCAAAGTTGTTTAGAATTAAAAGTTTAATATAATACTGTTTCTACATTTCTTATTATGTTTCTAGATTTTCACATTTTTTTCTGGATTTTAGAGATTATTGATAAACGTCAATCTGGCTTATACAAAATAAATCCCGTATCTCTATGTAATGAGCTAAAAAATTATATAGGGTACCATTTAAAATAATATATTTTTGTTCCACCGTTTGAGAACCGCTGGTTGAATTTTCGGTTTGTTATTATTGATAAATTATTCCCTTATTCTTGATCATTTTTTGTATACAATATTTTTCTCTAAAGTCATTAGTTCGCCCAAAAAAGCGCTGGTTGTTTCAAAGGAAACATTCTGTGTAGATCTTAATTTAAATTGAACTATATAATCTAGAAAAAAATTATCAGTAATTTATCATAATTTATGATAACATCCAAACTCATATATCATGCTCATTTATCATCATCATCATCACATTAAATAATGATGATGTTCCAGAATGTTTTTGTGGAGTGCACTACTAGTCATACGTTTGTTTCGCTGAGTGTCAGTGGATCTCATTCATAAACTTCTGAGCTACTAGAATTTGATACATTTTCTCTGGTGGATGTTAGTGTGCAGTGTGCATTGTGCGTCGGATTTGGAAACGGGATTAACAACGACGACAGTGAAATACAAATATGTACCTAAATAATAATTGCCGATATTATCGTTTAATATAAATGCGTTGGTTTTATTCATTATAAGTTTCTATTATTATATAAGTACTGTGTTACCTACATACATATGTATATTGTGTATTTGTCAATGTGTGTGAAATATATATACCTACCTATATAAATAGTATATGTATACATAGAACATAGCCTGAGATACTTATATACGAAAAAAATGTATACTTACTAATACATACCAAATATTATACAATCACATATTCCAACATTCAAACGCTTCAGAAAAAATCATAATCCTAATTTTTTATTAAAATATAAAATAACACTTACCCTGACGAAGAAATTTGTATAGTTTGTTCATACTTAACTACAAAAGAACAGTATTACAATTTCTCTTTTTATTATGATAAGTATTTAATAAGTAAGATTCATTCTAAATAAATAAAGAAATCATATATTGAACTATTTATTGATTAATATATTTTTTACTCATATGTATTGATGACGAATTTATAATGTATTAGCTATAGCTACACGTTATTTTCATATTCTTTACTGAAGTTTATAATTGCAAATACATATATCATTATTATTAGTTTTTCTAAGCTGTTAAAAGATTCAATTAATAAATGCATACAAGAACATATTAAACAAATAAATCGCGAGAAAATAGCTGATAAAGTAAACCAAATTTGACAATAAATCCTTGTTCTCCAAGATGAATTACTCAAATTCCGTTAGTTCTCGACTTACAAAATACGTACATATATGCTAACTGTATTGGAAGATAGAACTTAATATGTGATCGTACATATCTGGTATGTATTTATTTATTGCTCTACTTAATATCCTGATCCTTGATATAGTTTTTTTAAGACTTATAGACACACTAGCCATTTGAATTATAAAATATAATATACATTGATCTACTTTTGTGTCTTGTAATATATATAACATCCAAAATATCTCCATCTCGATAAGTCTTAGAAAAAATGTCAAAATACGTACATAATGTAACCACGTGAAAAATACGTATCTTAATAAACATTTGATGATACATATTTCATTTTGTTTATGTCTAAGTTCTAATTCATATCGTTTATACATATTAGATTTAAAAATGTATTATATGAATGACTAATAAACACAACAAAATGAATACAATCTTTCAATTCAAAATCCCAATTTTACCATACCCAAAATTAAATTTTTTCAGGCAACCTGCAATTCACTTCAATACGAACTAGGTCTAGAGTATCGATTTGTGATCGGCATAGCATCTTAACGATTTGCAAGCAGCAATCTTGCGAATTAAAAAATCCAAGTTCAATTCCAGGTACCAGCTAAATCGTGCCGAGAGCAGCGGCAAGCAAACCACAGCAGCTTGATTATATAATCGCCGATATCTAACTTTAAATTTACTGGCTATAGCAAGACATCTGATCATCAAAATTTAAAATTCGTAGAATCGAAAGGCTATAGCAAGACATTCTCCCACAAAATTTAAAATTCAATCGCCTGGTGGTGGATTCATGAATCCTAGCCTTCAAAAGTAAGTGCGATTTTAAACGGTTTTATTGCCATTGATTATATATAGGTACTACCGGAAATATGGACTGGAGAACAAAAAAAACCAAACAATTATTTAAATAGGTACATACATATACAGACATTCAGCACGTGGTATGTCCCAAGATGTAAAGTATTATAAAAGTAATAAAATATGAACGAACCATGTTGGAATAAAATATCCAGGTGAAGTCAAAGTACTGCTAATGTCCAAAAGTCTCTGCAAGCACCAGGAAGTTATCCTCAAAGTCACAGTAACTTAGCACAGCATACTCACGTCTTCGCACTAGCACTGCAAAAATAAAAATAAATAAAAGAATCCATGTAATGGCTAGAGTGTTAGGTAATTGTACCTCCAAAATAACAAGTCAGCAATTTAAAAATGAACAATTAAAATAATTAATTTCTATGAATTACATAATTTGCTAAAACTTTTTGGCGTGAAATACCAGGAGAGTACTCCTACAATTTCTGTAATCAGTGTTATCCTGATACAAACAAAATAATCGGATTTAGATTTATTTAGGACAGTATCGTATTTTGTTCCATTCTCGCGGAACAATATGTGGGACGCAAAACGTTCCGTTTCTTGAAATTTGACAAATTTTTGCCTTTACATTTATTAGCTCAGTCCTACTTTTTACACAGTAAATCCGTTTACTTATGCAACTTTGTTACATAAATGATATGTAGGTTATAGTTTGATAGAAGGCAGAGAACTCTATGAGTGAGTAGATACGTCACCAAAGTGCACTTTGCAACTTACGCAATATGCGGTTGCTTTGAGTTTTTCCCACAGATTTTTTGCAGACCCAAAACAAAAAAAAACTTTGGGGCATTATTCACGAAGTCTGCCTGCGGCACAATATTATTTTGATTGACGCTGAGTTATCTTTTTAGATGTAGAAAATTAGAATTTAAAAATTGACATATGATTTCAAGGTTAAATGTCAAATAAGCTTTTAAATAAAATAAATTATTAATAAAAACACAAAATATTATGTATTATATAATACACTATGATCAGAATTAGAAATATATATATTTTTTAAATGAAAATATTAAATAGTTCGAGGCACGTATCTAGCTTCGTAGTAATGCGTCATATAAAATGGCTTATACTTGAATATAGCTCCAATAGAAGTAATAACGTTTCTGGTGGCCAACGGCGTTGGAACATTGTGTTACATATTAGAATTATTTTTTGTTATAAACAACAAGTGAAACATTAAGTTTGTTAGCTGTTGCAAGAATGTCAAGTTCAAGTGAAGAAGATTTCACTGATGAAGAGATTGATTTGGATGCATTATGGCGTGATCCCATTTTTCTGTAAGCATTATTTGTATAATTTGTTATATTTAGCATTATTTTCAAAATGATAAGCAATTTTTAGACGTATAATACACACAAAGAAGTGTCACATTTCAAACCTTTATTCTACAAAAACTGTAAAAGAGATACAAAAGCATACATTGTAACATTAGAATAATAACTTTAGGTACAATGGCTTTCATTAGCGATACACTCTTCGAGACGATTTCTGAATGATCGCATGAGTCATTTGCTCATTTTTGAGGAACTAGCGGCGATTCCTTGAGAACTTCAAGGTTTTGAGACTGATTTCAGATAGCCCCACAGGATGAAATCACAGTTAAAGGAAATCAGCTTCCCCGGAAACATTTCCCGCAAAACTTGCATGGATCTCCGCGCCGTATGAATGACCAATAATGGGTCATTGCCCAAGGTGGTTTAGACACCTCTGCTCATACGGCGCGGAGATGCTTAATTATAAGTTTTACGTAAAATATTTTCGGGAAAGCTGATGTCCCGAAGCGGCGATGTTGCCTGATCTTACTTCCAGGGCACCGAACCCGCCAAAAATTGGGTTCGATTCAGGTTAAGTTGTTTTTGAGAGATGGTTTCGTGTGCGGTTCTGGTTCAAGTATTAATAAAATATGCGGTTTTGTTCCTGATTCAGGTATTGGGTTCAGGTTCTGTTCGACCTAATGAAAATTAAATTGTTTTTTGAATAACAATCTTTATATAGCAATAATATAAAATGCTAACCGGAATTTATAATGAAACGCAAGACAAGAACACGAACACATTTTTTACGAACAGGTAGCAACGCAGACGCAGAAGGCGTCGATGATCGGATATTAGAATTACGAATACGTTTACGTTTCGAACTGAAAATGAATTCGAACCAGATGATAAACCCTGAACTCGAATTTTAAGTCCCCGGGGCCGTACGGTGATATGGAGCAAAGGAGCAATTGCTCCAGGCGCCTTTTGTTTAAAGGCGTCCACAGAATTGAAATGATAGATATATTCTGATTGATACGCTACTGATAATCACCCAGTTAAGTAACTGGAGCCAGTTCGTTTCATATTCTTCTGTATTGAACCAAAGAAATGAAAAAAACACTCGTTTATATCTAAATATTGCTCTTAGGGCGCCAAAATGAATATTATGTGCTCCAGGCGCCGAATTGAAAATTACGTGCCCCAGGCGCCAAAATACTACCGCACGGCGCTGAATATCCGGTTCGGTTCCGACTCGGGTTCAATTGAAAAATATATCTGAGGTTTGGTTCTGGATTTGGGTTCGTTAAAATGTTGCAATATGGTTCTGGTTTTGATTCTATTCAGGTTCGGGTTCGATGTCTTGCTTACACCATATGATTCTTGTAGAACTACCTAAAATCAAAGTGTACACATCCCGCCCTCAAAATTTTGAAGCCTGTGGGCTCAGTTGATATGTCCCCCAAAATAACCAAATGAATCATGCGAGCATTCAGAAATCGTTACGAAAATGAATCGCTACTGATGCCAGTATTTGAAAATGTTTGAAATACGCTGAAAAAAAAACTATTTTAATATACCCTTATTTGCGTTACAATGAATTTTTTTTGTATCTTTTATTGTTTTTTTTCTAGAAAAAAAGTTTGAAATGTACTTATTTTTTTTTGGATTATTAAAATATTTCTATTAGAAGCGATGACGATACTGAAGACGAACAACAAATAGAAGATCAAGATGGCAAGCCAATGTAAATATAACAGACACCATAATTCTTTTTTACTCATTATAATTCAATTGTAGTGTACTTGAACTTACGCCGATATCATCTGTTGAAAAAGAGGAGCCATCAACTCTACCACAGGCATTCATAAATGCAATGAAAGCTTTTGATATAGAAAGAGCACAACAAGCTGTTAGATACTCAGAGCGTATATTAGCAGCACGCCAACGTATTGTAAATATAGGCAGTCCTCTTGTACAGCAGAGTCCCTCGAGGACTCCACCTCCCCCAACGTCAGGAATGCCTGCGCAATCCCGTCGTGCAGAATACTTGCTGCGACTGAATAAATTAAGACAAAGAGGACCAATGAGGACCATTCGGAGACAAATGTCTGGTGTGAGTGATGAAATTAATTCTAATATGCATGTTATCCCAAGAAATAATATACTGCGCCCTCAACAACGACGGGCGTTGGACACGATCACAGAAATAGAAAAAAAGAATAATCGCCTTGAAATTGACCTACAATCTCTGCTTGTTCCTGAGAACTCATCGGTAAATATACTAAATTTGTTCCAGATTAGACTTATATTAATTCATAATTGTGGGTTAATATAAACCAGTAATTCTGCCATGAAATAATAAGTTGCTAATATCTTGTGCCGTATGATATGTGATAAGGTCTTTATAAAAACATTTACTAACATATTGAAACGTTATTCAAACGCACACCAACATGCAAAAATCATTAATTCCAATTAACAATTAGTAATAATTAGAAGTAAATATTCAAATTATTAGTTAAATACAGAATTTTAAGTAACTAATATATTTACGTATAAAGAAACTGCTATCCATTAACCAAAGTATATTAAAACTGGTTCTAAAAGAAAGAGGACTTTGAACATGATCACATTTTAAAACTTTGTTCAATGTAAAAAAGTAACTTTTTTTTTACGAGAAGGAAAATATGTCATACGAGCCAAAGGTGAAGAAAAAGTACTTTACTCACCAGTTGCATACCAGTCTATAATAAAAACGTGAAAAAAATGTCGCAGCGTTTCATTTTTTCCTCCGTTTGCGTTAATAAGGACACTTTTTCACGATTTTATTATGTAAAAATTTACATTAATTTAAAAAAAAATGCACTTTTTTAAAAGAAGTAAAAAAAAGTAATATAGTATTCCACATTTCAATTAAATATGCCTAAATTTTATGGGTCGTCGAAATTTATGTTAATAAATAATGAACTTTTGTAGTTTACGGAAGATGGAGCTTCTGTGTCGTCAATTTTAAAGAATTTTTTAACTTTTCTATACGAAATGTGTTTTATTCAGTCATTGACTCTTAACATCATACATTCATCTACACTTCTATTTATTTTTCATAAAATAATCTATTTTATGAACACTGATATTAATTATTGTTTCTTTTTGTTTTAGAATGACGAATCACTTACTTCTTCAAGCTCAGACAGTTCGTTGTCCAGTTAAGAAAGACTTTTTTTTTTCTAAATTTCTTTATACCCATTTTTGTCAACCCTATCAAAATTTACAAATTTTTGACTGTTTTGTATCTGTATAAAATTCAAAATTTTATTGTAATTTGTTTTGTATAATAAAGTACTCGTGTTTGAGTAAATATTTGTTTTTTTTTCTTCGAATGTTATACCTGAACGTAACAGTCAGATTATATGATAAAATGCTTTTAAAAATAATAAAATATTATTTATATTACCTGCTCACCGGATTTTACAACTGTTTTAAATAATTGTAATAAAATATAATTTGATGCTTTACTTTGACAGCATTAAAAATATAAAAATTTGAAGCAAGATACAAAGGATAAATGGGAAGAAAATTCACTAGTAGTTTCGAAGAACATATAAAGTACAGGCTGTTTCATTTTTCATGTTTTTATAAGGTATCTCGGATAATATTAACGACAGAGCAAAACCGTATTTTACAGGTCAAGTTTTCGAGAAAAGTTTAATAGTCGCCACAGGAATTATTGATCTTCTTTTGCTTTTGAGCTACAGGCAATAACTATTTCGCTAATTATACCATACTAGTACGCAACAAGGAGTTTGTTTATCAATCAAAAGACGCTAAAATTTATTATATGTTATATGTATAAGAATTTAAAAATTACTTGTTAACTATTTATGAGCCAGAAAACTTGTTAAATATAAAAAAATTAAACTAAAAAGTTTTTTATTTTTAACTCTTATACACAAAATGAATAATTTAAAGAAATAATCATATAGTGAGCGCTCAAGCAAAGATCATTAAGTTCAAATTGACATCGTGAAAGATAGTTCACGAGCGAAAGAGAGTGAACTAACACCTTCCACTTGTCGATAAAGTATCTCTTTATCGTCTTGTAAAATAAATAACTATTTATATGTATGATAACGAAAATTATCAAAATTTAATTGCATTTTTTCAAGAAAAATTGTAAGAAACTTCAATTAAGAGCAGGTCCGGATTGGGCTGTTTTTTCGGTCCGAGCTGAAATTATAATCGGCCCTAAAAGGGAGTGAGTCGGCGGCGGCTTGTGCACCAAAACTTTGGTGGGGTAAGGGGAAGAGGAGATAATTCATGTAAAGATATCCAGAAAGAAAGGTCAAGGTCAAATGCCTTATAATTTAAAGATACATTTTTTCAATGGATGTGAAGCTGCATGATCGTAGCGCCAAAATGGCTTTAAAAGAAATTAACTTTAACAGAATAAACAATAGTTCCGCGAAGTTACACCAGATGTCATGTTGCTTAATAACAATCGTCTGTAAGGCCGCGAGCATGACTCCAGCGAGAGCGGCCTTGAAATTTTTGAAAAATGTTTTGACTTTTTTGATCTGCTAAAAGTTATTTTTAATTTCATGTATTTTCCTGCTTGAAAATTGTGAATTAATAACTGTTAAGTAGTTCAAAATCAAAATATTGTTCTTGTCAAAGTGACAAGCGCACATAAATCAGCCGATTACAAGCACGTCAAGTGTCTATACCGTTAACCTCCTATCCTGCCAATATAAAATAAATCATCCATTGTCTCAACGCTCCGCATGCCGGAATGCCTTATTTTCAATTATTGAGTATCATTCCGAGAATTTTCATTGGCCTTTGTGGCTTTGGCCCACCGAGCTTAGCTCGGTAGCTCGCCGGCCCAATCCGGGCATGATTAGGAATATTATCTCCCAAAAATGTATCTTGTTTTTTGGAACGTGTATGTGAAATTGTCAAGGGATTACCTATTGCACTTCCTCTATTATTACGACACTTACAACCCCTTCCGTCTTGCAAAGTATTTGTATTTTATTTTGGTAATTCATTATATTCCTATGTCTTAAGATAATTTCGTAATTATTTATTATTCAACGTCTGTTACGTGATTAGATAAGTTTGAGGGACCATTCGGCTAAAAAACGAGGTAAATGGCCGTATCGACAAAATAAGCCCCCGTAATTGTTAAAGAACTATAAATTAACTGTAAATTATGTTTTAGTTTTTATAAATTATTAATACATTCTTTTTAATTCACACTTGTGACTTGTGATTACAGAAATAATGGATATTTTAACTATCGTTGGCGGGTGCGTGTATTGAATGTAAATTTATTGGCCCGTATTCCGAGCGCACTTTTATAATAAAAGTGATTTTTATGGAGTGCGCTTTTACATTATATTCTTATGAGTGTGCTCCATAAAAGCGCTTTTATTGTAAAAGTGCACCCGGAATATGGGCCAATAATTCTAGTCTTTCTTTGTTGGGAAGTTTAAATATATTTTATTTTCAATTATTCGTTTTTCTTTTTTCATTTATGTATTTATTTTTGTTTTATCAGTCACCTTTAAAAGATTGTTTTTTCGTCATATTGCTACTTCTTCCCGATATATAGATTTTTTTGTATCAAAATTTAACATTTTATTCGTTAGCTTATTTTGAGTATAAGTGTTATTTCATTTCCATTTGGTCACTAAAATAGAATAACTCATAGTTTTATAAATTACAATTAGTATTCATAATTTTATAATCATGATACTTTCGGAAAACAAAACATTTATATCTTATGTCTCTTAAATTGTTATTGTTGACCTTAATAATATCCTTATTTTTCAATGAATGGTTCTAGTACTGAATGCTGAATATACAGGTAAGGTTTTTATTTAGAGATTTTGAAATAATTCTCGTCACGCGTCCTTATACAACTTATATGTAATAAGTATTTTTCACACTCATTTTAGACATATTACTTGTTAACCATTTGTAGTTAGTCTGAGGAAGGAACAAATTTATTCCGAAAGCTTGATAAATAATAACTTACCTACAAGAATTTCAGTCTACATTTTTCCGTAATTATTATTGCTTACCTGTGTACATTTTTCAAACTCGATTTCACCTATCTACCTAAATCTCAAATGTATATACGAGGTTTACACTAAAATTATTAAGGTAAGCCGTAGATACAAAATTTCCATATTTATTTATTTATCGTATGATAGTTGGTATACATCATAACGAAGTATATAATAAAATAGATGTATATATATATATATATATATATATATATATATATATATATATATATATATATATATATATATATATATATAGCTTCGACACTTAAAAAAAAAAAGAATACTTACCTGATTTGGTAATATGGAACTTTTTGTTATTTTTTGCACATTGTTTCAATTCATGATTACTTGAATAGATATATTTAAAATAAAGTTCCATGTGTCTTATGCTCAATAATTGTAGCGTTTAGAAATGGAACAATAATGTAGGTAAACATGTATATACAGGTGCCCATTTTATCTGTTCCCGACTGAAAATCCATGAATTTCAGTAGTGACTTTGTTTTTAAAATTTTGATTTTTATTAACAAATAAGTGGTTCATGATTATGTCAGAAAAATATAATTTACACAAAGTGGCCAGTGAAATGTATTGTGTTATTCTTAAATATTTAGTCGGGAACAGATAAAATGGGCACTCTGTTAGGTAAATTAGAGAAACACAAGTTCAATAATAAAAAATTTCTTTAATTTTGAAATAGATTAATCATTTTGCTATGAACAATACAAAACAAAAAATAACATTTAAACTATATTAATTTTGACGGGTAACTGGTTTTTCCGCCACTATTTTTCGATGTATCGGCGAACCTGAAAAATAATAATTATGAGTTACACGAGAATTTCTTTAACATAGTGTGTTTCAGAGTAGTGTAGAATGTAGCAGCAGGCGATTTAATAAGATTATAAAGATTGGAAAACAAAACTGTACTTAATTTTTCTAATAATATTTAATTTAGTATTTCTGGTTTTAGTTTTAAAAATAAAAAAATAATTAAATTAAGTGATTGGCTACGGTTCTGATGTTTGAATTCGAAATCATATCACATAACTCACAAAGTCATACCATCAAAATGGCGACTAGTTAGAAAAATGATTTCTAAACATATTTTCTACTTTGATTAGTTAGAAGGAGAATTTCTCGCTGAAACTGCCCTACTCATCATTAGAGGAGTCATTTGAGTTTATCATATTTTAAAACAAACTATATTACCTTCCACATGTTCGCCAACAAGAACTGTCTGGCTCGCAATAGTATTTACATCCGCGATTTCTGTTTCCGTTTCCATGTTACGTAATGGGTTTGCTGCAGGTTTGCTTAGACATATGATTAACATGAATCGTAAGAGTACGAATGCTATGAAAATTATCACCATATCAACCATCGTTTCTTTCAAGATGTCGCCAAGGGGTTTTATCTTAAAATTGATATTTTTATTAAAATAATTCTAATAATGTTACTTTTATACTCACGAATATTAGAGGCAGTTCTTGATAATATCTGTCATAGAAGTAGTTATAAAAATCCATTTTTTCGATTAGATAGAACTTTTTCCACTTGCACAAGTACAGAGTTATGGCGGATCTAGTCTGTCTCCGTCAACTAACAACGGATCAAAGGAAACGGAAACACTTGATGTATATGTATATACTTGTATTAGTGTTACACAGTACTGACAACATTAATGTTGGGACTAGGGTTGGCCCTAACAAAAACACTATAAAATTATCGAATGAAGATTTACAACAATTAAACTTTAATTTTCTAGCAATTTTTTTAAAATTTGCTAGTTATAATACAATTAAATAATATTATTCAAAAATATTTTACTTTTAATAAGCACAAAATTATATTAAACTTGCAAAAGTTAAAGTTACTAGTGACCTGCTGAAAATGCTATTGGTCGGTTGTTTCGAGCGCGTAATATAAATTCTGCTTTCTGCAGGAATTAGGGTAGTCTTTCCGGTGGAAACAAAATTTGCGTTATCAATTTAAACAGTTAATTAATTATCTTCCATTTCATATTAAGTTGGGAAAGTTAAGTTAGGTAGAACTTAGTTAATCAATTTTGTAAACTATCGTTGAGAATAAAATATAGAATTATTCAGATTGCAGTAATCTTTAGAAGTACTGGGCAAATGAGTAATAAATGCAACAAAATATAACAAAACATGCCGAAAACGCGACTTAAAAAATTACGTAAACCAGTTAATTTAGCAGGCTTAAAACCCGGTTTGAATAACCGGTTTAGCAATTATTAAACTATCCTTGGAAACTGATTTTTAAACAAAAAATATTAAGCGATATTTCCTGCCTGCCATAAAATTACAGATATTGTAAAATAGCGTATTATAACATAATAATATACAATAAATTCATAATTTGTATCGCACATTACAAAAACATAAAAATAAATTCATTTTTCTTTCGTCTGAAATAATTATATTTTTACAAATTTCAAATGAAATTGTTGTTGAACCACGTGACCCCCATCTAATCTATTTCGTCCAATCCTAGGCTTCTTTGTCAAAGCAGTGCAGTATGGGAAAAAACGCTACGTAATGACAATAAACAATGATGCGGGCACGTGCTTCTCCGAGATACAAAAACTGATAAGAAAGGAACACTGATGAAACTGTGCCAGAAATATGATAATAATTGTTATTATGTCTTTATTATTATCGTGATATAGTTTTTGAAGTCCTGTCGCACCAGAATTCAACATATTTCAAGCAGAATTTTTTTATGAAACACGTAGTTTTGGTTGAACTGTTTAGTGCATGTTTGCAGAATTTTGTTTTGAACGGTGTCTAAAATCAAAATTTTCTTTTGGAATTTTATTGAATTGTGTATGAATAGCAAAATTTTCTTTTATATTTATATGGTTACCAATATTCAAACGATGTAATTTGTGTTAATAGAAATAATTTCAATGAATATTATGTGCCTCTGGTTTTGTATTTATAATTTCAAGTTTTATATTAATACGAAATTGTTTATTTTTTATGAATTTGGTCAAATTTAATCGGTATAATTATAAGTATTTAATAAAGTAAGATTCATTGTAAATAAATAAAAGAAATCATATATTGAACTATTTATTGATTATTTATTAATAAATCCGTTTGCTTATGCAACTTTGTTACATAAATGATATGTAGGTTATAGTTTGATACACAAGCCTGAATGGCATACGATTTCTAGGTTAAATGTCAAATAAGTTTTTAAATAAAATAAATTATTAATAAAAACACAAAATATTATGTATTATCTAACACTATGATCAGAATTAGAAGTATATATTTTTTAAATGAAAATATTAAATAGTTCGAGGTATGTATCTAGCTTCGTAGTAATGCGTCATCTAAAATGGCTTATACTTGAATATAGCTCCAGTAGAAGTAATAACGTTTCTGGTGGCCAACGGCGTTGGAACATTGTGTTACATATTATAATAATTTTTTGTTATAAACAACAAGTGAAACATTGTTTGTTAGCTGTAACAATGTCAAGTTCAAGTGAAGAAGATTTCACTGATGAAGAGATTGATTTGGATGCATTATGGCGTGATCCCATTGTTCTGTAAGCATTACTTGTATAATTTATTATATTTAGCATTATTTTCAAAATGAAAAGCAATTTCTAGACGTATAATATACAAAAAGAAGTGTCACATTTCAAATCTTTATTCCACAAAAACAGAGATACAAAAACATACATTGTAACACTAGAATAATAACGTTAAGTACTTAATGGCTATCATTAATGATACACTCTTCGAGACGATTTCGAATGATCGCATAAGTCATTCGCTCATTTTTGGGGAATTAGCGGCGATTCCTTGAGAACTTCAAGGTTTTGAGATTGATTTCAGTTAGCCCCACAAGATGAAATCACAGTTGAAGGAAATCAGCTTCCCCGGAAACATTTCCGCGCCGTATGAATGACCAATAATTGGTCATTGCCCAAGATGGTTTAGGTTTAGACTATCCTCTGCTCATACGGCGCGGAGATCCTTAATTATAACTTACGTAAAATGTTTTTGGGAAAGCTGATGTTCCTGTCCCTACGCGGCGCTGTTGCCTAATCTTACACCCATGGCACCGAACCCGTCAAAAATTGGGTTCGATTCAGGTTAAGTTGTTTTTGAGAGATGGTTTCGTGTGCGGTTCTGGTTCAAGTATTAATAAAATATGCGGTTTTGTTCCTAATTCAGGTATTGGGTTCAGGTTCTGTTCGACCTAATGAAAATTAAATTGTTTTTTGAATAATAATCTTTATATAGCAATAATATAAAATGCTAACCGGAATTTATAATGAAACGCAAGACAAGAACACGAACACATTTTTTACGAACAGGTAGCAACGCAGACGCAGAAGGCGTCGATGATCGGATATTAGAATTACGAATACGTTTACGTTTCGAACTGAAAATGAATTCGAACCAGATGATAAACCTTGAACTCGAATTTTAATGTCCCCGGGGCCGTACGGTGATATGGAGCAAAAGAGCAATTGCTCCAGGCGCCTTTTGTTAAAAGGCGTCCACAAAATTGAAATGATAGATATATTCTGATTGATACGCTACTGATAATAATAATAATATTGAACCAAAGAAACGAAAAAATCACTTTTTTATATCTAAATATTGCTCTTAGGGCGTCAAATTGAAAATTACATGCTCCAAGCACCAAAATACTACCACACGGCGCTCGGGTTCAATTGAAAAATATATCTGAGGTTTGGTTCTGGATTTGGGTTCGTTAAAATGTTACGATGTGGTTCCGGTTTTGATTTGGTTCAATTTCGGGTTCGATGCCTTGCTTACACCATATGATTCTTATAGAACTACCTAAAATCAAAGTGTACACACCCCGCCCTCAAAATTTTGAAGCCTGTAAGGGCACAGTTGATATGTCCCCCAAAATAACCAAACGAGTAATGCGAGCATTCGGAAATCGTTACGAAAATGAATCGCTAATAATGCCAGTATTTGAAAAATTTTGAAAAACGCTGAAAAAAAAACTATTTTAATATAACCTTACTTGTGTTACAATGCAATTTTTGTATCTTTTATTGTTTTTTTCTAGAAAAAAGTTTGAAATGTACTTATTTCTTTTTGGTTTATTAAAATATTTCTATTAGAAGCGATGACGAAACTGAAGACAAACCAGAAATAGAAGATCAAGATGGCAAGCCAATGTAAATATAACAGACACCATAATTCTTTTTTACTCATATAATTCAATTGTAGTGTACTTGAACTTACGCCGATATCATCTGTCATTGAAAAAGAGGAGCTACCAACTCTACCGCAGGCATTCATAAATGCAATGAAAGCTTTTGATAGAGAAAGAGCTATTAGATACTCAGAGCGTATACTAGCAGCACGCCAACGTATTGTAAATATAGGCAGTCCTCATGCACAGCAAAGTCCCTCGAGGACTCCAACTCCCCCAAGCTCAGAAATGACTGCGCAAACCCATCGTGAAGCTACTTCGCTGCATCTAAGTCAATTAAGACTAAGAAGACCAATGAGGACCATTCGGAGACAAATGTCTGGTCAAACGAGTGATGAAATTAATTCTAATATGCATGTTATCCCGAGAAATAATATACTGCGCCCTCAACAACGACGGACGTTGGACACGATCACAGAAATAGAAAAAAAGAATAATCGCCTTGAAATCGACCTACAGTCTCTGCTTGTTTCTGATAACTCATCGGTAAATATACTAAATTTGTTCCAGATCGGACTTATATTAATTCATAATTGTGGGTTAATATAAACCAGTAATTTTGCATGAAATAATAAGTTGCTAATATCTTATGCCATATGATAAGTGATAAGGTCTTTATAAAAACATTTACTAACATATTGAAATGTTATGCAAACGCACACCAACATGCAAAAATCATGAAATCGAAATTAACAATTAGTAAGAATTAGAATTAAAAATTCAAATTATTAGTTAAATACAGAATTTTAAGTACAGTAGACACCAAAACTAATATATTATAAAGAAACTGCTAATCATTAACCAAAGTATATTAAAGCTGGTTCTAAAAGAAAGAGGACTTTGAATATTATCACATTTTAAAACTTTGTTCACTGTAAAAAAGTAACTACTTCATTCATTAAAATAAATGAAAAAATAGTTATTTATGTAATGAGTAAATTATTTTTTTTTTTCTACGAGAAGGAAAATATGTCATACGAGCCGAAGGTGAAGAAAAAGTACTTTACATACCAACTTTTTTCTGAGTATAATAAAAACGTGAAAAAATATCGCAGTTTTTTATTTTTTCCTCCGTTTGCGTTAATGACACTTTTTCATGATTTTATTGTGTAAAAATTTACATTAATTTTTTTTGAAACTACTTTTTTAGAAGAAGTAAAAAAAAAGTAATATAGTATTCCACATTTCAATGAAATATGTCTAAATTTTATGGGTCGTCGAAATTTTTGTTAATAAATAATAAAATTATGAACTTTTGTATGTTACGGAAGATGGAGCTTCTGTGTCGTCAATTTAAAGGAATTTTTTAACTTTTCTGTACGAAATGTGTTTTATTCAGTCATAGACCTTTAACATCATACATTTATCTACACTTCTATTTATTTTTCATAAAATAATCTATTTTATGAACACTGATATTAATTATTTTTTCTTTTTGTTTTAGAATGACGAATCACTTACTTCTTCCAGCTCAGACAGTTCGTTGTCCAGTTAAGAAAGACTTTTTTTCTAAATTTCTTTATACCCATTTTTGTCTACCCTATCAAAATTTATAAATTTTTGACTGTTTTGTATCTGTATAAAATTCAAAATTTTATTGTAATTTGTTTTGTATAATAAAGTACTCGTATTTGAGTAAATATATGTTTTTTTTTCTTCGAATGTTATACCCGAACGTAATAGTCAGATTATATGATAAAATACTTTTAAAAATAATAAAATATTATTTATATTATCTGCTTACTGGATTTTATAACTGTTTTAAATAATTGTAATAAAATATAATTTGATGCTTTACTTTGACAGCATTAAAAATATAAAAATTTGAAATTGAATTTCTAAATGACACAAAAATGACACCTGTGATGCACTCTCCACGCCAACAATGAGTGTGCGGCAGTTGATGCCTCATAAATGGCCGCACGGTACAAGTATGTCATCATCATCAAAACATATTGACACACCCAGCAATGGGTAATATGCCGAGATGATATATTTTATTTTGGTATAATTTGTTTAATGAGAAAAATGTTTACCTTGAAGATAAATAGATAAATATATCATCACGGCATAGTACCCATTGCTGGGTGTGCCAATCTGCTTTGTACACAGATTTCGGTAATGATGAAATATTTGTACCGTTCGGGCGCTTCCCATGCCTCACCTCACGGGCACTCATTGCTGGCGTGGTGAGTGCACGACTGGGGTCAATTTTGTGCCACTAAATTCGATATAATTTTTGGCGTCGGTCGGGATTGAACTCGGATCCCCAGATTCGCGACCAGACCCTCAGGAACTCGGCCACGAGACCCCGTAAGTACTTAAGTATTACTCAAAAAGTATTTACGTACCCTGAAAAGACAAGCACTTTTCATTGGTACTTAAGTACCAATTTAAGTACTAAGTTTAAGTATTTTAGATGCAGTACTTGAAAATCAAGTACTTCAGGCATTTTTTTGATAATACTTAAGTACCAAGTACCAGGTTAGTACTTATTTTGGTACTTAAGTATAAATGTACTTAAGTACTGCCCAGCTCTGAGTACACGGTGTTTCATTTTTCATGTTTTTATAAGGTATCTCGGATAATATTAACGATAGAGCAAAACCGTATATTACAGGTCAAGTTTTCGAGAAAAGTTTAATAGTCTCCACAGGAATTATCGATCTTCTTTTGTTTTTGAGCTACAGGTAATAACTTTTTAGCTAATTTTACCATACTAGTACGCAACAAGGAGTTTTTTTATCAATCAAAAGACGCTAAAATATATTACGTTATATGTATGAGAATTTAAAAATTACTTGTTAACTATGTATAAGCCAGAAAACTTGTTAAATATAAAATTTTAAACTAAAACGTTTTTTATTTTTAACTCTTATACACAAAATGAATCATTTAAAGAAATAAGCATATAGTGGGCGCTCAAGCAAAGATTATTAAGTTCAAATTGACATTTAAATTCAAATCATTATTAAAATACAAACTTGTTAAATATACTAATAAGTTTTACTTATCAGCTATAAGAATATATTTGATTTACCACCTTTAATACTGTTCAGTAGGCCAACGAGTGGACTTTGTGAGTCTTGCCACTTTGCTAGTGTAACAACATTGAATATATGTTTTTTTGCTTTAACGCCCACGATATATTTAAGAAATAAAACTGGACCTATTCTTTAAACAATTGTACAAATGTTACAACCGAAAATGGCTACTAAGTATTCGAAATGTACATATTGTCTAATCTTATTTCTTAATTACATAACGTAGTTCCTCCACGGTAACTGAGTACGCTACGAGATAACAAATGTATGATGTTAACTGCGAAATACACAAATCGGGTTAGTATGGCCCGCCGTATTCTATTAATTAAAATTATTTTTTGCCTATTTTATTAAATTTTTAATGTTATTAAGATACTTGTATGTAAATAAAGTAAATTACACAATATAATAATAATATTTTTATATAATGGTTGGATATTGTTATATCGATATCATATAATAACAAAAAAATAAATAAAATATTTCAAACACATATTTCTTGAATTTAAATTTTCAAATATTAGTTTTTAGTAATTTAATGTTTTCATGGATAATAAATATATACATATTTCAGTTGTCAGTACTGTTTTACCCTATGTATACGTGTCAACTGATATTATTTCAACCGCCATATTGTCTACAGAAAATCACAAAACATTATTACTACTCAATGATTATTTGTTTATGATGGATTTTGTAAGATTCATTCAATTTTACTACTTTAACAACAACCCGGATTGGTTTGTAAGTATTCACATAATAAAGTTTATTACTTATATTCACTATATCTCTAAATTTGATGTTTGTATAGGTTGACAAGGCGTCATTATACCACATTAAACCACTAGCAGATATTATAGCAGATATTGCCTTAAACATAGCATGCTTTTTAGTGACATTTGTTATCGTATTAAGGCTGTTAATACATATAATGTGCTGCTTATTAAATAACAGGAGGACCAAAGAAAATTCGAAGGAAGAAGGTAAGTGAAACTATTATAAATAAACGCTATAAATATAAAAACGATGATTTATAGTAAACGAAGATAAGCAACAGAGTGAAAACGAAGGGAAAATGGTAGAGGAGAAAGAAAGCAAAGATAAATCTGAATCGATGGCCGTGGATGAATGCGACGCGAAAGGTGAAGGTGAAGTCCTGTTTAAGGACGAAGACGAAATCATTACAGAAGATAAGCCAGAAGATAAAGGAGACATGATTCCTGCAAACTAAACAGCCGTCAAATACAATTATTCAAAATTCATAAAATAATATTAACATTTTGGAATATTTTGTCAATTTTCTTATGTAAATTTTTATTTTTTTTAATAAAATATAATAAATTCATTTTGTTCATTATTTTCTTTGACTCATAAAGCTAATATTTAGTTTGTTATTTATAAATTGCTTTTGTTTCAATTGGTATGCAATCGCATACCAGCGCAGTTTCAGGTGGCCTAGCCCGGTATGTGCACCTCGTAGAAGCAGAAAGCTACCTAGAAGCACACCGTTTTCAACGCCTAGACTTGACAGGATTAGGGGTCGGTATTGTGTCTGGCCTAATCCTCAACGGCACGACTGAGCTGTCAACCACCATCGCAGGTCACCTGCAACCAAGTGGTAAATGTTCCGGTGTACCCTACACTCAGCAGGGCATCACATATGACGATGTGGTCGCCAGTGCAGTCATCACCATCAGATTGTCAGATTACACCGCCATCGCCGACGTCGAAGAAAATACGGTCAAGCTACGGTCAGGGACCGTGTGCACGTAATAAACGGACCTTTACTGTTTCGACAACATGGCTGGTGAGGTGATGTGAGACGCTAATGTCAATGACCGATGCTTTGCTGAGGGACTCGACGTTTTGTATGAAGGGCCCGCGAACATCGCCCCGGTGAACCAGACCGAGACGAAGCACATCGTCGTCGAGGCCCATGATACGGTTTTTGCACTTCGACTCGTGCAGCAGGAGCTGCTGTGCCACCAACCAGCTTGGCGTACGGAGCAGAACCGCCTGCTGATCATCACCGAATCCTCTCTTGGTTTCTACTTCAAGAAATTTCGAAGAGTGAACCAAAACACGGACGTGATGCCTCAAGTCCACAGTAAGATGCTATTTTTAGAAATAGCCTTCAAACAATATACTAAGGACCTCGTTTATGACGCCATACTAAAAATATGTCATCTGAAAGAAAACATCTTAAGAAACCGTATCATGTTGGCCATTGAAAATTCAGACATTGTGAGCAGCCTGCTGAAGGAAGCCTCAGGACACATGGGGAGAGTAATGGGTAAGGTGTTATATGTAATTAAGTGTAGCCCACGAATTGTGGATCATTTTCTACCAAGAGCTGCCTATTACATATAAGAATGAGTGCAAGTTCATGGCGCCCATTACTCATATAATTCGAAACCATAGCACACAGGTTGACTGTGGGAACCAACTGGCCGTCATGTACCACCTGGAGGGTAAATGGTTTGAAGTTGCCCAGAACCTGCGTCGCACACAGCCTGACCCCATGGTTCTCGACGCCAACGATACCAGCGAATTTGTCCCCATGACAAAGATCGCGCCCATCAGCGCCCATGGTATATACACTCAACAGGACATGGATTCATTAAAGCAAACGCTGCTCTTCCCAAACGAACGACGTGCCTTGACAAACATCACGACGCGACGAGTGATTGGAGCAGGGACCGACGGACAGGACTTCCATCTGCCAGATGTCTTGGAGTGATTGAGTTTGCTAATATGGCATGGAGTGCCGCCGCTGAAGTGTGGGGATTCCTGTCATATACCGGGAATTTATTCTCAGTATTTATGCTCCTATACAGGCTTTATCATATTTTAAGGTACGCCGCATCCGTTGCTCTGATTTTTTTTAGTTTGAGAAGAGCAGCCGACAACCAACCTCAACGTAGATGGTTTTTCCTGGCCAGCCTGTGGGACGCCTGGTAAACCTGATACATCAACGGGAATCCGGGGCCACGAGCTCTGCGGCCACGAATTCCCTTACCACGTCACTACCAAATATCGGTTCATCGGTATCGCTGTACCTAGGCTTGCAACAGGCCCATCCACCACCATACTTCACTGGTCCACCAGCCGACACTAACGTTCTGCGACAGCACGTAGCATAGCCAATAATGTAGTAGTTGTAAGTTAGCTTAGTTGTAGTCAAAGGGTAGTTCATTTGACTTCGCTAGACTGAACTATAATTCTTTTATTATAGTCGAGTTTAAAGGGGGGCGGGGGCAGTGTAACTGATTCACACCAACTCTCTTAACAACATTGTTCCTAACCATACACCAAATTATTCCTCACGCGATCCCGTCTTACATACACACATACACCACGGAAATACCTCATTCCCACGGCAGTCACTCTCTTTTTATGCTTACCCGTCCATGCACAACATTCGCTTCCATACATCAAATCAGGCACTAGCACTGCATTATATACATTCAATCGAGCATCCCTAGATACGTTAACGTTTCGTGCCAACGTACCCAGAGCATCCATTACCGTACATCCCACACTCACTCTCCTTTTAATCTCTTGATCAATTCGACCATCCCTCGACATCATGCTACCCAAATATTCAAACTCATTCATCCGCTCCATCCATCATCAACACATTGCACCCAGTCACCAATTTACTCCTTTCAAATATTAACACCTACATAATAATAAAATTTAGATAAGTCGATCTTTGCGACTTTGATAGCTCGTTCAGCGATTGTGTAATTTAAAACAGCACAAGAGTATAGCGTAATAAAAAATGGCAAAAGGAACACCACAAGATAAACAGCAATTAAAATTATGATACGTATAGCTAACCCCGTACCAGACCAGTACGCAACGAGGAGTTTATCAATCAAAAAGACGCTAAAATTTATTACGTTACACGTATAATAAATGCTACATACCTTTAGCTAACAAATAATTTATGTAATAATATTTAAATTTACCACCAAATAGCGCTATTATTCATTAAAATTTAACAACAGATGGCAATGTTAAACATTTTTCGTTTTTCAAATAAATCTTTTCTAAATAGTAAATAAATACTAAAATATATTCTAAACAATTTATTATCTACTTAATGTAATTAACTTTATTTATAAGCCATAACTTTTAAATTCTCTTAATATTTTCTTTAATTTCATCCCCACCAACTGATACACGTCATAAGTGCAGATCATCTGTTTCCAGGGTTCTTTGTTTCGGCAAATCTTTCCTAAATCTTCTTCAAAATTATAAAGTTTTTTGACTCGTTTCTTCAAAATTATAAAAGATTTTTAATTTTTCGGTAAGTTAAAGTAGTAATACATTAGGTTTAGTAATGATTTCACATAAATACACGAATTAAATAAATTATATTGAAAACAAATCTTTGAGGTTAGTCAATCTTTATCCACTATAGAGTAAATCCGATTCTATTGAAAATTGTGAGAAAAATTGAGAGAATTTCAAGATTTCGGTTTGATTAAATCATAAAGTGTCATAAAAAAATACGTTTCTATACCTATAATAATTTCTACATTACATTGTATAAACATATACACTAAACTAAAACTTATTTTTTGTGCAGGTATTAAACTTTCTTTTGCTTGTTAGTACGCCCTACTGATTAATATTAAGAAATCTTCTACTTGGTTAGCCAGTAAATTGAAAGGACAATACTTTTTTTACTTTACTGTCTTCAATAAATAAAACTTCTAATATACATTAAAAAGGTAAATATTTTCAATTAAACATTAAGTTCTTTTGCTAATTTATTATTTTTCTTATAGATGCCAAAACATACGAAAAAGTTCCGTTGCGTTGTAAGTATATTAACAATTCTAAAACAATCGTGTCTTTTACCATTGTTTTTGGGAAAGATTACTCTGTATTTAGACAGAATTGTACGCTGTACATTTAAGTACAGGTAGTACCGCAAACCGCAGGGGCATATTTGAACTGGTTATCGGGAGGTCGGTTAAAAGTATTAGAATAGTTGGGTCGATTTTAGAATTGCGATTCGAGTGGACAGTGAACGTGTTAATTGATCAAAAGGAAATAAATACCAAAACGTTTTTCAAAATCTGACGGAATGTATATTCATTGCTAAATTAAAAAACAAAAAGTTTTAGATAAAGGGACGATTAAAATAATAACGAAGTTAGTTTTTCTCCAAATCTGGTACTCCGCAAGGGTATTAGTCAAAACCCTAATAGATTATTTCCGTATTATGTGCAAAATCTAATGGCATTTTGTCTTTCGAAACAAATTGAAGCAATTATATAAGCTCGAGATAGTTGATTCAAATTTTAAGCTAATAAAAGTATAATTATATCCGAATATTCCTATAAACACTATGTAGATAATGGGTTACATTCTGCATTCAAAAAAGTGGTTTAAAAGTTATTGAAAATTGTGGATCATTTGCTTTTAAAATGGCAATTACTAAATATATTTTAATCGCAATAATAATTGTCATTAACACAGTAAAACTATGGTAACTTCTTGCTCAAATAAATTAAGGAAACATTTAATTAACTTTTCATTTTTGTTTGTTACTACATATATTATTTATTATTATTCTAATTATTAAAAGTTGTATTATTTTTTTTTGCAGGAGCCTGGCGTTACAGGCCTTTGTAACAGCGGGGCGTCATGCTTTATTAATGTGATAGTTCAAGTCTTAAGTCAAACAGATATTCTTTACAACTTTTTTGTTAACAATATATCTATTATCGGAGAAACCTCTAATAATGAATTAGGACCTTTGTCACAAGAATTGCAACACGTTTTCTGCAAACTTTGGAATGGACAATATATTTGCTTCCCACCAAGCAAATTATACGTAAGAAAAAAAAAATCTCTCTTAAGGCTGTATCCTACGCTGTAAAATAAAGAAAGCATGACTATGTAGATTAATATAAACTTGTAATTCTGTCATCAAACATGGAACAATTACTCATTGCCACACACACACAAACACACTCCGCCTGAATCTAGTCCACATTTCTAAACACATTCGGAACCTTTTTCTACCTTAGCATACCAGTTATACGAGAGAACACCAAATCCTTATATACGTGGTGTGACAGTACACAAATTATACTACTTGTATAACTCTTTGATATTTGAAGATATTTTTCTTACAGAAAATAATCGAACGACTCTTGCCTCAATATAACCAATATGAACAATCCGACTGCCATGAATTCTTAATATCCTTCAATGCAATACTGCATAACGAACTTAAACAACCAGTCAGTAATGCCTTTGCAAACGATATTATTGTCCACGATGGATTTAACAGTATAATTAGGCATGCATTTTTCGGAAAACACTCCATTGAAATAACATGTACTCTATGTTCGTTCCGGAGGAACACCATTGAAGCATTCGACAATTTGTCATTGGCTATACCGAACCATCGAACAACACTTAATGTAAGTAAGAAAGAACATTTCAAAAGTACCCATGTCACTGTGCCATTGATATAGTATAGTCCAACGTATAACTTAACCATTTAAATTCAGAGGTTATTTGAAACTTACACCGAGTGTCTTTATTTTAACTTATTCAACAATGTTTCAACTGGATTAAATCGATCAATTTAATCAGAGGTTTTCATTTATTTTGCTATTATTAATCTTTATATCGGATTTTTTTTTTTTACAAGTATACAAGAGTATGTTTGGAGGGACGGTTCAATGCAGCATTATATTTTGGGGGTATATTTAGTCAACGAGAGTAGGAAAAATAGTTTTATATTAATTATGAATAATAAAAAAAAACTCCTGGTATAACGAAATATATATATAAAAACTATAGAAGCTAGGTTTGTTTTCTATCCGCGATGTAAGATAGGTACATGCCAAATATATAGTTTTAAATTTAAACCTTGTATGATACGCTGGTGAATTTAAGTATTGGTATATGTCGTAATTGGCTTCGATCAAAATCGAAAGCCATAATGTTAGAATCTCAATCAATTGTTGAAGGAGATATTAAACTTACATTATGCTAGTCAGATTTTGGAAGACTACCGATGTCCGCAATGTCAAACAGTAAACTGCTGTACGACTGTAACAAATATATCGAAAGTACCAAGAGTACTTGTAATATGTCTAAAACGGTAAGACCATAAATTTAATTATTATATTAATATATTTTAGACTAAAATTTATATGCAATACTTATTTCTTCAAAAGCCGTTGTCTTGGAAAACCCTATTGTAATTAGTGGTGGCACGAATTAAAGTACTACAGGGGTCTATCGTAGATGATGAATATAGATAATATCTATCTCTCATTAACAAACATTAATCTTGATCCTCTTGATTTATAACACATATTTTTTACAAGAATCAAGTTTAGAATTGATTTTATTTTTTAATAGAAAAGTTGTAAAATCTTTTTCATTTTCAGATTCGCAGTCAGTTTTATTGACGGGAAATATTGTCAAACTAAAAACACAAATAAAGTTGATTACCCATTAAATGATTTGAAATTTGGAGACGCTGTGTATCAGCTATATGCTGTGGTTGTGCACAAAGCAGATGGAGATGATCTTGAGTCTGGACATTATATGACTTACTGCAAAAATTTATACGATGAAAATTGGTGGAAGTACAATGATGATTATGTTCGAGAAGCTAGTAAACATGAGGTCTACCAGCCAAAAAAAAGTTATCTGCTATTTTACCAAATTTCTACCAAAGAAGAAAAAAAAATGTAAAGGGCGTACTGCTAATAAAAGTTATATAATTGTTTTATTAAATTTAAAAAATATTTGTTAACTATTTATAAGCCAGAAAAATTATTAAATATGAAATTTTAAACTAAAAAGTTTTTATTTTATTTTTAACTCTTATACACAACATGAATAATTTAAAGAAATAAGCATATAGTGGGCGCTCAAGCAAAGATCATTAAGTTCAAATTGACATATAATATTTAAATCATTATTAAAATACAGACCAATAAGTTTTACTTATCAGCTATAAGAATATAATATTTGATTTTCCACCTTTAATACTGTTCAGTGGGTCAACTAGTGGAATTTGAGTGAGTCTTGCCACTTTGCTAGTGTAACAATATTGAATATATGTTTTTTGCTTTAACGCTCACGATATAGTTAAGAAATAAAACTGAACCCTTTCTTCAAACAAATGTTACAACCGAAGTACCTAAATCGGGTGAGTATGGCTGGTATTCTATTAATTTAAATTATTTTTTGCCAAAAAATTCTTTCTTAATAAGTCTATATTTTCACTCACAACGATACTTTTAAAAAAATAATTAACTAATTTCTATCTTACCTTTCACAACTTAATTTCAATTGATAAATAATTTTTTTATAAACAGCCTAACTTACTTTCTTATTTTCAATAATTCTAGCGTGATCCTCGAATTTTATTAAATTTAATATCAAGATACTATGTATGTATCTATGTATTTCATACATTTATCTATATTTAAGTAAATTACACAATATAATAATAGTATTTTCACAAAAAAATAAATATAAAAATATCATCATGGCATATTACCCATTTCTGGGTGTGTGAATCTGATTTGTGCACAGATTTCGATAATGATATTATTTACATAATTGTTGTTTATTGTTATATCGATATCAGGTAATAATAACAAATAAATATGGGGTCTCGTGGCCGTGTACCTGAGTGTCGCGAATCTGGGGACCCGGGTTCGATTCCGACCGACGCCAAAAAATTACATCGCATTTTAATGGCACAAAATTGACCCCTGTGGCGCACTCTCCACGAAAGCAATGAGTGCCCGTGAGGTGACGCCTGGTAAACGCCCAGACGGTACATATATTCCATCATTACCGATATCTGTGTACGAAGCAGATTAGCACACCCAGCAATGGGTAATATGCCGTGATGAAATATTTATTTATTTATTTTTTTATAATAAATAAATACATAAAATATTTCATACACATATTTATTGAATTTAAATTTTTAAATATTACTTTTTAGTAATTTAATGTTTTCATGGATAATAAATTATACACATATTTCAGTTGTCAGTACTGTTTTACCCTATGTATACGTGTCAACTGATATTGGAATTCTCATTCGACCGCCATATTATTTACAAAAGATCATAAGACATTATTACTTCTCATTGATTATTTATTAATCATGGATTTAATAAGATACATTCAATTTTACTACTTTAACAACAACCCGGAATGGTTTGTAAGTATTCACATAATAAAGTTTATTACTTATATTCACCATATCTTTAAATTTGATGTTTGTATAGGTTGAACGAGCATCATTTTACCATCCCAAACCCCTTGCAGACATTATGGCTGATCTTTGGTTAAAAATAGTATGCTTTGTTGTAACATTTACTATCGTTTTGAGGATTATAGTGCATTTTATGTACTCGTTATTAAATAACAGGAGGACCAAAGAAAATTCGAAGGAAGAAGGTAAGTGAAAATATTAAAAATAAATGCCATAAATATAAAAAAGATGATTTATAGTAAACGAACATAAACAACAGATTGAAAACGAAGGTAAAATGGAAGAGGAGAATGAAAGCAAAGATATATCTGAATCGATGGCCGTGGATGAATGCGAAGCGAAAGGTGAAGGTGAAGTCCTGTTTAAGGACGAAGACGAAATCATTACAGAAGACAAGCCCGAAGAAAAAGGAGATATGACTCCTGCAAACTAAACAGCCGTCAAATCCAATTATTCAAAATTCATATAATCTTATTAATATTTTGGAATATTTTATCAATTTTCTTATGTAAAATTTCTAAATTTTTAATAAAATATAATATTATTTTCTTTGACTCATAAATTTTCATAAGACTAATATTTAGTTTGTTTCATTTAATAGTACATTATAAAGCAAGGGAGAAAAATGCATGATTTTTCCAGATGTGTAATGTGTTACCTACACGTTATTTTTACAAGAATAAAAGTTTTGAAATTTTATTATGCTACATTAGGAGCCTTTACATCGTTACTTTCAATAATTGTAACTTAGTTTAGGATTCTCTTTGTTCAGTTCCGAAGAACCGCAAGATATACTTGATGCTGTCGGTGCGACAGTTTTCAACTTGTTACCCCCGAAATTCAGAATATTGTATAATAAAACATTTAATGTCATTACTTGTCAAAATAATAAAAACTCCTCTAGAGGAATAAAGTCAACATTTCATCTCTAGAGGTGAAATGGTGTACTTCTCTTTCAATGTTGATACCAGGCAAATTGACATTTATGTCGAGTCTTGGAAAAACATATTTACTATATTTAATGTAAAATAAAGTACAAAGTTAACTAACCCCAATGTCATTGTTTAAGAAATGCCCACAAAATTAGGAGCTCGTCCAGAATATACGTGTTATACTTTCACGCAAAGTAAAAACATGACCGGTGGAAAGAAAAGTTAGTATGAGCGTCATTTACCCAAAATCCAAAGGAGGGCAAATATGAAATATTACAAAAAAAATCCAAAAGAACTGTTTATTTTGTGCACTTGCATTTTCATACTAATACATATTAAATTAAATATTCATATACCGCCTTTAATGACATACACAACATATAGAACTAGAATGCATATATTGTAAGAGAGTTGACTTTGGATACGTTATAGTGTATATCTGTAATTATTTCTGAAAAAAAATCCAGGGAGGGGCAAATGACTCCCCTTGCCCCCCTCAAACGGCACCAATGTTACATAAAATTTTAGAGTATCAACGAAGTTAAGAGTGTTCCAGTGAAAAAGAAAAAGAGGGCATTAAACCACAGAAATAACAGTAAGTATATACTTATTTATAATAAATTTATTTATGACAATAAATATGAAGTAAGAATATTAGAATTTTGAACACAATGAATTATTTATAAATGTTGTATGACGTGACGGTATCCTCTTAATTTGCATAAGCTCTATCTTCTTGCTGGAAAGAAAATATCACAGTTAAATATAATTCACTTATACTAGTATTGGTTTATCAAGTACAGTCCGGGCGGCAGATTTTCAGTGCGGCATTTTAAGATTGGTCTTCCGTGCGGGACGGATTATCTGTGGTTGCCGGCCAGAGCTAGCGCATGACATTGGTCTCGGGGAGTCCCCATTTATGTTTACTTATTATTTTCCTGAACGGCCGACCGACCTGTTAGTTAAATATAAAACAACGCACAAAATGCAGCGTACCGGTGCTAACCAAAAGGGTAAACGCAATGTTTTAACTATAGAACAAAAAATTGAAATTCTAAAACAATTTGAAAAAAACAAAAGTGTTGCTGAATTGGCTAAAACATATAACATTGGGAAACAAACGATTCGTGACATTGTGAAAAAGAAAGCTGAATTATAGGTTTTTGTAGCTAAAGCTGACAGTGCAAGACCTATTTCTGATAGGAAAACTCTAAAAGGATCAATTTTTCGAAAATTTGACCAAGTGGTTCTTACAGACAAGATCGGAAGGGGGTCCAATGTGTGCTAACATTTAAAAAATGGAAAATAAGGTGTTTGGATTATCCGTGTTTTCAATTATCCGGAAAGGCTCGGTCCCGACTAGCCCGGATAATCGAGGTTCTACTGTACTTGTTAAATTTCTTATGTTTATGAATTAAGTAATGTACTTGCTATTTCAACATATTCGTTATATATTTGGGATTTTGTATCCTGTTGGATTGATTTATTAATAAATAAATAAAAGTAGATTTCTAATAAAAAATATACTAACCTTTATAAATACCATTTTTTTAATGCTTCTGGTAGAAGAAATCGTGAATTATTATTCTTATCTTCAGCTGGTGTGTTAGGAGAATTTGTAGTACTAGTTGTTGGACTGTCTGCAGTCCCTGACCGTTGATATCGTCTAGGCACCCAACGAGGTATTCCATTCTTATTAATGTTGGGTCTCGACTGCTGACTGCCACGTGAAGTCGATGGATGATCATTTGCTAAAACGCTAAACGAACTAGATGTCCCGGGTAAAGTCCTCTTCGGAGAAGTTCGTGGACTGTTCCATTTTGGTCGTGAATTGTTATTTTCTTCGCGTATAGGACCTCCAAGACCGCGAATACGTTGACGAATTGTGTCCAAGCGGTTAGCGTAGTTAGTATTTCGATCGAATAATGAATCCGCTGCTTCTTTGGCATTAGCAATTTCACGATTAATTTCTTCAAATTCATTTATTAGATATGTAATTCGACTTGTCGCTGCTTTTTCAATTATTTCAGATATTGGAATAAGTTCGATTACTCTACAGAAAAAAATGCAATATAATTAAAGCTAATTTCACAAAAAGCAAGAAAATAGTAGCTTTTACAAGCGCGTTTCCGTTCAAGTCCAAGTTTTTTTTTTTATATATATAAATACGTACATAAGAATTTTAAATGCAATCAAAAGTTAACCAACAATTGCTCAAAGTAAACAAACTTGACAGTTTCAATTCATTCGAAATAATGAATGCAAATCTTCTTCTAAATATTTATCTATATAGCTTTCAAAACATTCCTCCATTCTAACATGCGTTTTACGATAAAATAGAAATAGTATGATTGAATTAAAAATCTGAGCCCGGCTTAATCATTGATTTCCATTATGAATAAAAAGAGAGTAACTGCCGTGGAAGACAGGATCGCGTGAGGAATAATTTGGTGTATGAAGAATGTATGGTTAGTAACAATTAAGAGAGTTGATGTGAATCAATTGAGATGGTTTGATCATTTGGAAAGAATGGCAAGTGTATATATCTTGGTGAAGTTGAGGGTTTTCGATTGCGTGGCCGACCAGTCTGTAAGTGGATGGATGTGGTTGCTAGGGTGCTTAAAGAGAGAAAGTTTCCTAATGGGAAGAGAACAAGAGCGTGTATGTATGCGGTTATGAGTGTGGCCAAGGCGAAAGAAGTGTGCTTAGACAGGAATGTGTGGCGAAGGATGATTGTTTCATAACTATTATTGTGATCCGGAGTATTTCGCCACCGAAAATCGGTCACTTTAATATATTAAGAGTGAGGATTTGTATGATGTTGATGTTATTATTTTCGGGTTTGTAGTAACCCACAAAGTGAGGCATGCGTGATTTTATGTATGTATGTATGCATGAATTTTCTCTATATCACTACTATCCCTTCAAAAAGGCAGGAAATTAATTTGCCCTATGGTATTTAGTCATCTTGAATCAACTTCGATAAAATTTGCAATTTTTGATCTTAAACCTTATATACAAATAAACTTTTCAAACGATACACATTGAAAGCTGTGTCTTTCAAATTCAAATACGTCATTACGTCATTATTTTAAAACCATACATTTGAAAACTTTTGTGATGTCATCTGTGCGACATCAAAGAACGAGAGCGAAAGAGATGTCTGTACTCTGTACTCTCTTTTGCTCTCGCTGGTTGTATTGCTTCGCACAAATGACGTCACGCAAACGTCACAGAAGTTTTAATGGAAAAGCTCGAGGTCTATTATATTTAAGAAATTTTTAAAATTTTAAGTCTATAATTAGATGAATAAGTTTGTAGTCAAATACCCCATTGTTATGGTTTTGAAAAAGGCGTTATTAAGTAGGTATAGCTACAATTAAATATTTTGCAGAAAAAAATCTGATTTTTACGATAAAACTAAATGGTAGAGTCTTTAAATAATGTCTATCTAGGTTTAGGTGATACATGCACTTAAATATATATTATACAAAAATCTTACATAGGTTTAGCATTATTAGTTTGTGCAGGTTGTGCAGGTAGAGCTTTTATCTTTTCCTCGCGTTTATAATCGGTTCTGAAAAATTATTAGTATTATATTAATCATCAATTACAGTGGTCAACAATTAAACAAACAAAAGCATATTTGATATTCCTGGAGTAACTTTACCTACTACCAGATTTTACTACAATTTTTAATGTGACAATTTTATTTTGTAATAATGTTTTCAGAAAATATATAGAGAGTTTTTCATGAATAAGTATAACAGCTTTATATATGTTGTATTCCGTCTTTTTATAAAACGCCTAGGCGTTTTATTAATGCGAATGAAACGCGAGCAGATTGCCAAACCTTCATTGACTGAGCAACTCGTCTACTAGAGTGTAGGCGTTTTATAAAACGACGAACAGCTTCTTACCTTATATTTTATTTAAATATAAAAACAATAACCTTTGTTGTTATATTTGGAGAAAATATACAAGCACCACATACAAAATTTTGAAAAATAAAATGACATAATACGTTCATTAATAAGTAATAAACAATTAAAAAATAAAGCATAGGTTCATATTTCAATATTTATATGAGTTATTCCATTAGGAACTTCATATTCCAAAGATAATTCAATTACAAGAAAATGAACTTACAAAAATGGACGATCTCGCCATAAAGCTTCCAAATCTATTATTTCATCTTCGAAATTGATTTCTTCATCAGTTGAATCAGTCATTTTTGATTATAGTTATTGAAAAATATTATTAATTTGGAAAAACTTCAAAACCATACGAGCAAAAACTTAAAAATTTAGGTCACATCTGGTCTAAACGAACTGTCAGGTAATTATTAACAGTGTCACCAACATTGAACAAAGAACAAGATTAGTCAATTGAAAATATGATTTTCAATTATAAGTAAATTTGTAATTATTAAAATACTTATTATTATTTTCTATTGATTATCATTAAAAAAATGTTATTCAAACTATTGTAAATATTAAAAGAAATTTAAGATTATTTGACTGATCCGGAAGTTGCAGATATACATACTTTTGCAATATCTATACTTCTTAAATTTGAAATTTCCCGCTCCACAGAAATTAATATTTTATTTAATATTATTTATTAACCAATTTAGCAATTTCTTAGTTTACTAGACAGCTTAAAAAATGTCGCTCTCAAGCGAAGATAATGTTAGTAGTAACGAAGAAACTTAAATATAAAGATCAAATTGGTAGTAAAAATTGATATTACTTGAAAAAATATCTATTATAGTAAAAACACGACCTCTAATTCGATTTTTAGAATGTACGGACTGAGTGACATATGCCTCTAAATTTTCAAAACAATATTAATAATGCAAGTTATGATTTTTTTTATTTTCTACATACAAAACAAAAGTGATGTCGCTGTATTCAGACTAGAGTATATTTTTTCAGACCCGTACCCGCACATTAAGACCCGCACCCGACCCGTAACAACAAAACATATTTTATTCTTTATTTGTAAAAAGTATATATAAAACAAAAATATTTATTAAGATATGTAGGTACACTACTGATTGGAATGCATAAAACTGAATGTGCTATTTTAGCTAAATGTGGTAAAAACTACATTTACTTGCTACCAATTTAATAAATCAAAGTTTTCTTCATTTTACAATATTTTCATTTTAAAATATCAAACTCACAAATCTAGTACAGTATTTTGTTACTAGAATCCTCAGACAGGGGTTCATTATTGTTTTCGAAAATAGTAATAAAAACAACTATAAAAATATAAAACCTATACAAAATATTAATAATAATTATAATAAAAAGTAAATAGATAATCCAACCCGATATCCGCGCTAGTCTTACCCGAAAAAAGGTGCCCGCGTGTACTCGACCCGATGCAAGACGCTAGTTCAAACTACAAATTTTGGAAAACACAAGTTCAATAAATTATATACCCAAAAATTTGATAAAAGAAGATAATAAACGTAAGATGTAAAAAAAATTAAAATGACAATTTTTGTCTAATTTTCAATAAATTTTGCAATTTTTGTCTAATTTTAAATATTTACCATACCAGTGTTTATTGTTGTCTGCAACCAAATTTTGAATATTAAACGCAGGATCTAAAAAGAAAATTGAAAATAAAGGTTTTTGTTAAATTTTCAATAAATTTTGTAATTTTTATCAATTTTAATTTTTTTTAAATAGCTAATTTTAAGTATTGTGGAAAATGGAAAATATTAATAATTTATTCTGTGTTAATAATTATTAAATTTTAAAAGGTTAGGTCTATCTGTCACTAAACCTATAGATTTCTAACTCAAACATATTCTTGAATATGAAATATAAGATACATCATCAGTAAATAATTAAAATATTTATATTATGAGCTTACAGCTAAACTTTTTAATCTATTTACGGTCTATTCACTCAGACTAATACCAATTACTATATGAAAAGTACCATTAATTTTAAATTAAACCACTTTTGACCATTGAAAACGGGATTAAGATTAGGTCACGACTACATTTCCCTATAGGCATAATCATAAATAAAAAGTTACTTCGCGCCCGCTCTAATATACACAATGCATTGTTAGCTAATAGCTACATTAATTTGGAAATTGTACAATATACAATCCATTTAAAATTAAGTTTATAGATAAAACAAAACTAATAATTATAAACGTTTGCATAGTTAGTATTTTCTTATTCAAACCACTAAAAAATGTTCATTAATTTTCTAGGTATATACATTTTTATAAACATATATTAATTTTGCAACTGAAACACATGAGAAAATTAATATAATTATTTTCAAATTTCCGCCATAAATTAAAAATTTAGTAACATTCCAATTATTTAACACGTGTCCGCTTCTTATGTTGGTATTGTTCTTCCGTATCCTTCCTTTGTCTCATTGTCACGTTTACGCTGCGATAAGTAACACCGACGCGTCGTCTAAAAATTTTGAAGATAAGTAAGAACAAAACGAAAAAGTAGATCAAGAAAATTTATATCAAAATGAGCACTACTTTAATGATTGTCTTTGCTTTTATTATCGTATACTTTGTATACTTCTTCTACAGAATGATTTTATCTATTCAAGGAACATTTCGCCGTTATGCCCACCGTGAGTTCATAGAAAGTAAAATAATTTTATTGCTTTGAAAAGAAATGTTTTAAAATGTTCATATATTTTTCAGTTGTGGATTATAAACCTGATGACGAGGCATCAACAGAAGAAGATGAGCTAGATGAAGGCGTAGATGAAGGCGAAGATGTTGTCGAACTGTGAATTGTTTACTTTAAAATGTCCAGCATGTGCAAACATGTCTGCTTGTTTATTTTAAACTTTGTGATACTTAACATGGAAGTAAATTTAAGTTTTTATTGCCATAATATTAATGAATGGCAAATTTGTTTTGTTTGTGATGCTTCAGCAGTTGAAGCAAATTTGTGTTCCTGTTCCTAGAATTTATGTCAGCCATGTTTGTATTTATATAGATAATAAGTATGATAATTCTTGACGATGTCTTGTACTTGATTATTCAGAATTAAAGACAAATTTGTTTATAATTTTATTGTAATCATTATTTCCATGCAAGTGATTTGTTATTTAAATAATGTTTCATTTTCTTCCTGTTTCTATAATTTTGAGAAAGTGATATTTGTTTCTTTTTTTAATTGTTTCATAAATATAACAATGTTTGACAATACTAGTTTCAGAATTTTCATTCATGTCTATATTGATAATCAAGCGACTGGTTAGTCGCCCGACTATCATGTTACTTTAGTTGGGTGCAGGGCATCCATTACCTTACATCCCACACTCACTCTCCTTTTAATCTCTCGATCAATTCGACCATCCCTCGACATCATGCTACCCAAATATTCAAACTCATTCATCCGCTCCATCCATCATCAACAAATTGCACCCAGTCACCAATTTACTCCTTTCAAATATTAACACCTACATAATAATAAAATTTAGATAAGTCGATCTTTGCGACTTTGATAGCTCGTTCAGCGATTGTGTAATTTAAAACAGCACAAGAGTATAGCGTAATAAAAAATGGCAAAAGGAACACCACAAGATAAACAGCAATTAAAATTATGATACGTATAGCTAACCCCGTACCAGACCAGTACGCAACGAGGAGTTTATCAATCAAAAAGACGCTAAAATTTATTACGTTACACCTATAATAAATGCTACATACCTTTAGCTAACAAATAATTTATGTAATAATATTTAAATTTACCACCAAATAGCGCTATTATTCATTAAAATTTAACAACAGATGGCAATGTTAAACATTTTTCGTTTTTCAAATAAATCTTTTCTAAATAGTAAATAAATACTAAAATATATTCTAAACAATTTATTATCTACTTAATGTAATTAACTTTATTTATAAGCCATAACTTTTAAATTCTCTTAATATTTTCTTTAATTTCATCCCCACCAACTGATACACGTCATAAGTGCAGATCATCTGTTTCCAGGGTTCTTTGTTTCGGCAAATCTTTCCTAAATCTTCTTCAAAATTATAAAGTTTTTTGAGTAGTTTCTTCAAAATTATAAAGGATTTTTAATTTTTCGGTAAGTTAAAGTAGTAATACATTAGGTTTAGTAATGATTTCACATAAATACGCGAATTAAATAAATTATATTGAAAACAAATCTTTGAGGTTAGTCAATCTTTATCCACTATAGAATAAATCCGATTCTATTGAAAATTATGAGAATAATTGAGAGAATTTCAAGATTTCGGTATATGTATTTGATTAAATCATAAAGTTTCATAAAAAAATACGTTTCTATACCTATAACAAATTGTATACTAAAATAATTTCTACATAACATTGTATAAACATATACACTAAAGTAAAACTTATTTTTTGTGCAGGTATTCAACTTTCTTTTGCTTGTTAGTACGCCCTACTGATTAATATTAAGAAATCTTCTACTTGGTTAGCCAGTAAATTGAAAGGAAAATACTTTTTTTACTTTACTGTCTTCAATAAATAAAACTTCTAATATACATTAAAAAGGTAAATATTTTCAATTAAACATTAAGTTCTTTTGCTAATTTATTATTTTTCTTATAGATGCCAAAACATACGAAAAAGTTCCGTTGCGTTGTAAGTATATTAACAATTCTAAAACAATCGTGTCTTTTACCATTGTTTTTGGGAAAGATTACTCTGTACTTAGACAGAATTGTACGTTGTACATTTAAGTACAGGTAGTACCGCAAACCGCAGGGGCATATTTTAACTGGTTATCGGGAGGTCGGTTAAAAGTATTAGAATAGTTGGGTCGATTTTAGAATTGCGATTCAGATGAAAAGTGAACGTGTTAATTGATCAAAAGGAAATAAATATAACGTTTTTCAAAATCTGGCGGAATGTAAATTCATTGCTAAATTAAAAAACAAAAAGTTTTAGATAAAGGGACGATTAAAATAATAACGAAGTTAGTTTTTCTCCAAATCTGGTACTCCGCAAGGGTATTAGTCAAAACCCTAATAGATTATTTCCGTATTATGTGCAAAATCTAATGGCATTTTGTCTTTCAAAACAAATTGAAGCAATTATATGAAATTTCTATAAGCTCGAGATAGTTGATTCAAATTTTAAGCTAATAAAAGTATAATTATATCCGAATGAATATTCCTATAAACACTATGTAGATTATGGGTTACATTCTGCATTCAAAAAAGTGGTTTAAAAGTTATTGAAAATTGTGGATCATTTGCTTTTAAAATGGCAATTACTAAATATATTTTAATCGCAATAATAATTGTCATTAACACAGTAAAACTATGGTAACTTCTTTCTCAAATAAATTAAGGAAACATTTAATTAACTTTTCATTTTTGTTTGTTACTACATATATTATTTATTATTATTCTAATTATTAAAAGTTGTATTATTTTTTTTTGCAGGAGCCTGGCGTTACAGGCCTTTGTAACAGCGGGGCGTCATGCTTTATTAATGTGATAGTTCAAGTCTTAAGTCAAACAGATATTCTTTATAACTTTTTTGTTAACAATATATCTATTATCGGAGAAACCTCTAATAATGAATTAGGACCTTTGTCACAAGAATTGCAACACGTTTTCTGCAAACTTTGGAATGGACAATATATTTGCTTCCCACCAAGCAAATTATACGTAAGAAAAAAAATATTCTCTCTTAAGGCTGTATCCTACGCTGAAAAATAAAGAAAGCATGACTATGTAGATTAATATAAACTTGTAATTCTGTCATCAAACATGGAACAATTACTCATTGCCACACACACACAAACACACTCCGCCTGAATCTAGTCCACATTTCTAATCACATTCGGAACCTTTTTCTACCTTAGCATACTAGTTATACGAGAGAACACCAAATCCTTATATACGTGGTGTGACAGTACATAAATTATACTACTTGTATAACTCTTTGATATTTGAAGATATTTTTCTTACAGAAAATAATCGAACGACTCTTGCCTCAATATAACCAATATGAACAATCCGACTGCCATGAATTCTTAATATCCTTCAATGCAATACTGCATAACGAACTTAAACAACCAGTCAGTAATGCCTTTGCAAACGATATTATTGTCCACGATGGATTTAACAGTATAATTAGGCATGCATTTTTCGGAAAACACTCCATTGAAATAACATGTACTCTATGTTCGTTCCGGAGGAACACCATTGAAGCATTCGACAATTTGTCATTGGCTATACCGAACCATCGAACAACACTTAATGTAAGTAAGAAAGAACATTTCAAAAGCACCCATGTCACTGTGCCATTGATATAGTATAGTCCAACGTATAACTTAACCATTTAAATTCAGAGGTTATTTGAAACTTACACCGAGTGTCTTTATTTTAACTTATTCAACAATGTTTCAACTGGGTTAAATCGATCAATTTAATCAGAGGTTTTCATTTATTTTGCTATTATTAATCTTTATATCGGAAGTTTTTGTTTTTATAAGTAAACAAGAGTATGTTTGGAGGGAGGGTTCAATGCAGCATTATATTTTGGGGGTATATTTAGTCAACGAGAGTAGGAAAAATAGTTTCATATTAATTATGAATAATAAAAAAAAAACTCCTGGTATAACGAAATATATATAAAAACTATAGAAGCTAGGTTTGTTTTCTATCCCCGATGTAAGATAGGTACATGCCAAATATGTAGTTTTAAATTTAAACCTTGTATGTTACGCTGGTGAATTTAAGTATTGGTATATGTCGTAATTGGCTTCGATCAAAATCGAAAGCCATAATGTTAGAATCTCAATCAATTGTTGAAGTTTTATATTCTTTTTCAGGAGATATTAAACTTACATTATGCTAGTCAGATTTTGGAAGACTACCGATGTCCGCAATGTCAAACAGTAAACTGCTGCACAACTGTAACAAATATATCGAAAGTACCAAGAGTACTTGTAATATGTCTAAAACGGTAAGACCATAAATTTAATTATTATATTAATATATTTTAGACTAAAATTTATATGCAATACTTATTTCTTCAAATCCGTTGTCTTGGAAAACCCTATTGTAATTAGTGGTGGCACGAATTAAAGTACTACAGGGGTCTATCGCAGATGATGAATATAGATAATATCAATCTCTCATTAACAATCATTAATCTTGATCCTCTTGATTTATAACATATTTTTTACAAGAATCAATTTTATTTTTTAATACTAAAGTTGTAAAATCTTTTTCATTTTCAGATTCGCAGTCAGTTTTATTGACGGAAAATATTGTCAAACTAAAAACACAAATAAAGTTGATTACCCATTAAATGATTTGAAATTTGGAGACGCTGTGTATCAGCTATATGCTGTGGTTGTGCACAAAGCAGATGGAGATGATCTTGAGTCTGGACATTATATGACTTACTGCAAAAATCTATACGATGAAAATTGGTGGAAGTACAATGATGATTATGTTCGAGAAGCTAGTAAACATGAGGTCTACCAGCCAAAAAAAAGTTATCTGCTATTTTACCAAATTTCTACCAAAGAAGAAAAAAAAATGTAAAGGGGCGTACTGCTAATAAAAGTTATATAATTGTTTTATTATATTTAAAAAATACTTGTTAACTATTTATAAGCCAGAAAAATTATTAAATATGAAATTTTAAACTAAAAAGTTTTTATTTTATTTTTAACTCTTATACACAACATGTATAATTTAAAGAAATAAGCATATAGTGGGCGCTCAAGCAAAGATCATTAAGTTCAAATTGACATAAATATTCAAATCATTATTAAAATACAGACTAATAAGTTTTACTTATCAGCTATAAGAATATAATACTTGATTTACCACCTTTAATACTGTTCAGTGGGTCAACTAGTGGAATTTGAGTGAGTCTTGCCACTTTGCTAGTGTAACATCATTGAATATATGTTTTTTGCTTTAACGCCCACGATATAGTTAAGAAATAAAACTGAACCCTTTCTTCAAACAAATGTTACAACCGAAGTACCTAAATCGGATGAGTATGGCTGATATTCTATTAATTTAAAATTATATTTTGCCAAAAAATGCTTTCTTAATAAGTCTATATTTTCACTCACGATACTTTAAAAAAATAAATTAATTTCTAGCTTACCTTTCACAACTTAATTTCAATTGATAAATATTTTTTTTATAAACAGAGCCTACCTTACTTTCTTATTTTCAATAATTCTAGCGTGACCCTCGAATTTTATTAAATTTAATATTGTTATCAAGATACTATGTATGTATCCATGTATTTCATACATTTATCTATATTTAAATAAATTACACAATATAATAATAGTATTTTCACAAAAAAATAAATATAAAAATATCATCCTGGCATATTACTCATTTCTGGGTGTGTGAATCTGATTTGTGCACAGATTTCGATAATGATATTATTTACATAATTGTTGTTTATTGTTATATCGATATCAAGTAATAATAATAAATAAATATGGGGTCTCGTGGCCGTGTGCCTGAGTGTCTGATCGCGAATCTGGGGACCCGGGTTCGATTCCGAACGACGCCAAAAAATTACATCGCATTTTAATGGCACAAAAGTGACCCCTGTGGCGCACTCTCCACGCCAGAAATGAGTGCCCGTGAGGTGACGCCTGGTAAGCGCCCACACGGTACATATATTTCGAGAAAAATGATATTAAAAGCAGAAATAATTTTACAATATTGAAGTAGGCTATGCAATAAACAACTATTAATACGACTATTGCCTAGGTTACGATAGTATATTATTTTCTTATATCTAAAATAACTTGTTTTACTAAGAAATTCATAATAACAAATGAACTACATAACGAAGAAATATCAAATATCGTAGAATTTAAATTTCTTTCACACTCTCCATACATAACAGTAAGATTAAAATAGTCTATATTTGTTAATTCTGCAAAGCCTTTTTTTATTTATAAGTAATTAAACAATTACGAAAACAAACACTTAATAACGTAAGTAACAAAACTATCTGTCACCTGTATCATTTGTTTGCATTTGTTTATTGCATAGCCTACTGTAGAATTATTTCTGATTTTTAATATCATTTTTCTCGAAATAATTGTTATACAATCCCATATCATATTTATAGCGTTGAAATCAGAAAAAAACTCTATCTAGTGGACAAAAAATTATATAGGTTGCTATTTAAAAAAAATATAATTTTATTCTACCGTTTGAGAACCACTGGTTGAATTTTTTATTTATTATTCCTCATAAATTAAGCCCTTTTTCCTGGTAATTTTTTGTATATAACATTTTTCTCTAAAGTCATTAGTTCGCCCAAAAAAGCGCTGGTTGTTTTAAAGGAAACACCCTGTATAATAAAACAGAAAAAAAAATAAAAAAAATAAACAAAAGTCCCAACATCTAAAAAGATGCATTAATAAGATTAAACAGTTAATTAACTGTCAATTGATATTAAGTTGCGAAATTTCGGTAGAACTTAATCAATTTTTTAAAGTATCCTTGTGAGTGAATACATGAAATTAACTAGAGAGCAATATTCTTTAGAAGTTCATGAATTTGTAAATTTAATAAATGGACAGAAAACATTTACAGCTAAAAGTTGTTCTGAAAAATGTTTGCCAAAAGTGAGCAGAATTAGAGATGGAATTACGAGAGTGGATTACAAAGTTTCCGAAATCACCACGAAGGCCTTGTTTTTTTTTTATATCGCCGTTTTGTTTAACTCTTCATATGAAGTGTCAAGCTTTTCAGTATAATCTGTCTATCTGTCTAATCGTGAAAAGCGTCTGTGTCGATCTACCTAGCGTTAAGTCGATAATGGATAAAAACGAAGTTCGTGCGGTGATCAAGTTTTTATTTGTAAGAAAAGACGGTAACGGAGATCAAGATCAGCTGTCCTTGGGAATGCTTCACCTTCGTTTTAACTGGCCAATACTACGCTACACTTTTAGACAATTGTGTTGACCTCAGAGGGGACTATGTAGAAAAATAAAATGTAGTCCACCCTCGTATATTAAATGGGGCAGCTTCGACACTTCTGTTTTTGCAAAAAAAAAGAATACTATGGAACTTTTGGTTATTTTTTGTACATTGTTGCAATTCATGATTGTTGATTGAAAGCATTCCAAAAGATTGGTCGGGAGTTTGAAGAAGTGGAAGGAAATAATGATGAAGTGTATTATAGTTGAAGGGAACTACTTTGAACAGATATATTTAAAATACAGTTCTACAAAATTGAATCATGTGCCTTATGCTCAATAATTATTGTAGCGTTTAGAAACAGGACAATATTATAGGTAAACATGTATATATACAGGTACCCATTTTATCTGTTCCCGAATAAAAATTCATGAAATTCAGTAGTGATTTTGTTTTTAAAATTTTGATTTTTATAATTAACAAAACAGTGGCTCCTGATTACGTTTACACGAAGTGGCCAGTGAAATGTATTCTGTGTTGTATATTCTTAAACATTCCGTCGGGATCAGATAAAATTGGCACTCTGTTGGGTAAATTAAAGAAACAAAAATTCGATTTCAAAAAATTTTTAATTTTGAAAAACAATATAAATTTAAATTTGGTACATGACCAACGACTTGAACAAAAGTAATTACAAAACAAGAACAACACATTAACTTTATTTATGAAGAGTAACAGGATTTTCCGCCACTATTTTTCGATGTATCGGCGAACCTGAAAAATAATAATTATCAGTTACACGAGAATTTTTTGTGTTTGAGAGTAGTGTAGAATGAAAGATTGGAAAACAAAACTGTACTTAATTTTTCTAATAATATTTAATTTAGTATTTCTGGTTTTAATTTTAAAAATAAAAAAATAATTAAATTAAGTGATTGGCTACGGTTCTGATGTTCGAATTCGAGATCATATCACATAACTCACAAAGTCACACCATCAAAATGGCGACCAGTTAGAAAAATGATTTCTAAACATATTTTCTACTTTGATTAGTTAGAAGGAGAATTTCTCGCTGAAACTGCCCTGCTCATCATTAGAGGAGTCATTTGAGTTTATCATATTTTAAAACAAACTATATTACCTTCCACATGTTCGCCATCAAGAACTGTCTGGCTCGCAATAGTATTCACATCCGCGATATCTGTTTCCGTTTCCATGTTACGTAAAGGGTTTGGTGCAGGTTTGCTTAGACATATGATTAACATGAATCGTAAGACAACGAATGCTATGAAAATTATCACCATATCAACCATCGTTTCTTTCAAGATGTCGCCTAGGGGTTTTATCTTAAAATTGATATTTTTATTAAAATAATTCTAATAATGTTACTTTTATACTCACGAAAATAAGCGGCATCTCTTGATAATATCTATCATATAAATAATTATAGATATCCATTATTGCGATCAGTATGGCACTTATTTGTCTTGCACAAGTTACAATGCTATGTCAACTAACAACAGATTAACGGAAACGGAAACACTGGATGTATATACTTGTATACGTGTTACACAGTACTGACAACATTAATGTTGGGACTAGGGTTGGCCCTAACAAAAACACTATGAAATTATCGAATGAAGATTTACAACAATTAAAATTTAATTTTCTAGCTATTTTTTAAAACATTGTTAGTTATAATACACAAATAATATTATTCAAAAATATTTTACTTTTAATAAGCACAGAATCATGTTAAACTTGAAAAAAATAAATTTACTAGTGACCTGTTTAAAACGCTATTGGTCAGTATGTTTCGGCGCGTAATATAAATCGTTTTTTGTAACACTGTTTCTTGCTTTGAAGTTATGCTGCTATTATAGTAAGAAATATCAAAGTACTATAATTCTGTTTTCTGCAGGAATTAGGGTAGTCTTGCCGGTGGAAATTTATGGTTTCCGGGTAGGCTGCAGAAACAAAATTTGCGTTATCAATTTAAACAGTTAATTATCTTCCGTTTCATATTAAGTTGGGAAAGTTAAGTCAAGTAGAACTTAGTTAATCAATTTTGTAAACTATCGTTGGGAATAAAATATAGAATTAATCAGATAGCAGTCATTTTTAGAAGTACGGGATTTGTAAATGTAATAATTAAATTGAATGGATAGAAGATAGTTACAGCTAAATGATGCACTGAAAAAATATTTGCCTGAAGTGTTCAGAAGAGTTCAAGAAACAGAAATTATGTTATATAGGGCAGCTTCAACACTTCAGTTTTTGCAAAAATAAATAAATAGAACGCCCGTCATACATACCTAATTTGGCAATGTAGGACTTTTAATTATTTTTTTGGACTTTGTTGCAAATTATGACAAAGCTCCTATCCAAAATTGGAATGCTTTCAAAAAGTGAAAGGAAATAATGGTGAATTGTATTGTTGTTGAAGAGAATTACTTTGAACATATATATGTAAAATAAAATTCTCCAAGAAATATGATCCACGTGTACTATTCTCAATATTTCGAGTTGACCCCTGTGGTGCACTCTTCATGCCAGCAATGACTGCCCATGAGGTGAGGCCTTATAAACGTTCACGCGGTACAAATATGTCATCATCATTACCGAAATCTGTGTAAAAAGCCAATTGTCACACCCAGCAATGGGTAATATGCCGTGATGATGATAAAATTGTGAATTAATAACTTTTTAGCATAATCATAGAAAGATGTTAGACTTGTAAAAATTAACTTTGCTAGTAACCTGATCAAAATGCTATTGGTCAGTACGTTTCGAGAGCTTAATTTAAATCGTTTTTTGTAACACTTTTTCTTGCTTTCACGTTATGATGGCATATAATAAGAAATATGAATATAAAAGTACTCTAATTTTGTTTTCTCCAAGAATAAGGTAGTCTTTTCGGTGGAAATGTATGGCTTGAATAAGGGTTGTGTACACTTTTTTTTCATTTTTATTATACAATTGGCAAATATTTGTATTCTGGTGGGATTCAATTTGTATTTATTACTCAGTTTTTTAAAGTGGTAGTCAATTTTCTTGAGTATAAATATTATTTTGACTACATTAATTTAAAAATATAGTTATACATGGTTTAAAAAAAATACACCCTCACATATCCTTAAAACAATGGTATACTGAGCTCGGGACTAAGCCCGGTTCAACAAATGACTAACTAGTCACCCACCCATAGACGGCTCAACAGAGGAAGTAAGGGATGCGCCCCATCGGGGCGCCCCCGAAAACAGGCACACGCTTTTGCGCTAATCATTAGCATGATTCATTGTTGTTCAATGCAACTTTTGTGGTTTTTTTAAGATAAACAAAATGTTTAATTTACATAGTTTAAATTGGTTATTTATAATTACTATGTCTAAGGTTACACAAAATTACATAATTTTAATTTTTCTGTGATTTTTATTTTTTGTTACTCGGCTGTGATTTTCATGTCATCTTCTTAATGTTATATTCCATAAAAAAATATGTCAGTTTTTATTTTTTGTAATCATACCTGTCTACAGGGCGCTGAACAGAAAGTTGCATTCGGGCGCCAGGTCCCCCAGAGCCGGGGCCCTGCACAAAACTAAAGTAACATGACAGTCGGGTGACTAACCAGTCGCTTGATTAGTCGGGAGCTTAGAATACGAGCCATATATTAAATTATTATCCATATGGACATGAATGAAAATTCTGAAACTGGTATTGTCAAACATTGTTATATTTATGAAACAATTAAAAAAGAAACAAATATCACTTTCTCAAAATTATAGAAACAGGAAGAAAATGAAACATTATTTAAATAACAAATCACTTGCATGAAAATAATGAGTACAATAAAATTATAAACAAATTTGTCTTTAATTCTGAATAATCAAGTACAAGACATCGTCAAGAATTATCATACTTATTATCTATATAAATACAAACATGGCTGACATAAATTCTAGGAACAGGAACACAAATTTGCTTCAACTGCTGAAGCATCACAAACAAAACAAATTTGCCATTCATTAATATTATGGCAATAAAAACTTAAATTTACTTCCATGTTAAGTATCACAAAGTTTAAAATAAACAAGCAGACATGTTTGCACATGCTGGACATTTTAAAGCAAACAATTCACAGTTCGACAACATCTTCGCCTTCATCTACGCCTTCATCTAGCTCATCTTCTTCTGTTGATACCTCGTCATCAGTTTTATAGTCCACAACTGAAAAATATATGAACATTTTAAAACATTTCTTTTCAAAGCAATAAAATTATTTCACTTTCTATGAACTCACGGGGGGCATAACGGCGAAATGTTCCTTGAATAGACAAAATCATTCTGTAGAAGAAGTATACAAAGTATACGATAATAAAAGCAAAGACAATCATTAAAGTAGTGCTCATTTTGATATAAATTTTCTTGATCTACTTTTTCGTTTTGTTCTTACTTATCTTCAAAATTTTTAGACGACGCGTCGATGTTACTTATCGCAGCGTAAACGAGACAATGAGACAAAGGAAGGATACGGAAGAACAATACCAACATAAGAAGCAGACACGTGTTAAATAATTGGAATATTACTAAATTTTTAATTTATGGCGCAAAATTTGAAAATTATTATAATAATTTTCTCATGTGTTTCAGTTGCAAAATTAATATATGTTTATAAAAATGTATATACCTAGAAAATTAATGAACATTTTTTAGTGGTTTGAATAAGAAAATACTAAGTATGCAAACGTTTATAATTATTAGTTTTGTTTCATCTATAAACTTAATTTCAAATGGATTGTATATTGTACAATTTCCAAATTAATGTAGCTATTAGCTAACAATGCATTGTGTATATTAGAGCGGGCGCGAAGTAACTTTTTATTTATGATTATGCCTATAGGGAAATGTAGTCGTGACCTAATCTTAATCCCGTTTTCAATGGTCAAAAGTGGTTTAATTTAGAAGTAATTGTACTGCTCATATAGTAATTGGTTCTAGTCTGAGAGAATAGACCGTAAATAGATTACAAAGTTTAGCTGTAAGCTCATAATATAAATATTTTAATTATTTACTGATAATGTATCTTATATTTCATATTCAAGAATATGTTTGAGTTAGAAATCTATAGGTTTAGTGACAGACAGGCCTAACCTTTTAAAATTTAATATTTATTAACACAGAATAAATTATTAATATTTTCCATTTTCCACAATACTTAAAATTAGGTATTTAAAAAAATTAAAATTGATAAAAATTAGAAAATTTATTGAAAATTTAACAAAAACCTTTATTTTCAATTTTTTTTTTTCAGATCCTGCGTTTAATATTCAAAATTTGGTTGCAGAGAACAATAAACACTGGTATGGTAAATATTTAAAATTAGACAAAAATTGCAAAATTTATTGAAACTTTGATAAAAATTGTCATTTCAACTTTTTTTACAGCTTACGTTTATTATCTTCTTTTATCATATTTTTGGGTACATAATTTATTGAACTTGTGTTTTCCAAAATTTGTAGTTTGAACTAGCGTCTTGCATCGGGTCGAGTACACGCGGGCACCTTTTTTCGGGTAAGACTAGCGCGGATATCGGGTCGGATTATCTATTTACTTTTTATTATAATTATTATTAATATTTTGTATAGGTTTTATATTTTTATAGTTGTTTTTATTACTATTTTCGAAAACAATAATGAACCCCTGTCTGAGGATTCTAGTGACAAAATACTGTACTAGATTTGTGAGTTTGATATTTTAAAATGAAAATAATGTAAAATGAAGAAAACTTTGATTTATTAAATTGGTAGCAAATAAATGTAGTTTTTACCACATTTAGCTGAAATAGCACATTCAGTTTTATGCATTCCAATCAGTAGTGTACCTACATTATCTTAATAAATATTTTTGTTTTATATACTTTTTACAAATAAGGAATATAATATGTTTTACATTATTATGTATAACATTAGCGGGTAAGGTCGGGTTGCGGTTTAATGTAAAACTGAGTCGGTTACGGGTCGGGTGCGGGTCTTAATGTGGGGTACGGGTCTGAAAAAATATACTCTAGTCTGAACACCGCGACATCACTTTTGTTTTGTATGTAGAAAATAAAAAAAATCATAACTTGCATTATTAATATTGTTTTGAAAATTTAGAGGCATATGTCACTCAGTCCGTACATTCTAAAAATCGAATTAGAGGTCGTGTTTTTACTATAATAGATATTTTTTCAAATAATATCAATTTTTACTACCAATTTGATCTTTATATTTAAGTTTCTTCGTTACTGCTAACATTATCTTCGCTTGAGAGCGACATTTTTTAAGCTGTCTAGTAAACTAAGAAATTGCTAAATTGGTTAATAAATAATATTAAATAAAATATTAATTTCTGTGGAGCGGGAAATTTCAAATTTAAGAAGTACAGATATTGCAAAAGTATGTATATCTGCAACTTCCGGATCAGCCAAATAATCTTAAATTTCTTTTAATATTTACAATAGTTTGAATAACATTTTTTTATGATAATCAATATAAAATAATAATAAGTATTTTAATAATTACAAATTTACTTATAATTGAAAATCATATTATTTTCAATTGACTAATCTTGTTCTTTGTTCAATGTTGGTGACACTGTTAATAATTACCTGACAGTTCGTTTAGACCAGATGTGACCTAAATTTTTAAGTTTTTGCTCGAATAGTTTTGAAGTTTTTCCAAATTAATAATATTTTTCAATAACTATAATCAAAAATGACTGATTCAAGCGACGAAGAAATCAATTTCGAAGATGAAATAATAGATTTGGAAGCTTTATGGCGAGATCGTCCATTTTTGTAAGTTCATTTTCTTGTAATTGAATTATCTTTGAAATATGAAGTTCCTAATGGAATAACTCATATAAATATTGAAATATGAACCTATGCTTTATTGTTTAATTGTTTATTACTAATTAATGAACGTATTATGCTATTTTATTTTTCAAAATTTTGTATGTGGTGCTTGTATATTTTCTCCAAATATAACAACAAAAGTTATTGTTTTTATATTTAAATAAAATATAAGGTAAGAAGCTGTTCGTCGTTTTATAAAACCCCTACACCCTACTAGACGAGTAGCTCAGTCAACGAAGGTTTGGCAATCTGCTCGCGTTTCATTCGCATTAATAAAACGCCTGGGCGTTTTATGAAAAGACGGATTACGACATATATAAAGCTGTTATACTTGTTCATGAAAAACTCTCTATATATTTTCTGAAAACATTATTACAAAATAAAATTGTCACATTAAAAATTGTAGTAAAATCTGGTAGGATAGTTACTCCAGGAATATCAAATATGCTTTTGTTTGTTATAATTGTTGACCACTGTAATTGATGATTAATATAATACTAATAATTTTTCAGAACTGATTATAAACGCGAGGAAAAGATAAAAGCTCTACCTGCAAAACCTGCACAACCTAATAATGCTAAACCTATGTAAGATTTTTGTATAATATATATTTAAGTGCATGTATCACCTAAACCTAGATAGACATTATTTAAAGACTCTACTATTTAGTTTTATCGTAAAAATCAGATTTTTTTTGCAAAATATTTAATTGTAGCTATATCTACTTAATAACGCCTTTTTAAAAACCATAACAATGGGGTATTTGACTACAAACTTATTCATCTAATTATAGACTTAAAATTTTAAAAATTTCTTAAATATAATAGACCTCGAGCTTTTCCATTAAAACTTCTGTGACGTTTGCGTGACGTCATTTGTGCAAAGCAATACAAGCGAGAGCGAAAGAGATGGGTACAGAGTACAGACATCTCTTTCGCTCTCGTTCTTTGATGTCGCACAGATGACATCACAAAAGTTTTCAAACCGTTTTCGTTTCTGGCGTCATCGTTTTGTGACTCGCCAAAATGTATGGTTTTAATAATGACGTCATGACGTATTTGAATTTGAAAGACAGAGCTTTCAATGTGTATCGTTTGAAAAGTTTATTTGTATATAAGGTTTAAGATCAAAAATTGCAAATTTTATCGAAGTTGATTCAAGATGACTAAATACCATAGGGCAAATTAATTTCCTGCCTTTTTAAAGGGATAGTAGTGATATAGAGAAAATTCATGCATACATACATAGAAAAAATCACGCATGCCTCACTTTGTGGGTTACTACAAACCCGAAAATAATAACATCAACATCATACAAATCTTCACTCTTAACATATTAAAGTGACTGATTTTCGGTGGCGAAATATCGCATCCGGATCACAATAATCGTTACGAAACAATCATCCTTCGCCACACATTCCTGTCTAAGCACACTTCTTTCGCCTTGGCCACACTCATAACCGCATACATACACGCTCTTGTTCTCTTCCCATTTGGAAACTTTCTCTCTTTAAGCACCCTAGCAACCACATCCATTCACTTATAGACTGGTCGGCCACGCAATCGAAAACCCTCAACTTCACCAAGATTATACGCTTGCCATTCTTTCCACATGACCAAACCATCTCAACTGATTCACATCAACTCTCTTAATTGTTACTAACCATACATTCTTCATACACCAAATTATTCCTCACGCGATCCTGTCTTCCACGGCAGTTACTCTCTTTTTATTCATAATGGAAATCAATGATTAAGCCGGGCTCAGATTTTTAATTCAATAAAACTATTTCTATTTTATCGTAAAACGCATGTTAGAATGGAGGAATGTTTTGAAAGCTATATAGAGAAATATTTAGAAGAAGATTTTCATTCATTATTTCGAATGAATTGAATCTGTCAAGTTTGTTTACAGTAACTTTGAGCAAATTGTTGGTTAACTTTTCATTGCATTTAAAATTCTTATGTATGTATTTATATATAAAAAAAAAACGTGGACTTGAACGAAACCGCGCTTGTAAGAGCTACTATTTTCCTGCTTTTTGTGAAATTAGCTTTAATTATATTGCATTTTTTCCTGTAGAGTAATCGAACTTATTCCAATATCTGAAATAATTGAAAAAGCAGCGACAAGTCGAATTACAGATCTAATAAATAAATTTGAAGAAATTAATCGTGAAATTGCTAATGCCAGAGAAGCAGCGGATTCATTATTCGACCGAAATACTAACTACGCTAACCGCTTGGACACAATTCGTCAACGTATTCGCGGTCTTGGAGGTCCTATACGCGAAGAAAATAACAGTTCACGACCAAAATGGAACAGTCCACGAACTTCTCCGAGTAGGACTTTATCCGGGACATCTAGTTCGTTTAGCGCTTTAGCAAATGATCATCCATCGACTTCACGTGGCAGTCAGCAGTCGAGATCCAACATTAATAAGAATGGAATACCTCGTTGGGTGCCTAGACGATACCAACGGTCAGCGACTGCAGACAGTCCAACAACTAGTACTACAATTTCTCCTAACACACCAGCTGAAGATAAGAATACTAATTCACGATTTCTTCTACCAGAAGCATTAAAAAAATGGTATTGATAAAGGTTAGTATATTTGTTATTAGAAATCCACTTTTATTTATTTATTAATAAATCAATCCAACAGGATACAAAATCCCAAATATATAACGAATGTGTTGAAATAGAAAGTACATTGATTATCCGGGCTAGTCGGGACCGAGCCTTTGCCGGATAATTGAAAACACGGATAATCCAAACACCTCATTTTCCATTTTTTAAATAATTTATTTGGACAAATCCATACATCAGCACACATGGGTCCTGATATTGGACCCCCTTCCGATCTTTTCTGTAAGAACCACTTGGTAATATCATCATCAAGTTTTCGAAAAGTTGATCCTTTTAGAGTTTTCCTATCAGAAACAGCTTTAGCTACAAAACCCTATAATTCAGCTTTCTTTTTCACAATGTCACGAACCGTTTGTTTCCCAATGTTATATGTTTTAGCCAATTCAGCAACACTTTGGTTTTTTTCAAATTGTTTAGAATTTCAATTTTTTGTCCTATAGTTAAAACATTGCGTTTACCCTTTTGGTTAGCACCGGTACGCTGCATTTTGTGCGTTGTTTTATATTTAACTAACAGGTCGGTCGGCCGTTCAGGAAAATAATAAGTAAACATAAATGGGGATTCCCCGAGACCAATGTCATGCGCTAGCTCTGGCCGGCAACCACAGGTAATCCGTCCCGCACGGAAGACCAATCTTAAAATGCCGCACTGAAAATCCGCCGCCCGGACTGTACTTGATATACCAATACTAGTATAAGTGAATTATTTTTAACTGTGATATTTTCTTTCCAGCAAGAAGATAGAGCTTATGCAAATTAAGAGGATACCGGCACGTCATACAACATTTTAAATAATTCATTGTGTTCAAAATTCTAATATTCTTACTTCATATTTATTGTCATAAATAAATTTATTATAAATAAGTATATACTTACTGTTATTTCTATGGTTTAATGCCCTCTATTTTCTTTTTCACTGGAACACTCTTAACTCCGTTGAAACTCTAAAATTTTATGTAACATTGGCGCCGTTTGGGGGGGGGGGGGCAAGGGGAGTCACTTGCCCCTCCCTGGATTTTTTTTCAGAAATAATTACAGATATACGCTATAACGGACCCAAAGTCAACTCTCTTACAATATATGCATTCTAGTTCTATATGTTGTGTATGTCATTCAAGGCGGTATATGAATATTTAATTTAATATGTATTAGTATGAAAATGCAAGTGCACAAAATAAACAGTTCTTTTGGATTTTTTTTGTAATATTTCATATTTGCCCTCCTTTGGATTTTGGGTTAATGTCGCTCATACTAACTTTTCTTTCCACCGGTCATGTTTTTACTTTGCGTGAAAGTATAACACGTATATTCTGGATGAGGTCCTAATTTTGTGGGCATTTCTTAAACAATGGCATTGGGGTTAGTTAACTTTGTACTTTATTTTACATTAAATATAGTAAATATGTTTTTCCAAGACTCGACATAAATGTCAATTTGCCTGGTATCAACATTGAAAGAGAAGTACACCATTTCACCTCTAGAGATGAGATGTTGACTTTATTCCTCTAGAGGAGTTTTTTATTATTTTGACAAGTAATGACATTAAATGTTTTATTATACAATATTCTGAATTTCGGGGGTAACAAGTTGAAAACTGTCGCACCGACTGCATCAAGTATATCTTGCGGTTCTTTAGAACTGAACAAAGAGAATCCTGAACTAAGTTACAAGTATTGAAAGTAACGATTTAAAGGCTCCTAATGTAGCATAATAAAATTTCAAAACTTTTATTCTTGTAAAAATAACGTGTAGGTAACACATTACACTTCTGGAAAAATCATGCATTTCTCTCCCTTGCTTTATAATGTACTATTAAATGAAACAAACTAAATATTAGTGTCATGAATATTTATGAGTCAAAGAAAATAATGAACAAAATTAATTTATTATATTTTATTAAACATTTAGAAATTTTACATAAGAAAATTGACAAAATATTCCAAAATATTAATAAGATTATATGAATTTTGAATAATTGGATTTGACGGCTGTTTAGTTTGCAGGAGTCATATCTCCTTTTTCTTCGGGCTTGTCTTCTGTAATGATTTCGTCTTCGTCCTTAAACAGGACTTCACCTTCACCTTTCGCTTCGCATTCATCCACGGCCATCGATTCAGATATATCTTTGCTTTCATTCTCCTCTTCCATTTTACCTTCGTTTTCAATCTGTTGTTTATGTTCGTTTACTATAAATCATCTTTTTTATATTTATGGCATTTATTTGTAATATTTTCACTTACCTTCTTCCTTCGAATTTTCTTTGGTCCTCCTGTTATTTAATAAGGAGTACATAAAATGCACTATAATCCTCAAAACGATAGTAAATGTTACAACAAAGCATACTATTTTTAACCAAAGATCAGCCATAATGTCTGCAAGGGGTTTGGGATGGTAAAATGATGCTCGTTCAACCTATACAAACATCAAATTTAAAGATATGGTGAATATAAGTAATAAACTTTATTATGTGAATACTTACAAACCATTCCGGGTTGTTGTTAAAGTAGTAAAATTGAATGTATCTTATTAAATCCATGATTAATAAATAATCAATGAGAAGTAATAATGTCTTATGATCTTTTGTAAAAAATATGGCGGTCGAATGAGAATTCCAATATCAGTTGACACGTATACATAGGGTAAAACAGTACTGACAACTGAAATATGTGTATAATTTATTATCCACGAAAACATTAAATTACTAAAAAGTAATATTTAAAAATTTAAATCAATAAATATGTGTATGAAATATTTTATGTATTTATTTATTATAAAAAAATAAATAAATAAATATTTCATCACGGCATATTACACATTGCTGGGTGTGCTAATCTGCTTCGTACACAGATATCGGTAATGATGGAATATATGTACCGTCTGGGCGTTTACCAGGTGTCACCTCACGGGCACTCATTGCTTTCGTGGAGAGTGCGCCGCAGGGGTCAATTTTGTGCCATTAAAATGCGATGTAATTTTTTGGCGTCGGTCGGAATCGAACTCGGGTCCCCAGATTCGCGACCAGACACTCAGGCACACGGCCACGAGACCCCATATTTATTTATTATTATTACCTGATATCGATATAACAATAAACAACAATTATGTAAATAATATCATTATCGAAATCTGTGCACAAATACGATTCACACACCCAAAAATGGGTAATATGCCATGATGATATTTTTATATTTATTTTTTTGTGAAAATACTATTATTATATTGTGTAATTTACTTAAATATAGATAAATGTATGAAATACATAGATACATACATAGTATCTTGATAACAATATTAAATTTAATAAAATTCGAGAGTCACGCTAGAATTATTGAAAATAAGAAAGTAAGTTAGGCTGTTTATAAAAAAATTATTTATCAATTGAAATTAAGTTGTGAAAGGTAAGATAGAAATTAGTTAATTATTTTTTTAAAAGTATCGTTGTGAGTGAAAATATAGACTTATTAAGAAAGAATTTTTTGGCAAAAAATAATTTAAATTAATAGAATACCAGCCATACTCACCCGATTTAGGTACTTCGGTTGTAACATTTGTTTGAAGAAAGGGTTCAGTTTTATTTCTTAACTATATCGTGAGCGTTAAAGCAAAAAACATATATTCAATATTGTTACACTAGCAAAGTGGCAAGACTCACTCAAATTCCACTAGTTGACCCACTGAACAGTATTAAAGGTGGTAAATCAAATATTATATTCTTATAGCTGATAAGTAAAACTTATTGGTCTGTATTTTAATAATGATTTAAATATTATATGTCAATTTGAACTTAATGATCTTTGCTTGAGCGCCCACTATATGCTTATTTCTTTAAATTATTCATGTTGTGTATAAGAGTTAAAAATAAAATAAAAACTTTTTAGTTTAAAATTTCATATTTAATAATTTTTCTGGCTTATAAATAGTTAACAAATATTTTTTAAATTTAATAAAACAATTATATAACTTTTATTAGCAGTACGCCCCTTTACATTTTTTTTTCTTCTTTGGTAGAAATTTGGTAAAATAGCAGATAACTTTTTTTTGGCTGGTATACCTCATGTTTACTAGCTTCTCGAACATAATCATCATTGTACTTCCACCAATTTTCATCGTATAAATTTTTGCAGTAGGTCATATAATGTCCAGACTCAAGATCATCTCCATCTGCTTTGTGCACAACCACAGCATATAGCTGATACACAGCGTCTCCAAATTTCAAATCATTTAATGCGTAATCAACTTTATTTGTGTTTTTAGTTTGACAATATTTCCCGTCAATAAAACTGACTGCGAATCTGAAAATGAAAAAGATTTTACAACTTTCCTATTAAAAAATAAAATCAATTCTAAACTTGATTCTTTTAAAAAATATGTGTTATAAATCAAGAGGATCAAGATTAATGATCGTTAATGAGAGATAGATATTATCTATATTCATCATCTGAGATAGACCCCTGTAGTACTTTAATTCGTGCCACCACTAATTACAATAGGGTTTTCCAAGACAACGGCTTTTGAAGAAATAAGTATTGCATATAAATTTTAGTCTAAAATATATTAATATAATAATTAAATTTATGGTCTTACCGTTTTAGACATATTACAAGTACTCTTGGTACTTTCGATATATTTGTTACAGTCGTGCAACAGTTTACTGTTTGACATTGCGGACATCGGTAGTCTTCCAAAATCTGACTAGCATAGTGTAAGTTTAATATTTCCTAAAAAGCAATATAAAACTTCAACAATTGATTGAAATTCTAACATTATGGCTTTCGATTTTGATCGAAGTCAATTACGACATATACCAATACTTAAATTCACCAGCGTATCATACAAGGTTTAAATTTAAAACTATATATTTGGCATGTACCTATCTTACATCGGGGATAGAAAACAAACATAGCTTCTATAGTTTTTATATATATTTCGTTATATCAGGAGTTTTTTTTATTATTCATAATTAATATGAAACTATTTTTCCTACTCTCGTTGACTAAATATACCCCCAAAATATAATGCTGCATTGAATCCTCCCTCCAAACATACTCTTGTATACTTGTAAAAAAAAAAATTCCGATATAAAGATTAATAATAGCAAAATAAATGAAAACCTCTGATTAAATTGATCGATTTAACTCAGTTGAAACATTGTTGAATAAGTTAAAATAAAAAGACTCGGTGTAAGTTTCAAATAACCTCTGAATTAAAATGGTTAAGTTATACGTTGGACTATACTATATCAATGGCACAGTGACATGGGTACTTTTGAAATGTTCTTTCTTACTTACATTAAGTGTTGTTCGATGGTTCGGTATAGCCAATGACAAATTGTCGAATGCTTCAATGGTGTTCCTCCGGAACGAACATAGAGTACATGTTATTTCAATGGAGTGTTTTCCGAAAAATGCATGCCTAATTATACTGTTAAATCCATCGTGGACAATAATATCGTTTGCAAAGGCATTACTGACTGGTTGTTTAAGTTCGTTATGCAGTATTGCATTGAAGGATATTAAGAATTCATGGCAGTCGGATTGTTCATATTGGTTATATTGCGGCAAGAGTCGTTCGATTATTTTCTGCAAGAAAAATATCTTCAAATATCAAAGAGTTATACAAGTAGTATAATTTGTGTACTGTCACACCACGTATATAAGGATTTGGTGTTCTCTCGTATAACTGGTATGCTAAGGTAGAAAAAGGTTCCGAATGTGATTAGAAATGTGGACTAGATTCAGGCGGAGTGTGTTTGTGTGTGTGTGGCAATGAGTAATTGTTCCATGTTTGATGACAGAATTACAAGTTTATATTAATCTACATAGTCATGCTTTCTTTATTTTACAGCGTAGGATACAGCCTTAAGAGAGAATTTTTTTTTTCTTACGTATAATTTGCTTGGTGGAAAGCAAATATATTGTCCATTCCAAAGTTTGCAGAAAACGTGTTGCAATTCTTGTGACAAAGGTCCTAATTCATTATTAGAGGTTTCTCCGATAATAGATATATTGTTAACAAAAAAGTTATAAAGAATATCTGTTTGACTTAAGACTTGAACTATCACATTAATAAAGCATGACGCCCCGCTGTTACAAAGGCCTGTAACGCCAGGCTCCTGCAAAAAAAAATAATACAACTTTTAATAATTATAATAATAATAAATAATATATGTAGTAACAAACAAAAATGAAAAGTTAACTAAATGTTTCCTTAATTTATTTGAGAAAGAAGTTACCATAGTTTTACTGTGTTAATGACAATTATTATTGCGATTAAAATATATTTACTAATTGCCATTTTAAAAGCAAATGATCCACAATTTTCAATAACTTTTAAACCACTTTTTTGAATGCAGAATGTAACCCATTATCTACATAGTGTTTATAGGAATATTCGGATATAATTATACTTTTATTAGCTTAAAATTTGAATCAACTATCTCGAGCTTATAGAAATTTCATATAATTGCTTCAATTTGTTTCGAAAGACAAAATGCCATTAGATTTTGCACATAATACAGAAATAATCTATTAGGGTTTTGACTAATACCCTTGAGGAGTACCAGATTTGGAAAAAAACTAGCTTCGTTATTATTTTAATCGTCCCTTTATCTAAAACTTTTTGTTTTTTAATTTAGCAATGAATATACATTCCGTCAGATTTTGAAAAACGTTATATTTATTTCCTTTTGATCAATTAACACGTTCACTGTCCATTCGAATCGCAATTCTAAAATCGACCCACCTATTCTAATACTTTTAACCGACCTCCCGATAACCAGTTCAAATATGCCCCTGCGGTTTGCGGTACTACCTGTACTTAAATGTACAGCGTACAATTCTGTCTAAATACAGAGTAATCTTTCCCAAAAACAATGGTAAAAGACACGATTGTTTTAGAATTGTTATTGTTGACATACTTACAACGCAACGGAACTTTTTCGTATGTTTTGGCATCTATAAGAAAAATAATAAATTAGCAAAAGAACTTAATGTTTAATTGAAAATATTTACCTTTTTAATGTATATTAGAAGTTTTATTTATTGAAGACAGTAAAGTAAAAAAAGTATTGTCCTTTCAATTTACTGGCTAACAAAGTAGAAGATTTCTTAATATTAACCAGTAGGGCGTACTAACCAAGCAAAATAAAATTGAATACCTGCACAAAAAATAAGTTTTAGTTTAGTGTATATGTTTATACAATGTTATGTAGAAATTATTTTAGTATACAATTTGTTATAGGTATAGAAACGTATTTTTTTATGAAACTTTATGATTTCATCAAATACATATACCGAAATCTTGAAATTCTCTCAATTATTCTCATAATTTTCAATAAAATCGGATTTATTCTATAGTGGATAAAGATTGACTAACCTCAAAGATTTGTTTTCAATATAATTTATTTAATTCGCGTATTTATGTGAAATCATTACTAAAGCTAATGTATTACTACTTTAACTTACCGAAAAATTAAAAATCCTTTATAATTTTGAAGAAACTAGACAAAAAAAATTATAATTTTGAAGAAGATTTAGGATAGATATTAGATATGCCGAAACAAAGAACCCTGGAAACAGATGATCTGCACTTATGACGTGTATCAGTTGGTGGGGATGAATTAAAGAAAAAATTAAGAGAATTTAAAAGTTTGGCTTATAAATAAAGTTAATTGCATTAAGTTGATAATAAATTGTTTAGAATATATTTTAGTATTTATTTACTATTTGGAAAAGATTTATTTGAAAAACGAAAATGTTTACCATTGCCATCTGCTGTCAAATTTTAATGAATAATAGCGCTATTTGGTGGTAAATTTAAATATTATTACATAAACTATTAATATTTATTAACTAACGGTATAAAACATTTATTATACATGTAACATGTAGCTGCGCGTGCCTGAGTGTCTGGTCGCGAATCTGGAGAATCGGATTCGATCCCGACCGATGCCAAATATTTCGAATTTTAAATGGCACAAAAAGTAACCCCTGTGGTGCACTCTTCACGCCAGCTTTGAGTGCCCGTGCAGTGACGCTTGATAAACGCCAACACGGTACAAATATGTCATCATCATTACCGACATCTATGTACAAAGCAGATTGGCACACCCAGTAATGGGTAATTTTGTTATTATTATTATTTATTATTGTTATTATTACACGCTTCTTTATACATTGTATTTAAGCGGCGATATATATGGGGTGTGCGGTTTTTTATGAATTTTTCTTCATTATTGCTTTTACCACAGCGCAGAAATCGGGATGAAATTGTAAAAAAGTACACACAAGCAAACATCCATGCCCTAAGTGGGTTTCGAACCCACGACACCAAATTTTAGCTGTGAAGGTCGCTTGAGCGCTGCCTCAACATGCTAACGCACTGGTGTCGTGCCGGCTATAGTGTAAATCTGAAATTGTTTCTGAAAAAAAAAATCCAGGGAGAGGCAAGTGACTCCCCTTGCCCATATGAGTTTCGTAAAATTTTAGAGTATCAACGAAATTAGAGTATTCCAGTGAAAAAAAAAATAGAGGGCATTAAACCACAGAAATAACAGTAAAAAAAAATTTAAGCGATAAATCTGTTAATTATGCAACTTTGTTACATAGATGATATGTGGGTTGTAGTTTTATAGAAGACAGAGAACTCTATGAGTGAGTAGATACGTTATGTCATCAAGTTTCAACACGGTGGCTGTGAGAACTCCACTTAATATAATCATAACTTAAATGTCAAAACAAGTTTTAAACGTTGCAAAATAAAACAAATTATTATTATTTTAAGACACAAAATATTATGAGAACTAGAAAATATATTTTTTTCTATGAAAATATTAAATAGTTCAAGACATGTATCTAGCTTCGTAGTAATACATTATCCAATATGGTTTGTACTTGAATATAGCTCCAGTTCTTGATAGTCAACGGTGTTTGAACATTGTGTTACATATTACAATTATTTTGTGTTATAAAAAAGTAAAACGTTAAGTTTGTTAGCTGCTGTAATTACTTTAATCAGTACATAATAATGTCAAGTTCAAGCGAAGAAGATTTCACTGACGAAGAGATTGATGGTGTATACCGAAATTGAACCGCGGTTACTTTTTCAGTAATCGGTTGTATTTTCGAAATGCGGTTACTGAAAGATCTGGTAACTTTTCCGTAACCAAGCTAACCACGCTAGATCGGCGGTTGTGGTGCGGTTACATTTTGACGCATGACAGATGAGCACATAGAAAAGTTAGCTGGTTACCAAAAGTTAAGAGAAAAACGTTCCGTTTTCCAGCCTGGTGCTTGTAACATAGTCACCGCAGTTAAACCGTATAAATTTCGGAATACAGTATTAGATGCATTATGGCGTGATCCTATTTTTTGTAAGCATTATATGGATAATTTATTATATTTAGTATAATTTTCAAAATTAAAAACATGTTTTAGACACAATATCCAAAAAGAAATATCACATTTCAAACTTTTATTCTACAAAAATAGTAAAGGATACAATAACATGCAATGTAACACTAGAAAATAATTATAACTTTGACATTAACCATACTTTCCGAGACGATTTTTGAATGCTCGCATGACTCATTTTTGGGGAAATAGCGGTGATTTCCCGGCTAAAAATGACCTTGAGAGCTTCAATATTATGAGGACGACGTTTAATTTCAGGTAACCCCACAAAAAAAAATCACAAAGTGTAAGATTAGATGAAATCACGGCACAGGGAAATCAACTTTCCCGGATATATTTCTCGTAAAACTTGCATGAATATCCGCGTCGTATGAATGACCGATAATTGATTATTGCCCATCATTTTTAGACTATCCTCTGTAGTTCTCAATTGGATTTTTGCTTTTGGGAAGATGAAGCAACAGCCTGAGCGATGATGTCCCCTAATTTACACCTTACTTCTTGTAAAGCTATTTGAAATTAAAGTTGTACACACACCGACCTCAAAACTTTAAAGCTCCTAAGAAGATTTTCCGGGAAATTGTCGCTGTTTCTCCAAAAATAATCGAATGAGTTATGCGAGCATTCAGAAAGATTCTCGAAGATGTAGCACTAATGATGTCGCTACTTTGAAGTAACTATTTTCCATTATTCGTGTTACATTGAAATCATTGTATCTTTTACTGTTATTGTAGAAAAAAGGTTTGAAATGAGATACATCCCTTTGGCTCACTCTGTATTATCAATAAAAATATTTCTAATTATTAGAAGCGATGACGAAACTGAAAACGAACCGGATATAGATAGAACAAGATGGCAAGCCAATGTAAATATAACAGACACCATAATTCTTTTTTTTTACTTATTAAAATCCAATTGTAGTGTACTTGAGCTTACGCCGATATCATCTATTATTGAAAAAGAGGAACCGCCAACTGTACCGCAGATATTCATAGATGTAGTAAAAGGTTTAGATGATACAGTTGATAGAGAAAGAGCACAGGAAGCTACTCTGAACGTATTGTAGATACAAACGAGCTAAGTCCCAACTTGTCAACATCCCACATGGACTCCATCTCCGTCAAAGTCAGGGATCACTGCGCAAACCCATCGTGAAGATATCTCGCTGTGTCTAAGTCAACTAAGATTAAGAAGACCATTGAGGACCATTCTAACACAAATGTATGGTCAAACGAGTGATGAAATTAATGCTAATTTGCATATTTTCCCAAGAAATGCTGCATTGTGTTCTCAACAACGACGGACATTGGGCACTAACACAGAAACAGAGAAAAAAGGATACTCGTCCTGAAATCGACGTACACGTACACCTTGTTCCTGATAACTCATCGGTAAATATACTAAATTTGTTTCCAGATAGACTTATATTAATTCATAATTGTGGGTTAATTAAACCAGTAATTCTGTCATAAAATAATAAATTGCTGATAGTTTATGTCGTATGTTAAGTGATAAGGTCTTTATAAAAAATCTGTTGTGGCCAGTACAATACCTCTTACCATTTTCATTTTATGTTGCATAGGGCGCGAGCAGTTATATGACTTTGTTGACCTTGAAAAGCACATATGGGGGACCGTGTCAGAATGACAGCTAGTAATAATATACATAGGTTTCAAGTATCATAAATTTTCATTCAAAACATTATGATTTCCCAAATCCATGTGTATTATTTTTTTCGACAAGTATATTCCATACTATTGATGACAAATAAACATCAGAATATTTTGAAATTTTGAATGAAAAATTATGGCATGTGACAATTGTGACATCTATGTAAATAACTACTAGCCGTCATTCTCACACGAATCTTCATATCTGCCTACCAAGAGTCACATAACTGCTCGCGCCATTTAAGTAACGAATTTAACATTTCTTGTACACTAGCGGTATTTCTTAAGGATATATATATATATATATATATATATATATATATATATATATATATTAAATGTACTCGTACCTCCCAGAAAAATCTTCCAGTAATGTTATTAAAACTGCTAATTTTTGACACTGACATTTTGCTGTCAATTGCAAACATTTAAAAATCTCATCTGTTTTTTTTAGCAACGAGATTTTTTACAACAGACTATTTTATATTATTATATCCTATATCTCCAAACTTATACGAGAAAAATTAAAAAAGTCAGATTGAGAATTTAATTATCTTTAATATTTGTAGTAACAAATTTTCAAAAAATAATATTTAGAAATATATTTTTTAGAAACTACCACTTTCGGTTGTCCAATTGTTACCAGAACCTATTCAACTCTTCCCATTACTGTTAGATTGAGGAATCCGTAATCAAACAGGTCTTTAGTTTTATATAATTTGAGAAATCGTTTCTCCAACAACCTAACACACACACACACACAACTCTTATTTCTTTGCCCAGACTCTCCATAACCCATGAATCAAAAGTCGATTTTCTATGGCATCCCCATAAGCGCTAAGTTATGCCCAGGTTTTCCCAACAGTTGTTTTAATTTGCCCCTCCCCCCTTAATCAGTGAGTCAATAGTCGAATATCTATGGTGTGGAACCCCCATAAGCGAATTTGATAAAATCAAGTAAGGTATAATTTTGCCCAAATTATGTCGTAGTTGATTTTGTCGTATTCATGCCACACCCTACAAAATCGACTTTTGACTCATGGGTTATGGGGGGGCTGGGCAAAAATATAAGAGCATAATTTGGGTAAAATTATACAATAGTTTTTTCTCTTAATTCCTACATGGGGGTGCCAACTTCACTGGGATTGTAAGTATGTATAGGCATGCTTTATACCAGAGTAAGATACCGTTTTTTTTTTTATCAATTTCATATATCAGTGACTTTTTTAATGAAACCAAAACCGATATATTTTTTTACTTATAAGAAACTGCTAACCATTAATCAAAGTAAATTAAAACTGATTCCAAAATTAAGCGGAATTTGAACATTTTCACTTTTTTAAACTTTTTTCGGTGTAAATTGTTTATTAAAATGAATAAAAAAAATAGTTATTTATGTAAGAAGTGAGTAAATTGTATCTTTTCTACGAGAAGGAAAAAATGTGCCATATGAGCCGAAGACGAAGAAAAAGTACCTTACTCACGAGTTGCATATAATTTTTTTCTACGACTACAATAAAAGCTTGAAAAAAGTACCGCAGCGTTTCATTTTATCAACCGTTTGCGCAAAGGACACTTTTTTCACGCTTTTATTGTGTAAAAATTTATTTTAATTGAAAAAAATCATACACATTTTGAACGGAAGTAGAAAAAAGTAATATAGGATTCAACATTGCAATTAAATATGTTTAAATTGTATGGGTCGTCGAAATTTATGTTAATAAATAATAAAATAATGAGCTTTTGTATGTTACGAAAAATGGTGCTTCTGCGTGTCAATTTTTGGATTTTTTAAACTTGTCTATACGAAATGTGTTTTATTCAATAATGAACCTTTAACATCATATATATTTCACCTGATATTTAACTACACTTTTATTCATTTTTCATAAAGAAAATCTATTTTCTGAATATTAATTATTTTTTCTTTTTGTTTTAGAATGACGAATCACTTCTTCAAGCTCAAACAGTTCGTTGTCCAGTTAAGAAAGTATTTTTTTTTTCTAAATTTCTCTATATCTATTTTTGTCAACTTCTTCAAAATTTACAATTTTTTACCTGTTATTGTATCTGTGTAAAATTCAAAATTTTATTGTTTGTAGTTTGTTTCTTCTAATAAAGAACTCGTATTTCAGTAAATATGTATTTATTTTTTTCTTCGAAATACCTGAACGTGATGAAATATTTGTACCGTGCGGGCGCTTACCAGGCGTCACTTCACGGGCACTTAATTCTGGCGTGGAGAGCGCACCACAGAGGTCAATTTAGTGCCATTAGAAATCGAAATATTTTTTGGCGTTGGTCGGGATCGAACCCGGGTCCCCAAATTCGCGACCAGGCACACGGCCACGAGACACATTCATGAGATGTTTTCATATAAAATTACTCAAAAAACTCCAAACAGATGCATAATATGAAGCAATAAAACAAAAAATAAAGAAAATAAACAATGTAAAGTTACAATAATAATCAAGTCAACACGTTTGCTATGATTAACAATTTATAAAGAATTGAAACAAAAACAGTTTATAAATTTGTAGAGAAAATTTTATTTATTTATTATTATTACATTCGTTGTAAAAAATGACTTTTTTAGAACATATTAATTACAAAATAAAGTTTTCTGTTTAAAGCTTTATTGCAATGTTCTGTATAGTCTGAAAATTCAAAATTTGATAAGTTAATTCTCTTTTTAAGGACGGCCAGTATTCAAAAGTAAAAAGAATACCTTGAATGAAGAAAAAGGGTAAACTATATAGGTAATAGTCATAGTCTCTGCAAATATACTTCCTCAACAAGTATGCGAAGAAATAACTAAACCGCAATTAGACCGTTAGATCTTGTTGCACAAAATCCTGGTTAAATTCGAACGCTCTTGTTATAACGATATTTATTTACGATTCAGAATGTGCTCAAATATAAATAACTTCCAACATACATACACAAAATCACGCATGTTCAAATTAGTGAGTTAGCAAAAACCCAAAAAAAATAATAACATCAACATCATACAACAAATCCTCACTCTTAACATATTAAAGTGACCGCTTTTCGGTAGCGAAATACCGCATCCGGACCACAATAATAGTTACGAAACAATCATCCTTCGCCACACATTCCTGTCTAAACACACTTCTTTCGCCTCGGCCGCACTCATAATCGCATTCATACATACTGTTCTTCTCTTCCCACTTAGAAACTTTCTCCCCTTAAACATCGTACCAACCACATCCATCCACTTACACACTGGTCGGTCACGCAATCGAAAACCCTCAACTTCACCAAGATATATACGCCGTTCACTCGCCATTCTCTCCACATGATCAATGCATCTCAACTGATTCACACCAACTCTCTAAACAACATTGTTCCTAACCATACACCAAATTATTCCTCACGTGATCTTACATACACACATACACCACGTAAATACCTCATTACCACGGCAGTCACTCTCTTTTTATGCTTTCCCGTCCATGCCCAACATTCGCTTCCATACATTAAATCAGGCACTAGCACTCCATTATATACATTCAATCGAGCATCCCTAGATACGTTAACGTTTCGTGTAAACGTACCCAGAGCATCCATTACCTTACATCCCGCACTCGCTCTCCTATTAATCTCTCGATCAATTCGACCATCCGTCGACATCATGCTACCTAAATATACAAACTCATTCATCCGCTCCATCCATCAACACATTGGCCGAAGTGATTATCCATGTAGAAGTAGTAGTCGATCTCTGCGACTTTGATAGCTCGTTCAACTATTGTGTAATTTAAAACAGCACAAGAGTATAGCGTAATAAAAAATGGAAAAAGAAACACCACAAGAAAAACAGCAATTAAAATTATGATACGTATAGCTAACCCCGTACCAGACCAGTACGCAACGAGGAGTTTATCAATCAAAAAGACGCTAGAATTTATTACGTTACACGTATAATAAATGCTACATACCTTTAGTTAACAAATAATTTATGTAATAATATTTAAATTTACCACCAAATAGCGCTATTATTCATTAAAATTTAACAACAGATGGCAATGTTAAACATTTTTCGTTTTTCAAATAAATCTTTTCTAAATAGTAAATAAATACTAAAATATATTCTAAACAATTTATTATCAAGTTAATACAATTAACTTTATTTATAAGCCGTAACTTTTAAATTTCCTTAATTGTTTCATTAATTTCATCCCCACCAACTGATACACGTCATAAGTACAGGTCATCTGTTTTACTGTTTCCAGGGTTTTTTGTTTCGGCTTATCCTTCCTAAATCTTCTTCAAAATTATAAAGTTTTTTGAATAGTTTCTTCAAAATTATAAAGAATTTTTAAATTTTCGGTAAGTTAAAGTAGTAATACATTAGGTTTAGTAATGATTTCACATAAATACGCGAATTAAATAAATTATATTGAAAACAAATCTTTGAGGTTAGTCAATCTTTATCCACTATAGAATAAATCCGATTCTATTGAAAATTATGAGAATAATTGAGAGAATTCAAAATTTCGGTATATGTATTTGATTAAATCATAAAGTTTCATAAAAAAATACGTTTCTATACCTAGAACAAATTGTATACTAAAATATTTTTTACATAACATTGTATAAACATATACAATAAACTAAAACTTATTTTCTGTACAGGTATCTATTAAACTTTCTTTTGCTTGTTAGTACGCCCTACTGGTTAATATTAAGAAATCTTCTATTTTGTTAGCCAGTAAGTTGAAAGGACAATACTTTTTTTAGTTTTTAATAAGTAAAACTTCTAATATACATTAAAAAGGTAAATATTTTCAATTAAACATTAAGTTCTTTTGCTAATTTATTATTTTTCTTATAGATGCCAAAACACACGAAGAAGTTCCGTTGCGTTGTAAGTATATCAACAATAACAATTCTAAAACAATCATGTCTTTTTTGGGAAAGATTACTCTGTATTTAGACAGAATTGTACGCTGTACATTTAAGTACAGGTAGTACCGCAAACCGCAGGGGCATATTTGAACTGGTTATCGGGAGGTCGGTTAAAAGTATTAGAATAGGTGGGTCGATTTTAGAATTGCGATTCAGATGAAAAGTGAACGTGTTAATTGATCAAAAGGAAATAAATATAACGTTTTTCAAAATCTGGCGGAATGTATATTCATTGCTAAATTAAAAAAAACAAACTGTTTTAGATAAAGGGACGATTAAAATAATAACGAAGTTAGTTTTTCTCCAAATCTGGTACTCCTCAAGGGTATTAGTCAAAACCCTAATAGATTATTTCCGTATTATGTGCAAAATCTAATGGCATTTTGTCTTTCGAAACAAATTGAAGCAATTATATAAAATTTCTATAAGCTCGAGATAGTTTTAATTTTTAAGCTAATAAAAGTATAATTATATCCGAATATTCCTATAAACACTATGTAGATAATGGGTTACATTCTGCATTCAAAAAGTGGTTTAAAAGTTATTGAAAATTGTGGATCATTTGCTTTTAAAATGACAATTACAAAATATATTTTAATCACAATAATAATTGTCATTAACACAGTAAAACTATGGTAACTTCTTTCTCAAATAAATTAAGGAAACATTTAATTAACTTTTCATTTTTGTTTGTTACTACATATATTATTTATTATTATTATTATTCTATTTATTAAAAGTTGTCTTATTTTTTTTTGCAGGAGCCTGGCGTTACAGGCCTTTGCAACAGCGGGGCGTCATGCTATATTAATGTGATACTTCAAGTCTTAAGTCAAACAGATCTTCTTTACAACTTTTTTGTTAACAATATATCTATTATCGGAGATACCTCTAATAATGAATTAGGACCTTTGTCACAAGAATTGCAACACGTTTTCTGCAAACTTTGGAATGGACAATATATTTGCTTCCCACCAAGCAAATTATACGTAAGAAAAAAAATATTCTCTCTTAAAGCTGTATCCTACGCTGTAAAATAAAGAAAGCATGACTATGTAGATTAATATAAACTTGTAATTCTGTCATCAAACATGGAACAATTACTCATTGCCACACACACACAAACACATTCCGCCTAAATCTAGTCCACATTTCTAATCACACTCGGAACCTTTTTCTACCTTAGCATACCAGTTATACGAGAGAACACCAAATCCTTATATACGTGGTGTGACAGTACACAAATTATACTACTTGTATAACTCTTTGATATTTGAAGATATTTTTCTTACAGAAAATAATCGAACGACTCTTGCCTCAATATAACCAATATGAACAATCCGACTGCCATGAATTCTTAATATCCTTCAATGCAATACTGCATAACGAACTTAAACAACCAGTCAGTAATGCCTTTGCAAACGATATTATTGTCCACGATGGATTTAACAGTATAATTAGGCATGCATTTTTCGGAAAACACTCCATTGAAATAACATGTACTCTATGTTCGTTCCGGAGGAACACCATTGAAGCATTCGACAATTTGTCATTGGCTATACCGAACCATCGAACAACACTTAATGTAAGTAAGAAAGAACATTTCAAAAGTACCCATGTCACTGTGCCATTGATATAGTATAGTCCAACGTATAAAATGGTCATTTAAAGTCAGAGATTTTCATTTATTTTGCTATTGTTAATCTTTAATCGGAAGTTTTTTTTTACAAGTAAACAAGAGTATGTTTGTAGGGATGGTTCAATGCAGCATTATATTTTGGGGGTATATTTAGTCAACGAGAGTAGAAAAAATAGTTTATATTAATTATGAATAATAAAAAAAAACTCCTGGTATAACGAAATATATATAAAAACTATAGAAGCTATGTTTGTTTTCTATCCCCGATGTAAGATAGGTACATGCCAAATATGTAGTTTTAAATTTAAACCTTGTATGATACGCTGGTGAATTTAAGTATTGGAATATGTCGTAATTGACTTCGATCAAAATCGAAAGCCATAATGTTAGAATCTCAATCAATTGTTGAAGTTTTATATTCTTTTTCAGGAGATATTAAACTTACATTATGCTAGTCAGATTTTGGAAGACTACCGATGTCCGCAATGTCAAACAGTAAACTGCTGCACGACTGTAACAAATATATCGAAAGTACCAAGAGTACTTGTAATATGTCTAAAACGGTAAGACCATAAATTTAATTATTATATTAATATATTTTAGACTGAAATTTATATGCAATACTTATTTCTTCAAAAGCCGTTGTCTTGGAAAACCCTATTGTAATTAGTGGTGGCACGAATTAAAGTACTACAGGGGTCTATCGCAGATGATGAATATAGATAATATCTATCTCTCATTAACAATCATTAATCTTGATCCTCTTGATTTATAACACATATTTTTTAAAAGAATCAAGTTTAGAATTGATTTTATTTTTTAATAGAAAAGTTGTAAAATCTTTTTATTTTCAGATTCGCAGTCAGTTTTATTGACGGGAAATATTGTCAAACTAAAAACACAAATAAAGTTGATTACCCATTAAATGATTTGAAATTTGGAGACGCTGTGTATCAGCTATATGCTGTGGTTGTGCACAAAGCAGATGGAGATGATCTTGAGTCTGGACATTATATGACCTACTGCAAAAATTTATACGATGAAAATTGGTGGAAGTACAATGATGATTATGTTCGAGAAGCTAGTAAACATGAGGTCTACCAGCCAAAAAAAAGTTATCTGCTATTTTACCAAATTTCTACCAAAGAAGAAAAAAAAATGTAAAGGGGCGTACTGCTAATAAAAGTTATATAATTGTTTTATTATATTTAAAAAATACTTGTTAACTATTTATAAGCCAGAAAAATTATTAAATATGAAATTTTAAACTAAAAAGTTTTTATTTTATTTTTAACTCTTATACACAACATGAATAATTTAAAGAAATAAGCATATAGTGAGCGCTCAAGCAAAGTTCATTAAGTTCAAATTGACATTTAATATTTAAATCATTATTAAAATACAGACTAATAAGTTTTACTTATCAGCCCAGACGGTATAATAAAACATTTAATGTCATTACTTGTGAAAATAATAAAAACTCCTCTAGAGGAATAACGTTCACATTTTATCTCTAAAGGTGAAATGGTGTAATTCTCTTTCAATTTTGATACCAGGGAAATTGACATTTACTGTCGAGTGCCATTGTTTAAGAAATACTTACAAAATTAGTAGCTCGTCGCTCGTGCAGAATATACGTATTATACTTTCACGCACAGTAAAAACATGACCGGTGGAAAGAAAAGTTACTATGAGCGTCATTAACCCAAAATCCAAAGGAGGGCAAATATGAAATATTACAAAAAATTCCAAAAGAACTGTTTATTTTGTGCACTTGCATTTTCATACTAATACATATTAAATTAAATATTCATATACTGCATTTAATGACACACAACATATAGAACTAGAATGCATATATAGCAAGAGAGTCGACTTTGGGTCCGTTATAGCGTATATCTGTAATTATTTCTGAAAAAAAAATCCAGGAAGGGGCAAGTGACTCCCCTTGCCCCCCTCAAACGGCGCCAATGTTACATAAAATTTTAGAGTATCAACGAAGTTAAGAGTGTTCCAGTGAAAAAGAAAATAGAGGGCATTAAACCACAGAAATAACAGTAAGTATATACTTATTTATAATAAATTTATTTATGACAATAAATATGAAGTAAGAATATTAGAATTTTGAACATAATGAATTATTTATAAATGTTGTATGACGTATCCTCTTAATTTGCATAAGCTCTATCTTCTTGCTGGAAAGAAAATATCACAGTTAAAAATAATTCACTTATACTAGTATTGGTTTATCAAGTACAGTCCGGGCGGCGGATTTTCCGTGCGGCATTTTAAGATTGGTCTTCCGTGCGGAACGGATTATCCGCTATTTTCCTGAACGGCCGACCGACTAAAACATATAACATTGGGAAACAAACGGTTCGTGACATTGTGAAAAAGAAAGCTGAATTATAGGGTTTTGTAGCTAAAGCTGACAGTGCAAGAGCTATTTCTGATAGGAAAACTCTAAAAGGATCAACTTTTCGAAAACTTGATGATGTTATGACCAAGTGGTTCTTACAGAAAAGATCGGAAGGGGTCCAATATCATGACCTATATGTGCTGACATTTAAAAAATGGAAAATAAGGTGTTTGGATTATCCGTGTTTTCAATTATCCGGCAAAGGCTCGGTCCCGACTAGCCGGGATCGAGGTTCTACTATACTTGTTAAATTTCTTATGTTTATCAATTAAGTAATGTACTTTCTATTTCAACACATTCGTTATATATTTGGGATTTTGTATCCTGTTGGATTGATTTATTACTTACCAGGCGTCACCTCACGGGCACTCATTGTTGGCGTGGAGAGTGCACCATTAAAATTCGATGTAATTTTCGGCGTCGGTCGGGATCGAACCCGGGTCCCCAGATTCGCGACCAGACACTTCGGCACACGGCCACGAGACCCCATATTATTATTATTATTATTATTATATTCATTTTACAATATCAAACTCACCAGTCTGTAGTACATTATTTTGTCACTAGAATCTTCAGACAGGGGTTCATTATTGTTTTCGAAAATAGTAGTAAAAACAACTATAAAATTATAGGTACTGCCTATACAAAATATTAATAATAATTATAATAAAAAGTAAATAGATAATACGACCCGATATCCGCGTTAGTCTTACCCGAAAAAAGGTGCCCGCGAGTGCTCGGCCTGATGCAAGACGCTAGTTCAAACTACAAATTTTGGAAAACACAAGTTCAATAAAGTATGTACCCAAAAATTTGATAAAAGAAGATAATAAACGTAAGCTATAAAAAAATTGAAATGACAATTTTTGTCAAATTTTCAATAAATTTTGCAATTTTTGTCTAATTTTAAATATTTACCATACCAGTGTTTATTGTTCTCTGCAACCAAATTTTGATTATTAAACGCAGGATCTAAAAAAAATTGAAAATAAAGGTTTTTGTTAAATTTTCAATAAATTTTGTAATTTTTAACAATTTGAAAAATTTTCAAATACCTAATTTTAAGTATTGTGGAAAATGGAAAATATTAATAATTTATTCTGTGTTAATAAATATTAAATTTTAAAAGTTTAGGCCTGTCTGTCACTAAACCTATAGATTTCTAACTCAAACATATTCTTGAATATGAAATATAAGATACATCATCAGTAAATAATTAAAATATTTATGTTTTAAGCTAACAGCTAAACTTTTTAATCTATTTACGGTCTATTCACTCAGACTAAAACCAATTACTATATGAGCAGTACAATTAATTCTAAATTAAACCACTTTTGACCATTGAAACCGGGATTAAGATTAGGTCATGACTACATTTCCCTATAGGCATAATCATAAATAAAAAGTTACTTCGCGCCCGCTCTAATATACACAATGCATTGTTAGCTACTACTAATAGCTACATTAATTTGGAAATTTTACAATATACAATCCATTTAAAATTAAGTTTATAGATAAAACAAAACTAATAATATAAACGTTTGCATACTTAGTATTTTCTTATTCAAACCACTAAAAAATGTTCATTAATTTTCTAGGTATATACATTTTTATAAAAATATATTAATTTTGCAACTGAAACACATGAGAAAATTAATATAATAATTTTCAAATTTTGCGCCATAAATTAAAAATTTAGTAACATTCCAATTATTTAACACGTGTCTGCTTCTTATGTTGGTATTGTTCTTCCGTATCCTTCCTTTGTCTCATTGTCACGTTTACGCTGCGATAAGTAACACCGACGCATCGTCTAAAAAATTTGAAGATAAGAACAAAACAAAAAAGTAGATCAAGAATATTTATATCAAAATGAGTACGACTCTAATGATTGTCTTTGCTTTTATTATCGTATACTTTGTCTACTTCTTCTACAGAATGATTTTATCTATTCAAGGAACATTTCGGCGTTATGCCCACCGTGAGTTCATAGAAAGTAAAATAATTTTATTGCTTTGAAAAGAAATGTTTTAAAATGTTCATATTATATTTTTCAGTTGTGGATTATAAAACTGATGACGAGGCATCAACAGAAGAAGATGAGCTAGATGAAGGTGTAGATGAAGGCGAAGATGATGTCGAACTGTGAATGTCCAGCAAGTGCAAATATGTCTGCTTGTTTATTTTAAACTTCGTGATACTTAATGGAAGTAAATTTAAGTTTTGTTACCATAATATTAAGGAATGGTAGATTTTTTTTTTGTTTGTCATGCTTCAGCATTTGAAGCAAATTTGTGTTCCTGTTCCTAGAATTTGTCAGCCATGTTTGTTATTTATATAGATAATAAGTATGATAATTCTTGACGATGTCTTGTACTTGATTATTCAGAATTAAAAACAAATTTGTTTATAATTTTATTGTACTCATTATTTCCATGCAAGTGATTTGTTTTTTAAATAATGTTTCATTTGTCTTCCTGTTTCTATAATTTTGAGAAAGTGATACTTGTTTCTTTTTTTAATTGTTTCATAAATATAACAATGGTTGACAATACTAGTTTCAGGATTTTCGTTCATGTCCATATTGATAATACTCTAATATATGGCTCGTATTCTAAGCTCCCGACTATCATGTTACTTTAGTTGGGTGGAGGGCCCCGGCTCTAGGGGACATGGCGCCCGAATGCAACTTTCTGTTCAGTGCCCTGTAGACAGTTATGGTTAAAAAAAAAAAAAATCTGACAAATTTTTTATAGAATATAACATTAAGAAGATGACATGAAAATCACAGCCGAGTAACAAAAAATAAAAATCACAGAAAAATTAAAATTATGTAATTTTGTGTAACCTTAGACATAGTAATTATAAATAACCAATTTAAACTATGTAAATTAAACATTTTGTTTATCTTAAAAAATCACAAAAGTTGCATTGAACAACAATGAATCATGCTAATGATTTAGCGCAAAAGCGTGTGCCCGCTTTCGGGGGCGCCGCAATGGGGCGCATCCCTTACTTCCTCTGTTGCGCCAGCCCTGATTGGGTGACTAGTTAGTCACTTGGTGAACCGGGCTTAGTCGCGACCTCAGAATATCAGTGTTTTAAGGAAGGATATGGGAGGGAGTAATTTTTTTAAACCTTGTGTAACTATATTTTTAAATTAATGTAGTCGAAATAATATTTATACTCAAGAAAATTGACTACCACTTTAAATCGAATCTCGCCAGAATACAAATATTTGCCAATTTTATAATAAAAATGAAAAAAAGTACACAACCCTTATTCTAGCCATAAATTTCCACTGAAAAGACTATCCTCATTCTTACAGAAAACAGAATTAAAGTACTTTTATATTCATATTTCTTATTATATGCCAGCATAACCTTAAAGCAAGAAAAGGCGTTACAAAAAACGATTTAAATTACGCGCTCGAAACGTACTGACCAATAGCATTTTGAACAGGTCACTAGTAAAGTTATTTTTTGCAAGTTTATCATAATTCTATGCTTATTAAAAGTAAAACAATTTTGAATAACATTATTTAGTAGTTACATAATCAACAAATTTCATAAAAATAGTTAGAAATGTAGTTTAATTATTATATTTTCATTCAAAATTTTATAGTATTTTTGTTAGGGCCAACCCTAGTGCCAATATTAATGTTGTCAGTACTGTGTACCTCGTATACAGGTATCCAGTGTCCGGTATTAGTTGAAATAAACAGAATTGATACTACTCCATACCTTTCTACTCATCGAAAATATGGACATTTTAAAAGATTTTTACAATAGATATTTTCAGCAGTGGTCACTTGTTTCCGTAAGTATACAGCTGATATTATTAGATTTACTTTAATAAAATCATTATCAATTTTTAGATAAAACCCTTTGGAGAAAATATGAACGTAATAATTGACATGTTCGTGATTTTTACAGTATTCTTTATATTAGGATATATGTTAAGTACATGCTTAAAGAACCCTGCACAACCTATCCAGGCAATTCCTGTTGGCAGACTTCAGCAAGGTAGTATAGCTTGTTTTAAAACAGGGCATCGAACCCAAACCCAGAATTGAACTCCAGATATATTTTTCAATTAAACCCGGATCGAAACCGAACTGGGTATTAATATTCGGGCTCAGGGTTCAACTTCGGTTCAGTTTTATTTTCAGTTCGAAGTATGAGCGTAATCGCATTAAAGTCAATCATCGACGCCTTCGGCATCTGCGTTGATGTCTGTGTTGACTGTTCGTGAAAATTGTGCTCGTGTTCTTGTCTTCGTTGCATTTTATATTCCGAGCCGTATTTTAAATTATTTCTATATAAAAATTGTTATTCAAAAAACATTAATTCAATTTTCATTAGGTCGAACTGAACCTCTGAACCCATTACTTGAACCCGGAACAAAATAGCAAATTTCATTTATGCTTTAACCAGAACCGCACACGAACCCATCTCTCAAAAAACAAATTAACCAGAACCCGAACCGAACCCAGTTTTTGTCGGGTTCGATACCCTGTTTTAAAATATGATAAACTGAAATGACTCCACTAATGACGAGCAGGGCAGTTTCAGAATGAAATTGTCCTTTAAACCAATTAAAGTAGAAAATAGTTTAGAATTCATTTTTCTAACTAGTCGCCATTTTGGTAGTGTGGTTTTATGAATTATATGATATGCATTCGAATTCAGATATCAAAACCGTAGCCAATCACTTAATTTAATTATTTTTTCATTTTTAAAACAAAAACCAGAAATATTAAATTAAATATTATTAGATAAATTGAGCATGGTTTTGTTTTCTACCATTTATAATCTTATTAAATCGCCTGCTGTGTGAGAGTCAACTTCTACACGATTCTCGTGTAACTCATAAATTATTATTCTTCAGGTTCGCCGGTACATCAACAAATAGAAGAGGAAAATTCTTCATAAATAAATATATGTCAGATGCACCTGTAGTTAATATCATTTACTTGAAATGTTCTTGTATCGCACATAGTAATGTTCCTGTTATTTTGTTAAATAAAACAATATTTTGATTAATAAATATGTGTTTTCTTAAATTTATGTTTACCTACATTACTGTCCCGTTTCATGTGGTGACCCAAGGAGAGGAATCATAAAACAATAGTTTAGATTCATTGTATATTTTATTAAACCACTAGTTTTACAATAAATGAGTGTCTAAACACTACTGAATTTACCAGTTTACACATATAAATATGTATTAATAATTATAATGAGTTGCATCACTTCATTTGTTAGTAATAGTTGCGTAGGGGGACGGTCTTTACATTTTATAAACGTTAGATATATCTTATGTTAATTTAGTTTAAAAACATTCAATGGTTTTTTCTGAGCACATCAGGCAAATAATTTTCCAGTGCATCATTTTGCTGTAACTATCTTCTATCCATTCAATTTAATTATTACATTTACTAATCCCGTACTTCTAAAGAATATTGCTATCTGATTAATTCTATATTTTATTCTCAGCGATAGTTTACAAAATTAATTAACTAAGTTCTACCTAACTTAACTTTCCCAACTTAATATGAAATGGAAGATAATTAATTAACTGTTTAAATTGATAACGCAAATTCTGTTTCTACGGCCAACCAGTATTCAAACCATAAATTTCCACCAGAAAGACTACCCTAATTCTTCCAGAAAACAAAATTATTGTACTTTCATATTTCTTATTATAATACCAGCATAACTTTAAAGCAAGAAAAGTGTTACAAAAAACAATTTATATTACGCGCTCGAAACATACTGACCAATAGCGTTTTAAACAGGTCTGCTTCTTATGTTGGTATTGTTGTTCCGTATCCCGAATAAGTAACACTGACGCGTCGGCCAGATATTTAAAGACAAGTACGAGCAAAATCATAAAAAAATAACTCATTTAAGAACATATATCAAAATGAGTATATCACTAATGATTGTCTTCGCTTTTATTCTACTTTATTTCGGCTATTTTACCTATAGGATGATTCTCTGTATTCAAGCAATTTTTCGTCGTTATGAGCACCCTGAATTTATAGAAGGTAAAAAAAATAATTTTATTGCTTTCAAAAGAAATGTTTTATATGTTTATATATTTTTTAGTTGCTGAATATAAATCTAATGATGAAGCAACTACAGAAGAAGATGAACTAGATGATGGCGAAGATGATGTCGAACTGTGAATTGTTTGCCTTAAAATGTGATATTTGTGAATGTGAAGCAAATTTAAGTATTTGCTGCCATAATGTTTAATGATTGGCAGATTTTTTTTGTGTTTGTAATGTTCAGCAGTTGAAGCAAATTTGTGTTAATGTTTCTATAGATTTTATGGTATCCATTTTGTTATTCATATAGATAATAAGTACGATAATTCTTGACGATGTCTTGTACTCAACGATTATTCACAACTAGAAACAAATTTGTTTATAATATTATTGTACAAATAATTTCCTTGCTAGTGATTTGTTATTTAAATAATTAATGTGTCATTTGTCTTCTGTTTCTATAATTTTGAGGAAGTTATACATGTTTCTTTTTTTTAATTATGTTTCATAAATACAACGTTTGACAATACATCTTGTAATTTGATATTCCAAGAATTGAAATAAATTTGTGATTAAGTTTAATATTGTTTATTTTATTTATATTTTCTTGTACGAATGGGGACGAAACGAAAGTAAAGTGTTTGGTTCACATGCAAATTCTTGATATAGTTTCAGGATTTTCATTCATATCCATATAGATAATAATGTAATATATGGCTGGTATTCTGAGTTCCCGACTAACCAAGCGACTGGTTAGGCGCCCGACTATCATGTTACTTTAGCTGGGTGCAGGGCCCCGGCTCTAGGGGACCTGGCGCCCGGTTGAAACTTTCTGTTCAGCGCCCTGTATGGTTACAAAAAAATAAAAACTGACATAAAATTTTATTGAATATAACATTAAGAAGATGACATAAAAATCACAGCTAAGTAACAAAAAATAGAAATCACAGAAAAATTAAAATTATGTAATTTTGTGTAACCTTAGACATGGTAATTATAAATAAGCAATTTAAACTATGTAAATTAAACATTTTCTTTATCTTAAAAAACCAGAAAAGTTGCATTGAAAGACAATGAATCATGCTAATGATGTAGCCGACAGCGCAAAAGCGTGTGCCTGCTTTCGGGGGAGCCCCAATGGGGCTCATCTCTTGCTTCCCCTGCTAAGCCGGCCCTGGTTGGGTGACTAGTTAGTCACTTATTGAACCGGGCTTAGTCCCGAGCTCAGAATCCCACCAGAATACAAATATTTGCCAATTGTATAATAAAAATGAAAAAAAAGTGTACACAACCCTTATTCAAGCCATACATTTCCGTCGAAAAGACTACCCTAATTCATGGAGAAAACAAAATTGGAGTACTTTTATATTCATATTTCTTATTATATGCCATCATAACGTGAAAGACCAATAGCATTTTGAACAGGTCACTAGTAAAGTTATTTTTTGCAAGTCTAACATCTTTCTATGATTATTAAAAGTAAAATAATTTTGAATAATATTATTTAGTTGTTATAACCAACAAATTTCATAAAAATTGTTAGAAATTTAAAAATTATATACTTTTTTGATTTTATAATAAAGCTTGCTATGGATTAGGACAAAAAAATAAAATAAAAATGTTCATGTCAAATTACGTTAAATGCGTGCAATTTTATGATTCGTACAATAACAAATACTATATTTTTATTGTGAAATTAGTCATATTCATTGTTGTAATCAAATATTTTTTTGTTGTAATCAAAACTCTCTTTAAAAAGAACCGGGTTAGATTAATGTTAATTTAAGAATGATAGTAGTAAATGAATTATTTTTTGTTCTATATCAAAATATTTCTCGGGCTTTTTAGTTTAGTTGTGCACCTCCCTTTATGGTCGCTATATATCTTACCGTTTTGAAGTTAAAATTAATATTTTGTAATTTACTTATTTAAAAAATATGTATAGTTTAATAATCGTACAAGGAAGTCGTGTGGTGTCCACATCAGATTTTTTATTTTAATTTACTCTTCAATACACGCACCCGGTCTCAGGGACAAAGATAGTTAAAATATACATTATTTCTGTAATCACAAGTCACAAGTGTCAATTAAAAAGAATGTATTAATAATTCATTAAAACAAAAACCTAATTTACAGTTTATTTATAGTTCTTTAACAATTACTGGGGCTTATTTTGTCGATGGTCCCTCAAACTTATCTAATCACGTAATAGACGTTGAATAATAAACAATTACGAATTTATCTTAAGACATAAGAATATAATGAATTACCAAAATCAAATACAAGTATTTTGCAAGACGGAAGGGGTTGTAATTTTTTTGATTCCTAAATATACACTTGTTTCCTTTAAAACAACCAGTGCTTTTTTGGGCGAACTAATGACTATAGAGAAAAATATTATATATATAATGATAAAGAAGAAGGGCATAAATTAACAGAAGAAACCAAAAATTAAATCTGTGGTTCTTAAACGGTAGAACAAAATTATATGGTACCTTATATAATTTTTTTCTGATTTCAACGATATAAATATTCTATAGGGTTGTATAACAATTATTTCGACTAAAATGGTTTTAAAAATTAGAAATAATGTAATAACAAATGGCTATATTACTAGGCAACAGACGTATCAACACTTGCATATTGTATAGCCTATTTTAATACTATTTTTCTCGAAATAATTGTTATACAACCCTATGCAATATTTATATCATTGAAATCAGAAAAAAATTATATAGCGTTCCACTTAAAATAATATTATTTTGATCTACCGTTTACGAACCAATGATTGAATTTACGGTTTGTTATTATTAATAAATTATCCCCTTATTCTTGATCATTTGTGGTAGATAACATTTTTCTCTTAAGTCATTAGTTCGCCCAAAAAAGCGCTGGTTGTTATAAATGAAGCAGCCTGTATTTAAGAAAGAGGGAAAGGGGGAACGTCGTAATCGGTAATTGTTGCTTTTGATATAATAATTTCAATTGAATTTTGATAAAATCCTATCTAAATACTTGTAGAAAAATAAAATTGCGGAGATGAGAGTGGAGGGAGGGGTTGGCTTAAGATCAAACATATACCAGCAAGTACTTGACCAGCTATTAAATCGATTTTCTGATCAGATCGATGTTTTTTCCCAGCCCTATGCAAAAGAATGCAACCGAGAAGTAAACGAAGAAACATTTAATGCTTCTCAAGTTGACAATTCTGAACATTTGTAGCTTTTTGTTTGAAGTTATATCATTAAATTGACTTCGTCTCGATCTCCAAAATCATCCTCAACCGGTAGAAATCACTAAATAACTATAGGATATTGCGAAGGAATTTTTTGACAACCTATAAACAATTGTTAATGTCATTAGTTATTTGAGAGTTGGATAGATTGCTAGATGAAATTTATTTTGAAAATTGTACGGTGCAGTCACTCATATTTTATTTTTTCTAGCTAAATCGTTACAGATATCACAACTTACGTACAGACAGAAAAGTTTACTATTGAATGCATATCATTCTAAAAAAACAATTTTACATTATTAACGTTGTCATTAAAAAATTATGGACTAATCATGATCGTGACACCTAAGTTTCATGCATTAGTGGACTAGTGGTTCACTAATAATAACAAATATCATCTTAAAATAAGATATATCCGTATGGATTATCATACAAAATTTCATTTAAATCAAACAAAGCTGTTGTTTAAGCAAAATTAATTAAATAAGTATTCATTTTTACTGTATTATTTGCATTTATAAAAACATATACCCTTATTGAAAATAAAAAAGTGCACCCACAGCCAAAATTAAAAGTATACGCCTCTGACTAAAGATGTGTTGCGGGTAACTAGCGTTCTAATAATTAAAATTATATCGTCGTCAATAATATCACGAAATAACGTAACTCATAAAATGCGAAAAATAAAATACTTCACCCTTTTGTGTACTGACCATAGGTTCAGTTTCACGAAGTGGCGTATCTCAATTCCCCACAGTTTTCATAATACAGAACCAATCTATACAGGGTGTTTCCTTTAAAACAACCAGCGCTTTTTGGGCGAACTAATGACTTTAGAGAAAAATGTTATATACAAAAAATTACCAGGAAAAAGAGCTTCATTTATGAGGAATAATAAATAAAAAATTTAACCAGTGGTTCTCAAACGGTAGAATAAAATTATATTTTTTTTAAATGGCAACCTATATAATTTTTTTGTCCATTAGATAGAGAGTGTTTTTCTGATTACAACGATATAAATATGATATGGGGTTGTATAACAATTATTTCGAGAAAAATGATATTAAAAATCAGAAATAATTCTACAATATTGAAGTAGGCTATGCAATAAACAAATGCAAAAAAATGATACAGGTGACAGATAGTTTTGTTACTTACGTTATTAAGTGTTTGTTTTCGTAATTGTTTAATTACTTATTAATAAAAAATGGCTTTGCAGTTGCAAAAATACCAAAAATACCTAAGGTTGCATAAATTTGTAAATAATTTCCATCATATTGTTTTTCTTTTTATGTTAGTACTATTATTTTTTGATATTTCTTCGTTATGTAGTTCATTTGTTATTATGAATTTCTTAGTAAAATAAGTTATTTTAGATATAAGAAAATAATATACTATCGTAACCTAGGCAATAGTCGTATTAATAGTTGTTTATTGCATAGCCTACTTCAATATTGTAAAATTATTTCTGATTTTTAATATCATTTTTCTCGAAATAATTGTTATACAACCCCATATCATATTTATATCGTTGAAATCAGAAAAAAATTCTTTATCTAATGGATAAAAAATTTATATAGGTTGCCATTTAAAAAAATATAATTTTATTCTATCGTTTGAGAACCACTGGTTGAATTTTTTATTTATTATTCCTCATAAATTAAGCCCTTTTTCCTGGTAATTTTTTGTATATAACATTTTTCTCTAGTCATTAGTTCGCCCAAAAAAGCGCTGGTTGTTTTAAAGGAAACACGCTATATACATATACGAGTATCATGTTGAACTAAATTAATACCCATCTAATGAAAAATATGTAAAAATATTCACACTGTCCAAAAGTATGTTAGTTGAAATAATTTTTAAACATAGTCAAATTATTTGAGACAAATAAACATGGTCAAATTGTTCTAATTATTATCGATTCTCGGTGACACAATCTGTTATTATTGATGATTAGCTAATATTAATAAGCTGTAGAATAATTATAAAATAAAATGAAATAAATGTTGGACCAACCTCGCCTACTATTAGTCCAATTTGGCCAATAGAGGCATCGCAGATCTCAGCATCTCAAAAAATCAGCTACCACTGCTATTAGGAACGTTTATTGGAACAAAATTTCAGTTATCTCACTATTTAGTCCACTGAAAACCATCACACAGTAAAAATTCATATCAAGTTATTTTGACAATAAAAGAAACAAATATACACTATTTTAACTCTCCCAACAGATTTTTTTCACTAAAATTGCACTTACTTCGAACAGAACACATTCTCATTTGTAGGTAACAAATACACTGACAAAAGACAGCAATAATAAACAACAAACACCGGTCTTAATATTAGCTCGAACTTGTCTGTTAAGAGCCGATCTGTAGTATCACTGCTCGACACGAAATGTAAATAAAAATAATAATGAATTATTTATTCACTCAACTAGTGCAGATAACAAATAAATTATTGTTTTAAAAAAATTAAAAATTGTGGCAACCAGTGGCACTAAAAATGTAAAATTTAAGAACCAAGCCTTTCATTTTACAAATTTTAAAATAAATTAGAACCATTTAATTTTTACCTACAGCTACAGTATTGGAACACCTGTATATAAAGGGTTAAATGAACAAATGATAAAGGGTGATTAGCAGTACTTTATCTATCAATTGTTTTTCTATAACCATTCGGCATACCTTGTATGTTTTGTATACTATCTACGCTTATTCAAATTTAGTGAAAAACTTTAAATAAGTTTCCTACAAAACTATCAAAATTGAGTTACGTCAGTTCGTATTATTGAGGGCGATTTTTATAATTCTTGTTTCATGTACACATTTTAATAATAAATAATATAGAAGTGAAAGCAACTATAAAAATTTGAATTTAGAGCTGATTTTTAAAATTTTAGAACTGCAGACACAAGGCAGAGCTGCACCAAATTATATCCCATGTCTGCATCACAATTTGCCCTTCATTAATAAATAATGTAATAATTACATATTTTATGTATATGTAATATTTCCTGTATACAAAGCTAAAATGGAAAATTTTCCTATTTTTTCTTATATGTTTTGTTTTAGAGTTTTCTTGCTAATATTTTTTTATTTTTTTATTTATTTATTGAACAATCTAACAGAACCAGGGCAACGAACCCGCCAAAAACTGGGTTCGGTTTAGATTCAGGTTAATTTGGTTTTTGAGAGATGGGTTCGGATGCGGTCCTGGTTCAAACATTAACACAATTGGCGGTTATGTTCCGGGTTCAGATATTGGGTTCAGGTTCGGTTCGACCTAATGAAAATTGAAGTAATGTTTTTTGAATAACAATCTTTATATAAAAATAATGCGAGCCGAATTTATACAAGACAAGAACACGAACACAATTTTAATAAACAAACAAAACAGGCGTCGATTATCGGCTGCATTACGATTATGCTTACGTTTCGAATTCCACTGAACCCGAATTTTAATACCCGGTTCGGTTCCGACTCGGGTTCTATTAAAACATATATTTGAGGTTCGGTTCTGGGTTTGGGTTCGCTAAAATGTTCCGGTTTGGTTCCGGTTTTGGTTCGGTTCAGGTTTCGGTTCGATGCCCTGAACAGAACTATAAGTTCCAATTACAGGATGATTATCCTATAATTTAAATACATAAGAGCCCTGCAAAAAGTACACAATACAAAATAATACGAACTATGAAGAAAAAATATAATTTTAACAGCTATATTGAAATATAATTATTAAAAGTTAAATGTCTATAGATCTGAAGTAATTTATCAACTCTCGTATGAATACATTGAATGAATCAGCGAATACATCTATCTTACAACGGATTTCATTAAAAATATTGCACATTGCCTGATTGGAGATTTCATTTCATACTTTGTCCAACTTTATTACAATGGAAAGTTGATTCTCGATGATATGCGAGGATTGTTAGGGCAAGATGGCTTACGATACAACTGTCATTAATAACATTGTTAATGATTTGTACAAAAATAAGCCAGACTGTATTTTCCAGCGATTGTACAGAGATATAATATTGACGCCAGATAAAAGTTCGTTGTATGTAATATCAAAACTGGGATAGTGATTATAGTTCGAATTTTAATGGCACAAAATTGACCCCTGTGGTGTACTCTCCACGCCAGCTATGAGTGCTCGTAAGGTGACGTCTGGTAAGCGCCCACACGGTACAAATATTTCATCATTACAGATATCTGTGTACAAAGCAGATTGGCAATGGGTAATATGCCGTGATGATATATTTATTTATTTAATTTGAAAACAATATTTAACGAATCGTATTTGATTCTGGAGACAGTATTCCAGTTTTGATCTTACTAGCGAATAATATACAGTCGCTGTAAAGTAGACAGATTATGAAATGATTTGCAAGAGCGAATGATGAATCCTAATATTTTTAATGATGACTTTGTTTATGTGATCATAATGCAAATTTAAATAAAGCTTACTATCAAAATATAGCAGACTTATAGTAAATAAATATTTTTATTAATTAATTTACGAATAAAAATTGAATATTATTTCTATGTCTTATCATAGCTTATCAAATACTAAGCCGATTAATCGGGCTTTTTACCGACTATTCGCCGACTAAAAAAGTGGCCAGATAGTCGGCTTAAACGACTAATAGTCGGTTGTCGGTACATCTCTAATATTTTAGAATTCTGTACTAGAGTGCTGTACTAATTTCTTTACGACAAACGCGCTCTAATTTTCACCCGCCGATTTCAAGTCCCCCAGTTGCACGGTATTTATAGTTTGTTTTGAAAAAGTGAAAAGGGGATGTAAGAAAATAATGAAAAGAAAAGAAATTTATGTACATTACAATTTTTTATTAATGCTTTCAATATAGCGACAGAAATTCTTTCTAGGAATTCGTATCTGTTGTCTAATTTTTGATGTACCTACAGTTGCCAATTCACCCCGCAATTCACTCATGACACGATTTGTTGTCGCCAACCCTGAAGTTCCCAAATAAATACGACCATGCCGTAAGTCCGGCGCCACAGTTGCGGTAGCACCCGCGCGGTTACAACCGCTGTTTTAAAAAATGCATGCATGTTGTCTTAAGGGTGTTACATTTACCGCCAAGCTACCGCATGTATAACCGCAACGTATCGCATGTGGCCAACCCGATACAATGCTAGGTGCACATTGAGACGCAGGCGACATAGGCGGCGCAGGGCAGCACAGCACAGGAAAAAGCTGCACGCAGGAGTTCACGCGCAAATTATGACACAGTTTTACGTTGTCTGTGTGAGACATTATTGTTAATTAATGGATTTAAGTTCGGAATCAGATTCTGATAGCGAATTTGACACACTGGTACTAATGAATAACTTATTGAAAAAAAGATGTATTTGGAGAAGTAATTACATGGTTTTTAAATAGTCCGGATGATTTGTATCATATAATACTGATCGATAACGCACAGCTTCAATTAATTTTTCACTCATTTTGAAGTCGCACGTGCACAGGTCGCGCAGGAAACTGTGTTTCGAACACTACGTGGGACAGGTTCTGTATCCAGCATTTCTGTACTATCCTGTGCTGCGTCTCAATATGCGCATGTGTATTCGTATTTATTAAATACAAAAAACTGTACCGTGCTGCCCTGCGCCGCCTATGTCGCCTGCGTCTCAATGTGCGCCTAGCCTAAGATTCCAGTATGTATCTGCACAAGCACAACTGTGCTGCTGAATCGCAAATATGACAATGCAGCGGCGGCTCGTGAGTCGGCGAGGAGGCTTACCTCAGGGAAAGGGGGCAGGAAAATTTGAAATTGTTATAAAAATATCTTTAAACATTAAAAATAACCTATTGTACGTTACATGTACATTGTAATGCAATATCTATAACTTTGTACCGCACGCCGTGGCCGCCACCGCAGTTGCCTATCGTTTAGATAGTACGAGTATATACAGATGGTCTGTGGTTTAGCAGAAGCGGTTACGAATCATGCCGATCTTTATAAATAAATAAAGATTTATTTGACTGTTAACCGAAGTACAAAGACATAGTAACAAAAAAGGAAAAACCATGAAAAAATATACATTTCACATAGGTACAAACTCTTCAATTCCTTCACTTGTCCTTTCACGAAGGACAAGGGAAGGCAGCCTCCTATGTTAACTTATACGTTGGTATAAATGTGGCTTGATACACGTATCGTGTATTCAGCACGAGTGTGGAGCGTGCCTTTCAGAACTATGTTTTTAAGGTGCAGAGGAGCTTAGCTTCTGGTGTCTGCACAGCGGACTAAAAAATAGTCTTAACATGATTAATACAGAAGAATTATACCTTAAGACCATTTTACACCTACATTACTAATACAAAATTAATGAAAATTGAAAGAAGAATAATCATGAAAGAAAATGTTTTGAAAAAGTTTTTATCCTAAGTTATGAGGGGGCTCCTCCTTTACCTCCTCAGACGAGTCGCCACTGTGAAAATGAAGTTTGGTTGTAACTGCGCGGCTGCAACTGCGGCCACAACCGCGGATGTGATGCTGCCTAAGAGTTTGGAGGAAAAATAATAGATTGAAGACACTGAATAGTAGTGAATAGAACAATAGTTATAAGCAAAAAAAACTTTTGGCAGTATTATTAAATATGTATTTATTTATTTATTTATAAATGGTGGGATGTAATGTGGTGGCCACCTCAGACTTTTTCCTTATACAGATAGGGCAGAAAAAATGCATGGATTTCGAACAGCTGCTGCACCTATATGGGTGGGAATCAGAAAAGTGTGCTGGGGCAGGTGCGTAGCCAGGATTAATGTTAGGGGTGGGCAATGTAGACTGATCCATAACGATCAGATCTATAGATCAATTAAATGCAGTCTGTGACCAATCAATCTTCTTATCAGAGCACAGCGATCTTCTTCCTCTAGACTACAGATTACGATCAGATTGATTTATTGTTGAATTGATTAGTTGATCATAAAAAATCGATTAAACGGTCAGATCAATTAAATGTTGTCTATTGACCATTCTGATCGATCAATCGATCTTCTGATCGGATCTATAACATCGATGTTTTTTCGCATCGCAGCCCTAATACGGAGCTCATTACTGTGCTGAGTTAAGATCGTGCAAGGTACAGTCCGAGACGTAAATTATGGAGGCATTTAAAATTCATTGGGCATAAGTTAAATAGTGAAAATAATTGATATTTATGGCAAATAAACCACAACGAATTTTTTTTTATGATTATCATATATTATTTGCGAAAAAAACTTTAATTTATTTTGGTTGATTGTACATACATTTTACCTGTATTTTTTTAGGCCATTTCTGCCCCCCCTGCCGCCCCTTGGCTTCGCCTATGTGTTGGGGTTTGTAGGTACGCTAACTCAAAAAGTTTCATTATGCCATCATGCTTAGTCAGGGGATGAGCGTTTGTTCGTTGTTTAAATTTATTTAAAAAATGGCAATTCTGTGAAGAAGCTCATTTCCATTTATCAAACAGGGACAGCATAAAATCTGTGTTTGAAGTGTGGGGAGCTTACTTTTTTGAAGAGAATGCTCGGCTGTGTTGAAATCACAGAACCGCCATTTTTAAAATGTTTCAATTCAACAACGAACGCACGATCTTCGCCTAACCAAGGCATGATGGTGCACAAATTTGATTTTATAAATTATCGATTTATTGCAGATCGATATTATGCATCTCGATCTAATAGTAGATTGGTATTAAGTTTCGATTCGTATCGATTCACTAGATCGATATTCTCATATTTTGTGCCCACCCCTATTGAAACCATTTGATTTAGATTACATAGCTTACGAATTGGATACGAGAAAGTCTATATCTTACAAAGCTTTTCTGAGGAACGTTTAGGATCAAGTGAGATAGATTTATATAAGTACATAAGAGAGAAAAGGATACTAACAATTTACGGAAGGCTATGTGAAATGCGCAGACGCCGCGGTATTCCATAGACGTCGGCATGGATTTTTAAGAAAGGGACAATTATAACGCAAAATAATAAAACAAGGAAGAAGTTGAATAAAAAACTATTATATTTATTGTATTTTTTATGCCTTTAAATTACAAAACAAAATGCTCTTCTGTTGATGTTAACTCCTCGCCAACAACTTAAATAACTGCGAACTATGAAAAAGCATAAAAGTTTCGTCGCCGTCACTGGCGCAATTATTCCTGAGTTTGCGCAGTACACATGCCCTTCCGTCATTTTCTGTCTCTGTCAATCGTTCCCTACTTCTTCCATCCCCCCGCTTTTCTATCTCTACCCATATCGGCCTGTATTACATTGTTGACATTTGTATAACTCTTTATTAATATTGTTGATTTATATACAGGGTGTTTCAGGACTAGTGTAACAAACTTTAACAGCTTATTCCTGAGGTCATTTTGAGCCAAAAATGTCATATGAACGTAGGTCCTATTCCTTCTAGTTACCAAAATACAAGAGGTTGAAGTTCTATAAATAACACGAAATTTTCTAATTTTTGTAATCAAGGTACTTTCGGAAAACAAGAGTTATTATTGAGTTGAGGAAATTTTAAATAGAAAGTACGTCTTGCTGAAATGTCCAACAACGTCGGATTTTTTTTACAATTTTCATTACAAGTTGTTTAAAGTAAAATTTTGACATTAAACTGTAGTTTTAATTCAAAAGTTACTAAAAATAGTAAAAAATGGTTTTAGTGTAAACCAGTGATACCAAAAATGTGTTAAAAGTTAGAAATATTTCTGCTGTAAATAGAACGTTTTAGAGTGTAAAATTCATTGTAATATTAATAAATGTACATAATTTAATGTATTTGATATAAATTTTGAATCGTATGTTTTATTGTCCAAATCGTATTCGTTAATATTAATAAATAAAATTAATTAATACAAATAAGGTATGACTTTTCAATAATAACTCTTGTTTTCCGAAAGTACCTTGACTACAAAAATTAGAAAATTTCGTGTTATTTATAGAACTTCAACCTCTTGTATTTTGGTAACTAGAAGGAATAGGACCTATGTTCATATGACATTTTTGGCTCAAAATGACCTCAGGAATAAGCTGTTAAAGTTTGTTACACTAGTCCTGAAACACCCTGTATATAAAATAAACCAAATAGGGTTATTTCCGGTATTATGGAATTTATGCAAAATTGTATTTTTTTCTATAATTTACATCTTCCTATAGTAGATTTTTTATTCGTTTATTATTATATTATAAAATATTTGAGAAAAATAAAAATTATGCTGATAATTTAAATCTGATTGTAATAAGAGCACTATGAAGAAAACAAAATATAAACTTCATATACATATCAAGCTTTTCTTAAATAATAAAATATATTTTATCACTGAGAAAGAATATTTGTTTTGACATTAAACTACAATTAACATATGTATCGAACAAGAAAGTTATATTGCGTATTTTGAGAAGCACTGGTTTAAAAAATTCTTGTTCGGCTCATTAATGTTATAAAATAGAAAGCCCTTTGTTAAAATTTTCGTAGCTCACGATTGACTTTACGGAGTTTTGTTGTTTCTTGTGTAATCCTGATCGAATAAGACATTACTTATTTTATTGAAATTCCAGTTCGTACATTGCCTTCGCAAGTTATTTTAGACATTACAGGAAAAATATGTGCATATTATAGTATAGAATAATTTGAGAGGAAATGAAAAAGTACAAAAAGACTATGTGAACAGATGTAGGAGTATTTATTTACAACAGGGCATACACATAATTCTACTTTAAAATATACATTAAAAAACATCTACAATGTCATAAATAACAAAGTTATTTACGTGGAGATGTTACTGATTAGTATCATAATAATATTCTCAACAAGTCTTAAATTAGTCAACAGGTCAAATTAATGGATATAATTATTATCATAGATTGTGACTAAATTTCAGACTCGTTTCGAATTTGTTATACTTTGTTATAAAATAGTATGGAAATAAAATAATTATAGTTTGATAAAAAACATAATAATATATAAATGCATAAAAAACAATAGTTTGTGTTACAAGATTAAAGGAATGAACTAGAAATATATTGAGCTGCTCAACAGAAATGATAATTAGAAAGCACAGGGGAATGTAATCAGCACATATGTTGAACATTATAACGGTTATCCCAAAAAACAGGCTAACACCCCAAAAGAATTAATTAATTTATAAATACAGGGTGTAACACCGAAACCGATCGCTGTCATTATTTTCTCTATTATTATAGTTATAAAAAAGTTGTAGAAGAGACGAGTTGCAGAAAAAAATATGTTTTTAAACCAGTGGTTCTCAAATTACAACACAGTTATTTTTTTAAATGGGATGGCATATATTTTTATGCCTAATCGAGAGCGCATTTTCTTCTGAATTCAATCATGGAATAATTTTATATCTTTACATAAAAAATATTGACAAAAATTCAGTTTAATACATTTTATTTTTATAGTCAATTTTCAGTAGGCTATGTATGAAAAACAATTGAGCTTAAATTAAAATGAAACAAATATTATTTAAATATTAATTGATTTTTTCTCAATATTTTTATGTAACAATATAAAATGATTACATGGCTGCATTCAGAAGAAAATACGCTTTCGAATAGGCATAAAAATATGTCAAATCCTATTTAAAAAATTATAACTTGAGAACCACTGCTTTAAAAGAAAATTCTTCTGTAAACAAATGTCCTCCTAATAATAATAAAGAAAATAATGGCGATGGTCGGTTTCGTTGTTGTACCTGTATATTTTTTGGAGAGTGAACCTGTTTTTTGGGGCGCCCCGTACTTTTATCACCAATAGGGCTGTTGCATTATATTATTACACTGTAATGTAATCGTATCTTATTGTACCTATATGCTGTAATAATATTAGTATATTTTATTACTTCATATTCATAACATATTTATAAGAATAGCTTTTTGTGTAAATAAGATAAAATAAATAAATAGTCGATTATATTTATGTATAGTAAATTTAATAAATATATTACAATTACAAATTATGCACAGCCCCACTAATGATATTTTTCGTGTATGCAAACAATGATAAAAATAATATATATTAACATGATTGTATGTAAAATTTTATTTTCTACGAATTTTAGATATCATGGACGTAAAAAGACATACATCGTAAATGACAGGAAGATTGGCCACATATGCACCGTTTTATTTCTCATGAGAATGAATTTAAAAAAAATATTTGAATAGTCGGTGTAGAGTACAGGTGCGGAGGCCAAGTAAATACGATGCAGTCAAATGTCCACCAAAATCATACCAGATGCAGACACACAACAGTAAAACTGGCAGTTTCAGTTTTTAGACCGTTACATAGCACAATTTTTTAATTGGACGTGTTTGCATATTAGTTTATTAAAAATAAATAATATCGTATGTTAAATATAAAGATCACTATATATCGTTATTTATTCTTATTTATAAATGAAAAATGTTTATCTTTAAATTTTATTTATCCCCAAAATGTGCGTTACAGGTCTGAAATACTCTAGATTATGAAATTAGATGGCAAATAACAGGTTTGATAATTAGATTTAGAGTGATGTTTATATTAATTATGAAGTCATCTGGAGAGAATAAAATGACGCATCCAGTGAAGGTTAAAAAAGCTGCTCAAGATAAGCATATTACCTTGTATTTACTTCATACGAATCTATCTATAATCATACTTCACAATTCATCATTCATGCAACTTACAATAGCTACCACAAATCACTTACAATTAAGACATTTAGTCCTTTGTTGATCACTCATAATCAATTGCCATACACACTTCACATTCACACATATCCTCGCACCATGTTTCTAACACGTATTTTAATTTATTTATTTAATGAATTTAATCAAAGCATTCACGTCATGTATTATTACGTTTGGTTCACATTTGTTAAATTGTGCTCATTCAACTAACCAGACACAATCCTGTCTTGTATGGTGAGGCAAATTTAAATATAACATATTTCTATTCCATATAAATAATTGTTTTGTAAATTTTCGTCACCGTATTTAAAGTTGAAAAATTTATTTCGTTTTAGGTTCCCAACATGCTATTACACACTAGTCTCATAATCGTAGTAATTTATTTAGGAATTGTAGACATTATATGCTATTTCTTGTTAATCATGTCCAGTTTGTGTTGTGAACACTTTATTAGCACGCTGGTTTCAGGCATAAAATTCTCTCTGGTTTCCTTTGGCGTAAGAAGTTACAGTTGGCGATCTTTTCGGTTCATCCAGCGCATATGATCCTTCATCTTTTTTACGCATGCGATAAACGATAAACATAACCACCAAAATTGCACACAGTAAACCCACTACAGCTCCACCGATGACAGCTAAAATCAAAATATACAAAATATATAAGAACATTATCAGAATAAGATCTATATAAAAAAAAAAACTCAAATCGGATATGCAGCCAATACACGTCATCACTTAGGGGGAAAACCTGACTGCATTAAAATCACTAATATCGAAAATTGAAATCAGTTTAATTGTCAAAAAATGTATGGTCTTATAGAATTATTATTAAGATGTATAGTAGAGCTCATTCTTTATCGTATATGATATGCATAATATATAAATACCTTATATTATTCGTTTGTTTTTTGCTACACTTGGCAGCATTGATAATTTGTATGTTTATACGTTCCTCCTTGGTTTATACTTTCAAGGTTATTATTTGACAATTTGAACTGTATCATGTTGGAAATATTTTTCTTCGTTGTTACATTTTATTTCCATTCTTGTTTATTATAAATGTTTTTTTCAAGACTACCACAGTTCAAAGATCAACTGCTTCCAAATTTAAAAGAAAAATCGATAATTATAATGTATTATAGTTCATATGGGGTCTCGTGGCCGTGTGCCAGAGTGTCTGGTCGCGAATCTGGGGACCCGGGTTCGATCCCGACCGACGCCAAAAATTACATCAAATTTTAATGGAGTAAAATTAACCCCTGTGGTGCACCCTCCACGCCAGCTATGGGTGCCCGTGAGGTGACGCCTGGTAAGCGCCAGCACGGTACAAATATTCCATCATTACCGATATCTGTACAAAGCAGATTGGCACACCCAGCAATGGGTAATATGCCGTGATGAAATATTTATTTATTTATTATAGTTCATATGATATATTTTTATGGATTGTATAATATTTGTTCAGTGTTATATATCATAGTTCAATTTTGTATATTTTTTATGTGCTCGTATTTATATGCTATTTTAGCTAAATAAAACTATTGTTATTATTAGAATAAATATAGAAATAGAAACACGTTAGTAATTTATAAATAGCAGAATATCTTCATTTTACTTTTTTCTTAATAATATTATGAACATTTATTGACAATTTAATTAATATGCCGTATTTATTACAGTGTGAAACAAAATTATTTTTCGAAAATATCACGAAAGTTTGAAATAAAATACAATTGTATACAACCTTTATAACTTTTATCATTACGATTCTCAAACCTATGTAAACGTACCAGTTCATGACGTCACACATCTAGTTACTTTCATTAATGACGTGCATTGGCTGCATGTCCGATTTGAGTCAGATTATTAAGTATAGGTATTTAATAGTTTGTTCAAAGTAAAAACCTAACTCGGAGTAGGCTATGGACAAGGAAACGCATATCATTTTAAAAGTATATAATTAAATGTCAATTTGACACGAGATATTGTCAAAAAAGTTATCAAAAGAAATCAAAGCTTTTCTTCTTGAATCTTATTTTAGTAATGGAAACAAATTAAAAAAATGGCGAATAGCAATATACTGTATCCTTCTTTATTTTCTTTTCTCCTTAAAATTACATTTCAAGATCTATTTTAACAACTTGATTTTTGAACTGAATAATGATCAGACATACGTTTCCCTGTTTATAGCCTACTACTAGTTAGGTTTTTTATTGAACACACTGTATATAAAAGTATAAAGAGAAAATAAATAAAATATGTAGACGTAGGATTTTTTTGAATTTTTTTGGCAATAGAAGAAAATCATTCAAATAAAAGTTGTAGTAGATTGAGAATGACATTCACTTATTCAAAGAAAAAAAAATGGTGGTGATATAGTGAAACTATGGCGCCACATTAGCCATGTACTTTTTAGAATTATGTAATAAAATTTGTGCACTTTAGTAGGTGCGCGCTAAGACAAAGTACTCATAATTGGAGAATCCGGTATTAAAAGTGATAGATGGTTTGTTACTTGGATTCGGCTTTAAAAATATGCGTTCTTGTAGTAGGTATATGAAAATTGTAAGTAATCTTTATAGTTTACCAAAAGATGAATGAAGAAATGAATAATAAATTTTAAGTGCAAATACAAAATAATGATACTTGTAGGATAGAAACTCAATAAAAAAAATGTCACTCTAAATTATCTACGGCAACAGTACATGGCTAGGATGCTGCCATCTACGTTGAGCTTTGCAGATGATTACATGGTTGAATTCAGAAAAATACAGGGCAGATGTAGATATCTTTTATAACGTCAGGTTTACAAGAACGGCTATTAACTATAATTTTTTAAATAGCAACCTGTAATTATTTTACTAAAATATAAACCGCCATTATTCTCTCTTTTCAACGATGTATTAGTTTTTTATTAATGTATTTGAAAAAATTCGAGAAAAATAAGATAATTGAGATATATGTGAAATAATTTTTATTCAAATATTATATAGGTGGCTATGTGAAAATAATTAAAATGTAACAATGTTAATATCAACAAAGTATACATTTGTTTGTTATTTATTATTCCTTACTTATTATTTATTTGTCTATTTATTTATTATTTAGCCATCTAGAACATTTGAATAAAAATACTTTCTCATATATCTCAATTATCTTATTTTTTCGAATTTTTTTAAATGTACTAATAAAAACTATTACATCTTTGAAAAGAGAAAAAATGGCGGTTTATATTTCAATAAAATAATTATCGAATAGCCCTAAAAGATATATACCATACCATTTAAAATATATATAATTTTATGTTATAGTTTGAGAACCACTGGTTTATTTTTTTTCTTCAATAAGTAAATGTCCCCTTTGATCTGCTACAACTTTTATTTGAATGATGACAACAACAAACAATAAACTAACCTGCAAGAATGCCTGGTTGCGCGAAGAAAGATGTCGCTCTATCTTCTGGTTTGGGATTCATAATGAGCACGTCTTCTCTATTGACGTTATTTTCACTGGTGGTATGTTCTCTACCGAAGTCAGTGTTGGGTGGTGGTTCCACTGGACTTGGCGCGTTGTTGATTCTTGGTACTACCTTGTCTGTCGTTGTTCCAGATGGCACATTTATGGATGGCCGTGCTGTGTAAATAAATCAAATGTCAACAATTATCTGAAGTAGAGATAATTTATTTCCCATAATGCTAACTTAACGTAATAATACAAATAATGTAAAATATAAGGGCCTATAAAAATATAATTTAAAATATAACAGAATGGGATCCTCCATCATAACAAAAAATAATAACGACACACAACACAGTGACACTGTGACGTCACAACTATTGCTATCTTTATCTCGCAGCCTACTATAGAGTACTGGTGCGAGAGAAAGATTGTTGTGTCGTTGTGACGTCATATTTACTCAATGCAATTTAATTAAAAAGAATGAAAACTTTTTAATACTACGAATTGCTTCAAAATTAAACAAATTTTCATTTAAAATAATAAAAAAAGAGTGGAGGACCCCATTCATTCAAATAAAGTTGAAACTGTGTATGAAAAAATTAAGTCAACAATGTACCATTTCTTACACATTAACTGAGATATTAATCGAAGAACTTGTACTTTTAACATATTTTTCATTAAATATATTATGCCATTGTTATAATAATACAAAATCTTCATATTGCTTTGGTAATGGACTTGGAACCATTTCAACTGTAGAAATATATTTAAGGTTTTTCTTTATTGTTATTTAATCTTTTATTAAATTAATCAATATTGGACTCATCTGTTTTTAGTTAAATATATTATACTTTTATTATCAGAATAAAATATAATTCGTTTCGTTGTGAAAGTTGGTATATTCCAGAAAATAATGGTGGTTAAATTTCCGTGACTGCTGAAGAAAGTGTAATGTTTTTTTTTTTTTGCTGATCCACAACATAGCTCGTCCTTATACGAAGTATCCAGTTACAGATCTTGTTTCATTTATGTTCTCAGCTCAATCTGCGTCGCTGCATTTTACTACTTTACTTCCATCTTTCTCAAAAATCAGTTTTACTTTATACGAAATTTTCGTTATCTTGTTTGTTTCATTTACTTCTCTTCATTTCGTTTCTCCACTACATTTTTCATTACAAGTGGTTGCCAATTGTGCGTATTGAATCATTTTGAAATTCATGTAATATATCATCCTGATTGAATTTGCTAAAACGTTTTCTTGCCATTTTTTTACCAATAACAGTATATATTATTATTATTATTTTATTATATAAAATTTCTTTCTAAAATACATAGAGTTTTACGAGTTTCAAATTTACAAAATTTCTCCTTTAAGCGAATAACTTAAAAATATTCCATATTATAGAATCGTTTTACTATTGTCTTAAATTTCACGAAGATATAAATAATTTAGTTGAGCTAATAAATTAGAACTGACAATTATTAACACTGATAAATGCTATTATATAAATTTTACAAGAAATAGGAACACCTACAACTTTCAATACAAGGTAGAAGGAAATGTAATCAACCAAACCAATCATGTAAACGATTTAGGTGGGACACTAGATAACAAGTTAATTTTGGCATTCACATCGACAATATTGTTAAAAAGGCTTACAAAATGTTAGGCTTTCTAATACGAGCAAGCTCTAATTTTAGACATCCATCCACTATTTTAACATGATATAACTGTCTTGTTAGAAGTCAACTGGAGTTTGCTTCTGTATCTTGGAACCCACGAAAAAAAAAATCTCAATCCTAAGTTCCCAACATAGCGGCCAAAATTGTTATCATTAGAAAATAGAAGACACTTAAGCGACCTTGCGTTCTTATATAAACTTTTTAACAATGTTGTCGATTCACCAGAATTATTATCATCATATCATCTCAGAGTAGCCAATTGTGGTACTAGAACAAAAAAAATATTCGGTCATTCTTTCTGCCGTACTAATTCTATCCGAAATTCTCCCATCAAGAGAATATCACATTTGTACAACTTCAATATGCCAGATTTATTTTCCACAAGTTTACAATGTTTCAAACGTGCACTTAAATTTTATTAGTTATATTCCTCATTTAAATATGTTTTGCTCTTTGATATTTTTTTTCTAAACATTTGCTTACTAGTTTTTACATGTCATATTATGATCATGTGTACTGTATCTAATTGTAACCTTGAGCTTCTCTTTAATTGGGAAATTTTCCTGTTGAGAAGCCAAACACTTATAAATATATAAATAAATAATTACAGCACATATTTTCGTCCTAATTCCAGGATATAACTAAAGTACCATCTGTGTCTGTCACAGGTGAATAACTTATTGGATAAATTGTTAAAATAGATTCTGTTAGCAAATTTGCATTAACTACAATAGTCCTTAATTTTTGTATTGTTCGAAATGTCATTTTCTGTGATTCCATTCAATTGACGACTGTACGTGTTTGTTACGCTTAGTAAACAATACGAAATTTGTAGGTAGTGCCAGTATAGTTGGTAGTTATTATGGAGACTGGAATACAGCATTCGTTTCACATGGAATTTCTGTTGATAATTTAACATCATTAGTAATTTGTGGAACACAATTTTTTCACAGATTTCACATCAAAGTACTTGACGGTTTGTGTAATTTTGTTTATCTCTTACAAATTTCCGAGTCTTCGATGCCAAAGAATAGTTGGCCATTTTTTAAATAGAATATATATTTTATGTTTTCTTCAAAAATTAGGTACATTTTTTGTTCCATTTTCTCTATTTTATACATAGAAAGCATGTTTGTCATAATATTAAGACTTAAGAGCGTACCTTACATTGTTAACTGCAGGTATAGTTCATCCAGAGATCATGTTCCGAAGACTCGTTATCGTTTTATTATGGGTTCACAATAGCTAAAACCGCAATGCCAAAATATTTCGGTCCGTACAGTCGACCAGTTCAGTATTTGTAATGCTGGTATATATTTTACGCCCAGTATTCGACTGTAGACCAAGACTGCACTTTTCAGATTTTCTAAACTGATTACCAGGGCTGTATTTGCTAATATTTAAAATTTTAATGCGTTAATCTTTTGAACTTAGAATTTCCCTAATTTTCTTATAGCTTATTATAAGGTCTGTGAACTTGTCTCCAAAGGATTATAAAACCGTTATTTGTGGCTATGTAGGTATATAAATAGGTGGTGAGTTTAATTATTTTCACTTGTCATTTGTACCTCCTAACTAGTGTACGAAGGCTGAAAGTGTTTTTTGTTTTGTTAAATTAAATTCAACAGTCAACAACGTTAACAATGTTTCGCCCGTGGGAAGAAAACAAAGAATTAGAAAGTGCTAGTAAAAGTGTATTACCATCGCCTAATATATTTAAACCTTTTTTGCACGAACATGGACAACAAATCGTGTTGAATGTTTACAATGGACTGTTGGAGGAATATGAAGAATCAGTTGCTCTTAAGAAAACTTGCCAACTAACAAAGGTATGTGATAAAACTGTTAAAAAAATTATCAGAATAGGTGGTCCGGTACCACAATTAAATTCTAGTGTAGTTCAATTAGTCAGGGAAGAAGTTGAAAATATTGGCCAGCAACAATGGAGTAACTGTATTCAACATATCATAAAAGAAGAAAATAAATTTATATCACTTTACAAAGACGTGAATCCATTAATTATATCTTTAAGGGATTCAGATATGTCCGATAACAATTCTGAAGACGAGGACGAGTGCACGATGTCCGAATAAATATTCATATATTTTTTTAAATGACATGTGGTTATAGGCCTCTTGGGAAAATCGCCACTATAAACGGTCCGCAATTAGTACCTCCTGGGTGGTGACGGAAATCTGATTATACAATATATTTTTTAAAACAGTTAAATATTAAACAATTTTTTTTTACTGTTTTGAAAAGTAAAATGTGTGAAATGAAATATTTCAAACCCCTACTCATATTTTTCATTACAGCCCTGGCACATGCCAGGCTATTGGGACCCTCTATTGTACTGCCGTAATAAAACGATAACGACTCTTCGGAACATGATCCCTGGATGAACTATACCTAATTAAAGAAATTTTATTATTGACTTTCATCTTTAATTCCTTGTTACACTTTATTATTTTTTTCCAGTTTTGTATTGTTTACTACAATATCTTTTCTTCCAAAAATCCTAGAATTAATGTGTAGATTACGCTCAGGAATCTATACAGGTGTTTCCTTTAAAACAACCAGTGCTTTTTTGGGCGAACTATTTAGAGAAACATGTTGTATACAAAAATGATCAAGAATAAGGGGCTAATTTAACAGTAATAACAACCGAAAAATTCACCAGTGGTTTTCAAGCGGTATAACAAAATTATATTATTTTAAATGGTACCCTATATATTTTTTTAGCCCGTTAAATAGATATTTTTTTCTGATTGCAACGATATAAATATTGTATAGGGTTGTATAACAATTATTTCCAGAAAAATGATATTAAAAATTAGAAATAATGTTACAATACTTCAATAGGTTGCCTAGGTTACACTAGTCACAAAACTATTTTTTATTATATTATTTCAAATTTTGAATACCATTTTTCTCGAAATAATTGTTATACAACCCTATACAATATTTATATTGTTGAAATTAGAAAAAAAGTGTCCAATCAACTAAAAAATTATATAGGGTGCTAGTAAAATTGATAACATAAATGATTGTTATTTGTTGCAACAAAATTTAAATGAAATTATGGCTTGGTGTAATGACAATAATTTAAAATTAAATATAAGCAAGTGTAAAACTATGTCTTTTCATAGAACAAAACAACCATTCTTGTTTAATTACAACATTAATAATAGCATTTTAGAAAGAGTGTATTTAATAAAAGACTTGGGCATCTACTTTGACACTAACCATACTTTCTCACCGCATCTAAATGACATGGTAAAGTCGGCATTTAGAATGCTAGGATTTATATTCAGAAATTGCAAAAGTTTTGGTAATATCAATGTCATAATTACATTATACTTCAGTTTCGTTCGTTCAAAACTAGAATATGGCTCATTAATCTGGTATCCTATATACGAACGATACGAAACAGAAGTTGAAAAAGTACAGAAAAGATTTTTAAAATACCTCGCTTTAAAGGAAGATAAAAAATACCCTGATAGAAATACTGATTATAGTATTTTTTTAAATAGATATAAATTTCAGTCCTTAGAATATCGTAGAATCTGTCACTCAATTATTTTCCTTTCTAAAATACTGCAAAATAATATAGACTGTACTAACTTATTGCAGAACATAGAATTGTATGTACCACGCCAGTCATCTAGGCAATCACTATATTTTCATTGTCCGAAAGCCAGAACTAATATGCTTATTAAATCACCTATTTACATTATGTGTAATAATACGAATAAAGTAGTAAATAAATTCGATATCTTCATTTCATCACCAAAACAAATTATAAAGTTCATGTCAAACTTAGATATAGTATTTTCATAATTCAATTTACCTATACTATATTACCTATATATTGTATTTGTTTGAACATTTGTTTTTTTTATATATATGTATAATGTCATATCTGTATTTTATATTTTCTGTGTATTTTGTCCTATTATTGGAATAACTGTTGGGCAAATAAAGATTATTATTATTATTATTATTTAAAAATATATAATTTTGTCTACCGTTTAAGAACCACTAGTTGAATTTTCGGTTTGTTATTACTGATAAATTAGCTTCTTATTCTTTGTCATTTTTTGTATATACCATTATTGTCTAAAGTTATTAGGTCGCCCAAAAAAGCACTGGTTGTTTTGAAGGAAAAACCTTGTATAGGTAGGTACCTTCCAGTATATATTGCTTGAAGAAAAATTTCTCTATTTGTTTTTTTTTATTTGCAAACATTTTTGGAGTTCTTTCAGTTACTTAGCTACTAAAAAAAAGTCTTTTATGTATCTATATTACTCTGGCTGGATTTATTGATTTATAGCTAAACTTTTGCATATTTAACACCGTGTAGTTGCCATTTTGAATATTTGTATTATTTCTTCTTTTGTCTTGAAGAACTTTTTATCCACAGTAGTTTTTATATCCAAACTTTCTACATCCATAATCACTGCTTGATATTAGCTTGGCCTACTAATAATAAAATATTTATCCATTATTTTATATTTATTCAAATGGTATTCATCTTCCCAACTATATCCATTAAACTGGATGATCGTCAACAGACGAAAACGAGCAACATATTTTTGTAGATAAGCTGTATCTTCCAAAGTTGCTTTTAAATAACCCCATGATTGCTTAGCTGTACACGTAGTAGTAGAAGTAGTAGTAGTACCTTCAATGTGAACATAATTAGTAGGATCTACAAATAAAATAAATTTGACTTCATGTTCCTGCATTTACTTTATCGATTCCTGCTCGTTTCATCACGAGATATTAATTAAAGAATATGAACTTTCGTATTTTTAATTTTGCTTGAATATATTACATGTCATCATTTTATATTTCTTTCAATTATTTTTTTAAATGTGACTGATTTAATATAACGAAATCACCAATATCATGACACTTTAAATTTTTTTAAAATACATCCAAAACATAATAATTTTTAAATATGTACCTTTAAATTAGAATTTCCCAGGGCATTTTCTTTAAATATATTTACTAAATAGTAATTTTTGACATTTTTCTTAAAATAAAAACTATCTCGGATTACTTTTAAATAATTTGATACACTTGCCACATAAAAAAATAATAATTTTTAGTAATTTAAAGATATTTTAAAAAAATCAGTATTTGAGGTAGAAAGAAGATGATTGTAATCGTAAATGATTAAACTTACAGTCACTACCTGAGCCATCATCGTCTTCATCATCTGGGCCGTATCCGGAGCCACTTTGTTCAAGATCACTTTTTATTTCTCTATCGGATGTTCCTCCACTTCCCTCAATAGCTTCATCGTCAATATATAATATCTCATCTTTATGTGTCCAATATGTCGTGCTCTAAAAAGAAAACAAAAACGTCACAATTATTGCATAATAACAACCCTGTTCTTATTACTATCCGGCAAAAATATCACGTAAACTGTATTCAACTATATATAGAATAAACACGTTTTTATTTATTTATAAACTGTATTGTAGTTAGTTATCAAATATAAATAATCCAGGAGAGACGCTCAGTATCGTTCTGCAGTGATGTAACAAGATTGACTTGGTGGGGGAAAAATTAGAATCTTGGATGTTGGTGGGGAAATAATCAATACTGGTTTGAGTCATTGTTATAGCATTCGCACCACTAGCAGCATCTCATGGGCAAATATTTGGTTTTATTTTAACAATGTTCTCATTTTTTTAAACAATAGAACATTATTTAATATATATTATTTAAAAAAAGCAGTAATTGAATCCAAAAAAGTAACAATTAGAAAGCAAGCCCTCTCTTTTTATTTAGAACAATATTATTTACTTTTTGTAGATTTTATTTATAGTTATGTGTTGAAAATAAAAATTATTAATAAACATAGTTTCTTTAGTCTCTCTTCATATAAATTCGGTCATTTTTTTTTAAAAGGCTATAGATATGTTTGTAAAAATCGCGCGTATAATTATTTTTATCCTTTTTATTATGTATAATCAAATTAAACTACATTTTAGATAAATGTATTCTATAAAATTGGGGATCGAACCCGCCAAAAACTGGCTTCGGGTGCGGTTCTGGTTCAAACATTAATAAAATTTGAGGTTTTGTTACGGGTTCAGGTATTGGATTCAGGTTCGGTTCGACCTAATGAAAACTGAATTAATGTTTTTTGAATAACAATCTTTATATAGAAATAATTTAAAATGCGAGCCGGAATTTACGCAAGACAAGAACACGAACTCAATTTTCACAAACAGACAACACAGACGTCGATTAGAACTGAAAATGAACCTGAACCAGAGCTGAACCCTGAACCCGAATTCGGTTCCGACTCGGATTCAATTGAAAAATATATTTGAGGTTCGCTTCTGGGTTTGGGTTCGCTAAAATGTTATGGTTTGGTTCCGGTTTTAGTTCGGTTCAGATTCCGGTTCGATGCCCTGTGTAAAATCATTCTTTCGTAATCTCCTGCTTCCCTAATTATTTTAGGTAAAAAAAGCTTCAAATAAAAGTTGTAGAGCTTCAAATTCTGCATCTGAATCAATAAGCAAACTTAATTTTGCATATACCGGCAGAAATTAGGTATGAAAATGTCGAAAAAATTGCGATAGCCATGGAATTAAAACAAAAGTACATAAATATATGGTTGGATTCAGAATTTTATGTGGAATCCAAATTTTGAAAATTATGCAGGATATTACATTTAAGAAAGATAAGTGTTAGTTTTTAAATAAAAATATAAAAAATTGGTTCTAAAAATCGATCTCTTCCCTAGATATTCTTCCGCAATTTTCTTGCCATGCAATTTTTTTCTTTATAATAAGTTGCAATGACTCTAAGTCGGTTTTTAACCAAGGTGCCATTATTAGAAGACATTTCGAGATAATTGAACAAAACTTGGAGCAAATTTATGACAATATTACTACAAACTTGAAATGTCACTGATAGTTATATTTTTTTCAATAATAGCCTACTTTGTTTTAAGCTGATTATAAAATTATCAACGTAATAATATATGTATTTGAATGGCAAATTTAGAAAATTGCTATTCACTTGTTTTTCTATATAAATGTTTGAAATTTGCTAAGCATACTTTTCAACTGTTTGTCTACATAAGATAAAAATTTAAAATCGATATCGCAATGTATGTACTACGGAATTATGGAGTGTCAAACAGGATTCGTTTTTTAATAGCCACCCGAAGAGGATGTAACTCGAAAACGGGCGTGTTTCCGGGTATGAATTTATTAGTAAAAGTTAGTCTATTTTGCATCCCAAATTTGTAACACGTATTCATTATCACCCTGTATAAATGTCATGGGCTATTTATTATTATAATTATATCAATAATAATAACTATCTCTGGGTTATAATGCACGTAAGTTCGTCCCTCATAAATTACAAGAACCACCATACTTTGTCCTCTTCAGCGAATATGTTTAGGAGTTGAGGAGTTTTAACCACATTTTCGAATAATATGAAGCAGGCACGATACTGCCCAAACGCTCAGGAAAACTAAAAAATACTGCTAATTATATGTTCTCTAATGACAATTATTTTTCTAGAATATTAATTTGTGATCGAATATAATTGTTTAAATCGTAGAAATATGCCTTACGGATCATTTATTTATTTATTTATTGCGGTTGAAAAACAACAGCACAATAAAGGCCAAATAAAGGTTCTCGAAAATTACATTAGATACAAACAAAAACATTACAGCAAACATAGAGTAGATTTTAAGCATTTTTAAAGGAGTTGAAAGACATATTGAACAGATTCTAAGTGTATAAAATTAGTGTTGTATGTGATCATAATACAGTTAATACAGGAGAACTTATAATTATTTGTGTTACTTTTGGATAACTTAAATAAATTATAAGACCTTGTTACTTTTGGTGAAATATGAAAATTAAACAGTGAAATAATATTAGTAGAATGAAGCAAATTATTGAAAACTTTATAGAAAAAATCATATCAAAATAAATTCGCCTACTCTCTAAACTGCTCATATTGAATTTTTCTAGTTTGCATATGTAAGTTGGACAGTTAATATTAAATTTACAAAATTCTTTTGTACATTTTCAATAATATTAATATTTTTTCTGTACATTGGATTCCATACTGTGGACGCGTATTCCAGTTTGGAGCGTACTAAAGAATTATACAGGGTGCCCACTATGTATGGAATATAGTATATATCTAGGTAAATAACGACTGTCAAAATTATAAATTACAACTTTTTACCTCTCGCTAAGAGAAGTATTGGATTTATGCTAAAAATCGTATATCCAGATTTTAATGAATGACGTTTTAATATCCCTACAATCCGAATTTAACATTTTTACGATGATGTATGTGTGGAATGTTACGTCATCGAGAAGAGAAAAAAAATCTCTATCAAATGAGCCTAATGAAAGGGTACATTGCTATTTAAAAAAATTCAATTGTTTTTCGTTACTCATTTGTTTTCTGAAATAAAAACAACTGAATGCTGCCTTATTATGGGAAATAAAATGTTAAACAACTTTTATATAGACTTTTTTTTGTATACTGTCGTTATTTACCGAGATATATACTATATTCCATACATAGTAGGTACCCTGTATATACCTATATATATATATATATATATATATATATATATATATATATATATATATATATATATATATATATATATATATATACTAATAACAGTGTTAGGATATTGAAAAACTTTACAGTGTCGAAATATGAAACCCAAAGAGTACACCTAAATCTCGTATTATAGACTTTACTTCCAGAGGAACATTGTTAATATTATAATTAAAGCTGATTAAATTGCGATTTCTAGTGATATTCATAACATTTAGATGAATTAAGTTGTAAATAATTATATTGACAATAGATACATAATTTAGTTAGATCAGTTTGTAATGCAATACAGTCATTTATGTTTGTAATGGCTTTAAACATTTTCAAATCATCCGCGTATAATAAAAATTGTGACTGATCAAAGCATTGCAAAATATCATTTATAAATAAGTTAAATAATAAAGGGCCCAGATGCGATCCTTGAGGTACACCTGAAGGAGCAGATATTAAGTGAGATTTAAAACCATTACAATAAACTAATTGTGATCTATTGTACTTTGTAAATCAACGTAGGATGATGGACTCGATCAAATGCTTTGCTGAAATCTATATAAATTGTATCGATATGTAATTTGTTGTTCATGTTAGAGCTAATAAATTCAGTAAATGGAATAAGGTTTGTTAGTACAGATCTCTTAGAACAAACGCCATTTTAATCGGGTATTATAATACTTTCTACATTATATTTTAATTCTTTAACTACTAATCATAGAGAATTCTTAATTAACGAAGAAAGATTTTTTTATCGAATACTATATTTATTTCTTGTCTGAATGTTATAAATTTTATCTACCTACTTATCTACTAATTGTATGTCGTCAACAAATATGAATACATATATATTTTTAAAATGAATATTACTGCGGCTATTACCATTAAACATATGATCGCTTAATTTAGGATCATAATACTTCTCAATGTTACAATGACGATGGTGTTTGCACTATTAAAGTGTGTCCAAGGGCAAGACGAGATTACAACATCAATGATATTGTTGACTGTTTTACATTGTCCGATATATCTCTCAAAAAACCCTTGTATATATAACCAGAAATTCCTAATATACAGATATTTTTCATTATATGACCATTTATTTCTGTAAATAACATATTTTTTAAAATATCATTTGATACATCATACGTCAAATAGTTTTTATTAACTGTGTAGGAAATCACGTTCTGTCACTGGTTAAATATAATGTACGTATGAATCATGAATTGAACAAAATGGTTTCACTACAACATTGCTTCAAACCAGTGGCGGCTTGTCAGGGTAGGCAGGTGCCTCACCAAAAAAGAAATAAAGCTGCATGTAAAGTAATATGTAAATTAAATTTTAACTTATTCTGTTAATGCTTGACTTTATAAATATCAAAAGAATAATTTAAGCCACCATCATAACTAATATGCAGTTCACCTAATTTACACCCTATAAAGTGCTTCTCGAAATGAATAGTATAACTGCCTATGTTTTTGATAAAGCTTTCATTCCGGTAAGAAATACGTGCGCTAGACAAAGAGCTGTTTGAGGCATTGCTTCAAATGCTAAATGCAATGAGTGCGTAAAGGATAAAAGATAGTCGCTTTACCTTCCACGCGGCCCTATAGAGGCCGTTACCATACATGAATACAATCAACGCCACGTACTGATAAATTTTGTAAGTAGGTTCACGACATTACTGCATATTTTTGCAAGCAAGATTAAATAATATTAGCTGTAAATTGCATTCGACAATAAACAAACATAACATAACCTGTCTTGTCTAGCATTTTTATTATAATAGGCTCTGGTTTGCGACTGATACGTATTGCAGTAAATATTTAATTCTTTTATTTTATACGTGGGTAAACTACCCACGTAGTGTTTTTGTAATTTGAATTTTAGTTGAAAACAAAAAACAAATAATGGCTTCGACTTCAACTTTAAAAGAATTGAGTGACAATATAAGGAATTCTGAAGATATTATTAATTTTTTAATTAACAAAAATCCATTTAATCAACTATCTTATGAAGATAAACTATTTGTCAAAGAATTTCCTAAAATGTTCTGTGATCTGGCAAATTTATTTTTGTACATGAGAGGGAAAAAATATGCATTTGCACATCCCTTGAAAAAATGTAATTTCAATTATAAGGCATTTGACCTTGAATGAAAAAAAAAAAGTTTTAGTGCATGAGCCGCCACTACTTCAAACCCATATTCATAATTACTTTTATCTTTTCTTTCGAACATAGAAGTGACAGAAATTTTAGGTAAAATTTTAAAATAAAGGATTTAAGCGAAATGTAATTATACACAAAAAATGTCACACGCCAACGGTCAAAGAATTCTTTTTAAATTGTTTTTACATAAGCGAAGAATTTAAACTTTGGAATGTAAATAACATTTGAATAAATTTAAATTTTGGCAAAAGAGGGTGAAAGCTTCTAAGCAAATATTTCGTTCTAAATTTGGTATTCGTTGAATGAAGATGTTATAATGCATTTTGTTGAAAGATTTAAATGAATCCTTGCTAGGATGTAAGCCTTATTTTGCAAGTAATATAAATGATGTTTGGATGAAATTTAATGACTCCCTTTTGAAATGTGCAAAAGAAGTTTGCGATCAAAGCAAATTAGGTTAGTACCTATTACCTATGTATTATTTAATTTGTCGATGTGGGATGTGGTTTCCTAATTTTTCTTCTATTATTGATAGATGTGTTCAATTGTTATTTGTGTGGCACAAATATTACATATTTCTGGCTCTGTTTTCTGTATTATGTACTTGTTTGTTTAATTTGAATGGCCTATTCCAAGCCTTGTAATTTTTAATTGGTCTCTTCGGTTTTTTACATTTGTCCATTTTGAGGTGTCTGTTTTCAGGTTTCTTAGTTTATTTCCTGTAACTTGAGTCCATAGTGTTCCATTGTTCGTTTACTTTTTGTTTAGTCTTTTTAAGAAAATCTGGAACTGGTAGGTACAGGTGTTTGTTCTTCTTGTAGAGCTTCTTTCGCCATCTGGTCTGCCCCACATTAGTGTCAATTTGTTTTTCTCACATATTTGATGGATACTTTCCTGGATCCTCTGGATGATTAGTCTTTTATATTTTATATAAATAATGTTCATTTAAATTTCTTTTACATTCATATATATCTCGGAATTTAATCGTACTAATAATAAAAATTGTTTTCCTAAATGTGTAGTATGTTTCTATAGGTATTCTTGGGTTCGATATTATGTCTTTACTTTCATACATGAAAAAGGTTTTTATTTGCAGTAAATGTAAAATAATCTTTGTAAAAAAAATAAATTGTAACAACTCAAATAATATATCAATCAAACATGAAATGCTGCTATATTTCGCAATTTCACTTCAGTAGCTAAGCCAAGTATTGGCTGGACATATCGCAAACTGGCATAATTTAAAGTGGGTTACTTAGACATGCGCATTTTTCGAAAAATGAAACCCGACCCGAATCATTTATTAGATTAAATCGAAAAAAAGTGTGTTTTTAATACTGTTTTGTTTTCGTTACTATGGTTACGACTTGTCTTAATCAATAACCTTTAAGTTACCTTACTAAATTGTAATATCAAATATTAAAATTCAAATTGATGTTTTCAGGAGGTTATGTTGTTTTTATAACAAAAATGTTTGTTTCAAACTGTAAATTCGAATAAAACGATATATTTTCAAATTCTAAAGAGGGTATCACACGTATGCAGATATCTGCAACTGCTTTGACGCAACTTTTCAAAATACTCAACTCTTGTTATCACACGTGCGCAGAGTTACATATATTTTAGGTTATTTACATATTTAATGTTGGTAACGTTTTTCTACACGTCTCATATCCCATAACTCTGAAACATCTCTAATTACATTTATCAACGTTTCCAAATGTCTCCAAAATGATTGTCTGTGACACACATTTTTAAACTTTACATCAAAACATAAACACGTATGTTTAGGGACTTTTAAGTTCTATTGCGCATGCGTACATCGTTTGTACGCACATATCTGCAACTTGTCCACAAAGTTTTCAAACATGTTCGTAAACTAGTTGCATGAAACTAGTCTCTTTATCATACACAAAAAGTTGCATGAAATAAACAAAGTTGCAGAAAATCTGTGACAAGTTGCGCGTATGTGCTTACGTGTGATACCCCCTTTAGAAACATAATTGGAATAGAAGATTCTTTATGCACTTTTCATTTTTCAGAGATTTCTTAATTCTACTAAAATTAACTTTGCTAGAAAAGTATGAAAAAAAAAATCCTACATAATGATTTATAATCTTTCAATCTAGATTTTGTTATTATTTCACGTAATTCCCAGTAAATTGTCATTAGCTTAGATTTTACAATTTTGTAAAATAAAAATTTGTTGATAAAATTAGTTGTAGTATAATGTTCAAAATATTGGGTGTATCACGGAAAGTGAAACATAGCCGTTTAGCATGGGAAATCAGTTTTTCCGTGCGTATTGCTCCTCTAATTATTTTAGACAAAAAGCTTTAAACGAATGTTGTAAAACAAAAATTTCTACATCCGAATTAATAAAAAAAAATATTTTGGTTACTTCATAACTGCAGAAAAAAAATTGAAAATTCACGGAATTACAATTTAATAGTATTAGCCATGGAATTAGAAACAAGAGACGATATGTCATGCACACACTGGATTTTTACGAAGTTACTTTTCATTTTGCTAAAAGTAAAGGGTCTCGGTAGAAGCTAAATCTGGACTAGAAGATGATTCTTAAAATACCGGTCGAACTATTATCATCAGTCATGCGGCCTACAGTTTTCTTTAAGTTTTAAGTCTATATTTAAAGTAGCCGAAAGAATTTTGTAGAAATTTTTAACCATGTAGATTTTATAATTAGTTGAAAATGTAAACCGGCCGAATTATTATGAGTTTGGGCTCGTACGTATACAGGGTGATCACGCGAGAATGAACCAGCAATTATCTCTGTTATTAAGCGAGATAGCGATTATCTTCAAATAAACAAATTTACTATAGACAATATGGCCAATAAGATGTCGTATCAAGAAGCATTCTGTTACTTCCGGTTCCGGAGTATGTGATACAAACTTTGAAATTTCAAATGGAACACACTATATTTTTTTTATATTATATTATAGTACATAAAATTTGCTTTACAATGGTTAAATTAGTAGTACGTTGTATTATTACGTTTGAAATATGAATATATTGAATGAAAAAAAAAAAAAATCAAGTGTGTGAGATTTTATTGATTTTTGTTCATCGATGATAATTTTTGAGATAAATTCATTTACATGACTTATCCTAGGCAACAAATCCAAGAAAACAAAATTCCACACTTTCTTGACTTATTTTGTAAGACATTTCAAACGTCCGCCATTTTACTTTTTAATAATACGTCCTACTTGTTTACTATCATAGTAAAGCAAATTTTGTGTACTTTTCAAAAATATGAAAAAATATAGTATGTTCCATTTGAAATTTCAAAGTTGGTATCACATACTCCGGAACCGGAAGCAACAGGACGCTTCTTGATACGACATCTTATTGCCCATATTGCCTATAGTAAATTTTCTTATTTGAAGATAATCGCTATCTTGCTTAATAACGGAGATAATTGCCGGTTCATTCTCGCGTGATCAGCCTGTATGTAGCTACGAAAATAATGTAACTAAGTAAAGGCGATTGAGTAAATATTATTTTTAGAGTTAAATTAAGAGATAAAATATCCATAAACACAAACAAGTGATTATTTTCATTTTCACTAGGTTAATGTGTTAATGTTATTGTCGTTAAAACAAAACTAGTTACATGTTGTTGATAAGTAAAAAAAATATGTTTAAATATCATCATTATTCATTAGGACGACGATTTAATAAATATATGTATAGATGTATATATAAAAAAACACGCAAATAACTGGTAATAATTGTTTACAATAAAATACTGGTAACTAAATTAGCAAATAAGCACTAAAAATAAACAATACACAAAATATTATGTTATTTTTATAGCTGGGGAATTTTTATTTTTTAAAACAAAAATCCATCATTAAATCTTACATTAGATATTGTGAGCCAAGCTCATAAACTTTTACTAAATTTTACAACTAAGAGTTATACTTATTAAAATAGGTTAGTGTAATACAAGTGATACTGGTTCTCATAACTTCACTACTAGCTTATTTTCACTAGTTGTAAAGTATATGTGGCAACCCTGTAGTATTAATGAAAACGTTTAATGAGAGGGTTAGATATATAGAGAAATAAACATGTTAGCATGAAATGAAAGATCTCTTAATACAGGTTAGAGTGCTGCTAAACTAGAGTAGACATAACCTGTAAAATAACCACAGGTTTGACAGTTATAAGAGAGGTCAAATTGGGAAGTGTTGTACTTATTGAATATGAAAAATAAGACTATTTAAAAAAATAACAAATAAACGGAAACGTGGGTCTGATTGACAGGTAATAGTACTTCAAATTATCTTTTGTTGCTACTAATTATCACGTCTAAATTTCTCTTTTATTAGGTACTACTAAGTTATACTTATACTAATTTAACTTTATGAGCGCAAATAATTTAATAGTGAGTAGTTGTAATCACTAGTAGTGCTACTAATATTTAGTAAAAGGTTATGAGCTTGATTCTACGTCTTTTATAATTGTTATCTTGGATCCTACAACTCAAAATCTAGAAGCAGTAAAAAAATTGAATAACCATTCGAAAGATAATAAAATAGTGCTCTAAAATAGTATAATTACACTAGTATTAATCATACGTCACAATTATTTTGAAAACATAATCTGCATAATTTTCCCTTTTATATAGTGACAAATGGATATTTTAGAAAAATCAAATAACTAATTGATGGCAACTTATGTATATCTAAAAGTCACGCTTGGAAAACTCGGGCCAAGTTTTGTGCGGTAGGTTAGGTTATTGTTATTTTTAGAGAAATATACAAGCTCTCAGATAAATGCCATGGTGTCTAAGAACTACTACAATAACAATCACATCTGTATTGCGCTGGGGTTTGACGAATAAGAGTAAGGAAACATCTCCGTCAATGTCCTGAGCGCTTTAACATTACCCACTCTGTACTGTACAGCGGAATGACTTTACGCTACCGGATGAATACTTGAAAACCGATCTTTACCATGTAAAATCATACTTTTGTAATTTCCTGCTTCCCTAATTATTTTAAGTAAAAAAGCTTCAAATTAAAGTTGTAGAGTACAAAATTTTGTATTACAATTAATAAACAAAAAAATACTTCAACGGAATTCAAGACCAAGATCTAATTGATAAAATAAATAAATATATCATCACGGCATATTACCCATTGCTCTGGGTGTGCCAATCTGCTTTGTATACAGATTTCGGTAATGATGACATATTTGTACCATGCGGGCGTTTACCAGGCGTCACTTCACGGGCACTCTTTTCTGGCGTGGAGAGTGCGCCACAGTGGTCAATTTTGTGCCATTTTTAATTCCAAATATTTGGCACACGGCCACGAGACCCCATATTACACATTATTTTTAAAATAATTGAAAAATGCAAAAATAATCAATATTACGTTATTTATCATTTTGGCGAATATACTACAAATTTGGAAGTAAATTATATGTATAGTCCATAAAAAAATTATCAGTTGCAAGTGTGTTTCCTTGTTTAACTAAAGATAGCACTGTACTCTAACCCTGTAAGCTTTTTATGTCTCCACGGAAATCTATATCACACTAGCAAAATATAAAAAAACTGTATCTTGCTTACATGAAATGGAAAACACCTTAAAATATAATATTTGTGATGTAGTTAATAAAGTAGTAGTTAGTAGAATACACCATTATATTTGTGAATTTTTAGTCATCCATAAAAATAAGAAACAATAAAATTTTCTCAGATTAATAAGAAACAAATTTATCATATGTTGCAACCAAAATCAATCACTATGCATATCATCCAGTATCTAATTATCCTAGTATCACTTCCATAGTTGGTTCGTTGTATATGTCAACACAGTCTAAATATATATTTTCCGCGTGACAAAATTCACAGACTACACGACAACATTTTAAATGGTCCATTGCAGTTATATTTAATAGCGAATAATCATTTTATAATCATTTGATTATAGACGAAAATCGAGCAACTACTAATAAGTAATTTTTATATTTTATAAAGAATTTTATATCATATTACATTTATGTTCCACACGAAACATACGTGTCCAAAAACGCGCCCTGCATGTTATCCCATTAGGAGACCATTTTCGTGGTGTATAGTTATTTAAAAAAAAATGCAAATGATTAATACAAAATTATACATAAGAGTAGCAGCTTTCGTTGCGATTTTGTTTATTATTTACAGATTTACCGATCTGTACGACTTACAGATGTGAACAGAATCGACCCATAAATTTAAAAATAAAGAAGTGGTAATACATGTTTGATGATTTCTTTTGTTTCATTGTCACAACCATTGTTTTTAACCTATAAATATAATAAGTGTTGCATTTTTGCTATTCAAAATAATTGAATATATGTATATTTATTACACCGTTGAAATTGTAAATGAATTATCTTTCCAATGGTGTAATTTCCCAATATATACTGTCGATATAAAAATTGAAACTTTGAAAAGAATGAAAAAGAAAATGAGTATCACCATAAAAAAGTGAAAACCAAAATCCACTATTATTTCACTTGGAAGTTATTCGCAAAAATAAAAAGAAAATAAAATTTACATTTTCGCCAATATCTAGTGTGCGTTTTTTTTTTTAATAACGATCACCACTAAAGTGGTCCCCTAAATAAGGTCATTTTTGTCTAGTTTAAGTGACTTCGTATCTCTTACATATCTCGAGATTCCCATGCAGGGCGTGTTTTAGTTCTGGAATGTGTAGTGTTGTGAATTAAGTAGTGAACGTATACGCATGCTATAATATTACTGAGTCGTAGTCTCACAAAAATTTCCACAAGGCTCAGTATAAAATTTTAAATATATTCCATTCCAAATTCATTCCTTGTGATCCCGGTCTACATAATTTGCCATCCTTTATTTTAAAATATGTAGCCATCACATTCACAAACACTAAAATATCTATTTAATTTTTTTATAAAAAAAAATGATGACCGCTATTGTTAATTAGATTCAAATTTCTACTGTGGCATCAATAAATTGCAAGGTACCTAATACCATAGATTAGTCTATGCTAATACCTGTCTCCATATACAGCGTGTTAATGAAAACGTGTTCCAATTTTATAGTTTATGCAGGGGATGCAAAATAGACTAACTTTCATTAATAAACTTATATTCGGAAACGCAACGAATTCAAGCTTCAGGCTCCTAAAAATGAAATTATTATCTACCTTAATTTTAGTTGGCTGTGACATTTCATCTCTTCAGTTATTATTTTTATTTATTTAAATTTTTTTAAGTAATTTTAATCATTTTTCTAATACATATGGGGTCATTTAAAAAAAAATCGTTGTTTTTTTATAACATCGTGAAATCCGTCACATTTAATAAATATAGTAATATAAAATAACATGAAATATGCGACTTTTCATTCATATCATAAATTTGCAAATAAACTTTCGCGGGTGTAAAATTCGTGACGTCACGGCTTGTTACTCACACAAAGCATTCCTCTCTCACACACACACACAACGGTCCACGTGATATCCGTTTGCTGCTGTAAACAAGCTAACCTAAAATTGTGACAGGTGACAGCAGATTTAAGAATAAAGTTATGTAAATAACACATTTATTAAAATAAATACCAAAAGTTGTATGAAATATGTTTTTCGTTAACAATATGTTGCTGTCAAAAAATTGACAAGTGATAACTCAAATAATCATAGTTCCAAATACAACCGGTATAGAGCTACTGCTGCATCCGACAAGCCGTGAGGTATACCGTGACGTCAGCGTCCAAATATTTGAAATTAAAGACAACTTTTAAAAAATCATATCTCTGATTCTCAAGACTTAATTTGAGCTATTCTTTCGAGAAAATAATAAATTAGAAAATGTGAAATGACCCCATTGCTTAAAATGGCGACCACCAATTTTAATGCAAGCACTGAATCATCGAAGCATATTTTGATACATTCGTTCAACAACGCCAGGATTGGTTTGAATTTCTTGTGCTGCCGTACACTCGCCCGTACATTAAAGCTAAGTTTCCATACATACGTTCAATCCGTCACGTCGTATTCGTCGCACCGTATTATGAAAACGTACCTTCACATGCATACAGTGAACAGTATCCGTTTTTGACATTAAAATACAAGGCGATAGAAAGAATTTCACAGAAGAATTGAGAACGAGTGACAGAAAATATTATATAACTATTTTCGAAAGACTCCTGAGTATTTCGATGCCATTTTATTGTCAAAACAAAACCACGTGATTAAAACAACGTACGTCTCACCGGACAGAGTTGAAACTTGACGAATTTTGTCCGTCGTTGAAATATGTTACATAAAATATTTCGTATTCATTAGGACCCTGTATAAAGAATTTATCAACATAGACACTTGTCCAATTATAATGTGTTTATTTTATTTTTTATTTCCTTGTTAACGTTTAGATACAATAACTTTTCTTATAGAAGTAAATAATAAAAAAATATGTACGGTATTACATTTAAACGATAAAGTTAGTCACTTTTTAATAAACCGGAAGTAGTATAATTTTACTTTTTTTAAATATTTTAACCCGCTTTTTAATCTAGTTTTAAATATAATATAAATATTATTCATTAAAAAAAATATAATACGTATTTGTTGATAAATTCCATGATTTATTTTTTAAGCAAAATTTGTTAATATTAAATATACAGTGCCGCGCAAAAATGTTGCGCCAAACAAACTACGTTATGTATTTTAAAGGTGTTAAAAAATGAAACAGTTATATTAATAAACATATGGATTGGCACATATTTTCATATTATAAACCAGAAACTATGTAAATAAATGTATGTAGTAACAAAATAATCTTTTTTGATTTGTGATATTGTAATCTATATTTAATACTTTGTCGCTAGTCCTTTTGTTGTATTCACTGCAGCACACCATCGAGGTATTGATTTCATTAAATTTGTAATACTGTGTTGTAGTATATTTTGCCATTCTTTTCTAAATCATTCCATAATTCAGCCTTGTTAGAGTGTTTTTCTTTTCCGGCGTATATTTTTAAATGTTCTATTGGATTCAAATCCGGAGATTAGGATGGTCAGTCAAGAATTATTCCTACTTTTGCTGACTTAAAAATTCTTGTTCCTGTTTAAAAATCCATCCTCATGACTGGCATAAAATATCTCTATGCCAGTGGCGGCTTGTCAGGGTAGGCAGGTGAGGCAGTGCCTCACCAGAAAAGAAATAAAGCTGTAAATAATATATAGTATATAAATTAAATTTTAACTTATTCCGTTAATGCTTGTCTTTATAAATATCAAAAGAATAATTTAAGCCCCCACCATAACTAATATGTAATACAGTTCACCTAATTTACACCCTATAAAGTGCTTCTCGAAATGAATAGTATAACTGCCTATGTTTTTGATAAAGATTCCATTCCGGTAAGAAATACGTGCGCTAGACAAAGAGCTGTTTGAGGCATTGCTTCAAATGCTAAATGTAATGAGTGCGTAAAGGATAAAAGATAGTCGCTTTACCTACCACGCTACCACTGGGAGGGGATTATATATTCCAGCACAAATTGTTAAGAACGGTTGTTCTACAACATACTGAAACAACTTAAAACACCTCCCCAGTCTCCTTGTATCAACCCTATTGAGAATGTATACTCAGAACTATATAGGCGACCCCGCGAAATAAGATTTTCCACTATTTAGCAACTCCGGACGAATCTGACAGAAGAATGGGAAAAAAATCCACTTTCCATATCATCTAATTTAATAAAATCAATGCCTAGGCTACTGGATGCTGTAATTAATATCATTGGCTAAAAATATAAAAATTTAGTATTATGTATTATATAATTTGATGAGCTCACGCATCCACCTTTAATAGAAAGTGCACCACAGGGGTCAATTTTGTGCCATTTAAAATTCGAAATATTTAGCGTCCCGGCCGACGCTAAATATTTCAAACCATAAGACCCCTGAATATATATATTTCTTGTTTTCAGATCAGAAATAATGATGTCATTAAATCTTTCATTGGTTCCACAGAGCATAGAAATTAAAGCTACCCACGTAACAAATGACACTATTTAGATATTAGAGATAAAGTCATACTATAATTGTTAATTATTATTAGGTTATATTAACATTTATAGCAACTATCCTCAAATAACTAAATTTACGAGTATAGTTTAGGTCAAGTTCATTTATTTGACTTGTTTAATCCCTGCAATTTCGACTACAATAGCGAAAACTGCTTATAGTTAACTTATAGCAATAGAAAATAGGTTTTACTTACAAGCTCTTTCGGTTTATAATCGCTTATACGACAATTATAATTATAGAGAATTGACCTGTAAAATTTACAATTCGTACCGATTTTTCTAGGTACTTGTTAATATTGCAATATCAATAACACAATACATAAGAAGGAAATTGCTTTAAAATAGTGGTGAAGTATTATGTTGTAGGTATGTAGGTATTACAAAATAATAAAACAGCGAATGTTTCAAATCGGTCACTTTAATATGTTTAAGTGTAAGCATTTATTGTATGATGTTGATGTTGTTCTTATTGTTATCGGGTTTGTGCGAACCCACTAAGTGGGACACGCGTGATTTTATGTATGTATGTATGTAAATAAATAAAAAATGTGATTTTTTTTCAGATTCCTTTACGTAGCAAAATAAACGATTTATCTTTTCATCCATGTACAAAAACAATACTGATGAATACAAAATTTTATACATTCTTCATTTAATTTATAAAATATTTCAAACATCCGCCATGTTATTAAGTATATCTATAAATATTTATACAACAAACTAGTTATTTACAACTATCGTAAAGTATATTTTATGTACTTTTCAAAACTGAAAAATATGTTTATGTACTACGAAATTTCTCAAAGTTATTGCAGCATAGTTCGGAACCGGAAATGTTTACTCACTTCAAAGTTCAGCAACTTTTTGCAACTACTGTGGTATAGCAAATTTACGGATTTGAGAAAAAATGGCTGTCTACTTTAATAACAAAATTATTTAAAGGTTCATTTTCGTATAATAATGCCATTAGATGGAACTACTTGAGTCGAAATTATACTCTAATCTACATAAATATGTCAATTTGTTAAAATCTTCGTCTTGTCTCGTAAATTTTCGTCGAATCGCGACATAGAGGCGAGTTTCGAGTATCACCTTGGGTGGTGGTCTATATCTGACATGCATATACATGTTCAGATTTTAGCCCTTGCTATTATACGGTTCATTATGTTATTGAACAAGGAGGAATCAACTATTAATAATTTAAATGCAATACAAATTAAATCCTATTTGCATAATACTCTTCTTAGTGTATATCAAACAGCATATATATAATTAATTAAGCATTATATCAATAACTAACAGATTATATTGAGCCGTTTGAACATTATGATAAATTACAAAAATAAAACATGACTAAATGGTGTCGCGAAATGAATGATGCTTTTATAAAGAAATTCAAGGGCATTTCTAAGCAAATATGTATAAACCAAATCACGTAGAGATGATAATGTTGTACAAAGTTCTAGCAGTGATGATCAATGAATGAAAATAGTATATTAATTTGCGTACTATTTTTAAGAAACCGCAAGTCCAGATGTCCAGAATCTTATCTATGGTCCAGTTAAGATTTTTCATATAACTTTATAAACAGCCACACATGCCAATTCTAATTCTTCATCCTCAATTTCATCTTCAACTTCAATATTTTTCTTAAACATCCACGTTGCTGCATATTTCTATCCAATCTTCTAAATATTTATAATCTTACAAATAAAAATTGTTTCACTCATTATATTTATATCTTACATGCTTAATAATATTAAAAAAAAAATTAATTAGCGATTCATTACATTTGGCCATTTTAACAAAATTGATATTTTCAATTTCTTCGTGGCGGATGTTGATTGAAATGAAAATGAAACAAATGCATATCACTGTTTATGTTTATAATAACTGACAGTGATTGGCAGTCAGTACTCAGTATTTATTTTACAATCATGGTACGTGCCAAAACTTTATTTAACGACTTACGTGAAGTTATTGTTAATTTGTACAATTCCGGTATTTCTTATGGTAAAATTTCCAAAAGCAATTATCCAGTTATTATACGAATTATTATAAAATTGTCTATAAATCAACATCTAAACCATCAGCAGCAAATTTAAGAGCTATGCAGTATATATTTTAAGAATCGTGCGAACTGCGAATACATAACCTTTAAATGGAATAAAGCAATCAACGAAAATTTATTGGAGATTGACATGTCTTAGCTAGGGCAATCATTAGTCCTTTACTTCAGGGTGGTGGCGGTTAGGAGTAAATATAGGGATTTATCATGGGTTTTTAGTTTTATGCAATTTCCTGCTCTCCTATTCATATTTCGGCGAAAACTGTTGAGTGAAAAGTTTTAAAGAATTAAAAGTTGCATACATGTTTGGTTTCATCATAATTTTAAAAAGGAATTTAAAAAGTTCCGCCAATTAGTATCAATAGCCATGGTACTTTTTTTTCTGATTTTTATAAATTATTTATAAACGTCAAACATTAACCCAACTTATGGCAAATAAATCCCGTATTTTATAATTATTTCCACCACAATATTTCTTTATGGTAAAGACCCGTTCCTCATTCGAAAAATCATTATTTAATTTACTTAAAAATGACGAATAAAATAATATTGTTTTTTATATCAAATCATGACCATTGCTACTAACTGATGGAACATTTTAATTTTCTTTTTAAAATTGTGAAGAAACCAAACACATAATTAAACATTTAAAAACAGTTTTGTATGTAACTTTTAATTCCTTAAAACTTTGTACTCTACAGTTTTTGCCGAAAAATGAACAGGGGGAGGATATTGCATAAAATTAAAATCCCATATTAAATCCGTTTGTTCACCCACGACCGCCAAAACCCCGCAAATATGTACCTATTTCAATATATTGTATTATTTTTGCAGAATCCAATTTTCAGACGAAAAAAAAGGTGTTGGAAAATTGCACTCTATAAAAGAAATTCTTAATACTTTCTGTTGAGTACATAAAAATATTCTCAGAAGTTTAATTCCGTCTATTACATTTTTGAAGACTGCAGAAAGTCCTATTTTGTAACGAAGTTGGTAAGTCTTAGCAAAAAAAAAAACAAGTAAAAACGAATATAAAGCCTGTCATTTTCATATTTTATTTAATGTTCGCAATCATTATTGATTATTTGCTATTGGGGATTGTAAATAAACAATATGACATCTGCTGCTATTTTGCGGAACTATACTTGATAGGATAAGTTAATGTTATGTGACATTAGTTTAGCTGTATAAATATAAATCTTATCCATTATATTTATATTATTTTTAGAAATACAGTACTTCTTAATAATACACATTTAAGTACAAATGAAATTATTAAATATAACGTTAGTTCCTTTTAAAGCCATTTTGGTGCTGCGATTTTATTTTCAATCCCCAATAACAATGTTGCTAAGACATAACCTTCTTACAAAATAGGGCAAAATAAGTTATTAAGTTGGCAATTTAATTCAAGGAAATGCAGAATTTATAATTGGATATTTCGTGCCAAAAATAGAGATAGTTGACACCTAAATTTTAACAAATTCTTACAAAATTTCTTTAACACCATTTTTATTAACAACTATTAAAAGTAAATATAAATCTTATACGTATTACAAGAAAACCATTAAAATGATTAACAAAACCTACATACATACATGGCTGCAACACCATAATTGCTTCGCAATCCAAAGGATTCTAATCCCGCTCAGGTATGGATCATGTCTATTAATTCATAATCACCAAACCCATCGGCTGCATACTACCACCATTAGCAGCTGCGCGGCCGTAAAACAAAAATAATAAAGTAATTTATTATTTGTTTATCATTATTAAGTAATAAATGTTATAATTAAGTGAAAGTTTATCTACATTACCACATTTACACACTTGTCTATACCATATTTGGTAGAGAACTTAGAACTCCAGATGACAAAAAAGAGATAAGAAGTAAATGAGAAAAGATACGATCGCTCAAAAGAAGACACTGATAAACGTTGCCAGTCTGATCCAAATTATTGCACAGGTGATACGGTATTATTTGGTGTCCATGCACAGAGGCTAAAGAGTCACCCCGTACGAACCCACTAAATTCTTGTAAAAGTTTTCTTGTTTCCGAACTGCATTCGGTACAGACCATTGATTCGACCCTTAGACAAGGTCGATCGAAAAAAGTCTGCTTAATAATGTTGATGGAGTACAGGCAGGTCGCTCAGTGCACCGTACAAGGGCGCCGTATAACAAAGGGCGCTGGCCCAATTTCAAATTATTATATTTTTCACAATTTCTGTACAGTTCAAAGGTTAAAACTTCAGTATAAGGTCCCAAATTGCGCCGTGTCTATAAACTTAGAAAGATGTAGGTTATTTATTATATTTTTAAAGTTCCAGCTCCCATTATGTAGTTTCACGAGGTGTATTTATTTTGACTGAAGTTTAGAATACCTGGTTATATACACAGTGACACTGAAAAACAGGCCACTCAAAATAACTTTTTTCTTTATAATTATTTTTTAATTCTCTTTACATATTTGTAAATTAGGCTAAGGGGCTCACAAATTATGGTATTTGGCATGATGGTAGGTAGCACTTCCGGTTGAACCGAAAATGACATTAACAATCATATTTCAAATGGGACATATTATTATAAATTTGGATTCTACGTAAAATTACGAATTCAACGATTTGTTTGAAAATAAATTACAGAAACATACGAGAAAATTATGAATAAATAATCTGGTAAGCCATATCAGGTGCGCTGTGATAAAAAATTGATCATTTTTTTTGTAACAAAATATGAAGTTGTACAAAAATAACTTACTATATAAACAATTAACTTACATATTACTTAATATTATCTAAACTATTTTCACAGCTTGCCTGATATCATGGCTTAGCAGGTTAATCATGCATCATTTTTTCTAACGTTTTTGTCAAGGCATCGAACCCGCCAAAAACTGGGTTCGGTTCTGGTTCAGGTTAATTTATATTTTGAGAGATGGGTTCGGATGCGGTTCTGGTTCAAACATTAATAAAATTTACGATTTTGTTCCAGGTTTAGGTGTTGGGTTCAGGTTCGGTTCGACAAAATTAAAACTGAATTAATGTTTTTGGAGTAACAATCTTTATATAGAAATAATTTAAAATGCGAGCCGGAATTTACGCAAGACAAAAACACGAACACAATTTTCACAAACAGACAACACAGGGTTATCGGCTGTATTACGATTACGCGTACGTTTCGAACTCAAAATGAACCTGAACCGGAGCTGAACCCTGAACCCGAATTTTAATACTCGGTTCGGTTCCGACTCGGATTCAACTGAAAAATATATTTGAGGTTCGGTTCTGGGTTTGGGTTCGCTAAAATGTTACGGTTTGGCTCCGGTTTTGGTTCGGTTCAGGGTCTGGTTCGATGCCTTGGTTTTTGTACTTTATTTCTTCAATAAAAATGCACTTCATGAATATCGTTGAATTAGTAATTTTACGCAGATTCCAAATATATGAAAATATGTATGATGTCCCATTTGAAATATGAAAGTTAATGTCCCTTCCGGTCAAACCGGAAGCACTACCACCATGACATATACCATGATTTGTGAGCCCCTAAGCCTAGTTTACAAGTATTTAAAAATAATTAAAAAATAATTATAAATAAAAAAGTTATTTTGAGTGGCCCGTTTTTCAGTGTCACCCTTTATTGCAAAACCATTAAAAACACTAAATTCCACAAAAATTATGGCGCGGAAAGCAATATTTATACTGATTTTGGCATTTCTTCTAAAAAGTAGGGTTAGATTCCTTTAAAATGAAAATAACCACCCGAGTTTCTTCAAATTGAATTCAGTGCGTTAGGTTACATTATATTAAAGTATTTTCTGTTATTTACTTGTAATAACGTATTTAATTAAACCATAAGTTTTCAATTTCATAATTGGCACATACTATTCTTGCACAAGGGAGCGTAATAGCCCAGCAGCAGCCCTAAGGTCGCTACTGCAATCCAAGCGGGGAAGTTATGGCATGCCGAAAGCTGGCTATAACTATAACTCTTTCCCTCCCAATCTATCGGTCTTTTTCCACGATTCTACCATGCAGACGTCACATACCCTTCCCCTAATTTTTAATAATTATTTTGTCGTGCACTACAAATAACTAATGGATTTAAAAAAAATACGGATATTTTATTTTTTGGTCTAGTATCATTAATATAAAAATCAAAATTTGCTCACATATTTCATTGTAGTAATTTTTAATTTAATTTCAAATATAAATGTAAATTAAGTAGTGCGCATTATGAAAACAAGAAGGAAGCCAAACCTAAATAAATTCTCCAGAGGAGGAATTATAAAAGATAAAATAGACTGAATTATTCATGTATATGATATGGTATTATGAAACATGAGGTAGTACAAGTTATAAATATTTTTCATTATTAGATAAGAATAAAATATATACACATATACAGGGTCAAGTGATTCACATAACTTTATGAGCCTTTCAATGCAACCAGCTCATTTATGACTAGATTAAAAAAAAAAATAATAATAAACCTTAACTTTTGTTTGTTTTGGATGCCAGTAATGCTAAAATAACAAATTCTTGTTGTGAGAAGTGTTTTTGCACTAATTTTAAGATAAAGTTAAAAGTTTATTCAACAAATCTACTTTATCGATTGAGAGCCTACGGTGAAAACGTTGCCAGGGAAGATTCGCCGCTAGAAATCCATTCTTGCGACATTCGTCGTAGATAAAAGCATGTCGACCCTGCATCATTTGAATACATTTTGTGGAAAATTGATTTTCAAATTTCTACACAAGATGTAATCGAAATGTAAATTGTCGATTTGACTGCTACTTCTGTCAGGAATGTAAAAATAACGTATAAAGTGTGAATTTTGGGTTGTATCCACAGTTTATCAGTCCCGCAATTATGACCGGGGTTCGAACCCGATGACGTGAAAAATTGTTTCCAATTTTCAATTAGTCATAAAGTAACCTCTGTGGTACACTAACCACAACAGCTTTGAAAACAGATATATTGGCATAACTGACATCTGACAATACAAACAGATAGACACTCCCAAAAATGAGTAATGATATATTTGTTATTTATCCACTGAACTTATATGGAAGCTCACCTCAGATATGAGATTTGTTTCAGAGGCTTTTCTCAGGTCCTGGCAATGGGGTAATATCAAAATTAGCTCAAGTGTTATTCTAATCTAGTCTAACTTAACCATAATTAGGGTAAAAGTTTGCAAGCTCTAAACTTTTGGTTAGTGATTAACAACAAAAAAACCAATCGCAGAACAAAATAGAATAAAATAACATTACTGTAGAAGTAGAAAAAAATGATATGATTTTTTTAGTTTGAGAGTTAAAGAACATAAGAAATAAATTGCATTCGTATTCAATCGAAGTAGAAATTGTTATCGAAAAAAGAGATTCTATTAGAACTTAACATTTTTCAAATTTGAGTAGATCTTATAAATTCTTCTCTCATCGGAAATAAAAGGCACTAAAATTTTATGCTACTAAACTATTTCAAATGTACAGTAAATATAAAAATTGGAATTCTAGGTATTTCTATAAAATATAAGTCTGTAAAGACTGGAGACTTAATGATCTTCTTGAAAAAAATGCAATTCTACACGCGTCTATAATTTATAGAATTCTATAAATATCTTTTAGATAAAATAAATAACAAAGTCATGTTTCACTCCGTAATATACGAACATCTGAGTCGGCTAAATGCCACCGTCAGAAGTCGGTCAGCACAAACAAGTAACCACAGACGCGTTTCGTACTTATTGGTGCTCATCAGTGTGGTGTAACCTGTGGTCTCTGTTCGGTCCACAATGAGTGGACTCTTGGCCAGAAACAATGACTTGTGCTGGCGGAAGTATATTGGTAAGAGGCCTGTAGAGGTATGTTAGTACCATCAGAGACCTCTAGAGGTTGACATTTACCGTGTCCGGCATTTTACTTTTTAATAATGTAACATATGGATTATTTTACATGATTGTAAAGCAAATTTGATGTACTTTTCAAATTTGTAAAAAAAATATAGTATGTTCATTTGAAATTTCAGAATTGGTATTAATTACTAATAAACCGGAAGTGGTATCATGAATGTACATTCGTCATCAAGTAGCTTACATGTTGCTGTATAAATCATGTTATATGAAAGAAATTACTAACTTAATAAATAAGCGAGATATTTGCTGGGTCCACTAAATTATAACACCCTGTATCCCCCCCCCCAAATTATGGATTGCAATCTGAATTTTCGAATCGCTTTAAAACACCGACTAATCCAATCGGATTGCTCAGATAGCTAGTTACAGGGAGATAGCTGGTATTACTGTATGTGTTTATGTTTGTACACAACAAATATAAAAAGTTTTTTTTTTTGTTTGCGATATAAATTTATCAACATAATGGAAAATACCAAAAATTCATTTTGTTCACAGACAGGTTGACAGTTGTCAGAAAATTGATAGTTTCAAAATACGTTATGATTGCAATCATTATACGGTTAGTTCTTTTGAGTCTTGACGTCATACGATCGGATCTGTTCAATCAGATCGTTAAATATAAGAGTATACACAAAAATTAAAAACAAAATATAACGCTTTTTGTTTTGGAGCGGCAGATTGTACCAATTCCTAGTGATATTTCATATTAAATACTAATATTAGGTCAAACAAATACAAAAAATTATGTGAAAATTTCAAACTTGACACTAACAGTTGGTTAACTTCATTGGTTTTGTATATTTTGCGGTTGTAAATATTAATCAGGAGAAGAAAAGGACAAAGGGAAATTTGTGATGCATAATTGAAATTCTACCAAATCTAAAACAAGAAAATGTGAAAACTGATGCAGAAAATATGGAACAATAAAATGATGCCTGGAAAAAATATCAATTCTGTAAAATGTAGATAGTCAAGGTGATATTAATAATATGGTAGAAGCAGATGATGATCATGATGATGATATTGATTAAGAAATATGACATTTCCCAATACTTCTATTTATCTAATTTAATAATGTCCTTAAATAATAGTATAATTAAACGTATCTTATGACAATTATAGTGAATTAAATTGTACGCTTGACATTACAATGTCAAAAGTGCATGCACCGAATTTCAACAAATGAAAATATTCTTGTTTAACGGGTAGTTATACGTATTACGGCCGAAAATCGAGTCGCTAAATACTACGATGGATTTTACGGTTGTTACGAATAACGAATGTTTAAAAATATTACGGGCGTTTTGAATATAGCGAAGCGTTACCCTTGTTACGGACAGTTATGAATACGGGCATAAGCTACAGTTAAAAATCAAATTTGACTGAAATTAATGACAATTTTATTAAAATTATCGTGTGTATAATTATATTTTATAAAATTTAAATTTACGATTTTAAATAACCAGCTTTAAATATTAGAACAAAATTAATTTAAGTAAATATGTCTTTCGACCATTTTTAAATTTATTAAACTGAATTTCGTACGATTGGTAACACTGAACTTACAAATTTCTGAGGAAATTTCTTATCAGGTATTTATAGATCCGACAATTTATAAACAGCTGTCTGGAGTACAAGAAGCTACACTCTACTAGTTAATAAAAATTTAAGTACTTATGTAGTTCCTTATAATAAATAATATCCAAAACTTTTCTATTATGACATTTGTAAATATTGCAGGGCATCGAACCTGCCAAAAACTGGGTTCGGTTCAGGTTAATTTATATTTTAAGAGATGGGTTCGGGTGTGGTTCTGGTTCAAACATTAATAAAATTTGTGATTTTGTTCCGGGTTCAGGTTCGGTTCGACCTAATGAAAACTGAATTATTGTTTTTGGAATAACAATCTTTATATACAAATAATTTAAACGCGTAAGTTTCGAACTCAAAATGAACCTGCACCGGAGCTGAACCCTGAACCCAAATTTTAACACTCGGTTCAGTTCCGACTCGGGTTCAATTGAAAAATATATTTGAGGTTCGGTTCTGGGTTTGGGTTCGTTAAAATGTTACGGTTTGGTTCCGGATTTGGTTCGGTTCAGGTTCGATGCCCTAAAATATTGTGTGTACTATCTTGAATACTATTTCAAATGAAATGTGCTATTTTACCAACAAAAACAGGATTTGTAATCGTGAGTTTTATGTATTGTGAATCCTGTTTTTCAATACTAAACCGCTAACAATAACTATACTAATTTCGTATTGTGAACGACGCTTAATAATAGCTTCGTTGGTAGTTAGTAAACAGTACATACATCGATGAGAACAGTTATAGAAGTCAGAAATTATATTTAGAATATTTAATTACCACGCACAATGCAATAAATATAAATGATTTTGACGATACTTAAATATTGAAAGAAGCTTTCAGAACTCATAATATAATGAAATAAAACAATATTTGGGATTAGTTCTGTATAAATTTAATTATTTAACGACGTTTCGACAGGTAAATAACAAAGCACATGTAGTCAAGACAACAAGTTCACAAAATGAGGGTAACATAGATCAAAAGTTACATAAAAAACATATAAAAATAAAACAGAAATTATGAACGAATAACAGGTAACCACGACTTATTAATCTCAAAACCTGTATTTAAATTAACGTTATTAGAGGATTTCTTGATTTCGATGGCTTCTCGAATTAGTCTTCTCATCCAGTTATTTTCTCTTGCTAAAATCTTTGTGTTTTTGAAATCAATTCCATGTAATTCTTAAATAGCATTTTCAGCAACAGCAGATTTATAAGATATGAGATATTTTCGAAATTAGAGAAAAACGGGTTTTTGCCTGAAATTCAAAAACAAATGAAGATAGATAGAGCTACAAGGTCGGTTAAAAGCAAACAAATTTTATTTTACAATAGTATTTTAATAAGCGTAAAAATATTTTTCAGCCATTGGTTTTTAAACTGTGGGAACCAACTCTGTTATTTTAAATGAGACCATATATTTTTTATTTGCTTATTCGATAGAGAATTTTATTCTAAGTTCAGTAATATATTTGCATACATAGATAAAAAAAAATATTTTTGAGAAAAATGTGTGTTTAGATTTATATGAGTTTTATTTCATAATAGTTCATAGCGTGCCATGGGCGATACAAATGAATGCGAAAAATAATTTGAAACAAAAATCAACGAACAAAAATTTGCAAATTCTGCCCAAATTGTCCTCCATTTTCGTTAATACATAATCGTACTCTACGAAAAAAATCTGACTCCATATTCAATTATATCGTCCATGACACACTTATTTTAACTATCATGAAATAAAACTAATATAAATCTAAACATATGCTTTGCATATTATGGCAATTTTTTAAATTTGCATTTCACACTCAGGTGACTACTTTTTAATGCGACAGTAGTACAAAAACTCCTTTATTATATCTAGAAGTATTATCAGCTGTCTAATTTGATCAATTGGCCATGTTATCATGTACATAAAATACAACGAAACCTGAAATGGAAAATGAAGGTTTAGTTTGTTTTTCTGCTTGTGTAATATTTTATTGTCACTGGTTCTTATTTAAATATTGTACTCTTTTTTTATTATATTTTAATACATTTTCTCGTTGATTTTCAATGAGAAACGAAAAATTATTCACCACTTACAAGCCCCAACACCTACAATAATTTAGCACAATATTTGATAACAAACAATATTATTGATTGTCTGGAGGGTATAGTAGACGTTTGTCTAATTTTGTATCCACCAAAACCTCTTTGAAATATAAAACATCAATATTATTAAACAATATTCCTGCACAACATTATTGAACGTCTAGGAGCCGATTCAGTTTTCGCTTTATTTATAGCCTCGAAAAGTTTCCAATGTACAAGCGATGAACATACCACCTGTCAGGTGTTCAACCGGACAGTCAGAGTATAAAAAATTGTCGCGTGTACAGTATGATAAATCTTTTATACGAAATTTAAACAATTCAGGGTTGTTATTATTTTCCCCAAAAAACAAAAAAACCGATTAGCTATTTATGTGTTTAGTTGCAAAATGGTAGTGTACTTTTTACACTAGACGCGAAGATTACCAAATTCACTTCCTTCATTAGGCAATGCTTTTACAAGAAAAAATAATGAATTATTATATTAGATGTTACTTTTATTAGGAAAACTTCGCATTATATAATTACCTAATAAAACAAAAAAACTGTTATGGGCTTCAAGTAAAGTATCACTTCCGGTTTATCAATTTCAGTCAAAATATAATATATTGTTCCCCTTGATATAAAAGTCTTAAATACTAAAATTGAAAATTTTTAGATTATATTTTAATATAGTTCTTCATGAAAAACTGTTATGAACTTCAAGTAAAGTATCACTTCCGGTTTGTCAATTTCAGTTAAAATCTAATATATTGTTCCCCTTGATATAAAAGTCCTAAATACTAAAATTGAAAATTTTTAGATTATATTTTAATACAGTTCTTCTTGAAAACCTGTTACGGGCTTCAAGTAAACTACCACTTCCGGTTTGTCAATTTCAGTCAAAATCTAATATGTTGTTCTCCTTTATATAAAAGTCCTAAATACTAAAATTGAAAAATTTTAGATTATATTTTAATACAGCTCTACATGAAAAACTGTTATGGGTTTCAAGTAAAGTATCACTTCCGGTTTGTCAATTTCAGTCAAAAACTAATAGGTTGTTCCCTTTGATATAAAAATCCTAAATACTAAAATTGAAAATTTTTAGATTGTATTTTAATACAGTTCTTCATGAAAAACTGTTACGGGCTTCAAGTAAAGTACCACTTCCGGTTTGTCAATTTCAGTCAAAATATAATATGTTGATCCCTTTGATATAAAAATCCTGAATACTAAAATTGAAAATTTTTAGATTATATTTTAATACAGTTTTTCATGAAAAACTGTTACGGGCTTTAAGTAAAGTACCACTTCCGGTTTGTCAATTTCAGTCATAATATAATATGTTGTTCCCTTTGATATAAAAATCCTAAATACTAAAATTGAAAATTTTTAGATTATATTTTAATACAAGTCTTCATGAAAAACTGTTACGGGCTTTAAGTAAAGTACCATTTCCGGTTTGTCAATTTCAGTCAAAATATAATATGTTGTTCCATTTGGTTAATCTTTTTGTGTTTATATTTGAAAAAAATATATAGATGTCTTTTCCCGTTCCCGAAATATTAATTTTTTATAGTTTTCCTACAAAAATACACTGACTACAATTATTTGTCACCGAGATATGCTGCGGACTTAACACTATGTTTCCCAACAAGAATTACAGTAAAAAGAAGAGTCCATTAAAATGAAATAGTTATATATTTCGCTCTCTGTCTTACAAAAAATAAATATTTGCGAGTAAGTGTACAATCCTGTTCGTTGTTATTCTATGACATGTTGTCTCTGTCTTACAATGTATAAGATAAATATGTTGTAAGACAGAGACAACATGTCATAGAATAACAACGAACAGGATTGTACACTTTCTCGCAAATATTTATTTTTTGTAAGACAGAGAGCGAAATATATAACTATTTCATTTCAATGGACTCTTCTTTTTACTGTAATTTTTGTTGGAAAACATAGTGTTAAGTCCGCAGCATATCTCGGTGACAAGTAATTGTAGTCCGGGATATAGTGTATTTTTATAGGAAAACTATAAAAAATTAATATTTCGGAAAATTGACAAACCGGAAGTGATACTTTACTTGAAGCCAATAACAGTTTTTCATCAAGAACTATATTAAAATATAATCTAAAATTTTTCAATTTTAGTATTTAGGACTTTTATATCAAGGAGAACAACATATTGTATTTTGACTGAAATTGACAAACCGGAAGTGGTACTTTACTTGAAGCCCGTAACAGTTTTTCATGAAGAACTATATTAAAATATAATCTAAAAATTTTCAATTTTAGTATTTAGGACTTTTATATCAAGGGGAACAACATATTATATTTTCACTGAAATTGACAAACCGGAAGTGGTACTTTACTTGAAGCCCATAACAGTTTTTCATGAAGAACTATATTAAAATATAATCTAAAACTTTTCAATTTTAGTATTTAGGACTTTTATATCAAGGAGAACAACATATTGTATTTTGACTGAAATTGACAAACCGGAAGTGGTACTTTACTTGAAGCCCGTAACAGTTTTTCATGAAGAACTATATTAAAATATAATCTATAAATTTTCAATTTTAGTATTTAGGACTTTTATATCAAGGGGAACAACATATTATATTTTCACTGAAATTGACAAACCGGAAGTGGTACTTTACTTGAAGCCCATAACAGTTTTTCATGAAGAACTATATTAAAATATAATCTAAAACTTTTCAATTTTAGTATTTAGGACTTTTGTATCAAGGCAAACAACATATTATATTTTGTCTGAAATTGACAAATCGGAAGTGATACTTTACTTGAAGCCCATAACAGTTTTTAATGAAAAACTATATTAAAATATAATCAAAAACTATCCAATTATAGTATTTAAGACTTTTATATCAAGGGGAACAACATATTATATTTTGACTTAACTTGATAAACCGGAAGTGACACTTTACTTGAAGCCCATAACAGTTTTTAATGAAGAACTGTATTAAAATGATCCAAAACTATTCAATTTTAGTATTTAAGACTATTATATCAAGGGGAACAATATATTAGATTTTGACTAAAATTGATAAACCGGAAGTGATACTTTACTTGAAGACCATAACAGTTTTTAATGAAAAACTGTATTAAAATATAATCCAAAACTTTTAAATTTTACTATTTAAGACTTTTATATCAAGGGAAACAACATATTGGATTTTGACTAAAATTGATAAACCGGAAGTGATGCTTTACTTGAAACCCATAACAGTTTTTAATGAAGAACTATATTAAAATATAATCCAAAACTTTTCAATTTTAGTATTTAAGACTTTTATATTAAGGGGAACAACATATTACATTTTGACTAAAATTGATGAAGCGAAAGTGATACTTTACTTGAAGCCCATAACAGTTTTTAATGAAGAACTATATTAAAATATAATCCAAAACTATTCAATTTTACTATTTAAAACTTTTATATCAAGGGGAACAACATATTACATTTTGACTTAACTAGATAAACCGGAAGTTATACTTTACTTGCAGCCCATAACAATTTTTAATGAAAAACTGTATTAAAATATAATCCGAAACTTTTCAATTTTACTATTTTAGGCTTTTACCTATGAAATTTTATAAATTTAAGTATATATTTTTTTTACAAATATATTTCCCCATTTACCAATACATCCCTCACTTAGGGGAGGCTAATATAGTCTGCTTTAAGACATCGCTTCCGATTAATTGTCTCCCAGGCGGTCATGCATTATTCATATTTTTAAATAAATAAAATAAATATTTCATCACGGCATATTACCCATTGCTGGGTGTGCCAATCTGTTTTGTATAAATATCGGTAATGATGGAATATTTGTACCGTGCGGGCGCTTACCAGGCGTCACCTCACGGGCACTCATTGCTGGCGTGGAGAGTGCGCCACAGGAGTCAATTTTGTGCCATTAAAATGCGGTGAAATTTTTGGCGTCGGTCGGGATCGAACCCGGGTCCCCAGATTCGCGACCAGACACTCAGGCACACGGCCACGAGACCATATTTTTAAAGTGATTAAAGCTACTTTCAGGATTGTTTCTGTACCTACATTTAAAAAATTGGACAATAATTTAAACTGACATGTGACACGATCATATCCTCGGCAAAACATTAATTATATTTTACCCTAACTTTAAAATGCAAATGAATTTAATTTTAATGTATCTAATATTAGCAAAAAAATTAATCGCGACTTTAACTAAACTATTGCTGCCTTCTTGTGGCTGTAGAAAGTCTTAACAAAGCTTTAGACAAGTCCTGCTGTTATCAAAGGCTTAAACCAGCCTTTACACCCCTTAGAAACTTAGCTGGAACCCTGTATTGTAAACCGTACTTGTTTAACAATATTTTTAAACAAATACAATTTTTTTGGGAAAGGAAACCTATTTCTGAACGAACAGATATTTATTTAAACTAACTCTAAAAAAAAAAAACTAAGTTTCGCCGATTTATTTACGACATTGTAACGAGTTACGACGCCCGGTAGGTTAACATAGATAGACATTAATAATGTGCCCCGTATGTAGAAGAAAATATGATTATTTGAATTAAATTCAACAACATAAATCTATTTTCAGAAGAAAAATGAATTTACTTTTGTGTTATGTTCCACTATTCGGAACCGAAGATCGATTCCATTACCCGGAACCGGAACCGAAGATCGGTTCCATTACTCGGAACCGGAACCAAAAATCGGTTCCACTATTCGGAACTGAAAATCGGTTCCACTACCCGGGTACCCGGATAGTTTTGGAACCGGGTACCGGTACCCTTAAGTTCCACTTTATTTTTACTATGTGACGCTTCTATTATCATCCACCGCTTAACTGCATTAAGTGACACTTATATACATTGTGACATTTCGTACTATATCAAACTCATACGATAAATGTTTTAAACGATATTGAATATGAATATAACGCTGCTGAGGAGGATGAATTGGATAAAAATAATTTAATAAACCATAAAATACCAAAGAGAGCGAATAGTAGATATTTTTTTTTTTTGGCACAATGGATGAATGGATTGTAACAAAGATTTCGATTGACAAAGGAAAAATTATTGGATTTATTATCTCATATGAATAAAATTCTCATAAGCTTGCGTATTTATGCAACTGTTGGTTACCTTCATAATGTGACATTTGTCAGATTTTGGGGGAATATATTATTCGACGGTATCGCGAATAAATGTGATGCAAGTTAAAAATTCTGCAGAGATTTAAAAAATTCACTCAATATTGGAATATATACTAGAATGGCCCGAGAAAATGTCGACAAAATTTGAAGTCCTAATCATTATTATTAAGATAACTGTAGATTTTGTCCACATATTCTCGGGTCATTCTAGTATATATTCCAATAATGAACTGATTTTTTAAACCTCTTAATATCTCGGAGAAAAATAAAGTTCCAAAATGTGCTAAAACCGAATGTTATTTAAATGGGGAAAAATCAAGTCCATTTAGCACGGTCAAATATTAAAATTAAACGGAATCATTGCCAGTATATTTTATTTATTTATTTGGAACCACTTTAGGGGGCAGTCCGGTTAAAATTCGACTTGTCCCCTTTTAAGGTCCACCATAATACATATACTACAAATAGTTTGTTAGTCCATATAATTATACTTTTAAATCTTTTTTTTTTAATTTTTAAATTTGAATTTATGATTTATTTTTATGAATATGTCTATATTTCAAGGTATATTATTGATATTTTTATTGATATAAAACATAAGGAAGTATATGAAAATGAAATGTAGGCTTGAAGAACTTTTTGATTTTTCTGGTAATTAAAATAATAACTACTTGATTTTTTCAAGTAATTGAAAAATAACTACTTGATTTTTCAAGTACTTGAAATTTTACTACTTGACTTGACTTGAATTTCGACTACTATTACTTGACTTGAGCTTGGTTTGATTTCAAGTCAAGTAAGTTGAATATCAAGTCAAGCCGTGAAACTCTAAATGTGATAGTGCAGAAGCTACGGCATCACTCTGATAATATAATTTATAAAATTTCCTTGAACAACGAGAGGTAAAGAAAATATACAAAATATTTTTTGAACTAGTTGTGTTTCCTAAAATAGACTGCACACACATCAAAATTTAGTACATGGTAATACGTACCTTGTAGATATATATATATATATATATATATATATATATATATATATATATATATATATATATATATATATAGATAATAGATTCACAAGATTCAAATAAATCTCAAAAGAAATATGTAATGACATATTGTAAATGAAATGTCACTTCACGAAAGGGAATATAGAAACAATAAAAAAAATTCAGATTCCCCAGATTGAGCAAGTGAAGCTTTCTTAAGTGGAACTCGTGCAAAGATACTACTATTATGAGTGTTACTTATTTTTAAGCCCTACTTGCTTAAGTGTAACTTACACAGTGCAACGGTGCAAACGGGCATACATATATTATTTGAAATTTCGTGGATAGTATTTATCGGCCAGCAGCTATCAGGTGAAAATTCTTTAAAAGCAAGGACAAGGATTATTTGCTACGTTCACAAACTTCAAAAACTTTAATATAAGTAAATGAGTTATGAAAGGTTGAAAGTTGAAACAGATAAAAAGGTAAAAAAATATAGATAAATACAACAAAAGCTTTCTGTATTTCCTTTGATGACACCATACTTTTCCAACTTCTCACCAAATTCTTTTAAAATATTTCTCATTGTCATTACAGAAATTTGCACTCACACACAAATACTTCGTTGTCTGGAAAATTTTCTTTTATGTTCAACGTTTGACATTTCTATTTTTATTTCAGGAATCTTTTATCCTTTTAATTTTTTTTTTTTCGTTAATCACTGATTAAACAGTTATTTACTTAAAGTGTTTCAATCGAATCATTTATTGTTATAAACGACAATTATTTGCTGACTGGCATAACCGCTGACGACATTGCGGTTTGTTTACAACAAAGTGGCAGCGTATTGCGTCTTGCAATGCAATGTGTTTATATCAGCGGTTCACAAACTTTTTCTCTCATGGAACCCTTAAGAAACCGTCCACGTTTCGCGGAACCCAATTCCATCCTACATTTTTATTGGCCATTGGAATCCAAAACTAAGGATGCAACCGATACCGATATATTTTCGATTAAATGTCGTAATGGATATAAAAGTTATAATTTAAAATGTTGTGTTTATTTTGCCATTTCCTATTCTTCACGTGTTAAAAAGGCCAAATTTAATTGCAAATATCTCAGGTACCGCGTGGTCAATTGTTTTAAAACTTGGAGAGCAGGTAGATTATACTTCAGTTGACGTGTACTTAAATTTCAATTAATTCTGGATATAATGGTTTCACGATATAACTACCTTAACATATTAAAGTGACCGATTTTCGGTAGCGAAATTCCGCATCCGGATCACAATAATAGTTACGAAACAATCATCCTTCGCCACACATTCCTGTCTAAGCACACTTATTTCGCCTCGGCCACACTCATAATCGCAATCATACATGCTTTTCTTCTCTTCTCACTTAGAAACTTTCTCTTTTTAAGCACCCTACCAACCACGTCCATCCACTTACACATTGGTCGGCCACGCAATCGAAAACCCTCAACTTCACCAAGATATATACGCTTAATCTGTTCACTCACCATTCTCTCCACATGACCAAACCATCTCAACTGACTCACACCAACTCTCTTAATAACATTTTTCCTAACCATACATTCTTCATACACCAAATTATTCCTCACGCGATCCCGTCTTACACACCCACATACACCACGTAAATACCTCATTTCCACGGCAGTCACTCACTTTTTATGCTTTCCCGTCCATGCCCATGCATTTTTGTATGTATGAGGAAATAATGAAAAGAGGTAAATATAATATTAACGCTTGCTCCTCTTATGCCAGAAATACAGAGAAAATTGCTATTCCTAAAAAATTAAAAGTTAGAAATTAATAAATATTCACTTTTATTCACAAGTAGGGTTGCCACTCGTCCTCCTTTGGAGAGGACAGACCTCCTTTACTCAATATTGTCCTTCGTCCTCTTTTGCGATGAAAATGTCCTCCCTAACATAAAATTTGTCAGTGATACTGATGCCAATACGAACAAATAAATTTTCGAAGAAGGTAAAAATAAAATAAAGGCAAAGCTGGATGCATATAAATATTTATTTCTGAAATCAAAATTATTTTTAACTAAAAACATAAATTTTGCCCATACCTTTCGGGAAGTTAGTAAATAAAATTAACATTGAAAAGATTTTTATTTTAAAAATATATCATCCAGCGATTTCGCAAGTTTGTCTGAATGAGACATGTTGCATTTTGCTTTTTCAAATTTGCGTAAAGAAATTCATAGCGCCAGAAAATCAAAGTGTCTGCTTCTTTTGCAATATTAGTTGCTTTTAGATATTTCTCGACTTCTTTGTGAGAACCAGTGGTCAAATATTTCAAAAATAAGATATTAAATTCGGAGTATTTAGATATTGCTTGATGCCAAATTAAATAATCTTTCTTATCATACTAAAATCTCCCACTGTATTCTTACGGGAGAGATAATATTTGAAAAAAAAAAAAAAACTGTTTTCCCATGTTAAACGCCTATATTCTACCGTTTTACATATCACAGAAAATTATTAGGTATTTTGCAATATACTTTAATCGGATTAGTCATATTATACAACGTTAGTTTTCTTATAATATTTTAATTGTAAATTTCTTGAATGAATGATTATCTCCTTTCCAACTATGAGAGCTGAGTAAACAACAAAACAGATGACGACACTATATCACTCTACATTGGAATAGTCGATACGAAACAACTCGGTACTATACAAGTTCGCATCCACGTCTTGACTATAGGTTAAGTTAGGTCAGATTATATTAGGTAAAGTTAGATAATGTTAAATAAATTAGTTTAGCTTTGTTAGACGCTAAACGCTAAGTACAGATTGTGTTAGGTAAAGTTAAAGAAATCTTAGCATTTGACAAATGTTGTATAACCTTACGAACATAATTTACCGAGCTGAATTTAGCTGACAAGGAGAGGTCACAACCTCGGATTTACCAATTTGAATAAAATTTTGTACATATGTATTTACGTACTTCACATACTTGCCATATAAGGAAGATACAACAATGTTATATCAATGATTAATTTATTGTTTTAATTGACATTTTTAATGCAGACTTAATTTTTTAGAGAAGAATGAAATTTGTTATTTCGATATTTGTATTCCTCTACCTCCATTAGGTATCTTCATTTCATCTATGATTGGTTCAATGCGTAAATACAATTATTGTTCTGCCATATGTTGTACTATAGAATTTTTATATTCATTCAGTTTCCGGCAGGAAATTGTCCTTTATTAGTAGTATTCGATTTGCTAAAAAACTCATCATTTTTTGATGTGGATTAACAGCAAATAAAACGACTTTAGTAAGCGGAATAGAGTGATTTGTTCATATTTAATTATAGCAGTGATAAATTTGAAAGGAAAATGGCTAATAATGTAAATAAATACATATTGTTTTATCTAATGGAAACTTACACAATTGCAATTTGCACAAACGCCTCTAGCGACACAGCATAGAACTAAGGGTTGCCATAGTTACAATATTACAAAGCACTGTCATCAGCCATTCATAGTACAAATTCAAAGATATAAACATCATAAACGACATTTGTATATGGATTATGCACAAATCAAAATTGAGAATTAGGTTATAACACTGAACGACAGATACAAACAGAATGGCAGGAACAGTACTATAGACGTCAATTCTTTGTCTATTATTTCACTATTTTAACAGTTCACTATTATAAAACTTAACAACATATTACTGATATCTACATAATTCTCTATATTTTATAGAATAAATGCTGACATCTAAAAACAGTAAACCAATAAAAAAAACATAATGTAACTGAGTAAAACATTTCAACAAATGTAAAATAGATAATGCAATTTCGGCAGGGGGGGGGGGGAGGTAGGTTTGTCTCAGTTATGTCAAAAACGGCTGTCAAACTGAAGTGAGCTGAGAGTTGTTGCATATCGAATGCTACTATTAAAATCTCTTCACAGTTTTAATCTACTTGCCAGCTGCACTTTTTTACAAATTCGTTGTTTTAAGAAAACATACACGGTTTAATCTTCATACAGTCAGACAATAATAAATATGTACAAGATGTTCCCAAGATTAAACAACCAAATTTAAATAACAAATCTAAAAATAAAGTGGACAAGTTCATGTAAGCAAAATCTTGCCGCGATTTAAATCACATGATTTTTTAAATAAAAATCAATGATTTTTTAAATAAAAATCAATGATTTTTTAAATATTATCTTTGTAGCTTATTATTATAGTACCTTATGCAAGCAAGATTTAATATAAAAAAAATCTAAATTGTCTACAGTTATGGTTGGCATTTAATTAAATAAAAAAGTCTGTCACGTGAAGAAATAAAAATTACTTGCATAATGACAAAAGTTACTAGTAAATACTTCTTTGGAAAGTTCATATTATAATGTGATTTAAATCAAAATACTCTTAAATCAAAAAGGCCTGTTTTCTGATTTTTTCCAAAAAAAAAACGATTTTTTATTATTATTAAATTAGCCCTTTGTATAAGCGAGATATGTAAATTTAAAAATTATATACTTTTTTGTTTTTGTAATAAAGCTTGCTATGGATTAGGACAAGTTCATATCAAATTACGTTGAATACGTGCAATTTTATGATTCGTACAATAACAAATATTATATTTTTATTGTGAAATTAGTCATATTCATTGTTGTAATCAAATATTTCTTTGTTGTAATCAAAACTCTCTTTAAAAACTCTCTTTAAAAACTCCCTTTATGGTCGCTATATATCTTACTCTTTTGAAGTTAAAATTAATATTTTGTAATTGATTTATTAAAAAATATGTATAGTTTAATAATCGTACAAGGAAGTCGTGTGGTGTCCACATCAGATTTTTTAAAAATGTATTATAGTATTTCCATTATTTGATTTCCCATAAATGCGTGTATATTTTATTTAACCTTAAAAAAACATTCTGTGATCTCGAATGTGCGTCATATACTAGAGTAAGTTATTTCTGAAAACATCAGTTATACGACATATTTTACAAGTGCCTACTACTGATACATTTATGTCAACTACTAAAAGTTTGATAACTTACAAATATCAACTATTAATGCATTTCATTTTCTCATTTTAATATTTTTTTTTATAAGATAATTAATTTTAATTGTTATTTATATAGGCATATTACTTCCTAAGACGCCAATGAATGCGACTAATTGCTTGTATTTAAACATTAAACTATGTTTTTAAATAACAATATTACACATTTTCATTTCTTGTGTCAACTACCGGTGCTTTTTCCTTAATTAGTGATATAAATATCGTGCAAATAAATAGTGCGTTGTGCCAATTGTTTAAATAAATAAATAATCTTAGTGTTTAAGTAGTTAATAATAATCTTAGTCTTAAATTAGAGTTTATATTTGTTTAATCATAGTGATCATAATTGTTATTATATATTTCTTAATTTATTTATTGTTAAATATATTTTATTTTAATTAATAATATTTCATTGATTTTTACACTTCACCCATATAAATAATCGTTACAATATGTATTCTTTTAACCGCGTTGATATAAAATGTAATAACTAATGTCAATGTTTAAAAATTAAATCACACAAAAGTGTCCCTGGTGCTCTCTCCACAACAGCTTTGAAAACCATGGAAGTGACACCAACTGTATAAATATATCGTCATTATCAAATTCTGCGAAATAAATCTAATGATATACCCAGAAATGTCAGGAGTGATGATATATTTATTTATTTATTTAGTTCTTATCTTAAAAATTAAATAAAACGATAAAAATGCATGAAAAAAACATGTCGATTTACAAACATATTCTCTGGATTTTCCTATAGGTGATTCATTTATAAATATCTTTTATTTTTCGCTAATATGGTAATATGACGATATCATGGACTTTGAGCTTCTCCAGTAACATATGCAAATATTACATATGTATACCACATGGCTCAATACTATATCGATATATTCAAAGTAGAACAGCTATGCTGTATTTATAAGTTTGAATCAGGATTTCGCAGAAATAAAATCTTTAAACGATAAATTTCAAGTAACAATTTTTTGGAATACTTTATATTGCAATTATTCGTTTTAAAAAAATTAAATTATGAAAATATTATAGTAACTATCAAGAAGTGTGTTAACAAAAAAGATTAATAGTCGAGAAGTTTAATTACAATATTTTTCCGTTGAATGTATGTTATCAAATTTAAAAAAAAATGATTCCATGACAAAAAAAAATAGGTTAGTAATGTTGACACATTTGAAATTGTTTATCACTATGATATCTATACATTATTAGGGGTCATTAATAAACAATTTTGTATATATTAATGAAACCTAAATAAACAATCACCGGAAAAAAATATGTAACTAATAATTTAATATTTAATAATTAACTAAACTTATTTTTCCGGTAGTTGCATATACATTAATTTAGCCTGCTTCAGGTGCCAAAATATGGAATGCGTTTTGAAACTACACGTTTCAATTTACGAAATATACGAATAATTTTATGCATAGATTCAGTAATTATCACCCCAAATTAGTACATATATTACGCCAGCCGAAGATGATGGCTAGCATCCAGCAAAGTTTCTCTTTAGAGGAAATCATTAGACTAGTGCTAAAATAGCTAAATAGCTAGCTAACGTTAAAAGTCTCAGCACTACAGAATCGCATCGTGATAAACGAGCGCACACTTCCAGTTAGTCAATAAATGATACGAAAGCGAAAATATTTGGAAAATGTCATTTTCTGCAATATCTGGGAACATTTCAGTGAAATGTTATATACTGTACGACTTCTTCAGCATTCTCCAACAAAGAATAAAATATATTTGAGCTAGCGTTCAACGTATTCAGTATTTTTTTTTATATAACCTTCATCTTTGCTACATCAATACATCATGACCACATGTGCCTTGATTACTTTATACTTTTCTAAAGAATTTATAAACAACTCCAAACACATATGGACGACTTCAAAATACAAATTAATAAAATTATAAGATCGTGTGAACTAGTGCGTTATGTAACTTGAACATGAAAGTTAATCCAAAACCAAAAGTGATCTTTATGGTGCTCACTCCATGATAGCATTCAGAGCCTCGTGAGCCGAGTAAAAAGAACAAATTGTTATAACATGGCCACACCGCAGTTTAGTATAAATGAACAAAGAGAGGGCTGGTACAATGTACGATCATGTTCAACATCTGATCTCTTCAAGCATAACATACAATTTCGCCGTACATAGTTGGTAAAAATAAATGTAACAATAATTATAATAAACAAATATATAATTATTCAACCAAGCTAAACTTCTTATCCAGTGAATAGATTTTGGCAGGGCAACGAACCCGCCAAAAACTGTGTTCGGTTTAGGTTCAGGTTAATTTGTATGTTGAGAGATGGGTTCGGATGCGGTTCTGGTTCAAACATTAACACAATTGGCGGTTTTGTTCCGCATCAGGTATTGGGTTCAGGTTCGGTCCGACCTAATGAAAATTGAAGTAATGTTTTTTGAAGACCAATCTTTATATAAAAATAATTTGAAATGCGAGCCGGAATTTATACAAGACAAGAACACGAACACAATTTTAATAAACAAGCAAAACAGGCGTCGATTATCGGCTGCATGCTTACGTTTCGAATTCCAAATAAACCTGAACCGGAGCTGAACCCTGAACCTGCATTTTAATACCCGGTTCGATTCCGACTCGGGTTCTATTGAAAAATATATTTGAGGTTCGGTTCTGGGTTTGGGTTCGCTAAAATGTTACGGTTTGGTTCCGGTTTTGATTCGATTCAGGTTCGGGTTCGATGCCCTGGATTTTGGAATAGTGAAAACATCAACATGATAATAATAATAATATTTATTACTCAAACAGGTACAACCCAAAACAAGTAAATGATATGATAACAGGTTACAGAAAATTAAATACAAAATATATCAATCTCATCAGAAACAGAATTATAAAAATAACACATTACATGTAAAGGTGATTTGTACAGAACATTAGCATTAGGAACGGGAAGATAAAAGCTTTGATTGCAACGTGAAGAATATCTGGGTACGCGGAAATCTAGCATGGCTAATAAGTCTGGACTGTCAATTTTATTATGTACAATTTTTCTTAGGTAGGTTAAAGAGACATTCTTGTGTCTGGTTCTAATAGAGTCAATATTAAATGTCTGCAGTATTGTTTCAGTTCTAGTGAGATGATCGGGGAAGACTTGAAAGTATGTATACCACAGATACTTTAGGAATCTGCGCTGCAACTTATCAAGTTTGTTTATATGGGAGTCGTAAGTTGGAAACCATATAATTATGCAGTATTCCAACTTGGATTGTATGAACGCAAAATATAATGATCTAAGAGCAGCGACACTTGAAAACTGTTTACAGTTTCTAATGACAAAACCAAGAATTTTATATGCTGACGTTATAATGACCTGAAGGTATCGCAAAAATTGATAGTTTAGAAAGAAAGAAATAAATATTAGTGTTCTTTGGGGCTTTTCGATTACAGATTTCAATGATAGACTATTAATTATTAAAAACAATGTATTAATCAAATCAGACCCCAATGGGGTCTTGTGGCCGTGTGCGTGAGTGTCTGGTCGCGAATATGGGGATCCGGGTTCGATCCCGACCGACGCCAAAAATTACATCGAATTTTAATGGCACAAAATTGACCCCTGTGGCGCACTCTCCACGCCATCAACGAGTGCCTGTGAGGTGACGCCTGGTAAGCGCCCACACGATACATATATTCCATCATTACCGATATCTGTGTACGAAGCAGATTGGCACACCCAGCAATGGGTAATATGCCGTGATGAAATATTTATTTATTTTATTTATATCAAATCAGAGTAAAATATAATCAACTGAATTTATCAATTAATCATTTAATCTGATGACCGGTTAATCATAACATTTCTTTAAATAGATAATAATTATATGTGATCTTTCCTCGCTGGGATTTTCGTTTATTTAAAATCTCATTCATCTATATTCTATAAGCCCATTTCTAGTTCCTACTTCCTACTTCCCTAATTATTTTACGTAAAAAAGCTTCAAATGAAAGTTGTAGAGCATAAATTTCTGCATCTGAATCAATAAGTAAAATTAATTTTGTATGCATTGTAACGGCAGAAATTAGGTATGAAAATGTCGAAAACATCTCAAAAATAGCAATAGCCATGGAATTGAGACAAAATAAATAACATGTCTAACGATTTATCTGTCATGTTAGTGTAATTTATTTTTATTAGGTATTATTTCTAATTTCAGTTCCAGTTAACAATTATATATTAATTTAACTTGATATTTGTTCACTTGAACAGAAATTACAAATAATAATAAAAATAAATTAACCTAGCTTAATAGATAAATCAACATTGGTTAATTTTTTGTTTCAATTCCATGGCTATAGCTATTTTTGGGGTGATTTTTGACATTTTCATACCTAATTTCTGCCGTTACACGGCATACAAAATTAATTTTGTTTATTGTTTCAGATGCAGAATTTATTTGAAGCTTTTTTACCTACAATAATTAGGGAAGCAGGAAATTATGAAAGTCTGATTTTATATGTTAAAATTTTATGTCACCACCCTGTATATTAAAATGAAATCAGAAAAAAATATTATTTCCATTAGTTCATTCATAAAACATGTTCAATGATAGCAAAATATGATGTTATAATGCGTAACAAAATAACAATCGCTTGAGTTAATTATTAAATAATAAAATTATCAGTTAATAAAATAAAGACATAATTGATTATCATTTAATGGCAAAACTGATTAATCAAATAATAATTAATCAAAAAATTGATAATCAATTATTTAGAAGAAAGAAATCGTTTGATTAATTTATTAATACAGCACTTAATTAATCGATTATTTAACGAAGTTTATTTTATTTACAAGTAGGGTAAGTATAAAACGTGCAAAATATGAAACACTATTCAACACTCAAGTACACTGAAAAAAAAAGTTTTTTCTATTTTAAGAAGTTAATTTGTTTGGAAAATATTGTTTTTATTTAACAAAATAACATTTGCTTTAAAGTCTAATTTTGTTGCAAAAGTGTCAATTTTTTTATAATAGTTTTGAATATGTTGGAATTATTCAACACGTTCATATTTTCCGTCAAATATTTCAGTATTTGAACACAAACTGATTTCAATTTAAAACAAATAAATCTTGTTTTTAGTTTAAAGAAATGTAATAATTTATTTACATATTATTTTATTTCAATAGTACGCTCATATTAAAATAAAAGTATATGTATCAAGTTTGAAGGTAAAATAATATTTTGTTTCAAAAACATAGATGTATAACTTAAACAAATATTTCTTTTAAATCAGGATATGTTTACGTTTACTTTAGTAGGTAATTCCCCTCCCAAAATATTGCGTTTGTACGGCACGTGTGTAGTTGTCACTCGAGTGTACCTATTCAAAAACCTGTTCTATGTTCAAAATAAAAATTAAGCTAATGCAGTTTATATTTGCAATAACTTATATTTTCTAACATTATATTATATATACAGATTGCATCAAAATAGTTAAAAGCTAATATCAAACACTGTAACAGATGAATTTTCTTTATTTTTCCGTAGAAAAGTTTTTTTTTTTAACTGCACTAACACATACACAAGTGTCGTATTTCAATGTTGAAGAATAACTGTGGCATCGTCGCACCTAGACATTTATTGGTACATTCGGGTATAAAAGTAAAAAGATATTTTAAGATATAATACTAATTCTAAACCTAAAATTACAAAAGTAGTATTATACTGTTTAAAGTTTTCATGCTTTTCATGTAAAATACCAATTTAAAAAATATTTCTTTCGAATGAACGTCTGAAATTCCTTTAACCAAAGATCACCTCTTATTCGCTAATACCAAGCGGGTGTTAACTTAACTGATACTCCATCTGAAACAATGGTTGTCAAATATAATTCTACCTATTTATCGTTTCAGATAATAATTTTTACATAAAATCCGTTAATTAGTTTACTGTAACATATAGTTATAATTTAAAATGTTGTGTTTATTTTGCCATTTCCTATTCTTCACGTGTTAAAAAGGCCAAATTTAATTGCAAATATTTCAGCTACCGCGTGGCCAATAGTTTTTAAATTAGGAGAGCAGGTAGATTATACTTCAGTTGAGATGTACATACTTCAAATTTCAATTAATTCTGGGTAAAATTGGGAATATTTTAGAAATAAATTACTATACTATCCATCCGGATAAAAATACAAAACCTATGCAATAGTATATAAATTTTGAAATTAAGAATTAAAGTGTAATAAAAACACTCTTAATTAATTAAATGATTGCTCACCTCTGGAATTTTTTTATTCCTCGGAAAAAATTCCGGAAATTTATTTTTTCCAAATTCATATATGTTTTCATTAGCTATATATTTGTTGAATTTTTACCTACACAGTAGATATAGATAAATAATTTGATATATGTTTTTTTTTAACCATAAATTAACTGAATGTCATAAAACTAAATAAACGTAAATTAAAATTTATATTCAAGATTATTTAGCAAAAATTTTCCAAAGGAATTTGTTACTATATATTTCTCGGAAAAATCCCTAAAGAACTAAGCCATTCGATTTGGAAAATTAACTATCACTAATTTTAATCATCAAATAAATATATTTAATGTTATTAATGTAACAATATTTGTAACAATGAATTATGGGAGTTATGTTATTTAAAACATTAAAATAATTGATGAGTGCATGTTTTGTAGTATCGCTACAGTATCGTTTCAACATGAATTTCTTTGGTATTTTACCTGCTATACACATTTTTACCTGTTCTAGGAATGTGACAGTTTTTCCATTTAAAATTAGACCCGGATTAAAACTGTGCAAAATTAAATACAGTGGATAATCCGAATACCAAAATCACAAGGATGTCGAATTAGTAAGGCAAATATACTTTTAGTTTTTTTTTTATATACAGAATGTTGTTTAAGCAAGTGTACAATGTGTAGCATAGATAGTAAATCTGGCAATATTTTTTTTTGTTTTACATGTTTTCTATAAGAACTAGAGGCTCTTAAAACTGACCAATCACGTCATAGTTTAATATTTTGTAAAAAAGTAAAATTTGATGTTCTCTGGAAAAAAATGATTGTTAAAACTGACGTGAAACGCTTTTTACTTCTTGTACGTAAGTAAAGGAATTATTGTAATCGCGAAAAATTTCGGTTTTCAAATTTCAGCGGAAATATCCATTTTGATCATCCCTGAATCCATTTTGACTAATTTCGTCGTGACATCTGTACGTACGTATATACGTATCTCGCATAACTCAAAAACGGTAAGCCGTAGAAAGTTGAAATTTTGTATTTAGGACTGCTATAACATCTAGTTGTACATCTCCCTTTCTGATTATTACACAATTTCCAGAAGTGGCACTTTACATGAAGCCTATAATAGATTTTAATGAAAAACTGTTTTAAAATATAATCCAAAACTTTTCAAATTTGGTATACAAGACTTTTATGTCAATCGAAATAACATAATAGATTTTGGTTAAAATAGGCTAACCGAAAGTGGTACATTACTTGAAGTTGTTAACAGTTTTTCTTGAAAAAAATGATTTATTTTAGAAATAAATGCTTCAAATAAAAGTTTTAGAGAATTAATTTCTGCGTCTAGCACATCAAGTATTATTAAATTAGCCCTTTGTATAAGCGAGATATGTAAATTTAAAAATTATATACTTTTTTGTTTTTGTAATAAAGCTTGCTATGGATTAGGACAAAAACATAAAAAAATGTTCATGTCAAATTACGTTAAATACGTGCAATTTTATGATTCGTATAATAACAAATATTATATTTTTATTGTGAAATTAGTCATATTCATTGTTGTAATCAAATATTTCTTTGTTGTAATCAAAACTCTCTTTAAAAAGAACCGGGTTTGATTATGGTCGCTATATATCTTACTGTTTTGAAGTTAAAATTAATATTTTGTAATTTATTTATTAAAAAAATATGTATAGTTTAATAATCGTACAAGGAAATCGTGTGGTGTCCACATCAGATTTTTTTCATTAGCGTACGATTTGTATTCGGTTTATTAAATGTCAATTACCTTGATGATAAACATGTAATTTATCATTGTGAAAGTCTCAAATAGCTATTATCTGCCGCGATGCCAATGATCTTATATGTCAATTGTGACAGGTAACATTTTTTTTTCAGGGAACACATTGATTTTTATTTTTTTTCAAAATTTTAAACTATACTATGATTGGTCAGTGTTAAAGGCCTCAAGTTCTTATAGAAAGTATGTAGAACAAAAACTATTTCCAAGATTTATTATTTACGGGTTTAGTACCCTTACTTAAATAACACCCTATATATACAGGGTGTTATACAACCCTATACAATATTTATATCGTTGAAATTAGAAAAAAATGTCTATCCAATGGACTAAAAAATTATATTGGATACTAAAGAACATAATTTTGTTCTACTATTCAAGAACCATTGGTTGAATTTTCGGTTTGTTATTATTGATAAATTAGCACCGAACCCTTGATATTTTTTTTGTACATGACATTTTTCTGTAAAGTCATAGTCATTAGTTCGCCCAAAATAGCGCTGGTTGTTTTAAAGGAAACACCCTGTATAGTAAAAATTAAATGAGCCGAAAAGTTGAAGGTTGGTAGTTCACAAATATTGGTTATAATAAAATTATTGACGTTTCATGATAAGTTCGAACAACTCAGTAATTTACATACATAACAAAACGAAAAAATAAACTAAATATGAAGACACTACTGTTTAGTGAACAGTACAAAATAAATATTTAATCTTTTCCAGTTGTTTTTTATTTTAAACTGCAAAACCTGGTTAAATCTAAAACACGTTTTTTTTGTATTTTCATGTTTTATTATTGTATAATTTTTAATACTAATGGATGCAAAAAAGTTTTATTTTTGTTGCATTTTTACATCAGTTTTCTTTATTTCATATTAATTTAGATGTTTGGAATACTTCACATTCAATCAAGATAACAAAATTTTAGGAAGCAAAATGATAGTATTTTATCATGCTTCCTTTAAAGTTCGAGATTCTCTAACAGTAAAAAAATTCTTTAAAAAATACGGAATAATTTATTGAAGCAATTCAAAAATTACGCGATATCAATTCCTGTGAATAATTTAATAAACAGTAGTCCCAACAGAGTAGGAAACCTTATAAAAGCTAAAAACTGCCAAACTCAGCAATAATTCATTAGACTTTTATATATTTTGAGTATAGTAAAAGTAAATATAAATGTCTTCATTAATATTCGAAATAAATAATTTGCGCTACATTAATAAAATATATGAAACAATAAAATTATGTTATTTGATTCTTATATATTTACCAAAATCTATAAATTTGTTTAATTAACTCATACCTAGGTCATTAGAATTGTTGGAAACTGATTGCCAAATTTACATATGTAACTAATAAATACAAAAGGATATGACTATTTTGTAAATAGTGATCTGATGTCACCTGTCAGCACACAAAATAGATTAAATATATTTCCAATTATGGATAGCAGCATCTTGCTTCTCCACTTCATTATGCTTTAGAAATCCATGTTTGAGGCATCTTAACCTATGTGCTTCAATGATCAATATTGTGATTTTTTTACAAATTAATTTTATAAAATCATTTTTATGGCAAAAAAATTGATTTGCCAATAAAAAGCGAGGACAAAATGACCATAATTTTTAAAAAATTAACATAATGAGGTGTTTAATTTTTTATGTTTTTCACATTCACTAGTTTTGGTAAAGACTATATAATTACATCCTTCGAAAAAAATGAATTATATTGTTTTATATTTTCTTAAGTCTCTGGCATCATACAATCGAGGGATACTTAGAAAAAGTATCTACCTATTTAAACCCTACGTCCATTACACAAATGGTACGGATTTACGTGCAAATTAATTGCTCAAATACAAAAAATAATAAACGTCAAATATGACACATTCATAATTATATTGCATACAAAACAAGAGAAATATCGGAAGTGAAATAATTCGAATAGCTGTCTCATTACAAAAATATGTACAATGCAAATTTTTAACCTATATATTGCACAGCAAGTAACAGTTGTATAAATTTAATTATCATTCTGTAATCTATCTTAAATTAATACAATTATTTATACCTGAAGATATGAATATTTTATTTTTTCTATTATAGAAATAAACACATGAGTTTCATTCGGCGTTTTACTTGAAATTTTGTTGTAAACGTCAAATGGTACACAGGCGTTCATTTTGAACGTCACTTAAAAATACCGTACCATTAAAGGTTAAGCTAAACTTATCGGAACTACCATTACAAATAAACAAACTTACTCACCTCTAAAGCTTTCGTGTATCCGAACAGGAATACACAGGTCAGTAACAAGGGTATCCTTAAATGCATTACACTGATTGTTAACACAGGAATATCCCGAATAACAGTTTTAACAACAGAATTCAAGACGAGATATATACACGCACAGACTTGCAGTAGCAATGCACCCAGCAGTCCTTTCTAATCAATGAAGACATATGAAACTATACTACTACTGCGCTGTCATATACACGCACGCGTACTTTTCATATCCGTTGCTGAACCGCGCACTTTGAAAATATATTTTACACAGGCCCTTATGTAGTAAAAATCGGACCTTAGTGAAAAATTTTCAAAAATAATAAAGTTCAGAAATAAAATATATTTACAATATGGGAATTTGGATGTAGTGATTAACTTGCGCGAGCAGGTTTCTAGTAAAAAAGACAAAATACACATTTTAATGCATCGGCACTTTTTCCTAAAAATTTAAATGGTTTACAAATTACAATAAGGAATGCTATTTTTTTATCTGTTTGTACATAACTCATTTCTTACTTTGTCTACTTTGATTACTTAAACTTTTTATTGTTTACCATACCATTTAGTATTTAATTTACAGTTGTTCAGGCTGCCATTTATCGTTTATTCAATTTAAATATTTTCTATATGTATTTTCATATATGTCGTATTGATTTTTCATTTATTATGTGGACTGTGGTTATTTCCTTTCATTTTTTTTTTTCATTATAACAAAATATTCCATTAGTTTAGTATGTAGTGCAAAGTATTATTTCAAGCTATGGCTAATAATAAGAATCTTTCCATATATTTTGTTATTATTTTAATCAAGTAATGCTCAACAATTTACAATGTTTTACATCTTTTCTAAAAATTTACTGAAAATTTAAAACCTTTTTTTATATTAGTAAAAGTCCGTTAATCTTTTAAATTATATTTGTTTCTTATTTTTTTTCAGTTTAATGGTCTATAAAATAGACAAACAAAACTGGATGAAACAATCACATTCATCAGTTCATCTGATTAATTAGGGTATTCTAATGTAGTAAAATTTAAGGTAAAATATGTTGTAACAACATTATGGATTATGCCAAAAAATAACTGAATAACGTAAAAAAAATCTTTTTTTTTCTAACATTAGTTTTCTTGTAATTTATTTTCCCTCTAAAAATATATCACGTGGTTTGTGACGTACGAGTGACTGATGACAGATGCAGAAATTTATGCTCTACAACTTTTATTTGAAGCTTTTTTACCTAAAATAATTAAGGAAGCGGGAAATTACTGGTATTCTGCCATTGTCGCGATGTCAACTGTTTTGTTCGTGTTTTATCCTTTTTGTGTGTTTACAAATATTCTATTTCTATATATTTCTTAAACGCCATCAGCTCCTCCTACGTCACATCCAGTAAAATTCAATTTTTCAAGTAATATTTAAAAATTCATATCTCGCTCAAATTAAATAAAAAAGCAACATTTAAAAGTTTCAGAAAATAAAATAAAAATATTAAAATACCCCATTGATGTTTCGGTTCAGTTAAATTTCAATATTTCGTTTTCGTAAACTTTTTAGTAAAACCTATTTCTTATTTCTGTTGACTATCTTATTCTAAAAATTATGTATAATATGTCTAATTCTCTATGGTTATATGCTTACCTACAGTTTTGCGATTTGTGAGAACTTGGAGAAAAAAATTAAAGCTGACATCTGGTGAGAGATTTGTGAACGTAGCAAATGGGGAAAACATTACTTTTTATCATTTGTTGGTGTAGTGAAATAAATGTTTATTTTGAATATAAATATTTTGCACTAAATTGTCTCGATGTTTACACTTTGAAGTAAAAACAGCAAATAGACAAAATGGCGGCCAAATGGGGGATTTTGTCGTCGCCGTACCTTAATCTCAGATATCTAGTATTGTTAAATGTTAGCAGGATTTTTGTAAAGCAGCACTACGATTAGAAATATTTTACTATGACTTGACATACGCAACACGGAAAATGCTACTGAATTTTGGTTTTTCCATTAAAATCAAAGTCCACTATTAATAGATATCAATAATTATTTTTTTAAAATGCAGGTTAATATCGTAAGTATGTGCCTAGTGCTGAATTTTGTAAAATGTTATAGTTCTAGTACAGCAAAAATTTATTTGAATTTTCGCTTAATATTTTAGTACAGGGGTACTTCCTCTTAACTGCAATAGGCCAGTGGCATGAACACTATTTCACAGTGACGTTATTTCGAGACTGCAGTTGGCCGACTGTTCCTCACTTCTCTTGTAAACGTTAATGATTGGTGGAACTAGAGCTATGCTTATCAATATTAAACATGTATCGATACGATATCGATGTACAATTTAAAATATCGATAATATCGATACATTGCAAATAAATTGTAGTAGATTACATGTTAAAAGTGTCGTTTAATGTAGAAGTATATCATTGTACTTTAAGTACAAAAAAATATCACATTTGTTTATAAGATTATAAAAATTAAAATAAATATCTACTTACAATATGATTGCAAGTTAGAACCTATTTAAATCGAATTTTAAACTGTCAAGAAACTTTATTCCAAATAAAATCTATTAAATTTCAGGGTTGCCAAATGTCGATATTTAAAATTGTATCGATACACCTCTTTTGTATCGATATGATAGCGACATATGGTCTCGCTTACCGCACCAGCTTTCTTTGGTGTCACGGACTGTGTATGTTTGTTAAAGACATGCATACTCTGATTCTTTATCTTCGTAATGTTCATGGGCGCCGTTTAGATGGGGGGGACACTATTTTCTCTCTTCCTTTGTTCTATATTTTCTACATGTCATCAAAGGTGGTATACGAGGTTTGTTAAAAAAAAGGTGACTTCACATTTCGCGGGCTACGTATATTAGATTCTCGATTTTTTTTTGTTTGTTACGTTGGTACACATGTTCCCAACATATGTTGACATGATCAGCCATTTTGCATTTGTAGTTTGTTTTTGACAGATATAAAGGTTAGACGTATTTTGGTGTGCTTGGCGATTTTTTGCAATCGCAAAAAATGGATCAAAGAATCTGTATTAAATTTTGTGTGAAAAATAAAATTAAGTGCTCCAACGCACTTGAAATGACTGTGGCATTTGGCGGGTCTACTTTGAGCAAAAAAACTGTTGATAAGTGGTACAAGCTCTTCACAGAAGACCGAGAAGATGTTAATGACGATGCCCGCCCTGGACGCCCCAGCATGTCAACAACCGATGAAAACGTTCAAGCGGTGAAGAAAATTGTTATGGAGAATCCTCGAATCACTATTGGAGAAGTTGCTGAGGATGTCGGCATATCGGTTGGCTCATGCCATGCAATTTTTTCGGATGTTTTAGGCATGAAACGTGTGGCAGCGAAGTTTGTTCCGAAATTGCTAATAAAAGCGACGATCGAGATTTGCTCAAAAGGGTCATATCATAACTGGTGACGAAACATGGGCATATTTTTTTCGACTGCAAAAAATCGTCAAGCACACCAAAATACGTCTAACCTTTATATCTGTCAAAAACAAACTACAAATGAAAAATGGCCGATCATGTCAACATATGTTGGGAACATGTGTACCAACGTAACAAACAAAAAAAATCGAGAATCTAATATACATAGCCCGCGAAATTTGAAGTCACCTTTTTCTTTGAATAAACTTTTGGAATAATATGTTTTTATCTAGATTTTATATTCTGATGTCCTTTATTATATAAATTAATAAATTTACTATAATTTTCGACCATACAGTTCTTTAAATTATAAACTTTTAATTTTGAACACTTGAAACGTTTTCCCATTTATGAATCACTTTTTCAAGTTTTAAACAAAGTATGAATCGATAATTTTAATGTACTCTTTAGGTTCATAATAAAAAAAAAATATTTTTTACAACACTTTATTTTTTATAAGTACATCTAAAGAGTTATGTTTAATACTAATAAAAACGACAAAACACCACACTTCAAGCTTAAAAAAACATTATGTAACGGTCAAATAATTGATGGCAGGTGTTGTTTTGTTATCTTTAAGGTTTGGTTTCTAAGTCGCTCACACGTTTCTTATGGCGATTAATAGCATCTTGGTGGCGTTTAATTTGTTCTTCATGGAAAGTAATTTCGTCAGTCAAATCTTCTTTAAGTTTTTTCAACTGTTCTGTTTGCTGATAATAAAGAATAACAATAATAATGATCAAAATATGTCCTCAAGTATTCGTAATAATTACCTGTTTGTGAAAATATGCCTCCTCTTGCGCAGCTTCCATTTTGCCAAATGCGCCACCGGCTTCTCGAATGGATCCACCACCACCGCCACCTTTGCCAGCTCCACTTCCAATGTCACCTAATTGACTACTAGAGTAACTAGCTTTGTATATTTTGCTAAAAAAATTACAAAAATATAGCAATTACCTCATAATGTCAATAGAATTAATTTGTCAGGGTCAGGAACACAGTTATACCAACTAAATTGCTATTGCTATGCTAAACTGCTATTAAAATACAAACCAACAACGTAAATCTAAACTATAAATAACCCTTAATATGTATTTAGAAATGTCGAAATAGGTCAAAATGGAGATAAATAAAATATTTCTCAAAATATGTAAATGTAACGAAATATAATATACCTGATTAAACCTCTAGCTGTGCGAGAGGGTAACATTTGCAAAAAATTCATTATTATTTATTTTTATATTAAACCAACACAATTTTCAACTATTAACGCACAACAACGAACTACTTATGCCGGTTTGACTATGTTCGATGACATTCAATGTTCCAGTCACCCCTGGAATCACATGAAGTTGTATACATAAACCGAAAATTCACTACATTCCCTAAAAATTGTTCAAATAATTTAATACATTTTAAATTATTTAAAGATAATCAAACAAGAATGTACCACCAATTATCTTTTGTAGGTAATATTAATAAATCCCCTAATTTATAAAAGCAGTCTTTCATTTGTTTGTTTCAACTGCTTGAGCCTCTAATAATAGATGGCAGCACACGCAACATTGGTACGCGTCGTCGCGTCGTACCACTGACCCCGCGAGGTCATTGTATATTTATTATACCTATCTATCATATACACCGCGTCTCTTGCGTCTTAAAAACAGTAAGTTCTGTTTAAATTATCACTAACTCATTATATGGATAAGATGATACCCTTTACCGAGCAGATATACAACTGTTTTAATATTTATTTGTGATTGCACTGTTATCTATAAATTCAAAGATTGAATGTGGCGCGAGATATCACATAAACCCATTGACCTCTATATACAGAATGGACCGGCGTTTTGAATAACTTGCGTGTATCCACAAAATATGCAAACCGCCTAACTGGTGGGATCTCTGTATCTCTCTAACATTTGTGTACAGCGGACCAAGCAGATTTAATCACATTTTATCCATGTATCTAATGCGAAAATGTATATAGAGGTCAATGCATGAACCGGTGATCCATGAAAACAGCTGATATGAACGAGCGTGTCATTTTTAATTTATTTTCTGATATACGTATTTGGAATTTTCACTGCTAAAAATTTATTGTTTTATAATTTTCAGGCAATATAATATACAGGTTGAGTATGAGGGAAGATGCCCCCCTCTTCCTTAACTCTTTTATTATAATAGGAAAAAATGGCTCATATATACAGGGTGTTTGGCGTAAGTCCGGCACCACGAATATTTCGTTTACTTTGAGATACAAAAAAATGTTAATAAGCAAAGTTAAACTAGACAAAGGGGCTCATAAGATGATCATAGCAGAATTTTTTTATCACTTCCGGATTTAGCGGAAATGGGTAAAACTTTAAAACTAGCATAGGGAATCGGTATTTTTATATATTTTTTCAGAATATACATAAAATTAGCTTCACAATGATACCAAATTATCATAGTTTTACTTTAACCATTTCAAAATAGCGACCATTTATTCTTAAAATATGTATTAATAAAATTCCATACAAAATAAAACATAGCAAGCTATGAATAACAATTTTATTATCTTATAACAAAAGAAAAGAATTTACCTACATTTGTGATAGTGACAATTTCTTGTAATAATTAAATAATTATGGCTCAAGTGAATTACACAAATGAAGAAATGGTTGATATGAATTTAATATTCGGAGAATGTCAAAGAAATAGATGCTGGTTGTAAAGTTGTACCCATTTCCGCTAAAACCGGAAGTGATACAAAATTTCTGCTATGGTCGTCTTATGAGCCCCTTTGTCTAGTTTAACTTTGCTTATTAACATTTTTTTGTATCTCTCAAAATAAACGAAATATTCGTGGTGCCGGACTTACGCCAAACACCCTGTATATTTTTTTATATTTGATGACAGATGTAGATATTTTTTATAGTCGGGTTTACAAAATACGACTGTTAACTTTTATTTTTTAAACTGAAACCCATAATTATTTTACCAAAATTTGTTTTTAGGTACGAAAAAATAAAATGTCTTAATTTGTCCTTACTGAAGTTATATGTAAATATTTTCACATATACAAATTCTACAGCAAAGATGAAATCATTTGTTTATTTTATTAATATTTTACAATTATAATATAAAAGACACGATAAATAATACAGTTATCCTTAAAGACACTAAAATGTTTAGAAAAATAATGAGACACAAGGGTAATGCACGATTAAGATATATACAAGGATTATAAAAATTATTGAAATGCTAAGAAATTTTATATTATATAATAAAAAACTTTTGTTAAATTTAACAAAACACAGTACATTCTTAGTTCACCTTCACAAAATTCAAATAACATACTAATTTCGAATTAAATAACAAATTTAACGAAGATTTATACAGATTACAAATATATTTGCAAGCTGTACTGCAGAATACAAGTAAAATTTATATTTTATTTATACTTACAATCAGGGCGTCGAACCCGCCAAAAACTGGGTTCGGTTCAGGTTAATTTATTTTTTTAAGAGATGGGTTCGGATGCGATTCTGGTTCAAACATTAATAAAATTTGCGGTTTTGTTCCGAGTTCAGGTTCGGTTCGACCTAATGAAAACTGAATTAATGGTTTCGGAATCACTCTTTATATAGAAATAATTTAAAATGCGTGCCGGAATTTACGCAAGATACGAACACGAACACAATTTTCGATTATCGGCTGTATTAGGACTACGCGTACGTTTCGAACTCAAAATGAACCCTGAACCCGAATTTTAATACTCGGTTCGGTTCCGACTCGGGTTCAATTGAAAAATATATTTGAGGTTCGGTTCAGGGTTTGGGTTCGCTAAAATGTTACGATTTGGCTCCGGTTTTGGTTCTGCTAAGGTTCGGGTTCGATGCCCTGCTAACAATGCATGTATTATTCATGAAAATCGTATATATTGTATTAAATACACCAGCTTTACTTAAAAATTCACATAAATAAAATCTTTTTCTAAAAATAATTTATCACAAGTATAACGAAAACAAAGGCACTTAATTTTAAAAATTAATTTTACATTCAATGTAATTAATCTATTGGATAAATCAACATTAATAATAGAAGCAAGCTGGTGTATGTTAAAAAATAATAATTGTCAAACATTCTCATATGTCTTTCAATTCCACTGGCATATCATTTTTGGGATGTTTATTTTCAAAATGCTGTTTGTAGGTCTTTGGGTCCGGCATCTGTGCCTAAACAAAAACCAAAATATATTTATTAATATACTTCATTTATAAATTATTTCAAAAAATATATTAATACTGCAATGATACATTTTTTAAACGTAGTAATTAAATAATGAACATTTTTTTAAAACTCTGTTGACAGATTTCATAGTATTTTTATAATTTAGTATTTAATTTTTTATTTGTAAAAATTTGACAATCAAAATATACAGGGTGATCACACGAGAATGAACCAGCAATTATCTCCATTATTAAGCAAGATAGCGATTATATTCCAATAAGAAAATTTACTATAAGCAATATGGACAATAAGATGTTGTAACAAAAAAAGTTCTACTACTTCCGGTTCCGAAGTACGTGATACCAACTTTGAAATTTCAAATAGAACAAACTATATTTTTTATATTTTTGAAAAGTATACAAAATTTGCTTTACAATGATAGTAAACAAGTAGGACGTTGTATTATTAAAAAGTAAAATGGCGGACGTTTGAAATATGTTACAAAATAAGTGGAATTTTATTTTATTGGATTTGTTGCCTAGGTTATGTCATATAAATGAATTTATCTCAAAAAATATCATCATCTATGAACAATAAACAATAAAATCTGTTACACTTGATTTTTTCCCTACAATCTATTAATATTTCAAACGTCCGCCATTTTATTTTTTAATAATACAACGTACTACTAATTTACTACCATTGTAAAGCAAATTTTATGTACTTTTCAAAAATATAAAAAAATATAGTATGTTCCATTTGAAATTTTAAAGTTGGTATGACATACTCCAGAACCGGAAGTAACAGAACGCTTCTTGATACATCTTATTGCCCATATTGACTATAGTAAATTTGTTTATTTGAAGATAATCGCTATCAAGCTTAAAGATAATAGTTGGTTCATTCTCGCGTGATCACCTGTATAAAACTATGCCATAAATTTATATTTTCAATAATAAAATTACAATTCAAGAATAATGTCGGTTAGCGCATATGAGGTCATGAAAAAAATTGTTCTTTTTTGTTTAAATCGAACAAGCATATTCTAATTTATATATAAAATTGTTTTAAAGTTGCAAAAACCAGCCATGTTGTGACGTCACGTTTCAGAACTGCAAATTCAGACTCATTTCATAGACTTATACGAACACAGAATTTCTAAAAGAAAAAAATATATAGCCTATAAATTGAGAATTACAAGTATGCTATAATATATTAATATAACATTATTCCTTTCATTTTTATAAATATAATTTTCATTTGGCCTGAAGTTATATTCGCATCACATCAACTATGGTTCTTTGTATAAATTGACATTAGACGCTAGAAGTTTGTTTAGCTACAGAAACGCACGCGAGGCGTTGAGTTGAATAAATTTTCGCTAGTATTTTGGCACGAAACAACGCTTCACCGACATGTAGGTTATCTTTAAATGTCACTTTGACGTTTAGAACCTAGTGTGAAAATCAAAATGGCCGTTGATATTGAAATGTGACGTCACTGGGCGAAGGGCAGGCGGGGAAAATCAGACGCTTTTTGAACAATCATTTGTAATTGCATTTGTTTCATTATTAAAATCGATTTGGGGAAAAATAAAAAATACGGGTCTATTATTTTTTATTACTCTTATCGATTAAAGTTAAAAATTAAAAAACGTGCATGACCTCATTGAATGTATTCAGAAAAATGATTCTTAACAAGCAAATTTAAAAAAAATATTTAATATACATATAATCCTAAAAACAAAATAATATATTTTAACCTAAAATAAAATCAACATACCCCATAACCAGCAATCCGATCGAAATGATCGATGTTTTTGAGCGATTCGCAGGGGAAAGGAAATATTGCAATCATGAATTTGGTGGTGGGGACGAATGATCACAAACCGACAGAACGAATACAATTAGAATGAGATTACTCAATTTGATTTTTTGCGACCGAAAGAAAGTAGCAATATTTGTTTCACTTCCTCAGTACAATTTATTAAAATTCGCCAATATCTACTGCCACTCACTACTGCATAAGCTATAAAATTCAGTACAAACGTTGACGGTAGTAAATATAAATATACTACCGCCACATTACACTTGGCTGGGCAATAAAAATTTGTCAACTTCAAGCTACTCAAATTTTTTACCTAATATTTGTAAATCCGTGACTAATAAAAGTCATAACATAATTACTCACACGGACTAATATTTATTAAAATGTAATAATACCATAAATATTACTAAAACGACTAGAACAAACGAAATTTCACCTTCATGCTTAATGAATTGATTTGTCATTTATTTAAACAAATGAAGTTGTAACGAGTGGAGTTAATATGACAAAAAATATTCGGTTACTACAGACATAAGTTAAAATTATTTTTGAAATAATATACATACATTTATAGAAGCAATAATACAAATTTAGACTATCTATATTTATATAACAAGTAGCTGCTAATAATCGAAATAAGACATGAAAGAATTCTTGTTGAGAAACCGATAGAAACAAATAGAAAACGTGAAAGATCAAATATTGAAGTTCAATTGGAATTCAAATTATAGCAGGCATATTGAGTGATTTCTTACCTTGCAAACGGTACAAATATGAACAAGGGCCTTTTGGGCTGCTTTTTTCTGGTCACTTGAACTATGACCCTGTTGTTTCTTTAATTTTGCTGCTCTCTCTGCAGCTTTTGCTTGGGATTGTAATTTCTGTTGTCCTCTGGCCATATTTAAGTAAAATTGAAATAATAATGTATCCGAATTAAGTATTTTCAGATGTCCTAAGAAAATAACAATATGTTTATTTCCCTAGCATGTGAAATGAAAGTAGGTAAGATATCAATACAATATATATAATATATAGTACATTACCACTGCTATTATCCAGTTATTGTTCGTCAAACTGTCCTATATTAATTAAATATTATAGATGAATTTTTAATAGAAAGCAGCAATAATTATAAACTTCTCGCAGTTTACAGAAAGAAACACTGACGTTTCACGCTTGAATCTAAACCGGATATCATATAGTTATATTCATGGCTACCAACCTCAACAAGATTAATAAATAAAATAACAATATAATTTAAAATATATATTATTAAATACATTCTATCAGAAACAATTTGGGTTGTAGAGCCGTTTAGAACTTATAAATTATATAATTAACATTTTTTAAATATAAATATCATCCTGTGTACAATTGAAAATAATACTTTACCAATATTTATCAATGCATGGAACTATTACAATTTATATACGTATCACTTGATGATTTTGTATTATTAAGTTATTATAATAAATTATGAAAAAAATCCTCATATTTAATTTTAGTGTACTGGCGACACTGTACGTACTGCAGCCGTCAGGGTTAACCATAACCTTATTCAGCAGATTCAAACTACAGTATAACATATACAAATTGTGGTTTTAATGACAAAAATAGTGTTGTGGAAATTTGGTTTTTAGTTAAACAATAATGAAAAGATCATTATTTAACAGGTTTAGAGTTCTATCTTTAACACAAGTTAGGACTTTGGGTAACAAAGAAGTAAATAATAAAGTACGGAAAGCAGATACTCATTTACCAAGTCAGTGTAATAAATAAAAGTTTATTTTTATTATAAAATAGAACATAGTTTTTCAGTATGCCAATAATAATAAAACTAACCCCAGAATTTATGTGTGGGGTTATGTACATACTGGAGCTTTGGGTTTAGGCATTAAAGACTTTACTACAAAAAATGAAGTGAAATCCCCAAAACGACTGTCTTTCGCAGAGAAATATATTGTACGTATTTATATACACCATATTACTTATTATAGCGCCGGCAGATTTGTGAAATGACGAATGCGTCCCAGGGTGACCAACTGTTTTATTTAATTTTTTGAATGGGGTCATTTCACATTTTCTAATTTATTTTTTTCTTGAAAGAATAGGTCAAATTAAATATGTAGGTGTATGTTTTACACCTTACAAGTCTTTAGAATTAGAGATATGATTTTTTAAAAGTTGTCTTTAATTTCAAATATTTGGAGGCTGATTTCACGGCTACATAATGGCTTAGCGGATGCGGCAGTAGACCTCTACCGGTTTTGTTTGGTACTATGTTTGGGTTATCATTTGTCAGTTTGATTTTGTGACAGCAACATATTGTTAACTACAAGATATTTCACAGACCTTTTGATATTTATTTTAATAAATGTTTTATTTACATACCTTTACTCTTAACTCTGCTGTCACCTATCACAATTTTAGGTTAGTTTGTTTACAACAGCAAACAGAAACCACGTGGGCCGTCAATGTGTGTGTGTGTGAGAGAGGAATGTCTTTGAGTAACAAACCGTGACGTCACGAATTTTAGAACCACGAAAGTTCATTAGCAAATTTATGAATGAAAAGTCGCATATTTCATGTTATTTTATATTTATATATTTATTAAATGAGACGGATTTCACGATTTTATAAATAAAAACGATTTTTTTTAAATTACCCCATTATGTTGGCAATACTAACTTTTTTCTCTACTATTATAAAAAATGAAAAGATATTCCCTTAGTAATTAATGAGTTCAAATCACAATCCGGGATGCAGCAATGGACCATTTTTACTGGTGTTGTGTGTATAACACCTCGTATAGTTTCTATTTGTCAAAAATTATTATCGATCGATATCTATTATCGATTGAGTTACAGAATATTGGCGATAGTTTCACTTTTCATTAGGATAAAAATTAAATTAACTCATCATAATTTTATACGTGTCTATATTTTTGCCACAGATAAAATATATTTAGTATTTGTTTTTACAATATTATGACATAAACTTTTCGGGACGAAAAACTAATCTTCGTGAGAAAGTAATTCAAAACTGTAAACTTTCTTTTTTCTAAACATAAATACAAAATTGATGAATTCCAACTTTCTAATGTAATTATCAAGATAATGTGATAGTTGTACCAAAGTATTTGTAGGTCATCACAAATATGTAAAATATGGATAGTACATCATAGAAACAGTGAAAAATCAGTCTAGAAAACATGTAATTTAGTAGTTCTTGTTATAAAATTTAATATTTGGTTGACTATGACCACAGTCATTTCAAATATACAGGACGGGATGTCCCGCAAAAGAATGTCACTATACTTAAAATTATAATTTTAAGAAAAAAAAAATCAAATAGATGGCGCGCGCTGACTGACTGTTTAGACTGACCTTATTTTCATATTAGAAACTAAAATATTTTGCTTAAAATTATTGAAAGATTATATGGTTGAAGAATTATTGACATGATTTCGTGGGATACCGGTATATTTGGTTCTATATTTCATAAACAGTTTTAAGGTAGTTGAAGTATGAAGTGAAATCCATAAAATCTTAATAATCTTTGACATACAGCTAGATTAAGTATTGCTCGATGTAAATCCATTTAGTCAACTTGACCAGTTCCGATCGGAGTTATTGAACTCCAAAGTTGGAAGATTTAACATGGCGAGTATAGGGCAGCTCAAGAAATCATCGATATAATTGCTTGTAGAATCCCGAAAACCCATAAACTTTTGACTAAAAGCTAGGCGAATATAAATGAAGGTCTGAGGAAAAAAATATAGTTTAAAAAAACATGCATGCCCATCTGGTTTCAAAGATATAACAAATTTAATTGGAAATTCATCAGAAATTATTAGCTGTTGCAATACCTAGCAGAATAAATACAATATCCAAATAGCCATGCACCTTGAAGCAGACAGGCAACTCTTGATTTTGTCTACATTGTTCGACACGGAATCAATAGATGGCATTGCTCTCATGAGCCAACTACTTTAAACGCTCATGGCTATGGACGGTTTTTAGTGTTATACTTTTTTTATTATATACAATAGTAAATTACTTGATATTTTTTTTATGAACCAGGTAACAAATGTAGCTTGTGGATTTGGTTTTACTGTATATTCTGTTAAATCTTCGGACCAAAATAAACTATTTGGCACTGGAATTAATACAGATTCACAAATTGGTTATCATAATCAGAAGGATGAAAATATTATCACTTATCCATTACCAATACTATTACCTATACAAAATGAAACAGAAATTTTAAAGTTATCTGCTGGTCGTGCACATCTGTTAATTTTAACAACAGAAGGATTGTTTACTCTTGGGAATAATTCTTATGGACAATGTGGAAGGCCCATTATAAATACAGAAAAATATTCTGGTAGTTCATTAAGTTACCATATTTCCCATCCTAATGGATCAAAAATAATTGACATACAATGTGGACAAGATCACAGGTGAATATTTAAGATACTAAAATTTTGCATTATTATTTTTTACGTTATTTGAATATATTTAAAACGATTGTTGAATAGAAACATATTTAGAGGTGTTTGCGCCAATTTGAAAATATGATTGATAACTCTGACGAATCTATATTACAAAGTCAAAATCTACGAGTAAACTATAATCTAGCACAACATATACTACTACATATTACACAACATAAACACAATAAATATTTAAAAGTTCAACAAGGATCACTTATGAGCCCGGGATCCATTAGCTCTTAAAAAATAGATTATTTCATCTTTTTTTCATAATTTCATTTGAAAGTATAAATAAAATTAATACTATTGGTGAAAATCCGGTAAAAAGTCCTATTAATAAGCAAGTTATGGCACCCCAAAATTTGAAAAAATAAATGTGACGTCACGAATAATGTTCTTTCACCTCAAATTGTTTTCTTCGTGGACTTAAATGTTGTTGAACTGTATAATATTTCCAAAAAAATAAATTAATATTGCAACACTGTATAAGTCTACTTACTTTATATTTGCAAGTGTATTTAATTTATTAAGATTAATGCATGAAATTTATATTCAACCACAAACTGTTTGGAAATGTCAGTGGCGCGACCAATGCTAGCTCGTACCTTATTTGAAACTGTTTACTTTCATTGGTTATACACCTGGTAGGAGGTCTTCAGTCGCCAATCAGAATAATTCATATACGTGACATTATACTATAACAAAAAGCCCCCTTATTTCCGAAGTGTTTAAATTATATTTTATTTCTTTATTAATATTCATTATTAAGCATATACTTTCGGTTTATTTTACTAATTTCTGTACGCACGCTATTCGTTAAACACTGACGGCTAGTGCCGGCTTAACTGAGGGGGGGGGGCTTTTGGGGTAGATACGTAAAGGGCGGTACACCGAGCAGACCACGTTCTTAATTTTTTTTTAAATAAAAATTTGAAATGAAGCACATTATAAATTGATTACAATAGAAATATATCGAAAAATAATTGACTTTAGTATTATTTCCAAGTTAGGTTAATATATTTTTATTAGGTATTACATTACACAAGCGAACAATTATCTATTAATTTAAATATATAATTAATTATGGGGTCTCGTGGCCGTGTGCTTGTGTCTGGTCGCGAATCTGGGGACCTGGGTTCGAGCCGGACCGACGCCAAAAATTACATCGAATTTTAATGGCACAAAATTGACCCCTGTGGTGCACTCTCCACGCCAGCTATGAGTGCCCGTGAGGTGACGCCTGGTAAGCGCCCGCACGGTACAAATATTCCATCCTTACCCATATCTGTGTACAAAACAGATTGGCACACTCCGCAATGGGTAATATGCCGTGATGAAATATTTATTTATTTATTTTTATTTATATAATTATTTCACAATTACAAATATTAGGTAATAAAATGAAATTAACCTCGCTTGACAGATAAATCGCTAACATTTGTTAATTTTTAGTTTCAATTTCATGGCTATCGCTATTTTTTGGGGTTTCGACAATTTCATACCTAATTTCTGCCGTTAGAGCATGCAAAATTAATTTTATTTGTTTTTTATTAAATTCTGATGCAGAATTTAATGCTCTATAACATTTATTTGAAACAATTTAACTAAAATAATTCAGGGAAGCAGGAAATTACGAAAGTATGTTAAAATCCTGTTCCGGTGTCGCGGTCAACACCCTGTATACTCTTTAAGGTTTGATGTTGGAAAAACGATTTTCTCTTTATCAGAATTGCGGTTTTTAAAAGTTAGCCCCGCGCGGCAAAACGTTTTAAGTCGGTCCTGTTGACAGGCTGTGTTTCAGTCGCCAATCAAAATATGTTCATATTCGTGACGTGTTTTGAAGTATTTTAATTATATCATTTTATTTTTCTATTAATTAAACGAATACTTTCGCTTATTTATCTTACTAATTTCACTTATTTGATTGAGCTGGAATGGTCTATTTCCAACTGTATCAAATTTACATTTGATACTGAAATACGAGCATATGTTTTGGATGGGCCAAATCTTTATTGTATTCTCTTCCTTGTCGAAATGTATTGCACCGTTCAACCACTGCCGTATGAGAATAACTATAAAACCAAAATTTCCATTAGATGTCGCCCTTCTAAAAATTGAATAAGTACACGCAGATTATCTTTGGGCGAATTTTCGATCATAAATACCATTTTCGAACGAATTTTTGACACGCGCGTCACTAGTACTTAAACAATCATAAACAATTGAATTCTGTTGTTATGCTAATGAAGTCACGGGTACGCAGTCCAAACGTGTTTCTATTTAACGATCCATGTACATTTAAAATTATCTTTAATCAATTTAAATTTTAAACAGTTTCTTCTTAACTGAAAAAGGTGAAGTATTTGGCTGTGGCTGGGGAGCAGATGGTCAAACTGGACTGGGTCATTATAATGTTCAATCACAATTCTCTCCTTTAGCTGGCGACATCAAAGGAGAAAGAATTGTCAAGATATCTTGTGTTGGGGATTGCGTTTTAGCAATAAATGGTAAAAGTTATAAACTTAATTCATAAACCAACATAAATTAATTAATTTTTGAGTAGATAAAGGAGAAATATTTGGCTGGGGCAACAGTGAATATGGACAACTGTTGAGCAACACAGACCAGCAACAAATAAATTTACCCATTAAATTAGAAAATTGCAATAATATTGGTAAAATTGTAGATATTGCTGCTGGTGGCTCATTTTGTATGGCATTGAATGGTATGTAAATTTATAGTTTATAGTCTATATAATATTTTTATAATATTTATATAACATACATTAGAAAATAAGTAAATAAATAATGAAAAATATTCAAAATTTTATTTAACATGCATTTTTTTTTAATATACAGGCTGATTAAAAAAGGGTAAAATATTTAATGAGCATGGAATAGAGATGAAAGTAAGTCGAAAAGTCGTAATAAACATGAGTCCGAAAATGAACCATTATATGGTACGTTTATGGCCGGTTGCATCAATATTTTAATTGGAATTAAGGAAAAATTAAAGCAAAATGGTTGGGACTAGATGGCATTTACTTAATTTTTCAAGCGTTATAAATCAGAATTGACATGAACTTTCAAATAATGGACCTTTTACATTTTTATTGCACCGTGACGTAATTTTTCAATACACCACGTAGTGAAATTTTTATGAACTAGAGATGAGTAGGTACCATGTTGTCAAGTAAAATGATTAAAAGGGCAAGCATTTATTTTTGATAAAAAAATATTTAAAGAACACAGAAACTGAAATTATTTTGACTTTGATTGTAAAGAAATTATTAATAAAGACAAAACAATTTATTTAAAAATAATAACAATAGTTTTATTCTTGTTTGTAACTTTCTTAATAACAAACTTGCAACTACGCAATTATCTGTCACTTTATGTGGTGTTTATTTGGCGTCTTTAGAACATATAACCACGTTTCTGATTCCCATTTACCCGTCCTCTCGTCTTGAAATATTTATCATCACAAACGCTTTGTGTGAATTTATTTAATATAGTTATATTCTTATCTCCGCCATTTCAAATTTTGTTTGAAATATATCTGGCCTCCTCTATGCGCAAACAAACTACTGCGCACTACATATATGTCATTTTTTCTCTATCTCTCTCTTTTCATGTAAAAGGTCCATTGAATAAATGTCAATCCAGTGTTACCAACTACAATATTACACATACAAATTTCCCTAAATCAACTCGGTTTAACACAGCAGTTTTTTAAAAATATTTTGGGATATAAATGACACAAAATAGAAAACACAGTTAAAGGACTCATTTTATAAGACTTTTCCAGGACATCGAACCCGAACCTAAACCGAACCAAAACCGGAAGCATTTTAGCAAACCCAAACCCAGAACCGAACCTCAGATATATTTTTCAATTGAACCCAAGTCAGATTCGAACCGGACATCAAAATTCTGGTTCAGGGTTCAGCTCCGGTTCAGGTTCAATTTTAGTTCGAAAGGTAAACGTAATCGTAATACTTATAGTCGATCATCGACGATCGACGCCTTCCGCGTCTGCGTCGCTGTATGTGTTGATTGTTCGTGAAAAATGTGTTCATGTTCTTGTCTTGGATTGCATTAATTATAAATTCCGGAATGCATTTTAAATTATTTCTATATAAAAATTGTTATTCAAAAAACATTAATTCAATTTTCATTAAGTTGAACTAGACCTGAACCCGAACCCGAAACAAAACTTGAACCCGAACCGCACACGAACCCATTTTTCAAAAAACGAATTAACCTAAACCTGAACCGAACCCAGTTTTTGGCGGGTTCGATTCCCTGCTTTTTTACACTTGTCATTTAAATACCAGTATAAAGATAAAAAATAAATATTGTTTTAAAGTAAAAATAAAATATGGGTTTCATTTAAAAAAATATAAGTTTGATATCTCGAAAATTTACCTATAGAACAATTATATTCGTACGCCACTGGATAGACAATGAAAATATTTAACTTTTTATTTGAAACAATTTCCCAATTACTGATAGTTTAGAAGTGATTTCAAATTGAAAAAATCTGTTGTGGTCATCACTACCTCTCGCCCTTTCGATTGTGGTATATATAAGTATTGTATTTAACATTTCTTGTACACACAAAAAATTCTAATTACACCGAATCTTTATATTTACGTATTTCTATAATTTTAAATTCATTCTATGAGCAAGTTTTCTCCATTTCTTCTAAATGTTCGAGGTTTTTCCAATTCATTAACGGGATTGGCGGTATTTCTGAAGGGTTCATGTAATATACCTATAATTTTAAATATATAATTAATAATAAAATAAGAAATATTAAATATCGTTCCCAGAAAAAGCCTTCAGTACTATTTCTGAATTATTGACACTGACATTAGTGACATTTATCTGTCAATTACACACATTTAAATTTCTCAAGTAGTTACCATGGAAATGTTTGGGCTGTGAGCAGGCTGTGAGATTTACTACACCAGATTATTTTATAGTTTATATTTCTATATCTTTAAATCTGTAGAAAATATAATAAAAAAATTAAATGTGTCGGATAGAGAATTTTGTTTTTTAATATTTGTAATAACATGAATTTTCAAAAAATAATATTTAGAAGAGTTTTGTTAAAACACTACTACTTCCGGTTATCCAATTGTTACCAGAATCTATTCAACTCTTCCCATTACTGTTAGATTGAGGAATCCGTAGTTACACAGGTCTTTAATCTTATAGAATTTGAGAAATTGTGTCTCCAACAACCCCCCCCCCCACACACACACACAGACATCATCGTAAAAATGTTATTATCGGATACTAGGGACCTTAAAACGTGCTTATTCACTAAAATCTGGATATACGATTTTTAGCATGATTCCAATATCTCTCTTAGCGAGAGGTAAAAAACGGCCAAATTCAGTTTTCCGCTATTATCTAATAACCCTATGAAACAAAAGCAGGTCTAAGATGGCCTCCAAGGCGCACCCATATATCCCATTTAACCGAAGTCGTAAAGTAATATAAAAAAGTTATATCCCGTATTTTGAGAACCTCAGGTCGAAAAATATTTTTTTATGTCCTTTAAATTTGTCTTGTAAAATAGAAATTGTTTGTCCATTTAACCGTCTTTGTAGCTTTTATAGTTCTTGAGATAGCAATGGTGGCCCATTTAAATGAACGCCTGCAGATATTATTTTATTTTTATTTATATGAAATATTTTTATTTATTTTTAGATGAAGGATCCGTATTCGTATGGGGTTACGGTTTATTAGGCAAAGGACCAGAAGTACAACAATCTCATAAACCTCTTCTAATACCAACTATTCTTTTCGGCAGTAATGAATTTCAGTCGGATTCTAAAGTTGTATCAATAAGCAGTGGCATGGCTCATATGGGAGCTGTTACGAATTTTGGAGACCTTTACATGTGGGGTAAAAATAAGGGTGGTTGTTTAGGTTTAGGTCATAAAAATGATCAGTATTTTCCATTAAAGGTGATATTTGTAAAGTAATCTAGAAAAATTATCTATATATTTATTTATTTTTCAGGTTGCTATTGGAGCTACGGTAGAAAAAGTATTCTGCAGTTTAGATCATAGCATTGCTATATGTAAACCTTTTATATAAAATTTTGTATTGTTTATTGTACATAAGAAAGATCAGTCATTAAAGATACATACCTAATTATTTTCACAGTAAAATTACTTTTCATTTATTTATGTTCATACTTTTAATGTATAATATATAAATGAATTCTAAGCATTTAGATCAGGGGTTCCCAAAGTGCGGCCCGCAAAGCCTGTGAATTCGGCCCGCGATATCAATACGATATATTATATTCTTATTAAAAAATAAATAAATAATAAATATTACAAATAAGATACAATAAAATATTTTAATATTTAAAAAAAATTCTTACAGAACTTTAACCATAAGCGTTTGTATTAATAAAATATTGTTTAGTTTATATTTAAAAAAATATTGTAGTATGTCTAGTCTAGTTATTACACATTTGTACAGAAATATAATATAGTACCTAGTCTCAAATAGATACAGAACTGTTAATCATTTCTGGCGCATCTAATGCAACACACAATTTCAAGGAGTCAGTAACGAATTTATCGCTATAGTTATAGTTCTGTATTTACAATAAGAGTGATTTTACTTTCGTGTTAATAAATTGTGTGAATTTATAATAATTGTTGTTACAGTTAAAGATTTATATTATTATATAATAAGATGGATTTCAGTAATTTTTTTGTTTTAATAAATACATAATTAAAGATTTATATTTATATTAAATTTAGTATACTAATAAAAAAAAAATAAAAAAAAGAAATAGTTTTTTTATTGTTGGCAGAAGTTAGAATTATATATCACAGGCCGCCACTGGCGGCTCGTGCATTAAAATTTTGGTGAGGCATTTTTTTTTCATTCAAGGTCAAATGCTTTATAATTGAAAGTTACATTTTTTAAGGGATGTGCTTCTGTGAGTGTGCATAGTAATTTTATCATTGAAAAATTAATTTATTTCTTCCTGAGGATGATCATGGTAGGATCGGAACGTTGAAGATATAATAAATAATTGGATGACTGAATTCCAAAATATACTTTCCTAATAAATAAATTATATTGTAATATAAAATGAGCACAAGTCAAAAAACGAAATTAAAATAAAATAATCAGTCAAAATTAAAATAAAAAGGTTTCCTTTTCAATAAATAAACTAAATATAAAATAAACTCATAACTAAAAAAAAAAATTAAACAAACGGCGCAGTAACCATTGTTGTTTTCTTTTCTCTGTGTATGCGTACGTGCTACCTATATTCCGACTTTTCAGACTTTTTTAAAATGCAACCTTTTTTGAGATTTCACCGAATTTCTGGCTGTGAATGCGGATTTCGAGCGCCACACGGTATAACTTCCGAAAGAATTATACACCTTGAATGTTAAAGATAATTTATGAAAAATATATAAAATTATGATGTATGTATTTTTCCAGCCATAGTTGCGGTCAGCGGCCGGTATCTTGACTTGAATGTTTTAATTAGCTCATATATCATATTTTGTATTTGCATATATTACAGACTCGATTGAAGGTAGGTACAAAAACAAATATTTATTCTTAGGGCATATCTTGTCAAGATTATTCATATTACTTATCTATAACTATAACGCAAAGATATTTAAAAACACTAGTAATTTTTGGATTTTTGTTAATTAGGCAACGCTTCATATATTATATTTTAGGCAGTGCCTCCGCAGCCGGTTGCCGTTTTCGCGACCGGCGGCGGTTACCGTTAGCTTACTTACCTTTATATTATTATTCTTAATATAACATCCCTAACTTCTCCGGGGTGACAAGAACTACATTAATCGTGGTTTTAACTGGGATGAAGGAGGGGCTAGAATTTAATGTTGGACCCTGCAATCTTAATAAATATTTACAATATGCACATCATCCCACTATGCACTTTTTACTGTTAACATATACCACTATACGCGCACGTCGACACCTAAATCGTATATGTTCGATTGTATATATCGGTTGTATCACCGTAGCCGGCGCGCCGGCTCCCATTGATCATTTTTTGGGAACCGACGCCGGTTGCGGAAACACTGCCTATATTTTATTTATTTATTTTTTACATTTATTTATCACTAGTTTAACCGTATCTGAGTGATATACAAATAATAGATATGAGCCGATTATTAAAAACATGTGTGTTATCAATTATTTTCAACTTACAAATTTCCTACTAAACACAATTATCCTAATATGATACACTTTTATTTTGTGTATATAAAATGATATTATTAATAATAATAAAATAATTTTGTTACAATACATTAAATTATAAATTTATACCAAAAATTTTCCGACTGAAATTCATATACAGATAAACAATCGCTCAAGGCGGTGGAAAATTAATTTTAAGCTGCAGTTGATTTGTGTTGATTTCTGTCACTCTCGTTTATTGGCAGAGCAGCACTGTAGCTCAGCGGGAGACAAGGCGTGTAGCAGTGGAGTTTGTAATTAGTTTCATCAAACTAAAAATGTGATTCACTTAAGTAGTTCTAATAATTTCTGCTATATTTAATTATTAATATTAATGTTTTAACTTGTACTTTAAAAATTAATGTGAATAAATTTTACGTTGTGTAAATAAACAATACGTTTAATATTAACTCGAACTGCCTTAATTATTCGTGGAGTGATGTATTTTTTAAGTAATTAAATCGTAAGAGTGCAACTAAGAAAGTGAAATGACGAATCCAATCAACTTGGAAGAAACTTACAATGAACTTAGTAAATTGTTGAAAGGTACGAATTTTTAAAGTAGACGAAATTGTATACCCTTTTCAAAAAATGAAATGTTGATATAATTTCACTTACCAATATTTTTTTTTTTTATTTTACTTGTCAATACATATAATATTCTCTTAGTTCGGAATAAAATATATTAGATATATATTTGATAAGACAGGAAATATATATCCGGTATTTATAAAATGCAACAAAGATATCAGAGGTTTTTCATTAGAACCGTGGTAGTAAATAATGAGTATATGAGCAATGACTAACTAGTTTTATTTGAGAATAATGTTAATTCTATCTTTGTATAGTAACCACATGTTACTGTGTTTAACATAAAATAGTATAATTCAAACATAAATAAAATATTCTAAATAACCTATCTTAACCTAACCATTATTATTATTAATTAATTAAATTATTTATCCGGACTTTGAAACTAGTATAATATTTTATGTATACTTTTTTAAAATTATAATTAATCTCGTGTTCATAGTTTTATGATTAACCTCTTAACTAAATCATTATACTTTATAACAATAATGATATTTTTCGTATCTACACAGTGTGTTCCATTTAAAACTGCCAATATTGAGAATTTGAAAATTATAAGCTGCTATTTTGGTTAAATGATACTTTTCGTGCGCTTTTTGAATGCAATCTCTATGTGCTTTTGTTTCCCCAAAAGTTCGCATAGGCCACTAGATATTGAAGAAAAACTAATTTTGGTTAAATATATGAATAACAAAAAAAATGTTTAAAATAAAGAAAAAAAAATTATAACGCTTTAGTTTCGAAATATAACAAAAACTTAGGTACATTATATTTAAATGGAATCAATATTACTAATATTAGTATTTTATCTTAAATAAATAAGGATACTTTGTTTTCGTTTCATGAAATTAATTATTGATAACCTAGAAAAAATATTTCAAAAATAAAAAAAATCTACCAAAAATCAATATTACAACATTATCTAGTAGCCTATGTGAATTTTTGAGAAAACAAAAACCAAGACAAAAAACACATTTGAGACGACTTTTAAAAGGCGCACAAAAAGTGTTAATTAAGCGATGTTTTCGAAATCTCAATAGTGGCAGTTTTACATGGAGCGTAATATACAAGATGTTAAAAAGAGGGTAAATTTTTTTGAGAGTATATAATACCAAAGTGAGTAAATAAAGCTTATATATATATAGGTCTGATCTTCAACTGTTTCCGAGAAAAGCGAAAAATCAAAGAAAAACTGACAAAGATAGCGATCAAATAAAATTGTGTCTGTCAGTAAATAGTATATAAAAAAACAAATAAAATTTTATATGAAACATTTTTCTCAATTTCTAAGATGAAATAATTTTAAAATTAAATATTGGCCAAGGTCGCCACAATTATTTGATTTGTTTTAAAAAACAAAAGCATATATAAGATGACCTCTGAAAGGTAAACAAAAAGTCTCATTTAATCGAAGTTGTAACTCGAGATAGCAGAGGTAAATCCCGTAAAAATTCATTTTTCACTGCCTTATATCTCGGAAACTATTGAAGATTGGACCTATTTCAATTAAGCTCTTTTTACTTATTTTGGTCAGTAAAAAAATTTACCCTTTTTTTAAAAACTTTGATTATTTATTATGAATTATATGATTTATTTGGGTAATATTCATAATGCCCGAGCAATGTGATATTAATAAAAAGGTTTGTAATATATTACTATGACCTAATGTAGCAAAAGTAGCTCTGTGTGACATACATTACACTGAAAACGGGCCACTCAAAATAACTTTTTTATTTAAAATTATGTCTTAATTCTCTTTACATATTTGTAAACTAGGGTTAGGGGCTCACAAATCATGGTATTTGGTATGATGGTTGCGCTTTCGGTTTAACCGGTAATGACATTAACTTTCATATGTGAAATGGGACACTCTGTACATTTTTATATATTTGGAATCTATGTAAAATTACGAATTCAACGATATGATTAAAGTGCATTTTTAATGAAGAAATAAATTTCAAAAACGTAAGAGAAAATTATGAATAATTAACCTGGTAAGCCATATCAGGTAGGCTGTGATAACAAATTGATCATTAGTTTGTAATAAAATATGGAATCTTACAAAAATAACTATTTATACAATTAAATATTACCAGAATATTATCTCAACTGTTTTTACAGCTTGTCTGATATCATGGCTTAGCAGGTTAATTATACATCATTTTCTCTTGTTTTTGTAATTTATTTCTTCAATAAATATGCATTTCAAGTATATTGTTAAATTCGTAATTTTACGTTGATTCCAAATATGTAAAAATATGTAAAAATTATATATTTTGTGTTTGTCCCATTTGAAGCTTCCGGTTAAACCGGAAGCGCTGCTATCAAGCCAAATGTCATGAGTTGTGCGCTCCTAAGCCTAGTTTATAAATATGCAAAGAGAATTAAAAAATAATTATAAATAAAAAAGTTATTTTGAGTGGCACGTTTTTCAGTGTCAATGTATATTAAACCACGGTTCTTCAGAACCGATTGAAATTGAAACAGTGATTTTAATATCTAGAATATCCGCGTCGAATTTTTTGTGCAAACAAAATTATTACCAAAATTTTGTGCATTAAATATTTTCAAAAACAAGTTGTAGATACCTCAGTTCATTTTATAAATAAATTTCAATTTTATTTGTATACCAATCCAAATCTAAAAGGTACAACATTTTGTATGTCTTCCAATTAAAAATTAAGAATTCTTTACATTCTGTCAAATTGAATTTTCATTTTCAGATTTATGCAGTTTTTTAAACACGGAAGTACAAAATGGATCATTATCATCTGACGCCTCAAATCAAGCGCAAAAACTTTTGCAAAGGATACAAAAGCAAGAAGACGTTGTTTCCAAAATTGCAGCAATCCAAGAAAGTACTAATTCTAATTATCCGTATTTGCAAATGCAGCGACCTGCGATAGTAGAAGGTAAACAATTTTTTTAAACATCTTGTACTTCATTTAGATTTTATATTTTTATATAGACATCATAGTAGATAGTGGCATATTCAATATTTAAAACAGTTCCACTTCTGATGAACTGAAAAATATGAATGCAAATAAATTTAAAAAAGCATAAAAGATAAAATGGTGCATACTTTCTTCATAAATATATAGAGGTGTTTATTTTATTTTGTCCACTATTGCTATCTCGAGAACTATAAGAGCTACGAGGTCGATTAAATCAGCAAACAATTTTTATTTTACAAAACAATTTTAATGAGCAAAAAAATATTTTTTTGAACCAGTGGTTCACAAACTGTGGATAGTAACTTTGTTATTTTAAATACAACTACAGTAATTTTTTTGAAAGATGTCCGATCAAGGTCATCTGTATCACGAACGAATTAAAAAATAAGCATAATACATTTATCTCTTTCTCAAAGGCTATAAGAGTGTGCGATAAGGATGGATATAACACGCTTGTCTTTCAAAAATTCATATTGTTTCGACTAAGTTAGGACATTCCACTTTAAAACGATGCTCGTTGTTGATAATACTTTCGCTGTAACGTAAGTTTATTTATTAATTCAGATACATGACCTTGATTCATAGCCGTACGAATAACGTTATTTTTTGTCAGTCACTGACACTGACATTGTGTCATTATCTTATTTTTAACATATTTTGTTTTACATATTATAAATTTACCAGTTGACTTATTTTTTAAATTTTGAATGTTTTTACTGTAATATATATTTTTATAATAATAAAATAACAGTAGTATCTTACGTACCCTCATAAAAACTAAGCAAACGATTTATTTCATTATAACTAAAATAAGTGTGCCATGGATGAAACAAGTTGAATATGGATTCAGATTTTAGAGTTCTGTGAACGAAACAATAGCACTATTTATATTGTAATGTCAGTTGCTATTATTGAATTATTTTTGTTGTGTATTTATTTGAACAAAACAATAAGGTAAAATAATAACAAAGTCAACATCTGTCCATGTGTCATAAAATATAAAAAAAAAACATTATTATCATACGCGATTTGAAAGTAAAGGGTTGGTTTCATTAGATCATCTTTAAAATTCTTTGCCGTCCCGGAGTGCTGTCGCCCGGTTGCTGGACACCCCGGTTTGACAAAAAATACAAAGTTTGAAGTATTTAAACAAGGAACAAGGAAAATACACGAAAAAATAATAAAAAATATCTCGTCCGGCCCGGCAGATTATTTTATAAATTATCTTTGATACATATGCTGTGGACTGATCGTTTAAATACTATATTTATACATTGGTTGGGTGTTGGGTGTGGTTAGTAGTGTGCAAACTGCAAAGATAGATAAAGTTTTCGGATGGAAAGAGAAAGAGCTTGTAGAATGCGATTATGAAAGTGGACGAGGCAAAAAAAATGGAAAAAGATGGTTGCTGCATAAATACTTTTAATCGGAATTCATCACATTCTGAACTTGACGGTATCCGTGTTATTATAGGCTATGTTCTGATTGTTTCTTTTCGTAAGTAATTTTAAAAAAATAACTACATTACTCGCGTGTTAGAATTTACCTACATTAACTAATATTACTTTAGGGTACAACTAAACAGGTAGTAACAAGCTAATTCTACGTCCCCTATTGAGCATTGCTGGAACCACAATAACTAACACCCACTCCCAGTTTAAAGGGAAAAAATCTGAAAATGTTAGATAAAATATAACAATTCGAGTGACGGCCTGGTATATTCGTTTCCATATTAAAGCGTATATCCGAAAATTTAATTCGAATTTGGATCCGGATCCTGATTTGGATCCGGATCTGGACTTGGATCCGGATCTGAACTTGGATCCGAATCCGGATTCGATATTTTGTTTACGGATCCGGATCTGGACTTGGATCCGGATCCGGATTCGATGTTATGTTTAAGGATCCGGATCCAAATTTTAATTCTGGATCCGATTCTTCATTTTAAATGTGAAAGCTAACATCTGGAATTGAGATCAAATTCAAACTTCAAACCGTTAATGTGGGCCTGTACTGCGGTCTGTAAACACTAGTAAACAAACAGTAATACATTTTATAATGCCCCTCTAAAATAGCCAGGTAGTTTTTGCAAATGTAAAGAAAAAAGGAATTTATTCCTCCTATTTAGTAAATTGTAAATAAAAAAATCAAATTTTTATTATTTTTATTATACATGTAACGTAATATATTAATATGACATGAATTTCTTTAATTTATTACGTCCTTTTGATGAGACCCGATGCTAATATTTGAATGTAAGGTTCATTACTGAGAATATTCGAATCCGAGAACCGATCCGAATACTGAAATTCCATATCTAAAATCCGATACTCATACTCATATTCGAATCTAAGATTCGATACTCAAATCCATTTCCAAGATTCGATATTCGGATGCGGATTCAAGATCCGATACTCAGATTCGGATCCAAATTCCAATACTCAGATTCGGATCCAAAATCCGATGCTCAGATCGGGATCCAAAATCCGATACTCAGATCCGGATCCAAAATCCGATACTGTGATTTGGATCCGAGATCCGAATAGTTTAATATTCAATTATCCGGATATCCGGATATTTTTGGATTCGAAACCACCACTAGTACGTATCTTCTCTGTCTTTATAACCACTACTTCAAACCCGGCTGTGTGATATGGGAAGATTCATTAAATATTAACCAAGATATATCAAATATTCATAATTAAAAAAATACTTATAATACTGCCTAAATTTGTTCATGCTGTATAAAGAATACTATAGCCATACTTTGTATTTTAAAGACTACATCTAGTAATATAATTTGATGTTGATGTATATTATTTATTTTTTAGAACCACTTTCAATATATGTGGATACAGACAATATGAATGAAATAGAAGAAGAAATATATGAATTAGCTGAAAACGACGACGATTCATTCATTTGTCAACGTCACACATCTATGATATTCGAAGACTTATGTCCATATCTAGGTAACGTATATGCATTTCAAAGATTATAAACTCTATAAAAATTTATATTTCAGACTTAACACTATCAAAATTATCAGAAAAAGCAATAAAATATGGACCACTTCTTAGAAAAGAAAGATATTTTATAATTGAACAAAAAAAGCAATTAATCGTAGGATTGGTGGGATGTTGGTTATTAATTTATAATGCAAATAAGAAAGATACGAAACCATTTCAAGTAGTAAATATGAGCGAATATAGAGCACAAATAAAAAAGGAGCCTGTTTTTGAAATTGTTAGCGACGATAAGAAAGCATACGAAGTAAGTCATTGTCATGTGTAAATGATGCATATCCTACACCGCAATTTCTGGTGATATCATTTATTTATAAATATTTCACTGGGATACTTCTTTCTTCTTTTTTGTCGGTCATAATCTACGTCGTAACTACGATTAATATGCAGCTTACAATTAGTTAATGATGTCAGAAATAGTTATTCACTAGTACGATGTCAGAGATAGTCGCCAAGCAAGGGTGAAAATTAAAATGTTACCGTTATTTCAAATTTTTTGCTTTATATATTCTTTTAGCTGTGTTTTGTGTGTTTCATATTATAATTTTTTTGTAAATATAAAAAAAAATTGTCGTTTTAATTTATTAACTTCTATTTATATCTTAATATACATTTACAGTCATGTCTCGATTTACGTCGTTTCAACTTAACTATATTGTTAATTCGTATTGACTACATCGATTTTTTTCTGCAATCAAATATAAAAAAATCAGGAAACAATTGAGGATATTTTTTAAATTTCATTTAAAAACAAACAAAATCACTCGAAAATGTGAAATACTACAGGGTATTTCACAGATACGGGACACCTGGATTATTTTCTTTATTATTGGAAATAGAAGACAATCATTCAAATAAAAGTTGTAGTAGATAGAGGGGGACATGCACTTATTGAATAAAAAAAATTAAGCCAGTGGTTCTTAAACTGTAACATAAAGTAATATTTTTTTTAATGAGATGGTACTTTGAAAACAAAAATATTGAGAAAATGTAATTGAAATTTAAATAAATTTTATTTATATATTTTTCAGTAGGCTATATATGAAAAACAATGGAGCTTAAATTAAAATGAAGTATAAATATTTGTGAATTACTTTATAAATACTTTTATTATTATTATAATAAATAAATATATCATCACGGCATATTACCCATTGCTGGGTGTGCCAATCTCGTTGTACACAGATATCGGTAATGATGAAATATTTGTACCGTGCGGGCGCTTACCAGGCGTCACCTCACTCATGCTGGCGTGGTGAGTGCACCACAGGGGTCAATTTTATACCATTAAAATTCAAAGTAATTTTTGGTGTCGGTCGGTATCGAACCCGAGTTCCAGATTCACGACCAGACACTCAAGCACACAGCCACGAGACCCCACTGAAAAATAACTATAAAAATAAAATTTATTTAAATTTCAATTGCATTTTTCTCAATATTTTTTTTAAGTAAGGATATAAAATGATTCCATGGTTGAATTTAGAAAAAAATACTCTATCGAATGGGTCTAAAAGATATATACCATCATATTTAAATAAATATAATTTTATGTTATAGTTTGAGAACCACTGGTTTAATATTTTTGTCGTCCATATATAAAGGACCCCCTTGATTTACTACAACTTTTATTTGAATGATTTTATTCTATTCCCAATAATAAAGAAAATAATCCGAGAAACATTTTGTATATGTAAAATTATTTAAAATCCACAAATGTCTAGATACAAAAAAAATAATTTAGTTACGATATTTTGACATTCCCTGATAAAAGTGGCAGTCAAATTGACAATCCAAAACAAACAAAAGTTGCATTTAAAGTTAGTCAGATTCGTAAAGTTATGTGAATCACCCTTCCCTGTATTCCGGGTGTTTTTTTTTTCAGTGTGTCCCCGGTTTTAACTGATAACGATGGTTGTGGTATCAATAGAAAGATTAAAAAAACTGCATCAAGTGACACGAAATACATGTAAATTATGTGATATTTTAGGCAATCTCGTATTAATAACAATAGCCGTGGCATTTGAACAAAAAGCTAAATTAATTTTTATCAAGCATTTTCTAATCTGTTATAAAAACATTAAAAAAGAAAACACAATAAATAAGAGCCAACAAATTCTGACAGATAAAATGGCAAATAGTTGTTTGTCTTTTTGTTCAAATATGCAACACAAAATTGAATAAATTTAATAATAATGGGACCAAAATATTTAATAGGTAATTTAATTTGGTGTAGAAAATTTTTCTATTGATACCACAAACCACATCCATCGTTCTAAGTTCAAACGGGGGCAAAAGTCTGCAAAAAACGGATTTCCCATGTTAATCATCTATGTGCACCTTGAAAAAAAAAATACCCGGTATGTACATAATATCGTTTCGAGTTATATCGTTTTTCGACTTCGTCTTGGAACGAATTAACTACGTACGGAGTTCTATTTGTACATTTGTATAATAATTTTAAATACAATACTAATATAAAAACTTATATTTGTACAAATGCTAATGTGAAGAACTAAAAAATCCCTATAATAATTAATATGCGTACGACATAAATATGGCGAAATTGTTCATCGAATTAAGTTTTCGTATCACATACATATGTAAAACGTAATTGTATTAAAAGTGTAAATTAATGTTCAATATTGTTAGAGGAAAGCAGTTTTTTCAAATATTATCTGGAATCTGGGATTAGTAGAACTTTATGTGTCGAAATTTTATAATCGCGGTTTAGTGATCGAATTTAATTTAAAGACGTGGTAAAAACAGATTTAGTATGCGTTATTTGTTTTTGCAAGAAATGAGCGTAGAATAACTATCAAATATCTATTTTTCACATATTACTTGATTTGAAAGTTTACTCGCCATTAATAACAATGGCAAAAAATTAAATGAGAAGGAACAGTAAACAATTATCTCAACTGTTTTCACAGGTTACTTGATATTATGCCTTACGAGGTTAATTATTCATAATTTTCTCTTTTTTCTCCAATAAAAATTCACTTCAATTCGGGATTTTATGTGGATTGCAAATACATAGATAAAAATATATACGGTGTCCCATTTGAAATATGAAAGTTAATGTGACGGTTAACCGCAAATGATAGTATTATGCCAAATACCCATATACCTATTAATTAATATATTGCGGATCCCTTGCTCGCCGTGACTTATCTTAAGGAAAAAGTGTTTAAACGTCACCCCCAAAACCTGCTAGAGCTAAGGGAGCAGCTTGTTGAAGAAGTAAACGCGATACCCCGCGAAATGTGTCAACGGGATGTTCAAAACTTCAGAAATCGGCTCCAGCCAGTGTCGGATTAAATCATGTGGAGGCCCTTAGGCAATCGAAATCTCGCCTCCCCCCCTCCTAATAAGTTTACGATTTTACCCCCAACAATTTTAATAAAATAATTTTATTATAAAAAAAATTAACATACTTTTAAAGTACAGATTAAAATCTGTTTTTTTAATAAATTTGTTTTAAAATAAGTATTTTTTTTAAAGGTTTATCGTTGTTTTTTTGCCTCTACTAAAGTATACGTGTTAATAATCTACCTATAACATTTTTTAAAAATGGTTTTAAGTTGAAAAACTTTAATCTCTATTACTACGAATTTTTCTTTTTTTTGGCATGTCACATTATTACATAAGCCCTTCATTTATTGTAAATACAAAAATTTTATAGCATCGTTAATCGTTGTGCAAACGAATTATTACGAAAATCAACTTAAAATGTTAAACATTGGTATTTGGTATTGGTATTATAAAAATCGAGTTATAACAGTAGGGTCTTGTAATATTGATTGACATGTTTTATTATTGTAATCAACATTCCATTATTGTAAATAAACATTTCTTTGTTGTAATCAAAATATCTTTATTTAAGGATTGTTTTGTTTGCAATAAAAAAAATATCTCAAAATCAAATCAATATTGTTTTAATCTAATGTAGCGGGGCGCGGGGCCCCTAAAAGGCGCGGGGCCCATAGGCAATTGCCTAGTCTCCCTATTGGGTAATCCGGCACTGGCTCCAGCAATGTATTGCAGCTAACGGCCGCCATCTTAAAGACATTATTTAAAAAAAATTAATGAGTATAAAATGGTAAGTCCTACTGATTTAAAAAATAAAAACATTTTTTTCATATATACCCTGGTTTCTTTTTTATAACTCTTCAAAACTGCTCAATTGGTTCTGCCGCAGCCTGTATATGCAAATACCATGATTTGTGAGCCCATAAGCCTAGTTTACAAATGTACAAAGAAAATTAAAAATAATTATAAATAAAAAAAAATGAATGCCCCGTTTGTCAGTTCCACCTTATAATATTTGTATATTTAACCATAAAATAATATTTTTATAGTTTATAGCAAAATCGGCGAAAGATATGGATCAATGGATAGTAGCAATTAATTGCAAGATTAATAGAAAATCTAACACAAGAAATCTCCCGGATGTTCCAACAATTGAAATTTCGAAAGACAACATGAAAGATGATTTTAATAATTCTGACAGTAGTATACGTAACTACAGCGAATCTGAAATTTACGAAAATATTGATGAGATTCGAAAACAAGAATCTACAATAGCACCAGCCGATGAAGATATTGACCAAGATGCTCCAAAATTACCAGAAAGAAAAACAAATTATGCAACAAAAATTGAACTATCTACGTATAATAATATGCCTACAAATTTCACTAACATTTCTAGTAATTCAGTTTCCGAAGATTATGAAAGCGATACTTATGATCCTGTACAAAATGATATAATGGAAGAAGAAGACATTTACGATGAACTTAAAACTGTTGATACGATAGATAGTCAAAACATGCAAATAAAAGATCCCCCGAAAATAAACGAAAAGTCGTTTGTACCGCTCTCAGTGCATGATAATGATAATGAAGATGAAGACGATTGTTATGACATTCCTCGATCTATTAGCACCAATGACATGTCGAAATGTTCACCAACGAATAATAATATTGAGTTTGAAGATGAAGATGTGGAATATGATGAATTAAAAATTGTTTCTCAGAATGATAATGATCCTCCAATACAGTGTAATGAACCAGATCTAAAAAAAACTGCAAAAAAATTTACATTTAAACCAATTATTATGTCACCAAAACCAAAATTGCTGGGAGGTTCGAAATCCGAAAATATCCAAGAAGATAAGAATCCTACAAGAATTTTCAGTATCATTCAGCAAATGGAAGCCTCGTCACTATTCAACAGAAAAAATTGATTATTTTAATTTAATGTTATCGAGTATCATATATATCTGGCAGTTTTAGATAAAGTGTAATATTTACTTACTTTTATATTGTATTTTATGCTTCAGACTTTTTATAAAGAACATCATTTTATATTAATCTTTGAATGTTACCATTTCGTGGTATATTGGTTTTATAAATCAGATATGTGGATTGTATTTATTAGAGTGGTTATTATAGAACATGTAAAGTTATTTAAAAATAATTAAAATTCTCAATGATCAAAGTTTTATCTTATATTACTACAGTGTGTGTTTCTTATGTTCCCTATGTTTCATTTCTCATCAAATTAATAATACCCGAGGGATACAAGTATCTGTTTTTAAGACGTACAAACGAAAATATGTATTTAAAGCCTATTATTAGTTGTAAGCTCTGACTCAGTGACATTTTTGTATTTTGGTTTGCACATGGGTCCATTCGTATACGAAAATACATACAGAGTGCCCACTATGTATGGAATATAGTATATATCTCGGTAAATAACGACTGTATACAAAAAAATTCTATATACAAGTTGTTTAACATTTTATTTCCCACAATAAGGCTGCATTCAATTGTTTTTATTTCAGAGAACAAATGAGTAACGAAAAACAATTTAATTTTTTAAATAGCAATGTACCCTTTCATTAGGCTCATTTGATAAAGATTTTTTTTCTGTTTTCGATGACGTAATATGTTAGTATCCTTATACAAGAAAATTTTTCAAAAAAATTTAAAAACTCTTTATTATGTAATTACATCAATAACATTAATCTAGATATCCTACATCAAAATAAAACAAATGAACGTGTACGTTTCTTATTAAACCTTGAAGACAAAACGAAATTAGCAATAAAATGGTTTTCATAAGTGTTCAAAATGTTCGCCATTAACTGCAAGGCAGTGGCCTAACCTATCTCGGATATCTAGATTAATGTTATTGATGTAATTACTTAATACTCCATCTGGGTCGGCCATTGTTAATATTATAATTAAAGCTAATTAAATTGCGATTTTTAGTAAAATTCATAACATAACATTTAGATGAATTAAGATATAAATAATTATGTTGACAATAAATATATAATTTAGTTAGATCCAGGGCATCGAACCCGAACGTAAACCGAACCAAAATCGGAACCAAACCGTAACATTTTATCGAACCAAACCCAGAACCGAACCTTAGATATATATTGAACCCAAGTTGGAACCGAACTGGGTATTAAAATTTGGGTTCAGGGTTCAGCTCCGGTTCAGGTTCATTTTCAGTTCGAAATGTAAACGTAAGTTTAAAATTAAAGCCAATCATCGATGCCTTCTTCGTTCTTCGTCCGCGTTGCTGCCTGTGTTGATTGTTCGTGATAATTGTGTTCATGTCTTATTATAAATTTCGTCTCGCATTTTAAATAATTTCTATATAAAGATTGTTATTAAAAAAGTATTAATTCAATTTTCATTACGTCGAACCGAACCAGAACCCGGAACAAAACCGCATATTTCATTAATGTTTGAACCAGAACTGCAAACGAACCCACTTTTCAAAAAACAAATTAACTTGAACCTGAAACGAACCCAGTTTTTAACGGGTTCAATGCCCTGGTTAGATCAGTTTGTAATGCAATACAGTCATTTATGTTTGTATGGCTTTAAAAAAATTCAAATCAACCACGTATAATAAAAATTGTGAATGATCAAAGCATTGCATTCAATTACTATGGTATAGTAGTGAAAGGGTCAATCTTAATTGTTAATTAAAAATGATTAAAAGGTTAAAATACACACACCGAAAAATTAGAGGAACGCCAAAAAAGCTATGTATTTAAAAATGTATGAACCCTCTGTCTTTCATATTTGTGTTAGTAATTGGACATCTACAACAAATAACAAATGACGATATAATACCTAATATAGCCACCTAATAAATATTGATTATCATTTATCGAAGTGTTAAATATTGCTCGGTCTTTCGTTTTATTAAATATGGATGTTTAATTCGTGTTCACTGTAGATCAAGGGTTAACAAAATTTCCTGTTTTTGTTGTCTTTTCAATTGTAAGTATTTAAATTAAAAAATATTTAAAAAAAAATGAAAAATATTATTTTTACGTAATAATTAATAATAATTTTTCCATATGTATAAATCATTAATTATTACATAAAAAAATTGTTTTTCATTTTAAAAAAAATCAAAAGCACCCGAAAGGGTATTAAAGAGATTAAAATGATTATATATTATATATAAAAAATCAAAAACAGAAATAATTGTTAACCCTTAATCAATATTAAACTCCTCGATAAATATTTAGGTGTAATATCGTCATTTGTTATTTGTTATGGATGTAGCATTACCAACACAAATATGAAAACAGAGTGTTCATATTTTTTTAAATACATGGCTTTTGCCGTTCCCTAATTTTGCCGGTGTTTGTAAATTGAGAAAAAAATAAAACATTAGGTAGACGTCAAAATATTTCTTCAAACAAAGGCGGTACAAATGTCATCAAAACAGGACACAAATTCAATTATCAGGTAAGTTAATTTTTTTATACTTAATTGATTTTTGTTTCATTCTGTGCCGGACATCTCTATAACAAGTATTGAAGGTTGAAGGACAGAATTACTCAACAACAAGTGATAAAAAAAATCTCGTTTGCTTACATGCCAGCTGCATACCATAAATGATGAAAATACATACAAGGTGTTAAGAAAAGGGGAATTTTTTTGAGGGTATATAGTGCTGACTAAAATGCCCTGAGGTGACGCTTGGTAAGCGCCCACACGGTACAAATATTTCATCATTACCGATATCTGTGTACAAAGCAGATTGGCACACCAGCAAAGGGTAATATGCCGTGATGATATATTTATTTTATTTAATATTTAAATATTTCGCCATTGTATTGTTTAATAATATAACATATGATTGTTTTTATACTATTGGATAGTAAATTTCATGTATTTTTCAAATTAAATAGAGTGTGTCATTTGAAAATATACACTAACATACCATTGCGAAAAAATGGAACATCTGAAGAAAATTCTTCAGATTTGTGGACATATTTTAATTTAAAATAAACTTTGTTTGAACATTTTTTATTTTTATCCCCACCACTCTTTAATTATCAATCAAGGAGTGTTGTGAAATATTTGTAAAATTTATAGAACAATATCTTACATGATGTAATTAAATTTCATAATTATATCTATAATCGTTTTTATTGCATTACTGCCTCGATTCAGTCACGTTTTTCTAGGAAGTTTATGTTTTTCTACATTTGCAATTAATTCACCGCCACCATCACGTTTAGCAAAGAAGTCATGTCGAATTACATAATAATAAAGAACAAAAAAATCTGTTACCTAATTGATGAATTTAAAAAGTTTCTGTTCAACAAACAATATCATGTCTACTTACATGTTACATACATTGAATTAATGCAATATATATCAGTTTCTGTTTTTACTGTTAAAATGAGATATTCATTATAAAATAAAAGGAAAGAAATTTAAAAAAATGGAAAAATACTGGGTGGCTGTTAAAAAACGAATCCTGTTTAAAACTTCATAACTCCAGAGTACATTGAAATATTGATTTTTTTTATCTCTTGTAGACAAAAGGCTGAAAAGATTTCTAGCAAATTTTAAACATTTATATAGGAAAAGAAGAAAATAGCGATTTTCTAAATTTGCTATTTCAAATTTATTATTACACGTTGATAATTTTATAATCCTGTATCCCGTATATACTAATAAGGAAATATTTTGTCATCGGAACTACATACCTATGTATGCAAAGTTTCAAGTCTATCGGATAATTCGAAAGTGGGTCAAAATTGAATTATACAAGATGAGCCCCTAACAAACAAGTGAAGTTAAATAAAATCTTGCAAAATAAAGAACAAATCCACATTTTTTAGATGCATAGCACAAATTGTGAAGATTCTCATGGAAATGGAAAAAATATTATGTAAGTAGTGGAATCTTGTGAAACATTTTAACTCATCCAAGGCAAGCTAGTAACTGAAGAAAACTGTTATACTAAATAAAAAATAATACTAACATTGTTTATTATTTATTGTAAGAATACATTTGTAAATATTAACGATACGTAAAATACAATTAAAATTAAAGGGTTGCTTTTTATAGAAATCGGATAAATACATTCATGAAGTTTCCGGTTTAGGGCGCCATATTGTTCGATTCCGGTCGCCTCACATTGTGAGCAACAAAGTTTTGTCAAAAATCAGGCAATAAATAAAAAATATAAGAATGTACCTTTGCACATTCTTACAAAAACAAGTCCAGATATTTTTTTATTTTTTTAATAAATGACGGATTTATAAAATAAAATTTTAAGCTGAACATATTGTTTTGTTGCTTATTATATGTATAATGAAAAAAAGGTCATTGCCATACAATATACAATGAACTGTTTTGAAACGAGTAGTTATATTTTTTTCCTGGAAATTAGAATTTTTGGACATGTTCAGGATTTTGTAAAAAACCCAATTGTTCTCGAAAATCATGTAGGGACATTGTAAAAACATTTGCTGATTAGGTATTGTTTGAATTTTAAAAGTGGATATAAATTTTGGTAAGTACACGATTTTATTTCATCGGGAATTATATTGATCTTATCGACATGATTGTAATTCGGAGAATTTCTTATGTAATTTTACTACACTGAAGATTTATATGAATTATTTTTGTAGGGGTTTCCAAGTCTACGGTTTTTGAAAAAATACTTATTGGATATCAATATTCATCATGTATAAGCAATCACTGAAAAAATAGGTTGCTTCTAATAGCGAAAAAGGTACTCTAATATCGTGACAGCTAAAATATTCCCTACCAGAATATTATTTCTATTGATTTTTATCTGTTTCAGAAACAAGCATTTAGAATTAATTAGTAAAATTATTTACTAAAGTTACTAAAATAATTTCTGATATAACTGACTAGAAATCGCTATTTCAGTGATATTTTACTGAAATAAATATCACAAATTCTAATTCAAGTAAACCTTATTCTTAAAATAACAAATACATTTACTATTCTAGTAAATTAAATTCAAATTATTAGTAACAGCGAAAATTTTGATTTAGTTCTATGAATGTTATACCTATGGGATAAGAAATAAATAAATGCATAGTGAATATAGAATATATTTATTTATAAAAAAATACTTACATCCATTTTAATGGTACACATCTGAGTAAATGTAGCAGAAATAATAAATTATAAACAATCCTTCCAAGGGTTTTAATACTTCTTCTATACATTCATTTCTCTTAAAATTTTCTTAATGTCAAACGATAGCCGATAGCCGCTACACTTTTTTTTCATCATTTCCTAGTATTGCATCGAATCGGTTGACATCCCTTCATTGGAACAGTTAGACTTGATACATTCCCCATTTCCTGAAACCTTAATCCCCAAATCTCCACCGCTAAACTAGATATAAAAGGACCCGCTATAATGTATTCTTGTAGTTCTTCTGATGATGGCCTAACAGCCGAAATTGTACAATAAAGAATTTTCTTTAATTTTGTGAAACAACCGAGTGTATTTTCTTATACATTTGTATTGTTTGAATTTGACAGTTAACATCTGTCATAAAGTTTTAAGAATTTTGATTTCAATTAAAATGATAAAACCTTTTTAGTTATAGCTCTGTTTATTGTCATAAAAAGATGAAAAAAATTAAGAATATTTTATGAACAATGGTTTTTTTAATTTTCTATCGAAAAATGTCTGAAACCTAAAAGATCTATTAACAATGCTAATAAAAGGGACGTGTTGTTTGCTTCGCTTCCTTTTGTCAAAAATGTCACGGACAAGACTGGTAGAATTCTTCGTAAGATGAAGATTTCGTTTTCTCCATATGTTAAAATTCGACATATGTTGAGACAAGTAAAAGATGTCATCCCTCTTCAGTCATCAAGGATTTACCAGATACCATGTGTCTGCGGGAAAGTTTACATTGGCCAGACTGGTAGAACTATTTCAACACGTTTGAATGAACACCAGCGTTCGATCAGATTGAACCAGCCAGAAAAATCTTCAGTTGCAGAATTCCACCATATAAACTTCGAAGAAACAAAAATACTAGCAAGACCAACACACCTAAACAACAGGTTAATTACAGAAGCCATTGAGATTTTCAAAACCAAGAATAATAATCTCAATAATTGTAACGGTTTAGATTTTAGTCGAGCATGGCTTCCTATACTAAATATGTTGTCATTTGTCACCTTGGTTACCTGTTGCTAATGTTTTTGTTATTATTTATTTATATATTTGTTGATTTGTTGTTTTATTCCCTGAAGAAGACAGTAGTTCATATTGCCGAAACGTCGGTTTTTTTATGACAATAAACAGAACTATACCTAAAAAGGTTGTATCATTTTAATTGAATTATGAGTTCTGAAAGATTTTTTAATAATTTTGATTTCATTAATTTAATTTTTAATTAATTAATTATGTAATTATATTTGCCTGATATGGTAAATGTATTCATGATTACTGATAAATAAATCATTCATTTTTGTTCTATTTTCCATGACAATCTGTAAATAGCTAAAAATTATAATTTTTATTATATCTCTCCCTCGAGAACGAAACGCGTATAAAGAATAATTTTGGATTTATTAGAGCATTTTTTGTATTTACATTTCTGTTCTAAAATTAGTAGAGCAGAAATTATAGCCATATGGAAATTTTACCATTGTATTTTTCCTATGATCCATTAAAAAAATATCCGGTATGTAACAAAGGAAATACAATGTCATTTTTTAAATATGGTGAATGTTGCTTCTCTAATTAAATTAGACTAAAAGTGTATATAAAAAATGTTTATAATTAAAAATTTCATCCAATGAGTATTAACTTGTTGTTCAGTTGTTTTATGTGGTCTAAGTAAGAAGCAAATGAAAAATGGCTTTCATAAAGAACATTACAGATTGAGAATGAATCAATGAAACAATATAAATTTTATTATCTTTGACAGTTACTGAAAGACTAATGTCAAATTTGTGAAAAGTAATTGATAACATGACATACAGGGCGTATCACGAAAAGTGAAACATAGCGTTTAACATGGGAAATCAGTTTTCCGTGCGCATTGCACCCCTAATTATGTTAGATAAAAGTTTCAAATGGATGTTGTAAAGCAAAAATTTCTACATCCGAAGCAATAAAAAAAAACATTTTGGCTACTTCATAACTGCAGAAATAAAATTTGAAAATTTACGGAATTACAATTTAATATTATTAGCCATGGAATTAGAAACAAAAGACGAACAAAAGCGTATTGTCTTATACGTCAAATTATTAGTACTTATTTTGACAATCATTATTCTGACACTGACGTAATAAAACGTTACGCTTTTGTTCGTCTCTTGTTCCTAATTCCATGGCTAATACTATTAAATTGTAATTGAATTTTCAAATTTTATTTATGCAGTTATGAAGTAGCCAAAATGATTTTTTTATTGCTTCAGATGTAGAAATTTTTGCTTTACAACATCCATTTGAAACTTTTTGTCTAAAATAATTAAGGGAGCAATGCGCACGGAAAAACTGATTTCCCATGTTAAACACCTATGTTTCACTTTCCGTGATATATCCTGTATATGACAATACACGTTACACGTTCAAGTATAATTTATTAACAATTGCGGTTAAGCAATTTTATATATTTATTTACTAGACTTGCCAAATTAATTAATTTTTCTTCTGTTAACTTTTTATTTTTTCAGCCGTAGCACTCTCAATCTGTAATTTTCTTCCTGAATATCATTTTTCGTTTGCTTCTTCTGCATAAAAAACAATTGAGCAATAAGTTAGTACTCATTGGATGCAGTTTTTATTTCTAAACATTTTTTTTGTCTAATTTACTCACCACATTAAAAAAATAACATTGTATTCCCTATATTACATATTTTATTATTACATCCGGTATATTTTATAATAGTTAATTAAAGAATAACTTTTAAATAAAAACTAAATTTATGAGAAAATTACAACCTTGTAGAGTTAAAAAAAAAACAGTGCGATGTGCGATAACAATAAAAATATATGTATAATTTAAAAAACACCTGTTTTTTTTTTCTAATCAGAACTAACTGATGTCGTATGTTATTTCATTAAACTTTTATTTGAAATACCTATGTGTTTAAATAAATAAATAAAATAAATATTTCATCACGGCATATTACCCATTGCTGGGTGTGCCAATCTGCTTGGTACACAGATATCGGTAATGATGGAATATTTGTACCGTGCGGGCGCTTACCAGACGTCACCTCACGGGCACAGTGGTCAATTTTGTGCCATTAAAATTCGATGTAATTTTTGGCATCGGTCGGGATCGAATCCGGGTTCCCAGATTCGCGCCCAGACACTCAGGTACACGGCCATAAAACTAACAGATGTCGTATGTTGTTTCATTAATTTTTTATTTGAAATATGAACAATATTGCCAGAATTTATTGAAATTGCAAAAATGAAAAGTCTAGCACAGAAAAATATTGTATGTATTTAATTGCGTGTATTTTATGTTTTTTTATAATTTATTGGATTTACGAAACATAAAAAATAAATGTTTCATTTATCTACGACAAAAAAATCCAATGACCGAAGAGGAAAACGACATTAAATTCAATAAGTAAATAATTATTTCTTAATATTTCGAAATATATAATAAAATTCAATGAATACATACATACATACGTTCCAAAAACCTAAAACAAACCATTTACTTGCGCAATTTACTGTTAAAACAATAGTTTCAATGGAAGTTAGTTTTGATGTTTACTAGAGCTACACCTTCACATTTAAAAGGAAATAGTTTTGAATTTTATAATGTTGGGGAAATCCATGTGGGATGTAGAATATCTCAAGTTATTAATTTTTTTTTTTATTATATCATTTTGCTTACGTCGCGAGTACTGGATACAAACATTTACATCTAAAATGTACATGATTACTAACCCAGTTGATCCTGGTTCTTTAGATGTGAATAAATGAAAGTAGAAATATATAAATATAATTTAGTTATTAGTTGGCTGTGTTACTGCTTATTGTGTTTCGCGTCAGTTCAATCTTGAATTAGTACACAGAACGACGTAAAGTACTAGCGTTCAGTAAACAATAGAGTTTATTCTATACATAGGTGTGCTATGGAATTTGAGTTTTGAATATTAATACTTATTCTAATGAACTAGCAGTTTATACTATTAATAGTAGTCAATAAAAATGAAACGTGAGTCATTTTATATTGTTTATATTATATGTGATCACATATACACAAAATTCTATTTTTAATTACTTAATATTTTGCAGAATTAGTAATTATATTGTGCCTGTTAATCCTATCATGTTGCCTAAGTGTAATAAAGGCCCAATTTCAAGGAACTTCGGTATCAGATGAAGATACTGTTAGTGCTGGTATAGATGAATTTGCAATTGAACTTCTATTGGTAAGTAATTTTATTTTTTAAAAACACACTAATATTACATTATTTACATATAATCTACTATTTTATACTTTTCAATATATGCTCAATTGTACACAACTTATTGATGGTGATTAAATTTTCGTTAGTAAAATTGCAAAACAAATGTGTAACACAAATAAATAATACGTATAAATTGTAATGCAGTGTACTACTTATAGAAATTTGGTAAAAAAATGCTTGTAAATAATAGAGAAGTTAACCTTGAAGTATACAAACCTGTCCAACATTTATTTTTAATTTAATGGAATTAATTTCATTACTCTTTAATGATTTTATTGTTTTACGCTTGCATTTATTTCTATATTAAATTTCCTAAAATTTACTCTTCGGATGTTACTAGTAATCATCTCAAGGCTAACGTAAACAGAATTACTTATTGGGATTTACCAATGTGTAACTATATATACAAAAAAAATTGACAAAAAATTCTTAAATTGAATTCATTTTATATATTTCATCTATTATTTAAATATTTTGAATAAAAAGGTAAATAATAAGTAACGTAGTTCTACATGATGATGACACAGTGGCGTTCCCAGGAATTTGGGTCTTGAGGGGGGGCGATATAGAGGAAATTTACATTTATATATATGTATATTTTTTGTGTATTTATTTTTAGCATATTTTTATAAATATGGAACGGTACATTAAACAAGAAACAATGATAGCTTAAAACCAAAATCACATTGAACGTAGTAATATATTTTAAAATTTATCAAATGTTCAGGATAAAAATGTATTATTTCTCCATATATTAAAGCGAAGCTATGAATTTATTATTCTAGATTAAATAATATTTTTAAAATTATACAGGATGCCCATTTTATCTGTTCCCGCCTGAAAGTTTAAGAATAGGCAACAAAAATTTCAATTTCACTATCAGTACTTTAAATCGAATAATCACAGTAAGTACCAAACAAAATTTTAGGTCACTTCTGAAAACTAATATGGGTTGTCTATTCATGAATTTTCAGGAGCAAAACAATTAAAGTGGGCACGGTATATATATATATTTATTTATTTATACAGTATGTTATTTAAGTAAGTTTACAACGTTTAACTAGGTGGTAGAACTAAGCTCATACGTAGATAGTAAATCTGGAAATAATTGTTGTTCTAAATGCTTTATATAAGAACTGGAGCGCCTTAAAACAGACCAATTAAGTTATAGTTCAAAATTTTGTAAAAACATAAAATTCAATGTAAACTGACCAGTTGTTTATAGCTAAAATGTGGGACACGTTTAACACTAACGTAAATAATGATTTTCTTAGTTTATTTAACTATGCATCATTAATAGTAATTTACATAACAAGACCTGAAATTGATACTTTACTGGATGAGGAAGCATATTCCAGAGTGAGCCCAGTAAAGACACTGTCAGGTCATGTTGGACGGACCTGAAAAAAAGAATAAATAAAAATCCATAGCTTATTTTATTTTTTATTGCGTGAAAATGCGAAATAAATAAACAACTGATCGCCATGGAAACGTTACTTTCCGATCCCTTATAGACAATAAACCGATAAAAAAAGTTAAGAATTTTTTTAAAAAGTAGAGGATATGTTAAAAAGTTAGGGAAGGTTCAATGCGGGACACTTTCCGGGATATTTTGCAATGCGGGACAAACGACTGCAATCCGGGACAGTCCCGCGCAATCCGGGATGTCTGATTACTTTAAATCAATGTGTTCTTTGGGAAAAAATGTCACACCTGTCACAATTGACATGAGATCATATACTATTTTGTAATACCTCGCGATAAACCAAATGCGTGGCTATCCATACTTTTGATTGGTGCAGGTAATTGGCATTTTGTGAATATTAAATAAACACAATATAAATTATACGCCTATGCAAAAAAAACGTTTATCGTCAGTTTTGAGAACACATTGATTATTATTTTTTTAATTGGTCCATTTTAAGGGGCTGCGGATCTTATAGAAAGCATGTAAAACAAAAATTATTGCCAAATTTACTATCTATGGGATTAGTTCTACCATCGGTTAAGCGTTTTACGCTTACTTAAACAATACCTTGGATTAAAAAATGTGTGTAGGTCTAAGCCGGGCGATTGCCCCCATTGCCCTCCCCCTGGGTACGCCACTGTGATGACGTATTCAAATGGTAATCGAATCACAATTACCAACATCTGTGTATTAAATATAAAAACGCATTTGCCACTTGCATCTTTAAATGTGTAATAACCCGGGAAAGAGTAACAATTTTTAGTCACGTTTAACAACATTGATGCCGGAGTTTTTTTTTTTTTTGAGTATCAAATTTAATATAAAATTTGTGAAAATACCGACGAATAAGACCAAATAAATATGAAAAGCAGTTGATAACTTATCTATGTATGATCATTATCCAGCTTTCATTTTACGCTGCACCTCAATGAGGTCTGCAAAAAAATTTAACATCTTTTATTTTTCTAAAATTCGTAACTCGTTACACGCATCGTGGGGTTTTCCCCGGCGAAGCAAGAAATTTGAAATATTTCTTTGTTCCCTAAAATAATAACAAACGAAAAAAAATATTTCTTTGTGAGAGCTGAGAGCATGTTAATAAACACATCCGACGTTTAATTTGTGGATCGAACCCGGTTTCCCAGATTCGCGGGGCGAGTTTTGTGAGTTTGGTGAGGTTTTTGTTGTTATATTTAGAGAAATAATGTGACGTCATTTTAAAACCGGGATTAATACGGATAGTGACACTAAAAGGATATACACGTTCTTTCTATTTTACTAAACTAATATAATGACTTTAAATGGAAATATATATTTTTTATTTGCCTTGTTCGTTAGAGAATTCTATGATATAATGTAGCAATACCCTCACATAACGATTTTTTTAAGGAAAATGTATACATATAAAGTTTTATATCAATTTTATTTAAATATAACCGTTATAAGAGTGCCAAAATTGGATTAAATGAATATATGTTATTTTTTACATACATTTAAAATGCCATGAATGGAATAAACTAATACATATTTTGTTCGCTAATTAATTTTTTTTTAAATGTCACTTATTTCTTTCATTACACTCTAATTATATGATAAAAAAATTAACATATATTCATTTACTCCATTTCTGGCACTCTTATACTAGTCATATTTAAAAAGATTAGTATAAGAATAAATGTATCGTAAATAGACCAATATTACTGAGAAAAGAGAAAAAATATTATTTTATTTTAAATTTAATTTTCTTACATATATTGGAAATTGTTTATGTTTAGAATAGGCGAAATTTTCTCACATACCTAATTGGGTTTATAAACTACTAATAATGTTATTATATTTCATACCCAATATATATTTTACAGCTTGTGTTTAATTAGAACTATATTTAAATTAAAATTTATCACTCGTTAGTATTTTTTTACAATGTTGACTCTTGTTGCGAAATATGTTCCCATCAATAATTTTTACATTTTTTTTTTTAATAATTTTTTGTATGACAATTTCAAACTGACTTAATTACTGACAAGTTTAAAGTTTAACCTCAAAACACATTTTACAACATATATTTGGCATTTGTTATTCAGTTGTACTTGTCCTGAAGAAGAAATAATTTCGAAAAGAAAGAATCTCAATTGAAAATCCGTATCCGTGAGAAATTGTTAACAAAAAAATTACAGTGACTAATATTAATAATTCCAAGCAATTATTTAAAAAGAAAACGGATGCATGGATATCTATAGACCACAGAATCATCGATAATTTACGGATGCAAGCTGGTATAAATAATAAAAGCTATTTTTTGTGTAATTTAAGTTTCTGTCACAAATTTTTATTCTTATAATTTATTTTTTAAAGAAATATAAGTTTTCCATAAAAGTCGTCTCATCTATTATCCGTAATCAAATTCATACTTGTGAAATTTAGTTATATATTTTTGAATTACTTATACTATATACAATGTCAATAAGGTTTTTTTGAAAATATCATCTTTATATTTATTATGAAAGAAGTTTGGATTATTCAATGTAGGGCTATATTTTTTTATCGGAAATGATGAGATACCATGTCGTTTAAATTAGGCAGTTTTCCAAACCCCCAGGGGTCCGTAGCCTGTTCCTTGGGGTCCGTAGGCTTTCTGGAGAAAGTGGCATATAGACTATTAAAATTAAAAAAACTGGGTTTGCATACAAATTATGGATTTTTTAAAACATACTTTTTGCTTTTAGTGTAATTTAAAATTAAATTCGACGGTTACTATCGTTAATCTGTAACTATACAATTTTGTACAAATCCAAATTAAAAGGGAGAAAAAGGGGTTCGCGGACCAACAAAGTTTGGGAAACACTGAATGCAAAAAGGACAAATAATTTCTAAATATGAAATAATATAGAATTTTGGTTTGCACTTCTTGAGAACACTTTTGTTTTATTTCGATCGACGATACTCATTTTTTTTATCACTGTTAGATTTTAACATATGAGGTGGAAAGTTACATCAATGAAAAAAGAAGAGTGATTTTTTACCAAATTATATAAGTGGTAAAATTTATACTATATCGTGTGGACCTAATATGCTATATGTATAAACCAAATTTAGTGTTTATGGGGTCTCGTGGCCGTGTGCCTGAGTGTTTGGTCACGAATCTTGTGACCCGGGTTCGATCCCGACCGACGCCAAAAAATATTTCAAATTTTAAATAGCACAAAAATGACCCCTGTGGTGCACACTCCTCACAAGCAAAGAGTGCCCATGAGGCATATTTATCATTACCGATTTCAGTATAAAGCAGATTGGCACACCCAGCAATGGGTAATATGCCATGATGATATATTTATTTAACATGAATTTCTTGCAGTGTAATTTTGATATTTTAGCTATAATTAAATGCAGATTATGTATTGAAAATGGAACTAAAATAATGAAATTTGATTTTTTATTATTATTTTTAGAAAACAACAGTAGAAGCTGGGGAGCAGCTAAATGTAGTAATGTCGACTTATAGTATTTGGAACTTACTAGCAATATTAAATGACGGAGCGGGAGGAACTACTTCAAATCAACTAAAAGCAGCTCTAAGGATACCAAATGATAGTAACAAATTCAAATTTGGTTACAAAATCATTAAAGGGATATTAAATGTGAGTTTATAATAATTATAAATAAATATAAAAATACAAAATAATTAAGTAAAAATAAATCAAAGTATCTCTTCCGTGACTTTTCCATATAATCAAATCTATGTATCAGGAATTTTTTTTTACATCATTTATATAGTAAACAATCTTAACTTTATATTAAATATAATATATTTTTCTTTATTTTATATTTTTGGGAAATTAATTTGGCAATATTTGTGCATCACACTGAATTAATTTGCTTTAGTATTATTCCAAAATAACGCGACTGTGGTACATTCGTGTTTTTGGTATTATTACATTTTATTTGATACCATGTTTCATTAGCACGTAATAAAATTACAGATGTTTGAAATATTTCGTATTACCAAACCAACATACTTCAGTTTGTTTATTTTTCTTTGATATTATTTTTTAAATTCGGTGTTTTAAAATAACGGAGATGTTTACTATTTCATTTTTCTCCAGTTTTTGTGTCATGTCTATATATCTGCAAAAAAAATATAGATAAAAAGCATGAAGATTATATTATATTCCAAGAATGTATATTCACTGAGCTGCAAGCAGGAAATTGTGTAGAAAATATATATTTTTTAAAATACTACGTGGTTTTTTTCATAGTTAGGTAAATTATATATCTTTCTCCTTCTGGTATAGATTTAACACAAAAATCCGTGGCATAGGCGTTTAAAATGGGAAACTTTTTTTTCAAATATTATTTGTCCCATAAAACTTTATGGGCTGATTTATAGATAAAGTTTTAGAGATTATAATACATACTAAATTCATTGAGTATGCCTTTAAATTATATGTACATTACTTTATTTTGACATTAACTAGGGAGCAAAAACATGAATTCCCATGTTAAATCCCTATATTCTGATAAACATCTTGTATATAATAAGTATATCATTTCTCATAGATGAATGTAACTGGAATAGAACTCAGTACTGCAAATGTCATATTTACTGAGAAGGACTATGTTGTAAATAAAGATTTCGAGTTAGTGACTTCAAATCAATATAATGTTAATTTCCTGCCAGTCGACTTTACAAATAGAGAACAAGCAGCTCAACATATAGACTCTATTCTAGCAAAATCTACTAATAACAGACTAAAGAATTTCATTAACTTTGGTAAGTTCATATTTAATTATATCCTTATCTTATACAGGATGAGTCTGGGAAGACAAGACTAAATAAAATTTTTGGAACTAATTTATAAAACTTATTTATTTGTTACGGTTACCATAGTTATTATTATTAATTTAATAATTGGTGAATATTTATAATACAAAACTAATTATCAAAAAATAAATTATATTCCACAGAATTTCAAATACTTCAAATAAAAGTTGTAGATATAAAATTGTGCAATAAAATAATAAACAACATTCATTACGTCTGTTTTGTAACTGCAGAAATTAGATATGAAAATTTCGGTAACATATATAAATATTTAATTTCATTTTACAGAGGATCTAGCTGATGCAAAAATGTTATTGACAACTGCAATCTTCTTCAAAGGACAATGGAGTATACCATTCAATAAAACTGCAACAAAAGTTGAACCATTCTATGATGACCGAGGAAAGGCAATTGGAAGTATTCCGATGATGTATCAAACAGGACTATTTCCATACACTAGACTTGAAAATTTACAAGCACATGCAGTTGCTTTTCCTTATGGCCAGGTAATATTTTTATTGATTTATAATAAAAAAATATATAGAAATACATACACATTTTTTTTATTAACATCTTTCTTATAATTCGTATTCTTTTAAAAAACATAAGTTTGAAATATGTTTGCATGTTTCAGAAAACTTATTACTATCATAAAAAAATATTGATAAACTATAATTTTACCTATTATTTTGTACAAATATAAATTTATACATGCATAAAATAAACATATACTGTGATGGCATGTTTTCTTTTTTATACAGGAAATATATATATTTTTTATTTTTCTGTCATTACTTTACCTATTAATTTCAGTGGAAAATTGTATGTACAAAACATGTTCAGACTGAAAAATTATACGCGACTAAAATCATACATACATACATACATACATAAAATCACGCGTGGCCCACTTAGTGGGGTCGCACAAACCCGATAACAATAAGAACAACATCAACATCATACAACAAATCCTTACTCTTAAACATATTAAAGTGACCGATTTTCGGTAGCGAAATACCGCATCCTGATCACAATAATAGTTAAGAAACAGTCATCCTTCGCCACACATTCCTATCTAAGCAAACTTCTTTCGCCTCGGTCACACTCATAATCGCATTCATACATGCTCTTCTTCTCTTCCTACTTGGAAACTCTCTCTCTTTAAGCACCCTACCAATCACATCCATCCACTTACACACTGGTCGGCCAAGCAATCGAAAACCCTCAACTTCACGAAGATATTTACGCTTAACAAGCCGTTCACTCGCCATTCTCTCCACATGCCCAAACCATCTCAACTGACTCACACCAACTCTCTTAATCACATTGTTCCTAATCATACATTCTTCATACACCAAATTATTCCTCACGCGATCATTATTAAAATGATTAAATCATTATCATATTTCAGAGTGCCATAAAACTAAAATGATATTTACTGTTAGTTTGAAATGTCTAATATCAAACAAAACATCATTGTTAGCTCCATGACAATCTGAAATATGTTGTAAATTGTGTACATTATTTTGCATAATTTTGCATAAAATAAAAATAAAATGATTGGTTTTAGTCTCATATTGTAATTTTTAAGTCTGGGCAAGTTTTTTTTTCTATTTAACTGCATTTTATTTAAATAAACAGTTATTACAACTACGTATTTTTAAAATGACATACAAGTTCAAAAAGTTAAAAAAAATACATAATACTTTTAAAAAGACTAAGTTTATCTGGGTTTCTTTTACATTTTTTTAACATAGATATTTGTTTTAACATTTCATATTGTACAGTATTAATACTTTAACATTTGTTCAAAAAAAAGTTTTATAAATCGTGGTTAACATATTTAAAATATTTTTGCAGGATGAAAAATATTGGATGGTCGTAATTAAACCATGGGATCGTGTTGCATTAACAGATATGTTAAATCAACTTGTTCGTATGCCATTTAAAGAGATAGTCGATAAACTGAAGAAAGATGCTAATGATTATCCTGACGATATAATTGTGTACTTCCCTAAATTTAAAATGTCTTCGGATTTCGTATTAAATGTTATTCTTGAAAAGGTAGTATAACAGCTTTTACATCTATTACATATGTATTTAATTATTTTTGTATCTCAACAGATGGGAATTGTAGACGTATTTGACCCAGTGTACGCCGATTTATCAAAAATATCAAGTAATTTATTTTTATCTCGAGTAATTCACAAAGCTGAAATTGAAGTGAATGAAGAAGGAACAGTAGCTTCTGGAGTTACAGGTACTATTAACTATCATTTTATGTTTTCAAGATATTGATAATAATACGAAATGTTTTGTTACAGAGGGCAGTTTAGTAAATAAACAATTAACACCTGAAATAAGGATTAACAGATCATTTGCATATTTTATTGTAGAAAAAGCAACAAGTACGATTCTTTTTGCTGGAAAACTAAGTAACCCTAATGATTTACTCTAAGTAAGTGATGTTATAATTTATTAATTATTAAAAACAATATTATATTTAAAATTAAATTTGATTATTTTGTGATGCTTTCGTAATTTATAAAACAATATAAAACATTATTTTTATATATTTTTTTATTTATACTTATCTCGTATGTTACTTACCTTTCTTTCCTCTTTACTCTTTACCTACTTATTTTCTTTATATATGTATATTGTTAAATATACATGTATATTGTTAAATATACATTATTTAAATAAAATATGATTGGTGTTAAAAAAACAAGTGACTCGAAAGTGTTAGTATGGTGGGGGTCACGAAAGACACACGTCATCAATTAAAGGTTAAATAAAAGTTTGTAAAACACTTTCAATAAGTAACACAGTAATGAATAATGCGTTACATTAAACTCGTTTGAACTTGCAAATATATTGAGGTAACAGGTAACGGAAATTGTACAGTTCAATATTGTTTTCCAATAAATGAAGACAGTGAGTGAGTGAAAAACTACACTACTTACACTTAAATTAGTAGTGTGCAGAACATTATATTAGTGCAATTTATATATAAGTAGGTATTATTACATATGTCATCAGCATAAGTTATTTAAAATGAATAGTCATCTAGTCATTGTGGCGAGAGTAAGAACTGTTTTGTCCTTATTATACCTACCATTGCTGAATTTTGCCCGAGTCTTTTAAGAGACAGCTGGGAGGATAACCAAAAATGCAATATTTGTATACACGATTGAACCTTTTGGGTTTTCGCTGGCACTGTCTCTGCGAGTGTCAACCAAAATTTACTATTATAAACAAGAAAACACATTGAAGTTAGCGAGCGACGTTCGAAATCTATCTCTGTAGATTGTATTCGGCTGGTCTCGGGCAGTCGATTTCAAATCTGCACTTAATGGTGGCTATAAAGTGGAGGGGGAAATCTCAAATCTGATAGATTTCAATCTACAGTAGATTTCTCTTGGTGATTCCAATATCGATCATTTCCATGTTTGCCAAGATTTTTAAAAATATTATTAAAGTGAAATTGCTAATTTTTTTGAGGATAACAATTTGTTCAGTGACAGTCAGTTCGGTTTTTGTAAAAATCGATGCACTACTCAAGCTGTTTCATCTATCGTACAGGACAAAATTGGGAACAGGATTTGCACTGCAATTACACTGTGTGACTTATCGAAAGCTTTCGACAGTGTTTCTCACAGTGTATTAATTAATAAACTTAAACATTACGGTGTTTCTGACGTTACTTTAAAAAAATTCTTCATATCTGTCTATCTCTTTGCCTTTTCTATCCTTTGTTTACGAAAATTAATCTCGATAAGCTAGGATTTCTCATTAACAATATCATTTGAATTGATGTCAACATCGAAGTAATTGCAAGAGAACTAATGCATCAACACTTTACCAATGTACACACAACACTGCTCATTGCTAACCGCTCGTCGCTCAATGCTTACCGCTTACCGCTCGTCAATGTGTACGCGGCCTTAGTTTTGGCTTGGTGTTGACGATATAAGTCGCAGTGGATGAGCCAGCAGGCGTTTGGCTCCAAATACACATTTAGAACGCAACCTCCCCACTACTCCTCAGTCCCGCGCACCGCCCCGCGGTAGCACACATTTAAGGAACTGCCGATCCTGAAGTAAGTTGGCACTGTTAACGACAACAAATGCGTTGCGATTTTTCTGTATTCATTAAACTTACACATGCATTGTTTAATATTTAAAATGACGAAAAAGTGTTTTTCTACAGTCTACATAGAAAGTAGCCTTTTGCGCTCTCGTTTGTCAACGCAAAATGTCACTTTGCCGCTCTAGCGCGACAAAGTAGAAAAAACGCTCGCTGTCCAAATTTCTAACTATACAATGTTGAGAAATGTCACTTGTCTACATTCTTGATGAAAACGTTTAGTCAGGAACTAATATCACTGTAGTGACACATTTACCACCTTTACAAATAAATCTGACATAACTGCTCTGTCGGTATATTACATAACCAAACAAAAAATGCCGCACTATTGTGAAAATAAGATAGAGCATTCATTTACAAAAACGAAAGTATAAAATGTTTAGATTAGATTGAAGCAATAGGTCAAGAAGAATAGGAAATAACGATAAATTAAAATTAAATATAAAGGACGTTTTTTCTATATATTAATCCTTATTAATTGAGTAGTAGTTTAAGTACAAAGTGTACATTTTTTTATGGTGGAGGACCCCACTGTGGCGATTGTAGAAAAAATCTTGTGTCTCTCAATCGACAATGTCCTATTTTGCGCTCTTAATACACAAATAGCTATTTTAGAATTAATTTAAATTCTTGCTGAGGTTGAAACTGGTAGAGTCATGGCTCCTTGGCTCTTATATCGAGCCGCTCCTTATCGTGATCGTTATTACCGAAATCTGTGAAGAGAAGTAAATTATTGGCATATCCAGAAATAAATAATAAGCAGTGATGATATATTTATTTATTTATGGGTGTAGAGAAATGTATTGTATTTTTCACATCGCTAATTAAAAATCAGACTTCACTTAATGAGATCATTATATGAAGCTTCTACTAATTTTTACTTTAAAATTTTTCATTTCGTGTAAAATTGAACCAATTAAGACATATTTTTTTTGCAATTTAATATGTAATTCATACCTTGAGTCCTTGGAATAATATATAATTATTATTAATTCAGTCTAAATTACTGTGTCACGATATGTTTTTTTGTATTAATTTCTCATCATTATTATGTAATTATCACAATAGAATATAAAAAACTGTGAGTTATTATTGCGTAGCATTAGTTAATGTTTCTCAATAATTTATGCAGAATATTTTGTAATTAAATTGTTGTTTATGAACAAGCATAAAAAAGTTGGAATTATTATTTTTATTTTAAAAAAGAATAACATTAAAACATCAATAAAATAAATTTCATATCAAATTTAAGTTGTAGTAGTGAGCTTGTGCGGTCACCCATTTCGATAGTAAGGTAGAAAAATAAATGAATTTTATTCAGCGAAACTTACGTACGCACGTACACACAGTGATATATTCGCTGGTAAATATTCATTTACACATGACCTACACTGATTCTTATTTATTACCCAATGTCCAGCAATGTTTTAAAATAGCCTAGAAACAAATGATTTTAACCATGACATGGAAAAAGTTTTCAATTATATTATAATAGAACTTTTCTTAGTTACAAGTTTTTCGGTAGATATAAGATAAAATAAATAGTATAAGACTATTGCCTATATAATACAGAGTCATAAATTTTAATTTTAAAGTTAATCAATATCATGGAAACGTAAAATTGCACGTCCAGGAATTTCAGACTGACATAGTTTTCGAATTACATCACAAGCCTCTTCTGCTGGAAATACTGTATGTGGAGGAGGTTCAATCTAAAAAAAAACAAATATTAAAATTAGTGTTAATAATAAATTAATATATTAAAATAATCGTAATTTTGTAACTGTATTGTTTTTCATTACCTACTGAAAAATAATTATAAAAATAAAATTTATTTAAATTTCAATTGAAGGATATAAAATAATTTCATGGTTGAACCCAGAAAAAAATGCTCTATCAAATAGGCATAATAATCCTATTTGAAAAAATATAACTTTATGCTATAACTTGAGAACCACTGGTTTATAAAAATATTTTTTTCTCTAATGAGATGTCCCCCTTGGTCTACTACAATTTTGTTCTATAGTATTTTTTTGTAACTATAATAATAAAGAAAATAATGGCGGTGATCGGTTTTGGTGTAACACCCTGTATTTTTTATTTACTTTTTAGATAGAAAGGCAGAAAGAAGTGATTATTTTGTTCTTTTAATTGATCATAAATGTCAACGCAAACAAAATATTCACGTATTTCTTTCATGGAATTCTAATTCTATGTAAAAAAAATAACACGTATTCATTTTTTCCATTCGTGGCATTCTTATTATAACCCTAAGTTAATCAAATTAATATAAAACTTTATATGAATTTTGCTCAAAAAAATCGTCATGGAAGAATATAAAAATATATCACTGAATTCAGAATAAAATGCTCTATCGAATTGTAAGTAATAGTTCCATTTAAAGTAACAAAATTGTGTAATTATATGCTCATTAAAATATTCTTGTAAAATAGAAATTGTTTACTAATTTAACCGACTTCGTAGCTCCTAAAGTTCTCAAGGTAGCAATAGTGGGCAAAATAAAATTAACAACCTGTATATTCATTTCAGTTACAAGATATCTCCGCATCTAACAAATTTAATAAATATGTACGAGCCCAACTCCAAATGTATTCCTCTGCAATAAAAAATAAAATTTTGGTTACAATAGTTAAGACTATATTTGGGCATTTTTTTTATTTTATGTATTAATAAAGTGTACTGGATTTAAATACAATATTATTAATTAAATTTCTCATTTAAACCATAATCTACGGGCAAATATATGACAAAAGAAAAGTCCCAAAAAATTTCGTTCCAACAATAAATAATACAATATTTATGTTAGTATTATCTATATCAATTAATTGCCATCTTAAATTTTATTACTTTAATAAAAATGATTTGCGAATTATTAAAGACGAAAGCATTGGTCACATGCAGACAATGGTTTATTTGCAAATAAACCATTATTAAACCTAAGAAATTTTAGTATAAACAATGTATTCAATTCTACATACTCTATTAATACACCATATCACAATTTGTTGAATTGGAGTAATAATCACAGCATCCAGAAGTTTATTTATTCTTCTGATACTTTAATAAATAAATATCACTTTGCAAATAATTTTACTAAAAAAATAAAATTTAATATAGTAATTAATTGAATTATTGTCAGTTTCCTTTACCTTCAGTTTTATAAATAATACTAAAATAAATATTGTATTATTTACTGTAGGAACTAAAAAAAATAGCACCTGTCTGTTGTTATATATTTGCCCGTAGATTATTGTTAAAATAATAAATTTAGGTAATAACATATTTAAATCCAGTACACTTTATTAATACATACATTGCTGTTAATATATTTTTTTCAGAGGGTACGAATACATTTGGGGTTGGGCTCGCATAACTTAGCCTAGTTAATATACTTTAAACAAACTGAACATAACCGTCCCTAACCTACACTAACCAAGTTGAGACTTTTTATAAAAACCGAGATATTATTTTTTGTCAAAAATATCGCTAACACCTAATGAGTAATAATAATACAGTAACGAGTTGATGGTCACAGTTTCCAGATTTATATAACACTCTTTCGTAAACAATTTTGTTTTAAATAAAAAAATGCACCGAACGACTGACAAAAAACAAATTTGAAAAGATTTGAATACTTACTTCACCAGAAGCAACAGCTTGTACTAGTGATGTTAATTGTTCAACTGATCCGTTGGCCACTGCTTTTACATGTTGCTGCTTTTCTTCTATTTTTTTCCAGAATTTTGGTAATAATCTTTCAGCAACTTCTTCGTTAACAAGTACAACGCCTCCCTAAAATTATTTTACACTAATTAATATTATACTTCCAAACTAAAATTAAATATTTACTTTATTTAAACATTGTAATGAGCGATGGAGAGAACGAGATGTTGTGCCAAAATCTATAACAATATCTACTAATCCATTGCAGGCATCAACTGTACGTTCTATTAATTGTTTTTCATATAACGACTCACTCCATTGAACTACATTCACTCTATAAAATAAAATGATTAGAAATGAACTCTCAAAAGAATTATCGAAAAAAATCATACTTTTGAAATTCTTTGGCAAGTAAAAATCCTTCATCTCTAAGACTGGCAACTGTGATTTTAACTCTCTCGCGATAAGGAGAATTAGTAAAATGATGAGCTGCAATTCTTATTGCCCACAGAGCTAATCCTCCTGTTCCCACAATTAATATTTTACAATAATCCTTATTAATATTCTCTTCAAAAAGCTTCTTTACATATTCTTGAGCAGTAAATACAGCACTTTTGGCTAGAAGGGCTCCAGTGGGTAACATTGCCGCAACACTTAATGATAAATTATCTGGAATTGGGACCAAGTATTTTAAATCAGGAACAACGATGAATTCAGCATAGCCATGCGGAATTCCGTCATACGGATAGAGTATAACTCTTTGGCCTATTTTTAATTCGCAAGATGGGGACAAATCTGATCCAAGTTGATCAATAACACCAGCTACTTCATATCCAGGAAACAATGCACCATCTCTGACTCCATGATGTGCTGGACTAGTGTTATCTGAAATATCGCTGGTACTGGTGAGGCTTGAGGTAGAGGAAATACTAGAAACGGATGGTGACCTACGCATGCGGTAGCACGCCCCAGCGCACACTGTTTTAATACGAGCACCTTGTGCTGGCACCTCAGGAATAGGAACATCAAAACTGAATACACAGTCCCTCATTGTTTTCCCTGGAGATTCTATCGATACTTGTCGACATAATTTGTTCATTTTTAATTCTGAAACCAAAATCAAATAATTAAATATACTGTATTCATTAAAAACTATGTATTAAAATATATATACAGGGTGTTAAAAAAGGGTTTTTTTTTGAGAGTATGTAGTACTGACCAAAATTAGTAATTAAGTATTTCCGAGAAAAGCGAAAAATCGATGAAAGTGCATTTTTTTCTGAATTCAACCATGTAATCGTTTTATATCCTTATATAACGAAAACATCGAGAAAAATTCAATTGAAATTTACATAAATTTGTATGTATGAAACAAAAACTGCTATTTGTCAATTTGAATTATTTAAGATAGAAATTAAATAGAACACTGTTTTTAAAAAGCTATTAACAAAAATTAGTTTCATTTTAATTTATATCAATTGTTTTTCATACATAGCGTACTGAAAAATAACTATAAAAAACAAATTTATTTAAATTATAATTGATTTTTTCTCAATATTTTTGTTATATAAGTACATAAAACGATTATATGGTTGAATTCAGAAAAAAATACTCTATCGAATGAGCTTAAAAAATATATACTATCCTATTTAAAAAAATATAATTTTGTATTGTAACTTGAGAACCACTGGTTTAAAAAAATATTTTGTTTCCTATTCGGATGTCCCCCTTGGTCTTCTATAAGATTGTCACATAGTATTTTATTGTATCTTTAATAATGCAGAAATTATTTGTGGTAGCTCATTTAGCTGTTACACCGTGTATACAAAAGGAACAGCTACCTCAAATAATTTCTATATTATTAAAGATACAATAAAATACTATAAGACAATCTTATAGAAGACCAAGGGGGATATCCGAATAGGAAACCAGTGGTTCTCAAGTAACAATACAAAATTATATTTTTTTAAATAATAAAAGACAATCTCATAGAAGACCAAAGGGGACATCTGAAGAGAGAATATATATATTTATTTAGGCCTATGCGACAGAGTATTTTTTATGAATTCAACCATGTAATCATTTTATAACCATGACAAAAATATTGAGAAAAATTCAATTAAAACTTAAATAAATTTGTATTTTAGACCTATTTTTCATTAGGCTATGTATGAACAACAAAAACTACGATCTGTCAATTTGAATTATTTGGGATGAAAATCAAATAGAACACTATTTATAAAGTTATTAGCAAATAACTGTTTCGTTTCAATTTAAGTTCAATTGTTTTCCATACATAGCCTACTAAAAAATAACTATAAAAGTGAATTTTTCTCTAAATTTTTCTTATGTTAGGATATAAAATGAATACATGGTTGAATTCAGAAAAAAATCGGCGTAAAAAACATGTACCATCCCATTTAAAGAAATATAACTTTGTGCTGTAACTTGAGAACCACTGGTTTAAAAAAAAACTTCTCTATTAGAATGTACCCCTTGGTATTCTATAAGTCTTATAGTATTTCGTTGTTTCTTTTATAATATAGAAATTATTTGTGGTAGCTCGTTTAGCTGTTAACCGTGTATATATTGTGTTTTAGACTACTATTTTTCCTAAAGTAGATTAAAACTATCGTTGTACAAACATTTTTGTATCATTGTATGTGTTTTGTGTCACGGCCAAAATCCGGAAGATGTGTACACAACTAATGTTATTCGGGCAATGTCGAAAATGTACATGTATGTATAAAGTTATTAGATTTTATTTATTGTTTTTCTTAATATTTGAACATTTTTGGCTTGCAATTTTTCTAAACATACCTTAACACATAACCTAATCTAACACAAAATTCACATCCGCAAAACTCAGGCCATTATAGTCGTTTTTATATTTTACAAAAAAAAACTATAAATAAGAAACAAACACGACTTTAATGGTCTAAGTTATATTAAGAATTGTTTAGAAAAAATACAAGCTAAAAAAAATCCAATATTGCAAAAAAACAGTAAAAGAAATCCATAGCGTTGTGTCGATTCCCCCGACGAATTTAATCTTTTTTTTTAATTTCTTTAAATATAATACTGAAAAAGTAAAAACCGATACCTAAAGGCTATTAAAATGCTAATTTAAATTATAATACTTTACTTAGGTAATTTAAAGTTTACATAGCACACGACGTCACGACGAAGGTAAGAGCAATGGTCTCTTAACCGCTGTCTTTGTCAGTCGCTTGGTTATGCCAAGACAGTCGCATAATGGGGTATTCCAGTGTAGTAAAATTTAAAAGAAAAAACATTATAATGTTATTAATTAACATTATAATGTTTTTTCTTTTACCCCATTGGGGTATTCCAGTGTAGTAAAGTAGCCTAGTACTACCTGTATTAAGCGTAAATCTCATCACTTGACATTTAGATACATTTAGTGATAATTTATTTAAAGTACAATAGTTTTGTAAGTTATTTAGGTCACTGGAGTCATTGTTTGAAATAATTTTAAAAATCTTAAGATCATCGGCATAGAGTAAAAATTTAGAATTGTTAAAGCAACTAGATATATCGTTTACAAACAATATAGAAAGCAAAGGGCCTAAATGAGACCCTTGCGGTACACCGGAAGTGACTGAAATACAACGTGATCTAAAACCATTGCAGAAAACTAATTGTTATCTGTTAGTTACATACAATTCGATCCAGAAACAAAAGAACAAAAATATAAAGATATTTCTTAAACCGGAGTCATCTAGATGAGGGGTCGAAAATCTTTTATATTTTCAGGTCTTATTCAACATAATATTTGTAGTGTATTTGGATTATTGCAACTAGAGTTGGCAACACTGTGGGCTTTGGCACAAAAGGACCGGGAATATATTGTGCAAAAATTGTAGTGAAATAGTAAAAAGGAATATTGAAATAAAAGTAGAAGCAGAACTTAATTGGTTTTCTTCATCAATATTACATAATTTATCAAATTGCATAATAAATAATCAGTTGAAACATATCTGCACAGTTTTATATTATACTTGGAGAGCCATAGATTACCGATCTAGATAATGCTTGCCTAAAAAATCATTCGTAAAATGCTTTCATTGTAATATATTTGGTTATATCTTATGCAAAAACTAAATAAACCAGTATTATCATTTCATTTAAAACCGCCAAACCCCCTGAAAGTAAAAGCAGATATTAATAAAAATATATGTTTTGCAATAAAAGTTTAGATACGATTGAAAGTCGTTGTGCCCATATGTTTCCATTGATAGACGTAATTATATAAACTTTTGTTCCAATGATTCTGATTGATAGGTACAGAAATGAATATCGATGGCTGTGCTAGTTTTTTTTTTTTTTTTGAAACAAAATTTACTGTATCATCGTTTAGAGTAGAAAATTTATTTCTTATTCAATAGAACCATTTGGCACTTGACATTAGCTGGAACAGAGATGGCTATCCCAGCCAATTTTTGTCATATTTATATTTTTGTCCTTGATTATGGTGTTGACGTTCATCTATCACGATCAGTTTGTCATAACAATGACAGATCATTTAGTATCGAGACTAATTTAATGTAAGCTTCCTAGTATTGATTGCGTAGCAGATTCTTTGAATCAGAATTGGAGAGTAGTAGTTATGCATTTAAGTAATGATAACTTCATTGCATTTTATTTATATATATATATATATATATATATATATATATATATATATATATATATATATTTTAATGTGCACAATATTTTTAATAGTATTTGAAATTATACATCTTCAAAAACCAATCGAGAAGAATATTTTTAAAATATAAAACAGATATTCCATCTACTACTCACGTCGAACAGATATAATTCTCTGACCACATCGTAAATGAATGGCATTCAACCGAAAATCTTCGGTATACGAAGCGATTGCTATTTATACTTCCTACAATATTTAGGTTGTCGTTCTGTGAAACTTCAATAATTCGAAGTCCAATGTTTTACAAAAATGTTGAAGTTATCAAGACTTCGAATTATTAAATTTTATAGTCAAATATAGAAAATAAGAAACAAGTAGGTACATGTAATATGTAGTGTGTATTTTAAAATGGAAACTAAATACAGGCTGTAAATCGAAAAGTGGGCCATATAGGCGTTTAACATCATCAGTTTTTCTTTGCGCAAACGTTACCAAATTATTTTAGGTAAAAATACTTGAAATAAATAAAAAATTATAGATTTAAATTCTGCATCTAAATCATGTAAAACGATTATTCCAGTTCTTCATGTAAGAAAAAAGTTAATGGGACCATTAAAAAAATCGTTTTTTTATAAAATCGTGAAATCCGTCTCATTTAATAAACATAGTAATATAAAATAACATGAAATATGCGACTTTTCATTCATAAATTTGCTAATAAACTTTCGCGGCTGTAAAATTCGTGATGTCACGGCTTATTACTCACACAAAGACATTCCTCTCACACACAAACAACGGTCCACGTAGTTTCCGTTTGCTGTTGTAAACAAACTAACCTAAAATTGTGACAGGTGACAGCAGAGTTAAGAGTAAAGGTATGTAAATAAAACATTTATTAAATTACATATCAAAAGTTGTATGAAATATGTTTTTAGTTAACAATATGTTGCTGTCATAAAATCAAACTGACAAGTGATAACCCAAACAATCATAATTCCAAATAAAAACCGGTAGAACTCTATTGCCGCATCCGCTAAGCCGTGACGTCAGCGTCCAAATATTTGAAATTAAAGACAACTTTTAAAAAATCATATCTCTGATTCTAAAGACTTGTAAGGTGTAAAAAATACACCTACATATTTAATTTGACCTATTCTGCCAAGAAAAAAATACATATAAAGTTGCTGTTTTTATGAACATTTAGTCTGTAGACAGCCATGGATTATGACAAAATATAAACAAATGCATTGTTTTTAACTGTCAGTTAAAACTAAAATAGTCTACCTTTTTCTGTTTTGTGTTACTGTACTATTCTAATCTAAATTTAGTTCTAATTGACAGTTAAAAACAAGGCATTTGCTTATTTTTGTCATAATCCAAGGCTGCCTTGACTAAAAGCTCACAAAAACAGTAATTTTATAATTATTTTTTTCGCTTACATGAAGAACTAGAATAATTGTTTCACATGATTTTGATGCAGAATTTAAATCTCAAATCTTTTATTTGAAGTATTTACACCCTATACATTTTGCTGATTTACATTAAATCTATTTCAGCAGTTTCATTATCACTTGGAGTTTCATCTAAAGTCCTTATTGCAGATTCTGACAAATAATTTTCGAAAATATCTTCATCTGTCGCAAAATCAGATTGCTTTAAATTTTGAATTTTTGGTTGTAAAACACCTTTATTATCATTGGCTTTTTCAGCTTCTTACTGTTTGTAAAGGAGTTATTCCACATTGTTCAAATATTTTTCTTTCTTAAAGTGTACTACTCGTATTTACATAAATATACTTATACGAGACGAGTATTTTTATTTTATGTCACATAAGTTTCTAATTTTACAGATATATATTTTTTTAATTTATATAAAACGTTCATATTTTTTGAACTTGTCCTAGTTTCATGATGTTTTTGTAGAATAAAATCGAATCTACATTTGATGTTTGTGTATTATCTTGAAACCATAACGTTAACTGGACAGCAACAGCGGTTTTGTCCTTCCTGCCTTATAAATGTTTTATTTATGTATCAATAATTTTGTTGTAGGATAGAAATTATATACGTGTTTCATTCCTTGTTACCATAATACCTAACCAAAATAGTTTTCTTTGGGTTTTTGTGCGAAAGTATAACCATCTACAATTATCTTAATAATAATGATTTGGACTTCAAATTTTGTCAATATATTATGGGGTCATTCTAGTATATATTCCAAAATTGAGTGGATTTTTTAAACCTCTTATTGCCTCGGAAAAAAATAAAATTCCAAAATTCCAAGGCACGATTAAATATTAATATTAAGTGGAATCATTGCCAGCACAATGTTTTATTTTTAATTTATTTGGAACCACTTTAGGGGACGGCCCGATTAAAATTCGACTTGACCCCTTTTAAGGTATTACACTTGATAAATTGACCGATTTATTGATCGACTTGTGACCTTCAATTATCTCTACGAAAATAAATTGATCAATATATTGATGAAATAGAACGAAATTCTATTTTCCGTCGATTTTTTGGGGAATATTTGGTACCAACTCTATAGTCTTTGACATTTCAAATTGTATTTGATGTGTGCTTGTAGTAGTATTTTTTCTATAGAGGTTAGAAACAAACGTGTTTTTTTTCTCGTGCCGATAACAACGTGTGACGAAAAACATGAGCAACGAATTAATGTGAAATTTCTCGTTAAATTAAAAAAAACTCCGACTGAGTGCTATAAGTTGTTGAAAGAGGCCTATGGTGAGAATTCTTTATCTCGTGCGCGTGTTTTCCAATGGTATAAACGGTTTTATGAAGGCCGAGAGAGCACCGAAGATGAGCAACGTCCAGGTCGACCTGCCTCTGTTTCAACTCCGCAAACAGTGACCAAAATCAATGAAATTGTGTGCGGAGATCGTCGTATGAGCATTCGGATGATTGCTGAAACTCTAAACGCCGATAAAGAAACTGTCAGAAAAAAATTACATGACGAATTGAACATGAAGAAAGTCTGTGCGAAATTGGTCCCAAAAAAATTGACCCCTGACCAAAAGCTCGTCCGTCAACAGATCTGCTCAGATTTTCTTGAGAGGTTAGATGAAGAGCCTGAATTGATGGAAAACATCATCACTTGCGATGAAACCAGGATATTCCAATACGATGTTGAAACTAAGCGACAATCGATGTACTGGAAAACTCCTGCATCCCCTGAATGGGTTCCCGAGGGTCAAACTCTAAACCAAAATTACTATTTGAAAGTTTTGGCAACACTGCGAGAACGAGTTCGTAAGAAACGGCCGGAGTTGTGGAAAAACAAGTCGTGGATTTTGCACCAGGACAACGCACCTGCTCATAACGCGCTGTCTGTGAAGCGTTATTTAGCCGCTAGAGGCACTCCAGTGCTCGAACACGCGCCGTACTCGCCTGATTTAGAACCCTGTGACTTTTTTCTGTTTCCGAAGATCAAGTCTGCCTTAAAAGGAACCCGGTTCGAGTCGATGGAAGAGGTGAAGCGAAAATCGGCGGAGCTCCTAAACGCTCTTACAAAAGAAGACTTCCAACATTGTTTTGACGAATGGAAAAAACGAATGGAACGGTGTGTGGCGAGGGGAGGGGAGTACATTGAAGGGGAGCATTCGATTATAAAATAATTTTTAAAGTAAAACTATTTTTCATAAGCAGTCTCGTTATTTAATAGCCAGACCTCGTAAAATGAATAGCTTGCTGTTATAGCTAACGAAAAAGAATTAATATTTTATCTGCATTAATGAACATGACAATGGACGTAATTATAACTTGTTTAAAGCAAAGACTATGTATTTAATTATGACCTTCGTACTGAATTACCTAATGAATGACCTACTAAGTAGACTTGGATAATGATACTGTCCTTTACCAAATATATGACGGTTATTGCTCATTTTAGCCAACAACCCTTTTACCATAAGACATATTTGTGTCCAAATTTCGCCCATTATTTATTATTTCTTGCCATCTTCCTATCGTCTTGAATCGTCATGTTTTTCTTCTGCAAGATCTTTATTATTACCTTCAGGTCTACCACGTTCGTCATCCATATTTGTCTCATCTCGTTCATCCTAATCATGTGGTCAGCTAACCGTATGTAATTAAGTAGGTCTAGATCTGTGCGCCACGATTACGTCATCGTTCGAGAATGTTCTACCAGCGGCGGCAGTCGCAATATTTATATACGGTAATTTGTTAAATATTTCTAGCTCTATTATATCAGGAGAATTTTTAACAGCTTCGTTCTAGAGTTAGCTAGAGTTTAGAAGGAAGAATACAAATCGGTTGAATGAATGAGAACGAAGCGAAACCGCGAAAGTAGTGTGTTTAGATGGGAATTAATGGTGAAAGATGATTATAGCATGAATGTATGGCTGAATGATTTCGAGGTTTCTGTTAACAGTACTAACCTACAATCTTGTAACACTTTAATTATCATTAAAAAAATATTTTCCATATATTAACATTGAAATTTTTTCTGTAATAACATTCCATGTAAAAGTATTCCTGCGTGAAGATCAACAAGGTTATGTCTCCATTAAAATACGAAAAGATTTTGAAGTAAAAGAAAGTAAATTTTGTAGTAAAAAATGTAATTATGTAATTTTTAATAATTATTGATTACATCTTTATTATATTTTACTAGAAAATTTGTTACTATCTATTATTAAACCTATAGGTATATAAGTAATTTAAATAATTAATTGTTATACTTTTTAATATTTATTATATGTAATCTATATATAGCTAGAAGGTCTATTTTTATTTTGTTTAATTAAAATATATATAATTTACTACTATAATATTCTTTATAATTTGCCTATTTATCAAAAATTCCGACCAACCTTGTAAAAAATCTGTGGGCTCTGGAATTTGTTATTCAACGAATAATTATTATTTTTTTCCGTCTCTATTAGGTTGTTTCGTTCACCAATCAAAATCGTTGAATAGTTATTTATTTGTAGAATAATATTTTTCTCTTAATTATTTTACGTCGAATAAACAGTTACCACGAAGTATAATATTAATTATTTCTGTTCTTTTCTTCACCGGTTTAACATTTAAATAAGATGGGCAACCAGGAAATTTTGAAAAAAAGGCGTCTTTTTTTAAACGAAGATATTAAATTTGAAATTTATTAATTATTATTTCTTTGTCTTAAGATTACATACATCCATTTGTCCACTTTTTGAGTATGCCAAATATTGTTACTTTTTCCACGTTATTTTTATACTCACTTCTGCAATTAGAATAAAATATTTTTTAATCCATTTTTAACAAAAGACAACTTGGTAAAATCGTAAAAACAAATGAAATATGAAAGTTCAGTTCGTATTTACAATATTCAGTTATGACTGTTGATAAAATGTAGGCCCCCCATCTTATATCTCTCTCTCTCTCTCTGTCTACAGGAATAAAAATTGATACCTCTCGTCGATACGTCAACTATACAGCGTTGCACAGACGCAGGCGTGCCCCATACTAATAACACAATGGGATGTGTGACCAAATTTTTATTTTTACATAATATGATACTAGACAAAAAAGTCAAATACCCGCATATTAGAAAAATTATGAATAATTAACCAGGTAAGCCATATCAGGTAGGCTGTAATCACAAATTGATCATTTTTTTGAAACAAATAACTTACTATTTAACCAATTAACTTATATAAATATTACTCAATATTAGCTCGTTGTCACCGCCTGCCTGATATCATGACTTAACAGGTTAATTATTTATATTTTCCTCTTACATTTTTGCAATTTATTTTTTCCAAATATATAAAAATATGGAGGGTGTTCCATTTGTTTGAATGTTAATGTCACTTCCGGTTAAACCGGAAGCGCTACCAACATGCCAAATACTATGATTTGTAAACCTCTAAGCCTAGTTTACAATTTAAAAAAATTGAAAAAAAAATAAAAAAAAGTTATTTTGAGTGGCCCGTTTTTCTTTGTCACCTGTACAGTGCCTAATTTGTATTGTTCTTCGCCAATGTCTTCACGGGATAACAATTTCTTTGGTGAAAGATATAAAAAATGAAAGATGTGGAATCCACCTATAATGAACTCGCCTGTAATAGAACCTATCTTATAATGTACCCTTTTTTAAAGTCCCAGTACAAACACGTGAAAAATCCTCAGTTAAAATGAAATCGATTATAACAAACTTTAGCCTATAATGAACCCAAAATCGTTATTTTATCCATTACAAGCGGAGCGATTCGATACTTAAAATAAAGTCAAACTAATTCTAGATAAAGATTATATAGCCAAACCATGGATACAAAGAAAACTAACAGACTTTGCTCAAAATATGTAATGATAAATATATGGGAGTATGTATGTATTACAATAAGTTTTTCGCTTTGTATACCTATATGAGTAGGTATATAGTTTCATGTTGTATCTAGTTACTTTTTCTTAATAAAAATATGACAAAGAAATAACATAAATAAGCATTTGTTTAATGTTTAATTACTAATTATTCTGATGAGATGAACACTCGACTATAATGGACTACTTTCCTTGGTCCCCTGATGTCCATTAAAAGCGGATGCTACTGTATTTTAATATTAAAAAATACTATTAACAAATTAAGTTAACATTAAAATATTTCTGCAATTATCTGTCATCCATCATTGCGTATTAATAGTAAATCCATAAATTGTCCATTTTATAAACATTTGTAAGCATAAAAACTTTTCAAATATAAAATTATTAGTTACATAAATGTTTGTGAAAAATCTACAGATAATAGAAATAATGATTTGTTCTTCGATTAGCACTAATATTTCGAAGTTATTAAATAAATTTAATGACATGTTTGGAATAAAAATATACGAAGAACTTAAAACTTGCTAGGACTAATATAAGAAATGGCGCTGCTACTATGATTTAATTGCTCTCAAATCCAAATATGTAAAATTCGCTCTCATTGTGTATGCGTCGTATGTTTTGTGGAGAGGTTACAGGCTGGCTTCGCTTATTGTTTATCAGCGCCATAATACCTCGATCGATCTATGTTTTTTATCAGCAAATTGAGAAGTGCGAAGTGTGATTTTTTAATTTCTACGACTACGTTTGTGTGTTTGATTAATTCTAGTGTATGAGCAAATTCCAATATTTTTTTTGTGCAATATATTTACTGAGGCTTGTTATCTTTATTTACCTACGTACTTAATTTAAGTTACATATAAATAATTTCAATATAATTTTGAATTCAATGTTTTAAAAATTTTCAAGTTTCAAAGTTCGTTAATTGATATTAGTAAATCATACATATACAGGGTGAGTCTAGGAAGACGCCCCCCTTTAACTTTTTTATTATAATAGAAAAAAATGGCTCATACAAAATTATTATTTTAAATATACTATTTTATGGCAAATGTAGATATAGTCAGGTTTACAAGACATAACTATCAACTTTTATTTTTTAAATAGTAACCTATAATTATTTTACTAAAATATAAATCGCCATTTTTTCTCTTTTCAACGATGTATTAGTTTTTATTAATGTATTTGGAAAAATTCGAAAATATAAGATAATTGAGATATATGAGAAATAGCTTTTATTCAAATATTCTAGGTGGCTATGTGAAAATAAATAATAAATAGACATATAAGTAAATAATAGGTAAGTTATAATAAATAAATAATAAACAAATGTATACTTTGTTGATATTAACACTTACATTTTGTTTATTTTTACATAGCCACCTTATAACATATGAATAAAAATTATTTTCCATATATGTATCTCAATTATCTTATTTATCTCGAATTTTTGCAAATACATTAACAAAAACTAATACATCGCTGAAAATAATTATAGATTACTATTTAAAAAATAAAAGTTGATGGTCGTATCTTGTAAACCTGACTTTATAAAAAATATCTACATCTGCCATAAAATAGTATATTTTAAATAATAAAACTTTTATATGAGTCATTGTTTTCTATTACTTATAATAAAAAAGTTAAAGGGAGGGGCGTCTTCCCAGACTCACCTGTATATATTTTTATATATCTCTTTTAGATATATCTTCTTACAGCGGTTATATTGTCTGATCAATTAAATATAAATTAAAATAAATTTAAATTGTAATAAATTTACATCATTAAAAAAAACTATATTTCGAAAACTTGCAGCCAATAAAATTATTACTACATAGAGATTTTCACAATATTATTTTTACCCTATAAATTTAATAATTTTTCTTCACGAAACAAATGAACATGGTTAAATTTACATCACCTGGTGTAACTTTCTACTATGGCGCCTCTATAAGAATTATAAATCGAATAGACCGAACAATAGGATAAAAGGTATCCTCTCTGATGAAAAAGGGGATGACCAAAAATGGTCCATTTGAAAAACTCTAAATCGCCTTCGAATTCAAATAGAACCCACTTTATATTACTGGGGTCTAAAGCAACACCATCAGCACTGAATTGTGCTATTTTGTGACAAAATAAAATGTAATTAGCCCATTTCTTCGGCATGGTTTTGCGAAAAGTTTTCTACTGTGGTGAAAGAGGAATTTCCAGAGATATGCGTCCGCATCCTAGTTAAATGATGGGCGACGTTTCAGGCTTAGTGACTTATTAGCCTAATTGTGACGACCATCTTTTCATATTTTAATTGTATTATTATTACATCAAATTTTAATGACACAAAATTGACCCCTGTGGTGCACTCTCCACACCAGCTATGAGTGCCCGTGTGGTGACGCCTGGTAAGCGCCCACACGATATAAATATTCCATCATTACCGATATCTATATACAAAGCAGATTGGCACACCTAGCAATGGGTAATATGCCGTGATGAAATATTTATTTATTTTTTATTTTATTTATAATAATAATAATAATAACCCGAAGTCCAGTAGAGATAAAAAAAAACTTGAGCATATCGCCATTCGTAAGAAATACTACAAAGAAATACAAACCAAAACCCAGTATTACGAGTATTTCAGTTGGAAGTTATTTGCAAAAATAAATATTTGCATTTTTGCCTATATCTAAACACCTACGCATTTTTTTTCAATAAACAATACTTCACTAAAATAGCGTCAATAATAATTATTTGTGATCAAATCTTTATGTTTAAATTGTAGAAATAGGCCTTAATGATCAAGGAAATTTTAATTAACGAATGCTGGATATAGGAAGATTCTGGGTTAATGCCCCAGGGAGGTCCATGAATTTTTCGCAAAATTTTTCAATAAATGATATATAAACTGATACAAATATGTTGATGCACTTCCGTAATTATTCAAAATAAATTCTTCGATGATATAAAACATGCAATTTAAATTTAAATTAAATATTTAGGAAATTGCATTTTTTGTTTTATTTTCATTTCGCTTTCTTTAATTGTATTTATTATATATTTTGATTGTATCAGCATTTTTTAGTATTTTTACTACAAGACTATCACATTATTATAAATATTTTTATAAATTTTTAGAAAAATAATTTTGTTCCTTTTTTATGTTGTTAAATTAAAATAATTATTATTTAGGTTTTTTCCATAGCCTTCCTAAATAACACATATAAAAAACTTGGGAAAACCGTACAATTTTGTAATTTCGTAGATAATTAAAATTTTAAAGTAGGTACATGTGTTTTACATCATTGGAAATAGATAAATATCTATTAATACTTTTGGTATAAAAATTAAAAGTGTCTAATGAAAGAAGAAGTTAAAATCTAGCATAGATTCAAATAAACAAGTTATACGAAAAAAATCGAAAATGTAAAAAATTACATTTTATTCTATTTAGAAACTCAAACAACTTTTTTTAAAAAAAAATATGAATACATCACGTTTTATTAAAGGGACATCTTTGTCTTTGAGTTTCTCGAGAGCATAATGTTTGGCTCACTATCATGTATTGTTAAAAATTAAAATATTGCCACAATTTTATTAATAATAAAAATTAGCAAATATTTGTTTACCTTAAATCTCGTAGAATTGAACCAAAAGTTTATTAACACTTAATAAAATATTTAGTTTTAATTTAACACTGATTTAACTCTAAACTGAAAATTGTTGAGATGACAGCCTAGTGTCTGGTACCCAAATCTGCAGTAATTCAATATTTAACTCTTTTCTTATAGCATTGAAATCGAAGTTGTCAGACTAAAAAACACGGAACTGTCACAAATGACACATAAGTTCATTGACATTGTGGCAGATAGTGAAAAACTATATGTTTATCAATACTCTTGATTGGTAAAGGTAATTGGCATTTTGATATTCAATAAACCGAATATAAATTGTACGTCAACTTAAGAAACACTCTGTATATGAGTCAAATATGAAGATAAAGTAGAAGAAATAAGTATTCAATCAACAAATTTTAAATATACATTGAATAAAAAGGTCAAAATATATAATATAATGAGACATGGGTACTGGATATCACATTTAATTCTAGTCGCAGTACATAGTTCTCGAGATTCCAATGGTGGCAATTGAAACCTGATCATCTGTATATCAAATAAAATTATATAAGTATATTTTTATATAATAATTAAGCAATACAATAATACAAATTAAGTTAAATGTGTATAGCTATAGAAATCTTTGTGAAAAAAGTATGAAGTTTAAAATAACTCCCTCAATAAATGATAAATAAATTGATACAAATATATTTTTACATGATATGCATTTCCGTAAACATTCAAAATAAATTCTTCGATGATATAATACATATGCAATTTAAATTATTTAGGAAATTGCATTTTTTGTTTTATTTTCATTTCGCTTTATTTAATTGTATTTATTATATATTTTGATTGTATCAGCATTTTTTAGTATTTAGATTCTATCACATTATTATAAATATTTTTAAAATTTTTAGAAAAATAATTTTGTTACTTTTTTTGCGTTGTTAAATTAAAATAATTATTATTTAGGTTTTTTTTCATAGCCTCCTTGAATAATACATATAAAAAATTTGGGAAAACCGTAAAATTTTGTAATTTCGTAGATAATTAAAATTTTAAAGTAGGTACATGTGTTATACATCATTGGAAACAGATAAATATCTATTAATACTTTTGGTATGAAAATTAAAAGTGTCTAATGAAAGAAGTTAAAATCTAGCATAGATTCAAATAAACAAGTTATATGAAAAAAATCGAAAATGCAAAAAATTACATTTTATTCTATTTAGAAACCCAAACTTTAAAAAAAAAAGAATATATCACGTTTTATTAAAGGGACATCTTTGTCTTCGCGTTTTTCGAGAGCATAATGTTTGGCACATTATCATGTATTGTTAAAAATTAAAATATTGCCACAATTTTATTAATAATAAAAATTAGAAAATATTTGTTTACCTTAAATCTCGTAGAATTGAACCAAAAGTTTATTAACACTTAATAATATATTTAGTTTTATTTTAATACTGATTTAACTCTAGACTAAAAAAAATTCGATACTTTAGGTAATTCTTTGTTTTATTAATTTATATATAGTACTTCATCGCATAAAATCTTAAATGATAATCACCGAATCGTAACAAACTAACATATATAAAGATATGTTTATATTATCACGTGTTCAGCTCGTGACGGTTTCTGGTTGGTCAAATAAACAACACATATGTTACAAGCTAAATATGACTCAAGTAGATTACGCACACAAACATCACATAGCTGGGTGGAGTAAAATATGCATAATGTAAATTTTGTATTAAATTGGTCAAATAAACAAGCTATTGATTTCAAGCTACATACGCCATAAGAAGATTATATATACAAATACCAAGTAATTGGTTTAAATATAAAATTAGTATTTGGGGTCGTGTGGCAGGACTGGCAGGGCAGAGTGCGTTTATGTGATCGGTTTGTTAGTTTTGACTATTTCAACCTGATCGCAATCAATTTCAGGCTAGTTTTGAGTATCCGTAACGCCTAGTAAGAGTCCTCTACGGCAGAGGGCCAAGGCACAAGATGTACTATAGATTGTTTGTGGCAAAGGTTCGCAACAAAGGGGCACGCCGCTAAATAGGAGCGCAACAAAAATAATGCATGAGGCGTAATGATGGCTATAATATACAAAAATCAATCGTTATTTTTCTTTTTTTATGTATTTTTTCTTTTGTATTCATATTTTGTTCCTTTTAGAATGTAATATTTATTTTTGTGTATTTATTTATCTTGAAATATTATTATGGGGTCTCGTGGCCGTGTGCCTGAGTGTCTGGTCGCGAATCTGGGGACCCGGGTTCGATCCCGACCGACGCAAAAAAATACTTCGAATTTTAATGGCACTGAATTGACCCCTGTGGTGCACTCTCCACGCCAGCACTGAGTGCCCGTGAGGTGACGCCTGATAAACGCCCGCACGGTATAAATATTCCATCATTACCGACATCTGTGTACAAAGCAGATTGGCACACCCAGCAATGGGTAATATGCCGTGATGAAATATTTATTTTATTTATTTATTTGTGAACAAATATCAATTTAAATTATCAGATAAATGTTAACTGGAACAGAAATTAGAAATAATACCTAATAAAAATAAATTACCCTAACATGACAGATAAACCGTTAGACATTTGTTATTTATTTTGTCTTGATTCCATGGCTATTGCTATTTTTGAGGTGATTTTCGACATTTTCATACCTAATTTCTGCCGTTACAAGGCATACAAAATTAATGTTGCTTATTGATTCAGATGTAGAATGTTATGCTCAACAACTTTTATTTGAAGCTTTTTTACCTAAAATAATTAGGGAAGCAGTAAATTAGGAAAGTCATATTTACATGTTTCCTATGATCGGCTGTGCCGGTCACCACCCTGTATATAATTTTTTTGTATCATATACTATTTTTTTTAATTATTATTAACATAAAATCTATTTAAAATACCAAATATTGATAATAACGTGACCAGTCATGGAAGTGGAGTCCAAGTTTGTATTTTGAAGGAAACAGTGAGCGAGGCATAAAAAGTTTGTGTACCTCTGTCTACGGCAGTTAACAGAGATGCACAAAATGTTAACACATTTTAAAATGTTAATATCCGAACGAGACACCCTGGTTATGAATCACTGCTCTACGTTACATTATATCGTCATTACCAAAAAAAAAGCATATATTTATTTAAATTTGCGAAAAAATAATATTTATTTAAAAGTTTATTTATAAAATAATACGTGAAACAGATTTACTATCCACACTTTTCTTTTAATCTTTTCGACACAATTGCGGAGTCCACATGCACGTTTATAATTATTTACACCACGTGTTTATCACAAATAACACACGGACATAGGTGTCAGGTGTCTAATCATAAATAAATATATCATCACGGCATATTACCCAATGCTGGGTATGCCAATCTGCTTTATATACAGATTTCGGTAATGATAATGACATAATTGTCCCGTAAGGGCGTTTACCAGGCATCACCGCACGACCACTCATTGCTGGCGTGGAGAGTACACCACAGGGGTCAATTTTGTACCATTTCCTATTATTCTAATAAAAATATTTAAATCGTGGAAAATGGGCTATATTAGATCGAGGAGAAGTTAAATAAACGAAGAAAGAAATTGTGAAAAATTGATGGGCCTCGCTGGGATTTGAACCCAGGGCCTTCCTATATCCTACTGGGCCCTGGGTCCATGAATTTTTCATTTAGTGGGGTCCACAAATAATTATAATCTAATAAAAATAGTAAATACCCACAGAATTATTCTTAATGCAAATTATAATACATGCCTTCAAATTTAAATATAGGTACATATAGATAGCATATCTAATTGAAAAGAACTAAAACTATTTTGTATTATTTTTATCTTAGTTGTTAAAGATTTTAACATATAGTAACAAATGTTATTTCTATTATATAAATATTTATATAGTGTATAGTATCAAAATGTACTAATATACTTATCTAAAACAATCTCTGTCAGATTTGACTCGAAAAATGATAAGAAACCACATTTTTAATAGTTTATAGATAAATAATTGTGCTGCAAAACAAAGTATATGTCAACCTTGATAGGTACATTACCTACCTATATTTTTTACGTATTACATAAAATCATACACGAAATTTATGGTACATTTAATAATTTTGGATCACCTTTAATTGTAAAATTATGAATATAATATAACTTACAATACAAATTATTGAAATTAATATTTAAAAAAACATGGATTTTTTATAAAATCGAAATTTTCATCGAAATACGCAGCAAATAATAAATAAATTTACTGAATATACTGATGCGTTAAAATACATAATTTATTAAATACTCGTGAAATTAAAAAAAAAAAATCTAATAAATACAAATCCTATTGATGTAATATAAAATTAAGAAAACTGCAAATTACATTCAGATATTTAAGTATAAATTTTAAATTAAGTAAACAGAATAAAACAGTTTCAATATGAGTATATTCAAAATATGAAAATTACTCTAATTCTGTCCTAAAATGTCAATATGTAGGTATGTACCGTGTATTAGACATGTAACATGGTCCTAAATAATTTATAATTTCTAAGTCCTTCTCAGTGTAAACATATTAGGTATATATATAATAAATAAATAGGTACTCCTTCCTAACAACAAAGAAAATTTCAAAAAATTATAAAAATTATAATTGTCATATTTATCTGTGTAAATAATTAAACTACAACTAAATAAAGAATTCATATTTCTTTACCTTTTTCTATTGTAGAATATTTAACATACAACAACTGACAAGACGAGATATGTCAAAATATTTCTTCTTCATACAGATCTCCGTTTAGCTCGGTCAAGAACGGTATAGAATTTACAAATGTCATCAACTCAGAAATATCACGCAGATGTTACTTTGCGCCGGCGCCACAAATTATTGACAATTGAGAACAATTAAGACAAATTCATGTTTTACTTTAATCGGGATTGTTTTATAATAAATATAATGATAGGTAGTAACTTAAGGATTTTATATCTAATCATATTTTTGTTAACATCAGGAAAACATTTTTTATGATATTTAAAATAATGAATTAAACTAGAGGCCATTTTGTTTAATAAAATACGGAAATACATTCTCATGATTTAATTTTAGAAGAAGGTTTATTAAACGCAACCTATAATTAAATCAATTACCTACCTTATGAAGAATATAGCGTGTTCCACGAATTGCGAATCGTTGGCCTTAACAGGGTAAAACAGTTTTTTCTTGTGCATTGTTTCCCAAATTATTTTAGAAAAAAATACTTCAGATAAAAAAATTATGACATAAAATTCTGCATATAAATCCGTAAACAACATTCATTTCGAATGTTTTATAACTACACAAATTAGATATGAAAATTTTAAACATTGAAACAAATGTATGATGTTTTAACTGTCATAAAATTCCATTTACTTTTATTTTTACCAGTATTTATTTATTTTTGTAAATTAAAAATCTGTTGTGGCCATCACAATACGTCTCGCCCTTTCCATTGTGGTATATATAAGTATTGTATTTAACATTTCTTGTACACACAAAAAATTCTAATTACACCTGATCTTTCTATTTACGTATTTTATATAATTTTAAATTCATTCTTTGAGCAAGCTTCTTCATTTCTTCAAAATGGTTTCTCCAATTCATTAACGTGATTGGCGGTATTTCTGACAGGTTCATGTAATATACCTATAATTTTAAATATATAATTAATAATACAATAAGATATATTAAATATCGTTCCCAGAAAGTCTTCAGTACTATCTCTGAATTTTTGACACTGACATTAGTAACATTTATCTGTCAATTACAGACATTTTAATTTCTCAAGTAGTTAGCATGGAGATGTTTGGGCTGTGAGATTTACTACAACAGATTATTTTATAGATTATATATCTATATCTTTAAATATATAAAAGGTATAATAAAAAAATTAAATATGTCGGATAGAGAATTTTGTTTTTTAATATTTGTAAAAACATAAATTTTCAAAAAATAATATTTAGAACATTTCTGTTAAAATACTACTACTTCCGGTTGGCCAATTGTTACCAGAATCTATTCAACTCTTCCCATTATTGTTAGGTTGAGGAATCCGTAGTTACACAGGTCTTTAGTCTTATACAATTTGAGAAAACTTTTAAAAAATCATATCTCTGATTCTAAAGACTTGTAAGGTGTAAAACATACACTTACATATTTAATTTGACCAATTCTTTCAAGAAAAAATAAATTAGAAAATGTGAAATGACCCCGTTATGTGAATTTCAAAGTCTACGCTTAAATGCAGAATATGAGTAGCAGATACTGCTATCCTTGTTGAAATGCGTCAACCCATTTATTAGAAAGTCAAAAGCCATATAGTTCTGGACATACTTTCAATGGCGGTTCCGCCATTAGATCATTGCCCAAATGACCTCCTAAATTTATCAAATAAGAAAAGAAAAAGCGAAAGAATAAAAATAACAAAATATTTCGAATTAAATATTTTTTAATAAAGTCAGTCCATCGTTAGTTAGCGTTGCTTGCACACTATATCTTACCAATGTGTTAAAAGCAATGCAGCGAATAGCACGAGTGCGCGCGCTGTTTGGGTCACACCAAAGTTGTGACCATGTTATATTCTGCATTTACAAGACAAGACAAAAACATACGATAGTGTAAGTTTGGTTGTGTATTTTATAATGGCAGTTCAAGAAATTAAAAAACTAAAAAGCAATAATGCATTAAATTATGAAAAACATTTAGAAATAAAGAAAAAATATCGTCTGAAGCCATATCTGAAATTAAACCGACTACGAAGAATGGACGTACAGAAGTGAAAATATTTTTTTCTTTGAATTTCTAAAAAAAACTGAGTTTATGAGCTGCTACTTGGCTTTAAAAATTGGAAATATGAGTGTAAAGCGAGTTGCACTTGTACAGCGTGGTTTTTCCACAACTCATATTGTAAATACAGTTTGGGGTCTCGTGGCCGTGTGCCTGAGTGTCTGGTCGCGAACCTGGGGACCCGGGTTCGATCCCGACCGACGCCAAAAATTACATCGCATTTTAATGGCACAAAATTGACCTCTGTGGCGCACTCTCCACGCCAGCAATGAGTGCCCGTGAGGTGACGCCTGGTAAGCGCCCACACGGAACAAATATTCCATCATTACCGATATCTGTGTGTGAAGCAGATTGGCACACCCAGCAATGGGTAATATGCCGTGATGAAATATTTTTTTTTTTTTTAATAAATCCACAAACAAAATAACGGTATGTGATTAAAAAATATTAATTAATTAACACCTCATCAACTTAATTATTACAGTATCATATTATTACCGTAGTACGCATGAACTATACAAGGACGAACTCATCGCAGATAAGTGGAGTAAACATAATTCGATAAAAATAAATTCGGTGTGTACTTTCATTGATCTACATTCTATATCATTACTGAATCTCTTTCAGGGCTAAACTGATAATTAAAATTATACTCCGCAAATTATTCCCTTAGTCGTCTTCATATTGCTCTTTCATCTTGTGAAGAGCGAGCAATTTGAAGCCTGGCTTTTGATTACTTGTTGTGTATGGTCCCATTGCTGGTCTCTTAAGTTTTTAAACCAGTTTCTTTGAACGAGTGGCAAACTGTTCACACACTTTAAGTTACAGGCGGTTCGTCATGAGGGGTACAAATGGATCGGACCTGTAGTAGCTTAGATGATTTATTATTATAAAAACATAGAGGGTATAAAAAAGGGTAATTTTAAATTACGCTTCTGATGCCCGAGTAAACTTAATTTAAAGACGTGGTAAAATAGATTTAGTATGCATTTATGAAATTTGAAGAACCAACAGTTTTACAAACCAATTATAGGGTCCCACATATTAGCGTTATGAATAATTACATATACAGTGTCTATATCTTAACTAAGTAGGTACATAGCATAATGAAAAAATTTAATGAAATACAAGAATTGATAATCAAAAATACAAATTAAATATACAATACAAATAGATAAGTAATATAAAAATTAAGACAAAGAAATATACACCTATATGAATAATGAAAACACTCAAATAGAAGATTTCATTATTTCTTTTTTTATATGAAGTGAAATTTAAATAAAAAATATCTATATTTTGACATCATTCCATGGACAGGAGTATTTTTGTGGTTATTAGTTGCGGTGTTAGGTAAATGAAAAAGTATACTTGAATGAGTTGTTTTCTGAGGCACATGTAAATTAAAAAGTTGCAAAATTGCACTGTAGTTAATTTTGTTATTAAATATTTTATAGAGTATTGCCATGTCTGCAAAAATTCTTCTGTTTTCTAGACTGATCATATTGAAATGATGAAGTCTAGCTTCATAGTTATTCGCATCTACTTTAAATTTATTACATAATACGTACAGATTTTTTTTTTTAATACTTTCAATAAGCCTTATGTTTTTATTATACATGGGATTCCAAATTACTGATGCGTATTCTAATTTAGAACGTACAGTGAAGTTTTTACACTGACGTAATATGAAACCAAGCATCCTACAGGATTGTTTTACCATTTCAGCTATATGATTATTCTCAGTTAATTTCGGATCAAAATTATTCCCAAATCTCTAATAATTGACTCTTTTTTATAGTAATCATACATAAAAATAAATAAAATAAATATTTCATCACGGCATATTACCCATTGCTGGGTGTGCCAATCTGCTTTGTATACAGATTTCGGTAATGATGGAATATTTGTACCGTGTGGGCGCTTACCAGGCGTCACCTCACGGGCACTCATAGATGGCGTGAAGAGTGCACCACAGGGGTCAATTTTGTGCCATTAAAATTCGATGTAATTTTTGGCGTCGGTCGGGATCGAACCCGGGTCCCCAGATTCGCGACCAAACACTTAGGCACACGGCCACGAGACCCCATATATTATATAGTATAGGATCGTATACGATCCTCGTTGGCCTAGACGTAATTAGTATATTTTATATTTTCCATGTGCTAATCTGTCATGCCTCAAAATGTAACAGCACCACAATCGCCGATCTAGCGCGGTTAGCTTGATTACGGAAAAGTTACCAGATCTTTCAGTAACCGCGTTCCGAAAATACAACCGGTTACTGAAAAAATAACCGCAGTTAGCGTAATTCAATTTCGGAATATACTATATGTGTATAAAAGAAGTGAATGGTAGACCAATGTTTTTTTTTTTTTTGGTTTAACACCCGCTGCATATCGTCACCAAACACGCTTCGGTTTTTACTCCGGTTTATCTACACTCCTATATAGACCAAATACCTACATGCGAGTTCGCCTGAACTGGTTACTGCCTCCACACACCATACAAGACGGGTTGTTGAATCAGATTTTAGTTGGAATCTTCGAACACTAGACACCAGGGCATCGAACCCGCCAAAAACTTTGTTCGGTTCAGGTTAATTTATTTTTTGAGAGATGGGTTCGGGTGCGGTTCTGGTTCAAACATTAATAAAAACTGAGGTTTTGTTCCGGGTTCACGTATTGGATTCTGGTTCGGTTCGACCTAATGAGAACTGAATTAATGATTTTTGAATAACAATCTTTATGTAGAAATAATTTAAAATGCGAGCCGGAATTTACGCAAGACAAGAACACGAACACAATTTTCACAAACAGACAACACAGACGTCGATTATCGGCTGTATTACGATTACGTTTCGAACTCAAAATGAACCTGAACCGTAGCTGAACCCTGAACCCGAATTTTAATACCCGGTTCGGTTCCGACTCGGGTTCAATTGAAAAATATATTTGAGGTTCGGTTCTGGGTTTAGGTTTGCTAAAATGTTACGGTTTGGTTCGGCTCAGGTTCGATGCCCTGCTAGACACTCATCAGCTACTAAAGGATAAAACATATTTAAAAAAAAAACACTAAAACTAGGAGGACTATAAGTGGGTTAAGGATTGGTTGTTAAAGAGATAATATTTTTCACATAAATACAAAGCCTGATTGGTTTAACTATTTACGAAGGGATTAAGAATCATCCCTAATTGCAATTGTATTCTATGGGAAGATAACTATAAGTTGCAATGCACTTTTGTCTCTATACAGTATACGCACGCTAAGTCTTGCTTGCAAAGGTCTGGTTTGTGCAGACCAAATATGAAAATTCAGTAAATGCGCAAGCCTGGCTTTGAGCAAACTAGGTCTGCGCAGGCAAGTCGCTCCGACGCTCCGTAGGGGCCTGTTCAAGGAATAAATAAAACTGAATTGAATGCTAAGAGCGAGAGCGCTCGCATCGCGTCTGATAATAAAAATGTAAATTTGAATGTTACATACTTACTAACGAAAACACTTGAAGATAACATCGATAATGCAATTCACATATTAACTAAAAAATATAAACATAACATAGTTGAGAAAGAGAAGAGTTAAAAAGATGACATTTAAATAAGTTCCTCAATAATATGATACGCCTAAAAAAATGAAGGAACAGAAAAAAATGAGTTATGAATTAAAAAACAAATCATTTGAAAATTATGAAAGCAATCTCTTCCCAAATATAGCAAACGACTTCACAATGAATAAAGCTACAAAAAATATAAAACAATCTATACCGCTTATTCGAAGACTAACAACTCTGAGCAAATCAACAAAGTTGAGTATTCGCCGAATACATACCACATACTTCGAAAAATTAATGTTAATTACTAATTATATGCGAAAAAAATACTGAATATAGCCGATAACACAAAATGAGATCAAATGAAGCTGTGCTATACAATTAAAACTTGAAATTTGAGAAATTTTACATTAACAAAAAAAAAAATATAGGTTTTATTGATAATTTCAAATATATAATTTATATAGGTATTATTATAAAAGACGTAAAAGTTTTATTCAATGCTTAATACATATTTACTAAAAAAAAAAATTGCAACACCCATGAATTTATTCTTTATATTCATTGTGTTTGTTGTGTAGAAAATGTGTAAAAATGAAAGGTAAATGTAACAATAGTGAAGGGGGATATATTATATATGATAAATAATGTTGTCATCGTGGCATATAGAAAAAAAAAAAAAAATAGAGGCCACGGATTTAAAATAAAAATTACAAAGTTACGTCTAGTTTCACTAGTTTACAACTTCTGAGTCAACTTCCATGAAGCCATCGTCAGAAGTCGGCCAGCACAAGTAACTACAGACGCGTTTCGCACTGAAGAGCACTCAGAAGTTGTAAATAGTGAAACTAGACGTAACTTTGTAATTTTTATTATATTGTTTGTTTCACGGAGAAATTCGCAATTTGCTTTTTGCAGTTTGCATTTGTATTTAAAGGTGGATAATACATCTCATAGCAATAAAAAAAATCATATAAACATATATCCGGAAATGCCTAGTTTCAGAGCTATAGCGATTTTAATATATTATTTCTGATATATACAACTCATACTTTTAACATTACAATAAAATCATAGTGGCCGTTTACAATGGAAAACAAATGAAGAGAGTCTTTTGTTTTTCCTTATTTGTCATAATTATTGTTATTTTGAACATTTTTTATAATTTATAATTGACTGGTTTCCATTGTAAACGGCCATTATGATTTTATTGTAATGTTAAAAGTATGAGTTCTATATGACAGAAATATTAAAATCGCTATAGCTCTGAAACTAGGCATTTCCGGATATGTTTATATGAACTTTTTTTTATTGTTTTGAGATGTATTATTCACCCTTACGTACCTGTTTCGCACAAGAAACTGTAAAATTTGGGCGGGGGAAGTCATACCAGAGTTGTATTGTTACTATTTTTAGATTCATTCAATTAAAGTACTGCAAATATAATACAAATAAGGAATATAATAATAGTCAGAATAAAATAATGATACAAAATTGATTAGTGTCGTTCTCTCGTTGAACAAAAGGTACAGATATGCTGAACCAAATCTAACCCATCATATTCCCTTCACTATAAACTACATTTGAATATCACTCCGCCATATGTCTCCACTTAAAGATAAATAATTATTTCTAAAAATTTTATTTTATATTTCTACATAAATGGAAGTTATTACAAAAAAATACACAAAATATTTATCATACAAATACATAAAAAATAAATATATAAATACTTCAAAATTTATATATGATTATAATAGCTCTTTGATAAGAGTTGTCAAAAGCACGGTGTATTAAAGAAAATATATACATATTTTTTCATTTAATTTTTGGTCATTTTTAAATACTGCAATCGTAAATATTTTTTACAATTAGAGCCGCTGTTTTAGAAAAGAAAATTATAATAAACATAATTTGCTTTGCTTTCTTTGTAACTGCAGAATAATGTCGCTATTGCTTATTTCCATTTTTCAAGTAAATATAGTAAATATTATTTTTCTAGCAAATATAGGTGTAATAACGAAAACAATTATGTTTAAACTAATTAGCTAAAATCAAGAAATTATTTATTTATATTAAGAAACCATACAAATCAAGCAAGAAGTCTTTAATGAAATTATTTAATATTGAATGTTCCGAGTCCTTAGTAATCCGTTGTATTTGTTTACATTTTATTTGTCGTAGTTCACATTTATAAAGATGTTTCGATTATCAGTATAGTTGCAAAATGCTGAAGTGATGGCTTCAAACAAAATGTTGTCTTGGTGGCTTTTTATTGTAAAATTTATACAGGGTGGCCACAGTTAGGGGTTAACATAGGAATTTAACATGCGATTTTTGTTTTATGCAATTTACTGCTCTCGTGTTCATTTTACGGCAAAAACTGTAAAGTTGCACAGAATTAAAAGTTGTATACAATAAATAAGTAATGATTTTTTATTCGAATAAGAAAAGTGTCACTTGTGGTGGAAATAGTCATCGAAGAACACGGGATTTATTTTTCATAAGTTAGATTGATGTTTGATATTTATTAATAATTTCTGAAACCCAGAAGAAAAAAAAAACAAATGTCATGGCTATTGCTACAGACTATCAAAAATTTTGATTTTTTTTTAAATTGTGAACTAGAAACAATAAAAAAAACGTAAAAACATTTTTATATGAAACTTTTAAATCTGTATAACTTGGCACTACAGTTTTTGCTGTAAAATGAACATTGCATTAAACAAAAATTCCATGTTAAATCCCTATGTTCATCCCTAACAGTTACCACCCTATATAACTTTTTAATTAAAATGCACGGTCATCTGTGGTTGTATGGTTAAAAGTGATCGCCTGGCATCACAAGGTTTGTGCGTGTAGGACAGCGTTCAAATCCCACACGAATTAGATTTTATTAAAAACCGACACTCCCAGATGAGTCCGAGTGGCAGCAGAGGTCACTATAAGCTACTCTGTATGTAAAGAGGGTGCCAACAGAGGGCACTAAAAATGTCTCTGTAAAATTGTATATGTAATATAAACTTGTAATAATGGGGAAGTTTAGCGTGATTGGAATTACAGTTGAAATATTTTTTAATCGTAAATATATCAATAATGTAATTGAAAGTTAAAATTATGTTCCCATTTATTTATAATTATTTATCATCGAACTTTTGTGACGTCACAAGTGACTTATGCGCATGCCTAGAAAGGATGGTGAGACCTGACTTTTTGAACGTATGTTGAGGCATTACAATACACACTGCTGGCTAGTTCACGTGGGTTTGTTTACGTTTTCGCGGAATGAGGTTATGAGTTTTTAGTTCGAATTGGAATTGTATTTGTTTTCAAAACTATTACACGATACATAATTTTTAATATTGAATACAATAATAGAACCAGTCGTTTGCACAAGAAGAACAACAAAACTATAATAATCACAACATAGAACGGTACTGTCACTGCTTATAAACGTCAAAACATGTGGATGCCATTTTTAAAACTTCCTGTTGCCATGTGAACCTAGCGCGCACCTGCTTAAGATAGACTATATGTTCTCCGTGAACTTCTGTGACGTCATTATTTTAGAATTTTTTTTTTTTTGAGAAATCTAGGCATCTTTGCGTGAAATACAATATAAAATATCATTTTTGAAGACATTCTTAAAAAAAATACACTAAACTTCCCCATTGTAATTGAAATTTGTATAGGTCAAAGGACCTCGAAACAAATAAATACATTATTAATTAACAAAATATAATACAATTTATATTTGCGTTGCTACTCAATTTTATGTAACTGATGATGATTGTATCCACAACGTCTTTAGAACTACGACAAATAAAATGTAAAACAAATACATCGGCATTACTAGGGCCTTACCCGAACACTCAAATATATTTAAGATCCAAAGAACATTTAAGAAAAATAAAATAAATATAACATTTTAATTAAGATAATGTTGCTTTGTAATTTATCTCGTTTACTTCATGTTTGTTTTTAATAATACACCAATAAATTTACTTGAGAAATATTATTATTGATATTTTATTTCTCTTCATATAAAAAAATAAGCAATAGTAAGGTAAATTAAAAGATCTTTACAAAAATTTTGAGTTTAGTTATAATATAAATATGACATACTAAATTAAATAAAAAATATATTTATGTAATTAATTTATGACTCCAGTATAATTCTCAAAAATAAATTTAACTGAAATATGAATAATGAATACAAATATCAAACAATATTTAGAAAATAATTTCATATACTAAACTGAATGCATACGATCATTTTCTAATTGACTATATTATTTTCTTGAATTGACGGCGGTGTACGGCTTAAATAGAATTTAGTAGCACTCGTAAAGTATGTCAATAAGTCTACAAATATATTTACTTATCATGAATCCTAAATAAACACGAACAGGGCATCGAACCCGCCAAAAACTGGGTTCGGTTCAAGTTAATTTGTTTTTTGAGAAGCGGGTTCGTGTGCGATTCTGGTTCAGCATTAATATAATTTGCGGTTTTGTTCCGGGTTCAGGTTCGGTTCGACTTAATGAAAATTGAATTATTGTTTTTTGAATAACAATCTTTGTATAGAAATAATCGAGGAATTAATTTAAAATGCGAGCAAGAATTTGTAATATATAGACAAAAACATGAACACAATTTTCACGAACAATCAACACAACAATCAGAAGGCATCGATGGACCTGGGGGTCTATTCTAATTCAGTCAGCAATGATGACGTAATGTTCCCACTACCGAAATGCGATGATGACGTACTGTCCCTACCACTGAAATGCGATGATGACGTGGTATGATGTCACTCGCCATCGCTACGTTATTCGACACCAAAGTAGCTGTCGCTACTTCTTTTCGACTATTGCTAACTAAGAATTGAGTGTTTTTTTTTAAACAACAGCTTTTCATATTTTGTTGTGCGTACTGCTGAAGTAAAGGAGAAAAGAGAAGAAGCTAGAATTTTCGAAGATTAATTTGGGATGCACATAATCCGTTCTAATTGCCCGAAATGGAATTTCTTGAAAATTCTAGACTGGGTAAAGAAGTTTCTTTGCACGTGGTAAATATTTTAAACCCACATTTAAATTATGGCAGTTATAGAAATCGAATTCCTGCCCATTTAAGAGTAACTACTTGATTTATTCATAAAAGAAATGTTAACCGCTCTCAATGACTTCCAATTTTGTCGCCCATCTGCCCCCAAAAATTTTCCGCGAGCAAAATCCTCATGATCATAAAATTAAGCAGTTTCCTTTTGGTCTCTATTTACCCTCTCTTCTCTTTCTCGGTTTTGAGACATAATTAAATTTAAACAAAAACTAAATAAACACTTACAATTAATTTATACATTTAACCTAAACTAAAAATATTGAAAAATAACCTATCATACTAAAAGAACTAAATTAAATTTATATTACTCTAAAAAGGAAAACCAACTAAAACTTCTGAACCGGAGCTGAATCCTAAACCCAAATTTTAATACCCAGTTCGGTTCCAACTCGGATTCAATTGAAAAATTTATTTCAAGTTCGGTTTTGGGTTCGCTAAAAGTTACGGTTTGGTTCGGTTCAGGTTTGATGCCCTGATCAAATAAATTCATAGTATGCATTCAGTGTAATACTAGTAATTTTGTAATATTGAAAATAAATATTATTCGCACAATTTCTTTAATTAATATCTATTGTCAAAAAATGGTGATAAAATAATATAACGTATATTCTAAATTGAAATGAGTTCTTAGCATTATAAAATTGATTACTAAAATAAATAATAAAATGATCATGTTATAGGTAAGTATTGTGTGCTATATGCAACTCCTTTCAGAAGAGTGGCATATATTTATTATACCCAATACTGATTCTTGCGTAGCATAAGGTTAGTGTTGTGAGTAGAATAAGTAGGCTCCGACGTATCATAACTACTCCAATCTTCGGTTTGATCGTCTGAAGTGCCGTAAGGATATCGCGCGTGCACATCGAGTTCGGAGTTACCTAAAGAGTCCACAGGTCGCAACAATGTTACTTTACACTGGGGTACGGACATTGTCGCCGGCACTTGTGCAGTTAGAGCGGTAGGCATGGATATGTTTTCCGGCATGTATCTCTTCGAGTAAGGTGAAGATGACATCAACTGCTCGGGGGGTTTAGGTAACTGTACGTTTTGAATACACTGACCACTTTTTTTCTTGTTCTTTTCGGTACAATGCAAATGTCTACATTTTATAATAACTAATATTGCGATTCCCGTTATTATAATTCCCGTGATGACTGCCAGAACAAGAAAATAATCACCATTGGAATTCCTACTAGTCATGTGCATTTCACCACCTTCATGTCCTGCGGGATCTTGAGGTTCTGGCAAATTTGTCTTTTTGTCTAACACACTGTACAAAATTTTGAAGCGAAGTTCACCGACAGCTGGTTGGAAAATACTAGTAGCTAACAAAAATATTAGTTTTTCTTCACAGTCTTTGGAATTTGCTTTTATAGTTGGGGCGATATAATATATCAACCCGCTTTTTATTTCTTCATGGGTGAACACTTTTACTGAATTATCCAGCACATTTCGTTTTTCACCAGAACTTCGAATTATTTTACGAATTTGTCCATGTAAGGGTTTATATATTAATGTGTACTTTGGATTGCTACTAGTTAATTTTGCTAATGGAGTAGCGTCTAAGATATTTAAAGTAAATTTTATTTTAGATCCAGATATCACTGTCACGTTACCAATTTGCATTAGCGGTTGTACTTTCATAGGTACATCTACAATTGAGCCAATATTTTTACCTTCGCTGTGTATCCCAACAAAAACTTTAAATGTGTCATTTGCGCTGGACATATCTGTTTGCATGTACATAACACTTTTTTCGTATAAATGAGAGTAATTAAAATGATTAGACGCAACGTCTTTGACATAAAATACACCATGATTTGGCATTTGAGTAATTGTAAAATGAATACGATGCAAATTGGCATTTGTATGAAAACAAAATTGACTTACTGATAACGATGCTACATTTGTTCCTTGTTGCAAGAAAACTGGAGCCTCATTCGTTACATTAATAATTATAGGAACTACTTCTATATTAAAAAGTGTATATTCTGGTTTAAATTTTTCGTCCCATACTCTGAAGTAAAATGTAGTTTGTTGTACACTTCCTGAATGAATATAAACTATTTTGTTCGCGTCGACATCAGCTTGAGTAAAAGTATTTACTATTGACTGATCCTGGTACTCCCCATTCTGATTAACCATAACTAACTTTCCATGTGTTGGATTTGTAATAATAACATATTTCAAACCGGCTGGTTCTGTATCAGCATCTTCGGTTAGTAAATCATTTCTTGTGATAGTATAATTTTCTCCTTCAACCACTGTAATTCTAGGTGCAATTGTAACAAGTTTAAATGGCTGATCATTAATTGGAATTATTTTTATAGGAACTGTAACGTTACATAAGGTTATATACCCTGGTATAAAGAAAAAGGTGAATGTTACAGAATCATTAAGAGAGTCGGAATGATCATGTTGATATTTTATATGGCCGGATTCGATTTGCATTTGTGTAAATATTGTAGTATTTGAATTTTCTGATAACGATATATATCCATGAACAGGTTGCGATGCAGATAAATGGATAATAGGTGCATTTAGTCCGGTATGGCTTTCAAGAAAACTCACTACGTCTGAAAGATTTAGTTGAATACTTGTCAAACCACCTTCAATAACTTCGATTTTTGGAATAACGATGTATGAATCCAAACCACCAGAGGACACAGATATGTCTATGAACATTTTCTGTAATATTAACAATACATTTTAAAATTAATTTAATTACCATAAGGTGAGTTCGGGGGAAGTACGAACTACTTTTTTCAAAGTTTGACTTTGCGGTTCATTTTAACTTAACTTTTTTATTATAATAGAAAAAAATGGCTCATAGCAAGGTTTTATTATTTTAAATATACTATTTGATGGCAGATGTAGATTTTTTTTATAAAGTCAGGTTTACAAGATACAACTATCAACTTTTATTTTTTAAATAGCAGCCTGTAATTATTTTACTAAAATATAAACTGCCATTTTTTCTCTTTTCAATGACGTATTAGTTTTTATTAATGTATTTGACAAAATTCGAGAAAAATAAGATAATTGAGATATACTGTGTGAAAATAAATAAATAAATAAGTAAATAATAGGTAACAATAAATAAGTAACAATCAAATGTATACTTTGTTGATATTAACATTGTTACATTTTGTTTATTTTCACATAGCCACCTATAATATTTGAATAAATTTTCCACATATCTCAATTATCTTACTTATCTCGATATTTTTCAAATACATTAATTAAATCTAACACATCGTTGAAAAGAGAAAAAAACGGCGGTATATAGTTTAGTAAAATAATTATAGGTTGCTATTTAAAAAATAAAAGTTAGAAATCGAATTTTCAGTACCCCGCAAGAAGTAGCCCATTCAATTCAACTTTTTAAATAAAGATTGTTTAAATATTATAAAGAATCATTTTCATATTTATGTATATTAGAAAACATATGAATGTAAATGACCCGTTGGATGTCTGTGTCATTCAATCTGACATAAACACCAAACCATGATTGGATAAAGAAACACATCACGCGCATGCCCCTGATCGTACAGTACATATTACTTACTTTGTTATGAATGGAAGTGGCAAGATGAGCATTGATGTTTAAAATGAAAAAATCATTAGCATATAATCCAGCAAAAGGATGTGTATGCTCATAAAATATTTTGCTGGCATTTATATGTTCTTGAGTAAAATGATGGATTATTTTAAAATTTCCTGGAGTTTCAGTTTCCATCATAAGTCGACCCAAATTGGGAGATGATATTATTTCGTATGTAATTAGTCTATCTGGATCATTAGCATACGAAATTAAATCCTTTGATGTTATAAAAGTACGATGCAACGGAAATACGTGAAGGTTTGAAAGTTTTTTTAAAAATAATTTAACTGGTTTCGTTGTAATCATAAATGATTTTTCTTTTGTAACATGTAAACCATCACTCACAGTAAATAAAAACTTAGCTTCAGATCCATCTAAAATCAAAAGATTTATTCTAATATTACAAAAAAATTAAATAAAAATTTCTTACTTGTATGTTTAAACATTACAAAACCTTCGTCTATATCGTCTTGTGTGAAAGTATGAACAGAATATTCACGATTTTGTTTCAAAGTTACATTACCCCACCAACAACCAGTAATCGTATAAGTTAAAACTTCTTTAGGTTTATCATTATCTACAGCACCTATAAAATAAATACAGTCAATATAGTACATTTTTATATTTTAGCAATATACCGGTGGCCTTTTAAAAACGAATCCTGTTTGAAACTTCCAGGGTACATTGAGATATCGATATGAAAGGGTTGAAAAGTATTCCTACATTTATACAGGATGTTATGTTTTAATGGACTCAGCAAATATCTCGCTTATTTATTAAATTAGTAATTTCTTTCATATAATATGATTTACACAGCAATGTACTCCGGAGTTATGAAGTTTCAAACAGGATTGGTTTTTTAACAGCCATCCGGTATATTATAGATTTGAAAACTACTTACAAATATTTTTTTACATATTAAAAAAAAGTGTATGCCAAGTTAATATTTGATAAGTTGTTAACGGTAAAAATCGCGATAACTATAAGAGCTACGAAGACGATGAAATGGGCAAACAATTTCTATTTTACAAGATAAATTTCAAGACAAGAAATTTTTTTTTCCGACCAGTGGGACATAACTTTTTTATTGTAAATGTGAACATACATTTCTCATTCGTTAGAGAATTTAAATCTAAATTCATTGATATAATATTTTTATAAAATAAATAAATATTTCATCACGGCATATTACCCATTGCTGGGTGTGCCATTCTGCATTGTACACAGATATCGCTAATGATGGAATATTTTTACCGTGCGGGCGAATACCAGGCGTTACCTCACGGGCGCTCTTTGCTGGCGTGGAGAGTGCCCCACAGGGATCAATTTTGTGCCATTAAAATTCGATGTAGTTTTTTTAGGTCTCGTGATTGTGTGCATGAGTATCTGGTCGCGAATCTGGGGACCCGGGTTCGATCCCGACCGACGACATAATATTTTTATACCCTTATATAACGATTTTTTTTGAGAAATACCCTTATATAACGATTTTTTTGAGAAAAATGCATATAAAGTTCTATACTACTTTGATTAAAATATGGCTATAATAAGAGTGCCACGAATGGAAAAAATAAATACATGTATTTTTTTTGTATAAGATTAGAGTGCCCTGACGGAAAGAAGTGAATATTTTGTTCTCTTAATTAATCATAAATGTCAACGCCAACAAATATTCACGTATTATATGTAAAAAAAATAGCACGTATTCATTTTTTCCATTCGTGGCTCTCTTATTATAGCCATATTTTAATTAAATTAATATAAAACTTTATTTTTTTCTCAAAAAAATAGTTATGTAAGGGTATAAAAAAAAATATATCACTGAATTCAGAATTAAATTCTCTAATGATTGAGCAAATAAAAATTATATATTCTCATTTAAAATAAAAAAGTTAGGTCCCGTATTTTGAAAAGGAAAAACACATTTTTTCTTTTCTTTAAATTTATCTTGTGGAATAAAAATTGTTTGCCCATTTATAATGAACACCTGTATATCAGCTTAAAATTTACTGAATGTAAAGTACAACACTCAACCACGTTTAAAAGGCGCGTGATTTATTTCACTATTATTTATTATCCGTTTGAAAGTAGAATTCAGATCTATAATATACATAAATATAACCAACTTAGCATTTCATTTGTAATAGTTGCTATTCCTCCCTCCCACATTGTTAATCCAGTATTGGTTGTTACAGTTGGATTTTTATTATTTATTGGAATAATCCTAAAAGAGACGATTGCTGGAAGACTTCGTTTCTGACCAGCAATTCCAATAATTATAATTTCATCTTGAAAATTTTCACTATTATTATGAGAATACTATAAATAGATATAAAATATTAATATAAAACTTACAACATATTATTCGAAGTTTACCTTTATGAAACCCTTTTCCAAATCCGTTTGTGAAAAATTATTACAATTACAAATATTATTTTTCTTAATACAGCCAAACTTTGGTGTCTGAATAATCAAATAATCTGTTACTTTATTATTATAATATTCGGTTAAAACAAATAAATTTGCAGGAAATAAGGTTGCTTCTGCTCCTTCAAATACATCTAGAATTGTGCTTCCTAAATATAAATGTTCAGGTACTACAATTATGTTTAATACAACATTGTTCAACCAAACAATTCCATTGGTAACATTGAATATAATTCGATCTTGCGTTTCATTTGCACTAGATTGCACGTATCTGACTTTGTTTGTGTTTATGGAATCCTGAGTAAACTGCTTATTACTTTCAGGTGGGTCTGAATCTACGTCTACATCTAAATAACCAAAATGAGGAGGTTCAATAACATAATAGATTATTACTTTTGGTTGTACTTGACTTTGAACAATCTAAAAGGCAAATATACAATATTTATGAAATATGAAATGAAAAACAATTTAAATTGCAACAATAATATTCGAATAATTCTGAAATAGGATATTCCACCTTTTTACAATTTCATCTGAAAGTATTTTATAGTAAAAATTATGCTTTAATTCGAATTTTTTAATTCAAACTCTCCTTTAAACGAATTAAATTATTGGGTATTTGTCATCAGTTTCAATTAAATTCACCTCTCTATAAATCGAATTTAGATACAATTCTTAAGACGCGTTCGTCCTCCCCTTAGAGCGTCTACCGATACCTTTTATGGTTTTAATTTTCATTAAAAACTGTAACTGAGGCATCTTCCACTGTATGTGAGTTATCGAATCGAGACGAATTTAGAAGGAATAGAATCGAATGTCGAAAAATAATACCGAAATTTAATACTTACTATTTGAAAGTTTTGGCAACACTGCGAGAACGAGTTCGTAAGAAATGGCCGGAGTTGTGGAAAAACAATTCGTGGATTTTGCACCAGGACAACGCACCTGCCCATAACGCGCTGTCTGTGAAGCGTTATTTAGCCGCTAGAGGCACTCCAGTGCTCGAACACGCGCCGTACTCGCCTGATTTAGTACCCAGTGACTTTTTTCTGTTCCCGAAGATCTGCCTTAAAGGAACCCGGTTCGAGTCGATGGAAGAGGTGAAGCGAAAATCGGCGGAGCTCCTAAAAGCTCTTACAAAAGAAGACTTCCAACATTGCTTTGACCAATGCAAAAAACGAATGGAACGGTGTGCGGCGAGGAGAGGGGAGTACATTGAAGGGGGGCATTCGATTATAAAATAATTTTTAAAATAAAACTCTTTTTCATAAGCAGTCTCGTTATTTAATAGCCAGATCTCGTATTTCTGAGTGTCTTGATATATCTTTATTGTTAGGTTACAAAAATACAAAAACATATTAATGAATAAATAAATATATAAAAAAAGATAGACAACTTCTAGATTTTCTTTTATTCGGCTTTGTGGTTGTTCACAGAATTGTGATATAATTTTTGAATTAATTACAATTAATAAGTCACCATAGAATACCGGGGTAGTTACCATACGTTAAAATTTAATGAAATTCTTATTTGTTTACAATATATGACCCATAATAAGATATATACTGTAATAAAATTCGCCAATTATAATGTAAATATTTCAAGAAGTTATTTAAAATATTACATGATTCAAATCGACCTTTCCTCTGTGACGTCACGCTTATATACTTAAAGCCAAATATGTCGCTAGTGTCGTTGTTTTACAGCGATGGGATATGACATGTTAAAGTGACAGTTGATGGTGATACTGACGCCGTGAATATAACCTTGTAAACTATAAACTGTAATACAAAACGTCGTTACAAACTTGCTAAAATAAATAAGTAAAAATACATGGCAACTTGACAGCAATTTAACCTAACAAACAAGTTCCCCTTACCCCGCAAGACATACGTCGCAAAATATCTTTGTCATACTTCGAGCAGCACGTCGGAACTAAGTTGCAACGGAAGCGGCAAGGGTAACGTCACAGTAGCGGAAATAGATATGTCCGGTATTTTCAGTATTATTTTATCATTTAAAAACAAAAATTGTGCAAAATAAAAAATATGGAAAATTTAAATTTAAAAATACTTGCTTCTAGTAAAAAAAATCAAAAAAGGTGAAACTACCCCAAATTAGTTTAAATTTAAATTGATTTTTTCTCAATATTTTTGTTACGTAAAGTATAAAATGATTACATGGTTAAATTAAAAAAACTACTCTATCCAATGGAACTAAAAAATATATATCATTTAAAAAAATATAGCTTTATGTTATAGACTGAGAATTACTGGTTAAAAAAAATTCTTGAATAAGTGAATGTCCCCCTTGATCTAATACAATTTTTATTTGAATGATTGCCACTAATTATGTCTACACATAATACGAATGTCTTCAGAACACGCTATTCGTTATACACTTATAGGCAGTCTTTCAGTCACCAATCAAAATATTTTCATATTCGTGACGTGTGCTATAACAAAAACTACCTTATTTTGAAATTATTTTAATTATGTAATATTTTTTTTATTAATATTTATAATTAAACATATACTTTCGCTGTTTTTACTAATTTCTCTTAATTCGATTGAGATGGAATAACCTATTATCAAAAAAGCTAATTAAAGGAAAATTCTTACCTCTAAATGTTCCTTAATAATAGGTATACTAGTAGATTCCTCTACATATAAAGTCTGATTAGAAACCAGTATTAACGGCTTCCAATAATTTTCAGGTAATATTCGAAAAGTTAAAATTGCTACATTACTAATTTCTTGGCAGTAAACCTTCAGTTTTATTTCATCAAACGATATAGAACTCCCATCATGTATATAAAAAACTTGTTGCATATTTACATCTTGTTGAGTAAATTGTTTTATTTCCTAAAAATATTCACTCTTACCACGAATTAAATCGATTGTTTATTTATATACCTGTTTATTATTAGAAAGAATAACTTTACCATGTTGCGGTTTATGTATAATTTCATAAATGATATTACTGTTTTTTGCATTTAAATTAGTTATTACGTGTAGTACTTCCGAATTAATGTAAAATGATTTTCCTTGTTCCATGAAATTTTTCTGTGATTTAAGAATTTTTATAAATGGATTTGAAGCCTGTATTTCTAAATATCCATTGATATTATGTTGTCCATCTGATACCCAAAATTTCATTTTTCCATAGTTCTCACCCTTGTGTTTAAAAATAATAACTCCTTTATTTAAATCTTCTTGAGTAAATTCATATATTTCTTCATTTGAGGAATTTATTTTATAAAGAACGCCATTTGAAATTTCTCGACAAGAATAAATTATTTTTGATGCTTTAGTATCTATATCATTATCTGAATATGAGAGATCTCTACTAGTCAAGAACTTTTTTCCATTTATAATAACATAAAAAACACTATCAACATTTCTTATTGGAGTATTGTCGTTTTTCAATATAATATTTATATAAAATTTCCCAGTGTATTGTATATTGTCTTCTATATTTGACAAAGCCAGAAATGTAAAATAATCATTTTGACTTTCTGAATCATCGTGGATGTATAAAACATAGCCTTTCATTAATTCATTTATGGTAAAATAATTACTAGTATTAGTATATTTTGCTCTGTTAATTACTTGTATTATTCCATATTTCGGTTTTTGTGTTATGTTAAAAATGAAATTTTTTATACCATCAATAGTAATATTTAAATTCTCTGTAGTTATATTTCCTTTGGATCCTTCTTCTACTTGAATTGGCTTTATTGTAGATTGAATTTTGGAATACAAGTCATAATTCGAAAGGTAAGTAAAAGTTATATTTGTAGTTAGATAATCACATCCAGGAGCAGAAACAGTTAAATGAAGATTATCTGTTACATTAGAATATGACTTTCGAAATAATCTGTAGAGAATATCACCAGAATTAATATCTTCTTGAGTAAACGTGCTTCCCGCTTCCATACGATATTTTGAAATGGAAGAAAGATAACCATAAAGTGGAATTCTTGTAATTCGATATATTATTAACACAGGATTCGTCCACAATGGTTCAGTTTTGAATGATATTTCGTTTTCTGTTACAACTGCATTTAGAGAAAAATTTAGTTGAATATTTTTCTCATGTACTTTGTGCAAATTTAACTTTGTAAATGTCATTCGAAAACTATATACTGTTGAATTAACGTTCTTGAGTGAAGCATAAAACTGAAAATATAATTTAATTTCATATTATTCTCAAATTGTATTTCCCTGTAGCATAACAGAAATTATTTTTAGAATAAGCTGTTCGAGATTAACATTTTCTATAATTTTTTTTATTTGTTTAGCCCCTGAATCAAATTCCAAAATCACAGGCGTCACTTTTGAGTCAATCTGTATACTTTTTTCTCGGGGTACAATTTTATCCCTAAGTATGTTGTAATTAAACTAAAATAATGATTAATTTATTATTTTATTAAAAAAGTGAAATTAATAATTATTTAATTATATTGTGACGCCATGTCCTAATGGACCTTTTACATGAAAAGAGAGAGATAGAGAAAAAATGACATATATGTAGTGCGCAGTAGTTTGTTTGCGCATAGAGGAGGCCAGATATATTTCAAACAAAATTTGAAATGGCGGAAATAAGAATGTAACTATATTAAATAAATTCACACAAAGTGTTTGTGATGATAACTATTTCAAGACGAGAGGACGGGTAAATGGGAATCAGAAACGTGGTTATATGTTCTAAAGACGCGAAATAAACATTGCGTAGTTGTCAGTTTGTTATTAAGAAAGTTACAAACAAGAATAAAACTATTGTTATTATTTTTAAATAAATTGTTTTGTCTTTATTAATAATTTCTTTACAATCAAAGTCAAATTTCAGTTTTGGTGTTGTTTAAATATTTTTTTATCAAAAATAAATGCTTGTCCTTTTAATCATTTTACTTGACAACATGGTGCCTACTCATCTCTAGTTCATAAAAATTTCACTACGTGGTGTATTGAAAAATTACGTCACGGTGCAATAAAAATGTAAAAGGTCCATTTCGCTAACTTCATATTCTTGGGACCTGCGCGCATGCTCTGTTATTATGTTAATTTGAATTTATGCACACTGACATGACAAAAAGCAAGTAGTATCTCTTTGTATAGACCATTTCAGCAATTTGAGCAACTTCTACATTTACTTTTGAACTAAAAAACTTGGTGCCGTCAGCGGCGGCATTTTAAAATTATACATGATCCCGGCATGTAGTTTTAAAACTGCACAGGAGGGGTTAAAATGGTTTTACAAATAAAAAATAATTTTAGTATGTGAAAAAGTGAAGTATATTCATCAATCAATTATAAAATATTGTATTACAATACTTTCATAAATATAGCTTCACTTTTTATTTTCCAAACCAGACAAAACATTTCAAATGGCACTATTTTGTGGGCCAGAAGTTTAGTACCTATCATAATTAATTGAAAAACTAAACCAATAAAACAGAATTAACTGTGACTCAGATAGAACTGTCATATAAACAAGGATGGGTATACGGGAACGTCACTAATATTTTGTTGCAGTCTAACACTTGGCGCATGCGCTTTGAATTTCTGAAATGGTCTATTACTAGGTGCGTTCAATGAAGTTAGCAAATCAGTGTGCTACCGATTATTTTGCTAGCTTGATCTGTTAAGTGCTGCTAGGATATCAAATTTAAAATGGAATCAAAAATGAGTTTTATAAATCACGTTTTAAATGAAGACGCTAGCTATATATTGTCGAAAAATAACAATTATATTTTATATCGACATTACAAGCAGATATGTTTTGACATTTGTGGTTATGTTGAAGTAAATGTAATTTTTTTAGATGGAGAATCAATTTTCTGTTATTCCCAAAACAGTTTTTAATTCCAAGTTGAATGAGGCATTTAAAAATTCACAAAGTAATATCTTAGTCAAATATTTGAATTTATATTCGCACCAATTGCCGTTCAGTAAACGTTTTGCTAACTTTATTTTGCTACTTCGTTAGCACTAGCTTGCTAACTTCATTGAACGCACCTATTGAGGACATGATATAAGAAGCAATTTCAACAGCTTTATTATTTTTTTCTCGAGTATAATTTGATTGAAAAATAAAAAAAATATGGTACATTTTATGAAGATTAACATAAAAAAAATCAAAAGAATCTTGTAAACCCCCGAGTTATGTAATAACACTTCACAAAAACATTATTATTTGATGTTACTATTGGAAGTTGAAAGTAGATGTAAAATATTTATATAATTAATTGAAATAAATTTACCTTAAATTCGTCATAATTAGGTTTTTCAGAAATATGTCTATATCTCACTCTATAGTTTTCTAACTCCCTACTTGAGAAAGAATTGACTGATTCCCATCTATCGTGTCTTTCAACTTCTATATGTCCGTATTTAGGTGGAGTAACAATCACATAATTTATATCTGAAAGACCAAGTCTAACATTTGAAACTAGAGATAAATTATGCGGCGTAATTAAGGCTGTAAATTCGTGCACAAGTATCACTCCAGTATTATTCTTTAGTCTTAGATGTTGAGCGTAAGTAGATATTCTCAAAAAAGCTACTTTGCTTGTTTCAATTCCATCTGATACTTGAAGAGCTATATTTGCATTAGTGTCAGCATCACCATGGTGGATGAATTTTATTTTGTTGTTATTGACATCTTGTTGAGAAAATGAAGTTATTGGTATGGAAGGTTGGTCACTTGTTTCTATATGTCCAACTGATTTTGTATCTTGAGGCAAAACTGTATACATTAACTCTTTAATAGGAGTATCTGCATCCTTTGCTTGCAGAAATTTATTTGTTAAAAATTCTTCTGAACCCTTTAAAAAAAAATTCACTGTAATATAGACGAGAATACACAGTTACTGTCTACCACAAAAAAAAATCAACTGTTTTCAATAATGTATAATACATATCTGAAATTTCACATTATAACATTTAAATATATAATAGACAGTAAATGTGTTAATTTTTTTAATGATATATAGTTTTAATAGAAGTTGCAAAGCACTTACCAGTAATCATATCAGAAAATTCTGGGTTAAAGCTTGCACATTTATCTTAAATAAACAAAATAATACATTGTTAAAAAATATTAATAACAAATAAATGCAGAAACAAAATTAAAATAATACATTTACTCTGTGAAATCATTTTTTTTTTACTTTCATTAATATACTGGGAGTTCTTTTTATCAGTCAAGCAAGGCTATGTCATTACCGGGAATTGGTCAATAAAACACAAAATATGCATTATTCATCCAAATTTATTTTATCGCCTTCAAAGTAAATACACTTATGCCAACGAATAATAGAATCATCAAAACATTTTTTAAACGCATTTTCGCGAATCGACTTCAGTACTTGCCGCGGATTCTCTTTTATGTCTTCTATCGACTGAAAACGGGTGCCTCGAAGTGGTAATTTGAGTTTTGGAAAGAGGAAAAAGTCGGCCGGAGCCATATCAGGGGAATACGGTGGTTGTTCGATAAGATTTGTTGAGTTTTTGGCCAGAAATTCGTTCACAATGATAGCCTTGTAAAATAGTGCGTTATCGTTTGCTCTCTCAAATGCCGCATAACGCTCAGATAATATTCTTGAGTTACTGTCTCACCTTCTGGCAAGAATTACGAGTGCACAACACCGCAATAATCGAAAAAAAACTGTCAACATCACCTTCACATCTCGACCGCTTTTGAATGCACTGTACCACTCATATGCACGTATTTTTGATAAAATTCTATATATTGGACCCAGCGAGGTCCATGATTTTTTCACAATTTCTTTCTTCGTTTATTTAACTTCTCCTCGACCTACTTAGCCCATTTCTACGATTTAAATTTTTATATTACTTTATAAATTTAGCTATAAAATATATAGAAAAAATATTAATGCATACCTGTAGAAAACAAATTGCGAAAAAATAACATATTTTTTGACGAAAAACTATTTTGAGATTCAAGTAAAGTGCCATTTCTGATTATCCGATTGACACCAAAATCTAATGGCTTCTTTCCATATTATAATAAGGTAGAAATACAAGGTTTCAAAATTTTCTGAACGATAGTATTTGAGTTAGAGGATCCACACACATACATCATCGTGAAAATATTAAAAATGGATTCTAGGGACCTTACAACGTGGTCATTTACCAAAATCTCGATAAGCGATTTTTAGCACGATCCCTATACCTCCCTTACCAAGGGTAGCGGGCGGTAAAAAAACGCAATAATACATTGTTGTCAATCATTTTAAATGTAACTATAGTAATGACATACGCCTATGTTTACTGATAAAAGAAACCTCTCGGTATAATGAAAGTTGTCATTTTGTAAATCTTCCTATATAAAAATATGTAAATGAACATAGAAAACAAATATAATAAATTTCACAAAGTAATTCTAAATATGTATATTGAGCATTACAATGCTGCATGCTATTTTGACATACTATACTATAAAATTATATTTCACTAATAAAGTACACTCTAAGAGGGTATTCTAAGATTTCTTAAACTTCATCTACAAGTCAACAAATAAAGTTGCTAACATTTAAACGTGAGAAAAATAAGCTCAGAGTGTAAGAAAACAATGGGGTATTCCAGTGTAGTAAAATTTAAAAGAAAAAATATTATAATGTGATTTCCCATGTTAAACGCCTATGTTTCGCTATCCGTGATACATCCTGTATATTTTTTCCCATTTTATTATTATTATAATTATCATTATTATTATTTCATCTTTACTAATAAACATAATAGGAAAACCATGCACATACACAACTTTTTCTAAATTTAATAACCTTATTTGAATCATGCAACAACACATTCCGAGAAAGTATGTCATTTTAAAACTAATTTTGAAATGAATCAGGGCCGTTTTCATAATCAATTTTATAGTTACGTTGATAAACTTAATTTTCAGAGTACTGAGTAATTCATACCAGTTTATCATTTCAATGTTATCTAGGTAATAAAATTCAAATATAAGATGATCTCGACGAAGTGAGTAAGTCGGGTAAGTGCGTTTTTGTCCTGCAGTTCTCTTATTTTTCCATGTATCAATGTGATGACTTAATAACATACTTAAACATGTTTCAACTACCCATAAAAAGATGGCATCAACCATCAAATTTAAAAATCGAACACCAATTTTTTTTTAAATTTTATGCACTTACCTTACCGATCATATTGCACGTTTCAATATGAAGTTATAGACCTTATCTAGAGTAAAAGTGCGTTCTAGTGACGGAAATTTAAATTTCATATTAACCAGTAAAGTCTAACAAATAATATATACAACGTGCAATTCATTATTCTAGAATTTAGAAAATAAATGGACCGCAAAGTGAAATTTTGAAAAAAATAGAAAGAAAATATGTATGCAAAAGAAGTAGATTTTGCAATATCAAAATTTCTAAAGGTGATATCAGTTATATTTCCATTGTGGGTGCGTTCGGTATTTAAATCTGTCGAGCACTCTGAGCAATCTGATCACGTGACAGATTCATCTGCGATTTCCGATCTGTAGCTTGAATAACCAAACGGATAGAGCGTTTAGCTGTCATTTTGACACTTATTAATTTGCGCCAGAATAAAAACGGAAAATAATAAAAAACTATTAACATGTGTACGGTGCACGAGTTATAAACGTTTTTTTGATGATACTGATTAAGAATGTGGAAATGATTATGGACAACTTAAAGCTGAAAATTAGGTAGAAAAATGTTTCCTAAAATGGCTAATTTATACATTTCAAACATTTTTGATTGTTATACGAAAACGACAACATTCATTCATAGAATATACACTGTTTGCATTGCCGGCGACAAACATTTTAAATTTGCGCTTACATACGCATGCGCCAGACAACTGCTCAACCTGCTCCATGGTTAGAGAACGAGCGAACAGATCGGGCTCTGTGCGCTCCGTGAGCTAATAACCGAACGGCATCGAGTGCTCAGAGCGTAAAACCGAACGCAGCCTGTGTAATAAAAAAGCAAAAACGTATCAAGCATAGGGCTTAATACAATTTCGTTACAAAAACGGCCCTTAATGCAACAATTATTGGCATATCTACACAACTAATTCACTTATTTATTGTTATATTTAAATAATTTAATTAATAAATAAGAGAAACATTTCTACCTGAGCTATACGAAGAACATTTGAAGTTGGTATTTCAAAAATTGGCGGGTCATTTACCGGCGTAATTAATATTGGAAGAGTAAATCTGTTTTTTCCTTGCAAATATGCTGGCAGAATGAAAGACTCATCTACTGATAATTCCAAATCCATTACTATTTGATCTTTACTGTTTTCTGATCCATCATGTAAATATCGAACCTATAATATATATAAAAGGGTACTAAAAAAAATTCTAAAACAATATGTACGCTTGAGTTTATAACATATAAAATTGTGAAAATAAAGTAGAAATGGTTATAAAATAATCCTAAAATAAAATACAAATCAACTGTCAATACCATAAAAAATTGTTTATCGTCCTGTGGACTCCCCAACTTTTAAACTGGAAATCTATGCTGGGTTTTAAAAAGTGCAGAATATGTGTATTTACCTTATCTCTTGACAAATCTAGAAGAGTAAATGAATTATCTTTTCTGGGCCAGATATCTACATGTAAGTTTCCATAATTGGGTTGTTTAATAACTTGAAATATAATGCCAGATTCTCGAAGACCATATTTACGATAATCGAGAACTAAATCTAAATTGGCAGTTGTTATTAATTCATTGTCTCCTTCCATAACTTGAACAGGTTTAACTGATAACAACTCAAGATCTGTAGCAAAACTGGAGTTCGAAAATACCTAAATAGAAGATATATTAAATAATAAGGGTTTCCAAGGCATCGCCATTAAAAAAAATGTATATCAATTTTTGTAAAATTCGTGACGTCACGGTTTGTTCCTCACACAAAGACATTCCTCTCACACACAGAGTTAAGAGTAAAGGTATGTAAATAAAACATTTATTAAAATAAATACCAAAAGTTATATGAAATATATTTTTAGTTAACAATATGTCACAAAATTAAACTGACAAGTGATAACCCAAACAATCATAGTTTCAAACACAACCAGTAGAGAGCTACTGCCGCATCCGCCAAGCCGTGACGTATAGCCGTGACGTCAGCGTCCAAATATTTGAAATTAAAGACAACTTTTAAAAAATCATATCTCTGATTCTAAAGACTTTTAAAGTGTAAAACATACACCTAAGTATTTAATTTGACCTATCTTTTAAGAAAAAAAAAATTAGAAAATGTGAAATGACCCCATTATAAATTCTGAACACTGCACGCAACTTCTATTTTTAATTATTTTTCATTAACAAATTATTTCTTACGGATTTAATTTAGTAAAAATTAACGTCATTCTATGAAATTTAATTATTGGACTTTGTCAGGCCTTTTTAACGTAATTTATAAATAATTAAAAAATAGTTTCTTTAAATATTGAAATTATCTATTATGTATAAATCATTAATTATTATTATTACTTAAAAAAAATAATTTTTCTTTTCTTTTTTTAAAAAATATTTGTTACTTTAAATACTTAGAATTGAAAAGACAACAATAGCAGAAATCTTTGGTAAACCTTGATCTACAGTGAACACGAATTAAACACCCACATTTAATAAAACTAAAGACCGAGCAATATTTACCAACTAATTAAATGATAATAAATTATTAGGTGGCTATATTTAAGTGTTACATCGTCATTTGTTATTTGTTGTAGATGTAGAATTACCAACACAAATATGAAAGACGGTGTATATATAATAAACCAAAATCAAATTTTACATTTTATGGTAAGATAATAAAATATGATTTACCTTGTATTCTTTTGTATAGTTTAGATTAAAGCATGTAAGACCTTCACATTTACACTGAAAAGAATCCAGCCCTTTTTGGAAACAGTATGAATGTTTGGAACATGGATTACTAATACAAGGATAGTTCCAAAGACATCCTGGACGAATTCCTTCTGTTGCTTTTACATTTGATAATCCTACTTTGAAGTCATCTATCATAATATTTTTAAAACAGCCTTTAAAACTAACATCTGATGTTTTAAAGCTCTTAATTAGTGCTCTAGCTTTTTTTTCATTTTCAGTACCACCGATGGAGAATACATCTGGATATTCTAAATAACGATTTCTTCCTAAACGGGGCAAATATGAAGAACTTGTCACCGAATCAACTGTTAATTCGGCTACTGCTCCAATGTGTATGAATAATTTATGCCATTGTCCATCGGACACAATTATATCACTTGTTACATTCATTTGAACATTATTGTATTTCATTGTTAATTTTAATCGCCCTTTCCAAATATCTACTGCTAAAAATAACATATCTGCTTTGGCAGAAAATCCTGTACTATACAGGATAATACAATGTTCCATTATTGTTTTAAATTCTAGCTGAAACCTGTAATCAATTATTGCAATAATTCTAACAGTAATAATAAAATAACATTTCTAATTATGAATTAGTATTTTTAATATTCATCAATGAGATTTGCAGAAATAGAAGACACATTATTTCATTCAAATCAGTGTAGTCTATTTTTGAATGGAATTAAATTAAACGGATTACGGTACTGCATTTCTCTATAATAATGAATAAATGAAATAATGAGAACTTATGAATTTGACGTCACACAACACACATCAATAATACCGAAACATAAAATTATCCAATATATTTAAATACTGTTTTAAATTATATCTAAGAGGTCATGGTAGTGCATTACTATCTATATCTTCGAGCTTGTTGTCTTTGTCTAAAGAGGTTACGTCAGAACTCAGTAGATGACAACAGTAAAATTCTAAAATCAGAAGAAATCGGAAGACATTTGAAAATCTTTTCATATTATATCATAAAATATTGAAACAATTATTTATTTATAAATTTTTATATTTTTTTCCACTTTATGGAATGACAATAAAGTAATAATAAATAACGCGCAGGAGGTAATGTACTGTTATCATGGCTTAATTTTCTGCCTATGTCAAGGTTTGCTTGAGATATCCGGTATATTGTATAGTCTGAAATCTATAAAAATATTGTTTTGCAACACAAAATCTAAATAGTTCAAATAATATGACAAGTACACTCATATCAGCTGTTTTCAAAGACAGTCACCTTAACGTGATTAATCACATGTTGTTGGATTTTTTTAAAATTCATTACTTAATCATATTCAAAATTCAAATATTATAAAATAGCTAACCTTAAACCTGTTCGAACTGAAATATGTGATACTGTTATATAAGCTGCATCGCCAACAAAACTAATCTCTTTGTTGACATCCATGTCAAATTCAGCAGCACAATTCCATGTAACACTTTGAACTTTTGCCTGACCTAGTCGCTTTTTAGCTTGTTCCAGAAGATACAATCCATTATATTTAAGCTAAAATAATTAAATCTAAGACTTGGACAAATATACATATAGCATTATTACCTCTGATATACATCCACGGAAGTTTTCCAAAAGTCCTAAAAATAATTCACTAAAGTCCCCTTTTCCGCCAATAAATACACCAAAGTGAATATTCAATTCAAAGAAATCTCCGGCTAGGTGTTTTCTGTAAAATTAATGATTTAGTGTGAAGAATAGTTCAGTATACAGGTGACACTGTAAACTAGGCTTAGGGACTCATAAATTATGGTATTTGGCATGATGGTACCGCTTCAACCTTCATATTTCAAATATATATATATATATATATATATATATATATATATATATATATATATATATATATATATATATATATATACAGGCTGTTTCCTTTAAAACAACCAGCGCTTATTTGGGCGAACTAATGACTTTAGAGAAAAATGTTATATACCAAAAATTACCAGGAAAAAGGGCTTAATTTATGAGGAATAATAAATAAAAAAATCAACCAGTGGTTCTAAAACGGTAGAATAAAATTATATTTTTTTAAATGGCAACCTATATAATTTTTTTGTCCATTAGATAGAGAATTTTTTTCTGATTTCAACGATATAAATATGATATGGGGTTGTATAACAATTATTTCGAGAAAAATGATATTAAAAATCAGAAATAATTCTACAATATTGAAGTAGGCTATGCAATAAACAAATGCAAACAAATGATACAGGTGACAGATAGTTTTGTTACTTACGTTATTAAGTGTTTGTTTTCGTAATTGTTTAATTACTTATTAATAAAAAATGGCTTTGCAGTTGCAAGAATTAACAAATTTAGACTATTTTAATCTTACTATTATGTATGGAGAGTGTGAAAGAAATTTAAATTTTTTGATATTTCTTCGTTATGTAGTTCATTTGTTATTATGAATTTCTTAGTAAAACAAGTTATTTTAGATATAAGAAAATAATATACTATCGTAACCTAGGCAATAGTCGTATTAATAGTTGTTTATTGCATAGCCTACTTCAATATTGTAGAATTATTTCTGATTTTTAATATCATTTTTCTCGAAATAATTGTTATACAACCCCATATCATATTTATATCGTTGAAATCAGAAAAAAAATCTCTATCTAATGGACAAAAAATTGATATAGGTTGCCATTTAAAAAAATATAATTTTATTCTACCGTTTGAGAACCACTGGTTGATTTTTTTATTTATTATTCCTCATAAATTAAGCCCTTTTTTTCCTGGTAATTTTTTGTACATAACATTTTTCTCTAAAGTCATTAGTTCGCCCAAAAAAGCGCTGGTTGTTTTAAAGGAAACACCCTGTATATATATATATATATATATATATATATATATATATATATATATATATATATATATATATACCGGGTGGCGCTCGAAAGCCGTTACATAGGCATTTAACATGGGAAATAAGAATAATTTGAATATTTGCCTCCCATTATAACTTATTGTAATAAAACTTTATACACATGTTTGGAAAAACTTATTGCATCATATTAATAACAAATTGTTTAAAATAAATAAAGAATAATTAAGTAAAATAAAAAAAATGTTCTAGCAATTTTAAAGTAATACTTATTATCACTTATAAAAGAATCATTAACCTATTAGCGACCATAGCATAATGGTACCGTCCTTGCTTTTTGTTCCAAAGATACTGAGTTCAAACCTAGCACACCTCTTAATATAATAAAAGCAATTAAAAACAAATAAAAATAAATAAAAAATTAAAACACAAAAATACATAGTAAAAATTAAGGAGGTGTTCTAGGTTTGAACCCAGTACCTTTGGAACAAGAAGCAAGGACGTTACCGTTGTGCTACGGTCGCTTATGACTTAATCATTCTTTTATGAGTGATAATAAGTATTATTTTAAAATTGCTAAAACATTTTCTTATTTCTCTTAATTATTATTTATTGATTTTAAACGATTTGTTATTGATATAATGCAATAAGTGTTCCCAAACATCTGTGCAAAGTTTTACTACAATAAGTTTTAATGGGAGGCAAATATTCAAATTATTCTTATTTCCCATGTTAAATGCCTATGTAACGGACTTCGAGCGCCACCCGGTATATATATTTGGTATCTACGTAAAATTAAGAATTCAACGATATGCTTGAAGTGCATTTTTATTGAAGAAATTGATTACAAATACATATGTGAAAATTATGAATAGATCATATAGCTTACGAATTGGATATGAGAAAAGCAATGCCTTACAATGCTATAGACCCGTTTAGTGTGACGTCACGGTTTCCAAACAAGAAAATGGCGTCTCCGTTGCTAAGGCGGTTGCTATGCTATTGGGATATTTCATTACGTAGAGATGGCGTTGTGTACCGTCAAACCTTCAACAAGGGAGCACATTTGTGTAACTTTCATAAGTGAATCATTGTTGTCAATAGTTTTTCTTTGATTCTTCTTGTATTTTGACTTTTCTCTCAGTGTTTATAATTATTTTAGGTAGACTATATTGCCTTGTATCCTGTTTTATTAATTGTAGCGGTAGATTAATTATTATTTTTCATTTTAAATACTTTGCTGGGTTATGTTCATAGTTTTGTTTTTTCTTAGGGACAGTTTTACAGCACATATTGGATAAAAGTAGTTTAATTAATTGTAAATATTAGTGCTATTATCTACCACTATATAAACTACGTGCGTATGTAAAAACCAGAGCTGGGAACTACTTAAAGTAAAAGTACTGGAAGTATTACTTTAAATACATCTAGTATTTACAATACTTCACTTAAAATACTTTTGAAAATTAGTACTTAATACTGTACTTAAAATACTTTTTTTTTCATAAAAAGTACTTGAAATACTTTTTGGTACTTAAAGTATCTCATCCCGTATATGGAGGTCAATGTAGTGTAGGCATACATTTTCTTTATTTCATACTGTTTCACACTTTGACACTTGTGCGTATTATTTGTTGTGTTTGGTTAAATTGATTAAATATAACAATAATACATCAAAATGATTATTAATTGCATGACATTTACAATCGTTCGTTTTTGTGATAAAATTTGAGCATATCGGCTAGACCATTGGTCTAAAAAAAATCTTATTTCGCTCAATAAAGTAGTCTTATAAAATAGAAATTGTTTGCTAATTTAACCGACTTCGTAGCTCTTATACGTCTCGAAATAGCAATAGTGTACCAGTATAGGGTATCTCATTTGAAATATGAAAGTTGTCACTTCCGGTTATACCGGAAACACTACTGTCATGCCTAGTTTACAAATATAAGAAAATTAAAATATAATTACAAATAAAAAAGTTATTTTGAATGGTCCATTTTTCAGTGTCACCTGTATATACCATAATCACTGAAACTGAAATATGTTAATGACTGAAACGCGCATACCCCCATTGAATGACAATTACTGACCTTGTTTGTGTTGAACCGAACATAGCCGAATAGTATATACACTCTTCCCCCTACTCACATTAAAAACCTGCGCCGTGACCACTAAACGGAGCGCACTAGACGAAGTAATATTCGTCCTCACGAATTGTCCCGATGTTTGCCGATCCCTCCAGCAGCCGGCATTCAATAGGCCTTCACTATCATAATACGTACGCGCATTCCAGTCAATAATATATTTCAGTAACTACAACTTACTTCACTGAATGAACACCATCTATAAGCATTGAAATATTAGCATCCTTTCTTCGAATAATTAATTCATGCCATAATAAATCATTTAAAATAAGGCCATGAGGTGAAGAAAGTTCAGATTCACCAGCACCCAAGTTAATTCTAACTTTAAGATTTCCTGCTTGTAAGTAAACAATACAATAATCAGGTTCGCCGGCAGCTAACAAAAGCAGACCATTTGGTAGCTGAGTTCGAAATCTCAAACGGATATCTGTATTTGCTTTAGCTTCTTTAAGAGGTACTAGAATATAACTTCCACCATAAAACGAAGCTAAAACAGAAAAGAAATTAACCATACATAGCATGTAAATACGAGTGCAACGTATAAAAATACCTTGGTCCACACTGTCACAAACAAATGATAATAAACAAAATGTAACGCATGACGTTAAGAAACGATCCATTATTAGATATAACGAAGTCTATCTTACAATAATTTTCAATTACTATAGTTTTTAAATTGTACATAAATGAATCAGAAAGTATAAATGCCGATTATAAAAAAATGTCAAAAGTAAAACATTCACAGAAACGACTGTTTCAATTTTCAGTGAAGCCAACCTATAAATATATGTGTTATTCTACATTTAACGATACTAGATAAATATTACATTTATCATTACATTTTGAAAATAGTAAAATATTATTGTTTTTTTGTTATAGTTTATATTGAATTTTGTAATTTTAAACTGCTGCCATCCATAGAGTTAAGAATATATATAGAGGGAACGTGCAGAATGTTTCAATGACCTTGATGCCTAGTGACGGAAGGGGAATGAAGCGTTTGCCATATTGTACTATTCTGTTTTAGATACCCAACTTCGTATGTCTCAAACTACGTACAAGTGAAGCCTCAAGGTCAATAGGCGGCCATTTGTTAAAAAGGCAAAATAGTAATGTATGATATGGTAAATATGAAATAAAACTTAGAATATAATTGATATATGAAGGTTATCACAAATAAATTGTTATTAAATTGGTGAAATAAAACGCAATACTTGTTCTTAAACACTATTTATTGATTAGAAAATAATATTAGTTTATTTAATTTGTCTTTTGCTAACAATTTGATTCTGATTGGACCACTTTGCAATACTGTGCAATCTAATTTTTATATACTGCTTGTAAATATATCAAATTAGTTCAATTTTGTGATTATTATCCAAAGAAATTTCACAATGTAAATGAGAAAAAATATTTTTTTCATTGGCAAAAAGATTAATTATAAAATTTATTATTTTTCTTTCAATATGATTTGTATTTGAAAATGTTTTTAAATTATTAGTGAAATTATTAATTTCTGTTTCAGTAGCTTTAATTATTTTGAAAACGCTTTCTGATGGGGAAATTAATCCTCCATTATTTTAAAAATCAGTTAAAACTGAAAATTTATATTTGTGAACGTAATTATGGTCCAATGTTAAACAGTTTTCAACGCAATAATTACATGATTTTTTATTTAAAACCCTTCTGCTATTTTCTTTTTGTTTTAAATAGCTAGGAAAAGCGGAAAATTTCGTAGGGACTGCATCTGGTTTCAATTTTCGAATGTAAGTTCCCGTCCTAACTAAATAATTATTTTCTTTAAAATGATCGCTGCAAAGTTTGTTAGCTTTAGTTGGGGTAAAAGCTTTTCTCCTTACATTTATAATCCAAGATTTTAATATATGTTTATTTTTCAAAGGAAATCTAAAAGACATAAAATAATATATTTACATAAATTATATTACTCACATTCTACATACAAATATTTTAACTTCATTTTCCATTTAATTGTTATATGGTTTGATTGAAAAACCCAAAAAAATGCACCTTTCCCCCAATTTTAAATCTATTCGATGTTAAATAACTAAAAAAACACAGTTCTTTACAATACAAATAATGTATTGACAAAATTTTCGTTCCTGTTCTCGTTCTCGTTCCCGGGCTATTGTATAGTATATGCCGTAAGTAGATCACTTTATAATCGTAAATTGTCTTTCAAAACATTAGTTATATATTACAGTACAGTCTTTTAAATTGCCACAAATCTGAATAGACGTAAAATACTTAGATCTTACATGCCTTTTTAACAAATGGCCGCCACACGAAATTGCTGGCTTCACTTTTGCGCACGGAGTTAGGCATCTAGCTAACAAAACGTAAACATCTCTGTTTCTACAGCATGTAACTTAACCACAGAGCTGGGCAGTAATTAATTACTTTGGGTAATTAATTACTAAATAAATTACTTTTTCCAAAATTTGTAATTAATTATTTTGTAAAAAAAATAATTGTTCAATTACTTTTGAAAATTTGAAAAATTAATTAATATTTTGAACCGAAAAGTGAGAGAATCCCCGGTATACGGGCGTAGCGTCGTTTATCTGCGTTGTGGGTGTAACATAGGTTACAAGTACAACTTGTAAACCTGACTTTATAAAAAAATTCTACATCTGCCATCAAATAGTATATTTGAACAAGAAATAAAACTTTTACATGAGTATTTTTTTCTATTACTTATAATAAAGAAGTTAAATGGGGCGGGGTGGAACGGGGGGGGGGGGGCATATACAGGGTGTAACACCAAAATCGGCCACCGCCATTATTCTCTTTATTATAGTTACAAAAAAATATTATAGAACAAATTCAACCATGCGATTATTTTATATTCTTACATAACAAAAATATCGAGAAATAGTCAATTGAAATTTAAATAAATTTTATTTTTATAGTTACTTTTCAGTAGGCTATGATTGAAAAACAATTGAGCTTAAATTAAAATGAAACAAATATTTGTTAAAAACGTTATAAACAGTATTTATAAGATTTATATCCTAAATAATTCAAATTGACAAATAGCAGGTTTTGTTCTTCATGCATAGCCTACCGAAAAATGACTATAAAAATCAAATTTATTTAAATTTCAATCGCATTTTTTCAATATTTTTATTATGTAAAGATATAAAACTAAAGCATAGTTGAATTCAGACAAAAAGACGCTATCGAATAGGTATAAAAATATGTATAATCCCATTTGAAAAAATATAACTTTGTGTTGCAACTTGAGAACCACTGGTTTAAAAAACTATTTTCTTCTTTAATGGGATTCCCCCCTTGGTCTCCTATAACTTTTTTCTGTAGTATTTTTTGTGACTATAATAATAAAGAAAATAATGACAGTGGTCGGCTTTGGTGTTGCACCCTGTATATAAAGGTATAGCTGCAACTACGTCAAAATTTTAAGCGTTCGCTACCTGTATCGGTAATTCTTTATAAATTTGTTTTATTACTCCTGTTTTTATTTTTGTTGTATTTCATGTTAAACAGTGTTTTAATATTTTTTTTGTTTAGTTTTTTCTTATTAATGTAAGGTGATTGATTTGTTTTTAGTAAAGTAATTGAAAAAGTAATTAAAATGTCAATTACACTGCAAAAGTAATTAGTAATTTAATTACATTTCTCTAGCAGTAACTATTTTTAAAAGTAATTTTAGTATATTTTGGTGAAAGTAATTGTAATTACATTTTGAGAGTAATTTGCCCAGCTCTGCTTAACCACGACCGTGGTTATGGTTTTCTTGTGGTTCACGTGATCAGGTCAAGTCGGCTTCCAACGGCGCATGGCTCGGCGAACTTTTACCTGAGTTTAGCGAGCCTCACGCCGTGGGAATGGAATGGCTCGTTGGCTCGGACTTCCCGACAGTTGTCGGTAAATTTGACACGAGTCAATAGAAACGCGCCACTCGTTTAGGCTCGGCTCGTGTTACCTTTCCGACGTTCCAATATATTCATGGTTCAAGCTCGCGGGCGAAATTTATAGTTTAAGTTTTCAAATACGTAAATATCAGATGTAAATGTACATATCAATACCTTTATATTAATAAGTATATATATTAATACAATTTTATTTATTATATTATAAAAAATAAAAAAATGACCACGACAACCACAAAATTTTTGAGGTCGTTATGGTCACGAAAAATTAACCAAAACTTTCAGGAACCACATTCTGAAATGGAACCGCGACCTTGAAATTTTGTTTTGGTTACGTTACGGAACGCTTAACCAGAACCTTGGTCACTGCGGTTAAATTACGGAATATACTATGAGTATATGGTCATATTTATTATTAAAATTTACTAAATATGCTCAGAAAGGGTATTTAAATGCCAACGCAAGCAAAAAGCAAGCAACGAACCAGAAATGGAACAATACAAGATGGCGGACCTTTATTCGCAAGATTTCGAGATTTCGGACTTGTGCTCCCTCTAGTATATTTTCGTAACTCTATGCTGCCATCTATTTATACAATTTTAAGCTAGGAGGCTGGCTAGGAGACAGCTGTCAAACTTGTTACAATTAAACGTTAATATTTTCTTTTATCAAATACTAATGATTTATATGTTATAAAATCATTAAGAACATGATTTTATCTATATTTAAAAATATTCTTATTCATGATTATTTTATATTCACACTATTCACAGTTTAGAGCTATGATTTACAAGGTTAAAAGAGTAGTGGGTACAAATTAATGTTTTTAATATTCACATGTACTTAAAACAGTGTTTATGATGATATAGTGCAACATTCCTTGTGTGCATAACATGCATATAATGTCTCTCTCGGAGTCAAATAATCCGGTTCTTTTAAACACATTTTTAATTAGGAAAAAAAGGTGCAGAGTTTATTTTCACCATGGTACTTTAATATGGGATAATGAAAAATCGCCTGAGTGTAAGTTTGTCAATATTTTATATGTTATTCTGCTATATTGTATTTTATATTTAAGCTCACAACAGTTTACCAGTTGAAAATATTATAGCAGTGGATTACAAGCAAAGAAATTGCAATAGAACATCATCAAATTCAAATTCTCGTTTACATTCCTTTACTTTACATTATGCAAAAAAAGGTTTGAAGAGTACATGGAAACATCATACACTAACAATGAAACATACGGATGCTATGCAAGTTGCTTCTTGGGTGAAAACAATAGAAAATCATTTGAAGGGTATGTACAAATTGTTGCTTATTATACAGTAGATAGTGGTTTTTCCAAAAGTCGGATAACGGATTATTCGGCCGAAAAATAAATTTGTATAGTTAATTAATATTTAATAATAATAATAATAGTTTTATTTTCATTAAAATAATACATATATGTACAGAAAAACGTCAGAAGTTATAAATGGACTATATTTATATATTATAAAGACATTATTAACATTGTAGCATGTTATGGTACTTTGGATTATTTTTAATTATTTCATTTCATACCTACATTAAAGTTTATTGAAATAAAATAATACTATACTCAAATCGGACATGCAGCCAATGCACGTCATCATTTAGGGGAAAACCTGACTACATTAAAATCACTAATATGGAAAATTGAAATAAAATTTCAGTCATTTTTAATTGTTAAAAAGTGTATGGCCTTATAGAATTATTATTAAGATGTATAGTAGAGTTCATTATTTATCGTATACGATATGAATAATATATAAATAATGTATATCTACTTTATTTTATTCATTTAATTTTTGCTACACTTGGCAAGACTGATAATTTGTATGTTTACACGTTCCTCCGCGGTTTATACTTTCAAAGGTTATTATTTGACAATTTGAATTGCATCGTGTTCAAAATATTTTTCTTCGCTGTGTCATATTATTTCCATTCTTGTTTATTTTAAATCAATCTATTTTAAGATTACCACAGTTTTTATTAATTCGGTTCAGTTTTATTTGAACTTGTGTAATTTTCATTTTTGTTCGTTTTTATTATAAATCAGTCTTTTGCAAGACTACCACAGTTTTTATTTATACGGTTCAGTTTTATGTGAACTTGTGTCTTTTTAGTTTTTGTCAACAAAATGTCAAACAGTTTAGTTGGAAAATATTATATGAATGATATCATATTGCACTAAATCATCCCCCTTTGGTTAGAGTTTAACTATTATATTCTAAATAAATGCTTGATATTAGTAATGTTATCTTCATTTTACTTTTTTCTTAATAATATTACGAACATTTACTGACAATTTAGTTAATATGTCTTATTTATTACAGTGTGAAACAAAATTATTTTCCGGAAATATCATGAAAGTTTGTAATATAATAATATGCAACCTGTATAACTTTTTTCAATACGATTCTCCAACCTATGTAAACGTACCAGTTAATGACGTCACACATCTAGTTACTTTTATTAATGACGTGCATTGGCTGGATATCCGATTTGAGAATGTTTAATTTTCTTAAAAAATAATTACAGAATTCCAAATTTTAAATATGCAATTATCCGGCCGGATAATGGATTCCTCCACCATAATAAAAAATAAAATGTGCACTATACAGGGTGTTTCTCGGATACGGGACACCTCGATTATTTTCTTTATTATTGGAAATAGGAGAAAATCATTCAAATAAAAGTTGTAGTAGTTCAAGGGGGACTTTCACTTATTGAAAAACGGCAAGGGTAACGCCACAGTGCAAAATAAAAAAAATATGATTTTTTTAAAAAATACTTGTTTCTAATAAACAAAAAATGCGAAACTACCCCATTCAGTAAAAAATACTCTGTCGAATGGACTTATAAAATATATACCATCTCATTTAAAAATATATAACTTTATGGTATAGTTTGAGAACCACTGATTTACTACAACTTTTATTTGATTGATTTTCTTCTATTTCCAATAATAAAGAAAATAATCGAGGTGTGCCTTATCCGTGAAACACCCTGTATACGTGAAATATTACTCAATAAATAACGGTTACTTTGCGAGATATTTGAAATTTATTTTAGTGTTAGTGACGTCACAACTATTGCTATCTTTCTCTCGCTGGTGCTAGAGAAAATGCGGCAGGTGTCGCCGTGACGTCATATTGACTTTGCACTTAAACTAAATACAATTAAGACTTTTAAATACTACGAATTGCGATAAAATTAAACGAACTTTCATTTATTAGTTATTTTGAAATCTTATTTTATTGATTTCAGCTTTAACTCACAGGCCCAGAAAAATTCTCCTTTTTGTAAATCCGTATGGTGGTAAAAAGAAAGCTTTAAAAATCTTTGAAAAATATGGAAAAAGATTATTTCAAATCGCTGGCGTTGAAATAAACTTAATCATTTCACAGAGAGCTAATCAGATACGTGATATTATTTTAACATTTGATTTGAAAACATATGATGGAATTGTTTGCGTTGGGGGTGATGGTACATTTTCAGAAGTTTTTAATGGTTTAATTTTACGTACATGTCGAGAATCTGGTGTAAATGCCAATGATATCGATTCTAAGTTACCAGAGCCAGAAATTCGTGTGGGGGTCATCCCTGGTGGCAGTACAGATACAATTGCATACTGTTTATATGGCACTACTGATATAGAAACGGCAGTCTTACAGATTATTTTCGGTGACTGTTCTGGATTGGATTTAGTATCTGTATATAATGAGAACAGTTTACTAAAACTGTATGCTAGTGTATTAAGTTATGGATATTTGGGAGATGTAGCGCTTGAAAGCGAGAAATATCGATGGATGGGTCCAAAACGATATGACTATACAGGTAAGATATTTTTACTATATTAATATAATATTGTTTTATTATAATCTAATTTTATGTATTCTGTATTCACCGTTTATATCAAAGATTTTAACTTATTTAATTATTTAAAATTTAATATGCCCATTTGTTAATAAAAATAAATGCAAAAAAAACATTAAATAACTGGTAATCAAGAAAAAAATATTAACGAGTTAACAGATAACCGTATAAAAGCACATTCATTTTCTTTTTAATATAAAATTAATTACTATTTTTACAATTTAACATTGTTTTATAATATTATATCATGTATATAATTATTTTTTAATTTATTTCCAATTACTAATGTTAATGCATCTTTTACGACTTAGATAAATTAGAAAGTTGGTATACCTCTGAGAGATCATTTTTGACGTGTTTTTCTTTTTACAAAAATTTGAGTATTAAATAAAGTAAAACCTAAAATTGACCGCATTCAGCAAACAGCGCTTTCAAATGATATGCTTTTTTATCATAGTACTACTAAAGGAGAAATTAAAATTTGATAATAGGGCCATTCCACACTTTTTTTATTTTAATTTCGTAAAATATACCTCAAAATATTCATCTCTGTGTATTTTTTACACAATATAAATGTATATATTTGGCGATATACTGTTTTAAAAATATCATGTATTTTTGAATGATATCGTGACGTCAAAAATTAAAAGACTATAGGTCTTGCCAAATAGAAATGACCTGTTAATCATTTCTTGCGCATATACTGTGTACCACTATTTTTAGAGCGGAGCAGTCTCTCACTACCTATTTCATAATGATACATACACTTTTTCCGTGCACTTTTGTTTAACTTCCATAAGCGTATCATTGCTTCACTAGTTTTTCTTTGATTCTTGTATTTTGACGTTTCTCTCAGTGTTTATTATTATTTAAGGTAGAGTATATTGCCTTGTGTCCTGTTTTATTAATTGTAGCGATAGATTAATTATTATTTTTCATTTTAAATACTTAGTAGTTAGGTTATCTTCACAGTTTTATTTTTTCTTAGGGACATTTTACATTAGATAATAGTAGTTTAATTAATTGTAAATATTAGTTCTATTATCTATTTTCCAATATGTATATAAACTACGCGCGTATGTAAAAACATATGAATTAAACAAAATGACTCCCTTGTTTTTAGTTCCAAATTTTGCCACCAGATTCGCATTTCTAATGTGATATCCCAATAATTACTAAGTAAATCTAAATGAATTTTATTTGCAATATCTTAACAGATATATATTTCCTTTGGTGCGCTAGAATTAATATTTAATATTGCTTTCAATGTCTTCGAAATTATTCAAAAACAATAAAATTATCAATTTTATAAATTTTACAGGATTTAAAAGATTTATGTCTAATACTGGATACGAAGGGGAATTAGCAATTTGTTCCGTTAATGATAATGAAGAAATAGTAAAATGTCTAGAAAACTGTATGCTATGTAAAAATAAGGCTGACAAAAAATTGAGGGATGAGAAAGAAGAAACTTGTTGGAAAACTATAAAAGGAAAATTTTTCATGGTTAGCGGTGCTAACATATCTTGTGCCTGTGCCCGAAGTCCAAATGGAATTGCTCCAACTAGTCACATTGGTGACGGTTATGTAAACTTGGTTCTTGTCCGGCATACGTCCATATTTAACAATTTGAGATTATTAATTCGACTTACCAGTAAAAATAAAACAGTGGTATGTAAACTTCATGTACCACAAGCTTTGTTTTTAATTATACAGCGTGTTTCAATATTTCAAGAAAAAATTAAATTGCAGATTCTTAACATGAAACAATATATTTTTAATTCGTAAAATTAATTAAAGTACATATTTTAGTGCCACTGGTTTCACTGTAACATAATTAATAATAAGACTACTACTTTCATATCAACATTAGGTAACTGATTACTTGTAGTATTTTTTATTGAGTTAATTTAATTATGAAACCAGTAGGACAGAAATGTATAGGTACTTCCTGTAAAGTGCAATTAATTTTGCACATTTTAATTTATTTATTCATAATCAGTGTATCACAAAGTATCTGCCATTTAATTTATTTATTTTTTATTGAAACACCTTGTAGATATCCAATGGGAGCAGGCGGTGGTGATTTAGTGTAACTTTGGCGCCACCATAGGCAAATACATTCTAGAACTATGTAATTTGGGCACTTTAGTAGGCGCGCTAGCCCAGGGTACTCATAATTGGAGAATCCGGTACTAAAAGTGACAGACAGTTTAAGTTATTTGGTATATCCATTAAAAAAATGCGTTTTTGGATATGCAAAAATTTAAGAAATCTTTATAGTTTACCAAAAAATAAAAGAAGAAGAGAATGATAATTAAAATAATAAAATGGGGTACTCTACCATTGCAAAGAAATAGTAAACTTCAATAATTATAAGGCAAAACACGTTAAATTAAGAGTTTTAGTAAAAGAAAATGATGAAATATTACTTTGTTGTAATAAAAATGCTTAATTATTGTAAATGTGACGTCATAGTCTCTGGGGACGCATCGAGCCTACTAATCAGTTTTGTCGTAAAATTTCGAATGAATTTGGGCGAATTAAACCTACTATTCGTTGTTTTTGTTTGAATTCAAATTAAGAACTATAGCAACACTACTGTCATTCTAATAGCATTGGCAAAATGTTTCATGAAATATATTGAAATTTGAAATAATATTTATTTTATATATTTTAAACATTTTTCCTTACTTCTGTATTCATTACCAATTAATTTGACAAAGGAAAGAAGAATTAATAAAAATAAATGAAAATATATGCCTAATGCAGATACCTCTAGAATTAACTGTTTGAGAAGCATAACCTACTCTGGACTATGACGTCACAAATAATTTCAAACATTCAAAAATCATATCTCGCTTATTAATTCGAATTTTAACATCACGTGGTTACGAATATTGCTAGAGTTTTATATATTATCAAAAAAAATATATAAAAAATCGGCTGAATACCCCATTTAATTTCAAATACAAAACAAGTATTTGTTTGTGCAAATCATTTTGAAATGTCTTTATAATTGTACTTTTAGGACAGTAACACCACGTAACACAATAAAAAAAATATCTCTGTTGAGCTTTGCCCGCCTGCTCCCATTCAATCATTTTGTGTTAAGGTTTAGTAGGGTTAGGTAAGTTAAATTTAAACTGTGAATACTATTTGCAAATAAAAACACATAAAATTGTGAACCAAAATTTATTTTTCAATGAATCCTATTGTAAACTAATCTAAATAACCTAACTGAGCCGAACCTACAGCTCAGCAAGAATAGCTATGCGCTTCAAGGATGGATGCGCAGTAGTCTACACAGTACAGTACAGTAAGAAAATAAGTAAAATGCCTTTCAAATTAAAATTGAAAAACAATTTTTTTAGTTCGCAGAATAGGTAAATTTATGCAAATCGCCAAATTAAATACTCAAAAAATCATGGCATGTAAACTTCTGGTATATTTAATTCAATTTGTTGCACATACTATACAAACGTACCCTTTACCCATATACCTATTATCTAATATATTGCTAATGCTCCTATCCTTTACGTAGAGACCAGTTGAAGCCTAGATTGAAAAAGTCATTTTTACAAGATACGACTATCAAATTTTATTTTTAAATAGCAATCTATAATTATTTTACTAAAATATAAACCGCCCTTTTTTCTCTTTTTAACGAGGTAAATGTTTGTATATCAAAAATATGAAAAAATCGAGATTACTTGTAATAAATATGTTGAAAGTGTGGGCATCTTCTCAGACTCACAATATATGTTTATATGGTTATTAAAAATACTTTATACTGATTTATATGAAAAGTATATTATTACTATTAGGATTCAGAAAAAATAATAAATTATAACTCAAGTAAAAGTCCAAAGTACGTCGTACGTCCCAACGCGCATGACAAGTTGCATTTGTAACCTGTTGTTACACCCACAACGCAGATAAACTACGCTACGCCCGAATCCCGGGGAGTCCCTTACTTGTTGGTTCAAAATAGTAATTAATATTTGAAAAACCAAATTTTCAAAAGTAATTGAGTACAATTACTTTTTTTACAAAGTAATTAACTACAATTTTGGAAAAAGTAATTTAACTAGCTGGACAGTAATTAATTACTTTTGGTAATTAATTACTGCCCAGCTCTGCCAGAGAGTTTTTAATATAGTTTAAAAGATTATTTAATCTGGCATCGAAGAGTATCTAAATATTCCGAATTTAATGGCTTATTATTAAAATATTTACAAAAATATACTATTTGGCAGTTGTTACTTATCATTTATTAAAAACAGTAATCATGGTAACGCATACATTAGCCGAATTGGTTAAATTTAAAACCGTAATAATTATTCATGAGTTCAAATCTCGCCTGATTTATTTTTTTGTTTGTAAAATATATTATTACATAATTACAAAATTAAAACAAATTGTTTGCACATTCATCAGTGAATATTCAAATATCAATTATTAGTTTGAAATAACAAATATCATTATTTCCAGAGTGATTTACCATTTGTAGAAAATTATAGAGCGAAAGAATTTTGCTTTCGAGCTTGCCCAAAAACTCTAATGAATAATGATCCACAAATAATACCAGGATTTAGCAAATGGAATTGTGATGGAGAAGTTATATACGACACAGACTTAAGAGTGAAGTAAGTACTGACTTATTATTATAATATTTTGGTTTATAATAAATAACAACTTACAAGTTAATGCTGCTCTGTATGTAACATCAGATACATAATTTAAGTGGTTGCTTGTGTTAAAATGGGGTCATTTCACATTTTCTAATTTATTTTTTCTTGAAAGAATAGGTCAAATTAAATATATGTAGATGTATGTTTTACATTTTACAAGTCTTTAGAATCAAAGATATGATTTTTTAAAATGTTTGGACGCTGACGTCACGGCTTGTTGGATGCAGCAGTAGCTCTCTAGCGGTTGTCTTTGGAACTATGATTGTTTGAGTTATCATTTGTCAGTTTGATTTTGTGACAGCAACATATTGTTAACGAAAAACATATTTCATACAACTTTTGGTATTTATTTTAATAAATGTTTTATTTACATACATTTACTCTTAACTCTGCTGTCACCTGTCACAATTTTAGGTTAGCTTGTTTACAGCAGCAAACGGATACCACGTGGACCGTTGTGTGTGTGTGTGTGTGAGAGAGAGGAATGTCTGTGTGAGTAACAAGCCGTGACGTCACGAATTTTACAGCCGCAAAAGTTTATTAGCAAATATATAAATGAAAAGTCGCATATTTCATGTTATTTTATATTACTATTTAATTAAATGAGACGGATTTCACGATTTTATAAAAAAAAACAAAAAAAACAGCGATTTTTTTTTTAAATGACATTTTAATACAGTTTTTCATTAAAAATTTTTATGGGCTGCAAATAAAGTATCACTTCCGGTTTATCTAGTTAAGTCAAAATGTAATATGTTGTTCCCCTTGATATAAAAGTTTTAAATAGTAAAATTGAATAGTTTTGGATTATATTTGAATATAGTTCTTCATTAAAAACTGTTATGGGCTTCAAGTAAAGTATCACTTTCGGTTTATCAATTTTAGTCAAAATGTAATATGTTGTTCCCCTTAATATAAAAGTCTTAAATACTAAAATTAAAAGTTTTGGATTATATTTTAATATAGTTCTTCATTAAAAACTGTTATGGGTTTCAAGTAAAGTATCATTTCCGGTTTATCAATTTTAGTCAAAATCTAATATGTTGTTTCCCTTGATATAAAAGTCTTAAATAGTAAAATTTAAAAGTTTTGGATTATATTTTAATACAGTTTTTCATTAAAAACTGTTATGGTCTTCATGTAAAGTATCACTTCCGGTTTATCAATTTTAGTCAAAATCTAATATATTGTTCCCCTTGATATAATAGTCTTAAATACTAAAATTGAAAAGTTTTGGATCATTTTAATACAGTTCTTCATTAAAAACTGTTGTGGGCTTCAAGTAAAGTGTCACTTCCGGTTTATCAAGTTAAGTCTAAATATAATATGTTGTTCCCCTTGATATAAGTCTTAAATACTATAATTGGATAGTTTTGGATTATATTTTAATATAGTTTTTCATTAAAAACTGTTATGGGCTTCAAGTAAAGTATTACTTCCGGTTTATCAATTTTAGTCAAAATCTAATATGTTATTATCCTTGATATAAAAGTCTTAAATAGTAAAATTGAAAAGTTTTTGATTATATTTTAATATAGTTTTTCATTAAAAACTGTTATGGGCTTCAAGTAAAGTACCACTTCCGGTTTGTCAATTTCAGTCAACATGTAATATGTTGTTTGCCTTGATATAAAAGTCCTAAATACTAAAATTTAAAAGTTTTAGATTTTATTTTAATATAGTTCTTCATGAAAAACTGTTACGGGCTTTAAGTAAAGTACCATTTCCGGTTTGTCAATTTCAGTCAAAATATAATATGTTGTTCCATTTGGTTAATCTTTTTGTGTTTATATTTGAAAAAAATATATAGATGTCTTTTCCCGTTCCCGAAATATTAATTTTTTATAGTTTTGCTACAAAAATACACTATATCCCTGACTACAATTATTTGTCACCGAGATATGCTGCGGACTTAACACTATGTTTCCCAACAAAAATTACAGTAAAAAGAAGAGTCCATTGAAATGAAATAGTTATATATTTCGCTCTCTGTCTTACAAAAAATAAATATTTGCGAGTAAGTGTACAATCCTGTTCGTTGTTATTCTATGGCATGTTGTCTCTGTCTTACAACATATTTATCTTATACATTGTAAGACAGAGACAACATGTCATAGAATAACAACTAACAGGATTGTACACTTAATCACAAATATTTATTTTTTGTAAGACAGAGAGCGAAATATATAACTATTTCATTTTAATGGATTCTTCTTTTTACTGTAATTTTTGTTGGGAAACATAGTGTTAAGTCCGCAGCATATCTCGGTGACAAATAATTGTAGTCAGGGATATAGTGTATTTTTGTAGGAAAACTATAAAAAATTAATAATTCGGGAACGGGAAAAGACATCTATATATTTTTTTCAAATATAAACACAAAAAGATTAACCAAATGAAACAACATATTATATTTTGACTGAATTTGACAAACCGGAAATGGTACTTTACTTAAAGCCCGTAACAGTTTTTCATGAAGAACTGTATTAAAATATAATCTAAAAAATTTCAATTTTAGTATTTAGGATTTTTATATCAAAGGGAAAAACATATTATATTTTGACTGAAATTGACAAACCGGAAGTGGTACTTTACTTAAAGCCCGTAACAGTTTTTCATGAAGAACTGTATTAAAATATAATCTAAAAATTTTCAATTTTAATATTTAGGACTTTTATATCAAGAGGAACAATATATTAGATTTTAACTGAAATTGACAAACCGGAAATGATACTTTACTTGAAGTTCATAACAGTTTTTCATGAAGAACTATATTAAAATATAATCTAAAAATTTTCAATTTTAGTATTTAAGACTTTTATATCAAGGGGAACAACATATTTTATTTTGACTGAAATTGATAAACCGGAAGTGATACTTTACTTGAAGCCCATAACAGTTTTTTATCACTTGTCACTTTCATTTTGTGACAGCAACATATTGTTAACTAGAAACATATTTCATACAACTTTTGATATGTATTTTAATAAATGTTTTATTTACATACATTTTCCCTTAACTCTGCTGTCACCTGTCACAATTTTAGGTTAGTTTGTTTACAACAGCAAACGGAAATCACGTGGACCGTAAATGTATGTGTGTGTGTGTGAGAGAGAGAGAGAGAGGAATGTCTTTGTGTAACAAACCATGACGTCACGAATTTTACAGCCGGGAAAGTTTATTAGCAAATTTATGAATGAAAAGTCGCATATTTAATGTTATTGCATATTATTATATTTATTAAATGAAACGGATTTCACGATTATATGAAAAAAAAAACATTTTTTTTAAATGACCCCATTATAATATGGTAATATAATCTCCGAACATAAAATTCGTTTACCGCTCAGTTGCCATCTGGTGGTATTACCCGTACTACTACATTGCCTACGTCGTTGTATAAACATAAATGTTTATATTTTGTTTTAGAGTGCGATGTCAACTGTTATCAGTATTCACACGAGGAATGCAAAATCAACCGCAAACATCTTCTTGCTGTTTCAATTAGTATTATGAGTTATATAAAAGATATAACTTAACTGATAGTATTATAATTAGTATTATTTTTCACAGAGATAGTTCTTGATTTATATAGTGCTAACAGGTACTGTAACCATTCCAATTTGCACGGTGCTTTTATGAAATAGTTTTAGGAAACAAAGTAAAGAATTCTAAACACCTTTTAAATCTTAATCACAGCAATAAAATTTAAAACGAATTCAAAATAAAAGATAATTTTGCAGTAGGAAACGCTACATTATAGTGATAAATTGAAATAGAAACGTTTAGTATTACAAATACATAATTTTTACGTTTCTACGACTTGTGTGACAATCGTTGTACTCGTTAATATAAAATTACACTTTATTTTAATTATTGACATAACTTTTATTGTGAATTCTATTTTTTTATATATTTAGACAAATTATTACAAAAATATGAAAATTTTTAAAGCATGTTGACCTTTTATGTATGATCTTACTTTTGGTTATTGGGTTTTTATTTTATATATGTATATAAGTATGTGGCATGTAAAAATGTAATTAATAATAATAATAATTGCCATGGATACCTTTTTATTATAAAATGGTTTTTGGGAAAGTAGTATTAAATATCAGGGAAAGATTTGTATTGTTAATAGTTTATATAATTTGTAATTAAATTGAAATCTTTCAATATTAAATTGTTCAAGAAGTATTAAATATTGTATTTTAAAATTTTATTAAAATAATATATTTTTTAATTTATTATTTTTTCGTTAAAACCATTCATTAAATAATATTCTACTAATAATATATTAATTTTATACTGTGATATTTTTTATGTATTATAATAATACGCTATAATTTTTATGAAAACTAAAAATTAATTGAGCATAATTGCAAACCTTTTCAGTATTCAGCTTGTTCTCAACATTATTATTAAAAATCTTAAATTATTGTTCATGTTATAAATTACAACAAAACATAATTAAATATTTATATTTAACTGCAGTGTTCATTTTTCGCATTTTTTTTGGCATTGTTATTGTTTAAGTTAAATTTAGAAATAATAAATCTAAAACCATTCATATGATAATTGATTTAATTTGTTGTTTTCATACGATGTACCTTGCCATTTACATATGATGCTTTTTTGTTAAAATTTGCTCGTATCTGAAAACAATATTTCCGTATCTTGTGGTGCTGATTTTGCGGTTAAAATTTGTCAGACTTGTTTTATTTTTAACAGCAAAAGCAATTTTTACTTGTCTTCTGCAATTTATACTCTAATTTTTAGACAAAAATCAACTGTTCATCCAATATTTTGAATTTTTAAAGTAGTTTGTTCAAAAGCAATTTTTATTTAAAAAAAAAAATTCTGAACTCATTCTTTTTGCGACTATCCTTATCTCTAAGTCTCCACTTGTGGTAATGATCACTGGAACTAACCCGATTTTTTCTAGAGTAGGGGTCGGCAACCTTTTATATTTTGGGAGCCGCATTCAAAATAACACTTTTTGGCAATCCATATTCCTTAGTTATGGTTGAAATAACGTTAAATTTTTTTAAATAAATTTGAAAAGGATGTCGGAATTTGGACAGGAGCGATAGTATAAATTCCAATGTCGCTGACGTTTCGGTTTATTTAAAACCATCCTCAGAGGATTCGTTGAGACAAGCCAGATAATAATCCAGAAATCATAAAAAACTAAATTAATAAATCATTACAAAGAATTTTTTTTATAAATTTAAAGTTGAGTAATAGATTTCAAAATTATTGAAGTACAGAAGGAAAATTATATGGACCATAAGAACAGTTGAAAATAAGTTGTTAACTTGTCTTATCTTTAATGATTTAACTCATTTTGTTTTTTATGATTTCGTGGCCGTGTGCCTGAGTGTCTGGTCGCGAATCTGAGGACCCGGGTTCGATCCCGACTGACGCCAAATATTTCGATTTTTAAATGGCACAAAATTGACCCTTGTGGTGCACTCTCCACGCCAGCAATGAGTGACCGTGAAGTGACGCCTGGTAAGCGCCCACACGATACAAATATTTCATCATTACCGACATCTGCGTACAAAGCAGATTGGCACACCCAGCAATGGGAATTTTTCACGAAATCATTGCAGGTTACCGACCTCTGTTCTAGAGAATTAATTGTGTAACTACTATTGGGCTTTCAGCTATCAAAGTGTTTTCATTTGAGTTTCTAGATAATTATTTCTTGTTTATTTCATTTTGTATATTCATTTTTTCCTATGTGTGCTTAGCTGTATTTTACCATAAACCCCCGCCCCCTCCCTCCTCACTGGTGCTTACCTCACATATTCTTGCCAAGTTTTTTGTGGTCTGCCTCTTATATTTCTTTTTATCGTTCATGTTTCATATCCTTCTTTATTCTTTTAACTGACATCTTTTTTTTTTCTCAACCACCGTCGCACTTCAATGCTTTAATGGACCTTTTATATTTTGATTGCATCGTGACGTCATTATTCAATGCGCCACGTAGTGAAATTTTTATGAACTAGAGATGGGGAGGTACCATGTTGTCAAGTAAAATGATTAAAAGGACAAGAATTATTTTCGATAAAAAATTGGTGTTTTGTGTGAATTTATTTAATATACTTACGTTCTTATTTCCGCCATTTCAAATTTTGTTTGAAATATATCTGGCCTCCCCAATGCACACACAAACTACTGCGCACTACATATATGTCATTTTTCTCTATCTCTCTCTTTTGATGTAAAAGGTCCATTGTCATTAAAATTTCTGTGACGTCACCGTGATGTCATCTTTGCGAACTAATACAAGCAAAGAGATGTATACCCATCTCTTTCGCTCTCGTTGCGTATATAACTTCACACGGATGATGTTACTTTATTACTTTTTTCTTTTTCTAAACCTCGCAAATTAATACACTATTTTTCTTCATTTATTTTATAATTTACTAATAAATTAAAATATAACGCAGGTACTACATACTTTTTACACCAATACGGTTGAAATGTGGTTTATATGTATTGTTTCTCACAGACTTATGCTTGGCACTTTTCACTATTTCTCACAACTTGAATATTAGAAATAAGTAATATTTATAATTTAATTCTTTCTTATAGTTTTCATTTTAACTAAGTTGACATTTGATATTTGACAATTTAATTGTTTCTTTTCGAAATAGCACAACTTCAAGGTACCTATCTATATACCGGGCGAATTCTTTAAAACCGAACATAGGACTTTAACATGTAAAATAATAGTTTCGTAATTATTTTAGGCAAAAAAGCTTCAAATAAAAGTTGTAAATCATAAAATTCCGCATCTTAATCAGTAAGCAAAATTAATTTTCCATGCTTTATAAGAACAGAAATACGGTACGAAAATGTCGAAAATCACCCGAAAAATAGCGATAGCCATGGAATTGAAACAAATAAGTTTTATCTGTCAAGTTAGGTTAGCTTATTTTTATTATTATTTCTAATTTCTGTTCAAGTAAAAAATTATATATTTGAATTAATAGACAATTTTACACTTGACCAGAAATTACAAATAATAAAAATAAATTAACCTTACTTGACAAATAAAACATTAAATATTTGTTGAGTTATTTGTTTCAATTCCATGGCTATCGCTATTTTTGGGGTGTTTTTCGACATTTTCATAACTAATTTTTGTTTATTGATTATGCTTTACAACTTTTATTTGAAGCTTTTTTTATTTAAATTAATTAGGGAAGCAGGAAATTGCGAAAGTCCTATGTTCGATTTTCAAGTATTCAGGCGGTATAAGAATACGGGTCTTTATTTCTAAAATGTTATACTGTGACCAACATTTTTTTTTAATTCATCTACAGATTTATCTCGTATCAATGCTTTTATTACTTAGTGTCAATGATGATGACGTCATAGAGATGCCACTCTTCACGAATTCTATTAATAGGTACTTAAATTTTAAAAAAAATATTAGTATTATTTTTAACTCTATATGAATATTACATACATATATTGTCTAAATTTGAACAAGGACACATACATACACCATTGTCTTATCTACAATTTTTATACTTTTTCAGGTATGTATACACGATAAATAAAAATTAAAGTATGTACCACATATTTTGATACAATATTTTCAGACCACGAATATATGGAATACTAGCGCCATCGATAATTTCAGTTAACACTAGCAATCTCCAAATGTGGTATTTTTGACCGATTATGACATTAGGTCGAAAATACTACATCCTGAATGTTGGCACAGGTGTGTATATAAATATTATCTATATATGTGTTTATAAAAATGGTAAAGTTCAACATTTTGTCGATTTGAAATTTATTCTGTGAGTAGAGTCATTGGTCCATATTCCTAGCGCACTTTTATAATAAAAACACTTTTATGGAGCACACTCCTCATAAGAATATAATGTAAAAGCGTGCTCTATAAAAGCGCTTTTATTGTAAAAGTGCGCTCGGAATACGGGCCTTTGGCTTTGCAAGTTTATTGTCATTTTATGCGTAATTTCATGTAGAGGGGTAAATACAAAGTTAAAAATATATACAGAATGTTCCGCGTCACGATGGCCATAGCTTAAGGGCATATAGCACTGGCCAAAATGAGTAAAAAAAGCTTAATGAACGTAGGTCCGATCTTCAATACTTTTACTTCTGCTAAGATGAATATTGTAGGGACCTTGGCCAATATTTAATTTTCAAATAACTTCGTAACTGTTAGAAATAGAGTTTTTCTTCGATTCCAATACAAAATGGCTTCTTTGTCAGTTGATTAAGCTTTTTACTCATTTTGGACAGTACTATATGTATTTAAGCTATGGTTATGACCCGCGGGCCACCTGTATAAATTATTATGTATTTAAATTATTTGCAATAAATTTTCAAAAAATTAACGACTGAAAAACAAATATCGTTAGTTCGGATATAGAAATTTTAAATGTATTTTCTGATATTCTCGTTACATCATTTTTAAAATACTCGTTTGATGCGCAGTTTTTATTGTTAATTTAAGTCGTATTTTGGATCTGTAAACACAACAAAGGTAACTATTATAGTACAGTTTCATCATATCTGTGATCACGCCCATATGTTTCTATTACATTGTAATAAAAATAAAATCATTAATTTATGAAAATATAACATTTTTCTCTTGTTTTCCTTTTCCGATGTAATAACCCACTTAGCTTACAACTGTTAGTTTTCAGTTTATATTAGGCAATGGGGTCCTCCACCCTAGTAAAGAATTAAAACATGGCCCATTTATATTAACACTAGACTTTAAAACTGCATGTTAAGGATTATGAAAGTAAGTTAATCAAATTTTTAATACTATTTCCTCATCTCTATATCTACGTTACTACTCTACTCCAAATTATCACAACTTTCAACACTTTAAATTTATGATATCGTCAGACTCCAGGCGTTGATATGAAAGTGAAAGATACGTTGAATGATATAGGTTGTCGGTGGCACTCCAAAACTTGGGACTACAATATACGTAGTTTTTTAATAATTTTTATTAAATTGCTTACTATTCACGCATATTTCCTATTATTAACCTCTAAAGTTATATTTACACATTAATATAGTTCTATAAGTTTTGAAAAAGATCAATTTATTGACTCTAATTATTAACGAACTTCACTGTGTGAGAACAAAATCATCTCTATACCTACGTCACAGAATATTTAAAAAAATATTACGGCTCAACGAATTACAACAAAGACTTTCTAAAACTACAAATCAGGGCAACGAACTCGCCAAAAACGGGGTCGGTTCAGGTTCAGGTTAATTTGTTTTTTGAGAGATAGGTTCTGTTGCGGTTCTGGTTCAAACATTAACACAATTTGCGGTTTTGTTCCGGGTTCAGGTTCGGTTCGACATAATGAAAATTGAAATAATGTTTTTTGAATAACAATCATAAATATAGAAATAATTTAAAATGCGAGCCGGAAGCGAGACAAGAACACGAACACAATTTTCATAAGCCTACAATACAGACGTCGATTTTGGGTTGCATTACGATTACGCTTAAGTTTCGAACTCAAAATGAACCTGAACCGGAGCTGAACCCTGAACCCGAATTTTAATACCCGGTTCGGTTCCGACTCGGGTTCAATGAAAAATATATTTGAGGTTCGGTTCTGGGTTTGCGTTCGCTAAAATATTACGCTTTGGTTCGGTTCAGGTTCGGGTTCGAAGCCCTGCTACAAATCGCTTTCAGTTTAGATCAGTGTTTCTCAAACTGTGGTCCGCGGAATAATTTTTTGTAAATGACGTTTTTGCTTTTGGTGTAATTTAAAATTAAATTCGACGGCCACTATCGTATGCGCTTTTGTACAAATCTAAGTCAAGGGGGCCCGCCGTCAAATTTGAGGAAAAAGGGTCCGCAGACCAACAAAGTTTAAGAAACACTGGTTTCATAAAAAAAATGTGGAGGACCCCATTGGGGCTTTCGATGTTTTCGCTTGCGAGCAAGTAACAACTAGCGATTGTCACATTATCGGTATGTATGTATGTATAATATTATTTTATTTTTTATCGACGAAGACATGAGCATTAAAAAAATCAGATACATGTTGCAAACTTGTCAAAAATTACCGGCTGGAATAAAGATATTAACATTGGCCGCGTTCAGCACCTCTCATCGCTGAGCACTGAAGTTTGTCGAATACAATGCATGGACGAATGCGATTGGTCCAGCAGTTGCATTCTGCGAACATCGGCGCTCTGTGGTGCTCATCGATGTCGGGGTGCCGAACGCGCCCATTGTAGTAAACAAAAAAAATCTAGACATTAAAAAAATTATCAACTTAACAAAATAAATTTGGGTTTATTTTCAATTTTTATCTGATAAAGCATAAAATCCTATCTGTAAACTAAAATTAGAAATTAAAACAAGCAGCAAACGAATTTTGAAAACCTTTGTAACACGAGGGGGGGGTGTTACAGAAGCTCTAATGATGGTGGTCTTACTTCTTTTACCAACGATGACCACGACTTGATTAACCGAAGGACGAACACACATACACTTAACTTTGATGACCGATGATGATGACTTACATTATGGACACAGACATTATTAATATTACTAACTAATTTCTTTACATATATTTACACTAACACTAATCAATTATAAACTATTAAACTCATTATTATTGATTACTAAACTAAACATAACTAAATCAAATGAAGTAAATAATTACATTATAACTTAGCAGGTAGGCGTTTAGCCCGCGCCAGAAACTAAAGCGCAGACTACGTCTCGTCGACATGAGTATCTAAGACAGACTACCTAAAAACAAAGCGTTAACTTCGTGAGAGGATTATCTCTGAGGGGTTGAAGAGGGTATCATATGGCATCCATATCAAAATATCAGCCCTGCATGTAGGCTTGCAATAACTTCTGGACTTAATTGTCAAAAATTAACTGTCCAATGTCCCTGACAGCTAGACTTAACAGTCAGTTAATAAAAGATGATAACTATTTCTAAACAGAATTTTGACTAACAAAGATAAGTTGAAATATTATTTCTGAAACTATAATTTAGAAAAGATTATAAAAAGTTATTTATTTGTTATTGCTCGCCTTGTCACACCTTAAAGAATACAAAACAATAAATATACAGTTTTTGTTTTGTATTGACTCTGTCAGTACTTCCATTAAAATGAAATGAATGTGAATATGTTCGTTCACATGCAGTAACTGAAAATGGGAGTATACATTATCACTATGTAGCCTGAATTATTTCCAAAAATACCGTATCTGAAATTGGGAATATTTGCAGTACTCAAATTTCTGTACGAATCATTCACTACAAATTGCGCGAATATGGATTAAAATGTAGAAGACTTACGGGGTTTCGTAGCCGTGTGCCTGAGTGTCTGGTCGCGAATCTGGGGACCCGGGTTCGATCCCGTCCGACGCCAAAAATTATTTCGAGTTTAATGGCACAAAATTAACTCCTGTGGTGCACTCTCCACGTCAGCAATGACTGCCCGTGAGATGACGTCTGGTAAGCGCCCGCATGGTACAAATATTAATTTCATAATTACCGATATCTGTTTATCCAGCAGATTTGCACACCCAGAAATGGTTACATGCCATGATGATATATATATTTTTTATGTAGAAAACGTTATTGTCGTAGTTTTACTGTCAGACCAACAAATTTAGGAATTACTTTTTGCGTGGGAAGGAGCCTGCACGATGGAACAAGAGAGGTACATACAGTAAAATTATAGATTACTTAATAAATAGCTGAGTGTGATAAAAGTGTTATGGCAATCAATAGGTTAAAAAAATATGACTGGTACGGTAAGTAACATCCTAAAATCACTAAAATACATCCAATATTTAGTGTTTTGTAATTAAAACAACTATTGGTTTCTACCGTACAGAGCTGAGCAAATTACTTTCAAAAAGTAATTGAATACAATTACTTTAACCAAAATGTACTCAAATTACATTTAAAAATAATTACTGCTAGAGAAATGTAATTAAATTACTAATTACATTTGCATTGTAATTGACGTTTTAATTACTTTTTCAATTACTTTACTAAAAAAAAAACGAGGTAAAGTTTGTAAGTATATCAAAAATATGAAAACATCGAGATAAATAAGAATTGAAAAAATAACAGAAATTATTTTTTATTCAAATATTTTAGGTGGCTATTTTCAAAAGTAATTGAGCACAATTACTTTTTTTTACAACGTAATTAATTATAAATTACAATTTGGGAAAAAGTAATTTAATTAGTAATTAATTACCAAAAGTATTTAATTACTACCCAGCTCTGCTACCGTGTAATTATCACAAAATACATTTGTTATATACAGTGTGTTAATTAAAAACCTGGCCATAGGCGTTTAACATGGGAAATCAGTTTTTCCTTGCGCAAAAGTTCCCAAATTATTTTAGACAAAAATACTTTAAATAAATGTTGTAGAGAATTAAATTCTGCACCAAAGTTAGTAATAAGATTTTATTTTTGACATTTAATAACCGAGATAATCAATTTTAAAGTTTTTTGAAGATTGCTGATTTATAGCGATATCCATGCAACTCAAACAAAATTTGCCCACCATTTTATAATCTGAAGCTTTTCTTCATGAGAAAACTGTTCCATACTTTCAAAGAAATATGTTATTGAACGAAAATCACAAAACACAAACTTTTTTGACAGTTAAGATGGCATACAATTGTTCGTAATTTTGTTTGAGTTCCATGGCTACCGCTATAAATCAGGTATCTCCAGAAAATTTTAAAATTGATTTTCGCGGTTATGAAATGTCAAAAATCAAATCTTATTACAAATTCGGGTGCAGAATTTAATTCTCTACAACATTTAGTTGAAGTGTTTTTGTCTAAAATAATTTGGGAACTTTTGCGCAAAGAAAAATTGATTTCCCATGTTAAACGTCTATGGCCAGGTTTTTAATTAACACACTGTATGTATTTCTAGGTATTACTAGGAACTATTAAATTTTTGTTTCACTGTTTATGTAACTTACAAATTATATTATTTATTGATTCATTCATTACAATTTAATATTTTCTACTCGCAGCAGGAATATTTAAAATGAATCCTTGAAGCGGCATCTGTAACTAAAGTCACAAACTAAAATTGACAGCTTACAAACCACACTTTATAAATAAGAAATTTGTTGACAAGTCGTTATTAAAAATTATACGAAATGGGCAATTACTTCACAATAAATATGGAAGAGAATTTTAAAAAAAATCAAGATTTTATAACTGAAATGAATAAAATCAAGGTTTGATTATTTCTTAATTTCTTCAAATTAAATATATAAGGCGTATTCAATTCTGTATTACAACAATTAAAAGAAATTTCCTTAGCTGTTGAATCACAAATTGTTTTTGAACCAATCTTTTCTAACCTGTTCACAACATCCGAATCTTTTTTCATTATATCGAGAGTAAAGGACTTTTAAAAATTACTTGTATTATCCTGCTGTAAGAAAGCGAAAGCTCCGGGTTGTAAGGTGGAGGTTTCGGCGTAACATGTTACACTGTATTCAGTTGTTTCTAAATCCTGCGTGCCACATAATACCTTTCAATAAGTTAATACCAGCAGTGAAAATTATTCTAAATTCCAAATATGTAAGTTGGCCTACAAAATTGGTTTCAAAAAAATCAAAAATGATTTTGTTCAGCTAAATGTCAGTAGAAATTTCTTTTTTACTGTGGTAATATTTTTCAAGAATATAATAGCTACAAAATATCAGGTGAATTATCTAATTTTGTATTTTATAATTTTAGATAGAGAGACAAATTCATATGCAAAATCAAATGCGAGAGAGATATATTGCATTAGAAATAGCAAAAGAGAGAGAATTATTTTATTGGTACGGGGCGTTTTATATTTTTAGTATTTTTGCAACAGCAGCTAGGTAAATATTAATATTATATAAACTTTATTTCTTATTTAAATATGTACGTAGTTACAGACACAGAAAAAAGTTAGATACCTTTCTTCCAATGGTACCTTTATCCTTCATAATGGCATATCAAACTGACTTGGCATACGGAAGCAAATATTGTCGAATTAAGGGTAAGAAAATACTGAGTTTATATTTTCGATTACTTTTATTTAATTTTAATTTTAGCGGAAGCTGATCATATAATGCAGTTTGAACAAGATCTTTTATCACTTCCCTGTGATCTGCCAACTGCATCTGAAATTGATTTATCTCGTCTGCAGATGGACGAACTTAAAAAAATGCATCCGCCGCCAAATACTGTTTAACTTGGGACAGGACCATTACTTAACACTAACTCAAATATCCTTATTCAATGTTATAGTCCCAATGTTACGATGTTAGTATTCAATTTCAATAATTATTAACCATATAAGAATTTCTAAACAATATTCTGGAATATTAGATATAACACTTACCTATTTATATAGCTAGGGTACAATAATTCTATTGACTAGAATTTTTTCTTCTTTAATATTTTTTATACAAGAATCAATTATGAATAACACAATATTTAATAAATTTTTAGTAACTTTTATTTTTTTAGATAATCATATGACATTCCATTCAATAGATTAATGAACAATTAACTAATTAAATTTTATTAAACATGCCCAACTAGCAGAGCTGGGACCAGTACTCGAAAAAAGTATTTAAGTACTAAATATTCACAAGAAAAGTATTTAAATAATAAGTAAAGTAATACTTTAAGTACTTTTTACCTACTTACAGTACCAGTACTAAGTAATTTTTTATGAAATCAGTTAAAATATATTTAGGTATATCACTCTTATCTAATAAGATATTTAAAGTAGCCCACTAATTTTAAAGTACTCTACACCTATTTAAAGAAATTATAGTACTTATATTTGTGGAACAAGTGAAGAAGTCTGTCCACATGCATGTAAAAAAGGCTTCACGCATATAAAATGTTTTAAAATAAACTCCATAAGACACGCATTACATTTTACACATCGCTATTAAAAGTCAGACTTCACGTACTGCGATTAATGTGTGTAGCTACTATTTCACGCATTGGAGTAGAAAAATTATTTATTTCTATAATATTGATGAGCAAGTAGAAATATCCTTTAATAAATAAGTCTTGATTTATCTTTATTTACGTCTTCAACTATGTAATTAAAACTGTAGATAGCGAAAACTAGTACTTATACTTGCTCAAAACCCGTGTTGACAGTAATGCACAAAACACACAGCAATATGTTCTTGCGCATGCGTGAAGTACTTAGTATTTAAAGTATTTTAGTTACTTTAAATACTTTTGGATACTTTAAGTACCAAAAAGTATTTGAAGTACTTTTTATGAAAAAAGGATTTTAAGTACAGTACTAAATACTAATTTTCAAAAGTATTTTAAGTATTGTAAATACTGGATGTATTTAAAGTAATACTTCCAGTACTTTTACTTTAAATAGTTCCCAGCTCTGCCAACTTGAATGTCTTGATTTTTGTATTTTTAAAACATGCGTAGTTCACCGTATAAACGAAAAGTGATTCTATTCTGTTATTTAAATAAAAAATAATCATTTATTAAAACTTTTTTTTTAATTTCATTTTAATTCAGTTTTAGACCATTATTTTGGAAACTACGATTTTTTTGAAAAATAAAATATCAATAAAATAGCCTTACTTATAATGAATGGAATCATTTATCTAATTTAAGTCGTAGCTAGAATTTTCGATAATGAACTTCGAAATCTAAAACTTTTTATATTGCTTACTAACGGTATAACTACAGTATTTTGCAGGGACTAAAAACGAAAATTATTTCGTTCGTTTCCACTCGGAACGAAAACGCGATATTTCGTTTCCACTCGTTTCGTTCTTTATTAAAAAAAATCGTTTTCGTGAATCGAAATGCAAAACCGGTTACCCCTTTTTCTTTTTAATTTATAGCAAATATAATGTTTTAAATTAATTGTTAATTAGTAAAACAATTGCACACACCATATTTATAATATAATGTTATATAACTACGAGTATACCATTTAACACATAACAGGTTAGTCAAGAAAGAGTTACTCTGAAAGTCCGTTTGTTTGAAACTGAAAATACTAATAACCACAGACACTGTCATATTTAATTAATGAATGTCAAAATAACAGGAACATCACCAGACAGACAAAGCAATAGTGGATTAAATATTCCATTTTTCAAGAGAGGAAGCTAGACGCTGTTGTAAATTGTATTTCGGGTTGCAAACAAACGGACTTTGAAAGTAACCCTCTGTGACTAACCCTGTAAGATATCAGGAAATTCAATAATATTTGCGTGTATTGCTATAAATAAAATAAAATTTTAAATAAAATAACGGTTAGAACCGGTAACCGATATTAATTATTTTGTTTTCAATCATGAACGAAAAAATATTTCGTTTCCGTTTTTATAAAAAAATCGGTTTATTTCGTTTTCGTTTCAATTTCGTTTTTAGTCCCTGGTATTTTGTGAAAATAATAGATAGGTAAGGTACATACTTAACAAAAAATACGACACTTTTTCAAAATTTATATTGTATAATAGTATTAACTTACAAATATAATTAATAAAATATCTAAATTCTGATAGAATACTGAAAAAATAGAATCGAAAAATATTACACGAAAAACAATAGTGTAAATTGGTGATGGAACAAACAAGTTAATAGAAAAGAAATAGATCTAAAAATAAACAAAAATTAAATAATTATCAACTAGATATCATTTTCTTGATAAAAACTAATAATTACTTTTCAAATATATACCGGGAGTCCGAAGCAATCCTTGACATAGGCGTTTAATATGGGAAATCAGTTTTTTATAAATAAAAAGTGTCTGGCAGAATGATAATGGTAAATTAATAATATTAATTATTAATTTATGCAATAAAAATAAAGTAAATAATATTAAATAATATCATGGCTTAATTTTCTGGCTGATACTTTTTATTTACAAAAAACTGTCTTCCCAAGTTAATCATTTATGTCAAGAATTGCTTGGGACAGCCGATATACAGCGTGGTGACCGCGACCCCGGAACATATGACTTTAACATGTAAAATCATACTTTCCTAATTTCCTGTTTCCCTAATCATTTTAGGTAAAAATGCTTCAAATAAAAGTTGTAGAGCATAAAATTCTGCATCTCTGAATCAATAAGCAACATTTTGTATGCCTTATAACGGCAGGTTAGGAATGAAAATGTCAAAAATAGCAATAGCCATGGAATTGAGAAAAAATAAATAACAAATGTCTAACGGTTTATCTGTCATGTTAGGGTATTTTTTTTTTATTAGGTATTATTTCTAATTTCTGTTTCAATTAACAATTATCTGTTAATTTAAATTGATATTTGTTCACTTGAACAGATTTTACAAATAATAATGAAATTAAATTAACCCAGCTTGACAGATAAATCGTTAACATTTGTTACTTTTTTGTTTCAATTCCATGGCTATAGCTATTTTTGCTGTGATTTTCGACATTTTCATATCTAATTTTTGACCTTACAAGGCATACAAAATTAATTTTACTTTATGATTCAAATGAAGAATTTTATGCCGTACAACTTTTATTTGAATCTTTTTTACATAAAATAATTAGGGAAGCAAGAAATTACGAAAATATGATTTTACATGTTAAAGTCCTATGTTCCGGGGTCGCGGTCACCATTCTGTATACAGCATATACTACAGACAATAAAAAGATGTATTCAAAAGTAGTTACAAATTTTGACTGAAAAATGTACCATCATTTTTCAAAAATGTTATCTATTTACAAATTATATAAATACCACACATCGAATCGGAAACCTAAAAAGCTATAAGAGAATTAATAAAGATAATAATAAGAATAACTTTTTATATCTAAAGCATTGGAATATGTGTAAATTTAAATTAATTTTACATAGTAATTATTCCTGTTGCAGCTCAATAAACAATATCAATCTTGAATTAAATTCAAAAAATGATATGAGCAATTACAGACCTGTAAGTCATATTAAACATTTTCTAGTTTTTTTTTTTTAATATCAATTAGTAGATAAAATTGGTTTAAGAGTATAAATCATAAATGGAAGAGGAAGCAAAACACTGGCAATATTAAGACCATTATTAGTCTCAACGGATGATAACAAGAAGACATAATTTCAAAGGATCTGTTCAATATAATACTAAGAGAGGTATTTAGACAACTTAATAAAGACCAAAATTGAATTCGCATTAATAAAAATCATATAAAAAAGTGAGTCGTCGCGGGACGCCTGGCGAATTTTATTTTTATTGAAGTATTTATTGCTCTAAACGGTACTTTGCTTTTTCAAATTCACTCCGATACACCGATATACACATAAAAGTACAGTCCATACGATGTAACTTGGCGAGTCGAAAGAATGTAATTCAGTTCACTATTTCTAAGTAGCGTTTTGTCAAATATTTACTTTTACTTCGATGCCGCACAGCTTCAGAAGTGAAATAGTGATTTTACAATGTTTTATTGCCTTACACAAAGCAAATTTCACCCTAATACACTCAAACTCGGGGTGTCAGGTACTTTTCAACCCAATAAGTTATATTCATACATAAGCGTTGGTGCATTTTTTTTTTCAATAGCAATAGAAAATTTATTTTCTAACTTAATTAATTTAAAATATAATTAATTATAATATGATTTACAATAATAAATAATTCATTTCAATATTTGTAATATTTTTTTTTGTATAAATAATTTCTTTTTTTTGTAATATTCGTAATTTTATTGAACTTCATTCTTCTTCGGTACGTCTATGGATTTTATAACTTCCCCATTACCGCAGTGATAATGTGAATGCCCCAACTCGCCAAGTTACATCGTATGGACAGTAAGTGGCTAGCGTGGTGCGCCGAGTCGAGGCAGAGAGAGCCGACGAATCACGAGGCTTGCCGAATGGCACGACCGTCGTGTCATAAGAGCCGTTCTTACCCTCGTGTAGGTGCGCCATTACAAGTTTCACATCAAAAATTTAATTCCTTTAAATAGTAAATTTATTTGAATATAGGCAGTGGATCCGGTCTTGGTGGGACATATTTGTAGCATGAATTTTATGTTAATGTTTTATATGACCCAGTCTGTATCTTAGATTAAATAGACAATAAGATAATTTTAGAAACACTGTATAAAAGTTCGTTGTATTTTGTAATTGAAAATAATATTCGGTTAGGTGGAAGCTCTCCTATGGCTGAACCTCATCGTTGACTTGAATCAATAAAATAATGTTATTATTCAAAATTCAAACTAATTTGCATAGCATACACACTTATTTTATATGAATTGTCAATGTAGTAGGTATGTGATATTATTTTATATTTATTTGATCTAACGTGTAATATAATGAGAAACAGTATTAAAATAAAAATCTACTGTTAATGTTTTACTGTACTATCTTATTACTTATCTATACTTTAAAACAGTATTACAAAGTGTTTTATGTATTAAAAATGTATCTAATACATTTATTTTATTATATTCAGAAAACATACATAGGTTTCACATTAATAATAATTTGGAGTTATGTGAGTCTATTATTTTCCTTGTTTTTCTACAAAATTATTGCAAGTAAAGAAAAATGTTATATTAATAATCACTGTTATTAAAGGGAAATCAGTTTTTTGCTATGAAGGCTGTTGCACCTCCCCCTGTTTTGACTGACAGCAATGCTTGTGGTAAGTAGTACCAATAGAAAGATAAAAAAATTCTGAATCAAATGACACCAAATATAGTTAAATTATGTAATATTTTAGTCCCATAAATAAATTATTAAATTTCGTTTGGGACCACAACCATTGTTGTCGATCAAAACGGGGGGCAATAGTCTACAAAAAACTGATTTCCCATATTAATCCCCGGTATATTAATAGATATTCTCGTGGCCGTGTGCCTGAGTGTCTGGTCGCGAATGATGGCACTAAATTGACCCCTGTGGTGAACTCTCCACTTATAGTTATTTATGTTCATTTGTTTCTAATAGTAAAAATACAATTATTAATGTTACAGGATAAAAACAATTATTGTGGCAATGAAACAAATGAAAATATAATTATAGATTATAATTTGTTTATTTCCATACCTAATATTCTAGTTAAGTTCTCAAAAGTTCAATTAATTTTAATAATTTTATATGGACCCTATACGAGGCAATGACCATATTGAAAAAGAAATTAGAAAAGTGTTTCAGAGCTGGTTAAGTCAAAAATATTAGTGAAAATAAGCACAAGAAAAGAACAGAAAACAATACCTAATTGATTATTTCGGTTGTTTCATTACCATAATCATTGTTTCCACCCTATGAAATTAATAATTGTTGTATCGAAAAAAATGCTGCGGTTTAAAAGTGCCGCCCTAGGCGGACGTCTCGCCGCCTCGCCCCTAGCGCCCGCCTTGCGTGTCTGGTCGCGAATCAGGGGAACCGGGTTCGATCCCAACCGACGTCAAACATTTCGAATTTTAAATGGCACAAAATTGACCCCTGTGGTTGCCTCCACGCCAGCAATGAGTGCCCGTGAGGTGACGCCTATCATTACCTATATCTGTCTACAATGCAGATTGGCACACCCAGCAATGGGTAATATGCCGTGATGATATATATTTTTTTGGTAAATGGAACTTTTGTGCACTTTACCAAAAATTCTTATAACTCTTTTTTGGGAATTATTTCTTATTAAAATAATTGTCAAATGGTATTTAATTGAAAAAAAAACCTGTACTTTTATTTTCTATTCTGTGGCGTAGGTAATTATTTTTGAGGCAACCTAAATCACAAACCTTATAACTTTTTGAAAAGATTTTGATGATAATTAAAAAGAGAATAAAAATGACAATTTTATTGAAATTTGCATTAATACAATACATGTATGTATCTCACTTGAAAATGAAACATTCGTTTCACAATTTCCTTGAGATGTTATATATTATCCACTATTACTATAAAGTGTGAACTAGGAATTTAATATACAGGAATTATGATATCAGTGAAGTGTAAGACATAACATGTAGAGGCTATTATGGTACGTCGTTGAACATTTGATTTTACTTCACTTTAAAAACAAAATTTGAGTCTTTTTTACTCGTACTACAGTGAAGTAAAATAATGTTCTTAGGCTGTCCATATTTTGTTTATCTTTTTTAATTATGTTTACTATATCAATATTTATAAAATTACACATATATTCGTTTTTTATATAAAGACCCCAGACCATTTCCTCAGCAATTCTGTCTTTTTCAGAAGAAATATCTTTTTGGGAAAAAAAACGATGACAATGAGATAAAAAAATTAGGGCTTCAGAGATCTAAGGTACTACAGTGAAGCCGTTATATTCAAAAGCCCTTTAGTTTTTTCTTATATTCGGTAAAAGTAAATATTCGGATCAAAATATTACACAAGAATTTTGTATCTACTTCCTGAATACGCTGTCTAATAATGTATTGCTAAAATATCAATCAATCGTGCAATTTTTTAAATTGATAGTAAGAATTGACTTATTTTGTAAAATAGTTAATATTTGAATTTTGATAATATCATTGCACTGCAGAACTATCCGAAGCCCATTTTTTTTAATGAGTTATTTATATAAAATGTTATATAAAAACAAATATGTTCAGTGCAGAACAAAAATTAGTCTTTACCACTATTTAAATATGACTTAGTTTTATTAAATAATTATTTTAATATATACATATACAACACCTAAATGAAAACTTTAAACCAAAGTATCTTAATATTAGTAATAATCCACTTAAGATAGTTCTGCTCTAAAATGATGAAATAGTCGACTATCAAATCTAAGGTAAGTAAAGTTGTTTCCCTCATGTTAATATTTTTTTAAATAATAATACCAATAATATAAAACACAATTATTTTTATTTTATGCCGTAACTAAATTCTATTTTTTTTTAACGTAACCTAATCTAATGCACACAACTCACGTTTACAAAACTAGGGACAAGTTTGTTAGATTATGTTAAGGTGTGTTATTTAGAGAAATAGTAAAGTCCAAAACCGATTATTTTATAATTTAGCGCAAATAAAAATAATTGTGCTGCATATAAACGCAGAAACAGTGCAATTAACTGACATTATTTTTTGAAAATAATTTCAACATGGGGTACAACTTTACTTACCTATCTATTTAATGTATTTTTTTAGAAAAAACCAGTAAACATTTTTTTTTTAATATTCAGTTTTCATTAAGTGACAATAATTATAGGTAAGTTTTATTTTATTACATTTTCCATAAATAATATTAAATTAATAGAAACCGCTAATTATAGGCATAATTTACCCTATACCTAAACATATTTTGTTAAAAGAGATCTATATAAATAATTAATACAATTATGCTTTTTTCCTATGTCATAACTATAAAACAAATAATTTAAGATAATATTCAAATTTTTGCACACCTTAAAAGTTGGTTTATTAAAATTACTTACTATTACATACCCGAGTACATTTTTAAGCAAGCAGTTTTTAACAGTATTACTAAATCATATTATATGAATAGATATACAGGGTGGTGACCGCGACCCCGGAACATAGGACTTTAACATGTAAAATCATACTTTCAAAATTTCCTGCTTCCCGAATTATTTTAGGTAAAAAAGCTTCAAATAAAAGTTGTAGGGCATAAAATTCTTCATCTGAATCATTAAGCAAAATTAATTTTGTATGCGTTGTAACGTCAAAAACTAGGTATGAAAATGTCGAAAATCACCGCAAAAATAGCTATAGCCATGGAATTGAAACAAAAAATTAACAAATGTTAACGATTTATCTGTCAAGCTAGGTTAATTTAATTTCATTATTATTTGTAAAATCTGTTCAAATGAACAAATATCAATTTAAAATAACAGATAATTGTTAATTGAAACAGAAATAATATTTAATAAAAATAAATTACCGTAATGTGACAGATAAACCGTTAGACATTTGTTATTTATTTTGTCTCAATTCCATGACCATTTTTGAGGTGATTTTCGACATTTTCATACCTCATTTCTGTCGTTACAAGGCATACATAATGTTGCTATTGATTCAGATGGTCTACAACTTTTATTTGAAGCATTTTTACCTAAAATAATTAGGGAAGCAGGAAATTAAAAAAGTATGATTTTACATAAAGTCCTATTTTCCGAGGTCGCGTTCACCAGCCTGTAAATATGGAATCGAATCAATACATAGATTAAATTTCAAGAAAGTCGGTCTGTAACTTTGCAACTAAAATTGATACTAAATTGTTATTTAAATAAATTTATTTCGTAAACGTATTACGAAGTATATACAATAAAAAGTTAAAATAAATTAAATGTAGTCAGAAACCGTCTTTCCCAAAGAATTATCAAAGATGGACTATGAGTAGATGAGTATGGGCCATTATATCTCAAAATCAAGGAAGAGAGTATTATCTCACGATTCCTATTTTTAAATAACATATTTTGACGTACATTACCTACGCACATAATATTGAAAGGCAACTACTGTATATAATTATTGATAGATTGCACATGGATATTTTATTGATATATTTAAATAATAATTTTTACTTATAGCAATTTGACGGGAAATTATAATAACATAATTTATAACTTATTTATATACAGCTCATAACATGTAGGATAACCGTAACATTAAAATTTCAAAGTTATCCTACTAAACATGAACCTTAACTATATGTATAAAGTGCTTATAGCAAAACTTAATATATGGTTATTGACGAGGGTGCTGAACACTCAGCGGAGGTCTGGGTTATCATTTAATTGCTTTTTAATACGTAAAAGAATTGATGTATACCATTGATCTAATCGAGATATGGAATCGTAGTCTTTCACAGCATCTGTAAATCCATCTACGTTTTGCTCTTCAATGTGTTCGATTAGTACCTGAATAACAACAATAATGTCAATTAATACAATATTTACAACAAATTGATATACAGTAGAACCCCGGTTAACCGAAATTTAACCCATTAACATCTAAAAATAGCCTACATATGTACTAAAATGGGTGTGATGGGGAAATGAATTATTTTGAAACAATGTCATTACATAATATACGTATGTAGTTACAGTTTTTAGATACAGTACAGTATGTACATAAGTTTTCAACTACTTTGATAGCAGCTAATTTATCCGCAATAGAAATCACAACACGCTTCCGCTTAGATGCCATCTCACAACAATACGTAAGACACACACAAAAAAAAAACTACGTTCCACTCTACTATTCATTTGCGAGCCCCGTGCGAGCTCCCCGTCGCTACAGCCCGCCTGTGGAATGAAGGAGCCGGACAGTCAGTGGTGCTACATAATTATTCGTGGAACTGATAATTATACGTGAAATGAATAATTTGTTTATACGCAATATAATTTCCCAATGCAGTCAACAAGAGAAAATCGACGACACACGAGACGTCTTCTACACCGAGAACATACTTTTCTAAAGCTGAACATGGCGGGGCGTGACTTGCGCGTTCGAACAGCCATTAGCCAATAGAATTTGCCAGTGTACACACGTAAACATAGCTGATACTGAATTTTATGCGCTCGATTTAAATATACCTATAAAGTTTCATTTTGATCTTAGGGTAATAAAAATCAGAAAATTAACGATTATATTCACCTTAATATTACTTATATATGATGAACACTGAAATCCAATAAGTATTTTTTTAAAATACCTAACCTCTAATATTAATTTCATTACAAAGTTGTAATTATTCAATAAGGAATTTAAACTGTAATACAATTATTATAACGTGTCGGATTATTTTTTAATTAAAATTAAAAGCAAATATAATCAATGAATTTTTAATATCACTAATATTTCCATTTTTGTAATTAATTCTTGTTATAATTGTAATCAATTATTATTAAAAAGAAAATAGTTTTCATTTGGCTCATTACGCAGATGTCATTCAAATATTTTTTTAAATTGCGAAAGGATTTCTATTTTTTATTTTCTTAACTTTTTTTTCAATTGACGGCAACGCCCAACTCTTCGAATATGTATCGAAGATGTTCATTTATAAGATTTTTAACGAATTTAAAATACTTACCTACTTTGTGGCAAAACAGAATTACAATTAACAATTTTTCTTCTTTTATGCATTATTATTACAAAACACTCGAATAGTTCAAATACCTATATGTAATTGTAGTAAAAAAAAAATAGGAAGGAAACTACTTGAGACTCAAATTCAGAAATTATTATTACAGTTTTAATCATCTAAGAATTGAATATAAATTATAAGAAATAAGTGAATAATAATGAAACATCCAATATATATTATAATTATATTTTAGTGGACCCAGCAAATATATCGCTTATTTATTAAGTTAGTAATTTCTTTCATATAACATTATTTATACAGCAACATGTAAGCAACTTGATGACGGATGTACATTCATGATACCACTTCCGGTGTATTAGTAATTAATATCAACTTTGAAATTTCAAATGGAACATACTATATTTTTTTTACAAATTTGAAAAGTACATCAAATTTGCTTTACAATCATGTAAAATAATCCATATGTTACATTATTAAAAAGTAAAATGGCGGGCACTTTTTTATACACCTAGTCGAAAAGAGAATAGTGAGCCATGACTATGGCTTGAAATAAAACAATTAACTAAAACAATTATAACACGGTAAATGTCAGCCTGTAAATACTCAGTAATAATTGATCTAATCTTTATTATTCTGTTTCAAACCGTTGTGAAAAATATATTGAAGAGGCTGGGAGTCATTTTGAATATTTGTTGTAAAATCATTTTGTTGTTATTAAGTGTTCCTTATTCTTATTTTCTGCATTATTATGACAAAAAAAAATATTTCGTTTAATAATAATAGTTACAATTGTTTTAGTTCATTGTTTTATTTCAAGCCACAGTCATGGCTCACTATTCTCTTTTCGACTAGGTGTATGAAAAAGTGCCCGCCATTTTACTTTTTAACGATGTAACACATGGATTATTTAACATGATTGTAAAGCAAATTTGTTGTACTTTTCAAATTTGTAAAAAAATATAGTATGTTCCATTTGAAATTTCAAAGTTGATATTAATTACTAATAAACCGGAAGTGGTATCATGAAGGTACATCCGTCATCAAGTAGCTTACATGTTGCTGTATAAATCATGTTATATGAAAGAAATTACTAACTTAATAAATAAGCGAGATATTTGCCGGTTCCATTAAAATATAACACTTTGTATACACGGTGTTTCCTTTAAAACAACCAGCGCTTTTTTGGGCGAACTAATGACTTTAGAGAAAAATGTTATATACAAAAAGTGGTCAAGAATAAGGGGCTAATTTAACAGTAATAATAAACCGAACATTCAATACATGGTTCTCAAACGGTAGAACATTTTTTTTTATCATGATAGTGAAACTTTGACTACGGTATAATACCCCATTTGGCACTGTTCTTTTTTGTTTTTGAAGTCCCCATAATAAGAACATAATTGGTTCCAGTTTTTTGCATTTATTGTGGATTCGTCTAAACGAAGAGTATAGTTCTTCGTATTTATGTTATAAAATTTAAAATAATTTACACATTTTTGTATATTGAAATGTTTTATTTTGTTATGAAATATTAAAAATGGCAATGAAATGCTTATCTTGTACATGTGAAGTCATTTTTTTTCTTATTTATCTAAGCTCTTTACAAACAAATAATTTCTTTCTGCAAAATATATATTGGAACAAACTTATTCTAATAGGTAGTATTTGTCACATTTGTTTACTAATCAATATTAATACTAGCAGCTCTAGTACAAAAATAAAAATTCGTAAAATCACAGTTTCATGTTTCATGGCAGAATTTTTCGTTTAATACAGAAATCGCATTTCTGTTCTTCTTATTTATGATAATGAATAATAATCACTTTGTAGTCGTCTTTTAATACTTAAAAGAGTTAATGTGTACCATCCATCTAATGGAGATACGGTATCATAGAATTTCACTTCATCTGTAAATCCGTCCACGTTTTTCTCTTGAACATGTTTGATTAGATCCTGAATAACAATAATTTTAATTAAAATGCAATAATATAATAAATTTGTATTATTGCCTTTCCTTCAACATCAATAATTTATTTGAATTTTTGTGATATATGCAAAGCAATGGAGTCATTAAAAAAAATATCGTTCTTTTTTTTATAAAATCGTGAAATTCGTCTGAGTCAATAAATATAGTAATATAAAATAACATGAAATATGCGACTTTTCATTCATAAATTTGATAATAAACTTTCGCGGCTGTAAAATTCGTGACGTCACGGTTTGTTACACAAAGACATTCCTCTAACACACACACATACAACGGTCCACGTGGTTTCCGTTTGCAGTTGTGAACAAACTAACCTAAAATTGTGACAGGTGACAGCAGAGTTAAGAGTAAAGGTATGTGAATAAAACATTTATTAAAATAAATACCAAAAGTTGTTTTTTTGGTTAACAATATGTTGCTGTCACAAAATCAAACTGACAAGTGATAACCCAAACAATCATAGTTTCAAATACAACCGGTAGAGCGCTACTACCGCATCCGTTAAGCCGTGACGTCAGCATCCAAATATTTGAAATTAAAGACAACTTTTAAAAAAATCATATCTCTGATTCTAAAGACTTGTAAGGTATAAAACATACACCTACATATTTAATTTGACCTACGAGGTCTGGCTATTAAATAACGGGACTGCGCGCGCAGAAGGCGTCCTAGAGGGTAGGAGGGGAAACAAATGCAGCGTTGGATAGCTGGAAGTGTCTACTATTCCGGTACGAAAACACGTTTTTGTCGCTATAGTAGTATTTTTTCTATAGAGGTTAGAAACGAACGTGTTTTTTTCTCGTGTCGATAACAATATGTGACGAAAAACACGAGCAACGGATCAATGTGAAATTTCTCGTTAAATTTAAAAAAACTCCGAATGAGTGCTATAAGTTGTTGAAAGAGGCCTATGGTCAGAATTCTCTATCTCGTGCGCGTGTTTTCCAACGATATAAACGGTTTTCTGAAGGCCGAGACAGCACCGAAGATTTAAAGCCATGCTAATCGTTTTTTTCGACATCAACGGCATCGTGATGACTGAATGGGTTTCCGAGGGTCAAACTGTAAACCAAACTTACTATTTGAAAGTTTTGACAACACTGCGAGAACGAGTTCGTAAGAAACGGCCGGAGTTGTGGCAAAACAAGTCGTGGATTTTGCACCAGGACAACGCATCTGCCTGTGAAGCGTTATTTAGCCGCTAGAGGCACTCCAGTGCTCGAACACGCGTCGTACTCGCCTGATTTAGCACCCTGTGATTTTATTCTGTTTCCGAAGATCAAGTCTGCCTTAAAAGGAACCCGGTTCGAGTCGATGGAAGAGGTGAAGCGAAAATCGGCGGAGCTCCTAAACGCTCTTACAAAAGAAGACTTCCAACATTGCTTTGACCAATGGAAAAAACGAATGGAAAGGTGTGTGGCGAGGGGAGCATTCGATTATAAAATATTTTTTAAAATAAAACTCTTTTTCATAAGCAGTCTCGTTAATAGCCAGACCTCGTATTCTTTCAAGAAAAAATAATTTAGAAAATGTGAAATAACCCCATTGTAATAGCTTTGCATAACGCAGATTACTGCTCAAGACGCTATGGGTGTTTGTATTTGCGATCTTGGAATATAGTGGCTTCATAAGTTTTTGAACACATTGAGTAGTCTAATATCAGAGAACCCTAATGGTCCGCAAGAATATAAAATGAATAGAAAAGAATATAAATTCGCTGAAAACACATTTTATTCTTTGAATTTTATTAATTGACTCATAATTTATCTGCGTATATGCAGGATGATCACACTAGAATAAACCAGCAAATATCTCAATGGACCTTTTACATTTTTATTGCATCGTGACGTAATTTTTCAATAAACCACGTAGTGAAATTTTTATGAACTAGAGATGAGTAGGCACCATGTTGTCATAAAATGGTTAAAAGGACAAGCATCCATTTTTGATAAAAAATTATTTAAACAACACAAAAACTGAAATTATTTTGACTTTGACTGTAAAGAAATTATTAATAAAGACAAAACAATTTATTTAAAAATAATAACAATAGTTTTATTCTTGTTTGTAACTTCGCAATTATCTGTCACTTTATGTGGTATTTATTTCGCGTCTTTAGAACATATAACCACGTTTCTGATTCCCATTTACCCGTTCTCTGGTCTTGAAATATTTATCATCACAAACGCTTTGTGTGAATTTATTTAATATACATAGTTACATTCTTATTTCCGCCATTTCAAATTTTGTTTGAAACATATCTGGCCTCCTCTATGCGCAAACAAACTACTGCGCACTACATATATGTCATTTATTCTCTATCTCTCTCTTTTCATGTAAAAGGTCCATTATTAAAGGAGATAGCAATTCTCTTCAAATAAGAAAAATTCCTGGGCAATAAAATAGATATGAAATACTAACTTTGAATTAATTTTTATCAAATTTTTCGAATTCAGATAAAAATTCTTAATTTAATGAATTAATAAAAAATATATGCCATTTAAAAAATGTAACATTGATCCATAATTTGACTACCAATGACTTAAAATAATAATGGTTATGTCAAAATGTGTCCCCCGCTATGCCTTACAAAATATTATAATCACTTTTTGTGTAACTTTTCATATACATGAATAAAAGGCACTGTTCCATTATCTTGATACACCCTGTATAACTTAATACCATATAATATAACAATAAAATATTTTATTATGTAATAAAAGTATTTTCAATTGTCATTGTGGCTGAATGGTTAGCAAGGCTGCCTGTGGAATGAAAGAACTTTTGAAGGTTGGGGTTCAAATCTCGATCAAGCTAAACTTTTCATTATTTTTTATTTATTTATGAATTAATTACGAATTGTAATACATTTTTATAATATTCACTCGATCCTTAATGTTTAAGAAATTCATTTTGACACGAATATTTGATATAAACAAAACAAACAACCAAACAATGAACATATTGTTGACACGAAAAGAAAAATACTTTGAATATTTTTTATAGAAAAAGTTTATTTTTAAATTATTGTAATTCGAAATAGAAGATAGATAATTGAAATGGATAACAATATTGTATAAATATTTTTTTACTGTATTTATAAAGAAAACGTATGTGGTATAATTTAAAATCTTGCTTTGGCGGTTACTATTTCCATTGAAATTACTATTATATCGTGATAGAAACTTATTTGTATTTATTTAACTAATTCATCCATATTATCTCATATCTTTAATATAATTTGTAATTAATACATAAATAAAAAAATAATGAAGTTTAGTTTGATGGAGATTTGAACCCCAACCTTCAACAGTTCTTTCATTCCACAGGCAGCCATGGTAACAATTCAGCCACAATGACAATTGAAAATATTTTTATAATACATTATAAAATATTGAAATAAATATTTATTGACATTTATTTATAATTTTCTTTAATTTATTCAATGACAATAAAGTAATTAGTATTAAATAACTTAAAGCAGGTAATGTACTATTATCATATTCAATAGCATGGTTTAATTTTCTACCGGGCACTTTTTATTTACAAAAAACTGTATATAAAACAATCTAGTAGCACTGTCGATTTTTAAGTACATTATAATCGCTCAAAATTGCGAAATTTTTACATATTTATATAACATGTTGTTGGTTCACCAGACTGCCGTTTAAAAACTCATGACGTCACGTGCATGTTTTCCACATCGCGAAGAGTCTAATACTAACAAGGCCTAAAGTATCGTATGTACTTATGTGGTGACCGTTGTATAGTATGCATTGTATGTTCGAATGCGAATATTTTATTTTGTACTTATCAATAAACGAACCTTAACAAGTTTATATTCCCTGGAATCTTGGAATGCAGGATACATTTCTTGGTAACGTTCTAAAGCATGCTGAGCATTCAGAACATCTATACACAGTTGACAAAGTGCAGCTCTAAAGAAATATTCCTTCGCACTATATTTCAGCAAAGAACTTTCCAAAGATGAAGCGGCCACCTGTATAATACAAAAATATATATTAAAAAAATATATTTAATATTAAAATTTTGGGAAATTTGCTTTGACGAGTTTTCAACATTTCCATTTATATTTTTTTTAAATATATATTTTAACTTTGCAATGAAATGAATAGAAAATTTTACATGTGAAGCATCAAAAATATTTTTTCTTCAAGTGTACAATAATATTCATATTATGCTACTATACACACACTATAGAAGATATTCATTTTCTTACTAGTACAACAATGTTGTTCATTATTGTACTAGTAAAAAAATGTTAGCTTCTTAGTTCACCGCTGGCGGCAGCAGTCATCACAGCAACACAGACCATATTGAAAAATTGTTATTTGACAGTTGTATCGTTTGTGTTTTGTAGTGTACACAGCCAACAATTCTAGAAATATATAAAAAAAATCCCCAGTTTTCTGTGAAACACTTGAAGAAAAAATAGTATATGTTATTCGGAGCAGAACGCCCTTTTTGTGTTTTACCCAGCTTGCTTGGCCTCGGCTAGCGCCTCGGCTGCAATAGCTGGGTTCAACACAAAAAGACCGCTTTCTACTCCTAATAACATAATATACTATTGCTTAAGACCAATCATATTTGAGGATTTATTTAATGGTTTGTTTTAAATCGGTCACAGCTTTATCATTTCTTTCATGGCACTCTAAATCTATGTAAAAAAATTAACATGTATTCCATTTTTCCATTCATAGTAATCTTATTATTGTCATATTTTAATCAAATTATTATAATATTTTTTTTAAAATCGTTATGAAAATATATCCCTGAATTCAGAGTTAAATTTTCTAACGAATGAACACAAACCTAACCTAACCTAACCTAACGAATGAACACAAAAAATATATGTTTCATTTAAAATAAAGAAGTTAGATCCCGTATTTTAAGAACCATTAGTCGAAAAAAAATTTTTTTTCTATAAATTTGTCTTGTAAAATAGAAATTGTTTGCCCATTTAACCGTCTTTGTAGCTCTCATAGTTCTCAAGATAGCAATGGTGGCCCATTTAGAATGAACACCGTGCATATAGGCGTTTAAACATTGGAAAGTTTCTTTAAAATATTCGTAATCCAAGTATTAAGCTAAATTTTGATTTTCTGACTCGCGTGAGGAGACATGTGATTCGAGCGACCTTGAAATAATTAAAATCATCTGATTTGTGTGCGCTTGTAACTTTACAAGAAACCTATTACATTTAATGACCCTATGACGTAATTTTAGGTGTGTTATCTAGCGGAATTTTTCTGAATCATTTGGTGAGTAACACCTTGTTGCCAAATAACAAGCATGAAATAAAATACATTTATATCTGTAATTTTTAAGTATCGTTACAAATAACTTAATAAAAAACAAAATAACGTTATTTTTGTTTCGTTATTATAACGTTACAATAACCGTATTTCCCTCAAGTTTGTAATAAAAATTCATTAAAAATTAAAAACAATGTATTAAAAAACTTACACACTTATCTTGTTCTAGAAATGAAATAAAGTGTTCAGTATTTGAATTCGACCACTTGTGACATCTATTTATTATAAAATGCGAAATAAATTATCAAGAAATTATACTTTCAATTTGCAAACTGCAAAAATCTTGTAAAATTTGTAAACTTGGGTACCGTTATAGCGAAACGTTATTTGTTATGTTACGGTTACATAACGTTATTAAAAAAATAATGAAACGTTATTTACGTTGTTTTCCATCTCTGTTTTATACTGTAACTATGGTAATGATGTTTAATGATAAAATAAACTCCCGGTATCTGTTATATAACGAAATATAGTGAAAAAATATGTTATTAACCTGTTGGTAGATTTGGATAGCCTTATCATAATTTTCAAGTTGCGCAGCATATTGTGCTACCTTCAACAAACACTTATTGGCAGAGGAATTACTTTCTTCACCACGAAAATAATCAGCGGCTTGTTCATAATGCTGAACGGCTTTTTCAAAATCCACTAAATCTGTTTCATAAATTTCAGCAATATTCTGATGATACTTTGCGGCCATTGTAAATCGACCCATATCCGTGTATATTTCAATAGCCTTCAATAAGCAATTCACTGCCTCTGTAAATATAAATGTTCTAGTTATATTGTAAATTATAAGGCATGTATGCTTACCATTGGTATCTGATTTCTTGTAGCAGTTAGCTGCGTCTACAAAATTGGTGGCTGCATCGTGCCGAGAACCAGCTTTCGCATGCAGACTAGCAGCTTCGCAGAAAGCACTACCTGCTTTATCCCATTTCTTGGCCATTTTAAGTAAATTGGCAGCTCTATGATAACATTCCACAGCATCTTCAACTTTTGCAGAAGAACCACTAAGGGGAGAGGATTTATGTATAATATGGAATGAGCCTAATAAGTAATTCAAACTTACCCAAATAGTGAAGAGAAGAAACCTTTCGATGATAGCTTCTTCTCCGCTTCTGCAATTAATTGCATTGCCTTTTGTTCGTTATCAGCCATGATTACTTTATAATTATTTACATAAAGTGACAGCTCAGACTCAACAGCATCTATTGACAAAATATATCCAAGTTAATCCGCTAGTTCACAGCACTGACGCAACATGAGTACGTTCAGTTACTCAGCAATTTTTTAGGATATTAGCATAAATTTCACATACACAACATAATTTAAAACGTATTAATGCTTTGGAATATATACATACCAAAGAGACAAAATACTAGTAAATATTTCTAATATACTTTCAATATATACTACAGATTAATGCAGTTTTGTTAACCAGCACAGAACAAGATATTATGAACGCAATAAATTTGGACGCATGCGTATATTGCCATTTTTTTCAATAGCGCGGTAATTTATAATTCCTTTTATTGAATTGAAATAAATTGCAGAAACGAATTAGCATTTGCAAATTTATGTAACAAATCATGTATGTTTAAATTATTTTAAATGATATCAGTTTAAATTTATTTATCATTTTAATTACTCATTGTTAACGTAATTATTACAGTACAGTAGAAACTCTTTATTCCGAACTGATAAATGTACGGAGGTTTTCGGATTAACGATTTGTTCAAATTACTGAATCTGTATCGGCAAATAACATCAATTTGCAAAGTTTTGAAATATTTATTATTTGAAAGAACAGATAAAGCTGAAATAGAAACAAAAAACAAAATTATTATTAGTTTTAATTTTTTTCTTGTTTATGTATTTACATTACCGCTTCATAATGCCGTGTAATATTATTCTGTAACTGGGATGAAATATCCTGTTGAATAATAAATAAATAATTCTGAAAAAATCGTAAATTTTGGTTTGTTCTGAAATTTAAGATTGAAGTAATGTGCCTTCTTTTGTCTTAGCTCCAATCTCACCCATACGTACTATTGATTATCATTTGTTTTGTCCAATCAAAGAGGCATAAAGGAGCCGTTGATTCGCTTGCTGCAACAAGTGAAGAAATCGGCGGCGCATGCTTTTCTCGCTATTCAGACGAAAATATTTTTCTAATAATAATAAGGAACTTTGGATCAAGCGCGTTGAACAGCAAGGGGACCACGGTCAGACTGTCCCCATCGCAGTCCGACCCTGAAGGGAACTAGGCAGCGTATCGAACCCGAACCTGAACCGAACCAAAACCGGAATCAAACCGTAACATTTTAGGGAACCCAAACCCAGAACCGAACCTCAAATATATTTTTCAATTGAACCCACGTTGGAACCGAACCGGGTATTAAAATTTGGATTCAGGGTGCGTTACATTCCGGCTCGAATTTTAAATTAGTTCTATATATTGTTATTCAAAAAACAATAATTCAATTTTAATTGGGTCGAACCGAACCAGAACCCGGAATAAAACCGCAAATTTTATTAACGCTTGAACCAAAACCGCAAACAAACCCATTTTTCAAAAAACAAATTAACCTGAACCTAACCGAACCCAGTTTTTGGCGGGTTCGATGCCCTGGAACTAGGTATACAGGGTGTAACACCAAAACCGACCACCGCCATTATTTTCTTTATTATTATAGTTACAAAAAAATATTATAGAACAAAGTTATAGGAGACCAAGGGGGACATCCCATTAAACAATAAAATATAGTTTTAAACCAGTGGTTCTCAAGTTGCAACACAATGTTATATTTTTTCAAATGGGATTATACATATTTTTTATGCCTATTCGATAGCGTATTTTTTTCTGAATTCAACTATGTATTACTTTTATATCTTTACATAATAAAAATATTGAAAAAAATGCAATTAAAATTTAAATAAATTTGATTTTTATAGTCATTTTTCAGTAGGCAATTCGTGAAAAACAAAAACTGTTATTTGACAATTTGAATTATTTAGGATAGAAATCATATAGAACACTGTTTATAACGTTGTTAACAAATATTTGTTTCATTTTAATTTACGCTCAATTGTTTTTTATTCATAGCCTACTGAAAAATAACTATAAAAATAAAATTTATTTAAACTTGAATTGAATATTTCTCAATATTTTTGTTATGTAATCATATAAAAAAATCACATAATTCAGAAATAAATACTCTATCGAATAGGCCAAAAAATATAAATAATTCCATTTTAAAAAAATATAACTTTGTGTTGTAACTTGAGAACCACTGGTTTAAAAAATATTTTCTTCTCTAATGAGATGTCCCCCTTGGTCTCCTATAACTTTATTCTACAGTATTTTTTTGTAACTATAACAATAAAGAAAATAATGGCAGTGGTTGGTTTTGGTGTTACACGTATATAAAAATGATGTTAATCAATATTTTTTACTTGTGATAAAGTTTAAAGCTACGAGTACCTACAATGAGGATAAATGTATAGATTAACCATCGTATACAGAACGTTCATTTTAAATGGGCCACCATTACATTCACGCAAACTATAAAAACTACAAAGATGATTAAAGGGAAAACAATTTCTATTTTACAAAACTCTTATAATAAAAAAATCTGATGTGGACACCACACGACTTCCTTGTACGATTATTAAACTATACGTATTTTTTTAATAACTAAATTACAAAATATTAATTTTAACTTCAAAACAGTAAGATATATAGCGACCATAATCTAACCCGGTTCTTTTTAAAGAGAGTTTTGATTACAACAAAGAAATATTTGATTACAACAATGAATATGACTAATTTCACAATAAAAATATAATATTTGTTATTGTACGAATCATAAAATTGCACGTATTTAACATAATTTGACATGAATTTTTTTTATGTTTTTGTCGTAATCCATAGCTAGCTTTATTACAAAAACAAAAAAGTATATTATTTTTAAATTTACATATCTCGCTTATACAAAGGGCTAATTTAATAATACTTAATGTGCTAGACGCAATTCTCTAAAACTTTTATTTGAAGCATTTATTTCTAAAATCAAAATAAAATCATTTTATTCAAGAAAAACTGTTAACAACTTCAAGTAATGTACCACTTCCGGTTAGCCTATTTTAACCAAAATCTATTATGCTATTTCGATTAACATAAAAGTCTTGTATACTAAATTTGAAAAGTTTTGGATTATATTTTAAAACAGTTTTTAATTAAAATTGTAAAATTGTGTAACAACCAGAAAGGGAGGTGCACAACTAGATGTTATAGCAGTCCTAAATACAAAATTTCAACTTTCTACGGCTTACAGTTTTTGAGTTATGCGAGATACGTACGAACGTACGAACGTACAGACGTCACGACGAAATTAGTCAAAATGGATTCAGGGATGATCAAAATGGATATGTCCGCTGAAATCTGAAAATCGAAATTTTTCGCGATTACAATACTTCCTTTACGTACAAGGAAGTAAAAATACGAGTACCTATTGTTTTATTCCATTCATGGCACTTTTATTATAGCCATATGTAAATAAAATTAATATAAATCTTTATATGGATTTTTCTCAAAAAAACCGTTATGCGAGGGTACGAAAACATTATATTATTGAATTCAGAAAAAAATCTTCATCTAATACTTAAAGTGATTTATAGATTGTCATTTTAAAAAAATAACTTTGTGTTATAGCTTAAGAACCACTGGTTTGAACATATTTTCTTAAATGAGTGTTTTAGTGACATCTGGTAAAGAATAGTATAACTACTAATGTATACTTTACAGTTTACTGTTAAACCGATTGAGGTGTCGTAGTTCGAGTGTTCTCCAGATTCATATAATGTGCTGATAACAGGAATTTCTGGAAATTTTTGTGCAATATTTTTTTTGTGGCAAATATTCGTAAGCAAGTGATAATGAAATAATAAAAGCAAATTTTAAATGTATTTTACTAAGAATAATGTTTGATTGATGTATTTTAAATTTCAGTAGCGGCTCGTCAGGGGAGGCAAGAAGGCTAAGCCTCCTCATAACTTCAGGATAAAAACATTTTTTTTTTTATTTTCATTAATTTTGTATTAATTATGTAGGTGTAAAATGATCTTAAGGCATATTTTTTTCAGTATTAATCATGTTACGCCTATGTTTTAGACCATTGTGCATACAGCGGAGCTAAGCTCTTCTGCACCTTAAAAGCATAGTTTTTTAAAGGCACACTCCACACTTGTGCTGCATACAGGATATGTGAATCATGCCACATTTATACCAGTGTGTAAGTTAGCGTAGGAGGCTGCCATCCATTGTCCTTCGTGAATGATCGGCTTGATTCGTGACCGCTGCTGCTAAACCACGGACCTACTATATCTACAGGTGTTATATTTTAGTGGACCCAGCAAATATCTCGCTTATTTATTAAGTTAGTAATTTCTTTCATATAACATGATTTATACAGCAATATGTAAGCTACTTGATGACGGATGTACATTCATGATACCACTTCCGGTTTATTAGTAATTAATATCAACTTTGAAATTTCAAATGGAACATACCATATTTTTTTACAAATTTGAAAAGTACAACAAATTTGCTTTACAATCATGTAAAATAATCCATATGTTACATTATTAAAAAGTAAAATGGCGGGCACTTTTTTATACACCTAGTCGAAAAGAGAATAGTGAGCCATGGCTGTGGCTTGAAATAAAACAATAAATAAAGGTTAGAACAATTATTACTGAGTATTTACAGGTTGACATTTACCGTGTTACAATTGCTTTAGTTAATTGTTTTATTTCAAGCTATAGTCATGCCTCACTAGGTGTATAAAAAAGTGCTCGCCATTTTACTTTTTAACAATGTAACATATGGATTATTTTACATGATTGTAAAGCAAATTTGATGTACTTTTCAAATTTGTAAAAAAATATAGTATGTTCCATTTGAAATATCAAAGTTGATATTAATTACTAATAAACCGGAAGTGGTATCATGAATGTACATCCGTCATCAAGTAGCTTACATGTTGCTGTATAAATAATGTTATATGAAAGAAATTACTAACTTAATAAATAAGCGAGATATTTGCTGGGTCCATTGAAATATAACATCTTGTATAGTATCGTTATTCCCTGAATCGATCATTGTTGCTTGTTCAATCTAGTCACCGAAATTTTAATAAGCGAGGTAGATAATCGTTCGAAAATAACTTTTTAAAAATCTTTCACTATATAATGGATGCATTCAAAGTCGTTTTTTATTTATTTAAATTACATATTATGTAAGTTGCACATATAGCAACAGCGTTTAATGTTTCTCCATTAAAGTTCATTTTGATACTGCACTATGTGAAAAAAAAAACTCAAACGGTGACCATTCATTCATTTATTAAGTTGAGGGCTTTAAGCGCTAACCGCTTTTGTCACTGCGATTTGTAAGATCTGTTGTAACATGGTCCTATCTTAGTTTTCTGGAAGTAGCCCAGAGTTCTTATGAAGCCAATTACTGCTCCAGGGGCCAGTTATCCGATCTCATCTGCCGCGAGGTACTTTTTACCAAGCTGGGTATTCACATATAATGTGTTCCGAAGTTTCTTCGCAGAGTCGACAGATATTGTTTTCAGCAATACTAATCTTACATAGATGGTATTTCAGAGGACAATGACCAGTAAAGGTTCTTCTTGCTGAGAGCTAATAGCTCTTTGGCGTTTGTTAACAAGGGTAAAATGAATTTCTTCGACTGACTAAGGCCTGGGATGTCTCTCCAATATGAGGCTATGGCTGCTTCCTCCCAGTTATTGATTTTCTTCTTTATATGGCTTTTCAAGATTCAGGCCCGTAAAACGGTAGTTTAGCTCCCTTTTTAGCGTGCTTATCTGCTTAGTGGCGTTTGTGTGAAACGAGCCTAAACGGTAGGCAACTGCGCCGGCGGCCACAACGTGCGGTACAGTGTAGGTTATTTTTATTGTTTAAGGGTATTTTTTGAATAATTTCAGTTTTCCGTATACCTATCCTTGTTTATATGACAGTTTTGTCTGTTTTACAGTTTTTTTTGTTTTGATGGTTTCGTTTTTCAAATAATTATGATGGGTACTAAATTTCTGGTCCACAAAATACTGCCATTTGTAATGTTTTGTCTGGTTTGGAAAATAAAAAGTGTGGTTATATTTATGAAAGTAATACACTATTTTACAATTGATTGATAAATATATTTTATTTTTTCATATACTAAAATAAGTTTTATTTGTAACATAAGAAATTCAGCCATACCTAGCTTCTACTCAAATTTTAACAACTGTGTTGTAAGTTGTAGTTTTATGCCGCGGCCCCATTATTATTTTAAAATGCCACCATTTAGCAGCACTAAGTTTTTTTAGTTCAAAAAGTAAATGTAGGGGTCGCTTAAATTTTTAAAATGGTCTTTTACAATGTATTTAAGTAGTTTTCAGTAGTTGTACTTAAGTACATGCATAGTTCTGCCCTGAACTTATTCACTCGTACATACATTTTTTTATATGGACCTTGCTGGTACATATTCTATCTTTATTCTGCAATTTTTTACTAATATACGCATGCGCAATATCTTCACTTCTATTGGCCATTTGGTGCATTGTTAAATATTATGTTGTATGAAAAATAAAATGTCAAATATTACTCAAAATTGTAGTAATACAAAATTACAAATTGGTGCACTCATAATTGTAAAAATTGAGACGGAATATCAATTATTATTATACTGGCTAGGTGTCAGCAGCGGATTTTATTCGAAGAATATATTATAAAATAATCTCCACGCTTTACTCCATCTCAAAACGCAAATTAATTTGTAATGTTATATAAGACAATAAAAAGGTACGATGAGCGATGAGACAGATATACAAGTTCGGTGGGGTTCTCTGGAATCTACCGAGTAAGAATTCCTCGCCAGTTAATAGTGCGTCCACATCTACAGACGCGCACTCCCGCTTAAACGCGAACGCGTTAGTAGACTCAGGTACGTACGAGGTAGTGTTGAGTACAGTACACCGACCTCGTGCAACGGTGAAATGTCAACATTCTAATTATTGTGTAGAAGTACATGGTTGTTTGTTTTGTGATATGCTCAACAAAAGAAAATACTATTTGCTGGATTACTTGGTAACTATTTATTAATCTTTATTATTATATTTAGTACTATATTATAATAAAAATAATATAAAATGACAGAATCTTACGAATATAAGTAGAAAATACACAATTTACTTAAAATTAAAAAATGGGGACGTGCACAATATATCATCTATAAAGAAATATTTACATTCATATATGAAAATAATTCATAAAATTTAATCGAAAGTTCATGTATTTTGTGTGAAGAAAACTTCTAGCAGTCGCCTGACAGTTTTTTAAAAAATATTGTTTATTAAAAATTAAATATAAGCTTTTTATAAAGTGCAATAGAATGTAATAAGAAAATGTAAAATAATATTACTTTAATTAATGTATTGGCTAAGTATTTTTACTCATTTTAGTTAAACATGAACTTTCTTTTTTAAATTTTAATTAATAAGCCTTTCTGCAGACTAATGTAAGTAAATGAATACACTGTAACAACACATTAGATAAATATGGGCTATATAAATAGAACCTTGTACAATATTAAATTTGTTTATTAAATCGAGAAAGAAATGTAATAAATAATTAAATCCAGAAAATATAATAAAATTTATAAAAGTCATAATCCATTATATTGATTTTCCATAGATAGAAATAGTTATTGTAAAAATCCACAATTTTTGTGAATGTACACTATTTCCAAAATTTATAAAATCAAGTTTCCATTTATGGGTTTGGTTTAGGTGCCGAAAGAAAAAATATAGCCGGCACTATAAACGTAGTTGTAGTGAAAGTATGAAACACATTTACAAGGTGACTGTAGTTTTTGAATATTTATCTAGAATCTATTGGTGTAGAATATCTAAATATGTAGTAATGTATGTATTTACTCCTGAATTTTTGCGCTGCTGACCTGAATACGTGCTGTGTACTACGTGTCAATTATAAATGTTTATGCAGGGGAGAAATTTTAACTTTAAATGTGCCTAAATTTCGAATAAAGTTGCATTGTCTTTCAAAGGAATGTTTGTTTCAACTTTGACTTTTAATCAATAATTTTATCTTTGTGTTCGCCATTATTTATATTAGTTTTCAAATATGACCAGAAATTATAGTGAGTTTGACTGTTCTTATTTATAAAACTTTTTCATTTATTCTTTTACTGCTTGTGCATTAATTTTATAACATTAATATAGATTAAAATATTATATACGAGACAAAATTAAATGACTATTGTAACAGTTATTTAATAATAACAATTTATTAAAGAACCGTGAAGGTTATCCAGTTATTTATGAAAATGTGTACTGGAAGTTTAGTGTCCCACATCAAACCCATATTTATAAACCGGGGGCCTACGTGAAATATTTAATATAGGAAATACCGAGGGAAATACAATCTTGTTTTTTTTTTGCTGTAGTTACTATGCTATGACATTAACTTAAGAGGAAAGTTGTAAATACAAAGAAAAAATTACACAATATTATAATAAAAATCAGTTACCTTTTTTTAATTTACGAAAAAACGCAAGATAAAATACGTAATTTACACTACAAATAATATATAACCTAGAGTTTCAAGGTACTCTGAAATATGCTGTAAATTGTGAATTTTATTTTGCATTATTTTGTAAAATAACAATAAAATATTATTGATTTTTGTAAGTAGTACAGTAAAATAAAAAAATAACGTATTTTTTATATAACAGATTTGAAATTGACACCCGGTATATGTATATAAACATATACACATAAACACACACACATACAGGGTGTATCACGGAAAGTGAAACGCATTGCTCCCCTTATTATTATAGACAAAAAGTTTCAAATGGATGTTGTAAAGCAAAAATTTCTACATCCGAATCAATAAAAAAAATCATTTTGGCTACTTCATAACTGCAGAAATAAGATTTGAAATTCGATTACAATTTAATTAGCCATGGAATTAGAAACAAGAGACGAACATAAGCGTAACGTTTTATACGTCAAATTATTAGTATTTATTTTGACAATCATTATTCTGACACTGACGTAATAAAACGTTACGCTTTTGTTCGTCTCTTGTTCCTAATTCCATGGCTAATACTATTAAATTGTAATTTCGTGAATTTTCAAATTTTATTTCTGCAGTTATGAAGTAGCCAAAATGTTTTTTTTATTGATTCGGATGTAGAAATTTTTGCTTTACAACATCCATTTGAAACTTTTTGTCTAAAATAATTAGAGGAGCAATGCGCACGAAAAAACTGATTTCCCATGTTAAACGCCTATGTTTCACTTTCCGTGATACACCCTGTATATTAACATTATTCATCATGGGATAACATCTACATTATTGTGTTCCAAAATGTTTTATCAAAAAACGGGGAGACGATTATTATAAATGAGTTGTATTTATTACTCACTAAAAGTGTATATTAACTTATCTTTACATAACTTTATGAAGAAAATAAAGTGCAACTGCTAATGTTTACCTAACTCATTTATGATGATGTTTTTTTTTACTTTTGATGTAAGTGTCCATATAATATTCCTAAATGCAATGGTTATAAGTTATTTATCAATTTGGGAAATTAATTTTTTATTCTACATTTTTTTGAAACCAACATAATTGACATAAATGAGTAAAACGTAAATTAAAGACACATTAAAAAAAAAATCTAGATTGCGTCATTTACAAAAATTAAGTGTCGGATTACCTATATGTATATCATATTTTATTCCGCTAAGCGGATTATTTTGGTTAGGAAATAAGATGGATAATATAAGATATTGTTTGAATAAAATATGTCCAGTTATTCGTGAAGTTTCGGCCAAAAGGATAACTATACTAACAATACATACAGGGTGTTCATTTTAAATGTACCACCATTGGTATATCGAGAATTATAAGAACTACAAATAAGGTTAAATGGGCAAACATTTTCTATTTTACATAAATAATGTAATAAACAAAACAAAAAAAAAAATCAATCAGACGTTCTCAAAATACGGGACCTAACTATTTTATTTTAAATAGGAACATAGAATGTCCCGCGACCTGATTGCCCTAATATAATAATATAATATATATATATATATATATATATATATATATATATATATATATATATAATAATTTTTATTGGCCAAAGGCGGGGTTCAGCCAAAGGCTATTCTTCCACTCAACCATACAAATAAATATATATAAAAAAATTAAATTACCAGGATTTTTTATAAATAATTTACAACTTAGATATTATAAATACTACATATAGAATTTATATAACAAAAATGAACAAAGTTAAGTGCTAAACATTTCTTTTATATGTCTACGAAATGTATATAGAGACAGAGATTTTAACGAATCAGGAATAGCGTTATAGAGCATTGGTGCCAGATATGAGAAAGATCCCTTAAATTTCGACTTTCTAAAAGACGGTATAATATACAAATTCTTAATTCGAAGAGTATAATTATAATTCTTTTTAATTAATTTATCAAATAAATAAGACGGAGAACCGGTTAGTAAAACTTTATGTACTAGACACAGATACGCGATTTTTACACGATTTTCGATAGTCGGTATATAAGCTAACTCTCGAAATTCGCTTATGTGGTCATATTTACGTACCCCGTAAACGAATCGTAAACAACTGTTTTATAGAAGGGTGATTCTGTTTTTGTCAGTTTGTGTTAGGTTTGGTACATAAACACAAGCACAGTAATCAAATAGTGGCAATATCAAGGTGTTCACTAGCCTAGCTTAAAGATGTATTTTAAGTCGTAAATGAGCGATATTAAATTTAACAAAGCAAGCAGAACAAATTGATAATATCACGTGGTGTTATTTATAAAAAATACGTTAAACACAAAGTTAATTAAATTGTTCAAAATGTCCCCCCGCTGCCTTAATTTACATTCTAGCCCTTCCTACAACTGAAGAAATAGATTTCTGAAAAGTGTATCAGGGTCGGCTCGCCTAGATAATATTCCTAATATTTGCTTCAGAAACTCTTCATATGCCCTCAAAGATAATGTGAAAGAAGAAACAATTGCTACAATCAATCAACAAATAAGTATAATCATGACCTACTCTATTAAATATAAAACCGCTCATAACTCCTTTAATGTAGAGTTTCAGAAATATGTAGTGTACTTACAAGGTATTTTCGAGTTAAAATTATCTAAGGAATATACCTTAAGCTATAGCAATTGTGTCGCGTGACAACTTATATAATAATATTTGTTTATTCGCTAGAACATTTAATTCTTTATTCAACAATACAATATTTTCATAGCATCACGAAATGATTAATGCATGTAATTTTTTTTTATTAATTTTATTTAAATAAAGCTATAATGAGAGTGCCACGAAAAAATAAATACGTTGATTATTAGCATATTTTGTGTGTATTAACAGTACAAAAGTATGATCGATTATTGTATTAGTGATTAACTATCTTTGTAGTTAATAAGTAAACAGGATTCCTTTTCTTCACTTTATTTTTTGTTTAGAAATACTGATGTACATTTCAAGTGCTAAGCACCCATCATCAGAGTATAATATTCAAAATTACAAATAAGTAACTTTATATAGCTAACATATTTTATCATAAACATATTGACCAATCTCGGCTTTCTAAAACACTTAAAACAGTGGGTGTGGTTTACACTAAAGTTGAACTTGGGTGACCTTGAATCACGGTATTTACGTGTAATTCCATAATCTAAGCTAATGACAAAAAGATCGGGTATCTTGTCTATTTAACTAATTTTAACAAACGATTGTGATGCAGTTCAAAATTTAACGATCTTTTTGTTTTTTCAAAATAACAATTGCGTGTCGGGAAGATGAAACTATACACAAATCGGGAAAGATAAGAGATAGAAGAGAATACATCGACTAAAGTAACAAAAAAAAATACGTCAAATTTTTAAGTTACAACAGGTTGGACAATCCAAAAGTGGTAGGACATTTCGATCAACAACAACTCTACAGTTGACGGAACATAAAAACGCATAAAGATGATGAAAAGTGACGCAGACTTAAATGAAATCACAATAAATGTTCAAAATGGCCACCGTCATTGTCAATACAATACTGAAAGCGTCGATGAAATGATGTAACTGTTATAGTTTCAATGTCTTCTAAATTGTCATAAGTGACACTATGTTGTAGTGCTATTCTTCGAGTATTAGACCCTGGTTGAGTCCAAAACATCCTCTTCAATATACTCTATGTGATCAGGGCGAGTTCTACCACGAACTTAAGCAGCAGGCTTAAAGGACTTTTTTTATTTACATACATGCACAATAGTGCGAACGTTTAGAAGATGACGATTCGGAAAATATCCCAAATAAATTTGCCGACCTTGGGCAGCGTTTCCCTAAGCTTCACCATAGGCCTACTGATTATAACTTTTATAATAATTATTAATCGATATTTGAAAAAGTTGACAACTCACATTTGTCAAAAACAATTGTTTCATTGATATTGTTACTAGAGCAGATTATTATGAAAATATCTAAACGACTCGTTAATTTATGGGGAGGTAAAAATGCTAAAAAAAAATTGAGATTTCGAAAAAAAGTTATTAAGAAATATTGTTGCTCTCGACGAGTTCTACTACTGATTAAATTTAATGTACTTAGTTCTGTTACATCCTGTATATTTGACCACAATTAACTAGTTACCTTGTAATGTTTAATAAAATGCGATTACCATGCAACTTAACCTTAACTGAATAAAAGGCAGCTAAAATATTTGTATCTTGCTATTTTGTTTGACGGCTGATGTTTATTTTTTTTAATATTAGACTAGATATATTGTTACTATTAATATTATATTTATTCTAAAATTTAAATATAATATTGAAAATTAAATGGAGTGCATTTTGGGCTAAAAAACTGATTTTCCATGTTTGGGTTTTTGATGAACAACCTGTATGTACAAGAACGTATCTAGCTTTCGAATCTTTAAAATCTTAGTTCCTTGATATCAATGGGAGAAGAAATGAAAGTCACGTAGAAAACTAGTTCTTCATTTAATTACTGTCTGGTAGTAAATGAAAAGAAAATCGGTTGCTGTGCCTATTTTTGGCAGTTCGGAAGTTTCACTAAATATCTAGAGGATCATTGTATTTACATTCCCACATTTCAAAAACTTTCATAATGTAAAACGGTCAAAATATCAAATAAATTTACTTTTCGTGGTTTCTTTTATTAACAGATTAATATAGTTATATGTTTAATGCGAAAAGTGTAAAACAAAAATTGAAGTAACACAAAAGTATAATATATCATTTTCACCTCTCGATTTTAACATTTTTACAATGTCTGTGTGTGTGTGTGTGTGTGTGTGTGTGTGTGTGTGTGTGTGTGTGTGTGTGTGTGTGTTAAGTTGTGGGAGATACGATTTCTCAAATTCTAAGACTAAAGACCTGTTTGACTACGGACTCCTCAATCTAACAGTAATGGGAAGAGTTGAATAGGTTCTAGTAACAATTATTGGACAACCAGAAGTGGTAGTTTCTAAAGAAAAAAATTCTAAATATTATTTTTTGAAAATTTGTTACTACAAATATTAAAGATAATTAAATTCTCAATATGACACATTTAATTTTTTTTATTATATCTCGTATAGGTTTGGAGATATAGTATATAATAATATAGAATAATGTGTTGTAATAAATTTCGTTGTCCAAAAATATTTAAATATTTGTAATTGACAGATAAATGCAAAATGTCAGTGTCAAAAATACTATGGATGACAAATAAACATCAGAATATTTTGAAATTTTGAATGAAAAATTATGACATATGACAATTGTGACATCTATGTAAATAACTACTAGCCGTCATTCTGACACGGATCCTCATATCTGCTTGCCAAGGCCAACAAAGTCACATGACTGCTCGCGTCCGATAAGTAACAAATTTAACATTTATTACACACAAATAATTGAAATTGTTTCTCTTCTTTCGTTCTATGAGAAATTTTGTTCTACTATTCTAAAATGTTCAAAAATCCTTCAAATTCATTGACGGTATTAGCGGTATTTATTAAGGATATATGTAATATTAACATACCTATAATTTAAATACATATTTAATTAATAATACAAAAATATGTATTAAATGTACTCATACCTCCCAGAAAAATCTGACACTGACATTTTGTATTTATTTGTCAATTAAAAAAATTTAAATATCGCAACTGTTTTTTGCAACGAGATTTATTACAACAGATTATTCTGTATTATTATGTACTATATATTTCCAAATCTATACGAGATATAATATTTTTTTAAATGTGTCAGATTGAGAATTTAATTATCTTTATTATTTGTAGTAACAAATTTTCAAAAAATAATATTTAGAATTTATTTTTTAGAAACTACCACTTCCGGTTGTTCAATTGTTACCAGAACCTATTCAACTCTTCCCATTACTGTTAGATTGAGGAATCCGTAGTTACACAAGTCTTTAGTCTTATAGAATTTGAAAAATCGTATCTCCAACAACCTCACACACGTCCACACACACACACACACACACTTACACACACAGACATCATCGTAAAAATGTTATAATCGGATTCTAGGGACCTTAAAACGTGCTTATTCATTGAAATTTGGATATGAGATTTTTAGCATGAATCCAATACCTCTCTTGGCGAGAGGTAAAAAGTATACCGTCGTTTATTGAAATGATGAAATGTATTCAAAATGGATACATACCATACGTGTAAATGTAATAGGTTTGATATATGTTTAATTAAGAAATATAATAGAAATTATACTTTCTTAATGTCATAATATTATTTAAAAATTAATGTAAAATATAACAAGCATAAGAATTATTTAAATTTAATCAACGGAATGGATACTCAAGTATTTTGGAAAGTTTCAATTCACAGCACTTGTTCCGATTTATAAAACTTAATGTATAAAAATTGAAAATTAGGTTGAAACATTATTTACCTATTTAAAAATTTTAGCATTGGAATCGCATTTTGATATTTGTTATGGTTTTCACTACGTAATTTTGGTAATAACTGAGTTGTAACGCATTCGTGTATTTTACCGGAAATACATACAGTGAACAGTGCAACGATGGTGTGGCGGTAAGTAGGAGAAAGCGGGACGAGTTGAAAAGGAAACGGTTTTTCATGGCCAGTGTATGTATTTTCAATATATGAAAATCTTTCACATCAGGAGAAATCACTATTTAAATTTCACAAAAGAAATAATGGATAGCTCAGATGACATTTATTTTCTTAACATGTTTATAGGATTTAAAGAGGAATGTTCAATTCAAATAGAACTATTAAATCAGCATTTTTACATCTTTTGTCAGTGGAATTCAAACGAATCTCCATCGGATATTATCATATTATCAATTGTGTCAACTAGCTCATCGGAAATTTACGATAGTAGCTAACTGTATTCCATATTTAATATTGTAATTAGAGTCGTTATTCCATGAACAATTTTTGTACGACCTATAAACATGGAAACTATAAAAAGACTGTCAATATACATATGTACACTGGCTTGTAAAAAAATCGCGTACACCTGTTTTTTGCTGTATTGAGTCGGTCTCGATTGTTAACTTGTCAGTGTCACAAGTCAGTGTCATTAGTGTCAATTAAGATGCCAAAATTATCAGAAAACGAGAAAGTTGTAAGTTAGAAAAGCACTGGACGCTGATGGAGCGATGATAAATTACTAATGTCACTTCGTCCATAATTTGTTTCAGTCATAATTTTTACTTATTTATAATCCATTTAAAATGAATACTTGGTTGTTCTTTAATTTTTCTAGAATATATTTGTAATTTAGTAGTAACTTAGCACAATGAAGAACTTGCTCCTCGATACCTAAAATAATGACAGTGACAACGGTGACAACTTCATTGACAGTTGATATTAACCTATTTTAAAAAAATCGTATTTACATAGATAAAAAAAAGTAAAAAGTAGGTTACTTGATTTTTAAGGTGTACGCGATTTTTTTGCAAGCCAGTGTACATAGGTGGCAATAAATATGTTTAAGTTTTTCAATTATTTATGATTGTTGTAATGCTTTTAGCACTGATATGCAGTTATTTAAATTTGCCTTTCCTTGATGTATACATTTCTTCATGTAGTAGTAAAACTGTTAATTTTTGTCATTATACCGGGAATTTTTTTATCAGTAAACATACCATAGTTACAGTATAAAATGATTGACAGCAATGTATTAAAGCGTTTATTTTATAAGTAAACATAGGGATAATTAACATACACTAAAATAAATATTAAATTATGCAATAAAGAAACGAGAAATTATTTATGTTTATACACTTAAGAACTACATTAAACTAGTGAGGAATTTTTATTTTAACTAATCAAATACTTAAAATTGGCATCACTAACTTCCAAACAATATCCTAAACGATTATAAAAATAATTAATAGCATTCGTTATTTGCTGGGGAGTAATATTTTGTGACGCTGCACTAATTCTGTTTTTTAATTGTTCAATGTTCATTCTCTCACCATTGTACACATTTTTTAAGTGTCCTCAAAGAAAAAAAATCATTTATTATAGATTTTTCGAATTAATGCGGGGCAGGGTCTTATTTTTGAATTATACCTGTTATAATCTGCAATTTTATAAAAAACCATTTTGAAATGTGACAGTTTGACGAGTCTGACAACTATTCCTTATGTTTACTCAAAAAATAAACGCTTCAATACATTGCTGTCATTTTGTAACTATGGTACTGAAACTACTCTATGAAATAAAAACAATATTTGGGATTAGTTCTGTAAATTTTTTATTATTTAACGACGTTTCGACAGCGAAGTAACAGATAAAATTGGTAGGATTCTAAATAAATTTGACATACAGACGTCATATAAATCTAGTTTAAAAATCCGTGATCTTCTTGGCAATGTGAAAGACATATTTCCTGGCATTTATAAGATTCCTTGCCAGTGTGGTAAAGTATACATTGGTCAAACGGGTAGAACTGTAGCAACAAGATTAAATGAACACGAACGACATATAAGATTAAATCAACCAGATAAATCTGCTGTTGCTGAACATTCAAGAATTACATGGAATTGATTTCAAAAATACGAAGATTTTAGCAAGAGAAAATACCTGGATGAGAAGACTGATTAGAGAAGCCATCGAAATCAAGAAATCCTCAAATAACGTTAATTTAAATACAGGTTATGAGCTAAATAAGTCGTGGTTACCTGTTGTTCATTCATAATTTTCTGTTTTTATCTTTGTAAACTTGTTGTCTTGTCTACATGCACTTTGTTATTTACTTGATGAAGTCAGCACTTCGCTGTGAAAACGTCGTTAAATAATAAAAAAATTACAGAACTAATTCCAAATATTGTTTTTATTTCATTATTATGAGTTCTAAAAGCTTCTTTCAATATTTAAAACTACTCAATGTTTACTTATAAAATAAACTCTTTGTATAATAGAATTGCTATCACCTCCTGCTACCAAAGAAAAAGAAAAATATAGAAATTTTAAGAATTAGAAAGGTTTCGTTACTATACCATTCTTTACATTTTCATAAATAATCATTGATCATAAAATGAAATAATGAATTCACTTTTTGGAGAAGGAATGTAATGATGTCAACATGGCCAGGAATTATATTTCCACCATTATGTAATATTCGGATAACTAGTTAAAATTTGTATCTAATACATGTAGGGTAAGTCAGGGATAGATGCCCCACCTTTTTATGTTCTGATATTTTTTACAACAAAATGTAAGAAAAAAAACCAAAAGTATGTTGTATGATAACTCAATATATATTCTTTTATTTAAACGTAAAAATAGAGAGTTTAAAGAACAAAATAAGTTCCTCTCAAAAAAAATTAAAAAGTAGCTTTGGCCATCTTCCCCGGACTGTGGGGATAAGATGCCCCAGTAGTTTGGGATAGATGCCCTTTCAAAAATGCCGTATATACCTTAGTGTTAATATTAAGAAAAACGTAGATCTCTCCTTTTTTCTTTATTGTTAAGACTTTACCTCATAAATGCCAAAGGTTTTCATATTTACAACAACCTTTATGGGGTCATTTTTTATATTGCAGACATTGTATCTACTCATCTTTTCTCTTTGTATTTGTGTACTTTTCTCCACACCCAACACATTCAGAATCGTGTTCTTCACTCATGTTCATCCTCATAAGGCACACTTTCATCTGTTGCTGTATCCGAATCTACTTGTAAAATTTTTCTATTCTTAGGTTATTTCTTGTTTGCATTTTGTGAATGTTGCTTCTTTAACTTTTTCTCATTTTTCTTTTGCATTTTCCTTTTTTTTTATTCAAAAATTCTGGGCTTAACAACAGTGTACAAGGGGCATATTTAACTGATGTAAACAGGGCATCTTTCCCGATTGTCCGGGATAGATGACCCGGCTAAATACCAAATTCAAAATTAGCGCCAGAATATCAATGATATCATAAACACTAACCTATACTTCATATATATCTATTGCAATACAAAACAATGATGAAAGTACTACAACTTAGTGTACTTGTCGAAAGAAATTATGGTGATAAATTTTACGAAGCTGATGAAATTAATTTTTGCAAATAATTTACCTAAATTTTTTTTTTTTTCGTGTTCAAACACGACTCGCTCACTCGCACATGCTACAGCCACAACTGATAGAAGCTACTAGTGCAACCTATCGAAAAGTAGTAAAGTTATCCCCGGCGGGGCATCTATCCCTGACACCCTAGATTTGATAGCTAATTTTTTTTTTGGTATATTGGTGAAATTATTTCGTTTCATCTATCATGCTCGGCATATGCTGACGCTTCTCCAAGTTTTTAATATTTTTTCTCATAAACTACAAATAATTAATCGATTTAAAACGGGTATTTTTTTTTGTCTAGTTACGTAAAAATTTAGTCACCTACCCCCAAAAAGAGAAAAATATATTTACTTAAAACAAAGAAATTAATATGATTTCGCTTTTCGTATAAACTTGTTGATGGACTTACCTGATCACAATATTTACAACTATAATTCACATTTAATTATGAGATTTTTTTTGTTAGTGTATTCCGCAAGAAGTAAATATGAAATTATGTAAAAAAATCAGCTCTCATTCGATATTCAGGACCTGTTGATTGTTAGTGATGCAGTTTAATGTGAAAACAGGTGATTTAGCCAGCATATTAATTCGCGTTAATTTCATATACATATTTTAAATGAATTCCGCATAGAAAGTTCCTTGCAATCATTATAGTAAATTCCAGTAAAATTGTTTCACGAACATACTATGTCATTTGCACTTGACACTGACTTCTGTTAATTCTTGTAATATTTGAATATATTAACTGTGTCCATGGTGTAACGTATGTAGATAGGTTGTAAGATTAAGAAAACTTATTTTTTTATATTTTTTTATCTCTTTATTCCATTGAGAATAAGGAAATATAAGAAAAAAAAATATAGGCTAGTATTAGGAACCCACTTTTATAGAGTGCTTTTGTTAAAAGTTAACCTCATAAGATACAGGGATATTCATCGGTTTATTCTTTTTTAATAATTCGATTATTTTAAATATTATCGAAAAAAATTCAAACGACGTTTGTTTTATTTAATATTTATTCATTTATGTTCTATAAATCATAAGTTTTTCTACAGGTGTTCCAGTTTTACGCAATGGTATGTAGCTTTATATTTTCAAATGGAACACCATATACAGGATGTTCAATTTAAGTGTTATCTCGAGAACCGTAAGAAAAGTAAGAAGTAATATGTTCAGAAGGCTGGAATTATGTATAAATCAGCATCGCAATAATTTTGAAAAAATTTTATAATATTTTTTAAAGTATCTAAATCGGCCAAATAATGATGAAAACAAAATATTCAATTGTTTTTGTCATGGCACTCTGATTACATGTAGAAATAAATATGAAAATAATAATTTTTCTTTTGCATTTTTCTCGTTTTTTTCGTTTTGTAAAGGTATAAACATTTTATATTGTTATATTCAGAAAAAAATGCTGAATCGAATAGGCGAATAAAAAAGTAGGTTCTCATTTAAAATTAAAAAGTTGAATTCTGTATTTTGAGAACCACTGGTTGAAAATAATTTTTGTAATGCACATTTTAATTGTCTCATAATATAGAAATTGTTTGCTAATTTAACCGACTTCGTATCTCTTACGTTTCTCGAGATAGCAATAGTGAAACACTTAAATTGAACACCCTATATATTTATTCAAATTTGAAAAGTACATAAAATTTGCGTTATTTCATTATTACACCTGTTATTTAATATTTTCAGATGTTTAATTCAAAAAATAGTAATGCAAAGCCTTTTGTATGTTATAAAAATGTAATATTTTAATCATTTGCCATTGTATATTTTAATAATATTACATATAATTGTTTTTATTCTATTGGATAGTAAATTTCATGTACTTTTCAAATTTGAATAAATATATTGGATGTAGCACTTGAATATAAAGTTACATACCATTGTATAAAAATGGAACATTCTGTATAGTAGAAAATCTTATACTGCAAATTTATAGGCATTTTAATATAAAACAAACTTTGTTTTGAAAATTTATCCATAATATTTACAATAATCGAGTTATTAAAAAAGGACAGACCGATGAATCAGCCTGTATAAAATAATTTCAAATAAAGTTCCACTGTTGTTTAACCCGTTATAATCACGAAGTACTATTCTCTTCATAATTGTAATCAGTTGAGTTTGAAATTCAATATTGTCTTAACAAAATTCAAAAATTATGAAACACACTTTCAATTTTGGACTATTCATTTCTACGTAGTTGTACTAAATTTCATACTTTTAAATTAATTAATATAAACATATTGACAATATACAAAATGACCCCTATTTTAGCGCGTTTGAAGAAATGCACTTCATTGCTATTTAAATCAATATCTATGAATGGAAAAAAAATATTATGCAATTGCAAATATAGGCTTTGTGTGTGTTTTTTTTTTAAATATTTAATATAAGTGTACACCGACATTTGGGTCATTAGTACCCAAAACTGTATATTACATTGTATGGAGGTGATAATTAAAAATCTGGCCATAGGCGTTTAAAATGGGAAATCAGTTTTTCCTTGCGTAAAATTACCAATTATTTTAGACAAAAATGTTTCAAATAAAAGTTGTGTAAAATTAAATTCTATCTGTTCAATATGTCTTTCAACTTCTTTAAATAATGTTTAAAATCTACCTTAACATCTTTATAGTTGTTTTAAGTACTCTCTGTTTGCTGTAATGTTTTTTCTTTGTATCTATTGTAATTAGCGAGAACCTTTATTTGGCCTTTATTGTGCTGTTGGTTCTCCAACGTCATTAAATAAATAAATAAAAATGATGCTCAATTTTTCGTGTTACTGTTGGAATTTCGAGTTATTATGGCAAGTTAGGTATAATTTTTATACGGGCGCCACAATAGAAAGTTACTCGGTTGAAGAGAAAATATTTTGTATCCCTTCTGTTGATGTAAATAACGAAACTGCAGTCAATAGTATTAATAAATTCTGTGAAACTTGAATCGAGTGTTTTATTATTTATCAGTGTTTACCATGTTTCATTGAGTACCTCCCTACAGCAACAAACTACCATAGATAGAATTAAAATATTTCTTGCTTTCTAAAGCATATCTATCCATGTTATTTTATTTCAAATAAATGGATTAGTTACCTAGGTATTATCAATACAGTTCATAATCCTTAATTTTCATCATTTATATCACAATTACTGACTTTCCACCTTCCACTCTCAGGTTTTCTGAAAATTGATTCAGTTTCTATCAGTCGCTTAATAGCACGATTTATGTTAGAAAGTGGCCATCACTTCCCTGGAAATTCTTCCGCATTTTTTGCCACGTTAATTTTTTTCTTGATAACAAGTTGCAAGGTTCTTTAAATTTACTCTCGGATTTACTTAAGTGAAGTACCATTATTAGAAGAAATCTCAAGATAATTGGATAATACCTGGAGCAAATTTATGAAGATGTTACAACGAACTCGAAATGTGACTGACAATTACATTTGTTTCAATAATAGCCTAGTTAATTTTAACCTGATTGAATGGAAAATTTAGAAAATCGCGATTCACTTGTTTTTCTATATAAATAATTGAAATTTGCTATGAATACTTTTCAACCCATTGTCTGTAAGACCGATATCTCAATGTATTCCGGAGTTTCAAACAGGATTTGTTACTCCGTATAATAATATTGAATATCTTGATATACAGTGTGTTATATTTTAGTGGACCCAGCAAATATGTCGCTTATTTATTAAGTTAGTAATTTCTTTCATATAACATGATTTATACAGCAACATGTAAGCTACTTGATGACGGATGTACATTCATGATACCACGTCCGGTTTATTAGTAAGTAATATCAACTTTGAAATTTCAAATGGAACATACTATATTTTTTTACAAATTTGGAAAGTACAACAAATTTGCTTTACAATCATGTAAAATAATCCATATGTTACATTATTAAAAAATAAAATGGCGGGCATTTTTTATACACCTAGTCGGAAAGAGAATAGTGAGCCATGACTATGGCTTGAAATTAAACAATTAACTAAAACAATTGTAACACGGTAAATGTCAACCTGTAAATACTCAGTAAACACATTAAACGAACTGAAGAATAAAATTGAAGCGGCAATTGAATCTTTATCTGCAGACCAAATAGAAAGTGCTATTTATTCTGTTTCAAAACGTTGTGAAAAATGTATTGAAGAGGCTGGGAGTCATTTTGAATATTTGTTGTAAAATCATTTTATTGTTATTAAGTGTTCCTTATACTTATTTTCTGCATTATTATGACAAAAAAATATTATTTCGTTTAATAATAATAGTTACAATTGTTTTAGTTCATTGTTTTATTTCAAGCCACAGTCATGGCTGACTATTCTCTTTTCGACTAGGTGTATAAAAAAGTGCCCGTCATTTTACTTTTTAATAATGTAACATATGAATTATTTTCCATGATTGTAAAGCAAATTTGATGTACTTTTCAAATTTGTAAAGTTGATATTAATTACTAATAAACCGGAAGTGGTATCATGAATATACATCCGTCAAGTAGCTTACATGTTGCTGTATAAATCATGTTATATGAAAGAAATTACTAACTTAATAAATAAGCGAGATATTTGCTGGGTCCACTAAAATATAACGGTGTTTCCTTTAAAACAACCAGCGCATTTTTGGGCGAACTAATGACTTTAGAGAAAAATGTTATATACAAAAAGTGGTCAAGAATAAGGTGCTAATTTAACAGTAATAATAAACCGAACATTCAATACATGGTTCTCAAACGGTAGAACAATTTTTAGAAGTCACTTTCGTACCACTTAAAATTTGAAATATTTCTTTTTGGCGTCGGTCGGGATCGAACCCCACTCAGGCACTTATTATTTAAACAGGCAAATAAATAAATTAAATAAAACGACTATCTAGTAATTGTGAAAAAAAAATTAAACAATAACTATAAGTCTTTCTTGTATTTTCTTAAATATTTTCAAATTATTCGGCAATGAAAATAAAACTATATAGAAATTACGTTTACTGGCTCCTATATAAATCAATAAATTCAGCTAAAAATTCGTGATCTTTTGACATTGTAGACGATGTGCTTTTAATGAAGAACGGAGACTTGAACGGAAAAGTTTGGTTAGTATTTTTAATATTCAGTTTAACTGACAGTTGGCTTGAAACTGAATTGACAACTTTACTGACCTTGTAAAATCCCCTTTATAATTTGTTTGTTGAAAATGAAAATCAGGCGAACTATTATGAGTCTGGGCTCGTATATTAGTAAACAAATAAAAAAAATGCCTAGAAATGATTATTTTATTTATTTCACAGTTAGCGTGGTTTTTTACGGTCTATTAATTTAATTCCTAATTAGTGTATTTTTGACTATTAAAAAAGGACATACATAGTCATTATTCCCAAGAGACAAAACGTCACAAGTGTAGAAAAATGATGTAAAACACAATTAAAAATATGCTATTATAAATCAATAAGTTTTTTCTGCATAACTTCGTAGTTTTGACGATGCTACTAGCTGCAATCAGTCTACTGTGAAATGCCAGCCGTAAAAATTAACTTAATAATTTTTTTTTCGTTTCGTAGTTGGTTTCACTGGCTCAACTGTGCATGTCCATTAAATGACACTGACATGAAAATGTTCTGCGGTAAACATTTGACATACTATCCCGCCAAATCTTTTTCGCAAAATCCACGAAATCAGCGTGTGTGCGTTTGCGTTTTAACCTGTCGATAATACAGACTTTCTATTGGCTACCTTACTCCACGACAAACAAAACAATAACCCTTGTTTGTTTTTCACTTTGGTGGACAGCAAATTTATTGTGCTCCTTCAGCGAATATTTCCCTATTTGCGATAAAAAAACGATTGTTAATTGTGTGTTTATTGCTGTATAACATAAAAATATTTCAAATCTATTTTGATGATTAGATAAACACAGGTTTGAAGAATATTTGGGTGGGCATGTTGCGTGGGCACTTTGACTGTACAGGAGGATTTAAAAACTTAAAAACATATGTCGTGTATGGTATCAAATAAAATGTTTTCTGAAGGGCTGACAGGCAGAAATGTCAAAAATTTGACACCCCGATCGGCTTTTGTTTTTTTTTTGTATAAAATTGTCAGAAATATGTCGTGTTTGGTATGAAATGAGAGGTCTTGTTAAGGGCTGTCAGTCACTAATGTCAAAACTTTGACAAATCGATCGGCTTTTGTTTTTTGCATAAAGTTGTTAGAAATATGTCGTGTTTGGTCTCAAATGAAATGTTTTCTGAATGGCTGACAGACAGATATGTCAAAAGTTTGATAACTCGATCGGCTTTTGTTTTTTTGGCATAAAATTTTCAAAAATATTTCGTGTTTGGTATTAAATGAGAGGTATCGTTAAGGACTGTCAGGTATATGAGTCAAAATTTTTGAATAGTTGATTGGATTTTGTTGGCATAAAGATAATTCATTTGAGAGATGAGAGAACTTGGGTATCTGAGAAGATTGTTGGTGTTAGCACTTTGAGTTTAAAGTATGTCTAAACGGATTGGATGTACGTGTAGACATACTATTACATGTGTATGCATTAAAACTCATTGTCGCTACAAAATTCACTCGAGACGCACCTGCATAATTTTTGACACCGCAGCGTAACTGTTCACGCCGTGAAAGCGAAACGAATATAAATCTAGTGACTAGTGACTTTTCAGTACCTGCTGGATTAAACGAATACTAAAGTATGATGCGGCGGTAAATCGTAAACGCAAAACAAATCTAATAAAATGTAAAAAATTATTTATGCATAATCTACTTCAAAATGCGTGTTGGTCGATAAAAAATAAAATTTTATTACTTCCGGTCCAACAGGAAATAGAATTAACTTTCTTATTTTAAATGTAATAACTTGTATATTTTCAAAATTGAATTTGAAATAAATTATAAATTCAATGCGTTTATTTTCCAGTAGTAAAAATACAAAAAATTTGAATCTTTACACATTTATACACATATCGAATTTGGAGACTTGACGTGACTTGACACTGGCCAAGCCGAGTATCCCGTAGTACTGAATCCTGGATACACCAGGCCTACCCAGCCAGAGGTTTCTTTGACACATACACTAGCAGCCGGCGCCTACTCAGGACACAACGCGGACTAGAGAAGAGCACAGTAGCTAACAAACATAAACATAAAAAATGTTCAGTAGACTCCAACTTTTTAAATGGAAATCTATGTTGGGTGGGATTCTACCACATGCATGTATTTGAATTCTGTGAAGATGCTGTCATTAGTTTTTCTCCTTGCATTGCAATTATTGTCCTTAAAAATGAATGCGAATTTAAAATATATCTAGCTGATTTCATATCCTGGATGACCTTCTTAATTTTAAAGTTGTTTTTTTTTACATTAACATCATAGTTTCCAGTTTTATTTCAGAATTGTTGTTCTTGTTCTCATTCTTTCTTGCATTTTTGGTGCACTCCTCCGACTTTGCATTATTGCTGATTTCTTTCCGTATTGTTGATGTTACAATTAGATAGTAAACCTGAATAGAAAATTAATATCCGAAAGCGAAAAAGTCCTTAAAAGGATTATCATCATGACAAGTACAACGTTTTGTGCATATGGGGGTTATAAAAAAAACCGCCGAAGGAGCTGAAGGTTATACCACAAAGCGCATATAACAAGTGTTTTGTATATTGGAAACGACGCATAAGTGCATTAATCTAATGAACGGGAAAATAGTAATATTGATGAATAAATTATTACTTTTGAAACAAAGAAAGATATTGTTATTTTTTATCAAACCTCGTATATGGGTGAATTCAGAATTTCGTGTAGAATTTAAATATTGACATATATACATTCTATTACTTTTAAAATAAGAAAGTTAATGTCATTTCCTGTTAAACTAGAATAGTTTATTTTTTTATGTAAGTAGTTTACAGTGCGTTTTTATGAAGTTTCGAAGACTCTAAGTATATAAGTGCTATTGCTATTGATTCGACAATTGATTTATACATATTTTTTTAGGTGAGCCTGAGGGCTCAGTAGGCCATGAATGAAAAACAAAAACTGCTATTTGGCAATTTGAATAATTTAGGATAGAAATGAAGGATATAAATAATAGTAAGAGTGAACTCAAATCATATTTAACAAAAAAAAAGTTTCTATACCATTGACGATTTTATTTCTCAACACACATAATATTTTTCTTTGTATTTTACCTATGTAATATTATTTGTATTATTATATATATTCCTATGCCAATGTATTTTGGTCTCTGGAAATAAATAATAATTATTATTATTATTATTAAATAGAACACTGTTTATTACGTTATTAACAAATATTTGTTTAACTTTAATTTAAACTCAATTAATTTTTCATATATATATATATATATATATATATATATCATCCCAATTAAAAAATATAACTTTGTATTGTAACTTGAAAACCACTGGTTTTAAAAAAAATCTTTTCTATACGGATGTTCCCCTTGGTCTTCTATAAGATTGTCGTATAGTATTTTATTATATCTTTAATGATGCAGAAATTATTTGAAGTAGCTTATTTAGTTGTTACACCCTGTATACAGGATGTTAAAAAAAGGATAAAATATTTTTAAGGTACATACATTTTACTTTGCTGATTCTAAATCAAAAATAATTTTCCCAAAATTTGAGAAATTTAGGGTATGGTTCTGGAAGTGTATATTTTTAGTTTCATTGGCCAATACGTGATTAAATAATTCATTATTCATTTATGGGGTGTTGTGGCCGTGTGCCTGAGTGTCTGGTCGCGAATCTGCGGACCCGGGTTCGATCCCGACCGACGCCAAAAAATTACTTCGAATTTTAATAGCACAAAATTTATCGGTACACTCTCCACGCCAGCATTGTGCCCGCGAGGTGACGCCTGGTAAGCGCCCGCATGGTACAAATATTTCATCATTACCGATATCTGTGTACAAAACAGACTGGCACACCCAGCAATGGGTAATATGCCGTGATGATATATTTATTTATTTTTATTAAATACGTTGTGTTCGCCAGTTTATTAGTAAAAGTTAGTTTATTTTGTATCCCCTACATACCCTATAAATTTAACACTTATTCATTAACACTCTGTATAGAGGTGCTATTACTTGCGATGACTGTTCTCAAAATGCTATCGTTGATCCACCTACTTTAATTTCTATTATGTAGAGGATTACATTTTTCAACAATACTGTAGCCTGTTCTGCGTCTAAAAAATCTTCAAAATAGTTCTTAGATAACATTCCATTGTTAGAAGTATGAATGAGTGTACATTAGCTAACTTTCACTTGTCTGTTGTTGATACATGCCTAATGTTATTTTGTTCATTTTTTTTCTTCTATTTATATACTTTTAAAAGCATTTAAACCACATTTTTCGAATTGTGTCAAAGCTATAAAACTATATGACGTCAACACAAATGTAATTTAACTAACGCCAAATTAATTGATTTGGGAAAATTTTGAGAAAATTAATCAAGAGATATAGAATTAAATTAAACAAATGACGTTTCGATTTTTTTTATTAGCTTCATTTGTTTTTATTATTTTATGTCAATAACTTAACAACAAAAGACAAAAGAATATAGACAATTTCTATATTAAACTTATAAAATAATTATGAGACTATATTCAACATGGATTCTCACCTACAAATTTGTAAGTTTATATTACAGTTAATACCTCATAAGCGGACACCAACGATCCTCACTTTTTAGTTCGGTTATGGGAGGTGTTGTATTTTTTTTTATAAAATTTTATGTAAATTGAAAGCGATTTGTAGTTTTAGAAAGGACCAAGCCATAATGTTTTTCTAAATATTCTGTTACGTAGATATACCTATGAATTGTTTTCAAACAGTGGACTTTGCTAATAATTGGAGTCACATAAAGAAATCTTTTTCAGCACTTATAATATTTTAAAATAAGTTATTAGCAATAATTGAAAATATGCATGAATAATAAGCAATTTAATAAAATATTTAATAAAAAACTATATAATATTACATCCTACTTTCATACCAAAGTATGCAGTCTGGCGTTCCATCATAAATTTAAACAAGTGTTATTCGGTTTACTTCTTTTGTTTTTCTGTTATTTCTGCATTATACTTGACAATAGATTCCGTATATTAAAAAAGCACTAACAGAAGGTTTTAAAGAAATGAAAATTTGGATCTGGAATAAAGAGAACAGTATTACGGAAAGTGAAACATAGGCGTTTAACATGGGAAATCAGTTTTTCCGTTGGATGTTGTAAAGCAAAAATTTCTACATCCGAGTCAATAAAAAGAAATCATTTTGGCTACTTCTTAACTGCAGAAATAAAATTTGAAAATTCACGGAATTTAATAGTATTAGCCATGGAATTAGAAACAAGAGACGAACAAAACCGTAACGTGTTATTACGTCAGTGTCAGAATAATGATTGTCAAAATAAATACTAATAATTTGACGTATAAAACGTTACGCTTATATGTTCGTCTCTTGTTTCTAAATCCATGGCTAATACTATGAAATTGTAATTGAATTTTCAAATTTTATTTCTGCAATTATGAAGTAGCCAAAATGAATGGAAGGGACTGCGCAATTTACCGACAGCCGATAGAACCTCGCGAACCATCACGAACCACGCACCACGAACCGTAAGCCATAGCGAGCCGTGTATGTCAAACGGTGTAAGGTTCATGGTTCGTCGATACAAATTCGCCGAACCACGCGCCGTGTAACTGCGCCTTTAGGATTATTCTTATGACAGCTATCAAAATTCGAAAGGTACGCCCATGAAAATAGTAATTCTGCCATACTAAGTAAGCGGCAAATGTCAAAATCGTATGAAGCGTAGCGTCACGTTTTAGCCCTTTTTTGATCACTCTGTATATAATGTACATATAAACACTTTTTTTTATATTTGAAAAATTTGGTGTGAATCTAGAGATGTGGTTTTACTTAATTATTTAATTTCGACCTGTAATCACGTATAATGAAATGTTGAAGCTGTGTAACTGCAATTTTTTCCCCGTATTTCTACATTACTTGACAATAGATTCTCACATTTTACAGTTTCTTTTAACCTTTGTACCACTTGGGAAAATTAATGAATAAATGATGTCCAAATCCCTTGTTATTTAATTGGCAAAAATAAAGTATCTAGAGGCATGCTTTCTCATTACGTAATTTGGAACCGTTTTAGGGTCGGTCCGCTTATATTTCGAAAATTATTCAAATTCAGTCTATAGTTGTATTCATTTTGAAATATTGATAAGTGAGGCTGCATAGCCCTATTTTTTTTTAATAGAGGCGAAAAATCTTTTTGTAGATTTGGAGATGTTAGTATATTAATATTCACCAAAAGTAATCATCGATTCTAATATTTTCAAATAGGGCCACAAAATTTCCAGGATAAGTTTAAAGATGATTACCTATATATTGTTCAAGAAAAGTTATCTATGAGTGTATGTATCCAACAAAACTTACGCAGTGTAAACGTTATTGTTTGGGGCTGTATGTCTTCTGACGGGTGGAGAATTTAGGTTTTATTAATGAACTATGAATAAATATAATTATTTATCAATTTTAAAAGGAAATTTGTAATCTTCTGCGGATAAAAAACGAAAGAAAACTAATTATTTTAATGAATTTCTTTTTTGGCAACTCTTTTTATTTTACATTTTACTGATAAAACTAAAGTGTACGAATAATTTTGTGAGCCCCTGTATTTATTTTTATTGTAAAAAAAATACAAATAAAATATTTAAAAACAAAAGTATTTACAAAAAATAGTCATCATACGAAGAATTCAAGAATTTTTTAATACAATTAAATACAGTTAAGATTACAACCATTTTTATAAATTTATTTTTTAATTATTTAAAAAAATGAATTAAATCAGTTTTATATCAATTAAGTTTAGAAACTATTCCAATTAATATTTGTACAGGACTTTATTTCTTCATTTACATATTTTTGAAGGGATTAATACATATGAACCACGAAATAAATTAAGATTGTGCAATTCTAAATTAATTCATGCCCAGCTCTAATACGAATAATATGTTCCGAAACCGAACCAAAGTAATTGTGGTTGGTTTTTATCCAGTAATCTATTGCATAATGCGGTTATTTAATTTTTTGGTTAATTTTTTTGTGTGCGGCATAATCGAACAAATTTGTCGGCTATGCTTAGTAATGAAAAAAAAAATACAAAGAAGGAAATATAAGTTTGAAGAATTTTTGAAAGTTATATTTACCGTTGTATTATGAATTGTCATATGGATGAATAAATCTTTTTCTGTAACCGTTATTCATTTTAGTACATATACATAATATTATAGAGATCTAGACAATTTACAAATACAATAAATTTAAAAAGAATTATGATATACATAGGTACATAATAATTGCGAGAAAATAAACAAACATATTAAATAAATAATACGTTGAATAAAGCTGTAGGTGATTGTTTCTTGGTGAAACATTTCAACATCTGTTTGTAATTTTATATGTATAATTTTTAAATAAAATATTGCTTTGTTTTACGAAATTCTTATTTTTATTGAATGTATATTTCAGAATTGGTCCATTGAAATCTATATAATTTTTGTAGCAGTCGTAAAAAGAAAGTTGTTAATATAAGAAATTCGAAAATGTTTACACTGTACATAAAATTAGTTTCATCTTTAGCTTTCATCTTTCTACTATATTGAGGTAATCCAATGAAATTTAATTGTAAAAATATAAAATATTATTTATTGACTTACTCAATTATTTCACCTATATGCGATGAAATCATTGGTGAATAATTTATACTTTTTCAGCTGGTTATTACAAGAATTTAAATAATTCTTCTATTATAAATGAGAATCCTAATTAATACATATGATAATTCAATTACTTACATATATTGAACATTAAATTCTCAAGGATTCGATTGTCTTTCTGTATCTTATGACCGGTTGCTCCAATATTATTTGAAAATTAAAATTAAATTAAAATCCCAATTAAAATATCTGATGCTCCGGAACTAGCAAATATAAAATTTATAATAATATATAATAAATCTTTAATTAGTACAATATGTTGCTATTTAAAATTAAACAATGGCTTGGAAAAGGGAAGCGAATAACAATAACATAAAATTATTTAAATTTATGGTAATGGAAAACAAATAGCATTCAATAATACCTACATAACATATCTGAATAATCTAATAAAAATGTGCATATAAATATGCTATCGCATAGAAAATGGACTTGTGTTTTATTGAAACGGAGAATGAAATAGATGCCGAACACAAATTACTAAATTTTCAATCTCGAAATAATATGTATGAGTAGTGCGCTCGTAATACGGGCCAGAGGACTAATATATTTAAAATCTCGTATTTTATTATTGAGGCAGATCAATTCAAATTCGCAGGTCTTGGTCTTTAATTTCAGTGGTTACATCACAAAAGAAGTAAAAAAGCTCTAGTATACATGGGTCAGAAAATGAATCGTTTTCGAGATACTAGAAATTTCATTTTTTAATAAAATAGAAATGTGCTCCTTTCATATCGATACAGCATCTACATTTTCTCAAGAAGGAACGCTGTAACCTTTCAAAAAAGCCCGATCTAACACGAATTATTTGTTGCAATTCCTCAAGGTTATTTACAGGTGTTGCGTGCACTAATCTTTTTAAGTAACCCCAAATACAAAAGTCAAAAGGAGTTATGCACTGTTCTTGGTCCAATAAGTTCTTTATTTCAATATGTAAGCTACCTTGACACGCATAGAACTCCCGCAAAACACTGCCTCAGGAATTGTAATGAACTTTGACATAAATATACATTTATTGTGTTTGTACAGAAACGTAGGCCTCCCATTTGTACAAACGATATTAAATTTATTGGAAAATTGGAAAATAAATCGGACACGCAGTCTAGTGAAAATTATTTATTTCCTGGCCTACGTTTTGACTGTAACTACAGTTTTCTTCAGGGCTCTAAAAGGTATCCATGGAGTAATTACAAACATGAAAATTACAGCTATAAACAACCCTAATTTACATAAAATTTGATATATACATATATATATAACAAACCTTGAAATAGGCGTTTAACATGGGAAAACAGTTTTTTGCAAATAAAAAGTGTCCGGCAGAAAATTAAGCCATGTTATTGAATTTAATACTAATTACTGCATTATCAGTGCATAAATTAAAGAGAATTATAAATAACTGTCAATAAATATTTGTTGCAATATTTTATTATGTAATAAAAAATATTTGCAATTGTCATTGTAGCTGAATGGTTAGCATGTCTCCTTGTGGAATAAAAGAGTTTTTCTTCAAGTGTACAATAATATTCATATTATGCTACTATACACACACTATAGAAGATATTCATTTTATTACTAGTACAACAATGTTGTTCATTTTTGTACTAGTAAAAAAATGTTAGCTTCTTAGTTCACCGCTGGCGGCAGCAGTCGTCACAGCAACACAGACCATATTGAAAAATTGTTATTTGACAGTTGTATCGTTTGTATTTTGTAGTGTATACAGCCAACTATGGCTGAAATTGCAAACGCTATAATTAAAACAATTCTAGAAAAATATTTAAAAAAATCTCCAGTTTTCTTTGAAACACTTGAAGAAAAAATAGTATATGTTACTCGGAGCAGAACGCCCTTTTTGTGTTTTACCCAGCTTGCCTGGCCTCGGCTGCAATAGCTGGGTTCAACACAAAAAGACCGCTTTCTACTCCTAATAACATAATATACTATTTTGTAGCTTGGAGTTCAAATCCCCATCAAGCTAAACTTTTCATTATTTTTTTTATTTATGAATTAATTACGAATTGTAATACATTTTTATAATATTCACTCAATCGTTAGCGTTTAAAATATTCATTTTGACACGAATATGTGATATTGATTTCAAGTCAAGTCAAGTCAAGTAGCTTGAATATCAAGTCAAGCCGTGAAACCCTAGTCACATATTTAAAAGTACATAATTACATACGTAGAATATTATTTAAACAGTATATAATTTTAAAGTTATTGTAAAGTACACAGATTATTCTGAATCAGTGTTTCTAGTTCGAAATGTAATACGAGTCACACCTGATGACCGTTGATGTAGTTTAATAAGTACTAGCATCTGACGACGATAGAGCAGATTGTATATTGAGCGAAGCTCTCTTAAACGCTATCCTACTGTAACATGTCAAAAAATATGTACTCGTATATGACAGTTATTATGACTCTCATTTCTTAAAATAACACGCAATAAATCTGTTTTTAATATGTATTTGAATTAAGTTTTCTCGGTTGTTCAAAATGAAAATTAAAAAAAAGTTACAATAAAAAATTCAAAATCTTATTCTCTACAGTTGTGTACAAATCACCCTAGAAAGTTTTATGGGACAGATAATATTTAAAAAATATATTTCCCATGTTAAACGCCTATGTCACGGATTCTTGGGTTCTTCCTGTATACTGTTTCGTAAGCACAGAGATTTTAATTATGCAAATATATCACGTGGTAGTGGAATGTGTATCGCGATTAAATCATATATAAAATGTAAACATATGGTACAGCAGGAAACAGATTGTGAAGAATTTTAGGTGCGTGTTGAATTAACTAGCAGTGTTTTTAAATATTTAAACTTCTATGTTGTGTATTGCGCACCTAATTGCCCATATGAATATTATGAAGCCAATTTAGGAAACGTGACCTCCGTTACCCTATCTACCGGTGCGTGTTCCCAAACTTTGACTTCGGTGATTACAACCTTCAAACATCAACTCGAGGTTATCCGACACTGACAATAAAGTTGTCCCGGTAGCATTTAAACATTCCGCTATATATTTCGGCATCTGCCAAAATATGAGTGGTTATGACGAAATCGTTCAACCAATAATAATAATAATATTTATTGAGTGCTACTATACAAAATAAGTATTTATACAAGTCAATATGGAGAAACACAATACAATAAGAAAGATTGATAAATTCACAAATTACATGTTTTTCAGTATTTCCATAAATTCTGATATTGTAAATGGCGCATTTTCCATAAGTATATTTTTAACTTTTATTTTGAATTCGTTAATACTCAAATCTCTCAGAAAGTTAGGCAAGGAATTATAAAACTGTATTTACACTATATTTTGATTTATTAAGACGTAAATAAGAGTGATGAAGATTAGAATTGTTCCTGATGTTGTAAGAATGTATTGCACTGTTTAATTTGTAGTCTTTGAGATTATTTTTGACATAATATAAACTATTTAGAATATATATACTAGTAAAGGTTAGTATACCCAATTTTACAAATAGGGGTTTGGTATTCGAATGAAAAGAGGAAAATGAAATTATTCTTATACATTTTTTTTGTAAACTGAAAATTCTACTTACATGAGATGAATGACCCCAAATTATAATGCCATAAGACATGACACTTTCAAACAATGAATGATAGGCCATTCTTATTGTAGTTTCGGAAACTGTATCACGTAAATTTCTAAGAAGGTACAGCACCGATGCCAATTTTTAAGCTAAATTGTTGCAATGCTTTTCCCATAATAAATTTGGATCGAAGATTAGACCTAATAACTTACTGCTGTCAGGATTTCTGAAAGCATTGAGATCTCTAGTAGAAAATATCATATGTTGAGTTTTTGATTTATTCATACAGAGCCAGACTGTTAAGTTTACTCTCATAATGTTGAATTTTTGTGTCATTTATTTTGTTGTTCAGCGTTAATTGTTTAATGTGCTCCTACAAACTTTTGCTTTCATTTACCTACCACGAAATGAAGATGTGATAGATGACCGATGGTTAGGTTTTGTTACAAGCTGTTTTCTTTATAAAATTTAAATTTTTAAAATATTGCAGAAAATTCAGCACCATTCAATATTATGGCAGTGAATTTGACACTACGGCTCTTATTGGTTGATTGATTTCGTTATAGCTAATCATATATTGCCGGGTACCAAAATATATATCGGAATGTTTAAATGTGTGCCGGTATTCACGCTTGCACACGAACTCACTAATCATATTACCATAGCAGGTTTGCAACTTATTTTGAATAATATGAACCGATTTTTAGATTTAGTTGTACCCAACGTTAACGGCTTTAGATCATTTGTCTTAAAAAAATGAATTTTGCTATTTATTGATAAAAGTATAAATAAAAAGTTTTAAGATACGGTCGCTCCAAGCTCCAACTAGGTGTGTAACATAAATGATTTAATGGCTCTAGTGATGTTATAAAAATTTATGAATCGTTCAGTTATATTGATAAGTATCATTTCCGTTGGTATTGTTTGATACAGTTTCATTAGCAATTAGATTAAATTGTTGATTCTAACATACTGGTACACCGGCGCATTATAAAATTCAAGTGAGAAATTTCCTTACTTAAAATTTCTCTAATAGATGGATTGGTAGAGGTGGACCCATACAATGGTTTTCTAGTTCAGCGGTTGGCAACGCAGAAAATTTTTTGGTAGCACGGTCTTGTAATAAGACTATGTTAAAATCATTTAGAACTAAATTTTTGAACTACTATAACGAGAAATTAATCTAGAAAAGTCGAAAATAATTTTGTTGTATGTTCGCCATGTTCATAATATTGCTTCAGTCTTAAAATTATTAAAACAGTAATTAAATTATTTAGTTTGTAAATTAAAAGAGGGCACTAGGACACGGTTGCCTACAAAATGTACAACACAATTAAAATACGTAGTAGTAAGTTGCAAACAATGAAAGTATTATCATAATGTGATAATGAAATTTTTAATTGCAGTTAATTCTAGCAAAATTGGACATACAAACCTTTATGCCATCGATGTAGTAGGTATGTGCCATTTTAAACTACCTTGTTGAGATCTTGAAGGCTAAATGGGACTTATTGTGCGACTGGAGACAGTTTTATTTTTTCAAAAATTCTTATAGGCTACTAGATAATGAAAAATTGATTTTGACCGATATTTTCTAAACCAAATAACTCTAAAAAATAATAATGAAGAAAAATGTTTAAATAAAGATTTATATATTGCTGCAAAAATAATTGTTATTACGTTTATTTTCCGAGATATAACATAATTTTGTAAATCAAAAATCAACCCATATTTTATATTTCTTAGAAAAATTTCAAGCTTTTATCTTCAAAAAAATATTTCTTTTAGTTAACAAAGCCATATGGTACTCTCACGTAAGAATGGCATTGCGCAATAAAAAGTAAAAAGTGTATCATTGTTAAAGGCATATACGTAATTGAAGTAGTTACTTTTTGCCACACAAGTTATAGAATCTGTTCATATGGCGACGTATGTCGTAACTCTGTTCAGGAAATAATTTGGAACTGTCAACATATAGTTCGTATGCCATAAAAAACTATCGAAATCTTGATGGAGATAAAGATTCTTAGTAGGGGTCAGCATGGATTATAAAGCGAATTGAACTACCTATAAACGAATTATTATTGCGCAATGTCATTCGTTCGCGAATAATTCTATAATTTTATATATAAGTTTATTTGAAATCATCGCTAAAATGCACAAAAATTGTCATTAAAAGTTCAAAAATCGGCTTTAAAGTAATCAATTATACGACGATTTTATGCAAATGCAGTGTTGCCAACCTTATGATAATATTTGTACATGTAAGATAATTTGGGCAGGTGGCCCGTTACGAGCGACGTTTAACCTCATAAGAATATAATGTAAAAACGCGCTTCATAATAGCGCTATTATATTATAATAGTGCATTTGTAATACGGGCCAATATAAGTAAAATTAATTTAATTGTTTATAAAATTCCGAAACAACGAAAGTAAACTAAATAACACTTGTACGAATTTGTGTTGCCACGTCAGATGAAAAAAACGTGCGTTCGTTTGAAAGTGAAAGATACCTACGATGAATGACGTAGGATGACGGTGATAATCAAAACTATAATATATGTACTTTTTTATTTATTATTTTATTAAATTGCTTATTTTATTATACACACATATTTCCAATTATTGACCACAAAATACTAAAAAGTTAAATTATTTAATGAAATATTTAAATTTTTACTTAGTAATTATTTATGTATATTTTCACATTCTTAGCTGAAATAGTTTAATTTTGACTATGGTATAGTGCCCCATTGCTTCGACATACTATTGATCTAAGAGCACATGATGTTTCATAAAATATTATTACACTTATTTAATATTTTTTTGTTACGGCTGAATTAACAGGTGTTTCCTTTAAAACAACCAGCGTTTTTTAGGCGAACTAACGACTTTAGAGAAAAATGTTATATACAAAAAATGATGCTAATTTATCAGTAATAACAAACTGAAAATTCAACCAGTGGTTCTCAAACGGTAGAACAACATTGTATTATTTTAAATGGTACCCTATATAATTTTTTAGCCCATTAGATATTTTTTCTGATTTCAACGATATAAATATTGTATAGAAAAAAATCTGTCTGTAATGGACTAAAAAATTATATAGGGTGCTACTTAAAAAAATATAATTTTGTTCTATAGTTTGAGAACCACTGGTTGAATTTTAGGTTTGTTATTACTGATAAATTAGCTCCTGATTCTTGATCATTTTTTGTATATAACATTTTACTCTAAAGTCATTAGTTCGCCCAATAAAGCACTGGTTGTTTTAAAGGAAACACCTGTATATGTATTACTTTTTTTGGTACACGAACTATTATTTCTATTTTTATTTTTATCTTTGTATATTGTTACGTCACATTTTTTTTCTTCTCGTTGATATTTAATTATTTTGTGTTATACACTGCTAAATTTGTTGGAAAAGGCACAGTTTTCTATATTTAGTCGTTCTTGTATCTCTTAAAATAAGATAGTAAGTGTGAAAGTCGTATAGAAAACACTATTGCATATTTATGCCTCTGCAGGGTGTTAAAAAATGGTAAAAAAATTGAGGATGTATACATTTCGATGTGCTGATTATATACCATCAATTTTTTTACCCTTTTTTAGCACACACTTTTGAATTTTGTGAATAAAAAGATCATAAATTTTCAGTAAAATGATTTGGGAGAAACCGAGGAGGTACTACAATGGGCAATAATGCAAGCCAGTCTGAAAACGTAACAGAGCGTGAAGAGCAGGAACAGTGGACCCATTCTTACCCTCGATCGCCACGACCTCAGCGACTCATTCAGAATAAAGTCCTTCCTGATGTTACCGGCGATATTCATCAGAATCTTCGACCAACCAATAATGGAGAAATTTTGTACTCCGGTGGCACTATTAGCGGGCGCCACTGTCGCCATCCAAACAGTCAACCGTTGCCTGAAGATCATCCAAATGTACGTCACTGTTAAATTATAATATACATCTATTAGTTAATATTCTAATTAATTGAGATACATGGTGCATGAAGCTTTTCTCGGGGTCTTTCTTCCAATCAGGAAATATTTTCAACAAGTTTATGAAAAAACAAAACCCGATCGATCTGGTAAATCACTTGTGTACAACAACTGTTGTCAAAACATTTTATATATGAAATATTTATGCAAAAACAAAAGCCGATCGATTTCAGGACTTTTTTCTGCATAAAAATAAATTTTGTAATTTTTCCTTTTTGAAATATTTGTCTCTATAGCCTATTCCACCATTTTTTATATATTATATATTATAAAATTGTTGTTAATAAGCGAGTTATGACCCTCAGAATTTGAAAAAATAACTGTGACGTCACAAATATGAGTTTTCATCTCGTGGATTGAAATATGCTTCATGTTTTCCTAAATTATATTTTTTATAAAAAATAATTTTAATATTACAGCACCATAAAATATCACGTAAAATATCTAATTGTCTACGCGTAGACAATGATGTCGTTTACGTAATTAAAATTTGTATATTGTCTGTGCGCATGTAGACTATAATTATTTTATATTCTGCTTAAAAAGGGATAAAAACTATTTCTATTACTGATTAATTTGAAATGTACATATGAAAGAGCCGTTTAAAGTAGCATACGATGTCATTTTAATGAAATAGTTAAGCAAGTTAGTATTTTAAGTTGTAACCAATAATCACTAGTTCTGTTGATTTGCTAACTACTATTCTGGTAAAACAAGTTGACATCGGGTGCTAATAGCACGTATTTTTACAAAAACGTGACTTACACCAATCATAAAAATTCTAAAAACAAAAACACCTATTAATAAGTCGAGCTGCATTAGTATTTGACAACATTACATAGTGCTTTGTATTTGTTTTTACATGTAAATTTAACTATTTAAAATTTTCATTCTACCTCCCATTTTAATCACTAACTTTCACTGGACTATCAGGGAAGTAAGAAATCAGTTCTTTCGCTGAATTTCTAAAGTGCATGTGCATTATATACAAAGTTTACATAATTTATATTCTCTACGCATTGTCTACATTTGACATAATTCTATATGTTATTTACGCATGAAAGTAATCTATAATAGATTACGCATAGACGCACAACCCTATTGTTAATATGACTGTTATATTATTGAATTTAAATAAAAGGTTTTTGATTTAAATATCCGTAATAATTTGCGTGTTGTGAAAATGATATAAAAGAATTAATTTCGTTTAAAATATGTTCATAGGGGATTAACAGATCAAATAGTAGCTGCCAAAACCAAAACCCCCCTAAACAAAAACAATTTATTTCAAATGCATATCAACGAAATCAGATAAACCGATCTTCTTTAAAACGAAACCGAATTCGTCCGCCTGACTTACAACATTCTCATCTTAATTATTATCATCATAAAGAAATGCAGGTACATACTAAAGTCAGGTATTATGTAGAAAACCTGGGAATTGTATTGAATATCTATAGTTATTTTGATAAAGTATAAAATTACCTACTATCACACGTAACTTACCAACAGAGATGATAATTTGTAACTTTAAAGAATATGTAAGAAAATTCCTAGCTATTCTATTAATACCTTTATTTATTGTGAATAAGATGTAAATAATTTTAGCATGGAATGACTGAAGTATTGAACTAATTTTACAGATGAAAAGTTTCGGTTCAGTGCCAGATTTAAGAGGTAGAAATGTAATAGAAAATAATACAGAAATAAGAGAAATGAATAGGGGTAGAAAAAAATATAAAGCTCCTCCACCACCGACTGAAAATGTAATAAAAGTTAAATATTGTTTAAAATGTGGTTAATTATAATATTATATATTATTGCATATATTTACAGGTAACATCAAATGTGTCTTCATTAGGTAGTTGGGTCATGGATATAACTAGAGAAGCTGTTGACATGCGTTTGAGAAAAGCTAGATTATATAAAACAAAGTCAGAAATGAAAAATAATTCGAGAAATAATTATCGAGAAAATGACGATGTTAAAAATCAACGTTCAAAAACTAAAGAATTACCTAAAAAAGAAGAAAAAGAAAGTAATAATTTAAATAGATTATCTTTAGTAAAAGAAAAAAGTAGAAGCTTACCAGAATTTCAAGCAGAATTACGAGAAGCCACAAAAAAATTACGCTCTACCAAATTGAAACAAAATTGTGACGAAAAATATCCACCAAATAATGCAGAATATGATAGAAATAATGTTCATCTTTGCAATAATTACGAAGAAAAAGAAAATAAATTAAAGACTTTAGATCATAATATTACTACGATGGAACATTTAAAATTTAAAATGATGGATTATGAAAAAGGTAAAAAGAGAGAAGTTCATGAAAATATCGATAATAAATTCACAAATGTAATAAAAAATAATGAAGAATTTTTTTTTGACTATAAAAGCAATGCCGAGCAACGAGATAAATCTGATGCTCGAGAACAGCCTTCAAAAACTTTCTATTTTGGAATGGACGATTCAAAGAAATTAACTTCATGTAATAATAAAGAAGATTATTTTGCTTTAAATGTACAAAAATATAATAGTGTTACACAAGCATATAGCGGTTCAGATTTGTCTAGCGAAGTTGATATAGAAGATACCACGTTGAGTAGTAAAGAAATTGCATTACATTTGAGACCTATATTACCAAAGAAGCAATTAGAGATACCTAGATTTTCACCAGCAGTTGCTTGGAAATTATTATCAATTTTCGACTCGAATCCTCCTCCTAGTATAATCAGTGACGAATGTCCTGTTTTGATTGAAGATCGAATAGAAAAATTATCTCGGGTACCTCCATCATTGAGTATTCCCGGAGCAGAGCCCAGATCAAGTCATGACAAAAGTGGAGATTCAGGAATTTCAGGCGATGCTGGTCCTCCTGTTTTTGAAGATAATTCCGAACCCCTCTTGATGATATCAAAAAATAACAATGCAGAGGTGTATGAAATTTATAATATTGAATATTGGAAATTAAAAACTTGAATATGATTTTAGATACTAGATGTAAATGACTTCAACATATCGTGGACCCCACAACAAGATTTAGAAGATGAAGAATCTAATTCTGAATCTGGAATAAATAATAACAGATATGTAAAAAATATATCAAATATTAATTATTTTCCTCGCTCGCAAGTATTTAGTCTGTCTCTACCTAGAGATAATCAACTAGCAGCTTATATGGAAGAAAAGGTAGGAATTCTTAAAAAAATAAATTATTTAATTTATATTTATATTTTTATGTGACTTGCATGGAGATAGGAATGGAGTGAACATGAACTATTGGCAAGGGGAATGTAACCCGGGGGGGACGGACGCAAGTACTGTAGTAGTACACATTGTAGTGGGGATTCGCAAAATATCTAAAGAAAAATCAATATAAAACACGATACATATCAAAAAGTCGCAAACCGTAACCAATTCTCCAACACACGTACTCGTACAAAGACATGCAATGCACAATTTATAACAACAACCTGTTAATTTCAAACTGACATGGGACACATTTGTAACAGGAATACTAGCAGTATTTTTATATCACCCCGCTAGCTACCAAAAGTTGTAACACAATTACAAACTGTATTTGTACATCACATCGGTAACTACCAAAAGTTGTACCAGGTACGGTAGTGACAACAAAAATAGGTGATTGAGATGGGTAGCGTTTAACACTGCTTAGTCCTGCACAATATGAAAATTTATTTGACCCGAGAGTAAAGCACTAATTTTATTCATGTAAAAATATTAAGGTCAAAGGTAGCGGAATCGCTGCCACCACTATCCGTATTTTAAAAGTCCTCGGATAGGACATGGCCAAAACGGGTTAAAGAAAACAATCAATTAAAATTTGGGTAGTGTCACTAAGTAATTCAATTGATACTCACGCGTTATTCTACGGGTCACTAAGACACACGCTGGAAATGGGTATGAGACAGAACAAACACGTATTTCCAGCAATAACAAAACTATATAATCTTTAATAATTCTCCGCGAACAAATAAAATTATATAAGCCAAATAAAACTACAACGCGATCAATTGAATCTATATAAACTCTAAGTTCTTAATCTCTAATTCACAAAATCAATCTCAAGCAGTTTACATCGATCTACAAATCTTCCAATACCGATTCAAAAAGAATAAATCAAAATCAAATAAATTACTTACATGAGTAAAACACACAGTTATACCAAGCTCAGTCTAAGACACACAGTCATAGACATGAACAATCAAGACAAGAGAAACAAGTCTACACGAAGTAAGACAATCAGACAACAAGCAACAAACCGTAGTCAGAGTCAACACTCTGACTTTATACTCTGTAAGAGTAGAAACCAGTGACTCTCCAACCCTTAATTTCGGCTCATCTCATACAGAAAACTCGAGACAGTTTCCAGTTTCTTATGAAACTTATTAGTGTTCACTGGGACACCAAGTAACGGACAAATACTTCTAATAACTCAACAGCTCTGCACAAAAGCTCTATCCTGGAGACTTTTTGTAACATCCGTCCAGAAACATAATTTTACCCTGTCTCATAAATATTTCAAACTAAAGAAAACACAAAACTACAATTTTAACGGAAAAATTCCTACGAAACAAATACGTAGACTACTACACGTTGTAGAAGGGGAAGCGGCTTCACTAGCGATTACAAATACTTCCTCCATATTATTCCTATCTCCATGGTCATGTCTGGCAAGCCCTGTGTGGCCGCACTTATTTTGCGGCTTCGGCTTCGTTTTAGAATGTATACCTTGTAGTGCATTATTTCACAGTACGATAAATTACAAATAAATTAATATGGTATTGAATAGTGTTAATGTTTTGTTAAAAACGAACATTAACAGACATCCTTTAGAAAATAAATTAAACTTAAAGAATTAGGTAGGCCCAGAACTCGCCAATTTTCAATTTGTTTGCAAAAGACAGAAGAGCTGAATTACTTTTAAGGAGTGATTTGTGAATTATTAAAAAATCTTTCAGCTTATTTATATAAAAACCGACGTTTCGACAGTATGAGCTACTGCCTTCTTCAGGGAATGAACAACAATTCAACAAATATATAAATAAATAATAACAAAAACATTAGTAACAGGTAACCAAGGTGACAAATTACAACATATTTAATATAGGAAGCCATGCTCGACTAAGATCTAGACCGTCACAATGATTGAGATTATTACTCTTGGTTTTGAAAATCTCAATGGCTTCTCTAATTAACCTGTTGTTTAGGTGTGTTGGTCTCGCTAGTATTTTTGTTTCTTCGAATTTTATACGGTGGAATTCTTCCAGGGCATGCTCTGCAATGGAAGATTTTTCTGGCTGGTACAATCTGATCGAACGCTGGTGTTCATTCAATCTTGTAGAAATAGTTCTACAAGTCTGGCCAATGTAAATTGTCCCGCAGACACATGGAATCATGTAAATCCCTGATGGCTGAAGAGGGATGACGTCTTTTTACTTGTCTCAACATATGTCGAATTTTAACATATGGAGAAAACGAAATCTTCATGTTCTTCTTACGAAGAATTCTACCAATCTTGTTCGTGACATTTTTGATATAAGGAAGTGAAGCAATCAATACGTCCCTTTCGTTAGCATTGTTAATAGGTCTTTTCGGTTTCGGGAATTTTTCGATAGATGATTTAGAAAAACCATTCTTCATAAAAATATTCTTAATTTCTTTCATCTCTTCTTCCAATTTCTCTGAATGACAAATTTCTGGAGCTCTTCTCATTAGGCATTTAATTGTACCATATTTCTGAGAAGGATGATGATGTGAATTGGCATTAATATATTGATTAGCTTGCGTACGCTTCATGTGGACTGAATGTAGTAAAGAACCATATTCTTTTCTCTCCAGTAAAAAATCTGATGTGGACACCACACGACTTCCTTGTACGATTATTAAACTATACATATTTTTTTAATAAATAACTTACAAAATATTAATTTTAACTTCAAAACAGTAAGATATATAGCGACCATAATCTAACCCGGTTCTTTTTAAAGAGAGTTTTGATTACAACAAAGAAATATTTGATTACAACAATGAATATGACTAATTTTACAATAAAAATATAATATTTGTTATTGTACGAATCATAAAATTGCACGTATTTAACGTAATTTGGCATGAACATTTTTTTTGTCCTAATCCATAGCAAGCTTTATTACAAAAACAAAAAAATATATAATTTAAAAAAAAAATATCTCGCTTCTCGTACAAAGGGCTAATTTAATAATATGCGCTAGACGCAGAAATTAATTCTCTAAAACTTTTATTTGAAACATTTATTTCTAAAATCAAAATAAAATCATTTTATTCAAGAAAAACTGTTAACAACTTCAAATAATGTCCACTTCCGGTTAGCCTATTTTAACCAAAATCTATTATGTTATTTCGATTGACATAAAAGTCTTGTATACCAAATTTGAAAAGTTTTGGTTTATATTTTAAAAGTTTTTCATTAAAATCTATTATAGGCTTCATGTAAAGTTCCACTTCTGGAAATTGTGTAATAACCAGAAAGGGAGGTGCACAACTAGATGTTATAGCAGTCCTAAATACAAAATTTCAACTTTCTACGGCTTACCGTTTTTGAGTTATGCGAGATACGTACGTACGTACAGACGTCATGACGAAATTAGTCAAAATGGATTCAGGGATGATCAAAATGGATATTTCCGCTGAAATTTTTCGCGATTACAATACTTCCTTTACTTACGTACAAGGAAGTAAAAGTGGCACTATTCCCTTCCTGGGTGTGTTACATTCCCTGAAGAAGGCAGTAGCTCATACTGCCGAAACGTCGGTTTTTATATAAATAAACAGAACTAAAACTAATAAAGGTTGTATTATTTTGAATGATTTGTGATTATATTTCTTCATCTACTTGCTCAGTTTAGGTAAAGAAATTACTCTTAACACTGGGCCCCATGAATATGAAGTTAGTGGAATTGGGGACGTGACGTCACTATATTATTAAATAATTTCCCTTTTTTAATAAAATACTTTGTAATTAAACATTATGTTAGTTTAATTACAACATATTTAAGGTTACAATTGATATACCATACAGTCTTTTTTTAAAAAAAAGCCGTCGCCTTGGAAACTCCCGTTGTAAAAAAGCAAAATTGTTTTATTTACTTCTGAGTTTCGAAAATAATTTAATTCTTATTTCATTCTAGGCCAAACAGCATAATCCTCAGAATTTTTCAAATTTACAAAGATTAAAAAGATCTGTTTCCGGGGTATTAAACAACTTAGGAACTAAAAAAGATAGCCAAGCAACTATATCACAAGATCAAAATAATAATTGGTTTTTGAGTCGTTCTACATTAAATTCTTTGAATAGTGGTTTCAATTCTTTAGAACTACATGTATCTAAATATAACAATAATAAAATGCAGAATGAATCAACAGGAGAACGAGTGTCTATGGGATCAATTCCTGTAAATAATTCTTCTAATAGTAACAATGGACGAGTAATATATCTGCCTGAATATAAAGAACCTAGAAGATACGATAGTTTTGAAAATGAATTAAGCAAAATTCCACATACCAAACATCCAATGATAAGTTCAAATTCTGGTAAAAATATACCAAATAAATATGTAAATTTGAATAATTACAATGATAATAACAATAACAATAAAATCAATGAGTTTTATAATAGATCTAAGTCATGTGAAAATATATCTTTTGATAGAGAAAATACATCACTTTTGGAGCCCGAAAATTTACAGGTAGCTTATATTTTTTTCTCTCTGCATGTAATTCAATGTACTCTAGGAAATGTTTGATCAAAGATTGTGAATGTAGCCCACTAATACATTAATAATTTTTAAATACACTAACTTGTTTATTGTTGTTTTGAAAATATATTATTAATTATATTTAAGGAGATAGAGTGTATAAAATATATATGAATTACTTTAGGATCCACCTGTAATTGAAGTAGATAAGTGGAAAGGTCATAAATCAAAGAAATTTACTTTTCAAAGTACAGTACGCCAAATAGAACGTAAGAAATTAGCAGAAAAATTATCCAGAGAAGCTGAGCGAAAAGAGCAGCAAAGACTCAGTGAATTAGAAGCAATGCAAAAAGTTGAAGAAGAATTTCAGCGTAAACGGGCAAAGTATTTATTTATTTATTATTTATACAGGGTGATTCTCAATTTCAGATACATATTACTGTAGCATTACTTACAGAACAAAAAGAATTATTTCAATATTTACATAATTAAGGGTACTTAAGGAGTGCATTTTTAGTACCACTGTATTGGCATACTTTTTTATAATATAAAAATTAATTATGCAATTACGAAATGTAATTCTGTAAAACCAATATTATTGTTATTTGAGCTATACAGGGTGAGTTTAGGAAAACGCCCCCCCTCCCCTTTAACTTTTTTAGTATAAGTAATAGAAAAAATGGCTCATATAAAAGTTTTATTATTTTAAATATACTATTTTATGGCAGATGTAGATATTTTCTATAAAATCAGATTTACAAGATACAACTATCAACTTTTATTTTTTAAATAGCAACCTGTAATTATGTTACTAAAATATAAACCGCCATTTTTTTCTCTTTTCAACGATGTATTAGCTTTTATTAATGTATTTGAAAAAAATCGAGATAAAGAATATAATTGAGATATATGGATATCGTAGATAGGTTTGATGAAAAAGAACTCTGAAGATTTTATAAAATAAAATATAAATTTATAAAATCTTCAGAGTTCTTTTTTTTTCACCAAACCTATCTACGATAATAATATGAATTCTGACCTGGAGTCTTTCATCAACAAAAGAGATATATGGAATATAATTTTAATTCAAATATTATAGGTGCTTTTCTCACCAATTCCTCAAAGTTCGTACTATCCGCAATGTTTATTATAATTATTCTCTTTCTACCTTTTCCCGCTTTACCGTTTATTTTTCCCGTGCCATATCCCATTCAATGTCTTTCTGTCTAACCAAATGCCCAAAAAAAATTAATTGTCTTTTATATATTTCACTTATTAATTGTCTTTTTACTTGCAATTTTTCCAAAACTTTCGTATTTTTAATTTTACTTATCCATTTAATTTTTAGTGCTTTTCGGTAAAAACACATTTCTGCTGCTTTTAAAAAAATTACAGTTTTTTTGTTTAATTACCATTTTCCGAACCGTACAATAAAATACTCCACATGAACGCTTTAATCTTCAAAGATATTAAGCCTGCTTTGTGAGATGTTTATCATCCGTCCGCTCAACCTTTTAGAGGCGTCAGTACACCACACTGAAGAGCTCCAATAAGAGCGAAACGCGTCTGTGGTTCTGGTTGAGTGGGCCAGTCTCTGATAAATGACCGAGAGGTTGATTCAGAGACTGAAATCTTGTGAAACGTGCCAAGTGTTTTAAATATAAAATAAATGAAAATAAATATTTCATCACGGCATATTACCCATTGCTGGGTGTGCCAATCTGCTTCATACACAGATATCGGTAATGATGGCGTGGAGAGTGCGCCACAGGGGTCAGTTTTGTGCCATTATTTAGAACAGTTTCACCAAGTGTCGCATAATTGTACTTTGTACAGTTTTTATTATCTTTCTAATAGTTGTTCTTAACGTGAAGATAACATTTCTTGTTCCGTTTCCATTTACAAACTCAAATTGTACCTTTGATATTTCATATTTTATTTCGTATACTTTTCAGGATTATTTTAGGAGTATTTTAGTGTATGGATTATTAAGCATATTGTACGATAGTGGTCACATTCTGTTGCAGATGTCTTTTTTTTTGGTATGGGTAATAAACAAAGAATTATTAAGTTCTCCCGGTGTATTTCCCTTTAGCATGCACAATCTTTATATGCTATTCAATGTGTATCTGAAGTTGAGATTTACCATGTTTTTACTTACTTAATTTTCATGACTTAGGAACATTCTATTGTTATAGGGAAAAAGCATCAATTCGTCAACAATTAAGACTTTTTTCTCTAGATGATGCGGCTTGGTCAAGCTTACCACTTAATTGGGACAGTAAAAATATGCCGGTATTGCATATTGTTAATAATAATTTATTGAAGTACATGTATCCAATCTTATATTACAGATTCGGTTAGAACCAGATGGAACAGCATCATCAAATTCATCTCCTATACTTGAGAATTCTAATGCACTAAACAATGGTTACAATTTTAATGAGCATAATAGTGAATATAAAAAGAACAAAACAACTGAAAATAAACCCGGATTTAAAGAAATATTATCACGACAAGAATCACAAAGTTCAACAGACACAAAAGTCAAAGCACAGGCAACCCAAGTGTTATCCGAATATCGCCAGTCTCGTAGAGAATATAAAGATTATAGAATTACATCAAGATGTCTTGGAGAAAGAAGTGATAGTCCATTTCAAGAAAAGAATACTACTGTACACCCACAGATTACGTTCCATATGCCAAAAGTTCATGGTCAAGGTAAAATTTATAGTATTATGTATAGTTGTATGGAGCGATGTATGAAACTGACTAATGCAGGGTTTACATTTACAACCTTTATTGTAGGGTTCGTAGTTTAGCGGTTCGGTCTCATAAATTATTCGAACTTGAAGACATCAAAAAATGGGCCGTATACTGAATTTTTGTATAAATTTTGTAAACTAAAAATATATAATAAGAAGTAAGGCACAGTAAATACAAAATTTTAGATTTTTAACTGCGAAAAATGATTTACTTATTACAAAAGAACAACACATGTAAAACAGATTTAATACAGAGTACGCAAATTTCGGTCCGTGACAGAAAAAAATACCTGGTTCGAGGAACCTTTACTGTTTCCATAAAACATTATAACGGGCAATAGGGTCATTTAAAAAAAAAAAACGTTTTCTTTTATAAAATCGTGAAATCCGTCTCATTTAATAAATATAGTAATATAAAATAACATGAAATATGCGACTTTTCATTCATAAATAAATTCCTCCCACACACACACGATGGTCCACGTAGTTGCCGTTTGCTGTTGTAAACAAACTAACCTAAAATTGTGACAGGTGACAGCAGAGTTAAGAGTAAAGGTATGTAAATAAAACATTTATTAAAATAAATACCAAAAGTTGTATGAAATATATTTTTCGTTAACAATATGTTGCTGTCACAAAATCAAACTGACAAGTGATAACCCAAATAATCATAGTTCCAAACACAACCGGTAGAGAGCTACAGCCGCATCCGACAAGCCGTGACGTCAGCGTCCAAATATTTGAAATTAAAGACTTTTAAAAAATCATATCTCGCATTCTAAAGACTTGTAAGGTGTAAAACATACACCTACATATTTAATTTAACCTATTCTTTTAAGAAAAAAATAAATTAGAAAATGTGAAATGATTGGCGGATTCTATAATGAGTTTCACATATCGCTTTATACAATTACACTTATATACTTATACAGGATACAGGAGGAAAGTGAGTAATTTTTGAAGTGTATATTACACGTAAATTTAAAACAATTGACAATGTGACTCGAAAACAGTTAAAAATCGCGTTACAACCATCCATGATCACAATCAGAGGCGGATCAAGCGTATATTGCGCCCTAAGCTGAACCAATTTTTTTTTTGTTAAAACTAAATAAACTACGTAGAAAAATAGTTTCTTGACTGGAATGAATATTAGGAAAGTTAATTTTGAGATTTTATCATTTTTAAATTATGAATGCCTATTACGGAAATAAATGTACATCTGTAACTGTCAAAAATTAATTGATTTCTTCTTGAGGATGATCCTAGCAGGATCTAAACGTTGAAGATATAATAAATAATTGGATGACTGAATCTCAAAATTTACTTTCCTAATAAATAAATTATATTGTAATATAAAATAAAACCAAAATTAAAATAAAATAATCAGTCCAAATTGAACAATTGAACTAAATATAAAATAAACGCATAACTAAAAAAAAGAATCGAAATTTAAACAAACGGCGCAGTAACTATTGCTGTTTTTTTTCTCCGTGTATTCGTACCTGCTACCTCTATCCCGACTTTTTAGACTTGCGGAACTATTTTTTAAAACGCAACCATTTTTGAAATTTTTATTATTTCATGAAATATGATGAAATTTTGCGCTGCTCAAATCTTGGCCCCCAAAGCGCTTTCTTTTGCTTACTGGTTAATCTGCCTCTGGTCACAACTTTTGAAATTTGTAGTTATATTAGTATACACTCCCGAAGTTTGGCACTTTCCTCCTGACTTATCTTGTATACAGTACAGAATGATTGAATTTTTTTTTAACAAATGGGCAACTTTTATATTATTGTTCTGATTATAAAATCTAAACTGACATGCTTTGGATACTCTCAAAGTCTAAAAAATAAAAAATAAGACGATTTCCATTTTTTTATTACACAGGCGACTAGAAATCGCAAAAATTTAAAACTTGTAATATAATGAAACCATGCCCCAAGATGCGCGAACATTAATTTTTAGACTTGGAGAATATTAGAGTATTTCTGTAAAATATTATTTTTATCGGATTATTAAAAAAAGTTGCCCATAGGTTAAGACTTTTTTCAAACACTATATAACATTTAATATAATGATCTTGAATGTTAAAGGTCCATCGATGTTAAATAATTACAGACGAAATTTTGCCCATGGGATAATATTGCCAGTAAAAAGTATAGACAGTTATTCAGAAGAATCGCGAAATAATAATAAACATTCCCCGAGAATAGCACAAAATCACGCTCGACAAGGTAAATGTATATCTTAATACAAATATGTAATGTAATTTATATGTGCAATAAATAGTAAATACTGTGAAAAAATGTGAAAATTATATACATTATTTTATACATATTATTATTAGTATCATATTCATAAATAAATTTAATTTTTTGAAATATATACTAGTTTCTTTATTTTATAAATATATTTAAAATATTTTAAAAACTTTTTTTTACTTATATTGATTTTCGTAACAGCTCTTTTATATTAATTTACTGGAGCTTGAAGATAAAATATTGTTTTATCAGAGAAATAAGTGGAGAAATATCATAATTTGACTATAAGTGTATGCAGTGTCATAATGTTTCTACGCCGCTCTATTCATTTTATGCCAGATTTTGTTTTACCCCATTCAAGTCAAACTGAATCAAAAATAATTTTCTCGATTAGATAGTTAATTGTAGGAAAATGACGGAGTCAGTCTTTCAAAATTAATTATTTATTTAATATCAATGACAATGAAAACCAAGTTTCGGCAACAAATCCGCCTTCAGGGTAATGACAAAATAATAATATAAACAATGACAGAAAGTTACTAATGTCGTCAAAAAGGTAAGATTTTTTTAACATAAAACTTACACACATCTTTAATTTAAGTATTAAAGAATTTTTATTTTATTTTATTTTAGAGACAATATCAAAAATTGACGCCCCCACACATCAACGCAATAAGTTCTTTAAAACTTGAAATACAATATCAAAAATTGACGCCCCCACACATCAACGTAATAAGTTCTTTAAAACTTGAAATACAATAAAGAATTATTATTATTATTATTTATTAATCTGTTAGGATATATTAAAAAGATATTAAAATTAAAAAAATTATAGTTAACGAATTCTGATAGATAAAAAGTGAAACATTTGTTTATCGTTCTGTTCAAATGTTATAACTATTGATATTGCTATTAATAAAATATTGAATAAATTTAATAATAATTTGTACCATGTTAATTTCCTATGCACATTTTGAAAATGAACACCCGGTTTAATATAAAATGTGTTTTTATTTTTCAGAATTGTATATTAACATCTATAAACTATTATCGGTGAATATTAAAATGACATATTTGAAATGTAACATAAAAATTAAATTAAGATTTTTTTATATCCTTATGTTTTGTTCCTAATATTGTAGAACCCTAAAAATTTTCAGTAAAAGAAGATTTACTGTGGATTAAAAAGATTTAAATGAATGACACAGTATAAATATAAATAGTATTATTATATTAAATGATTAATATTACATAATATATTGGTCACAAGTCAGACATTTATTTTAAAATTCGTAAAATTAAAGGCTTGGTTCTTAAAATATATATTTTTAGTGCCACTGGTTGACACGATTTTTAAATTTTTTAATAATTCATTTGTTATTCTACACTAGTAAGTGAATAAATAATTCACTGTTATTTTTATTTAAATTTCATATCGACCAGTGAAACTACAGATCGGCTCTTAACAGACAAGTTCGAGCTAATATACGACGGGTGTTTGTTATTTATTATTGCTGTGTTTTGTCAGTGTACTTGTTACCTACGAATGAGAATGTGTTCTGCTCGAAGTGAGTGCAATTTTCGTAAAAAACTTCTGTTGAGGGGAGTTAAAATTGTGTGTATTTTTTTCTTTTAGTGTCAAACTAACTTTCTATATAAGAATTTTTACTGTGTGATGGTTTTCAGTGGACTAAATAGTGAAATAACTGAAATTTTGTCCCAATAAACGTTCCTAATGGCAGTGTTAGCTGATTTCCTGAGATGCTGAGATCTACGTTGTCTCTATTGGCCAAATTGGACTAATAGTAGGCGAGGTTAGTCCAACATTTATCTAATTTTATTTTATAATTCTTGTTACTTATTAATATTAGTAAATCTGACAATAATAACAGATTGAGATACGCCAATTCGTGAATTTGTGAAGCTTTTTCACATTTTATAAGTTATTTACTATAAGAACATGCGTTACCCGCAATACATCAGGGTATTGTAGTCTTGTAGTTCATAGTTTTAATTATTATTAAAAATAAAAATAATATTAAAAAAATTGTGGTGGTAGTAAGACAAACAGAATAAACATATGTAGTGAATCAGAGAAAATAGATGTGCCCCAACAAGTGGTATATCATTAAACTCTGCTATTGGCCTTTGTGCCACTACATCTTGCTTTTAAAAAGTGATTTGTACAGGCCAAATAATAAGATAATTCAGAAGCTGCTCAAGTCGGTCTTATGTATGTGGAGGCATTTTTACGCATTTTATTTTTGCCACTAGAAGTCAGCTACTATGTTCTTTTTGTCTCTATATCCTTAAATCTGTTTTCTTTCTTTTGGTGTTATCTGCTGAGTACTACGCGCTTAAATAATTGTTTTTTTACATTCGCCTTAGTCTCCGCAACATACACAACAGTGATGTTCGTCCAGTTTCCTGTTGAAGGCGTATTGAACACCACTGACTAAAATTAGTATGGGTGGGAACTCGCATTATAAAATTGACCAGTAAATGTCAGTAATGTTGTTTAGTTATTTTTTATTTGTTCAGTATTTTATTAAATGATCAGTATTTTATGTTCAGTATTTCATAAACTCAGTGTTAATAATAAATGTTGAACATTTGGTCTGTATAAATAATAAATGTTCAGTAAAATGATTCTTAAATTTAAAATCCAGCAGAATTTAAAGTTACAAAATCAACGCCCAGTATATTGTTTATACAATTTTATACACAAATTTTGATAATGCACATTTTCTGTAATATTATCTACTTTGACGTAAAGTTATAAAAGTGATAATATAATAAATTATTATTGTAAACTCTGTATTTTTGGTTTTATATGCATTTTAAAAATATTATTGGTAACCTAAAATAAAAAAAATCTGTTGTAGCCAGCACAATACCTCTCGCCATTTTCATTTTATGTAGCATAGGGCGCGAGCAGTTATGTGACTGTTGATCTTGGCAAGCAGATGTGGGGGCCCGTGTCAGAATGAGAGCTAGTAATAGTTTTCATTCGAAACATTATGATTTACCAAATCCATGTGGATTATTTTCCTCGACAAGTATATTCCATACTAATGGATGACAAATAAACATCAGAACATTTTGAAATTTTGAATGAAAAATTATGACATATGACAATTGTGACATCTATGTAAAAACTACTAGCCGTCATTCTGACACGGATCCTCATCTGATTGCCAAGGCCAACAAAGTCACATGTCTGCTCGCGCCCTATAAGTACACACAAATAATTGAAATGGTTTCTCTTCTTTCGTTCTATGAGAAATTTTATCCTACTATTCTATTATGTTCAAAATTCTTCAAATTCATTGACGGAATTAGCGGTATTTCTTATGGATATATGTAATATTAACATCTGTAATTTAAATATATAATTAATTAATAATACAATAATATATATTAAATGTACTCTTACCTCCTAGAAAAATCTGACAATGACATTTTGCATTTACATGTCAATTACAAAAATTTAAATATCGCAACTGTTTTTCGGGCAACGAGATTTATTACAACAGATTATTCTATATTATTATATACTATATCTCCAAACCTATACGAGATATAATAAAAAATTAAGTGTGTCAGATTGAGAATTTAATTATCTTTAATATTTGTAGTAACCAATTTTCAAAAAATAATATTTAGAATTTATTTTTTAGAAACTACCTCTTCCGGTTGTCCAATTGTTACCAGAACCAATTCAACTCTTCCCATTACTGTTAGATTGAGGAATCCGTAGTCAAACAGGTCTTTAGTCTTATAGAATTTGAGAAATCGTGTCTCCAACAACCCCACACACACACACACACACACACACATCCACACACACACACACACACACACAGACATCATTGTAAAAATGTTAAAATCGGATTCTATGGACCTTAAATCGTGCTTATTCAATAAAATATGGATATGCGATTTTTAGCATGAATCCAATACCTCTCTTAGCGAGAGGTAAAAATCTAGAAATTACAAATGCCGACTTGATATTTGCAAACATTTTAAACCAGTCGCTGAATAAATCTGGTCACTTTTTTATTGTTTTTACAGTCTAAAATGTAACTTTACCATTCACTGTCTGCAGTTTAAAACAGACTATTCTTATTTTGAGAAAACTCAACATATTATTTGAAAATTATTTTTATTGAAAAATATTTTAAATTTTTAAATAAGACATTAGAAAAGATACAGAATAATTTAATTCATTGTTAAAAAAGTTAATAGAAGGTTCAGTATTTACGAAACATCAACGCTCATTCTTCTTGAGGCAGTGGTTGTATCAGTATATTATTACGGTTGTTACGCTCATTTCTCTTGCGTGTGTCTTCTTGTCTTTGACGTTCAGACTTAACAACTAAAAGAAAAGTTAAAAGTATTGTGTTTCTTATTTCCTTCCTATCTACTCACGATCTTTATAAATACGATGTAATCGTCTTAATCTCCTACGTCTGCCATCATGTAATGTATAAATTGTTAGAAATACACGTCTTAGCAAATATAAGAATATGAACAAAATAAAAATCTTGACAACCAAATCCCACAAAATGTCGTCTAGATGTTTAGGTGTTAATTCTACAGATTCTTGCTACAAGACAAAGTATATATAATATTATAAAATGAATGTAGTTTCTTTATGATTTCACTTACCATTACCATCCATTTTGGCTTTTTATGGAAATAGTGAAAAGTTATATAAAATAATAAATCCATGAATAATTTTGTATAAGAAAATCAGTATTCTTAAAACCAGAAATGAAAGACAAATAATCATGGTGAGTACTACCAACCATAAAAAAAATCCAACTTATTAAAAGGAATCGTTTATTTACAAATACATAAATTTTGAAATATAATAATTCATTTAAGATTTATTGTATAGCAAAAATACGGTCTATAAATAAAATTTATTCAAATAATACTATACCTCGACTAATACAAGAATGGTGCGTAGGTGTAGACAGGGACATGATTTAAGAAGTTAAATGTAAGCTGTCCAAGAAAATCAACAGTGATGATATACAGGCATTTTAAAAATAATACAAAAAAAATTAAGGGTATAATTATTTTATGTTGGTAGGTACCAGGGATGAAAAACGATACCCGATAACGTTATAATAACGTTTCATTTATTATTATTTTTAAAATAACGTTATGTAACCGTAACATAACAAGATTTTTGGGGATCAAAGTATAATATTCTAATTTTCTGTCAATATATTATTTCGTGTTACGAATTACGAAATGTATAGATGTCACTAGTGGCATACACCGTTTCAAATTCTTATGTTGAACACTTTTATTTGTAGATAAAATTAATATAAATTTTGTTTAATATATATTGTTTCTAATATTAATTATTACTACTAATTTAAGAAAAATACAGTTATTGTAACATTATAATAACGAATCAAAAATAACGTTACATAACGTTATTTTGTTTTTTCGTAAGTTATTTATAACGTTATGAAATAACGTAACGTTTAATTAACGTTATCCTATCCCTGATAGATACTAATGATGTAAAAGGAATTGTACATTTTTAGTGCAAATGACCGATTCGAAATATTTAAGTTCAATATAGTGAAATAATATATATTATTTATAAGGGATATACCCTTAATTTTTTCTGCAATATTTTTCAAATACCTGTATAATAACTATATACTGAAGCCATTTTATGCATGTAGAACTAAACTAACAGAAAGATTTATTTTGTAATTTATGTTCTAACAAAAGGCCTTTTTACAACGAATGTAATATTAATAATAAATAAATAAAATTTTGTCCAAAAATTTATAAACTGTTTTTGCTTTAATTCTTTTTGAATTGTTAATCATTGCAAAACCGGTGGTACTTGATTATTATTGTAATTTTACATTGTTAAGTTTATTTTCTTTATTTTCTGTTTTACAAATTCTTCTATTATTTTTTTTTGTACTATGTTGCTTGTTTAGAACATTGTTTCATATTATGCATATGTTTGGAGTTTTTGGAGGAATTGATAATAGTTTTTATTTTCATAGATATAATACATGTATAGAAAATCGTCAGAATATATAATATAATAAACATAAATAACATATATAAATGAGACATCCATAGATGAGACAGCGACAGCGTAATTTATGCAAAGCTTTTATTAAAAAACTCGCGTAGGTCATTAAAATTGCATTCATGTAATATTTTTTTTAAGTTTTGTAGAAACATTTTATTTGAATCACAATTTTTTATACTGGCAGGAAGGTGGTTAAATATTTTTAATCCTCTCACATGAAGAGCGTTTTGCGTCATATGTTTGTTTATTTATTTATGTTTATTTTATAAAAAAAAAAATCTCATGAATGTGTTGTATATTATCGAATCATTGTTAATTAAATAATTTCACTGAATTTAATTCACATTTTTGGTTTTTTAAGGTATTTCGGGTAATATTGACGATAGAGCAAAATGGGAACCTATTCAGAGAATAGTCTCATCTTTTTACTTCTTTTATAAGCTTTTCATTGATATGTTACAAGTCTACATTCTATTGTTTTAAACATGGATTATTAATTTTTTGGAGTGAATAATTTGAGAATTATTAAGAAACAAATGAAAAAAACTATTATAGATCACCTTTTCTTTCTTTTTAATATTATTTTGTCAACTTGTGCGAAAGCCAATTATATGGTTGATAAAATACAATTTATCTAACGCGAAAAAAATGAAGTAAGAATAATTTTAAGAACATAATTAATACATATGGAATTAAATTAAAAAGTAATGATGATCTGTAATAGATTGTTTTATCTATTTCTTAATAATTTTCAATTTTGTCACCCCAAGAAATTAATAATTTATGTATTATTCATGTTTAAAACGAAAGAAAGAATACTACTTTCGGTTCCCATTTAAAAAAAAATGTGTGTTACATCTCAAGAATCATTAAATTTTCAAAAAAATTAATTACGTCATTGTATTCTACGCAAGAAACGGTACAAAATTTATATAAATAATTTTTCTCTAGTATAATAAGATAGATAATTTCGAAATTAGCGAAAAATGAGCTTTCGCCTGTAGTTCAAAAACAAAAGAAGATCGAAAATTCCTGTGGCAACTATTAGACTTTTCTCATAAAATTGACCTTGGAATGTGTAAACGGTTTTGCTCTGTCGTTAATATTGTCCAAGATACCTTAAAAAATATGGAAAAATGAAATATCCTGTACTTTATATGATCTTCGAAACTACTTACCATTTATCCTTTGTATCTTGCTTAATTTTTATTTTATTTTTAATGCTGTCATAGTAAAGCATCAAATTATATTTGATTACAATTATTTAAAACAGTTATAAAATACAATGAGCAAATAATGTACCTAAATAATATTTTTTTATTTTTACAATGTATTTTTATCAAGTAATTTAGTTGTTAACATTCGATGCTAAAAAAACAAATATAAATATTTACTCAAATACGAGTATTTTATTATAAAAAAACAAATTACATACAATAAAATTTTGAATTTTACACAGATACAATAACAGGCAAAAATTTGTAAATTTTGAAGGGGTTGACAAAAATGGATTATAATGAAATTTAGAAAAAAAAATCTTTCTTAACTGGACAACGAATTGTTTGAGCTTAAAGAAGTTGAGCTTGAAGAAGTAACTGATTCGTTATTCTAAAAATAAAAGAAAAATTAATTAATATAAATATTTAAAAAATAGATATTTTTTTGAAAATGAATAGAAGTGACCGTGGCACCGGAACATAGGATTTTAACATGTAAAATCATACTTTCGTAATTTCCTGCTTCCTAATTTAAAAATGCTTCAAATAAATGTTGTAGAACTTAAAAATCTGTATTTGAATCAATACGCAAAATTAATATTACATGTTTTGTAACGGCAGAAATTGGCAAAGAAAATGTCGAAAATCACTCCAAAAATAGCGATACCCATCAGTTTGTAATATCTGTTCCAGTGAACAATTATCTATTAATTTTAATAAATATTGTTTCACTTTAACAGAAGCTTGACAGATAAATCGCTATAATTTGTTAATATTTAGATTCAATTGTATGGCTATCATTGGTTTTGGGGACATTTGAAAAAAAAAAGCAAATGCTAAAGCCTCCCTCCCCCGAAAATAACCAACAAAATGTTTAAAAGAGTGAAAAAGTTAAAATTCCTCTTTCTCTTAGAACCGCTTTTATTTTATTACTCTTAATGGTTAATGGTTTTTTAGTAAGCAAACAAAAATATCGATTTCTGTTAAAACTCACGTAATTCCATATAATATCCCGGTTTACCAATTTATTACCATGTTATGAAGTGTCATGTCTAATAATTTTTAAATTTTAAATGTCAATTTGGACTTAATGATATTTGCAAGTTGGTGCGCGTTGAGTATCGTCTGATATGTTAGTAAATGGTTTTATAAGGAGCTTATAAGTTATCATACGGGATGAATAGCAGCTATTGTATTCAGTGTTGTATTAGCTAACCCACAATATGAAATAATATAGGTCTAATCTGGTAATTAAGTATATTTACCGATGAGAGTGTAGATCGACAGGACGGGGTTGTTCATGAGAATACGCTCGTAAAACATAAGACGATTATGCCGCCAAGAGCAAAAGGGACCGTTACTTCACTTGCTGCACCTGGAGACTACACCGTCGATGACATAGTTTTGGAAACTGATTTCGATGGCGAGCGTACAAAATTCACCATGTTGCAAGTTTGGCCTGTGCGTCAACCCCGTCCTGTTACAGAAAAACTCCCTGCTAATCATCCATTTCTCACAGGACAAAGAGTACTCGATTCCTTGTTTTCTTGCGTGCAAGGCGGAACAACAGCAATTCCCGGCGCTTTTGGTTGTAATAAAACTGTAATTTCTCAATCACTTTCAAAACATTCTAACTTCGATATCATTATCTACGTCGGTTGTGGAGAACGTGGTAATGAAATGTCTGAAATATTGAGAGATTTTCCTGAACTTAGCGTTGAAATTGAGGGTGTTACTGAGTCCATCATGAAGCGTACTACTCTTGTAGCTAACACCTTCCATCTACACTGGTATCACCCTTTCTGAATATTTCCGTGACATGGGCTATAATGTTTCTATGATGGCTGACTCTACTTCTCGTTGGGCTGAGGCGTTGAGAGAAATTTCTGGTCGTTTAGCTGAAATGCCGGCCGATTCTGGTTATCCGGCTTATTTAGGCGCTCGACTTGTTTCTTTCTACGAACGTGCCGGACGAGTTAAGTGCCTGGGTAACCCTGAACGTGAAGGGTCTGTCTTAATTGTTGGTACTCTATCACCTCCTGGTGGTGGTTTCTCTGATCCTGTGACTTCTGCTACTCTTGGTATTGTACAAGTGTTCTGGGGGTTTGACAAAAAATTGGCCCAAAGGAAGCATTTCCCTTCAATCAATTGGCTTATTTCTTATTCGAAGTACATGCTTGCTTTGGATGATTTCTATGATAAATTTTTTACTGAATTTGTGCCTCCCCGTACTAAGGTCAAAGAAATCTTGCAAGAAGAGGAAGATTTATCCGAAATTGTGCAACTTGTCGGTAAAGCCTCTTTGGCTGAAACCGATAAAATTACTCTTGAAGTTACCAAGCTTTTGAAAGACGATTTCTTTGCAACAAAACAGCTACTCATCGTACGATCGGTTTTGCCCATTCTGAAAAACTGTAAACATGTTGCGAAACATAATAGCTTGATACGATATGTCGAGACACGCCGTAGAATCCAACTGCACAATCTGAAAATAAGATTACTTGGAATGTAATCAGGGATTCCATGGGTAATATTTTGTACCAACTCAGTAGTATGAAATTCAAAGACCCAGTAAAAGATGGCGAAGCTAAAATCAAGGCAGATCTTGATCAACTTTATGAAGACATTCAACAAGCTTTCAGAAACTTGGAAGATTAAAGAAATTTCGCGTAGCATTTGTCATCGACCATCCGATAATTGATATTAGGTCTGTACAATAATAAATCTAACGGTTGAAATTTAATAATTTAGATGTTAGGTTAGCAGTAATGTACATTTTAATTATGAAAAAAAAGTGAGTAGTGTTACACCATCAACCTTGTTGTATAGTCTGGTGGTGGTTAATAATCATTATCATTGATCAATATTTGTATTATATTGTTTTAGAATCCCACCGCTGCCACCAAATGTAATGAATCAAGGACAATGAACTCCAACGCTAATTACCAAATGTATTAATCTACTAGTTATTATCGAAATTTACCTACCTTGGTAGCTGGGGTAGGGCTTTATTTTACCTTTAATAATAATTTTATATCCAATTCTGACAGAGCGGTGTCAAAATTTAATAGGAAAAATAATTTTAATACGATTTTAACAAACAAAATATAATTAAAAGTAGAAAAATGTGCTTATAAAACTATTAGATTAAACAATAAATTAAATATAAATGTTAAAGTTCAAAATTTAAATTCTTACAGTTATATTACAAATGTTGTAATTGTTACGCAATAATACCTTAACAATAAAAAATAGTAAAAATATACAAAAGAAAAAAAAAACTACCTTCAGTAGTTTCTAGAAGTGAAAGAAGTCTACCTGGAACACTTCTTGGTTGCAGGGATTCGGTTTCATTTGAGTAATTTCTTTTACAAAATTTTGACCCAACACCATCGAGGGAATTTTGAAGACTAACCGCGCCCGAATCACCGACTAAGATGCGTCCGGCTTTGTTTATATTAAGTACAGTCGTACAAACAAATATTAAGTTTGAAATAATAAAACATGTACGTTCATTACAGTACAGAATAAATGAAGAAAACATTGCTACTGGAAGGGCTAGTATTGCTGAAAACCCAAAAACATCAATTCGTATGTGTTCAAGCCAACAGATCACTGATCACGTCGTAGGTTTGTTAATTGGCTCTTTAGTGTTGTTTATGAGCCAGAGGAGTGTTTGGTCTTTATTTTTTAGAAAAGAATCTTTGCATACCTAAGGAGGAGTAAAGGAGATCACTTGCAAGATATAATTTTTCATTATTAACCACAACACTTGTATTTTAAAATAAAATAATCATAGTACAACATTTAAATATTTTGTTTTATTATTAAATAAAATCTGAAGGTAAAATTTTGACATTCAGTATCTTCTTTAGGGTAATGGATACATTAGTGATATATCTTTGAGACAATTTCTGAATGCTTGCATGATTCATTCGGTCATTTCTGGAGAAATAGTGATGATTTCCCGGCAAAAATTGTCATTGAAGGCTTTAAAGTTTTGATGCCGGTGTTTTTACACCGAGGTGTAAACCTTTGATTTCAGATTACAAGAAGAAATCGTAGGGTTTAAGATTAGGCGACATCATCGCGAAGAGAAATCAGCTTTCCTGGAAACATTCCCCGCATAACATGGATCTCCTCGCTGAAACTAAGCACCCGACTAAGAAGTAAGAACTACAGACGATAGCGTCTAACAAAAGACCTTGGGTATTGAACAATTATTGGTCATTTAGACGGCGCGAAGATCCACCGGGAAAGCTGATTTCCCAGCGCTGTGATGTCGTCTAATCTTACACCCTGCGATATTTGATATTTTCGTGTGGCGCTATCTAAAATCAAAGGTGTACACACACTGACCTCAAAACATTGAAGCTTTCAAGGACACTTTTCGCCGGGAAATCACTGCTATTTCCCCAGAAATGACCGAATGAGTTATGTGAATATCAGAAATCGTCTTGAAGAATGTATCGCTAAAGACGGTCATTACCTTGAAGCTATTATTTTTAAAAAAACGCTAGGAAAAGCTATTTTATATACCCTTTCTAGGGTTAAAATGATTTTTTTTGTCTTTTACTGTTTTTGTAGAATAAAAGTTTGAAATGTGATACTACTTTTTGTCTAAAAAATTGGTTTTTATTTTGAAAATCATACTACGTATAATAAGTTATAAATACAATGCTTACAGAAAAATAGGATGACGCCATAATGCATCTAAATCAATCTCTTCATCAATGAAATCTTCTTCGCTTGAACTTGACATTGTTAGTTACTGATTTAAGTAATTACAGAAGCTAATAAACTTGATTCACTTGTTGTTTATAACAAAAAATAATAATTATAATGTGTAACACAATATTCGAACCCCGTTGGCTGTCAAGAACTTTATTACTACTACTACTGGAGCTATATTCAAGCATAAACCATTTTAAATGACGTATTACTACGAAGTTATATACGAGTCTTCATTGAAATATATATATATATATATATATATATATATATATATATATATATATATATATATATATATATATATATATATATATATAATTCTCAGGATTGTGTATTATATAACACAATATTTTGTGTTTTTAATAATAATTTGTTTATAATATCTTATTTGACATCTAACCGTAACTAGTATAAGACTTGCGCAGTCATGTGACTTTGCTATCCTTAGTTTACAGGCGCGAAATAAGAAATGACAAAAAATTTCAATCTGTGAAATGTAAACACTGTACAGGTAAATGACAATACAGAAAAAATAATTCTTCGAAAATTTTGCTGCAAAACTAAAATTTATATACCAACAGGGAGAGCTAACCGAGGAGCTAACACATTTGAATTAAAATATTTCGATAACCAAGTATATAAAGAATCCATTAACTGTTTATATTCACATTGTGTTTTTGATAAGGTAGAAAGTAGGTAAATTTTATTTTAATCCATTTTTTTTTAAATACAATTCATCACGTTGGAAATAGGAAATAGATTATTTTGAGAAAACGCAACATATTATTTGAAAATTATTTTTATTGAAATTTTTTAAATAAGACATTAGAAAAGATACAGAATAATTGAATTCATTGGTAAAAAAAGTTAACAGAAGGTTCAGTATTTACGAAACATTAACACTCATTCTTCTTGAGGCAGTGGTTGTATCTGTATATTATTACGGTTGTTACGCTCATTTCTCTTGCGTGTGTCTTCTTGTCTTTGTCGTTCAGACTTAAGAACTAAAAAGAAAAGTTAAAAGTATTGTATTTCTTATTTCCTGCCTATCTACTCACGATCTTTATAAATACGATGTAATCGCCTTAATCTCCTACGTCTGCCATCATGTAATGTATAAAGGGACAAAAATACACGTCTTACCAAATATAAGATTGTGAACAAAATAAAAATCTTGACAGCGAAATCCGAAAAAATGTCATCTAGATGTTTAGGTGTTAATCCGTCAGCTTCTTGCTACGAGACAAAGTATATGTAATATTATAAAATGAATGTAGTTCCTCTATGATTTCACTTACCAATACCATCCATTTTGGCTTTTTATGGAAATACTGGTAAGTTATATAATATAATAAATCCATGATAAATTTTGTATACGGTGATGAGAACCCAAATCAGTATTCTTAAAATCAGAAATGAAAGGCAAATAATCATGGTGAGTACTACCAACCATAAAAAAAAATCCAACTTATTAAAAAGAATCGTTTATTTACAAATACATAAATTTTTAAATATAATAATTCATTTAAGATTTATTGTATAGCAAAAATACGGTCTATAAATAAAATTTATTCAAATAATACTATACCTCGACTAATACAAGAATGGTGCGTAGGTGTAGACAGGGACATGATTTAAGAAGTTAAATGTAAGCTGTCCAAGAAAATCAACAGTGATGATATACAGGCATTTTAAAAATAATACAAAAAAAATTAAGGGTATAATTATTTTATGTTGGTAGGTACCAGGGATGAAAAACGATACCCGATAACGTTATAATAACGTTTCATTTATTATTATTTTTAAAATAACGTTATGTAACCGTAACAACAAGATTTTTGGGGTTCAAAGTATAATATTCTAATTTTCTGTCAATATATTATTTCGTGTTACGAATTACGAAATGTATAGATGTCACTAGTGGCATACACCGTTTCAAATTATTATGTTGAACACTTAATTTTATTTGTAGATAAAATTAATATAAATTTTGTTTAATATATATTGTTTCTAATATTAATTATTACTACTAATTTAAGAAAAATACAGTTATTGTAACATTATAATAACGAATCAAAAATAACGTTACATAACTTTATTTTGTTTTTTCGTAAGTTATTTATAACGTTATGAAATAACGTAACGTTTAATTAACGTTATCCTATCCCTGATAGATACTAATGATGTAAAAGGAATTGTACATTTTTAGTGCAAATGACCGATTCGAAATATTTAAGTTCAATATAGTGAAATAATATATATATTATTTATAAGGGTATATACCCTTAATTTTTTCTGCAATATTTTTCAAATACCTGTATAATAACTATATACTGAAGCCATTTTATGCATGTAGAACTAAACTAACAGTAAGATTTATTTTGTAATTTATGTTCTAACAAAAGGCCTTTTTACAACGAATGTAATATTAATAATAAATAAATAAAATTTTGTCCAAAAATTTATAAACTGTTTTTGCTTTAATTCTTTTTGAATTGTTAATCATTGCAAAACCGGTGGTACTTGATTATTATTGTAATTTTACATTGTTAAGTCTATTTTCTTTATTTTCTGTTTTACAAATTCTTCTATTATTTTTTTTTGTACTATGTTGCTTGTTTAGAACATTGTTTCATATTATGCATATGTTTGGAGTTTTTGGAGGAATTGATAATAGTTTTTATTTTCATAGATATAATACATGTATAGAAAATCGTCAGAATATACAGGGTGTTTCCTTTAAAACAACCAGCGCTTTTTTGGGCGAACTAATGACTTTAGAGAAAAATGTTATATACAAAAAATTACCAGGAAAAAGGGCTTAATTTATGAGGAATAATAAATAAAAAATTCAACCAGTGGTTCTAAAAACGGTAGAATAAAATTATATTTTTTTTAAATGGCAACCTATATAAATTTTTTATCCATTAGATAGAGAATTTTTTTCTGATTTCAACGATATAAATATGATATGGGGTTGTATAACAATTATTTCGAGAAAAATGATATTAAAAATCAGAAATAATTCTACAATATTGAAGTAGGCTATGCAATAAACAAATGCAAACAAATGATACAGGTGACAGATAGTTTTGTTACTTACGTTATTTATTAATAAGTAATTAAACAATTACGAAAACAAACACTTAATAACGTAAGTAACAAAACTATCTGTCACCTGTATCATTTGTTTGCATTTGTTTATTGGATAGCCTACTTCAATATTGTAGAATTATTTCTGATTTTTAATATCATTTTTCTCGAAATAATTGTTATACAACTCCATATCATATTTATATCGTTGAAATCAGAAAAAAATTCTCTATCGAATGGATAAAAAATTTATATAGGTTGCCATTTAAAAAATTTAATTTTATTCTACCGTTTGAAAACCACTGGTTGAATTTTTTATTTATTATTCCTCATAAATTAAGCCCTTTTTCCTGGTAATTTTTTGTGTATCACATTTTTCTCTAAAGTCATTAGTTCGCCCAAAAAAGCGCTGGTTGTTTTAAAGGAAACATCCTGTATAATATAATAAACATAAATAACATAAATGAGACATCCATAGATGAGACAGCGACAGCGTAATTTATGCAAAGCTTTTATTAAAAAACTCGCGTAGGTCATAAAAATTGCATTCATGTAATATTTTTTTTAAGTTTTGTAGAAACATTTTATTTGAATCACAATTTTTTATACTGGCAGGAAGGTGGTTAAATATTTTTAATCCTCTCACATGAGGAGCGTTTTGCGTCATATGTTTGTTTATTTATTTGATTATTTTATAAAAAAAAATCTCATGAATGTGTTGTATATTATCGAATCATTGTTAATTAAATAATTTCACTGAATTTAATTCACATTTTTGAGGTTTTTTAAGGTATTTCGGGTAATATTGACGATAGAGCAAAATGGGAACCTATTCAGAGAATAGTCTCATCTTTTTACTTCTTTTATAAGCTTTTCATTGATATGTTACAAGTCTACATTCTTTTGTTTTAAACATGGATTATTAATTTTTTTGAGTGAATAATTTGAGAATTATTAAGAAACAAATGAAAAAAAAACTATTATAGATCACATCCTCCTAAATGGAGAGATGAATACTCAGCGCGAACAATGCGCAAATATACAAATTATTGTGAACTTTAAGCCGTCACATATACGTGGATTATAATTATTGTGGACCCCACTAAATGTTTAAATCGTAGAAATGGGCTATAGTAGGTCGAGGAGAAATTAAATAAACGAAGAAAGAAATTGTGAAAAATTCATGGACCTCGCTGGGATTTGAACCCAGGGCCTTCCTATATCTAGTAGGACGCTCTAACCAACTGAGCCACAAGATCCCATTGAAGTCAATGAATCTTTCACAAGTCTTTTTACAAATCGTAACGAGTACACTCTTCTAAATGGAGAGATGAATACTCAGCGCGAACAATGCGCAAATATACAAATTATTGTGAACTTTAAGCCGTCACATATACGTGGATTATATATATTATATATAGGAAGGCCCTGGGTTCAAATCCCAGCGAGGTCCATGAATTTTTCACAATTTCTTTCTTCGTTTATTTAATTTCTCCTCGACCTACTATAGCCCATTTCTACGATTTAAACATTTAGTGGGGTCCACAATAATTATAATCCACGTATATGTGACGGCTTAAAGTTCACAATAATTTGTATATTTGCGCATTGTTCGCGCTGAGTATTCATCTCTCCATTTAGAAGAGTGTACTCGTTACGATTTGTAAAAAGACTTGTGAAAGATTCATTGACTTCAATGGGATCTTGTGGCTCAGTTGGTTAGAGCGTCCTACTAGATATAGGAAGGCCCTGGGTTCAAATCCCAGCGAGGTCCATGAATTTTTCACAATTTCTTTCTTCGTTTATTTAATTTCTCCTCGACCTACTATAGCCCATTTCTACGATTTAAACATTTAGTGGGGTCCACAATAATTATAATCCTATTATAGATCACCTTTTCTTTCTTTTTAATATTATTTTATCAACTTGTGCGAAAGCCAATTATATGGTTGATAAAATACAATTTATCTAACGCGAAAAAAATGAAGTAAGAATAATTTTAAGAACATAATTAATACATATGGAATTGAATTAAAAAGTAATGATGATCTGTAATAGATTGTTTTATCTATTTCTTAATAATTTTCAATTTTGTCACCCCAAGAAATTAATAATTTATGTATTATTCATGTTTAAAACGAAAGAAAGAAGACTACTTTCGGTTTCCATTTAAAAAAAAATGTGTGTTACATCTCAAGAATCATTAAATTTTCAAAAAAAATAATTACGCCATTGTATTCTACGCAAGAAACGGTACAAAATTTGTATAAACAATTTTTCTTTAGTATAATAAATAAGAAAGATAATTTCGAAATTAGCGAAAAATGAGCTTTTGCTTGTAGTTCAAAAACAAAAGATCGAAAATTCCTGTGGCAACTATTAGATTTTTCTCGTAAAATTGACCTTGGAATGTGTAAACGGTTTTGCTCTGTCGTTAATATTGTCCAAGATACCTTAAAAAATATGGAAAAATGAAATATCCTGTACTTTATATGATCTTCGAAACTACTTACCATTTATCCTTTGTATCTTGCTTAATTTTTATTTTATTTTTAATGCTGTCATAGTAAAGCATCAAATTATATTTTATTACAATTATTTAAAACAGTTATAAAATACAATGAGCAAATAATGTAAATAATATTTTTTTATTTTTACAATGTATTTTTATCAAGTAATTTGGTTGTTAACATTCGATGCTAAAAAAAACAAATATAAATATTTACTCAAATACGAGTACTTTATTATAAAAAAACAAATTACATACAATAAAATTTTGAATTTTACACAGATACAATAACAGGCAAAAATTTGTAAATTTTGAAGGGGTTGACAAAAATGGATTATAATGAAATTTAGAAAAAAAAGTCTTTCTTAACTGGACAACGAATTGTTTGAGCTTAAAGAAGTTGAGCTTGAAGAAGTAACTGATTCGTCATTCTAAAAATAAAAGAAAAATTAATTAATATAAATATTTAAAAAATAGATATTTTTTTGAAAATGAATAGAAGTGACCGCGACACCGGAACATAGGATTTTAACATGTAAAATCATACTTTCGTAATTTCCTGCTTCCTAATTTAAAAATGTTTCAAATAAATGTTGTAGAACTTAAAAATCTGTATTTGAATCAATACGCAAAATTAATTTTACATGTTTTGTAACGGCAGAAATTGGCAAACAAAAATATCGATTTCTGTTAAAACTCCCGTAATTCGATATAATATCCCGGTTTACCAATTTATTACCATGTTATGAAGTGTCATGTCTAATAATTTTTAAATTTTAAATGTCAATTTGGACTTAATGATATTTGCAAGTTGGTGCGCGTTGAGTATCGTCTGATATGTTAGTAAATGGTTTTATAAGGAGCTTATAAGTTATCATACGGGATGAATAGCAGCTGTTGTATTCAGTGTTGTATTAGCTAACCCACAATATGAAATAATATAAGTCTAATCTGGAAAAAAATTAAGTATATTTACCGATGAGAGTGTAGATCGACAGGACGGGGTTGTTCATCATAATACGCTCGTAAAACATAAGACGATTATGCCGCCAAGAGCAAAAGGGACCGTTACTTCACTTGCTGCACCTGGAGACTACACCGTCGATGACATAGTTTTGGAAACTGATTTCGATGGCGAGCGTACAAAATTCACCATGTTGCAAGTTTGGCCTGTGCGTCAACCCCGTCCTGTTACAGAAAAACTCCCTGCTAATCATCCATTTCTCACAGGACAAAGAGTACTCGATTCCTTGTTTTCTTGCGTGCAAGGCGGAACAACAGCAATTCCCGGCGCTTTTGGTTGTAATAAAACTGTAATTTCTCAATCACTTTCAAAACATTCTAACTTCGATATCATTATCTACGTCGGTTGTGGAGAACGTGGTAATGAAATGTCTGAAATATTGAGAGATTTTCCTGAACTTAGCGTTGAAATTGAGGGTGTTACTGAGTCCATCATGACGCGTACTACTCTTGTAGCTAACACCTCTAACATGCCTGTAGCTGCTCATGAGGCCTCCATCTACACTGGTATCACCCTTTCTGAATATTTCCGTGACATGGGCTATAATGTTTCTATGATGGCTGACTCTACTTCTCGTTGGGCTGAGGCGTTGAGAGAAATTTCTGGTCGTTTAGCTGAAATGCCGGCCGATTCTGGTTATCCGGCTTATTTAGGCGCTCGACTTGTTTCTTTCTACGAACGTGCCGGACGAGTTAAGTGCCTGGGTAACCCTGAACGTGAAGGGTCTGTCTTAATTGTTGGTACTCTATCACCTCCTGGTGGTGGTTTCTCTGATCCTGTGACTTCTGCTACTCTTGGTATTGTACAAGTGTTCTGGGGGTTTGACAAAAAATTGGCCCAAAGGAAGCATTTCCCTTCAATCAATTGGCTTATTTCTTATTCGAAGTACATGCTTGCTTTGGATGATTTCTATGATAATTTTTTTACTGAATTTGTGCCTCCCCGTACTAAGGTCAAAGAAATCTTGCAAGAAGAGGAAGATTTATCCGAAATTGTGCAACTTGTCGGTAAAGCCTCTTTGGCTGAAACCGATAAAATTACTCTTGAAGTTACCAAGCTTTTGAAAGACGATTTCTTTGCAACAAAACAGCTACTCATCGTACGATCGGTTTTGCCCATTCTGAAAAACTGTAAACATGTTGCGAAACATAATAGCTTGATACGATATGTCGAGACACGCCGTAGAATCCAACTGCACAATCTGAAAATAAGATTACTTGGAATGTAATCAGGGATTCCATGGGTAATATTTTGTACCAACTCAGTAGTATGAAATTCAAAGACCCAGTAAAAGATGGCGAAGCTAAAATCAAGGCAGATCTTGATCAACTTTATGAAGACATTCAACAAGCTTTCAGAAACTTGGAAGATTAAAGAAATTTCGCGTAGCATTTGTCATCGACCATCCGATAATTGATATTAGGTCTGTACAATAATAAATCTAACGGTTGAAATTTAATAATTTAGATGTTAGGTTAGCAGTAATGTACATTTTAATTATGAAAAAAAAGTGAGTAGTGTTACACCATCAACCTTGTTGTATAGTCTGGTGGTGGTTAATAATCATTATCATTGATCAATATTTGTATTATATTGTTTTAGAATCCCACCGCTGCCACCAAATGTAATGAATCAAGGACAATGAACTCCAACGCTAATTACCAAATGTATTAATCTACTAGTTATTATCGAAATTTACCTACCTTGGTAGCTGGGGTAGGGCTTTATTTTACCTTTAATAATAATTTTATATCCAATTCTGACAGAGCGGTGTCAAAATTTAATAGGAAAAATAATTTTAATACGATTTTAACAAACAAAATATAATTAAAAGTAGAAAAATGTGCTTATAAAACTATTAGATTAAACAATAAATTAAATATAAATGTTAAAGTTCAAAAATTAAATTCTTACAGTTATATTACAAATGTTGTAATTGTTACGCAATAATACCTTAACAATAAAAAATAGTAAAAATATACAAAAGAAAAAAAAACTACCTTCAGTAGTTTCTAGAAGTGAAAGAAGTCTACCTGGAACACTTCTTGGTTGCAGGGATTCGGTTTCATTTGAGTAATTTCTTTTACAAAATTTTGACCCAACACCATCGAGGGAATTTTGAAGACTAACCGCGCCCGAATTACCGACTAAGATGCGTCGCGCTTTGTTTATATTAAGTACAGTCGTACAAACAAATATTAAGTTTGAAATAATAAAACATGTACGTTCATTACAGTACAGAATAAATGAAGAAAACATTGCTACTGGAAGGGCTAGTATTGCTGAAAACCCAAAAACATCAATTCGTATGTGTTCAAGCCAACAGATCACTGATCACGTCGTAGGTTTGTTAATTGGCTCTTTAGTATTGTTTATGAGCCAGAGGAGTGTTTGGTCTTTATTTTTTAGAAAAGAATCTTTGCATACCTAAGGAGGAGTAAAGGAGATCACTTGCAAGATATAATTTTTCATTATTAACCACAACACTTGTATTTTAAAATAAAATAATCATAGTACAACATTTAAATATTTTGTTTTATTATTAAATAAAATCTGAAGGTAAAATTTTGACATTCAGTATCTTCTTTAGGGTAATGGAGACATTAGTGATATATCTTTGAGACAATTTCTGAATGCTTGCATGATTCATTCGGTCATTTCTGGAGAAATAGTGATGATTTCCCGGCAAAAATTGTCATTGAAGGCTTTAAAGTTTTGATGCCGGTGTTTTTACACCGAGGTGTAAACCTTTGATTTCAGATTACAAGAAGAAATCGTAGGGTTTAAGATTAGGCGACATCATCGCGAAGAGAAATCAGCTTTCCTGGAAACATTCCCCGCATAACATGGATCTCCTCGCTGAAACTAAGCACCCGACTAAGAAGTAAGAACTACAGACGATAGCGTCTAACAAAAGACCTTGGGTATTGAACAATTATTGGTCATTTAGACGGCGCGAAGATCCACCGGGAAAGCTGATTTCCCAGCGCTGTGATGTCGTCTAATCTTACACCCTGCGATATTTGATATTTTCGTGTGGCGCTATCTAAAATCAAAGGTGTACACACACTGACCTCAAAACATTGAAGCTTTCAAGGACACTTTTCGCCGGGAAATCACTGCTATTTCCCCAGAAATGACCGAATGAGTTATGTGAATATCAGAAATCGTCTTGAAGAATGTATCGCTAAAGACGGTCATTACCTTGAAGCTATTATTTTTAAAAAAACGCTAGGAAAAGCTATTTTATATACCCTTTCTAGGGTTAAAATGATTTTTTTTGTCTTTTACTGTTTTTGTAGAATAAAAGTTTGAAATGTGATACTACTTTTTGTCTAAAAAATTGGTTTTTATTTTGAAAATCATACTACGTATAATAAGTTATAAATACAATGCTTACAGAAAAATAGGATGACGCCATAATGCATCTAAATCAATCTCTTCATCAATGAAATCTTCTTCGCTTGAACTTGACATTGTTAGTTACTGATTTAAGTAATTACAGAAGCTAATAAACTTGATTCACTTGTTGTTTATAACAAAAAATAATAATTATAATGTGTAACACAATATTCGAACCCCGTTGGCTGTCAAGAACTTTATTACTACTACTACTGGAGCTATATTCAAGCATAAACCATTTTAAATGACGTATTACTACGAAGTTATATACGAGTCTTCATTGAAATATATATATATATATATATATATATATATATATATATATATATATATATATATATATATATATATAATATTATGTATTATATAACACATAATATTTTGTGTTTTTAATAATAATTTGTTTATAATATCTTATTTGACATCTAACCGTAACTAGTATAAGACTTGCGCAGTCATGTGACTTTGCTATCCTTGGTTTACAGGCGCGAAATAATAAATGACAAAAAATTTCAATCTGTACAGGTACACTGTACAGGTAAATGACAATACAGAAAAAATAATTCTTCGAAAATTTTGCTGCAAAACTAAAATTTATATACCAACAGGGAGAGCTAACCGAGGAGCTAACACATTTGAATTAAAATATTTCGATAACCAAGTATATAAAGAATCCATAACTGTTTATATTCACATTGTATTTTTGATAAGGTAGAAAGTAGGTAAATTTTATTTTAATCCATTTTTTTTTAAATACAATTCATCACGTTGGAAATAGGAAATAGATTATTTTGAGAAAACGCAACATATTATTTGAAAATTATTTTTATTGAAAATTTTTAAATAAGACATTAGAAAAGATACAGAATAATTGAATTCATTGGTAAAAAAAGTTAACAGAAGGTTCAGTATTTACGAAACATTAACACTCATTCTTCTTGAGGCAGTGGTTGTATCTGTATATTATTACGGTTGTTACGCTCATTTCTCTTGCGTGTGTCTTCTTGTCTTTGTCGTTCAGACTTAAGAACTAAAAAGAAAAGTTAAAAGTATTGTATTTCTTATTTCCTTCCTATCTACTCACGATCTTTATAAATACGATGTAATCGCCTTAATCTCCTACGTCTGCCATCATGTAATGTATAAAGGGACAAAAATACACGTCTTACCAAATATAAGATTGTGAACAAAATAAAAATCTTGACAGCCAAATCCGAAAAAATGTCATCTAGATGTTTAGGTGTTAATCCGTCAGCTTCTTGCTACGAGACAAAGTATATGTAATATTATAAAATGAATGTAGTTCCTCTATGATTTCACTTACCAATACCATCCATTTTGGCTTTTTATGGAAATACTGGTAAGTTATATAATATAATAAATCCATGATAAATTTTGTATACGGTGATGAGAACCCAAATCAGTATTCTTAAAATCAGAAATGAAAGGCAAATAATCATGGTGAGTACTACCAACCATAAAAAAAATCCAACTTATTAAAAGGAATCGTTTATTTACAAATACATAAATTTTGAAATATAATAATTCATTTAAGATTTATTGTATAGCAAAAATACGGTCTATAAATAAAATTTATTCAAATAATACTATACCTCGACTAATACAAGAATGGTGCATAGGTGTAGACAGGGACATGATTTAAGAAGTTAAATGTAAGCTGTCCAAGAAAATCAACAGTGATGATATACAGGCATTTTAAAAATAATACAAAAAAAATTAAGGGTATAATTATTTTATGTTGATAGGTAGCAGGGATGAAAAACGATACCCGATAACGTTATAATAACGTTTCATTTATTATTATTTTTAAAATAACGTTATGTAACCGTAACAACAAGATTTTTGGGGTTCAAAGTATAATATTCTAATTTTCTGTCAATATATTATTTCGTGTTACGAATTACGAAATGTATAGATGTCACTAGTGGCATACACCGTTTCAAATTATTATGTTGAACACTTAATTTTATTTGTAGATAAAATTAATATAAATTTTGTTTAATATATATTGTTTCTAATATTAATTATTACTACTAATTTAAGAAAAATACAGTTATTGTAACATTATAATAACGAATCAAAAATAACGTTACATAACTTTATTTTGTTTTTTCGTAAGTTATTTATAACGTTATGAAATAACGTAACGTTTAATTAACGTTATCCTATCCCTGATAGATACTAATGATGTAAAAGGAATTGTACATTTTTAGTGCAAATGACCGATTCGAAATATTTAAGTTCAATATAGTGAAATAATATATATTATTTATAAGGGTATATACCCTTAATTTTTTCTGCAATATTTTTCAAATACCTGTATAATAACTATATACTGAAGCCATTTTATGCATGTAGAACTAAACTAACAGAAAGATTTATTTTGTAATTTATGTTCTAACAAAAGGCCTTTTTACAACGAATGTAATATTAATAATAAATAAATAAAATTTGGCCAAAAATTTATAAACTGTTTTTGCTTTAATTCTTTTTGAATTGTTAATCATTGCAAAACCGGTGGTATTTGATTATTATTGTAATTTTACATTGTTAAGTCTGTTTTCTTTATTTTCTGTTTTACAAATTCTTCTATTATTTTTTTTTGTACTATGTTGCTTGTTTAGAACATTGTTTCATATTATGCATATGTTTGGAGTTTTTGGAGGAATTGATAATAGTTTTTATTTTCATAGATATAATACATGTATAGAAAATCGTCAGAATATACAGGGTGTTTCCTTTAAAACAACCAGCGCTTTTTTGGGCGAGCTAATGACTTTAGAGAAAAAAATTATATACAAAAAATTACCAGGAAAAAGGGCTTAATTTATGAGGAATAATAAATAAAAAATTCAACCAGTGGTTCTAAAAACGGTCGAATAAAATTATATTTTTTTTAAATGGCAACCTATATAAATTTTTTATCCATTAGATAGAGAATTTTTTTCTGATTTCAACGATATAAATATGATATGGGGTTGTATAACAATTATTTCGAGAAAAATGATATTAAAAATCAGAAATAATTCTACAATATTGAAGTAGGCTATGCAATAAACAAATGCAAACAAATGATACAGGTGACAGATAGTTTTGTTACTTACGTTATTTATTAATAAGTAATTAAACAATTACGAAAACAAACACTTAATAACGTAAGTAACAAAACTATCTGTCACCTGTATCATTTGTTTGCATTTGTTTATTGGATAGCCTACTTCAATATTGTAGAATTATTTCTGATTTTTAATATCATTTTTCTCGAAATAATTGTTATACAACTCCATATCATATTTATATCGTTGAAATCAGAAAAAAATTCTCTATCGAATGGATAAAAAATTTATATAGGTTGCCATTTAAAAAATTTAATTTTATTCTACCGTTTGAGAACCACTGGTTGAATTTTTTATTTATTATTCCTCATAAATTAAGCCCTTTTTCCTGGTAATTTTTTGTGTATCACATTTTTCTCTAAAGTCATTAGTTCGCCCAAAAAAGCGCTGGTTGTTTTAAAGGAAACATCCTGTATAATATAATAAACATAAATAACATAAATGAGACATCCATAGATGAGACAGCGACAGCGTAATTTATGCAAAGCTTTTATTAAAAAACTCGCGTAGGTCATAAAAATTGCATTCATGTAATATTTTTTTTAAGTTTTGTAGAAACATTTTATTTGAATCACAATTTTTTATACTGGCAGGAAGGTGGTTAAATATTTTTAATCCTCTCACATGAGGAGCGTTTTGCGTCATATGTTTGTTTATTTATTTGATTATTTTATAAAAAAAAATCTCATGAATGTGTTGTATATTATCGAATCATTGTTAATTAAATAATTTCACTGAATTTAATTCACATTTTTGAGGTTTTTTAAGGTATTTCGGGTAATATTGACGATAGAGCAAAATGGGAACCTATTCAGAGAATAGTCTCATCTTTTTACTTCTTTTATAAGCTTTTCATTGATATGTTACAAGTCTACATTCTTTTGTTTTAAACATGGATTATTAATTTTTTGGAGTGAATAATTTGAGAATTATTAAGAAACAAATGAAAAAAAAACTATTATAGATCACCTTTTCTTTTTTTTTAATATTATTTTATCAACTTGTGCGAAAGCCAATTATATGGTTGATAAAATACAATTTATCTAACGCGAAAAAAATGAAGTAAGAATAATTTTAAGAACATAATTAATACATATGGAATTGAATTAAAAAGTAATGATGATCTGTAATAGATTGTTTTATCTATTTCTTAATAATTTTCAATTTTGTCACCCCAAGAAATTAATAATTTATGTATTATTCATGTTTAAAACGAAAGAAAGAAGACTACTTTCGGTTTCCATTTAAAAAAAAAATGTGTGTTACATCTCAAGAATCATTAAATTTTCAAAAAAAATAATTACGCCATTGTATTCTACGCAAGAAACGGTACAAAATTTGTATAAACAATTTTTCTTTAGTATAATAAATAAGATAGATAATTTCGAAATTAGCGAAAAATGAGCTTTTGCTTGTAGTTCAAAAACAAAAGATCGAAAATTCCTGTGGCAACTATTAGATTTTTCTCGTAAAATTGACCTTGGAATGTGTAAACGGTTTTGCTCTGTCGTTAATATTGTCCAAGATACCTTAAAAAATATGGAAAAATGAAATATCCTGTACTTTATATGATCTTCGAAACTACTTACCATTTATCCTTTGTATCTTGCTTAATTTTTATTTTATTTTTAATGCTGTCATAGTAAAGCATCAAATTATATTTTATTACAATTATTTAAAACAGTTATAAAATACAATGAGCAAATAATGTAAATAATATTTTTTTATTTTTACAATGTATTTTTATCAAGTAATTTGGTTGTTAACATTCGATGCTAAAAAAAACAAATATAAATATTTACTCAAATACGAGTACTTTATTATAAAAAAACAAATTACATACAATAAAATTTTGAATTTTACACAGATACAATAACAGGCAAAAATTTGTAAATTTTGAAGGGGTTGACAAAAATGGATTATAATGAAATTTAGAAATAAAAGTCTTTCTTAACTGGACAACGAATTGTTTGAGCTTAAAGAAGTTGAGCTTGAAGAAGTAACTGATTCGTCATTCTAAAAATAAAAGAAAAATTAATTAATATAAATATTTAAAAAATAGATATTTTTTTGAAAATGAATAGAAGTGACCGCGACACCGGAACATAGGATTTTAACATGTAAAATCATACTTTCGTAATTTCCTGCTTCCTAATTTAAAAATGTTTCAAATAAATGTTGTAGAACTTAAAAATCTGTATTTGAATCAATACGCAAAATTAATTTTACATGTTTTGTAACGGCAGAAATTGGCAAACAAAAATATCGATTTCTGTTAAAACTCCCGTAATTCGATATAATATCCCGGTTTACCAATTTATTACCATGTTATGAAGTGTCATGTCTAATAATTTTTAAATTTTAAATGTCAATTTGGACTTAATGATATTTGCAAGTTGGTGCGCGTTGAGTATCGTCTGATATGTTAGTAAATGGTTTTATAAGGAGCTTATAAGTTATCATACGGGATGAATAGCAGCTGTTGTATTCAGTGTTGTATTAGCTAACCCACAATATGAAATAATATAAGTCTAATCTGGAAAAAAATTAAGTATATTTACCGATGAGAGTGTAGATCGACAGGACGGGGTTGTTCATCATAATACGCTCGTAAAACATAAGACGATTATGCCGCCAAGAGCAAAAGGGACCGTTACTTCTCTTGCTGCACCTGGAGACTACACCGTCGATGACATAGTTTTGGAAACTGATTTCGATGGCGAGCGTACAAAATTCACCATGTTGCAAGTTTGGCCTGTGCGTCAACCCCGTCCTGTTACAGAAAAACTCCCTGCTAATCATCCATTTCTCACAGGACAAAGAGTACTCGATTCCTTGTTTTCTTGCGTGCAAGGCGGAACAACAGCAATTCCCGGCGCTTTTGGTTGTAATAAAACTGTAATTTCTCAATCACTTTCAAAACATTCTAACTTCGATATCATTATCTACGTCGGTTGTGGAGAACGTGGTAATGAAATGTCTGAAATATTGATAGATTTTCCTGAACTTAGCGTTGAAATTGAGGGTGTTACTGAGTCCATCATGAAGCGTACTACTCTTGTAGCTAACACCTCTAACATGCCTGTAGCTGCTCATGAGGCCTCCATCTACACTGGTATCACCCTTTCTGAATATTTCCGTGACATGGGCTATAATGTTTCTATGATGGCTGACTCTACTTCTCGTTGGGCTGAGGCGTTGAGAGAAATTTCTGGTCGTTTAGCTGAAATGCCGGCCGATTCTGGTTATCCGGCTTATTCAGGCGCTCGACTTGCTTCTTTCTACGAACGTGCCGGACGAGTTAAGTGCTTGGGTAACCCTGAACGTGAAGGGTCTGTCTTAATTGTTGGTACTCTATCACCTCCTGGTGGTGGTTTCTCTGATCCTGTGACTTCTGCTACTCTTGGTATTGTACAAGTGTTCTGGGGGTTTGACAAAAAATTGGCCCAAAGGAAGCATTTCCCTTCAATCAATTGGCTTATTTCTTATTCGAAGTACATGCTTGCTTTGGATGATTTCTATGATAAATTTTTTACTGAATTTGTGCCTCCCCGTACTAAGGTCAAAGAAATCTTGCAAGAAGAGGAAGATTTATCCGAAATTGTGCAACTTGTCGGTAAAGCCTCTTTGGCTGAAACCGATAAAATTACTCTTGAAGTTACCAAGCTTTTGAAAGACGATTTCTTTGCAACAAAACAGCTACTCATCGTACGATCGGTTTTGCCCATTCTGAAAAACTGTAAACATGTTGCGAAACATAATAGCTTGATACGATATGTCGAGACACGCCGTAGAATCCAACTGCACAATCTGAAAATAAGATTACATGGAATGTAATTAGGGATTCCATGGGTAATATTTTGTACCAACTCAGTAGTATGAAATTCAAAGACCCAGTAAAAGATGGCGAAGCTAAAATCAAGGCAGATCTTGATCAACTTTATGAAGACATTCAACAAGCTTTCAGAAACTTGGAAGATTAAAGAAATTTCGCGTAGCATTTGTCATCGACCATCCGATAATTGATATTAGGTCTGTACAATAATAAATCTAACGGTTGAAATTTAATAATTTAGATGTTAGGTTAGCAGTAATGCACATTTTAATTATGAAAAAAAAGTGAGTAGTGTTACACCATCAACCTTGTTGTATAGTCTGGTGGTGGTTAATAATCATTATCATTGATCAATATTTGTATTATATTGTTTTAGAATCCCACCGCTGCCACCAAATGTAATGAATCAAGGACAATGAACTCCAACGCTAATTACCAAATGTATTAATCTACTAGTTATTATCGAAATTTACCTACCTTGGTAGCTGGGGTAGGGCTTTATTTTACCTTTAATAATAATTTTATATCCAATTCTGACAGAGCGGTGTCAAAATTTAATAGGAAAAATAATTTTAATACGATTTTAACAAACAAAATATAATTAAAAGTAGAAAAATGTGCTTATAAAACATACATACATAAAATCACGCGTGTCCCACGTAGTGGGTTCGCACAAACCCGATAACAATAAGAATAACATCAACATCATACAACAAATCCTTACTCTTAAACATATTAAAGTGACCGATTTTCGGTAGCGAAATACCGCATCCGGATCACAATAATTGTTAGGAAACAATCATCCTTCGCCACACATTCCTATCTAAGCAGACTTCTTTCGCCTCGACCACACTCATAATCGCATTCATACATGCTCTTCTTCTCTTCACACTTGGAAACGCTCTCTCTTTAAGCACCCTATACCAATCACATCCATCCACTTACACACTGGTCGGCCACGCAATCGAAAACCCTCTACTTCACCAAAATATATACGCTTAACAAGCCGTTCACTCGCCATTCTCTCCACATGCCCAAACCATCTCAACTGACTCACACCAACTCTCTTAATCACATTGTTTCTAACCATACATTCTTCATACACCAAATTATTCCTCACGCGATCCCATCTGACATACCCACATACACCACGTAAATACCTCATTTCCACGGCAGTCACTCTCTTTTTATGCTTCCCCGTCCATGCCCAGCATTCGCTTCCATACATCAAAGCAGGCACTAGCACTCCATTATATACACTCAACCGAGCATCCCTTGATACGTTAACATTTCGTGCAAACGTACCCAGAGCACCCATTACCTTACATCCCGCACTCACTCTCCTTTCTATCTCTCGATCAATTCGACCATCTCTCGACATCATGCTACCCAAATATATAAACTCATTTACCTGCTCCAGTTTCACTCCATCCACCAACACATTGCACTCAGTCACCAATTTACTTCTTTCAAATACTAACACTTTGGATTTATCAACATTCAACATCAGATTCATACTTCTTCCAACTTCATGTATTCTCTCTATCATTCTCCATTCTGCTTATAAAACTATTAGATTAAACAATAAATTAAATATAAATGTTAAAGTTCAAAATTTAAATTCTTACAGTTATATTATAAATGTTGTAATTGTTACGCAATAATACCTTAACAATAAAAAATAGTAAAAATATACAAAAGAAAAAAAAACTACCTTCAGTAGTTTCTAGAAGTGAAAGAAGTCTACCTGGAACACTTCTTGGTTGCAGGGATTCGGTTTCATTTGAGTAATTTCTTTTACAAAATTTTGACCCAACACCATCGAGGGAATTTTGAAGGCTAACCGCGCCCGAATCACCGACTAGGATGCGTCGCGCTTTGTTTATATTAAGTACAGTCGTACAAACAAATATTAAGTTTGAAATAATAAAACATTTACGTTCATTACAGTACAGAATAAATGAAGAAAACATTGCTACTGTAAGGGTTAGTATTGCTCAAAACCCAAAAACATCAATTCGTATGTGTTCAAGCCAACAGATCACTGATCACGTCGTAGGTTTGTTAATTGGCTCTTTAGTGTTGTTTATGAGCCAGAGGAGTGTTTGGTCTTTATTTTTTAGAAAAGAATCTTTGCATACCTAAGGAGGAGTAAAGGAGATCACTTGCAAGATATAATTTTTTATTATTAACCACAACACTTGTATTTGAAAATAAAATAATCATAGTATAACATTTAAATATTTTGTTTTATTATTAAATAAAATCGGAAGGTCAAATTTGGACATTCAGTATCTTCTTTAAGGTAGTTGGGTCATTAGCGATATATCTTTGAGACAATTTCTGAATGCTTGCATGATTCATTCGGTCATTTCTGGAGAAATAGTGATGATTTCCCGGCAAAAATTGTCATTGAAGGCTTTAAAGTTTTGATGCTGAAACTAAGCACCCGACTAAGAAGTAAGAACTACAGACGATAGCGTCTAACAAAAGACCTTGGGTATTGAACAATTATTGGTCATTTAGACGGCGCGAAGATCCACCGGGAAAGCTGATTTCCCAGCGCTGTGATGTCGTCTAATCTTACATGCTTGCATGATTCATTCGGTCATTTCTGGAGAAATAGTGATGATTTCCCGGCAAAAATTGTCATTGAAGGCTTTAAAGTTTTGATGCCGGTGTTTTTACACCGAGGTGTAAACCTTTGATTTCAGATTACAAGAAGAAATCGTAGGGTTTAAGATTAGGCGACATCATCGCGAAGAGAAATCAGCTTTCCTGGAAACATTCCCCGCATAACATGGATCTCCTCGCTGAAACTAAGCACCCGACTAAGAAGTAAGAACTACAGACGATAGCGTCTAACAAAAGACCTTGGGTATTGAACAATTATTGGTCATTTAGACGGCGCGAAGATCCACCGGGAAAGCTGATTTCCCAGCGCTGTGATGTCGTCTAATCTTACACCCTGCGATATTTGATATTTTCGTGGGGCGCTATCTAAAATCAAAGGTGTACACACACTGACCTCAAAACATTGAAGCTTTCAAGGACACTTTTCGCCGGGAAATCACTGCTATTTCCCCAGAAATGACCGAATGAGTTATGTGAATATCAGAAATCGTCTTGAAGAATGTATCGCTAAAGACGGTCATTACCTTGAAGCTATTATTTTTAAAAAAAACGCTAGGAAAAGCTATTTTATATACCCTTTCTAGGGTTAAAATGATTTTTTTTGTCTTTTACTGTTTTTGTAGAATAAAAGTTTGAAATGTGATACTACTTTTTGTCTAAAAAATTGGTTTTTATTTTGAAAATCATACTACGTATAATAAGTTATAAATACAATGCTTACAGAAAAATAGGATGACGCCATAATGCATCTAAATCAATCTCTTCATCAATGAAATCTTCTTCGCTTGAACTTGACATTGTTAGTTACTGATTTAAGTAATTACAGAAGCTAATAAACTTGATTCACTTGTTGTTTATAACAAAAAATAATAATTATAATGTGTAACACAATATTCGAACCCCGTTGGCTGTCAAGAACTTTATTACTACTACTACTGGAGCTATATTCAAGCATAAACCATTTTAAATGACGTATTACTACGAAGTTATATACGAGTCTTCATTGAAATATATATATATATATATATATATATATATATATATATATATATATAATTCTCAGGATTGTGTATTATATAACACATAATATTTTGTGTTTTTAATAATAATTTGTTTATAATATCTTATTTGACATCTAACCGTAACTAGTATAAGACTTGCGCAGTCATGTGACTTTGCTATCCTTAGTTTACAGGCGCGAAATAAGAAATGACAAAAAATTTCAATCTGTGAAATGTAAACACTGTACAGGTAAATGACAATACAGAAAAAATAATTCTTCGAAAATTTTGCTGCAAAACTAAAATTTATATACCAAGAGGGAGAGCTAACCGAGGAGCTAACACATTTGAATTAAAATATTTCGATAACCAAGTATATAAAGAATCCATAACTGTTTATATTCACATTGTGTTTTTGATAAGGTAGAAAGTAGGTAAATTTTATTTTAATCCATTTTTTTTTAAATACAATTCATCACGTTGGAAATAGGAAATAGATTATTTTGAGAAAACGCAACATATTATTTGAAAATTATTTTTATTGAAATTTTTTAAATAAGACATTAGAAAAGATACAGAATAATTGAATTCATTGGTAAAAAAAGTTAACAGAAGGTTCAGTATTTACGAAACATTAACACTCATTCTTCTTGAGGCAGTGGTTGTATCTGTATATTATTACGGTTGTTACGCTCATTTCTCTTGCATGTGTCTTCTTGTCTTTGTCGTTCAGACTTAAGAACTAAAAAGAAAAGTTAAAAGTATTGTATTTCTTATTTCCTTCCTATCTACTCACGATCTTTATAAATACGATGTAATCGCCTTAATCTCCTACGTCTGCCATCATGTAATGTATAAAGGGACAAAAATACACGTCTTACCAAATATAAGATTGTGAACAAAATAAAAATCTTGACAGCCAAATCCAAAAAAATGTCATCTAGATGTTTAGGTGTTAATCCGTCAGCTTCTTGCTACAAGACAAAGTATATGTAATATTATAAAATGAATGTAGTTCCTCTATGATTTCACTTACCAATACCATCCATTTTGGCTTTTTATGGAAATACTGGTAAGTTATATAATATAATAAATCCATGATAAATTTTGTATACGGTGATGAGAACCCAAATCAGTATTCTTAAAATCAGAAATGAAAGGCAAATAATCATGGTGACTACTACCAACCATAAAAAAAAATATATCCAACTTATTAAAAAGAATCGTTTATTTACAAATACATACATTTTGAAGTATAATAATTCATTTAAGATTTATTGTATAGCAAAAATACGGTCTATAAATAAAATTTATTTAAATAATACTATACCTCGTCTAATACAAGAATGGTGAATAGGTGTAGACAGGGACATGATTTCTGCTATTTTCTTCTCTGATAGGTCAAAATTTAACCTTTGTATACTTTCTATTTCTTCCTACACATAGTCGTCACTATATATTTAAATTATAAATGCCATGAAATAAATGAAAAATAAAACAAAAATCATACAAATACTAAATTGTTTTATTAATTATACTGATACAATATACTAGGTACTTATTTATTATTTTCAGATATGAACTTAATATAAGCTTCATGGAGTTTCATAATTATGTCTGGATCAGTATCTAGTAATTCATTCAAAACTGTAATCATACGATTCGTTGTTGAAAACTGCGCATTCGTATATTTGTCTTTCGGCATGGCCTTAGCTTTACCCTTTAGAGGTTCAAAATTTGGAGCCATTGGAAATATTTTATCTTTTTCTATATTTGCAATCGGCGATTTAATTTCTTTTCCTTCCTGGTAATTCTCACGAAGATATTTCCGAAAGGCTATCAAGGAATTCACGGTATTAATCGGATTTACAAGAGAATCAAAATGAAGGTTAGGGTAATGGGAGTTTGATCGACTCTTTATCATTTCCTCGAATATCAACATTGAGTCGTAACTTAATTTTTTTACACTGTTTGAAGATAATCTTTTAAAATTTTGTGGCATACTTATATTTCTGGTTTTAGAATTTCGTGTATTTGTCAAGAAGTTCGACAAAAACTCGTTGCAGACTAGAGTAGTTTTAAATGAGGTAGATGACAGGGAAGAGCTTAGAGCGGGAATTTTAAATAATGGTTTCCATTTCTTGACTGTCATATGCTCGCCATATGTAAATTGTATGGCACGCCGTTTAAACAAATATTATTCTTGATATAAAAAATATTTTCTCTAAATATATATATCTACGATTTGTTTGAGATTTTTTTATTTAAGTATGACTATTATAACATTGCCACGAATAAAAGAAATGAATACAAGTTATTTTTTTTACATAGAATAATTAGAGATCCATAAAATAAATTCACATTTAATTAATTTTTGAAATATCAGAGACTACAAGATGTATTGTCAATCATGTTGTACGACATATTATACATTAACTACTTGAAAATAAATTAATTATAGAAACAGCTAAACGAGCTACCACAAATAATTTCTATATTATTAAAGATACAATAAAATACTATAAGACAATATTATATTACCTATTGCTGGGTCTGTCAATCTGCTTTGTACACAGATTTCGGTAATGATGATAACATATTTGTACCGTGCGGGCGTTTATCAGATATCACCTCACAAGCACTTCTTGCTGGCGTGGAGAGTGCACCACAGAGTTCATTTTTGTGCCATTTAAAATTCGAAATATTTAGTGTCGGTCGAGATCGAACCCGGTATTTAAATTTAATTTAATTTTAAGTATTTACATGAATAAAAATTAAATTGAACGGGAGGTATTGTGTTGGCCACATCAGAATTTTGTAGTTTTTCCAGAAATATTTGGGATTTTAAATTGACTCCCGTGGTGCACTCTGTATGTAAGGAATGAGTGCCCATGAGGTGATGCCTGGTAAACGCCCGGACGATACAAATATGGCATCATCATTACCAGAATCTGTGTACGAAGCAGACACATTGGTGTATTAAAAATTCTTTGGTTCTAAATTGTTCAAAGACTACCCATATTCAATTTCATAATAAAAATAGTAACCATCCAGAAGTAACTTTAGTCAATGACAATATTAAAAATCTGTTGTGGCCAGCACAATACCTCTCGCCACTTCCTTTTTTTTTGGTTACATAAGTATAGGGCACGAACAGTCATGTTACATTGTTGGCCTTGACAAGCAGATGTGGGGGCCCGTTTCAGAATGATAATTAGTAATTATGTACATAGATGTCAAATGTCAGAATTTTTCATTAAAAATTCCAAGATTTTCTAAAATCACGTAGTTAATTTGTCACCAGGAGTGTGGAATTTACTTGTCGAGGAAAATAAACCACATGGAATTTGAAAATCTGACATGGGCCCCATATCTGCTTGTCAAGTCACATGACTGCTCGCGCGCTAATGTATTTAACATTTCTTGTATACCTACACTCTACACCAAAAATTCTATTTACATCTATTCCATATATTTAGATTATTTTAAATTTAAATTCATTCTATGAAGAAATTTTGTCCTACTCTTCCAATATTTCGAGATGTTTTCAATTCATTGTCGGAAGTAACAGTATTTCTGAAGGGTATGTGTAATATACCTATAATGTTAAATATTTAACTATTAAAAACAAGTAAAAGAACTAAAATAATTTGACTTATACTCCGCATCTTATGGTCATAAATTTATGTATGTGTTTAAACAAAATAGATAAGAATTTTAATAAAAGAAAATTTCTTCTGTCGTTATTGTTTAGAGTACAATACTTTATGTTAATTATTTAAAACAAGAATCGAATGGCGCAACGCACGTGCCTATATTATTTACCGTTCATTAGCTAGTCCGCCAAAATAAAAAAAAATCTTAAATTTCCATTAAGAAAATTTATTTTAGAAACTATGGCCTAAGGAGGCCAACACATAAATATACAACAAAAACATTAGTAATTCTCCATAGATTTTCTATTATTATTATTAGAATTAACAGGAAGAAAGATATATACACTTCTGTGCAATAAAATCAAGCACACAAAATATTTTATAGTTTAAAGTGGACAAGATAAGATGCCTGGCAACGAAAATATGTAAATTTGTCATTTTTCTTATTAATGTCAAAATGCCGCGTCATTTAGACAGTAATTCTAAGATTAGAATTATAACTAGAATAGAAGATGGTTTCTCCATAAGACAAATCGCTTGACTGATGAACATCAGTAAAGACAACGTCTTCAGAATTAAGAAACGCTGGGAGCACGAAGAAAGTGTTAGAAGAAAAGCAGGATCTGCGCGCCCCAGAGTATGGTGTTTGTCATTCATTGAAACTGATGCTAAGCAATTAAAATAAACAAGAAATACACAACTAAAATTTGCGAAAAAATAGTCGCAAAACTTGTGCTTAATTTTATTGCACAGAAGTGTACCTGACTAACAAAGTTAATCATTAAAAAATATATGTATCTTTAAAATGAAAAGAAATTAATATTATTATCACAAAATAATTTTAAATAAAGCTTGTTTAATATAAAAACAATCAATATCCCAATTTAGTATTTTTTTTTTGAATTAATAATTCAATAAATTTCTATGTAAAATTGATACCTCTAGTATCATCTTGTGTTCAATTCTGAATTAATTATATATATATTTCACAGATTTTTCTTGGAAGTCAATCTGTGAAAAATTGTTCGAAAATAGTGCAAAATCTAGCTGTTTCGCGTAGTAATTTTTGTACAGATTAATTAAATATATTTTCTACGCTAAAACAAGTAGATCTATATATTTAAATTTCAAACACAAGTTAACAATGTAACAATCTAAAAATAGAACTTTGGTTTGTGCAAGTCTGCTACTCCCTAATGTTAACGCGCGCTGAGAAGCATAAATTTATGATTTTATTAATATTTTATTTTATTGAATTTACTTATAAAAATTGTGAATTTCAACACGTTGGTGCTGCCACCAAGAAACAAAAATTTATACTACTGGGCCTATAAGAATGTTTAAATATAATAAATTAACATACAATTTTGTATAAATGATATGTCTTTAAAATAATTCTTATAAAGTTTTCTCCACTACAGTTGTGAGTGCCTATGAGGTGACGCCTGATAAACTTTCTCAAACAATAATATCCATATATTAATATGTAAATATGTATAAATACAAATAACTTGTATAATTTTTAAATATAATACAATTTTATGGTATTAAAATAAAATTTTAGTGCAACTATATAACATTTTTTACTCAAAATAACTCCCCCAATATATGGTTCAATTCTGGTGCAGTCGGTATGAATCACCCTGTATAATTTAAATTTTAAAATTTCATGGCAAATTATATATAATTATAAATAAAACACGGATGCATTCTGCAATTTCATCAAATATTTTATGCGAAATTCAGGTTGCCAATGACGAATTGTCTTGTCAATAATGTAAATTATCAGTTTATTCCTATATTCGCTCCTATATTAACTTCATTTGTTTTGACGAAGTATGACGTCACGTGATTGAGTAGCCAGTTGTCAAATCTTGTCAATTAAAAGTCGTTACGATGTTGATCTTTTCGTGGTATAAGTATTTTCCTCTAGTTATAGTACTATTTATTACTTTTTCAATAGTCAAATTAATGGGAGATAATAGAAACTCGAAGGAATTCTACAAGCAAACCAAAGATATGGTAGTTATTTTTTTACTGATTCAGATTATAATATGTGTAATGATCCTTGTAGAAAGATTAAGAAATATGTTGATTTAAGGTAAAAATAATAATAATTACATTTATTATGTATACAAACTTATTGTGTTTTGTATAGGTCTATCTATCTCCTATTGTGTTAATGTTCAGAATGTTACTATCTTCTTAATATTTCGTTAATATAAATCTCAAACTTTTAGGAAAGGTAATGATATAATTAAAATTAACAAAAATTTCTTTGTTTCACAACTTTTTGTTTCTAGGATGACTGCACACAAGATAGAAATCAACATGAATTCTGTCCTATAAAATTAATATTTCGGAAGACAATGCTCAAAATTCAATAATTTTTAAAAGCTTACTATTAGTTATAATAATAATAATAATCATAACAATAATATGCTGCGACTAACATCGAAAAGACATTCCAAAAAAATTGAAAAGTACATGAACTTGGCCCAGGAGCAAAAAATCATATGGAAACAGAAAAGAGTCGTAATACCAATAATAATTGGCGCTACATGTGAAATTCCAAATAAACTATTTGACGGTCTACAACAGCTAAAAATTGAAGAAAACTATTTTCATTTTCGCCTAATGCAGAATTATATCGCCTAAGATACCTGCAATATAGTACGTAAAGTGCTAAATCGGGACCCGACTGACGCTCCATTTCAAAGAGAAGTAGAAGATGATGAAGCCCCCTACAGCCCGCTGCTCCAGATGCCACCCAATGGCCCTGTCCCTAGAACTTAAAAACTATCTCTTTATATACTGTTACCTTCTCTTGCCTTCACAAGCCGATATAGTAACAAATTATGTACCTGTTTTTATAGTGAAAATAAAAATAATAATAATATTCTTTATGTCATTTAATGGGGATGAGTCAGTTTTTTTGCTAAATATTTTTGTTACGTAGGCGTTGTATACATTGCGATGATGGAGATGAGACGATGAAAGAAGACGCACATCCAAGCCCAAAGCCCATGGTGGGAATCGAACCACGACCCCAGGATCCGAGTGGTGATGGTCCTTTGAGCGCTGTCTCAACATGCTCGGCCACCGAGGCGGCTACTATTAGTTATTATATTTTTAATATTGTCCATTTTAAAATTTAATAAACTTTTCAATTATAATAACATACATCTATTTGCTTTTTTCTTCTATTTATTTTTAAATGAATATGTAAACCGTTTAAAATTTAACAGTTCGTAACTGAGTGGGAGGGGGTTATCGAGGAGTAGTGGTGGGGGTCGTCTCAAATGACACCATACCCACTGTTATGTACTACATACTGATATTTTCACAGAATAAGAGTTTATTTGTGTTCAAATAGTATACCTTTACCTTCGTGCCTTAACAATTTTTGTAAATTATTATTTTCGGGTTTGTGCTAACCCACTAAGTGGGACATGCGTGATTTTATGTATGTATGAATAGAAGTTTTATAAAAAGTTGCACAACCATTCTCATTCTACTCACGACACTTTCCTCTAATCCTGGACATTGGTAGCAGTACTTCATTTCTAATTCTATTGTAATGCACGTACGTACCTACATTTTACAATTAATTAAATTTACATTTACAGTGGTGTCGGATTTATAGGGCGAAAAATGATCATTATAACACTGCCTGAGAATACCGACCGACGCCAAAAAAAAACATCAAATTTTAATGGCAAAAAATTGACCCCTGTGGCGCACTCTCCACGCCAGCAATGAGTGCCTGTGAGGTGACGCCTGGCAAGCGTTTTTTTTAACATTTTAACCCTCAACAGGATTAAATCCCAATTACAGAGTGGGTTCATATATATACCTAAGCGTGATTCGAACCCGGGGCCCCGAGTGTACCCATGACTAAAAGCCGTTGCTCTACTCTAATCAATGAGCCACCGGAGCCGACTTGGGTCACCGTTACAGAACGACATATGCACGACATATGTACATTATGACGCCGCATACCTAGCATTAAATTAAACTATTACATTTTCTGATATAAATTTAATATAAGAATGGCGTCGCGTTGCCGTGTGCCGGAGTGTCTGGTCGCGAATTTGACGACCCGGGTTCGATCCCGACCGGCGCCAAAAATTACTTCGAATTTTAATGGCACAAAATTGACTCCTGTGGTGCACTCTCCACGCCAGCAATGAGTGCCCGTGAGGTGACGCCTGGTAAGCGCCCGCACGGTATAAATATTTCATCATTACCAATATCTGTGTACAAAACAGTAATATGCCGTGATGATATATTTATTTATTTATAATTAAATAGATTTTACAAATAAGAATTTTTCCGAAATTTCAACATAGATGGAACTACTATCTCGCAAGCATCATTTCATTTGTTTCAACTTCAGCCATTTTGTAATTGTTTGGCCAGATAATTTTGGTACAAAATTGATGATTATTATTCAAAATTTATAGAATTTTTGTTTGAATAAGTGGGAAAGGAATTTACAATGGGTGATAGCCATAAACAAGGAATAGAAAATGACCGTAGCAACAGTGTCAAATCTTTGTAAGTATTTACACATGTTTAGGTTAGAGCAAGAGTTATAATTACTATTTACGTATAAAGGGAAACTACTTCTGAAAAGAATTTGAAAGTTTTAAGTATGGAAGATGCAGCTATTATTGATGATTGTATAAAAGGCATAGAAATTGAGAATAGTAACGGAACGTGCTCAAAAGAAACGCTGCTTCCTTTGGAAAATGAACCTATGGCGATGACTGCTAATCGTGAACATGGCACAGAGAATTTAATTTGTGACCTACATGAACTTCTGTAAGTATTTGCATATAAGTTTGTTTAAACAACAATTTTACAATTTATATTTACATATAAAAGGGTAAAAGCCTCGTCAAGAACCTTCAATCTTTTAACCGTTGAATATGCGAACGTAGAGGGCAACGGAAATGACGACAATATTAACCAGCAAATGTGAGTAATTTTCAGAAAAATTCAATGATATTTTATCTATAAATTGAACGGCATAATTCCAAAAAAATCTATTTATAGACCAAAAGAAGACATCGCACCCAGGAACATCTTCGATAGGACACAGAGCTACTGCAATGTTCACAAAGGAAGAGCAAAGAAAAATAATATTGAAATATCCAGCTATGACTCTAATGAACAACAGAATGAATTCTTCTATACGTGTCCAACAAAGCAACTAACTAAGCGAGTAAAAAGTAGTCTGCCTGTTTCCAAATCAAAAAATGTAAATAAGGAAAATGTGAAATTAACGCCTACATTTTCAACTGAATTTAAATTTAATACGAATTCTACACTACAATGCATGGACTCCTTAATAAGCAGAAGAAGAATGATATATAAAAAGAGACAAGAGGCAAGAGAAAAGCTTGCCAGAATGGAAAATGAAACTCTTAGTAATATCCGTAAGCAAAAAAAGAAGAAAGTTAAACGTTCTCCAAGAACTAAGAAATTGAACCCTACATTTTCATCTGTCTATTTTGTCTACCCTGACTCAAATGTACAATGCATGGAATCGTTCATTGAAAGAAGGAGATTTAATTTTAATAAAAAGCAAGATCTTAAAAAGTGCGAAAAAGATAAAAAGCATCGTAAACATACACCTAAGATAAACAACAAAAAAGTTAAAAAAGGTGGAAGAGGCCAAAAGTCAAAAAAACAGAATAATGACACCTTTCACAACGAAGATAAAATACCCTCTTCTCCACAAGAATCAAGGGTAACATATCATTCTTCCTGTATGTATTCTAACAAAACCCATGACTTCCACCAGGACAATAAATATTTACCAGAGCAATATGCTGCAGAAGTCACGAATGAAATGAAAAAAGCTTCATGGTGCACCATAATGTAAATCTTTAGGAATATGTTCAAAATTTGTTGTAAATAAATTTTTAATGATTCATACTTGTTTCTTTATTTTTTAAAATGTGTTACCTAAATAATTTGCAATGTAGATCAGCTCTTTTTTGCAAAAAAAATCTTATCACGAACATGTCAAGTTTAGTATTAGATGAAAGATTTCGTTATGGACTACACACAGACGTTAGTAATTTTATCAGTTTTGTTTTGGAAAATCTTGGCAAAGGATGCTGCTGAAGTGCAAGAAATTGATATTTATCAAATTGTTTACAATCAACGGACTAATAAAAGCATGCCGTGCACAGGTGTTAATAATGTGTCATCTCGATCAGCTTTTTTTTGTACCTATTAAAGTATCAAATAAATGTTTTCTTGGACACCCACACATTTGATATCATGTCCAAACATGTTTTTGAACGAAGTTATCAGAAACATTGACCCATATTGCGAGTACACTTTTATAATAAAAGCGCACTTTTACATTATGTTCTTATGAGTGTGCTCCATAAAAGCACTTTTATTATAAAAGTGCGCTCGGAATATGGGCCAATATGTTTGGTTTCAAATGAGAGTTTACAATGTTCACATCAAGGGCAGCTTTGCTCAGGTTAGGGTGACCAGACGTCTCGATTTTCCGTGATTCGTCCCTGTTTTGAGTTGTATGCCCCGGTGTCCCTATGAACATCTCCGGGACACGTAATTATCACGGTTTTCATACCCCGACTCCAACTTTATTACTTATATCATCTATCCACGTTTGTAATATTTATAAATAAAATAAATAAATATATCATCACGGCATATTACCCATTGCTGGGTGTGCCAATCTGCTTTGGACACAGATATTGGTAATGATGAAATATTTGTACCGTGCGGGCGCTTACCAGGCGTCACCTCACGGGCACTCAATGCTGGCGTGGAGAGTGCACCACAAGGGTCAATTTAGTGCCATTAAAATTCGAAGTACTTTTTGGCGTCGGTCGGGATCGGTTAATTTATTTTATTATTATTTTTTGTAATTTCTGTGTAAGCGAACGATTATCTATTTTACTGAATAAAAATTATAAATAATAGCTAAAAAACGTCACTTCGTTTCTCTATCAATCGTGGAAGTTGATAGGGCAGGTTATTATAGCGTTGTTTTGGGATCCCACCCCAGGTCACCACACTAACGATTCTAACCATACTGCATCCCGACAAGTATTAGTCGATTTATTTATACGCAACTTTTTATACAAATGATTTCATTTGATTAATAAGTACGAAACACAAATTTGACCCCGATCCACGGGGGGCTAAGCCCCATCGAGAACCGGCTCGGTGGGGCTCCAGCCCCGGAGCCCCCACGTAGTATTTACAGAAATCAAAAACAATCATGTTATGGACGTAAACTCCAGGGGTAGTTTGTGATTTACTAGTTCGGGTTTTTTTTCAAATAAAAGGTTAATTGTCAATAAGTTTTATTAAATTTTGATTACATGAACGTTGATATTTAAAAAACATGACTGATATAAAATATAAATTACACTATATAGGTACAATGAAAAATAAAAAATTAGTTTCTTTCAGAATCGGAATCATTAGGTATGTCACAATCAATAAATTGTTTCAAATATGTAAAAGTCTTGGTGGCTATTTCATTAAGGCTTCCCGCGACATAACGTGTGAATGGAGTCAGAAAATTAAATACAGTACACCCTACATTCTTGCGGTAACGTTTTGTAACTTTTCCTTGTTTGTTAGCGAAGAAAGGTTGATGTAGCGAGAACTTCTTGTTCTTATTAGTCGAGGATTTATTCAAAATTGGTATAGACTTGCACAATTTCTTCTGTGAGCAGTCTTCTGTAGCATATATTAGACGGCATCTATTATTCAATGCGTTATTATTCTGAGGGATTGAAGACCGAGGAGATACTGCGTTAGATGATGAACTGGCTTCATAGCCACTTTGGGATCTAATATCGCTCATTTTTGGAAATTTCTTAACTTCGTTGAAAACTGATGATTCAATTGAAGACAGAAATTCATTTTCCGAGTCATGTTGGGAAATGTACCTAAAGTAATTACAAAATATGACGATTATGTATACTTACTCGTATGTATAAGTATCACATACCTGTCAAAAAAATTCTTGTTGGGATAAGCCATTATCATTTGAAATACAACGATATCTATTATGTGGATCGTAAGAGACGGTAGTATAACCCACATTTACAAAAATTTTGAAATTAGAGAGAAAGAAAACCACTTATTTAATAATTTTGATCAGCAACGATCTACATTCAAACCATAATGGCGAATAACTAAATAAGTACTTCAAAGTTCTAATAGGTGGACTGATTTTTCAAATACTGCCATCTATAATTTGTCTTAAAAATAAATACATTTAAAAAATGCAAATAAAAATGTAAGAAATTGGTTGAGTTTAATACATATGCATATAATAAAAACGATATTATAGATGTATAATGTTTTTTTTTTACAATATTCGATTATTTTATTTAAATAATATGAATTTTTGTAATTCATGATTGTATAATTTAATGCATTTTATATTACCTACTTCCATTTCCTACTTGTCACAGATGACGTTAAAAAAATGGTCATACAGGCTAGAACGCGAAATTGGAAACACCTTTTTTCTCGGAAGTTATTATAGATATCGAAAAATTGTTTAAATAAAGTTTTAGTACTTTTAATAAACTCTGTATAAATTTTGTAAAAAAAGATTTAATTTTCGTAGATATTGCCATATTTGTACTTTTTTAAAATAGAACACTCTGTATATTATTGCACTAATTAATAGAAAATAATTTTTGCTTCAAAAAAGTTTGTGTTTACTTTCTAAACGAGATAGTTTTTGTGATATTAATGAAAATATTTATGTTTCTTCTCAAAATAAAGTGTGCGTTGAAAACAAAAATTAGTTATTTTTCAGTATCAAATAACACAGCTATTGAACTTAAAACATAACAAGTGCTCGCGAGAGACAAAATGTGAGCGATGGGTTTTATAAAGTTTACTAAAATTGATCTCTCTTTCTCTCTCTCTGTCCAATCAGATTAGTCAGTATGCGCAGGGCGTGCACCAGTGTAGGTCGTAGGCGTGTGATTCTCGCTAATGCGCAGATGTACACGCACGACGCGCTCGAAAATTGCATAAACATAAACACTTTTTGTATATTTTCAAAAAACAAATACATATAAAACCTGACATATAATAACAATAACCATACTATTATACGCATTTTGACACGATATTTTCTAAATTTATAGAACCTTGCTCATATGGACAGGACGCCACTGAAAGAGCTGTAGCTCTATAACGGAACGTTTCCGGGCATACTTTCATATAACATTTTTTACTCAAAATTACTCCCGCACTCCAATATATGGTTTAATTTTGGCTCACCCGTTATGAACTCATTGTCTTGCTTATTTCTGTTGGTTATTCTATATCCACAACATATAGCAAATGACGACATAACGCCTAAATATAACCACGAATAATGATTGATTATCATTTATCGAGGTGTTAAATATTGATCTGTTTTTGGTTTTATTAAATATGGGTGATTAACTCATGTTCACTATAGATTAAAGTTTAACAATCATTTCTGCTTTTGTTGTCGTTTTAATTTTAAGTATTTAAATTTAAAAAATATATTAACAAAAATGGCAAATTATTATTTTTAAGTAAAAGTAAATAAACTAAATATAAAATAAACGCAACTAAAAAAACGAAATTTAAACAAACGGGCAGTAACCATTACTGTTTTCTTTCCTCCGTGAACTCCTCAGTGCCGAGACATTTTGCTGCCCGGAGCTAACTTTTAATAATCGCCATTCTTGATAAAAAAAGCATTTTTTCAACATCAAACTATTTTAAATTATAAAGGGTATACCAATAAAGTCAACTAAGTAAAAAAGTGAATCCAAAACCATATTTTTTTAAATAAAATTTAATATTAAAATCATAACATACTAAAACAATTATATTTCAGCCTTGCGGAGATATTTTTTAAAATGTACCTTTTTTTGAGATGTCTACACATGAAATATGATCAAATAAATTAAAACTAAATAATCTTTAAAAAAATTGTTGGAATTTTGCATCTCTCAAATTTTGGCGCCAAAAACGCTATCTTCTTTAGCTTATTGATTAATCCGCCACTGTCTAAATCTGCATAGTATGTATGCATTTTCGTAATGTTCAAGAAATGTCCGATGGTAATTAAAATATTCATTTATCATTTCTGTATTCAAGTGGTTTTCTTCTTCTATTGTTTTCCCCAATAAAATTCGTCTAATCCATTAAAGAGGGTGGATATGTGCCTGTCTTCTAGTGATTTATACAATAATAATAATAAGAAAGACGATATTTGTAGAACATATTTGGGATAGTTCAGTACGCCATATTCGTTACGGTTAGAATAATTCCAATTTATATACATATTACCAAACTACCACTTTGTATATATATATACTGCAGGTGAATTTTAAACATAGTGTCAAGCATTATATAGTAAAAAATGGAAAAAGAATGTCTAGAAAAGAAGTTTCTTAACCAAAATTGTGTTCCTCAAGAATCAAATAACTTAGACCAAAAAAGTACTGCTAAAGAATTAGCAACCCAGACCACAGATAAAGAAAACATGGTTGCACCAGTGGAAAAATGCGGTACGTCGTCTTCACTCCCCAGAGAAACAAATCCAGAGCTGCACGAAGAACTCATGGAAATGACTCTTGAATTACTTTCGAACTACCCTCATATTAGAGAAATAGAAACAGAATGCTTAAAAGAACTCTTGGAAATGTCTCTTGTCTCACCTTCGAAGTGCCCTGATATTAGAGAAATAGAAACGGAATGCTTAAAAGAGATGGACGAAAAAGAAAAATGTGCTCCCAAACCCCAACCAGAAGAAACATCGTCTTATGTAGAACTTTTTCCTCCGATTCTACTAAAAGATGATGAAACCCAAAATAAGAAAGAAGAACAAACAACTGCTGAAGAACTTAAGCAGGTTCAAGTGGAAAACCAAAGTGTACTTAGGGAATGGGTGTCCGAAAGGCAGGTGCAACAAGCGATAATGTCAATTTTACCAAATTATGAAGAACACCGAAATATAATACATAATCCAATAAAATGGGTGTGGACTCCACCAAAACGTGAAAAACAGAAAATTTTTACTGAGACTAAGCCAATGCAATTGACTCCGGCTCCATCAATTACGTTACCATCACACAAAAAAAAAGTAATAATACGTAAAAAACCGCAAAAAAATACTAACACCAAGGCAATGCAATTGATTTCGGCTTCATCCATTACTGTACCACCACGCAAAAAAAAACTAAATGTGCGTAAAAACCAGCAAAATTTTGCTGACACTAAGCCAATACAATTGACTCCGGCTTCATTGACCACAGTACCAGCACGGAAGAAACCCGTAATAATACGTAAAAAACAACAAAAGTTTACTAAGGCTAAGCCAATGCAATTGACTTCGGGTTCATCAATTACTTTACCACGCAAGAACAACGTGAATATGCCTGGAAATAAACCACTAAAATTGATGACTGTACCAAAAATTATACCTATAGACCTAGATAAGATTAAAAAAATTGAAAACAAAAAGTTTCGACCAATTGCTCCAAAGTGCCAAACACTAGATTTGAAAAACCAATGTTTAACCGGAAGTAAGCCATCACCATTGATGTCGCCATTACAATTGATGACGATTCCATCAATCGTACCATTAGATTTGGAAGACCAATGTTTAACCGGAAGTAAGCCATCATCATTGATGTCGCCATTACAATTGATGACGATTCCATCAATCGTACCACTAGATTTGGAAGACCAAAGTTTAACCGGAAGTAAGCCATCACCATTGATGTCGTCATTACAATTGATGACGATTCCATCAATCGTACCACTAGATTTGGAAACCCAATGTTTAACCAGAAATAAGCCATCACCATTGATATCGGCCGCATCAAATTTAGGAGGAAGTGAGGATCTCACGTTCAGACGGAGAGGTATAACTTATACTGTTAAAAAAAAACCAAAATTAGATAATATCCCACAGTGAATGAACAAAAAATATCCGTACAAATGCTTTGAAAAACAAGTTTTGTGATTGTTAAACAAAAAGAAACTTCTTCTAGAAAGTAAGGAAGCCTGCACTTCTATCTATTTATTATATTTATGCAAATAGTAATTATTTTAGCATAGTTTTATATTAATAAATATTTATTTTGATTTTATTTACATGTCTCATGTTTTACGCTCTTCGATTCTCCATTATTCTGTTTTCCAGTCCTGTCATTTAACATTGTTATACGATTATTCTTAATTTTTGAGGGTAGGTAAACAAGTATTTAAATAAAGCAATATGTATAATAAAATATTTTTTTATCGTTAAACTATGAATATTTTTTGTATAAATTTTCGTTTAGAATAGGTAATTGAGAAAAGTGAATTTTACACTATAAAACAACAAAAACTATAGAAAATTTAAAATATTTAATTTTCAAACGTAATACGAAACCGTACTATTGGTTCTTACAAAAAATAATATAAATGTAAAGTATAGCAAATGCATGCGTCAGTAGCGTGGCAATGTAAAAATGTATAGTAGCATGTGTGCTATAAAGTTTTCCTAAAGTTATAACTATAACTATATAAAGAAGTTCAAATTCCAAAATCATATACTGTATCGGACATACGTAGAACGACTCTGTAGGAAGTAATAAAAAAATATTCCCCATATTTTAATTACTCAATACATTTTCAAACTTCTTAAATAATGGAAAGGAAACATATTCATATAAAGCCTTTTGGACGTTAAATAAGTAATTCAAAAGCATCGTACTAAATTTCACAAGTACTTATGCTTTTGAATACAGATGTAAGGTGCGATAAAAATAAAGTGAAAGAAACTTAATTTAGACAAAAAATAAATAATGTTACATATTTAATACTTTAATAATTATATATAATAGATTGCATTCGTCGTGGCGTCAAATTAAGGAAATTATGGATGATTGTGTAGTTTACAGATTCCCATGCAACCGTTATAATTTGAAATAATTGCTTGAAAATTATTAATATTATTCCTTGCAATATTTTTGTCAATGTATAGTTTCAAAAGACTTTCAATTGTATTAAATATCAGATGACTATTTGTGAGTTATATATACATTCAAATCAGTTCATTACTCTTTTTTCCTCCACCACTCTCACACGGTTAAAAATAGGACAACGCGGTTTTAAAATATGAAATTCAGCATGAAATTCTTTTATTATGTATTACACGATTTTAGCGATTTAGTAGTTCAAAAATTAACATAACTTCAATTCCAAAGAAATTTCTGTAATATATTGAACATCTTCAAACGTTAAACCTACTAACCACTTCTCAGCAACAATCGTGCAAATACATGAAAAATAAATCATGTCGAATTTAACCGCCTTATAATGTGTCGAAATAGTGGAAGAAATATAAGAAATTTGCCGATTAAACAATAATGTACTTATTTAACATACGAACATAACTTCACACTACTACGAGTTGTTTTGCAGTTATATTCACAGCGTTTCTACTCGTCTCGTGTTCAGATTAGAGTTCAGAGAATCAGACATAAACCTGTATCGACTGTTTATTTTCCATTTCATCTAAAAAGGTAAGTTTAAATTTACCTAGAACAATTTTAACTTCATTTTAACAATTTGGTTTATAAATTGATTGTGCTGAAAATACTTGTCGGATTTTAATTCAATTTTAATTGTAACCTAACCTAGATTATTTCTACATAGATACATATTTTGAGATTAAAGTTCTCGTTCTCAGTAAAGTAACTATGAAAAGAGAAAACTTTCGATTTCAGAAATTTATAAAACTTTGATAAATTTGGCAATTATTAAGATTATAAAGGGTTGAGAGACAAAGTTAAATAAAACCGTTATTAATGTTCGTAATATCCCGCTGTTATGTTAAATCCTTAATATGTTGTACAACGCTTGTATATACTAGTATATAGAATAAATTAAACGATAAATAGAAAGATTCTTTATAGAATAAACTAGTAGAGGGGTATGTATTGATCAAAAACCTTGAAAATGCTATCGGTTTAAGAGTAGTGTTTCCACAAAACAAGACCTCTTGTCATGTTTTGGAAAACGACAAAACGGGTAATATTTAAATGAACCCTGTATCTAAGCTTCATGCAATTTCTTGTCTTGCCTATTATTCGTTGAAATCATGCCACAAATATTTTTTTCCTGCTTTTATATATGAAAGTATATATTATTATTAGCTTCTAAATTTAGCTTCCAAAATACAATTTGTAGTAATAGAATTACTTAATTCTTTAATTAAAATGTCAAATTATCAAAATGTTTTCTTGATATCTTCATCTATTTAATGTAATCTTTTTATTATATGGATATAATAGACAATGGATAATCTGTTGCAGGAGCCCCGTCGCACATCATGTTAGCCCAGTCATTTTAACTTCATTTTATTTACTTAATTTCTGATACAAAAATAAATAAACATAAATTATCGTCAATTGTTATTAAAATTACGGATATTTCGTCGTTCTAATTCACAGCAATAAAAGGTTGTAGCGTCCCCTGTAACGATTACAAATGTCTGGCATTTATTATCGGCTACCATTTACATATACATAATGTCATTTTATGCAGGTCCCATACAGAATATCTAAATTCAAAATATCATTTTTTAAACGGTTTTGGTCATAACCCGTAGTTGGGTATATCGTCTTTTTTTCCGGGAAAGACTGTAAAACTCGTTCTCCAGAGTATTTAATGTAAGCACCAAGGGTCAGTCTTTGGGTGATAAATTTTACATATAGCACTAACCCCCGGTCGAATATAACTTAAAAATTATATATTCTTTATTTTCTAAATGTGAATAACATAATGAACTATTTAGTGTATAATGATATTTTTTAGATCAAACACATGGAGAACCATAACAATGAATCTTCGAAAGACTTACTTGATGAATCCTTCTTCGATCCTACAAACGTAAGTTAAAGTTATATAGTTGTTAAAAATATTATCTTGCATTGGATAGTATCTCTACATCTTAAAATAATCGACAGATAGCGTATTTTAATCTTTAGCATCAATTGCAAGAATAAATATGAAGTTCTTGTGAACTATTTTTCTCTGGACCTCTTCCACAGATGCCTTTCCAAATTATTGTATTCTGCTGTTTACTTTATACATTTTTTACGTCTCTCAAAATTCTGAAGTTATATATTTTCTTCCACATTTTATGAGAAATTACAGTCATACCACGGTTAACGCTATCTCGATATAGGCTATTTCGTTAGAACGTTGATTTGTTTTGATTCCAAACATAATTACTAGAGATGTACCGACTACCGACTATTAGTCGGTTAAACCGACTATCTGATCACTTTTTTAGTCAACGAATAATCGGTAAAAAGACCGATTAATCGGCTTAGTATTTGATAAGCTGTGATAAGGCATAAAAATAATATACAATTTTTATTAAAAAATTAATTAATAAAAATGTTTATTTACTGTAGTCGGTTAGTCGACCAAATCCAAAACCGTACCGGTACATCACTAATAATTACATACAAAATTATTGCTTAGGTAAAAATTAATGAATAAATAATTGATTTTCGTCCAATGTTAGTTATATACTGTTGACTGAACATTATACAGGGTGGTCCATCGGTCTGTATTTTTTTACTCGATTATTTTAAATATTACCGATTTTTTTTTAAACGAAGTTTATTTTATTTTAAAATGTGTATAAATCTGCGGTATAAGTTTTTCTACAGAATGTTCCATTTTTACGCAATGATATGTAACTTTATATTTTTAAATAGAATACCCTATACAGGATGTTTCCTTTAAAACAACCAGTGGTTTTTTGGGCGAACTAATGACTAGAGAAAAATGTTATATACAAAAAATGATAAAAAAGAAGGGAATAATTTAACAGAAGTAACAAACCGAAAATTCAACCAGTGGTTATCAAACTGTAAAACAAAATTATATTTTTTTAAATGATACGGTATGTAATTTTTTAGTCCATTAGATAGAGATTTTTTTTGATTTCGACGATATAAACATTTTATAGGGTTGTATAACAATTATTTCGATTAAAATAGTATTAAAAATTAGAAATAATGTAATACAAAAATGGCTTTACTACTAGTGTATCCTAGGCAACAGAGGTATCAATATTTGTGTATTGCATAGCCTATTTTAAAAATTTCACATTATTTCTAACTTTTAAAACTATTTTCTCGAAATAATTGTTATACAATATTCATAACATTGAAATCAGAAAAAAATTCTCTATCTAATGGACTAAAAAAATGATATAGGCTACCATTAATTTTTTTTTTTTGTTCTACCGTTTGAGAATCGCCGATTGAATTTTTTGTATATAACAATTTTCTCTAAAGCCATTGGTTCGCCCAAAAAAGCGTTGGTTTTTTTAAAGGAAACAGCCTGTTTATTTATTCAAATTTGAAAAATATATCAAATTTGCTATCCAATAGTATAAAAATAATCATGTTATAATTATTTAAAAAATACAATAGCAAATAGTTTAAATATAACATTTTTATTAAATACAGTAGGCTTGCATCATATTATTTTAACTTTACACTTTTCAAATTGAAAGAAAATTAATTAAATATTTCATTTATTTTAATCCTATATTTCATTGTTACACCTGTTGTTTAATATTATAAGATGTTTAATTCAAAAAATAATATCGCAAAGCCTTCTGAATTTAATAAATTGTAATATTTTAATCATTCGCCATTGTATTTTTTAATAATATAACATATGGTTGTTTTTATACTATTGAATAGAAAATTTCTTATACTTTTCAAATTTGAATAAATTTATAGGGTATAAAGTTACATACCATTGCGTAAAACAGGGAACACTTATAGAAAAACCAATACTGCAGATTTATACACATTTTAATATTAAATAAACTTTGTTTGAAATAATTTCGGTAATATTTAAAATAATCGAGTAAAAAAAGTAAAAACCGATGGAGCACTCCGTATAGTTTCATAACTATTCAATTAACGTTATATTGTATTCATAAAAAAATCATGTACGCTTTGTCCGTGGTAATCGGATTATGACTGTATTACTGTATTAAGTAATGTATGTCTTATTTCTGTTATTGTGTCTATTAGATCGAATGTTACGAAATTGCAGTAAAAGACAACGCAATCATGAAGAAAGGTAATATATCTTAGGATTATTACTTGTTCGAATATAGTGTAATGTTTATATTATAACTTATAGTTACAGAGCCGTCGTTCAAATTATTATTTAAGAAGACCATGGAAGAAACGAGAAACAAGAAAATTCGCTCCCGAAAATTCTTCGCCTATAGGTGTCCAATAAATCCTAAAATGATAAAGTTAAAAAGAAAGAGCAGACCCGTAGCAGTACCATCTACGAAATTATGTGCGAAAGAACTTCTCACAACCAAAATGGCCTCGTTAAATGAAAAATACTCAGAATCATGCACGGGAAATGTTATTGTTGAAGACATAGTTTTCAGTGACAAGTTTCAGAGCCAAACGCCGCTCAGCGATGCTGGTACACAACAACACACAGACCATGAGGATTCAGACATCAATAAATGCATTTACTTAATGGTACAAGATGACATCAAAGAAGCTGAAAAATCTTCTAACTCCGAGAGTAGTATAGAAATTGACTTAAGTGGCAGGAGTGAATTGAGCACCCCAAATGATTCTGTCGGCGAAAGTGGTTACAACAATAGCAATACAAATGTACCAGGAACTTCAAATGATATTTCTGGCAAGTCAATAATGGTAACTAAGGTAACACCCGATGCAAATATGCCAAACGGTCCAAAATATGCTCCCAGGAAACCCGGTAGGAGAGCGGTGTTCAAATTAGAAAACTTGCTCAAAAAAACACCAGAAGTCGTCCGACGAATTAGCTTCAGCAGCACATCAACAACACGATTATCCTCAATTTCTCGAAAATTAACAATCATCACAAAGGTAACACCCGATGCAAACATGCCAAAAGGTCAGAAATATGCTCCAAGGAAACCCGGTAGGAGAGCGGTGTTCAAATTAGAGAACTTACTCAAAAAAACACCAGAAGTCGTCCGACGAATTAGCTTCAGCGACATATCAAAAACACCATTATCCGAAATCAAAACTAAAGTAACACCCGATGTAAATATGCCAAACGGTCCAAAATATGCTCCCAGGAAACCCGGTAGGAATGCATTGTTGAAATATTATTCAGCAGCATTAGAGAACTCATTAAAAATAAAACCAAAAATCGTCCGACGAATAAGTTTCAGCGGCATATCAAGAACACCATTATCTCAAAAAGTAACAATTAAAAGTAAAGTAACACCCGATGCAAATATGCCAAACGGTCCAAAATATGCTCCCAGGAAACCCGGTAGCAAAGGATTGTTGAAATACTATTCAGTAATATTAGAGAACTTATTTAAACTAAAACCAAAAGTTTTCCGAAGGATTAGTTTCAGCGGTATATCAAAAACACCTTTATCCGCAATGTCTGAAAAATTACCAAACAAAACTAAGGTAACATCCGATGCAAATATGCCAAAAGGTCTAAAATATGCTCCAAGGAAACCCGGTAGGAGAGCATTGTTCAAATACTACTCATCGAATGAGTCTACATTTGATAACTTGTTAAAATTAACCCCAAAAGTCGTCCGACGAATTAGTTTCAGCGGCACACCAACAACACCATTATCCGAAATTACACGACCAGAAACATCGATGTATGCTCCGCAGAAGAAAAGAATAAGACCTAGGAGATTTCAATAATAGTGTTTGATTGCCTCATATTAGACATCAAAACGTGTCTTTTGTTAATTGTTACCTCGTTAGTTTATGTGTTTTTCAGTTGCAAAATTTTTTAATTTTTCGATTCGTTACATATTCTATTTTCAAAATTTTTGACTTTTTGAATTGATTATAATTAAAAACAGGGAGCAATTCTTTATTGTTACTGTTATTTTATTATCTGTTATTATATGACTTACATTTTGAGTATTTTCCTTTCCAAGAGATGAAAAGAATGTTAATACTTCGTTCTTATATCAAAATTTGTTCAATTCTTTCATTTCTTTCAAAATTATGTTAATTTTTTATAAATAAATAAATATATCATCACGGCTTATTACCCATGTCTGGGGAATCTACTATCACATGTTGCGGTAATGCGACATATTTTTACTATTGACTATCGTTCCTATTTCAATTTGGAAGTAATATTAAAGTTTGGTGTTCAGATTGGCACTATAACTGATCATATAACATACCCAACCACGTAATCCCACCTTTTAAATAATGAACAGCACACATATTTTTACCAATTTCTGGCTATTCCAATTTGTTAGTTCGAAGATTTCGGTAATCACTTTTGTGATAAATATATAGATAATTAAAAATAAATTTAAAATTTATTTAACATAGGTACTACTTCACAAACTTCATATTATTATTGTATTTTCATTTTGATGTATTTATTGTAAAATAGATATTTGTAGAATATAGGACTGTCATGAACACTGAAGTTGAACCACAACAACTTCACACGAGACACTGCCGCGTGACATCAACCATTTTTGTGTATCATAGTAAAAACTGTTTTGTACTCTCTTCAAGTTATATAATAAACGAAGTTGAAATATAAGTTGTTGTATAAAATATATATCCTAAGGAAATATAACACATGGTGCCGAAACCAGGGACCTGAAAGAAAAAAAAAAAAAACATGTCCCAAGAAGCAGCAAGCGTCGCAGGTTTGAGACCACCGAAAAACTTACAAATCAATAATGAAGTAAATATGGCAAATGAGTGGAAAGCCTGGAAACAACAATATACATGGTTTGAAGTAGCAACTAACCTAAAATCCAAAGATGCTCAAGTGCAAGTAGCAACGTTTATGTCAATTATCGGGCAAGACGCAGCAAAAATATTCAATACATTCAACTTGAACGACACGGACTCCCAAGACGTTGAAAAAGTAAAGAAGAAATTCGATGAATACTTTGTCCCTAAGATAAATACAACGTATGAAAGATATTTATTCAATAAAGTAGAACAAGGTACGAATGAAACATTTGACGAGTTCATCACTAAATTGAGACAACAGTGCAAAAATTGTTCATTTGGTAAACTCGAAAATAGTCTAATTTGCGATAGAATCGTAGTGGGAATCAACAACGACCAAGTTAGAGAAAGATTGTTAGCTGAAGACAAACTTACATTAGAAAGCGCTATTAATATTTGCAGAGCTAGTGAACAGGCTAGAAAACAGCTAAAAACATTAAAAGAAAAACAAGATAGTCTGCAAGTAAACAGTATTAAACAAAAATACAAAGCAAAAGGAAAAGATGAAGAAGAAAAAAACAAAAAGCAAGAACAAAGCGAAACATTCAAGTGCAACAGATGTGGTAAAACGCATGGAAGGAAAGCATGTCCCGCATTCAACAAAATATGTACAAAATGTAAAAAGAAAGGTCACTTCGCAAAACTATGCAAGACAAAAGTAATAAATGCAGTAGAAGATGAACAAATATTATACATAGATACACTGGAAAACAGAAATAATAAGGAATCTGACTGGTTTGAAACACTAACATTTCCGAACAATAGTGCAATCAAATTCAAACTAGATTCAGGCGCTCAGTGTAACGTAATTACAACTGAGTTAGCAAAGGATGCCGATCTGAAGATAACACCATCAAGAACGAAAACATTATTGTCATTCTCTAACCACAAAATTACTGTACAAGGAGAATGTACAACAGAAATCAGAACGAGCAAAAACAAAAGGAAATTGAAATTCTTAGTAGTAAAAGAAAAATTACAACCTATTCTAGGTAAAGACTCCAGTGTAGAGCTAGAATTAATAAAAAGGGTAGACATGATAGATAGTGAAGTATTCAAAGGAATAGGCTGTCTCAAAGGATACATGTACGATATTGACTTAGTAGACAATCCAAAACTACCAATATGCCCAGCAAGAAAGGTTCCATATCCAATACGTGACGAAGTCAAAAAAGAGCTAGACAACATGACAAGAAACGGGATAATTGAACCTATCACAGAAACAACACCAGTCGTTTCACCGATGGTGGTAGTAAGACAAAATAAAAAGATACGCATTTGTATTGATCCATCAGAACTTAACAAGAACATAAAAAGAAGACATTACCCGCTGCTTACATTAGAAGAGATAGTGTCCAGAATACATGGTTCCAACTATTTTACATTATTAGATTGCAAGAAAGGGTTCTGGCAAGTGAGAGTAACAGAAAAAACATCTAAATTTCTCACATTTTCGACACCCTGGGGCAGATATAGATGCAAAAGAATGCCGTTCGGGCTAGCATCCGCACCGGAAATATTTCAACAAATAATGTCAAATTTGTTGAAAAACAAAACAGGTGTCGAGTGCAGTATGGACGATATCCTAATTCATGCACCTACAAAGTTGGAACTAGAAAGCCGAACTAAAGATGTAATAAAAACGTTAGTAAATGCCGGTTTAAAATTAAATAAAGAGAAATGCAAATTCGAGCAAGAACAAATTAAGTTCCTCGGACACATGTTAACAAGTCAAGGATTACAAACAGACCCAGAGAAGGCAAGTATCATTTCAAGTATGAAAGAACCTACTTGTGTTAAGGAGTTGCAAAGATTTCTAGGGATGATCACCTACCTAGCCAAGTTCATACCAAACCTAGCTGAAAAAACCAAAGATCTACGAGTACTACTGCAAAAGGACAATGAATGGCGTTGGGATGAAACTCAGAGGTCAGCATACAACCAACTGAAAGAATGTCTAAAAAATTCACCAACTTTAGGATACTATGATCCTAACCAAAACGTCAAACTATCAGTAGATGCTAGCAGTTACGCACTGGGAGCAGTATTAATGCAAAATGATCAACCTATAGCGTATAGTGCAAAAGCTCTCACAAAAACCCAATGTGACTACAGTCAACTAGAAAAAGAAACATTAGCAATTGCCACGGCTTGTAAAAAGTTCCACGAATATATATGGGGAAAATCCGAAATTATCATCGAATCCGATCATAAACCACTAGAAGTAATTTTCAAGAAGCCGCTTCACGAAGTTCCAGCAAGACTAAAGAAAATGATTATGGAAATAATGCCATACAACCCAACAATACAGTACAAAAAAGGGAAGGAACTATACATAGCCGATACGCTAAGCAGAGATTGCATATTGAAAGAAGAAGAAAATGCAGAAGAAACATTCCAAGTAACTGTCATAATACCGATGTCAAAGGAAAGATTAAATCAAGTCAAACTATACAACGACAAAAATGAAGAATTAAAACGATTAAAAAAATGCATTTCTGACGGATGGCCAGAAAATAGAAGCGAATTATCAACAGAAATAGAGAAATATTGGACTTACAGAGAACAACTATCGATATATGAAGGTGTAATATTCAAGAACGACAGAATCTTAATACCAGAAGAAATGAAACAACTGGTAATAAAACAGTGTCATCTAGGACACAAAGGCATACAAGGTTCATTGCATTTAGCAAGAGATAGTGTGTTTTGGCCTAACATGAAAGAGGACATCACAAACTACGTCAAGGACTGCAAAACATGCCAGAAATTACAAAAAGACAACATTCAAGAACCTATTACACTACAGGAAGTACCACTGAGACCATGGTCCACAGTTGCGTCAGATATATTCACATTAAATGGCAATCAGTATTTAATAATAGCAGATGCATACTCTGGATATTTCGACTTTGTACAGCTGCAAAATATTACTAGCAGATCTGTAATTAAAGCAATGCAAATTTGGTTCGCCGCCCACGGAATACCAGATTTACTATTAAGTGACAACGGAACACAATATACTTCCGAAGAATTTCGAGCTTTTAAAAACACTTGGAATTTTGAACATCGACTATCCAGCCCAGAATTTCCCCGATCTAACGGATTGGCTGAACGTTACGTGCAAGAAGGAAAAAACTTATTAAAGAAATGCTTAAACGAAAACTCAAATATACAACTAGCGTTATTACATCATCGCAACACACCTCGTGATCATCTAGGATCACCAGTACAACGGCTAATGAGTAGACGTACTAAAACTCTAATACCAATAAGTCACAAATTACTCAAACCAAAAATAATTGAAAACGTTCCGGAAAGATTAAAACAAATTAAGGAAACGGAGAAGAAAGGACACGATAAAGGAAAACAAGAGTTACCACAATATGAAGAAAATGAAGAAATATTATACAGAAATAGAAAAAACGAATGGCTCCCAGCAACAGTTAAAAAAATAACGCCATATCCGAAATCATACATCATACGAACACCTGATGGTAAACAGTATAGAAGAAACTCATGGTACTTAAAGAAAAGTAGCCCAGGCAACGAAACAATGCAACAAGAAGTCAAGGAAACCGAAAACATGAAAACAGAAGAAACCATTAAAGAACCAGAAGCAAAAGATAATTTAACCAGCTATGGTACCGATCCATACACAACCAGAACTGGTCGAAAAATAATCCCACCACAAAAATTAGACCTGTAATAAATTCTTTTAAAGAAAAAGAGGGATGTCATGAACACTGAAGTTGAACCACAACAACTTCACACGAGACACTGCCGCGTGACATCAACCATTTTTGTGTATCATAGTAAAAACTGTTTTGTACTCTCTTCAAGTTATATAATAAACGAAGTTGAAATATAAGTTGTTGTATAAAATATATATCCTAAGGAAATATAACACAAGGACCTTTAGAATTTAATTTGAATAAGTCAAATTATTAGTATCAATAATAATAATAATATATCATCACGGCATTTTACCTATTGCTGGGTGTGCCAATCTGCTTTGTATACAGATTTCGGTAATGATGATGACATATTTGTACCGTGCGGGCGTTTACCAAGCGTCACCGCACGGGAACTCATTGCTGGCCTGGAAAGTGCACCACAAGGGTTAAATTTGTGCCATATAAAATTCAAAATATTTGGCGTCGGTCGGGATCGAACCCGGTTCTTCAGATTCGCGATCGGACACTCTGGCACGCGGCCCCATAAAATAGTATTTAGTATTTATTTTGACAATCATTATTCTGACTCTGACGTAATAAAATGTTACGCTTTTGTTCGTCTCATGTTTCTAATTCCATGGCTACTATTAAATTGTAATTCCGTGAATTTTCAAATTTTATTTCTGCAGTTATGAAGTAGTCAAAATGATTTTTTTTATTGATACGGATGTAGAAATTTTTGCTTTACAACATCCATTTGAAACTTTTTGTCTATAAGAATTAGGGGAGCAATGCGCACGGAAAAACTGATTTCCCATGTTAAACGCCTGTTTCACTTTCCGTGATACACCCTGTATAAAATGCTATATATTTTATGTAATTAATCTTGGTCATTAATAAATAAATGTTTATAAGAGTTATTCCTTATATGTTTTTATCAATTTAAGTTAGGTTTTTTCTCTTCGAATTCCTGGAAATGGAGCAATTGTTTATTGTTACTGTAAGTTCTTGTTATCTGTTTTACTGTTGATATGATTTTCACAATTTCAGTATTTTACTTTTCAAAGAATGTTCAATTATTGTGTTTGACATGTTTCGTAATAAAGGTAAAATCTACTAAAAAATTTCACGTATAGTCACGGTCGTACATTAATACACCATTTAGAAAGATTTCAAGCGAATACAATTTGAATTTTAGTTGTCATGCGAATGGAATAATTTATTAAATAACTACGAAAGAATTACAGGTCTATTGTAAGAACGTAATATTTTCAGGGCATCGAACTCGCCAAAAACTGGGTTCGGTTCAGGTTAATTTACTTTTTGAAAGATGGGTTCGTGTGCGGTTCTGGTTCAAGCATTAATAATATTTGAGGGGGGTGAAATTTGATAATTATTTCTGTGGTTAGTATAGATAATGCTTGACAAGTTAATGAATCGGTGTACGAAAATATATTGGTTCAACACCTTTAAAGATAATAATTTAATTAATCCATCAAATTGCCGATATAAAGTGATGTGTATAAACGACACCGACTCTTCACGAGGTAAGTACACTATAAATAGATTGCAACAAATATGTATAAATACTCGTATGTCTACAAAAAATTGTAATGAGGAAACTCATTTATTTAAATATTTATTTTAAAAAAACAATATGAATTTTACAACGCCAATAAAACATGAACAATACAAAAATAATTTTGATAACAAGTTAGAATGGATTAGGTTCTCCCATAGCTCCTAAGCGTTCAAATAAGGTATCTAAAAGAAAGAAAACGTATATTAATTAAAAACAAATCAAATGTATTTACGTTTCTGTTTTTCAAACCTGTATGCGGTGAAACTGTTTGCGTAAAACGATTTTTCTTAAAGGTCGTCTGTGTAGCTTTACATACTAACTTATGTTTTGCTACAAGTAGATTTTTAACGCTATACCCGATTATAAGCATCATAAAAAAGATAATGTAAATAATCGCTAAGTCTTTTATTAAGTCTGTTAGAATGACACCCAAAGGACGTGACTAAAAATACAGAAATTACAAATTTGTATACACATTTGATGCTCTAGTTTGTTTCATACCTCCATGGGATTTCCATAATAATATTTGTCCATTAAATATGTCACAAATTCCATATTTTCCTATTTATTAGACAACAAGTTTTCCAACACTTGTTTATGCAGAATGTATGGTGTGAAGTTAGTTGCAAGATATATGAAGTTAGCTACAAACAGCATGGAATGTTGGTAGCATTGATTATGCGCATGCACGTAAATTTGAATTTTATTGGCTAACGACGATATCATCTGATTATTGAAGAGTAGCGCGAACTTTAAATTTAAATCTGAGAAATTAAGTACATTTTGAAAATGTACCATCAATTGACGCCAACTGTAATAACTAAAACAAAATATTCCTAACAATTTCAATAATATATCAATATATTGTTTCGAACGGTACCTCTTTTTTATTATCATTTTACATTTACTGAATATATTACTATATTATGTGCATAGTATGTATGTATGTTTTTTTGTAACATTCAGGAAATGCCCAGTGGTAATGAAAATATTAATTTACTACTTCATTGATGAAGTGGTTTTCTGTTTTCTTCTTTCCTTGCTTGTTATGCATTTTCACCAATGAAATTCGTCCAATCCAAATTAAGGATGGAACTGGATACGTGGCTGTTTTCTCGTGACGTATACAATACTGAATAAGAATAACGATCTTACTCCATATTGGTTACGGTAAGAATAACAATTCCAATTTATCTATATATTACTAAACTACCACTTTGATATACTACAGGTAAAGTTTTAAACTTAGTGTGAAGCATTATATAGCAAAAAAATGGAAGGTAAAGAGTTAGAAGAATACAAAGCGATGCCTGAAAATATAGAGGAATGGCCTCATGTATCGCCTTTGAGCTGCCCTACTATTAGGGAAATGGAAAAAGAATGGATAGAAAGGAAGTATCCAGACCAAAAATATACTCCCAAAAAAGCAAAGTACCAATCCCAAGAATTAACACCCCAGTCCACAGATAAAAGAAACTTGGTTACAACAGTTGCTTATATTAGGCCCGAATCAGAAATGGAAAATTATGGTACGTCCTCTCCATTTTCCAAAGATACAAAATCAACACTGATTGAAGAACTTATACCATTTATTTCACTTTTTAATTGCCCTCATATTAACGAAATAGAAAGAGAATGGCTCAAAGAGATGTATGCGAAAGAAAAATGTCCTCCCATACCAAAAGAAAAAATACCGTCTTATGGAGAACTCGTGAATGCAGCCGTTGCCCCAATTCTACCAAAAGATGAACTGTATGAGCATAAAGAGGAAAACCGAAGTTCTTATGAACAACTCGTGAATGCAGCTGGTGTTTCAATTCTGCCAAAAGATGGTGAAGACGAAACATCTTATGAAGAACTCTTGCGTGCAGAAGTTGATTCAATTCAGCCCCCAGTTGATGAAACTCAAAATGAAAAGGAAGAAACAATAGCCTCTAAAGAAGAAAATCAACAGTTTGGAGGGGAAAACTAAAGTTCTTATGAAGAACTCGTGAATGCAGCTGTTGATTCAATTCTGCCAAAGGATGATAGAATCCAGAATAAAAAAGATGAAAAAATAACCGATTTTATCTAGAAATAAACCATTAAAATTGGCGACTGTGCCAACAATTATTACACCCGCCAGAAGAAACAAAAATTGTATCGAAATAAACGTTTAATGATTCCAGTGCCATCAGACGTATCAAAATGCAAAGAACTTCTTCCAGAAAGTAAGAAAGACTGCATATATTTCTGTTTATTTTATTTGTTCAAATAGTAAATATTTATGCATAGTTTATGTTAATAAATATTTTTTAAGTTAATTCACATGTCTCTTGTTTTACGAGATGTAGTTTTTCGTTTCTCCACCATTCTTGTTTCCCACTCCTGTCATTTATTTGTTATTAGATGTTTCTTAATTTTTAAAAGCAGATAAACAAGTATTTAAATAAAGCAATATACATTGTTTTAATCAGTAAACATAACAAAATATTTTTTTATCGTTATACTATAATTTTTTTAGTATAAATTTTTATTTAGGAGGGCTAATTGAAAAGTCAATCATTCACTAAAAAAACAGGAACCACCGAAAATTTAAAATATACAATTTTCAAACGTAACAATACGATACCCTATAATAAATTCTGACAAGAATAGTTTTTATTTTATTTCGAAAATATCAGATATAAATTTACGTGTGAATATATTTTAAATGATATGAAAAAGGAACTAGATCGCAGTCGGCACACTTATAAAAGGGAAATGCATTAAGAACTACATTTGTTCCAAAAGACAAATAATTTTGTCAATATTTATAGGTTCGGTAGCACATATTTTACTATTGCACAGACTTGTAACTAATGAAAGTATAGATACGATAGACGCTTCTAATTTTATTATAACTTGTATATGTCTACAAAAAATTGTAATGAGAAAACTAATATTTTTGTCAAACATTTATTTTAAAAACAATGAGAATTTTATAAGATCAATAAAACATTAAAATTACAAAAATAATTTTGATAAGATGTGAGAATGGATTAGGTTCTCCCATAGCTCCGAACCGTTCAAAGAAGGTATCTAAAAAAAGAAAAGTATATTAATTAAAAACAAATCAAATGTATTTTACGTTTTTGTTTCTCAAACCTGTGGAAGGTACGCCCGATCATAAAGATGATAAAAATGATAATGTAGAGAATCGCTAAATCTTTTACTATATCCGTTAAAATATCCTCCAAAGGACGTAGCTAAAAATATATAAATTACAAATTTGTATACATATTTGATGCAATAATTTGTTTCTTACCTCCATGGGATGTCCATGATAATATTTGTCTATAAAATATGTCGCAAAATCCATATTTTTCTATTTATTTCTATAAAACTTGTTTATGCAGAATGTATGGTGTGAAGTTAGTTGCAAGACATATGAAGTTAGCTACAAACACCATGGAATGTTGGTAGCATTGATTTTGCGCATGCACGTAATATTTGAATGTTATTGGCTAACGACGATATCTTCTTATTATTGAAGACTAGCGCGAACTTTAAATTTAAATCTGAGAAATTAAGTACTGTACCTACTATTTATTTTGTGTGTAAATTGTTCAACATAAATATTAGTAATAATAAATAACAATGAAATATTCTAGTACAGATGGTTCTTAACGTATATCAACCATGTTTTACATATGTGTTTAATACAACAGAATTTTTAAACCACGTCAAAGAACAAACCATTTTAGACAACCGCAAAACGCAAATTATAAAAATTATAATTGATACATTTTTAAAAATTAGATTTTATCACGAGACTAAGTTACTTTCAGAGAAAAACGATTATATTAGAAATAAGTTCAACAGAATTGTGTTATTTAGAAATCAGTAAATATTTTATAAATTATTTCTTCTACTCTTTATCTTTACCAAAATAAATTAATCCTGACCAGATTGAATTCCCATTATTTTTACAGTACAACAAAGTTAATTATTTAATTCAAATTTAGTACTAGAATATTGCATTGTCATTTATTATTATTATTAATATTTATGTTCAAGAATTTACACACAAAATAAATAGTAGGTACATTACTTAATTTCTCAAATTTAAATTTAAAGTTCGCGCTAGTCTTATATCTAATAATCAGAACTTAGATATCGTCGTTAGCCAATAAAATTCAAATATTACTTGCATGCGCATAATCAAGACTTAGGAAGTTGAGAGAGATAGACTTATGCAGCAGTGATATTCCATCTCTCAGACTAGGCTTCAGCTAGTCTGTACGTAAAGGATAGGAACATTAGCAATATATTAGTTACTAGTTATATGAAAATAACACAGTTCATCAACCAGACTCCGACTTCGCAAAAAATATGCCCTGTATTTTAGAATAGAGTTATTTTCTCAGATAACAATAAATTTAATGTATGCGGGTCAGATGGCAGGCCTATAGTTTGGAGAAAATCAAATACCGAGCTAGATAATAATTCGTGTGGTACGATAAAAGACGACTGTGTAAATGTTATTGTTTGGGGCAATATGTCTACTGACGGATTGGGGAATTTATGTTTTGTTAACAAAATTCTGAATAAATTTAATTATTTATCAATTTTAAAAGAAAATTAACAAAAGAATGTAGACTTGTAATATATCATTGAAAAGCTTATAAAATAAAAAAAAATGAGACTATTATCTATATAGGTCCCCATTTTGCTCTATCGTTAATATGGAAATGAATTATGGAAATTACTCCTCTAGAGGAGTTTTAATTATTTTCCCATGTAATGTTTGGATCAGAACAAGGAGGATCTTAAACAAAATTATAATTATTGAAAGTAATTTTCAGCGAACTGTCATCAATTTTTTGCTGTCATGTGTAACGATTGAACTGTCAACAAATTCCTGCCGTTTTCGATAATTAAAAAGCTATTAAATGTGGCACAATAAATTTTCAAAATTCTTTATTCTTGTTAAAATGTTTTGCACTTCCCGATCATGGAAAAATAGTATACACAATTCAGGAGCGAATGCTATATTTCCTTCGTGATATGTAGCCCTTCGGCTTCGACCTTGGACTACAAATTATACCAAAATCATGCATTTCTCTCCCTTGCTTTATAATATAATATTAAATTAAACGAACCTTATGAATATTTATGAGTCAAAGAAAATAATGAACAAAATTAATTTATTATATTTTATTAACAATTTAGAAATTTTACATAGACAAATTGACAAAAAATCCAAAATATTAATAAGATTATATGGATTTTGATTTGACGAGCATGTATTAATTTGCAGGAGTCATATCTCCTTTTTCTTCAGGCTTGTCTTCTGTAATGATTTCGTCTTCGTCCTTAAACATAACTTCACCTTCACCTTTCGCGTCGAATTCATCCACGGCCATCGATTCAGATTTATCTTTGCTTTCCTTCTCCTCTTCCATTTTACCTTCGTCTTCACTTTGTTGTTTATCTTGGTTTACTATAAATCATCTTTTTAATATTTATAACATTTATTTTTAATATTTTAACTTACCTTCTTCCTTCGAATTTTCTCTGTTCCTCCTCCTTATTAATAAAGAGCATATAAAATGCACTACAATTTTCAGAACGATAATAAATATTACAACAAAGCATACTATTTGTAACCAAAGGTCAGCCATAATATCTGCAAGGGGTTTGGGATGGTAAAATGACGCTCGTTCAACCTATACAAACATCAAATTTAAAGATATAGTGAATATAAGTAATAAACTTTTTATGTGAATACTTACAAACCATTCCGGGTTATTATTAAAATAATAAAACTGAATGTATCGTATTAAATCCATGTTAAACAAACAATCAATGAGAAGTATGTCTTACGATCTTTTGTAGATACTATGACGGTTGAATAAAGATTCCAATATGGAGTTGACACGTATACATAGGGTAAAACAGTACTGACAACTGAAATATATGTATATATTTTTATATACTTGTTGTTTATTGTTATATCGATATCAGATAATAATAAATAAATAAAATATTTCATACACATATTTATTGAATTTAAATTTTCACATATCACTTTTTAGTAATTTAATGGATAATAAATATACACATATTTCAGTTGCCAGTACTGTTTTACCCTATGTATACGTGCCAACTCCATATTGGAATTTTTATCCAACCGTCATAGTATCTACAAAAGATCGTAAGACATACTTCTCATTGATTGCTTGTTTAACATGGATTTAATACGATACATTCAGTTTTATTATTTTAATAATAACCCGGAATGGTTTGTAAGTATTCACATAAAATGTTTATTACTTATATTCACTATATCTTTAAATTTGATGTTTGTATAGGTTGAACGAGCGTCATTTTACCATCCCAAACCCCTTGCAGATATTATGGCTGACCTTTGGTTACAAATAATATGCTTTGTTGTAATATTTATTATCGTTCTGAAAATTGTAGTGCATTTTATATGCTCTTTATTAATAAGGAGGAAGAACAGAGAAAATTCGAAGGAAGAAGGTAAGTGAAAATATTAAAAATAAATGTTATAAATATTAAAAAAAAGATTTATAGTAAACGAAGATAAACAACAAAGTGAAGACGAAGGTAAAATGGAAGAGGAGAAGGAAAGCAAAGATAAATCTGAATCGCTGGCCGTGGATGAATGCGACGCGAAAGGTGAAGGTGAAGTCTTGTTTAAGGACGAAGACGAAATCATTACAGAAGACAAGCCTGAAGAAAAAGGAGATATGACTCCTCGTTCAAATTAAACATCCGTCAAATCCAATTATATCAATTCAAAATTCTTATAATCCTATTAATATTTTTGAATTTGTTGCTCTGTTTCCTATGTAATTTTTTTTAATAAAATATAATAAATTAATTTTGTTCATTATTTTCTTTAACTCATAATTTTTCATAAGGCTAATATTTAGTTTGTTTAATCTAATAGTATATTATAAAGCAAGGGAGAGAAATGCATGGTTTTTCCAAGTGTAATTTGTTACACGTTATTTTTACAAGAATAAAAATATTGAAATTGCTAAATTAGGAGCCTTTAAATCGTTGCAAAAGACAATAGAAATTTGTTGATAGTTGAATCGTTACACTGACAGCAAAAATTTGTTCACAGTTAGTTGAAAATTGCTTTCAATAATTGTAATTTAGTTCAGGATTCTCTTTGTTTAGTTCTAAAGAATCACAAGATATAGTTGATGCTGTCGGTGCGACAGTTTCGAACTTGTTAACCCCGAAATTCAGAGAATTGTATAATAAAACATTAAATGTCATTATTTGTCAAAATAACAAAAACTCCTCTAGAGGAATAATGTCCACATTTCATCACTAGAGGTGAAATGGTGTACTTTTCTTTCATTTTTGATACCACAGAAATTAACATTTACTGTCCTGGAAAAACATATTTACTTTATTTAATTAAAAATAAAGTTAAAAGTTAACCAATGTCATTGTTTATAAAATACCCACAAAATTAGGAGCTGGTCGCTCGTCCAGGATAATTATACTTCTACGCAAAATACCTAAAAACATGGCCGGTGGAAAGTAGAGTTACCATGGGCGTCGTTAACCCAAAATCCATAGGAAGGCAAATATGAAATATTGCAAAAATTTCCAAAATAAATACATACTCGTATTATGTCCGAAGCCGAACTGTTTATTTTGTGCACTTGCATACTAATAAATATTGAATTTAATGACATATACAAAATATAGAAGAAGTAGAATTCATATATTGTAAGAGTCGACTTTGGGAGTGTAAATCTGAAATTGTTTCTGAAAAAATTATCAGAGAGGGACAAGTGACTCCCCTTGCCCCCCTTCAAACGGCGCCCATGAGAATTTCATAAATTTTAGAGTGTTAACGAAGTTAGAGTGTTTCAGTGAAAAAGAATATAGAGGGTATTAAACCATAGAAATAACAGTAAGTATATACTTATTTATAATAAATTTATTTATGACAATAAATATGAAGTAAAATTATTAGAATTTTGAACATAATGAAATATTTATAAATTTTACATAACATGAATTTTTGTACAAAGTATGACGCGACGGTATCCTATTAATTTATATAAGCTCCTCTCTTCTTACTGAAAAGAAAATATCACAATTAGTTTAAAATAATTCACTTATACTAGCATATTATGTTACAAGCTTTATCAACGTCGCTGTACTCACGAGTTACATGCTATACTTTTTCTACCACTGCAAATTAAGGCAGAAAAAATAAAGAAATATACTACTTAAGTTACTTATTTCTATAGAATAACTGCTGTCGACTCCATCTTAATAAATTTAGCGATATAAAAGGGGAGCTACTTTGTGCAAAGTAGTCAGTACAGTCCAACCTAGTCAGTCAAGTCTACACGCATAGTGAAATAAATAGATAGTGATATAAATATGGTGACATAGATACTTAGGACCGGTTGTTCCATCTATAGTTAAACATTCGGTTAAAATTTATTCTACTGATAACTTCAGTTTGCGTTGTTCCACTTATGGTTAAAATTTACCAGTAAGATAAATTTTCGTTAACGGCAAGATAACTAACAATCAGTCAAACTACTAGTTAAGAGTTTTATACAAAGAATATCGTGCACACGAATGGAAACACGAAGTGAAGAGAAACGGAACATATAGTATGGAACGTTTGTGTTGTTTTGATGATATAAGCTGTTTGTTAATATTAATAATTATTATAATAAATAAGTACAACAGTGATTATGAAGTATTGGATTTCATTTTTGATAATATGAATTTTGGGAAACAGTATACAGTACGAGAAAGATAATTTTGAAAAATGGGATGATTCAGAATTTTTTTAAGGTTGCAAATGTCAAAGAATACAGTTCTTTATTTGTTAGATAAAATTGAAGACCAAATATTGTTCTTATCTATTAGGTAAGTTTAAAGAAAGCATAATTTGAGAAATAAACACTTATTTGTCTACATTAGTTTTTCTGAATTACGAATCACGCCGTATCTTCGATATGCCAGTTGTTGATAGCTTTACGATTTTATGCAACAGAGTGTATATCGTGAATACTGGCCACAACTAAAACTAAAATAATTTTCTAATTCATTTCAGATGATGTCTTTTTTCTTTCCAAGAGACGGAATCTGTCTTTCTGGACTCAATTATATTTTTATATTTGTCAATTAATTTAATTAAATTAGTTATTTCCACGGTAGTAAAATAAACTGCTCTTTATCTATAATTTTCACCACTCATTAATGCAAGTCGTATTTATCATTTTTTTCTAAACGTTCAAACTACAACTGCACCAAAACACAGCCAAGTGAAAAAGTAAACAAATTTCTATTAAAATTGTTACAGCCAAGTTGCCAACTTTTCAAAAATTACTCTACCCTAACACAATTTTTTTTTATATAGAAATCTGCCGGTTAGCTATCCAGAGAATAAAACATCATGGAGCAACCCAAAAATCTTATTTTCTAGTTAAAACGGTAGAATAAATTTATCTAATAGATTATAAACTGCTACTTTATCTGAACTTGGAACAACCTGGCCTTAGTGATATAAATAAGTAGTGAAATAAATTTCGTATAAAATTGCTAAGAAAATTCTACTTGTTTTATTTTTATTTCAAAACGATACTTGCTTAAAAAACACGCCTCGTATTATTAGTACAAAATTTGACGGTTCCTTATCTTCCACAAATATAGGTACTAACCTTTATCTTTCATATTTTTTTGATGCTTCTGGTCTAATAGAACAAATTGTGTTTTAGAATTCTTAGCTTCAGCTGCTATGTTAGAAGAATATTCAGTATTATTTATTAGACTGGCTGCAACCAGTATCCCCTGGCTTTTGGTATCGTCTAGGGACCCATCGAGGTATTCCATTTCTATTAATGTTGGGTCTCAACTGCTGACTGCCACGAGAAGTCGATGGGTGATCATCTACTAGAGCGCTAAATGAATTAGACCCGGGGAAAGTTCTATCCGGAGAAGTTCGTGGAGTGTTCCATTTTGGTCGTGAACTGTTATTTTCTTCGGCTATAGTTCCTCCAAGTCTGCGAATACGTTGACGAATTGTATCCAAGCGGCTAGCGTAATTGGTATTTCGGTCGTCAGTTGCTTGTCTGACATTGGCAATTTCACGATTAATGGCATCAAATTCATTCATTAGATCTGCAATTGAACTTGCGGCTGATTCTTCACCTATTTCTGATATTGGAATAAGTTCGAGTACTCTGAAGAAAAAAGTGCAATATAATTAAAACTTATTGCACAAAGAACAGGAAAATAGTAGAACTAATAGGCGCGTCCAATTCTACAGTTTTTTTTTATAAAATATATACGATGAATGAATTTTGAATACAATAAAAAAAAACACATTCAACAGTGATATTAACGTCAGTACAATTCGGATAAAGCCGCAACTGACGTTTGCTAGTAATGACAAGTGACACTTCATCGAATCTTATGTCATGAGAGGTATCAAAGTTTGGATTACTTTTTTTGCAATGGGGTCCTCCATTTTTATTTGTTTTAGTATTTTAAATGAAAGTTCGTTTAATATTGAAGAAATTCGTAGTATTAAAAAGTTTTAATTGTTTTTAGTTTAAATGCATTTGATTTTAAAATCAATATGAAATCACCGTGACACCAGAAACATCTATTAGGGATTGTAAATATGGAATATGATATCTGGTGCTATTTCGCAAAATTAAATGTTAATTTATCCTATCAACATTAGTTCCTTTTGAAGCCATTTTGGCGCTGCGATCTTATTTTCAATCTCCAATAGCAATCTTTCTTTCGCACTCTATAATAGGCTGCGAGAGAAAGGTAGCAATAGTTGTAACGTCACAGTGTCGCTGACAACAAATTTAAAATATTCCGCAAAGTAATTATTAAAAAAATATTTTTTTTTAAACTTTATGCAAAAAGTGTCCATTTTATTATTTTTTGGTATATGGAGGACCCCATTATTTTATGCAGTATTAATTAATATTAGTAACACTATAAAATAGTAGGTTTTTGGTATGCAAGTATTGCATCTTTCTATTTCAAAACCAAACATTTCAAAATTGATCTACCTAGCCATTGTTTTAACACTATAATCGCGTATGTGGGGTTTATCAAATTTAGAGAAAATATTAATATATTATTACGCAAATAAAAAATAACACATGTAGTATTTTATTTAAACTTGTTAAATATCAATAGAAATATATATATATATATATATATATATATATATATATATATATATATATATATATATATATAATCAGGACATATTACCCATTGCTGGGTGTACCAATCAGCGTTGTACACAGATATCGGTAATGATGCGCGTCCCAGGCATCACCTCACGGGCACTTAATGCTGGCGTGGAGAGTGCACCACAGGGGTCAATTTAGTGCCATTAAAATTCAATAAAATTCGAGAATAACAACATTAAAACTTTTGTGACGTCATCTGTGCGAAGTAATAAGCAACGAGAGCGACTGAGTCTATACCCATCTCTTTCCCTTTCATTGCTTGTATTGTTTGACACAAATGACATCACGAAGATGAAAACGTCATTAAAGTTTTAATTCCGTAATAATAGGGGTACGAATATATTTAATTCAACTCTACAATTAAAAAAAAAAGATCTCATATCCCATTGTTATGTTTTGAAAGAGTGCTACTAAGTAGACAATAGGGATAATTAAATATTTTGCAGAAGAATATAAATTAAATCGTCATTCTCAGGGATGTTTATGATTTTGCCGATAAAAGAAGCGTTTTTAAGTATCTCATGTATTTCTACATTAAACACGCATAGTCTAAAGCAAACCTACTATTTTATATTGTGAATGTGAAAAATGTTTTAATTACAGATTATATAAAAATCTTACATAGGTTTGCCAATATCATTAGGTTGTGCTGGTAGAATTTTTACCTTTTTCTCACATTTATAATCGGTTCTGAAAAATTATTATTATATTAATCATCAATTATAACGTACAACTATTGCAACAAACAACGGCATATTCCGAAAGTAAATATACCTATTAACAAATTTCACTAGAATTTTGGATGTGGCAACTTATTTTGTGATAAATGTTCCTAAAAAAATGTGCTTCAGAAAAGAGTGGGTTTTTCATATAACTTTATATGTAACAATGTTTAAGCAATACTAATGAATAAAAGGCATATACACCACACAAAATTCTGAAAAATAAAAGTACATAATTTGCTCAATATGATAAAATTTTAAGGGCATATGTCCACTATCACATACTTTCATAATTCTGTTTTTAATGGCATTATCATTATTAGGAAGGAATTATAATTACGATACTCAATTTTAAGTATTATTAAATTCAATTGAAAAATCTTTGGGGACCACCTTTAGATTTATTTTATTTTGTTACATACAAAACGTAATTGAACTTTTCGGGCAAACATTTGCCCATCATTAGCTTTAATAGTTGAAACCACGTTGTAACCAAGGGCTGCGTGAATGACCTTGAAAAAATCAGTGTCCGCCATCTTGAAGATCCAAAACTGAGTTTGGTGGTCAAAAGGGCCCCTTGAATGGCTGGTGTGGAGAGTTGAAAACTAGAGAGAGCTACACCTGTCGCCCTAAGGTTTAATTGGAATATTTTTGGGAACCTCCTTTAGATTTAGCGTTGAAATTAATTGTAGGTCTAAATGTTTCAGGTTTTTATTTTGTTACATACAAACGTCACCAAGATCAAAAAAATTCCAATTAAACCTAGGGCGACAGGTGAAGCTCTCCCTAGTTTTCAACTCTTCACACCAGCAATTCAAGGGTATGTACTTTTGACCACCAAACCCATTTTTGGATCTTCAAGATGGCGGACACTGTTTTTTCAAGTTCACGCAGCCTTGGTTACAACGTGGTTTCAACTATTAAAAGCTGATGATGGGCTAATTTTTGCCCAAAACGTTCAATTACGTTTTGTATGTGACAAAATAAAAACCTGAAACATTAAGACCTACAATTCATTTCAAAGCTACATATTATTAAATTCATTAATCATTAATAAATAATAAAGCACAGGTCTTTATTTCAACGTTTATAAGAGTTATTTTATTAGGAATCTATAATCCATAGGTAATTGGTAATTCAATTACAAGAATATGAACTTACAAAAATGGACGATCTCGCCATAAAGCTTCCAAATCTATTATTTCATCCTCGAAAGAGATTTCCTCGTCACTTGAATCAGACATTTTTGATTATAATTACTGATTAAATATTAATTAATTTAGAAAAACTTCAAATATATTATATGAGCAAAAACTTAAAATTTAGATCACATGATTTCTAAACGAACTGTCAGACAAAATGGAAAGAAGAAGACGAAGAAGAAGAAAAATAAGATTAGTCAAATTGTAATAAAAAGATTTTTAAAATAAGTAGATCTGTATTAAAAACACTTATTATTATTTTATAATATTAATTATTATTATACAACAATACATACATCATAGTGTAACGTTTTATTTATATGGGTGAAGTGTTAAACTCAGACAATTATTATTATCTAAAAGAATACGTTTATTAAACGATAAATCATGAGGATAAATATTAAAAGGTAATAAAAAAACTAACACTATGATTAAATAATTATAAACACTAATTTAAGACTACGAATATTATTAACTGCTTAAACACTAAGCTTATTTATTTAACGAATATTTATATCACTACATTTATTTATATAACTACATTTATTTATGTTCACAACTCGTACACTGTTTATTTATATCACCGACTTCATTGCTCGTTGCTTCTATATCACAGACTATCTCTCCGCTTTCTTTCGCCCGGTATTTATACAGCCCATTATCCTTCTAGAACTCTCTGACGCGACCATCATCGAACACAAAAGATTCACTCAACTGTATGTAACTGACCAGTCAGAGCGCGTATGGGTTTTCCCCGGGGGATTACGTCATCGGGGTAATTCCGGCGAAGGGCTTACGTCATCGTTCGCGAACATGCTATCAGTAGCGGCGCAAGTATTCGGCCCGTCGGGTCGGCGCGCGCTACAATAGTATTAGTAAAAATGAGAAACTTTATTATTTGATTTTCAGAATTTGGACTGGATCATATGCCTCTAAATTTTTAAAAATTAATATTTATAACACATTTATAATTTTTATTTTCTATACCCGAAACAAGGTGATGTCGCAATGTTAACTTACAAAAAATATACATAGGTTAAATAAATCATGTACCCAAAATTTGGATAAAAACGATAATAAACGCAGGCACTAAATAATGTTTTGCATTGTTTTAAATATTAAAAATATACAGGTGAACACGAGAATCCGTAATATAGACGTTTAGCATAGGAAACAGTTTTTCTCAAATATTACCTGCCTCATGAAACATTTGCAATACTTTTTCTGTTTTTTTTTTTCTCAAATATAGTAGGTAAACCAGTATCGATATTAGCACAATAGCCCTGGATGGACTAAGGTCAAGTACCCTCAGTACTAAGTACACGTTTCGTGACCGATTAATATTACTGCAGTTGTACTTAATCCTTGTAACTACAACTAATTATATAAGTACATTTATTTCCTAATTTATGCATACAACTCTAATAAAATTCTAAATTTTTGAATGTTAAAATTTTTAAATCGACGCACTCGGTACCCTAGTAAACATAATTTAAAGACATGATAAAAAAAAATTAATATACATATCTATTTTTAGGTAGGTAGTTTAGTTGACGTTCATTTTTTTAAATACTTCATTTTTATGACCTCTGTAATTTAAGCTTACTAGGGCATCAAAAGCGTAAATTTAAAAATTTTAACACTCGAAAATTCGGAATTTTATTCTCTAAATCTCAATGTATAAAGCACTACATAATGTTTTACAGCCAGTTAAAAATTGAGAAAAACATGTTGGTCTAAAATACCAAAATAAATTCAGAAGTATAAGTGACTGACTGGGATTTGCCGAGATTACATATTTAGTTTCCTATGCATACATTAATTCTTAATTCAGCATATTTATTACTCTTTCTTGTTAAAAACTACTTATCGTTTTTACTAAAAAAATCTAATTGTAAAATTAAACTAATTTTGCAATTATAATTTTCAATTTTAGCGCCATGAATTGGAAAGTTAGTAACATTTTTTTTGTTTAACATGCATCTTTCTTATGTTGGTATTATTCCTCATTTCATGCTAGTTACGAAAACAGAATAGTTCATTGCAGAAAATTAAATATCAAATATAATAATAATGGACACCTCATTAATGATAGTTTTCGCGTTCATATTTAGTTACCTATTGTTTTTAATTTTCAGGATGATTGCTGCAGTTCGGGCAAGCTTCCGTCGGCATTCACAGTTACAACGGGAGCTTATTGAAAGTAAGTAAGATCATTATTATTGTTATGAAATGAAATGTTTTAAAACGTTTAATGTATGTATATTTATATATACAATGTGTTAATTAAAAACCTGGGCATAAGCGTTTAACATGTGAAATCAGTTTTTCCTTACGCAAAAGTTCCCAAATTTTTTTAGACAAAAATACTTCAAATAAATGTTGTAAAAAATTAAATTCTGCACCCTAATTAGAAATAAGATTTTATTTTTGACATTTCATAACCAAGAAAATCAATTTTAAATTTTTAGCTGATAGCTGATTTATAACGGTAGTCATGGAACTTAAACAAAATTACGAACAATTGTATGCCATCTTAACTGTCAAAAAAAAGTTTGTGTTTTGTGATTTTCGTACAATAACGTATTTCTTTGAAAGTATGGAACAATTTTCTCATGAAGAAAAGCTTCAGATTATAAAATGGTGGACAAATTTTATTTGAGTTGCATGGCTATCGCTATAAATCAGCAATCTTATAAAACTTTAAAAGCTCTGTATATATTTTTAGTGTTCGAACTTAAATCAGAGGATGAATGTAACCCAGTAGAAGATGAACAAAATGAAGTCGAAGAGGTCCAACAGTGAATTTTTTAACTTTCACGTAGACTTTAAAATGTACAGCAAGTACAAAAATGTTTGGTTATATGTCGTGAACTATGTGATACTTCAGTACATATATGAAACAAATGTATGTTTTTGTTGTCACAATGCTTAATGATTGGCTGCATTTTTATATTTTGTGATGCTTCAGAATTTCTAACAAATTTGTGTTCTGGTTTCTATAATCTTTATGTCAGTGATATTTGTTATTTAAGCAGATATTAATGTTTAATAAATATAACAATACTTCACAGTATATCTTGTACTCTACGATACTTGAGAATTAAAAAGAATTTTTTCTTTTTTGTTTCTATAATTTATCTATTTTCAAGTAATGTATAATATGTACAACATGATTGACAATACATCTTGTAGTCCCTGATATTTAAAAAATTAATTAAATGTTAATTTCTTTTATGTAACTCTAATTATTCTATTTAAAAAAATAATTTGTAGTCATTTATTTTATTCGTGGCAATGTTATAATAGTCATATTTAAATAAATTAATATAAACTTTACATGCATTTTTCTCAAACAAATCGTAGATATATATATTTAGAGAAAATATTTTTTATATCAAGAATGATATTTGTTTAAACGGCGTGCCATACAATTTACATATGGCGAGCATATGACAGCCAAAAAATGGAAACCATTATTTAAAATTCCCGCTCTAAGCTCTTCAGTGCCATCTACCTCATATAAAACTTCTCTAGTCGGCAACTAGTTTTTGTCGAACTTCTTGACAAATACACGAAATTCTAAAACCAGAAATATAAGTATGCCACAAAATTTTAAAAGATTATCTTCAAAAAATCCAAACAGTGTAAATAAAAGTTACGACTCAATGAAGAAAACTACAATCACCTTTGTGGAATAAAAAATGGGAGTTGATATTCGAGGAAATGGTGAAGAGTCGATCAAACTCCCATTACCCTATCCTTCATTTTGATTCTTTTGTAAATCCGATTAATACCGTGAATTCCTTGATAGCCTTTCGGGAATATCTTCGTGAGAATTACCAAGAAGAAAAAGAAATTAAATAAATTAATAAATACATACATATATGAAAAACTATGTTTAAATTCATGAAAAAAAATTGGCGCCCGCACACATATTTTCTTTTATAAATTAGCCCGTGCCAATGAAAAGGTTGGGAACTCCTGGTATACATCAAGGTCGAATGGTGGCGCAAAATGTAAGATTTGAAAAATGGCCAACTGTTCCTAACTTTGCCGCGGTAGTATCATTGCTCATTGCTAACGTCATAATGAATATCAATAGATGCACTGCGCATGTGTTTAACCCTGCAAAATATGTTTTTAAATTTTAAGTTTGTCTGAAATTAAATGAATTTTAACAAACGGGAAATTAAATAAATTCGTACAAAATATTTTCACATTTATCTATATTTTTATAATTGATATATTCATTTACCTATTCTTAGTATTGTACGCATGCGTGGCTCAAGATGAGATGAGCTCATTTGTTTCGGCCATATTTACTTCACAGTTTCATACGGTTTAGTTAGTTCGGCATTTAGTTTCTTTTTAATATTATTTAAAAAGGGTTAATAATTAAATTTAGTTTGTGTACGTGAACATAAATTATAATAAATAATGGGAAATTCGAGTGATGAAGAATATAACTCCGATGAAGATCTGATTGATTTGGAAGCACTATGGAGGGACAAACCTTTCTTGTAAGAACAAAGAACTTATGTATTTATTAGTTCTAAATTATATCAGTATCATAAATTCGTATACCTACAATCATTTAAAATGAATTTTGCATGAGTATCAGTTCAAATTATGAAAATAGGTATTGTATTAAACATGTGTTATATACGTAACAAGCCCTGTTTTCATACAAGCTTCTGTACATGAGAATTAGATTAACTAGTAGACGCCATTCAAGAATTTACGTATGCTTAGTATATCGATGACTTTAGGAAGACGTCGTAAACTTCAAAATACTTCCTAAACCCGTGGATATTACGATTAAAGAATAATGGCGCTAAAAGTCAGTGTTTTATATTTATGATGCATCCCTTAGAAATCGGATTATATCTTTGCAATCATTAAACTTTGGTAAATAAAATAACTTGTAGCTTATAGAACATTAATAAATGTAGGTCTAAATGGTATTATTTTTTGATTTCATTAATTAGATATTAGTTAATAAACATGATAAAACTCGTCATTTTTCAAGGCAAAATTTACAAATATGTAATAGTAATAGAAGTGGACATCAAAAACCAATACCATTTAAACAAGAATATGTCCACGATATAAACTGTAGATTTGTACAATACCACATACCTTATTTTAAAACAGTATCCACTGTTTTACTATACAGGTGGAACAAATTCGAGTTTTCTTATTATAAACGCTGCAGAAAATTGATGTAGGTTTTTATAGGCCAACTTTGAGACAATAGGACTTTTCTATCGTCTTTTGTTTTTAAGATACAGGCTAAAACTTGATTTTCTCTTATTTTGAAAATACCTCGTATCTCTCTAGAAAATCGTGGTGTAATTGGATTTTTTCAAAACCTAATAATTCGTGAGATAATACAAATATAATATTTTTTAAATTGTATTCGGTTGGTCTCAGTCAGTCGATTTCAAATCTGCACCTAATGGTGGCTATAGAGTCAAAGGGGAAATCTCGAATCTGATAGATTTCAATCTACAGTAGATTTCAAAGTTACAAAATCAGACCCCTCTGATGGCCCATCGAATAACATGTCGAACCTAACATAGCCGAATCGTCGTATACACTCCTCCGTACTACTTACATTTATTTAAAACTTACAGGGCGTAAGTCCACACTAAACGCTCCGCACTAGACCTAGTAATTTTTGTCAACTCACGAATTGCCCCGATGTTTGTCAATTCGTCCAGCAGTCGGCATTCAGTAGGACTTCATTTTCATAGTTTGTCTAAATTAATAGTTTAGATGACATTTTTATTTTGTAGTAATAAAATAAACATTTATGACATACCACAGGAGTCATTTATGAGTGTTAGTACATTATGTTATATATTTTTCAGAGAAGAAGAAAGCGATGATGAAACTCAAGGAACAGATGGCGAGAAGCAAATGTGAGTATACAGAGTGTTACGTAAATAATGTGCCATAGTTGGTATGATAAAGAGACTGAAAGAAGTTATAATCTGAAATATATTTGCACAGTTTGTCAAGTTGTAAAAGTTATGGGACTGTAAAGCCGACCAATTACGAACCAGCTTCTTAATAAATTAAAATCTAAAAATGAATATGTTCCAAATAAATAATATTTGTTGGTTGTCATAAATGACGTTGAATTAGCAATCAGTGACATAGTACTTACATATTTAGAATACACCGAAATACATGTGCATTATGAAGAAATGCGTCAATACAATTGCCATTAATACTCGTAAAAAGTGTCTTATCCATTCTCCGCCTCTGACTTCAATCCTTCAAAAAATGATAAGTCTTGTTTTCACTCAAACTACTGTGATTCTTAAATAATTCTTTATTCATATAAATAATTCTCATTGGTCCATCTTGAAGTGCTTTTATAATGGAGTCATTTAAAAAAAAGGTTGTTTATTTTATAAAATCGTGAAATACGTCTCAATTAATAAATGTAAATAAAAATAAATAAATAAATATTTCATCACGGCATATTACCCATTTCTGGGTGTGCCAATCTGCTTCATACACAGATATCGGTAATGATGGAATATTTGTACCATGCGGGCGCTTACCAGGCGTCACCTCATGGGCACTCATTGCTGGCGTGGAGAGTGCGCCACAGGGGTCAATTTTGTGCCATTAAATGATGCAATTTTTGGTGTAGGTCGGGATCGAACCCGGGTCCCCTAGATTCGCGACCAGACACTCAGGCAATATAATATAACATGAAATATGCGACTTTTCATTCATAAATTTGCGAATAAACTTTCACGACTGTAAAATTTGTAACGTCACGGTTTGTTACTCACACACACACATTTACGGACCGTGGTTTCTGTTTGCTGTTGTAAACAAACTAACCTAAAATTGCGACAGGTGACAGCAGAGTTGAGAGTAAATGTATGTAAATAAAACATTTATTAAAATAAATGTCAAAAGTTAACAATATGTAGCTGTCACAAAATTAAACTGACAAGTGATAACCCAAACAATCATAGTTCCAAACAAAACAGGTAGAGGGTAGAGCTCTACTGCCGTATCCGCTAAGCCGTGACGTCAGCGTCCAAATATTTTAAATTAAAGATGACTTTTAAAAAATTATATCTCTGATTCTAAAGACTTGTAAGGTGTAAAACATACATCTACATATTAAATTTGATCTATTTGAGCTATGTGAAATGACCCCAATGTAAGAAGCACATTAAAATAGAAATTATTGCAGATTACGATACGCTACAACCTTGTTTATTAAGTGGTAACGTTACGTTACTTAGGTACATAACATCCTACGTATTTTTAAAATTATTTGATTTTACATAATTGCATTTTGAATTATTGCAGAGTTTTGGAGTTAGAACCATTAACACCAACAGAATTCGCCGTAAGGAATCTAAGTGAACTTCCAGATACGGTCCAATCTTTAATGACCGAATTACATAAGATTAGTGCGGAAATAAATGCTGAAGTAGAAAGTTCTTCAGCAGCGTCAGTTCTTCGACGCAATCAAGACCGAATCGAAGCAATTCGTCAACAAATTCTTAATCTTAGTAATCCTAATCCTCCAGCCGAAGAAGATACTGCAGCCAGTCCAGAGGCAACTATAAAGCCTTATAAACGACGACACAATAGTCCCATTGCTACTGCTCAGCCGCCAATAGCACGTGCACGTCCAGAACCGCCTGAGCTCTCACTGCCCCCAGATCAACGTCTTTCTTATCGAATAACTCAACGGCTAAGGGAAACATTCAATAGAAATTCGAATCCGGATACTACAAACCGATTACAACGTCACCCCGAATTTATATTACCAGAAGAACATCGTTTATCCTACCGCATTGCTCAACAACTTAGAGACAGAAGGAATCGGGCTAGACTGCCTAGAAGATCCCCTACTGGAACCTCTGTATCGAACATAAGATCCGCAAATGGTACTAATCCCGCGAACAATGCAAATTCCTCGAACACTGCAAATTCCTCAAACACGGCAAATACCTCGAACAATGCAAATTCCTCGAACACTGCAAATTCCTCGAACACTGCAAATTCCTCGAATGCTGCAAATTCCTCGAACACTGCAAATTCCTCGAACACTGCAAATTCCTTGAACACTGCAAATTCTACTATGCCGAATACTAGATCCGATCCAAATAACACGGCAATTGATATTAATCTAATATATAAATGGTTTGCAAGTCTTGAAATGGATGATTCTGATGAAGAAGAACCAGAGTACCAGATAGATAGAGATCCCAGATTTATTCTTCCACCATTAATTAGGCAAAGGGAAAAAGAGGAGAAACTGAAGATGTTATTAAAAAAAATGGATAGAGAATTTGTAAGTAACATTGATAAACAAACTATATATTAATTCCGGCATATTTGATTATTTTAAACAAAGTGGCTAAATGTCAACTGGCGGTATTACATTGTCGTAGCCAGATTTTTAATAAAGCCCAATTTTACAAATGAAAGATCAACCGAAGTTCAACTGAACTTACACTTAACATCTTGATCCGTTATACAAATCGTGTTTACATCTTACTAAACTTTAAGGGAGCAACATTTTCATTCCCCACTTGAGTAATTCCAGACCTCGATTTTATCTCGTGCTGAAACTTTCACCCCTCGTGGACAATAGATGATTTTCCGCACTTGTTGTATAATATACTATTTCAATCGTTATATTCCATCGCGTCCGCTTAACATTATTAGGTTTTCTGGCGGTTTTACTATTACAATGCAATTTTAAATTATATAAATATTTCTCTTTTTGTTACAGAAAAAGCGTCGCTAGGTTTTACCCACCTGAGAACATCAAAATTGCCATAGGTATAACAATGTAATTATTTTTTATATTGGTCTTGTAAATCAGCAAAATTTTCATACTATTTTTGTCTACGTTTTGTATTCTTTGGTCAAAATTGTAAATGTTTTAAATTAAATGTCTACAAATTGAACAAACTTTCTTATTTTAGATTTATTGTTTCACGCACATTTCTACTTGTTTTATAACTTCTTTTCGTCGGTATGTTTATCTTGTATGTTTTTTTTGTTTCATAACTCCTATCTTTCTCGTTTACGTTGTCTTTTTATTTCGTCTTTATAGTATTATTTATTTTGACCTCACTTTAGATTTTTTACCCTGTTCTTGTTATGAGATCAACAACAATTTTTGTATATTCTCTTTCTTTTTATGCTTCTTCTGGTCCTTATCTTAAATACATATTTATTGTTTATCGTCGTAAAATGTGCTTGTAAGTATGATATCATTCATTAACAGTAAAAAAAAACAATAGGTAATATGCCGTGATGGTTTTTTTAGTGAAGTAGTTGAAAAAAGTAATTAAAATGCAAAAGTAATTAGTAATTTAATTACATTTCTCTAGGAATAATTATTTTTATATGTAATTTGAGTATATTTTGGTTAAAGTAATTGTACTAAATTACTTTTTGAAAGTAATTTACCAAGCTCTGCCCATAGTTCAAGTTTATGCTCTCTCCATATTATTCCTACCTGAGTGAAGTTCACCGACTTCGTATCTCCTATAGTTCTGAAGATGCAGAGCGGATTATTTGGGACAGTATGGTGGCCAAAAGTTAAACAAAATACAGCACAAGCTTCGTTGCGGAAAATACAACGATTAGCCTGTCTATGTACTATATGTGCTATGAATACCTGTCCAACTGCAGCACTGGAAGTGATTCTGGGGCTATAACACCTCTGCACCTTCAAGTAAAGAAAGAGGTGATGCTCCAGGCACTCACACTCAGTAGGACAAAATACTTCAAACCTGGAGATCTCGTAGGCCACTTAGAAATTCTAAGGGAGATACGCCTAGATGAAATGGCCATGTCTGTCTGTGATACAATGACGACAAGATACAATTTTGACCAGACGTATAAGGTAATCATTGGTGATCGCCTTCAGTGGACAGTAGGAGGGCCACACTTCCCAAGGGACTCTTTGTCCTGGTTCACGGATGGTTCAAGAGTCAGGAGAAACTGGAGTGGGTGTATTTGGTCCAGGTTACCAAATAAAGGAATCCACAGGCACCAGTCCCACAAACTTTCAAGCAGAGATCTACGCAATAAATCTTTGTGCTTAAATAAATCTAAACAAAGGTCTCAAAGGAGCAACAATTAACATTTTGTCAGACAGCCAGACTGCTTTAAAGGCACTAAATGCCTTCACTTGTGAGTCAAAGCTAGTCTGGAATTGTATGAACAACCTACAACAACTGGCCAAATATAACCACGTCACTTTGTGGTGGGTGCCGGGGCATGAGGGAGTTCTAGGCAATGAAAAAGCAGATGAGCTCGCTAAAAACGGAGCTAAACTACCGTTTTACGGGCCTGAACCTTCTTGTGGACTCTTGAAAAGCCATATAAAGAAGGAAATCAAAAACTGGGAGAAAGCAGCCATAGCCTCATATTGGAGAGACATCCCGGGTCTTAGTCAGTCGAAGAAATTCATTTCACCCTCGTTGATAAACGCCAAAGAACTATTAGCTCTCAGCAAGAAGGACCTTAGTACTATGACAGGTATCTTTACTGGTCATTGTCCTCTGAATTACCATCTATGCTATCTATATAAGAGTAGTATAGCTGAAAACAATATCTGTCGACTCTGCGAAGAAGACGAAGAAACTTCGGAACACATTGTATGTGAATGTCCAGCTGTGGTCGTAAGTAGGCCTAACTATCTTGGTAAAAGGTATTTCGCGGCAAATGAGATCGGGAAAGTGACTCCTGGAGCAGTAATTGGCTTCTTCAAAACTCTGGAACTACTTCCAGAAAACTAAGATAGGGCTATGTTACAACAGATCTTATAGTTCGCAGTGACGAAAGCGGTTAGCGCTTAAAGCCCTCATCTTTATGAATGAATAAACCAGTAACCTGTTAATCGATTAATAGTAACTATACCGTATTCAAGAAAACAATTTGCTTTGGCTAATGAAAGAATACTTTCGATAATTTCATTAAATTTTGGTTTTTAGTATTATTATTGCAAAAACTTTCCGGTTTTTCGCAATAATCAGCTAACTGATTAATCGAAATAGCAGTAAAACCATACCGGTTTTCTATTTTTTGCGAACCACAATAATCGATTAACGAGTTAATAGAATAATCGTTTAGTCGAATATTTTAGACAGAACTTATAATATACCGCAGTAAAGCAGTTTTGTTACATAAAAATGTTTATATATATGTATATTGTAGAGCTAATACTACCTACCTGTCAAGTGTCAAATACTAAAAGGATAATGTAATAGTATTTAACTGAAATAAAAAAAACCTGTGGATAGGGAAGAAAAGTAAAAAAAACCATGTACATTTTGAAAAAATTTATTAAATTTTACAATATCTGTCCAAAATGAAGAATATTGATGATTTTGATATCTAAAGTTTGTAGAGTAGATGCTTTTATAAAAGTATAAAATTTGGAATTCTGAAAACCAAAAATAAATAAATTATGGATGTAGAAGTGAATCGTGAATAAAAGATGTATTGGTTGTAAAGAAGATTATTGAACGTCACTCTCTTGTATGTATTACAGACACAGTCATAAAACCTAAGACAGTTGCAGTCAATAAATTTCATTAAGAGGCTCTAAAAAATTCTAACCTCAAATTATTTCTTTACCTTGTTAGCTGCCATTTTTCTTTAATTTTCCAATGTTATGAAGTTTTCGTATTGTATGATGGGATTCTAAAAGAAAAATTAATATGAAATGTGAAAATGAATTAAATAAATTATATACCTTAATGAAGTTGATTCCCATCTTTCTTGATACTAACGGCTCGTGTTTTGTGAATTATCCATTTCATAACAAGGAAACCGACCATTGCTATTAAAACTACAATTCGGCTGGTTGTGAATAAAAGGACGAATTCTACTAAAGTATCCATGATTAGAATTTACGAAGTAAAATATCGAAGACTTCAGATTTCAGAGCACCAACGATGACCGTTAAAATTTTATGACGTGGTGTCGTGGTTAGTAACTGTTAACGCATGCGCATTTTATACGGCGACCGGAACTTGTTGGCGTGACCGTTGTTACCATCACCACTTTAATTTTAAATAGTTATACACCATACCACTTACCGCTAATGGCGCTGGTAATTCAAAAATGTTGTCGAGGTCAGAAATGTCATTTTTCTAAACTACTTATATTTTCGCTTATTCACTTGCTCTGGAAGTAACAGTTTATCTATATTTCTTTTGTGTACAATTCTGTTTTATTGTTTGTTTTTTTGCACCCCCGTAGATACGTCTCAGTTCTTGTTTTTTTTTTAGTTCTTCGCGGCCCTAAAATAATTGTGCATACTGCGAATTTTTGCGCCGCCTGTAAGTTTTCCGTCAGAAGGCCGTCAGCAACCCGGGCTTCTTAGGCTTCTGCGTTAATATATCTGGTTAAAAGTAAATAAGAACTATATTAACTTTGAAACTGAAAACATGTCAGATAAAGTAGTAGGCTAAAAAATAAGAAAAAAATAAATAATTAAAAGAATCGCATCTATATCAATTCAAACCTAATTACAAAGGAAAAGTGTTTTTATAAACACAAACCAACAAAAAAAGCAAAACAAAAAAAATAAAGGGAACAAAGTAAAAGTAGGATAAATATACGCGAAATTAGCGATAAAGGACAAAGAATGGAAATAGGATAGAGAGAAGAATAAATTGATTTGTACAATATTACACATGTTTCGTATTTCTAAATTTTATATTATCTATATTGCTGACTCTCTTTTATATTCTTCATTAAACGTTTTGAAGACCATTGTTATACAGAATGTTTCCCCTAAAACAACCAGCGCTTTTTTGAGCAAATTAATGATTTTAGAGAAAAAAGTTATCTACAAAAAATAATCAAAAATAGGAGGATAATTTATCAATAATAATAAATCGAATATTCAACCAGTGGTTCCAGTTTTTTTTTGCTATAAATCTGACTTTTGCATTTACTCGTCCTATTTTAAAAACAGAACACCTAAGAATACATGAAATAAGCATTTTTTTTTCAATTTTTCCTTTGTTATACAAATTTAATCTCGTCTCAAGTAATTTCTATTTTATTGATATTATGTTGACATATTAAGAATTCTTGTAGTTCTATAAGTAATACGAGAACTATATACCGGTAACACCTGGAGACCCCACAATACTGTAATACCTAATTGTGTAAACACACCCCAAAATTTTATAGATCATAATTCCAATAGAATGCTCAATATTTTTTGTAATACCTAATAAAACCTGAAAAATAGCTTGAATTTTTTTTGTTAAGATTTACCTCTATGCTACTAATTTTGTCTCAAGTAATCCTCATATTTCCTTCATTTTATTTTAACAATTTAATTAATACTTTAATGTACTAACTAATACTAGAATTTGTCCAATAACACTTGGTATATACAGGTGTTCATTTTAAATGGGCCACCATTGCTATCTCGAGGACTATAAAAACTACAAAGACGTCTAAATGGGCAAACAATTTCTATTTCACAAGACAACTTTAAATTTATTTTTTTCGACCAGTAGTTCTCAAAGTACAGGACCAAACGTTTTTATTTTCAATTAATAAAAAGAAGTGAATGTTTTGTTCTTGTAATTGATCATAAATGTCAACGCAAACAAAATATTCACGTATTCATAGCATTCTAATTCTACGTAAAAAAATTACCACGTATTCATTTTTTCCAATCATGACACTCTTATTATAGCCATATTTTAATCATATTAATATAAAATATAAATGCATTTTTCTCAAAAAAATCATTATATAAGGGTATAAAAATATTATATAACTGTATTCAGAATTAAATTCCCTAACGAATGAGCAAATAAAAAAAATATCTTCTCATTTAAAATAAAAAAGTTAGGTCCCGTATTTTGAGAACCACTGGTCGAAAAAAATATTTTTTTCTTTTCTTTGTAGCTCTTGTAGTTCTCGAGATAGCAATGGTGGCCATGAAAAAAATATGTGAATATTCGTAAAATTAAAAGCTTGGTTCTTAAAGTTTATATTTTTAGTGTCACTGGTTGAAACGATTTTTAAATTTTATAATAATTTATTTGTTATTCTACTCAAATTAAGTGAATAAATAATTCATTATTATTTTTATTTAAATTTCGTGTCGACCAGTGAAACTACACATCGGTTCTTAACAGACAAGTTCGAGCTAATATTAAGACCGGTGTTTGTTATATATTATTGCTGTATTTTGTCAGTGTATTTGTTACCTACAAATGAGAATGTGTTCTGCTCGAAGTAAGTGCAATTCTCGTGAAAACTTCTGTTGCGGGAAATTAAATGGTGTATATTTGTTTATTTTAGTGTCACACTAACTTTCGTGATATGAATTTTTACTGCGTGGTGGTTTTCAATGGACTAAATAGTGAGATTTTGTCCCAATAAACGTTCCTAGTAGCAGAGGTAGATGATTTCCTGAGATGCTGAGATATGCGATGCCTCTGTTGGCCAAATTGGACTGATAGTGGGCCAGGTTGGTACTACATTTATCTCATTTCATTTTATAATTCTTCTACAGCTATTAGTTAAGCCGTCAATAATAACCGAGAATAGATATTCGTCAATTTGTCTCAAATAATTTGTCTATGTGTAAAAATGATTTCAACTAACATATAAATACTTTTTTATAGTGAATATTTTTACAGAATTTTCATTATTAATTTAGTTTAAAATGATACTCGTATATGTATGTCAGTTGGTTTTGTCTCTGTACTATGAAAACTGTCGGGAATTGAAATACGAAATACGCCACTTCGTGAAACTATGAAGCTGGCCAGTTCATCAAAATGGGTGAAGTACCTCATTTTTCCATTGTATGAGTTACATCATTTCGCGATATTAGCGACGATATATTTTTAATTATAAGAACGTGCGTTATCCGCAACATATCTGGGTATTGTAGTGGTTTATAATGAGAAATGAAGATTTAAGTCTACTCTTTACATAATTTACACAGTAATTACATGTTTAACAAACAGTAATATAATATCTTTGTTCATTAAATTAAATTCTAAACCCTTTTTATAGGTGTACAGGTGTATAATGGACCCATAATTTATATAATTGAATACTTAAACTTTTAGAAAAAATAATTTCATATTTTCATTGGTAACTAATTTGGGGTAAAATTATGCTTAATAAATAACGCAGTCTGTCTAATAACTTGGGGTAATTTTTATTTAATTTTGCTCTTTATTAATTGATTTATTAAAGGTGATTAATTCTCATGTTTCGAATTCCATGGCTAATACTATTAAATTGTAATTCCGTGAATTTTCAAATTTTATTTCTGCAGTTATGAAGTAGCCAAAATGATTTTTGATTCGGATGTAGAACTTTTTGCTTTACAACATCCATTTGCAACTTTTTGTTTAAAATAATTAGGGAGCAATGAGCGCGGAAAAACTGATTTCCCATGTTAAACGCCTATGTTTCACTTTCCGTGATACACCCTGTATAGAGGTATTATATAAAAGACTACTAATATAACAAATTTTGTTTCATTATTTAAATAATAAACGTGAAATTGTTTACAATTTTTCGATGTATCATTTTATTGGGAGATAAATATTTCATTCTTTTTATTCACTCATTTTTTTTCAACTGTAAATACTGACTAAATAATAAATATTTTTTCATAAATTATTTCTAGGAAGACTAATAAAAATAATATAGGTAATAGATGAAACATATCCCTGAAATTATTAGAATAATTTGACAGCTCTGACTTCTTTCCTTTTGTTTCTAAATCCAGTTCTTCCAGTTCTCTCTTGAGATCAATTACTTTTAATTCACTTAATTTTATTTGTTTGGTCGCCATTTTGTTTATTTTTATTTACACTTCACAGTTTATTAACAACCCCACACCTGACACCAATTGTAACGTTTTATTTATATGGGTGAAGTGTAGAAATAAGAGAGAATATTATTAGTTAAAATAATGCGTTTATTAAACGATAAATAATGAGGATAAATATTAAAAGGTAATAAAAACAACTAACACTATGATTAAATAATTATAAACACTAATTTAAGACTACGAATATTATTAAATGCTTAAACACTACGATTATTTATTTAGACAATATTTATATCACTATATTTATTTATACAGGGTGAGTCACCGAAATCGCCGTCTTCGATATCTCCCTTGTCGTTAGAAATACAGCATAAGTTTATTAACAGAATGTATTCGTCTACTCAAGGAGCATAACGTAAAATTATTTTCACATATACAGGATGTTGCATTACGGCTCGGCGAGAATTGTTTTTTTTTTAAATGGAACACCCTATATATTTTTATATATTTTGAATTGTATTTTATTCACCTATACGAACATATGAATTTTGTTTTAGTTTTCCACGGCGTTGCCAAGTTATTCCGTTTTTTCTCTAAAAAAGACCGAATACACGCATTGCTTTATAAAGGCTTACTGAAGTTATTTTAATAGTACGAATTAAGAATTTTCTTTTCTGTATAACTGTAATTATACTCTATGTTCTGACATATTTTTTTTAAATGTAATTATACAGGCTGTTCAATAAAGCGAATCAAATGTGCTCAATTTCAAATGACCATAACTCGTCATTTTCAAATGGAACACTCTATATTTTATTATTCAGTTGTGTGTATTTTTGTATTATCTTCATATGTTATTAAGGATATCCTATGCCTAAAACCAATAATTTCGGAGATTTTCACTATTTTTCTCTAAATTTATATATTTAACTAAAAATTAAATCTAGTATACCATTGATATTGTTTTTGAATAACTTGGCAACGCCGTAGAAAACTAAAACAAAATTCATATGTTCGTATAGGTGAATAAAATACAATTCAAAATATATAAAAATATATAGGGTGTTCCATTTAAAAAAAGACAAACAATTCTCGCCGAGCCGTAATGCAACACTCTGTATATGTGAAAATAATTTTACGTTATGCTCCTTGAGTAGGCGAATAAATTCTGTTAAGAAACTTATGCTGTATTTCTAATGACAAGGGAGATATCGAAGACGGCGATTTCGGTGACTCACCCTGTATAACTACATTTATTTATGGTAACAATTCGTAAACTGTTTATTTATATCACCAAGTTCATTGCTCGTTGCTTGTATATATCAGACTATTTCTCCGATGTTATTCAGACGGTATTTATACAGCGCAGTGTCCTTCTAGAATTCTCCGGCGCCACAGCGATATCGAGTACAAAAGAATTAGGTCACGGCGTAATTAACATGTTTCAACGTGCATGTGTTATTCCGTCGTCGGGGATTGCATCATCGCTCTGGTACATTCTTTCAGTGACGGCGCACGTATCTCTTCTCTCAGGGGCGCACGTCACACTATTCTATAGATTTAGAGATAAAAGAATATAATATATAAAATAATCTGTTGTAATAAATTTTACAGCCGAAAGAATGCCATGGAAAATAGTTGAAAATTTAAATTATTTGTAACTGACAGATAAATGTCTGTGTCAGAAATCCGGAGACATTACTGAAGACTTTTTCTGGGAAGTACATACATTATATTATTTCTTAATGTATTAGTAGTTAGATATTTAATATTATAGGTATATTACACATACCCTTCAGAAATACTGTTACTCCCGACAATGAATTGGAAATATCGCGAAAAATTAGAAGAGTAGGACAAAATTTCTGCATAGAATGAATTTAAATTTAAAAAATCTAAAAAGAATAGATATAAATAGAATTTTTGGTGTAGAGTGTAGGTATACAAGAAATATTAAATACATTAGGGCGCGTGTCATGTGACTTTGTTGACCTTGACAAGCAGATATGGTGGCTCATGTCAGAATGATAGCTAGTAATTATGTATATAGATGTCAAATATCATAATTTCTCATTCTAAATTTAGTGATTTTCCAATTCCATATGGTTTATTTTCCTCGACAAATAAATTCCACACTCCTGGTGCCAAATTAACTACGTGAATTTAGAAAATTTGAAATTTTTAATGAAAAATTCTGACATTTGACATATGTACATAATTACTAATTATCATTCTGAAACAGGCCCCCACATCTGCTTGTCAAGGCCAACAATGTACCATGACTGTTCGCGCCCAATATTTATGTAACCAAAAAAGAAAGTGACGAGAGGTATTGTGCTGGCCACATCAGATTTTTACTAATACTATGATGTATGTATTGTTGTATAATAATTAATATTATAAAATAATAAGTGTTTTTAATACAGATCTACAGTTATTTTAAAAATAATTTTATTACAATTTGACTAATCTTATTTTTCTTCTTCTTCGTCTTCTTCTTTCCATTTTGTCTGACAGTTCGTTTAGAAGTCATGTGATCTAAATTTTTAAGTTTTTGCTCATATAATATATTTGAAGTTTTTCTAAATTAATTAGTATTTAATCAGTAATTATAATCAAAAATGTCTGATTCAAGTGACGAGGAAATCTCTTTCGAGGATGAAATAATAGATTTGGAAGCTTTATGGCGAGATCGTCCATTTTTGTAAGTTCATGTTCTTGTAATCGAAATACCTATGGATTATAGATTACCTAAAAAAATGTCTCATATAAACGTTGAAATAAAGACCTATGTTTTATTGTTTATTAATGATTAATGAATTTAATAATATTTAGCGTTGAAATGAATTGTAGGTCTTAATGTTCCAGGTTTTCATTTTGTCACAGGTTCACAAAAAAATTCTAATTAAACCTTAGGCGACAGGTGAAGCTCTCCCTACCAGCCATTCAAGGGTATGCCGTTTTGACCACCAAACCCAGTTTTAAATTTTCAAGATGGCGGACACTGGTTTTTTCAAGGTCATTCACGCAGTCCTTGGTTACAACGTGGTTTCAACTATTGAAAGCTGATGATGGGCTAATTTTTCAAAAAAGTTCAATTACGTATTGCATGTAACAAAATAAAAAGCTGGAACATTAAGACCTACAATTCATTCAACGCTAAATCTAAAGGTGGTTCCCAAAGATTTTCAAATTGAATTTAATAATACTTAAAATTGAGTATTGTAATTATAATTCCTTCTTGATAATGATAATGATAATGCCATTAAAAACAGAATTATGAGAGTATGAGTGGATGGTGGACATATACCCTTAAAATTTTATCATAATGAGCGAATTATATACTTTTATTTTTCAGAATTTTGTGTGGTATACATACCTTTTATTCATTGATATTGCTTAAACATTTTTACATATAAAGTTGTATTGTTATATTCATGAAAAACTCACTCTTTTCTGAAGCACATTTTTTTAAGAACATTTATCACAAAATAAGTTGCCACATCCAAAATTCTAGTGAAATTTGTCATAGGTATATTTACTTTCGGAATATCAAATTGTATGCCGTTGAATGTTGTAATAGTTGTACGTTACAATTGATGATTAATATAATAATAATTTTTCAGAACCGATTATAAATGTGAGAAAAAAGTAAAAATTCTACCAGCACAACCTAATGGTATTGGCAAACCTATGTAAGATTTTTATATAATCTGTAATTAAAACATTTTTCACACACAATATAAAATAGCAGGTTTACTTTAGACTATGCGTGTTTAATGTAGAAATACATGACAACGCTTCTATATAGTTTTATCGGCAAAATTATAAACATCCCTGAGAATGACGATTTAATTTAAATTATTCTGCAAAACATTTAATTATCCCTATTGTCTACTTAGTAACTCTCTTTCAAAACATAACAATGGGATATGAGACCTTTTTTTAAATTACAGAGATGAATTAAATATATTCGTCCCCTAGTATCACGGAATTAAAATTTTAATGACATCTTCATCATCGTGACGTCATTTGTGTGAAGCAATATAAGCAATGAAAGGGCAAGAGATGGGTATAGACTCATTCGCTCTCGTTGCTTATTACTTCGCACAGAAGACGTCGCAAAAGTTTTAATGTTGTCATTCTCAAATTCTATTGATCCCTGTGGTGCACTCTCCACGCCAGTATTAAGGGCCCGTTAGGTGACGCCTGGGAAGCGCCCGCAAATACAAATATTTCATCATCTGTGTACAAAGCAGATTGGCACACCCATCAATGAGTAATATGTCGTGATGATATATATATATATATATATATATATATATATATATATATATATATATATATATATATATATATATATATATATATATTAAAACCTGGCCATAGGCGTTTAACATGGGAAATCAGTTTTTCCTTGCGCAAAAGTTCCCAAATTATTTTAGACAAAAATACTTTAAATAAATGTTATAGAGAATTAAATTCTGCACCCGAGTTAGTAATAAAATTATTCGTAATTTTGTTTGAGTTCCATGGCTACCGCTATAAATCAGCTATCTCCATAAAAATTAAAAATTGATTTTCTCTGTTATGAAGTGTCAAAAATAAAATCTTATTACTAATTCGGATGCAGAATTTAATTCTCTACATCATTTATTTGAAGTATTTTTGTTTAAAATAATTTGGGAACTTTTGCGCAAGCTATAACTGATTTCCCATGTTAAACGCCTATGGCCAGGTTTTTAATTAACACACTGTATATATATATACACATGTGTTATTTTTTATTTGCGTAATAATATATTAATATTTTCTCTAAATTTGATAAAGGCCACGTACGCGGTTATAGTGATAAAAACAATGGCTAGAAGGATTAATTTTAAAATGTTTGGTTTTTAAATAGAAAGATGCAATACTTGCATATCAATAAACACACATATTTGCTATCAGAAACCTACTATTTTATAGTGTTACTTAAAGATATTTATTGATGTCTTGAAATATTAATTAATACTGCATAAAATAATGGGGTCCTCCATATTCCAAAAAATAATAAAATGGACACTTTTTGATGAAAAAAAAAACTTTTTTTTAACTACTTTGCGGAATATTTTAAATTTGTTGTCAGCGACACTGTGACGTCACAAATATTGCTACCTTTCTCTCGCAGCCTATTATAGAGTGCGAGAGAAAGATTGCTGTTGGAGATTGAAAATAAGATCGCAGCGCCAAAATGGCTTGAGAAGGAACTAATGTTGATAGGATAAATTGACATTTAATTTCGCGAAATAGCGCCAGATATCATATTCCCTAATAGGTGTTGTTGGTGTAACCGTGTCGTTATATTGACTTTAAAATCAAATGCATTTAAACTAAAAACAATTAAGACTTTTTAACAGGGCATCGAACCCGCCAAAACTGGGTTCGGTTCAGGTTCCGGTTAATTTCTTTTTTGAGAGATGGTTCGGGTGCGGTTCTGGTTCAAACATTAATAAAATTTGCGGTTTTGTTCCGGGTTCAGGTATTGGGTACAGGTTCAGTTCAACCTAATGAAAACTGATTTATTTTTTTTGGAATAACAATCTTTATATAGAAATAATTTTAAATGCGAGCCGGCATTTACGCAAGACAAGAACACGAATACAATTTTCACAAACAGGCAACACAGGCGTAGAACTTCCATTTAAAATTCTAAAACAAATAAAAATGGAGGACTCCATTGCAAATGTAGTGATGTTGAAGTCACTACGACATAAAAATGATCCAAAATTTGATACCTCCCAAATATGACATAAGATTCGATGGAGTGTCACTTGTTATTACTAGCAAACGTCAGTTGCGGCTTTATCCGAATTGTACTGAACGTTAATATGACTTTTGAAAGTGATTTTTATTGTATTCAAAATTCATTCGTCGTATATATTTTATAAAAAGCTGTAGAACTGGACGGGTCTATTAGTCCTACTATTTTCCTGTTCTTTGTGAAATAAGCTTTAATTATATGGCACTTTTTTCTTCAGAGTAATCGAACTTATTCCAATATCAGAAATAGTTGAAGAATCAGCCACAAGTTCAATTGCAGATCTAATGAATGAATTTGATGCCATTAATCGTGAAATTGCCAATGTCAGTCAAGCAACTGACGACCGAAATACCAATTACGCTAACCGCTTGGATACAATTCGTCAACGTATTCGCAGACTTGGAGGAACTATAGTCGAAGAAAATAACAGTTCACGACCAAAGTGGAACACTCCACGAACTTCTCCGGATAGAACTTTACCCGGGACATCTAATTCATTTAGCGCTATAGTAGATGATCATCCATCGACTTCTCGTGGCAGTCAGCAGTTGAGCCCTAACATTAATAGAAATGGAATACCTCGATGGGTCCCTAGACGATACCAAAAGCCAGGGGATACAGGCTGCAGCCAGTCTAATAAATAATACTGGATATTCTTCTAACATACCAGCTGAAGCAAAGAATTCTAATACATAATTTGTTCTATCAGACCAGAAGCATAAAAAAATATGAAAGATAAAGGTTAGTACCTATATTTGTGGAAGATATATTGAACCGTCAGATTTTGTTATAATAATAATAATACTTGGGTTTACGACTCCTCTTTCTTAGGCCGCTTTTGTTAAAAGTGACGTTTAACGTCATAAAAATATAATGTGAAAGTGCGCTTCATAATAGCGCTATTATTATTCATTAAATACATTACCTACTTCGATTTGATCATTTATCAATGTATCATTTAGGGAAAGGTTGTTTATTACATTACTTGTAATTTTGAATACGAATTTTCTCAAAATAATTGTTATTCAACCCTATACAATATTTATATCGCTAAATATATATATATATATATATATATATATATATATATATATATATATATATATATATATATATATAGGGTGATTCATCGGTCTGTCCTCTCTTTATAACTCTTTTGTTTTAAGTCAGATAGAAAAACTCTTCAAATATAATTTATATAATATATTATTGTCTATCTACGTACTATATGCATTTGTATACAGGATGCTCCGTTGAAGCGCAATAATATATAACTTTATATTTCGTAATGGAACATCCTATATATATTTATTTATTTTGATAGTAAATTAGATTCCCTTCAAAAAACTATTAAGTAATAAGGGGTCTAAAATTATATATTAAGAAGTTATTTACGTTCATAAAAAATAGTAGTTCATAGTGGAAAAAACCATAATTTAATACAAAATTTTGATTCTTTTTTATTAATACTTATTTTAAACATTACACTAATTACAAAGAGGCTATTAAAATTTAGTGACAGACTAAATAATGCAAAATTATAATAAATGCTCGAAAACTTGTCCTTTAAATTATCCATAGCTTACTTTGTTAATAATAACATGATTCAAAAATATCATTCAACGAATAAATGTAAATAACTTCTTAATTTATAATTTTAGACCCCTTATTACTTAATACTTTTTTAAAGGAAATCTAATTTACTATCAAAATAAATAAATATATATAGGGTGTTCTATTAAGAAATATAAAGTTACATATTGTTGCGCTGCAACGGAGCACCCTGTATACAAGTGCATATAGTACGTAGATAGACAATAATATATCATATAAATTTTATCTGAAGAGTTTTTCTATCTGACTTAAAATAAAAGAGTTATAAAGAGAGGACAGACCGATGAATCACCCTGTATATATAGGGTGCCCACTATGTATGGAATATAGTATATATCTCGGTAAATAACGACAGTATACAAAAATTTTCTATATAAAAGTTGTTTAACATTTTATTTCCCATAATAAGGCAGCATTCAGTTGTTTTTATTTCAGAAAACAAATGAGTAGCGAAAAACAATTGAATTTTTTTAAATAGCAATGTACCCTTATTTTAAACTAATTGTGATATTTTCTTTCCAGTAAGAAGAGAGGAGCTTATGTAAATTAATAGGATACCGTCACGTCATACTTTATACAAAAAATCATGTTATGTAACATTTATAAATAATTCATTGTTCAAAATTCTAATAATTTTACTTCATATTTATTGTCATAAATAAATTTATTATAAGTATATACTTACTGTTATTTCTGTGGTTTAATGCCCTCTATTTTCTTTTTCACTGAAACACTCTAACTTAGTTAATACTCTAAAATTTTATGAAACTCTCATGATCGCCGTTTGAGGGGGGGGGGGGGGGGCAAGAGGAGTCATTTGTCCCTTACAATATATGAATTCTACTTCTTCTATATTTTGTATATGTCATTAAGGGTGATATTTAATTCAGTATTTATTAGTATGCAAGTGCACAAAATAAACAGTTCAGCTTCGGACATAATACGAGTATGTATTTATTTTGGAATTTTTTGCAATATTTCATATTTGCCTTCCTCTAGATTTTGGGTTAACGACGCCCATGGTAACTCTACTTTCCACCGGCCATGTTTTTAGGTTTTTTTTGCGTAGAAGTATAATTACGTATATCCTGGACGAGCGACCAGCTCCTATTTTTGTGGGTATTTTATAACAATGACATTGGTGTTAGTTAACTTTTTACTTTATTTTTAATTAAATAAAGTAAATATGTTTTTCCATGACAGTAAATGTTAATTTCTCTGGTATCAAAATTGAAAGAGTTCACCATTTCACCTCTAGAGATGAAATGTGGACATTATTCCTCTTGAGGAGTTTTTGTTATTTTGACAAGTAATGACATTTAATGTTTTATTATACAATTCTTTGAATTTCGGGGTTAATAAGTTCAAAACTGTCGTACCGACAGCATCAACTATATTTTGCGATTCTTTAGAACTAAACAAAGAGAATCCTGAACTGAATTACAATTATTGAAAGCAATTTTCAACTAACTGTAAACAAATTTTTGCTGTCAGGTGTAACGATTCAACTGTCAACAAATTTCTATTGTCTTTTGCAACGATTTAAAGGCTCCTAATTTAGCAATTTCAGTTTTTTTATTCTTGTAAAAATAACGTGTAACAAATTACACTTCTGGAAAATCATGCATTTCTCTCCCTTGCTTTATAATATACTAATAAATTAAACAAACTAAATATTAGCCTTATGAAAATTTATGAGTCAAAGAAAATAATGAACAAAGTTAATTTATTATATTTTATTAAAAAATTTACATAAGAAAATAGAGAAGCAAATTCAAAAATATTAACATGATTATATGAATTTTGAATTGATATAATTGGATTTGACGGATGTTTAATTTGAACGAGGGGTCAAATCTCCTTTTTCTCCAGGTTTGTCTTGTGTAAGGAGTTCGTCTTCGTCCTTACACAGGGCTTCACCTTCACCTTTCGCGTCGCATTCATCCACGGTCATCGATTCAGATTTATCTGTACTTTCTTTATGTTCTTGTATTTTCTCTTCATTTTCACTCAGATTTTTTTCTTCGTTTAGTATAAATCATTTTTTTTATATATTTAAAGCATTTATTTTTAATATTTTCACTTACCTTCTTCCTTCGAATTTTCTCTGTTCGTCCTCCTAATCAATAACGAGTACATAAAATGCACTACAATCCTCAAAACGATAATAAATATTACAACAAAGCATACTATTTTTAACCAAAGATCAGCCAAAATGTCTGCAAGGGGTTTGGGATGGTAAAATGATGCTCGTTCAACCTATACAAACATCAAATTTAAAGATATAGTGAATATAAGTAATAAACTTTTTATGTGAATACTTACAAACCATTCCGGGTTATTATTAAAATAATAAAACTGAATGTATCGTATTAAATCCATGTTAAACAAACAATCAATGAGAAGTATGTCTTACGATCTTTTGTAGATATTATGACGGTTGAATAAAGATTCCAATATGGAGTTGGCACGTATACATAGGGTAAAACAGTACTGGCAACTGAAATATGTGTATATTTATTATCCATTAAATTACTAAAAAGTGATATGTGAAAATTTAAATTCAATAAATATGTGTATGAAATATTTTATTTATTTATTATTATTATCTGATATCGATATAACAATAAACAACAATTATATAAAAATATATACATATATCAGTTGTCAGTACTGTTTTACCCTATGTATACGTGTCAACTCCATATTGGAATTCTTATTCAACCGCCAGATCGTAAGACATATTTAGTTCTTATTGATTATCTGTTTATCATGGATTTAATAAGATACATACAGTTTTATTATTTTAATAATAACCCGGCATGGTTTGTAAGTATTCACATAAAAAGTTTATTACTTATATTCACTATATCTTTAAATTTGATGGTTTTATAGGTTGAACGAGCGTCATTTTACCATCCCAAACCCCTTGCAGACATTTTAGCTGATCTTTGGTTAAAAATAGTATGCTTTGTTGTAATATTTATTATTGTTTTGAAGATTGTAGTGCATTTTATGTACTCGTTATTAATTAGGAGGAGGAATGGAGAAAATACGAAGGAAGAAGGTAAGTGAAAATATTAAAAATAAATGCTATAAATATAAAAAAAGATGATTTATAGTACACGAAGATAAACAACAGAGTGACGACGAAGGTAAAATGGAAGAGGAGAAAGAAAGCAAAGATAAATCTGAATCGATGGCCGTGGATGAATGCGACGCGAAATGTGAAGGTGAAGTCTTGTTGAAGGACGAAGAAGAAATCCTTACAGAAGACAAGCCTGAAGAAAAGGGAGATATGACTCCTGAAAATTAATAAACGCTCGACAAAACAAATTCTTTCAAATCAGAATTCATATAATCTTATTAATATTTTGGTTTTTTTGTCAATTTGCCTATGTAAATTTTCTAATTTTTTAATAAAATATAATAATTTAATTTTGTTTATTATTTTCTTTGACTCATAAATTTTCATAAGAGTAATATTTAGTTTGTTTCATGTAATAGTACTTTGTAATAATAACGGAGGGTGCGTAGAGTGTAGTGAAAAGCACCTTCGTTGACGTACTGAATTAAAGCTCAGACAGCCACAGTACGAATATAAATAAAAGTTATACTTACCTCTGTCACTACGCTGATCTGCGCTGACACTGGAAAGGAGTTGACAGGGTTGATGCATAATTAATTAAATAGTTTTAGAAAAAATATAAACAAATTTATAATTAAATATAGTAAAATATGTACACAAAAATTATATAAAAAAATAAAGTAAAATTTAAACAAGGTTAAGAATAAAATGAAATTAAGCACAACGAAATAATTGAAGAAAACTACACGACTGTTCGCCTCCACGATCGGGCTGAAAATCCCCCACGATTCTGAATACGAACACATCATAGGCTAGTTCATTTGACAACATACACACTTTTGCTGGTAACATTCCGCTTTTTTTCCAGTATTCTGCAAAATACTAAGTGGAAGATTGCAAGTCAGCACGTTGCAACAGTCACAGTCATTCAAAGGAAATACTAAATTACAAAAATTTAGAGTTCACGCACGTGGTTGTTACATTGCCTTCTCCCCCCCCCCCCTTTAAATTCGACTATAATAAAAGAATTATAGTTGAGTCTAGCGAAGTCAAATGAACTACCCTTTGACTACAACTAAGCTAACTTACAACTACTACATTTGGCTAGGCTACGTGGTGTCGCAGAACGTTAGTGTCGGCTGGTGGATCAGTGACGTATGGTGGTGGATGGGCCTGCTGCAAGCTTGGGTACAGCGATGCCGATGTTTGGTAGTGACGTGGTAAGGGAATCCGTGGCCCCGGATTCCCGTTGATGTATCAGGTTTACCAGGTATCGGGTTGTCATGGCGTCCCACAGGCTGGCCAGGAAAAACCATCTACGTTGAGGTTGGTTATCGGCTGCTCTCCTCAAACTAAAAAAATTCAGAGCAACGGATGCGGCGTACCTTAAAATAGAGCGTGTATAGAAGCATAAATACTGAGAATAAATTCCCAGTATATGACAGGATCTCCACACTTCAGCGGCGGTACTTCATGCCATCTTGGCAAACTCATATTTGCTGAAGACATCTGGCAGATGGAAGTCCTGTCCGTCGGTCCCTGCTCCAATCACTCTTCGCGTCAGGAAGTTTGTCAAGACATGTCGTTCGTTTGGGAAGAGCAGCGTTTGCTGGAATGAATCGATGTCCTGCTGGATAGCAAGGGAGAGAAATGCATGATTTTGGTATAATTTGTAGCCCAAGGGCGAAGCCGAAGGGCTACATACCACTGAAGGAAATATAGCATTCTCTCCTGAATTGTGTATACTATTTTTCCATGATCGGGAAGTGCAAAACATTTTTACAAGAATAAAGAATTTTGAAAATTTATTGTGCCACATTTAATAGCTTTTTAAAAATTGCTTTCAATAATTGTAATTTCGTTCAAGATCCTCCTTGTTCTGATTCAAACACTACATGGGAAAATAATAAAAACTCCTCTAGAGGAATAATTTCCATATTTCATTTCCATATTAACGATAGAGCAAAAAGGGGACCTATATAGAAAATAGTCTCATCTTTTTTCTTATTTTATAAGCTTTTCAATGATATATTACAAGTCTACATTCTTTTGTTAATTTTCTCACCCCAAAAAATTAATAATTTATGTTTTATTCATGTTTAAAACAAAAGAATGTAGACTTGTTATACATCATTGAAAAGCTTATAAAATAAGCAAAATGATGAGACTATTTTCGGTTCCCATTAAAAAAAATGTGTGTAATATCGAAAGAATCATTAAATTTTCGAATTTTTTTTTTATATTTTGTATGTGTAGCTTTATATGTATTTTTCCTTTTATGAATGTATTGACATTGACAAGCCAATTGTATTATCATGTAAATCTTATGGCAAATAAATATTATTATTATTATTATATGAGATAATTTTGAAAATAGCGAAAAACGAGCTTTTACCTGTAGCTCAAAACAAAAGATTTTTCTCGAAAAGTTAACCCTTGAATGTGTAATTTGTCGTTAATATTATCCAAGATACCTTAAAAAACGTAGAAAAATGAAACACACTGTACTTTGTATGTTCTTCGAAGCTACTAGCCTTTTCTTACCATTTATCCTTTGTATCTTGCTTTAAATTTTTATATTTTTAATGCTGTCAAAGTAAAGCATCAAATTATATTTTATTACAATTATTTAAAACAGTTATAAAATCCAATGAGCAAATAATGTAAATAATATTTTTTTATTTTTAGTATTTTGTCAAGTAATCTGATTGTTAACATTCGATGCTAAAAAAACAAATATAAATATTTACTCAAATACGAATACTTTATTATAAAAAAAAACAAATTACATACAATAAAATTTTGAATTTAACACAGATACAATAACAGGCAAAAATTTGTAAATTTTGAAGGGGTTGACAAAAATGGATATAATGAAATTTAGAAAAAAAAGTCTTTCTTAACTGGACAACGAATTGTCTGAGCTTGAAGAAGTAAGTGATTCGTCATTCTAAAAAGAAAAGAAAAATTAATTAATATAAATATTTAGAAAATATGTAATTTTTTTTTTGAAAATGAATATACCACTACACCGGAACATAGGACTCTAACATGTAAAATCATTCTTTCGTAATTTCCTGCTTCCTAAGTTAAAAATGCTTCAAATAAATGTTATAGAACTTAAAAATCTGTATTTTAATCAATACGTAGAATTAATTTTACATGTTTTGTAACGGCAGAAATTGGCAAAGACAATGTCAAAAATTACTTCAAAAATACCCATCAGTATTTATTTGTAATATCCGTTCAAGTGAACAATTATTTATTAATTTTAATAAATATTTTTTCTCTTTAACAGAAATTACAAATAATAATAAAAATAAATTAATCTAGCTTGATAGATAAATCGCTATAATTTGTTAATATTTAGATTCAATTGCATGGCTATCATTATTTTTTGGGGGCATTTGAATAAAAAGATAAGCAAATGCTAAAGCCTCCCTCCCCCAAAAATAACCAACAAAAAGTTTAAAAGAGTGAAAAAGTTAAAATTCCTCTTTCTCTTAGAACCGCTTTTATTTTATTACCCTTAATGGTTAATGGTTTTTTAGTAAGCAAACAAAAATATCGATTTCTGTTAAAACTCCCGTAATTCGATATAATATCCTGGTTTACCAATTTATTACCGTATTAGGAAGTGTCATGTCTTATCATTTTTTAATTTTAAATGTCAATTTGGACTTAATGATATTTGCAAGTTGGTGCGCGTTTGAGTATCGTCTGATATGTTAGTAAATGGTTTTATAAGGAGCTTATGCGTTATAATACGGGATGAAATAGCAGCTATTGTATTCAGTGTTGTATTAGCTAAACCACAATATGAAATAATATAGGCCTAATCTGAAAACAAATTAAGTATATGTATTTACCGATGAGTTATCAGGAACAAGCAGAGAGTGTAGGTCGATTTCAGGACGACTATCCTTTTTCTCTGTTTCGCTGATAGTGTCTAATGTCCGGCGTTGTTGAGAGCGCACTATATTATTTCTTGGGAAAATATGCATATTAGAATTAATTTCATCACTCGTTTGACCAGACATGTGTCTTCGAATAGTCCTCATTGGTCCTCTTTGTCTTAATTGATTTAGTCGGAGCAAGTATTGTGCACGACGGGATTGCGCAGGCATTCCTGATCTTGAGGGAGGTGGAGTGTGATGTTGGCGGAATAAGCTGGGACTTTGATCTGCAGGAAGATTATCTATATCTACGATACGTTGGCGTGCTGCTTGTAGCCGCTGAGAGTAGATGATGGCTTGCTGTGCTTTTTCTCTATCCAGTGTATCACCTAAAGCTTTTATTGCATCTATGAGTGCTTGCGTTACAGTTGGTGGCTCCTCTTGTTCAATAATAGATGATATCGGAGTAAGTTCAAGTACACTACAATTGGATTATTATGAATAAAAAATAATTATGGTGTCTATTATATTTACATTGGCTTGCCATCTTGTTCTTCTAAGTCCGGCACGTCTTCAGTTTCGTCATCGCTTCTAATAAATAGAAATATTAATAAAGAATTAGCTAAAAAGAAGTACTTGCTACATTTTAAACCTCATACAAAAACAGTAAAACACAAAAAATGTCATTTAATACATTAAATAGTTTTTCAGCGTTCTTCAAAAATTATAACGGGCGTCCAAATTTGACCTTCTGATTTAAATTTGCTGCCATTTTTACTTATCGTAATTGAATGTTGCACTATGACGACAGATGTCAAGTAAAAACATTACGGTTACTTGTGGTTTGTTTATCATGGAACAATTTTTAATTGAAGAACGTGTATTTATCGTGAAAACCCATTATCAAAATTGCGAATGATTTGCTGAAACTGCAAAAAAATGTCGTACGCATTTCGGAAGAAATATTGCACCATCTGTTAAAATTACTGAGAATTTTATGAAGAATTTTGAACAATCTAGGTCAGTACGATAGGGATTCGCAAAATTTTAAAATATCGATGTTATCATCGATCGATACATCAATAAATATATCATCACGACATATTACTCATTACTGGGTGTGCCAATGTATAAAATAATATAATAAAAAAATATTTCATCACGGCATATTACCCATTGCTGGGTGTGCCAATCTGCTTTGTACAGATTTCGGTAATGATGGAATATTTGTACCGTGCGGGGGCTTACCAGGCGTCACCTCACGGGCACCCATAGCTGGCGAGAGTGCACCACAGGGGTCAATTTTGTGCCATTAAAATTCGATGTAATTTTTGGCGTCGGTCTGGAACGAACTCGGGTCTTCAGATTCGCGACCAGACACTCAGGCTCACGGCCATGAGACCCCCTATGTACATATATTTCAGTAATGATGAAATATTTGTACCGTGCGGCGTGCAGAGCGCACCACAGGGATTAATTGAATAATAAAAATCGATATTGTACAAACATCGGAACAAAAATATCGACATTTACAAATAATATAAATTGATTTTCGACTTTTTAACTCTTTAGAATATGAAAATAATGTTTTTTTAATAATCTAGAAAACATATGTACCATATAAACTTTAATATAATATGCTTTCATATTTTATGCATAATTAAAAAAAATGTAGGCACATACTATATAAAAATCTACAAACTTATTTGATTTAAAATTAAATTTAACCACTGAATTTAAAACACACAAGAATCACAACTATTTTGATAACTGTTTCCCGCCCCTTTAGTTTATTTCTTTGCTGAGTTAAAATTAATCCTACCTTCGAAAACAAAACGGCTTTTTCGAGGGTACAAATGTAACCAACATATTTAAATATCGTGGAAGTAGTTTTGCCAAAGTAAAGCAGAAATCAAATAATCTGTGACGAGACGTATGTAAGAAAAAAGAGCACAAAGCAGAGTAGTGTGTCCATGCTTAATAATTCTTGACATATTAGGAATACATTTTTGAAAATATCGATAAAAAACGTCGAAAAAAATCGATGTAAATATCGTATATCGAAGGCCTAATATTGATGTTTCTCAAACATCGGTGTATCGTCCGCATCGCTAGTACAGAATAAAAGAAGAAAACGTTGCTACTGTAAGGGCTAGTATTTCTGAAAACCCAAAAAAATCAATTCATATACATTCAAGTGACGGGTAAAAAATCGACATTGCATAACATTTTAAAAATAGATCTTTATTTAAAAGCCTACAAGACACCAAAAATTAAAGCCAACAGATCACTGATCACGTCGTAGGTTTGTTAATTGGGTCTTAGAAATGGGAAACAAAAAAAATCATATTTTATTCCCAACAAAATAACTTGGAAGATACGTACAGTATTAAGAAAAAAGTTAGTGTTTAGTGTTGTTTATGAACCAGAGGAGTGTTTGGTCATCATTTTTTAGAAAAGAATCTTTGCATGCTTAAGTTGGAGTAAAGATCACTTGTAAGATATAATTTTTCATTATTATCCACAACACTTGTATTTTAAAATAAAATAATAATAATATAACATTTAAATATTTTATTATTAAATAAAATCGGAAGGTCAAATTTTGACATCCAGTATCTTCTTTAGGGTAATGGAGACATTAATGATATATCTTTGAGACGATTTCTGAATGCTTGCATGACTCATTCGGTTATTTCTGGAGAAATAGCGGCGTTTTCCCGGCAAAAATTGTCATTGAAGGCTTTAAATTTTTGAGGTTGGTGTTTGTACACCGAGGTATACATGCACCTTTGATTTCAGATTACAAAAAAAAATTTTAGGGTTTAAGTTTAGGCGACATCATCGCCAAGAGAAATTAGCTTTCCCGGAAATATTTTCCGCATAACAAGGATCTCCGCGCTGAAAGTACGCACCCGACTAAGAAGTAAGAACTACAGACGATAGCGTCTAATAAAAGACCTTGGGTATTGAACAATTATTGGTCATTCAGACGGCGCGAAGATCCAGAAAAAGTTTCCCGGAAAGCTGATTTCCCAGCGCTGTGTTGTTGTCTAATCTTACACCCGGCGATATCTGATATTTTCGTGTGGCGCTATCTGAAATCAAAGGTGTACACACACACCGACCTCAAAACCTTCAAGCTTTCAAGGATACTTGTCGCCAGGAAATCAGCGCTATTTCCCTAGAAATGACCGAATGAGTTGTGTGAACATTCAGAAATCATCTCGAAGAATGTATCGCTAAACACCGTCATTACTTTGAAAGCTATTATTTTAAAAAAACGCTAATAAAAACTGTTTTATATACACTTTCTAGGGTTAAAATGTTTTTTTTTATCTTTTACTGTTTTTGTAGAATAAAAGTTTGAAATGTGATACTACTTTTTGTCTAAAAATTGGTTTTCATTTTGAAAATCATACTACGTATAATAAGTTATAAATACAATGCTTACAGAAAAATAGGATCACGCCATAATACATCTAAATCAATCTCTTCATCAGTGAAATCTTCTTCGCTTGAACTTGACATTGTTAGGTACTGATTTAAGTAATAACAGAAGCTAATAAACTTGATTCACTTGTTGTTTATAACAAATAATAATAATTATAATACGTAACACAATATTCCAACCCCGTTGGCTGTCAAGAACTTTATTACTACTACTACTGCAGCTATATTCAAGCATAAACCATTTTAGATGACGTATTACTACGAAGTTATACACGAGTCTTCATTGAAAAAGAAAATATATATTTTTATAATTCTCTGGATTGTGTATTAATAAATAATAACAAACAATATTTTGTGTTTTTAATAATAATTTGTTTATATCTTATTTGACATTTAACCGTAACTAGTATAAGACTTGCGCAGTCATGTGACTTTGCTATCCTTGGTTTACAGGCGCGAAATAATAAATGACAAAAAATTTCATTCTGTGAAATGTAAACACACGGGCTGTACAGGTAAATGACAATGCAGAAAAATTTTGCTGCAAAACTAAAAATTATATATCAAGGAGCTAACACATTTGAGTTAAAATATTTCGATAACCAAATATATGAGGAATCCTATAACTGTTTATATTCATATTGTGTTTTTGATAAGGTAGAAGGTAAGTATATTTTATTTTAATCCTATTTTTTACAATACAATCATAGGGAATAGATTATTTAGTGCAGGCCGGGCCAACCTAAAACACCTCATGGGCTACTTTGGCCACGCTTTACATTAGTGCGCGCATGTGATTATTATACATACTTTTTAAAAAGATAATAAAAAAAAATATTATTTATTTATTCTTAATGTAGAATACAAATATGTGAATAAATCTCAGTTAATGCGACATTTCTTTCGCTTAATTATTTTAAATCTACTTCTAGATTTGATGCTGCACAACTTAATTGATTTTTAAGGTTTTTATTAGTTAATCATTCTGTGGTTGCCCCATTTTTAGAACGTCAATGGCCGCGCGCGGATTCAGATTCCGCACGTTTATTAATGAATTTGTGTAACTGAATTTTAATTATTATTATTTAAACCATTGCAGAAAACTTTCTTTTATCCTCATATTTGCCACTCATAAACAAAAAAGTCAGTTTATATAAAAATCGCAAAATTCTTACTGATTAATAAGTAATAAAACTAAATAATTAAAAAAAATATTCTGCAGTAAAAAGTTATAACAAATTACACATTTCTGACGTCATTTGCATTCCTATTAATTCTATTGGCCAGAAATTTAAAATCTGAAAATTCCGCGTAGGTATAATTCCATAACGCCCCGCCCAAACTGAATAAATTTTGTTTCACACTAGTAACTCGAGCTCTTTCTTGTAATCTATCTATTATTTTACTATTCTTATTTTTGTCGTAAATAGCTAATATTTCCCGGTTCCCGACTAATTACTACATCGCCCTTCTTACTTTGCCTTTTGACGTTCTTCATCGATGTCTATATTATCATTTTTAGAGGATATAATTTGTTGCATCTCTGGCTTGTTTCTGCAGTTCTAAATTTGAAAAATGCAGCTTTAAATTCAAATTATGCAGTTACTTTCACAAGAATTACAAAATCTCGTCGTCAATAACACAAATTGACGTAACTAATTTTTGATAGTTTTGTAGATCAATTCAAAGTTTTTCACTAAATTTGAATGAACGTAGATATCATATAAAACAGCAACGTATGCCGAAATGGTTATAAAAAATTTAATTGTCAAAACTTTTATTAAAAGCATTTTTTCCAAAATAATCCATAACAAACTAATCACTCTTAATCAGTTCTTCATTCTATAAGCCATTGTGTTTTGTAAAACCCTAAATAAGTATTATTTGAATTTAATCCTTTACATTCAGGTATTCCAATACTTTATGATAAAATTAAATGATTTATATTACATAATATATTGCAGATATTTATTTTAAAATTCGTAAAATTAAAGAAATGGTTCTTAAAGTTTATATTTTTAGTACCAATGATTGACACGATTTGTAAATTTTTTAATAATAATTTTGTTATTCTACCCCGGTAAGTGAATAAATAATACGCTATTATTTTTATTTAAATTTCATGCCGACCAGTGAAACTACAAATCGGTTCTTAACAGGCAAGTTCGAGCTAATATACGACCGATGTTTGCTATTTATTATTGCTGTCTTTTGTCAGTGTACTTGTTGCTTACAAATGAGAATGTGTTCTGCTCGAAAAAAGTGCAATTTTCGTAAAAAACCTCTATTGAGGGAGTTAAAATTGTGTGTATTTGTTGCTTTTAGTGTCAGACTAACTTTCGATATAAGAATTTTTACTGCGTGATGGTTTTCAGTGGACTAAATAGTGAGATAACTGAAATTTTGTCCGAATAAACGTTCCTAGTAGCAGTGGTAGGTGATTTCCTGAGATGCTGAGATCTACGTTATCTCTATTGGCCAAATTGGACTAATAGTAGGCGAGGTTGGTCCAACATTTATCTAATTTTATTTTATAATTCTTCTACAACTTATTAATATTAGTTAATCTGACAATAATTTTTGAACTCTGTCACACGGTGAGAAACTAAGCATTTCTACAGTGTAAATGTAACTTCACCATTCACTGTCTACAGTTTAAAAACAGACTATTCTTATTTTGATAAAACTCAACATATTTTAAAATTATTTTTATTCAAAAATATTTAAAAATTTTAAATAAGACATTAGACAAGAAACAGAATAATTGAATTCATTGGTAAACAAAAGTTAATAGAAGGTTCAGTATTTACGAAACATCAACACTTATTCTTCTTGAGGCAGTGGTTGTACCTGTATATTATTACGGTTGTTACGTTCATTTCTCTTTTGTGCGTCTTCTTGTCTTTGACGTTCAGACTTAAGAACTGAAAAGAAAAGTTAAAAGTATTGTATTTCTAATTTCCTTCCTATCTACTCACGATCTTTATAAATACGATGTAATCGCCTTAATCTCCTACGTCTGCCATCATGTAATGTGTAAAGGGACATAAATACACGTCTTACCAAATATAAGATTGTGAACAAAATAAAAATCTTGACAGCTAAATCCCACAAAATGTCGTCTAGATCTTTAGGTATTAAATCTACAGCTTCTTGCTGCAAGACAAAGTATATGTAATATTATAAAATGAATGTAGTTTCTCTATGATTTCACTTACCAATACCATCCATTTTGGCTTTTTATGGAAATAATGAAACGTTATATAATATATTAAATCCATGACAAATTTTTTATAAGATGTTTAGAACCAAAATAAGTATTCTTAAAATCAGGAATGAAAGACAAATAATCATGGTGAGTACTACCAACCATAAAAAAAATAATTATCCAACTTATTAAAAAGAATCGTTTATTTATAAGTACATAAATTTGGAAGTATAATAATTCATTTAAGTTTTATTGTATAGCAAAAATACGGTCTATATAAATAAAATTTATTTAAATAATACTATACATCGACTAATACAAGAATGGTGCATAGGTGTAGACAGGGCTATTTTCTTCTCTGATAGTTCCAAATTTAACCTTTGTATAGTTCTTATTTCCTCCTACACACCGTTGTCACTATATATTTAAATTATAAATGCTATGAAATAAATGAAAAATGAAACAAAAATTATACAAATACTAAATTGTTTTATTAATTATACTGATACAATATACTAGATACTTATTTATTATTTTCAGATATGAGCTTAATATAAGCTTCATGGTATTTCATAATTATGTCTGGATCAGTATGTAGTAATTCATTCAAAATTTTAATCATACGATTCATTGTTGAAAACTGTGCATTCGTAAATCTGTCTTTTGACAAGGCCTCAGCTTTACCATCTTTAGAGGTCCAAAACTTGGTTGGAGGCATTGGAAATAGATCCACTTTTACTATATTTGCACTCAGAGATTTCTCTTTGTCTTCCTGGTAATTCTTACGAAGATATTCCCGAAAGGCTATCAAGGAATTCACGATATTAATCGGATTTACAAAAGAATCAAAATGAAGGTTAGGGTAATGGGAGTTTGATCGACTCTTTACCATTTCCTCGAATATCAACTCCCATTTACTTATTCCACAAAGATATTGTAGCTTTCTTCATTGAGTCGTAACTTATTTTTTTACACTGTTCGGATTTTTTGAAGATAATTTCTTAAAACTTTGTGACATACTTATATTTCTGGTTATAAAATTTCGTGTATTTGTCAAGAAAATCGACAAAAACTCGTTGCAGACTAGAGAAGTTTTAAATGGGGTAGATGGCACGGAAGAGCATAGAGCGGGAATTTTAAACAATGACTTCCATTTCTTAACTGTCATATGCTCGCCATATGGAAATTGTATGGCACGCCGTTTACACAAATATTATTCTTTATATAAAAATTATTTTCTCTAAATATACAGGGTGTTTATTAAACATAGGGCAAAAATTGAAGGGATTATTCCCTGGACCATTCTAAGATGATTTTGTTCTTTGGTGATTTTTGAAAAGCCGCTTTGTTTCGAAGATACAGGGCGAAAAAAAAATTCGACAAAACCAATTTTGATATTTTTTAAATTATTAATCTAGTAACAGCAGGCAAGTTATATGTCAAATTTGTTGAGACGTTCGGCTGTTTGACGTGTATTTTCTGTCTATAATACTTAAACTTTTGTTAGTGAAGTCCTCTTATCATGAATAGCTATACCACGAAGACTTACCGGCGAGGTGTATCGCAACTTTTTGGAACATACTCTACCTCAGTTTCTGGAGGATGTACCATTGGTAACAAGAAATGCAATGTGGTTTATGCACGATGGTGCACCAGCGCATTTTAGTGTGGTTGTTTGTGATTTTTTAACAATAACATACGGAGATCGCTGGATTGGTCGAGGTGGACCTCACTTATGGCCTGCTCGATTCCCGGACTTAAACCCCCTGGATTGTTTCCTATGGGGCCATCTAAACTCTTTAGTATATGCTACTCCATTGGCAAATTTGGAAGATTTAAGACATCGGATAATTGCTGGCTGTAACTCCATAAGATACGACCCTGGTGTTTTTGAAAGAGTTCGGCAATCAATGAGAAGAAGATTGGATTCTTGCATCGTAGCTGGAGGTAGTCATTTTCAACAGTACTTGTAGATTAAGAAACTTTACATGTAATTTTTGGTATTAAATGTTATTGTCGAATTTTTTTTTCGCCCTGTATCTTCGAAACAAAGCGGCTTTTCGAAAATCATCAAAGGACAAAATCATCTTAGAATGGTCCAGGGAATAATCCCGTCAATTTTTGCCCTATGTTTAATAAACATCCTGTATATATCTACGATTTGTTATAATGAATCTCTGAAGATTTTTATGTACTTTATATGTTCTTCGAAACTATTAGGCGAATTTTCTTCCCATTTATCCTTTGTATTTTGCTATGAATTTTAATACTTTTAATGCTTTCAAAGTAATGCATCAAATTGCATTTTCTTACAATTATTTAAAACAGTAATAAAATCCATTGGGCTAATAATATAAACAATATTTTTTATCAAGTAATCTGGTTGTCAAGTTCGGTTAACATTCAATGAAAAAAAAATATAAATATTTACTCAAATACGAGTACTTTATTATAAAAAAAAAACAAATTACATACAATAAAATTTTGAATTTTACACAGATACAATAACAGACAAAAATTTGTAAATTTTGAAGGGGCTGACAAAAATTTAGAAAAGAAGTTTTTCTTAACTGGACAACGAACTATCTGAGCTTGAAGAAGTAAGTGATTCGTCATTCTAAAAAGAAAAGAAAAATTAATTAATATAAATATAAAGATTTTTTTAGAAAATGAATAGAAGTGATCAAGAAACCGGAACATAGAACTTTAACATGTAAAATCATACTTTCGTAATTTTCCGATTCCCTAAATTTTAATTAAAAATGCTTCAAATAAATGTTGTAGAACTTAAAATTCTGCATCTGAATCAATAAGCAAAATGAATGTTACATGCTTTGTAACGGCAGAAATTAGCTATGAAAATGTCGAAAATAGCGATGTCCATGGAATTGAAACAGATAAATTAACAAATGTTTCACGTTTTAGCTGTCAAGTTAGGTTCACATATTTTTATTTGGTATTATTTGTAATATTTGTTTAAGTAAACAATAATCTATTAAATAAATATTTTTTTACTTTAACAGAAATTACAAATAATAATAAAAATAAATTAACCTAGCTTGGCTGAAATTATCATTTGTTAATATTTATATTCACTTGCATGGCTATCATTATTTTTGGGGGTATTTGAACAAAAAGATAAGCAAATGTTTGACATTTTATAAGTCAAAATTCGTTATAACCTGTAATTTGTGCAAATTTTATTATTTTATAGTTTTATTAATTTCATTTTTGTCAAGCAGTCTTTAATCTCTTATAAAACTTTTTGTCTAAAATAATTAGGGGGCAATGCGCACGGAAAAACTGATTTCCCATGTTAAAGCTATGTTTCACTTTCCGTGATACACCCTGTATTACTTTTTTCTACATCTGTTTAGAAAAGTACAGTTTTTTCATTAAAATACATATTTAAAGAATACATTTTTTATACAATAATGGCGTGAAAAAATGCCTTTTAACGTAAACGCTTAAAAAAATAAAACGCTTTTATGGTCCTATACCAAAAAAGACATCCTTAAATTAAAAATCTCCCAAAGAAAGATGGAACGAATTATGACGGGTATAACGCTCCGAGATAGAATTCCAAACACAGATCTAAGAGAAAAATCTAAAGTCAACGACATAAAAGAGACAGTCAAGAAATTAAAATGGCGCTGGGCTGGAAATATCCAAAGACTCAAAGACAACAGATAGACCACAAGGACGACCAGCTGGATCCCATGGGACAAGAAAAGAAACAGATGAAGACAACCGAAGAGATGGGAGGACGACAGCAACAAATCCGCGGGAAAGCTGTGGTCGAGGAATGTTAGGGACCGAAAATTTGGACGGAAATGGAGGAGGCATTTGTCCGAATGGATATGTCATAGGCTATATTATTATTATTATTTTGAATATTTAGCCGTTTAGTTGTGTAAATGTGGTGTAAATTGGTTACTCATCGCAGCGCTATCTAATATCTTCTTAGGTTGAGGATGAGTCCGAAGATGCTTCCATCCCCCTTTTCTCTATTATTTATCATAAAAAAAAGTTAAAAGAGGATCCGAGGCCACCCAAATTCTGAATCCGCTACTGTCGTATGGCACATTTTCCTTCTCGTAAAAAATTACATTATTCACTTCTTACATAAATAAATATTTGTTCATTAATTTTAGTGAAAAAATATATAATTTTTAAGGGCAAAAAAAAAGATTAAAAGAGTGAAAAAAGTTAAAATTCCTCTTCCTCTTAGAACTGCTTTTAATTTTTTTTAATAAGCAAAGATATCGATCTATGTTAAAAACCCCTTAATTCGATATAAAATCCCGGGTTTACCAATTTATTTCCGTGTTATGAAGTGTCATGTCTAATCATTTTTTAATTTTAAATGTCAATTTGGACTTAATGATATTTGCAAGTTGGTGCGCGTTTGAGTATCGTCTGATGTGATAGTAAATGGTTTTATAAGGAGCTTATGCGTTATCATACGGGATGAATAACAGCTGTTGTATTCAGTGTTGTATTAGCTAATCCACAATATGAAATAATATAGGTCTAATCTCGAAACAAGTATATGTATTTACCGATGAGTTATCAGGAACAAGCAGAGAGTGTAGGTCGATTTCAGGACGACTATCCTTTTTCTCTGTTTCGCTGATAGTGTCCAATGTCTGGCGTTGTTGAGGGCGCACTATATTATTTCTTGGGAAAATATGCATATTAGAATTAATTTCATCACTCGTTTGACCAGACATGTGTCTTCGAATGGTCCTCATTGGTCCTCTTTGTCTTAATTGATTTAGTCGCAGCAGGAATTCTGCACGACGGGATTGCGCAGTCATTCCTGATCTTGAGGGAGGTGAAGTGTGACGTTGGCGGAATAAGCTGGAACTTTGATCTGCAAGAGGATTATCTATATTTACGATACGTTGGCGTGCTGCTTGTAGCCGCTGAGAGTAGCTGAGGGCTTGCTGTGCTTTTTCTCTATCCAGTGTATCACCTAAAGCTTTTATTGCATCTATGAGTGCTTGCGTTATAGTTGGTGGTTCCTCTTGTTGAATATTAGATGATATCGGAGTAAGTTCGAGTACACTACAATTGGATTATTATGAATAAAAATGAATTATGGTGTCTGTTATATTTACATTGGCTTGCCATCTTGTTCTTCTAAGTCCGGCACGTCTTCAGTTTCGTCATCGCTTCTAATAAATAGATTTTTTTTTATTGATAATAAAGAATTAGTTAAAAAGAAGTATTTACCACATTTTAAACATCTTATACAAAAACGGTAAAACACAAAAAATGTCATTTAATACATTAAATAGTTTTTCAGCGTTTCTCAAAAATATTAACGGGTGTCCAACTTTGACCTTCTGATTTAAATTTGCTGCCATTTTCATTTATCGTAATTAAATGTTGTACTATATTATAATATTGTATAATATATTGATTTTCGACTTTTTTGCTTTTAAAAATATAAAAATGATAATATTTATAATAATATAGAAAACATATGTACCTCATATTTTATGAATAATTAAGAAAAAACAATGTAGGTACATACTACACAAAAATATATAACTTATTTTATTTAAAATTCCATGTAATGTAACCACTGAATTTAAAACACACACTATGCAGAAATAAAAATGTTGATAAATGTTTTTCTTTTAGTTTATTTCTTTGCTGAGTTAAAATTAATCGTGGAAATATTTTCCTTTAATTAAAATTAAATAAACTTTGACGAGATGTATGTAATTAGAGAGGATAGAGGAGAGTACTTGCTTAATAATTCTTTACATATTAGGAATGCATTTTTGAAAATATCAATAGAAAACATCGAAAAAATTAAAATCGATGTAAATATCGAAAAACAAATCGTGCGCGTCCCTAGTACACAAAAAAAGAAGAAAACATTGCTACTGTAAGGGCTAGTGTTGCTGAAAACCCGAAAACATCAATTCGTATACAGCAAGTGAACGTTAAAAAATCGACACTGTATATTTAAAAAAAAGATCTATATTTAAAAGCCTCTAAGACACCAGAAATTAAAGCCAACGGATCGTACGTTTGTTAATTGGACCTTCGAAATAAAAAACAAAAAAAAACATTTTTTTCCAAAAAAATAACTTGGAGGATATGTAAATAAGAACTACAGAATATGCGGTTTTCTCAAACAATGAGAAATACTAGAGACACCACAGTATTCACAAAAAGTTAGTGTTTAGTGTGGTTTATAAGCTGGAGAAGTATTTGGTCCTTATTTTTTAGAAAGGAATCTTTGCACGCCTAAGGGGTAGTAAAGGAGATCTCTTGCAGGATATAATTTTTCATTATTAACCACAATACTTGTACTTTAAAATAAAATAATAATAGTATAACATTTAAATATTTTGTGTTTTATTATTTTCTCGACAAAAAGTGTCATTGAATGCTTTAATGTTTTGAGGTCGGTATGTGTGTGCACCTTTGATTTCAGATAACTCTACATCACTGCATAGAGAAATAAGCTTTCCCGGAAACATTTCCCTCATAACTTGCATGGACCTCTGCGTTAAAACCAAGCATCCGACGAAGAACTACAGACGATCTCTAACAAAAGACTTCGGATATTGACCAATTATTGGTCATGCAGACGGCGGCGTCAACATCTATGAAATATTTGCAGAAAATGTTTCCGGAGAAGCTAATTTCCCAACGCTGTGATGTCGCCTAATCTTATACCCTGCGATATCTGATATCTTCTTGTGGCGCTATCTGAAATCAAAGATGTACATACACCTTGAAGCTCTCAAGGACACTTTTGTCGGGAAATCACCGCTATTCTCCCAGAAATGATCGAATGAGTTATGTGAACATTCATAAATCGTCTCGAAGAATGTATCGATGAAGGCGGCCATTACCTTGAAGCAATTCTTTTTAAAAAACGTTAAGAAAAACTATTTTATATACCCTTTCTTGGGTTGAAATGGAATTTTTAGTTTTTTTCTGTTTTTGTAGGATAAACGTTTGAAATGTGATACTACTTTTTGTCTAAAAATTGGTTTTCATTTTGAAAATCATACTACTTATAATAAGTTATAAATACAATGCTTACAGAAAAATAGGATCACGCCGTAATGCATCTAAATCAATTTCTTCATCAGTGAAATCTTCTTCGCTTGAACTTGACATTGTTAGTTACTGATTTAAGTAATTACAGAAGCTAATAAACTTGATTCACTTGTTGTTTATAACAAAAAATAATAATTATAATGTGTAGCACAATATTCCAACCCCGTTATTACTACTACTACTGGAGCTATATTCAAGCATAAACAATTTTACATGACGTATTACTATGAAGTTATATACGTGCCTTCCTTAAAAAAATATAGTTTAATAATTTTTTTGGGGAGTTTTAGCTTCAAAATAACAACAAAATTGCAGTAGTTTTTGCAAGAGCTCAATGTAAACACAATGCAAAGATTAAGTCGATGACATGACGCATCTTCTCGCACATAGAGTACTCTGCCGTCTGTCAATTATATAACTACAACCTACTTACCATTTATGTAACAAAGTTGCATAAATAGCGGCAAAAGTTGCCCATTATTCTTTCAGGTTCGTTCGGAGTAAATATTTTTTTCGGGGTTGTCTGTCTAGTTCCGACCATAAATTCTCAATAGGGTTGAAAGCACAAGACTAAGGAGGTATTTAGTTGTTTCGGTATGTTGTAAAGGAATACCTTTACAATTAAATGTTGTATGTTTGGAATCATTATCTTTCTGGAATATAATCCCTCCCAGCCCAAGTTTATCCGCAGAAGATTGCAAATTTACTTTTAAAATTGATAAATAATTAAATTTATTCAGAATTTTGTTAATAAAACATAAATTCCCCAATCCGTCAGCAGACATACTGCCCCAAACAATAACATTTACATAGTCGTTTTTTATCGTACCACACGAATTATTATCTAGCTCGGTATTTGATTTTCTCCAAACTATAGGCCTACCATCTGACCCGAATACATTAAATTTATTGTTATCTGAGAAAATAACTATTCTAAAATACTAATATATTGCTAATGCTCCTATCCTTTACTTAGAGACTAGCTGAAGCCTAGTCTGAGAGATGGAGTAACATTGCTGCATAAGTCTATCTCTCTCAACTTCCTAAGTCTTGATTATGCGCATGCACGTAATGTTTGAATTTTATTGGCTAACGACGATATCTAAGTTCTGATTATTAGATATAAGACTAGCGCGAACTTTAAATTTAAATCTGAGAAATTAAGTAATGTACCTACTATTTATTTTGTGTGTAAATTCTTGAACAAATATTAGTAATAATAAATGACAATAAAATATTCTAGTACTAAATTTGAATTAAATAATTAACTTTGTTGTACTGTAAAAATAATAGGAATTCAATCTCGTCAGGATTAATTTATTTTGGTAAAGGTAAAGAGTAGAAGAAATAATTTATAAAATATTTACTGATTTCTAAATAACACAATTCTGTTGAACTTATTCCTAATATAATCGTCTTTCTCTGAAAGTAACTTAGTCTCGTGATAAAATCTAATTTTTAAAAATGTATCAATTATAATTTTTATTTGCGGTTGTCTAAAATGGTTTGTTCTTTGACGTGGTTTAAAAATTCTGTTGTTAAACACATATGTAAAACATTGTTGATATACGTTAAGAACCATCTGTACTAGAATATTTCATTGTTATTCATTATTACTAATATTTATGTTGAACAATTTACACACAAAATAAATAGTAGGTACAGTACTGAATTTCTGAGATTTAAATTTAAAGTTCGCGCTACTCTTCAATAATAAGAAGATATCGTCGTTAGCCAATAACATTCAAATATTACGTGCATGCGCAAAATCAATGCTACCAACATTCCATGGTGTTTGTAGCTAACTTCATATGTCTTGCAACTAACTTCACACCATACATTCTGCATAAACAAGTGTTATAGAAATAAATAGAAAAATATGGATTTTGCGACATATTTTATAGACAAATATTATCATGGACATCCCATGGAGGTAAGAAACAAATTATTGCATCAAATATGTATACAAATTTGTAATTTATATATTTTTAGCTACGTCCTTTGGAGGATATTTTAACGGATATAGTAAAAGATTTAGCGATTCTCTACATTATCATTTTTATCATCTTTATGATCGGCCGTACCTTCCACAGGTTTGAGAAACAAAAACGTCAAATACGTTTGATTTGTTTTTAATTAATATAATTTTCTTTTTTTAGATACCTTCTTTGAACGGTTCGAAGCTATGGGAGAACCTAATCCATTCTCACATCTTATCAAAATTATTTTTGTAATTTTAATGTTTTATTGATCTTATAAAATTCTCATTGTTTTTAAAATAAATGTTTGACAAAATATTAGTTTTCTCATTACAATTTTTTGTAGACATATACAAGTTATAATAAAATTAAAAGCGTCTATCGTATCTATACTTTCATTAGTTACAAGTCTGTGCAATAGTAAAATATGTGCTACCGAACCTATAAATATTGACAAAATTATTTGTCTTTTGGAACAAATGTAGTTCTTAATGCATTTCCCTTTTATAAGTGTGCCGACTGCGATCTAGTTCCTTTTTCATATCATTTAAAATATATTCACACGTAAATTTATATCTGGTACTTTCGAAATAAAATAAAAACTATTCTTGTCAGAATTTATTATAGGGTATCGTATTGTTACGTTTGAAAATTGTATATTTTAAATTTTCGGTGGTTCCTGTTTTTTTAGTAATGATGGAATATTTGTACCGTGTGGGCGCTTACCAGGCGTCACCTCACGGGCACTCATTGCTGGCGTGGAGAGTGCGCCACAGGGGTCAATTTTGTGCCATTAAAATGCGATGTAATTTTTGGCGTCGGTCGGGATCGAACCCGGGTCCCCAGATTCGCGACCAGACACTCAGGCACACGGCCACGAGACCCCATAATTTTATAAATTACGGGTATATTATTTTTAAATCTATAATTAGATGAATAAAACAAAATTGGTTACTACCCCATTCAAGTCGGTTTCAAGACTGATGTGTCAATTTTTAAATACCGAAACTGACACCAACATAAATGTAAAATTCTTATACAACAGAGCTTAACGAGATCTTACATTTCATACTAAACATGACATGTTTCCGATAAGCTTTTGCATTAATATAGCTGATCGAGATGTCCAATTATTGACATTCATGCGTGATAGTGCACCTCATTTGCTATTAAATGTGACAGAATAATATGTTTTTGATAAATTTTTGCAAATACATATTATGAAAATTATTTACACTTATACAGGACAACCCTTACTAAGATATTTTATTTTAAAAAAATAAGTATTAATTATTAAAAATTTATTTACAATAAATTTTGTACACACATATTTGAAAAGAAATTTTACAGTATAATGCACCAAGAACTTTTTCTCTTTTCATTAGGGATTTTTGCAGTATGTTGCTTTGATAAACATTTATTGCAATGATAAAAGTCATGGTATTTGTTACAATAGATGCAGGGGGAATATGTTTCATCTGACTCTCGCGGAGAATGTTTTTTATTATCTTCGTTGTGAATGGTGTCATTATTTAAATTTTTTGAGTGTTGGCCTCTTCTATCTTTTTTAACTTTTCTCTTGTTTATATTTACGATGCTTTTATCCTGTTCGCACTTTTTAAGATCTTCTTGCTTTTTATTAAAATTAAATCTCCTTCTTTTAATTAACGATTCCATGCATTGTACATTAGAGTCAGGATTGTCAAAATAGACAGATGAAATTTTAGGGTTTAATTTCTTGGTTCTTGGAGAACGTTTAACTTTCCTCTTTTTTTGCTTACGGATATTACTAAGAGTTTCATTTTCCATTCTGGCAAGCTTTTCTCTTGCCTCTTGTTTCTTTTTATATATCGTTCTTCTTCTGCTTATTAAGGAGTCCATGCATTGTAGTGTAGAATTCGTATTAAATTTAAATTCAGTTGAGAATGTAGACGTTAATTTCACATTTTCCTCATTTACAGTTTTTGATTTGGAAATAGTAGGCGGGCAAGTTTTTGCTCGCTTAGTTAGTTTCTTTGTAGCACACGTATTAGTATTCGCTCGCTTTATCCCTGTCACAGGCGAGACAGCATTGTTTGCAGTTTCTAGGGCTTTATTCTGTTGTTCATTGGGGTCGCAGCTTAATATATCAGTATTATTTTTCTTTGCTCTTCCTGTGTAAACACTGCGGTTGCTCTGTATCCTATTGATGATGTTCCTCGGCGCGATGTCTTCTGCGTGTCTATAAATAGAATTTGCCGTTCTGTATTTACTCTTAATGTATAGATAAATTATTATTCAAATTTTCTGAAAATTACTCACATTTTCTGGTTTGTATTGTCGTCATTTACATTGTTCTCTTCATTTGCATATTCATCGGTTAAACGGTTGAAAGTTCTTGACGAGGCTTTTGCCCTTTTATATGTAAATACAAATTGTAAAATTGTTGTTTAAACAAACTTATATGCAATAACTTACAGCAGTTCATGTAGGTCACAAATTAAATTCTCTGTGTGATGTTTACAATTAGCAGCCATGGCCATTGAAACCTCTTCATTTCCTACAAGAAACAACGTTTCTTTCGAACACGTTCCGTTACCATTCTCAATTTCTGGGCCTTGTATACACTCATCAATCATATCTGCATGTTCCATAGTTAAAACTTGCAAATTCTTTTCAGAAGTAGTTTCCCTTTATACGTAAATTGTAATTATAAATCTTACACTAACCTAAACATGTGTAAATACTTACAATGGTCTAATACTATTACCACTAATGTTTTCTCTTCCCTGTTCTTGGCTATTATCCATTATAAATTTCTTTCCCACTTATTCAAAACAAAAATCCTATAAATTTTGAAAAATAATAACTAATTTGGTACCAAAATTATCTGGCCAAACAATTACTAAAATGGCTGCTGAAACCCAAGCCCGAAATGGTAATGGTCGGTACATCAGCATGCATTATAGTAGTTCCATCTATAGTGATATTTCAGAAAAAAAAATATTTTTAAAATTTATTTAATTATTCCTTTAAATTTATTTGAAAACGTAATGCTAAATTATTATATTATTGCAACAGCTTATCGGAAACATGTCATGTTTAGTATGAAATGCAAGATCTCGTTAAGCTCTGTTGCACAAAATTTTTACATTTATGTTGGTGTCGGTTTCGGTATATAAAAATATAAATAAATTGATAATTGTTACTGTAAATAAAAATAAATAAATATTTCATCACGGCATATTACCCATTGCTGCTTCGTACTCAGATATCGGTAATGATGGAATATTTTTACCGTGCGGGCACATACCAGGCGTCACCTCAGGGGCACTCATTACTGGCGTGGAGAGTGCGTCACAGGGTCAATATTTTGCCATTAAATTCGATGTAATTTTTTGACGTCGGTCGGGATTGAACCCGGGTCCCCAGCTTCGCGACCAGATTCTCAGGCAGCGTTATAATGTGCATATTTTGCCCTATAAATCCGACAACACTGTAAATGTAAATTTAATTGTAAAAATGTAGGTACGTACGTGCATTACAATAGAATTAGAAATGAAGTACTGCTACCAATGTCCAGGATTAGAGGAAAGTGTCGTGAGGTAGAATGAGAATGGTTGTGCAACTTTTTATAAAACTTCTATATATATATATATATATATATATATATATATATATATATATATATATATATATATATATATATATATATATATATATATACATAAAATCATGCATGTCCCACTTAGTGGGTTAGCACAAACCCGAAAATAATAATTTACAAAAATTGTTAAGGTACGAATTTAAAGGGTATACTATTTGAATACAAATAAACTCTTATTCTGTGAAAATATCAGTAGTACATAACAGTAGGTATGGCGTCGTTTGAGACGACCCCCACCACTACTCCTCGATAACCCCCTCCCACTCAGTTACGAACTGTTAAATTTTAAACGGTTTACATATTCATTTAAAAATAAATAGAGGAAAAAAGCAAATAGATGTATGTTATTATACTTGAAAAGTTTAATAAATTTTAAAATGGACAATATTAAAAATATAATAACTAATAGTAGCCGCCTCGGTGGCCGAGCGTGTTGAGGTAGCGCTCAAAGGACCATCACCGCTCGGATCCTGGGGTCGTGGTTCGATTCCCACCATGAGCTTGGATGTGTGTCTTCTTTCATCGTCTCAACTCCATCATCGTAATGTATACAACGTCAATGTAACAAAAATATGTAGCAAAAAACTGACTCATCCTCATTAAATCACATAAAGAATATTATTATTTTTATTTTCACTATAAAAATAGGTACATAATTTGTTACAATATCGGCCTGTAAGGGCAATAGAAGGTAACAATATATAAAGAGATAGTTTTTAAGTTCTAGGGGAAGGGCCATTGGGTGGCATCTGGAGCAGTGGGCTGTAGGGGGGCTTCATCATCTTCTACTTCTCTTTAAAATGGAGCATCAGTTGGGTCCCTATTTAGCACTTTACGTACTACATTGCATGTATCTTAAGCGATATGTTTCTGCATTATGTGAAAATGAAAATAGTTTTCGTCAATTTTTAGCTGTTTCAGACCGTCAAATAGTTATTTAGAATTTCACATGTAGCGCCAATTATTATTGGTATTACGACTTTTTTCTGTTTCCATATGATTTTCAGTTCCTGGGCCAAGTCCATGTAATTTTCAATTTTTTTGGAATGTCTTTTCGATATTAGTCGCAGCATATTATTGTTATGATTATTATTATTATTATAACTAATAGTAAGCTTTTAAAAATTATTGAATTTTGAGCATTGTCTTCCGAAATATTAATTTTATAGGACAGAATTCATGTTGATTTCTATCTTGTGTGCAGTCATCCTAGAAACAAAAAGTTGTGAAACAAAGAAATTTTTGTTAATTTTAATTATATCATTACCTTTCCTAAAAGTTTGAGATTTATATTAACGAAATATTAAGAACATAGTAACATTCAGAACATTAACATAGTAGGAGATAGACCTATACAAAACACAATAAATTTGTATACATAATAAATGTAATTATTATTATTTTTACCTTAAATCTACATATTTCTTAATCTTTCTACAAGGATCATTACACATATTATAATCTGCATCAGTAAAAAAATTACTACCATATCTTTGGTTTGCATGTAGAATTCTCTGGAATTTCTATTATCTCCCATTAATTTGAGTATTGAAAAAGTAATAATTAGTACTATAACTAGAGGAAAATACTTATACCACGAAAAGATCAACATCGTAACGACTTTTAATTGACAAGATTTGACAACTGGCTACTCAATCACGTGACGTCATACTTCGTCAAAACAAATGAAGTAAATATAGGAGAGAATATAGGAATAAACTGATAGTTTACATTATTGACAAGATAATTCGTCATTGGCAACCCGAATTTCGCATAAAATATTTGATGAAATTACAGAATGCATCCGTGTTTTATTTATAATTATATATAATTTGGCATGAAATTTTAAAATTTACATTATACAGGGTGATTCATACCGGGTGCACCAGAATTGAACCATATATTGAAGGAGTTATTTTGAGTAAAAAATGTTATATTGTTGCACTAAAATTTTATTTTAATACCATAAAATTGTATTATATTTAAAAATTATACAAGTTATTTGTATTTATACATATTTACATATAAATATATGCATATTATTGTTTAAGAAAGTTTATCAGGCGTCACCTCATAGGCACTCACAGCTGTAGTGGAGAAAACTTTATAAGAATTATTTTAAAAACATATCATTTATACAAAATTGTATGTTAATTTATTATATTTAAACATTCTTATAGGCCCAATAGTACAAATGTTTGTTTCTTGGTGGCAGCACCAACGTGTTGAAATTCGCAATAAAAGATTAGATTAATTAATGAAAAATATATAGCATAATTAACTAAAATCACATGATAAAATTGTTAATATAATAGATGAAAAATATAACAAAAGTAGTACACACAGATAAACAAAATAGATAAAAAATCTATATTTGCATAGAAAAATTAACATATATATATTAGTTTTTTTAAATACTTTATTAGAAAATAAAACTAAGATAAGTAAATGATTGATTAAATTCAAATTAGTTACTTTAACAAATATAATTAGTTAGCTAATTTATAACGAATATATTTAGATATTTTTACTAAACTTTATATAGATGTACCACCTTATTTTTCTCTGTGTATAAATATTGTTGCATTTACCATTTTCTTTTTAAAATGTTACTATTATTTGAAATGATTAGTTTGTTGACAGTGACATATATCTGTCAGTTACACACATTTGCGATCTGAACTGTGTAACCATGGAGTTGTGTTTAAAGCGTAGGCTCCTGAATTAAAATTATAGATAATTTTAGAAATTTATCCATGAAATATATACAAAAACTATTAACGCAAACCTGTGGAAAATTTAAAAAAACTTTAATTTTTATAACGACAAACCTCGAAAAATAACATTTAAAGATATTTTTCGACGAAAAACTATTTTGAGCTTCCAGTAAAGTGCCATTTTCGGTTATCTGCTGTACATCAAAATCTAATAGGATCTTTCCATATAAGAGTAAGGTAGAAATAGAAGGTTTCAAAATTTTCTGAACGATAATATTTGAGTTAGAGCGTAGAGGGATCCATAAACACACACACACGCATGCACATATACACACAGACATCATCGTGAAACTGTTAAAATTGGATTCTAGGGGCCTTAAAACGTGGTCATTTACCAAAATCTCGATATGCGATTTTTAGCACGATCCCTATACCTCCCTTACCAAGGGCAGTGGGAGGTAATAAAAAAAGAAGTCAAAAATATCGTTCTTTTATTGTTAATCAGCAAAAAAAGTTTTGTATGCAACGTTTATTTCTGAACTCTACAGTTTTTGCCGTAAAATGAACAGGGGTCCAGGATATTGTATAAATCTAAAATTACATGTTAAATCCCTATGTTTACCCCTAACCGCCACCAGCCTGATATAAACATAAATACTGCTGTTGTTTATTAATAATAATTTTTCAGTTGAGTGGTATGGAAGTTAGTAATTTTAATGAAGTTTTTTGATTTTTTCTTAAAATGAACAATCAAAAAGTTATATACCACAGAGGTAGGTATCAATTACTTGTTATTATTTAATTGTTAATTTCTGTATTTAAAAATTTAATTACATTATTATCTAATGCTTAATAATTATATAGACTAATTTTGTTAGTGTCATTGAAGTAGTCCTAGGGTACAGACGTGAGTGTGGTGTGCTCGTGTACTATGTCTCTGAGGATGACCTCCTGGTGCTTGAAGACAACTCCTAAACACTTGCGGATTTCCGAAGATTTTTTTATTCATGGTAAAATCATATTTTATTATTTTTGCACTATATTATAATATTCAGAAATATTTACTGTATGTATGTTTTGTATTGTTTATGTCTAGTTTATTTTAATTTGGAATTGTATTATTGGTATATGAAATAATATGCTATGTATATATTATTTTTTAAATTTTACTATACAATATATAAGTAAATATAAGATTTTTCTACAGTCGCTCTATTTTGTAGTATCTTACGTCTGTATTCAAAATTCATATACATAAGTACTTGTAAAATTTAGTATGATACTTTTGAATTACTTATGTATCCATAATGTTTTATGAATTCAGGTTTACAAGATACGACTATCAACTTTTATTTTTTAAATTGCAACCTATAGTTATTTTACTAAAATATAAACGACCATTTTTTTTCTCTTTTCAACAATGTATTAGTTTTTATTTGAAAAAAATCGAAATAAGATAATTGAGATTTATGGAAAATAATTTTTATTCACATAGTTGGCTGTGTGAAAATAAACAAAATGTAACAATATTAACAAAGTATACATTTGTTTGGGACTTATTATTACTTACCTATTATTTATTTATCTATTTATTCATTATTTATTTTCATATAGCCACCTAGAATATTTGAATAAAAATTATTTCTCATATATCTCAATTGTCTTATTTTTCTCAATTTTTTTCAAATACATTAATAAAAACTAATACATTGATGAAAAGGGAATAAATGGCAGTGTATATGTTAGTAAAATAATTACAAGTTGCTATTTAAAAAGTAAACGTTGATAGTTGTATCTGGTAAACCTGACTTTATAAAAAATATCTATATCTGCCATTAAGTAGTATATTTCAAATAATAAAACTTTTATATGAGCCATTTTTGCTATTTCTTATAAAAGTTAAAGGGGGGGGGTCTTCCCAGACTCACCCTTCGCTACCAGTTTGCAAATATAACGAATAATTAAAATATATATATATATATATATATATATATATATATATATATATATATATATAATATATTGCCTATTTTTTCTTGTATACCAATTATTGTATAAGTTGTCCCTGTTAAAAATCTGCTTAATAAGTCAAAAGTTTTTTTTTAAATAAACTGAATTCCTCTCATTTTCTGTTCATATAAGACTTATGTCAATACATTTTTTTTTATTTGAAAAGATCTATTTGTGTTATTCTTCACGTAAGCATGGCATTGCATTACACAATAAAAACTGTATGAAGACCTACGTAATTGAAGTAGTTTCTTTTTGCCATGCAGGTTATAGAATCTGATCATAAGGCGACGTATGTCGTAATTCAGTTTAGGAAATAATTGGGAAATGTCAACATAGTTCTTACACATTGGCGTGTATTTTACTATTGTTGTGTTTCGTGTTGATTTACGTGATTTATCCATAATGCCATAAAAAATATCGGAAAGGGCTAGAATAATAGTCTTGCTTGCATATGCGTTTCTTGATGCAAAAAAGGTTGTTTCCTACTCAATGTCAGCACAGATTATAGAACGAATGAACTACTTATAAATGAATTATTATTCCGCAATGGCATTTTTACGTGAAGAATATTATATATTCAGTAATATAAATAAGAAAATATTAATTGAATATTTAATTGTTACAGAATTTTTCTATGTATCTAGGAGGATGTTCTACCAACTGAGAGCTACAAGATACCACTGAAGTCTGATTATAAGTTATAGATGAATAAACTTGGGCCCTGCCCTAGTCCTGGCGAAGAAAGCAAAGTATTGTAGAGAATCAGGATGAGGATCAGCTGTAAAAGGACCAAAACGAGCCGTAGAAAAATCTGGACGGATATGGATTTTATTGATGTGTGAATGTATTTTTACCCTTTAAAAATTTAGTTATAAGATTTACATAAATAAATAAACAAATCCTTCCCAAACATATAATACTTTTCTACATAATTACCTAATTGAAATATTCATTTCATGGAATATTATGTTTCATACTCTCATAGTTCTAGTTTCTAGTACGTATTAAGTTTTACAGCGAGACATGCATACATATACTCGAATTACAACATAGAAAATAAATATATTTTTAAATTTAGGAAAATACACAATACTGCGTAATTCGTAAAAATCATATATATTTTGAAGCCAAAAATTATGGCTGTTCATGATGCATTTCAGGGCCGGATTAAGTCATCTGGGCGCCCTAGGCTGATAAAAATTTGACGCCTACACAATAATTTGTAGGTACTTAAAATTAAATAAGTCTTAATAATTTGTATGTATTTATGAAAACATAAGATTAATTAGATGATATTTTGAATTTTAAATTGCACAAAATTGATCCCTGTGGTTCACTTTCCACGCCAGCAATGAATGGCCATGAGATGACGACTGTTAAACGCCCGCACTGTAAAAATATGTCATTATCATTACTGAAATCTGTGTACAAAGCAGATTGGCACACCCAGCAATGGGTAATATGCCGTGATGATATATTTATTTATTTAATTAGATGATTTTTCTACATTTAACGATTGAAACTTCTGATTCTATAGATATTAAAAAGAGATTAAAGTTTTGTTATTTGTTACAGAATTTCGTAAATTTTACTTGTTTTGTTGTGAAGACAAACCTTTCTCGCGTGTACTTTGTAACAGGAAGGCATATTCTAAAAATAATATCCAACATATTAGAGTTTATCATAAAAATTCGAGAGAAATGCTAAAATTTTGATTAATATATTTGTGAAGTTAAGAGCGCTTAGGAGCTGTGCTGGGCGACACGGTTTCAAATGTGCCCATTGTGATATTGTTTTGTTTTCTTTATTTTACTTACCCTACATCCATACATAAAACGATTAAGGAAAAAATATTTACTAGATTTGAATAAAGCTGACATATACATAAGCGTAAAATGAATTACAAGTTACAATGAAAAAAAAAATAGTTCGGCGCCTATCTTTTACAGCGCCCTAGGCTTTAGCCTAGTCCGCGTATTGGATAATATGGCACTGATACATTTAATCAGGACAAGAAAACGAAACGAATACTTTTAAACATTCTTATTCATATTATTTAAATATCAGCGTCCACTCAGCTTTGTTAAACAAAGTTTGTTTTCAAAATGGTGAAAACAAATAACGTCATGTGTTTTAACGTGTGGTGTGTGGTGTGTGCTTTGTGTTTAGTAGTGTATTTACGAACTGAAACATTTTATGAGCTGTTTTGTGTGAATTTAAATGACAGTAGAGCAATAGAAGTATAGGTCTAGCTGATTTTTCCAAAGTCAATTTGTTTATTTTTGCTATAAAGTTGTGAACGATTAGTACTTTCCATGGTTATAGCATAGCTGGCTGATTTATGATATCTACTTTCTTTTATAATTTCCTAATGCATTAAACATGAACGAAATAATTTAATCAAACCGTATGGCGAATAAAATATTCTTTATGTATTTTGTACCTGATGTTAAAAGTAGGCTTTGTGCGTTCATTTTTTGTTGATAAAGTAACAATTTAACATCAACAGTAGATTTTTTATTTACACTTTGACTTTTATCTACACTGTAATAATAATAATAATAATAATAATGCATAATGTAAAGAAAAGTTGTAATTTATAATTTTAACAAACCCGCGTAAAGTTAGTGATAGTAAGTTTAGGAACAAAATTGCGCCTTGTCTTTTTAATATCGAAAACATCAGGTACAAAATAAAGTAATACATTATACACGACAATAAAGAGTCTTTATCGGCTCGTGAAAGATAGTTCACGACCGAAAGTGTTAACTAACACCCAGTGCCGGATTAAACCACGTGGAGGCCCTTAGGCAATCGAAATTTCGCCCCCCCCCCCTCCTAATAAGTTTACGATTTTACCCCCAACAATTTTAATAAAATAATTTTATTATAAAAATCGAGTTGTAACAGTAGGGTCTTGTAATATTGATTGACATTTTTTATTATTGTAATCAAGATTCCATTATTGTAAATAAGCATTTCTTTGTTGTAATCAAAATTTCTTTATTTAAGAATTTCTTTGTAATAAAAAAAAAATCTCAAAATCAAATCAATATTATTTTAATCTAATGTAGCGGGGCCCCCAAAGGCGCGGGGCCCCCAAAAGGCGCGGGGCCCATAGGCAATTGCCTAGTCTGCCTATTGGGTAATCCGGCACTGCTAACACCTTCCACTTGTCGATAAGGTATCTCTTGATCGTCTTGTATAATAAATAACTATTAATATTTATAATAACGTAAATTGTTAAAATAGGATATTTAACTACATTTTTTGAAGAAAAATTGTTCAAGTTAGAGTACTTCCGGCTGAATATAATTTTTGAAATTGTAGTATTGGATTTATCGAAGGAGAATTTTTTGTCATACACACACACGCTCACATACACACACACACACACACACACACACATACATACATACATACATACATACATACATACATACATACATACATACATACATACATACATACACATACACACACACACACCCACATCCATACATCATCGTAAAAACAGTAAATTCGTATTCTAGGGACCCTAAAACGTGCGTATTCATTAAAAACTCATTATCTAATTTTTTGACCAAAGACAATACCTTCCTTACCCATAGGGGTAAAAATACTTTGTATTCCAATTTCGTTTCTGAAATATGACAACAATATGTTTCTTTTTTTTTTTAATAAATACAATAAATGAGTAGAGGATGAACTAAGAATTTAGTGTAAACGCGACTTAAATTTTTTACGTAAACCAGTTCATTTAGCAGGCTTAAAACCCGGTTTGAATAACCGGTTTGGTAACTATTAAACCATCCTTGAAAACCGATTTTTAAACAAAAATTATTAACCGGTATTTTATTCAATTTCCTGCCTGCCATAAAATTACAGGTATTGTAAAATAGCTTATTATAACATATTAATATACAACAAATTCATAATTTGTATCGCACATTACAAAAACATAAAAATAAATTCATTTTACTTTCGTCTGAAATAAATACATTTGTACATATTTCAAATGAATTTGGTGTTGAACAAAGTGACCCCCACCTAATCTATTTCGACCAATCCTAGCCTTCTTCCTCAAGACAGTGCAGTCTGGAAAAAACGCTACGTAATGACAATAAACAATGATGCGGACACGTTCTCTGTGATACAAAAACTGATAAGAAAGGAAAAACTGATGAAATCGTGCTAGATATATGATAATAATTGTTATTATGTCTTTATTATTATCTTGATATAGTTTTAGAATTGAATTCAACATATTTCAAGTAATTTTTTTTATGAAACATATGGTTTTGGTTAAACTGTTTAGTGCATGCGTATGCAGAATTTTGTTATGAACGGTGAGTCTATATTCAAAATTTTCTTTTGGAATTTTATGAATAGCAAAATATTCAAACGATGTAATTTGTGTTAATAGAAATAATTTCAATGAATATTATGTACTCTGGTTTTATATTTAGTATAATTTTAAGTTTTATATTAATACATGTAGACAAGTGTTATTTGAAAGATAGAGATCAATTTTGTTTAATAATTTTATCAATTCATTAATTTTGTTTACTATAAATCATGTATTGCAACGAACAATTATCTTTGATTAATATCGCATAAAAGCCATATTATATTTCATTGTATAAATGTAAATAACGTAACTTTTTACTAAAGCTGTCTTATCTTTCGTTAGATTCAACCCCGGGATCGAAGTCATTTCCACATGTAAATGACGGGCGTTTTAACAACTGAGCCGGAAAAGTAGCAGTTCTTGAGAACTAAGGTAGAGTGAATTTTTTTCTTAAAAACATTGGTCAAAAAAGGTGTTAAGCATATCTTATCAGCAGAAAATTTTGCACCATTTATTGAGATGGTTTCGAGTAACAATTTACATGTAAAAAATCTGTTGTGGCCAGCATAATACCTCTCGCCACTTCCTTTTTTGGTTACATAAGTATAGGGCGCGAACAGTCATGTGACATTATTGGCCTTGACAAGCAGATTTGGGGGCCCGTTTCAGAATGATAATTAGTAATTATGTACATAGATGTCAAATGTCAGAATTTTTCATTAAAAATTTCAAGATTCTCTAAATTCACGTAGTTAATTTGTCACCAGGAGTGTGGAATTTACTTATCGAGGAACATAAACCCCATGGAATTGGAAAATCACTAAATTTAGAATGAGAAATTATGATATTTGACATCTATATACATAATTACTAGCTATCATTCTGACATGGGCCCCCATAGCTGCTTGTCAAGGCCAACAAAATCACATGACTGTTCGCGCCCTATTGTATTTAACATTTCTTGTTACCTACACTCTACACCAAAAATTCTACTTATATCTATTCCTTATTTAGATTGTTAATTTTAAATTCATTTTATGAAGAAATTTTGTCCTCTTCTAATTTTTCGAAATGTTTCCAATTCATTGTCAGGATTGACAGTATTTTTGAATGATATATGTAATATACCTATAATTTTAAATATTTAACTATTAATACAATAAGAAATAAAATGTATGTACTTCCCAGAAAAAATCTTCAATAATGTCTCCGGATTTCGGACACTGACATTTATTTGCCAGTTACAAACATTTTAAATTTTCAATTATTTTCCATGGCATTGTTTCAGCTGTAAAATTTATTAGAACATTAATTTATATATTATATTTCTTTTATCTCTAAATATATAGAATATATAATAAAATATTTAAATGTATCAGATAGAGAACTTAATTTTGTTTAATATTACCAAGAAAAAATTTCAAAAAATATTATTTAGAAGATTTTTTTCAAGAATCTCCTACTTCCGGTTGTCCAATTGCTACCAAAACCTTTTCAGATCGTCCCATGAATGTCCGATTGGGAAATACGGAGTTAAACAAATATAAAGTCTTATAGTTTTTGAGTAATCGTCCTTCCAACATTCCACATACATACACACATACACTCATACACACATACACACACACATCTACACACACATCTATACACACACACACACACACACACACACACACACACACATACACACACATACACACACACACATACACACACACAGACATCATCGTAAAAATGTTAAAATCGGACCTTAAAACGTGCTTATTCAATAAAATCTGGATATGCGATTTTTAGCATGAATCTACTTACTACCTTAGCGAGAGGTAAAAATTGTTAACAGGGGAAGAGATTGTTACAGTAAACGTTAGGGAAAAAAGATATATAGAGAGAAAAATAGATTTAAGTGCATTTTTTTTGGTTTTAAAGTTATGTAACAATAACGATAACTGTAACATATTCTTTTATTTATTAACATTATTATTAATTATAATGTGAAAGTTAAAGATAAATAATTGGAGTTGCAGTCTTGGTGCAAAATGTTTATTAGGATTTCTTCTAATTAAAATTCCGACGTTTCGATTCCAAATGAATCATCATCAGGGATAGTTAATGTATAGTTGAGAAACAATTCATTACAATACGAAAATTAAATAATAAAAAAGATGAAAATGTTGTCAATAGGTATCAAGGTAATAAAAAGCGTGCATAAATCAGAAAACACTTCAGTTTACTGAAGTGTTTTCTGATATATTGTAAAAATAAACACACATTCCTCATTGTGACATCTATGTAAATAATTACTAGCTGTCATTCTGACACGGATCCACATTTGTGCTTGCCAAGGCCAACAAAGTCACATGACTTCTCGCGCCCTACAAATAATGAATTTAACATTTCTTGTACACACAAATACAGTAGAGACCCTTTGTTCGGATTACTGAATTTGTATGGATTACTGATAAATTAGTCCTTTATTTTTGATCATTTTTTGTATATAACATTTTCCTCTAAAGTCATTACTTCGCCCAAAAAAGCGTTGGTTGTTTCAAAGGAAACATTCTGTATATATATCTTATTTTAAATTGAACTATATAATCTAGAAAAAAAATTGGTAATTTATATAAATTTATGATACCATCCAAACCAATATATCATCCTCATACATATATCATCATTATCATCACATTAAATAATGATGATGTTCCAGAATGTTTTTGTGGAGTGCACTACTAGTCATACGTTTGTTTCGCTGAGTGTGAGTGGATCTTGTTCATAAACTGCTGAGCTACTAGAACTTGATACATTTTCTCTGGTGGATGTTAGTGCGCAGTGTACAAGGTGCGTCGGATTTGGAAACGGGATTAACAACGACGACAGTGAAATATAAATACCTAAATAATAATTGCCGATAATATCGTTTAATATAAATGTGTTGGTTTTATTTATTATAAGTTTCCATTATTATATGTGTACTATGTACATTGTTTATATAACATATAAAAAGTATATAAAATATACTATAAATATATAATAATATGAAACATACCTATACCTACCTAGATAAATAGTATATGTATACATAGTACATAGCCTGATATACTTATATGCGAAAAAATGTATACTTACTAATACATACCAAATATTATACAATCACATATCCCAACATTCAAATACTTCAGAAAAAAATCTTAATCCTATTTTGTTTGTTAAAATGTAAGATAACCCTTACCCTGGCGAAGAAATTTATATAGTTTGTTCATACTTACTACAAAAGAACTGTTATTACAATTTCTCTTTTTATTATGATAAGTATTTAATAAGTAAGATTCATTCTAAATAATTAAAAAAAAACTAATTTCATATATTGATCTATTTATTGATTAATACATTGTTTACTCATATGTATTGCTGACGAATTTATCATGTATTAACTACATGTTATTTTCATATTCTTCAATGAATTTTATAATTGCAAATACATATATCGTTATTATTAGTTTTTCTATGCTGTAATAAGATTCAATTAATAAATGCACACATGAACATATTAAACAAATAAATCGCGAGAAAACAGCTAATAAAGTGAACCAAATTTGACAATAAATCCTTGTTCTCCAAGATGAATTACTCAAATTACGTTAGTTCTCGACAAAATACGTACATATATGCTAACTGTATTGGAAGATAGAACTTAATATGTGATTGTACATATCTGGTATTTATTTATTGCTCTACTTAATATCCTGATACTTGATATAGTTTTTCTAAAACTTACAGACACACTAGCTATTTGCATTATAAAATATAATATACATTGATCTACTCTTGTGTCTTGTAATATATTTATTTATTTTTTGAAACAATCCAAAATATCTTCATCTCGATATGTCTTAGAAAAAATGTCAAAATACGTACATAATTTAACCACGTGAAAAATATGTAACTTAATATACATATGATGATACATATATCTTTTTATTTATTTCTAAGTTCTAATTCATATCTTTTATATATTAGATTTAAAAATGTATTATATAAACGACCAATAAATACAACAAAATGAATACAATCTTTCAATTCAAAATCCCAATTTTTCCATACCGAAAATTAAAATATTTCAGAGAACCTGCAATTCACCTAAGTACGAACAAGATCTAGAGCATCGATTGGCGATCGGCAGCAGCTTAACGATTTACCAGCAGCAATCTTGCGAACTAAAAAATCAAAGTTCAATTCCAGCTACCAACTAAATCGAGCCGAGAGCAGCGGCAAGCAAACCACAGCAGCTTGATTATATAATCGCCGATATATAGCGAACTAACTATGGCAGCCGATTACGTAATCGCCGATATACAGCTAGCGATTCACGGCAACTCGATTACATAATCGATTGATATACAGCCTACAACAAGGCTTCTGGTCGATAAAATTTTAAAATCATGTAAAATCGACAATTTAGAGCCGTAGCGGCTGAAAAGTAGCATTTTACGGCCGTTACGAGCATTTTTGAGCTCTCAGACGGATTTTCGGCCGATCCCAAGGCATATACTCGACAAAAATAAAATTTGCTGGCTCTAGCAAGACCAAATTTTAAAATTCGCAGAATCGAAAGGCTATAGTAAGACTTGTGCCCACAGAATTCAAATTTACTGGCTATAGCAAGACGTCTGATCATCAAAACTTAAAATTCGTAGAATCGGAAGGCTATAGCAAGATATTCTTCCACAAAATTCAAACTTCAATCGCCTGGTGGTGGATTCATGAATCCTAGCCTTCCCACCACAGATTTCAGTCTTATATACAGCTGTTTGATGAATTTCTAGTCAGTCGGCGTGAGCGGTGGTATCGAACCGGACACTCTGCTTCGTAATCTTACGTAATCGAGCTATAAAGGTGCTTTTACTGGATTTCTAGCTAGCTGGCCAGCTGGCCACCAGGATCCGTCGGCTAGACCGTAGGCTAGGACGGGCTGGTGGTTTTCTGGTTGCTAGCTAGGAAGGGGTGAATATGCTCGGCTGGTTGCTGGGTGCAGGTAGCTAGTAGGCGGGAATTGAACTGGGATCTTTGATTTGCAGGATTTGTAGGTCGCCGTTCTGGTTGCAGATTGGCGGCCTACAAAATGCTTGCTAGCAAGCGGGATATGAATCTAGATCTTTGGAATGCGATTTTTGATCGGTGTATTGGAATGAAATAGTTTGTTATTTATAACAAGGATTTATTTGTCAAAGATGTGTTACATAATAATATGACAGTACATAATACATGAAATACATTATTTTAACAATGAATAAATAATTTTTGATCTATGTATTTGTGATACACAATTACTTGTATAAGACGTTCGCAGTTTCACAAATACAGAGATGATGATATGTGCTCTAATTACGTCAAATTTGACTTGAAAATGTTACTATACATAAATTCTTTATCTCATAGATATATGCATAAGGAATGATAGATTTTTAACTAGAATATGTAGTAAATTTTTTATTAGGAATAAGTTTTATTGCAACTTTTAGGTAACATGCTAAGATATACATTTTAATGATACAGATTTGCGATATTTATATATGTATGTACATAATTAGATAAGTGTATTCAATATATGGGAAGTATATACAGTCAGAAAAATATAAAAATGTAAAGTATATCATATATAATTTTAATGAATGTGCAACAATACGTTATTAACAATGCAATTACGAATACAAACACATATATGAATTTTTGTAAATGATTTTACTATCTTATATACAACAGCGTAAGTAAAAGTATATCGTTTTTTCGTAAGATGAAAGATAGTTCTTTTTCTTTTAAGTGTGTGAATATATGAGTGTTTTCCCACAGCGTACAGTCTGTAGAATAATAAATAATATAAACTATATTATAAATTTATTTATTATGTGTTTGTATTCAATAAAATGATTGTATGGTAGTTTAGTATGAAAATGTATAAACACTTATGCGTTTTGCTGTATGATTTTATTACAGTACATTATTCTATATAAGCATAACAGTAAAAGTATGCCATTTTTTACCTATGCCTAAGAAAATACGAATTTTTCAAAGATAATAATATGTATATGAATAATATTCTAAGCGTATAAAGTAAGAGTGTACTAATGATAGTGTGACAGTATACGTATGTACCTATGTTTTTTTAACAATAACATGATTTTCTTTCAAAGTGAAACAATATAATTTTTTCTACATCCATTTTGAAAGTAGGCTTGCCAAGCTATCAGCAGAAAATTGATAAATGATGTTGACAAAACAACTTGTAATTTTTCTGGTTCAAACCGGAATGTAAATTTTTAGTTTAGTGATAAATGAAAAATCAAATTCACAGTAAATTTGAAACCAAAGTGTTTTTATTATCTCTTTCAATGGACGTAGAAAAAAGTATATGTATATCATGAGCGTAAAGTGTTATTTCCCGGTTTAGATACACAAATGACTATTTTGCAAAGTGCGAATTTATTATGAAGTGTTTTTCAAGTGGTGTATGAAGAGCGTTAAATGTGTTATTAATAAATATAATATAAATAAAACGGCTTTTCCTTAACTATATTTAATTTAGAACGATCAAAGTTTCACAAAGTATTAGATTACAAGTGTGTGCTCATATGTATGTAATGGATGCAAATGCTGGTACAGAAAAATAGAGCTAAGTCCCCATACCATTTACTTATATAGTTCCTAGATACTGAATTTTTAAAGTTTTAAATACCATTACTACGTATGTGATTCTTATATTGGATATAGTAATTTTAAAATTAAATAGTTCAAGAACTATGGGTGATAGCGAATTATCCTAATCTTAATTTAGATTTATAGGGTTATTGTCTGTACGTAAACGTAATTTCAGTACTTTGGAATCGCTGTAAACATTTTCAGTAATGCTTGTTTCAAGACAGGTAAATGTCTATTGAAAAAAGGAACGTGTAAAATGAAAATATTAAAAACTAAAGGAAAAAAGCGATTTGTATTTTCCAAATTTTGATGTAGAGGTAGAGGGTAATTTACTATATTTATACATAATTTCAAAAGGTGTAAATTAGTGAAAAAAAAATCAGTAATGTTTATTTTACGAAGTATATAACTTGAAAATGAATATCACGAAAACTAAGAGAAATATGTACTTGTACTTTCCAAATTTGAATATAGGGAGTAATTTTCTATATGTATACTTAATTTCGAAACGTTTAAATCGCTGAAATTTGTTTCATTAATGTTTATTTCCATGTTTATTAAAAATCGTAACTTTGAAAATGAATAACTTGAGAACTAAGAAAAATAGCTAATTATTTTTCAAATTTGGATATTGAGAGTAATTTCCTGTATGTATATTTAATTTCAAATAGTTTAATTTTTTGAAAAAAATTCAGTAATGTTTACTTCAAGATGTGTACATGTTTATTGAAAATAGCAGCTTTTAAAATGAATATAACTAAAATTAAAAAAGATATAACGACTAGTACTTTTCAAAATGATAAGGAATATACTATATGTAGACTTAGCTCTATTGTTTCTTATACCCTTGTATGTTATGTGTGCGTGTGTGTATGCGTGCGTGGGTGTGTGTATAATTTTGTGATATTGTATCATAACATAACGTAATAACCTTTGAGATTATGAAATATAATTATGAAAATAAGTATTTTATATTGACATGATTTTATTCTGTTATTTAAATATGCTTATATGTATGTATATGTTTTGAATACCATTACTACGTATGTGATTCATATATTGTATATAGAAATTTTAAAATTAAATAGTTGAAGAACTAAGAGTGATAACGAATTATCCTAATCTTAAACGTAATTTCAGTACTTTGGAATCGCTGTAAACATTTTCGGTAATGCTTGTTTCAAGACAGGTAAATGTCTATTGCAAAAAGGAACGTGTAAAATGAAAATATTAAAAACTAAAGGAAAAAAGCGATTTGTATTTTCCAAATTTCGATGTAGAGGTAGAGGGTAATTTACTATATTTATACATTATTTCAAAAGGTGTGAATTAGTGAAAAAAAAAATCAGTAATGTTTATTTTACGAAGTATATAATTTGAAAATGAATATCACGAAAACTAAAAGAAATATGTTCTTGTTCTTTACAAATTTCTATATAGGAAGTAATTTTCTATATGTACACTTAATTTCGAAAGGTTTAAATCGCTGAAATTTGTTTCATTAATGTTTGTTTCCAGGTTTATTGAAAATTGTAACATTGAAAATGAATAGATAAGAACTAAGAAAAATAGCTACTTATTTTTCAAATTTAGATATTGGGAGTAATTTACTGTATGTATATTTAATTTCAAATGGTTTAAATTGCTGAAAAAAAATCAGTAATGTTTATTTCAAGACTTGTACATGTTTATTGAAAATAGCAGCTATAAAAATGAATATCACGAAATTTAAATAAAGATATAACGATTGTACTTTTCAAAATGATATTAAGGAATTTACTATATGTAGATTTAGATCTATTGTTTCTTGTACCCTTCAAATATGTATGTAATGTGTGTGTGTGTGTGTGTGCGTGTGTAAGTGTTTGTGATATTGATGTATGGGAACGTAACGTAATATGCTTTGAGATGTTGATTATGAAAATGAAAATGAGTATTTTATAATGACATGATTTTATTCTCTGTTATTTCTTATATGTATGTGTGTCTTAGGCATATGTTCATAAAATTTTAATATAGAGTAGATGATTTTTCAGGTTACAATGGTTAGATCATATACTTTATAGGTGTGAGTTGAAGTTTTATTTAATTTACATAAATTTTATAAATAACGACTCGAGGCGAGAGGTATACAAAATCCATATATTGGGGTTGTTTCGGGATGCGATGCTCTGCAAATATGTGACAATCTCCAATACTAAAATCAGGATTCCTGAACTGCAATTCGCTCGGGTATTTACAGCGTATCTTTCTAAGTATAGGTGCAGGTACACGTATCTTTCTGCAACAATAGAAAATATATTGCAATGCAACAAATATGAATTAGTATAGGTATAGGCTAGTTAGGGATATTGTGCATTGACTTCCAGGTACACTTAAGACATAGAAAATAGTAAGATTTTATTTGCAAATTAATAAGAATTGTTTGAATAATTATTATTAACAAAATATATTAATGTAAAAGAAAGTGCGAGATTTTCAATATTAATGAAAAAAATAATATTTCAATTATTATTAATTATATTGTATAATATGTACGATATTAAAGTATTTTAATAATGAGTTACGTAAGTACACCAATAAAAAAATTATGTTACCATTTGTCTTAATATCGTACATATTCATAATTACGTATATATGAAACAAAATATATATAGTAAAATATGTATATAGGACATACAATGATTCGTGACATAGGCGTTTACCATAAGAAAACCTTTTTTTTATAAATAGTATTTACGCCATAAAACTATATGCGGTGCTACATAGATATTTAGCGAATAAAATGTTAGAAGATTGTATATGGTTGGAATATTAAATAATTATCAATTAATGCAAACTATTTTCGATACAGGAGCAATAATTTAAATATAGCTTATATCTATTAGAATAATCCCTCGGAATTAATGGTTAATATATCGAATAAAGAATACAACTATAAAGTAGTATAAAAGTAAAAAAAAAACACTTTGAATAAATAAAATCTATGGATATAACTCCAAGTCCTGCACGTATCCTAACGTCCTCGCCAAGCACTAGAAAATCATCCTCGTGTTCACAGCACACCATACACACGTCTTTACAGTAGCACTGCAACAAACAAACTGAAAGAATTAATCTATATCTAATCAGGGTGTTAGATAATTTGCCCCTAGAAATAAAAGTAAATAATTAAATAATAATAAGGCATTATAATTAATAATCGTTTCTTATGCATTATGTAATTTGTTCAGCGTGTTTTAAATTTTATGAATGTAGAATCAGCGCGAAAAAATTTGAGTACACAAGGGTTGTAAATAAAGATATATTTACGTATCGTAAATTTGCCTGTATCAACCAAATATTAACTTAGTACAATTTCTATTTTAAGTCTCATTTAAATAAATTACATGCATTATTCTAAAATTTTGGAACCACTGAAAATAATTTCAACAATGCTTGTTTCAAGACATATGTATAGTAAATTTAAAATTAAATATATCAAACACTAACGGAAATAGTAAATTATGTTTTCCAAATTTTCAGGAAGTTAATTTTATTTCAAGATGTGTAGTTGTACCTTACAAATTTGGATTTATTTTCTATATGAAGAATTATAATTTCGGAATATTTGATATATATATGTTGTTTAATGACATGAATTGATTATGTACCGATGTTTCTTGCTATATATTATTTTTTTATATGAGTACTTAATGTTTAGGAGAATAAGTTTTATTTATTAATATACATAAATCTTATAAATAAATCTTAATATCCTTCTGCTGCTCGTCCAGGACCATAGTTCAGTTCTCTGTTACATAGTTCCGTAACAATAAAAATATACTCGAAATTAACTCTTTTGAATTAGTAGTTAAAGATAATATCAACTTTAATTTTTTTTGATAGTTTTTAATTATAAAAAAAGCTTAATATGAAATTGCGAGAAATTCAATACTTAAAAGAATATTTAAGTATTTTAATTAATTTCTGAATAATTGATTGTATTGTATTATCTGTAAATTTATATAGGTAATTATTTAATGAGATCTATAATACGCAATTACGTTAGTGGTGTGCTATTATAATTTTACCAATAAAAAATCTGATGTGGACACCACACGACTTCCTTGTACGATTATTAAACTATACATATTTTTTTAATAATTAAATTACAAAATATTGACAGGCTTAAGCCAAGCCCGAGAAATATTTTGATATAGTGTATTCAATATATGGGCTGTATATACAATCAGAAAAATAAAGAAATGTAAAGTATATCATATATAATTTTAATGTATGTGCAACAATACATTATGAATACAAACACATATGTATTTTTATAAATGATTTTACTATCTTTATATACAACAGCGTAATAAAAGTATATCGTTTTTCGCTAGATGAAAGATAGTTTTCTTCTTTTAAATATGAAAATATGAATGTTTTCCTACAGCGTAAAGTCTGTAGAATAATTAACAATAATATAAACTATATTATATATTTATTTATTATGTGTTTGTATTCAATATAATCAGTGGTGAGCTATAAAATTTTTAACAAAGTGCTCTATCTCCATGTTTTATGAAATGAAAACGAATGAGTCTTCAAAATGTAATCGTCACCGCATAGTTAATGTCGATTAATTGACAGGGTACCGTTCTACTTTGTCGCTCAACTTATGCGAAGAAAATGTTTTTAAGATATATGTTCCTTTTTGGACAAAAAATAATAAGAAAACAAGGGGCTTTTACAAATTGAAAAAAGTTCAAGACGGGGCTTGCACGAACCCCTACGAACCCCCTATAGCTCACCATTAAATATAAAGATTGTACAGTAGATTAGTATGAAGAAGGATTAATACTTTTCGCGTTTTTCTGTATGATTTTATTAAGGAATATTATTCTATATAAGCATAACAGAGTAAAAGTATGTCTAAGAAAATACTAATTTTTCAAATTTGAAAATATGTTTATGAATAATGTGTATAAAGGTACGAGTATACTAACTTGCCGTCAAATAAGTATGGACTGGACATTTCTACACTGTTGCCAATTCAGTGGTCATATTGAAAATGCTAAGTTATGAAGAAGCGGCAACGCCGAAGGGTGCAGGACAAGGGAAAAAGTTAAGCACCAGTCCATATATATTTGGCGGCGACTATAATAATAAATAGTGTGACAGTGTATGTACCTATTGTTTTTTTAACGATGGCATGATTTTCTTTCTAAGTGAGACAATATAATTTTTTCTACATCCATTTTGAAAGTAGGCTTCTCAAGCTGTCAGTTTAGAGCAGAAAATTGATAATTGAAGTTGACAGAACAACTTACAGTTTTTCTGGTTAAAATAGGAATGTAAATTTTTAGCTGGGATAAATGAAAAATGAAATTATTCACAGTAAGATTTGAAACCAAAGTGTTTTTATTATCTTTTTCAATGGACGTAGAAAAAAAGTATATGTGTCAGGCGTCATGAGCGTAAAGTGTCATTATCCGCTCTAGATACACAGTTACTATTTTGTAAAGTGCGAATTTATTATGAAGTGTTTTTGAACTGCTGTATGAAGAGGGTTAAATAATGTGTTATTAATAAGTATAATAGAAATGAAATGATTTTTCCTATGTTTTATTTAAAACGATCAAAGTTTCTCAAAGTATTAGATTACTCGTATATGTATGTATGTATCTATGTAGGGAAGGCAAAAGATTTTACAGAAAAATAGAACAAAGTTCCAATTACTTATACTAGTATAGTTTCGAGATACTGAATTTTTAAAGTTTTAAATACTACGTATGTGATTCTTATGTTGTGTATAGTACATTTAAAATTAAATACTTCAACAACTAAGAGTGATAATGAATTATTCTAATCTTATTTGGATTTATAGGATTATTCTCTATATGTAAACGTAATTTCAGTACTATGGAATCCCTTAAAACATTTTCAGGAATTCGAATTGCTGAAAAAAATGTCAGTCATGTTTGTTTCAAGATAGCTAAATTGCTATTGTCTCTATATCATGATAAAAATTCAATAACTCAAAAACTAAGTGAAATAGCGACTTGCGGTTTTCAAATTTGGATTCAGGGGTTTGTTTTGTATATATATATATACATAGTTTCAGAAGTTCCAATTCACGGATACGGTTTTAAATTTCTGTAGGTATTGTTTGAATAGTATGTATGTATGTTTGTATATATTGTATGTGAATTTCTTATATACGAGTAATGTAAGAATGTATTCCTTAAATACTGTAGAAACTGTGAAATATATGAAAATGAAAATATATGTATGTGTTGCATAATGACATGAATTGATTATGTATCGATTTGTTTTTGCTATATATTAATTTTATATACGAGTATTTAATATTTAGGAGGATAAGTTTTATTTATTTATTTACATAAATCTTATAAATAAGTCTTGAAGGGCGCCAATACGTGTTGGGGTGTCCTCAGTGTGATGCTCTGCAACAATATGATCATCTTCAACGCGGAAATCAGGATATGGGTATGTCCTTCTGCCACTCACTCACATCCTTCTACGGTTCGTCCAGGACTGTATTTCATATTTCTGTAACAATAAAAATATAATCGAAATAATATTTAAATTAATGATTATAGATAATAATATGGACTCAGATATGTTTCAATCGTGTGTAATTGTTATAAAAAAAATAATTATGAAAGTGCGAGAAATTCATTACATATTAAAAAGAATATTGAAATATAAAATAAAATATATGTAATAAAATATTTAGTACATAAAATAATAAATGATATTTGTGTATAGTAATAGCACTAAATAATTTATTATTATATATTTATTATTATACAATTATAAAGTATATCTATAGCCGAAATAATAGTCTTTAGGAATAATGGCTGATATACCCAATAATGGGTCCTATAAAGTAGTTCAATAATAAAAAAAACTTACTGTTAATAAATTATTTCCCTAAGTATAACTCCAAGTCCTGAAGATATCCAAAAGTCCTCTCCAAGGATCAGGAAGTCGTTACGAAGGCACGGTACACGAGCACACCACACACATCTGTTCACTAGCACTGTAACAATAAAACTGACAATGACAATATGAATCTATGTAACAGTTAGGCATTAGATAATAATAAAAAAGTAGTAGTCAACAATTAAAATAAAGAATAATTATAAATTATAATTTATGTCTATGTATTACATAATTGTTTACTCGCCCGTACGATTTTTTAAAATTTGTATTTGTAAAGAAGGCCCATGGACCCGCGAAATATAATTTATGAACTTTAGGGTTGATGGAAAGAGTGCTATATTGCTGAAAGAAAAATTACATTTTTCATTTATGCTTGTTCAAGGACAAATGTTTTTTCTATAAGATATTTCAACTTTAGAGCTCTATATTTCTGAAACTAAGCAAGATACGAACTTTTACGTTTCAAATATAAATTCAGCATGCATTTCTCTACTAATATGCCAATTTTGAAAGTTGGTGAAATAATGAAAATTTTTCAGTTATGTTTGTTCAAAGATAAATGTTTTTCAATAAGAAATTTCAACTTCAGGGTTCGATATCTCTGAAACTAAGAAAGATACGAACTTGTACGTTTCAAATATGAATTCAGCATGCATTTCTCTACAAACATGCCAATTTCGAAAGTTGGCGAAATGATGAAAATTTTTCATTTATGTTTGTTCAAAGACAAATGTTTTTCTATAAGAAATTTCAACTTCAGGGTTCGATATCTCTGAAACTAAGAAAGATACGAACTTGTACGTTTCAAATATGAATTCAGCATGCATTTCTCTACAAATATACCAATTTTCAAAATTGGTGAAATGATGAAAATATTTCATTTATGCTTGTAGTTTCATCAATAAATCTTCTTTTTTGTTACAGATGACCCCGTTTTCGAAGTTCCAGTGGTAAGAGATGCAGACATCGCGACTTGGAGGACCCGTTCGTGCGTCTAGAGTATCCTGGGGCTTCTCTCCGTACCTGGTGGATTTCAATTCGTTGCCAGCATCAGGAAACCATCTCCTTCTTATCGTGAAGACTTGAACCGGTTCGCCTGATCTCTGTAAAATATAAATGTGAGTTAATCGCCTCTGGAGAATATCAGATTTTTAAATTCATATCTCGGAAACGGTTAGAGATAGAGAAAAAATGTATAGGACCTTTTTTGTAGTAAATTGAATTTTAGGGGAGGTATACATTTAACTTTTTATCATCCGATATCACAGTTCCGAGTTACGACGGTTTATATAGGTTTTAAAGGGTTTTCAATGCCTACACCCTTAATTTGGGGTATAATCGAAAAATGTATAATATACAATTTACATAACTTAAAATTCTCTACAACTTTTGTCATATAATGTTTTCTCCTAAAGTTGATAGTTTGATAGATAATAATGTTATACCCCAAAATGGGTGGAGATTCGAAGTTTGGATATCGATTTTCGGAATCTACGTATTTTTCTGCGTATATACGCAAAATTTAATTTTTGAATTATAAAAAATAAGAAAAGTCTAAATTTTCTACACCCAAAACTAAGTCAAATAAAAAATATTTTTATAGTGAATCTTACATAATTTTTAATTTTCTATAACTTTTGTCATAAAATTTTCTTCTAGAATTGATAGTTTAGCCGGAAATGACGTTACACATTAAATAGGGTAGAGATACAAAGTTGGGGTATTTTTTTTCGGATTCTACGTAATTTTCTAAATATGTATCTAAATTTTGGTAATTTAATATTTATAAACATAGGTCCTATGATTTTTAAAACTTTCGAATTATTTCAACATCAAACAATATTTTTAATTTTAGTACTTACCTTCTTGTAATGGCAATGATCGGCGAATTTTCCTAACATATCGTCCGCTATAGTACTTCATCACTGAACTGTATTGTCTTCGGCGATTTACACTGATTAGAATACACTTTCAAGTAATTATTACACAACACGCGCACTATTTAAATTAACAATTGCAGCACTTAATAAAACAAATTTAAAAATATCTAGTAATAATGAACTAATAAATATAGTTTTAGCGTAAATTTGAATACTCTTATTTATATCGCGAACTATAAATTAAATAAAAGAATGATTGTAATAAAAACTAATATGTTTTTCGGTTCCTATCAACACTACATAATCGCAATACACGATTAATCACAAGCACCCCATGTTCACTTCACCAAAGCCAAAAAGGAACTGAAGTCTCCCTTACAAAAACATAATATTAAATATTATAACGTAATAACTAACACTAATTAAGTGTTAATTGATGACGTTTTTTATACTTTGGCGCTCAAAATAAACAATGTTTATGTTTGTTTTCAGAACCCCCAACCCCCACTACCCCCCTCGTACTACACCCAGCGATAGGATACGGTAACTACAACACAGGACGAAGATAATAGATGATTTTTATGAGAATAAATAAACAAAATAGCTTTTTATTTACTTTTCCTATGTAATAACAAAAGAGACAGGGAAATATCCTAATATTTAATGATTTTTTCGAATTTTCCTATTCTATCCTTTAGTATTAAGTTCTCTAGGTACGAAAATAACCATCCGATAGGAGTCCGCTCTTTTATAAAGAGCTAAGGGCTTATTTGAGCCCTTAGGGAAAATCCAACCACGGATTTCAATTTTGCAGATCCAAGTAAGTTTAACAACACTTGTCCGGTCTTTCTAGCCCTTTTAGATCAGGAATTAGGCTAGGCCCTTCGCCACACTTGAAGCGCAAATATATTGTGAACCAACGGGTTTTCATCAATTCTGTGCAAGCCAATGGAAAGCGTGGGTTCAAATCCTTCCGCTATGCTATTTTCCGGCCTTTTAGCCCTTTAATTAACGAATTTAAACGTTAAACCCTTCGTAAAACTTTAACGGTCCGTATCTCGGAAACTATTAGGGCTAGAAGGGCGAAACAAATTTTATTGTACTAATTTCGACCCGTAGATTACGAATCTGAAGTCAAATTTTACCCGAAGGGCTTATTTAAAGGGGGAAGGGCTTAAAACGGCCCTTAGGGAAAAACTGACCTTGGAATCGTGTTTTACGGGTCGAAATTAACCTAATAAAATTTGTCCCGCCCTTCTAGCCCTTTTAATAACGGAGTTAGCGCACGCCCTTCGCCATAAACTTGAGGACTAAGAATGTTGTAAACTGAAGGGTTTTCAACAATTCTGTGCAGGCCAATCAAAAGGGCATGTTCAAATACCCCAGATACGCTATTTTCTATCCCTTTAGCCCTTCAAATAGGCGAATTATAGCTAGGACCCTTTGGAAAACTTTAAGGGCTCGTATCTCGGAAACGGCTGGGTTTTCAGCGATTTCCTTGAAATTTCGCGTTCCCTTCGAATCCTTTGAAATGTCGGGGTCGTAGAACAACATATTTAAGTTTCAAGGGCCTAGGGCCAAGGGTTTCAAAATCGCCTAATTGAAATTTGACAGCTTTTAATTGAAACATTTCGATTCAAAACGCAACATCACACAAAATAAGAAAAATGGACTGTAACTCTGAAACTATTAGGGTTAGAAATGCGAAGCAAATTCTATTATACTAATTTCGACCCTTACATTACGAATCCGTAGTCATATTTTGCCTATGAGCTAATTTAAAAAGCGAATTCAAAACGCAACATTTTTAATTAAGAAAAATGTGTTATAACTCTGAAACTATGAATGGTAGAAGGGCTTAAAAGTGCCCTTGGGAAAAAATTAAGTTCATATTCGTAATCTACAGGTCCAAATTAGTGTAATAAAATTTATTCGACCCTTCTGGCCCTATTAATAACAAAATTAGCTAATCCATACACCCCTACAAATTTAAAGGGTAAATATATGAAAAACTAAAAAGATATAAACAATTCTGCGCAGGCCAATCGAAAAAGCGGCTCAAGATACACCCGATACGCTATTTTTCAGCCCTTAATTCCTTTAAACAGGCAAATTAGGGTAAAATACCCCCCAAAATCTTTAGGGGCTCGTATCTCGGAAACGGCTGGGATTTGAGCGATTTCCTTGAAATTTCGCGTTCCCTTCGAATCCTTTGAAATGTCGGGGTCGTAGAACAACATATTTAAGTTTCAAGGGCCTAGGGCCAAGGGTTTCAAAATCGCCTAATTGAAATTTGACAGCTTTTAATTGAAACATTTCGATTAAAAACGCAACATTATATTAAATAAGAAAAATAGACTGTAGCTCTGAAACTATTAGGGTTAGAAATGCGAAACAAATTCTATTATACTAATTTCGACCCGTAGATTACGAAACCGAAGTCAGATTTTCCCTAAGGGCCAATTTAAAGGGCGAATTCAAAACGCAACATTTATTAATATGTTTAATACAGTTCTCATACTTCCCTATTGTCCCAATGAAGCCGAATCAACTGTACATAATTCCCTGTCTCTTTGTTGTGCTATTTTCAATGAATTCGGGGTTGTTAAATAAAAACTTGTATTAGTTTAAGATATTTTTATTGTTTATTTGTAATACATTGTTGTCTTTATTATGTTCATAGCTTAAATTGTATTTTTTATTCATATTCTTTGTATTTTATATATAAATATACTTACCCTTGTCCTGAAAAATTAGAAATAGGGATGTTTAAATAATAATTTGTGTAAATTTTATATGTATTTATTGTTTTTTGTATCTTACATTGTTGTATATCATGTAAACTACCCTAATCTACAATATTTTATGCAATAAAATATAAATTAAAGTTTAATTTGTCTATTTTTTAAATTCCTTCTACTTAGGGGATGAATTCTTTAAAAATTTTAGGGTCTATACGTATATAGTTCTTGAGACGGCCGCCAGGGGGCAGCACCTGTTGAAAAGCACTACCCTAGGTAATTAAAAATAAAGCTGTCTGTATACATACGTACATACAGGATTCGAAATAGTTCGGAAAATGGCCGCCAGGTGGCAGCACCTGTCGGAAAGCACTACGCTTAAAAATATAGGTAATTAAAAATAAAGCAGTCTTTTTTACATACGTACATACAGGATTCGAAATAGTTCGGAAAATGGACGCTAGAGGGCAGCACAGATCATGAAAACGAGGAAAAAATACTTGCAAAAATCTAAGGGGCAATTTTCAGTTGCAACATTATCGACAGGGACTTAGAAAAAAATCATTTTACGGGTAGTAGAAGCAGATACATGGATGCTAACTCTAAACCCGCATTCAAAAAAGACATAAAATCCCATATTTAACTAGTCTAAACTCTAAAGGCTATTGAAAATTGTGTATGTACGTCGTTATGTACACAAAAAAAATTTTTTAGTCGGATTTACTCTTTTTTTGCTATCTTTTTGAACAGGTGCTGCCAACTGGTGGCCGTTTTAAAAACTACATACGTGTAGAGACTTGGAATAAAAATCAATTTTTCAATAATATAAAAATATATTTGTATTTTAAGAAATTACAACACTTTAACTCATAAAAATCAAAGTTTATTGGCATTATTATTACAAAGGACTGTTTGACAATCATAAATAGTCAATAGATTTGTTAACAAATTTAGTAACAATCATAAACAGAAATAGAACAATAGTAAAAGATTCAAAGTTTAAAAATTCTGTTTATAATTATTTTCAACTAAATTTATTAACAAATCTATTAACAATTTATAAAAATGTCACACAGGGTTTAGTTATAAAACTAAAACATTTGTTACCCCTTTAAATTGTCATTATTATGGGGTTATATTATTTGTTGTTAGTTATTTTGCATCTTTATTCTGCAAATAAAAGTTTAACCGGAAGATTTAACTTTTATTTACAGAATAAAGATGCAAAATAATTAACAACAAATAATATAACCCCATAATAACTTTATCTGGTAACAAACATTTTAGTTTTATAACTGATACGAAACTCTAAGTTAATATTATATATTTTTAGACCAAAAACCGCCCAAATATATAATATATTAGAGTTCCGTTTACAATACTTATGGCCTAATTTCACAAATTAAAACTTTGGATCCCCAAATAAGATAACTTGTTCCCATTGTTAAAGGTACAAGATTTTTTTATTTGGTTTAAGATCGTTTGCGAACCTTTATATTATATATACAATATATAATATTTATTAATATAAAGCTTCGTTTACAATAAATACTTAAAAATCTAACTTTGCCCTGATCGCGTCAAAATACTTACTAATAATTACAATTTTTACTAAAACTACCTAACATTAAAACTAATGTGACGGGTTTAAATTAAAATAAACAGAATTAAAAGATTGTTTTATTAGTACATACATTTTAAAAAAGTCATTATGAAGAGGAATCCATGGAGACGCATCCCAATCGGCACTGCAATCTCGGCGACAGCGGCGGCGGAGGAATTGTTTTAATTTATAACTATCTTAAAACTATAACTGAAATGCTTTATTTAATAAATGGTATATATATATATATAGGGAGACACCACCCTCTTGCCAAACCCACGCTCCCCATATATATATCATTTATTAAATAAATACAATTCCGTATACAATAATACCTTATAATCTAACTTAAACTATTGTAGTTCCCCCCAAATTAAGTTTATGAAGTGCGCAAAAAATCCTATCTTACGTTAATATCTTTTTCAAACAAAAGCAAATCTAAAAATGGTAAGTTACGTTAATTTGTTCTCTCTCTCAAAAAGCAAAAACAACCCCTGCCTATCTTATAATCTAAGCTATCTTATGTCTACGCAAGCTATCTTATATCTAGACTATGTTAAGCTAAGTTGAAGTGAGAGAGAGATATACGATCTAAGACAAAAAGTGAGAATACCGGGGTGATTCTCACAGTTGTTTACGTGGGGGCTAAGCCGACCCCAGTCGCGACCCCAAGGGTTTACGGCCTACAAACGCGAGCCAATTAAGGACAAGGGAAGCAATTAAGTGATATTCCACGGCTTGGATGCAATAAAGAGCTACTCCCGATGGCATCGCCCGGCCATTCCCGAAACACCTAACACCGAACGCGGACAACCCGTGTGCTCAAACAATGTTAAATCAAAGAAAAACTTTATTTTCTCTTTAATTATTCGTTGCCATTAAAATTAAACGATGATTACGTTGCCTCCGGATGAGGAGAGCACATAACGCCATAACAGAGCTTCCTGTGTAAGCATTCAGGTTTGTTTAAAACTTTTCTCAGTTGAGTCTAGCGGTTTTAAAGCGTCCAAACTAGAGCAGAGGCCAATACGAACGATGGTCAGCACTGGTACAAAAGAATTAAACTGTCCCTAGAAACATTCACACAAGTGTGAAGCGATCCACCAGAATAAACAACTGATTTCACATGGCGTTGTGAATTACTATACATATCAGTCCACTCAATTATGAAAATCGCGCACGAACCCTACCTAACCATACCACTAACCGTGATGTTTAATAATAGAAAAAATAAGGAAACCCGAACCCACAAACAAGTTTCGAATCTCACACCCCCTACTTCCTGATTCTCTCACCATTTGACAGCAAGCATGCCCCGACACACCAATACATACAATTTTTTTTTTCACATTCACTCTCCCTAGATGCCGTCTGGGCAATCAAAACGCACGGTTTTAGGATGAATCATTTCGGTAAGGGAATGCACTTCAAGTTAAATAAATTTATTTTTAAATGTTTAAAGAAAACGCGTGTTTGCTCAACGGCGCGATGAGCCAAAGTTTAATTAAGAGCTGAAAATACATTTCAAAGAACTTAAAACTAACTTATATTCTATATTATTCTTCACGCAAGAATGGCATTGTTCAATAATGTTTCGTTCAATTCGCTCTATAATCTGTGCTGACATTGACTAGAAAACTAACTTTTTCTACAGTGCACAATGTTATTCTTACGCAAAGAATCCTATACTATATTAATTTAGTCTTCTTGATGTCCGATTCCTGAAAAATATATACTAATCATATGTTCCCAGATATTGATTTTATATTGATAAACAGTCTATATTTAAATTATAAATTGTTTGAATATTATACAGACATTCATGAAAGTTATATTTATTTCAATGTAGTTCTCAAAATCGAATTTGAGTACAAGATAATATTTAGACATTTATAATAGTCATATTTCACTGACAAGTTAATAGTTAGATATTTTGTCCAACAGTTTTTAAATGGTCTCAAAAGTATTTGAAATTTGCTTTAATTTGCACCATCCTGTCCGTCAGGTGGTTATACAAGTGGAAAGTGCACCACTTTTCCAATGCTTAGTTACTCTAGTGCAAATATTTTACGCACAATACAGATAAAACTGTTTCAGGTAGTCTTTATTGACTAGTAACTAGATTTGAACTAGTTCATTTTAATTCCAAGTTTCGACTCTTGGATTATAAAGTATTGTTGCATTACCAACAATATTAGCCAACCAAATAAATACATTTAATAATGATTAAAAAGAATAAAAGTTAAATGGCTTTTGCCATAAAGCCACAGAATTGTAAATAGTATGAAATCTAGTAAGATTCTTACCTTATACATGTCTCCTGTTCTCCTAAAGGTGTTCTGCCCTCTTCTGCTCCCACTTCCATGTTTCCGAAGCCCTCATGGTCATCCATGGAATCTGAATTAGAAAGAGAAATGAGTTACTTTATTTAGTTACAAAACACACAGATTTGACGGGAGGTATTGTGCTGGCCACATTAGATTTCTTAATATGTGTACAACACATAATTAGTTAGCGGGAGGTATTGTTGCTTTAGTGTTTGTATGTATGTATACAAAATACACAGATTTGACGGGAGGTATTGTGCTGGCCATATCAGATTTCTTTATATGTGTACATCACACAAATAGTTAGCGGGAGGGACTGTTGCTTTAGTGTTTGTATGTATGTATACAAAATACACAGATTTGACGGGAGGTATTGTGCTGGCCATATCAGATTTCTATATATGTGTACATCACACAAATAGTTAGCGGGAGGGACTGCTGCTTTAGTGTTTGTATGTATACAAAACACAAATTTGACGGGAGGTATTGTGCTGGCCACATATTTCTTAATATGTTGCTTTAGTGTTTGTATATATATTTATGTATGTGTGTGTATTATCACTATTTGTGATCAGCGGGAGGTATTGTTGATGAAAAAAATAATGTCACTTTTAAACTGCATTAGTTGGCGGGAGGTACTGTTGCTTTAGTTAGTGTATGTATATATGTATGTGTTTTATCGCCATTTGTAATTAGCGAGAGGTATTGTTGATAAATATATCTACTGTCACCTTTACACTTTAATTAGTTGGCGGGGAGTATTGTAAAAAAAATAAAGTGCACCTTAGCACACTTGAGATTGATTGTTTTATTTTATTTAAAAGTATACCCCTTTCCTACATATACGTTTTAAGGGAGGCATTGATTGATTAAATAAAATTTAAATTCTCAATTTTTACCCCAAAGTGTTCCCCCCTCTTGAATTACTAAATGGTGGGTGCATGATCCAGATATTGATTTTTGTGTGACAAAGATAAATATATTGTAAGACAGAGACAACACGACATAGAATAACAAGTAGGGGATGGAACACTCCCTTGCAAATATTTTTTTTTTGTAAGACAGAGAGCAAAATATATAACTATTTCATTCTAATGGAATCTTCTTTTTACTGTAATTTTTGTTGGGGAACGAAGTGTTAAGTCCGTACGTTTACATATCTATGGGACCATAGAATAATACAATATAGGGTGGAACACTCCCTCGAAAATATTTATTTTTCTAAGACAGAGAGCCAAATATATAACTATTTCATTCTAATGGACTCTTCTTTTTGCTATAATTTTTTTTGGGGAACATGGTGTTAAGTCTGCAGCATATCTCGGTGAACACTTGTAGTCAAAAATATAGGGTAAGATCCAAAAAAATTACTTGAAAATATAATTCAAAACTTTCCAATTTTAGTATTAAAGACTTTTGGACCAAAGGCAACAACATATTAAATTCTGATTAAAATTGATAAACCGGAAGTGGTACTTTACTTGAAGCCCATAACAGTTTTTAATGAAGAACTGTATTAAAATATAATCCAAAAATTTTCAAATTTAGTATTTAGGACTTTTATGTCAAGGGAAACAACATATTATATTTTGAATAAAATTTATAAACCGGAAGTGGTACTTTACTTGAAGCCCATAACAGTTTTTAATAAAGAACTGTATTAAAATATAATCCAAAAATTTTCAAATTTAGTATTTAAGACTTTTGGACCAAGGGTAACAACATATTATATTTGAACTAAACTAGATAAACCGGAAGTAATACTTTACTTGAAGCCTGTAACAGTTTTTAATGAAGAACTGTAATAAAATATAATCCAAAAATTTTCAAATTTAGTATTTAGGACTTTTATATCAAGGGGAACAACATATTATATTTTGACTTATATTTATAAACCGGAAGTGGTACTTTACTTGAAGCCCATAACAGTTTTTAATGAAGAACTGTATTAAAATATAATCCAAAAATTTTCAAATTTAGTATTTAAGACTTTTGGACCAAGGGTAACAACATATTATATTTGAACTAAACTAGATAAACCGGAAGTGATACTTTACTTGAAGCCTGTAACAGTTTTTAATGAAGAACTGTATTAAAATATAATCCAAAAATTTTAAAATTTAGTATTTAGGACTTTTATATCAACGGGAACAACATATTATATTTTGACTTATATTTATAAACCGGAAGTGGTACTTTACTTGAAGCCCATAACAGTTTTTAATGAAGAACTGTATTAAAATATAATCCAAAATTTTTCAAATTTAGTATTTAAGACTTTTGGACCAAGGGTAACAACATATTATATTTGAACTAAACTAGATAAACCGGAAGTGATACTTTACTTGAAGCCTGTAACAGTTTTTAATGAAGAACTGTATTAAAATATAATCCAAAAATTTTCAAATTTAGTATTTAAGACTTTTGGACCAAGGGGAACAACATATTAAATTTGTATTAAAATTGATTAACCGGAAGACGTACTTTACTTGAAGCCCGTAACAGTTTTCCATGAAGAACTATATTAAAATATAATCCAAAATTTTTCTATTTTAGTATTTAAGACTTTTACATCAAGGGTAATAATATATTAAATTTGTATTAAAATTGATTAACCGAAAGAGGTACTTTACTTGAAGCCTGTAACAGTTTTTCATGAAGAACTATATTAAAATATAATCCAAAACTTTTCATATTTAATTTTAAATATGTTTCAGCTGTACTGAAATTTTGAAATAAACTTTTTCTTATGAAAACGACTCTTCTGAATTCAAATATTGGTGAAAATTTTACTGTCACCTTTACACTTAGATTAGTTGGCGGGGGGTACTATTGCTTTAGTGTATGTATGTATGTATGTATGTATGTATGTATGTATGTATGTATGTAAAAGTATGTGTGTGTTTTATCGCTATTTGCAATTAGCGAGAGGTAATTATATGTATTTGTTATTGAACCACTAGTTTATGAAACTTCGGTGTCACGGCTACGATTTTTAATGGCAACGTCAATAACGTAAAATTATTATTTTTCAGAAAGATACATTCAATAGTAAACTTTTCTGTTTTGAGTTATAAATATATAAATAATAGTGTTATATATACATGTGTACAATATAGGAAATAAATAAAGGAATAGATAACAACGTTCCTCTAACTATTTCCTGTATTGTACATGTGTACAATATAGGAAATAAATAAAGGAATAGATGACGTTCCTCTAACTATTTCCTGTATTGTACATGTGTACAATATAGGAAATAAATAAAGGAATAGATGACAACGTTCCTCTAACTATTTCCTGTATTGTACATGTGTACAATATAGGAAATAAATAAAGGAATAGATGACAACGTTCCTCTAACTATTTCCTGTATTGTACATGTGTACAATATAGGAAATAAATAAAGGAATAGATGACAACGTTCCTCTAACTATTTCCTGTATTGTACATGTGTACAATATAGGAAATAAATAAAGGAATAGATGACAACGTTCCTCTAACTATTTCCTGCATTGTACATGTGTACAATAAAATAATAAAAGAATGGATAATAATGATGTACAATATAGGAAATAAATGAAGGAAATGGATAATAACATACCTCAAACAATTTCCCGTATTGTACTTTGAAATTATTGTTGATTAAATTCGAAAATTTTAATATTATAAATCTGTTGTGGCCAGCACAATACCTGTCGCCACTTTAATTTTTGATTACATAAGTATTGTATTTAACATTAGATGTGTTCAATAATCCAAGCAAAACAACCGAACGGATGTAAAATTTGTTGAAAGACTTTGCTAGCCTAGCATTTGCTACATCTGCTCTCAAACGCCAAATTTATCTCTTGTCTTGCTAACTTATCAAATATAATGGCGAGAAATACAAATTACACATATATTAAGTTAACTTGTACTCTTTCTATATCATTTTATGGTGTGTTTATTTCAACCACACGTGAAAAAAAGCTTTCAAAGTTTTGTGATGAATGTTTATTTGCGAGAATAAAATTTTTCAAAAAATAATATTTAGAAGATTTTTTTTAGACTCTGCTATTTCCGGTTGTTAAATTATTACCAAAACCTTTTCAACTCTACCCAGTAATGTCCGATTGAGAAATACGTAATTAAAATTAAACAGATATTAAGTATTATAGTTTTTGAGAAATTGTCATTTTAACATACACACACAAACACACAATTATAGAATTTAAGACTTTTATATCAAGGGGAATAACATATTAGATTTTGACTAAAATTGATAAACCGGAAGTGGTACTTCACTTAAAGCCCATAACAGTTTTTAATAAAGAACTATATTAAAATATAATCCAAAACTTTTCAATGTTAGTATTTAAGACTTTTATATCAAAGGAAACAACATATTATATTTTGATTAAAATTGATAAACCGGAAGCGATACTTTTACTTGAAGCCCGTAACAGTTTTTAATGAAAAACTATATTAAAATATAATCCAAAACTTTTCAATTTTAGTAATTAAGACTTTTATGTCAAGGGAAAAAAAACATTAGATTTTGACTAAAATTGATAAACCGGAAGCGATACTTTACTTAAAGCCCGTAACAGTTTTTAATGAATAACTATATTAAAATATAATCCAAAACTTTTCAATTTTAGCATTTAAGACTTTTATGTCAACGGAAACAACATATTAGATTTTGACTAAAATTGATAAACCGGAAGTGATACTTTACTTGAAGCCCGTAACAGTTTTTAATGAAAAACTATATTAAAATATAATCCAAAACTTTTCAATTTTAGTATTTACGACTTCTATATCAAGGGAAACAACATATTATATTTTGATTAAAATTAATAAACCGGAAGTGATACTTTACTTGAAGCCCATAACAGTTTTTAATGAATTATTAATATATAATCCAAAATTTCTCAATTTTAGTATTTACGACTTTTATATCAAGGGAAACAACATATTAAATTTTGATTAAAATTAATAAACCGGAAGTGATACTTTACTTGAAACCCGTAACAGTTTTTAATGAAAAACTATATTAAAATATAATCCAAAACTTTTCAATTTTAGTATTTAAGACTTCTATTATATCAAGGGAAACAACATATTAGATTTTGATTAAAATTGATAAACCGGAAGTGGTACTTCACTTAAAGCCCATAACAGTTTTTAATAAAGAACTATATTAAAATATAATCCAAAACTTTTCAATTGTAGAATTTAAGACTTTTATATCAAGGGGAATAACATATTAGATTTTGACTAAAATTGATAAGCCGGAAGTGGTACTTTACTTGAAGCCCATAACAGTTTTTAACGAAGAATTATATTAAAATATAATCCAAAACTTTTCAATGTTAGTATTTAAGACTTTTATATCAAGGGAAACAACATATTAGATTTTGACTCTACCCAGTAATGTCCGATTGAGAAATACGTAATTAAACAGATATTAAGTATTATAGTTTTTGAGAAATTGTCTTTTTAACATACACACACAAACACACAACTTTTAAATTGCAGCATTTAAAACTTTTATATCAAGGGGCACAACATATTAGATTTTGACTAAAATTGATAAACCGGAAGTGGTACTTTACTTGAAGCCTATAACAGTTTTTAATGAAGAACTATATTAAAATATAATTCAAAACTTTTCAATTTTAGTATTTAAGACTTTTATATCAAAGGGAACAACATATTAGATTTTGACTAGAATTGATAAAACGGAAGTGATACTTTACTTGAAGCCCGTAGCAGTTTTTAATGAAGAACTATATTAAAATATAATCCAAAATTTTTCAATTTTAATATTTAAGTCTGTTATATCAGGGGAAATAACATATTAGATTTTGACTAGAATTAATAAACCGGAAGTGATACTTTACTTGAAGCCCATAACAGTTTTTAATGAAGAACTTTATTCAAATATACTCCAAAATGTTTCAGTTTTAGTATTTAAGACTTTTATATCAAGGGAAACCACATATTAGATTTTGATTAAAATTGGTAAATCGGAAATGATACTTTATTTGAAGCTCTGAACAGATTTTCGCGAAAATTATAGTGATATAATCCAAAACTTTTCAAATTTTGTATTTAAGACTTTTGTATTAATGAGAACGACATACTAGATTTTATCTAAAATTGATAAACCGGAAGTGGCATTTTACTGGAAGCTGTAAACTGATTTTCTTGAAAAAATATATTAAAATATGATCCAAAATTTATCAAATTTGGTATTTATAACTCGTATATAATTTGAAACAGCATATTCGATTTGGACTATATATGATAAACCGGAAATGGAACTCTCAACAGATTTTCGAGGAAAAACATAATAAAATATAATCAAAAATTTCGTATTACAGACTTTTCTATTTATTGAAGCAAATTAGATTTTGTTCACAAACGATGAACCGGAAGTGATACTTTACATAAAGCTCATAGCTATTTTAAACATGAAATTGGCGAGAAGTCATGCGCTGGCCGTATTCGATTTTTTTAAATAGGATAGTATATATTTATAAGGTTCATCCGATATAGTATTTTTTTCTGAATTCAACCATGTAATAATTTTTTATACTTACATAACAAAAATATTTAAAAAAAATTCAATTGAAATTTAAATAAATTTTATTTTTAGTTTTCGACGTATGAAAAAAAAATGAATTCAAATTAAAACGAAACAAATATTTGTTAAAAACTTCATAAATAGCAACCAAGAGGAATTATGCATAAATTGGCAGATAGCAGAGTTTTTGTTTTTCATACATATAGCCTGTTGAAAAATGCATTAAAATTAGAAAATTGAAAAGAAATTAAATATCATAAATCAGCCAGCTATGTTATAACCATGGAAATTACTAATATATTCAGATAATTCTAATTGATAAATGTCAGTGTCAAGTGCAATTTACACAGTTTGTTGCTGAAATAATTTTACTGGAAATTTAGAATCTGTTGCTAGAAAATTTAGGTATAGCATGTGTACAAAATACACAGAAGTGGCGAAAGGTATTGTGCTGGCCGCATCAGATTTCTTAATATGTGTACATCACACAATTTCAAATACTGTATACCAATTTACCCTATTCTTAAAGTAATATTGTATTTTCTTATTCAAACGAAAAACAAATAGGATGAAAAATATTCTAATTAACTAATTGTTAACTACCCAATATTATTTATTACGTAATCGCGAACCGATTTTGGGCGCAGAGACTTTGAAAACCATGCCATTATTTTAATTTACATTATTTTGTGATTGTTTTGTGTATCTTTATTTATGATCTTTATTTATGTGAGGTGCCGTTACATCGAGATATGGCAAAACATATATATTTATTACAAGGTTAAATAGTGGACTCATTTCTTCACAGTAGAGGGTTTGGAGTATTTCTTCCTATAAGAATAAAATTATTGTATTATATTATTTTTCATTCATCCTTGACAGTGGTTTTCTTGAATCCATACTGAAACATAATTAGTACATAATTGTGTGTGTGTGTGTGTAAGTGTGTGTGTGTTTATTTCTCTGTATCAAATATTTATTTATTTATCTGTATTGCAATATAATGGCACAATTTTCAAAGTCTTAAAATATATAATTGCCTCACGTTAGGAGGGCTTTAGGTTGCCTCACGTTAGGAGGGCTTTAGGTTGCCTCACGTTAGGAGGACTTTAAATTTGCCTCACGTTAGGAGGATTTCTAGGTGAGAACTTTAAATCAGCTGAAACTTATAATGGGCTATCCAATAGAAACTAGCGTCTAGGGGTGGTAAGCATGGGCGTACACAGGAATTTCTTCAGGGGGGGGGCAAGAAGAAATTAAGTTTAAAATGCTTTTGTTAAAGGTAAAGGTTTACTTAAAGTAAATACCACAGATAATCATTTTATTTAAAAAAGAACAAATAAAAATTAATAATATATTTAGTGAATTTAAACTTTCTAAAATATTAACCGTAGTGGATTTTCAGAAAATCTTTGTGTCACTTCTAGCTCTATACGTATAAAAGTATATGTTCTTGGTTATTATAAAATGTACTGTAATTTTTTTAAAGATGTCCGATCAACAAATTGAATGAATTAGGACTTTAGCTCCGCCTATTCCGATAAATACAGTAGTATCGTTCACTTAGTTTTTATGGGGGTCCATAAGATACTACTGTTATTTTATTATTATAACAATATATGTTAATGCAAAAGCTTTCAAAATTCAAAACGGAAATGGACTAATACATAAACCAAAAATGTGAAAAATATGATACTGACACTCTGTTAGTGTCAGTGACACTGATAGAAAATAAAGTTATTCGTACGGCTTTGAATCAAGGTAATATATCTGAATTAATAAATAAACTTGCGTTACAGCGAAAGTAATATCAACAACGAGCATCGTTTTAAAATGGAATGCCCTAACTTAGTCGAAACAATATTAATTTTTGAAAGACAAGCGTATTGTATCCATCCTTATCGCACACGCTTCGTGTTATGTAAATGAAAGAAATAAATGTATGCCAATTTATTAATTCGGTCATGATACAGATGACCTTGATCGGACATCTTTTAAAAAAATGCTATATGTTATTATACCTGTACAATACACATGTATTATACATTTCATACTGTATAAAACGTATTATTCCTTTTGAGCAGTTTAAAAATATTTAGTATTGATCATATTATAATCATTTCATGCACGTATATTATATTTTTATACAGTATTTTACGTATTGTATGATACATGTGCAATATAAAATGTATAATACTTTTATTTTATATACATATATATATATATATATATATATATATATATATATATATATATATATATATATACAGTAAGTTTTCCATTTTCCTTTTTATATGGAAACTTTAAGGGGGGGGGCAACTGCCCCACCCTGCGTACGCCCATGGTGGTAAGGTACACACATAAATATAAATATACGTAAAGGCGCTACTTAAAACTAAAGAAAAGGAAAGTGTCTTCTTATTTTGCACTTATACCCTTAACTTTATACAGGCTGTTCATTTTAAATGGGCTACCATTGTTATCTCGAGACTTATAAGATTTACAAAGACAATTAAATGGGCAAACAATTTCTACGAGCCCAACCCCAAATGTATTCGTGTCTGTTGTCATATATTTGCCCTAAATTATTGTCAAAATGATAAATTTAGATAATAACAATATATTTAAATCCAGTACACTTTATTAATACATAAAATAAAAAAATGCCCAAATATAGTCTTGACTATTGTAATCTAAAAATTTATTTCTTTTTGCTGTTAATATATTTTTTCAGATTGTACGAATACATTTGGCGTTGGGCTCGTATAAGATACTACTGTTATTTTATTATTATAAAAATATATGTTATAGTAAAACCATTCAAAAATAAGTTAACTAGTAAGTTTATTAGCAAATGTAAAACCAAATATGTGAAAAATAAGATACTGATACATTGTTAGGTCAGTGACCCTGACAGACAAAACGTTATTAGTACGGCTATGAATCAAGGTAAAATATCTGAATTAATAAATAAACTTACTTTACAGCGAAAGTATTGTCAACAAGGAGAATCGTATTAAAATGGAATGTCCTAACTTAGTCGAAATTTTTGCAAATGGGAAGGATAAATATATGCCAATTTGTTCATATATGGATGACCTTGATCGAATTTTTTTACTAAGTTTCACAAATTTACGATATTGTAACGAGTTACGACGCCCGGTATGTTAACATAGACATTCATAGTGTATCTCGGAAAAGAAATATAGTAGAGAATATGATTATTTGAAATAAATTCAACAACATAAATAATATTTTCAGGAGAAAAATGAATTTACTTTTGTGTTATGCAAAAAAAAAAATAGCAAAAAAGCGACAGTGAAGAGAGCCATATGATATATCGACTTACATTGACGAACACAGCTCATCTACTAGCAAGAAGAAGCATCTGCGCCCAACACGGCTGCATGGCTGTTGTCCCGGCTCCTTGGAATAGCAAACTGCAATGCGGATCGGTACTCCAAGAAATATTTTTTCTTTCACTGCAACTCTGAAACAAAAAAAAAATATTTATTTTAAAATACAAGTATTTCAATAATATAATGTATTAATAAAATGTACTGGATTTAAATATAATCACAGATCAGTACATTATTTGTGCTCTGTGATATAATGTTATTACCTAAATTTATCATTTTAATAATAAGATACGGGTAAATATATGACACCAAACACGTTTTATTTACTGTTGGAACGAAAAAATTTGGGACTTGTCTTTTGTCATATATTTGCCCGTATATTATTGTTTAAATGAGAAATTTAGTTATTAACATTGTATTTAAACCCAGTACACTTTATTAATACATAAAATAAAATAAAAATGCCCCAATATAGTCGTAACTATTGTAACCTAAAAATTTATTTTTTTTATTGCTGTTAATATATTTATTTCTGAGGGTACGAATAAATTTGGTGTTGGGCTCGTAATATCCAGAAATATACAGAGATCTATTTCAAGAAATGCATCAATATTTTATAACAACTACAACAAAATTAAATCGATTAAAATTTGACCAAATTCATAAAAAATAAACCCAATTTCGTATTAATATAAAACTAGAACACATAGGTAATATTCATTGAAATTATTTCTATTAACACCAATTTTATCAATCCTTTAAATATTGGAAGACATATAAATATTTAAAAAAACTATTCCTACAGAGTTCAATAAAATTCCAAAAGAAAATTTTAATTTGAGACTCACCGTTCAGAACAAAATTTTGCAAACATGCACAAAACAGTTCAACCAAAACCACATGTTTCATAAAAAATTTCAGCTTAAAATTTGTTGAATACAGGTTCGGCAGGACTTTAAAAACTATATCACGACAATAATAAAGACATAGCAACAATTATTATCATATTTCTGGCGCTGTTTCATCAGTTTTTCCTTTCATATCGGTTTTTGTATCGCGGAGCACGTGTCTGCATCATTGTTCATAGCCATTACGTAGACGCAACGCTTCGCTTCGCTTTGAGGAAGAAGGCTAGGATTGGTCGAAATAAATTAGGTGGGGTCACGTGGTTCAACAACAAATTCATTTGAAATATGTAAAAATGTATTTATTTCGGACGAAGGAAAAATGAATTTATTTTTATGTTTTTTTATGTGCAATACAAATATAATATAATTATTTTAAACAAGTAATTGTTTGTTATTATTACAGAGCAAGTGCATATTTTATAATGTAGAAGACGAATTCGCCCCTTGTTGTAAATGAGGGTTGGGTAAGCATTCTAACATTTAATATTAATGTCTCTAATTGCAATTATATTGTTCCATATTGATTTATTAATTACAACCGGGGGCGAATTCGTATTATACGTTTTCAAATATGCGTATAAGCGGTCCCCTATAAAAATAACATTAATTTATTTAAATATTTTTATATAATTGCAACAAGGGACGTTAATATTATAAGTTAAAACTGTTTCCACCCCAATTTTTAAAACCGGGGGCCAATTCGTATTATACATTTTTAAATATGCGTATAGGCGGTCCCCTGTAAAAATGACATTAATTTATTTAAATATTTTTATATAATTGCAATAAGGGACGTTAATATTATAAGTTAAAACTGTTTCCACCCCATTTTTTAAAACCGGGGGCGAATTCGTATTATACATTTTTAAATATGCGTATCTGCGCTCCCCTGTAAAAATGACATTAATTTATTTAAATATTTTTATATAATTGCAATAAGGAACGTTAATATTATAAGTTAAAACTGTTTCCACCCCATTTTTTAAAACCGGGGGCGAATTCGTATTATACATTTTTAAATATGCGTATCTGCGCTCCCCTGTAAAAATGAAATTAATTTATTTAAATATTTTTATATAATTGCAATAAGGGACGTTAATATTATAAGTTAAAACTGTTTCCACCCCATTTTTTAAAACCGGGGGCGAATTCGTATTATACATTTTTAAATATGCGTATCTGCGCTCCCCTGTAAAAATGACATTAATTTATTTAAATATTTTTATATAATTGCAATAAGGAACGTTAATAATATAAGTTAAAACTGTTTCCACCCCATTTTTTAAAACCGGGGGCGAATTCGTATTATACATTTTTAAATGTGCGTATCTGCGCTCCCCTGTAAAAATGACATTAATTTATTTAAATATTTTTATATATTTGCAATAAGGGACGTTAATATTATAAGTTAAAACTATTTCCACCCCATTTTTTAAAACCGGGGGCGAATTCGTATTATACATTTTTAAATATGCGTATCTGCGCTCCCCTGTAAAAATGAAATTAATTTATTTAAATATTTTTATATAATTGCAATAAGGGACGTTAATATTATAAGTTAAAACTGTTTCCACCCCATTTTTTAAAACCGGGGGCGAATTCGTATTATACATTTTTAAATGTGCGTATCTGCGCTCCCCTGTAAAAATGACATTAATTTATTTAAATATTTTTATATAATTGCAATAAGGAACGTTAATATTATAAGTTAAAACTGTTTCCACCCCATTTTTTAAAACCGGGGGCGAATTCGTATTATACATTTTTAAATATGCGTATCTGCGCTCCCCTGTAAAAATGAAATTAATTTATTTAAATATTTTTATATAATTGCAATAAGGGACGTTAATATTATAAGTTAAAACTGTTTCCACCCCATTTTTTAAAACCGGGGGCGAATTCGTATTATACATTTTTAAATGTGCGTATCTGCGCTCCCCTGTAAAAATGACATTAATTTATTTAAATATTTTTATATAATTGCAATAAGGGACGTTAATATTATAAGTTAAAACTGTTTCCACCCCATTTTTTAAAACCGGGGGCGAATTCGTATTATACATTTTTAAATATGCGTATCTGCGCTCCCCTGTAAAAATGACATTAATTTATTTAAATATTTTTATATAATTGCAATAAGGAACGTTAATATTATAAGTTAAAACTGTTTCCACCCCATTTTTTAAAACCGGGGGCGAATTCGTATTATACATTTTTAAATATGCGTATCTGCGCTCCCCTGTAAAAATGAAATTAATTTATTTAAATATTTTTATATAATTGCAATAAGGGACGTTAATATTATAAGTTAAAACTGTTTCCACCCCATTTTTTAAAACCGGGGGCGAATTCGTATTATACATTTTTAAATATGCGTATCTGCGCTCCCCTGTAAAAATGACATTAATTTATTTAAATATTTTTATATAATTGCAATAAGGAACGTTAATAATATAAGTTAAAACTGTTTCCACCCCATTTTTTAAAACCGGGGGCGAATTCGTATTATACATTTTTAAATGTGCGTATCTGCGCTCCCCTGTAAAAATGACATTAATTTATTTAAATATTTTTATATATTTGCAATAAGGGACGTTAATATTATAAGTTAAAACTATTTCCACCCCATTTTTTAAAACCGGGGGCGAATTCGTATTATACATTTTTAAATATGCGTATCTGCGCTCCCCTGTAAAAATGAAATTAATTTATTTAAATATTTTTATATAATTGCAATAAGGGACGTTAATATTATAAGTTAAAACTGTTTCCACCCCATTTTTTAAAACCGGGGGCGAATTCGTATTATACATTTTTAAATGTGCGTATCTGCGCTCCCCTGTAAAAATGACATTAATTTATTTAAATATTTTTATATAATTGCAATAAGGAACGTTAATATTATAAGTTAAAACTGTTTCCACCCCATTTTTTAAAACCGGGGGCGAATTCGTATTATACATTTTTAAATATGCGTATCTGCGCTCCCCTGTAAAAATGAAATTAATTTATTTAAATATTTTTATATAATTGCAATAAGGGACGTTAATATTATAAGTTAAAACTGTTTCCACCCCATTTTTTAAAACCGGGGGCGAATTCGTATTATACATTTTTAAATATGCGTATCTGCGCTCCCCTGTAAAAATGACATTAATTTATTTAAATATTTTTATATATTTGCAATAAGGGACGTTAATATTATAAGTTAAAACTATTTCCACCCCATTTTTTAAAACCGGGGGCGAATTCGTATTATACATTTTTAAATATGCGTATCTGCGCTCCCCTGTAAAAATGACATTAATTTATTTAAATATTTTTATATAATTGCAATAAGGAACGTTAATATTATAAGTTAAAACTGTTTCCACCCCATTTTTTAAAACCGGGGGCGAATTCGTATTATACATTTTTAAATATGCGTATCTGCGCTCCCCTGTAAAAATGAAATTAATTTATTTAAATATTTTTATATAATTGCAATAAGGGACGTTAATATTATAAGTTAAAACTATTTCCACCCCATTTTTTAAAACCGGGGGCGAATTCGTATTATACATTTTTAAATATGCGTATCTGCGCTCCCCTGTAAAAATGACATTAATTTATTTAAATATTTTTATATAATTGCAATAAGGAACGTTAATATTATAAGTTAAAACTGTTTCCACCCCATTTTTTAAAACCGGGGGCGAATTCGTATTATACATTTTTAAATATGCGTATCTGCGCTCCCCTGTAAAAATGAAATTAATTTATTTAAATATTTTTATATAATTGCAATAAGGGACGTTAATATTATAAGTTAAAACTGTTTCCACCCCATTTTTTAAAACCGGGGGCGAATTCGTATTATACATTTTTAAATATGCGTATCTGCGTTCCCCTGTAAAAATGACATTAATTTATTTAAATATTTTTATATAATTGCAATGAGGGACGTTAATATTATAAGGTAAAACTATATATATATATATATATATATATATATATATATATATATATATATATATATATATATACAGGGTGTCCCATAACTTCAGGTACATATTAGAAGGGCATATAGTCCTTAATGTCCTGATTACGGAACAAATAGAATTTTTTCAAAATTCAAACATTAGTTTTTGAGGTTTTTGATGTGCGTATCTGCGCTCCCCTGTAAAAATGACATTAATTTATTTAAATATTTTTATATAATTGCAATAAGGGACGTTAATATGATAAGTTAAAACTGTTTCCACCACTTTTTTTAAAACCGGGGGCGAATTCGTATTATACATTTTTAAATATGCGTATCTGCGTTCCCCTGTAAAAATGACATTAATTTATTTAAATATTTTTATATAATTGCAATGAGGGACGTTAATATTATAAGGTAAAACTATATATATATATATATATATATATATATATATATATATATATATATATATATATATATATATATATATACAGGTGTCCCATAACTTCAGGTACATATTAGAAGGGCATATAGTCCTTAATGTCCTGATTACGGAACAAATAGAATTTTTTCAAAATTCAAACATTAGTTTTTGAGGTTTTTGAAGGAAACAGTTTTGGGACACTGGTTGAATAGGTAGTTTTAATATTTAATATTACGTTGTGTTATATCTAATTAATAAGAAATGTTTGCATAATACAATCATTTCATTAGGTTTCATTGTTAAATTATTTTATGTAATAGTTATAACTAATTTCACTATTCCAAATATTATAGTATCCAGGGGTACAAAAAATGTTCTTCTTAAGTGAACTACCCTTAATTATAGGAATTTTGAAAAAATTCTTTTTGTTCCGTAATCAGGACATTAAGAACTATATGCCCTTCTAATATGTACCTGAAGTTATGGGACACCCTGTATATATATATATATATATATATATATATATACAGGTGTTTCCTTTAAAAAAAACTAGCACTTTTTTGGGCGAACTAATGACTTTAGAGAAAAATGTTATATACAAAAAATTACCAGGAAAAAGGGCTTAATTTATGAGGAATAATAAATAAAAAATTCAACCATTTAAAAAAATATAATTTTATTCTACCGTTTGAGAACCACTGGTTGAATTTTTTATTTATTATTCCTCATAAATTAAGCCCTTTTTCCTGGTAATTTTTTGTATATAACATTTTTCTCTAAAGTCATTAGTTCGCCCAAAAAAGCGCTGGTTGTTTTAAAGGAAACACCCTGTATAATATGTACAGGTGCCCACTATGTTTGAAATACAGTATATATCTCGGTAAATAACGACTGTATACAAAAAATTTCTATATAAAAGTTGTTTAACATTTTATTTCCCATAATAGGACAGCATTCAGTTGTTTTTATTTCAGAAAACAAATGAGTAAGGAAAAACAATTGAATTTTTTTAAATAGCAATGTACCCTTTCATTAGGCCCATTTGATAGAGATTTTTTTTCTCTTTTCGATGACGTAATATGTTAGTACCCTTATACAAGATTTTTTTTCAAAAAAATTTAAAAACTCTTTATAAAGTAATTACATCAATAACATTAATCTAGATATCCTACATCAAAATAAAACAAATGAACGTGTACGTTTCTTATTAAACCTTGACAAAACGAAATTAGCAATAAAATGGTTTTCATCGCAATAAGTGTTCAAAATGTTCGCCATTAACTACAAAGGCAGTGGCCTAACCTATCACGGATATCTAGATTAATGTTATTGATGTAATTACTTAATAAAGTTTTTAAAAAAAATTAAAAAAATTTCTGGTATAAGGGTACATGTTACGTCATCGAAAAAAAGAAAAAATCTCTATCATATGAGCCTAATGAAAGGGTACATTGCTATTTAAAAAAATTCAATTATTTTTCGTTACTCATTTGTTTTCTGAAATAAAAAACAACTGAATGCTGCCTTATTATAGGAAATAAAATGTTAAACAACTTTTATATAGAATTTTTTTGTATACAGTCGTTATTTACCGAGATATATACTATATTCCATAAATAGTGGGCACCCTGTATATATGATTTCGTGAGTGTGTGTGTGTGTGTATGTTTGTAAAATTAATACAAAAGCAAGTTTGTGTAACTATAATTTAATAAGTTAAAACTTTAAACTAATACTTTAAAATGCAAATGAACTAATTTTAATTAATAAAAACTGTAGATAAAAACTTTAAAACGCAATTAAACTTATTGTAATCATTTAAAACTGTAAAAAAATACTTTAAAATGCAAGTAAACCAACTACACTTTTTTAAACTGTAAAAAGAAACTTTAAAATTCAAGTAAACTAATTATACTAGATTAATTTAACTTTAACTGCAAGGTTAATTAAATCTAGCTATAATTTAGTGTATATGCTCCAATGGTACAAAAGCGCCTCCTGTGCTGCCACAATGGGTCCCAGTCGCCCTTGAACAATTGACTCCAATCTAAAAGAGGCATACTAGAAAGAACTACTTGGATAGTTAAGGAAAACTGTAAAATCAAAATCATGCGGGGGATGGGGGCTATAATTTCACCTGTTTTCGTCACCTGATGTTTTCTTCGCCTTATGTTTACCTGAAATCGCGAAAAACCTAATGTTCTTAAGATCTATAGCCGGTGCTATAGATCATTGATAAATGTTTCGTTTTTAAATGAAATGTCCATTTGTCCAATGTCAAATTAAATAAATTTAAATATTACAATATGTGTACGTTTTTAAATAATTATACAATATAAATCTATTAAACACTTTTGAATCTAAACTTAAAGAAATATTTTTATTTAAAAAAGGTACAACAAATTTTAGATTTAGTTTTCATTTTACATTTCTAGCCATTTATTTCACAACTAATCATGTGTAGTATTAAATTAAATAAATGGGTAGACACTCCAAATAAAAACTACTCTACCCTGTCCTTAAATAACGCCGAAACTGACCCGAACCCGAAAAAGAGTGTCGGCGAAACTATAATTATATTTTACCCTAACTTTAAAATGCAAAATATTAGCAAAAAAAATAAAAACAATCGCGACTTTAACAAAAATAATTCTAACTATTGTTATTGTTGCTTTTTATGATTGTAGATTGGCCTTAAAGTCCTTAAATCCTTAAAAAAAGCTTTAGACAAGCCCTGCTGTTGATCAAAGGCTTAAACCAGCCTTTACACTCCTTGGAAACTTCGCTGGAACCCAGTATTTGTAAACCGTACTAGTTTAAAAATATTTTTAAACAAATACAATTTTTTGGGAAATGAAACCTATTTCCGAATGAACGGATATTTATTTAAAGTAACTCTAAAAAACTAAGATTCGCCGATTTATTTACCATATTGTAACAAGTTACGACGCCCGGTATGTTAACATAGACATAAGAAAATATAATTTTTTTGAATGAAATTCAACATAAATTACATTTTCAGGAGAAAAATGAATTTACTTTTGTGTTATGTTGAAAAAATAGCAAAAAAGCGACAGTGAAGAGAGGCACATAATATAACGACTTACATTGATGAACACAACTCAGCCACCAGCAAAAAGAATCAGCTACGCCCATCACGGCTGCATGGCTCATCTATCCCAGGACGGCTCCTTGAAACAGTAAACTCCAATACGGATCGGTCCTCCGAGAAATATTTTTTCATTCACTGGAACTCTGGAACAAAAAAATAATAATTTTAAAATACAAGTATTTCAATTATAAAACATGTTATCTGCATAGATAACTATTAAAATAGTTAAACTATTGTTTAAACTTACCATTGTTGCTAATTTGCAACAATATATAACAATATTTCACTATTAAAATATGCACTTCAATAAAAAGATGGCTAGTTCTGTATGTTGACAAAAAACATAAGACTGGCGAACTAGCAGTGGCGTAGTTATTATATAATGACGCTATTAAATAAATAATTAAATATTAAAATAAAATTATATTTTATTACCTTCCGTCACCTTGGAGGTATTGTCTTTGGTCAAAAAAAATAATGAATAAGTATTAACAAAAAAATTAAATTTACTTTTAAAATTATTAATAAACCAAAAATTATAAAAAATGTAAAAACAATTTTAATTTGAACAAATTTGCACTGTATAGTTTTTCCCGTAAAATTAACAGGAAATCAGGAAATTACATAAAATTTATATATATACATATATATATATATATATATATATATATATATATATATATATATATATATATATATATATATATATATATATATATATATTAAATCTCTATGTACACCCCTAACTGCCACCATCCGGAATATTAAATTCTGGACCTAACATCCAGAAATATATCGAGATATATTTCAAGATCTGGATCAATATTTTATAACAACTAGATCAAAATTAAATCCATTGAAATTTGACCAAGTTCATAAAAAATAAACACAATTTCCTATTAATATAAAACTTGAAATTATAGATATAAATAAAACCAGAGCACATAATATTCATTGAAATCATTTCTATTAACAAACATTACATCGTTTGAATATTGGTAGACATATAAATATAAAGGAAAATTTTGCTATTTATACACAGTTCAATAAAATTCCAAAAGAAAATTTTGATTTTAGACTCACCATTCAAAACAAAATTTTGCAAACATGCACAAAACAGTTCAACCAAAACCACGTGAATTGTTCTGCTTGAAATATGTTGAATTCAGGTTCGGCAGGACTTCAAAAACTATATCACAGAAATGATAAAAACCTAATAACAATTATTATCATATTTCTGGCACGGTTTCATCAGTTTTTCCTTTCATATCAGTTTTTATATCTCGGAGCACGTGTCTGCATCATTGTTTATTGCCATTACTTGGCGTCTTTGCACAGACTGCAATACTTTGAGGAAGAAGGCTAGGATTGGTCGAAATAGATTAGGTGGGGTCACGTGGTTCAACATCAAATTCATTTGAAATATGTAAAAATGTATTTATTTCAGATGAAAGAAAAATGAATTTATTTCATGTTTTTGTAATGTGCGATACAAATTATGAATTTGTTGTATATTAATATCTTATAAGCTATTTTACAATATCTGTAATTTTATGGCATGCAAGAAATTGAATAAAATACCTGTTAATCATATTTGTTTAAAAATCGGTTTTCAAGAACGGTTTAATAGTTGCCAAACCGGGTTTTAAACCTGCTAAATTAACTGGTTTACGTATTTTTTTAAGTCGCGTTTACACTAAAATTATTTGTTCATCTTCTTCCAGATTTTTTTTTAATGGTGTAGGATCCCATTACAAATTTTATTATTTATTATTTCAACAGTTTAATTTATCGAAAATAGAAATGCGGCTTCAATGGGATTGACATTTGATAAAAAAAACAATTAGTTTTGTAAAAAATCGTTGACAAGATATTAAATAATATCTAAAATCTGTTTTACAATATTTATTGTATTTATTTTAAAAACCGAAATTGGAATAAGCGGTCTGTATTACGTCTACATATACAGCTGTAACACCAAAACCGACCACAGCCATTTTTTTCTTTATTATTATAGTTACAAAAAAATACTATGGAACAAAATTGTAGAAGACCAAGGGGGACATCGCATTTAAGAAGAAATAATTTTTTAAACCAGTGGTTCACAATTTGCAACACAAAGTTAAATTTTTTCAAATTGGATTATATATATTTTTTATGCCTATTCAATAGCGTATTTTATTCTGAATTCAACCATTATCAGTTTTATATCCTTAAATAATAAAAATATTGAAAAAAATGCGATTGAAATTTAAGTAAATTTGATTTTTCTAGCAATTTTTCAGTAGGCTATGCATGAAAAACAGAATTTGCTATTTGTTAATTTGAATTATTTAGGACAGAAATCTAATAGAACACTGTTTATAATATTTTTAACAAATATTTGTAACATTTTATTTAAGCTCAATTGTTTTTCATGCATAGCCTATTGAAAAATAACTATAAAAATTAAATTTATTTAAATTTCAATTAAATTTTTCTCAACATTTTTGTTATATAAGATTATAAAATAATCTCATGGTTAAATTCAGAAAAAATATTCTATCGAATAGGCATAAAAAATATGTATAATCCAATTTGAAAAAATATAACTTTATGTTGTAACTTGAGAACCACTAGTTTAAAAAAATATTCTCTTCTCTAATGAGATGCCCCTATTGTAACTATAATAATAAAGAAAATAATGGCGGTGGTCGGTTTTGGTGTTACATCCTGTATAATAATAATAAAGTAATTCCAAAAGTTAAAGTTAAACCGGAAGTACTTTTAAAAGACTGGCATGCAATACCGGGCCGAGAAAAAACTCTTTCGTTGAATATAATTGTAGAAGAAACTGAAGATATGGTACAAGAAACACAAAACCAAGTCGAAATATTGGCCGAAAAACAGGAACAATCAAAATTAGAAACTGCAATGGACGGCATTATTCCTCCAGAATTATTTTCAGAAAGCGAATCAGAGGTAAACACACGAAATAAACATTGAAAAGGCGCCATCAGGTGTTTTAATTTCAAGTAATTCAAAAAAACACGCCATTAATTTGTAAAGAAGAAATATTTTCTGATGATTCTGATGCAAAATCTTTATCACTTTTAAACAACATAAGTCCGCACTACAATAAAAATTCACGGAAATCATTAAATGGAATTTCCGTTAAAAAAACTTTTTAAAAATACATTTTTAAACACAAATACAAGTCCTGCAAAAAGCAGTTCCCCCAAAAAACGTTTCAAGGGTACGAAAATAATTATTTCAATCAAGGTGAATTAATACAACCAATAAATTCTCAAATTGTTGACGTTCCACCAATAAACGAAAATTTATTTTCAAATGATTTTAATATGGGGCAACATGAAAATTTTCAGAGATATAAGTCATTTTTTGCATTATTTTATGTTGTTAAATTTTCTTGGAGGTACTTTTTATATTTTTTTATTTTTTTTTGTAATTCATTTGATGATATACCACAATAATAATATAATAAATAAATAATCACACAAATAAATAAACTTATCGATTTCGGTTTATTAAAACATCATCAGTTATAATATGAAAAATTATAAATTATAATTTATAATTTTTCATATTATAACTGATGATGGTTTAATAAACCGAAAACGATAAGTTTTTTTATTTTTGTGATTATTTATTTATTATATTATTATTGTGGTATATCATCAAGTGAATTACAAAATAAAAAATATAAGTCATTGTTGATTTAACTCAAAGTTCGAATGAAAATGAAAAAATACTAATAATGATGTAACACTTTGGAAATAATACAATATTATTAATAATAAATCTATTGAAACATTAATTGAACAGGACTAATTTATTCTATAAAAACCGTATTGTTAAAAACACAGAAGATTAAAATTTATTTGTGGGCGAATCAACTCCAAAAAATGTACAAAATGATGATGATTATAAATTCGTCTAAAAATAAAGATTTTTATGACAGTTTAAATAAACCGCCATCAGTAATAACCGATTCAGAAAATGATTCAAAATCATCAAAAACTATAGAAACTTTCAAAATAAAATAATTTAATGAAAACTGTGTTGCTAACAAAGAATTTAATTTTATATCTGATGCAAATAAAAGACATTTTTAAATTACCATCGCCTTTAAATATAACTAAATTTGTTACTGAACCCGAAGAAGATAACTTTAAATTAAATATCAGCAAATCATGTATTGATGATCAATATTGAAATCAATCATTGATGGATACAAATTCCGATATAAGCGACGGAGAATTAAATTATTCAACTAACAATTCATTTAGAATAAAAAAATGAAATAATTTTATGGAATCAATGATTTACTCAATATTAGGTTCGAACCAAGTTTTTCAAACATAAATCCAAAAATATTACAACACCACAGAATTCAATAAGATTTAAAAACTCCAACAAAAAAAAATCATTTTCTGAGTCATTTATCCAACAAACTAAAACCACCCCTATCGTAGAAAACAACAAAACTCTAGAAAATAATAAGAATAATTCAATAGTAATTACCCCAAGTAACGAATAGAAGTCACTTCTATGCCGAAGTATAACGAAATGAATTCGCCTCAACTGAGAAAAGAGATATATATGGAATAAAACCACTAAAACGAGCGAAAGGGATAAAAATGTTACAGTATATTTGTGATGCTAAACATCCGGTTTTGGATAATTGTAAAAAAAAATAGAAACAGTTAAAGTGATAAGTATATAGTATAAAGTTAACAGAAAAACAAATGTATACTGAAAATGTGGTATCGTCTATAGGAACAGAAATTGCAGATAGGTAATGTACTTTTGAAAATTATTATATAAATGAAAACGTATTTACCCTAACGCACAGTATTGTAAATGTTTCATAAACTTTCTTTTTAATTAGGGTGACCAGATTTATAAATCGCAAAATCGGGACATTTTTCAAAGGATTGTAAAACCAGTGCACCAAAACTTCTTTTCATTCAAGGTCAAATGCCTTATAATTGAAAGTTACATTTTTTCAAGGGATGTGAGGCTGAATAAAATTAATGTGCCTCATAAAACTAGAATATATAAAACAATTAAAAATTATCTAAACAAACGCTATTATATATATATATATATATATATATATATATATATATATATATATATATATATATATATATATATATATATATATATATATATACAGTGTGTTAATTAAAAACCTGGCCATAGGCGTTTAACATGGGAAATCAGTTTTTCCTTGCGCAAAAGTTCCCAAATTAATTTAGTCAAAAATACTTCAAATAAATTCTGCACCAAAGTTAGCAATAAGATTTTATTTTTGACATTTAATAACCGAGAAAATCAATTTTAAAGTTTTTTGAAGATTGCTGATTTATAGCGATAGCCATGCAACTCAAACAAAATTTGTCCACCATTTTATAATCTGAAGCTTTTCTTCATGAGAAAACTGTTCCATACTTTCAAAGAAATATGTTATTGAACGAAAATCCCAAATCACAAACTTTTTTTGACAGTTAAGATGGCATACAATTGTTTGTAATTTTGTTTGAGTTCCATGGCTACCGCTATAAATCAGCTATCTTCAGAAAAAATTGAAATTGATTTTCTCGGTTATGAAATGTCAAAAATAAAATCTTATTATTAATTCGGGTGCAGAATTTAATTCTCTACAACATTTATTTGAAGTATTTTTGTCTAAAATAATTTGGGAACTTTTGCGCAAGGAAAAACTGATTTCCCATGTTAAACGCATATGGCCAGGTTTTTAATTAACACACTGTATATATATATATATATATATATATATATATATATATATATATATATATATATATATATATATATATATATATACAGGGTGTCCCTTAACTTCGAGCAAAAACTTTAAGGGCATATAGTACTGACCAAAATGAATAAAAAAGCTTCATCAACATAGGAATGATCTTCAACTGTTTCCGAGAAAAGCGAAAAATCTAAGAAAAACTGACAAAGATAACGATCGAATAAAATTTTGTCTATGTTAGTAAAAAGACTATGAAAAACAATAAAATTTTATATGAAACATTTTTCTCAATTTCTTATAGTTACGTAGTTATATGAAAATTAAATATTGACCAAGGTCGCCACAACATTTCACTTTTGATTTTTATAAAATAACAAAAGGCCATCTAAGATTACCTCTCAAAGGTAAACAAAAAGTCTCAATTAATCAAAATCGTAATTCTTATAGTTTTTGAGATAGCAAAGGTAAATCTCGTAAAAACTCATTTTTCACTGCGTTATATCTGGAAAACTATTAAAGATCGGACACATTTTGACTGAGCTTTTTTTACTCATTTTGATCAGTATTATATGCCCTTAAAGTTTGTGCACCAAGTTAAGGGACACCCTGTATATATAATATAATATAATATAATAGCGTTTGTTTAGATAGGAATATAAATTCTGCCCTTTCATTGGTCAGAATGCAAACCTAGTTCACAAAAACGAAAAAAATATCACCTGTAAGTTGTCAGTTTAATCATGTTTCGTTTTAATTTTTAATATTCGGTCTTATACATTTTTACAGATAAAAATATTTCGTGTTACATATTATTAAATATGTGTTTACTCTGTAACTGTGAAACTGACATTAATATAGTAAAATCGTTGTATAAATGGAATTAGAGACATTAATATTACAAGTCAAAAATATTTCCAAACCATTATTTACAATCGGGGGCGAATTCGTGTTACACATTATTAAATATGTGTTGAATGAAACGGAAAATAATTTATTTAAATTCGTTGTATAATTGCAATTAGAGATATTAATATTAAAAGTTAAAAATGTTTCCAAACCATTATTACAATCGGGGGTGAATTCGAGTTACACATTATTAAATATGCTTTTACTCTGTAACAATGAAACGGACAATAATTTATTTAAAATCGTTGTATAAATGCAATTAGAGACATTAATATTAAAAGGTAAAAATGTTTCCAAATCAGTATGGACATTATACAGGGTAGTGACCGGCACAGCCGAACATAGGACTTTATAAAATCAGACTTTCATGATTTCCTGCTTCCTTAATTATAAACAAAATTAATGTTGTGTGCCTTGTAACGGCAAAAAATATTGATACAAATGCAGAATTTTATGCTGTACAACTTTTATTTGAAGCTTTTTACCTAAAATAATTAGGGAAGAAGGAAATTATAAAAGTCTGATTTTATATGTTAAAGTCCTATGTTCGGCTGTGCCGGTCACCACCCACTATGTTAACTAATATCATTACCAACAATTATTGACTAACTTTGTTGACGAACATTTATTCGCTGACAAAGTTCGTTTCAATGTGAACCCGGCTTTTAATATTTAACACCAAATATTATAATTTGATTACATAGGGGTGTTAGAATATACATATAAATTGTATGTATACATTACACATACAGAGGAACAATATATTCAACAAGGTATAAAAAAGCAAAACCTCATAAGCGGCTCATTTTTAAAATTTTCCCTTGGAAAAAAATCATTTAACTCACCGTCTGATAACATATTTTCAACACAAGTGCCTTCGTCTAAATTCTAAATACATCCGTATTTGTATAATTTTTCATATTTCACTTTAAATATTAGTTTAAATATTAATATTTACTGCACAGATATATACGTCCATTCGCTCCAATGTCTCACACTGGTCTCACAAGACTCTAAAGTTGTGCCAAGGCGTACCAGTCTGCCACTTTAAACGAGTTACTGTCGGCTTACGGCAACACAAATTAATGTAATTAAAATAAAATGATATTTTTTAAAGATTTATAAAAATAATATATAAATATTTAGTGTTAAAAAATTATAATTCGAATATTTTTTTATAATATATTTACCTGTACAATGTATGAATGTACCTATGAAATTTTATAAATTTAAGTATATATATATATATATATATATATATATATATATATATATATATATATATATATATATATATATATATATATATACAGTGTGTTAATTAAAAACCTGGCCATAGGCGTTTAACATGGGAAATCAGTTTTTCCTTGCGCAAAAGTTCCCAAATTATTTTAGGCAAAAATACTTCAAATAAATGTTGTAGAGAATTAAATTCTGCATCCAGATTAGTTATAAGATTTTATTTTCGACGTTTCATAACCGAGAAAATCAATTTCAAAGTTTTTCGAAAATTGCTGATTTATAGCGATAGCCATGAAACTCAAACAAAATTACGAACAATTGTATGACATTGACACAATGAATTAGAATTTAACTTTTTTAGAATACATAGCTGTCAACATATACAAAATAAAATAAAAATGAAAACAAGAATAATGTATTTATTTAAAAAGAAAAACAGAAAACTAGAATGAATATAATTTTATATTAAATGTTCAAATAACCCTCCATTTTGCGCTAAGCAATACCCAAGTCTATTATAAAAGCCATGTCGAACATTATGCAGCTGTCTGGCATTTATTTTTCTACATTCATTGGAAATTACAGCTTTAAGTTTTTGTAATAAGATTCTATTGTGGTTTTACTTGGAATTTGTTGATGTGACCACATTACACTTATTAAATCACGTATTTTTCTATAGCTTTGTCCACAGTAACACCATTTTATAATCTGAAGCTTTTCTTCATGAGAAAACTGTTCCATACTTCCAAAAAAATATGTTACTGAACGAAAATCACAAAACACAAACTTTCTTTGACAGTTAAGATGTCATACAATTGTTTGTAATTTTGTTTGACTTCCATGGCTATCGCTATAAATCAGCAATTTTCGATAAACTTTGAAATTGATTTTCTCGGTTATGAAACATCGAAAATAAAATCTTATTACTAATCTGGATGCAGAATTTAATTCTCTACAACATTTATTTGAAGTATTTTTGTCTAAAATAATTTGGGAACTTTTGCGCAAGGAAAAACTGATTTCCCATGTTAAACGCCTATGGCCAGGTTTTTAATTAACACACTGTATATATATATATATATATATATATATATATATATATATATATATATATATATATATATATATATATATATATATATAGTCGACTTTAGGACTTTTCCGATTATGCATATGAGATTGGCTGTGATAACAAAAACACTGATTTTTATTTGTTAGCATAATCGGAAAAGCCCTAAAGTCGACTATATATATAGTCGACTTTAGGACTTTTCCGATTATGCTAACAAATAAAAATCAGTGTTTTTGTTATCACAGCCAATCTCATATGGCTTACCAGATAAATTATTCATAATTTTCTCTTTCGTTTTTATAATTTATTTCTTCAATAAAAATGCACTTCAACCATATAGTTGAGTTTGTAATTTTACGTAGATTCCAATAATATAATTATAAAAATACTGTGACTCCCAGTCAAAATGATACCGCTACGAAATTCAAATATCGTCAAGTTATTCTAATAATTTCAGGGATATGTTTCATCTATTACCTATATTATTTTTATTAGTCTTCCTAGAAATAATTTATGAAAAAATATTTATTATTTAGTCAGTATTTACAGTTGAAAAAAAATGAGTGAATAAAAAGAATGAAATATTTATCTCCCAATAAAATGATACATCGAAAAATTGTAAACAATTTCACGTTTATTATTTAAATAATGAAACAAAATGTGTTATATTAGTAGTCTTTTATATAATACCTCTATACAGGGTGTATCACGGAAAGTGAAACATAGGCGTTTAACATGGGAAATCAGTTTTTCCGCGCGCATTGCTCCCTAATTATTTTAAACAAAAAGTTGCAAATGGATGTTGTAAAGCAAAAAGTTCTACATCAATAAAAAAAATCATTTTGGCTACTTCATAACTGCAGAAATAAAATTTGAAAATTCACGGAATTACAATTTAATAGTATTAGCCATGGAATTAGAAACAAGAGAATTAACCACCTTTAATAAATCAATTAATAAAGAGTAAAATTAAATAAAAATTACCCCATGTTATTAGACAGACTGCGTTATTTATTAATCATAATTTTACCCCAAATTAGTTACCAATGAAAATATGAAATTATTTTTTCTAAAAGTTTAAGTATTCAATTATATAAATTATGGGTCCATTATACACCTGTACACCATCGAATTTTAATGGCACTAAATTGATCCCTGTGGCGCACTCTCCACGCCAGCATTGAGTGCCCGTGAGGTGACGCCTGGTAAGTGCCCGCACGGTACAAATATACCATCATTACCGAAATCTGTGTATGAAGCAGATTGGCACACCCAGCAATGGGTAATATGCCGTGATGAAATATTTATTTATTTATAAGAGTCAGCAATATAGATAATATAAAATTTGGAAATATGAAACATGTGTAATATTATACAAATCAATTTATTCTTCTCTCTATTCTATTTCCATCCATTCTTTGCCGTTTATCGCCAATTTCGCGTATATTTATCCTACTTTTACTTTGTTCCCTTTATTTTTTTTGTTTTGCTTTTTTTGTTGGTTTGTGTTTATAAAAACGCTTTTCCTTTGTAATTAGGTTTGAATTGATATAGATGCGATTGTTTTAATTTTTTTTTTTTCTTATTTCTTAGCCTACTACTTTATCTGACATGTTTTCAGTTTCAAAATTAACATAGTTCATATTTACTTTTAACAAGATATTGTACACTTCATCATATTAACGCAGAAGCCTAAGAAGCCCGGGCTGCTGACGGCTTTCTGACGGAAAACTTACAGGGGGCGCAATAATTCTCAGTATGCACAATTATTTTAGGACCGCGAAGAACTTAAAAAAACAACAAGAACTGAGACGTATCTACGGGGGTGCAAAAAACAAACAATAAAACAGAATTGTATACAAGAAAAAATAGATAAACTGTTACTTCCAGAGCAAGTGAATAAGCGAAAATATAAGTAGTTTAGAAAAATGACATTTCTGACCTCGACAACATTTTTGAATTACCAGCGCCATTAGCGGTAAGTGGTATGGTGTATAACTATTTAAAATGAAAGTGGAGATGGTAACAACGGTCACGCCAACAAGTTCCGGTCGCCGTATAAAATGCGCATGCGTTAACAGTTACTAACCACGACACCACGTCATAAAATTTTAACGGTCATCGTTGGTGCTCTGAAATCTGAAGTCTTCGATATTTTACTTCGTAAATTCTAATCATGGATACTCTAGTAGAATTCGTCCTTTTATTCACAACCAGCCGAATTGTAGTTTTAATAGCAATGGTCGGTTTCCTTGTTATGAAATGGATAATTCACAAAACACGAGCCGTTAGTATCAAGAAAGATGGGAATCAACTTCATTAAGGTATATAATTTATTTAATTCATTTTCACATTTCATATTAATTTTTCTTTTAGAATTCCATCATACAATACGAAAACTTCATAACATTGGAAAATTAAAGAAAAATGGCAGCTAACAAGGTAAAGAAATAATTTGAGGTTATAATTTTCTAGAGCCTCTTAATGAAATTTATTGACTGCGACTGTCTTAGGTTTTATGACTGTGTCTGTAAAACATACAAGACAGTGACGTTCAATAATCTTCATTACAACCAATACATCTTTTATTCACGATTCACTTATACACCCATAATTTATTTATTTTTGGTTTTCAGAATTCCAAATTTTATACTTTTATAAAAGCATCTACTCTACAAACTTTAGATATCAAAATCATCAATATTCTTCATTTTGGACAGATATTGTAAAATTTAATAAATTTTTTCAAAATGTACATAGTTTTTTTACTTTTCTTCCCTAGCCACAGGTTTTTTTTTATTTCAGTTAAATACTATTACTTTATCCTTTTGCTTTTAGTATTTGACACTTGACAGGTAGGTAGTATTAGCTCTACAATGTACATATATATAAACATTTTTATGTAACAAAACTGCTTTACTGTGGTATATTATAGTTCTGTCAAAAATATTCGATTAAACGATTATTCTATTAACTTGTTAATCGATTACTGCGGTTCGCAAAAAAATAGAAAACCGGTATGGTTTTAATGCTATTTCGATTAATCAGTTAGCTGATTATTGCGAAAAAACGGAAAGTTTTTGCAATAATAATACTAAAAACCAAAATTTAATGAAATTATCGAAAGTATTCTTTCATTAGCCAAAGCAAATTGTTTTCTTGAATACGGTATAGTTACTATTAATCGATTAACAGGTTACTGTTTATTCATTCATTCATTCATTAAAGGTGAGGGCTTTAAGCGCTAACCGCGTTTGTCACTGCGACCTATAAGATCTGTTGTAACATAGCCCTATCTTAGTTTTCTGGAAGTAGTTCCAGAGTTTTTAAAAAGCCAATTACTGCTCCAGGAGTCACTTTCCCGATCTCATTTGCCGCGAGATACCTTTTACCAAGATGGTTAGGCCTACTTACGACCACAGCTGGACATTCACATACAATGTGTTCCGGCGTGTCTTCGTCCTCTTCGCAGAGTCGACAGATATTGTTTTCAGCTATACCACTCTAGCATAGATGGTAATTCAGAGGACAATGACTAGTAAAGATACCTGTCATAGTACTAAGGTCCTTCTTGCTGAGAGCTAATAGTTCTTTGGCGTTTGTCAACGAGTGTGAAATGAATTTCTTCGACTGAATAAGACCCGGGATGTCTCTCCAATATGAGGCTATGGCTGCTTTCTCCCAGTTTTTGATTTCCTTCTTTATATGGCTTTTCAAGAGTCCACAAGAAGGTTCAGGCTCGTAAAACGGTAGTTTAGCTCCGTTTTTAGCGAGCTCATCTGCTTTTTCATTGCCTAGAACTCCCTCATGCCCCGGCACCCACCACAAAGTGACGTGGTTATATTTGGCCAGTTGTTGTAGGGTGTTCATACAATTCCAGACTAGCTTTGACTCACAAGTGAAGGCATTTAGTGCCTTTAAAGCATCCTGGCTGTCTGACAAAATGTTAATTGTTGCTCCTTTGAGACCTTTGTTTAGATTTATTTGAGCACAAAGATTTATTGCGTAGATCTCTGCTTGAAAGTTTGTGGGACTGGTGCCTGTGGATTCCTTTATTTGGTAACCTGGACCAAATACACCCACTCCAGTTTCTCCTGACTCTTGAACCATCCGTGAACCAGGACAAAGAGTCCCTTGGGAAGTGTGGCCCTCCTACTGTCCACTGAAGGCAATCACCAATGATTACCTTATACGTCTGGTCAAAATTGTATCTTGTCGTCATTGTATCACAGACAGACATGGCCATTTCATCTAGGCGTATCTCCCTTAGAATTTCTAAGTGGCCTACGAGATCTCCAGGTTTGAAGTATTTTGTCCTACTGAGTGTGAGTGCTTGGAGCATCGCCTCTTTCTTCACTTGAAGGTGCAGAGGCGTTAGCCCCAGAATCACTTCCAGTGCTGCAGTTGGACAGGTATTCATAGCACCAGTAGTACATAGACAGGCTAATCGTTGTATTTTCCGCAACGAAGCTTGTGCTGTATTTTGTTTAACTTTTGGCCACCATACTGTCCCAAATAATCCGCTCTGCATCTTCAGAACTATAGGAGATACGAAGTCGGTGAACTTCACTCAGGTAGGAATAATATGGAGAGAGCATAAACTTGAACTATGGGCAGAGCTGGGTAAATTACTATCAAAAAGTAATTTAGTACAATTACAATTACTTTAACCAAAATATACTCAAATTACATATAAAAATAATTACTCTTAGAGAAATGTAATTAAATTAGTAATTACTTTTGCATTTTAATTGACATTTTAATTACTTTTTCAACTACTTTACTAAAAAAATATTTCACCTTACTTTAATACAAACAAAACACAAAACAATAGTATACTATTTAATATGAAACCATTTAGTTTATGGTCTGTTTATTTTAATTTAAACCAACTAAAGGTTATTTTATTGTTATGGGCTCTGAAAGTTTTTTTAAAATAAAACTAAAAAAAATATTATCACGGCATATTACCTATTGTTTTTTTTTTTTACTGTTAATGAATGATTTCATACTTACAAGCACATTTTACGACGATAAACAATAAATATGTATTTAAGATAAGGACCAGGAGAAGCATAAAAAGAAAGAGAATATACAAAAATTGTTGTTGATCTCATAACAAGAACAGGGTAAAAAATCTAGAGTGAGGTCAAAATAAATAATACTATAAAGACGAAATAAAAAGACAACGTAAACGAGAAAGATAGGAGTTATGAAACAAATAAAACATACAAGATAAATATACTGACGTAAAGAAGTTATAAAACAAGTAGAAATGTACGTGAAACAATAAATCTAAAATAAGAAAGTTTGTTCAATTTGTAGACAACATTTAATTTAAAACAGTTACAATTTTGACCAAAGAATACAAAACGTAGACAAAAATAGTATGAAAATTTTGCTGATTTACAAGACCAATATAGAAAGTAATTAAATCGTTGTACCTATGGCAATTTTGATGTTCTCAGGTGGGTAAAACCTAGCGACGCTTTTTCTGTAACAAAAAGAGAAATATTTATATAATTTAAAATTGCATTGTAATAGTAAATCCGTCAGAAAACCTAATAATGTTAAGCGGACGCGATGGAATATAACGATTGAAATAGTACATTATACAACAAGTGCGGAAAAGCATCTATTGTCCACGAGGGGTGAAAGTTTCAGCACGAGATAAAATCGAGGTCTGGAATTACTCAAGTGGGCAATGAAAATGTTGGTCTCTTAAAGTTTAGTAAGATGTAAACACGATTTGTATAACGGATCAAGATGTTAAGCGTAAGTTCAGTTGAACTTCGGTTGATCTTTCATTTATAAAATTGGGCTTTATTAAAAATCTGGCAACGACAATGTAATACCGCCAGTAGACATTTAGCCACTTTGTTTAAAATAATCAAATATGCCGGAATTAATATATAGTTTGTTTATCAATGTTACTTACAAATTCTCTATCCATTTTTTTTAATAACATCTTCAGTTTCTCCTCTTTTTCCCTTTGCCTAATTAATGGTGGAAGAATAAATCTGGGATCTCTATCTATCTGGTACTCTGGTTCTTCTTCATCAGAATCATCCATTTCAAGACTTGCAAACCATTTATATATTAGATTAATATCAATTGCCGTGTTATTTGGATCGGATCTAGTATTCGGCATAGTAGAATTTGCAGTGTTCGAGAGATTTGCAGCATTCGAGGAATTTGCAGTGTTCGGGGAATTTGCAGTGTTCGGGGAATTTGCAGTGTTCGAGGAATTTGCAGCATTCGAGGAATTTGCATTGTTCGAGGAATTTGCAGTGTTTGAGGAATTTGCAGTGTTCGAAGAATTTGCATTGTTCGCGGGATTAGTACCATTTGCGGATCTTATGTTCGATACAGGGGTTCCAGTAGGGGATCTTCTAGGCAGTCTAGCCCGATTCCTTCTGTCTCTAAGTTGTTGAGCAAAGCGGTAAGATAAACGATGTTCTTCTGGTAATATAAATTCGGGGTGACGTTGCAATCGGTTTGTAGTATCCGGATTCGAATTTCTATTGAATGTTTCCCTTAGCCGTTGAGTTATTCGATAAGAAAGACGTTGATCTGGGGGCAGTGAGAGCTCAGGCGGTTCTGGACGTGCACGTGCTATTGGCGGCTGAGCAGTAGCAATGGGACTATTGTGTCGTCGTTTATAAGGCTTTATAGTTGCCTCTGGACTGGCTAATGCAGGATCTTCTTCGGCTGGAGGATTAGGATTACTCAGATTAAGAATTTGTTGACGAATTGCTTCGATTCGGTCTTGATTGCGTCGAAGAACTGACGCTGCTGAAGAACTTTGTACTTCAGCATTTATTTCCGCACTAATCTTATGTAATTCGGTCATTAAAGATTGGACCGTATCTGGAAGTTCACTTAGATTCCTTACGGCGAATTCTGTTGGTGTTAATGGTTCTAACTCCAAAACTCTGCAAAAATTCAAAATGCAATTATGTAAAATCAAATAATTTTAGAAATACGTAGGATGCTTGGCGGATGCGGCAGTAACGCTCTACCGGTTGTGTTTGGAACTATGATTGTTTGGGTTATCACTTGTCATTTTGATTTTGTGATAGCTACATATTGTTTACTTTTGACATTTATTTTAATAAATGTTTTATTTACATACCTTTACCCAGTTTGTTTACAACAGCAAACGGAAACCACGTGGACCGTAAATGTGTGTGTGTGTGTGAGTAACAAACCGTGACGTTCCAAATTTTACAGTCGCGAAAGTTTATTAGCAAATTTATGAATGAAAAGTCGCATATTTCATGTTATTTTATATTACTATATTTATTAATTGAGACGTATTTCACGATTTTATAAAATAAACAACGATTTTTTTAATGACTCCATTGTAAAAGCACTTCAAGATGGACCAATAATAATTATTTATTTGAATAAAGAATTATTTAAAAACCATAGTAGTTTGAGTGAAAACAACACATCAATTTTTGACGGTTTGAAGTCAGAGGCGGATAAGACACTTTTTACGAGTATTAATGGCAATTGTTTTGACGAATTTCTTCATAATGCACATGTATTTCGGTGTATTCTAAATATCTAAGTACTATGTCACTGATTGCAAATTCAACGTCATTTATGACAAGCAACAAATATAATTTTTTTGGAACATCTTCATTTTCAGATTTTAATTTATTAAGTAGCTGGTTCGTAATTGGTCGGTTTTACAGACCCATAACTTTTACAAATTGACAAATTGTGCAAATATATTTTAGATTATAACTTCTTTCAGTCTATCATACCAACTATGGCACATTACTTACGTAACACTCCGTATACTCACATTTGCTTCTCGCCATCTGTTCCTTGAGTTTCATCATCGCTTTCTTCTTCTCTGAAAAATATATAAAATAATGTACTAACACTCATAAATGACTCCTGTGGTATGCCATAAATGTTTATTTTATTACTACAAAATAAAAATGTCATCTAAACTATTAATTTAGACAAACTATGAAAATGAAGGCGTATTGAATGCCGACTGCCGGACGAATTGGCAAACATCGGGGCAATTCGTGAGTTGACAAAAATTACTACGTCTAGTACGGAGCGTTTAGTGTGGACTTACGCCCTGTAAGTTTTAAATAAATGTAAGTAGTACGGAGGAGTGTATACGACGATTCGGCTATGTTAGGTTCGACACGAACTGGCCAGCCATTGTCATTCGATGGGCCTTCAGAGGGGTCTGATTTTGTAACTTTGAAATCTATGTAGATTGAAATCTATCAGATTCGAGATTTCCCCCTCGGCGCTATAGCCACCATTAGGTACAGATTTGAAATCGACTGCCTGAGACCAGCCGAATACAATTTAAAAAATATTATATTTGTGTTATTTCTCGAGAATTATTAGGTTTTGAAAAAATCCAATTACACCACGATATTCTATGTAATAAACCATATAAAAATTATTTAAACATTTTTTCTTTATCTCTCATAATAAGCGAGATACGAGGTATTTTCAAAATAAGAGAAAATCGAATTTAGCCTGTACCTAAAAAACGAAAGACGATAAAAAATTCCTATTGTCTCAAAAGTTGGCCTATAAAAACCTTTCTGTAGCGTTTATAATAAGAAAACTCGAATTTGTTCCACCTGTATAGTAAAACAATGGATAATGTTTTAAAATAAGAAATGTGGTACTATACAAATCTACAGTTTATATCGTGGACATATTCTTGTTTAAATGGTTTTGATTTTTGATGTCCACTTCTATTACTATTACATATTTGTAAATTTTGCCTTAAAAATGACGAGTTTTATCATGTTTATTAACTAATATCTAATTAATGAAATCAAAAAATAATACCAACTAGACCTACATTTATTAATGTTCTATAAACTACAAGGTATTTTATTTACCAAAGTTTAATGATTGCAAAGATATAATCCGATTTCTAAGGGATGCATCATAAATATAAAACACTGACTTTTAACGCCATTATTCTTTAATCGTCATATCCACGGGTTTAGGAAGTATTTTGAAGTTTAAGACGTCTTCTTAAAGTCATCGATATACTAAGCCTACGTAAAATTCTTGAATAGCGTCTACTAGTTAATCTAATTCTAATGTACATCATCTACAGAAGCTTGTATGAAAACAGGGCTTATTACGTATACAACACATGTTTAATACAACACCTATTTTCATAATTTGAACTGATACTCATGCAAAGTTCATTTTAAATGATTGTAGGTATACGAATTTATGATACTGATATAATTTAGAACTAATAAATACATAAGTTGTTTGTTCTTACAAGAAAGGTTTGTCCCTCCATAGTGCTTCCAAATCAATCAGATCTTCATCGGAGTTATATTCTTCATCACTCGAATTTCCCATTATTTATTATAATTTATGTACACGTACACAAACTAAATTTAATTATTAACCCTTTTTAAATAATATTAAAAAGAAACTAAAAGCCGAACTAACTAAACCGTATGAAACTGTGAAGTAAATATGGCCGAAACAAATGAGCTCATCTCATCTTAAGCCACGCATGCGTACAATACTAAGAATAGGTAAATGAATATATCAACTATAAAAATATAGATAAATGTGAAAATATTTTGTACGAATTTATTTAATTTCCCGTTTGTTAAAATTCATTTAATTTCAGACAAACTTAAAATTTAAAAACATATTTTGCAGGGTTAAACACATGCGCAGTGCATCTATTGATATTCATTATGACGTTAGCAATGAGCAATGATACTACCGCGGCAAAGTTAGGAACAGTTGGCCATTTTTCAAATCTTACATTTTGCGCCACCATTCGACCTTGATGTATACCAGGAGTTCCCAACCTTTTCATTGGCACTGGCTAATTTATAAAAGAAAATAAGTGTGCGGGCGCCAATTTTTTTTTTCATGAATTTAAACATAGTTTTTCATAAATGTATGTTATTTATTTTTCAGAAAATAAGAAAATTTATAAACGTTACATACAAACTTTAAAAAAATACAAAAGTATTAGCTCAATAATATAATTTTTTTATAAACATTTTATCTTTTAAAATTGTATTTTTAATGACTAATTTGATATTGCATTTTAACAGGTAATTTAGAGTAGTTTGGATCATATTGCGCAGTTGCATTTGAAAGGCAATTATCCAAATATTCATCGGTTATCGTCGATCTGTATTTTGATTAAAAAAAAATCGTTGTTGAAAATATAAATTCGCACTGATATGTCGAGGCACGAGCAAATTCTTAAGGAGCAATTTCGTAAAAGGGGGTAATTTATATCGATCATTTTCCAAAAATTTGTTTCATCTTTGTGAGATTTCATGTCATTTTGTAGATTAATAATTTCAAGTTCCAATTCTTCAACTGTTAATATTGCAAAGATCAGCGATACATTTATCCATATTCGAAATATCTATTGAACCAAAGGGGTTGGCCAAAAACATAGTTATTGGCTCTAAGTAGTAGAACTGTGAAAATCTCTCAGAAAATTCCTGTTTAATTTCATTAAGTTTTTCAACAAAATTATCAGTTATTATATCCTGGCAATATCGAATAACTTTTCCATAAATCTAATTTACAACAGAACGAATTAATGGAACTAATCATCTTCGAAATATGTTGATTTCTTCCTTGAAATTCGTAGCTAATAGGTATGACAAATGTAACTGACATTATCCGCTGACGCTAACCAGCACGGGCACTCAATGCTGGCGTGGAGAGTGCACCACAGGGGTCATTTTGGTGCCATTAAAATTCGATGTAATTTTTGGCGTCGGTCGGGATTGAACCTGGGTCCCCAGATTCGCGACCAGACACTCAGGCACACGGCCACGAGACCCCATTTAAAATAAAAATAAAAACATAACTAAATATTATATGCTTTTACATCCCTATTCTTAGCAAAGGAATTTTATATCAATAAATTAAATCATCATACCATCCGACGTTGACAAGATTCTGCATATCTCGAATAAGCTTTTGGGATAATTTATCCTCTTCTTCCCCCTTTCTTGTAAAATGTATTTTTTTCCCAACTGTAAATTTGCATATGATAATGCCATAACCTGTGAAAAACAATAACAGTTTATTATTTATGTAATAAAATATAAGATATATGAAGGTTACGCTAGAATTATTGAGCATAATTGGCAAATCAGGTTGACTATGTATTTGACCTGTTATTTGAAAATAAATCGCGAAAGGTATGTTAATTAGAACAAAATTAGTATTTTTTTTAAATATCGTTCTGAATGAATATATGGAATTAATCAGAGAGCAGAACATCCATTTTACTCAGCTAGCAAGGTACGACTTTTGTCTATTTTAAATTTACGGGGTAGAATGTTTTTGTCCGAAGAAGAAATTAATACTGCACTAGTGCAATTCATGATTATTTTGAAAGCATTCTAAAGGAACATTGGTTGAGAGATTTTAAGAGGTGAAGGGAAAGAATAGTGAAGTACTTATTATTCTTGAAGGGAAATTCTTAAAAATATGAACGATGTATCTTATTCTCGTTCTCAGTAATTGTAGTGTGACCCTCATTTTACAAAATGTAACTGCACATACTAATTGAATTTAAATTTAAAAGATCCTTCTGAAAATATATGAATAAATATTGAAATACTTATACAGAAAATGATAATAATATCAATACTTACACATGTTCTAGATTTCCTATATTCATATCCAAAACGCTCTCAGAGATAATTCTTGGTTTGGTTTTCTAGGCTAGGCATCATCTAACTGGAATGTATAAAAAAAATAAAGAACTAAAAGTTATACAGTAAATAAGGATAAAGAGTTAAATAAATAAAAACATTCATTTAACAATTATTCTTGGTCAAACATTCAGAAAATTATTACAAATTTCTTTATACACACGAAAACTTTTTTTTTCTTTGCTTACTAAGAAAATTGCACTTTTCTAATTACAAAGTCAGAAAGTTGGTCATTGCCCACAGTTGCGGGTGTACACGATAGGCAATGAGCCACATTAACTCACGACTGTAGACCAATCATATTCATTTAAAATGTATTAAAAAAAAAAACATGTAGTATTCTGCACGTAGGAGTGGTATTGCGAAGTAAAAAGTATATTATTCTTGACTATATATGTATGTAATAGAAGTTAGAAGTACGTCACACCGGTCACACAGATTATAGAATCTGTTCATGGCGACGTATATCGTAACTCTGTTTAGGAAATAATTTCAAATTGTCAACATACATTGCTTAAAAGTGTAGAGCGATATTTTACAAAATTAAAAGTATACAGAGCACTTTCGATTTTCAAATGTATTTATTAGCCTAATTTGTTTATACAGGGTGTAACAGCTAAACGAGCTCCCTCAAATTATTTCTATATTATTAAAGAAAGATTAAAATACTATAAGCCAATCTTATAGAAGACCAAGAGGGACATCCGATTAGAGAAGAAATTATTTTTTTAAATCAGTGGTTTTTAAGTTATTTTTTTAAATAGGATGACATATATCTTTTAGACCCATTCGATAGAGTATTCTTTTTGAATTCAATCATGTGATTATTTTATATTCTTACATAACAAAAATATTGAGAAAAATTCAATTGAAATTTAAATAAATCTGATTTTTATAGTCATTTTTTAGTAGCACTTAGAGAGATAATACATATGTGCTATACGTATTATTTTCTCAAAAAAACTTGAATATACCTAATTTAAAGTTTTCATTTTACATTAATTAATAAAAAAATATCCCTATAAGATTTTGAGCAGTGTAGTTCGTATACATTAGCTTGTATATTAACACATTTGTGTCTCCTGTTGATTTACGTGATTTATCAATAATGAAAATAATAATAATATTATTAACAGTATTGTCTGCATGTGCATTTTCTGAAGCAGAAAAAGAGTTTCTTAGTAGGTGTTAGTATAGATTATAGAGCAAATTAAAATATTTCTAAAAATAAGTAACTATAATCGAAACATTATGGCGCAATGCCATTCTTACGCGGAGAATACTATATTTGTGACTATAAACGAACGTAAAAAAATGAACTTATTATAAAATAGACCATATTTGTTTTTTTTTCTTGTAATTATTTACACATATAATATACATCCCCATCAATTATTAACAACTAGAAATATACTATATTTGTATCTAAAATTATTAACAACAATTATATGTTTGCCATAAATCTGAGTTTCTTACATCATAACAAATAATAGTCTTAGAGTTTCTACACTTTTCACATTCTAATATCACAATAATGCCTTCAATTCATAATCTCTAGGTCATCGTAATTCTAGTAATCAAACATATAATTTCGATATGCTTTTTAGTAGAATATACCTAGAAATCAGTTAATTTTTTTCTCTTCCTAAAAAGTATGTTTAGAATATGTATTAGAGCCGTATTTTCACGATATTTAACATAAAGCTTAAAACTAAAAACATTACGACTAAAAAATTAATTATATATCTAATTAAAGTTTGTAAGACTAGACTTGTTTAAATTAAATAAATTTCCCTGAGAAATAATAAGAATTATTAATTATTAACTAAATAAAATAAATGAATGTCGTATACATTATTACCATTATTAGTACCAATTCTCATCTTTTTTAGATGTTATCCTTTTTTGGTTTCGAGGTCAAACATTTTTTTAGAACAATTTTTCAAGATGTTTGAATTTTTGATAAACATAAATGTAGTAGAAACAATTTTATTTACATACACTATGTACGAATAATTTATCTTTTGCAAATAAAATGTGTTAAGTTCTGTTAGACTGGCTGTTTTGAAATATAATATTTACGCACTAGTGATTCTCACATACCCTATAGTTGCAAAATGAACTATGAATGTAAGAAAACAAACAAATATTTGAAGAAAATACGTTTCTCAACAAAAGGAACTTACTTAATAGAGTAAGAAATTCATAAAAATATGCATATGTTCAAAAATATATAAACACAATAATACATAAAACAAAAATCACGAGGTTCCTTTGTTTCTAAGTTAATGCAATAATTGCTAAATCGGTTTGAGGCAATGTGGCCATTTAATTTAAAAATACTATAATTATATAATAAATAAAAATACAAAAAAATATAGCCAATAGTAAAATATTGTTATGAGTTTTGCAGCTTTATATTTTAATATTTTAGAAAATAAATTAAAATAGTTTGTAAATATGAAAAGAGAACAAAAGATGACATTCCAATATTTCAAAAGAAAAAGAAATGAAGGAAACGAAAGAATACATTCTCTTTGAAAAAGATATTCTGCAATTTTAAAAGTGCTTTATATTTTTATTTTGAATATTTCGAAGCATGCATAGATTCAACTGGACATATTGAAAAATATGCTTCAATTATTTATTACAGTGATATTAAGTATGCACTATAGACTATAAATAAATTTTACCGATCAATATATTTGACCCTATAATTAAAAGTTGTTTATTATAGTCACACAATACTTTTATTTAGTCTATAATAAAGAAGACACAAAAACTATCAATAAATTTTATAAAATTGCTTTTAGTAATGGTAAAAAGTTATGTTGTAATTTTAATAAAATAAAATGACTTATTCTTATTATTTTTCAGGCAAATCCTGTAGGTTTTCCATACTTTTTAGGCAGTTAAAATAAAAATAATTTTGATAAAACACTTAACTAGAAATTAAAATTTTGACACATCTACTGCACCTGAAGTAGAAAAAGTAAGTAGATAAATAATGTTACTACAGTAAGCGACTCCTATTAAAACACTAAAATACAAACATTCAGATAGTATTTACTAGTAAGTCTTATGTTTCTTGATGTACGTAAACTCAAAATAAATGCAGCTTTGGATAGAAATAAAGGATACAGGAATATCTAGGACGGAATTTGGTTTCGGGAACTCGGTTCTACACAATTTTGAGTTTAAATACAATTTTAGACTTTTGTACATGTAGTAGAAAACTAAAGTGACATTTAGTTACTGGGAACATCTGTTGTAAAGTTGATCATTATAGTTAAAAATGAAGTCATGCTTAATACTTTTGAATATATGTGTACGTATGTAGGTGAGTTCAAGTGTAAGAGGCACAAGAATTCATATACGAATAGTTACACCAGTGATTACCGAACTATGAAAGATTTTCAATATCGTCAGAACACTTTTAATACGATAATTTATAATTTTAACTCATGATAAATGCCATACATACATTGATCGAAATTATGAGACATCCTAGGGATAAAGCTATTATGTATTTCATAATTCATGGAGCATTGGCTGATACATCTGCCTTTGACATAGATATAAATTTTTCTTTAAATAATTCATAAAAATTTAATTTTAGAATATGTAAGTCTTTTTAGATTGATATGCAGATTCATCACTCTTTATATAAATGGGCATTTTTACATTTTGAGGCGACTACAAACATCACTTCAAAAGAAAAAGAAATTAATTATTGTGACGTGCGCCCCGGAGAGAAAAGTATACGTACGCCGCTGAAAGAATGTACTAGAGCGATGACATAATCCCGGAATTTCCCAGATGTTGAAATACCGCGACGCGCCGGCTAGAGGTTAATTACGCCGTGATCTCATTCTTTTGTATACAGGTCATTGTCGCTTCGAAGGCTTCTAGAATGATATGAGCTGTATAAATACCGGCCGAAAGAAAGAAAGCGGAGGGATAGTCTGTGATATAAAAGCAACGAGTAATGAAGTCGGTGATATAAATAAGTAGTTTACGAGTTGTTAACATAAATAAATGTAGTTATATAAATAAATGTAGTGATATAAATATTGGTTAAATAAATAATATTAGTGTTTAAGCATTTAATAATATTCTTAGTGTTTATAATTATTTAATCATAGTGTTAGTTTTTTTTTATTATCTTTTAATATTTAATCCTTAATTATTTTACCGTTTAATAAACGTAGTCTTTTAGTTAATAATATTTGTCTGTGTTTTACACTTCACCCATATAAATAAAAACGTTACATTATGATTATACCACAAACAATTGATAATGTCATTAAAACATTATTTTCAATATATTCACAGTTCCATATTTTAATAGTATTTAATATAAATAATATTTTTCTATTGCTTTTTTAAAGTTGGTTTGCGGAGGAGTGCGACAAAACAGGCGCTTTAATAAAAAGTATCTTATTATGCTTCGCTTGTGACTTCAAATTCAAATCTTTAAAAATGGCAAGTGTTGTTGTTTTCGCTCAACTACTGTGATTTTTAGATGGTGAATTAAATATAAACGGGCCTGATTTTTTTTTTAATTCCAGAGAGATCATAGACCCGTATGGTTTTGATTAGCGGGTAGCTTGGGCTGTTCGGAAGGGGGTAGACATGACCCCAATTCGCTTAGGTCTCTTTAGTATTAAAGAAAACCATAAGCGAACAAGAAGGACATGTCTTCGTGAATTATTATCAAGTTTTTGGCCAAGGAAGGCGTAAGTCCAACCGAAATTTTGTGGAGGTTGAAGGCGCAGTACGAGGACAACACGTTTTTAAGGACCCGTGTCTTTGCTTGGCATAAGGGGTTCTCTGCAGGGTGAGAAGTGAGAATCAAGGCCACGGTTGTCGCCAAAGGATGAGCGTTACCGAAGTCAACATCGAGGCGGTTCGGAATCTCATGAAGACTGATAAACGCATAATGATCAACGCTCATTTAATACGCAATATTATTGCAACTTACTGGATGCCGCAAAATTGTCCTATCGAAGGAAAAGAAAAACGCAAACTGTCAAAAATGTCATTTTGCTTCATGACAACACCAGGCCCCACACAGCAAACACTACGAGGCAAAAATTGAACAGAATTGGCTGGGAAACGTTGGAACATCCACGCTACAATCCCGACTTGTCACCATGTGACTTGGGCCCCTCAAAGAAGCAATGGGAGGCCCTTCTACGACGACCGTGCGGTGGAAGAGATTGTGCTCCAATGGCTATGTGAAAGTCCCGCTAGTTTCTACGATGAAGGGATTAAAAAGCTCCCAATCTGTTGGGAAAAATGCATTTCTAGGGCGGGGGATTATGTAGAAAAATAATGTTTTTGTATACTTTTTAAAATAAACCCAGAATTAAAAAAAATAGTCCCGTTTATATTTGATTCATCTTCGTATTAGTGACATTTTAATTTACAAATTTAAAAAAAAGGGATGATGATGAAGAAGTAGCGGGTGTTGTGTGTTTGTGTGGATTTCCGCTTAGTAAATGGATGAATATTACATTACGAGAGTTACACTAGAAAATCAGGTAGGTCGTGGAAAACAAAATTTACGCTATCTTTTTAAACAGTTAAGTATTTATCTGTCTTGTGAAATTGTGAATAAGTGAATAAAAATATGGAATTACCCAGAGAGCATTTTCGAATTATGATTTATAATGCGCCAGCTTTGACAATTTATAAGCCTGAAATTTATTTTACTGTTTTTAAGTCAACAGAAATTAATATGGCAGCTTCGGCAGTTTTTAAGTATCCCAGAAATTAGTTTGAGAGCATTCCAAAAAGAAACACTGGTTAGGAGTTTTTAAGAAGTGGAAGGAAATAATGGTGACGTATATTATTGTTGAAGAAAACTACTTTGAACTCATTTAAAATAAAATTCTAAACAATATGAACCCTATAATAAAAATTACAAAGTTACGTCTAGTTTCACTAGTTTACAACTTCTGGGTCAACTCCCATAATGCCATCGTTAGAAGTCGGCTAGCACAACAAGTAACCACAGACGCGTTTCGCACTTATTGGTGCTTTTTAGTGTGGTGTAACCTGTGTGCTGGCCGACTTCTGACGATGGCGCCATGGGAGTTGACCCAGAAGTTGTAAACTAGTAAAACTAGACCTAACTTTTTAATTTTTATTATATTGTTTATTTCACGGAGGAATTCGCAATTTGCTTTTTACAGTTTGCACTTGCATAATATGAAACCTGTGTATTACTCTCAATAATTCTAGCCTGACCGTCGTTTATGTGGAGTGACTAATGCAAGAACATTTCCGAATGCAAGAAATATAAATGTGAATGAGTGAAGCAAAAGAAGTGGGTTGTAATAGAAATACATAGCGAAAGATTAATAAAAATTGATGCAAGGAAATGAAGATGAGTGTTTTCAAAATTAAAATGAAGCATAAGAAATAACGACAAGAAAAATATAATAGTGTGTCTATTTAGAGCTGCCACCATTGGGATCTCGATAAGAGATACAAAGTCGGTTAAATGGAACTTTTTGTGCACCTATAGAACGCCATCTCAAACGTGCCTTTGTTTTTACAAAAATTCTCATAGGGCACTAGATAATGACAAAAAACTGAATTTTGTTGATTTTTTATTTTTCAAAAAACTTCTAAACTATAGTAATCGAGAAAAAAGTTTCGAATAAAGAAGTTAGATACTTTTATTGCCTAACCAGTGGACTGAAAAATAAATTTTAATATGTATAAATTTCCGAGATATAATACAAAGTTATATTTTTTTAAATCATATCTAATTTTAATCTCAAAAAAATACATATTTTTTCTCCTTTCGGTAATTTATTTTTTTCGTTATTTTATAGTAAATTTAGTGTTATTTTGGAAATATTGGCAAGAATTCTATTGAGAAATATTCGTTTTATTTAAATAATTTATTTCGTCCAAAATCAATTAAATTCAAATCAAAAAATATTTTTATCAAGTTGCTCTTGACATGTTATAGTGTAAATTGTGAGTTTAAAATAAAAATATTGAGTAAGAAAGTCATAAATTGAAAAGAGAAAAAAACAAGTATTTTTTTGAGATTAAAATCAGATATGGGTTCAAAAAAATATAACACATCGAATTAATGAAATAATTGCGTGTCATCGTTGTATACAAAGTTACAGAATATGGCTTAAGAAACTACCGCATATTGATTAAACATACATAATAACAATATATCTATTTGCTTTGCACCGTATTAAAGCGTGTTCTTTCGACATTGTCTGTTAAGAATCATTCAGTTATGAGAAAAACAATGATCCTTATCCTACATAAAAACTTATCTGGACTTTATCCAGTTGTATACAACACTTACTTAGATTACCTATAGAAGAACATACAATGAAATGTTTGATAACCTCCCAAAATCACATAATCGGGGTTATGTTATTCGATGCAAAAATATGATCAAGATTTAAACATCAAATTTAGAATTTTAAACAGTAACAGACTTTTGATTTCAACATCGACAATATATTTGAAATTTAAACTGTATATATTTAACGTTGTGCCTTGAATTTGCCAACAAAACTAATTCATTATTTATATTTACAACAGTAAACAAGTATGTACTTCATTCTACAAGGGAACATTCCTGTTTCGCGTATGAAACCATAAAATTTGGGCGAGGGAAGTCGTACTAGAGTTGTATTGTTATTATTTTTGTATTTATATAATTAAAATACTGCAAAAATAATAGAAATAAGGAATATAATAATAGTAAGAATGAAATAATAATACAAATTACGTTCTCTCGTTGAACGAGGTATATTACACCTATACTCAAAAAAAAAATATCATCACGGCATATTACCCATTGCTGGGTGTGTCAATCTGCTTTGTACACAGATATCGGTAATGATGAAATATTTGTACCGTGCGGGCGCTTACCAGGTGTCACCTCAGGGGCACTCAATGCTGGCGTGGAGAGTGTACCACAGGGGTCAATTTAGTGCCATTAAAATTCGGAGTAATTTTTGGCGCCAGTCCGAATCGAACCCGGATCCCCAGATTCACGACCAGACACGCGACTCAGAACGTTTCAGAATTGTACTAGCTATTTACGACTTTAACGTGTTTTATAAAGTTTTTTTAAAAGCAAATAATTTGGAATAATTTTGATATACATATTTCACGTTGACAAGCAGTCATTTTTTTTAATAAAGCGTTGTAAATAGTAAATTATACATACAGGGTGGTGACCGGCACAGCCAAACACAGGACTTTAATTTGTACAATTATATTTTCCTAATTTCCTGGTTCCCTATTTATTTTAGGTAAAAAATCTTCAAATAAAAGTTATAGAACATAAAATTCTGCATCTGAATCAATAATCAAAATTAATTTTGTGTGCCTTGTAACGGCAGAATTTAAGTATGAAAATGTCGAAAATCACCTCAAAAATAGCAATAACCATGGAACTGAGACAAAATACATAACAAATATCTAACGGTTTATCTGTCATGTTATGGTAATTTATTTTTATTAGGTATTCTAGTTTTTATTTCTTTCCAGTTAACAATTATCTGTTAATTTAAATTGATATCTATTCACTTGGACAGATATTACAAACAATAATAAAAATAAATTAACCTAGCTTGACAGATAAATCCTTAACATTTGTTATTTTTTTGTTTGAATTCCATGGCTGTAGCTATTTTTGGGACAATTTTCGATATTTTCATATGAAATTTCTACGATTACAAGGCACACAAAATTAATTTTGTTTATTGGTTCAGATGCAGAATTTTATTTGAAGCTTTTGTACCTAAAATGATTTTACATGTTAAGTCCTATGTTCGGCTGTGCCGGTCACCACACTGTATACAGCCTTAATTGAAATATTTTACAGTTTTCTAATATTTAAAAGATAATTAAAATCCAAATTCTAACCCCAAACAAATTTTGTTCAGTGTTACTGGCCTAGATCGTAAAAATGTAGGTATCTACCGGCCGGCGTTACTAAACTGGCAAACAGTAGACAAAAATTATAAATCTCTTAGCGTTCTTGTCAAAAATTCTTTAATAAAATAGTTCAGTAACAGTAGTATTGTAATTTACAAATAAATATATTATCAAACTTATTACATAGGTATATAAATGCAATTTATTTACTTTATACTTCCATTACTATTTAAATTAAGTATTTTTGGCAAATGAGGGATGTTTTATCATTTTGTGGCGATTCTTTGAGTTTTGGTGCAATGAACTATAAACGTAGTTTTGTTTCTAAAAGAAATAAAATGTTTGGTAACCTTGGTAATCTCATAAAAATGGTCAATGAATTGGGGCCAATGTATTGGGTTATACATTATTGTCTCTTTTGAACAGTAGTTTGAACAAAAACAGGTATATGTCTCTGTAATGAATTTTTTGCATTACTAATAAATATATTATTGACTTATTGTCGTATGAATACTGTTATTGTAAATAATTATGTCAGAATTGATACAAAAATATTTTTTACATTTTAAATACGGGAGTATTATAAATATGTCAGCTCTTTGGTTCTGTACTTGTAGGTCTGGGTTATTACGACCTGTGTTTAATATGTTTTGTGTAGAGAAGAAAAACAATTGATTTTAGGAGGTCATTATAAGATGACTTATTTTAATCCACTCAAAGCACATTTTTACTATTTACTAATGACATACAGTGAATATGTCAGTTTTATAAGAGGATGTCAGTTTACAGACATACATACATTTCACATGGAACTTGTTTCGTTAATAAATATAATTGTTATCTGTTAAATTCATCAAATAATAAATAAAATCAATATTTTTATCTTTTAACCATTTATATACTCCTTTTCTGACTTTCTAACATATTACAATAAATTATTGATTGAACAGTTTTTGAATAATATTTGACAGTTCTACTTACACACTCAGACGAAAAAATAGTTTGCTATATCGAGAAAGGACAAGTTTCAATACCCCCACATAAAAATTAAAAAAAAGATACCTAGGACATTGGTATAAATGCTCATAAACAATAGTCTTCCATGAAATAAAAAAATGTTTCATTAAGTGAGAAATATGAAATAAAAATCACAGTTATAGTGTGTTTTAAGGTATCTGGCTTTGGTTGCCGTTGTCAGTAGATGATTTGTTAAGTAGATGATTAATGGTTAGAAAACATTATAATTCATTAGCATACTATATTAATTAATGACGTCATACTACCATAGTTACGAACACAGTGATTTAATTTTCAAGTCTGGTACAAGGTGATAAAACTTTTTTATAAGTGACTTTATGCAAATTTTTATGTTTCAGAGTTGTGAACACTATATCTATCACATGCCAAACTATATCGAGTTGTGAATGTTGTTTTAGTTATACCAACAATCGATTTTATTTTACTGGTCAATTTCATCTAAAAATCGAATCCATTGTTATCTGTTGCAATATAGCGAAATTTTTAATTTACTACTATAATTTAAAATAGGGCTACGGAGCAAGAAGGTAAACACTTAATTTTCGTTTAGAAAACAGTGAATGGGTGGACTACGTCTACATTTTGAGTCTTTTAATCGCTTTTGCCAAGTTGTTTGAAAATCAAGGATCAAAACAGTGAAATAGAATATAGTATTTGTATAATGAATAAAAAAAATGCTAGATAAATATAATAAATACCCAAAATTCAGAAAGACAGCTTTACAGTCATTTATTACATCTGCAATAAATAGAAGATTTAACCAAAAACTTTTACTTAATTTGTAATAAATTTTGGAAGCTCTCTTTGATACCGGGGGTTTATTTTATCAGTAAACATAGGGTATATCATTACCATAGTTACAGTATAAAATGATTGACAGCAATGTATTAAAGCGTTTATTTTATAAGTAAACATAGGGATAATAACATAGTAAATTATGAATTAAAGAAATGAGAAATTAGTTATTTATGTTTATACACTTAAAAACTACATTAAACTAGTGAGGAATTTTTATTTTAACTTATCAAATACTCAAAATTGGCACCATTAGCTTCTAAACAATATCTTAAACGATTATAAAAGGATTAATAGCATTCGTTATTTGCTGGAGAGTAATATTTTGTTGCACTAATTCAGTTTTTTAATTGTTCAATGTTTACTCTCTTTACATTGTACACTTTTTTTAATGTCTTCAAAGACAAAAAAACATTTGGTGCAAGCTATAATTATTATAGATTTTTCGAATTGTTGCTGGACAGGATCCGGGTAGATTGTCAGACATTTACGAAAGTAACTATTACGGAACAGAGGTAATATTAAATATACAATCTTTGAAACTATATGATACGGAGAAGGTTCAACCGACATGTACGTACATACTGAGGCTATCGTACAAGAACAACAAAATTAAAGAACCGAAAGATTGTTAAGGTCCTTTAGGTGAATACCATTTGGCTTGCCAAATCAGACACATTTACTGGAAAATGGAAAATCTCCAGCTTCAACCATGGCAAGTCAGCCGTTCCCAAAGTGCGTGGCTTGGCGAGTGCCGAGCCATGCTCGCCAAGTTTGGCGCTGTAGGAATCCGGTGGTGTACACATACCGGCCTCGAAACCTTGAAACCATCAACGACACTAGTCGCTGGGAAATCGCCGCTATTTTCCCAGATATGACCGAATGAGTATCTTTTACGGTTTTGCAGAATAAAGGTTTGAAATGTAGTACTTCTTTTTGGTTCAGCCTATATTTATGAAAGTAGTACGACAGTGTTTACGGGTTGACGTGATCAAAATTTTAAGTTTTTCATTTGTAATTCCGGGGTATTTATCATTTTATGATGATTTTCTCAATTTTGGTTAAGAGAACTATGCCGGGTGTCTACTTTTTCTATTGACCAAAACAAATACAATGATAAAATTTTCATATATCTCTAATTTTGTGCCCTATTCATTTTAGAACAAAAGTGTAAAATAAAATTTAAAATTTCGTTATTTACAGAGTACTATGCAAGACAAAACGTACAATTAAAACAGTCGTACTGTTTGAGTTTGACAGATGAACGTTTGTTAATATGTTAATTGATATTAATTGTTATAATTATTTCCTTTTGTTTTTGAAAATCTGTAAAGGTACATGTATCCATGATTACTGATAAATAATTTAATGAAATTAATAATCATTAAAAAACAGGGCATCGAACCTGAACCGAACCAAAACCGGAACCAACCATAACATTTTGGCGAACCCAAACCTAGAACCGAACCTCAGATATATATTTCAATTGAACCCGGGTCGGAACCGAGCCGGGTTTCAAAATTTTGGTTCAGGGTTCAGCTACGGTTCAGGTTCAATTTCAGTTCGAAACATAATCGTAATCAACGATCGACGCCTTCTGCGTTTGCGTTGCTGTATGTGTTGGTTGTTCGAGAAAAATGTGTTCATGTTCTTGTCTTGCGTTGCAGTAATTATAAAGTCCGGCACGCATTTTAAATTATTTCTGTATAAAGATTGTTATTCAAAAAATATTAATTCAAGTTTAATTAGGTCGAACCGAACCTCAACCCGGAACAAAACCGCAAATTTTATTAATGTTGGAACCAAAACCGCACACGAACCCATTTATCAAAAAATGAATTAACCTGAACCTGAACCGAACCTAGTTTTTGGCGGGTTCGATGCCTTGTTAAAAATTCATGACAAATACCGTCTATCATATTCAAACAATACAACTGTTTAGGGCCGCTCTGTGCGTATTTTTGCAAACTGCTCTTATTCGTAAAGTAAAAATGCTATACAACTTACACAGTAAGGTGATATAAGTGAACAATATTTTTTGTTAATTTATTTGCATCATAGCTCCAAATAATTTTAAGTAAAATGATTATCCTACCAAATGGATATTTTTCTAGCATTGTTATATTCAAATAATAATAATTGTGATGATCTTGATTACAACAATAAATATTTTGGTTAAAGCTTAATAATATTGATTGCAAGAATGAATCTGACAATGAATTTAGTAGAAAGAAATAAAATAACTATCCTGCTAAACGGATAATCTTCTGGCATTGTTATGTTGCAAGCTATAACGGTAACATTGTTGATTACAACAAACGAATTTCATTATAAGATAATAATATTGATTACAAGAATGAATTTAACAAGGGATATTCCATCAATATATTAAATTTAGAATTTTTCGAAGAATTAAAAGTACAGTTTAAAATTTAAAGAATGCGTTAATATGAAAATTATACATTATGGCATGGGGGGCGCTGAAATATAACTTTGTACAAAGGCGCCTTTTATCCACGGAGCGGCACTGCAACTGTTTAATATTTTGTGCTATTGTTCAAGACACTGTAAATAGCTGAAAATTATAACTTTTATTTTGCTCCTCTCTCGCCAATGAAATACAAGTAGGTAAACAATAATTTTGGACTTATTAGATGCTGTTTTTATACTGAACATTTTTTGGTCTAAAATTAATAGAGCAGATATATGATAGCTAAATGAAAATTTTACTGTTGTATTTCCTATGGTTCATAAAAAAGTAAACACCCGAGACCTGGAATACTTAATTTTGTTTGTAAAATTAATATGTGGTGTATTAATTTGGGCCATCGAATTAATTTATTTCTATTCAACATCAGCTACGTAATAAGATTACTCATTTATTATTATTAAAAAATTCGTTTTAGCTAGTGGCCTTAAAAACATACACTTCAGAACCCATGGCCTTAATTTTGCGAATTTTGGAAAAAATCTTTTGTACTTCATGTAGTACATGTCATTTATTTTTTTCCTGAAGTTGTGAAACACTGTATAATAACAGTTATGCAAAAGTCCTGTAAGAATTGATAGAAAAATATTTTTTACGTATATACAATTTTATATGCCGAAGTAATGATAAGCTCTTTGAATCTGTATTTATTAAATTTGTATAGAGAAGAATAGACGCCTCGGTGGTCCAGCGTGTTGAGGCTGCATGTCTTCGGCAGCGCTCAAAGCGATCTTCACCGCTTGGACCCTGGAGTCGTGGGTTTAATTCACACCAGGGGCTTGGATGTTTGTAAGTGTTTTTAAATGCATTAATACATACCGGGTGTCTACTTTTTTTATCATAGGTAAAAAAATTATATGGCTGTAAATTCTGTCTTATTAATACATACACACATAAAATCACGCGTGTCCCCACTTAGTGGGTTAGCACAAACCCGAAAATAATAACAACAACATCAGCATCATACAACAAATCCTCACTCTTAAACATATTAAAGTGACCGATTTTCGGTAGCGAAATACCGCATCCGGATCACAATAATAGTTACGAAACAATCATCCTTCGCCACACATTTCTGTCTAAGCACACTTCTCATAATCGCATTCATACACACTCTTCTTCTCTTCCCACTTGGAAACTTTCTCTCTTTAAGCACCCTACCAACCACATCCATCCACTTACACACTGGTCAGCCACGCAATCGAAAACCCTCAATTTCACCAAGATATATACGCTTAACAAGCCGTTCACTCGCCATTCTTTCCACATGACCAAACCATCTCAACCGACTCACACCAACTCTCTTAATAACATTGTTGAATTAATTAATTTTAGAATTAAAGCGTCATCTGCCAAACTCAAACAATACAACTGTAAAATTTTTTGTGCTATTGCGCATGGCACTCTGTAAATAGCTAAAAATTATTACTTTTATTTTGCCTCTCTTTCGCAAACGAAACGCATGTAAACAATAATTTTGGACTTATTAGATGCAGTTTTTAATTATGAACCTTTTTCGTATTTACATTTTTGTTCTAAAATTAATAGGGCAGAATTTACCATTGTATTTCCTATGGTTCACAAAAAAGTAGGCACCCGGTATAATGAAATGTAATTGTAAATATAATGAAATAATGAAATATTTGATATGGCTATAACTATAAAGTTGAAAAGCCGTCAAAATATTATTTATAGAGAAGAATAGAAATTTATTATAAGTTACTAAACGATGACTTATTTTAGTTCCAATAAAAGCACAATGATATTAATTATTAATTACAATGAATATACTTGCTACAAATGATTAAATATAATACGTAAACTTATTGAATCTTATTTAGTTTCTTATTTAATACGAGTACAACTACATAACGGATATATTAAGATTATTAAAACTTTAAAAATAGATCATACCTATTTAAAACGTATTAAGAAAAAATAATTTAAAAATTACTACATATAAGTTTTTCTAAACAATATGCTATGCAGTACGATCAAACGACTTTTGCAAACCAAAGCTATCTCAAATGAACAACGTAACAAAAGAAGCGAAATGAATATATATTCTTTCTGAAAAATATATGTCCCGGGCAATATTGTTACGTTTAGTATCTGTAATCTTGGTTTAAATTATGTTAATTTTATATTTTTTACAGAATTGAGCCAAAAACTTTAACTTGTAATAAATTTTGAAGCTTTCAAATATATTTTAGAAGCCTTTATGGCGAGGTTTTATGGTTGACCAAGTTGTCGTTGCACGACATGGAAATGTTAATTAAATAATAGAGTTTTCACACAGCGTCAAAATAAATATCGTGAATGTTAAAACTTATTTTGGCTCCAATGCGCATGCGTATGTATATAAAGTTTAACCTTATTTTTCCAGAAATAGCGTCCGTCGGAAACTACTTTATATTTTATGTTAAAGCTAACATAACCAATCTTTTAAAGAAAGATAACTGCATTGTTTTAGTCATATTTTATTTTGTTTGTATGACAATTTATTGGATCGTTGAAATATTTCTCACTTAAATTTGCTAACTCAACAATCAAAATAAAACTTTGCAATTCGCCTTCAAATTTCCTTGTATATTTCAAATATCAAATACAAAATACTAAATATAAGTATTTCGAATGTTTGATAAAACAGAATTATTTTTTTAGTATATACCAATATTTGAAATACTTATTTCAAATACTTTCACTCTTAATTATTTAAAAAATATATTTCAATACATAAATGTATTTCAAATAAAAAATGTATTTCAAATATTGAAAATTAATATTTTATATAAATAATAGTATTTTAATGTATTGAAATAAAGAATACTTCTGAAAAGGATTTGAACTAAAAATACAAAATACTTTCAGTTTTAAGTATTTCAAATAATTACTTAAAATACTTAATCTATTTCAAATACTTATTTCAAATACATATATACACTGCATGTACGGTATGTGAAAATATATTTTGATGTTTATTATTTGGAATTTTAACGTCCAAGCTATATATTTTGACGTCATGTGAAATCTTTAATATTTAAATAATTAACTAAAATTTTGATGTTAATTTATAACGTATATATATATATATATATATATATATATATATATATATATATTATACATTTAATGTTTATTTAAATATATAACTGATCTATTGCAATACTTGTAAATAAATTATTCTATGGATTCATTTGATCGCGTTGTAATATTCTTTGGTTTATATAATTTTATTTGTTCGCGGAGTTTTGTAATTCTGTTATTGTTGGAAATATGTAATTGTTCCTGCCTTATACCCATATTTAGCTTGTGTCTTAGTTATACAACGCTTATCAATTGAATAACTTAGAAACATTACAAAATTTTGAATTCCTTTTTGCACGTGTCCTTCTATTCGAGGACTCTGAAAACACGGATAGTGGTGGCCGCGATTTTGTTACCCTTGATCAATAAAGATTTTAAATAATAAAATTAGTGTTTTACTTTCGGGGTCAAGTAAATTTCCATATGATCAGGTACTAATTAGAGTTGAAGCCTATATCACCTTGGTATATTTATAACAGTAATATGTAAAACCTGTTACATATTTTTGGTAGTAGTCCGAAATTATGTTAAAAAATTTGGTGGCAGCGGTGGGATACTAAAATTACATCTTATCACTATTACAAATTTTTGGTGGCAGCAGTGGGATAGAAAAATATATACTATTAGGATATATGTTACAATAGGAAAACCTATAAAACGTTTACACACATGTAAATTTATTGAAATAGAATCAAATCTAGCCTGTTTCCGTTTAATTCAAAAATTGTAATTGTTAAATGTATAAACACTGTATTTACTTACTCCTTAATAGTTATAACTGTCAAGTGTGATAATAAGAGTGATTAATAATCGAAACGTTTTAAGATAGAGATTATTAATCTCCAATTAGCAAACGTGTTAATTACAATATTTTATGTTTCCGTTGATCAAATTGGAGAATATATAATTTATTCCATGACTTTTTTTTTAGGTTAGTAACGTACCTACTTATTATTAAAATCATTCATTAATAGAAAATCATCCGTTAATAAAAGTTAATATTAAAAGATTTAGTATACATTAATGAGCCCCTAAATAAATTATCATCAGAAAATAGTATATTATGTGGCAAGTGTGTGAAGCTGAAATAGGCTTCACACACGTGTTACATACTATACTTTTTCTACGACCTTTCAATAAATTTTTTTTTTTTTTTATAAATTAATAACACATTTCTTATGAAGTTGTTACTTTTACGGACCATTTACCAACACATGATTTACTTGTATATAAAGATATTCATTGTATGTGTTAAAATTGAACTATTTACTTCACGCATAGTGTACATTTACTTCACGCACACTATGCGTGAAGTGTCACTTCAAAAAATCAAGCTTCACACATAAAAATTGATACGTGAAGTACTCACTTCACGCATGGGAGTAGAAAAAAAAATTTAAGTGTTATATTTTATTTTTCAGACGCTAAATGTGTTCTTTCATATTAAAAAAAAACTAGTACCTAACTGTCAAATACCAAAAAAAAATAGTTCCATGTGAAATTTTTGCCTCTATTTTTTCATATTCACTGTTTTATGGAATGTTTTGATATATTCTATAAAACGTATATACAAACATCGATTTCAACTAAAATAAAACGTAAATCTTATCACCTTTTCCACTGCAATTTACACTTTTTCAATATAATACATATTTACACTTCTAAAAATATTACTCAACAATAATAGTTTTCTTAAATAATTAGCTAATTTTTTTTTTTTAATAAAATATAAGTGAACTGCAAAAGTGAATTAAAAATGTAAATCTCATATTTTCTTCGCTCTGTTTGACGGTGGACACAACGACAGTATACAACAAATATAGAAACATCATAGATATACGACTAACACTTAAGTTTTCATTTCTATATCTATCTTAAATGAGCAATAATTTTTTTTTAAATTGATACATTAAATCAGTCATTTATACAACAATTACACATCACATAGAATACTGTTAAATAAGTATACTACCAACGAATTCGTCGTATGTTTTCATTATTGTTAAGTTATTACTCTATTTCTACTTATGAAGAAATAATTGAAGACGAAGGAAATGGTAATATGGACAGTAAACATTTATAAATGTCACAAATTTGATCAACAATCATTTTCTTAACATCTCAACAGTAAGAGTGTTTTTAAAAAATATAGTATATTCATGGCCAAAAATAACCAAACACTTAATTAAGATTCTTATCGGCCTGTAATAAAATTGGATTTATTTGTTTTTTTTTTTGTTAAGTAAGATTAGAACATAAAAATAGAGTAGCAAATACTTTATTTGTTAATTTTTTTTAACTAAATTCGTGCTAAAATGTCTGCCTCAGTTGCCGAGCGTGTTCAGGCTGCGTGTCTCCGACAGCGCTCGAAGCGACCTTCATCGTTCGGACCCTGGGGTCGTGATTTCGATCCAATGATTCAAATACATTGTAAAAAATAAAATGTAAAATTGTAAAAATGTGAAATAAAGTATTTGATAGGAGGACCATAACTCAGTGTTGAAAACCGACAAAATATTATAATAACAATTAATTCTATTATCGTTCGTTGGTGGGTCTTGGAGTGTTTTTTTTTAGTACTAATAGTATTGAAAGAGAAAGAGTTAAGTTTATTATAATTCAACAGGAAAATATAGCCTTATCAGAAACTTCAAATGAAGATAATCATTTTATACAATATATCGATATAGTTTTGAATATTCCCAAAAGTACTGCCCAATATTTTGAACATCGATTATCGATTTATAGCGATATTTGAACTAAAATAATGGGGCGTACTACCAACGTCTGTCTGTTGCCAAGTGGTATATGTAGAATTGAAATTTCTGCACGAACCGTTCACCGAAGGTTACGCGAATATTGTTTCAGAAACTCTTCTTAATAAATTATGTGTTTGCTAAACTTTTTTATTTTCTAATGTTACTTGTTACTATACAGATAATGGATTAAATATTAACGTAAAAAATTATAAACACACTCAAAACAAGTCAATAAAGATTTTTTCTAGCCAGGAATGTACATACATACATGGGTACATAAATATGATTCATGTTACGTAGATTTACTTTTCAATTCATCAACAATATTCTACAATGTTCTTTCTGTTTAAGATAAAAACATTTTTAACTTAAATATTTTTTTCACGAAGGTATTAAAAATATACAGAGTGTTTTCTTTCAAGGTGTTTAACATGAGAAATCATTTTTTGGCAGACTGTTGCCCCCCTATTTCGACTGACAACAATGGTTGTGATATCAGTAGAAACATGAAAATTTTCTGCATCAAAAACACCAAATACATTTAAATTATGTAATATTTTATCCCATAAATTAATTATTAAATTTAATCAATTTCATATTAATAGCGATAGCAATGGCATTTGAATTTGAACAAAAAGATAATGTTTGACTTTTTATCTGTCAGAAAATAAAATTAATATATCATCACGGCATATTACCCATTGCTGGGTGTGCCAATCTGTTTTATACACAGATATCGGTAATGATGAAATATTTGTACCGTGTGGGCGCTTACCAGGCGTCACCTCACGGGTACTCATTGCTGGCGTCAGAATACGTTAATCTATAACTTTTTTATTATGTAATAATTTTTATAATTTAATTGTTTTAAGTAATTTAAAATTTGTTATAAATTATTATAAGAAAATCAAAATATAACAAAAAAATATCTGACACATAAAATGGCAAACATTTGTTCTTTTTGTTCAGATGTCATTGCCATTACTACTAATACGTAATTGAATAAATTAAATAAATTAAATAAATTTATGGAAAATATTACACAATTTACATTTATTTGGTGTCACTTGACGCAATTTTTTTTTATCTTACGGGCGGCAACAGTTCGCAAAAACTGATTTCTCATTTTAATCACCTATGTACAGCTCGAAAAAAAAATACCCGGTATTGTTATAATTCATTATTTTATTATTGTATATACATGTTATATTTTTTAAGTTTTGTTTCATATTTGTTAAATTCATATGTTTGATTTTAGAAAATATCTAATAATAATTACAACTTCAGTTCATATTCAGTTTTCTTAAATTTTTCTGTCTAAATACTTCGGCCGTTTTAAGTAGGTACAGTAAGTACCTACAGAAACATATATTTATTGTTAAATGAAACAAAGTACGAAACAACAAATATATTTTTGTATTTTTATAAGTTTTAAACACAACAAATGGTTATACCAGGTTTTCAAAATGATGAAAATACTTGAATACCTTTACAAAACTATTAATGATACACTGAAATGATAGGCAAGTCAATATTAAATTATAGCACATAATGTTCTTTCAAAAATAACTTTACCCTAACACAATTTTAATCTGTCTGATAGCAATCTGTCAGTTAGCTATCTGGAAAATAAAACATCATGGAACAACCCAAAAATCTTATTCTCTAGTTAAGACGGTAGAATAAATTTACCTAATAGATAGTAAACTGCTACTTTATCTGAACTTGGAACAACCAGGCCTAAGTAACAACTTTCGCAATTTACTTTCAAATGACAGATACGTAACTGCAAAATTATAGTACAAATTTTATTTTTCACGGCTTACTTGATTTTCTTATTCTCAATAATTCTAGCGTGTCCCTCGTATTAGTTAATTAATTTATGACTTATTTTCAAAGATTTGAATACCTACCATAAAATATTATTGATAATTTTATTTATATTTCTTATTTTTGTAGCTAGGAATATATCTTTAGGTTAAAGAATTATAACTTAAAATTTATTAATTTAATATGAATTTCGCTTTTCTTATGCACAATCAACAGTCTAGGATAGAATTATTTAGGATGTGTATACCGTGATATGTTGGCTTTACTAATGCTGCATTTTGCAATTAGTAAATACAAATTCAGTAACATTGGTTACAAGATTGTTGATTTACATTTAAAAATGGATCTATCAATTTGGCAGATCACTAGTATTATCAGCTGTAACTATGGCTGGAGTATATAATAATATACCAGTAAATCAGCCGGTTTTAGATATGGTCGTAATAAATTAAAAAAACTAATCTGACATAATTTAAAATACAAATCATATCAGTTAATAGGTTAAGTTATATTTATATTTAATTTGTAAGTAGAAAATGTGTCGTTTATAAATTTATGCAATTTACAGTCACTTTTTACTTATTCCTGAAATTTTGATGAAACATCTATGAGCAACGTGATAATATACTTATGTCGACAGAATGTTTGACTATTATATTTATTTCATTCGCTCACGTTTCTCCTATTAAACTAAACTGTTATTAAGGAAGTTGGTTCATGGAGCAATCCATCTATTAATTCCATACCGAACAATATAGACAAACTCAAGAGTTGCCTGCCTGCTTCAAGTCACATGGCTATTTGCATATTATGTTTATTCTGTTAGGTATTGCAACAACTAATAGTTGTAATCGTGAGGTTAACAAAATAAAAATAAAAATGTCGAAAGTTAGAAATCAGGTGGATATTTCTCAAAATGTGGGCGACAATGCGCGTAAAAATTTCAGAGATTGAAAATATCTGATGAATTTCCAAATAAATTTGTTGTATCTTTGAAACCAGATGGGTATGCATGTTTTTTCTTAACTAGTTTTTTCCCAGACCTTCATTTATATTCACCTAGTTTTTAGTCCTAAGTTTATGGGTTTTCGCGATTCTAGAGGCAATTATGTCGATGATTTCTTGAGCATACTCGTCATGTTAAATCTTCTAACTTTGGAGGTCAATAACTCCGATCAGAACTGAGCAAGTTAACTAAAATTTTGGATTTACATAAAGCAATACTTAATCTAGATGTACGCTAAAGATTATTAAGATTTTATGGATTTCATTTCATGCTCCAACTACCTTAAACAACTTCAAATTAAACTCCACGAAAACAAACAAATGTCAAAGATCCAATTATTCAAAATAGTGTTTATTGCAAAAAATACGGCGATCTGGTATGTCTCTTTTTTATTACTGTTTTTACAGTTATATGTAAAACTGGCTGATGTGAGCCCTTTACTGCTAAATTATTATATATTTCAGCTTTGGATCTGGTCTTTCAAAAATAAATCTTCGCACATATATTTCAAATTCTTGCTGATATTTTTGTTCAAAATGTAAACTATTTGGTAATTTCGCAAATTGATTAGACCTGATTCTTGAATTTAGTGCTTGTAATAATTAATGGGAAAGGCTATTGGTTTGTTGAAACATTAACTACATTTACACCTCCAATTACACTAAAATTTGATAAAGGCGCCTTTGGTTGCTGCTAATATGATAAAATTGGACGCCCCTTAAAATCTGTGCGCTCTAGGCTGTAGCCTAGTCAGCCTATTGGATAAAATGGCCCTAAGAATAGTGCATTCTGGTACATAGACCAAGTATGTACTAAAACCAGGGCATCGAACCCGCCAAAAACTGGGTTCGGTTCAGGTTCCGGTTAATTTATTTTTTGAGAGATGGGTCCGGGTGCGGTTCTGGTTCAAACATTAATAAAATTTGCGGTTTTGTTCCGGGTTCAGATTCGGTTTGGCCTAATGAAAACTGAATTAATGTTTTTGGAATAACAATCTTTGTATAGAAATAATTTAAAATGCGAGCCGGAATTTACGCAAGACAAGAACACGAACACAATTTTCACAAACAGACAACATAGACGTCGATTATCGGCTGTATTACGATTACACGTACGTTTCGAACTCAAAATGAACCTGAATCGGAACTGAACCCTGAACCCGAATTTTAACACTCGGTTCGGTTCAGACGGGTTCAATTGAAAAATATATTTGAGGTTCGGTTCTGGGTTCGATGCCCTGACTAAAACGTATACCTGTCATGTCGTGTAAATGGTTTACTTGTACAATTATTTATCACTACTGAATACTGGCCAGTTTCTCATCGTCTATCAGTAAAAATGGCGCAAATCAAAGGGATCACAATTATTGGTACACTTGACAAATCTTAACTTGTCTATACTTTGAAGTTGTGCTTACCCGAGTTGATTCGTCGGCTTAACCTGCAATCCCGTACCGTAAGTTCACTTTTTATATATTTAAAATTCTGAAATCTTAGTAAGATAATTTTATTTTTATTTTCTACCAATAGGTATTGAATTTCCCTGATTTACTATTAAAATTTAATAGAAAAAAGGTAAAAGAAATATCCTACCACACAGATTATTTTCTGGCATTGTTATGATATTATGTTGGAATGCAAACTATAACCTTAAAATTGCTGATTACAAGAAATGATTTTGATTATAACCTGATAATATTGATTACAAGAAAGAATCTTACAAAAGATATTTCATCAATATTTGAATGTAGCATTTTTCGAAGAATCAAAAGTATAGTTTAAACTTTAAAGCGCTGAAATATAATTTCGCACAAATGCGCCTTTTACCCACGGAACGGCACTGTTCGTCGCCATCTTGTTACGTCACTTGAGCTGTTTTGAGCGATGCACTTGTTTAAAACTATTTCGTAGTGGTTTAAACCAATGCATTTTCTTGTTTCAACGGTGACGTCACGAACGAAATCGATTCAACCAGTTTCGTATGTATTTCAACCGTTTGCCTTGGACGGTTTGAACCTGGTTCGTGAAAGTGGAGAGCCAGAGTGAGGTTAATTCAACAACTGATTAGCTGAAAAAAATATTTACATAATTTGTGTTGAGTGAAAATATTTATTTTTATTTAAGAATGGATGAAACAGTTGATTTATTTGTCGAAATAACCTTTAAATGACCTCGAACGCCGTATTTTGGCGATTTTATGACGTCATTTACCAACCAAGTTCAAACATTTGTGCTTCGATGAAAAATACTTACTTGGTTGTTTCAAACGTGCAAAGTAAATAAAGTTACTTGAAGCAACTTTGTTTTTCAATTGTTTTACTACTTGTAAGATGCCATTTAAATTATTTTTGCTAGGAAAATACACACGCCATTCAAATGTATCATTAATTTTTGTTTATAAATATCGCATGAAAGCATTTTCACCATGTTGAGTTTGTTGTATGTGTCGAGGTACTGAGGGTACATTAAGACATCAAACAATCATATTTAAGTAACCATTCATTATTAATTCACATAAATATTTGTTTGAAACATATAAAACATCGATTGTGTGTCAGCGATAGATGGAAAACATTGAGAAACAAAAACAATTAAACATCAATAGTATATAATACGAGATAGTTCATATAGTTGCACATGAAATTTTCAAATATATGATTTATTTTATATTACATATTTAGAATTTCAGCTTTCACCTATTCACCTACCATATAAAAAGATAATGACAAATAACATGAAACAACAAATACAATAATACACATATGAAATCCCTTTTGTTTAATATCTACATTCCTTTCATTAAGCAAAATAACAATGAAGTTTGAAATCGACAAAGGATAATGGCAATGGCAGAGTTTATTTGTTATTAATAATTCGCAGTACATCGTATATTAAATTCCAGCAAAACATATACAAACCTTATAAAATTTATTAAAACCATGTTTGTATTAAATATGCCGGGTGTCCCAAACAATCCTTTATGTAGTAATTTAACACGGGAAAACAGTATTTTCAAATATTATCTGCCCTGTTAAATTTTATGGAGTATTGTAGGAAATACCATGGTAATATTTTCATATGGCTGTATATTATGCCCAATTAATTTTAGAACTAAAGTGTAAATACAAATATGTTCAGAATTAAATACTGGATCAAATGAGCCTAAATTTATTGATATAACACGTTCTTGTCATGAGATAAACGTAAAATAAAATATTTGTCTTTACGCTTTTTACAGAGTGCAATGCAAGACAAAACATACAACTAAAATAGTCGTATTGTTTGACTTTGACAGATAAAAGAGTATTAATTGATATTTATTGTTAATATTGTTCCATTGATTTTTTTCTGCTATGGTAAATGTATTCATGCTTACTGATAAATAAATTAATGAATTCAATAATTATTATAAATTTATTACAGATGTTATCTGCAACTCAAGCAATACAATTGTTTACAATGTTGTGTCATTGATCAGGCACTCTGTAAATAGTCAAAAATTATTATTTTTATTTTGTCTGTCTTTCGCAAACGAAACGCATGTAAAATGTAAACAATAATTTTGTATTTACACATTTGTTTTAAAATTAATAAGGCGGACTTTACAGCATTATAGAAATTTTACCATTGTATATACATACGAGGGTCATTCAATAAGTAAAGAGACAAATTCTATAATTTTAAAACTATTCAATGAATGTGTACAATCTTTTCAGGGGTGTTAGTTGGCAACCTTGGGATATGCTCTGATCAGCTGTTTCATCATTTTATGTCAACATAACCTCAAAATTTTCAGTTCACCATGGCAAGTCCACTAGAAGATTGCACCTTAGAAGAGCAGCGCTCAGTCATTAGATTTTTAGTCGCAGAAGATGTAAAACCAAGTGAATTTTTTTCTAGAATGTTAATACAGTACGGTAAAAGTTGTATGAACCGTGCGAATTTTGAACTGGGTTGATCGGTTTAAAAGTGGCCGAACAAGTGTAGGTGATGAACCCCGATGTGGACGTCCATCTTTTGGGACTCACAGGGTCCAGTCTATTGCGATTTCCTTGAAGATCAGCGAACTATCAATAGCCAATACTACTCTGAGATGCTAGAACACAAAGTTAGACCAGCTATCAGGAGCAAACGCCGTGGACTCTTGTCAAAAGGAGTCATTCTTCAGCACGATAACGCCCGCCCTCATACAGCCCAGCTGACCCATGATAAGCTTCAAGAATTGAGTTGGGAGGTCTTACCTCATCCTGCCTACAGTCCCGACCTCGACCCATCTGATTTTTACCTGTTTGGACCACTCAAAGACGCCCTACGTGGAAAAAGATTTGCTAACAATGAGGAAGTTAAGGAAGTGGTGCAAAAGTGGCTTCGGGGTAAATCGAAAGAATTTTTCGCCAAGGGAATTAGGAAGCTGCAAAAAAGATGGGACAAGTGCATAACTGTGGGGGGTGATTATGTTGAAAAATAGCCTTAATTTTGAAAGATTGAAATAAACCGTTTTTGAGCTATAGCCATTTGTCTCTTTACTTATTGAATGACCCTCGTATATCCTATATGTAATAATGTAATAGTATAATAATATGTTGCTAAGTGGTTGATATAGAAATGGAAGTTATGTACATTGCGAGTTTTGACAAGTAGATATACAAAACCGACTTAAGACTTCCGAATTGTATTGTATTTAAAATAATAAATATATAGTTTATAATTGTATCGTGACCTATAAATTATTCCTTCTACATATAGTCCACAAAAAAGTAAACATTTGATGCAAAAAAATGAATTTACTTTGTTGGTAATGGTAAGCAAGTAAACTTACTTTAAAATCACGATAAAATAGATCTAGTATGCGATAAATTAAAAAAATGAATGTTACTTATCTGTCAAACCATGTAGAAGTGGTGTTTCACAATTAACTCGATGTTCATTTTTTGAAATAATCGCATACTAAGTTCTATTTTACCATGATTTTCAATTAGTTTACTCGATTACCAAAGATGTGAATTCAAAATTTCGGCATAAAAAAACTTATACTACTATGTCTAAAACACGCTATAAAATTTTACAGGGCAGATAATATAAGCGAAAAACTGTTTTTCCATGTTAAATTACTATGCCAAGGATTGATTGGGTCACCAATATGTATTAGAACCACACCTTCAGTTTTGATTAAAATGAAGATTTTATTTATTCACGTACAGTATTTACGGTTAATAATGTAACATATTAAATAGAAATTTGAAAAATAAAAGTAGCACTGCTGTGATGTATACATGTAATTAAATATTTGAATTATTGCATGAATAATTTATTTAATACTTGAAATTAATTTTAAAGTAAACAATTTGTAATTTTGCTTCTTATTTCAGTCTAAAATATGTCATTTTAGTGTTTGACCCAAACTATCGAAGTTGTAAGGGTTTACAAAAAATCAATAGTAATTGAGGAAGAATTTATCTCTGAAAGTTGAAAAACGATACGAAAAAAAAAAAAATAGTACCAATAGTGGAATACTTATGAAAAAAAAACAGATTTAGTTACCTAATACAAAGTGTCTTAAAAATGGTACACGTGCCTTTGGGGTCTGAAACAAATAAAAATTTAAGAGTGGAAAATTTTATTTTCCTCCGTTATCTAGTTAACGAATGACAATTAGAAAATTTTCCATGTATGATTTTAGGTTTGCTTTAGTCCCATGAATCAAATTCCAAAAGCATTGGCGTCACTTTTGTGTATTTATGAATAAATGTTTTATTCTTATGTTCTCCAAATATCCTTTTCGCGCTAAATATATACTCCAAGCAACACCGACAGTATCCTTCCATAGCTTATTCCTACACCTACTACTTCTTTCAACTTTGTTAAACTCTGCCTTCGACGCCAATGTGCCTATTTGATATACTTATACAAAATTATTCATAATTTGGTTGATGACCATGAATCCCTTTATTTCCTCCCTTTCACGCTCCTTTAAACACAACTAGGCACAATAAATGCTTTTACCTGCCTAGAGCTTCTACAAATATGCTTTTAAAACCTCCGTTATTTTCTATGTGCACGCTATTTAATTCAGTTCAAAATAGGGTTGATATTAATATTTCAATTTCTGCTTTCAGGAATCAATGTTCAAAAATTTTGGCTGACTCTTTTGTTTAATTTGTACTTCTTAACTTTTTTCATTCTTTAGCGGTATTATTGTTTATTATGTATATTTGTATCTTTGTTATATTTTTGTTTGTGTTTTGATCTGTTATTGTGTCTTTGAAATATGCGTAGAAAACGATAGACTACATTTATATGCTTATAAGACGGATGCTTTCGGTAATTTCATCAAATGTTTTTGGCAGTTCTCAATCGGTGTGTCATACATGTTTTACACTATACAATTTATGCCATATGAAATTCCAGTCGTGATTGAAATTGAAAAACAGAAATGATGAATATTTAACATATATTCAAACAAAAGAAACGCAGATATCTTATTTTTTGTGGCGGAACATTGAAAACATAAAAATTACACTTTCTGTACATACCGGGTGTAACACGAAAAGCGGGTAATAGGCATTTCACACAGAAAAAAACCAGAAACCTGAACCGAAATTTATTTATGGTTCAGGTTCGGTTCAGGTTCAGGAAATAAATGTCGGTTCTGGTTCAGTTTCGGTTCAAGGAAATAAAAATTATAACGGTTCATTGGTTTTGGGTTCGGGTTCGAATTTCGGTTTAGAGCGGTAAATGATTATACACACAAAAAGATGGTGATATTTATTAATTTTAAAATCATATTAAATTTAATTTGAATATACCATTTTTAATTATATATACATATATAGCATACCTGAAACGAATCTGAATTTAAAAGGGTTTAAATTCGGTTTAGGTTTATTGACCTTGACAAATAAAGGTACAGTTTGGGTTCATCAAAAATTCCGGTTAATTCGGGTTTTTGGTTCAAATTTGGGTTCAGTTTCAAATCCCTGGAAAAAACAGCTTTTCCTTGCGCAAGAGTGGCCTATTAATTTTAAATAATGCCTTCAAAAAAAAAAAAAATGTAGAGAATTAAATTCTGAATCCAATTCAATAATCATATATATTATTTTGCAAGTTTCATAACCGAACATATCAAATTAATTTTTTTATGAAAGTGTTATGTGTTAGCCATAAAATTGAAATTAAATCCCAAACAAGTGTAATGACGTTTTGCCTGCTGTGTAAATAATTCTCCATTTTCAAAAATGATGAGTCAAATAGAGCGTTTCTGATAGGTAAAAAGTTTTTACATTAAATGAAAGAAGGAGCTTTTATAAAAATTTAAATTCGATTTGCTCAGTTACAAAGCGTAAAATGTAATTATTGAATTGGATGTAAAATTTAATTCTCTATAACATTTATTTGAAGTATTATTGTCTAATATTAATAGGCCACTTTTGCAAAAGGAAAAACTGTATTCCCATTACTGATCGGAGAAAATTTTCGTGTTTTATATTACTAAATTGAACTAAATGAAGTTCAATATGTTGTGTAATGTATTGGCATAAATTAGTAAAACATTTTCTGGTCTGTTGGAATATGTAATAATGTTGAAAATGAGTTTATAGTCTTATAGTAAATAATGGTAAAACTCTTTCACTCTTACAGCAAGTATATATTATAAAACACGATATACCTACATTGAATTTAACACATGTAATATAAGTAATGTCCATATATGTATGTTTCTGTCTGTGTTTTTATGATAGCACTTATTACCATTTCCTTCTCTATCTTATCCTATAATCGTACATACCCTATGCCTATCTGTAATCTTACCGTTCTGTATTCAGTGTTCAGTATTCTGTTACTGTAATTGACCTGTCTAGACTTGATGGTCCTCAGTCTGTACGGTGACGCGCAGTTTAACTGAGACTGCTTTCCTCGATGCTGGGGCTGGCAAGGGTGAAAGTTGTCGGGTCCCCGTTAACGTGCTTGTGGGGAGCTCTAGGGGAAGAGCGGGAGTTGCTTGTCATGGACTGCATGGTCTGTGACCTCGGCCCGGCGAAGCGCATGCTGTACGCAGGCCGGGATGGGTCTGCTAGGTTCTGGAAAGTGAGAACTAGAATAGGTTGGTCGGCAGTTGCGATAAACTAGAGTATCTCACCGCCTCATGTTAAAATACTATTGTATGTGAAAAATCATTATATTATCTTCTATTCAAATTTAACGGATACAAATATAGATTTAAGCATTTTCTAATAGGAAATGAGGATGCTCGGTTCGTGTCCACTGGCTGGTTAAGTATACATTATATTAGTGCTGTGAGGATCCGACAAAACTTGGATCCGAGAACCCGGATCTAAAAATATCCGGATCCTCGGATATCCGACGTTCGGATATTGATGCGGATATCCGAAAATTTAATTCGAATTTGGATCCGGATCCTGATTTGGATCCGGATCTGGACTTGGATCCGGATTCGATATTTTGGTTATGGATCCGAATCCGGATCAGGACTTGGATCCAGATTTGATGTTTTGTTTACGAATCCGGATCCAAATTTTAATTCTGGATCCGATTCTTCATTTTGAATGTGAAGGCTAACATCTAGAATTGAGTTCAAATTCAAATTTTAAACCGTTAAAGAGGGCCTATTTATCTTTACAGCGGTCTATAAACACTAGTAAACAAACAGTAATACATTTTATAATATCGTTTTAAAATAGCCAGGTAGTTTGTGCAAATGTAAAGAAAAAAGAAATTTATACTTTCACAGAGTCCTATTTAGTAAATTGTGAATAAAAAATTCAAATTTGTATTATTTTTATTACACATATAAAGTAACGATGCTAATAATTGAATGTAAGGTTCAATACCGAAAATATTCAAATATGAGAACCAATCCGGATACTGAAATTCTATATCTATAATCCGATACTCATATTCGAATCTAAGATCCGATACTCAAATCCGTTTCCAAGATTCGATATTCGAATCCGGATTCAAGTTCCGATACTCAGATCCGGATCCAAAATCCGATATTGAGATTTGGATTCGAGATCCGGATAGTTCAACATTCAATTATCTGGATATCCGGATACTAATACATATAGTACTTACTGCTGTCAAAAAATTAACCGGTTAACCCTGATTACAAACTGTGGTGAACCGGCTAATCGTGGTTAATCGGTTTAACCGCGAAAACCGGCTATAGTGCCAGTCGTGTAACCGGTTCAACGCGAAAAACCGGCTGTTTATCATAAAAAACCGGTTGACCTATTACCCAAAAATGGGTCATCGTACGAACTTGGCGATATCACGACTGGATTCTACATTCTTCTTTGAATGCAAACATCTCGAAAGCGAAAAGAGATATCGACCTGCGGTTTGAAAATTTTGAAATCAGCGCATTGAGAATTATCTAAATAGTATATACATGCACATCCGGCCACACGTCTAGAACTTGGGCGAACCGTGTAGCACAACCTACAGAGCACAGTATTTACCGAACACGTTCTGTGCGACCCAGAGTGCACCGAACGCTTACTGTGCAAATTATTAAAAACTTGTGCACACAACTGAAACCGAACTCGAATTTCCGTAACTTAAAAAGCTATTCTTTATATTCCATAAATATACTTTTTAATTCTACTCCGTTTCGCTCCGCGTTGGTTGCCATCGACGCTTATACAATATCCCTAAATCCTTGTGTACAAGTACATAAAAAATACGTAAAATTCTAAAATTATAATGTCGGGTTTATATTTTAACCCTTTTTGGGTGTGGTGCAATAATTATTAATTTATAAGTGATGCGAGATAACAAAAATTATATCACACTTTTGACTGAATGAAACTAAACTTCCTTGCGATAATTTTTAATTTAAATTTAAAACTACCTCAGATCCGCTAAGAATATGCACAGCTTTTTAACGTGCGTGGCTATTACCACCGATTTTTGTAAATTACCTACGATAACGATATTATATTTATATTCATAAAAAAGTATTGTTATATGATGAACTTAAAGTAAAATACTTGTAAATGAATGACATGAACAACAATTTATAAAAATTAGAGTGACAATGATTTATGGGGTCTACTTATAACATTTTTTTCTTAATAAACGAAATTTTATAGAATTTTCATAAGGAAATTTAAGATATTTTAGTTAAACATAAAGTACATGAATTTTAAATTAATATAATTTTGTCGGATTTTGAACACCAATGTGTTATAGCCCTATTCAGATACTTTATTATTTTACTATATTATATGACATTGTATTTGAAAACACTCACAAACACCCAAGCCCTTGGTGGAATCGAACCTACGAACCCATGATCCGATCGGTGTAGGTCGCTTTGAGCTCAGTTAAACACCCAATTAAGAATTAACACTAGTAGATGTATATATTTATTTTTACGTTAATAAATATTTTAACATGAAGTGGTAAGATAGGCCACTATGATTTAAAGGGAAGGTATAATGTGCAATTGGAATTTGGCCTTCGTTTAACTCAGTGTATTGACACACACACAATGAAAAATGAACACATATTCTTGGTTCTGCATGTATGAAATTAATAAATAACAATCTCCGAATTCAGTAGAAGGGGTTCTGGGTATGGTGCTAACATTTTTTCATCTGCTACCGACAATATTTTCAAAAGTAAAATAATAGGGTATTCCAGATCAGTCGAATTAAGAAAAATTAGTACACCAAAGCGAAAGTACAAGGTCTGGCTATTAAATAACGAGATTGCGCGCACAAAAGGCGTCCTAGAGGGTAAGGGGGGGAGGAAGAATGCAGCGTTGGATAGCTGGAAGTGTCTACTATTCCGGTACGAAAACACGTTTTTGTCGCTGTAGTAGTATTTTTTCTATAGAGGTTAGAAACGAATGTGTTTTTTTCTCGTGCCGATAACAATGTGTGACGAAAAACACGAGCAACGGATCAATGTGAAATTTCTTGTTAAATTTAAAAAAAAACTCTGAGTGCTATAAGTTGTTGAAAGAGGCCTATGGTGAGAATTCTCTATCTCGTGCGCGTGTTTTCCAATGGTATAAACGGTTTTCTGAAGGCCGAGAGAGCACCGAAGATGACCAACGTCCAGGTCGACCTGTCTCTGTTTCAACTCCGTTTATTTCGACACCAACGGCATCATGATGCCTGAATGGGTTCCCGAGGGTCAAACTGTAAACCAAACTTACTATTTGAAATTTTTGGCAACACTGCGCGAACGAGTTCGTAAGAAACGGCCGGAGTTGTGGAAAAACAAGTCGTGGATTTTGCACCAGGACAACGCACCTGACCATAACGCGCTGTCATGAAGCGTTCTTTAGCCGCTAGAGGCATTCCAGTGCTCGAACACGCGTCGTACTCGCCTAATTTAGCACCCTGTGACTTTTTTCTGTTTCAGAAGATCAAGTTTGCCTTAAAAGGAACCCAGTTCGAGTCGATGGAAGAGGTGAAGCGAAAATCGGCGGAGCTCCTAAACGCTTTTACAAAAGAAGACTTCCAACATTGCTTTGACCAATGGAAAAAAACGAATGGAACGGTGTGTGGCGAGGGGAGGGGAGTACATTGAAGGGGAACATTCGATTATAAAATAATTTTAAAATAAAACTCTTTTTCATAAGCAGTCTCGTTATTTAGTAGCCAGACCTCGTATATGCTTAATAATGAATATTAATAAAGAAATAAAACTATATAATTTATAAATGTAATTCGAAAATAAGGGAGCTTTTGCTATAGTGTGATGTCACGAATATCATTTTGATTGGCAACTGCCATCTAGGAAACTCTACAAGTATTTAACGAATGAGAATAAACAGATTCGAGCACATGTTAAAAGTTAGTATCACTAGCGGGCTGTTTTTCTCAGAGTTTTATTTAAATATAAATTTCTTGTATTAATACATAATTTAAATACATTTGCAATTATGAAGTATATGGACTTATACGGTATATAATTTAGAAATTTCATACGTTTCAAGAACATTTTACGTCCACGAAGAAAACAGTTTGCAATGAATTCATATTCGTGACGTCACACATCATAACTCGCTTATAATTGATTTTTTTTGGAATAGCCTATTAATGACATGGGAAAAGCAAGATATAACTAATCCAGAAAAATGAAATTCGGGATAAGTTCTAGAAAGATTAAATTTTTCTCTAAAAAATGAGTCTATTTTCCAGGCAGTTGCAGATGAAAATATTATTTTACACCTTTATAACAATTATTAAAACCAATAAAAGTTTTATCTGTACCTGCTCAAAAAAAGTATTTTTATGCTTTTTAATATAAAAATTTATATTTGTCTATCTATAAAAATTGTTACAAGTAAATCAAGTAACAATTATTTTCTCATGATTTTACTGTGTTGTTTTAATTACTCAAATGTCAAAATTTTATGTTATAAGTAAAAACGTTTACTTAAAAACAATTTACAAGTACAGTGCATTTCACTTCATTTTCTCTAAACTGGATTGAGAAGATGACTACTCCAAAACGAATTTAAACGTGTTTGTATAAAAAAGGAAAGTGGAAGTGCAGTTTTCCATCTTCTTTAACATTTTTATAACTATATTACTTTCTATACTAAAATGAATAAAAAAAAACATTTTAACGAGCGTAGAAAAAATAATTTATATAAATAATTCTTTGTTTCCCAGTTTATGAACAAAAACCATTTTAAAAATTACGTTCTGATTTCGGTAATCGCCAATTGTTTTTTATATGAATTCACTTTTGCATGTATCGAGAGAACAATATTTTACTGTTATTGAACAGGACGGGCAAGTAATAAATTCACTAATAATGCAGCGAAATATTGTTTATTTGATCCATGCAGACGTTTATTCTTATAAATGAATACATAACTGTGATACGTAATTATTTATCACAGTTTAATCCCGTATTGTATATTTATGGTTAAATTTATTGTGTAAAATATTAGGATATTTTCTTAAATAAGTACTTTTCCAGAACTAGCAAGGGAAAAGTAAATAGGCGTTGATATAGGCAACATACTAATTCGGTCAATTTACTTGTGAAGTAAATACTTAGGTAAATAATAATAAAAGTAGTACAATTTATTAAATATATATATATATATATATATATATATATATATATATATATATATATATATATATATATATATATATGTACACTAAAAATGAAACAAGTGTAAACATTTTTGTTCTAACCTACCTTAATATTTAATGGCAATATTAAATGTACTAATCCAGGGCAACGAACCCGCCAAAAACTGGGTTCGGTTCAGATTCAGGTTAATTTGAGAGATGGGTTGGGATGCGGTTCTGGTTCAAACATTAACACAATTTGCGGTTTTGTTCCCGGTTCAGGTTCGGTTCGAAATAATGAAATTGAATTAATGTTTTGTGAATAACAATCATAAATATAGAAATAATTTCAAATGCGAGCCGGAATTTACGCAAGACAAGAACCCGAACATAATTTTCATAAACAGGCAAAACAGACGTCGATTATGGGTTGAATTACGATTACGCTTACATTTCGAACTCAAAATGAACCTGAACCGGAGCTGAATCCTGAACCCGAATTTTAATACCCGGTTCGGTTCCGACTCGGATTCAATGAAACATATATTTAAGGTTCGGTTCTGGGTTTACTAAAATGTTACTGTTTGGTTCCGGTTTTGGTTCGGTTCAGGGTCGGGTTCGAAGCCCTGGACTAATCCACCTGTCTCTCTGATTCTTTCGAATGTTTTAATTACATTTTGTACAGTATTATGAGAAATAGAAAGATGGCTATACGAGAAAAAGCACTTACATTTCGGTTATAGGAAAAATATAAACAAAACTTTATACACTTGTAATTCAACTATTTTGTAAAAAACACCTTTTCCTACAAATATTTTTTTACGCATTAAATTGGACAAGGTGAGAAAATAAAGAGAAATGCTCTGTACAATATGACAATGGTAATAGATGGTTATTTTTGAATAAAATTTTGTTTAGTGGTAGATGTGTAAACATTTGAATCTGTTAAAGTATGCAACTTACTGGATTGCCGTTGCCTTGTCGCACATTCTTGTAGGGTTGGAACAAGACCAAGTAAACTTTGGGAGTAAAGAGGCAGCCTAAAGCGACCGATGCGCTGATGTTTAAGCACATGCACATGCTCACAATTTGAATCTAGAAAGAAATCATCTTTAATATACGTACAAGATATTTAGAAATGAATATATTCATCAAAAGTAAATGACAGGGAAGACAAGGTGGAATTAAGAAACCAGGAGATCTGGGTAGCTCAGCAATACGAGCCCAATCCCAAATGTATTCGTACCCTCTGAAAAAAAACATATTAACAGCAAGAAGAAATAAATTTTTAGATTACAATAGTTAAGACTATATATGGGCAATTTTTTATTTTATGTATTAATAAAGTGTACTGGATTTAAATATAATGTTATTACCTAAATTTATCATTTTAACAATAATCTACGGGCAAATATATGACAACAGACACGTGCTATTTTTTTTTTAGTTACTGTTGAAACGAAAAATTTTGGGACTTGGCTTTTGTCATATATTTGCCCGTAGATTATTGTTTAAATAAGAAATTTAGTTAATAACCTTGTTTTTAAATCCAGTACACTTTATTAATACATAAAATAAAAAAATGCCCAAATATAGTCTAAATATCGTAACCTAAAAATTTACGAATGCATTTGGGGTTGGGGTCGTAGTTGTGCTTTTGAAGGTTGGATGTGCAGTAGTTTACATTCTAGTCCGTAGAAGAATATCTGACATACTGGCTTTAATTACGCGTAACAGTTAAATAATAATCTGAATTTACTGTATTTACTGAGTAAAAGTTCGGAATCTTTAGATTAAAGATAAATAAACTACATAATCAGAAATATAAACAAATTTTGTAATAAAGAGAATTTTTAAACAGTTTTTTTAGTAATATCGAACATAAAATACAAATTAAAATATCGTAAATTCATCTCTTTATCTAGATTGACGAATTTGCAACCTAATATTGAAATGAATCAGTTATTGAACTTCAACAACAATCAAATTAAATTATGTATAATTTTTCTCTTAACTAGTAATTTTGTGAAAATGATTAAACTTAAAATTGTAAATCAAAGTTTTCAATTCGAAGAGCAGAGAAATTATTGCAATACCGTACACCTTATTCCTCACCTTATAATCATTATTGGTTCCAAAGTAGATGGGTAAGAAAGCCAGCCAGACAATACAAGTAGAGTACATGGTAAATCCAATGTATTTAGCCTCGTTGAAATTCTCCGGAATCTTCCTAGTTTTAAACGCATACCAAGTGCATAGAGTAATTAGTATCATGTTGTATACTAGGGACATAATCAGAGAGAAAGTAGACACGCGGCATGTCAGTACAGCAGTTAGAGGATATGGGTAAATTTCACGAATATCAGGACGTTCAATAACTAACCAAACTATAGCTCCAATCAATTGGATAGAGACAATGCCAAGAGCAATAGCCACTTGAGAAATAGGGGAAGTATAAACAGGACGTTTAATACTTTTCACACCTCGGTTAAATATGCGTGAAATTCTGTTGGTTTTGGTAAAAATAGCACTGTAACAAATACTCAAACACAACCCCAAACCAATTCTCATTACCGCGCAAGTCTCAACAGTAGGTTTAGCCAGTATCACAAACGACATAGCATAGCAACACAAAACCCCACTAAGCAACACATAGCACAACTCTCTTCCCGAAGCCATTATAACCGGAGTTTTGTTATAGCGAATGAAAACACAAGTAGTGAACAAAGTACAGAGTATTCCAACGGAACTGAAAGCTAAAGGAACCAAAGCCCAAGGATTCAGCCATTCTATAACCAAAGCATCGAGTTTGACACAACCAGTTTTGTCTTCGTTCGGGGCCCAACCAGGCTGGCAGGATCTGCAGGTGTCGTTGAAGACATAAGCATCTTCGCGACAAGCAACGCATACCCAGCAGCATTGGTCCTACAAAGAAATTGTTAGTAATGTTAGTAGATAAATAAGTAAGAAAAGAAAAGAAAGTAAAGTTGTTAGTAAATTCTTATATGGGTAATAGATATTTAATAAACAGTTAAATATGTTTTTATATTAATAAAAACTATGTACAATAGAGTCATTCCGAAAAGGAACTTAAATATTTAACTCATATCATGCATACAGCATAGAGGCCATAACATGAAAAATGGGCTACAGGCACTGAGCAAAGTGAAACAGTTTTCCCTTGAGCAAAAGTGATCTATTAATTTTTGACAACAATGTTGTAATAAATGTTGTATTCTGCATCTAATTCAATAATCACATTTTATTTTGCAGTTTTCGTAATCGGACATATTGAATTTAAAATAGGAGGAGTCTAATGTTAAATTATAACTAAAACTAATAGAATTACCCCTTAACCTTAAAATTATAAAATAAGCTATATACGTATTTCGAGAACTAAGTTCTCATCATCACTAGTACAAATTTACAACATTAACACCATCTAATAATAAAAATAATAATAAAAATATAACACTACCGTACGATAACGCTTCTCAAAATTTTTCAAAATCAAAATTTAACCGTAACTTACAAATCAAGTAATACCATTAAATCTTTATTAGGTAATCCTAAAGATAAAATAGATACTAATGATTGTAATAAAGTTTACATCGGTCAAACTAAAAGACAAATTGATACTCGGTTTAAAGAACATTTTTATCATCTAAAAAGCGGTAATTCTGAAAAATCTAGCGTAGCTCAACATATGTTCATTAATAATCACAAAATTAACAATTGTAATACTAAACTTGTAAAACATATTAACAATTATAGATATTTAGATTTAGACAGGGAGATACAATTATAAGAAACTATGACATAAATTAAAAAATAATCGGTAAAACTAGAAACTTTATGAGACATAAAATATATATTTATATATTATGTAAATAGTTTAAAGTGCACTTTGACAATAAAATTTAATTGAAAAATGTGGGACGACCATATTAGCAATATTTTTATTAAAATAAAATTATGTACTGTTGTAATTAGTATAGCCAATAATTTTCTATAAACTTTATCAATAAAATTTTGTGTTGCGCCAAATTATGTAATTGAATTAAAGTCACGATTATGAGGAAGTAAAATATATCAACATATTTCACTGTTGTCCAATATGAATGAAGCAAACTTAATGTAGTTATTTATTGTAATTTACAAATAATAACAGATACGAGTACTTGTATACGATTTCTGTACTTACTTGGTAGTTGCGAATATGACCAACTGGACAAGGTTCGCTGCAAATCGATCGGGGAATGTCAGTACCTTCTCGCCAATTAGTAATGTTCAGATTCAATTCCAGGCTGAAAAAATAGGCAATAAATCATTTTTCATTCTTTGCCTGTGTTACGCTTGGAACGGTAAATCAAAACGTTTGTACATCATCAGCTAGAGTAATGTATCATTATTAATCGAACAGATTTGTACCTCTCTTTCGCTGCAGCGACTGCGAATGCCATTCTTCGCGAATTATATTAATATTTAACAAATATACAAATATACAGGTGTCTCACAAGTTTGGGTACAAACTTAAAGGGCATATAGTACTGCTACTGACCAAATTGTGTAAAAAAGCTTAATCAACATAGGTCTGATCTTCAACTGTTTTCGATAAAGAGGCCATTTTATATTAGAGTCGAAGAAAAACAGACAAAGATAGTGATCGAACAGAAGTTTGTCTATACCAGCAAATAGAGTATAAAAATAAAAAAAAAAATTATATGCAACATTTTTTCTCAAACACTATTGAAGATCAGTCTATCAGACCCATGTTGATTAAGCTTTTTTATTCATTTTGGTGAGTACTATATAACCTTAAAGTTTGTGCCCGTAGCTGTGAACCTGTATATTTTCAGAGTCTGTAATTAGATGGATTTAAAAAATAATAAAATAAGATACAGATTTATACGGATTTTTATAAAACAATTTTTCTTTAAATAGCTTTAAAATATAAAAATGGCATTTCGATCGTTTTGAATTTAAATGCTTAAATTTCCTGAACAGAAAAGGGTTAAATACAAATAATACAATATAAAAGTAAACAATGAATTATTATTCTACATAAAAAATTTAATCTACCTAGCCATGAAAATAAAAAGTGATAACTTTTTGCTGTCAAGTTTGTTTCAAATTAAGAGTTTTGCAATTCTCGCAAAGGTTTGAGTACAAGAAAATAAGTTAAGTGCTATACTTCAAGAGTTCTTGAACAAAGAGGCAATGATACGCCATTATATTTTACTGAAAAATTATGGAGTAAGTAATTTCAACGGAGCCAGGAATTAATTACGGGTACCTATATTACGCAAGCTCTGTGGAAGCAAAAACACAAGAAAACTTTAAGGATAAAAAACTAGTTTTTACAGAGAACGATGAATATATATATATATATATATATATATATATATATATATATATATATATATATATATATATATATACAGTGTGTTAATTAAAAACCTGGCCATAGGCGTTTAACATGGGAAATCAGTTTTTCCTTGCGCAAAAGTTCCCAAATTATTTTCATTTTTCTAGAGATAGCTGATTTATAGCGGTAGTCATGGACCTCAAACAAAATTACGAACAATTGTATGCCATCTTAACTGTCAAAAAAAGTTTGTGTTTTGTGATTTTCGTTCAATAATATATCATCATAATAGGACTGACCAGTTAAAGTGCCGTTAATGAAATATAACCCAATAATATGGTTTTTTAAAATTCCAGTTCAAATGTTAACTTTTTGGGGATATTGCGTATTGCTTCATTTCTTTCAAAATGAAAACACTTTATTCGTGCAATATCTTAAAAATAATATGTGGTGTGCTCAGTGGAACTAATTTAACAGATATTTTTAATTATCTAAACAACGTCAATCAATATAAGTATACAGGTTAAAAATGAAGATACTTTAACTACGACAGACAAATTATCAGCATTTCATAAAAAGATAATTCTTTGGAGCGAGTAGCAGAAAACAATCTGAAGGTTATGAATTTACTTTTTTCCATTTCAGTTAACAAGTGTTCCACCTGAAATTTTTTCTCATAAAAGTGTCCCGTGGTCAGGGCCGGCGCTAGGGGTGAGGCAGTGAGACGTCCGCTTACGGCGGCAATTTTTAAGGGGCGGCACTTTTAAAGAACAGCATTATTTTTCGATCGATGGCAGAGAAATTTTTATTTGTAAATATTTTTTGTTTATTAATAAATACAAAGAATTACGGCAAATTTAAAATTATTAAAAATTATTCACAAACCACGTTGCTTCAAGAAAGACTTCCTGGATTAGCAATAATAGCTATTGACCACGGTAACAGCCAACATATAAATGATGAAATACCTAATTACTAACTTTGCAAAAAGGAAACTTTGTTTTTTCCCAAAAATTCATGGCAAACACCAAAAATACATCAATTATTAATTTTATAGGGTGAAAACAATGATTGTGGTAATGAAACAACTGAAATAACCAATTAGGTATTGTCTTCTGTTTTTTTCTTATGCTTATTTTTTTTATTTTCACTAATATTTTTAACTTAAGCTCTGAAACACTTTTACAATTTCGTTTTCAATATGGCCATCGCCTCGTGTGAGGTCCATATAAAGTTATTAAAATTAATTGAACTTTTGAGAACTTGACTAGGATATTAGGTATGAAAATAAACAAATTATAATATATTATTATATTTTCATTTGTTTCATTGCCACAATAATTGTTTTTATCTTATAACATTAATAATTGTTGTATTAGAAACAAATGAACATCAATAAGTATCGTTGGGAAGCTAAAAAATCTTGATTTAATGGTATAACTTTCCAATATAGCGTCCATATACAAATCATAATAATAATAAGAAAATAAAAAGTGTCCTATAGAAGTGCAAACCAAAATTCCATATCATTTCAAATTTCGAAGTTACTTGCATACATAAAAATGAGCAAAATTTGAATTTTTGTATTTATCTAGAGACCTATAAATTTTTCAGGAAAACAAATACATTTTTAAAATTGTCTACTACTTTACTCTAATTTAACCCACTTCTATCTCTTACAGTTTCCGGATCCTAATGGTGAACCTATAAAGAGTAGTTATTTAATTTTAAAATAAAAGTCATCGTTATGTTTATGTTATTTATTTATGCATTATAATTTAAATCCCCCCTGTTGGGGCGGAATAAAAAAGTTCGCCTGAGGCGGTAAATTAGCTAGCGCCGACTCTGTCCGTGGTATTGAGAAGGTTGGGAACCACTGGTCTAGGGACATGTTAATGTGTACGTGTGAAATATAGATACACACTAAAACCTCGTTACCGCTTGTGATGGTATTTAACGTGCACGGACTTATTACGACCAATATACCTAAAAGTGCACGTTAAGTAAATGAAATTATGTTTGGATATTAAAAACTAGTTTTGGGCGTTAGGTTATTATTGTTATATTTGGAGAAATATACCATTTCCAGCCTATAAATGAACGAGCATACTGTAAATTTTGTAAGTACACGGTAAATGCCTACGTCATATGGGGTAACGACGTTTTAGCGTGTACCTATATTTCATATCAGGTACCTACACATTAATGTGTTCCTAGACATAGCCCATATTTATCTAGAAACTTTATCTAGATTAATTGATTTTATTTATGCAAGGATCACGTTACAATTATTGATAAAAGACACATGGTTCAATTTTTTTATAATTCTATTTTAAATATGTTCAAAGTAGTTTTCCTCAATAATAATACACTTCACCATTATTTTCTTCTACTTCTTAAAAACTCTCAACATTTTTTTTTTCGTAAATGCTGTCAAATAAATTTTTGGTAACTTAAAAACTGCCAAAGCGATCAAACTAATTACGAGGGGTCTTGAAAACTGTCAAATTATTTTCAGGCTGCCAAAACTGTCAAAGCTGTTAAATTATAAATGATTCAAAAATGCTGTCTGGTTAATTTTATATTTTCAGTCACAATTCTTTAAAAAATAATTAACTTCACTTTCGCAACTTAATTTCAAGTTTTATTTTCCAGGCCTATCTAACTTTTTTATTCTCAATACAATAAATTCTACTTCCTATCTTTATCTATCTATATTTTTTCAAAATTATAATTCCCTAATTAATATTTTTTATCTACGTAAAAATATATAGTACGTATTTAAATGACAAAAATTAATAGTGGGTAATATTAATTCAGTAATCTTTTTTAGACGTAGTAACCCCCCCCCTATATTAGTTTACTATTTATAATGTAATATTTGTTTATCGAGATTAATTTTTCATTATAATTTTCATATCTTTATAAAAATATTATCTATATACAAATATTTTTTTATACATACATACATATATGCATGCATACATAGAAATCACAAAAACAATAATAATAATACCAATAAAAGCTCAGCTGACTCACTCCATTCGTTCATACTACCCGTTTCGGCAGCAAAATATCGCATTCGGACCACAATTATAGTTACTCATGCAGCAATCATCTTTCGCTACACATTCCCGTTCGTGCACACTTCTTTCGCCTAGTCCACAATCATAATCGCATTCACACATGCCCTTCTTCCTTTCCACTTGGAAACTTTATTCACTTGTGAGTCAAAGCTAGTCTGGAATTGCTTGAACACCCTACAATAACTGGCCAAAGATAACCATGTCACTTTGTGGTGTAGAGTTCTATACAATGAAAAAACAGATGAGCTCGCTAAAAAGGGAGCTAAACTACTGTTTTACCGGCCTGAACCTTCTTGTGGACTCTTGAAAAGCCATATAAAGAAATAAATCAAAAACTGGGAGGAAGCTGCTATAGTCTTATATTGGAGAGACATCCCGGGCCTTAGTCAGTCGAAGAAATTCATTTCATCCTCGTTGACAAACGCCAAAGAGCTATTAGCTCTCAGCAAGAAGGACCTTAGAACTATGAAGGTATCTTTACTGGTCACTGTCTTCTGAAATACCATCTATGTACGATTGGTATATCTGTCGACTTTGCGAAGAGGACGAAGAAACTTCGGAACATATTGTGTGTGAATGTCTAGTTTTAATCGTAGGTAGACTTAACCATCTTGGTAAAAGGTATCTCGCGGGAAACTGACTCCTGGAGCAGTAATTCGCTTCATAAGAACTCTGGAACTACTTTCAGAAAACTAAGATAGGGCCATGTTACAACAGATCTTACAGGTCGCACAAAAGCGGTTAGCGCTTAAAGCCCTCAACTTAATGAATTAATGAAGTGTAGAGAGCTAATTTATGTATAAAAATGGTATTCGACATGATACACAGCGTTTAACTCCTATCCATCCATTCAAATCACCACACACTATCCTATCACTTTCTCACTCGAATCACACAAAACAATTACACTATTTATCGAATTCCAAAACTGGTAATTTTCAAGATTACTTTCAGAGTCTGTTGGACTGTAAGCGGACACAATGAAAACCTAGCTTGAATTTTATCCAAGAAACTCCATAACTTCGTACAAACGGCTTATTTCTTTCACTCACATGCTTTCTACTCTCATTCTCTCGAATGCCCGACCTCAAACAAAATGTGCCGGCTACTCCTTCCTCGCAATATCCTATCCTCATTGTCTCACACACACAAAACATCTACAATGTACAATAATTACGAGGGTCATTCAATAAGTAAAGAGACAAACTCTATAATTTTAAAACTATTCAATGAATGTGTACAATCTTTTCGGGGGTGTTAGTTGGCAACCTTGGGATATGCTCCGATCAGCTGTTTCATCATTTTATGTCAACATAACCTCAAAATTTTCAGTTTACCATGGCAAGTCCACTAGAAGATTGCACCTTAGAAGAGCAGCGCTCAGTCATTAGATTTTTAGTCGCAGAAGGTGTAAAACCAAGTGAATTTTTTTCTAGAATGTTAATACAGTATGGTAAAAGTTGTATGAACCGTGCGAATTTTTACAAGTGGGTTGATCGGTTTAAAAGTGGCCGAACAAGTGTAGGTAAAGTGATGCTGACCATCTTTTGAGACTCACAGAGTCCAGTCTATTGCGATTTCCTTGAAGATCAGCGAACTATCAATAGCCAATACTACTCTGAGATGCTAGAACACAAAGTTAGACCAGCTATCAGGAGCAAACGCCGTGGACTCTTGTCAAAAGGAGTCATTCTTCAGCACGATAACGCCCGCCCTCATACAGCCCAGCTGACCCGTGATAAGCTTCAAGAATTGGGTTGGGAGGTCTTACCTCATCCTGCCTACAGTCCCGACCTCGTCCCATCTGATTTTTACCTGTTTGGACCACTCAAAGACGCCCTACGTGGAAAAAGCGGTGCAAAAGTGGCTTCGGGGTAAATCGAAAGAATTCTTTGCCAAGGGAATTAGGAAGCTGCAAGAAAGATGGGACAAGTGCATAACTGTGGGGGGTGATTATGTTGAAAAATAGCCTTAATTTTGAAAGATTGAAATAAACCGTTTTTGAGCTATAGCCATTTGTCTCTTTACTTATTGAATGACCCTCGTATATGCATTCATCAACCCATTCTCTTACCTATTCACACTTCTCACATTCCACATCCCCAACTTACACTCATTTTCCATTTATTCTTCGTTTTTACTAAAGTAAAAAAGAAAGAAAAACGGGTGTTTTCGGTAAGAGAAGTCAAAGCAGCTTACCAGGCTCGTCCTTGACTAAAAAATAAGAGAAAAGAACTTAAGTTCGTCTTATAATTATTACATCATATTTCATTTGAAAATTTGAATATTTTTTCCTGATTTAAGTTAAGGAGAATGAATTTATGTGTATAAGAAATTAATAACTTTCAAAATATGAATTATAATAATCTAGTTACGTTAAAACCGTAACTAATAAACAAATTGATTGTTTTTCAATGTTTCAAATGTATAAAATATAAAAATTAAATCTACTATAGAAGTAAAAGATAATACTTATGTGAAAAGTTTTACTGATGTGGTCAAAAAGACCAAAATATTTTCAGAATAAGGTTTCGACAGAAACCAGTTTTGCTTGTTTCACTGAACACGCATGTGCTAACACTGACAATGGTAGTAATTATGAAATCAAGAATATTTTTATTATTTATTAAATTATGCCACAAAAAACTGCAAGTTTGCTGTTGTATGTGGTTAAGAATAAAATTTTCGTATATCTTTTTGTAACTATTATAGATGATTTATAATTTCAAGCGTATTTATTCAATTAAGTAAATTTTTATATTTAACAATTGTCAAAAGTAAACTTCCAGTAATAAATAATTAAATTTCGCAATTTACTACCACACGGTGAAACTCGAAACATTGAAATTCGCGCATATAAAATGTGAAGATTTAAAGCATGTGTGAGAAAGAGTAGTCAAATTTCTCGTACATCTATGGAATAAGATAACTTACGTTTCTTTCCAAGAACCAATCTGGATGTAGTCGTATTTCCCGTCGTGTCTCTGGTACTGGTAGATGTTGTAGCTCCCGAATGCGTCGCCGTCCGAGTTGAATCTCACTTCAGTGCCCTGTCGTCCTACAAACAAATATAAGCATAAAACATTATCAAAATTCTATAATTAATGTTAAAAAAACATTAATTTCTCTCCATGCAAAAAAGCAACAAATTTAAAAAAACTGTCATAATTAATAAAATTACGTTTGTATAAATCCCTGATATATATATATATATATATATATATATATATATATATATATATATATATATATATATATATATATATATTATTACCCATTAAATAAACCGATAAGTACCATCTGTTACATTTTTGTACACTGCAATAGTCTGTCTTTCATTGAACAAAATTAAAAGTTTTATTTATAATATTTCAAAAACAATGGTGTTAACAAAAATGAAAATAAAAATGGCCCGTTTTTTTCGGCATCTGAGTGTATCTTTATTAATAACGAAAAGAAAATCTCATGGGCCTTACCAGTAATTCAAAGTTACATTCATCAGACCGTATTATATTTAATAACTCCTCTATTTATTTGAATATTGAAAGAGTTGTATTATTGAAAGGGTACTTAATACTGTTGATTAATGTTGAATTTAATATCTAATTAATTTAAGCATAATATAACAATCATAATTTTATTCATAATGTCTTTTTTATTGCTGAATCCTTTATTATTAGACCAGCTGCGAAATTGCGAATAAGTTTTTACAATTCAAATTTTATCTTACTGTTTTATATTCATTGATTTCTTTTCAAAGAAAACTTAAAAGTAATAAAAATTTCATCTGCAGTTAATTAATTTCTATTATTCTTTAATTTTAGTTGAATTTATACACTATTTATTTATTTTTTATTCAACTCAAACAATTATAAAATTAAAACAGCCGGACGAGGAAATATTAGGATTAGGGAAAACCAAATAAAGCTAAAGAAATCGAGAACGTGAAACCAAGTTTAATATTTATAAAAGACTTTATTCAAAAAGAGAATACTAATATTTATTTTCTAACATTTTAAAAATTAAAAGTAGACCTTTATTGTGAAATAATATAAACATTTTCAGTTAATTTTTTTAAATGTAATTATACAGGGTGTTCAATAAAGCGAATCAAATATGCTCAATTTCAAATAACTATAACTCGTCATTTCCAAACAGAATACCCTATATTTTATTATTCAGTTGTGTGTATTTTTGTATTATCTTCATATGTTATTAAGGGTATCCTATGCCTAAAACCAATAATTTCGGAGATTTTCACCATTTTTCTCTAAATTTATATATTCCATTAAAAATTAAATCTAGTATACCATGGATATTGTTTTTTGAATAAGAAACAATTGCAGTAATGACAGTAGTTTCATTAGCCAGGTTATTATTAATAACAGTGGGATTAAGTAAATTAATTTATTAATATGAGTCTTTCGCAAGAAGAACTTAGGAATATGGTTTACGCACTTGGAGAAGCGGAAAGAAACCCTCTTTTTTCGAACTGAACATGACCAGTTCTTTCAAACCTTTCCCTTAGTTTTTCAAAAGATCGCGGATTTGGATGTCGTCTTCCCGGAAACCATTGTGCGTACACCATATTCCTAAGTTCTTTTTAACATTAACTTCCAATAACCAACTAGAGAAATTATACAAACATTATTATTAAATTAGCAAACTTTTAGTTTCACAAAACCGGTTTACGTTTCTGTAATGAGTTATTAGAAAGTTTTCATATAACGTCAAAATAGATAGTGTGAACGTTAAAGCACATTTTGGATTCAATGTGCATGTGTATGTAAATATATTACAATACGTATATTGCGTTTAACCTTATTTGTACAGAAATAGCGTCCATCGAAAACTACTTCATATTTGATATTAAAGCAGACATAACCTATCTATTAGAGAAAGATAGCTGCAACGTTTTAGTTAAATTTCCTCAAAAACTCAGCAATCAGAATAAGACTTCTAATTTGTTTTTCTTTTTCCTTGTTTGAGAGATAAAATAACATGTACGGTATGTGAAAACATATTTTGATGTCTCATTATCAAAGTTTTTTTAAAGTATTTTAGGAAATATCAACGATAGAGCAAAACCGTTTGCACATTCCATAGTCAACTTTTTAAGAGAAGTTTAATAGTCGCCACAGGATTTTTTTATCTTCTTTTATTTTTGAGCAACAGGCAAAAAATCGTTTTTCGCTAATTTCGAAAATATCTTATAACTTATTTATTATGATAGAATAAAAATGTTTAGACAAATTTTGTACCGGTTTTGTGTAGAATAAAATGGCGTAATTAGAATTTTTGAAAATTTTATAGTTCTCGAGATATAACACAAACTTATATTTTTTTAAATGGGATCCTTGAAAATAGTCTAATATTATAAGCTTTTCAATGATATATAACAAGTCTACTTTTTTTCATAACTCGTGAAATAATATAACTTTTTGTCTTTTTGTGGATAAAATTAATGTTTTTTACCATTTAAAAGTTGGCTATGAAATAAAATATTGACCAAAGGAGTGCGAAATACACAATGCTAACGAATGGAATATATCCATTCACATGAATAGAAAAATAATAAATTTGATTGTAGAAATCAAAAATTTGATTGCAACAATGCATTCATATTACGCTGCTGCGCGAATTACAAAAAATTAAATATTGATTGTAATAATTATTTATATTATACAAATGAAGTTAAAATTCTTTCTCAATCATTTTTCAATAAGAATTATAAACTCGTTTGTAGAAATCAAAACATTGATTATGATTATAACAATGTATTCATATAATACTGATGACAAGAAATGATTGTAACAATTGTATGTTGATTGTAACAATGATTTACTTCTTAGATATATCAGAAATTAAAATCCTTTTTTTAAATATTGGTAATAGCTATGAATTTTGAAATAAACTTTGCACTTACCAACGAAAGAAACATTGTGAATATACTTCAAGAGTTGCGGTCCTAAAGGTGCCGGCTTCAATATATCGCACAGGAAAAGTGGATCACCCCCACATTCGTCCCGGATTACGTTGTGTATAGCGTGAGCAACTGCATAAACGGCATCCACTGAAACAAAGCAAAATAATATTAATAAACTAATATCAGAAAACAAGCATTATAGGATTCTATTCTAAATCTTTGCGAGAACAGAGTGAACTAAAAGTTTAGAGCAAAAGTGACTCAAAAATTTTACGTAATAATAATAATAAAATAATAAAATCCCAATGTTCACCCCTAACCGACACCACACGGTATACATACACATATTAAACACTGTTGATATGAGTTATTTAATTTTTTATTAAACTTTCGTAATAGAACATATTTTTGCATCCTTACAGATACACTGAGCAAGGTTTTGATATACGTATTTATACTTTCTTTCTATAGTAGGCCTGATTATTTTTACCAGGATTCAACCCTGGCCAGCCCCTCTGTTTTAATTTTGAAAACAAGAATTCTGTGGGTTAAGATAATATTTCACAACGTCGTACCTGTTTATTAATACAATTTTGTAGTAATGTTTACAAACAAACTATAAGTTTCGCAATATGATGTTTTCAAACTACACATAAATCAGACTATTACGAGCATAAGTTACCTGCATTTTATAGGGAAAATAAGTTTCAAATTATGCACTATGCCCTACTTTTCAAATTTTTATAGGTACCTTGCAGCATAGTTTACAAAGTATGTTTTTATGGTATTACTATCTTTCACGCAATATGTTTGTTAAACATAAAATACCGTAGTATGAATTAAACGAAAGAAAAGGTTATCTACAAATTGGGGTGTGAATTAAAAAATAGTTACTTGTCCATGTGACTTTTGTGCGGTAGGTTAGTTTATTGTTGTTGTATTTAGAAATATACAAACCAGATTGTAAAACACCGTTATGTCAACGAAGGTATCTGGCCGCGTTTTATCCGCATTTAAGTAAAAGACGGATTTTGCAATATAGCTACCACATATACCTTTAAAAATGCAAAACCACTTTGCAACTGGACTGAATTTTAACACTCAAACATAATCCCATTTGTGTAATGTGCAATTTTGCGTATTTTGGGCGCAATAAGTTCGTGCACGTTAGATGCCTAATGGGCTAAAAAATTGTATAGGGTACCATTTAATATATATATATATATATATATATATATATATATATATATATATATATATATATATACTGATAGATTATCCCCTTATTCTTGATCATTTTTTGTATAAAACATTTTTCTCTAAAGTTATTAGTTCGCCCAAAAAAGCGCTGGTTGTTTTAAAAGAAACACCTGTATGAATTTACTTTACATTTATTTATTTTAATATAAAGATTAACAGGTCAAAGATCCAATAACAGATCAAAACAAACAAACATATAATAAAGATACAAATATAACATACATAATAAACAATATATTATTATACATTGCAAACGAAACAAGTTAACAAAAGAGTCAGCCAAAATTTTTGAACATTGATTCCTGAAAGCAGAAATTGAAATATTAAAAATATCAACCTGATTATGAACTGAATTAAAGAGCGTGCACATAGGAAACGGAGATTTTAAAAGCATATTTGTAGAAGCTTTGGGCAGGTAAAAGTATTTATTGTGCCTATTTGTGTTTGAAGGAGCGTGGAAGGGAAAGAAGGGAAAGAAAAAAGGGATTCAGGGTCATGAAACAAATTATGAATAATTTTGTATAAGTATATTAAATAGGCATTTTGGCATCGAAGGGAGAGTTTAACAAAGTTGAAAGACTGAGGTAAAGTAGTATAGGAATAAGCTATGGTATGGATACTGTCGGTGTTGCTTGAAATATAAATTTTTTAAAAATTTACGTTGCACAGATTCAATCATATTATCATATTTGTCATAAAATGGATTCCAAATAGTACTACAATATTCAAGTTTAGTTCTAACAAAAGCATTTTAAAGAGCAATTAATAATGGAAGTCCCAACATTTTTAAAGAAGAGACAATGTTAGTTGTATGGGGATAAAATGTAAATTTACATCGAATGTTACACTAAAATCTTTAACCGTAGTAATACGTTCTAGGCTAGTGTTAACTATTGAATATGGATAAATAAAAGGTGTTTTTTTAGCATAAGAGATCGTTTTACATTTAGTCACATTAAGAAATAGCTTATTTGTAATACACCAATTATTTATGTTATTTAAATCGACCTGCAAAGACAAACAATCGGAGAGATTGGATACAGAACAGAATGTTTTCAAATCATCGGCAAAGAGTAGTTTTCTATTTTTGATCACTGCGGTAATGTCGGTAATGAAAATTAAGAAAAGCAAGGGACCAAGATTACAGCCTTGGGGTACACCCGAAGTGCAAAAATACACTAATCAGAGCAAATCTATATAAAATATCAGAATGTACAATGTACATGAACTATCATACAACCAGAGCTACATATAAGAAATAACTAGCCAATTTGTTAGAATGAACATGATTAAATGCCAACCTGTTACTCCTTTGTGGGTCATATAGAGTAGGAATTTCACCAGTTTTATTGTCAATTTTATGTGCATTTAATAGTACACATTGCCGTGATTAAGCTTCTATAGAGGATCTACAAATAATAGTAAATTTTAAATTACTCGCAAGTAACCACTCTTCTTGATTAATAACTATTTTCATAGATAAAAGCTGTGTTATTGTTAACATGCTCTTAATTTGATGAAAGTTTGCATCCTAATGTAAAAATATGTTCATTAGGATGCAGTACATGTAGCCACACAATATGTAGTTAATTATGTGAACACGGTGGTACAATGAAATCATGATATCTATTGTGGATATTATCACAATACTAATTTGATTATAATAACAGCAATAATAATGTAATTTACGTGCTAAAAATTGTTTTATCAAATGCAAAAACTTATTAATTTTGATGGAGAATAGTAATATAATTTTCTTTTGTTTTATTATACAGGAACAGCAAGTTAAAAAAGAATGTATCACTATTAAAAAACAGTATTAATTTAATAGTAACAAATTACGAAGAGCAGCTCAGAAATGAAGACTTAAGAAGAGCTACTAACAGTAATTTTTGCACTGTTTATAAATCTATACCAATTAAAAACGGGACGCAACCTTACCTAACTCTGAATTTGCCTATAAGAATAAATAGATTGCTAGCTCAGTTACGCACATGTAATAATCTCATGATTAGGTTGACTATAAATAATATAACTTATAAAATTAACCCCAATGAAAATTGCACAATATGTAATTTACATGAATTAGAAGATATAAAACATATTATATACCGATGTGCATTGTACAAACAACTTAGAGAACATTGGCTGTCTTCTGTAAACGAATCTATTAGCTCATGTCTTAATATCGCGGATAAAAATCAGGCTTATAATTTATTTTACTTCATGGCTAATGCTTTAAAATTAAGATCATTCTTACTTAATGAATAATTGTCATTATTAAACCTTGTTTGTATTATTGTTATATAAGATAAAAAATACTCTGCATTTTTGTACTATTCTTAAAATGTGTGTATGTATGTAAATACCTTTATATTCGTATTGTATTTCTTTTGTATCAGGAATTTCCTGGAGGGCAAAATAAATATTATTATTATTATTAAGTTAAAAAAAACTTTAACAAATAATTTGGAAATATGTACATTTTGTTAATCGAGATAGTACTGGCATTGTTGCATCTTAATTCTGTCTTGAACCCAAATTAAAGTGATTATATATCGGCTTAAAAAACTATTTTTTTAAACAAGAACACCTAAATACAAGTGTAAACTGCAAAATGCAAATTGCGAATTTCTCCGTGAAACGAACAATATAATAAAAATTACAAAGTTACGTCTAGTTTTACTAGTTTACAACTTCTGAGTCAGCTTCCATGAAGCCATCGTCAGAAGTCGGCCAGCACAGGCCTTTTACCATCGTAGATGATCATATGATCACCGCCAGCACAACGAGTCATAGTCTCTGCTCCAAGAGTCCACTCACTGTGGACCGGACAGAGACCACAGGTTACACCACACTGAAGAGCACCAATAAGTGCGAAACGCGTCTGTAATTACTTGTTGTGCTGGCCGACTTCTGACGATGGCTTCATGGAAGCTGACTCAAAAGTTGTAACTTTGTATTTTTTATTATAAGAACACCGAAAGTTTAACTTTTTACTACCATTGTAAAGCAAATTTTATGTACTTTTAAAAAATATAGAAAAATATAATATGTTCCATTTGAAATTTCAAAGTTGTGTAAGAAAACAATATAATTTATTGATGAAAGATCACAAAAATACACAATGGAAAACAAATCCAAAGAAATATAGCATTCCTAATCCCTGGAAGGTCCAGACTCTCCCCTGCGAGCGTCAATAGCCTGAAAAGATAACAATAGATGAGTATACTCTCTTAGGGAGTGCTTAAGATCAACGTAAATACGCAAGGCCTCAACCCATCTGTGGGATTAGGATAGGATTAGGTACAAGTCCCAGCCGCACTGTAGACTATTCCTCAGCCCGCAAGTGAGGGTACAACTGGACCGTAGAACAGCTCTTTCTCAACACCGTGAGAGCAACCAGTATATATATATATATATATATATATATATATATATATATATATATATATATATATATCAAAATAGCAATTTGTGTATGAAGAGCGCAAAATAAGATAGTGTCGATCAGGAGCGCGGCATTCTCTCGAAATCGACAATGTCCATTTGCGCTCGAAACACACACAAGATTTTTTCTACAGTCGCTACCATAACAAAAAATAATAAAATGTATACTTTGTACTTACACTACTACTCAATTAATACGGATTAATATAAAGAAAAAATGTCTTTTATATTTAATTTTAATTTATAGTTATTTCCCATTCTTCTTGACTTATTGCTTCAATCTAATCTAAACATTTTATACTTTCGTTTTTGTAAATGAATGCCCTATTTTATTTTCACAATAATGCGGCATTTTTTATGGTTATGTAACATACCGACAGAGCAGTTATATGCCAGAATGATTTGTAAAGGTGGTAAATGTGTCACTACAGTGCCAGTAGTTCCTGACTAAACGTTTCCATTATGAAGTGACATTTCTCAACATTGTATAGTTAGAAATTTAGACAGCTCTAGCGCGACAAAGTGACATTTTGCGTTGACAAAAGAGAGCGCAAATGGTTACTTTCTATGTAGACTGTAGAAAAATACATTTGATTTTATTTATTGTACATTTATTAGTGTATTGTTATATAATCCCTGCAGCAATTTGTCAATAAACAGGTGTGTCTCTATCCAATAAAACTAATTACTATCATTGCTAAATCTGTTAGTTCCACGTGAAAACAATCAAAACTGAAGAGAATAACTGAGTTAGCGTAATAAATTCAGCATTCTGCGAATAATCACACATATTGCAACGCATCGAATAACAGATAATTGATTTATTCAGTGCAATGGGTTTCATTTCACACTGGGAGTATGGTCTGACAGAGACATTTGATGAAAGTTTGCATCCTAATGTAAAAATATGTTCATTAGGATGCAGTACATGTAGCCACACAATATGTAGTTAATTATGTGAACACGGTGGTACAATGAAATCATGATATCTATTGTGGATATTATCACAATACTAATTTGATTATAATAACAGCAATAATAATGTAATTTACGTGCTAAAAATTGTTTTATCAAATGCAAAAACTTATTAATTTTGATGGAGAATAGTAATATAATTTTCTTTTGTTTTATTATACAGGAACAGCAAGTTAAAAAAGAATGTATCACTATTAAAAAACAGTATTAATTTAATAGTAACAAATTACGAAGAGCAGCTCAGAAATGAAGACTTAAGAAGAGCTACTAACAGTAATTTTTGCACTGTTTATAAATCTATACCAATTAAAAACGGGACGCAACCTTACCTAACTCTGAATTTGCCTATAAGAATAAATAGATTGCTAGCTCAGTTACGCACATGTAATAATCTCATGATTAGGTTGACTATAAATAATATAACTTATAAAATTAACCCCAATGAAAATTGCACAATATGTAATTTACATGAATTAGAAGATATAAAACATATTATATACCGATGTGCATTGTACAAACAACTTAGAGAACATTGGCTGTCTTCTGTAAACGAATCTATTAGCTCATGTCTTAATATCGCGGATAAAAATCAGGCTTATAATTTATTTTACTTCATGGCTAATGCTTTAAAATTAAGATCATTCTTACTTAATGAATAATTGTCATTATTAAACCTTGTTTGTATTATTGTTATATAAGATAAAAAATACTCTGCATTTTTGTACTATTCTTAAAATGTGTGTATGTATGTAAATACCTTTATATTCGTATTGTATTTCTTTTGTATCAGGAATTTCCTGGAGGGCAAAATAAATATTATTATTATTATTAAGTTAAAAAAAACTTTAACAAATAATTTGGAAATATGTACATTTTGTTAATCGAGATAGTACTGGCATTGTTGCATCTTAATTCTGTCTTGAACCCAAATTAAAGTGATTATATATCGGCTTAAAAAACTATTTTTTTAAACAAGAACACCTAAATACAAGTGTAAACTGCAAAATGCAAATTGCGAATTTCTCCGTGAAACGAACAATATAATAAAAATTACAAAGTTACGTCTAGTTTTACTAGTTTACAACTTCTGAGTCAGCTTCCATGAAGCCATCGTCAGAAGTCGGCCAGCACAGGCCTTTTACCATCGTAGATGATCATATGATCACCGCCAGCACAACGAGTCATAGTCTCTGCTCCAAGAGTCCACTCACTGTGGACCGGACAGAGACCACAGGTTACACCACACTGAAGAGCACCAATAAGTGCGAAACGCGTCTGTAATTACTTGTTGTGCTGGCCGACTTCTGACGATGGCTTCATGGAAGCTGACTCAAAAGTTGTAACTTTGTATTTTTTATTATAAGAACACCGAAAGTTTAACTTTTTACTACCATTGTAAAGCAAATTTTATGTACTTTTAAAAAATATAGAAAAATATAATATGTTCCATTTGAAATTTCAAAGTTGTGTAAGAAAACAATATAATTTATTGATGAAAGATCACAAAAATACACAATGGAAAACAAATCCAAAGAAATATAGCATTCCTAATCCCTGGAAGGTCCAGACTCTCCCCTGCGAGCGTCAATAGCCTGAAAAGATAACAATAGATGAGTATACTCTCTTAGGGAGTGCTTAAGATCAACGTAAATACGCAAGGCCTCAACCCATCTGTGGGATTAGGATAGGATTAGGTACAAGTCCCAGCCGCACTGTAGACTATTCCTCAGCCCGCAAGTGAGGGTACAACTGGACCGTAGAACAGCTCTTTCTCAACACCGTGAGAGCAACCAGTATATATATATATATATATATATATATATATATATATATATATATATATATATATATATATATATATCAAAATAGCAATTTGTGTATGAAGAGCGCAAAATAAGATAGTGTCGATCAGGAGCGCGGCATTCTCTCGAAATCGACAATGTCCATTTGCGCTCGAAACACACACAAGATTTTTTCTACAGTCGCTACCATAACAAAAAATAATAAAATGTATACTTTGTACTTACACTACTACTCAATTAATACGGATTAATATAAAGAAAAAATGTCTTTTATATTTAATTTTAATTTATAGTTATTTCCCATTCTTCTTGACTTATTGCTTCAATCTAATCTAAACATTTTATACTTTCGTTTTTGTAAATGAATGCCCTATTTTATTTTCACAATAATGCGGCATTTTTTATGGTTATGTAACATACCGACAGAGCAGTTATATGCCAGAATGATTTGTAAAGGTGGTAAATGTGTCACTACAGTGCCAGTAGTTCCTGACTAAACGTTTCCATTATGAAGTGACATTTCTCAACATTGTATAGTTAGAAATTTAGACAGCTCTAGCGCGACAAAGTGACATTTTGCGTTGACAAAAGAGAGCGCAAATGGTTACTTTCTATGTAGACTGTAGAAAAATACATTTGATTTTATTTATTGTACATTTATTAGTGTATTGTTATATAATCCCTGCAGCAATTTGTCAATAAACAGGTGTGTCTCTATCCAATAAAACTAATTACTATCATTGCTAAATCTGTTAGTTCCACGTGAAAACAATCAAAACTGAAGAGAATAACTGAGTTAGCGTAATAAATTCAGCATTCTGCGAATAATCACACATATTGCAACGCATCGAATAACAGATAATTGATTTATTCAGTGCAATGGGTTTCATTTCACACTGGGAGTATGGTCTGACAGAGCTAGAATTCCCATTGTAGGCTCAGTTAATCTCACCCATGCGGTAGGACCAGTGAGCTTACAGATCTTTTGCTTATCAAATTGGGAAATAGACGTTGAATTTATTTACGGCATAGTATGGAAATGTTTTTACAATGGGGTCGCGTTGTTGTCTGTACTTACTTTAACATAGGTAAAGTAAGTACAGACTGGCCAACAAAATGTTGGCAACGAGTTGACAGATGTTGGCAACAAGTTGACAGATGTTGGCAACATTTCTGTTGGGCATAGCAACTTGTTTCTGGATATATGTAGACAACAGTGTTGCGTGTCTAAATCAAAACTAGTTGCGCGTCTAAACCAAATTCAGTTTTATTGAACAAATTTGGTGTGTCCATAAACTTGTTGCTATGTTGAGGGACACATGTTGGCAACGTTAATATCAACTTGTATCCTGGCGATTGTTGGCCGGTCTGTACTTACTTTTATACAAATATTTATTTTAACAAACAAAAAATAATAGAGGTCAATAAATTATTTAATATTAAATAAAAGATGTAATAATTAAATATCGGATTGAAATGGATGGAAGTCGCGTTTGTGCCAAATGAAATAAACAAAAGAGGATACAAGGACATAAAGCCAACTATTTTCTGTCATGTATTTCAGTATTACGCTTCACTTAAATCTTCGATATCTCTGTGAGAAAGCGTTATAATCAGTGGCGTAGCCAGCAAAAAATTACAGGGGGGGTTTTAGGATAATAAATTTTAAATAAATATGAGGTTAAACAGGCTTAATAACAACAATCAACAAAAACAATATTTTTATAAATATAACTTTTATTAGTAGGCAATTTTTTTAATCAATAGGTAAATAACAACAATGCTAAATTATGCAGTGAATTTCAAACCACTCATCTAAATATGTTTATACAAACCGCAGTATAAACACAAGAAAAGTTGTAGTTGTAACACTAATAAATTAAATTAACGTAGGTATTCTACTTAAGAACAAGAACGTAGCGCATAAGATTCACTGTTAGCTGTCGGCTGTCGGTAAATTTTGGTAAAGCTCGGCATTTTCACGAGGACATTGCGCGAAATGGCATCTGTAGGCTACAGACTGTAGCTAATAATTGCGTGTAAACAGATTTCTACGAAAATTAATATTCTTTTACAATGTTATTAAGAGAGTTGGTGTGAGTCAGTTGAGATGGTTTAGGCATGTGGAGAAAATGGCGAGTGAATGGCTTGTTAAGCGTATATATCTTGGTGAAGTTGAGTGTTTTCGATTGCGTGGCCGACCGGTGTGTAAGTGGATGGATGTGGTTGGTAGAAGAGAAGAACAGCATGTATGAATGCGATTATGAGTGTGGCCGGGGTGAAAGAAGTGTGCTTAGACAGGAATGTGTGGCGAAAGATGATTGTTGCGTAACTATTATCGAATGCGGTATTTCGCTACCGAAAATCAGTCACTTTAATATGTTTAAGAGTAAGGATTTGTTGTATGATGTTGATATTGTTCTTATTGTTTTCGAGTTTATGCGAACCCAGTAAGTGGGACACGCGTGATTTTATCTATGTATGTATGAAAATTAATTATTTTTTGCTTCAGATCATATTATATATGAACAACAAATGAGTATATTTTTAAATTAGTGTTAAAAGCGGCCTACCATGGCCTCACAGGGGGGGTTCTAACCCCTAAAACCCCCCCCCTATGTCTATGCCACTGGTTATAATCAGGGCATTTTAGCAAACCCAAAACCGAACCTCAGATATATTTTTCAATTGAACCCGAGTCGGAACCGAACCGGGTATCAAAATTCTGGTTCAGCTTCAGTTCATTCAATTTCAGTTCAAAACGTAAACATAATCGTAACACTTATAGCCGATTATCGACGATCGACGCCTTCTGCGTTTGCGTCGCTGTATGTGTTGATTGTTCGTGAAAAATGTGTTCATGTTCTTGTCTTGCGTTGCATTAATTATAAATTCCGGCACGCATTTTAAATTATTTCTATATATTGTTATTCAAAAAACATTAATTCAATTTCATTAGGTCAAACCGAACCTGAACCCGGAACAAAATCGCAAATTTTATTAATGCTTGAACCAGAACTGCACACGAACCCATTTTTCAAAAAACGAATTAACCTAAACCGAACCCAGTTTTTGGCGGGTTCGATGCCCTGGTTATAACACAAATGTTTATTGGGATTTTTTTCTCGCGTTTATATCTAGAAGTCATACTCCGAAGTCTTGTATTGTGACATGAAACACCCTGTATAATACATAATTTTTCAAACATAAAGTGAAGTGTCATACACAAAATAAAAATTGTTCATTCAAAATTTTTGTTCCACCATCAATAGAAATATTTTTTTATCTTGTTGGAATTGGGCCTCAGTTCATAGTTAATTTTAAATTATAAACTCGAAAGCTCGAAAGTAAGTAAATTTTTGAGTTGAGTTGATTTGACAATAACCCATTATCTAGAACTTTTATAAGGCTGTAATTCATTTCGGGATAAACACCTCCATTGTGAAATCAAAATAATCGGTGTTGTGTGCAGAGGCCTGGCAGGCATTGTCTTGTCAATGAAGTGCACTCCATGAGTATTCTACTGCTCTACGGTGAAATATAATGCCTCATTTAGTGCCCCAACTTTACTCCATCTTCAACCATTCACTTCTACAACACTACCAAATTGCTGTCATTTATAAACATGGACTACGTTTACCGGCAGGTCATTACGAAATGAATTGCCACATCAGATTTGAAATATTGTTATTAGAACAGATATTTATTATATGACTGCAAGAAATGAATGTTTTTCTGCAATATAAAGATACAAAATTTATTAAAATACTGACATCGAAATTATAGCCAATTAAACAAATCTATTATTCTTTTGTTTTTTGTTAATTGTGTATACGAATAATAAAATTCACATTAATCTGTTTTAAAAAAATTCTACAAATACTTAGTGGTAGAATTAAAGCAAACCTAATATTGATTAGCAGTTACGATATAGACTACGTTCCAATTCAATAATTTAATATTTCAACATTCTATTTCAAATAATATGGTGGATATAAAAAAAATGAAATATTAACTAATTCTGAACATATTTATGCAAAAATTTAGATTTCTCAACGTGAAACTAAATCCTGAATACCTCAGACCCGTAAGAATATAACGCACACTTAGTATTCCAATTTTTCTTAAGTATGGAGGAAAATTTAAAACATCTAGTTGAATTCTGTATCTTGGGAGACCTTTTTAATTTGGAATTTTCCTTTGTGTGTGATTAAGTAAGTACATGAAACATGATATTCAATTTTATATAAGAATTGTTGTTGCTATTCTTTCTTGAATTTTCGGTGTTGTTCTCTGGCTTTGAAATATAACTGATTTCTGTCCATATTGTTCATACTTTAGTTCAAATATTCATAAGAAGTTAAGCAAGTTAATACTATTGGTTTAATTAAATTTAATAATATAGAAATTTTTCATCATTTGTGTAGGTTTTATAATTTGTTAAAAAATTATATATATTTATATATATATATATTTATATATATATATATATACAGGGTGATTCATCGGTCTGTCCTCTCTTTATAACTCTTTTATTTTAAGTCAGATAGAAAAACTCTTCAAATATAATTTATATAATATATTATTGTCTATCTACGTACTATATGCATTTGTATACAGGGTGCTCCGTTAAAGCGCAACAATATGTAACTTTATATTTCTTAATGGAACACCCTATATATATTTATTTATTTTGATAGTAAATTAGATTCCCTTTAAAAAACTATTAAGTAATAAGGGGTCTAAAATTATAAATTAAGAAGTTATTTACGTTCATAAAAAATAGTAGTTCATAGTGGAAAAAACCATAATTTAATACAAAATTTTGATTCTTTTTTATTAATACTTATTTTAAACATTACACTAATTACAAAGAGGCTATTAAAATTTAGTGACAGACTAAATAATGCAAAATTATAATAAATACTCGAAAACTTGTCATGCAACTTCAATACATTTTTCTATTCTTTTTATAAAATTAGTTTGTACAGAACGCACCATATCAAGCGAAATGCTTAAAAATCCTTCGCGGATTCTGTGTTTCATCAACATCAACTATGATAAACTAAGAGTATTTTGACAACTTGCTTGTTTAAATTCGAAACAATTGATCAAATTATCCATAGCTTACTTTGTTAATAACATGATACAAAAATATCATTCAACGAATAAAGGTAAATAACTTCTTAATTTATAATTTTAGACCCCTTATTATTTAATACTTTTTTAAAGAAAACCTAATTTACTATTAAAATAAATAAATATATGTAGGGTGTTCCATTAAGAAATATAAAGTTACATATTGTTGCGCTTCAACGGAGCACCCTGTATACAAGTGCATATAGTACGGAGATAGACAATAATATATCATATAAATTTTATCCGAAGAGTTTTTCTATCTGACTTAAAATAAAAGAGTTATAAAGAGAGGACAGACCGATGAATCACCCTGTATATATATATATATATATATATATATATATATATACAGGCTGTTTCCTTTAAAACAACCAGCGCTTTTCTGGGCGAACTAATGACTTTAGAGAAAAATGTTATATACAAAAAATTACCAGGAAAAAGGGCTTAATTTATGAGGAATAATAAATAAAAAATTCAATCAGTGGTTCTCAAACGGTAGAATAAAATTATATTTTTTTAAATGGCAACCTATATAAATTTTTTGTCCATTAGATAGAATTTTTTTTCTGATTTCAACGATATAAATATGATATGGGGTTGTATAACAATTATTTCGAGAAAAATGATATTAAAAATCAGAAATAATTCTACAATATTGAAGTAGGCTATGCAATAAACAAATGCAAACAAATGATACAGGTGACAGATAGTTTTGTTACTTACGTTATTAAGTGTTTGTTTTCGTAATTGTTTAATTACTTATTAATAAAAAATGGCTTTGCAGTTGCAAAAATACCAAAAATACCTAAGGTTGCATAAATTTGTAAATAATTTCCATCATATTGTTTTTCTTTTTATGTTAGTACTATTATTTTTTGATATTTCTTCGTTATGTAGTTCATTTGAATTTCTTAGTAAAACAAGTTATTTTAGATATAAGAAAATAATATACTATCGTAACCTAGGCAATAGTCGTATTAATAGTTGTTTATTGCATAGCCTACTTCAATATTGTAAAATTATTTCTGATTTTTAATATCATTTTTCTCGAAATAATTGTTATACAACCCCATATCATATTTATATCGTTGAAATCAGAAACAAATTCTCTATCTAATGGACAAAAAATTTATATAGGTTGCTATTTAAAAAAATATAATTTTATTCTACCGTTTGAGAACCACTGGTTGAATTTTTTATTTATTATTCCTCATAAATTAAGCCCTTTTTCCTGGTAATTTTTTGTATATAACATTTTTCTCTAAAGTCATTAGTTCGCCCAAAAAAGCGCTGGTTGTTTTAAAGGAAACAGCCTGTATATATATATATATATATATATATATATATATATATATATATATATATATATATATATATTTACTATAGGCAATATGGGCAATAAGATGTATCAAAAAAGTTCTATTACTTCCCGTTCCGAAATACGTGATACCAACTTTGAAATTTCAAATGGAACATACTATATTTTTTTATATTTTTGAAAAGTACACAACATTTTCTTTCCAATGATAGTAAACAAATAGGACGTTGTATTTATTAAAAAGTAAAATGGCGGATGTTTGAAATATCTTTCAAAATAAGTCAAGAAAGTATGGAATTTTGTTATATTGGATTTGTTGCCTAGGTTACGTCTTATAAATGAATTTATCTCAAAAAATCATCATCTATGAACAAAAAAATCAATAAAATCTCACACACTTAATTTTTTTCATTCAATATATATTCATATTTTCAACGACCTTCATTATTTTTTTTATTATTATGACATTTGTAACAAATTTCATTAAACCACATTATTCCGAAAACTTATGTGCCATATGTTATTATGAGCTTGAGTTTGTCTGTAACATACAGCTTTTAATTTTAAATTTTAAAAAATTAAATACATTACATATGTTAGGTTATTTTTCCTAAAATAGTTTGAAACTATTATCTTACGAAGACTTTTTGTATCAATATCTTTTTTCATATGCATTAAATCCCAAACATTTTCAATGTTATACTTCTTTTATAACATTTCCGTGGCCACTCCATATAGTTTTGGAATAGAATTTCAGTCTATCAACATATCTCCTCTTCTTTTTATTAGCAAACATATCCAGTGAGATGTAGTTCAATCATATCTAGTTGGCAAAAGTTGTGATATATTACGTTCTCTCATATTTCTGACATATTTCAATAATTCAGCAAGTTTGTTTATCCAAATCTGCAGTAAACCGACAGGTGATACGTTTGCGGGCGAGGCGAGGCGAGGCGAAGCGAGACTATTGCTGGCGTTGGCTCGAGCTCGTAGAATCAGGGATGAAATATGCCGGCAGTGTCCACCGAGAATGTGCGAATTTCTCCCTCGAGGTTCCAGCCGAACACAATTTGCAGGGCAACAGGTGATTTCGTATCGAGGACGAGGAATACAGACACTGATGTTCAGAACCGAAGAGGGTTTGAGGAATCCTAAGAGACGCAAGGCTAATCGAGAAAGTGATGAAATACTTCGAATGATTATCCTACAGGTGTTAACAGACTCCAGGGATAGACAAGATTAAACCAACTAAGCTACACTCTTTGAATAAGGATTAATCTATGATTTCGAATTTTAAATGGCACAAAATTGATCCCTGTGGTGCACTCTCCACGCCAGCAATGAGCGTTCGTGAGGCGACGTTTGATAAATGTTCGTACGATACAAATATTTATTTATTAATAAATCGATCCAACAGGATACAAGATCCACATTACAGGACGATCATACGACATACATATATAAAAATGAATGAGTTGAACAGTAAGTACATATAAGAAATTTAACAAGTAACTTATTCCAAAAAAAAAAAATTGTTAACATACTGTTAAATTTAGCTAAGGAGTCGCCAAATATGTCAATGTCAATAGTACTGATACACTGTTATATGCTACACAGAGTTATCTTATTGGAGATTTCAATTTATAATTAGTCCTAGTTGTTCTACAATGAAATGGTACTTTATTTCTTGAAGAGACGCGTGGAACGTGAATAATGGTATTAGCTCAAGACTACATGGGTCATCAATATAATTATTAATTAATTTGTCTAAGTAGAGAGATAATCAAATCAAAACGTTAATATAGCATATCTTAACAAAATTTGGCTTACAAAAACTCATAATTTTAATGTATTAAATGTTCAAAAGTACCTCCATTCAAACTGAGGCAATATCCTAGTCGGTATATTGTAACAGAATGAACTTTTTTAACTGTAATAGTATAATGCTGCATTTTAAAATGGACATTTATTACAATGCTGTCATTTTTACAGTAGTGTGTAATGCATTTTGGCTACTTCATAACTTCAGAAAAAAAAATTGAAAATTCACGGAATTACAATTTAATAGTATTAGCCATGGAATTAGAAACAAGAGACGAACAAATGCGTAACGTTTTATTACGTTAGTGTCAGAATATTAATGGCCAGTTAATTGGTCTACTTCATCCTATCCAGCTTTCAGGAAATGTTTGGTTGAGATATTTATTTTGACAATCATTATTATGACATGTTTTTATTTTTACAAAACAGTTAACTGAATTGTGAACAGTTATAAAGCTAAAGGAGATATTTGAAATGTCTTTCTTCTTCTTCTTCTTCAACACATGCAGCAACCTCGAACTCTTTCAAGAAGGTCGGGCATTTTTAATTCGTATAATCAAAAAAATAGTTAATCTTAACTAATTAATTAAATTGACAATACATACATACATATACATACATAAAATCACGCGTGTCCCACTTAGTGAGTTCACACAAACCCGTTAACAATAAGAACAACATCAACATCATACAACAAATCCTTACTCTTAAACATATTAAAGTGACCGATTTTCGGTAGCGAAATACCGCATCCGGATCACAATAATAGTTAGGAAACAATCATCCTTTGCCACACATTCCTATCTAAGCAGACTTCTTTCGCCTCGGCCACACTCATAATCGCATTCATACATGTTCTTCTTCTCTTCATACTTGAAAACTCCCTCACTTTAAGCACCCTACCAATCACATCCATCCACTTACACACTGGTCGGCCACGCAATCGAAAAGCCTCAACTTCACCACGATATAAACGCTTAACAAGCCGTTCACTCGCCATTCTCTCCACATGCCCAAACCATCTCAACTGACTCACACCAACTCACTTAATCACATTGTTTCTAACCATACACTCTTCATACACCAAATTATTCCTCACGCGATCCCGTCTGACATACCCACATACACCACGTAAATACCTCATTTCCACGGCAGTCACTCTCTTGATTGACAATAGTTGGAAAAAATTATAAGACTACTTGACAACGTCAATGTTGTGGAATCGACAAATGCAAGGCCCTCTTGATTTATGCATCTAGAGGTTGTGGAGAAAATTGATATGTAAAAAATAAAAACCTTCTATATCTCAGAACTCGTTCATTTTCGAACCGATTTATTACGACTTTGCGACTTATTTTGATCTCTACCATATGTTAATTAAATATTTTACTTTTTCTTTTTAACATTCTGTATTTTGAATCACTAGGAGTCACAATATTGCTGATATTGAATGTAGTTAAAAATAAATAAATATATCATCACGGTATATTACTTATTGCTGGGTGTGCCAATCTGCTTTTTATTACATAGATATTGGTAATGATGAAATATTCGTGCGGTTCGGCGTGTTGGCGTTTAACAGGCGTCACCTCATTGGCACTCATTTCTGGCAGTGCGCCACAGGGGTCCATTTGGTGCCATTTAAAATTTGAAATAATTTTAGTATCGGTTTGATGGGTTTGAAAACGTGATATAATGATTTTGTTGAAGGTATTAAATTAATGTTAATATAGAAGCATTTCATAACATTTTCCCCTAATTTTCTCATCGTTATGAGAGACTCCACAATTTAAATTTATACAGCACGATTTGAATAAGCTGCTGAATTTATAATTAGAAGATTTACGTATTTAATTCTCATCGGACCAAAAGGAAAACCTTATAAATTTACATTTCAGTGCAATATTCCTCCGAATTTACACTCTAGAACTGTTTCGGTTCGCACAGGAAGCAACGACTTCGAAACGGAAACGGATTGTCAACTTACAAACATTTCTCACACAGCAAACATAAATAAAAATATATAAATAAATATTTCATCACGGCATATTACCCATTGCTGGGTGTGCCAATCTGCTGTGTACACAGATATCGGTAATGATGGAATATTCGTACCGTGCGGGCAAGAATATGTAGTCAATTGTCTTGTCAGTGGGACCGGGAATATTTTGCATGTGATCTATACAGTCAAGCATGGATGAGAATGATTAGTCTCTGAATATGTAACAGTAACAATTAAGGAATTCCATAATCCATTGAATCATCGAAAAACTATATAATGATGTTTTTTAAGCCCGATAAAACTTCAAATTGTAAAAAGTAACACAACAAATTAAATTTTAATCATTTTATTTTAAATAAATTTGTTTTTTTTATAAATACAGTAAAAATGCAATACATGCACATCTATCTCAGTTATTTTTACTTCCTTGTACGTAAGTAAAGGAAGTATTGTAATCGCGAAAAATTTCGGTTTTCAGATTTCAGCGGAAATATCCATTTTGATCATCCCTGAATCCATTTTGACTAATTTCGTCGTGACGTCTGTACGTACGTACATACGTCCGTACGTAACTCGCGTAACTCAAAAACGGTAAGCCGTAGAAAGTTGAAATTTTGTATTTAGGACTCCTATAACATCTAGTTGTGCACCTCCCTTTCTGGTTATTACAAAATTTCCAGAAGTGGCACTTTACATGAAGCCTATAATAGATTTTAATGAAAAACTGTTTTAAAATATAATCCAAAACTTTTCAAGGTATACAAGACTTTTATGTCAATCGAAATAACATAATAGATATTGGTTAAAATAGGCTAACCGGAAGTGGTACATTACTTGAAGTTGTTAACAGTTTTTTTTGAATAAAATAATTTTATTTTGATTTTAGAAATAAATGCTTCAAATAAAAGTTTTAGAGAATTAATTTCTGCGTCTAGCACATCAAGTATTATTAAATTAGCCCTTTGTATAAGCGAGGTATGTAAAGTTAAAAATTATATACTTTTTTGTTTTTGTAATAAAGCTTGCTATGGATTAGGACAAAAACATAAAAAAAAGTTCATGTCAAATTACGTTAAATACGTGCAATTTTATGATTCGTACAATAACAAATATTATATTTTTATTGTGAAATTAGTCATATTCATTGTTGTAATCAAATATTTCTTTGTTGTAATCAAAACTCTCTTTAAAAAGAACCGGGTTAGATTTTGGTCGTTATATATCTTACTGTTTTGAAGTTAAAATTAATATTTTGTAATTTATTTATTAAAAAAATATGTATAGTTTAATAATCGTACAAGGAAGTAGTGTGGTGTCCACATCAGATTTTTTTAGTTAAGTGTTCACGGAAAATTAAATTTTCATCTAGTAACATGCCCAAACTCTTAACCACAGTTTAAGCCTTGTACCATTTAGTCTAATGCATGTAAAGCCTGTCATTTTCATGTTTTATTCAGTGTTCGCAATTATTACTGGTTATTTCCTATAATTATGTCGCTAAGATATACCAACTTTCTTACAAAATAGGGCTGAATATATGATTGGATTATAATAATATGGTATAATTATTTAGTACCCTGTATACGAATGTCATGTTTAAAATAAGAGACAGTATTTTAAAAATATTTGGCAAATCTGCCTTTTCAAAAATTATACGTCATAACAAGCACAGTGTTGCCCTTTTGCCGCGTAGTGCAAAAAATCAAAATATTACATTATTCTGAAACGCCCAGTGCCGAATTTTACCCTGTGGAGGCCCTTAGGCAATTGAAATTTCGTCCCCCCCTAATAAGCATTAGAAATATTGTATTTCCCAACCTCTAATATGTTAGGAATCAACATATTACTGTAATAATTATGAAATAAAATTTAAATAATATAATACTATTGATTATTTTTTTATTATTGTAATCACGTTTCTATTATTGTAATTAAGCATTTTATTGTTGTAATCAAAATTTCTTCATTATAATCAAGAAATCCTTTGCTTGTAATAAAAAATGTTTGCATATTTGATTCTAAACTTTAATAAGAAAAAAAGATAGTATTAATTATTAGGCGATCTGGCGTCCCCTTTATGAGACGCCTTTTTGCGGTGCCCAACCTACACACGCACACCGGTGGCCTTGAATATAACTATTCGGAATAGAAAACAATTTTATCTTCACACATTTCTCTGTATTTAATATTTAGCGTTTTACATTTTTATTTAAATATCCATTTTGATGCCACAAAATACTTGCTTTCACAGCAAAAGCAGTGTGAAGTTTTGCTATTCAAATACTACTCTACTCTGTTAGCCCTAGTAGCCAATAGAATTCTATCATGCGCTTCATTAGCAGCAGGACGACTAGACTTCTAGTTAAAATGACAGTTTATTAACCATTAGTTAATAATTAAACTGAAGGTTAGAAGCGATGCAAACAACAGTTTTAAACTTCCAGTTAGTACTAAGTACACAGTGCGTTTCTGAGTTTATATTTTTTTTCTATCCTTGGGAAACAGCAAACCTTCAAAATTAAATCAATATTATTTTCATCTAAAAGGCGCGGGGCCCATAGGCAATTGCCTACTCTGCCTATTGGGTAATCCGGCACTGGAAACGCCGAAATATAGAATTTTTTGCATCTATATTTTAAGAACATAGAAGATTTTCATTGAATATAGAAGGTCTGGCAACTCTACACTAAAAAAAAACTGGTGTTTCACTCACCCACAAATGGTACAAGTCCTTCCTGTTCATAATCTGTAATCCCTTCTCTTCCTGTGCATTTCTTGGGGTACTTCCCGTTGCCGTTGTCGAAGCTACACTTATTGTGCTGGGACCAGAACTCCCTGAACCAGATGTTCCTACAGTTCACTTCCTTGTCTTGCTGATAGTCCATCACATTGGTCTGAGATGCATTGCAAAGGTCGAAATCGATGCGAGGACGAAGATTTTTGTAATACCTATCGAAACCTGCAAGAAAAGGAGATTGTTAGTGTCAAAAAGATATGAAAGAAAGTTCGATATTATTTGTATATACAGAAGTATTAGACAGTCCCCTGTCGCCATGGAGAACAATATGTTTTACACTGTTTTTGCTACGGTTATCAATAGATCCTGGATTAATTTGAGATAACTTTTTATAATGTAAAACCAAAATACAGGTGGTAACCGATACAGTCAAACATAGAACTCTAACATATTATTTTAGGTAAAAATCTTCAAATAAAAGTTGTAGGGCATAAAATTCTCCATCTGAATCAATAAGCAACATTAATTTTGTGTGCCTTGCAACGGCAGAAATTAGGTATGAAAATGTCGAAAATCACCCCAGAAATAGCTATATCCATGGAATTGAAACAAAAAATTAACAAATGTTAACGATTTATCTGTCAAACTAGGTTAATTTATTTTTATTATTATTTGTAATTTCTGTTCACGTAAACCAATATCAATTTAAATTAACAGATAATTGTTAACTGGAACAGATATTAGAAATAATACCTAATAAAAATAAATTACCCTAACATGACAGATAAACCGTTAGACATTTGTTATTTATTTTGTGTCAATGTCATGGTTATTGCTATTTTTGGGGTAATTTTCGACATTTTCATACCTAATTTATGCCGTTACAAGGCATACAAAATTAATTGATTCAGATATAGAATTTTATGCTCTACAATTTTTATTTGAAGCTTTTTTACCTAAAATAATTAGGGAAGCAGGAAATTAGGAAAATCTGATTTATCTTGTAACATTTTGGTTTATAATTTAGATTTATAAATGCTGTCTATTTTATTTATTTATTTAAAATATTTGGGAAGCCAACAGTTGCCCAATTAAAAGCTTCCACCGATTAACAACAACATATTATTTAAACAGTACATAGTCACATAATATAATATTAAATAGCAAATAACCCTAAGAAACATTAAGCAGCATGAGTAGTATCGTTATGAAGTACACCCCTGAAATGAGCTGAAGATAAATAAAATGTGTCTATATGTTGATACAAATGATTATAATTTCCCATGACTCTGTTCAAGGGTGAATTCATATAATTATTGATATTGCATTACATAGTAAATGATATTATGCCAGAAACGTCCGTATTCTTTGACCATATGTAATAAAAACATCTGTAACAATAAGACCTAGCATTATTTCGACGTTTGTTATATTGTGTTTTACTTATGTAATTAATTTTTTGATTATATTCTTTGTTAATTGATAACAGCAAGAGTTTGTAAATTAATATAAACGCTGTATGAAATTGTAAATTAGAGGAAAAATGTGTTAGGTATTTATTTGAATAATATAATATTACTTGATCGGGAAAATTATTAAAGATTTTAGAATTATTGTTATTGTTGGAAATATTCTTTTCTTCTTCAACTACATCCATAGGCTGTTTTGTATTTATTAATCAAATAAAATTATTTGTAAAACAAAGTTGCGTATAAATAAATCGACTAATACTTGTTGGGATGCAGCATGGCTAGAATCGTTAGGGTGGTGACCTGGGGTGGGATTCCAAGACAACGCTATGATAACGTAGTGAAAAAGTCCACTTACGTTTCGCCTTCCTTTCCCTATCAACTTTCACGGTTGTTAGGGAAACTAAGTGGTATTTGTCACTACACTTTCCAAGTTTGATAGATAAATCGTTAAACATTTGTTAATTTTTTTGTTAAAGTCCATAGCTATAGCTATTTTTGGGTCAACTTTAATTCAAATGTAGTATAAAAAGTAAACCGACGTGGTGGTCTTGTGGCTATGCTGCTCGACCGGCATCACTAAGGTCGTCGCATCGATTCCCCATCGTTCCAGACTTTATATGCTATGAATACCACTCGATAGGAGGGTTTTTCTCCGGGTACCCCAGTTTCCCTCTGTCGGTAGGTACACATACTTCCAACACGGTTAGTTGCTATAGAGCGCTACTTCACCACTCGAGCAGAGAGCTATCTCTGTTCACTAAGTGAAAGCTCGAAGGCGTCAATAACCGAGAATACAAGACTTTGTCTAATTTTCAACCATCATTAAACTGAACAAACAATTACACTGACACACACACATCACCCTGAAGAGGAGATTACTAACTCCTATACCGGAGCACTACATAACATTTATTTATTTTTTATAAAAAGTATAATTTTACAGTTAAAGTTCTATGTCACCACCCTGTATAATATAGCTTTATTAATATATTGTTTTGCGTACATAATTTAACTTAAAACAATATTACTCCTTAAAAATAATTGCTAAAATTCCAGCCCCCTGAGCATTTTGAAAAGTCGGCGTCTATGATTACATTTGCAATTTGCCGCGTGTCTCAGTGACCTGTTATACAATGCGGAAAATACTTTAAAGGGACAGTGAGTTAGGTTTGACCGTCTGACGTAGAAGATAGTTAACACTTAGACAAAGGTTTGGTTTGAAAAATAGTCGAACAAGTTTTACGTACAAGGAAACTTTCTGCTTGTAAACTATGGAAATCGTTGTTAATGCCCATGAATTTATTTTTCATCTGTTTTAATGTAAAATAAGGATAATTTCAAATACTGTATACCTACTAGGGATGTTTCGAATATTCGTATTCGTCAACTTTTATGTATAGAAACCGTATTCGTTAAATTAGGTACAATACGAATAATAAACCAAATAATTTTAGGAAGAAAATAATTTAATTTGGCAATAAAAAACTGATTAAATTTTTGAAAATTGTTTTATTTCTTGCACCACAGGAGTCAATTTTTTCCCATTAAAATTCAAAGTCATTGTTGGCGTCGGTCGGGATCGAACCCGGATCCCCAGATTCGCGACCAGACACTCAAACACACGGCCACGAGACCCCATAATAATAAAGAAAATAATGGCGGTGGTCAGTTTTGGTGTTAAAGCCTGTAGAAACAGGAACAGTTCTTTGCCTTACCCCTACTCTAATACATCTAATCGACATTGGTAATTGGTATGTTGTCATGTGGATAACTAAGGAAAGTAACAGTCAATTCCATCTAGTGGTATTTGCAACGAAAATTAACCTGTAGTTGCCTAGTGGCGATATTTGTAACTAGCCGATGGTGTATTCATATCAGGGAGTCCATAGTATTGTTTGGTTTGTTTTGAGTTGTTTCGTGAGTTTTTTTATATTATTTCATATTTAAATCAAATTCCATACCATTTCTTATTCGTTTTGCACCCTTAATTGTTATACGCATTAATACTGTTTTTTATATTTTCTGTCTTACCATATAACCTTCTAATTCTTTTCTTGTTTCTTTGTAAAAACGCCGTCGAATTAGAGACAAATTTGCTAATTATGGATTCTAAAGTCGAGATAAAAGTGGAAAATAAAAATTGTTGTCTGCAACTGCCATTCTCGGGTTAATAAGAATATTAGTTCTCATTCTATAAAAGACGAAAGAAAATCTCATGAACAAGTTTGGTGAACTTGAGTTGGTGGATAAAACAGTAACAGGGGTGCACGTTTTAGGTGCATTCCATTCCCGAGGGCGTCGGATCACTCAACAAACCCTACTAATTATTAAAATAAAAGCGTACTCATGTATTCAGGAGTTCCTACACCTCCTGGAGCTTATTTATCCTGTAGCACTGGGCAGCGATTGCGGAAGAGATTTTGGCATAATTGTTGACAGCAAATTACCAGGAAAATGAGTAACCACGAAATCAAGATCCCTGGTAAGTCACTGCCCATATTTATTCTTCCCGGTTTTTTTTTATCTGCTTCTGGACTTAGGACGAAGAGCGATAGGCATAGCGCGGAGTCTGAATTTTCCTCTATTAAGAATACACCTGGATATCCAAGATTTTTTTTTAGTAAATAAGTAGAAAAACTCCGGATTCGACTAGCCGATAATACTCCATCTCGGCAGTATGTTGCGAGGCGTCGACAAATCGAAGAAATATCAGCATGATGGGATCAAACGCCGACGGAGCCCGCTGGTTACGTTGGTTAAAGCACAATGCTGAATATGGTGATGTTGAAAGATCACGAACAGTCTAGGACATTCTGGAGCATCTGGGTGAGATGAAATTCATCTAGTATTAATTTCGCTAGTTCATATTATCAAATCCTTAGCCACTCCAATGACTGCCAGTTCACGGTATTTCTCCATAAAAACATATATATATACGAGGGCAGCGCCAAAAAATTCCGGCCTGACTATGAAAAAAAAACGCTGTGGACTTGCAATTAAATTTTATTTTTCAATATAATCCCCCCTGGTATCAATGCACTTATTACAACGTTTCAGTAACAATTCAATACCCCTAAAAAAATAGTCCTTTGGTTTGTCTTCAAAACGTGACCAAACTGCAGCCTTTACTGCTTCGTCGTCACTGAAATGGTGGTCCTTTTTCAAATTTCCAAACAGATAGTAGTCACTGGGGGCCATATCTGGACTATAAGGGGAATGATCAATTTGTTCAAAACCGCAGTCACGAATCGCAGCTTGCGCAATTGCAGCAGTGTGCACGGCTGCCTTGTCATGCAGCAAACGCACGCCTCTGATTAGTTTACCACGTCTTTTTTTACGAATATTTTGTCGTAATTTATGCAGAAGTGCTGCATAATATGCTCCATTGACTGTTGTGTTACGTTCTTTAAAGTCTATAAGAAGAATGCCCTTACAATCCCAAAAGATCGTAGCCATCCCCTTTTTTATCGACTGACAGACCCTGAACTTTCCTGGCGGTGTTTCTCCTTTTCGCCTCCATTCTATCGACTCCCTTTTGGATAAAGGATCATAGTAGAGAACTATAGTTTCATCTCCTGTGACAATTGTCTTCAACACCTCCGTTGGGTTTACATCACATAGCTTCAAAAAGTTTTGAGCACATTCAACACGACGTTGGCGCTGAACTGCTGAGAGATGTTTGGGGACCCACCTTGCACTAACTTTATTCATGCCTAAATGATGATATTTCTTTCACCTTTAACCGTCGGTCGCCGAATACTAGATTTTCAATAAGGGCAATATTGTCGTCCGTTACCACATCCGCCATCCTTCCTGTTCTGCGACATCTTCCAAGGATTCCTGCCCAAATCGAAACCGTTTCGACCAATCTTTTACCACAGATTAAGATGGTGAATTTTTCCCATAAACTCCATCCAGCCGATCTTTGATACATTGAGGAGAAAGGCATTCTCGGGTAAAGAATTTGATAACAGTTTGATACTCAATTTTCGTGACTTCAGACATAGTGATAAACGAGTGACAGTTATTAGAAAAATAATTAACTTAAAATTTATTTTTGTTTTTTCCCAGGCTAATAAGACTTGTACTGACGTGTTATCAACATATTGACTTGCTGTAATACTTGGATCTATATCAGGCCGAACATTCAACAGATACTAGGCTCGGAAGTTAGTAAATTTTTTACTGAATACGTGAACAACCTGCTCATATCTCCAAAACTCAAATAGAGCATCTGAACCATCTCAAGATCGTATTGGAGAAGCATTTCGCGGTAAACATCTCTATAGCTACGCAAGTGCAAAATTTTTAAACAAAAAATGAAATTTCTAGTTTACACAACTGCCGCAATTCAGGTCCCGGTGTCCAAGTTAACTAAACAGCTTGCTGTGTAGTTATGACTGAAAATTACAAGAAAACTGTCGCAGAGTCGCTGGACTGATCATTAAAGAAGGATGGATGAATATCCATTCTTCTGACATTCGTCAACAGAGCAGCAGGCAGCTGTCGTCTGAAGAAAATGCTGTCGGAAGTGTAGACGGTATTTCCACCGGTGGGGGGGTGCATACTCAACGCCCCAATATTCAAAACCAAAATTCCCAAAACTAGAATATTCAAAACCAGAACATGCAAGCACAGAATCATTCAATTCCCGAATATTCAAAAACAGAATTGCGCATTGCACGAAAGCGTATCTAATCTAACCAAACCCACCCAAACATAACCTAACTTAAAGTGACCTCCGCTTGGCCACGCCCACGTATTCGGTTTTTGAATGAATCGGGCTAAGCGCTTTCTGGCGATGCGCGATTCTTTTTTTGATTTTTCGGAATTTGAATGATTCTATGCATGCATGTTCTGCCTTTGAATATTCGAACGTGGAAGACATTCTCATGATAGGCTGGTTCTTTTTCGGGTTGCTGGGCTGTGTTGACTTGACGTTTCGTCGGTTTCGCCTAATATTCTTTTTTAAGGCATCTTCAGTCTCAGAGGTTAAAGGAAAGAAAACGAAGGCTCATCAAACCGAAAAAAAACCAGCATATCAAATTGCAAACTTTTGATGAATACAAGTTCAGTATTGAAATAAGCATAAATGAAATCAGCGCCGGATTTAGAGTCGTTGAGGTTCTAAGCATAACATGTTTGAGGCCTTTTGCTTTGTATAAAATAAATTATTTTAATAGGTATATAAACTGAAATTTATAAGTATTTAAAAATTAAAGTAGGTAAATAAAAGATTTTTTTTGTACATACATGATTTTTTTTAACTGCATGAATCCAACTGCTCTGACATAAACAAACGAAAACTGATAACTGAAAATTGGAATCAACAGCTCAGTAGTACATAACTACATCCGACCCAACGCTAACATCATTGATAAAAAATTGTATTTATATAGTACATTGTATGCCGTATACAGGGTATTTCCTTTTACACAACTTTTTTGGCCGAACTAATAACCAAAAATGTTATATACAAAAAAATATCAAGAATAAGGGTCTAATTAACGATATATAAATATTGTATAACAATTATTTCGAAAAAATGGTATTAAAAATTAGAAATAATATAATAAAAATAATGACTTTACTACTAGTGTAATCCAGGAAACAGTCGTAACAATAGTTGGATTTTGCACAGTTTATTTCAATATTTTAAAATAATTTTTTTAAACCATTTTTCTTGAAATAATTGTTACACAACCCTACACAATATTTATATTGTTGAAAATAGAAAACAATTCTCTATGTAATGGACTAAAAATTATATAGGGTACCATTTAAAAAAATATAATTTTGTTCTACTGTTTGGGAACCACTGGTTGAATTTTCGGTTTATTATTAATGGTAAATTAGCGCCTTATTTTGTATATAACATTTTTTTCTAAAATCATTAGTTCGCCCAAAAAATCATTGGTTCTTTTAAAGGAAACAATTAATGTTTTATTATAACGTTTTTGAAATATTTACATTATAATAATTTAGGTAAGTAAATCCGGTACTGAATGAAATCATAAGAGAAAACAAATATATTCAAATAACGTATTCAATAAGGTTTATTAGTTCAGTATTGTTTTTGGTAAACATTTACATAATTTGCAATATTCTGATGGTATCCTGTATCAATATTGTACTAACCCTTTTTTTTCTTCATATTTTTGATGTAATATTTTGTTATCTTACCTGTTGCTTTAAAAAACTTTAAATTGATTGAGGATAGTCTGAATATTTTATTGGAATGATAAATTAAAAAATGAACAATTCAGAATTCCACAAATCAGTTTATTATATTAAGTTTAAATTGGACATATCCACATGTGATACTAGACTACGTTGAAATACAATGCTAATAAGTATGGATTTTAATAAATACAAGATTATAATCTATTACAAATTGTACTTCGTTCATATTGTTTTCAGAAAGTTATGATAAAACTGATAAATGGATCAAGGCAAATTACAAAAACATTATTATTGAAAACAAACAATTGTATCTCTGAATTTAATAATATATATCTTTAAACTTAATATTAATAACAAGAAACAATTTCAGATGAAAAAATTCAACCTAACTATAACTATCCTGCTAATCGAATTTGTTAGAGCAGGTTTTTTTGCCTTGAGTGAGTACCCATTCTGTAAATTCGTCCATGTATATTGTTACCACAAATTTATAATAAATTGATAAATAGATCAAGACAAATTAAAATAACATTATTATTGAAAACAAACATTTGTATCTCTGGATTTACTAATATGTGCCTTTAAACTTAACATTAATAACAAGAAAATAGAACTTCAGATGAAAAACTTCAACCTAACTATAACTATCCTGCTAATCGAGTTTGCTACAGCACTGCGGCAGGTTTTATTTTGCCTTGAGTGAGTGCCCATTCTGCAAATTCGCCCATGTATATTGTTACCACAAAGTTATGATAAAATTGATAAATTAATATTAATAACAAGAAAATATAACAACTACACTTAAAAAACTGTAACCTAACTATAACTACCCAGCTAATCAGTTTTGCTAGAGCAGTGCGGTAGGTTATTCTTGCCTTCGGTGCGAGCCCATTCAACAAATTCGTCGATCAACACTGGCCAAGCTCCTTCCGAGTCATAATTGCTCATTTCGTCATCAATTTGATTAGCAAAATCAAGTAGTAGATGCCATGTATCTTTCGAAATCGATTGTTTATGATGTTCCTAAGATTATTTTATTGTTTAATTAGGAAGATTCACACATATTTACTATACTTACTTTTACGTAGTGACACCACAAGTCTAAAAATTTAAACCGCCCTTGGAGAACAATATTCCAATACGTTACAGCCGTTTCTATATCTAGTCCTTTTTGGTCTGGATTTTTTGCATAATGAAAAGTAAAGTAATAAAAATCTTTGAATTTATATTCATCTCTAAATTCTGATTCCAAATTAGGTAATCGATCTTTTAATTTATCAAGGCTATCGCAGTTCAGTTCCAGCATCCCAGTTATAAATTCTTCTCTTGTAAATTCACATTGAGTATTTGCTTTACACTTCCATGCGATTATAAGGACAAGTCTTGATTCTGGATCAAGGCTCAGATTGTCAAGGAAAGTCATGATACCGTCCGCTGTTATTTTATCGGGTTCATTTGGATCTCGATATTCCATAAATAAAGCTTCTAATTTTTTCTTATCGACAGTGTTTTTGGGTTCTCTAAAGTACGCTTCTGGATTTCGATAAAAGTTATCAGTAGCCCGATCTAACTTCCAACGGTTTTGGGTCAGGCAATAAATAGCTGTGTTCTCTTCACTTTGAGTAAAAGATATAAATTTTCTCACTTTTTCTCGTTGTGATGGCTTGAGTCTATGCTAAAATTATTTTATAAGTGTTACTTAGGTTATAATAACTTGACTTCTGTTACTCTTTTTTTGACAAACAAATTTAATCTCTTAAAACTTGTGACAAATATTAATGACTATGTATATTATGATTTATTAATTCTTACCATTTTTAATACAGCTGATTAACACACAAACAAAAATGGTTTTATAAAGTTTCACTGGTACTAAATTCCTAAAATTAATACACAAAATTAAGAAATAACCACCACTTTAGTTGAATCAAACATACCACCACAACTTAAACACCAAATTGGACTTTAAGACACAAAATTTTTGTAAGATACAATAGGTTCTACAACCACAATGCTACGTCTTAGAAACAACGCAAATTGCAAATGGCGGATGGTACTCAATTCCATCTAGCGGACTATATTTGCATTACTACGTGTGATGTCAAGGTCAAGCGCATAGTTACCGACTGGGCTGGGAACAAATTTAAAATGCATTTGTATTTTCTAATAGGCTAAAAAAATGTATTTTTTTCCCGTACACCTCAAATACTTTATTAATTCCTACATATTATTCGTTTTTATTTGTTAGAAACTATTTGGACAAAAACGATTGAAATTATAAAATTAAATGTTTTGATAAATATAAGTTAAGCTAGCTGGATTTGTCCTTGTCGTTATCCCATATTTATATCGACAAACTTTGCCTATTTCTTTATGCAAGCTATGCTATAAGCAGTAAATTCTAAATATACAAGACTAATGTCCGGTTGCAGAAACGTTTATCACAGTGTTGCCAGTAGTATGAAATAAAATTATGGCACAGTGTTACCAAAATTATCAGATTTTACCAAAAATTATGTTAAAACGGGGGGATAGTGTAAATATCACATAGAAAGAAAAACATATTTAAATGTATGTATTTAGAAAACATACAATATTAAAACACAGTTATACTATATAAAAATAAATAACATAATTAATATAAAATAGCAATAAACAAAGTTATATTAAAGTTACATATTTAATCAAAGGTTAAACTCTATTGGGTTCGTTTTCGAAAATTATTTCCTCATCTTCTAATAATGTTACTTTCGAAATGCACATATTATGAACATGTGTCTAACTTTAGACACAAAGCTAATATGCTCTACATTGATGATCGAATTAAATATTTATACCTTTGCTTAATTCATAAAGTTATTAAATGTGATACACCATATTACTTGTCTTCTAAGCTAACGGAAAAGCGTTCTCATTATACTTTACGCGGCTCGTCTTTTCTTATTATTCCTTCCTTCAAAAAAAGTAAGTTTAAGGGTTCATTTTCGTATTTAGCGCCTACTTTGTATTTTATACGGTGGAATTCTTCCAAGGCATGCTCTGCAACTGAAGATTTTTCTGGCTGGTTCAATCTAATCGAACGCTGGTGTTCATTCAATCTTGTAGAAATGTTTCTATCAGTCTGGCCAATGTAAACTTTCCTGCAGACATATGGAATCTGGTAAATCCCTGATGACTGAAGAGGGATGACGTCTTTAACTTGTCTCAACATATGCCGAATTTTAATATATGGAGAAAACGAAATCTTCATGTTCTTCTTACGAAGAATCCTACCAATCTTGTCCGTGACATTTTTGACATAAGGAAGTGAAGCAAACAATAAGTCTTTTTCATTAGCATTGTTAATAGGTCTTTTCGGTATCCGGTATTTTTCGATAGATGATTTAGATAAACCATTTTTCATAAAAATATTCTTAATTTCTTTCGTCGGTATTTAAATAAATAAGCAGAAATAAAACTAAAAAGGTTGTATCATTTTTTTAATAATTTAAATCCCATTTTCTTTTACATTTTTTACTTTTTCATTACCAAATATTTTGGGCTATGGTTTTCAAAATGAAAAACTCTCACCTAAATTTCAGAAAAAAGTAAAGATGGTTATAAATAGCTTAAATTTATAAGCGGCATAATTTCCACCTCAAGTACAAATTAAGCAAGGTCTAAGTGAGTGTTCTTCTCACCAAAATTGTGAAATATGTGCTTTTAGATAATAAGATATCGGAACAATGCAAAAAGTTTCCTGGAATATTATTAAGAAAATGTTAAACTCTTAAAAATAATTGAATGAGAAAGATTCTACGTCAAAGAGATACGGAAACGTGGAAGAAACAGAAATAAACAAGGAAGATAATATTGTTTTAAAAGAAACAAAAATTAACGTCAAAAGTAAAATACGAAGGATGAGAAAAGGTGCTCCGTTAAACAAAACAATAAACAGGGATATATCCCCGAATAAAAACGTAATAAAATCTTTATTTTAGTAGGAGCAGTAAATGACGTAATTAAGAACTTCATTGCTAATAAATTGTAATTTTTCCAGCAATTTCTCTACTGTTCTTGAACAATGTTAATCGATTTATTCCGTATAAACGTGATTAATTTCTTATTTAATTAGATCATCATCGTTCCCTAAGAATAGAAAACTAATTTCATTAATTATATGTCAGATTCTTCTCAATTTTTATCATTATTCATTTTACATTTGTTTTTTATTAGTTTTTCACTTTTTCTTAGTTTCTAATTGATGCTATAACAATAAAAAGAAAATAGGACACTTAATTATATATTTAAGGTAACATCATAATCGTTTTCCATGATATTGTATGTATGTAGCAATTGACGTATTTGAGAAAGAAATTTAAAAAAATATATATTTAAACTTAATTTAATTTTACAATTTATTGAAGAGTAGACAGTTCGAAATAATCAAAAACAAGTGTATCAGGTAAACATCAAAATTTTGAATGAAACAAAGGCGGTAACAAAGCAATTACATTAAAGTTTCATAATATTGAGAAATTAAAAACTAGGTTAATTTTTGTTGGTGTGAGTCAGTTGAGATGGTCTATGGATGTGGAGAGAGTGGCGAGTGAACGGCTTGTTAAATGTATATATCTTGGTGAAGTTGAGGGTTTTCGATTGCGTGGCCGACCGGTGTGTAAGTGGATGGATGTGGTTGGTAGGGTGCTTAAACTTAAAGAGAGAAAGTTTCCAAGTGGGAAGAGAAATAGAGCATGCATGAATGCGATTATGAGTTTGGCCGAGGCGAAAGAAGTGTGCTTAGACAGGAATGTGTGGTGAAGGATAATTATTTCGTAACTATTATTGTGATCCGGATGCAAAAAGGCATCATTTTTTATTACAAGCAAAGGAATTCTTGATTATAATGAAGAAATTTTGATTACAAAAATAAAATGTTTAATTACAATAATAAAAACGTGATTACAATAATAATAAAAAAAATCAATAGTATTATATTATATTATTTAACTTTTATTTTATAATTATTATAGTAATACGTTGATTCCTAATATATTAGAGATTGGGAAATACGTTATTCCTAATGCGTATTGGGGGGGGGGGGGGTGATTTCAATTGCCTAAGAGCCTCCACACAGTGCCGTGCGGTGGTATTTTCAATTGGCGCCCTAATAGCAATATTTATTTATAAAAAAGTGAATTTTTCATTCATTTGGTTCAATACAGAAGAATATAGTACGAACTGGCTTTAGCTTCTTAACTGGATGATTATCAAGAGCGTATCAATCAAAATATATATCTATCATTTCAATTCTATGAGCGCCTTTTGACAAAAGGCACCTGGAGCGGTTGCTCCTTTGCTCCATATCACCGTACGGCCCTGCCTCCACAGGGTACAATCCGGTACTGGTGAATGTCTTTATATTTTACACCGTTTTGCTGTTGTTATTATCTACAAACATATGTATACTCTTACTTAGTTCGACACGAATAAATAAATCAAATTTCACTCGGATCTGAACTCGACTTATTCGAACCGCAGACGATTACTGTTTCTATTAAAGATAGGGAAATTGTTGTGAAATTCTTCCTCCATTCTAATTGTTGAAATTAGAATAAAGTTAGATTTGAAGAAGCCTTCGCGCGCAATTAATTAATTAGAAAAGTTTTGAGCGATAAATGAATCCGCATCTGACACGATAATTACATGTAATTTGTGTTTTATTACAGTTTACCGTAACTGGATTGAATGATTTCATTTGCCGAAGCCAAACCCATAAGCGTGTAAGACGAGCTATAAACTCGCGTATTACTTTACATTGTGAAGTGTTTCTCAAACTTACACACTTACAGAGACACGTTATTTAATACACACAGCAGCACTACAATTCAAACAAAGAGCTAAGGTGTAAATTGGGACACCTAAGTTAAAATCGAGATGCAAATAAATATAATTTTTTCTTTCGGTTCCACTTATCTCATTTGGGAATCGTAGGCAATGCAACGTATGTCCCAAGCAAACCTTGACATAGGCGTTTAACATGGGAGTTTTTTGCAAATAAAAAGTGTCCGGCAGAAAATTAAGCCATGCTATTGAGCATGATAATAGTACATTACCTCCTGTACGTTATTTAATACTAATTATTGTATAATCAGTGCATGAATTAAAGAAAATTATAAATAACTGTCAATAAATATTTGCTTCAATATTTAATTATGTAATAAAAAATATTTGCAATTGTCATTGTGGCTGAATGGTTAGCAAGGCTGCCTGTGAAATGAAAGAACTTTTGAAAGTTAGGGTTCAAATCTCCATAGGGCTAAACTTTTCATTATTTTTTATTTATGCTGAGATATGAGAGATAAATTTAAGATAATTTAAAAAATATATATATTTATTTAAATAATTTTTATAAACAAAAAACTATTTATACGAGCATAATGGTTTGGAGGCTTGTAATTTGTTCTCCAAATATTTTGAATAATAATCCTTGTGATTTTATTCATAGCAATTCATTACCTCACTTAAATTGTATAGAAATTAACGATGGCATGGTCCAAATTGCTCTATTAAATCTTGAAGTGAATAAAGGTGCTGGTCCAGATGATATCCCTGCCATTTTTATAAAAAAATGTGCCACTTATGTATTCCCTTAGCTATAATTTACAGAAAATATTTACATGAATGTCATTCATGATCCATGGAAACAGTGCCGGATTAAATCATGTGGAGGCCCTTAGGCAATCTAAATCTCGCCCCCCACCTCCTAATAAGTTTAGGATTTTACCCCCAACAATTTTAATAAAATAATTTTATTATAAAAAAAATTAACATACTTTTAAACAAAATAAACGAATATATATATATATATATATATATATATATATATATATATATATAAACATTCACTTTTTTTTATTTTTTAAAGGTTTTTCGTTGTTTTTCTGCCTCTACTAAAGTATACGTGTTAGTTATATACCTATATCGCATCTAACAATGATGTGAATACTTTTTGGAATTTTGTAAAAAGTAAAAAGGGTGGAACCGGAATTCCTTCAACTATGTATAACGAAAATAATATTTATGAAGGTGGTGATCGGATTTGCGAAGGATTTGGTGAGTACTTTAAAAGTACCTTTACTAATGATAATAATAACACATTTGCTAATGATTTTTTCCCATCAAATAATACTCATATCATGATAAATGCGATATCTTCCTTGGATGTAATTAATGCAATCAAAGCTCAAAGCAATAGTAAATCTCTTGGTCCTGACAATATACCAGTTTATGTTATTAAAGGTTGTTCACAATTTTTTTCAGAAGCTTTAACTTATTTGTATAATTTATGTATTCAACTAGAATCGTTTCCTGATAAACTTAAATTAGCAAGAATTCGTCCAGTGCTCAAAGCTGGTGATAAAACTCAATTTAAAAATTATCGTCCTATTTCCTGCTTAAGTCCTTTTGCTAAAATTTTTGAGTACATAATGTTTCAATCTATTAAAAACCAGACACTGCATATTTTATCTGATTGTCAACATGGTTTTGTCGCAGGGCGGTCTACAGTTACTAATTTGCTTTGCTTTACTCAATATGTTTCTGATGCTTTTGCGGACAAATTGCAAGTTGATTGTATTTATACCGACTTCGCTAAAGCGTTTGATACAGTGTCCCATACAATCTTAATAAGCAAACTGAAGGCTATTGGCTTTGCAGATAATTTATTGTCATTACTGTTATCATATCTGAATAATAGAAAACAGTATGTATTTATTGATGGTTTTCAGTCTAATTTCTATATAGCAACTTCAGGTGTGCCACAGGGCAGTATTTTAGGCCCCATGCTTTTCCTACTTTTCATAAATGATATAACTCATACATTATCGTTTAGTTCATGTTTATTATATGCTGATGATTTCAAACTATTTTGCACTATTAATGATATTAACGACTGCTTAAATTTGCAAAAGGACTTACACAGTATCTTTCGATGGTCCAACAAAAATAGATTATTCTTTAACTTGAACAAGTGTGAAGTTGTAAGTTTCACTAGAAAAGTTAATGTTGTTGAGTTTAATTATATTATGGGTACTTTTTCTTTAGCGCGCCAATCATCTAAAAAGGATTTAGGTGTATTATACGACAAGAATTTAACTTTTCATTTGCATATTAATAATACTATTAACTCTGCGTATAGAACTTTAGGGTTTGTACTAAGAATAACTCGTAACTTTAAAAATGTATTATGCCTAAAAACTTTATTTGAATCACTCGTAAGATGTAAATTAGAATACGCAAGTTTAATCTGGTCACCTTTTTACAATTGTCTCGTTCTAACCATTGAAAGTGTACAAAAAAAATTTTTAAAACATTGTTATTATCGAATTAATTTAGAGTGGCCAAGTCTTGATTACGATTCGTTATTAACTACATTTAGTGTAGAATCATTGAGCGCTCGACGAATTAAGCAGCAAATTATTTTTGTATATAAAGTTGTTAATAATATTATTAAAGCTCCTGATATTCTTGCTCAGCTTAATTTTTATGTAAGGCCATTTAACTCTAGGAGTTCCTTACTTTTTGCGTCTAATTTTGCTAGAACGAATTATTATCAAAACTCCCCTGTATATTCAATGTGTAGTACGTATAATAGATATTGTCTTGAATTAGACTTTTCCGTTACTTTGAGTAGGTTCAAAAGTATGCTATTAGAAATTAAGTAGCTTTAGTGCTTGTTTATTATTATATATCTTTTTATGTATATTTTTATTCTTTCTTACTGGGTATTGAAATTTTTTCTTGTTATCTCAAAACCAATTTCTCTTATAATATTGTCTATGTACCGTATTATGTATTATGAATTTATTCTGTAATTGGGGTTTTCCCTGTTGAATAAATATTAAATATTAAATATAACACTTTTTAAAAATGGTTTTAAGTGGAAAAACTTTATACTCGTGTTCTATTACTACGATTTTTTCGTTTTGTCGCATATCACGTTATTGCAATAAGCCCTTCATTTATTGTAAATACAAAAATTTTATAGCATCGTTAATCGTTATTCAGAAGAATTATTAGGAAAATCAATATAAAATGGTAAATACTGGTATTTGGTATTATAAAAATCGAGTTGTAACAATAGGGTCTTGTAATATTGATTGACATTTTTTATTATTGTAATCAAGATTCCATTATTGTAAATAATCATTTCTTTGTTGTAATCAAAATTTCTTTGTTTGTAATAAAAAAAATATATATCAAAATCAAATCAATATTATTTTAATCTAATGCATGGCCCCTAAAAGGCGCGGGGCCCTTAGGCAATTGCCTAGTCTGCCTATTGGGTAATCCGGCACTGCATGGAAAATCGCCTATATAGTACCAGTATTTAACAACGGTAGCAAAAACTTAATAGAAAATTGTAGACTAATTTTTAAACTTTACATTTTCGAGAATTTTTTTGAAAAAAATGTCTATAAAGAGTTATATGCTACATTTAAAATTACATCATTCCTCAACAAGACGAGGCCGATCTATAGAAACAAACCTATTAGAATATTGTGATCATAAATTACAGGCCATGGATAATCAAGTAGAAATTGATGTCATCTACAGCGACTTCAGTAAGGCATATGATAAAATACATCATAATTTACTCATTTCCACACTTTCTGAAGTTGGTGTAGGTGGAGATTTGTTGAAATGGTTCATCTCCTATCTGTCGACCAGAAACAACGTGTTGTTTTGAATGGGTTCAAATCTAATGATGTTCTCGTTACATCAGGTGTACCGCAGGGTTCTCATCTTGGACCCTTACTTTTCAATCTTTTCATTAACGATATCTCAGTATGTTTTAAATTTGCAAAATTTATTATGTACGCTGATGACTTAAAGATTTACCATTCAATAGAAAGTGCTAATGGCCTTCATGCTATGCAAAATGATCTTAACATATTCGTGGAATATTGTAACAATCATAAATTAATACATATCCAAATGTTATTATGTAAAATTCACAAGGAACAAACAATTTCAGTTATAATTACCATTTACATGGATATATAATTAGTAAAGTTTACAGCATTAAAGATTAAGGTGCTCTATTCGATAGTAAATTCATGTTCGACCAACATATAGATAACATTGTTAAAAAGCTTTCAAGATGCTTGGCTGTCTAATAAGAGCAAGTTCAAATTTCATGCATCCACACTGTTATTCTTATATTATAGTCTAGTTAGAAGTCAATTAGAATTTGCCTCTATATGTTGAAGTCCATGGTATTTAATTTAAATAAATAGAATAGAGAAAATTCAAAATAAATTTCTAAGATTTTTAAGATATAGGTTCCAGCATATAGAGTAAATTTACTTAATTTGGATAGCAGAAGACCTCATTTTTCTTTATAAACTCTTTAATAATTCTATAGACTCACCATACCATCTATCCAAATTTAATTTCAAAGTTCGTAGGCATAATTCTAGGTATCAGACTTTGTTTGCCATTAGTCGCTGTAAAACAAATTCATTTCTTAATTCTCCTGTTATTAGAATAACCAATACATTTAGGCCCGGTGGTTCTAAGTTCAGATAAAGATTCAGTTTACTATCTATTAGATAAATGTATTCTACCGTCTTAACTAGGGAATAAGATTTTTGGGATACTCCATGATGTTTTATTCTCCGGATAGCGAACTGGCAGATTGGTATCAGAAAGATTAAAATTGTGTTAGGGTAGTTATTTTTGAAAAGTTGGCAACTTGGCTGTAACAATTTTCATAGAAATTTGGTTCCTTCTTCGCTTTTCTGTGTTTTGGAGCAGTTGTAATTTAAACCACAGTTTGAACGTTTCGAAAAAATGATAAATACGACTTGCAAAAATGAGTGGTGAAAATTATAGATAAAGAGAAAGAGCAGTTTATTTTACTACCACGGAAATAACTAATATAATTACATTAGTCGGCAAATATAAAAATATAATTGAGTCCAGGAAGATAGATTCCGTCTCTTGGAAAGAAAAAAGACATCATCTGGAATCAATTAGAAATTATTTTAGTTTTAGTTGTGGCCAGTATCCACGATAACACCCTGTTGCATAAAATCGTAAAGCTATCAACAACTGGCATATCGAACATACAGCGTGATTCGTGATTCAGAAAAACAAATGTAGACAAATAAGTGTTTATTTCTCAAATTATACTTTCTTTTAACTTACTAATAGATACAAATGATATTTGGTCTTCAGTTTTATCTAACAAATAAAGAACTGTATTCTTTGACATCCGAAACCTCAAAAAAAATGGAATCCTCCCTTTTTTCAAAATTATTACATCTTTCTTGTATACGGTTTTCGAAAATTAATATTATCAAAAATGAAATCCAATACCTCATCATCACTGTTGTACTGACTTATTATAATAATTATTAATATTAACAAACAGCTTATACATATCATCAAAACAACACAAACGTTTCATACCATATGTTCCGTTTCTCTTCACTTCGAGTTTCCATTCGTGTGCACTCGGTACGATATTCTTTGGATAAAACTCGTAACTGGTAGTTTGACTGACTGTTAGTTATCTTGCCGTTAACGAAAATTTATCTTACTGGTAACTTTTAACCATTAAGTGGTACAACGCAAACTGGAGTTATCAATAGAATAAATTTTAACCAAATGTTTAACTATAGATGGAACAACCGGCCCTGAATGAACTAAATACTAAATTCAATTTGTCGGATATGTTTTCAACATCATTGTTAATCTTTAAACGTTGCTTAAGTAATATTTCTGCATTAATGTATGTATATTTAATAGTTTTATTTTTCTTTACATATTGATAATTAATTCATGGTTTTTGCACTCATTTTGTACTTGAGGCTTTCTTTAATTGGGACTTGTCTGTCCTGTTGAGAGTCCGAATTTCAATAAATAAATAACATATTGAGAAACCATTCCAGGAGAGGAACAAGCTATTTTAATGCTTTTATCAGATCGTCATAAAATACTTGTAGTTTAGTCAGATGTTATATGTACTAGTCAATGATCTATTTCATTTCCTCTCTGGAAATCCATTATGCGAGCAGCAACTCACATCTAGCGAGTCACAACAAGAGAGCAGTATGTTGTAGTGCACTATTATAGTGGTTGTTTTTTTCCAACCGGAGATAAAGTGTGCTCGACAGACTAACATACGATGCGTAAAACATCCCGGCTTTGTATGTATGTCGACTGAATAACCTAAGCTTTCTTTCTAAATTAAAACGGAAATATCGATTTATCGATACAAGTTATATATGTACATTACATGTAAGCACGCGTGTGCAGTATGTTTCATATTCGTATTTAATTTGAATTTCAAATGCAGATCCCAAGATTTCGACAATCTTGTTTCATTGGAATGCTCAAATAATCATTTTATCTTTGAGGATAAAATGATAAAAAAATATCAACTGCGAGATGGAATCGTTATTTTAATAGCAACATGACTTATTTTATTCTAAAAAACTTATCATTCTTGCCTCATTTTAATTTGCACCATGTCAGACCCATTTAATAAACTAGGATAAAATTACATTGTGTTTAATATAAACAGCCACGTTGAATACCAAATTGACTTAAATGAAACTGAATTCTTGTTTTTGCAAATAAGTTTTAGTTTTATATAACAAATATTATCTCTAAATGCGCAAAGTGAGTTTCTTATTTTGTATGTGTAACATTTTGAATACCACATGGCCGATATGCAAATAACGGACTCGGCTGTTTATAAACCTCGGCTATCGCCTCGGTTTACAAACTTCAGCTGCGTACGATATTTGCTTTATATCGGCCCAGTGACGTTAATAATATAACATAGGTCACAAGAATAAGGCCGATTGTTTTTTTACCTATTCGTCCATCTAACCTCTAATCGACAGTATATGAGCGAGTTGTATCATGAAGATCGTTTCTTTCGCATTTTTATAAATTTGTTTAGTTTAGAAATAGTAATTATTATATTTAATTTGAAAATAAAATTTATATGTTTTGTAATATAGTAACTTTTATTTATTATCCCTCCATAACACGCATTAAATTTTGACACACAAGCTCATGCACCGGTCTGGGGGACCATTCGACAAAATAAACCCCAGTAATGGTTAAAGGACTATAAATAAACTATAAATTATGTTTTAATTTTTATGAATTATTAATAATACATTTTTTTAATTCACACATAGAAATTTTAGCTATCGTTGGTACCTAAGACCGGGTGCGTTTACTGAAAGAGTATTATTATTTTTAAAATTAAAAAAGTTGTACGCGTTTAAAAAAAGTGGTTCGTCTCTCCCGAAGTTAAATTATACTATCATATCTCCTATTTTATTGTTCGTAGTTTGAATTGCAGAATTTGCTAAAAAAAGTATTGCGCTTTCTAGATGTAAAAGTTGTAATAGTGGCTGTTATTTAAGTCCGTGTAATTCCTTTTTTATCCTCCTATACATTTAGCCGAAAAAGAAATGTCTAAACTTATCTACAGAACGTGAACTTGGAATAATGTACAGTGACGGACAGCCATTGTTACACGTTGAATGTAGGATTTACTGAAAAAGTAATAAAAAATGTAGGTTTTCTTCTTGTGACATTGCCTGATTTATAAAAATTCTAATTAGACATATTTGGAGTTTTTTATTCAAAGAAAATGTAAAGACTCTAAGCTTATGGGACCTATTCTTCTCTTTAAACTACTGCACTGCTTGATATTTAAATATTGTATTTAGCTTTGAAGGATAATAACCAAAAAGTTAATATAGGAATCTAACATCTCTTTGCCACTCACAAGTAAGTAATAATACATATATTCATTTTTAAATCAGGCGGTATACAGGTGTCTCAAAAGTGACGTGCTATTGGAATTTGATTCAGGAGGCTAAACCAAATTAAAAATTAAGAATGTTCAGATTCATATTTGAACAATTTATAATAAATTTAAAACAAAAACCAATATTTGCAATATTTGCTAATTTTAAATATAAATTTTTGACATCAGGGTACTATACTTTAATACATTTGCATTTACTGTGAGATTGTTGATATATTTTATGATAATATAGAGGGTGATCACGCGATCAAATAAGCAAATTACTATAAGCAATATGGACTATAATATTTCGTATGAAGAAACATTCTGTTACTTCCGGTTCTGCAGTATGTGAAACTAACATTGAAATTTCAAATGGAACATATTTTTTTTTTATGTTCTTGAAATGTACATACAATTTGCTTTACTATGGTAGTAAATTAGTAGTGCGTTGTATTATGAAAATATCTTATAAAATAAATCAAGAGAGTGTGAAATTTTGTTTTATTGGTTCTGTTGCCCAGGTTACGCTATATAAATGAATTTGTCTAAAATAAAATTAAAAACCATTTTTTTTGTTTAAATTTATAATATTAGCAGTAGAATTCTTTGTAATTTATATTCTATGCTTGTGTACTATTGTCTTATAGTTATTTGTTTTTTTGTTATTGTTAACTTGGGTTAGGTGGAAGATCAGCATTGTAGCTGAACCTCGCCCTTAATGGTGTATTTTTTTTTTATAACCATTAATAAAGATTATTATTATTATTAATAAAATACCATCATCCGTTAACAAAAAAACAATGAAATCTTACGCACTTGATTTTTTCATTCAATATATTCATATTTCAAACGTCTGCCATTTTATTTTTTAATAATACAACATACTACTTGTTTACTACAGTTGTAAAGCAAATTTTGTGTACTTTTTAAAAATATAATAAAGTATTGTATGTTCCAATTGAAATTTCAAAGTTGCTATTATATACTCCGGAACCGGAAGTAATAGAACGCTTCTTAACGAAGATAAATGCTGGTTCATTCACATATGATCACCCTGTATTTTAAAGTTTAAAGAATAGTATTAACGGACCATCTTAAAATATTTGCATATAAAATGAATACAAAGTGTCCCATTTAGAACTGCCACCAATAGGATCTCGAGAACTATAAGAGATACAATATCGGTTAAACTTTTTCTGCACTTATAGAGGGCCATCTCAAATGTGCTTTTGTTTTTCCAAAAATTCTCATATAGCAGTAGATAATGACGAAACACTGAATTTTGTTGATTTTTTCTTTTTTCAAATAACTCTAAAGTATTAGTAATCGAGAAAAATGTTTCAAATAAAGAAGTTAGATATTTTTATTGCCTAACCAGTAAATTTTAATATCCGTAAATTTCCGAGATATAACATAGTATTATTTTTAAAAATGGAACCCATATCTGATTTTAGTCTCCAAAAATATATATATATATATATTTTTTTTTCTCTTTTCATTAATATAAATGTTGTGTTTTGTATTTATTTTACTTTATTTTTTTTTCTTTATTTTATAATAAATTTAGTGTTATTTTAGAAATATTAGTAAGAATTCTGTTGAGAAATATTCGTTCAATTCAACAATTTATTTCGTTAGAAAATTTTGCCCAAAAATCAATTAAATTCAAATCACTCTTGACATGTTATAGCGTAAATTGTGAGTTTAAATAAAATATTGAGCAAGAAAGTCATAAAATGAATTATATCCATGAAATAGAATATAATTAATAAAAATAATGATGTTTCTTGGAAAAAATTACTAAATTCGGGAAAAATAACGTGAAAAATTAAATTTTGAGCGTTAAACAAATACGACACACAATAACCCTTACATCATTGAAAAGAGAAAAAAATAAGTATTTTTTGAGACTAAATTCAGATATGGGTTCAATTTAAAAATATATATAACTCTGTGTTAAAATTTACGGATATAAAAATTTATTTTGTACGCCACTGGTTAGGCAATAAAAATATCTAACTTATTTATTTGGAAGATTTTTCTGGATTACTAATAGTTTAAAAGTTATTTGAAAAAGAAAAAGATCAACAAAATTCAGTTTTTCGCCGGTATCTAGTGCCCTATGAGAATTTTTGAAAAACAAAAGCACATCTGAGATAGCCCCCTACAGGTGCACAAAAAATTCTATTTAACTGACATTGTATCTCGTAATAGTTATCGAGATTCCAATGGTGGCAGCTCCGGATGGGACTAAGTGTACCTTTTTCATGAACCATACGAAATATAATGGTAAAATTTTCATTTGGATGTAATTTCTGCCTTATTACATTTTAGAATGAAAGAGTAAATACAAAAAAATGTTCAGAATTAAAAACTCCTAAGTCAGAAATTATTGTTCACTTGTATGCGTTTCGTTCGTGAGAGAATTGCAAAATAAAAGTTATTTTTTTTAGCCATTTATAGGCTGCCATTACAAAATAGAATAAAAATGTTAAACAGTTGTATTGCTTGAATGTGACGGATGACGTCATAAAGTTTTAATAATTAATTTTTAATTTATTATTCATATTTTTCTGAGATGATGTGTATCCATGTTTACGCATATAAATAAATTGTGTTTCTCATGATCCTCAAAAAAGTAGATATCCGGTATATCATCCAACATTATCTATTATTGTTCAAGGAATACAATGTGTTATATAGAGGTTAATTATAATTAATAATCTACGATGATACAATGGGACATACAAGTTGTATTTGGAACAATGGCTAGGCCTCCCAATCCCAACTGTTTTGACAAGCTATACTAGCATTTACTTTTAATGGAAAGGTGTCAAGTACAGCCCCTAAAAGTGTTCTACAACTAATAGGTTTCGAATTACAATTATATCTTACATTATTAAAGTTACAGCCAGACATTTCAAACTTTCAATGAATATAGATTTGGTATTATATCTGTATTTGATAACTTTAGCTTAATAAATTATTATTAACTCTGTTCCTTGAGTAATAATAATAATAATTATTCACAAAGCCTATGGCTACAACATTTAATTTTTTGTTTTAATCATACATATTGTTATTTGGACATTAATGAAGTTGAGTATTTCTTCAAACGTGCTAAAAATGAGGGTCGTTTTATATAATATATTGAGTATGAAAATTGGTATAATTACGTAAGAATTGAAAATGTTTTAAAAAATTGATTTTTTTAAGCAAATAATTGAGTTTCTAACTCAACTGACAAATTATGAAACCGATAGTAGTGTACAGGCGTCTCATTTTCGATGTTTTTTTAAGGTATCTCGGGAAATATTAACGATAGAACAAATTCCATAGTCAAATTTTTAAGAGAAGTTTAATAGTCACCATAGGAATTTTCTATCTTCTTTTGTTTTTGAGCTACAGGCAAAAACTCGTTTTCGCTAATTTCGAAAATATCTCATATCGTATTTATTATGCCAGTTAGAGAAAAAATGTTTAGACAAATTTTGTACCTTTCGTAGAATAAAATGGCGTAATTAGAATTTTTGAAAATTTGTTAGTTCTCGAGATATAACAAACCTATATGTTCGGTTATTTTCTGAACAGACCGCGTACATTGGCCCATGTCAACGAACAGAGCTATTATTATTATTATTATTATTATTATTATTATTATTATTATTATTATTATTATTATTATTATTATTATTATTATTATTATTATTATTATTATTATTATTATTATTATTATTATTATTATTATTATTATTATTATTATTATTATTATTATTATTATTATTATTATTATTATTATTATTATTATTATTATTATTATTATTATTATTATTATTATTATTATTATTATTATTATTATTATTATTATTATTATTATTATTATTATTATTATTATTATTATTATTATTATTATTATTATTATTATTATTATTATTATTATTGTTATTATTAAAGTTTATCATATTCATATTACAACTATAGTTTAAAATCCGTATCAGCCGCCGCTGAATCCAGTAGGTAATGGCATTAAATATAGAGTATATCATTATCTTTACTCAATGGTGAAAGGCAAGTTTGTCAACATATTTTCCGTTATTTGTGTACTTCCCAGACGAAACATAATTAGACTGCGCAGTCTTATATAGGATAATAGTTTGTTTTGATGTCATTCCTTACTTGGTGAAGGGATAAGTGGGGATCGGAGAATAGAGGCTTTTATTTTGTATAGCTTGCTGCCTCGTTCATTTTATCATTCTATGCGCAAACGTAAATAATAAATATATTTGCTTTTCTAAGGTTATGTGCCGTATTTCTTGTTTAGTTTTAATTGAATTATTTTTAGTTGCACAGTTGTAAAAAACCATCAAAAGTAAAAAGTTTAAAATTAATGAATTCAAATAAAGAAATTATAAACAAAAAACGAAAATGGGAAAATTTAACATTTTTACCTATATAAACAGGTTGGTAGCACGAGCTTGGTTCTAACACCGGTATTAATTAGAACCATGTTATCGATTTGGTACATACTTCAGGGTTGTTAAAAAAAAATCAGTCTTTTCAGTATGCTGGTTAAACCGAAAATTTACTGACAACCATAGTCAATAAATTTGACTTCATTATTTTAAATTATTATTATTATAGAACCACGTAACTATTTTAAAGAAAAACAAATACATAATTAAAATGGCCTGTTTTTTTACCTCCCGCTACCCTTGGTAAGGGAGGTATAGGGATCGTGCTAAAAATCGCATATCGAGATTTTGGTAAATGACCACGTTTTAAGGTCCCTAGAATCCAATTTTAATATTTTCACGATGACGTCTGTGTGTATGTGTGTATGTATGTATGTATGTATGTATGCATGTATTAAATGTATTTTTTTCGCAATTTGTTATTATAAAAATTTAAGATTATTCCATTTTCTACAGGTTTCCTTTCATACTTTTTCTATATATTTTATGGATAAATTTATAAAGTAATATAAAAATTATATCTCGGAGCTTATAGTTTAAACACATTTCCATGGTTACATAGTTCAGCTCAAATGTATGTAACTGACAGATAAATGTCACTGTCAAAAAAATAATCATTTCAAAGTAATAATAGTAGCGTTTTAAAAGGAAAATTGTATATAGAACAATAGTTTTATGGAAAGGAACTTAATATAAATAATTTCTAGCATTAGTAAATATACAGGTATGTATTTAAATAAAGAAATAAATAAATATATTATCACGGCATATTATCCATTGCTGGGAGTGCTAATCAGATTTGTACACACATTTCGGTAATGATGATGATATATTTGTATTGTGCGGGCGTTTATCACAAGGGTTAATTTTATGCCAAAATCGAATTATTACCCAATAGGGAAATGGCGGGAGGTATTGTGTTGGTCAGATCAGATTTTTCTTATTTTCCATTGTGTATGTACGCAATTGATTTCTGTTAAAGCAAAAAGTTTATCCTAAACACAAAACACTTAATTCTCATCAGAGTTAAATATCACAAGTTCTTGACAACAAAACAACATGAAGTAAGTAAATATCCATGTAAAAACTACAAATGTTCTCTCGTTTCACATACCACTGTCCGGATTGAATTAGGAAACTGTTTCAGCTACAAATAAAACAAACATTTAGCGAAACGCACATCTATATTGCTTCTCTTAACTGTTTACTAAACAAGACAGGAAATTACAACAAAATACACCATCGTTCTTTTATTCCTTATTTTACGTATGGCGTTTTTGTTCAAAGATATATTTCATTATGTATATATTCATTCTCAAATACATTTGTATGCCGATGACATAAAAATTTAAACCATGAACTCTATTAATAACAGTATTCTCTAACAAAACGACATCAACAACATTTTAAAATGGTCCCATAACTCAAGATTTTTCTTTAATTACGTCAAATGTAAAATAATGAGTTACTTTGGTAAAAAATACGTTTACACTTATGTATATCATAAGGAAACTAATTCGCTTGAGAAAGTAACTCAGTTTAAGAATCTTGGGATTATATTTGACAAAAATGTACCATTGAGACTACTGTAAGATCATCCTACAAAAATCTTGAATTTGTAATTAGAAATTGTCGGTCTTTCTGTAAAACAACTACACTAAAAAGTTGTGCATTTGTCCGTTCTAAGCTAAAATACTGTTTACAAGCCTGGAATCCAGTATATCATCAATATATCTAAGATTGTGTCTGTCCAGCATAAATTCATCAAATATTATAATAAAAATTACAAAGTTACGTCTAGTTTCACTAATTTACAACTTTGTAATTTTTATTATATTGCTTGTTTCAAGGAGAAAGTCGCAATTTGCTTTTTGCAGTTTACACTTGTATCATCAAATATTATTATTTTAAAATCCATGGACAATAGCCTCACTTTACCCATGATGAAGTGAACTTGGGGCCATTAAGTAGCAGAAGAAATTTACAATTATCTCTCTACTTATACATATTAATTAGTAATTGTATTGATAACCCATGTAATCTTGAGCTAATACTATTTCATAGTCCACGAGCCACTTCAAGAAATAAAGTACCATTTCATTGTAAAACAGTTAAGACTAATTATGAATTGAAATCTCGAATAAGACAACTCCTTATCTAAATTTAAGAGTATATTAACAAAATATTTTTCGGATTAGGTTTCTTTTTAATTTTCTTATATGTTTATCAATTAATTACTGTACTTACTGTTTCAACACATTCGTTTTTATATTTTTATATCGTATGATCGTCCTGTAACTGGGATCTTGTATCCTGTTGGATTGATTAATAAATAAATAAATATGTACTGTGGACACGGTACGGTCTATATGTTTACAGTTGCCACACTTATTAATAAATCAAAAACTGAAAATACTCTTTAACAATTTTTGTTCATTTATTACTAACACGAATTTCGTATTTTAATAATAATAATATAATAATATATTTATTATTTACCAAATGTATAAGATACATGTATAAAACGTCACATAAAATAAAATTGTACTATAAGTATTCATTTACATTGTAAAATGCGTGATTAAGCAGATGTGTCTTTAACAGAGTTTTAAAAGTAGATAGAGTAGTACTTATTTTTATATCGTTTGTTGTAAACATCCACACCCATGAGATCTGGAGACCTTCTAGTGCAATCATATTTTGCTAAGGGTTTGCAAAATTTATCCTTGTTTATCGTGTTTTTATTATGAAAATTAGAGTGAGTTTTAAATTTGTCCTTGTTTTTGAACACATATACACAAAGTTCGTATAAATAGAGACTGGTAAGTGTCATGATTTTAAGTTTTTTGAAGATCGTTTTGCATGACCGTGAATTTGAGTCGCCAGCAATAAATCTCACAATTTTCTTTTGACTTAGAAATACTTTAGAAGCATGGGTTGAATTACCCCAAAAAAGGATTGCATAACGCAAGTTAGCTTCAACAATAGCATGATAGAATAATAATATTTTTTTTTAATTCAAGAATGATTTCAAATATCTAATTTGAAAACATTTGCTTAAGTTGGAAACTAAGTATTCACAATGATGCTTGCCATTCAGATTTTCATCAAATATAAAGCCAAGAATTTAAATTTTTCTGCCTTTTTAATATTGTCATTGACTAAAGTTACTTCTGGATTGTTACTATTTTTATTGTGAAATTGAATATAGGTAGTTTTTGAACAATTTAGAACCAAAGGATTGCAATCAACAGAACATCATCCGCAACCATTGTCGTCAGGCATGAACCATCTATTTCTGAAAAGAGATCATTTATATATAAACAAAATAGAGTGGGAGCCCTATCCCAAATCAGTTATTAGTTGACCCACTTGTTAAAAATTCATTTATCTGAACTGATTTGCTTTGTAAATACATGGTGGGTTGTGGAGTCAATTTTGGTATACTTGCATTAAACCAAATATTAATTACTTCTTATTACAATGGTAGAATCAGCAGGTCGGATCGTACATCTTGGACACAAAATACAATACATTACACCCTGATCAGCTTGGACACGGGCTGGACCGCTTCGGTTGTACCATGAATAAAACATGAATGAATAAATTATTAATTTATCGAGGTGAGAAAATGAAAATTATTAAAAAAAGTTCTCAAAATTATTCTTATAGCGTTTTCCATTTATATATATATACTGGATGTAACACCACCACCATTATTTTCTATAGTATTAATATTATACAACAGAGTTGTAGGACACCAAGCGGGACATCACATTAGAGAAGAAAATATTTTTTTAAACCAGTGGTTCTCAAGTTACAACATAAAGTTATATTTTTTCAAATAGGATTATACATATTTTGTATGCCTATTCGAAAGAGTATGTTTTTCTGAATTCAACCATGAGAATTTTTTTGTCCTTACATGACAAAAATATTGAGAAAAACTATTAAAATTTAAGTAAATTTGATTTTAATAGTTACTTTTCAGTAAGCTATGAATAAAAAACATTTGAGCTTAAACTAAAATGAAACAAATATTTGTTTAAAACGTTATGAACCGTGTGCTATTAGATTTCTATCCTAAATAATTCAAATTGACAAATAGCAGCTTTTGTATTTCATATATAGCCTGCAGAAAAATTACTATAAAAATCAAATTTATTTAAATTCCAATCGCATTTTTTTCAATATTTTTATTATGTAAAGATATGTGACTAATACATGGTTGAATTCAGAAAAAAATATGCTATCGAATAGGTATAAAAAATATGTATAATCCTATTTGAAAATATATAACTTTATACTGCAACTTGAGAACCACTGGTTTAAAAAACTATTTTCTTCTATAATGGGATGTCCCCCTTGGTCTCCTATAACTTTGTTTTATAGTATTTTTTCATAACTATTAAATTAAATAAAATAATGGCGGTGGTCGGTTTTGGTGTTACACCCTGCATATATATATATATATATATATATATATATATATATATATATATATATATATATATATATAGTTTTGCATTTACTGCACTTAAATGACGTCATGCCCGGTACTAGTTGCTGTTACAACACATGTGTAGTGCATTTTAAATGAAACTTTGTGACAAAAGTTCAGTACAAGTTTGTTAACTGACACTGTCAAATAGACGTTTCCAATAATTCTCGTATTATTAACAAACCTTAATTTACATTCATTGTATTTACACAAACACATTTTACAACTCAAAATGTATGAATTTGACAGACTGCACGGGTAAGGACTGATGATCGTAGTACGTGCAAGGAAGTATGCACTGATTATATAAATGGAAAACGATATGTCAACTATTTTTAACACCGGTATACGTATACATACATAATTCGAAAAATTTGGTAGTTACAATATGCTATCACTAGAATGTTAATTTAAACAATGGTAAAAATAAAAAAAAAAACATTAGTAATAAACGATGACAGTAATGATTTTTTCATTTTCATCTTAATAATTTTCTTTTTTCATCCCAATAAATTAATAATTCATGTTTTATTCATGTTTAAAAGATATGAATGTAGACTTGTTATAAATTATTAACATATTATAAAATAAGGAAAAAGATGAGTCTAATTTCAGTATATATTATATTTGAGTTACAAGAATTATTAACTTTTAAAAAATCTAATTACAACACGATTTTCTACGAAAAAAACCATATAAAAAGTATCTAATTTTTTTGAGAGATATGAGGTATTTTCAAAATAGGCGAAAATCAAGGTTTAGCGTGTTGGCATGTTCATCAATTTTCTGTAGCGTACATAATAAGAAATGTTTTTTATATAAGGAACACGAATTTGTTTATTGATTTGACTAAAGATTTGAACGTTCAAAAATACATATTATTTAAAATTAGAATGTCATCTTTAGAATGATTAATTCTCCTGGTATTATCATTTACTGATTTTATTTATTTTTGTAAATAAAAAATAAAGCTGGACAAAAGAGAGAAAACATATGATGAATCGATTATTTTACTCATATGGTATCCCATTTAATTTTATTATATTTGTCAAGTTATGTTATTATTTGTGGAAATATTTATATGTAAAATTATATGTCATCCTAAAGTAAATACAATTTGAACAGCTGCATATTATAAAACGAAATAGTAATTTCTGGTTATTAATGACAACTCCGGCTCAGGCCTATGTGCAATTTGAAGCACTGTTAGCTAATTAATAGTGCATGGCTGCATTAAGCAAATTTTGTAATTGCCATGTAAGCAAATCAAATTAACTAAATTATCTAATGATTGTACAGCTGATTACCAAAATTACTCTTTCGTTAATTTAACAAACTAAATAATTTACCTGTACAAATAGCTTAATAAATAAGTTAACATTGGTGGTCCGAGTATTATGCGTTAGGTTAGGTTATTGTTGTTTTATTTAGAGAAATATACAAGCAAGCTAAGTAAGCTATCCAATAACGGTCCCGCGTTCGGGTCGGGATTTTAATTTTTCCCGAAAAATGTAATGAAGAAAAATGTTCAGAATGGAGAAATGCTCCATTGAAAACTAAGTTTGTTGTTCAATTGTTTCTTAAGTGCGAGTTAAAAGCAATAGAAAATTCACGATTGAAGTTAAATAATCAGAGTGCCATGAAAAAAAAACCGTAATTATTTATGCTTGTTGTTTCTGACATATCTGAGAGATTAGAATTATGAAAAGAATGGAAACACTCTTGAAGAAATCTAATCACAGACTCTATTAATAATAAAATTAAAAGAAATAACAAATCTGTCAATTGTCAGAAACAATAAACGAATTAAAGCGGATTCATGCAACCATTTAGATTTACGTTTAATTTATATTTAATTTAATTTAAAAGTTAAATGCATGAAAATCAGTGTAGCCATGCATGCATCATTTTAATTTAAGTTCTCATGCATCTTTCATTTTTATTTAATTTATAAGATAACCAATTTTACTCTTTTTAAATGTAAATGAAAAAGCTGACTAGTTAAGTAGTTTAAAACGTCAAAATCTTTGGAATTTATCTCAAAACAAAAGAAATTAGTAAAATTAGTGAGACCATATTCGCTTAAAAAAAACAGTATTTTAATATGCGCATGCGCTCATTTTTCATTTATTTTCTGCTTGTAGTCTACTTGTATGACACATTTAAAAAAAGATAAATGATTTTTTTGTTTTCTGGTAGGAATATAAATAACAACAACCTTTTTATATTATTGATTTAAATATTATCCACATGAACATCATATTGGTAACTATTTAGAACTGAAAATGATATCCAAACCTCTGGAGCAGTCTAACAAATTCCACCTTGTCTGTGACTTATTGAAATGGTAATTTCATTGGCAAATAATATAAAACAGAAAATGAAAAGTTATAATTTGAAGTTTGAGGTTAAAGCGGTTATCAGAGAGGCGACAGTTGAAGTTAAATCAGGAAATCAGAAATTAAATCGCGAGCTGTCACTGAAAGACTTTATCTTTCATTACTATTTAGGAGTAACGATGAATTTATTACTCTAATAAAATGGGCTTCACTTCAAATACATATCTTTTATTACAGATTTAATCAAATTTTCCACAAGTTAACTACATTGTTGTATTTAAATAATGCAATTATACTACATTGTCTTTGTTACAATTTGATTAATTACAACATTCTTTTCATGGATACATTTTATCTATTTTATTATACAGGGTGATACACGAGTATAACGCAATTTACGATGCAGCTAATATTACATTTGCACTGATTACGTGCATTCAAAAAAATGGAAAATGTCACAATGTATCAAACGGATACAACTTACTTGTTGTATCTATGCGTCAGTTTCGATTTTTGCCGCTAATTTTACATCCTTATAATAAGAATCCCATTCCCAATAAGGGATTTGCAGCTTATAGTATTTTTTTAAAAGTTAGAAATATATTGTTCTTACCTGCTATGGCAGTGCGATGGGGTAAGATGGTAATTGCCCCTTCCGCAGCCCATTCTTGATCGCGTACGGGATAGACTTTGGCACCCCAAGAATCGCTGCCAATCCACAAGAAATGACCGGTTTTGTTGGCCCTTATACTAGCCTGCAGAAGTTTTCTGTAAACAAATATACACAGTCGTAATAAAAACTCTGAAGTAATACAAACTCATGAAAAAATCAAAAAACGTTCTATCTACTTTTTTAATTTAATTTTTGCTATTTACATTGTTCTTATATTATAAAATTCGAAACCCGGTTTGATGTATTAAGATTCAATTTAGAAAGAGTAAATCTGAATAATAATAATAATAAAGTTCTCCATACACCGAAAAAAATAGGTTCACTTTTTTCTAAAAATTATTCCTTAATATTTTTTTTTAAATCAGATAATAAAATTATTCAAGTAGAATTTTTTCTTTACCTCAGTTGAAATAGATTTATTTGAATACAAATTTTTATTTCGAACGAATAATTAATGTACCAAGTTAGATGAAAATATTTTCCACATTATTGATTTACAAATATTAATTACTATTTTAAAAATTAAATTCTCTATTTTGGAATATAAACTTAACTAAAAATAATATATATATATATATATATATATATATATATATATATATATATATATATATATATATATATATATATATATATATATATATATATTGTCACTCAAGAAGAATAAAAAAAAACAGTTGACTCTTGAGTAATGTAAGTAATATTAAATATATCTAGTATAATAATATAGATTTTGTTCTTGTCGTTATATACACGTATATTATAGCAAAGTAATTTACCGGGGAGGATAAAACCTTGGGGGACTATTTTAGATGTGCTTTTATTTGGCCAAAAATTCTGAATTTGATTTATTTATTCATTTTGAAATTATTTATAACCTATCAGTATTTTTTTGATATATAACACGAAGTTATATATTTTTAAATGAAATCCATATTTGATTTTTCCTTTAAAAAAATACTTATTTTTTCTTTACAGTCGGCAAAGTTCACAAAATTTCAGTCTCTGAATCAATCTCTCGGTCATTTATCAGAAACTGGCCCACTCAACCAGAACCACAGACGCGTTTCGCTGTTTTTGCAGCTCATCAGTGTGGTCTACTGACGCCTCTTTCGACTAGTTGAGCGGGTGGATGATAAAACATCCCACAAAGATATCAAGCCTGCAGAGGTAACTAACCACATGCAGAGCCATCTATAATTAATAATAATAATTTTTTATTGTATTTATAGATTTTACATCTTATTACAATGATGATATATGGGGGTGAGTTAATTGTTGCATTTCTGTATCTTTCACGGTGTATAAATTGCATAGATGAAGATGGGATGATGAAAGGGACACTCACTGACTTTCAAGCCCATGGTGGGAATCGAACCCACGACCCCAGGGTCCGAGCGGTGAAGTCGCTTTGGGCGCTGCCAGGCACGCTGCTTCAACACGCTCGACCACCGAGGCGGCTACTAGCAGAATATAATAGAAAACTGTACAATGTACAATGTGCCTCGAAAGAGGCGTCAGTACACCACACTGATGAGCTACAAAAACAGCAAAACGCGTCTGTGGTTCTGGTTGAGTGGGCCAGTCTCTGATAAATGACCGAGAGGTTGTTTCAGAGACTGAAATTTTGTGAACTTTGCCGAGTGTAATTTAAATATTATTTAGAGCAGTTCACCTAGTGTCGCATTTGTACATTGTACATTGTACATTATACAGTTTTCTATTATTTTTTCTCTTTCGATTGGTATAAGAAACTAAAACCTTTTTAAAAATACAAGAGCAATTTTGTATACGACATTTAATTTTGTAAAACATTGCACCTTACAGTTTTTCCAGTAAAATGAACAGGAGAGCAAGAAATTGCATAAAACTAAAATCCCATCATAAATCTCTATATTTCCCTAACCGCCACCACCTTATATATCAAGGTAGTAAAATTCGTCATTATTAGGCGAGAGCGAAGATTGAATCCGGAGGGCGTAGCCTGAGGGATGCAAATGCTAATCTTAATTCGTTGTTTATCAAAAGAAACTGTTAACAGCAAGTAAAACTAGTAGGTAAGTATGAAATATATTCCTATAAACGAAAAGAACTACAGATTATTATATAAAATAAAAATAATTGATAATATTCGACATATCTTTTAAACAATGTCAATTAACAATAGAACACTAACAAAATAAAATTCTTCCTATAGGTGGCACTTTTAATGGCCATGAATTACTTTATTTCTCTACGGAGTAGTTGTCATTTTTATTTCCCTAGATAAATAATGAAGCACATTAAGTACTGATTTTGATAAGAATGAAAGTTAACATTATTTACCGGTTGTATATAAAATTTATTTTTCACGCACTAGTGCTTGAAAAGTAACTCTTTGCACACTGTAAAGAGTGCGTAAAGTATATACGCACGATTTTATAATACTTATAGATCGAAGGATAATAAAGACTACATTCTATAAACAAAGTTTTATTTTTGTTGCATTGTTACCCTATTTTACTCTATAATTTTATATCATAATGGTCTACCTTAAAATACAACATTATTAACAACGCACTAATACAATTAGTCGATTTGAATTTTAAATTCTTGATCATAAAACGTATAAAATATAAAGATTATTAATATGTAAAATAGTTCAAACGCGAAAGTTCAGGTAAGTACACAAAATGAAAAAGCAGGCTTTCAATTTAAAATCTATAAATCGAACACGGTATAAAAATAATGTGCAAGGAATACATCAAACGATAAGTTTAAATATGTGTACATTTCATTAGATACACGTCAAACGCTTAAATAAAACGAGGGAGATTTTATTCATTCTGTTTTATTTCACTCATAAACGTAAAAAGTAAAGTTTATTTCTACTGTGTTTTATTGCTCACTCGTTTAAGTTTCAACTGAAATTCTACAATGACTTCATGCAATTTGATAACAAACTTGATTCAAATTACTGGCTTATCTCTTGTACTTAATACTATTTACATATATAATAATTTATGTTATATAAGTATCTAGTTTTACAGATATAATATTACAAAAAATATTTAAGAGACTCTGACTGTCAAAATAAATATGAAATTATCTTCATTCCGTTTAACGTCCACTGCACATGCATAGGCGTCCGTACACGCACATCGCTGATTGGAGGTACGGTGCATACGGTTTCACGAGCCAAGGATACCCATGGATACAAGATACAAAGTATTATTTTTTAAAGAACATAGTACCGAAAATATTATGATCTTTGAAGGTTGTAATAATAGATGAGGTGATTTTTTGTGATCCGAACTGGTGCAATCTGTTTCCATTTTATGTTCGCTTATGGTTACTGTAATGACGTCATATTTCATCATCATTTGATCCAGTTACAAAAACGTAATATTCGCTGTTGCTGTGACTATTTACTATGTACGTGTTTCTGAATTATTTCAGCAATATAACAATAAACTAAAAAATCTGTTGTGGCCATCACAATACTTCTCGCACCGTTTCTATTGTGGTATATATAAGTATTGTATTTAACATTTCTTGTACACACAAAAAAATCTAATTGCACCTAATTTAATATTTATGTATTTTCTATAATTTTAAATTCATTCTATGAGCAAGTTTTCTCCATTTCTTCTAAATGTTCGAGGTTTTTCCAATTCATTAACAGGATTGGCGTTATTTCTGAAGGGTTCATGTAATATAGCTATAATTGTAAATATATAATTAATAATACAATAAGAAATATTAAATATCGTTCCCAGATAAAGCCTTCAGTATTATCTCTGAATTTTTGACACTGACATTAGTGACATTTATCTGTCAATTACAGACATGTTAATTTCTCAATTAGTTACCTTACCATGAAGATGTTTGGGCTGTGATCAAGCTATGAGATTTACTACAACAAATTATTTTATAGATTATATATCTATATCTTTAAATCTATTGAAGGTATAATAAAAATTTGAAATGTGTCGGATAGAGAATTTTGTTTCTTAATATTTGTAATAACATAATTATTCAAAACACAATATTTAGAACATTTTTGTTAAAATACTGCTACTTTCGGTTGTCCAATTGTTACCAGAATCTATTCAACTCTTCCCATTACTGTTAGATTGAGCAATCCGTAGTTACACAGGTTTTTAATCTTATAGAATTTGATAAATCGTACCTCCAACAACATCACACACATACACACACACACACACACACATACATCATCGTAAAAATGTTATTATTAGATTCTAGGGATCTTAAAACGTGCTCATTCACTAAAATCTGGATATGCGATGTTTAGCATAATTCCAATACCTCTCTTGGCGAGAGGTAAAAATGTTGAAACAATTAAAAGTACATTTTGTAATTTAATAAACTTTGACCAGAACATGTATCGCTATCCATATTTGACGTTATAATGTACTAAACAAGTCTTTTGTATACACAAAAATATACGCATGTACCAGTTCTGTGATCACAACCAGCAACTCTGCTTGGCGACAAGTTCGCTCAGATAGCAAATGTTTCGCAGGATGTGACGTCATTACTTCAGCCATTTTGAACGAATAATAGGTGCGTTCAATGAAGTTAGTAAATCTAGCAAATGCTAAGTAAGCATTTGCTATCTGCTGGAGCGTGCATTGAACGATCTGCTTGTTTTACGACGATTGAACTGTCAGATGACTGTCAGTCAGTGAGGTTACGAAAATTGAAAACTTTCAAATATTGAATTTTGCATAGAAGATAACACTTATATTAAATGCAGTGTCAGATAAATAAAAATAGAAAATAAACTTAATTATTAATTACATGCATAATTTTATTTTGAGTAGGATATTCCACGCAAGTGAAATCAAGTACAAATATTTTATGTTATTTTTACGTAATTCATTAATTTTCATTGAAAATATATTCAAACATTACAAATGATATTTGAATTTGTGCGCCATATTTTTACATGCAGCAAAACAAGCGAGAAAATAGTCGCTTGATTTGCTTACTAGCAAAACGAGCAAATGTTAAGTTAGCAAGCCGTTCAGTACATTTTACTTCCGCATTGCTCGATTTGCTAGCTTCATTGAACGCACCTAATGTGTTGCTTAAATGCATAATTCGTATGCGAACAGTAACCATGAACTTTCATTGTGTCATAAGGACTGTTGAAGCGGTTTGTACAATATGATTAATAATTAACTTTTATTGTATTCATAAAAATGATTCCATCCTTCTAATTGTTTTTGTGACGTAACTCGTCATCATTTAGAAACGTCATTGTGTTATCTTTCTAGGTGGCCGCACACCTCAACATCCCAGGCCTCATCCTCATCCAATGAGATGTGAATCACACGCACTTAATATATGAAAGGGCTCAACTCAACTGATGCCATGTTGCTAGTTGCCAGCCAGCCCTAGTTCATTTTCATTAAATTACTTGTCACATCGTCACCTACAGAATCAGAATTCAAACTTGCTCTGCTGCTCTAATTATTCCGACCCGAGCTAACCCAGAAACTTTTTGCGCGAGAGTAGTTTTTTATTCGGTGCTCTTTCCACTTTGTATTGTTTTTAATGTGAGTTGTATATGATATAAAAGGCAGAAAGGTTTTTGCAATGTGATATTATGATATAATCGTGTATGTTGTGTCAGACAATACATTTCAGGCCATAGGCGCCGACTTTTTTATTACACGGAGGGGGAAGGGGGTGAGTGGGCAATTTTTTTCAATAAAAGTAAAATTGACTGTTGATTTTATACAATTTTTATTTCACGAAATATCACCAATTGGGATCCTGGAAACAATAAGTTGCCCCAATTAAAATGATACAACCGTTTAGTTTTATTTCTGTTTATTTATTTAAAATACGACGTTTCGGCAACATTAACTATTGCCTTCTTCAGGAATTAATAACAAATCAACAAATATATAAATAAAAATACAGGTAACCAAGATGACAATTACAACATATTTAATATAGGAAGCCATGCACGACTAAGATCTAGACCGTCAAAATGATTGAGATTATTACATTTAGTTATGAAAAAAACCTGTTGTTTAGGTGTGTTGGTCTCGCCAAAATTTTTGTATCTTCGAATTTTCTACGGTGGAATTCTTCCACGGCATGCTCTGCAACTGAAGATTTTTCTGGCTGAATCAATCTGATCGAACGCTGGGGTTCATTCAATCTTGTAGAAATGGTTCTACCAGTCTGGCCAATGTAAACTTTCCCGCAGACGCATGGAACCTGGTAAATCCCTGATGACTGAAGAGGGTTGACGTCTTTAACTTGTCTCAACATATGTCGAATTTTAATATATGTGTTCTTCTTACGAAGAATTCTACCAATCTTGTCCGTGACATAAGGAAGTGAGGCAAACAATACGTCTCTTTCATTAGCATTGGTAATAGGTTTTTTCGGTTTCAGGCATTTTTCGATAGATGATTTAGGAAAACCATTCTTCATAAAAATATTCTTAATTTCTTTCATTTCTTCTTCAAATTTCTCTGAATGACAAATTTTTGAAGCTCTTCGCATTAGGCATTTAATTGTACCATATTTCTGAGAAGGATTATGATGTGAATTGGCATTAATATAATGATTAGTGTGCGTAGGCTTCCTGTAGACTGAATGTAATAAAGAACCATCTTCTTTTCTCTCTAGTAACATATCCAGGAAGGGAATAATGCCATTTTCTTCAACTTCTACGGTGAACTTAATATTTTCATGGATGTTATTCAAATGGTTTAAGAAAATTGATAAGTTTTGACGTCCATGGGGCCAAATAGCGAAGACATCATCAACATAACGTAACCATAATGAAGGTTTCATCGGAATAGAATCCAAATCTAATTCTTCAAAGGACTCCATACAATAAATAATTGCCCCGTTAGTAGAACATTTTAAAGATCTATTTGTTTTTCCCGATAAATTCATAGCTCTCTAGATCAATGCAAAAATTCAAATTTTACGGATTTTTTATTTTTACATATAATTTCTAAATATGGAACAATACAGAATTTTGGTTTGCACTTCGTTATTTTCTTTCGAACGACGATGCTTAAATTTTTGTATCACTGTTAGTTTTCGGATTATGATGTTAAAGTTGTGCTTTTTATATGGACGCCATACTGGAAATTTATACCATTGAAAAAATATTTTGTAGCTATCCAATATACAGGTGCATCACTGAAAGTGAAACATACGCATTTAACATGGGAAATCAGTTTTTCCGTGTGCATTGCTCCCCTAATTATTTTAGACAAAAAGTTTCAAATGGATGTTGTAAAGCAAAAATTTCTACATCCGAATCAATAAAAAAAATTCATTTTGGCTACTTCATAATTGCAGAAGTAAAATTTGAAAATTCACGGAATTACAATTTAATAGTATTAGCCATGAAATTAGAAACAAGAGACGAACAAAAGCATAACGTTTTATTACGTCAGTGCAGAATAACGATTGTTAAAATAAATACTAATAATTTGACGTATAAAACGTTACGCTTTTGAAAATATAGATTAGTGCTGTATGTCAAAAATTTACCAATAGAAAAATTATTTTCGTACGTCACAGGATAAATAATAAAAAAATAACTTTAATGTCAAAATGAAACAATTGATCAATTTCAGTTTCTAGCAACTATGCCAATTTTTGACAAAACAAAAACACATCTAAGATGGACCCCAAAATCGCACCATATGTCTCATTTAACCGAAGTTGTATCTCTTATAGTTTTCGAGATGGCAATGGTGGCCTTCGAAATCTGGTATATGTTAGGAATTATCAATGTTCAAGTAAATGAATACAGAAAATAGCAAAAAGCAAACCAAATAAATATTTTTTGAATATATGATGCCACGACAGATAACCGTACGTTGGTATGAAGATGAAAGACATGTATCACTAACCGTAACATTTAGGTTACAAAATATTTAAAAAATTATAACGGCTTACCGAATAACAGTTAAGACTTCTTAGAACCAAAAATGCTTTCAATAGATAGATAAAGTTTCATAATTATTATTTATTAAATAATGGAGGACCAATTTAGTTTATTCTTCCATTATCTGCAGTTTTTTAATTCACATTTGTTTCCTATTAGTATGCCTCCAAAGTCAAAACTTGAACTTATTTTGCCAATAATACTTAAAAAAGACTAATACTTCAAACATTGTACAGAGATTTTGATTAGCAATATAAATTGTGCAAACGTACAGCTCAGTCCAGCCGATCAATAATATTGTTCCATAACAAAATTATTAAATGCCTAGGGGCCGCTTTTATTGGATTACTAACTTCTTATACGAAGCAAGAATTAGTTTATTTCCTGAAGAATATTACCAATTTTTCTTGTGCAATATTAATAAAAATAATATACATTGGTACCCATTTTTCGACTGTCATCGTTGGGATTTCTGTAAAGAGATTTTTTTTTAGAAATAAGAATTTTGTTTTTTTTTACCTCCCACTACCCTTGGTAAGGGAGGTATAGGGGATCGTGCTAATAATCACATATCGAGATTTTGGTAAATAACTACGTTTTAAGGTCCCTGTAATCCAATTTTAACATTTTCACGATGATGTCTGTGTGTATGTATGTATGTGTGTGTGTGTGTGTGTGTGTGTGTGTGTGTGGATCCTCTTTACGCGCTAACTCAAATACTATCATTCAGAAAGTTTTGAAACCATGTATTTCTACCTTATTCTAATATGGAAAGAAGCCTTTAGATTTTGGTGGCAAACGGATAACCGGAAATGGCAGTTTACTTGAAGCTCAAGATAGTTTTTCTTCAAAAAATACCTTTAAATGTATTTTTTCCCAATTTGTTGTTATAAAACTTAAAGATTATTCCATTTTCTACAAGTTTGCTTTAATAATTTTTCTACATATTTTATGGATAAATTTATAAAGTAATATAAAAATTATATCTCGGAGCTTATGCTTGAAACACATCGCCGTGGTTACATAGTTCAGCTCAAATGTATGTAACTGACAGATAAATGTCACTGTCAAAAAAATAATCATTTAAAATTAATAATAGTAGCGTTTTAAAAGGAAAATTGTAAATAGACCAATAGTTTTATGGAAAAATACATCATTTCTAGCATTAGTAAATATGCAGGTACGTATTTAAATAAAGAAACAAATAAATATATTATCACGGCATATTATCCATTGCTGGGTGTGCTAATCTGATTTATACACAAATTTCGGTAATAATGATGACATATTTGTATTGTGCGGGCGTTTACCACAAAGGTTAATTTTATGCCATTTAAAGTTCGAATTATTTGGCGATGATCGGGATCGAATCGGATTCCCCAGATTCGCGACCAGACATCAGGCACGCGGCAACGAGACCCCATAGGTAAATGGCTGGAGGTATTGTGTTGGTCACATCAGATTTTTACATTATGTTACGATACAGTAAGTTAAATTATGTAACTATAAATCCAGCTTTGTCATTGTCATTAAGAACAAACGGACACACCCAACAATGGGTAATAATCGGTGATTATATATTTAGTTACTTTATTTATAAATAACTAGCCACACTAGTAATTATATTATAGCGAAAGTGATGTCAGTGAGGCATAAATAATGTGCTTATTAGTTATTGAATTTCCTCGTGAAACAGGAAACGAGATTTAAAAAGTGATGTATCTATTTTGAGAATCTCATGTTCTAGTAAATTTATTCCGTGATAATGTATATTTTTAAATAATGTAGGAAATTAAGTAAAATGATGGAAAAATTAAAGAATCAGGAGTTGGTGCCCCCACAATATCGCTTCTCGTTCTCGCATTTAAAACACTCGAGGATTCTCACGGTAGCTCTTCCACTTCCACTCCGACTCCGGGTACGCTTTTCTCTTTACCTCTTCCTCTTCTTAATGCGCACTTATATTTGATTTATTTATTTTTAATTACCATTTGTGGATAAAAGAAATGATATCATCTGTATTCCTACCGCAGTTCCCATCCAAATAGAAAGCGCTAGATAATTTTTCTCTTAAAGCGATATGATGTTATAATTACAATACATCATAGCCTTGTTGCATGTAAAGATACAGGGTAAATACTAGTGCTGTGAGGATCCGTCAAAACTTGGATCCGAGAACTTGGATTTCAAAATATCCAGATCCTCGGATATCCGACGTTTGGATATTGGAGCGGATATCCGAAAATTTAATTCGAATTTGGATCCGGATCCTGATTTGGATCCGGATATGTACTTGGATCCGGATCCGGTATTTTATTTACGGTTCCGGATCTGGACTTGGATCCGGATCCAAATTTTATTTCTGAATCCGATTCAAAAAGAACGAACCAATAGGAAGGATCGTAGAAAGAAATAACGATATATATAGTTGTTCTTGTCTATAACTGTCAAGTTTTGTTTGGAATTATTATGAATAATAAGAAAATTTTAAGTGCAGTTTTATTAATAAAATTGTATAATAATAAAAAGAAAAAAAATAAAAGATGGTGGGTTACCGATTTCTTTAATTTGTGTCGTATTTGCCAATTGGTCTCACTACGTACTAAAACTACAACTAAAACATGATTTGTGAATGCTGCTGCAAATTGCTATAAAACATAAAACCAACACTAATTTTGATTTGTAAATGGGCCTTTATGTTTATATTTCGAACTGAAAATGAATCTGAACCAGAGCTGAACCCTTAACCCAAATTTTAACACCTGGTTAAGTTCCAACTTCGGTTCAATTGAAAAATATATCTGAGTTTCGGTTCTGAGTTGGAATCGCTAAAATGTTACGGTTTGGTTTTCGGTTCGATGCCCTGCTTAGGTGTTTGAAACTTGTCAGTAACTAGTTTATGTACACGCATGCGCATTAAAAAAAATAGATATATTTTGCAAACTTTTCTAAAATTACCAGCTGGAACAAAGCTAATATGAAAACTTTTAAATTTCACCTTGTGACACTGCTCTATTAGGACTGTAGAATCACTGATGATGTACAAGAATAGAGTTCTAAGAATATACTTTATCCGTCAGTTTAGCGTAAGCGATATAACATTCTTGATTTAAAAAATCTTTTGTTTGAAAGAATGGAAGTATAAGTCCAAAATAGAGTGCCTTCTGTGTGCATAGACGAACTAGAAAAACAAAGTAATCTGGCAAGAGATTTTATAATCCTGGAGTGAAATCTGTAGTGAAGTTAGGTATTAGGAGTTAAGCATCGTCTCATTCCTCTAAGCTGATTCGTGCAGCTTTGCTGAATGCAAAGCACAAGAGTAGAGACTGGATATGGAATAGAAGCAAAAGCAGAAGCTCTGGCTCTGACTCTGAGACCTTTGCAGATGACTAATTCCAGTTGGAAGACGACTCGCGGCTATTGAAAGAACAGGAAGGATGAACAAGTCGCAACTATAATAACTCCGCAAGTTTCAACAGAATACAAACCACTTTGTCAAAGATCAAAGATCCGCCAAACGCAAAACGCAAAACGAGGGAAGTAATAAATATATAGAAATATTTCATTCATAATTTCAATTTCAAAATAACTAATTCCACTTTCATTTCCTTCAGAGAACCCTTTCAATATTTCAAAACCAGTATTCATACACGATGCATGATGTTATTTTAATGAAAAACAATTCTATCAAAGATTTGGGTGTCATGTTCTGTAAAAACTTTACTTTTCTTGAGCAAGTAAACAATATTAGTAACTCTGCTAGCAAGACACTAGGTTTTATAATGAGAATCTCGAAATATTTTACTGATATTACGGTTTGAAATTTTTATTCAGTGCATATGTCTCGAGTAAACTCGAATATGCGTGCTTGGTATGGTATCCTTCACATGCTTATTAGTTACAGATATGTATTTTAGGTGTATTTGCTTCAACTTTCCATTTTATTTATTCTATTATAAACATATTATAAAAATACGTTTACACTTATGCATATCACATGGAAACTAATTCGCTTGAGAAAGTAACTCAGTTTAAGGATCTTGGGATTATATTTGACACAAAACTAACATTTAATGTACACATTGAGACTACAGTAAGATCATCCTACAAAAATCTTGGATTTGTAATTAGAAATTGTCGGTCTTTCTGTAAAACAACTACACTCAAAAGCTTGTATTATGCATTTGTCCGCTCTAAGCTAGAATATTGTCTACAAGTATGGAATCCAATATATCATAAATATATATCTAAGATTGAGTCTGTCCAGCATTAATTCATCAAATATTGTTATTTTAAAATACATGGACAATATCCTATCTTTAACCATGATTATTCTGTTTTATTGCCTGACGTGAACTTGGTGCCATTAAGTAGCAGAAGAAATTTACAATTATCTCTCTACTTATACAAATTAATTAATAATTGTATTGATGCCCCTGTAGTCTTGAACTAATACCATTTCACGTTCCACGCGTCACTTCAAGAAATAAAATACCATTTCATTGTAAAACAGCTAGGACTAATTACGAATTGAAATCTCTAATAAGACAACTCTGTGTAGCATATAACAGTGTATCATGTACTATTGACATTGATATATTTGGCCACTCCTTATCTAAATTTAAAAATATATTAACAAAATATTTTTTGTAATAACTCACTTGTTAAATTTTTTATATGTTTTTGTATTTGTATGTCATATGATCGTCCTGTAATTGGGATCTTGAATCCTGTTGGATCGATTGTTTAATAAATAAATAAATAAATTATTGACTGTGTATATAATTTTATTTACATTATCAATATTTAACGAATGCGTAAGTGATACATGTTAGATCCCTTGTTCCTAAACACGTAAGTAAAATTTACACGGCCAGAACAAAAAAGCAATTCCCCGCAAATGACTTTTATTCGGTCACTCATCCATAGTTTTTAAGATGTGCAGAACTAATCTATCTCGAATTTGATGAAAAAATGAACAAAATTGACAGATAATTTACACAAACATTTTTTGTTTGTTAGGTTATTATAATTTGGTATTAACTTTATGGTCACAATACTATCGATGTTAAAAGTTATTATAGATCAAAACTATATTAAATCGTACTTTAAAATAGAAAAATATATAATACTAGCTGCGTGTTCCACTATTGTCCTATTATATTTTACAGGCCCCAACGTTGCATTACTAAACTAATACGTTACTGCGCGACTCTTATCATAGATTAATGTTTCGTACACCATAATCTTTCTTAAGAGATGTTGTATAGAATAGTGAAAATCGCATCAAAATCCATCCAGTAGTTCTCGAGATTAGCGCAAACAAACAAACAGACACACACACACGCCTACCGCAGGCACTTTAATTTATACTATGTAAAGATACAGATTAGAAGATCTTAACGAATCCATTATAAATTTCCTTTATCAATTAGGGTGTTTGTACGTGAGGATCAATTGTTGTTCTTGTGAATTGTTAGTTTGTCTGATGTGAGATGCATATTGCATGCATATTTGGTTATCACGTGTCAGTTGGAGATTTGATCCGAAATCCGATTGCGCCAACTTGAGAGTATGAACGGCAGTGGCATACTAACTACTGGACCAGGACGGCTGCTAATGCATGTAAACACCTGTTCCATATTAATCTAGCTCGCGTGACCTATAACTTGTCACCTAGTTACTCGATCGCCATTCCTTCTACATTATTAATACCTCGCCAAGCCAAGCCAGCTTGAATTTATAACACAGCCAACAAAAACATTCAACGTAAATAAGGATATAAATCATAAAGGTTGCTGTCCTTGTTTGGGTGGGGGATTTCCAACCTCAACAAATCTTAGTAGATGATATATTTTACCTTTGACAGCGATCATTGAACCACATTTCAAGGGCTTTCACACATGAAGGACACAGGAAGAGAAAGTAAAAGGCACAAGTTTTCAGAAAAACGCTTTTTCAAGTTTAAACCTGTGTTTGTACTACTTGTATAATCGAATTTGATAAATTACAATTATTTACATGTTTAAAGTACTACCAACAGAAATAATAATTTACGTTCTGTAAGTCAGGAAAGTAATCTTTTACAGGACGAACAGTAGGCCTATAAAGTGTGCAACTTAAATTTTCAAGGGGGAGCAACACAAATTTTAGAGGAGTCAGTTTTTTAATGTAAAATAATTTACTATAGAGATTATTCTTTTATTAGACAATTTGTAATGTAATTTCGTTGCAAAAACACAACAATTTGCGAGAACTATAAACATATTTAAAAAAATGAAATATTTAGAAGTTTCCATATTTTTGTCCGCCATTGTATACGCTTAATGAAATGAAATACTAAAATACCTATATATCAAAATTGTTTATAATACCCTCAAATATTGAAATCCTTTTAGGAGATAATATATTCGGCGCGTAATGGAGATATTTGTTAGTGGGTCCAATTATAATAAGTAGAAATTCAAATCAGAGCGTATTGTTTGCAGCTCATAAATAGAGGTTTTAGGGATTACACACAAATGGAAAACGGACAATTGGAGAATCCACAACGTATATACTATGTAATTATTAGATTACAAATCATAATGACTATACTAAATTAATATTAATGCAATTCATGCGCCACTAATTTAAGGATTAAACCAAATCAATCGCAAAATTCTTATTTTATTCATATGCAGCACCCAGTGCCGGATTAAACCATGTGGAGGCCCTTAGGCAATCGAAATCTCTCCCCCCCCCCCTTCCAAATAAGTTCACGATTTTACCCCCAACAATTTTAATAAAATAATTTTAGATCTCTCCTTTTTTCTTCATTGTTAAGACTTTACCTCATAAATGACAAAGGTTTTCATATTTACAACAACCTTTATGGGGTCATTTTTTATATTGCAGACATTGTATCTACTCATCTTTTCTCTTTGTATTTGTGTCTCCCCACCCAACACATTCAGAATCGTCTTCTTCACTCATTTCGTTATGTTCATCCTCATAAGGCACACTTTCATCTGTTACTGTATCCGAATCTACTTGTATTTTTTTTCTATTCTTAGGTTGTTTCTTATTTGCATTTTGTGAATGTTGCTTCTTTAGCTTTTTCCCATTTTTGTTCTGTATTTTCCTTTTTTTTATTCAAACATTCTGGGCTTGTCAACAGAGTACAAGGGGCATGTTTAACTGATATAACCAGGGCATCTTTCCCGATTGTCCGGGATAGATGCCCCGACCAGATACCAAATTCAAAATTAGCGCCAGAATATCAATGATATCATAAACACTAACCTATACTTCATTTATATCTATTGCAACACAAAAACAATGATGAAAGTACTACAACTTAGTGTACTTGTCGAAAGAAATTATAGTGATAAATTTTATGAAGCTGATGAAATTAATTTTTGCAAATAATTTACCTAAATATATTTTTTTCGTATTCAAACACGACTCACTCACTCGCACATGCTACAGCCATAACTGATAGAAGCTACTAGTGCAATCTATTGAAAAGTAGTAAAGTTATTCCACTAGGGCATCTTCTCCGACGGGGCATCTATCCCGGACTTACCCTATACCATATCGGGATGTTTTAAACGATCCCACGTTCGGGACTTTCGCCACGTCAAAAATTAGAAAATTTTACTAGGGAAACCTAGCGGCACTCTGTATCTTCAAATTTCAAAAAGTATATTTAAATTAGACGAAAATTAGATTCAATATCGTGACCACAACAATAACATGTTTTTACTTTATTTTATATACACTGATGGGTATTCCTTTTAACTAGAAATAATAATTCTTTGTAGGTACTAATCGGACATTTATAAGTTAGTTGATATTTTTTAGTCTACATTTTTATCTGAATTTTTTTAAATAAATAATAAATATTATTCTCAAATTTTTTACAATTATTTATGGGAAAATAAAAATAAGACTTCAAACAATGTTTTCGGTTGTAAAATGTTAATTTTCTTTCATGTTTCTGTGAATATTTGATATTAAACACTATTTAATATTTGAGTTACGGTATATAACGGAACAAAATAGAAATTTTAAAATAACTGTTCTTAAATTTCTGGCAGAATTATATCATGCATAAAATATAGATCTTTGTAGTTGCAGTGTAGAGAGTTGAGAATAAAATTTTAAACTTCATTTCCTACCATAATTCACTATTCCAATTTCCATTAGGGGTAAAAAAACAAGGAGTGAACATAATACCCTTGTTGTACTATTCATAGAATATAATTTAAAAGATGAAACGAGGCATTTTTATCCGTTCGCTGTTCGGATACGATACACGATAGCTGTACTGTGCTGTGGATTTATGGATAAGCGATATGTCGACGTACGATACAAATAACAAAACAATTAAAGAGGATACTTGTCCGTGATAGAAATCCTATTCAGGAGAAATATGGCAACGCGGAAACAACTTTCGATTTACCAATATACCAGTTTCAAAATTGATATTAGGAAATATACAAGAAAAACACTTATAGTTGAATTCACCTTGCAAGGAGGTGCGAAAATTAACAATATCGTTCATATCAGAAAAAATATAACATACTAGTGTTATTATAACGTGCAGGCGTGTTGCCAACTGATCGGTAATTTGGGTTTGTCTATTACGAGAAATAGCTAAATATCAAAGTATGAAAATAAATAATATTAGGTTATTTTTATTTTGCTTTCAATAACTTTCTACGCAGCTGATTTCCTCCCAGTACGATTAATGCAGCCCAACACAGGCATATTTTTAAATAAAATTTACTAAATAAACCAAAAAATAAAATAAAAACAAATTTGAAATAGCACCCGTTAACACAAGCAAAAGCAAACCATATAACTATTAACTAATAGTTAATAGATATATGAAGAAAACAACGAATCAGAAATGGGGCTGTACAAGATGGCGGTCTATTTCCCCGCACGGCTTCAAGATTTCAGGCTTACGCTCGCTTTAGTAAATATTCTTAACTCTATGGAACATACCATGGAGGTATAAATAAATATGGAGCGAGCACTAGCCGAAACATTGAAGCCGGATGCACCCACTCCAATGGGCTAGTTTGACATGACATATTCCAACACGACTCGTGCTTTCTTTGTAAGGTTAGCGTCAACGTGATTGTAGGTGATTTGTTTTTGTGACTTTACAACGTATTTTACATATGAGGAGTTATTACTGCTACAAATATTTTATCGTAGGAAATCAAATATCTCTTATTTGTCGTAGTTATTCTATCTCGTAAGGAAATTGACAAATCGAAAAATATAATAAATTTTAGGGGCTGAATACGATGATCGACTGGTAGTAGAATGAAAATTGGGAAATAATTGGACATGCAGTCTGTGTAAAATTAATTTATTTCCTGGTACGTTTCGTTTGACTAAAGTCTTCATTATATATTTCTAATTTATTCGTTCGGCAATTTCTGTCCCCCTTCGGATATTCTCACGCCTTGTATATATTTTAGCATAATTCCATGGTGAAAACCATCCACGTAACAAATGCATTATTTAAAGTTACTTAATAATTTTTCCAAGATTGTATATGATACATATGATGGCGGTTAGGGATGAATATAGGAATTTAATATGGGATTTTAGTTTTTTGCATTTTTCTAATTTTCTGTTTGTTCGCTGTAGAGTGCGAAGTTGTTTAGAATTAAATGTAGCATACAAAACTTTTTTTTATGTTTCTTGTTTCTTCAGCATTTTTAAAAGGAATTGTCAATATTTTCGTTGCAATAGTCATGACTAATGACTTAGAACATTATAAAAAAAATTCTTCATATTCAGTAATTTTTTTTGTAAAATTTAAATCAAACAATGAATGTTTATTCGAATGAGGATTGTGTCTTTATTATAAATAATTTATTAAAATCAGAAAACAAAAAAGTGTCATGGTTATTGTTACGATTAAACAGAAATTTTGAAATTTATTTTTAAAATAATTGTGAAGAAACTAGAAACAATAACAAATGCAAAGTGCATTTTTTAATCCTGAGCACATATCCACTTTACGATTTTTGCCGTAAAATTAATAGAAAAGCAGGAAATTGCATAAAACCAAAATCCCTTGTTAAATCCCTATACTCACCCTTAACCACCACCGCTGGTTATATAATACCCTATAAATAATGTAATTAAGTATTTCAATATGCGGATAGAGGATAAACAAAGTCCTCTGATGTTAGTCTAAATATGCATTTCCGAGGTTAAATTATTATTAGGTATATTACAAATAAACAACGAGACGATAGAATATTCAAAAGATATTTGAAATGAGATCAAATTTGGCAAATAAAAGTTCTATTTAACGCATGAAGAATTATAAAATAAATTTTCTACTTGAAATGGAATTTTCTGCAAAATTTATTCAAATTTTATTCGATATAGGTTTTTTTGTCGAATTTTTTGCTGTCTGAACAGAGGTGTAGTAGTGCTAAGTGCTAATCCATCAATCTGATATTTAATAACCCGTGTTTGTTGGTTTCGCGCAATTCATCTTTTACACACTTTTATTCGGTTCGATTCATTCAAGAAGTTTAAAAATAATTCTTTTATTTGAAATCGTCGCTAAAGAGCACAAAAACCGTCATTAAAAGTTCAAAAATCGACACTAAATTTTAACTGTTTTTCTTGAAAACCCCTAATTAAATGTCATTTATTGACATTTAACGTTATTATAACTTAAAGAATGTATTATTCTATATACGATTTGATTGCATTTTATACTTCATATTCAATAGATATAGAGTTAAAGAATTATAAAGATATAAATAAATAAATATTTCATCACGGCATATTACCCATTGCTGGGTGTGCCAATCAGCTTTGTATACAGATATCGGTAATGATGGAATATTTGTGCCGTGGGGGCGCTTACCAGGCGTCACCTCACGGCCACTCATAGTTGGCGTGGAGAGTGCACCACAGGTGTCAATTTTGTGCCATTAAAATTCGATGTAATTTTCGCGTCGGTCGGGAAACTACTAATATATTCAGATAATTCAAATTGACAGATGTCAGTATCAATGAAAAGTAAATGATTGAGGCAGAGATGAGGATGTTGAGATAGACGTAGGGGGAGACACGGAAAGATACGGTATAAGGGAAATAACTCTAGTGTTAGATGTTTTTAGAAATATACAAGAGAGACGCTTATATTGGTTTGAACATGTTATGAGAAGAGATGAAAAATATATTGGAAAAAGAATGAATAGTTTAGTAATAGAAGGTTGAAGAAACAGAGGAAGACCAAAGATGGAAGGGCTGTATTGCGGATGACTTGAGAGAAAAGGCACTGAATGAGAACGACACGCAAAACAGAAATGAGTGGAAGAAGAATATAAAAAATAGCAACCCCTAACGAATGGGAAAAGCTACAGAAGAAGAAGAAGATGTCAGTGTCAAGTGCAATTTGCATAGTTTGTTTATCAAATAATTTTACTGGAAATTTAGAATCTTTTGCAAGAAAATTTATGTATGGAATACATACATAATACACAGGATTGACGGAAGGTATTGTGCTGGCCACATCAGATTTTTGTTGTTATTTTCCATATTCATATACTTAAAAATAGCAGAAGTCTTGTAAATATTGATAATTTGGAATACAGTAAATGTGTGACGTAGACACAGAGATGAGAAAATGATATTAAATACTCGATTATTTGGGAAGACGATGTTCCCGCATGAGCGCATTTTTAAAACAAGGAGCGAGTGTCTTTAATAGCGCGAAAGAGCGGAAGACGTCTTCACGCATAATATTTTTTGTTCGAGCACTGGTATTTAAAAAAAATACATCTTTAATTTAAAATCTTTATCTAAGAGTGTACATAAAATTAAGTAGGCCCTGACCCTTTGTTTTACTAGAAACAATTGCTTCATTTGACATTTCCATCAATATTTTCCCAATCCAAAAATATTGTTTTTTAGTTCAAATATCAAACCTAACCTAAAATAGATTAATTAATTTAAGCATTTTATGTTGTTATAATCTTACTTTTCCATTAAACTAAGTTGTTATATTCCACAATATGTATTTTTTCTTATTATTTATATAGTATTAGTCGCGATTTTTGTTTGATTACAGTCGGCAAGAAGTTGAATCAATGACGTCTTTAGTTCAGAGATTGTCAAATGGATGACACTAATGCTCACAAATGTTGAAAGAATTTTAACAAATTACTCTTATTTCCCAAACTTGTAATAAAAGAAAATTCAGGGAAGTTGTATTTTATAAATTAGATTTTATTATTATCAAGACAGATGTCACAATCGGAAGCACCACCATCATGCCAAATACCATGATCTGGGAGCCCCTAAGCCTTTGTTTCTGAAAGATCTAATAACATTGTATGATTATAAGCACATTAATCTGCATATGAATGGAATCGTGCATTTGCATAGTATCATCGTTTTACGAGCACATCCCAAATATCAGCGGCGCTTGTTTTCAGTTTGCCGGATTAAATGTTCGTAGTTGTTTGCCGCTACAAAACTGAAATGGATGGCGTCCCTGTAGAATTTTTTCTATCACCATTCATTGCAAGTTGCCATGCCATGTAGGGAATTTATTTTTGGGAGTAATGAATTGTAAAAGTTTCATCAAGGTTTTGGTTACTGCTGACTTGGTACTCGCACATTTACAAATATTATTGAACGCAATACATTGAATTGTTTATTATGGTAGAGTTGATGGTACGGTACGGTTAATCATCTCAAAGTTACGTTGTTGCAATGCTACAAAGTTGGTCGCATGTAAATACATATTGAAATTGATGCGGTATATTCAAACAAAATGTAAACTATAGAACGTTATCCGATTTACTATGACTGTCATTATAAATCGAAATATTAACCGAGTATTTAACATACATATTGAATGTAAATATATAAATATATTCCAATTTAAGCCTGCATATCAAATAGAATTACCTTTGTACTATATTACATCCATAAGGTCTGAGTATCTTTAATTCCTATTTGCATAATAATCAATTATACTGAATATTTGTCTCTCTTTGATGCAACTGTTTCGTTATTATCTAAAACTATCTTTAGTTAAATACACTTCAGAAGATTCAATTTTAACGATGTTTACTAACAATATTTACATGGCTTACAGAATTTACTGATACTTGCGAAGAAAGATTTATTTGAAAAATTCATGGACTTCACTGGGATTTGAACCCAGGGCTTTCCTATATCTACTAGAATGATCTACCAACTGATAATAATAATAATAATTATAATCTTTATTAAGGGTAATAAAAAATACACCATTAAGGGCGAGATTCAACTACAGCGCTGATCTTCCAACTAACCCAGGTTAACACTTTCGCTGTGTACGACGCACACGTTGCGTCATGTATGTTGTTGAACCATTGCGCACGCCGCAACATTACGTCCAGTACTCTATATTGTTTCAACCGGCATCGTTTCGTCAGTTTTGTAAAGAGAACACTGTGCGTTGGTCAGCATTGTCAGACGACTACAGAAAAGTGAGTTGTGGGGTTAGTTTACAGTTTTTTATTTTTGCGTCATGGAGACAACGACCAGGTCTATTTACAATTCAAAAGGGCTAAAATAATGGCTATTACATAAATAAAAGATAAAACATCAAGCAAATAAACATGGATTGTCTAATAATATGTTGATTTCAGAATTCAAAAGGCTGGACGTATAGGTGCGTCGTTAGCACTGCCGAACAAAAGATGTCCACAATGCTGCCGGCGCACCGTAGGCGTTAAAAAAAAATACTGAAAAATAAGAGTAAAGACTTCTACATACACACAATATTATCAAATTGAGAAAAAAAAACTAGAATTGCACCAAAACTCATTACCGCATTACGGCTGCGACGCGTGAATTTATACGCAGCAAACGTGTAAACGATAACAAAAGACAAATAACTAATAGACACTAGTACAGAAGCATAGAATATAAAATACAAGGAATACTGCTACTAATATATCATCAGATTACACATTTAAATAAGAAAAATGGTTTTTAATTTTACCTTGAAAGCACTTAAAGAAAGCTTTTTCAAATCCATATTAATATCTAAATACGAAAATGAACCTTTAAACTTACTTTTTCTTCAAGTGTATTATAATATTCATATTATAGTATATATATATATATATATATATATATATATATATATATATATATATATATATATATATAGTAAAAGATATTCATTTTCTTACTAGTACAACAATGTTGTTCATTACTGTACTAGTAAAAAAATGTTAGCTTGTTAGTTCACCGCTGGCGGCAGTAGTCGTCACAGCAACACAGACCATTGTTGAAAATTGTTATTTGTATCGTAGTGTTTTGTAGTGTACACAGCCAACTTTGGCTGAAATTGCAAATTTTATAATTAAAACAATTCCAAAAATATATATAAAAAATCCCCAGTTTCCTTTGAAACACTTGAAGAAAAAATAGTATATGTTATTCGGAGCAGAATGCCCTTTTTGTGTTTTACCCAGCTTGCCTGGCCTCGGCTAGAGCCTCGGCCGCAATAGCTGGGTTCAACAAAAAAAGACCGCTTTCTACTCCTAATAACATAATATACTATTTTTTGAAGGAAGGAATATTAAGAAGCGACGAGCCGCTTAAAGTATAATAAGAACGCTTTTCCGTTAGCTTAGAAGACAAGTTATAAGGTGTATCATTAATAACTTTATGAATTAAGCACTGGTATAAATATTTAATTCGATCATTAATGTATAGCATATTAGGTTTGTGTCTAAAGTTAGACACATGTTCATATTTGCTCACACCAAAAATGAATCTAAGACAGGAGTTCTGGAAAAGTGTAATACGCTGTTTGTCTCTTTTAAACAAATTAGGGACATATACGCAGCCGCAATAATCAAACAACGGATAGATTAGAGATTGAACGAGTTGATTCAATACAACAAATTATTACTTCAAAATATTTATAGTTAATATACATATTCCAGGATAGCTATTTCGAGATCTTTAAATTCCTGGATAGAAATATGGTTTGAATTGTTTAAAATGAAAATCTAGAATGAATTTTAAAAAATGATGCGTGATTCCGGATTTAGGAATAAGAGAAGATCGAAAACTAATAAATAATTAAAAAAAATTCAAAATATATATTTTTCTGAATTATAGCAGAAATTTAAAAATAAAGGTGTTATTGTCAGATTTTCGTATTCACTAATTCTGAATGTCGACCTAATTGCTGAAATGATGAAATATAGCTTTTAAGGGAAAAACATTGCGTAGTTATAAAATTAATGACTGGGAATTAAATGAAATTGAAACATTTCAATAAAGTTTGGAAATCGAAATGACAAATTGCTGAAAACTTTTCAAGCTTGGGTAGCTAAAAATAAAATCGGTCCAACTATTTATAACTTTCGCAATCAAACCATTTATTGCCGCAAATATTTTCGCAAAACTTGTTAACATGCGAAATTACTTTTTAAAAGTAAATTTCAATTGTGTTGTCGAATTTTATTTCGCCATTAAAATTTTGAAATATTTTACAACTACGGGTTATATATAAAAAAGAAAATAAATATATCATCACACCATTAATCTGTATCCTGAGTATGACGTTTTGCTTACACAGACCTCCATAAAGGATGATATATTTTCACCTAGAAATGCAATAAACTCACGGACAGTGGAGGGAAAAACAACTAGATAAAGAACAGGATTTTTATATTCTATATTTTATCCTTTTACGATAACAAATTACACCAGTTGACAAATTTGAATATTTTTTCTTTATATATGTGTTTTGTAAGTAGATAGATTTAGTTTATGAATTTAGTTGGAAAAATCCATTCCTCTTATCACTACATTTTGCCAGATATTTGCAGTTGTTTGAATATATATATATATATATATATATATATATATATATATATATATATATATATATATATATATATATATCATTACCGATATCTGTGTATGAAGCAGATTGGCACACCCAGCAATGGGTAATATGCCGTGATGAAATATTTATTTTATTTCTTTTATATATATCCCAAATTTTCAATTTATACGAGCCCAACCCCAAATGTATTCGTACCGTCTGAAATAAATATACTAACAACAATAAAAAATATTTTTTTAGGTTAGAATAGTTAAGACTATATTTGATCATTTTTATTTTTATTTTATGTATTAATAAAGAGTACTGGATTTAAATACAATGTTATTAACTAAATTTAACATTTAAACATAATCTACGGACAAATATATGATATATGGCAAAAGTCCCAAAAAAATTCGTACCAACAGTAAATAATACAATATTTATGTTAGTATTATCTATAAAACTGAGGGTAAAGGTAACTGACAATATACTCAATTAATTGCCATCTTAAATTTTATTACTTTAATAAAAAATATTTGCGAATTATTAAAGACGAAAACATTTGTCACATGCAGACAATGGTTTATTTGCAAATACTCCGGAACTATAAAGTTTCAAACAGGATTTGTTTTTTAATAGCCACCGGTGTCTATTCCTAACTTCAAAATCTTCAACTTTTCTATGTATGTAGCTCACTTTCTACTCCGTCTCATCTGAAATACCATTTTAGACATTTGTTGTTCATACGTTATCACTTATGATAATAGCTATTCTGTTTCCATGCATGACTCATGCTATTTATATTATATGAATGCTGTTTGGCCCCTGCTCTCCAGTAGCTAGTATTTATTGGACCCTGAATCAAACGTTAACATGGGGCCCCCCTTCATAAAAACAAATTGTCGGAATAAGGGAGACCTGGCTTTAGATAGTCAAATTTAATACTATATATATAATATGTAGATAAATGAATTAACTTTTTATTTGTAATTTTAAGGATATAATTTAAAAATATTAAATTCAATTTTTATTTATTTTTTAACAAAAACTTAAATGAAATAAATAAAATTAACACTAGACCAGGATGATACAAATAAAAAACAAAATAAAAAAAAACACATTAAATGTAAAAACAGTACAGGAAAATAAAAAAAATGTAAACTTAATTATACCTATACAACATAAATAATAAATAGAATCAAAGCAAATAGCACAAATTATAAATGGAACTTTTCTAGCTTTATTGGGAAAAATATTTTTCGAATATTTTAATAATTAATAATTATGTTATGTGTGTATGTAAGTAGTAAAATGTAAGATAAAAAATGGTATAACATTGTGAATTATGCTAAAAAATATTTTTTTCTAATTTGAGAAATAAATAAATAAATAAAATAAATATTTCATCACGGCATATTACCCTTTGCTGGGTGTGCCAATCTGCTTCATACACAGATATCGGTAATGATGGAATATTTGAGTTGTCTTGTAATTTATTTTGGCGCTAAAAAGGTAGCCGTGGTTTGTGACGTATAATACTCCTACTACCTCAAAAACGAGTAAATAAGATTGACAATGTTAACATGGCGGTGCTTCCCCGAAATCAAGTAAAAAATGTAGATTGTTAAAATTATGTTTCTACTATAAATGATTTTTGTATTTAAATATTAATAATTTAAATTATATGTATATTTTTTTTACTCCGGTCTGCTGGTGTGGCTCCTTAAGCTTGGGGGGGCTTGATATGGCTGATACGGCAGTTCCTACGCCCCTGCTGCTTTCATACGTTAAACATCATTCTCTTGTAAGTAAACTCCATCAAACAAATACATTGTTTTATTCATTAATAATCTTGAACACACGCACACGCACCCACAAACAAATTTGACGAAATAACCAGAGGCAAAATTCTAAGTGAGGATCATAGTCTTCGAAGTATAAGGGTGTGTTTGTACTGGCATTACCATTATAAAGTCCATAAAGAAAACAACATCTACATATTAAGCAAAAGCAAGACGAAAACCAATACAATAAATTTAATATTTTTATCAAAATTGTGATATGCACAAAAATGTAATAGTGTTTTCCATTTATATATTTAATTTTGCAGTTAATGCAGATAATGCCATCATGCGCGTCACTAGTTGTTGTTACAACACATACGTAGTGCATTTTAAATCAAACATGTTACTAAAGCATAGCCTACTTCAATATTGTAAAATTATTTCTGATTTTTAATATCATTTTTCTCGAAATAATTGTTATACAACCCCATATCATATTTATATCGTTGAAATCAGAAAAAAATTCTCTATCTAATGGACAAAAATTTATATAGGTTGCCATTTAAAAAAATATAATTTTATTCTACCGTTTGAGAACCACTGGTTGAATTTTTTATTTATTATTCCTCATAAATTAAGCCCTTTTTCCTGGTAATTTTTTGTATATAACATTTTTCTCTAAAGTCATTAGTTCGCCCAAAAAAGCGCTGGTTGTTTTAAAGGAAACACCCTGTATAAATGGAAACCACTATAACTGAACTATATTATCATAATTTGTTTGAAAATTTTATACATTATGTTGAAATTAAATTAAAAATTACTTTAAAAATTCGAATGGTAGCATATTAAGTGTGTGTTTACAATAGCATATATGTATGTAATTTCATACCACATAAATATAAAAACTGGAGTATAGTCGACCTGAACACATTGTATGCCTGTCGAAAAGCTGATATTTGTCAAATAAACAGAGCTGAAACCAAATAAACATTATTGTTTGCATTTGTCATAATTTAATTCGCAACGAGCAAATATTTGTTTGATATTTCATTTACTTAAATTTGCATTTCTGTCCTATATTGTTTGATGATGATACATTATACAACTGACGTATACTAGTAACAATATCTTCTCCAATACCCACGTGGATGTGAAAGCAAATATTACAAGAGTCGTCGTGGTTAAAATTATCATATGACAGATGATAAAACAGACTGATATTATCATGCTTTGTATACAGACATATTTTCATTCTGATACCTTTGTTCAAAAACTAATATTGATAAATGATATTTATAATGTTTCCTGAATCGATAACTTTAACTCTCTAAAATACCGATTATTTACTTTTTTGTGGACCATGCGAAATACAATAGTAAATTTTTCATATCGATGTAATTTCTACCCTATTAATTATAGAACAAAGGTGTAAATACAAAAATGTTCAGAATTAAAAACTACATCTAATAATTATTGTTTACGTGCGCTTCTTTAGCAAAAAGTGTCAAAATAAAAGTTTTTATTTATAGCTATTTACAGACTGCCATGAGAAATAGAACAAAAATGTCAAACACTTGTATTGTTTGAGTTTGACAGATGACATCTGTCATAAAGTATTAATAATTATCGATATAATGTGATCATTATAATTTCTATCATCAATTTAAAAATAGACATCCCCTACCATCACGACTTTTTAACGATTACTAGATATATATATATATATATATATATATATATATATATATATATATATATACATATATATATATATATACATATATATATATACATATATATATATACATATATATATATATATATATATATATATATATATATATATATATATATATATATATATATATATATAAACTACTAAATGAGAACCTTTGCTCTTAAATTGAACTTGAACTTGAACTTGTGTTGTCCGTTTCGTTTTATTTATATTACGTTAGTGAATATTATTTTGAAAGGATAACATTCAACCATGTTTGAGGATCTATGTGAGATGAATGCGAATGAAAGACATATTTTCTGATTGAGAAGTTATCCGCTAGTTTTATATTTACACTGGACGTGGATTTGAAAGATTCCGAAAAGATTTCATTTATCGTTCAGCCAATATTGAACTATTTCGACTTCTACATTTCCTTCAAATCAAAATCATAAGATATATTACATTGTTGCCTAGCTTACGGCGTTTTACAGTTAATTTTATGATACTGAATTGAACAATATGGAATGAAGAGAATGAAGAATGAACAGTTTAACTTTAAATTTTGAGTATAATCTAAATTCTAGAATATTGAATTGCGAATGAGCACATGCAGGTTTATATTCTTGTTCTCTGTGACAAAATCTTTAAATATAATTAATATATAGGGTGTTATTTAAAAAGCGGCAAAACTTGCTAATTAGTTCTAGACAAAAACGTTTCAAATAAATGTTGTATATACGGGGAGAACTCAGATATGACCCGGAATTTTATTCTCAAAACCAAACGACTGGTCCTAGCGGCAATTCCTTCTTAACATTCTTGCAATGGGGTATCTAGAAGGCCTGCATAATGTCATCGTCATTTCAATTGTTTTTATTTGGTAATTGTCAAAATGACAGAGCAGGCAGTTATATATATACAGGGTGTAAACGGAATTAGGGAACGCGATTTTTCTCGGAAGTCATTAGAGATACAAAAAAAATCTTTCAAATAAAATTTTTAGTGTTTCTAGCAAGCTAATTAAATTAATTTTTTTAAATGGTACACCCTATATATTTTTATACTATTTAGTAGGAAATAATTTTGGCTTTAAAAGAGTTTTTAAAGTTATACCTTCTAAACTTAATAGAATTCGAGATATTGAAGAAAATATTAAAATAGTTTTACTCGAAATTAAAGCTGGCTATGAAAACAAAATTATTGAGTTACGAAACATTTTAATTTACAAATGTACATCAAATTATTGTCTTACAGGTAACACTATAAAAATTGTTCAAAATTTTCACCGTTTTCTTGTATACAAAAATTGAGCCTTTTTAACAAATGTTGATTTACAGTATTATTCATTTTATTATTTAACAGCTTGTCTTATTCTATGTTTTTATTCTTCAATTGTAGTAACGTGCGTAACATAAACTTTGTTTTTGATGGCACCCCGCAGAAAGAAATCTAAGGGCGATAGATCGGAAGACCTTGCAGGCCACATTATAGGTCCTCTTGTTCCAATCCAGGCATTTGAAATTTTTTGATTTAAATAGTTTGTTTCCATAGCCAGCTTTAATTTCCAGTAAAATTATTTTAATATTTTCTTCAATATCTCGAATACTATTAAGTTTAGAAGGTATAACTTATGGAACTTTTTTAAAGCAAAAATTATTTCCTACTAAATGGTATAAAAATATACAGGGCGTACCGTTTAAAAAAAGTCAAAAATAGGTATATCTCCGAAAATTAAAATATTTTTTTCTGATTTACATTAATTTATGTAGCTTACTAGAAACACTAATAATTTTATTTGAAAGATTTTTTTGTATCTCATAACTTCTGAAAAAAAATCGCGTTCCCTAGTTCCGTTTACACCCTGTATATATATGTATATATATAGTTTTTGAAAAACATTTGAAATGCCATATATCCAATGTTACCCGTCTCTTCGTTTACTTGTTCGACGCAGTATGGTTGCGGATAGAGTTTTTAAGCAAATAATTTAAGGCGGTTAATTCTGTTTGCAGTTGGTGACCAAAGTTGGCAGCGCGACTTCTGAGTGTTAAAATTAAACTCTAACTCAAAAATTACATTACCAGTAAACCTGGCAACGTCGGAAACTTTATTTCACCAATGCACCATCGAATAAATGTTTCAAATGGAAAACTGAATTAAATTATTAGGGAGTTAACAGTATTTTCCGTATCGCTCCATTATTTAAATATAAACGCTACAATTTATATCACATTAGAAACGTTTCAGATTGGATATCGGGATATCAATTAAAACAGTAACTATTTTCATATACAGGATGTTAAAAAAAATGTAAAATAGTTAATGAGCATGTATTTCATGGGCTGAAGTTTGGAAAATATCAATCTTACCTTCAATGACATTGAAGATATAAATAATTTAGTTGAGTACGCTAATAAATTGGAACTGACAATTAACACTGATAAATGCTATTATATAAAGTTTACAAGAAATAGGAACACCTACAACTTTCAATATAAGGTAGAAGGAAATGTAATCAACCAAACTAATCATGTAAAGGATTTAGGAGTGATACTAGATAACAAGTTAATTTTTGATATTCACATCGACAATATTGTTAAAAAGGCTTACAAAATGTTAGGCTTTCTAATACGAGCAATCTCTAATTTTAGACATCCATCCACTATTTTAATATTGTATAACTCTCTTGTTAGAAGTCAACTGGAGTTTGCTTCCTGTATGTTGGAACCCACGGTACGTTATTTATATAAATCGTATTGAAGCGATTCAACGAAATTTTTTTAAATTCCTCAATCTTAAGTTTCCAATATATAGGCCAAAATTGTTGTCATTAGAAAATAGAAGAAAGTTAAGCGACCTTGCGTTCTTACATAAACTTTTTAACAATGTTGTCGATTCATCAGAATTATTATCATCATTTCATCTCAGAGTACCAAGAAATTTATTCAGTCATTCTTTCTGCCGTACTAATTCTATCCTAAATTCTCCCATCATAAGAATATTACCCTTGTACAACTTCAATATGCCAGATTTATTTTCCACAAGTCTACAATGTTTTAAACGCTCACTTAAATTTTATTAGTTATATTCCTCATTTAAATATGTTTTATTCTATGATATATTTTTTTTCTAAACATTTGCTTATTAGTTTTTATGTATATGTCATATTACCTATGATCATGTGTACTGTATCTAATTGTAACGCTTGAGCTTCTCTTTAATTGGGAAATTTTCCTGTTGAGAAGCCAAACACTTATAAATAAATAAAAATAAATACTCACGTGGTAAAAAGGGCCATTATTTTATTTTTATTTTTGTTAATTGCCTCGACAACTATAAGAGCTACGAATGACATCATTTTAGTAATGTTTTGTTTATTCAAAAGAAAAGCATAGGTCACTAAATACAGATAAATTTATAAATTTTGCATTTTTTTTTATTTTTCAAAACTTCTAAGTAGATATGAAATAACTCTAGATTTTGATTCGTACTTCTTTAGAACACTTTTTAAGCTCTTTTGAATGGCGACACTCATATTTTTTGTCATTATTGGATTTCAAGTGACTTCATATTTGATAATTATTATTGTCCATTAAATAAACCGATAAGTACCATCCGTTATCTTTTTTGTACAATGAAATTGGACAAAATTATAAGATTTATTAAAATGTTTCAAAAACAATACTGTTAACATAAATGAAAATACAAAGTGGCCTGTTTTTTTTACCTGAGTGTATACTTGCTTCGTCTTAATGATGTAATGAAAAACCTGGGAGAAAAATAATAAAGTTATCGCTACAAAAGTTACCTAATACTTAATTTCAGTTCTTCATTGTGCCACCATTTTATTACTTTCTTTTCAAAAGCCGTACAAAATTCCACAGAATTATGTAACAAGCCCATATATTTTTTTTATTTTTATTGTTCCTTGCGCGGTATTTAACTAGCCGTTGTATGAATTTATTGTGGGAATTTTTCTTATTCTTATTGTAATTTCGTCGCTATTGTCGCACCCCTGTAATTATGATTCGTGAAGAAATCGTGACTTGGATGTAAGGCGTGTGTTTCACCTTTATTTTTATTTCACTTTTATTCAAAAGAAGGAAACTCTTTGCTGCCAACGTCACAGGAATTTCAACATGGAGAAGTTGGTAATTTTTCACTTGAGAATTTATTTTTAAATGAAGAGAATAGAGAGAAATTTTCAGGGACAAGTTTGAAATGATACCACATATATTGCACTTATTAGAGTAGACCATTATTTTTGAAATTCTTTTCGCACCTTGATTGGTTACTAAAAAGTAGTGACTTTTTTTCCCTACTGTTTATTTGTCTTATTGGAGATTTCAATTCATAATTAGTCCTAGCTGCTTTACAATGAAATGGTACTTTATTTCTTGAAGTGACGCGTGGAACGTGAAATGGTATTAGCTCAAGACTACATGGGTCATCAATACAATTATTAATTAATTTGTATAAGTAGAGAGATAATTGTAAATTTATTCTGCTACTTAATGACACCAATTTCACTTCAGGCAATAAACACAATAATCATGGGTAAAGATAGGATATTGTCCATGTATTTTAAATAACAATATTTGATGAATTTATGCTGGACAGACTCAATCTTAGATATATATTTTTGATATATTGGATTCCAGACTTGTAGACAATATTCTAGCTTACAGCGGACAAATACATAATATAGTTGGAGGAAGATATATTTGGAACTCATTATAGATTCTGCCAATTGGTCGTTATAAAGTTTTAATGGTACTCGGAGCCAGGTAGAGTTTTCTGTCCTGGGCCGTACCCGAAATTTGCATTCAAGATGTACTTTTAAATTTGTATTAAAATAATAATTCGTTTTAAGTATATTTCTTCTAACGTCAATTTGTAAAGTGAAAAGAGATTAAAATATTATAAGATGTTTCCGAATTATGTACTTTTAAACATTGAGTATGATTTTTTTTAATACGGCCCATTTCTTACCCTAAAATTGATGCTTTCAAGTTCGAATAATTTATGAGTCCTGACCGCAAAAACAAACCCAACTGTCCATAAAAGATTGTAAACCCTGCATAAGTCAGTTCCAAATATTTCTTCCTCCAACTATACAAGCTTTTGAGTGTAGTTGTTTTATAGAAAGACCGACAATTTCTAATTACAAAACCAAGATTTTTGTAGGATGATCTTACGGTAGTCTCAATGTGTATATTAAATGTTAGTTTTGTGTCAAATATAATCCCAAGGTCCATAAACTGAGTTACTTTCTCAAGCGAATTAGTTTCCATGTGATATACATAAGTGTAAACGTATTTTTTAACAAAGTAACTATATTATTTTACAGTTACTGTAATTAAAGAACAATTTTGAGTTGTGGGACCATTCTAAAATGTTGTTGATCTTGTTTTGTAAGAGAATACAGTCATTAATAGAGTTGATGGTTTTATAAATTTTTATGTCATCGGCATACAAAAGTATATGAGAATGTTGAACCCAGTCCACGACGTCATTAATGAATAGGTTGAATAATAGTGGGCCCAAATTTGATCCTTGTGGGACCCCAGAAGTAGCAGTGAACGGGTTTGATTTAAATTTATTAAAATGCACGGTCATTTCGCGATCACTGAGGTAGGAGTTGAGAAAATGAAGAAGGTCCTCAGTAAAGTGAAAATAATTGCCGAGTTTTTCCAGAAGCACATTTATAAAGTTTTTTTCGTTTAATAGTAATAACGGGAAATCTTGTAAATCTCATTATTAGTATGTCGCTCGTATTGAAATAGAGTAGCGATATATAGTTCTAGATAACAGGTTGCGAAATGGACATTACGGAATCGATTTTAGTCATTTAGTTCTATTAACTGTGAATTCCAGTGTGGCAAACTCTACATATCTCACAACATTTGCAAAATACTTCAACTATTTGAGGTTCTACTCAAATATTCGGAACATGAATGACAAATGGTGTATGAAAATATTGTAATTCGCTCAAGAAGCATATTCTACTAATTCTATTATAGACATACCTATTACCTATGCGTAATGAAATCTTTTGAGCTACTATAAGAATAGTATACGGGGTGTTATATTTTAATGGACCCAGAAAATATCTCGCTTATTTATTAAGTTAGTAATTTCTTTCATATAACATGATTTATACAGCAACATGTAAGCTACTTGATGATGGATGTACATTCATGTTACCACTTCCGGTTTATTAGTAATTAATATCAACTTTGAAATTTCAAATGGAACATACTATATTTTTTTACAAATTTGAAAAGTACATCAAATATGCTTTACATTCATGTAAAATAATCCATATGTTACATTATTAAAAAGTAAAATGGCGGGCACTTTTTTATACACCTAGTTGAAAAGAATATAGTGAGCCATGACTATGGCTTGAAATAAAACAATTAACTAAAACAATTGTAACACATGTCAACCTGTAAATACTGAATAATAATTGTTCTAACCTTTATTATTAGCAAGTTTCATTGTAGTACCTTATTAATTTATTATAAAATGAATTTATCTAATTCAGAAAAAGTTGATATGCTTAGATGTGTATTTTCGAAGTTTAAAAAATAAACGTATAGCTGCAGAACTTTATCGACTAGAATATCCACATAGCCGTCATCCAAGTGAATCGCTTTTTGAATCATTATCTGCAGACCAAATAGAAAGGGCTACTTATTCTGTTTGAAAACGTTGTGAAAAATGTATTGAAGAGGCTGGGAGTCATTTAGAAAATTTGTTGTAAAATCATTTTGTTGTTATTAAGTGTTCCTTATTCTTATTTTCTGTATTATTATGACAAAAAAAAAATATTTCGTTTAATAATAATAGTTACAATTGTTTTAGTTCATTGTTTTATTTCAAGCCACAGTCATGGCTCATTATTCTCTTTTCGACTAGATGTATAAAAAAGTGCCCGCCATTTTACTTTTTAATAATGTTACATATGGATTATTTTACATGATTGTAAAGCAAATTTGATGTACTTTTCAAATTTATAAAAAAATATAATATGTTCCTATTGAAATTTCAAAGTTGATATTAATTACTAATAAACCGGAAGTGGTCTCATGAATGTACATCCGTCATCAAGTAGCTTACATGTGGCTGTATAAATCATGTTTAATGAAAGAAATTACTAACTTAATAAATAAGCGAGATATTTGCTGGGACCACTAAAATATAACAGTCTGTATAATGCAACGAGTTTATAGTGATAACTATTTACACACGAGCATGAAGTATCGTAATTCATGCGATTGTATAAATTGATCATTATAGATGAGTTATATACACTATTTTTTCTACGACTATTCATAATAATTTAAAAAAAAAACTATAAACTAATAAAGTAGTTATAAAATTCATCTTTATCATAAAGATAATCTGTATGGAAATGAAAATCTATATCATAATAAGTGTCATTCAAGTACAGATGACAACAGTAACGTTTATTTATTTGGGAGAAGTGTAAAACTCAGAGATATTATTGATTAAAATAAAAGTTTATTAAAAGATAAATAATAAATAAGTGTACATAATGGAGTGCTAGTGCCTGCTTTAATGTATGGAAGCTAATGTTCGGCATGGACGGGAAAGCATAAAAAGAGAGTGACTGCCGTGGAAATCAGGTATTTACGTGGTGTATGTGGGTATGTCAGACGGGATCGCGTGAGGAATAATTTAAATGAAGAATGTATGGTTAGAAACAATGTTATTAGTTGATGTGAGTCAGTTGAGATGGTTTGGTCATGTGGAGGGAATGGCGAGTGAACGGCTGTTAAGCATATATATCTTTGTGAGGTTGAGGGTTTTCGATTGCGTGGCCGACCAGTGTGTACGTAGATGGATGTGGTTAGTAGGATGTTTAAAGAGAGAAAGTTTCCAATTTGGAAGAGAAGAAGAGCATGTATGAATGCGATTATGAGTATGGCCGTGGCGAAAGAAGTGTGCTTAGACAGGAATGTGTGGCGTAGGATGATTATTCCGTAACTATTATTGTGATCCGGAGGATTTGAATGATGTTGATGTGGGACATGCGTGATTTTATGTATGTATGTATAATTAAGAAAATTATTATAAAAACAACGATCACTATGATGAAACAAATAAAAATAAACACTGATTTATGACTAAGAATATTATTAAATACTTAAACACTAGGATTATTTATTTATTCAAATATTTACATAAGACTATTTATTTAAACAATATTTATTTCACAAACTGTTTGTTTATTTCAATATTTCCATTTAATTCACTACACGTTCCAATCTGAGACTGCCGGTCATTTGCAGACTATTGTAGACTATTTACGCGATATTTATATCACCATTCGACTGTATGCCTTTGAGTAACTAACTCTTTCCACTCACTGAATTCAACTCAAATGAACTGACGGACTTCACTAATGGAACTGCCTCGCACGAAACTGTGCCGCCTTTATATAGCTTTTATGCATCCAGAGAGGTGTAGAACTCGCACGAACAAGGTCACGCCACATACAGTGTTAAAATAGTTGGTTAAACTGTTTTCATATATCAACTGATTAGTTAAAACAACGCCATATTTAAGCATGGATTTGAAATAAATAAATTAACAAATGTTTGTCGTTTTATCTGTGAAGTTAGGTTAATTTATTTTTATTAGGTTTAATTTTTGGTCAAGTGCACAACTATTAATCAATTTAAATCATTGTAATCATTTGAACACTTTACAATAATAATAGAAATAAACTAGTCTAGCTTGACAGGTACACCGTTAACATTTGTTAATTTTTTTGTTTCAATTCATACCTAATGTCTACTGTTACAAAGCATGCAAACTTAATTTGTTATTGAATCAGATGCAGAATTTTATGCTCTACAACATTTGAAGCTTTTTTTTTATCTAAAATAATTAGGCACGCAGGAATATTTTTTGTTGTAAATTGTAAATCAATGTTTAATTAGATATGTGACATGACATAATGCGTAGTTTCTATGGGATGATGCATTTGAATATAGACCAGAGGCGACAGACGGTTAAATTTTGCTAAGTTAGCAGAAATGGATAGCTACAAGTTCTGTACCGATGGTAGGACGAGTCAATCAGATGAAATCTGTCTCAATGCTATGACAGTCTGTGTCACGCTTATGCGAATAAGAATTCGCACGTTTAGAGTTTGCGAACAATAGTTCGACGTCAATCGCTTATCTTATTCGCCCCGCGTATTTGTTATCAGCATTATTTATATTTTATGTGTTTACATTATCATTATTTTGCTTTAATATATTTATTAATTTAAAATAATCGGCGTTGGTATATTTTAAATTAAACCTAAAAGCTCGGTGAAGTGCAGTGAAGCGGAATACACAAGGTTTCAGCCGTTTAGCCCAGCAGTTCCGTGACGTATGTCTGGTACGGGGTAAGTACAACTTTCTCCACTTTTCGGCTGCTCCCATTTTCGGCCCAACCTACCCGCAACGCAATAGTTGGTTCCTCAACCCTTCGCTAACCACCGGAACAGGTTGTAATAATCCTTCCCGTCACCTAGGCTACATTGAGAAGGCCGGCCTAAATTATTGTAAACTGTTACGTCTGGGCAATAGTCAGTAGGATTATTACTGGCCGCCTGTTACAGATAAATTTCGGTGCTATTTATTTTATTTTTATTTTAGAGAATCAGGCCACTCGACAGGACATATGTCCCAATAATGGAGTGGCACTTACAAAAAATTTACATATTAAATACAAAAGTAAAGACAATTAACAACTAAGAAGAACTATATCCAAATAAAGCATTAAACAATAGAAAAAAAAATGGAACTTTTTACAAATTTAATTTTTATAAAATTCTGGCAATATTCTTTTTAAATTGTGATAAGGAGTCAGAAAAAATATCAGGCATTGAGTTATCACTAACAAGCTTATTAAAAAGAAAGGATATCCTATTTATAGGCGAATTAGCAGCATAACCAGTATTGACAAGAGAGAGAAGGAACAAATTTTGAGATCTCGAAGAGTAATTTGGAATTCTAAAAGAGAATTGTTTTAAAGTAGAAGAAGTATCAATTAGGTTGTTAAACAACTATTTAAATTGAGTTTTAATTTATAAACTTGAAATGCTTTGAAATTTCACAGTATTGAATAAACGCATATCACATTGGAACCTTAGGTACCATGATTCGAATTTACCGACTGGCCAGTGTGATAGCTTTTCAAACGTTTAGATAATTATCTATTTGAGGGCAAAACTTTGGTCAGTTAAATATATCAGGGGTGTTTGTTTTGAAGGTATATATAGAAGATTAACATAGTAAACCAGTTTTTTGGAGCTGTTCTTCTCCGTTTTGACTGACACCAATGGTTTTAGTATTCATAGAAAAATAAAAACAATTCAGCATCAAATTATCATTATTATGTAGTAATATTCAGTCTGTTCGTTTGTCTTAATCTTTCTACTCCAAGTGGAAATCCGCTTTCGTTTGTCACAGATCATTACTTGACTTTTGTTCGGTTTCAATCGAGCAATTGCTCATCTTTGCTTAGAACATAATTTTCTTACTCCATGTAGAAAGGAGGAGTAAGAAAGAGCAAGCAAGTATTGTGGCTAATTTTCTCAGTTGGGTTGTGTTTAGATCAAGTTCAATCATGTGGTTAACGTACATAAACAATAAGTGCAAAATATTTATAGCACAGAAATTTTATTAATATAATAAAATATTTCTACTTATATTTTTTTTTCAATTTCTCAGGTTGTATTTAAATAATCTGTTAATGAATATTTTTAAATTTTTGTGAAGAATTTCATCTTTGCTGCTACTGTCCGACGACATATACAACATATCATTTTCCAAGCATTTGTTTATGAAAGCTCTAAAGTTTTGACAAGTTCTTTGAATTGCACAAAAACTACGTTCGTTTGTATTCGCTCCGGGTCATTGCTTGTATCTGATCTAAGCGAATAAGAGAAAAATATCAGAGTACCCCTACATGTTTAGAGTAAGACAAACGAACAGACCTTTTAAGAATGTAGATTTATTATACATCATTAAAAAGATTATTAAATAAGGAAAAATATGAGACTATTTTCAACAAATGTTCCCATTTAAGAAATATTATGTTTATAATCTATCTCAACAATTATTAAGTTTTGAAAAAATCTAATTACATCGAGTTATTTTACGTAAAAAAGCGTTTAAAAATTATCTAAACATTTTTTCTTTATCTTTTATAATAAGCGAGATATGAGTTATTTTCAAAATAAGCAAAAATCAAGTTTTAGGCTGTAGCTCAAAAACAAAAGACGATAGAAAATATCTTTGGTGCCTATTAATGTTGTCTCAAAAAGTTGGCCCATAAAGACAGTCATTTCAAAATGTACATAACTAAAAAAATTAAATAAAAAACGAATTATAAATGGACTACAAGACTAAATATACGAATAAACTTATGTTTTACTTTAAATTATTTATTTTTGTTTAAATAATACATAAATAAAGAAAATAGTAAATAAATAACCATTACTTTGGAAGCAAATTCATTTAGGTGCTCCTAAGTTAATTAATTTGTTTCATAAACTGCTTTTCTTCTTTACAGTTTTTTTCTATAATTATTCAGTAAAATGTTGCTAATCCCTATTTTTTTTTTCATAAGAACTACATTGGATGTACTGCATGATATCATGCACCATATATTAGGAAATTTTGTTTAGCTTGTAATTTCTCTAATGTCAGGTATATCAATGTTTTCTTTCATGATTTACATTATAGGAAATTACTTTCATATCTATCACTAATCAAAATTTGTACAAGTGAGCGCCAAGTGTCGATTCTCTCTGACTGCTGCAGCTCTAATGTTTTTAGAGGGCTAGACTAGCGCGCTAGCCTCATGTTTTGACGTGACGCATGGAGCGGGAATAAGCATTCAGGCCTGTATTCTCGTGTGGCCTCGGATTAGTGTATTAGAACTAGTGGTGGGATAAACCAAAACTATCCGGATATCCGTATAATTGAATATTGAACTATACGGATCTCGGATCCAATTCTCAGTATCGGATTTTGGATCCGGATCTGAGCATCGGATTTTGGATCCGAACCTGAGTATTGGAATTTAGATCCGAATCTGAGTATCGGATCTTGAATCCGCATCCGAATATCGAATCTTGGAAATGGATTTGAGTATCGGATCTTAGATTCGAATACGAATATGAGTATCGGATTTTAGATATGGAATTTCAGTATCCGGATCGGTTCTCGGATTCGAATATTCTCAGTAATGAATCTTACATTCAAATATTTGCATCGGGTCTCATCAAAAGCACATAATAAATTAATGAAATTCATGTCATATTAATATGTTACTTTACATGTATAATAAAAATAATACAAATTTGATTTTTTTATTCACAATTTACTAAATAGGACTCTGTGAAAGTATAAATTCCTTTTTTCTTTACATTTGCAAAAACAACCTGACTATTTTAGAGGGGCATTATAAAATGTATTACTGTTTGTTTACTAATGTTTACAGACCGCTAAACAGGCCCACATTAACAGTTTGAAGTTTGAATTTGAACTCAATTCCAGATATTAGCTTTTACATTTAAAATAAAGAATCGGATCCAGAATTAAAATTTGGAGCCGGATCCGTAAACACAACATCGAATCCGGATCCGGATCCAAGTCCAGATCTGTAAACAAAATATCGAATCCGGATCCAAATTCGAATTAAATTTTTGGATATCCGCTTCAATATCCGAATGTCGGATATCCGAGGATCCGGATATTTTGAAATCCGGGTTCTCGGATCCAATTATTGTCGTATTTTCACAGCACTAATTAGAACATCGTTCCACTGAATTCATTGCACTGTTAGAAGACTATATTGAAAAATAAATTACATTTTAAAACCATATAATAACTTTCTTATTATTAGGCTAACTAATTTTCATCCCGCCCTCGTATTTATTTATATTACTAATTTTCCTATCAAATTTATCACTGCTATCATTGAACATAAACAACTCAGTTCAGCTTGCTAAAGCTGTTTTATTTGCTGTTAACTCTTTTTTTAGAAAATTTCAGTTCAGTTGAAATGAGCTGAGTGAGATTATTAGCAAATCGAATATTGTTATGATATAAACATAAATGATATTTCAGTCCTTGAATTCCCCTATAATGACTAAAATAAACAGGAAAGATTAAAAACTCACCGTATGTTGTCTTCGTCTACAAACATGACGACAGCTCTCGCTTGGGGTTTTTGTAAGAGACGCTCAATGATTCGATCGAAATCTTCGGTACGCGAATTTCGTAAGATTTTATCCGAAGCCGCGATGCAGATACCTGCTTCAGCCGCTATAGATATAAACGATGCTATGCCCTGCAAAGAAAACAAACATTAAATAAGGCAAGAAACTTCTTAGATGTATTGTGCTCTACAATACTGTAAGAGATTCAGGGACAGTTTTGCATTCTGTGTACGTAAAGCCAGTAATTTTTTTGTTTTTTTTGTAATTTCTGTCATTCATGCAAATGTTTTATTAATTGTGACCTTTCAAAAGCCTTCGATTGTGTAAATCAGACTAAATTATTGGACAAATTGTTTGCTTACTGTGTTAGAGGAATACCCTTAGAATGGATTAAATCTTTGCTAGACAATCGTAAACAGTATGTCTTAGTTAACAACTGCGAGAATAATATGATAAGACAAGTAAATTCTTCTACATTAATAAGTAATGTAGGTTTGCCTCAAGGCAGCGTCATTTCGCCCATATTATTTACGCTGTATGTAAATGACCTGCCATAAGTTTTTGGGGATGAATGCCATATTTCGTTGTATGCCGATGATACATCCATAATTATCTCAGATATCAATCAATACTCATTACATAAGATTCCATTTTCCACACTGCAGAAAAGATTTAGATCTAAACCTCTCAATAAATGGACATGTAATTGAAAAACTAAACAACGATAATTTTCTCGGCTACAATTTCGATGAAACTCTAAATGGAAAATATCATTTAGAAAAACTATCATCAAAATTAAGTTCCATATGCTACCACTTTTGGTATTTGAAAGATTTTTAACAAAAAAACACCTTGTAATATTGTACCATGCACAAGTAGAGTCCAGATTAAGATATGGCATCTGTTTTTGGGGTGCCTCATCCTCGGCACATGATGTATTCATCATCCAGATATACTCACTCTACCTTTTCTGTATATTTTTGAAGTTTACCTATACGTATATAACAATAAAAACGATTTTAAAACGAATGCAGACATACATCCTTTTAACACGTGACAAAAAGATTTATTTTACACACCCACATTAAAGCATAGTTCTTTGAAAACACCACAAATACACGGTATACATATATTTAATAAGTTGCCAAACAATATTAGAGAAGAGAAAAGAAAAAGTAAATTTAAAACTCTACTAAAAAAATTTCTTCTGGATAAAACACATAACTCGTTAAATGAATATCTGAGCAGTTTATAATGAACTCTCCTTCTTATAATTTTATTACTATATTGACGTATTCTATTTTAATGTGTATGGGGATTATTGACTAGAAAAATAAATTGGATGATCTTGGTGAAATTTGGGGGTGTGAAGGCCATTAGCTGACCACATCTGTGGCTTGTCTGTGCATGGTTGAAGTTAGGTCGTTATTGAAGGGAGAAGCCCATCTATCCTACCTTATTCGTTGGCTGCGGCGGTTCTTAATTAACAACTTCAGCCTTCAGTTTTGCTTTTGGCAGAATGGAGACATAGGAAAGATAAATAGCAATTTTGTTTCATTATAAAGTTTAACGTTTCTTTAATAAATTTGGGAAATCTGTCAGAACCACCTTCTTACTCTGTCGTTATTAACACTAAATTTGCAGTTTTTTGTCCGCGATGCTACGGTGAAGTTATCCACTTCAAAACAAATTCCCGACCAACCGAATGCAATACACTCTAGAATAGATTCTATCACTAAATTGGTTTCTGCTATTTTCTAACAAAGTAAGAGATAGTGTGTTGCAGCAATTCATGCCAAGCATACTCTGATTCAATTTCTATATCTACAAATTGAAATACTCATTCTCTCATGTAAATAAAACAACTTTTACGTAAATTAAATATGCAATTTTTGTTAAAACCTGCCCACACTACATAACATGTATAACATCTTACATAGCGTTGTACAATTTAAGGCTCATTTTCACTTGACATTAAAAGTCATGACTATGTGAGATTTTTATGGGGTTCGTGGCCGTGTGCCTGAGTGTCTGGTCGCGAATCTGGGGACCCGGGTTCGATCCCGACCGACGCCAAAAATTACATCGAAACTTAATGGCACAAAATTGACCCCTGTGGTGCACTCTCCACGCCAGCTATGAGTGCCCGTGAGGTGACGCCTGGTAAGCGCCCGCACGGTACAAATATTCCATCATTGCCGATATCTGTGTACACAGCAGATTGGCACACCCAGCAATGGGTAATATGCCGTGATGAAATATTTATTTATGGGGTCTCGTGGCCGTGTGCCTGAGTGTCTGGTCGCGAATCTGAGGACCCGGGTTCGATCCCGACCGACGCCAAAAATTATATCGAATTTTAATGGCACAAAATTTACCCCTGTGGCGCAGTCTCCACGCCAGGAATGAGTGCCCGTGAGGTGACGCCTGGTAAGCGCCCGCACGGTACAAATCATCATTACCGATATCTGTGTACGAAGCAGATTGGCACACCCAGCAATGGGTAATATGCTGTGATGAAATATTTATTTATTTATTTATGTTTTTACACAATTAGTGTCGTGAAATTTTAGTTTATGTTCAACATGGTGTCTACTGAACTGTTGTTGTGAAACAATAGATCTTAAACACAATAAAATTATGAAGAAAAAATTTTGGGAAGTAAATTCAAAGAAGGAATAAATTGGGAGTATCTAATACCATTTTTTAAATCTATGAAATGTATAAAGAAATAATAAATATTTAACTATCGTTGGTCCCTGAGACCGAATGCGTGTACTGAAGGTTTAAACAAAAGCAGAATAGTTGATTCCTTTGACCACTCTATTTGTTTGCGTATACGTATAACCACACGTACGAACAGTTCAACCGAATTTTATTGAAATGTGAAACAGTGAAACATTGTTTTTAACTGTGGACGTGTTATAACAGGTCTGTTTTATAACATTCTTTGAACTTTACAACTCCCAAGGCAATAATATAACAATGTTATAACCATAAAATTTTGCTTTTTCAGTTCAGATGAATTTTCATAAAAAAATATTTAAAAAATAATGAAGGACCCTATTAAACACGTCCGTCTTCAACCGTGGTTGGAACGAGACTCGTTTCTCAACCTATAGGTTGCGACCCAATATTGGGTAGTATTATATTTTTATTGGGTAACGAAATGATAACTGGTATTTTGTGCCAAAGCGAGGAACCGGTAAAATTATTTTAGGTATATTCAAGAATGTTTTCATCATACATTTCATGGATGAATATCAAACGACATAATATCCGAATATCATTAATCGTTGTTTGTTATCATCGCTATTAAAATGGTGAATTATTTGTCAAATACGAATGAAGTTTCGAGTACCATCCATTCGTTTCCTCCATTGATATTTCATCCTCTGACGGAAAGACAAATTAATTTTCGAACCTAAAAGTTTTAAATTTGGGTGAAACTGTTTTCTCATGTTAACATCTAGGTCACGGATACTCGTATTCATCCTATATAATGAATCTCCAATTTATCGGGTTTTAAAAAATGTTATAAATATTGGAGTACTGGTTCAATTAGAAACAAATATATTATGACATACAAACGCGGCAAAAAAAATTGAGAAATACTGTTGTATATATAAACGACGTCTGACAGGCGTATTCAAAATTACAAGTAATATAATGAAAAATTGCTTTACTTACTAGTGCAACCTAGGAAACACACGTATCAATACCTGTGTATAGCATAGCCTATTGCAATATTGTAATAATTGTCATGCAATCCTATACAATATTTATATCGTTAAAATCAGAAAAAATCTCTATCTAATGGGCTAAAAAATTGTATAGGGTACCATTTAAAAATATATATTATTGTTCTACCATTTGAGAACCACTTGTTGAATTTTCAGTTTGTTATTATTGATCATTTAGCCCCTTATTCTTGATCATATTTTGTATAAAACATTTTCTCTAAAGTCATTAGTTCGCCCAAAGTGGTGAGACAAATATCATAGTTACTGAAGCGCTCGTCTTTTATTTAATGACGAAGAAGATATTAATTTTAATAGAATATAACAAAAGTCGTGTTCCTTCGGGCTGTGATTGTGATTTCATGAATCCTGATTAGCTTAATAGTGATTCTTTGGAATCACGATTTAAAAATTATATCAAGAAAACAACTATATAAATACCATCTAGCGTCAAATGTCATATGCAGACCAATGCAAACTAATTTAATTTATTTTATAAATAATCTACTATCAAGTATTATAGTCAGTACATTAAAAATGGATTATATATAAGTAAAAAAATATTCTTGGTAACATATGAAGTGGGGTCATTACATGCTTTTATAGGAAAATCATATTTCCTTTTACGAGACAAACCCCACATTGATAAATTTCTACGTTCGAAAACCTATTGTCATCAGCTACTTTTAAATTTGCTCGTAATGAATCCGTGGAATCACTCAAAAAGTATGATTCAGAAGGGAAAAGGGAAGGTTGTCTAGTGATTACTAAATGAGAAAGTGGGGATAACGAATAGGAAACGAAAAAACATACTTCTTCTTAATCATGATTACTTTGATGATTTAGATTGTGAATCACAACCCGAAGGAACACGGCTAAAATTGGGGGAAAATATTTAATTCAATCAATAACTAAAATCAAGGATATTGGTACATAATATAGAAAACAGATGACGTAGTAGAAGCTATAATTTGATAGAGGAGGGGGTTGATTTGTATTGTTCGTGTTAGGGTAATATTTTTCACGTTTGCAACTTTGCTAATTTATTCCGTTTGACGTTAGAGAACAAAAGTTTGTCGTCGCGTGGTAAAAATACAGTAGCAGTGACGTTTGTGTTACTCAACTCAATACGCTTACGCTTACGCTTGCGGTTGCCATTGCGGACTCCTATCCTATGAATTCGTATTCGTATGAATATTCATCTCTCATTCTGTGATTGTTTGCCTGTTTTCACAGTTGTCACTTTGCGACGATTTCCAGCCGTTATCGCCGAGATATTTCTTCCCAATAATCTCCCACTTTACCACGAATATTCCACCAAAATAACGAATTAAGCTCATGAATATATAAATCCATGTTTTTAAATAAGGCCGTTTTAATATGAAAGAAAAAATTGGTGACAGCCTGAAGACTGCATAAAACTGGTTTAAAACCATTATGAAACAGAAATATTCATTCGTTCCATTGTAAGTACTGAAAGTAAAAAAAAACATATGCATGGCTTAATACTAATACCCTGTAACTACAAATAACAAATAACCTAAATTGGCAGGACACCAGAAACTAGTTATTAGTAAAAGTTTTAATATTAAAACATTTTATTTTGATTTATACTACATTAATAATTATTATTATTGTGTATTTTCTTATACTCGGCAGTTACGGGTTATTTCGACACTGCGTAGGAACAACGTATGACTGCGTAGGTACAGGATATTAGTTTTAAGTAAAATATTTGCACGCAGATACATTAGAGTTACACGTTACTTCAAAGTAAAATACGAGGAGAACTCAGATATGCAATTCCTTCTTAACATTCTTGCAATGGGGTATCTAGAAAGCGTGCATAATGTCATCGTCTCTTCAATTGTTTTTATTTTTTGTCAAAATGACAGTTCATGTTTCCGTTGCGCAACGCATAATAATTAGATTTCTTGCGAATGAGGGTGCTAAACCAAGTGATATTTTGCAAAGACTTCAAGCACAGTATAAGAAATCCACCTTATCAAAAACCCAGGTGTTTGAATGATGTAAGAAGTTTAAGGAGGGCCGCACAACACAAACCAATACTGACCTGATAAACGACCTTATTCTTGCCAATAAAAGAATTTCTGTTTTTGACCTTTCAAACAGTACACATTAGTGTTGGTATCGTCGAGGAAATCATACATAACCATCTGCATTACCGAAAAGTTTGCGCAAGATGGGTACCCATGTTGCTGAGTATGGAACAAAAACAGCAACGTGTTGAAGTCTGTACTGAGTTTCTCAGGCGATATGAAGATGATGCATTTATAAATTCCTTACTCACCTGCGACGAAACCTGGGTACACCATTTTACGCCAGAATCAAAACGACTAAATCTAAAGTGACGTCATCCAAACTCCCTTAAACCGAAAAAAGCCAAGGTTGTGCGTAATGCCCACCGTCTTTTGGGACAGTGAAGGTATTCTTTTGGCCGATTTTTTGAGAGAACGACGTATCGTGAATGCCCTTTACTATTCTGATTTGCTTACTCAAAAAGTGAAGCCTGCATTTCGTTCAAAAAGGAGAAACCGTTGCACAATAATGTTCGCCCACATACTACCCAATTGATTACAAATGTCCTCGAAAAAATGCATTGGGAGGTTCTCCTACATCCAGAATATAGTCCGGATTTATCACCATGTGATTATCATCTGTTTGGACCGCTGAAAGAGACACTGGGTGGATCAAAATTTCATATCGATGATGATGTTGCCTAGTTTGTGCATTAGTGGCTGCGCGTCCAACCAAAAACATTCTATGAAAGTGGCATTATGAAACTCCCAGAACGATGGCAAAAGTGCACACAGGTAGAGGGTGAATACGTGGAGAAATAATGTAAAACTTATTGTAGTTAAATAAAAAATTACAGCCAAATCAAATTATGTTTTCACATATTTTATTTGATAACCAAAGAAAATGGAAGGCGAATTAGAAAATATTTGAGTTGGCAAATTTAAGTGAGAAAGATTTCAACGATACCTTAATAAGTTGTCACACTATCAACAGTTAAAATAGAAATATTACACACAGTCTTGCAATCTCTACATACAGTGGCACAAAATAAAATATAACTAAAACGTTTATATAAAATAGGCAATATTGGGGGCCTGAAAATCTAAGATTAATTTATCGGACGCCGTTACATCCCACCATAGTTACTGTATAGTGCGGCATTTACTACAAACAACCGATACACTTGTATTTTTTAGAAAATGAAAATGGTGCCACAGTAACTGTAACCACAGGACTAAATAAGCATATTGCTAAAAGAATTAATTGTTTTAAAGATTAAAATATGTGATTTATAGCAATCTGTTTGTGAATAAAATCCACTGCATATTTATCAAATATCAAACGTTTGTTCTTACCGTCAAAAGGAATACATTAGCATGTAACAAATATGAAGTATACTTGTCGCTATTGTAGGTACTTATATAGGAAATACAAAACAATTCCGTGTACTGATACAATGAATTCTCCGTCTAGTTTTTTATTTCTCAACTTATAGTTTCAAGTAACAAATATTCAACAGAATAAAAACGAAGGTAAGAAGTACCGTGCAGAACAGTTATATGGCAGTTCAAGTTGGCAATTATTGCATATTTTCATTCTTTTAAGCAGCTTACGCAGTAATAGATTATTTACTGTTAAAATTCTCACTCATTGCTGGCGTGGAGAGTGCGCCACAGGGGTCAATTTTGTGCCATTCAAATTCGATGTAATTTTTGGCGTCGGTCGGGATCAAACCCGGGTCCCCAGATTCGCGAATTGTAGAATATTTTTATTTTTTCATTTGCACGACCTATTACAAATAATTATTTCGTCATTATGGTACTAAAATAATGAATTTATAATGCAAGATAGCAAATTACAAAAAGAAAACATTTTCTCATAAATTTTTAAATAATGGCTTTACAATTTAGATGTTAAACTGTTTCCCATGTTAAACGGGACGCCCGGTATATTGCAACAGCATCGAAAGAATATAAAAAAAAATGTATAGTACTGTTATTATAATACATAATATGGTGCTTATCGTACTCATGATATATTATACGATACTTATTATCCATTTTCAATTTGGTGTCATTAGAAAATAGAAGAAAACTGCAATCTTTGATCTATGCATATAAATTTGTCAACAATATTATAGCTGGTATCCCATTTTCTGTTCCGCGCCTATCTTCTAGAAATAAGTATACATTTCTACAAGACAATATGATTTACTTCAAGTTCCTATGATCAAGCATAAACTACTTAACTCCGCGCTCTTAGCTGTAGGTGTAAATATTTTTAATAAACTATCAGCAATTATAAAAAGTCAAAATAATAAAAACTCTTTTAAAAAACTCTTAAAAAGAATTCTTTTGGAACACAACTGTTATACACTCAATGAATATTTTTCCATTTAATAAATTTATTTAATCTTCTGTCGAATTTGCATTGAAGTTTCCACTTTTATTATTATAATTATAATTAATATTATTTCTATATAATTTTGTTCCATACATGTATTTTTTAATTTGTCGACGGAATAAAAACATGATGATTATTATTATTATTATTCACTTGTAAGAACTAACTATGAGGCTAGATAGCCCGATATAAAGTTATGCTACATTTTTAATAATATTCCAAAAGATATTGATATTTATTACTTATACTCAGACACTTCTAGCAAACATTAGTAAATATATTTTAATATGACTTTCATGTTGTACATAATTTTTTTTGTGTGCTAAAACATTGTTTGTAACCGTTATGTATTTTATGTGCATCTATCCTTTAAATGGGTTTTCGATTCTGTTAAATAAATAAATAAATAAAACATAAATGAAAAAAAGTAAAAAGTATTTAACACTTTCCCTATAAGTTTAGATTTACTAGTATTGTGACAATGTTGCTTTTCAAACTTTATCGTCCTTTTAGTATTTTTGTTAGCTGCATTACGAGTGTAGAGTTTATCCAGCCTTGCAAAAAGAGTATGTAGTTACTTTTAAATCTCCTGTTGCAAATGGTTTACAAACAAACACGACATTTGTCTGCTTGTATTTACTTTGCTACGTTTGTTTTTATGCCGTGTTGTTCATTTTTCTTTTCGCTATGCATGGAGCTGAAGCTGAGTAGCTAGTACGCTATGTTGAGTTTGTGGTCAGCAGTTGGCAGCCCGTAAGAATCTGGATAATGCTTGCTATGCAATCACCACAAGATAAACAAGCATAAACATATAATACACATTTTATTTAAATTTTCAATGTTGATAGTATTCATAATGTCTTTACTAAGATTTATTTTTTGTTAGTAAAGCAGAGTATCCAGGATAATATATCCAATATGGGAACCTTGAGGATCCTAATAGATTATTTAGACAAAAGTTACTCTATCATTGGTCACTAAGTATAGGCGAAAATGTAACTTTTCAGCTTTGTATTTTTACAAATAACTTCAAAGCATGAAATAATAATAATAATAACTAATAATAATAATAACCCATTTTATTTGGCAAAGTTCAGCTAGAGCTGGTCTTGCACTAAACCTTATTACAAATAAAAATACTACTACAGCGACAAAAAACGTGTTTTCGTACCGGAATAGTAGACATTTCTAGCTATCCAACGCTGCATTCGTTTCCCCCCCCTTCCCCTCTAGGACGCCTACTGCGCGCGCAGTCTCGTTATTTAATAGCCAGACCTCGTATGTATAATTATTCAGTTGAAGGTGCTTACCAAACATCACCTCACGGGCTTTCAAAGTTGTTCTGGAATCACTTTGTGTTATTAGAAAATCGGAAATAATTTTAAAAATTAATGTCAGTTGTGTTCGAATTCACATATTGCACTCGATAATATGACCCCCATAAATATAAAATGGTTAATGTTGTGTGTAAGGGTTTCAAATATAAACACATACTGCACGCAATTGTTATTTAGTAATACAACACAAACAAAATACAAAGATGTTGTTCATTCCAATTGTAAATCTTAACTGAGTAAAATATTGTATAAACAAGTTATTTCTTAACCAAATCTGTACAGTGGCGCGCTGGTATTTTATAATAAATACTATATACTATAGAATACACTACAGATAAATATATTAATAAAGAGCAAAATGCATGTATCACTATTTTTTTCTCACACAACACTTTCTTAAATAACTTCAAAACATAAAAAGACCTCAGTTTTCTATACCGGGTGTCTACTTTTCTAATGAATCATAAATGATAATTTTTTTATGTTTGTTATTTCTGCTCTATTAATTTTAGAACAAATGTGTAAATACAAAAAAAATGTTGTATATAATATATTCTTGTCATGACAGACGTAAAATAAAATGTAATGTCAGAATTTGACAGATATAAGTTTATTAATTGGTATTTAATTGTTAATATTATTATTTTCTTTTTATTTTTAGTTAAAAATCTTGCTAAATATACTTATGATAACAGATAAATAATTTAATGATATCAATAATAATTCCAACTTTATGACAGATGTCATATGTCAAACTCAAATAATACAACTGTTTAACGTTTTTGTTTTATATCTTATAACACTCTATAAATAGTTAAAACGTATAACTTTTATTCTGCCTGTCTTTCGCGAATGAAACGCATGTAAACAATAATTTTGGACTTTACCTAGTATTTTTACAATTTTGTTACAAAATTAATACGGCAGAGTTACAGCCATATGAAAATTTTACCATTTCGCATAAATCAAATTTACAATTTTGGTTATACCTATATAGTGAAACAATTGATGTACAAATTTAAAGCTGAAAAGTATAAATAAAATAAACTAGTGCACCTAGTGCACCTAGTGAAAGATACTTTTCTACTGCTGGTTTCTTTGTTGAAGATAAGGTGCGTATCAGTGGCGGCTCGTACACTCAAATTTTGGTTTTGGTTTTTTCATTTAAAGTCAAATGCTTTATAATATCAATTAAAAGTTTGTCAAAAAAAATATGAGTAGAAAACGTGATAAATTTAATCTTATATTTCATTATAAAGGTTTTGCATGGCTTCATTTATTTAATGAAAACACTTGAATATTTTTAGCCCTAGATGGAAGTAATATGTGTACCCTGGAATATTTATCACTTGCAGCAGTAGTATATTGTTTCCCGTGCCTGCGCTGCCTCGTTCCCGTTAAATATTATGTTTAGCAGTGGGTAGTGGTTATGAGCCCAAACCCGGATTGTTAGATTGTGTCCTTGTCCTCCTAAATATTCTCTGCACAACATCATTTATCTTACACCATTTGTTTCACAATTATTTTGCAAACAATCTCACCTGCTCCTGCATTATTTTCTCTTCAACCGTCTACTAAAGAAAGAGGCACAATTCATCAAAAGGTTTACAGAACTGAAAGAGATAACTTATTGCTAAATAAGGTATTTACGAATAATGCATTTTTATTAACATTAATAATATTTTTATATTCACCTTTCTTACATTTTTTAATAATTTTTGTAACAAAAATTTATGTGGCATTTGCAATAAAGGTAAGGAAGTGAATAAAATTTCCTACTAAAAATAATAAGCAAAATAATAGTTGTCTTTAATTTCAAATATTTGGACGCTGACGTCACGGCTACGTCATGGCTTAGCGGATGCGGCAGTAGAGCTCTACCGGTTTCGTTTGGAACTATGATTGTTTAGGTTATAACTTGTCAATTTGATTTTGTAACAGCAACATATTGTTAATTAAAAACATATTTCATACAACTATTGATATTTATTTTAATAAATGTTTTATTTACATACCTTTACTCTTAACTCTGCTGTCACATGTCACACTTTTAGGTTAGTTTGTTTACAACAGCAAACGGAAATCACGTGGACCGTAAATGTGTGTGTGTGAGAGAGGCATGTGTTTGTGTAACAAAGCGTGACGTCACGAATCTTACAGCCGCGAAAGTTTACTAGCAAATTTATGAATGAAAAGTCGCATATTTCATGTTATTTATATTACTATATTTATTAAATGAGACGGATTTTACAATTTTATAAAAAACATAAAATGAGAAATATGACTTTGTTTAAAATATTATTATAAAAGTTACCTCTTGTCAATGTCATTGCGGAATTACTGAGAAATTTATGTTCTCGACGGTCTTTTTTGACACCATGATAGTAGTTGAGGGTAGAATACTAGAAAATTAAACTTGTTTTATTTGTAAGAAATTTTAGTACTGTTGGTACTAGAATTGCTACATTTGTAGAATTTTTTGCGTAATTACGAGGGTGGTTTGAAAAGTCCGTGCAAAAATAAAAACTACTTAATTTTTCGGGATATTTTTTTATTATTTTTCAACGTAGACTCCTTTTGGACTTAACACTTCGTCCAACGCTGCCCCAGTTTGTTGATCCCTTTCAAATAATAAGATTGGTCCAACTCTGCAAAATAGGCTTTCGTTTCTGCAATCACCTCCTCGTTTGAATAAAATCTTCTTCCCGCCAATCATTTCTTCATATTGGTGAACAAGCAGTAGTCCGAAGGAGCCAAATCTGGAGAACAGGGAGAATGTGGAACGAGTTGGAAATTTAATTACATCAATTTTGCGGCTACAATCACAGATGAGTGAGCTGGTGCGTTGTCGTGATGAAAAAGGACTTTTTTGTGGACCAATCGTGGACGTTTTTCTTGCAGCTCGGTGTTCAAACGGTCCAATAACGATGAATAGTATGCCCCTGTTATAGTTTTACCCTTTTCCAAATAGTCGATGAGGATTATTCTGGAATAGTAACCTCGATAGGGCGTCCAGGACGTTCAGCGTCACTTGTGCTCATATGTCCACTCCGAAAATTTTGAAACCACTTATAAACTGTTCTAATCGAAGGTGCAGATACACCATAATGTTTATCAATCTTATCCTTAGTCTTCTGAGGCGAATTGCCTTTCATAAAATAATGTTTGATCAACATACGAAATTCTTTTTCTTCCATTTTTTTTAAATCACTCGACTTTATCAATTTAAACGAACGTCAAATACAAAGAAATAGACCAATCTGGTTGAAACTTGGTGAGCGTTCTTCCAAGACATGTCTCTAACTAAAAATAACCTCGATACGTACCAGTGTTGCCATCTCTCGAACTTTGCACGGACTTTTCAAACCACCCTCGTAATAGTAAATATCTATGATGTATAATTTTTTTTTGAGAACTTACCTACCAATACATGTTTTGAAATAATTTATTTTTTCACATGTTTTTCCTCGAAATATACAAATAAGGGAGAATAAAACATGAATGACAAAATTATTAATGCTGCTCAGATGTTCCGCCTGCGTACAATGTATTTCATATTTTCTCCATTCTATTTCGGTGAGGGTAACCATTTGTGTATATTTATAAACGGTTAACGTGAAAAATTGATTTCCCCAAATATTTTGCGGTAGAATGCAAAACGTTTTAAGTTGAATACGTGAATTCCATATTGAAAATAGTGTCAGTCAATGGCTTCTTTCTATAAATAAATCATGAGACGTTTTTCTATTTGTGCAAAAAGTAGGGAGCGCGTCTTTTTATAAAGAAAAGTCACCGACATATCACTTCAAAAGGATCTGCAGGAGTCTACTCGTCTCTCAGAATCTAGATACATGGGGGAACTTTTAAACTGATCGAATTACCCACAGTGTTTCAAATAAACTTCCGGAATTAACATTCTCCCTTTGTTGAAACAAAACTTGTCAATTTGTTTCCTAATGAAATTTCAAACAAAAATATAGGTAAAGCCTTCAAGGGAAGTATCATATAATTGTGAAAAATGTTCCAAATAAAAAATTTACGATATCTTATTCATTTCTTCTTTGTTCATAGAGAGTTTTCACATACTGTCAAAATACATAGCGCGAACATCAAAATATGTTTTCACATACCATACAGTTGTGCAGAGCTGGGCAAGTACATCTATTTAAGTACTTAAGTACTAAGTACAAATACCAGAGCTGAGATACTTAAATTTAAGTACTAAGTACTGCAATTATTAAAATACCTAAGTCTTAAGTACAAATACTTGTTAAGAGTACTCAGTACTTTCCAAATACTTTTCAATACTTCCTAAAAAAGCAATAATCTAATTATTTAATGTTTTGATATAAGAATAATTAATTACCAATACACATGTATTATATCTATCAATATAACATAACTAAAACTCAGATTTAAAAAAAGAACCATAACTTTACATTAAAAGATATGCAAAATTTGATTGAAATTCTGGCGAATGATTTTTTTTTATATCATTGATATAAATTATATACATACTACTAGTGATTGTGCAATAATATAGTATTTTTTTTAGTTTGAATGCACTCTCCACGTCATCCATGAGTGTCCGGCAGGTGATAAATACCCGCACGGTACAAATATGTCTTCATCATTGCCGAAATATGTGTACAAAGCAGATAGACACACCCAGTAATGGGTAATATGCCAAGATGATATTTTATTTTGGTATTATTTATTTAATGAAAAAAATGTTTACTTATAAGTACTAAAGTATTTATTTAAAAAGTATTTAAGTACCCTAAAAGGACTTAAATACTTTTTATTGGTACTTTCGTACCATTTTAAGTACTAAGTACAAGTATTTTAGATGCAGTACTTGAAAATCAAATACTTCAGGCAGTTTTTTGATAGTACTTAAGTACAAGTACTAAGTACAGGTTAATCCTTATTTTGGTAATTAAGTATAACTGTACTTAAGTACTGCCCAGCTCTACAGTTGTGCAAGGTAAAATTTAACTAAAATGTTGCATTTATGTTTGTTTAAAAGTTAGGTTATGTCTGCTTTAACGTCAAATATGAAGTAGTTTTCGATGCTATTTCTGGACAAATAAGATTCAGTACTATGTATATACTGTAAAAAAATACGTATGTATGGCATTGAAGCCAAAATGAGCTATATCATGCACGTTATTTATTTTGAAGTTATGTGAAAACACGAAATATTAATGGAAGTTTGCTTTAAATATCAAATTTTCCACATATTTATGTAAAATATATTGGGCGTCACTTTAGGTAAATTTCCAACAGAAGAGTAACAGAGAAGCTTTGTAAATATATGGAAGACATATGAATTACAATAAAGAAATATATATATATATATATATATATATATATATATATATATATATATATATATATATATATATATATATATATATATATATATATATATATACAGTGTGTTTGAAAAAGTAGTTACACCCGGTTTTCTCGCTTATTATTACAGATACATATATTGCTTATAGGACATGATTTAATCAGTGCAATATTTGTGATTGAAATGTGTATAAACTGTAATTGTAGAGCTTCCGGTATAACCGGAAGTGACATCAACTTTGTGAATTTAAATACAACCTATACTATTTTTTTATAAATTTGGATTGCATTTTTTGTCCTCTTTCCGACAATACTAAATTTATTAGTGTTAACGTTATTCATTTGTTAAAAATAATTATTTTCTTTTTCACGATTTTTATCGTTGAGATGTAATTTAATACTTATGTGAGAGTGCTATGACAGCAATTAACGAAAGTATTTTACTACATTGGTACTGACTGTAGAAGACAAAGTGAAGATAGTATTATTAGTTGAAGGATAATAACAGAAGTTTTAGAGAAGCGGCTGAAGAATTTAATAATGTTATGAGTGAATTAAGAAGCCATACTTTAAAATGTATTAATGTAAATGGGGGACATGATGAATAAATGTTTTGTTACTTGTAAATTTCTTATTTCATATTCATTAAATTAAAAATAAATGAATTTATTAACATAATATCATAATATATATATATATATATATATATATATATATATATATATATATATATATATATATATATATATATATATTTCATCACGGCATATTACCCATTGCTGGGTGTGCCAATCTGCTTTGTACACAGATATCGGTAATGATGGATTATTTTTACCGTGCGGGCACTTACCAGGCGTCACCTCACGGGCACCACAGGGGTCAATTTTGTGCCATTAAAATTCGACGTAATTTTTGGCATCGGTCGGAATCAAACCCGGGTCCCCAGATTCGCGACCAGACACTCAAGCACACGGCCACGAGACCCCACAATAAAGAATGAAGAAATAATGAGATATGTGGTTATTTTGCAAATGAATTAACAATATTAATACGATATACTGTTTAATTTTTAATATTAAGATAATATATAGTAGTTAATTTTTATTTTTATGACTCATCTAGAGTGTAACAGAAATAAGTACATTAAATTTAACCTAGGGGGGCAATGCGCAAGGAAAAACTGATTTCCAGTGTTAAACGCCTATATTTCACTATTCACTATTTACAATTAACTGATTTCATATGGTAATCTACTATTGTCGGCCGGCCTAAGACACCCGGAATATGTTTATAATGTATTAAAACAAGTAAATTATCTGTTATTTTAAAAAATGAATATTTAAACATACATATGTACATTCTAATAAAAATAAAATATGTACTTTCCTTAATATTCAACAATCGTTAATAGTGCATTAAATTCTTGATCCCTTGAGGTACACTATAATCGAATTCCACTTATTTCTTACTCTACGTTAATCTCCCAAAAATGTTTTGTATGAAATGAATTATTTGTCATCTAGTATTCTCCATGTTCGCGGAGTATTTTTGGGCGGGGAACTCGTTTCTGGTTGCGCGGTTGTCTGGAGTGTTTCGCTGTCAGATTACGTAATGGGAAACAGGGAATGGTGATGTTGATGAGACTGGGAAGCAAGAGCGAGATTATCGGTTGGAAATCATTCACAAACATGTGCCACTGCCACTGTCGCAAGACAAATGATCACCAACATTTAACAGACGACAGCGCCAAATCACAAACGCAAATATATGCGGTCAGCGAACATAGAATGACAACAGGAACAGGAAAGGAAACGATTGACATCGAAACCGAAAATACTCGTACATTCAACGAATTATTTTGTGGAGAGTTATTCGAAATTAGGAACGTAAATGTACGTATCGATAGGATATGCCAGTCACATTCTGTAAACAATATACTAAATATGTGGTAGGTACATGTGACCAGGGACCCGGAACAATTTTTTTTTCGTTTCGATTTAGCTCCAATAAAAATAATTTAGTTTTGGTTAATATCGGTCCTGCTCAAAAGGCTATGCAATAAACAAATGCAAACAAATGATACAGGTGACAGATAGTTTTGTTACTTATGAATTTCTTAGTAAAACAAGTTATTTTAGATATAAGAAAATAATATACTATCGTAACCTAGGCAATAGTCGTATTAATAGTTGTTTATTGCATAGCCTACTTCAATATTGTAGAATTATTTCTGATTTTTAATATCATTTTTCTCGAAATAATTGTTATACAACCTCATATCATATTTATATCGTTGAAATCAGAAAAAAATTCTCTATCTAATGAATAAAAAATTTATATAGGTTGCCATTTAAAAAAATATAATTTTATTCTACCGTTTGAGAACCACTGGTTGAATTTTTTATTTATTATTCCTCATAAATTAAGACCTTTTTCTTGGTAATTTTTTGTATATAACATTTTTCTCTAAAGTCATTAGTTCGCCCAAAAAAGCGCTGGTTGTTTTAAAGGAAACACCCTGTATATATACGTATATATATATATATATATATATATATATATATATATATATATATATATATATATATATTTAAAAAAATACGCTGTATATGGTTAGTTATGTGTAAAATAATTTTGTTGTAATTGTTCCATATACATATAAAAAAAATAATGTAGTTAGGGGTTACTTCCGATTAAACCGAAAGCGGTATTGATTTCAAAATATTGTAACCGGTATATCGAAAAACCTTAGATACAAATTATAATAATATTTAAAATAAAGTTTGCAAATTCTTTTCGTAAGACCATACTGTATGATTGAATAGAAACAAAGTCTGTTATTCTATATATCGTAACATATAGAAGAATATAGAATTCGTATTTTGGAATCCCTATATTTGATAGTAGTTGTATAAGGAAGATGAAAGCAGTTGTATTTTCAACTGCAATTTCTCAACTCTTACTATTATTCGTATGCCTTCTTTTACTTCTTTCCTTCCCATTTTTTTAAATCTAATCCCAACCAAGGTCTCCCCTTTATACTTGCACGACCTAAATAATATTCAGCAAGTCGCATACCAACACATTCACTTAGATAAATCTTGCCCTGTAAGGTTAGGTAATAATACGTAAATGGTTTTTTACTTCCTTGTACGTAAGTAAAGGAAGTATTGTAATCGCGAAAAAATTCGGTTTTCAGATTTCAGCGGAAATATCCATTTTGATCATCCCTGAATCCATTTTGACTAATTTCGTCGTGACGTCTGTACGTACGTACGTTCGTATCTCGCATAACTCAAAAACGGTAAACCGTAGAAAGTTGAAATTTTGTATTTAGGACTCCTATAACATCTAGTTGTGCACCTCCTTTTCTGGTTATTACACAATTTCCAGAAGTGGCACTTTACATGAAGCCTATAATAGATTTTAATGAAAAACTGTTTTAAAATATAATCCAAAACTTTTCAAATTTGGTATACAAGACTTTTATGTTAATCGAAATAACATAATAGATTTTGGTTCAAATATGCTAACCGGAAGTAGTACATTACGACTGCAAATAAAGACAGTAGGTTACTTATTTTTACAGAATGGCAGCTGTCATCTCTAGCAGTTACCTTTAGCCCATTCTTAATAAGTTGTTAGTGGTTGTTAGCTTCACGCTTTGTTCAATATGATCGAAACCATAATTTGTCAAGCTGTACTTTAAATTGTTTAGCGCTTGAAAACCAGTAGGTATGTTGTTACATTTTAAAAACAGGAGTAGAAAAAATAAATTTAGCGATTTGAAGTGATTTCGCTATTTGTTTCTACTTTCTTTGACCACTTTGTTAATATACATGGAACAATCTATTTAATAGTTGTGTGGATTCACTGGCCTCATACGGTCTTAAAATATTGAAGATGTGTGGGCTTTCGAGGGTATTTTAAGCTGAAATCGAACCTGAATTATTCAAATCCCGATGTGTTACCATACTCAATCGACTATCAGCTCGTGTGTTTAAATATTAACATGCACATCTTAAGGAAATACGTGAATGTAGGTGTTTATTTTAAAAAGAAACTGATTATCCATTCTTGTATTTCTTTAAATCTTTTCATTATGCTATGTATCTACTTAGTTACGATATAGACACTATATGCCAATATGTGGGAACCTATAATTGGTCTGTAAAAACTGTTGGTTCTCCAAATTTCATAAATAAATAAATATTGTTGCAGGGGGAAAATAGGTTTAGCCTAAAAAATATCTGGATTTTGGGTTTGATCTCACTACAAAGGCGCTCATATAGGAGAGTAGGTACATCACAAGTTAAATTTGTATCAGAAGAATTTTGATTTGGGTCGTTAAAAGCATAATATTTGTGAAATACTAAAAGTTAAAATATATCATGTGGAAGTTTTTTAATTAAATCGAAGCAAAACCGCAAATTAATTAAGATATAATTTTTTCTTTCAATAATAAGAAAATCACAATTAAAGTTACAAACACAATGACTCTGAGTTTTCAATTTACTGTTCAAACAAATTGCTTCAGCACCGAATCGGAGAGGTTTATAAAATATTGAAAGGACTTTTAAGACTAAGAAACTGAAATGCAAATCTCCTAAGAATCAAAATATTTTTACTGGAATACTAACGAAAACTACTTAAAATACATACTAATACTTTCAGTCGTTGCCTTGAAGAACAGCATAAAATAACATATTGACAGAATAGGAATACAAACCATTTTTCTCATCTGTTTTTTATAATTCAAACTTTGAATAAACCCATAAAAGTAAAATATTAAGTGCTTTACTTTCATAAAACAAGGAATTAGAATAAATATGAAAGTATACGATAATAGCTATTTGTGTATTAAGAGCGTAAAATAGGACATTGTCGATTGAGAGGTTGTTGCCGCGCTACAATATTTTTTCTACAGTCGCCACAGTGGGGTCCTCCACCCTAACAAAAAATTAATAAAATGTACACTTTGTACTTACACTACTACTCAATTAATAAGGATTAATATAAAGAAAAAACGTCTTTTATATTTAATTTTAATTTATCGTTATTTCCCATTCTTCTTGACCTATTGCTTCAATTTAATCCAAACATTTTATACTTTCGTGTTTGTAAATGAATGCCCTATTTTATTTTCACAATAGGGCGGCATTTTTTTTTTTTTGATTATGTAATATACCGACAGAGCAGTTATATGTCATATTGATTTGTAAAGGTGGTAAATGTGTCACTATAGTGCCATTAGTTCCTGACTAAACGTTTCCATTAAGAATGTAGACAAGTGATATTTCTCAACATTGTATAGTTAGAAATTTTGACAGCGAGCGTATTTTTCTACTTTGTCGCGCTAGAGCGGCAAAGTGACATTTTGCGTTGACAAAAGAGAGCGCAAAGTGCTACTTTCTATGTAGACTGCAGAAAAAAAAATCATTACATTTTCCCAATTGGTAGGTACAGTACGTCAAATATATGGGTATACACTTGCTGATTTGAAAAAATTAATGTATTTTTTTACCATCATATAATTCTTAATAAAAGTTACAAAACACAATAATAATAATTTCCCTGTAATTATTTGATGTACCAATTTTTTTGGACGATACTGCATTTTTTTAATGCGTAGGGTATTATTACGAGAGTGGATTGAACTTCGCGCCCTAACACATAGAGGGCAACACTAGGCGCAAATTATTTCTTGTGAGGTTATGTGAACGTTCATTAGTGGCTCTTGGAAGTGTTTCCAGATGGTTTCACATCTAGATACCAAACATGTTCACCTTTGCTTGACTTATAGCATAAAATAGAGTAGACGTATCCGTGGTGACAAGACCACTGGTAATAGATTACTAAATGAGCTTTTGTGTTATGACATTCATTTGAGTTGCAATCAAAGCAATCATGCAAGCTATTATTCAGTCCACTGCTTTCAGATTGGCCAACAATAGAATTAACTAATACACGTCACAATGCAGACAGCGAAATGTTGCATTTCGATAATATTTGCAATGCTATGATTTTCAAAGACAATTTTTTCAATGGTAAATATCAATTTTATAGTATAATACTCCATTACAATATTTCTATTTATATCTTAATTTGATTAATATTCAAAAAGTTAATTACAAACGGAAATCTCCAGATTTGGATACAAAACCAAATTGAATTAGCCTTACAACGACAAAGAGTAAAAGTTTTGTAGTTTCGATTTTTGTGTCGACTAATGTGCAGAACACATCAAATTTATAAAGGATTAAGACCCATATTCTCACCCTTTGTAATAACGCTACTTCGGAAGTAGGATTTTTAAATTTTTTATTTTGTATAAGAATAAGTGTGTGTATGTATGCGTGTGTATGTGTGTATGTGGGTCGGTTGGAAGGACGAGTTCTCAAAACCAATAATACTTGATATCTGTTTACGTATTTGGCAATAATTGGACAACCGGAAGTAGCAAATTCTTAAAAAAATCTTCTAAATATTGTTTTTTGATTTTTTTTGTTTTTGCTTATTAAAGACGAGTAAATTCTCTACCTGATACATACAAATATTTTACAACTCATGGTTGTTAGATCTCTGGCATGGTTTACATGTTGAGTAATCTTAACTACTCTGCTTAAATTTGTACTACTGATGATGACAACTTAGTTCTCGAAATACGTATATAGCTTAATTCATTATTTTAAGGTTAAGGGGTAATTGTATTAGTTTTAGTTATAATTTAACCTTAGACTCCTCCTATTATTAATAATAAAAATATTTTATTATATCTTTTATAGATTTAGATATTAAGATATATAAGGTATATTTTAATCTGTTGTAATAAATCTCACAGTCCAAATAATGCCAGGGAAACCAATAGAAAATTTGAAATGTTTGTAACTGACAAATAAATGTCAGTGTCAAAAATCCGGAGACATTACTGAAGACTTTTTCTGGGAAATACATACATTTATTATTTCTTATTGTATTAATAGTTAAATATTTAAAATTATAGGTATATTAAACATACCCTTCAGAAATACTGTTAATCCCGACAATAAATTGGAATGAATTTAAAATTAAAAAATCTAAATATAAAGAATAGATGCAAGTAGAATTTTTGGTTGTTAAATACAACAGGGCGCGAGCAGTCATGTGACTTTGTTGGCCTTGACAAGCAGATATGGGGGCCCGTGTCAGAATGATAGCTAGTAATTATATACATAGATGTCAAATATCATAATTTTTCATTCTAAATTTACTGATTTTCCTATTCCATGTGGTTTATTTTGCATCGACAAGTAAATTCCACACTCCTGGTGACAAATTAACTATTTGAATTTAGAAAATCTTGAAATTTTTAATGAAAAATTCTGACATTTGACGTCTATCTACATAATTACTAATTATCATTCTGACACAGACCCTCATATCTGCTTGACAAGCACTTATGTAACCAAAAATGGGAGTGGCGAGAGATTTTGTACTGGCCACAACAGTATTATATACATCCATCATATGATTTTTTTTTTAATATTTGACGAGTTTCACTCTGTGATCTGCGATTTTAACTAATTATTTATCTATAATTTTAAATGTCCGTCTTTTAATGTATGTTTTCCATTATCCACAATTTTATTATTGACTGCAAGTCCGAAACATTGTTACTACCCAATACGATTAAGTAGTCTGTAGCATGTTTTAATCAATAATTAAGTAAAAACTATGTAAGTCTAATTTTTATTTCAAATATAAGTGACATACATGACGTATGTCACTTATATTTGTACTAAATTATACTGCGCTGGCTGTATTAGAGTTTAGAATGAATCTTGTTAAGAAAACGGAATGCTGTAATGTACGAGTACGGATATTGGATACGGTGTACACTGTTGCATTAAGGCAAATATTGAAACAGTTCAACAGCTAATAATACATGCAAATTGTTTGTCTTTCTTCTATAACCTATATTCAACAGTTGAGGTTAGGTAAAGCTACGCAAATGTCAAACTAAAATTAATCACACACTAGACCAAACGGAAGTTTCACAGCAGTGTCATAGTGTCTTTCACGAATATTATTCTACTCTAAGAAACTAAAATATTATTAAATAAATAAATCACTGGAAATTTAATTAATTTTGACGAGTATTCAAGTATGTACTTATAGTTATAGTTTTATTAAATACTCGATTAAATACAGTTTACTTGTTTATTATTTTATAGTTTATAGACAAAAGTATATCTTATTTCATTTTTACCTCCCGCTACCCATGATAAGCGAGGTATAGGGATCGTGCTAAAAATCGCATATCGAGATTTTGGTAAATGACCACGTCCCTAGAATACATTTTTAACATTTTCACGGTGGTGTCTGTGTGTATGTGTGTATGTGGGTGTGGATCCTCTTTACGCTCTAACTCAAATACTATCATTCAGAAAGTTTTAAAACCATGTATTTCTACCTTATTCTAATATGGAAAGAAGCCATTAGATTTTGGTGGAAATCGGATAACCGGAAATGGCAGTTTACTTGAAGCTCAAGATAGTTTTTCTTCAAAAAATACCTTTAAATGTATTTCTTCGCAATTCGTTATTATAAAAATTAAAGATTATTCCATTTTCTACAGGTTTGCTTTAATACTTTTTCTGTATATTCTATGGATAAATTTATAAAGTAATATAAAAATTATGCTCCATAGGTAAATGGCGGGAGGTATTGTATTGGTCACATCAGATTTTTAACTATGAAAATGTAACAATGAGATATAAAAAAAATATATTAATACATAATTTATTATTAAATAACTTATCAATTTTAATTTTAAAAGTAAAATTTTAAATGCCTTTACTGCAAATTAAATTTGTCATATTTTAACAGACCAAAAGTGTAAATATTTCCGTTAAAATAAGATAGTATAAATAAAAAGCATCTATATCTACTTATCAGACAGCGCGATATACTGAAGGTTAAGGAATCACAGCCCACAACCAAACTGTATGGAATGATTCAAGTAGTGGCGGATCTAAACGGAGACGATTTTTTTTTTGAAAAAAGGGGCATGGTCGAATTTTATTAGTACAAATACTATAAATATTGGCATAACAATATAAATACTTAGATAGGTGCATTTACAAAATAGATATAGGAAAAAATAAACTGGATTTGAAAAAAAGAGGACAAATGCATTGAAAATGAAAAAAGTTGCGGAACTCGGACCTTTACCTCAAAAAATAGGACAATGTCGGTGAAAAGACGACGGCTGGTATCTTGGAAAGGAAAGAAAACGACGCTTGCTATCAACCTGTCAGGCTCTAGCCCCTTAGCCCCCCCCCCTAAATCCACGACTGGATTGAAGTATTAAATACTGATGAAAGATTTTTGAGATAAAATCGTGGACTTCATTGAGACATGAACCCAGGACCTAGTCTAGTAAGATGCTCTATCTACTAAGCTATGAAGTACCTTGAAGTCAAGTCTGTCGTCGTTATTCAATACTTGAATCGTTTACGGTTCTGAATGTTACAATAAACTGCATAAAACGGTTATTAGTTTTTAAAATATTTGAGTTTTTATATCCTTAAAATCGTCACACATCTATTCTACTCCAAATTCTTATTATTTTCAAGCCTTCTTCTATCCTCTTTTTGATACCCGAAATCAATTTTCGAGTAAATAAATACAGGAAATAACGAAAGTAAACCGATTAACACAATTAACAAGTGTTGAAACAGAACAAATATGTGACTCCAATTATTAGCGAAATCCACTGTCGAGAACAAAATCTACGTCATACAATATTAAAAAAAAACATATTACGGCTTAAAAAATAACAATTAAGATTTTTTAAAACTACAGATTATTTTCATTTTGAATAGTTTCATAAAAAAATAGTGGAGAACTCCATTCAATGATAATTGGTGTATTATTAAAATATATCCTCATATTTTTTCTCTTCGCGTCCTTAGTAAGGTAGTGCATATATCACTTAGGTTGATAATAGGGGAATTTTTGGGGCTAAAATAACCGTTGGTTCACGCTTCACTAACATTTATACGTGGAGTTATTTAACGGTTAGTAACCGCACTTCACCCGTAAAAATATGTCATCTACAAAGGAAAGGAACTTCTGCTGCCAAAAATGAACGAACTCGGTCAATATTTTATACACTCCCAACCTCAGAAACAGATGAATTTAGAAAGAAATGGACCATGAGTTTCATTATGACATAAATCAATCTATGAATGCAGTTTAAGATAAAAAGAACTATGATTTTTCTAACAAATAGATCTGGATTGTACAAATTACAGTCTACGAACTCTCAAATAAAACAAATGAAAGGGTATCATATCAGATATTGTATTTGTTTGCATGTTATTTCAAAATGATTCGTAAAACAAAACAATAATTGTGATTGACTTTAGTCTGATGTATAATATGTAATTATGATCATTTTTTATTTTTACGACTAAAATAAACTATAGCGGATTTTCGACGAATCACTTTTGATGAATCATTTAGAGCGGTATAGGATTCAAGCTAAAAATCGCATACCCGAATTTTATTGAATAACACCATTTTAAGTTCCTTAGAATAGGATTTTAACATTTTTACGATGATGTCTGTGTATGTGGATGTGTGTGTGTGTGTGTGTGTGTGTGTGTGTGTGTGTGTGTAAGGATATTGTTGGTACAATTTCTCAAATTCTATACAACTAAAAACCTGTTTAACTACGGATTCCTCAATCTAACATTAATGAGATGAGTTGAATAGGTTTTGGTAACAATTGGATAACCGGAAGTGGTAGTTTCTTAAAAAAAATCTTCTAAATATTATTTTTTGAAAATTTGTGTTAATAAAATAAAAAATATCTTTAAATTCTCAATCTGATACATTTCAATTTTTTATTATATCTTCTATAGATTTAGAGATATATTATATAATAATTGTAATAAATGTCGCTGCCCAAACAACTCCATGGAAACCAGTTGAGATCTTACAAGTGTAAGATTTTTGGGTGAACTCTAAATTTTTATTTTATTTCATTCACTGTTCATCCCACATGATCATATTCGATGATTTATTGATCATCGTGCATTTACACGGTTCACTTTGAATGATTCATCCATGATGATCACTCAAAGTGACCCGTGAAAATTCAGCGTAAACTTCTCGTACGCCATCACAGGATATGGATTTAATAAACTTCGTGTAATATATAAGACGTGATGATATTAGAAGAAAATATGTTACTCTAACAAAAAAGACAAGTTTTCTTTCCATTTTCTATACATTTAAGGCCGTTGTAGCAAAATTTGGAAACTTTTTTAGTTTCCCAACAAAAATATTTGTAGTGGATAAAAGCTTTCACACTTCATTATTTACAATAGCATGCGTGTTTGTATACCGATATCAACAGCAACACATTTACGAAAAATATCGCACCACCTGATGGTTTCAAATTAATAGTGTTTGACTATTGAAGCGTTTAGGCCATCGTTCCTGGCTTTTTATAAATATTTTATCTAACGCGATTTACATACAAATCGAAGATATTCAAACCTGAACTGAGCTGAATGCGATGAAAACCATTTCTATTCAAACATGATGTGGTTTGCAGTTTATATTGTGCACCCATATACATAACTCAAATATGAGAAATTCTATGCAATTTTGCTGTATTCTAATTTTAGCGGTCAAGTTCGTTGAAGTAAAGTTTCATAAAAATTCGAAGGATGAAGGACGGATATAAAATGAGTATATATATATATATATATATATATATATATATATATATATATATATATATATATATATATATATATATATATATATATATATATATATATATATATAACGTTTTAGTATATTTAGTTTTATACTGAGTTAACCGTTGCATTTTTAAAGAAACAAAAAATTTGGAGAAAAAAATAATTAGTAGCGTGTCAACTTCATACTCGATCAGGGGTCACTTTGACATCACATCATTTTTTATCGGAAATTAAAAGTATCCCCTTTACTGATACATTTAGCGTTTTTAAAAAATAAAATTTTATAATTAGTTATTAACATATAAAGGTACTGGGGTGACTTTGATACTTGTATAAAATAAGTAACAAATATTATATAAATGTAGGTAATATCAGTTGTTTCAGGCACATAGTGTAAGTATAATTATTAGGTATCACAATAGCAACCTGAGCGTGTTGGGGCACTGTGTCTGTAGCGCTCGAAGCGATCTTCATCGCTCGGACCCTGGGGTCGTGGGTTTGATTCCCACTATGGGCTTGGATGTTTGTATGCGTCCCTTTCATCATCTCATCGCCATCTCTGCGATATATAAAATGACAAGGAAATAAATTGTACGGAAAAAAATACTCACCCTCATAATAAAGAATTATTATTAATTATTAGGTATCACAATATGTAAATCAGTAAAGAACGTGGGTATCCCCATTCAGAACATCACAAAATGCTTTTAATTATAGTTGCTTCTTCTTTAAAGGAAAGTACGGTCTGTCCTCCAGCTGGGCAGGTATGTCGCCCACGAAATTTATTGTACAAAGTACCATATGGAATTTAAAATTTCACAGTGCATTAGTCGTTTGCAATACCATTTAGAGCAGCTTCCAATGCTTGTTCTATCAAATTCCTATAATTTTTTCTACCTACTGCGCGCTTGTAAGTCCTCACCATGATGAAATATATTTTGGAATGTTAAAAATATTAGTTTACTTAACCTCGCAAAATGTCACATAAAAGATAAAATCAGTGTCCCCAAAATTCAGTCAAAGTAGCCCCTTTAGAAAAAAATCGTCGTAGATAATACATACAATGATTTAAAAAAAGATAGGTTAACAAATCGTCATCCTAATAGTCGATCTTTTGATACTGTAAATATTATTAAAGGTTACACACGATAGTTTCACGTGTACACAAGGAAGTTTCACATACTAGAAAAACAGCAATATTTCACCTATTACTTCAATATTTTTTTAATTAAAAACAATAATACTTACTATTGTTCTGTTTGAGTGTTGAATATTCACATCTGTACAAGTCAGCAGTTATTGTATTCAAAAAGTACCTACGATTCTTTACAGTGATCAAAGTAACCCCATGTTACGGTATATATATATATACTGAAAAACAGGCCACTCAATAACTATTTATATAGTAATTTTATTGAAGAAATAAGCCTTTTTGCTCACGTCCTATCGAGGAAAAAGTGCAAATTAAACAGTTAGGTAGACCTCTACCTAATATTGAAGATTTCAATAAACCTATGATTGAGTTATTTTCAAGTAAAAAAGAACGTCGAATGGACTTTATATATCGTACGATTTAATCTTCAGTTTTTTTCTTTTCAATATTATATTTTTTAGGCTGTCTGGCTCTACCATCAAAACGTTCCACGAGCCGCTACTGCTGGTTACAAGCATTGAATATAAAAATAAATTATTTTAAGAACTCATAATTCTTTTCTTGCAGGACTGGCACTTGAAAAATAATTATGAAATGATTATTAATTCTATTTATGTCTCTCAATGAGTGCTGGAGCAAGAAGGGGGGGGGGGCACTATCTTGGCAAATGATTTCTTCTTAATCTTTAGTTTAATTTAAATATTAAAATTTTAGCGGGTTGTTACATAAATAATTTATTAAACGAATCACATACTATATTTGTTCTAAGACCGCAAATGAAGACAGCAGAAATACAGAAACACACTTTTAGTGTTTCGTTTAGTTTTTTAGACACAAAAACAATAATATCAAAGGTAGAGAAAGTCCACCTCTTTGTAATAAACATTTAAATCTAGGAAAACCTTTGACTTAATATTGGATGGACCCAATACAACTTTTTACATTTTTTTTCTGAATTTTGCACGAAACGAAGCAATCACACAAGCGGTTTCTATGAAATCCATATAGGTTTCAATTATTTTTGCGATTAAAAAGTCGCAAGTGCGCGACCTTTACAATTTTCTCGCGACTAACGATTTATTTGTTGCAGTGACTAAGCGACAGGATAATCATATATGAGCGCCTAGCCTTACGACCCGAGGGTCCCGAGTTTTATTTCAGCAGCTTCGTTAAAGTATATAGTTACAAAGGATACAAGAAAATACTGCTTATATAGAACAAAAATGTATGAAAAACGTGTAATAATAAATAAATAATAATATATGGTAATATTAATGCATAATATGGTTTTGCGCCAAGTTTATATTCTGAGGGCAAGTTTCCAAAATTCTCTACCGGCGGCAAAAGAAGAAAGAGGCTGATTCCCAACAAGAAGTATGTGGTACTAAATTATACATTTCCTTCAACTGTAATAACCTGTTACTATACTATAAATTATTCAATAAACCTCCTTCTTTATAGAATTTACAGAAACTTATAAGGCAGAATTTATTATATTGACTTGACTTGACATTCTGGCCGAACTGACTGAATACTGAATCCTGGATACGCTGGGCCTACCCAGCCAGAGATTTTTTGGACACTCACTAGCAACCGGTCCTGCTTAGGGCACGATGCGGAGTAGAACAGAGCACACTAGTTAACAAACAAATACATAAAAAATTGTCCAGTATATTCCCCCACTTTTCAAATGGAAATCTATGTTGGGTGACCTTTTTTTAACGTGGAATTCTACCACATGCATGTATTTGAATTTTGTGGAGATGTTGATATTACTCTTCCCATAGCATTGTAATTGTCCTTAAAAATGGATGCGAATTTAAAAGATGGAGCCATCGTCAGAAGTCGGCCAGCACAACAAGTAACCACAGACCATCGTAATGATCATATGATCACCGCCAGGAATCCACTCACTGTGGACCGCACAGACACCACAGGTTACACCACACTGATGAGCACCAAATAGTACGAAACGCGTCGTGGTTACTTGTTGTGCTGGCCGACTTCTAACGATAGCTCCATTGGAGTTGACTCAGAAGTTGTAAACTGGTGAAACTACACGTAACTTTGTAATTTTTATTATATTGTTTGTTTCGCCGAGAAATTCGCAATTTGCTTTTTGCAGTTTGCATTTGTATTTAATTCCGTTGTTAACATGTGACAATCAACTCTATTCTGTAAGAAACTTGCTAAGTCTTAGCAAGATTGCTAAAAAAATTAGCCAATAGAAAAAATATAAAGCCTGCCATTTTTACCTCCCGCTACCCTTGGTAAGGGAGGTATAGGGATCGTGCTAAAAATCGCATATCGAGATTTTGGTAAATGACCACGTTTTTAGGTCCCTAGGACCCATTTTTAACATTTTCACGATGATGTTTGTTTGTATGTATGTATGTGTGTGTGTGTCGATCCTGTATACGCTCTAACTCAAATACTATCATTCAGAAAGTTTTGAAACCATGTATTTCTACCTTATTCTAATATGGAAATATCTGATTAGATTTTGGTGGCAATCGGATAACCGGAAATCGCAGTTTACTTGAAGCTCAAGATAGTTTTTCTTCAAAAAGTACCTTTAAATGTAATTTTTTCTCAATTTGTTGTTATAAAAATTAAATATTATTGCATTTAATACTTTTTCTATATATGTATTGTATGGATAAATTTATAAAGTAATATAAAAATTATATACATAGGTAAATGGCGGGAGGTATATTTTTATATTTTCTTCAGTGTTTGCATTTATTATTGGTTATTTGCTATACCTTTATTACAGAATTGGGATGAATATATTGGTTTCTATGGCGCTAAAGAATATCTTAATTACAACTTGATAAGCTGTGGCTTTGATCGTATTTAAACACGGCGTGAAGTTAGCAAACACAGCTGACAGCTTCATTCTGTAAAAATAAGTAGCTAAACTCTTATAGTTGCAATGAAAGATTTGAATGATACATCATACAATAAATAAACATCTCAGGTTAAAAAAATATTTATATTCTTTATTCTTGATATATTAAGCAAAGTTATCTACAACATTTTTCGTATGAGAAAATTGAAAGCTTGCTTCAATCAATTGTAGCATAATATCAGCTTTAAATAAATTATGCAAATGTATCGGAAATAAGTTCTTGTGTTTAAAAAATGAGCTACCTGAATTATTGTGGGTGAAAGATTTGAGATGTACGGAGACTTAGCTTAGCAAGTCTGCGCTAGACATAAAATCAATGTTCATGTAAATTTTTCAACGCAGCTTGCATAATTTGGCAACAAATATAAAAATTTCCCGGTACATTTTGAAATTTTTGTCGCATGGAAATGATTGTCAGACACATTCTCTTTTCAACACTTTTATTCAACGAATACAAAGAAGATTTTTTCAGTGCTATTTAAGCAGACGCTCAGAGGAATATTTAATATTGCGCTCTATTCTTCTTGTAATTATAGTAGAATATTTAATCTTTTAAAATAAGACCTACTAAAACTAAAATGAGTTTTCATTAAAACGGGTAAAATATTTAGTGAAGGCAATTTTCACGAAGTGAAATTGTTTACTAAAACTAATTTTCATAAAACGCTTAATAAAAATAAAAGTTAATTTTAGTTATTAAAGTATACCGGGTGTAACACGAATAGCGGATCATAGGCGTTTAACTTTGACAAATAATAACACATGTGTAAAATAGTATATTTTCAATTTCGTGCTATAATTTCCATCGCACTCGACTAAAAAACACTAATAAAAAGATGAATAAAATATAAACGGGCCTATTTTTTTAAAATTCTGGGTTTATTTTAAAAAGTATACAAAAACATATTCTTTTTCTACATAATCCTCCGCCCTAGAAACGCATTTTTCCCAACAGATTGGGAGCTTTTTAATCCCTTCATCGTAGAAATTAGCGGAACCTTCACATAGCCATTGGAGCACAATCTCCTCCACCGCATGGTCGTCGTCGAATCGATGGCCTCCCATCGCTTCTTTGAGGAACCCAAATCACATGGCGACAAATCGGGATTGTAGCGTGGATGTTCCAACGTTTCCCAGCCAATTCAATTTTTGCATCGTAGTGTTTGCTGTATGGGGCCTGGCGTTGTCGTGAAGCAAAATGACATTTTTGACAGTTTGCGCTTTTCTTTTCCTTCGATAGGACAATTTTGCGGCATCCAGTAAGTTGCAATAATAATGCGCATTAAATGTGCGTTGATCATTATGCGTTTATCAGTTTTTATGAGATACCGAACCCCCTCGCTGTTGACTTCGGTAACGCTCATCCTTTGGAGAACTCCTTATGCCAAGCAAAGACACGGGTCCTTAAAAACGTGTTGTCCCCGCACTGGGCCTTCAACCTCCGCAAAATTTCGGTTGGACTTACGCCTTCCTTGGCCAAAAACTTGATAATAATTCACGGAGACATGCCCTTCTTGTTCGCTCATGGTTTTCTTTAATACTAAAGAGACCTAAGCGAATTGGGGTCATGTTTACCCCTTCCTAACAGCCCAAGCTACCTGCTAATCAACTCCATACGGGCCTATAACGTACCTGGAATCGTATTACTCTTGTTACATACATAAATCAGTTTTAGATAACAAAATTTTGAAAACTAATATTTACTCCCAGACGAAGTAATTATTTGTAAGATAAAATCTTTTTTCTTCAAACGTCATAAAAGTAGCATCTTTTGTGACTTGATTCACAAGGTATAAGTTTAATTTCTACGCCGCCGCAGTAGAAGTAGCTAATTTCTACGCCGGCGGCGTAAATAAATATCCATAGAAACTATACAGGATCAACGAATAAGAAGTAACTTGTATTAAAGAAACCTGTAATGTCGCCCTAAATGTCACTATAAAACACTAGGTAACCTAAGAATAAAGTTACTAAATACCATCAATAGCTGTCAAATTTAAATAAATAATCTATGAATTGAAATATAAGAGTTTACTTGTTAGGAAATAACAAATTTTGCTGCAATTCTGCGCATCCCAAGTTCGTCCGCCAAAATTCTTTGGACTGTGCCATAGGACATTCCAACTTTATTACAGATGTCATGAATTGATTGTCGACGGTCTCGGAGAATTGTTTCACGCACAATTAGAATGTTTAGTTCATTGATTCCAGTTGAAGGACATCCAGAGCGCTCATCGTCTTCCACACTCATCCTTCCGTCCTTGAATCTCTTAAACCATTGAAAGGCTTGGGTTTTTCCCATGGCTTCATCACCAAATGCTTCTCGAAGAATTTTGTGAGTTTCGGTCGCCGTTTTCCCGAGCTTGAAACAAAATTTGATGCAAATGCATTGCTCTTTCAAATCGCTCATCACGCTATCGCAGAACATAACAAACAGTAACACAGATTCACCAGACTGATACGACAAAAGAACGCAAAATGTTGTGAAAACGAAAGGAAGGGTTTGGGAGGTGTACTAGTGTTGAAATCTAGCAGCAAATCGGTGTGCTACAATAGTTAGAAGAGTTACACACAGAGTTCGGGAACTTTTGGGTAGCACCTCCTATGCATTATTAAGTTAGAATTCTCTATCGCTATCGAAAACCACTAGCCATTACAATGCAGGTCTTGCCCTGAAATTTATAAGAGGTAATGCAAATTTGATTCAGTTATAAATTGCAACATTTATCTATGGACGGGTTCGGATGATTTTTGTGATAGGGAATATTTGATTATCCGGCTATTATTCACGGAGTCGTGAGAAAGGGTGGGTTTTTAATGCCTTGCCACCAATCTACACAGCGATAACGTGGAACGGTACAGTAATTGAATTACATTTAACGTTTGAACGTGCGGAGATATGCTTATCAGGAACATGAGGATGGGATGGAATAAAACCGTCAAATATATTTTATTAATTTATATCATTTAACAAGCTAACTATATTAAGAAACTTTTAATTTATGGATTATGTGCTTCCCGTAAGTAAATACTTTTTACAATAATATTACTAAAACGAATTTAATGCTCAGGTTATCCATTTTATACAGGTTCGACCCAGCAAATATCTGGCTTATTTATTAAGTTAGTAATTTCTTTCATATAACATGATTTATACAGCAACATGTAAGCTACTTGATGACGGATGTACATTCATGATACCACTTCCAGTTTATTAGTAATTAATATCAACTTTGAAATTTCAAATGGAACATACAATATTTTTTTACAAATTTGAAAAGTACATCAAATTTGCTTTACAACCATATAAAATAATCCATATGTTACATTATTAAAAAGTAAAATGGCGGGCACTTTTTTATACACCTAGCCGAAAAGAGAATAGTGAGCCATGATTATGGATTGAAATAAAACAATTAACTAAAACAATTGTAACCCGGTAAATTTCAACCTGTAAATACTTAGTAATAATTGTTCTAACCTTTATTATTAGCAAGTTTCAAGTACCTTATTAATTTATTATAAAATGAATTTATCTAACTCAGAAAAAGTTGATATGCTAGATGTGTATTTTCGAAGTTTAAAAAATAAACGCATAGCTGCAGAACTTTATCGACAAGAATATCCACATCAAAACGTTGTGAAAAATGTATTGAAGATGCTGGGAGTCATTTTGAATATCTGTTGTAAAATCATTTTGTTGTTATTAAATGTTCCTTATTCTTATTTTCTGTATTATTATGACAAAAAATATTATTTCGTTTAATAATAATAGTTATAATTGTTTTATTTCAAGCCACAGTCATGGCTCACTATTCTCTTTTCGACTAGGTGTATAAAAAAGTGCCCGCCATTTTACTTTTTAATAATGTAACATATGGATTATTTTACATGATTGCAAAGCAAATTTGATATACTTTTCAAATTTGTAAAAAAATATAGTATATTCTATTTGAAATTTGAAAGTTGATATTAATTACTAATAAACCGGAAGTGGTATCATGAATGTACATCCGTCCTCAAGTAGCTTACATGTTGCTGTATAAATCATGTTATATGAAAGAAATTACTAACTTAATAAATAAGCGAGATATTTGCTGGGTCCACTAAAATATAACACCCTGTATAGGTTTTATATCATATGATCCATCTCACTAAATACGGGCTGAATTTTTCTTATCAAAACTGTTTTAGTTTGTGTTTATCTATAAAACAAGCCCTCTCCCAAACTTCGTTACAAGCATCTTGTTTTATTTTCACACAATAGTCGTACAATTGAAACCAGACATAGGACATACTAGTTACTTTTCAAGATTAATGGTAGAAAGACTAATTTTTTGTGGTTTCTAACACTCACGTTTTTAGGGTGTTTTTTTTTCACATTATGGTTTTTGTTAACAAGAGAGAACATGATATAAGAGAAAAATATCTAAGTGGTTAATGTAAGTTATAAAACAATTGCCTAAAACAATTACACGGTAAATTATTACAGGTTGACATTTACCGTGTTACAATTGTTTTAGTTAATTGTTTTATTTCAAGCCATAGTCATGGCTCTCTATTCTCTTTTCGACTAAGGTGTATAAAAAAGTGCCCGTCATTTTACTTTTTAATAATGATGTAACATATGGATTATTTTACATGATTGTAAAGCAAATTTGATGTACTTTTCAAATTTGTAAAAAAATATAGTACCATTTGAAATTTCAAAGTTGATATTAATTACTAATAAACCGGAAGTGGTATCATGAATGTACATCCGTCATCATGCAGGTTACATGTTGCTGTATAAATCATGTTATATGAAAGAAATTACTAATTTAATAAATAAGCGAGATATTTGCTAGGTCCATTAAAATATAACAGCCGGTATACTATTGTAATTATTACACTGTAATTGGGTTTATCTTGTTGGGTATTAAAGATTTATTTATTTATAAATATGATTAAAATATTTAATAATTTGCCACAGAATCTGAATGCTATAACTAGCATTTTCCTTTAACTTACATCTAAAAAAATTACAATTGTTGTGTTTTTATTTTATTAACGAGTTATTGAAATGAAATTCTTTTTTCTCTTTTTTATGTATATTTGTTTCTATGGTTTTTTACTTCCTTGTACGTTAGTAAAGGAAGTATTGTAATCGCGAAAAATTTCGCTTTTCTGATTTCAGCGGAAATATCCATTTTGATCATCCCTGAATCCATTTTGACTAATTTCGTCGTGACGTCTGTACGTACGTACGTACGTCCGTAACATAACATAACATAATAGATTTTGGCTAAAATAGGCTAACCGGAAGTGGTACATTACTTGAAGTTGTTAACAGTTTTTCTTGAATAAAATGATTTTATTTTGATTTTAGAAATAAATGTTTCAAATAAAAGTTTTAGAGAATTAATTTCTGCGTCTAGCAAATCAAGTATTATTAAATTAACCCTTTGTATAAGCGAGATATGTAAATTTAAAAATTATATACTTTTTTGTTTTTGTAATAAAGCTTGCTATGGATTAGGATAAAAAAATAAAAAATAAATGTTCATGTCAAATTACGTTAAATACGTGCAAATTTATGATTCGTACAATAACAAATATTATATTTTTATTGTGAAATTAGTCATATTCATTGTTGTAATCAAATATATCTTTGTTGTAATCAAAACTCTCTTTAAAAAGAACCGGGTTAGATTAATGTTAATTTAAGAGTGATAGTAGTATATGAATTATTTTTTGTTCTATATAAAAATATTTCTCGGGCTTGGCTTAAGCCTGTCAATATTTTGTAATTTAATTATTAAAAAAATATGTATAGGTTAATAATCGTACAAGGAAGTCGTGTGGTGTCCACATCAGATTTTTTTTCAAAACTTCTTACAAGGAAGTGCCATATACATACGTTTAATTCATGTATATTTTCCTGTATGTGTATATTAATTCCCATTATTATTAAGAATGTTAATCTCATGATAAATAAATATTTATTTACAGAGGCGGTACCTAGTAGTTTTTTTGGAACATAGAATTCTTTAAACTTAACTGCTTGTTGATTGTGCACTGGCTGATATGTCAGGTTCACTACATTTGTAAGCTAGAAGTAAAATTTATTGGCAGAACCAAGGATTTAGTTTTGTTTAACCCTATTTTGTATTCTAGGTGGCTGGTATATTAAACTCAACGGTCATTTATCCTAGCTCAACGCAAAATGCATCACAAACCAAATTTATTGTGATTTGTTCGATGCAAGTCTTATATTGAATTATTTAGCATTTCTTCGAACGTTCATTTTTACTGACAATGGCCATATAAATATATTGAATAGATGTGTGTGTTGAAAGGATTTATAGATACGAAATTGATATTTGCAATGATGTTCGCAGGTAGGAAGATGTTATTATCGGTGGATTATTTATACACGATAATGGAGTCACGTAGAAAAATACGTAATTTATTCTGGACGTGAATAGAAGAGGAAATTGAGGTAGAATATTCAAAAGATCGACCGTGTAGACAGACGTACAGCTCACAGTTGTAGTTCAAGTCGGATCCGAACGATCCAGCATTGAACTTTAACTATTATGGAACAGGAAAATAACCTCTGCTACTTCGTACCGACAACAAGTACATAGCATTTTTAAACAAGAACACAGTTTACCTTCAAAAGAAACCAACCTTTACATGTTTTTAAGGCTGTATATTTATTTAGGAAGTATAAGATTTCACGTAACGTCAAAATTGATAGCGGAAACGTTAATATTCCAGATAAGGTAAACCTTATTCTGTACATCAAAATATGTTTTTACATAACGTACACGTTATTTTATCTGTCATACAAAGAAAATGGAAGACGAATTAGAAAGTTTTATTTTGATTTCTGGGTTAGCAAACTTAAGTGAGAAAGATTTAAACCATGATGAATTGTCACATAAACAACAAAGTTTAAATAAAAATATTACATACAGATTTGCAATCTCTACATACAGTTGCGCAAAATGAAGTGTAACTAAACCATTGCAAGTACTTTTCTCTAAAAGTTAGATATCTGATTTAATATCATATATAAAGCAGTTTTTGACGGACGATATTTCTAGGCAAATAAGGTTAAACGCTTTTACAAAATTTACGCACGCATCCAAAATTAGTTTTGACGTTCACCCTATTATTATTATTATTATTATTATTATTATTATTATTATTAAATATTAACAAATAAAATATACAACTACTATTTGTATGTTGGGCTTACATATCAACAAAAACCTTAAGTAGAATACACATGTTAAATATCTTATTCCTAAATTGAATAAATGTCTTTATTATCTAAGAATTTTAAGTAAATCTGCCGATATTGTTTCATTAAAGTCAGTCTATTTTGATTATTTGATTTTCGCTTCACCTCTTCCATCGACTTGAACCGGGTTCCTTTTAAGGCAGACTTAATCTTCGGAAACAGCCTCTAGCGGCTAAATAACGCTTCACAGACAGCACGTTATGGGCAGGTGCGTTGTCCTGGTGCAAAATCCACGACTTGTTTTTCCACAACTCCGGTCGTTTCTTACGAACTCGTTCTCGCAGTGTTGCCAAAACTTTCAAATAGTAAGTTTGGTTTACAGTTTGACCCTCGGGAACCCATTCAGTCATCACTATGCCGTTGATGTCGAAAACGATTAGCATGGCTACCATTGTAAAATACGCGCACGAGATAGAGAATTCTCACCATAGGCCTCTTTCAACAACTTATAGCACTTAGTCGGAGTTTTATTTAATTTAATGAGAAATTTCACATTGATCCGTTGCTCGTGTTTTTCGTCACACATTGTTATCGGCACGAGAAAAAAACACGTTCGTTTCTAACCTCTATAGAAAAAATACTACTACAGCGACAAAAACGTGTTTTCGTACCGGAATAGTAGACACTTCCAGCTATTCAACGCTGCATTAGTTTCCCCCCCTTCCTCTCTAGGACGTCTTCTGCACTCGCAGTCTCGTTATTTCATAGCCAGACCTCGTATATTTCAATACAAAAATTGTAATTTAAAATTTATTTATTATTCATATTGAGATTAAATTATATTTATATGTAATAATTTTTTGATTATGTTTTTTGGCATTCCATATATTGTATTGTACAACTCTTTTAAAAATAAATTATTATTATTATTTATTTTGATTTTATGTGAAAACTCTCTATTGCCTAAGAACACGTTAATATGTGCCAAATATTAAATGTAAGTTCACGTTAAAACCTCATCACCGCGTATGATGTAGGCACTTAACGTGCACCTACTTTACGCCCAAAATACGCAAAAGCGCACGTTAAATACATGGGATTACGTTTGGGTGTTTATTTATAAGAGAAGTCTTAAAACTTTTTAGAGACACTGAGTATCATAAGTGTCAATTTTTAAGTTAATTCAATGTAAAAATAAATTAAATTAATACACATATACTTTTCTTAAATTTTTGGTAGTTTAAAATAATATAAAACAAATGATATGTCAAAATTTTCTTCAAAGACGGTACATATGTTATGGCAAAATGATAATGCATTAAAGTATCATAATATTCAAAAATAATAATTAGATTAATTTTTGATAAAAATTGTAGGTCTAAAATAGCCATTTGATTCTATTTTTTCAATCACCGTGTATGGGCCCCGTGTTTCAATATTTCATTCTCTTTTCGTTTATAGATTTGTTGGTTAGTTCCCCACGAAATAAAATTATAAATATCTGTTATTTTTTTTGCACGACGTATCCAAAATTTATTATTATCAAAGTTTATTAATATGTATTATTTCTCTCCATAAAATCAAATTAACTCCCTCCCCTAGTATTCAGATTAAATGTACCAAACGAATTTTTTATGCAACAGAAAGAAATTGATCTATTAATCTTGTCGTCTTTTTTGCCAGATATCCTAACAAAACAGACACTTGATCACGATCTTTCAAGGGTACCTACTTATATGATTTTCTTAAAATTCCAATTCTCATCCCACATGGCTTCTTATAAAAATAACAAATTGAAAACGACTTAAATCTTAAAACTTTCAATATCATTATTTCTCTGGTTTAATGAAAGAACAATCAATGTAAATCTTTTGCTATGTCTAAAAGTAAAAATTCGTATATATATATATATATATATATATATATATATATATATATATATATATATGTTTCCTTTAAAACAACCAGCGCTTTTTTGGGCGAACTAATGACTTTAGAGAAAAATGTTATATACAAAAAATTACCAGGAAAAAGGGATTAATTTATGAGGAATAATAAATAAAAAAATCAACCAGTGGTTCTCAAACGGTAGAATAAAATTATATTTTTTTAAATGGCAACCTATATAAATTTTTTGTCCATTAGATAGAGAATTTTTTTCTGATTTCAACGATATAAATATGATATGGGGTTGTATAACAATTATTTCGAGAAAAATTATATTAAAAATCAGAAATAATTCTACAATATTGAAGTAGGCTATGCAATAAACAACTATTAATACGACTATTGCCTAGGTTACGATAGTATATTATTTTCTTATATCTAAAATAACTTGTTTTACTAAGAAATTCATAATAACAAATGAACTACATAACGAAGAAATATCAAAAAATAATAGTACTAACATAAAAAGAAAAACAATATGATGGAAATTATTTACAAATTTATGCAACCTTAGGTATTTTTGGTATTTTTGCACTTATGAGTACTAATTTTTATTATCATTTGTGCTCGAAAACACCTCCTTGGTTTTGAAGACAAAGTTCAATTCTTCGTCTCAATTAGGAAGATGTAGCACATCTAATAGATTGAGCATTTAAGTTTCTAATTGCTTGACGAATGTTATTTTTACACTCTCCATACATAACAGTAAGATTAAAATAGTCTAAATTTGTTAATTCTTGCAACTGCAAAGCCATTTTTTATTAATAAGTAATTAAACAATTACGAAAACAAACACTTAATAACGTAAGTAACAAAATTATCTGTCACCTGTATCATTTGTTTGCATTTGTTTATTGCATAGCCTACTTCAATATTGTAAAATTATTTCTGATTTTTAATATCATTTTTCTCGAAATAATTGTTATACAACCCCATATCATATTTATATCGTTGAAATCAGAAAAAAATTCTCTATCTAATGGACAAAAAATTTATATAGGTTGCCATTTAAAAAAATATAAATTTATTCTACCGTTTGAGAACCACTGGTTGAATTTTTTATTTATTATTCCTCATAAATTAAGCCCTTTTTCCTGGTAATTTTTTGTATATAACATTTTTCTCTAAAGTCATTAGTTCGCCCAAAAAAGCGCTGGTTGTTTTAAAGGAAACATCTTGTATATATATATATATATATATATATATATATATATATATATATATATATATATATATATATATATATATATATATATATATATATATATACCTAGATGTTAAGTTAATTTTGTTCTCAAATAGTGGAGTTCACTAATAATTGGAGTCACATAAATTGATCGTTTCAGCATTTATAAATATATATAAGTATGTTAAAATAGCTATTGTGGTCAATAATTACAACTATTCGTGTATAATAATAGTACATTAAAACACAAGTATCATAAGGCAATCTGTTAACGTACGAGTCCAAGTTTGGAAAACGAGCCGCTAGGCGAGTTTTACAAAGGACGAGTGCGTCAACAGGCCTTATGATACGTGTTTTTTATACTATTTTTTCTATTGAGGTATTTTTACGATTAAATTTATTTAAATTGCGACGTCAAATTATGACTAGGTATTTTTTTGTTAGTTATGTTTATGTTGGTAACGCTTCTCGCTAACAATTGAAATTTCATATTTTGTCAACTATTGATTAATTAGTGTATTGCAAGGTGTATTGTATTTATGATTCAAGGTCTGATTCTGGTTGTGAAATTAATATTATATTTTTTTCTAGTCCTATCACCTAAAGAAAGTATAAAAATCCATAATTAAAAGTAATATGTTGAAATATTATCAACAACTTACCATTTTGAGGTTACCTTTCATCTGTCAGTTATGAAAGCATGACTACCAACTCTAGAACATGAAAGGCGCCAAAAATAGTACGCTTATAGATCTTCTAAACGTCGTGTTTGCAGTACAAAACAGTGCGTTTATAGAAACATAAGAACACCGAAATAGAAAAACAATTTAATAAAATATGAGCTAGGGGAAAAAATTGTCACAAAATGTGTTTTTTTTAATACGCGAATTTTAAAGTTTCAAACCTTATGGTACTTATTGACCCACCCTCGTAGCTTTAGAGAGCTGCATCTAATTCATAGAATATTAAAAACATTATTATGACTTAACGAACACAAATAAAGACTTGCTAGAACTGCAGAAAACTTTTAATTTAGATAAAGTTTCATAAAAGTAATATATAGAAAAATTAGTGCATTAGAAAATTGTAATTAATGTTGAGTCTGATCGGAATGGAATCCGGCCGTTAGAATCACAAACAGTAACTTCTTTAGACACGCAAATATTTTGCAAAATTATTGAACCTGCAAAACCTCTCATACATAGGGAAAAAAAAACGGTATAGTTGATTAAAAAGGGTGTGAACGTGCATGTGGCGATTTAGTCGAGGTCCGGGTGGGAGTAGGCAATGAGCAGAGCAATCGTAAACAAACATAGCTCCATCTTGATTTCCTATTCGAGATTGAATGATGCGATGATGCGGCGGTGCGCGGAAATGAAACTCGAATTTCGTATTCTCATTCTCCCTACGCTTCACGCACGAGCTCTGCATGTGCCATGTGACTGCGCTTGCCTCTGTGCCTATGTGATTACCCACCAGAATAATACTACACACGAGTATTACATAATTCACCTACATAATAACGACATTCTAATTATATCGCATGTTCATTTTGCTTCTTTTCAACTCAAACGGATTACCTTCGTCTTTAACATTTTATTAATATTTATATACGAGGGTCATTCAGTAAGTAAAGAGACAAATGGCTATAGCTCAAAAACGGTTTATTTCAATCTGTCAAAATTAAGGCTATTTTTCAACATAATCACCCCCCACAGTTAAGCACTTGTCCCATCTTTCTTGCAGCTTCCTAATTCCCTTGGCGAAGAATTCTTTCGATTTACCCCGAAGCCACTTTTGCACCGCTTCCTTAACTTCCTCATTGTTAGCAAATCTTTTTCCACGTAGGGGGTCTTTGAGTGGTCCAAACAGGTTAAAATCAGATGGGGCGAGATCGGGACTGTAGGCAGGATGAGGTAAGACCTCCCAACCCAATTCTTGAAGCTTATCACGGGTCAGCTGGGCTGTATGAGGGCGGGCGTTATCGTGCTGAAGAATGACTCCTTTTGACAAGAGTCCACGTCGTTTGCTCCTGATAGCTGGTCTAACTTTGTGTTGTAGCATCTCAGAGTAGTATTGGCTATTGATAGTTCTTCTGTTATCACGAATAAGTCCGTCAATCCTCGATTCCAACGAGGGACCAGAAACTTCCACTGGACGTCCACATCGGGTTCATCACCTACACTTCGCACGGTTCATACAACTTTTACCGTACTGTATTAACGTTCTAGAAAAAATTTCACTTGGTTTTACACCTTCTGCGACTAAAAATCTAATGACTGAGCGCTGCTCTTCTAAGGTGCAATCTTCTAGTGGACTTGCCATGGTGAACTGAAAATTTTGAGGTTATGTTGACATAAAATAATGAAACAGCTGATCAGAGCATATCCCAAGGTTGCCAACTAACACCCCTGAAAAGATTGTACACATTCATTGAATAGTTTTAAAATTATAGAATTTGTTTCTTTAGTTATTGAATGACCCTCGTACATACCGGCTGGTAGCAATTCGTGGTGAAAATAAGGATTTAACATGTAATATAACTTATATCAGTTTTATGCAATTTTTTGTTCATTTTACGGCAAAAGTTGCATATAAAAATGTTTTTATATTTTTTATTGTTTTTGGTAATTAATTAGGTATATAAGATTAAAATAAAATTAATGGTTGGTCTGACAGACGTTTTAATGTAACGAATGTATTACAATGTAAGCGTTCATTAAATAATAATAATAATAATAAAATATTATTATAAATATTTTGAAACATTTTGAAAATGTAGAATGGTAGAATTCGAACAAAACCAATGAATGACAGATCTCGTCTAGTTCTCCCGAATTCATCAGAAATTTAACGATATTAATCATTTTGAGCTAGTGATTTGTTTGCAATAATTTAACATTTTTATTACAACAAAGTAATGTTTCATAATTTTATTTTATTAAAACTGTTAATTTAAAGTATTCTACCTTTTACTTATTGAAGTTTACTATTTTTTGCAATGGTAGAATACCCCATTGTTTTATTTAAGGCTGCTAATATTTTTGAAAACATTTATATATGTACAAATAGGCATTCTCTTTATTTATTGATTCTATACAAAAATTCATGGAGAAATTTTGAATTAGTTTTCATAAAAATGAATATGACAACAAACATTATATTATTCTTTTCGCTTTTGTTGAATATATAATTGAAAGGAACATATATACACCTGTCTGCGACTACAATGAACATCATTTTCAACTTACGCCACGTGAACACACGTGTCGCCACTATAATCTACATTCTATTCTAACAACGTGTTAAAGTATGCATTCATCTAGAAACACGACTACTTGATAAAAGTAGTGCAAATGAAATCCTTTCTTTATGCAATTACTTTCTGCTAAATGAAGCAAGATTTTAATCTCTTTGAGTTACACTTGCATCTTAAAGTTCAGGAATTAAGGTTGTTATATTTTTTTATAAAAGACCCTGCATATATACTTCTATCATGACAGAAGTCTAAAATATGTGTCATTATAATTGCATACAGCGTGGCTCAATAGGTATATCTAGTTTTAAAGTTATCAATGCTTGCCTTTATGCATATATTAAGTTCAACATACGTTTTGATAATGACAATTATCAAATTTACGCATTAAGAATAAATAACAAAATAATAGTTTCGAAATTGTATTCCGTTCCTTGTTCCTTAACACTTTTTTATCTATTTTATAAAACTAAAAACAGATGTTTATCATTCGTCCGCTCAACCTTCTCAGTGCCTTCTAGAGGCGTTAGTACATCACACTGAAGAGCTCCAATAAGAGCGAAACGCGTCTGTGGTTCTGGTTGAGTGGGCCAGTGTCTGATAAATTACCAAGAGGTTAATTCAGAGACTGAAATCTTGTGAAACCTGCCAAGTGTTTTAAATTTATAATATTATTTAGAACAGTTTAACCAAGTGTCGCATAATTGTAATTTGTACAGTTTCTTTTATTTTCAGTCAAACAGTATTTATTCTTACTATACCAACGTTTCGGTGCCCCCTTGTAAAGGATAATGTTATGAAAAACAATAAAGCTATTTATAAAATTCTTCAGGTCTTCTTTTACATTGTTTGCAGAAACTTGTCCAGCAGTCCGCGTAATTAACTTACCATTCGCAACTTAATTTCGAATGATATATAAATAACTATTTAAAATGATAATGCAAATTTTGTTTTCCTCGATCTACTTTCTACATTATTTTCTTATTCTCGATCATTATAACATGACTTTTGTGCTAGCAAGTGATGTAACAAATGTTGTGATGTGGTATTTACACATTTCTGGTGGAATTTGAACGAACATGTCCGACACTAAAATGTTTACTGTTACTTGTGCGTCATTATGTGTGCTGAATAATATATGAATGGAGAATGAAATACTTTGTCTTAATTTTAAATTTGAAATAGAGTTCTAGGATTTCACATTCATATTATAATTCTCTGCTGAAAATATATAACGCTAAATCTCTCTCTTATTTGTGCTGTAAAATGGAGCCTGACAACGTAAACCTAAAAATAATTCTTCAGACCACAAAACCAAGAAGTTTTTGCTTTGCTAGAATATGTAAATCTTATTTTAAAAGGCCCGCCATATTTTAAACGGATTAATTTACATACAGGATTATGACATACAACTCTGATATTAAATGGAAATTGGTTTACCAACTCTGTTTTTAAGGGAATGGCCTTTTTTTAATCATTTCATCCTTTGAAATTATCTTTCTTTGTTTCTAGTATTTGTTTTGTTAACTTAACCTCAAACAGGGCAAAATTGTACTATAACTTGATCTATATTGTAATAAAATACTTGAAAAGCTCTCATAAAATTTAATTTTCTAAACTTTTAAAAATATCTCGTTCAAGTTTTTATAATATTTTTAGGTATTTTAATTAATTTTACACAGCAGAATTCTTGATATGTTACTAATATTTTCTATTTTAATATACGTATAAATTGCTGTTTACATCCAGTGGTGGTCAACCGTTTGCCATTATGACTTATTTCATGTTTGGATTACAATGCGGTTATTGTGGAAAAAATCGTACTAATTACGACATTTTAACTAATTCTGAACATTGTTTTCATGTTTTCGACCAAGTTTTGCCGCGTGTACAGACTTATTTATTGTAATTCCACAACAAAGAAAGGAAGTTAAAATATGTTTTAATTGTATGAGAGCAATATTTTCTTTGTAATTCTAAAAGTTAAATTAAAGGTGGGTTTATGGTCGGTTGCATGTTTTAATTGAGAGTTAAACAAAACGGCAGAAATTATGTATGAAAATGTCGAAAATTACCTCAAAAACAGCAATATCCAAGGAATTGAGACAAAATAATTAACAAATGACTAACGGTTTATCTGTCACGTTAGGGTAATTAATAATGATATTAAATTAACCTAGCTTGACAAATAAATCGTTAACATTTCTTAATTTTTTGTTTCAATTCCATGGCTATAGCTATTTTTGCGGTGATTTTCGACATTGTCGTACCTAATTTTTGACGTTAAAAGACATACAAAATTTTGCTTAATGATTCAGATGAAGAATTTTATGCCCTACAACTTTTATTTGAAGCTTTTTACCTAAAATAATTAGGGAAGGAGGAAATTACGAAAATCTGATTTTACATGTTAAAGTACTATGTTCCGGGGCGTGGTCACCACCCTGTATATATATATATATATATATATATATATATATATATATATATATATATAATTTAAATAATGCAGCCATTGAAACAAAAAACAGGTTACAAGAAAGAAAATGACTGATGTCTTGCATTAGTTTGTTGTTTATTATTATTTATTTAAGTTTTAATAAATAGGTACATAGATCTTAAAATATTAAATAACCTAAATAATAAACTATTAAATAAAAATAGAGGCAAAATATTATATGCAAATCAATTAATCAGTTCATTAGTCCAATTCGCAGGAAATGACATTCATTTATAGCTTGTCTTTTCTGGGAAATAGCATTGCTGTTTAATAACATAGATAATTATTCCAAAAGCAATCAAGTAAATATATGATATCATGCATAAATACAAACTGAAACTACGTACATATGTATTTATTAAATATTGTATTCTATTCATAACATTTCCGAGAATAAAATACTAGGATATATTATTTCAAATTTCCAGGAATGATCAGCTGAAATATTTAAATTAAAAATTTACCTGTGGCAAAATGTAAATTATAATGGTTAATTTTCGTGGTAAATATTTCCATTACTTCCAATTTAAAATTCCAGTTGTATTAATTTAACCAATAAACAATTATAATTATTGTAATCATCATATATAATTATTTTTGACGCGATTTCGAAACCGATAATTACAGTGCAAATAATGATTATAAGCTTTTTTAATCGTTGAGAGATTATTTTTCTATAACTATAATTAACAAAATTAATTATTTTTGAGTTTTTAATATATGTATATTTTAAATTTTATGTATCGTCACGCACCCTATAAATGTAATTACAAATAATTATTCTCAAGCATTAATACTATTTACCATAACATAAATATTATTTTTTACTTATCAGTTATCACTACTGAAACATGCCTTCAGAATACGGTAAAATAATAATGAAGAAAATAGTCATTTATCTTTATTTTATCACTAGCTTGGTGTAATTTCCAAAGATCTAAGAGATAAACTTCCCTTTTTATGGAAAGGAATATTTAGTAATAATTTTATTATCGTGAAGTAAACTACAAATGTAACTCTAGAACGAAATCAATGTACTTGAGGTTGAGTCACCCTCCAGTGCCTCCCCGACCTCGAGGTTAAGTAATTTGAAAATAGTGATGAATGAATTTGCCAATGAGAAGTGTTTATATTGCATTAACGTAATGAATGGTTACCATCTTCTACCTTGTACTTTTTCCACGGAAAGCTGATATCAGTAAAAGATCACTAAAGCAGACACAATATAACTCAGAAATCATATAAAACGAACGCGAACATTTTCAAATATCATGATTTATGTATACGTTTATGAAGGAACATACGGGTATATAACATCGTGAAAGCTGTGAAATAATAAATGAAGCAATTTAGGTAAATAAATAATATCACAGATATATAAATACATATATCATCACGACTTATTACCCATTACTAGGTGTGCCAATCAACTCTTATTCTCAGAGTTCAGTAAATTTCTAAAACATATACAGGGTGTAACACCAAAACCGACCACCGCCATTATTTTCTTTATTATTATAGTTACAAAAAAATACTATAGAACAAAATTGTAGAAGACCAAGGGGGACATTCCATTTTAGAAGAAAATATTTTTTTAAACCAGTGGGTCTCAAGTTGCAACACAAAGTTATATGTTTTCAAATGGTATTATACCTATTCGATAGCGTATTTTATTTTGAATTCAACCATGTATCAGTTTTATATCCTTACATAATAAAAATATTGAAAAAAATGCGATTGAAATTTAAGTAAATTTGATTTTTCTAGTCATTTTTCAGTAGGCTATATATGAAAAACAAAAACTACTATTTGTCAATTTGAATAATTTAGGATATAAATCAAAAATAACACTGTTCATAACGTTTTTAACAAATATTTGTTTCATTTTAATTTAAGCTCAATTGTTTTTCATAGCCTACTGAAAAATAATTATAAATATTAAATTTCTTTAAATTTCAATTGAATTTTTCACAATATTTTTGTTATGTAAGGATATAAAATAATCTAGTGGTTGAATTCAGAAAAAAATATTCTATCGAATAGGCATACAAAATATGTATAATCCTATTTGAAAAAATAAAACTTTATGTTGTAATTTGAGAACCACTGGTTTAAAATAAATGATTTTGTAATTATTTAGAAATATGTATGTTTTCAGTTTAAAAATATTTAAATTCTAAAAACAATATCTGAATAAAATGGTTTTCAATATTTATTTTTGTTTCAAAAAACAGGTACACCTGTTTCAGCAATTGATTTTTATGTTTTTATTTTATGTTTGCGAGGAAAAGTTAATCCTGCAATATTTTTATTCCGTCCACTGCAAATAATAAAATATTCAGTAGTAGATTCTGAAGTGATCTGGAGAAAATAGTACATACGCAATCAACATACTCGTTTCGATATTGCGATTCAGATTCGTTCAACCATAACGGAATCAGCCTGCTTTACGAGATCATAACTTTATCCTAATCATAAAACAACAAATCGAATTTCATGCCAGATATTTCCAGATTTCACAGTTCAAACAATTCAGATTTTTATGAAGCATAGTCATAAAGTAAGAAATTGAACATTATTTATTCTTATAACTCTTTTCACCTATTACCTATGTGTGATAATCTTAATCATACACATTTTTATTAGGATAATAAAAGTAGAATATGTTTTTTATAATTTACAAACTTATTTTTATATTATTATATATGAGTATTGGGTAATTTTAATTACTCTAAGATTATCCTTGTTTTAAAAGTAATTATTCGAATCATTCTGTGATAAACATTTATATTTTGCCTATATTCTGTTTTAAATTAATATTATCTATATTTATTTAACATTTTCTACGTACTTCAATTCCTGGTATTTGCAATATTGACGAATTTGTTATTTAATATAATTTTTTTTTTCGTGGCCGCGTGTCTGCATGTCTGCGAATCTGAGGAACCGGGTTCGATTCCGACCGATGCCAAATATTTAGAATTTTAAATGGCACAAGTTTGGCCCCTGTGGTGCACTCTCCACGCCAGCAATGAGTGCCCGTGCGGTGACGCCTGGTAAATGCCCGTACGGTACAAATATGTCATCATCATTACCGAAATCTGTTTGCAAAGCAGATTGTCACACCCAGTAATGGGTAATATGCCGTGATGATATATTTATTTATTTTATTTATTTATTTGAGTTAGCTCTAACTAACTTCAAAGATCGCGAAATGATCGTGCATTTTAATAAATTTAAATCAAACCCGTTCACTGCTACTTCTGGAGTCCCACAAGGATCAAACTTGGGCCCACTATTATTCAACCTCTTCATTAATGAGGTGGTGGACTGTGGTTAACATTCTCAAATACTTTTGTATGCCGATGACATAAAAAATTATAAAACCATCAACTCTATTAATGACTGTATTCTCTTACAAAACGACATCAACAACATTTTAAAATGGTCCCACAACTCAAAATTGTTCTTTAATTACAACAAATGTAAAATAATGAGTTACTTTGTTAAAAAATACCTTTACACTTATGCATATCACATGGAAACTAATTCGCTTGAGAAAGTGACTCAGTTTAAGGATCTTGGGATTATATTTGGCACAAAACTAACATTTAATGTACACATTGAGACTACCGTAAGATCATCCTACAAAAATCTTGGTTTTGTAATTAGAAATTGTCGGTCTTTCTGTAAAACAACTACACTCAAAAGCTTGTATTATGCATTTGTCCGCTCTAAGCTAGAATATTCTTTACAAGTCTGGAATCCAATATATCATAAATATATATCTAAGATTGAATTTGTCCAGCATAAATTCATCAAATATTGTTATTTTAAAATACATGGAAAATATCCTATCTTTACCCATAATTATTCTGTTTATTGCCTGAAGTGAACTTGGTGCCATTAAGTAGCAGAAGAAATTTACAATTATCTCTCTACTTATACAAATTAATTAATAATTGTATTGATGACCCATGTAGTCTTGAGCTAATACCATCTCACGTTCCACGCGTCACTTCAAGAAATAAAGTACCATTTCATTGTAAAACAGCTAGGACTAATTATGAATTGAAATCTCCAATAAGACAACTCTGTGTAGCATATAACAGTGTATCATGTACTATTGACATTGACATATTTGGCGACTCCTTATCTAAATTTAAGAATATATAAGTCACTTGTTAAATTTCTTATATGTATTTACTGTTCAACTCATGCGTTTCTGTATTTGTATGTCATATGATCGTCCTGTAATTGGGATCTTGTATCCTGTTGGATCGATCGATTAATAAATAAATAAATAAAGGTGGTAAGATCAATTTTGCAACATAACCGTTGGTTATCACTAACTGTCACTTTAACTAGAGGTGGTAGGAGTGGGCCTAAATAGGTTTTATTTTGCACAATTAGTAACCTGTAAAATCGACTTTGAAATTTTATAAATATTTCTCCTTATTTGTAGTGATAGCCACGGAATTGAAACAAAATTTCAAAGAACTGCATATCATTGTACAAAATGATTGAACGTCTAGGAATAGGAATCGCTAACTAAACAATCATGTTCTTCCCAGATTTTAATTAAGTTGTACGGAATCCTTTGGCAGTAAAACTATTCGAGATTCGAGTACGTGCAGACAATTGTTTGGCATTGCAACGTGCTAAGTAATCCAATGTTTTTCCTGAATGTAAGAGTACCAGTAAGAGTAGTTCGCGTTCGCATCGCTATCGCCATCAGCGGCAGCAGCAGCGCTGGATTCCAGAGACACTAGAAATGCGAGAACGAGAATTTGACTCTGATACATATTTCAACGTTCTGCGTTTTAAATTTGCCCAAGAGTGCTACGTGGGAGTTTTACATTTACAGTAGACATGTATCTACTTATTTATTTATACATTTACAGGAAATCATTTGTTACGAGATTGCCAATATGTGGGAAATATACTGAAACTGAATCAATATAAATAACCTCCATACAGCATGTTCATTTTAAATGAACCACCATTATTCTCTTGAGAACTATAAGAGCTACAAAGAAGGTTAAATTGGCAAACAATTTCTATTTAACAATATTTAAGTAATGATCAGAAAATAGTAGGTACATATATTAAAAAACAAGTTTCATAAGGCAATCTGTTAACACACAAGACACAAGTCTAAGTTTTACATGATTTTTTATACTATTTATCTACGATAGTGCGTAAAATTAATGTTTAGATGTTAGTTTGAAGTTTGTAAAACGGTTGTTTAGTAACAAGATTTCATTAGTCACGAGTTGCCGAACAACGAGTGCAATAAGATGACGTTTCAAGAAGCGTTCTATTATTTCCGATTCCGGAATATGTAATATCAAGTTTGAAATTTCAAATATAATATAAATATATTATATTTCATTATATTCTTGATAGTTAAAAGGTTACATGTACCAAATACTTTTGACCAAAGCTGTACATTAAGGCCCGGTTGTTCCAAGTTCAGATAAAGTAGCAGTTTACTATCTATTAGATAAATTTATTTACCGTCTTAACTAGAGAATAAGATTTTTGGGTTGCTCCATGATGTTTTATTCTCCGAATAGCTAACTGGCAGATTTCTATCAGAAAGATTAAAATTGTATTAGGGTAGAGTTATTTTTGAAAATTTGGCAACTTGGCTGTCACAATTTTAATAGAAATTTAGTTACTTTTTCGCTTGTGTGTTTTGGTGCAGTTGTAGTTTAAACCACAGTTTCAACATTTAGAACAAATGATAAATACGACTTGCAAAAATGAGTGGTGAAAATTATAGATAAAGAGAAAGAGCAGTTTATTTTACTACCGTGAACTAATTTAATTAAATTAGTCGACAAATATGAAAATATAATTGAGTCCAGGAATACAAATTCCGTCTTTTGGAAAGAAAAAGGACATCATCTGGAATCAATTATAAATTATTTTAGTTTTAGTTGTGGCCAGCATCCACGATATATACCCTGTTGCATAAAATCGTAAAACTATCAACAACTGGCATATCGAAGATACAGCGTGATTCGTGATTCAGAAAAACAAATATAGACAAATAAGTTTTATATCTCAAATTATGCTTTCTTTAAACTTACCTTATAGATAAGAACAATATTTGGTCTTTAATTTTATCTAACAAATAAAAAACTGTATTCTTTGACATTCGAAACCTCAAAAAAATCTGAATCTTCCCTTTTTTCAAAATTATTACATCTTTCTCGTACTTTATACTGTTTTCGAAAATTAATATTATCAAAAATAAAATTCGATACTTCATCATCACTGATTATTATAATAATTATTAATATTAACAAACAGCTTATACATATCATCAAAACAACACAAACGTTCCATACCATATGTTACGTTTCTCTTCACTTCGTGTTTCCATTCGTGTGCACTCGGTACGATATTCTTTGGATAAAACTCTTAATTGGTAGTTTGACTGACTGTTAGTTACCTTGCCGTTAACGAAAATGTATTTTACTGGTAACTTTTAACCATAAGTGGAGCAACGCAAACTGAAGTTATGAATAGAATAAATTTTAACCGAATGTTTAACTATAGATGGAACAACAGGCCCTAAAATTGATCGTGTAAGGGAGAAGATTATTATAAGGTATTAATTTATTCTAAAAGAAATATTATTTTTCAAAACATTAACACATGTTGAAAATGGGTCAAAGTCACGTTGAAATGTTTATTTATTTTAGATAAAATAAAATATTCCGAGGAATATGAATGTTTATGAAATAAACATACATCTCTGATCCATTTTCTACAATATTTACTTACTTCTTTGAGATATGGAAAGTAAAATATTGCATATAATATAAATTTTCATTTTTCCATTTCAGCAGTGTAATAAATATATACAATATTAGTTTCATGTGCATGTAAATATATTCGTATGTTAAGTAAGAAAAATAACTCAAGACATATACAAATAATAAACGAGAAGTGTCATTTACATGCATGTGCATGGAAGATTTAGTTTTATGGTAGCAAGTTATACATTAATGTGAGATAGTAAAATGTCAAATTCATAAAAATGATATGAAAATTGTATCATCTTGTCGTAAAATGTACCCTAAGCGACTAATATCTTAAAAATATTACTATCATAGGTACTTATCTCCATAAAATATATTCATATTTTATATAATATTTATAAAATTAACAATTGAAAATAAATTAAACATCATATACGCCAGATATTTGCAAACAACACATAATAAAAATCCAAGGTTCATTCACAAATCGAAATTAGTTTTGGTTTTCGGTTTTATATTTAACAGTGAATCTGACACACGTGATTGCAACTAGTGGGAAATATGTTCTATGCAACTTGTGCTTCTGCGACTTGGGTCAATGAAGTGCTCTGGATAGTTGACTCGAAATCCGACTGGGTCATAGCCAGATCGAGTGAATACCTGAACCCTATATACTTTTTTTTGTTACTGCAGTAAACCTAACCTAACCTAACACTTGCAAACAGATCAATACTTCATAGAGTGCAAGATGTTTTGATTGATAAAATACATTGCCCAAATATTTAAAATATCTATCCTGCAGGCGATACTTAATATTGTTCAATAATAAATATTGTGCAAAATTATTGAACGTTTAGGGTCCGCTTATGAAATTCCAGAACTTTGTAAACATCCTTTGGATTATATAAAAAGTTGTGTAATATTTGCAAACTACTGTTGAAATTGGAAGCGTAGCATCCTACTTCCATTATGTAAAATAAATGGCATCCTCCAACTATTCCGTAATGAACAATACCATTGATCACTGGATATTTCACTTAGTTTTAATTTCATAGCTTAATTCGAGAAATCTATGGCCGTAATTAGTTCTCCGACTCTGAATCAATTCTACATGACGTAATGAACTAATATCCCTGTTGAGGCAACTTTGGTTACAGTTAGAATAAAATTATATTTTAAATTATTTGTACATTGTTGGTAAATTAAAATTAAAAGTGAAAAATAAAAATAAAAAATAAACAATCATAGGAATTGAATTATTCTTTCTGCAACTTCAAAGGAAAAACAAATTACATTTTAAAATAAGTTTCAGGAGGAAAATTATATTATTGTTATTAAATATTAATTCAATTTGCAAATACACATGCCGGCAAAATTAAAGGAACACAAAAAATCATATCATTGTGATATTTTTTGATCATTTATTTGACTGAATTTGGTAGCGGCAAATTCACATAGCAAAGACTAATTAAAAATAATACTTTTCCTTTTTTAAACTTTCTTCTTTGCATATTTAGAATTGAAATAAAAACAAAAGCAGAAATGATTGTCAACCCTTGATGTAGAGTGAACACGAATTAAACACTCACAATCAATAAATAGCTATTTGTGTATTAAGAGCACAAAATAAGACATTGTCGATTGAGAGGTTATCCTGCGTCGCGCGGCATTCTCTCGAAATCGACAATGTCCAATTGCGCTCGAAACACAGACAAGATATTTTCTACAGTCGCCACAGTGGGGTCCTCCACCATAACAAAAAATAATAAAATGTACACTTTGTTCTTACACTGCTACACAATTAATAAGGATTAATATAAAGAAAAAACGTGTTTTATATTTAATTTTAATTTATCGTTATTTCCCATTCTTCTTGACCTTTTGCTTCAATTTAATCTAAACATTTTATACTTTCGTTTTTCTAAATGAATGCCCTATTTTATTTTCACAATAGTGCAGTATTTTTTTTTTTTTGTTATGTAATATACCGACATTATATGTCAGATTGATTTGTAAAGGTGGTAAATGTGTCACTGCCATTAGTTCCGACTAAACGTTTCTATAAAGAATGTAGACAAGTAGCTTTTCTCAACATTGTATAGTTAGAAATTTGAATAGCGAGCGTTTTTTCTACTTTGTCGCGTTAGAGCGGCAAAGTGACATTTTGCGTTGACAAAAGATAGCGCAAATGTACACTCTACACACGTGAGTGAACTGAAAAATTTACAGATAATATAATGACAGTTCACATAACCTCACAAAAAAAATATTGCGTGTTTAGTGCTGTCCTCTATGGTTAAGCCGTAAACTTTTCAATTCATCTTCGAAGAGCTATACGAATTCATCATAAAGTGTTACATAGATAACAATTTTGGATTCTGTTTCTATTAGATAAAACAAGTAAATATTGTTTCCTACCTTTTCACCATAATCGCCCTCTACTGCAACGGTGGATACATATTTCCAGTTGAGTTCTCGAACGATTTCCACCATAGCTTGTGCCTGGAAGTTATCTGGAGGCACCACTCGGCTGAAGTACTCGAATCTGGATTTGTCGGATAGTTCGGTACTAGTAGAAGCATAGCTCACTTGCGGAATCTGCAAACAAATTAAATACGTAGAGAGTCATTGAATTAGTTGAAGTAAAAAATGCTAAAATATCAATCATCGTATTCATATTTTTTAATATATTTTTCGGGAAACTGATTAAATATTTGATAATTCTGTTTGTAAAAACGAACATTAATGCCTCTACGTTGGTAATTTTAACAAAAAAAATATTTTTGCCTACCAGTGGTTCTCAAAATACGGGATAAAACTATGTCTACTCATTTTCATATTATTATTTTATGTATATTGTTTATACACTCTCTGTAATTGGGATTACATATCCTGTAGAGTGGTTAATAAATAAATAATAAAAAATATTTATAAGGCTCTAAAATGATAAGTTAAAGCGCTGGATGGAAAATAGGGAAGTGAAATATAAGCCAAGATTGAGATGAAGGTAAGAAAGTAGTTAGTGTGAAACTAAATCGTTACATTAGGTCTTTGAAATTATTCATGATACTGGCAGATCTACAAATGAAAGTACATACCTTTTAAAACGATAACGTTAGTAAACACACGTGACCAGTAAACGTGACTGCAATCTGCTTTGAAATAATTAAACATGCAGATATGTAGATTCAATTTAACCCTTAATTTCCAAAAATATCTTTCCGTATTGTTTGAATTTGTATTCCAAGCTCGCTCGTATGAGTAACCCGCACTAACATATCTAAACTTAGCAAAGTTAGCAAATCTTCTCAACTAACCGAAACAGCAGAACAGGTAACAAACATAACATAACTAATCTAACCAATTAAAATACCAGTCCTACACAATTTACTAAGCGAGGAAATGAACTTTGTGTGTTCATTCCACGGGAAGGTTTACACTTCCGTCAGCGCTTCACTCAAGAATTCACTTTGTTTTCAATTCGTAGAGTAGTTTCTATTACTGTTACTCTAATGCACCTAAACCAATCAGTTGTCACAGGTATTCCGGTCTGAGTTAACCTCACAAATTTTTCTTCACTATTTTCTGTTATTTCATTTATTACTTTGTGAACTTTTATTATCCGTATACACTCTTTTCAAAAGCAAGATTTTTTATTTTATCTTTTTTCACTGAATTTGTAATGAAGTCAGTGTCCTTGAAAAACCTACTACTATCGGAAAAATAATTATTATAGTCAATTGGGTTTGAAACTCAATAATTTGCCCAAAAAATTCAATACACTTCTACATAATTATACTAATTTTAATATTTTCAAACCAATATTAATATAAAAATAAAGTAATAATTATTTTTAGCGCTAAAATGGTGGTCATTTTTGATATCCATATGTATAGGTTTTTTTTATTTTAAATAAATAAATATATCATCACGGCATATTACCCATTGCTGGGTGTGCCATTCTGCTTTGTATACAGAGATTTCGGTAATTATGATGACATATTTGTACTTTGCAGGCGTTTATCAGGCGTCACCTCACGGGCACTCATTGCTGGCGTGGAGAGTGCATCACAGGATTCAATTTTGTGCCATTTAAAATTCGAAACATTTGGCGTCGGTCGGGATCGACACGCAGGTACGCGACCACGAGACCCTATGGACCACTATTGCTATGTGGAGAACTATAAGAGCTACATATACGGTTAAATGGGTAAACAATTTCTGTTTTATAAGACAAATTTAAAGAAAAAAAAAACGGCTAATGATATTCAAAATATATTGACTGATTCAAGAATCTAATTTAATAACTATATCAATAAATAATTGCTTTCTGCCGATATAATTATATGGCAAATATTGTATACTTATTTATTAAATGAATAGTGTCTTTCTATTTATCTGCATATCTCGTTTAACTTTTGTATAAGTTCTATTTAGTAAGATTTCCACAGGTATGTTTATATATTTATTGGGTAAATATTGTTTAACTATCTTCCTTCCTTTCATTAATTTGGTAATTCAATTTTTTTATATGTACACTAAAACTGTATAGATTCTAGATTGTTAGAAAATGTAAGCTACAATATTTGCGAATGCATAATTTTGTAATCGATTTTTCAAGTTACCATACCCCTTGGTAACGCTTTACAACTAATAAACATTATTATTATTATTATTATTATTATTAATGATATTCAAAATATATGACCCAACTTTTTTATTTTAAATGGATATATATATATATATATATATATATATATATATATATATATTATTTGCTCGTTCATTAAAGAAATTTATTCTGAATTGAATGATAGAATATACAGGGTGTCCCTTAACTTGGTGCACAAACTTTAAGGGCATATAATACTGATCAAAATGAGTAAAAAAAGCTCAGTCAAAATGTGTCCGATCTTTAATAGTTTCCCAGATATAACGCAGTGAAAAATGAGTTTTTACGAGATTTACCTTTGCTATCTCGAAAACTATAAGAATTACGATTTTGATTAATTGAGACTTTTTGTTTACCTTTGAGAGGTAATCTTAGATGGCCTTTTGTTATTTTATAAAAATCAAAAGTGAAATGTTGTGGCGACCTTGGTCAATATTTAATTTTCATATAACTACGTAACTATAAGAAATTGAGAAAAATGTTTCATATAAAATTTTATTGTTTTTTATAGTCTTTTTACTGACATAGACAAAATTTTATTCGATCGCTATCTTTGTCAGTTTTTCTTAGATTTTTCGCTTTTCTCGGAAACAGTTGAAGATCATTCCTATGTTGATGAAGCTTTTTTATTCATTTTGGTCAGTACTATATGCCCTTAAAGTTTTTGCTCGAAGTTAAGGGACACCCTGTATAACATTTAATATTTCTCCGATAGTAGACTAAGGAAGGTCCTGGGTTGAAGTCCATGAGATTTTCACAAAAGCCGCATCGGATATACTCGCCATTATTGTATGGCATTTTAAAGTATCATTTTATATATTTTTATCGTTTTATTTTACTTTTTAGTAGTATTTGAGCATCGGAAACTATTCATTACATTCTTGTTATACAATATTATTAGAACTTTTCCCGCATAGACATGAAAAGTACGTCCACGAAGAGTAAATAAGGTTTCACTTGGGCGTCGCCTAGGCAACGATACTTTGTATTGGCATCTTTACAGAGCATCTAATAAGACATTTTTATTTATTTGTTGCTAATATTTATTATTGATGCTCTTGGCATGAAATAAAATACCTACGCGTAAATGCTATTAATTTATAAATATTTTTTAGGAAATGAGCCTTATTTTTGAGAAATTGAGATGACAGCAATGTACTATCGCTTTTTTTTTAAATTGAACATAGGGAGTTGTCAAAGTCATCAAACTGTCTTCTTTCAAAATGATGTATGAAGAAAAAGTACAAATCATAATATGGTATAAGTCCAATATGAGTGTAAGACAAGTTTCCGAATTCCGATATATTTGCTACTACTTTTAATAAGTGACCCAGTCCAACAACAATCAGAAAAAATCTATAATAATTATAGAACTACAGGATGCGTCAATGGACAGCATTAAAAGAAAATTGGAACAAGTAAGGTAGTAATAAGAAACATTAAATTATACAGTTAAATGAAAATAACAATACTCCCGGCTTCTAACCTATATCTTAAAAATGTGGGATTATGAAATTTCTAAATGATATTTTGTAGAGAACTATATTTTTATCTCATATTGTCGATAAAGGTAAAAATCGTAGTAATTTACTTGGCTGTCATCGCAGGCTAAATATGAATAAATGATCCGAGCATATCCCTACATAAATGGGAAATAAATAGTAGAAACTATTTATCATGATAACAATAGGAAGAATTTAGTTGAATTTTCAGGGAATAATTATTCTCTTTCAGCTTGACGTAATTCAACCCCGTATTGTGTTCAATTTAGCCGTACAGTCCGTGTCAGAATCGACCTATTATGTATGGTAACAGCTGTAATATAATCTTAATAATAAGAACATGATACATAAACATTACGAAGACGGGTAGGCACCGTCGTGCTCATCCGCACACCATATATCCCTAGAGCAATGCTAATTAATTCATTTACAAGTATACTCAACGTGCTAAGCAATACCTACTATAACACTAATTTACCTCTTTAACCTAAATGAACTAATTATTCATATACCTTTTTGGGAAAAACAGCTTTATCGCACAATTTATTTGTTTAAAAATCGTACATTCATATGCATACAGTGGGGTCCTCCGCCAAAGTATCAAATTACAATATGAGTCATTTATATTAAAATAATTAGACCTTAAGTGATGCATGTTACTGAGAAAAATGACTGGTTTTTAGCAAATAAATATTCATAATTAAGGGGTATTTCACTCATCCAATTATTGCATCCTTATAACAAATACGATTTAATCTTCAATATGAAATGTATTTTATTCATTCAGTTATATTATTTATGGTGAAATCTTGACTACGTTTTTAAAGAATCAACATTTCTAGTTTTACTTATATATATATATATATATATATATATATATATATATATATATATATATATATATATATATATATATATATACAGGATGGAAACGAACTTAATGTCATAAATTTAAGGGTGGGTAGTATGATATGTGTAGATTACGAAATAGAAAGATTTTTTTAAAAATTCGCATATTTAAGGGTAGATTTCATGAAACTAACATTTTTGGTACCACTGGACCACTGGCAACGCATTTGCATTATTTTATCTATTACACAATTATTTTCGTTAAAAATGCTATTTAATTTAATTATTAAGAATAATATCTTATACAACTAATTTTGAATGTATTTTTGAGAATCATATTTTTAAAGAAATATGAATTAAAACAGCAGTAAAAAAAAGTTTCCTTAAGAAAAGTCGAATTTTCGTTTTTCGAATTTTGAAAAAATTCTTCCAGTTTCGTAATCTACACATGTCATACTACTCACCCTTAAATTAAATTAAGTTTGTTTCCACCCTGTATATATATATATATATATATATATATATATATATATATATACAGGCTGTTTCCTTTAAAACAACCAGCGCTTTTTTGGGCGAACTAATAACTTTAGAGAAAAATGTTATATACAAAAAATTATCAGGAAAAAGGGCTTAATTTATGCGGTATAATAAATAAAAAATTCAACCAGTGGTTCTCAAACGGTAGAATAAAATTATATTTTTTTAAATGGCAACCTATATAAATTTTTTGTCCATTAGATAGAGATTTTTTTTCTGATTTCAACGATATAAATATGATATGGGGTTGTATAACAATTATTTCGAGAAAAATGATATTAAAAATCAGAAATAATTTTACAATATTGAAGTAGGCTATGCAATAAACTATTAATACGACTATTGCCTAGGTTACGATAGTATATTATTTTCTTATATCTAAAATAACTTGTTATACTAAGATATTCATAATAACAAATGAACTACATAACGAAGAAATATCAAAAAATAATAGTACTAACATAAAAAGAAAAACAATATGATGGAAATTATTTACAAATTTATGCAACCTTAGGTATTTTTGGTATTTTTGCACTTAAGAGTACTAATTGTTATTATAATTTGTGCTCGAAAACACCTCCTTGGTTTTGAAGACAAAGTTCAATTCTTCTCCATACATAACAGTAAGATTAAAATAGTTTAAATTTGTTAATTCTTGCAACTGCAAAGCCATTTTTTATTAATAAGTAATTAAACAATTACGAAAACAAACACTCAATAACGTAAGTAAAAAAACTATCTGTCACCTGTATCATTTGTTTGCATTTGTTTATTGCATAGCCTACTTCAATATTGTAGAATTATTTCTGATTTTTAATACCATTTTTCTCGAAATAATTATTATACAACCCCATATCATATTTATATCGTTGAAATCAGAAAAAAAACTCGTCTATACAAAAATAAAAACAAAACTTGTACTAACCATTTTGGTCTTTGACTAACAGTGAGACTAAAAATAAATAAAAAAGAAATTTAAAAAATAATTACATTTGTACGTAGATATATTTTTACGTTTTTATATTTATATATATAGAAAACTAGCTTAATTATTGTAAGTAAATATTTTCATTAAATTGTACGTATCTACTTCCTTGTAATATTCTGTTTAAATATTGTAAAATTGTCTTGCGTTAAATATCAGTTAAAATTATTGGTTCCACTCAATTGAAATGAAAAGTAAATTAGAAAGATTATTGACCTTTGCTGAACGTGACCAGCATAGCACGCCAGCGGTATATATTTAAGGCGTACTTGATACACGGACCAAAACATTTTAAGAATTCTAAATAGGCAATATTCCGACTGAAATTACTACACTGAATATATTACCGCATTTACAAAATACTTTTCAATATTTTCTGTAGAAAAATTACTCTTAAAACGCTGGTTCAGCCAGTTACAAAATACATTCAATTTCTTTATTACAAGAACGGTTACAATTGATTTATGGATATGACATGCAAATGTACGAACTCGGGGCATTTCTATATATGGAGATCGGTGATGGAATAAGGAACAAATAGCCATTTCCTTTATTTTTAATTTTAGACCTCGTGGCCGTGTGCCTGAGTGTCTGGTCGCGAATCTATTGACCCGGGTTCGATCCGACCGACGCCAAAAATTACATTGAATTTTGTACCACGCCAGCTATGAGTGCCCGTGAGAAGACGCCTAGTAAGCGCCCGCACGGTACAAATATTCCATCAGTACTGATATCTGTGTACAAAGCAGATTGGCACACTCAGCAATGGGTAATATGTCGTGATGAAATATTTATTTATATATTTATTTATTTAAAATTATGAATTTGGGGATGAAGTTCAATGCGACTTTTTCGTGTGGAAAGGTCCTAAATTCTAATTCAGGTTTCACTAGAAGTGAAATAATTGTTGATTTCTATATGAAATTAATTATGTATTTTTATATTTTTGGAAAGTATTTTAAATTTTACAGTAATGACAAATTTGTGTATTTTAATTTAAAAATAACGTAATTATTAATTTTTCAAAATTATGATGATTTAATGTATTATCAGTTTGCTATGATATTTGTGCCTCCTTTGTTTGAGGAAATGTTTTGACGTTTATCTGACATATCATTTGTTTTGATTATTTTGCAAAACCAAAGGATTAAGTAAATAGCTATTTGTGTATTAAGAGCGCAAAATAGGACATTGTCGATTGAGAGGTTGCTCCTACGTCGCGCGGCATTCTCTAGAAATCGACAATGTTCATTTCACAAGATTTTTTCTACAGTCGCCACAGTGCGGTCCTCTACCATAACAAAAAATAATAAAATGTACACTTTGTACTTACACTACTACTCAATTAATAAGGATTAATATAAAGAAAAAACGTCTTTTATATTTAATTTTAATTTATCGTTATTTCCCATTCTTCTTGACCTATTGCTTCAATCTAATCTAAACATTTTATACTTTCGTTTTTGTAAATGAATGCCCTATTTTATTTTCAGTGCGGCATTTTTTTTTTGGTTATGTAATATACCGACAGAGCAGTTATGTCAGATTTATTTGTAAAGGTTGTAAACGTGTCACTACAGTGCCATTAGTTTCTTGACTAAACTAACATTTCTCACCATTGTATAGTTAAAATTTGGACAGCGAGCGTTTTTTCTACTTTGTCGCGCTAGAGCGGCAAAGTGACATTTTGCGTTGACAAAATAGAGCGCAAATGGCTACTTTCTATGTAGACTATAAAAAAAAAAATTGTTATACACAGGGATGTGATAACGTTAACGAATTGTTACATTATTTCACAACGTTATTTTTGTTTCGTTATTTTAGTGATACAATAATTGTAAATTTCTTAAGTTTGTAATTAAAATTCATTAAAAATTAAAAATAATGTATTAAAAAAAACTTAACACACATCTTATTCTAGAAAAGAAATAAAATATTCAACATTACAAAAAATTATCAGGAAATTATACCTTCAAACGGCAAAAATCTTATAAAATTTGTAAACTTGGATAACGTTATAGTGAAACATTATTTGTTATGTTACGGTTACATAACGTTATTTTGTAATTATAACGTTATTAAAAAAAATAAAAATAACCTTACCGGGTATTATTACGTTACGTTTTAATTTTTATTGAATCTTAAACCATTGGATATGTTAATAAATAATCAAAAATAAAGAAAATTGATATATGTTCTTATTGTCATAACCCTGTATGTAACTTAATTTACATAAAAAGTATATTTTGTTTATCCACGTATGAATTAAGTACGGATTAATAATTCTAAATATATTCTTCTTTTAAAAACAAATATGAATAGTACTGACTTCAGAATACCGCATTCACATGAATATTTGATATATTGTGTATTTTTAAGTATCAGAAAAAAAATTCAGCTATGCTTTCCTATTCTTCTAGCTGTTTCGGACTTAGGGATAAATCGACAAATTTATTGGTGAACTTTTGACCTTTAATTTAGTGGCACTTGTGAGACAGAAAAATCGACCGATTCGTATCTAACAAAATGGTACTGCGTAATGAATAGGACACGCGTATTAAATCACAGGAACTTTGTATCTTATAATCGAATCTAAGTTAACTCTGCTTCAAGCTATTATTTAACTAATATATTATACTATTTTCCTAAAGAACACTTAGTATTAGATATGAGTTAGTTCAGAATTTTTTTATTTATGATTCTATTTGATATAGATATGAAACAATTTAAGAGAAGTCGTGTTTCGCGTTATCTGCTATTTACAACCGAAAGTTCTCGCTTCTTCCCGTGGAAGTCACGTAAAAAATAGGTGTCAGATTTGATGATGCGAGAAGTAAATAGGTCAAACCAACATCTCCGTCAGAGTCAAGGTTAAAGGTTATGTTCGCGCCACAAGTAAAAGATAGCTTTCTGCTTTAATTAGCTCACAGAGATCTAATTAGCAGAGAACAGTGCAACCAGGAACCACAACTCACACCGAACCACAAAAAGATCATTTCGTCTGTCAGAAACCAAACTATAAACTCCAGTTAGAGTTAAATATTAAATATCATCTTATAACAAGAAAGTCCCTTCAAGACAAACAAAGACTTTTCTTTAAATTTATGATTTGGTTTATTTTCCTAGATTATAGTTGAAATCACAAAAGAAGAATCCAAATTACATGGCCTCACTAACATTTGCATTCGTTCATATTACTAATTAACTGTTCATACTATGTTGTTTAATGTTATAATTGTTGACCCTTTTCAATCAAGTACATGTTTTGCTGTAGACCACCGAAATTTACATAAAAATCGAGGTTTTCAAAAGTGATTACGATGTGGTTTTTTTTTCATAAAAAAAATATTATGGGTAGAAACAACAAAATAAACAATAAAAAATGGAAAAGAATGATTTTCGAAATGATGTTTTTCAATTTTTGTTACAACGCTCTGATTTTAGTGTCAACTGATCCACTTTATATTTAAGCTTTTGGCTCTCAAAAAACAACAACTTCTAGACTTTATTGTCAACAAATAACTGTCCAATGTCTCTGACAGCTAGACTAAACAGTCAGGTAATAAAAGATGATAAATCTATTTCTAAACAGAATTTTGACTAACAAAAATAACAAGAAATATTATTCCTGAAACTATAATTTAGAAAAGATTATAAAAAGTTATTTATTTGTCATTGCTCGCCTTGACACAATTTATTAAAAAAATATATATTTGATTTGTTTTGGTCTTTGTCAGAATTTTGCATGTATAGGAAGAAAATTATAAAAATAAAGAAGGTAATGATGTTTAAAAAATGAACCCCTTATAAATGTTTTCAAATACAGAGGGGACTAATTTGGTTCTTGTACAAATATACACCCGTATATTTTTGTGCTTTTCTGGTTTTTAGCAAACCTTGTTACTCATAATGTGCTGGTACTGGAATCAAATAATATGGCGCCCTAAACTGGAAACTTCAATAAATTGACTTTTTTGACTTTATGGGAAACCTCTCAACTGGAATATATGTAAATATATCTGTAGCATTGTTAAATGTGTTCAATGAAATAAAAATTAAACAGCGGGAGGTAATGTGCTGGCTCATCCAAAATGTTTTCTTTAAAATTGTTACATTAGGTAACGAACAAAAGACGCGATGATGTATGTATTTGATTAAATACCGAGTGCTATTCTGAAAAAGTAATCATATTAAAATATTCTACAGCAGGACTTCGTAATGTAACGTTTGAAAGGAAATCCATATTTGATTCAGGTCAGAATCAAATCTAAATTTTGCGATTTATAACCTGTCACCTTTTGACTAAGACACCTTTTGTGCGTTGTATTATTTCGTCTTAGAATTCAAAGTCCGTGAAAACGGCAACAATAAAACATATTTGTGCAAGTTATAAAATGTTCCACGTCGTTTAGAATTCGCATTCACATTGACGAGGGAGACCTTTTAGAGATAGCTGTAATCTCCACAATGTTTTTATTTTTTCCGCAGTCATAACAGCCCGTCTAAAATCTATTTTTTATGAGTGAGAGAGAGGTAGTATTTTTATCTTTTCGCTGTCATAAGCAAGCGAGTATAACATTTCCCTATGTACGATACAACGCCGGGTCCTTTGTGGGATCTGGCTTGTCATTTTCTCTCCTTGCCAATGAAGGAGTGAGTAGAGAAAACAAGCTTGTGCTCGTTTGTTTAGCGTTCACAACATGCTGGCGCAACATGTTTCTTTAATTTGCATTTTGTGACTGCGAGTGTACGGTTAATGAAAACATAGATACATGACTTTTATTTAGCACATTTGAATTTTACGAACTTCACAAAAACAAGATAGAATAAATGTGTAAATTAATTGTCAAATTAAATGTCCATTTTTTAAAAGTATTCTGCAACGAAAACTTTTGTACATGCCAGAAATAGAATTTTGAAAGAAGTGAACCTTATTTTATTATACGAATATGAATCTTACACTATTAACCTCTATTGGTACTAATTCTACCGAGTTAAGCCTTAAGAGTAGGTTACCATAATTGAACAGTTGAAAAAGAGGACGCCGAGCGAAGCAAGGGCAAAACAGCCGAAAGGATTTTTTTTTTTGAAAAGAGAGACGTGTTCAAATTGGCTTGCAGTTACAAAATTGCTATAGGAAGAAAAAAAAACTACTGATTAATTAAATAAACTATAAAAATCATATTTTGATTAAATACATCACAATTGATTACCACAAAAAAATCATAACTATATTTGGTATATAATGACACCAATCCGTCCAATGACGGACGAATAAAATATTTTGATAGTTTTAAGTATAAGTATATTTCTCTAGTCCCGCAATTTGTTTTAGAATCGTCTTATTAATCAATAAAAAAATTATAAAGATCTTTACATGAAAATTGTTTATAATTAAATGGAATTATCAATATATGAGTACTTTTAACTGTTGATATATTTAATCCATTTCTTTCATCTCTGTCCACTGGGTATTCATTAGTGAAAATCGTCAAATATTGTAAAATTTTACCGGACTCGGACCTTTACCCCAAAAAATAGGGCATGCCCGGTGAAACAAGGACGTCTAGTAACCCTACAAGTAAAAAAAAATATTTTTAGGTCATGACGGCTTTCTATAGCATCGGGCATTTGACCGTATCTTTTCATAGCTCTAATGGTATAAAACTCGTTATTTTTTACTTTTAAGACTAACGTTAGAATATATGTTGGGTTTATGCATAATGTAAATTATAAAATTATATTAAGCCCCTAAATTATGAAACTAAGAGCCAAGCTCATAACCTTTTACTTAATTTTACAACTAAGAGTTACTTACTAAAATAGGATAATGCTAGTGATACGGGTTCTCATAAATTCACTACTAGCTTATTTTAACTAGTAGTAAAGTATATGTGGCAACCTTGTACTATTAATGAAAACGTTGAACGAGAAGGATAGATATATAGAGAAATAAATATGTTAGAGTGAAACGAAAGATCTGTTAATAGAGGTTAGAGTGCTACTAGACTAGAGTAGACATAACCTATAAAATAACCACATATTTGACAGTTGTGAGAGTGGTGAAATAGTAAAGTATTGTACTTATTGAATATGGAAAACAAGATTATTTAAAAAAAATGAGAAATAAAAGGGAACGTGGGAAAAATTGAACACAAGACGAAAAAATATTTTTATTAAATTTAATTGACGAAAGTTTAGAAATAATAGTGAACAAAAGTCAAGATGGTAAGATTTTAAAATATTTTTTTTTAAATTGTAACAAAGAAATGCTTGATTACAATAACAAGAATGTGATTCCAACAAATAAAATTACCAAACACACAAAAAATGGATTATAATAATTGTTCTTGTATGTATTTATTCTAATTACAACAGAATTCTTTGATTACAATAAAAAAAATTGATTGCACTAATAAATATCAACAATTACACAAAAATAAATTGATTATAATCGTTGTTGGATTTAGGCGGAAAACTATCAGACTACAGGCGGCAAAATCGTTAATCCGTCACTGAAAATAGCAAATAGAAGAAGAGGGTATTACTCAAAAGTAGAATAATACAAACTTGTAGTTCTGCATATATACTACCACCGTTTCTAGATATTGGTTTTATATTAGTTCTAATTAAATCAATTATTTTTCTAATGGTTCCTTTTGAAAATCTGTATATTTTTATACTCCATCCATCTTTACATCTTTTTAAATAATTTTTAGTTTTTACGACAGTCTTCTGATTGACAGGTAATAGTACTTAAAATTGTCTTTTGTTGCTACTAATTATCGCTACTAAATTTCATTAGGTACTACTAAGTTATACTTGTACTAATTTTACTTTATGAGCGCAAATAATTTAATAGTGAGTAGTTGCAATCATTAGTAGTGCTACTAATATTTAGTAAAACTTTATTAGTAATAATAGATTTAATTCTATTAGGTATTGTATCCATAAGCTCTGCACATTCTTATGTTAGAAGTTAGAGTACTGTCAAGGATAAAGATAATCTAGATTACACGATAACTCTTTAAATGTTATTTGGCCCACGGTTTTTATAAGTTTTGTCTATATTTTTTAATTTTTACCATTTGTATCGGTTTTATAATTTGTTGAAAATGTAAGCCGGCCAAACTATTATATTTTATGATCCTGGCCTCGTATACAATTTTTATGCAATAAATAATTACCTATATAGTCAATCGGATTTGAATTCGTATTTCAGAACCACAACCGATCACTTAGATATCGGACAAAAACCTCATTTATAAATATATCTTTCAATTAGTAATCCATTTACTCTGCTATACTAAATCCACTTTAGTAATCGATATCTCCCTTGCTAAAAACAATTTGCAAGGGCCCAACCATGATGGTAAACTTTAGTCTGCAACTTCATTAAAACTTGCGAAGGTCAAGAATTTGCACCATTAAAATGCAAGTAGATATTATAGAGAAACAGGTGAAATTCCTGCCCTATCCCATGTTCCACGATCAATATAAACTTAACACAAGTTAGTTGAGTGGTTAGAGATGTGGTGTAGTTCTACTAACACATCGTGTTGGGAATGTTTCAACCAACATATAACAACTAGCTTGTTACCATTTGTGTTACAACCGAGGAGAAATACAGGCTGTAGTAGAAATAAGTACATTAAATTTAAGCAGTGACAACTCGTGCAGAGCAACGATGTACAGGCAACGCTTTAAATTCTAATTTCTAGCAGTTCAAACAATATGCATTCATTTGTATTTTGTTTAAATTCCATGGCTCACTACAAACGAGCAATATCTTTAAAATTTCAATTTTAAGCATTGTATAATAACTTTGTTAATGGATGTTGTAAAGCAAATATTTCTACATCCGAATCAATAAAAAAAATCATTTTGGCTACTTCATAACTGCAGAAATAAAATTTGAAAAATTACGGAATTACAATTTAATAGTATTAGCCATGGAATTAGAAACAAGAAATGAAAAAAAGCGTAACGTACGTCAAATTATTAGTATTTATTTTGACAATCATAATTCTGACATATATATATATATATATATATATATATATATATATATATATATACAGTAAAAAAAATTAAAGATGTCCGATCAAGGTCATCTCTATCGTGAACGAATTAACAAATTGGCATACATTTGTCTCCCTCTTTTATAAAGGCTATAAGCGCGTGCGTTTAGAATGGATGTAACACGATTGTCTTTTAAAAATTCATATTGTTTCGATTAAATTAGGATTGTCCATTTTAAAACGATGCTCGTTGTTGATAATACTTTCGCTGTAACGTAAGTTTATTTATTAATTCAGTTACTAGAAATCCATCGGCAAATACAAAACATTATAATCATATTGTAAACTCAAATGACCAGACGTTGCTAACCTAACTGTTATAAGTCAGTATATTTATGAAACTTGCATTTTTATTTTCAACAATCAAAATACTTTTCCAAAAACATCTCATATTCATAATTATAACACTAGGCATAATAATAACTTCTATGCACCGGTGGCCAAACTAAATATTGTTAAAAAATTCTCCTGAAATATTTGGATTAAAATTGTTCAATAAATTGCCAGAGAGCTTAAAACAAATTAATAACTTAAAACATTTTAGAAAAGAACAAAAAAATATTTAATCTTCCATACTATTTACACTCTAGAATAATATTTCGGCATATAAACATATCATAAGCAATTTTTATTCTATTTTTTATGCATTTTCTGACACTTTCTATACACTGTATTATGTGTCTCTGGAAATAAATCACTTTATTATTATGAGTATTATTATTAGTATTATTATTATTTTTATCTTTATTATTATTCGTTTATTTCTCTCTGCTTTTATACAGGAATCATGTACAAAACGGCCTATTTTAGGCAAGTATATATATGTTTTATTTGGGCTTTCAGAGGATGGCACCAGTCGGTGGTTAGGCTACTCATCCGTCTCGATGATCGTTCGTTCCTTAATCTCTGCTTGGGTGGAATCTTCGGCACCTTCCTGACGATGTTGCATGTGTTGAGGGCCACGCTTTTCTGCATACTGAGGTAAGTCTTTTCTGAGATTTTAAGAGTTTTTAGTCCTTCATATAGTTTAAAAGGAATTTCGCAGGTTGCTCCGATTACAATGGGGATGATTTCTGCGCGTTGCTGATTCCATATTGTTTTGATCTCTTGGGCCAGGTCTAAGTACTTTTCGATTTTTTTGGATTGTGTCTTGCTGATGTTATTCGCTGCTGGAATAGCCACATCAATGAGGTAAGTTGTTTTTTATTGTTTCAAGCTGTATATTATATCTGGTCTGTTACTAGGTATGTAATGGTCGGTTATAACCGACCGGTTCCAGTATATTTTGATGTTTCTATTCTCTAGGACCGAGTTGGGTTTATATTTATAGTAGGGTTTTTCTTCTTCGAACAATTTGTATTGCAGGCACAAGTGTTGGTGCACAATTTTTGCTACGTCATCGTGGCGTTTTACAACATTTCAAGGATTTGCGTAAACGACAAAATTACAGAATATGATTTTTGTAACGTACGTTGTTCATTTTGTTCAATAATATTCGGTCGTTAATGATTTCGTTCATATACGAAAACTTAGAGATTAAGTGCATAGTTGTAGAATGGCGCCCCCTTGTCATTTGGCGCCCGGTCGCATCAGCTTTGCTACAGTTCTGGTTATGAGTAATAAGAATCTCATTACAATCTGAACGTATTACAGCACTTAATTTACTGTGCTGAAAGAGATAGTGAGTGTGAAAGATGGAATTTGTATTGATGAAGCCAGCAGTGGAGTGTAGCGCAGTATGGGAGAAATGTGAGAAATCCGCTTTAAGTGATTGTCAAACTGCAGATTGCGTGCGCGTGGAGTTTTATTTTACTTCAGTGTTGACGCTTTCCCGAGGCTTAAGCACTCTTTCACAGCTTGTGCTGTACTAACAGTAAACATAAACACACCCATACTATTTCATTTTCCTTTCAATTTCAAATCAATGCCAATCGCATATTATCACAAAACAAGATAATAATCAAACTATTCTTTACGAGTAACAATAGATGAGAGCAATAAAGCACTGTTTAGCGTTCTAGAGAATCAAATTCGACGTTCAAATTTGTTTGTAGATATGGTTTTCTTTTTAAAACTTTGGGTAATAACTTCAATAAATATCGGTTTTATTGTTTTTTTCAAGGAGGAATATATTTGTATTCGACTAATAATAAACAAATAGGGAAGCGAATGCTCGGCATGGACGGGGAAGCATAAAAAGAGAGTGACTGCCGTGGAAATGAGGTATTTACGTGGTGTATGTGGGTATGTCAGACGGGATCGCGTGAGGAATAATTTGGTGTATGAAGAATGTATGGTTAGGAACAATGTGATTAAGAGAGTTGGTGTGAGTCAGTTGAGATAGTTTGGGCATGTGGAGAGAATGGCGAGTGAACGGCTGGTTAAGCGTATATATCTTGGTGAAGTTGTGGGTTTTGATTGCGTGGCCGACCAGAGTGTAAGTGGATGGATGTGGTTGGTAGGGTGCTTAAAGAGAGAGAGTTTCCAAGTTTGAAGAGAAGAAGAGCATGTATGAATGCGATTATGAGTGTGGCCGAGGCGAAAGAAGTCTGCTTAGATAGGAATGTGTGGCGAAGGATGATTGTTTCCTAACTATTATTGTGATCCGGAACTTTAATATGTTTAAGAGTAAGGATTTGTTGTATAATGTTGATGTTGTTCTTATTGTTATCGGGTTTGTGCGAACCCACTAAGTGGGACACGCGTGATTTTGTATGTATGTATGTATGTATAAATAAATATTGTTGATATTAATAAAACAAATTTTAATTATAATTATTAACGTCAAACAGAAAATGTGAAATAATAAGAGCTGTCAGTTTGCGTATTTGTTTTTTGTCACCACTGATTTGATCAATACAAACAGTAACAGATATTTTTTTTTATTCTTGCCTGTTCGGTATAAAAATTATGTCTTCGTTTGATATTTTACTCGACATTAATTTATTTTATTAAATACTAGATCCATTTTAGTTTGACAACAAAAGCATCTCATATTTTTTAAAGGGACAGATAATATTTGAAAAACAAAATGGTGTCCCATGTTGTACGTCTATTTCACTGAATCGTGTATTAAGCCTGTATATTGACATTTGCATTATATGAATATCATTTCAATGTAGCTGTCAAAAACCTATTATAATTTATGGACGAGTTATTTAATTAACTTGTATTATCAAAACTAATTGTATTACATTATTCGAATATTATATTTTTTTATTTTTCCTGGTGGTATAATCTATAATTTGTTATAATAATAATAATGGCAATGCGTTATAAATATTGAAAATTATTATGAATGCATATTGAATATTATATTGACATTTTTATTCCTATCTGTGTTTATTTTCGTATTATTAATACGTATACATATATATATATATATATATATATATATATATATATATATATATATATATATATATATATATATATACAGACAGCTAAACAAGTTACCTCAAATAATTTCTGTTTTTGTTTTCTAATATTAAACGTGTACGTCACGGTTTTCAGTGTTCATCCTGTAGCAACCAGTGATTTTTTGGGCGAACTAACGACAAAAGACTAATTTATCAGTAATAACAAATTGAAAATTCAACTAGTGGTTCTCAAATTGTAGAACAAAATTATATTTGTTTAAATGATACCCTATTTAATATTTTAGTCCATTGGATAGATTTTTTCTTATTTCAACGATATAAGTATTGTATAAGTTGTAGGTACGAGTATAACAATTATTTCGAGAAAAATTATATTAAAAAATTAAAAATAATATATGGCTTTACTACTAGTGTAACCCAAGTAACATTCGTATCAATAGTTGTGTATTGCATAGACAATATTGTATTATTTCTAATTTTCAATATCATATTTCTCGAAATAATTGTTATACAACCCTATACAATATTTATATTGATGAAATAATAAAAAATTCTCTAAATTATATAGGGTATCCTTAAAAAATATATATTTTGTTCTGCTGTTTGTTATTACTGATAAATTAGTATCTTATTGTTGATCATTTTTTGTATATGATCACTTTTTGTATATAACATTTTTCTCTAAAGTCATTAGTTCGCCTAAAAAAGCACTGGTTGTTTTAAAAGAAACTCCCTGTATATTTGGAATCTACGTAAAATTACGAATTACAGTCTCACACTAAAATATTATTTCGTTTGTCATAATAAGTACAATTTTAGAAATTAATCAGAAATTCATGAGATTTTGAAATCAGGTTACTGGATTAAAGAAATACTTTATTCGCTGCGTTATATTGTCTATTTTGGTTTATTTATTTGCATATTACTTCTTATGGCGTACGGAAGTAAGAAAAGTACAATGAATATATAAAATATTTACATAGCATTAGTCGAGTAATGTTTTCATCTTTTAACTTCAAGTTAGTTGCAGCAATCTTGTTATACTATTAAATTTTAATCATACTTCCTATTGCATTCTGCTTGAGTGTAAACAATAAATTACTTCTATTTTATATTTTAGTATTCTCAACCTTCTTTTTTATACAGTCTCATTTTACAAACATTTTTCTTTGCATTATTGTTTTTTTAGAATTTACCAAATCTCAGGTATAAAAGACCACACATCGTCCAGAAGAAAAAGTTCGTCAGTTCGTCCGACTGAACCTAGTGGCTGGGTTCCGGACTAGAGCTGCAGCTCAGAGCGACTTGGTCGAGCTCTTAGATGAACGCTTGAGTCGTGGAGTTGTACCGCCGAATTTCTAAGTCGAGTTTGGGTGATTGAAATTCACCACTCGCCGAGATAAACCGCCGACCGTATTTCCGATACCTTATGTAGAGGAGTCCGTTTTGAACTTTATCTATTATTAGATATTTTATTTTTACTTACCGCCGTCCGTGTCTCTCGTGGACAGAGAGACTCCACCGTAATTTTTCTATCATAAATTGCTGCTGTCGTAATTTTGGAGCAGTACATTTTCAATCATATTTCATTTTTTTTACTTACCGTCGTCAGGGCCATCGTCACACCGTATATCACTAAATATCTCCGTTGGCGCGTAATTCGTATATGATTTCTTTTTATCTTTTTGATAGAATCGACCTGTAATGTATTTTTAATTTAAATTCTTGAGTTTTGATTTACGAAAGGAACATATTTAATATTAAATTTAACAATGATTCCCCCTGTACATACATTTATTTATTTGTATTGTGTAGTTTAATATTCATTCAGATAATTCTTGGATTTAAATTTGCTGGAGAACAAAATTGAAGATTCTGATTTGTGTATGGATGGAAATCCAGTAAATAGCGTATGATTTTAAAAACGCGGTGAGGTCAGGATTCCGCGTAAGTATTGATTGTAAAGTGAAGAAGTAAACTGACAAACCTTGGATCTGTCAGAAATAACACAAATCGAAATTTCGATGCCACGCTGCTACTGCTGCAGCTACCACGCGGTTACGTCTCAAAAACGTAAAACGTTATTCCTATTTCCTATTTGATTTTTATCAATTCGATGAGCACCTATACGTTATATGGGCGTGGGGCGTGTACGTTTCATATAGAAATATTTATGAAAGTTCTTTCTCCCGCTGATGTAGTGATGTGGTGATGGAATTTAAACATAACTTCAACAATTTTTTTGCCTCCTGCTAGGTATAAGGATCGTACTAAAAATCGCACATCGAGATTGGTAAATGACCACGTTTTAAGGTCCCTACAATCCAATGATGTCTGTGTGTACGTGTATATATATATTGAAATATATATATATATATATATATATATATATATATATATATATATATATATATATATATATATATATATGTGTGTGGATCCTCTTTACACTCTAACTTTTTTTTATATTTTTCATATCATTACAGTTTCTATGATTAGCATGCTCACCTAACCTAAAAACTTATAAATTTAATTTTAAGATATATAACCTCTTTATATTTAACATTAAAACAAATGTATCACTCCCCAGCATCTTTCCCACTATATTAATACATATATTTTTCTATTTGTCTATTAATACATAACATTTTATATAATAATTTTATATTTCACAACAAATACTATTGAATGTACATCTTTCAGCTGTAGGCTCCGCAGATGCTAAAATCCTGTTAGCGAAATCGATAAGCCACATAGTATAAATAAATTTTTATAATAAAACTCAAAGTTTAATTACCATTCATACATCATGAAAATGAACTTTGATCTAGAGTCGTTCATCAATAATCAAATACTATCGTTCAGAAAATTTAGAAACCTTGTATTTCTACCTTACTCTTATATGGAAAGATGCCATTAGATTTTGGAGTAAATGAGATAAAATAAAAAGGCACTTTACTGGAAGCTCAAAATAGTTTTTCTTCGAAAATTACCTTTAAATGTTATTTTTCCAGATTTATGTTATATAAAAATTAAAGATTATTAAATTTTCTGCAGGTTTCCATTAATACTTTTTGGTGAGCCAATCTGCTTTGTACGCAGAGGTCGGGATCGAATCCGGTATTTAAATTTAATTTTAAGTATTTACATGAATAAAAGTTAAATTAAACGGGAGATATTGTGTTGGCCACATCAGATTTTTTATATTTAAGTTCGAATCTAGTATGAATGATAGACAGGTTGCCCAGGCAATATTAAAAAAAATGATTATATATATATATATATATATATATATATATATATATATATATATATATATATATATATATATAGTTTATAATTACAGATATGCATTACAAGGGTACTAAATATCTTCAAAAAATCTGTATATTTATCATATCTTTTCTAATTACAAAATTTGAAACTATCGTACCAGAATATAAAATTAATTTGTATTGTAGTGCAACTATTGTAGCATATTTCCAAGGCTTACTATTTCAATGTCACATAAAAAGGATAAAAGTGCAGAAGGAAGCCATGAAACTGTTTTTTGTTTCCTTTTAACAAACGCGTACGGTACAAGATAATAGTGAAAAATTGATTTCGTTCATTTTATTTTTGTTATATTTTGAAATGGTTGAATACATGCATCAAAAAATTAAAATAAAAGAATATTCTGTATTTTATCTCTTTTATGCAGTGACATATAGCTGTAGCGAAATGATTTTTACAAAATGAATCTGTAAATTACAAGAATTGGTAAACAGAAAACATGTTTACCCATAAACTTGAATAAATATTACAAAATCCATAGAATGTTTAACCCAAATCAAACCCAGATTATCCGTTTCACAAACGTTAGAATATTTACTGAACCATTTTTTTCTATACAAAATATCAATATAGTCCTTGCATTTTTAGTTGTATTCAGTTATGAAGTTTGCAATGTAATTACAACATTAATAACGTCTATACTACTTGTGTAGAACTTATTGACATTTACGAATACAAAACATCGTAAGTACGAAAATATTATTACAAGCAGCCAAAGAAAATATGTATTTTTTTTAATTGTAAAACTGGAATTATTTTTTAAGTGAATTAAATATCTATAAGCGTGTTGTGGTTCTGACGGACAGGGTTAGAATCTGATCGAAATCAAACTTAAAAATTATTTCCAATATTCAAATATCACGAAAGTGATTCTTGTGATGCTTTTTCTGTAATAGCTTTGAGAGTTCGTAAGGTGACGCCTGGTTAGAGTCCTCAACGATAAATTGTCTATAGTAAATTTCTGGTTCATTCTCGTATGACCACGCTATACATACAGAATTAGCCATAAAGATAGCAACTTTTAAAAAATGTCAATTACTCTTAATAACGGAATTATGGAAGTAAATTACAGGATTAATGCTTCCTTGAACAAGTTTATTTTACAATAAAATAATCTTTTTTGAATTTATAAAATGTATTTAATTTGTATACCATTGATTTTTGTCTGGATATAGAGATATCAACTATTTGCATTTACTTATTTATTTTCTGAATTTAAACGTGTGTATGTCATGTAATTGTTTAAAAAATATGAATCTGTATTAATAAATAATGGGTCGTAATAAGACTATAACCAGTAAGACCCGAAAATTAATAATACGACCGTATGAAAATGGTATTTCATAAAATGAAATTTGGAAAACTTATTTTTTTATATAAGTCTAAAGTATCGCGTATAATAAGCCGTTTTCGAATACTTCTACAATACTTGGTTGACTAAAAAACCCTCAAAGTAGACAGACCAAATTATGAAAAATAATTAGTTAAATAAATCTATTAATAATAACAGCGGTAAAATATCATCAAGAACGGTATGAAACGATTACATAGTAATGAAGATCTAAAGATAAACAATTATAGTTATTAACGTCATTAAGCCGATATAAAGCAAATAACGAACGCGGCTGAAGTTTTTAAACCGAGGCGATAGCCGAGGTTTATAATCAGCCGAGTCCGGTATTTGCATATCGGCCGCGTGGCGTTCAAATTTTTTCGTAATACCATACAGCTCTTCACGATAATGTGATTTTTTTTAGAAATACTTAATCCTTAATAGCAGGTCCCTGTTACAAACCTTAACGGCCGGCGGATGTTATAACAACGGACACCGGCCGGTATGGACACCTTTTCACTTTTGTTTTTCGTTTGTGCGCCCGTTATAATCCTTAACGGTCGGCGTCTATTATAGATCCCTTTTCACTTACGTGTTTAGTAACGCTATGGTATATTACGAAAAATCCTAAACACACTATACCTACTAAAAAATATGGTGGAGGATTTGTGATGAACCGGGAATGCTTTCCATGGTATGATATGGATCCTTTATACTACAAAGAAGGAAAATCCATAGATTTATGAACAAGGATATACTGAAAGATATTTTGCAGGAATATAATGATCCAGAGCATACTTCGACACATAAAAAATGAGTTCAGGAACAATAAAGGTTATCTTATAACATGGCCATCGCAGGCTGTAGACTTAAATCCAGGGCATCGAACCCGTCAAAAACTGGGTTCGGGTCAGGTTTAGCTTAATATGTTTTTTGAGAGATGGGTTTGGGTGCGGTTGTGGTTCAAACATTAAAACAATTTGCGGTTTTGTTCCGTGTTCAGATATTGGGTTAAGGTTCGGTTTGACCTAATGAAAATTGAATTAATGCTGTTTGAATACCAATCTTTATATAGAAATAATTTAAAAAATGAGCCGGAAATTATGCAAGACCAGAACACGAACACAATTTTCACAAACAGACAACACAGGCGTCGATTATCGGCTGTATTACAATTACGCTTACGTTTCGAACTCAAAATGAACCTGAACTAGAGATGAACCCTGAACCCGAATTTTAATACCCGGTTTGGTTCCGAGTCGGTTTTAATTAAAAAATATATCTGATGTTCGGTGATTTTAACGTAAAATAAACCAGTTTCAAGGGAACATGAATCCTGTAATTTATTTCTCAGATCCCCCTTCTGGTATCGATGACTATGCATGACGAAACTCTCTTAGAAAAGCTTGATAGATATTGTTAACTTTAACTCGAATAGAATATTCATTGTCAAATGCGCAATATGTTTATGTATAATAATTATTTCTCAGGTCTGTTTAAATTACTACGAACGGAACAATATCTAAATGATATCCAGAATATAATACTCCTGTGTGTTAGTTTCATTGATAGTTGTTAGATCTAGCTATAACATAAGTAATTAGTTTAAACTTGTTCACAGTAGTTAAAACTAGTTGTTTCATAAGTATGTCACTAATTAAAACTAGAGAATTGTATTTTAATTAATTGATGATTTTCATGGTCATGCATATAACATAATACCAGTGTGTACATTCGAAATAACAGTTAATTAAATTACAACTGCAGGAGTGCATATGTGCAAATTTTTGAAGTTGAGTGATTCTCAATTAAAACAAATATTTCGCAGTATAAATTAAAACTATAAAATTGACACCAAGACTAATTAGAATAAATACTATAAAATAAATTACGCTTAGGTAATTGTAATTTTTAAGGCTAAAATTTATTGCGTACAATATTAAGATTTTTGTATAATAAATGTATGGATTTATTAAAAAACGCAATAAATTTTAACCAATTTTTAATAATACTGTATCGTTTCTATTTATATGGGTGAAGTGTAAAACTCAGACAAATATTATTAGTTAAAATAATACATTTATTAAACGATAAATATTAAAAAGATGATAAAAATAACTAACACTATGATTAAATAATTACAAACACTAATTCAAGACTACGAATATTATTAGACACTTAAACACTAAGATTATTTATTTAACCAATATTTATATCACTACATTTATTTATATAACTACATTTATTTATGTTCACAACTCGTAGACTGTTTATTTATATCACCGACTTTATTGCTCGTTGCTTCTATATGACAGACTATATCTCCGCTGTCATTCAGACGGTATTTATACAGCCCAGTGTCCTTCTAGAATTCTCCGGCGCCACAGCGATACCGAGTACAAAAGAATTAGTTCAACGGTGCAATTAAACGTCTAGTCGGTGAGTCGTAGGAGATTGCATCATCTGGGAAATTCCGGCGAAAGGATTACTCATCGCTCTGGTACTTTCAGTGGCGGCGCTCGTATACTCTTCTCTCAGGGGCGCACGTCACAATATGTTATACAGAAAGTATTAACAGTATAGAAGCAGTTTTTGATGCTGTATTTTTAATTTGAAGTTTAAATTTGTTCATGCAATAAATAATTGTTAAGTTTCAAGTTTAACTTCATTCAGAATCACAATTTGTTACGGCCATGCAACACCTGTGGTTATACGTAAGTATTAATTTGAAGCATTCAAATATGTCAAAACATCGGATTGATAAAGTCCTCGTTTATTAGACATTAATCCTTTTGATTTTTTATATACGGGGTCAACTCAAAACTTTAGTTTAAGCTGTAAGGTTAATTCAAAATATTGATTGAATTTCAGAAACGGATTATAAATCGTTTGACATCATATGAAACTCTCCGGATAACTTTTAACTAATTTGTCTATCTATGAGAAGGCATATTGAACTTTATATAGTCGTCATTTATATTTCAACATTTAATGTGACTATTTAAGTTTGATGTTAATTATTTTGCAATTATGTTTATTATTTATTTATAATACTGAAATATGTTTTACGTATAAATGAATGCTTTTCACATAATGTGTATGTGTATTTCTTATGTTAGACTCCAAGACCCGCAACGCGTTGTGAATTTATCTAAACTAACAAAGCACCAAATTTATTTATTATTCTTACAGAAACCCTAACATAATCTAATCTAACGCAGAAAACTCACGCCTTGGTCAGTATATACATATTTGTAGTTTTCTAAACATAACATAACCTAATCTTAAGTCGGATTTATAGATTAATCCCCGTTCTGTTCACGTAAGAATCAATTTATATAGGTTAAATTTTTCGTTTGACAGTTTTACTACTAAAATTACGATTGAAAAAATAATAGATGAGAAGCATTTTGAAAAGTGTCTAGCTAGACTTATTGTTTGTTAAAATAAACATAAATACTACAAAAATAAGGATTATGTTTTGGCACGATATGATTGGCGACAGTCTGACTATCTTTTGCGTAAGCGGATGTATTAACTCAATGCCAACGGGATATTATAAATGTAGCAGTTTTAAATAAGTTCATCTTTTCCGATAGCGGGGACGACAGAGCTGCGTATAAAATGAACCGAGAATGCATTGTCTTGGTGTGTTTCAATTACTGAGCGTTTTTAGTCTTGTTGTCTAACATGTACCCAGAGCAGGGCAGTAATTAATTAGTTTTGGTAATTAATTACTAATTAAATTACTTTTTCCCAAATTGTAATTTGTAATTAATTACTTTGTAAAAAAAAGTAATTGTACTCAGTTACTTTTGAAAATTTGATTTTTCAAATATTAATTACTATTTTGAACCAACAAGTAGGAAGGGAATCCCGGGATACAGGCGTAGCGTAGTTTATCTGCGTTGTGGGTGTAACAACAGGTTACAAATGCAACTTGTTATGCGCGTTGGGACGTACGACGTACTTTGGACTTTTACTTAAGTTATAATAGTAATAATATACTTTTTAAGGAATTTGCAATGTCTTCATATGCATCTTCCCAAACTCAACCTGTATGTAGGTAACTTGTGTTACGGAAATTCCAAATCACTGTAAAACATTTGCATCCCACTATATGAAGGGTCACTTTCGTGTCTACCTGGGAGTGAGGCAGGTTTTCCTACCTTAAACAGATATTGGTGCATCGACTTGTTCAACCTTCGAGTTGCATATAATTTCAATCCGGAAAGGTAGCTACGACTACGTCAAAATTTTACAGTCAATATTCTTTATAAATTTGTTTACTCTTATTATCTTTATTTATGTTGTATTTCATATTAAACAGTGTAGTGTTATTTTTTTGGTTTTTTTTTATTAATGTAAGGTGAAAGATTTTTTTAGTAAAGTAATTGAAAAAGTAATTATTTTTAAATATAATTTGAATATATTTTGGTTAAGTAATTGTAATTGTATTCAATTACTTTTTGAAAGTAATTTGCCCAGCTCTGCATGTACCCATATTTAAAAACTATTTTTCATTAGTAATAGACAAAGAAAAATTAAATGGACCAGGCTTAAAATTAGGTTTTCCGGTCCATAATACATTATTTTAGATTTAATTTAAAAATAAAATGCCAATGTTAAGATGATACTAATAACGTATACTCTGTTAAAAAGTTTATATTTATATGATCAGTATTTTTTTAAATTAATGATCAATAAATAGTAAGTATGAATATTGTGTCCAGGTCATGTTAGGTTCGGTTAAGTTAAGGTTAGTTCAGATTAGATTAGGTTATATTATATTTTTATTATAAGTTATTGATCATTTATTTAAAATACTGATCCAATAAATGTACAAAATATCGTAAATTGTTATATTAAATGTATTAGGAAATAAAGTATTATGTTGTTATGGAGACAAGTTGTTCTACCAAATGGAGTCCTCTACTATATTTTTTTTATTGATTTTTATGAAACTTCATCTAAACTGAAAGCGATCTGTAGTTTAGAAAGTCTGTATTGTTATTCGTTAAGCCGTAATAATTTAAAAAAATATTCTAGACGTAGATTAGTATCATTCCCAGCTACTGTTTTAATTTTAGTTTTAGTTTTAATTGTACTGTTTTAGTCTCAAGAATAGTATAATATATGCCAGTGTGCGTAATCATTTCCAGCGCATGTTTTAATTATAATTTTAATTCTAGTTTTATGTTTTAGTTTTACGAGTATGCGAACTCCAAACTTTCTAAAACTAAAAATTAAAACTTGACATAACAGTGGTTATTTTTATCGGCCGGGCTTAACCTAAAATCTATAATAACTAAAACAAAATTGTAAAATAAAGAAAATCGGTATTATAAGGTCAAAACTATTAAAAGTTTATTGTTAAATAATAAAATCTAGTTTAAAATGCAAACGGCAAACCACTGTTGACAGTAATGACGCGTACGCATTGTGCACCATGTTTGAAATAAAAACTAATACTAAAACTCGGCAAGAAACAGCACATCAGTTCTGCGATTAAAACATACAATTAAAATTAAAACATAAAATTAAAACTAAAACCTAAAATTAAAACTGTAGATGGGAATGAGGCTTAAGCCATGAATCAAGTCATGGTCATCGTTGGTAAAAGAAGTGTAATACCACCATCATCATAGCTTCTGTAATACCCCCTCATGTTACAAAATAAAAGTTTATTAAACGATAAATAATTAATATAAAGATAATAAAATAACTAACACTATGATTAAACAATTATAAACACTAATTTAAGACGAAGAATATTATGAAATTCTTAAATACGTTTTTCTAGAATGTTCTCCATTATTCTATACGATAATAACATCGAATACAAAGGATCAGACGACCGTAAATAACTAAAAAGGTCGAGATTTGTTTGTTTACTCCCCCGGTGCTTGCGACGATTACGTTATTGCTCAACGTGGAGGTCTTCTAGATACGTTCGATCAGCGGCGTCAATCGCGAGCTCGCCAGACTTAGTAGTGTACAGTATTAAAAATCCTAATATTTCAAAACTAAAAACTTTTTATATTTTGATAGTTTTAGGTCTAGTTTTATTATAATTGGCCCATGTTTTAATTTGTTTCTATAGTGGAGGAACCACCATACTTCATACTTAAATTTTCTTCATCGCGAATTCAACTATAGCTTATTTCTTATCTATCCTTTGAATTGTTTTTCATCAAAATTTGTTTTTAGAACATATACAAATTTTGTATTTTCTCACCAACTGCATATAAAACAGCTGTATCCCAGGAGTGCGATCTATTATCTAGTTTTCAGCTGAGTTTTATTTCACTCAGTATTTAAATTCCGCAATAAAAATGTGATAACATAACAATAAATTGCAGAAGCACGCATGACAAAAGATACCGGGAGCGCAAGAGTTAAAAGAAGTAATTTTTCACTCACATCCACAGTCGTGTTGTACTCGTATGAAAGCGCTGCTACTTTTTGCGATATTGTTCGGGGAAATATTTGCTTGTTATTGGTTTCTCGGCGGCTTTTGATCTTTCGGTGGTTTCTGCCGCAATTGTGGCTTTTATACAATGGTTTGATCACAATTGCCAATTAATCTGACAGACTTAACTTTACAAGTCTCAAAGCGAAGTAACGTAATAAACAGGTGTTTTTTCCTCGGTAGCTATCAAGTTACAAGATGTGGAATGGGGTATTATAAACTTTTTTTAAAAAAAAATAATGAATGAAATATGTTTGGATATTAAAAGATTTAGAATATTATGTAATTAGAGCAAATATATACAATACTAATTTTAAACATATATTTATTTTCAAATTTAAAATCCTTAATATTATTAATAATTATAAAGTTATATTAAATTTTATTATATAATGTGGTACAATTTACAATACAAAATATTTACTTCAAATAAACAAGTATCTTAGGCTCGAAATTACAGCATATTTATAAGGGCAAACTAATATATTACATTTTTGGAGTAGGTATAGTGTGTGCACGTTAAACTCCTACGTTCCGTAATCGGTGTATAGGTACCTATATATAAAGACAACTTTTATAAATAGATTTTTTTTATTTTTCTAAGTAGGTGAATGTAATAACAAAAAATACTATTCAACGAAACAGATTTCATAACAAGAATAAGAATAAAATAATATAAATTCTAAATAATAATCCTAACACTTTAACACAAATTTTCAAACCACTACGATTTAAAAATATTTCTTACAAAATTGTAGCACATTTTCATTTGAGGATTGATGTACAAGGTCTTATTGTCTTATTTCCACTTTAAATCAAAGCAGAAGCATATACACATGTAATTGAACATATGGATACTGTTCTTCCCCTGATCATCGCTTGCCTGTTCAACTTCCTGACGCCGTCAGCCGCAATACTTAGTATTTTAAAGTAGAGTACACCGAATATTTAATTCTAATATGTAATATGCGATTAAATATGTCTGTATATTTAAATATATTCGGCAAATATACATATAATTATTCTTAATATGCTGTCTTTAATTTTAAATATATATCGTTTAAAAATATACGAATCTTAATAGTAAATACATTTTTATAATACTTTTACATATACGTTTCCCAATACTTAATATTTACATATTTAAATTTAAAGTTTTGATGTACAATATACAATTTTTAATATACATGTCTCTCAGTGTAGTTTAAAAATATTTAAATTCGTTTTATAATCTATACTGATACTTGCTAGGATACCATATATTTCTACACATGCATACAAGACCATTATTCTAACACTTTTCGATAGAGTATATTGAGACGAATATTGATTATAGTTCGTGTAAAATGAAATTACTATATTATGTATTATTTAAGTAAGCGTGGAACGCTTAACCGATGGCAGAGCTAACCCCATCCCCATAGATAGTAAATCTGGCTATAATTTGCTGTACATACTTTCTATAAGAATTGGAAACTGGCCAATTACGGCATAACTCAAATTAAAAAAAAAACAATCTATTCTTTGGAAAAAATGTTACACCTGTCACAATTGACATACAGGGTGGTGACCGCGACCCCGGAAAATAGGACTTTAACATGTATAATCATACATTCTTAATTTCCTGCTACCTTAATTATTTTGGTAAAAATAAATAAAAGTTGTTGAGCACAAAATTCTGCATCTGAATCAATAAGCAACATTAATTTTGTATGCCTTGTAACGGCAGAAAATGTCAAAAATCACCACAAAAATAGCAATAGCCAAGAAATTGAGACAAAATAAATAACAAATGTCTAATGGTTTATCTGACACGTTAGGGTAATTTATTTTTATTAGATATTATTTCTAATTTCTGTTTCAATTAACAATTATCTGTAAATTTAAATTGATATTTGTTCACTTGAACAGATTTTAAAAATAATAATGAAATTAAATTAACCTAGCTTGACAGATAAATCGTTAACATTTGTAAATTTTTTGTTTCAATTCCATGGCTATAGCTATTTTTGCGGTGATTTACAACATTCTCATACCTAATTTTTGACGTTACAAGGCATACAAAGTTAATTTTGCTGAATAATTCAGATGAAGAATTTTATGCCCTACAACTTTTATTTGAAGCTTTTTTTACCTAAAATAATTAGAGAAGCAGGAAATTACGGAAATTTAATTTTACAGGTTAAAGTTCTATGTTCCGGGGTCTCGGTGACCATCCTGTATAAGATTACAGACTATTTTGTAATACTTCACGATGAACCAAATGCATGACTGCATTCTCTTGATTGGTGAAGATAAATGGAATTTTAAGAATATCATATAAATAGAACATAAATTATACGCCTATGCAAAAACTTTTAACGTCAGTGTTGACAATCAATTTTTTTCCAGAAAACACATTGATTTTTATATTTTTACAAAATTTTGAACTATCACGTAATTGGTTAGGTTTATGGGGCTTTAGTTCTTATAGAATGTGGTTAGTTTTATCATTGGTTAAGCGTTGTACACATACTTAAATAACACCGCGTATACGCATTCAAAAGGTTATGTACTTTAATAAAAACGTCTTTTATATTAAAGGCGTAAATATGAGTGTATAGATGTCAAAAAAGCTTAACCCGGCTCTGACTCTCTGACAGGAAAACTGTGGAAAACTTCCGAATTTGACTTCAAACATGTAAAATTTTAATTCCAAGATGGTTCTGGGGAATAATGCATATGATTTTGATAAATTATTAAAGTTTGTTTCATCAAATTTGTTGTCTCTGGACTCTAGAGAGATGAACGGAAAGAATGTTTTATAGCAGCTTTTTGTTTTAAGCTAGCGAAGAAATATGAATTATATTTATACCGTTTTCAACATGTCTTACGGAACGGAAGCTTCAACATGTTTCTAATTCTTATATTTCTTTTTATACATGCGAAGAACATTACAAAGATATTCAAGAATAACCGTTTAATAATTCTTTCACCTAAATGGAATAAACAAGGTAAATAAATAAATAAATTCATAATAATGTCTTTTATTGTCTTATTGTTAAATTATTATAAAATCTTTCAGAACTCATATTTTATTAAGAATAATACAACCTTTTTTAGTTTAGATTCTGTTTTATTTATTAAATTAACGACGTTTCGGCAATATACACTATTGCCTTCTTCAGGAATGAACATGAATAACAAATCAACAAATACAAATAAATAAATAACAAAACATTAGCAACAGGTGAATAGGTTTGTACAACATACAGTAGACTATAGCTATTTGTGTATTAAGAGCGCAAAATAGATCGAAATCGACAATGTCCATTTGCGCTCGAAACACACACAAGATTTTTTCTATAGTCGCCACAGTGGGGTCCTCCACCATAACAAAAAATAATAAAATGTACACGTTGTACTTACACTACTACTCAATTAATAAGGATTAATATAAAGAAAAAACGTATTTTATATTTAATTTTAACTTATCGTTATTTCCCATTCTTCTTGACCTATTGCTACAATCTAATCTAAACATTTTATACTTTCGTTTATGTAAATGAATGCCCTATTTTATTTTCACAATAGTGCGGCATTTTTTTTTTTTTTTTGGTTATATAATATACCGACAGAGCAGTTATATGTCAGATTGATTTGTAAAGGTGGCAAATGTGTCACTACAGTGCCATTAGTTCCTGACTAAACGTTTCCATTAATAATGTAGACAAGTGACATTTCTCAACATTGTATAGTTCGAAATTTGGACAGCGAGCGTTTATTCTACTTTGTCGCGCTAGAGCGGCAAAGTGACATTTTGCGTTAACAAAAGAGAGCGCAAATGGTTACTTTCTATATAGGCTGTAGAAAAATAGCGTTTTCCATTTATATATTTAGTTTTGCACTAGTTGTTGTTACAACATATAGGTAGTGAATTTTAAATGAAATTTGATACAAAAGTCTAGTGCAAGTTTGTTAGCTGCTGTCACTGTCAAACAGACAGGTTATGTGCAACCGCAACTGTTTGTATATACGTCCGTTTTCAATAAATCTTCTATTATTGACAAACATTTTTTTTTTACATCTACTGTACTTACATAGATACTTTAGCAACTCAAAATATATAAATTTGACAGACTGCACTGGCAAGAATTGACGATCGTAGAGCAAGAAAATATACACTCTCGCACTCAGTAAGGTTCAGTTCACTAGAAAAGTATAAATGAAACTCGTAAAGCTAGTTCGCACTAAACATATAAATGATGTATTTTTATACATAGATCAGTTATTTTCAGTAAATAACTTAGTTATTGTAGGAATGGAATTTCTGCATTTGAAGAACCATCTGGGTGGTCAGCACCACGACGACGATGAAGATGTCAAAAGGACCGCGTTGCAATGGTTGTCTAATCAGGCGGAAGATTTCTACGAGGATGATATTCAAAAGCTGATGTTACGATACGATAAATGCCTTAATATTGGTGAAGTACATACGTTCAATTAAAAATGAAATTGCAAAGAAAATTCTACTTGTTTTATTTTTATTTCAATTTTTATTACAACAAAAAAAAACACGCCTCGTATTTATATTTACTAAAAAATCGGTAATTATTAAACGAACAAAATTTAAACCGGTTTTTTAAACCGTTTCTAAAAGAAGGGGACTGACTTTACGTGTATACATAAATATAAATATTTTATCGTACTGCCCCAAAAAGGTGACTAGATTATAGATATTTAAATATTGTACAATATATTTTTCCGATATTATGAATAATTAATATTTTTTTCAAAATAGAGATCTGTGCAGAAAATTGTTCTAAAGTAGTATCTACGTCTTGCTGTAAGTATGAAAAACCTATGTAAGAACGGGAGTTTTTTCACGTATCCCATTTTTGTACATTAATTTTGTTGGTTATATTCGGAATTTTTTTATAGTTTTCAGTAGGGAATTGCAATTTCAAAAAGTTGGCAATTCTAGATTATAATATGGTCATATTTCAGACGACCTACATTTAAATAATTTCGCTGCCTTCTCAGGTTAAGGACAAAGGTTAAATTTACATGGCTGCCTACTAGAAATTCTAAGCAAAAAGAGATGGTCTAACATAGTTTCCGCATTTTGATAGACTGCAGGATAATCTTAAGCGTTTGTAAGGAAGCTAAACTTTTTGTTAGACTGCAGGAACCCAGAAACTTGCAAATAGTAACCACACACTTACCCGCTGGCATAAATACTTGTAAGGTAGGTTTAGATACAAGTTAGCATCTCACTAGAATTCATATAAGCAAGCGAATAGACAATATGTTTCAAAATTATTCATTAAAATAAATTTGAGTAGAATAATATAGCTGATGTCACAAAAGAAGAAATTCCAATGTAGATAATATACTATCACTAAATATATAAATAAAAATAATAATTATAGTGACTTAATAAATAGAATTCGCAGTAATAATTAAAGATATATTTAGTATTTACTTTTTATTTAACTCTCCAGAACACACACTAAATTTTGACACATAAACGCACACACCGGGTCATTCAATAAGTAAAGAGACAAATGGCTATAGCTCAAAAACGGTTTATTTCAATCTTTCAAAATTAAGGCTATTTTTCAACATAATCACCCCCCACAGTTAAGCACTTGTCCCATCTTTCTTGCAGCGTCCTAATTCCCTTGGCGAAGAATTCTTTCGATTTACCCCGAAGCCACTTTTGCACCGCTTCCTTAACTTCCTCATTTTTAGCAAATCTTTTTCCACGTAGGGCGTCTTTGAGTGGTCCAAACAGGTAAAAATCAGATGGGGCGAGGTCGGGACTGTAGGCAGGATGAGGTAAGACCTCCCAACCCAATTCTTGAAGCTTATCACGGGTCAGCTGGGCTGTATGAGGGCGGGCGTTATCGTGCTGAAGAATGACTCCTTTTGACAAGAGTCCACGGCGTTTGCTCCTGATAGCTGGTCTAACTTTGTGTTCTAGCATCTCAGAGTAGTATTGGCTATTGATAGTTCGCTGATCTTCAAGGAAATCGCAATAGACTGGACGTCCACATCGGGGTTCATCACCTACACTTGTTCGGCCACTTTTAAACCGATCAACCCACTTGTAAAAATTCGCACGGTTAATACAACTTTTACCGTACTGTATTAACATTCTAGAAAAAAATTCACTTGGTTTTACACCTTCTGCGACTAAAAATCTAATGACTGAGCGCTGCTCTTCTCAGGTGCAATCTTCTAGTGGACTTGCCATGGTGAACTGGAAATTTTGGGGTTATGTTGACATAAAATGATGAAACAGCTGATCGGAGCATATCCCAAGGTTGCCAACTAACACTCCTGAAAAGATTGTACACATTCATTGAATAATTTTAAAATTATAGAATTTGTCTCTTTACTTATTGAATGACCCTCGTATTTGGCTAAAAGACGAGGTATGGTCTTATTGACAAAATAAGCCCCAGTAATTGTTAAAAAACTATAAATAAACTGTAAATTAAGTTATAGTTTTTTATAAATTATTAATGCATTCTTTTTAATTTACACTTGTGACTTAAAAATTAATAGAAATTTTAACTATCATTGGTCCCTGAGATCGGGTACGTGTACTGAAGAATTAAAATAAAAATATTTCAACATTATAATGTAATTTTAAATTGAGTTAAAGATTAAAAATTTAACAATGACACTAATAAATATATCATGATGGCTGGGTATGCCAATCTGCTTTATACGCAAATTTCAGGTAGACCGTGACCACAGTATAAATATACACTGCAGTTTCACTCCCCATATATTTGGTTACCGAAATATTTGACCTTGAATGTGTTAGCTCCGCCTCCTCGTTAATACATTTTAGTTTTGCAGCTCTCCGTAGGATGGCGAAACAAACGAAGACAGTTAATTGTTCTATAATATCGTCTACCTGCAAAACTCATGTGTAAACAATTCATAGAGTGCATTTTTTTGTCATTTTGTTAAATACACAATGTCAGAGTTTTACCAGTATCATTTATTCAAACATTGCAGCTGCATGATTTTACAAAGACTGCCTCTAACGTTATGTTATAATATAATAATATAATCTCAATTTACAATTATTTAACAAATCCAATTTATAGGTCGACGATTATTTGCCCGATTAAAAGAGGTGTCCCTTACAAAGGAAAATGAAGTTTACTATTCATCAAGAAGTAAAGAAATTTTCGTAGCTTTCGCTGTAATTATAGGTCCGGACAAAGGATTGTTGTCTATGTTGAGGTCCTCAGTTTTACAATAAGCCCTTCTTTTGTTGTCGATTAACATGTGAATCAAACAATTTCAATAGTACTGTCCCCTTTTTTATAATTTCACCGCTTGAGATTTCCCGATTTTAAACCGGGCTGCTAACTTACGTACACTGAGTTTTTCTTTATTGAAAATTTCAATAACTTGTAGATTTTCTCGCACATACGTTTATGAGTACATGTTGCCATTTTTAGAATGTGAATTTAATTTAAACGCAAAACCCAATACGTTGTCGTACGTATTGAAGTACTGTAATAAGAACAAATAAAAACCACCACTTCTAACTCAAGCTGAAATATATTGTAGACAGTAGAATCCCCGGTACAATGTTAATGATTTTAAGTAACTTTCGTATATGAGAGGTTATTTCTTATAAATGGGATCCAAAGTTAGTGTCCATGTTTATTAGGAAAATCAATACAAAAATGTCGGTTTCCGTAAATTGTTATAGAGTTAATAGAGGTGACGTTAAAAGTATTTTTACTGTAATTGCATTATATCACCGTAAAACTAATTGCATTTATAATCATCAGCTAAATTAATCGCATTATCTAACGCATTTTTGAAACAAACACATACACCTAACTATTGTGTGATGCCGTCAATAACAATTCATTATTTCGCGCCTGGAAAGCAGGAAGCTAAGCTTAGCCGATATGCTGTCGAATCGCTTGATCAAAGGCGCCGCGAAGGGGTGCAATTACTGTTTATATTTATACTCTACCGTGATAGTAGAAAACAAACTTTGCACTATTGTTTTAAACAATTTTTTATTTGTCATTTCAAGTTAAGTTGTGAAAGTTAAATTAGTTGGAATTTAGTTAATCAATTGTCGTTGTGACTGAACATACGAAATTTTCTTCAGTCCTTATTGGCAAAAAACCAGGGCATCGGACCCGAACCTGATCCGAACCAGAACCGGAACCAAACCGTAACATTTTAGTGAACCCAAACCCAGAACCGAACCTCAAATATATTTTTCAATTGAACCCGAGTCGGAAACGAACCGGGTATTAAAATTTGGATTCAGGGTTCAGCTCCGGTTCAGGTTCGTATTCGTGTTCTTATCTCGCGTTAATTCCGGCTCGCATTTTAATTTATTTCTATACAAAGATTGTTATTTAAAAAACATTAATTCAATTTTCATTAGGTCGAACCAAACCTGAACCCAATACCTGAACCCGGAACAAAACCGCAAATTGTGTTAATGTTTGAACCAGAACCGTACCCGAACCCATCTCTCAAAAAACAAATTAACCTGAACCTGAACCGAATCCAGTTTTTGTCGGGTTCGCTTCCCTGCAAAAAATAAATATAAAAATAATGGAACACCCGCCATACTCAACTGATTTGGCATTGTGAGACTTTTGGCTATTTTTTGGAATTTAGAGCGTATAAAATTTGAAGGTCTGAAGCAGACATTGACGCTGCAATAGCACATATTCATGATTATTCTGAAAACATTCCAAAAGAATATTGGTTGGGAACTTTACAGAAGTGCAAGGAATAATGGTTAATTGTATTATGGTTAAATGGAGCGACTTTCACCATATTTAAAATAAAATTCTAAAAAGTATGACATGTGTTTTATGTTCAATATTTTAGCGTGGTCCTTGTAAATTTCATTTGTTTTGCTATTAATTTGCTCGTGTATAAAATAAGTAAAAGAAAAAAAACAGTATGCAATACTTACTGATATAAAGTACTTCATTAAAAAACTGAAGTTTAAAATAATTTAATTTCGAAATTTTATTCATAACCGTTCTCAAATTAGGGACCAAAATATATTCCCCTAGGGTAATCTTCAAAGTGGTTGGTACTTCTGTATAATATGAGATCAGGCATATTTGGTACATGAAACCTAGGAATAAATCAATTGTTCCACTTTTTGTTATACTTATTGTACGAGGAATCTGATATTATTATCTTACCTTGAAAAGCCGAAGGATATTGGCCACCATGATTGAAACCACACTGAAAGAAGCTCCTATAACAGCAGTGACCGGTTTATGCGGAACGTAGACAGGTGGTTTTCCGGACTCGCATTTATATTCAGACATGTCCTGAAACAAACATCCTTAATTACAAACTTGTTCTAACCTGTCAATATCACACTTTATCCAATAGTTACTAGTTCACAAATTTTCACATATCTACTTATATGTTTTTATTTTTATATAAAATAAAGAATGTGAATGCACATAGGACTTGAACATGCAATGTCGAAAATCCTCCAAAAAATAGCGATAGCCATGGAATTGAAACAAAAAAATTAACAAATGTTTAACGCTTTATTTGTCCAGTTAGACTAATTTATTTTTATTATGTATTATTTGTAATTTCTGTCCCAGTGAGTAATTATGAATTAATTTAAATATAGACAACTGTTTATTTGAACAGAAATTACAAATAACAATAAAAACAAAGTAACCTAGCCTGACATAATTTGTTAACACTTTTTTGTTTAAATTCCATGGCTATCGCTATTTTTGGGGTAATTGTCACAATAATTTTCATACCTAATTTCTGCCGTTACAAAGTATACAAAATTAATTTTGCTTATTGATACATACAGATGGAGAAATTTTATGCTCTACATTTTTCATTTGAAGCTTTTGTCAAACTCATGAACTTTAGTTTTGGTTTGAGACAATTCAAAACCGTTTTGACATGGTATACATGGCGTATCCAAAACTAAAAACGGTTTCAAAACTACATGTAAACTCAGTAAGTGTGAATGAAGTTAAAAAAGAAATGGTTTAGATATATCGTAAATTAAAAATAAGTAATAAAAGATATATATATATATATATATATATATATATATATATATATATATATATATATATACAGGGTGATCACGCGAGAATGAACCAGCAATTATCTTTGTTATTAAGCGAAATAGCGATTATCTTCAAATAAACAAATTTACTATAGATAATACGGGCAATAAGGTGTCGTATCAAGAAGCGTTCTGTTACATCCGGTTCCGGAGTATATCATACCAACTTTGAAATTTCAAATAGAAAATACTATATTTTTTATATTTTTGAAAAGTACACAAAATTTGTTTTACAATGATAGTAATGGCGGACGTTTGAAATATGAATATATTGAATGAAAAAAAAAATCAAGTGTGTGGGATTTTATTGTTTTTTGTTGATAGATGATGATATTTTTTGAGATAAATTCATTTACATGACGTAACCTAAGCAACAAATCCAATAAAACAAAATTCCACACTATCTTGATTTATTTTGTTTACTATCTTTGTAAAGCAAATTTTGTGTACTTTTCAGAAATATAAAAAATATGATATGTTCTATTTTAAATTTCAAAGTTGGTAACACATACTCCGGAACCGGAAGTAACAGAACGCTTCTTAATACGACATTTTATTAACCATATTTCCTATAGTAAATTTTCTTATTTGAAGATAATCGCTATCTTGCTTAATAACGGAGATAATCGCCGGTTCATTCTCGCGTGATCTCCTGTATAATACAATTTACAAAGTTACAATATTACCTAAAATATTATTCATTTAAATGAAATAAAATGTAATTGTTAAAATTACAGGTACATTTCACGTTATATTAAAATATTCTGAATATTATTTTTTCTGTAATATTATACGTGTACATAAATTTCAATAAATGAAGTTTGACTCTTTTGTGAAAGACCCATATATGATAAGTGTTTCAATTGGCTTTTATAAAATTTATCACGTATATGTGGTTATAAAATTTAATCAAATTTGTTTTAAATCAAATGTATTAATTCAAATAATTACACTTTTGCAAGTGCACCAATACTTTTATGTGCCAAGCATAAATATAGTTAAATTAATTGAACTCAAAATAAATTTGTGAAAGTATAAACGGATGTAGACTTAAAGCAGATGAAACTTTTCAGGCAGAAATTAAATTGAAAGCCAATATTACTGCTATTATAAATAATTATAAAATATTAGGTTGAATAAAATCAATATCGTTAAGCTGGTGTAGAAATGTTAGTATAGAGATGGGTACCCACTAATCCCACAAATGTATTCATAGAATGTATAAAATATATTCCGTATTCGATATATTTTAACCCAAAAAATTAAAGTAGCCAGATAATATGGGAATTCTAGAATAGATTGACAAATGAGAAAAATGATCCACAAAAATTATTATGATTTAATGCTGTGTATTTCTCAATTTATGGCCTTAAGTTTGTGCATGTAATATAATTGTGCTGATTTTTGTTTTCACCAATAAATTTTAATTAATGTGGAAATATGGTTTGCACTTTTTAGGATACTTTTTTGTTTTTTCGAATGGCTATGCCAATTTATGGATTTAGACTCCAAATTGTAATTTTTATATGAAAGTTATAGTAGAAAGCAAATTACGTCATTGTCTACGCATAGACAAAGATGTAGTTTACGTCATTGAAATTTGTATATATTGTCTACGTCGATGTAGACTACATTTATTTTTAATCTTTTTGGTTAATAAAGAACAAATTACTATTTGCTATTTATGTGCTTTAGAGAATAATTTTGTTAAAATTCTTTTTTTCTACTCTGCATCCAAATTTTGTTCATCATCAGTGACTGCTGTTACAATAAGGATGAAACTATCTTCATTTCGATAAACTTCCATTGCGCATGTGCAATTACAAAGTTTACAGTATCTATACATTGTCTACACTTGATATCATTCTTTACGTATTTACGCATTATTTACATATATAAGTAAACTATTATAGATTACGCGTAAACGCACATCCCTGTGTAGAAAGTTATATAATTGAAAAGGTTTTTTTTTAGCTTTTCAACAATGTATACTTATCTATGTTCATTTGTTTCAAATGGTATGTTATTAAATTTATATGATAAAAACAAATGAAATCATCAGTTAAATATTTTCATCTGTTTACTTTAAATTTTCTTTATTTTCATTAATATTTTTTAACATTGAAACAAATTAAGAAATTTGCAATGAAAATTATATATAATTATTGTTTTCATTTATTTAATTGCCAGATTTATTGTTTCTTTTACCCACAAAATTTGAAATTTGTAATAAATTGACAAAAAATTATCTGCATAAAATAAAATGAAAAACAATTTAAAATTTATGGTTCAGTCTTCAATCACCTTTCGGCCAAAATTAACCTCAAAATTTTTATAAATTCTTTACAACATATAATTCTGCGTAAGTTATTTATATTCAAAAAGTAACATTAATCCCTCACACAACGAAATATTTTTTTTTGTCATAATAATACAGAAAATAAGAATAAGGAACACTTAATAACAACAAAATGATTTTACAACAAATATTCAAAATGCCTCTTCAATATATTGTTTTATTTTTTTTAGAATAATTATTACTGAGTATTTACAGGTTGACATTTACCGTGTTATAATTGTTTTAGTTAATTGTTTTATTTCAAACCATAGTCATGGCTCACTATTCTCTTTTCGACTAGGTGTATAAAAAAGTGTTCGCCATTTTACTTTTTAATAATGTAACATATGGATTATTTTACATGATTGTAAAGCAAATTTGATATACTATCCAAATTTGTAAAAAATATGCTATGTTCTATTTGAAATTTCAAAGTTGATATTAATTAGTAATAAACCGAAAGTGGTATCATGAATGTATATCCGTTATCAAGTAGCTTACATGTTGCTGTATAAATCATGTTATATGAAAAAAATTACTAACTTAATAAATAAGCGAGATATTTGCTGGGTACATTAAAATATAAAACCCTGTATATGTATTTTTCATTACCATCAGAATGAGAATGTGATTCCCCGTGTTCCTTTATCTTTCAAAAGCTAAAGTAAAATTGAAAACATGAAAGTCAAAATAATAAATGCAGCTTTGGTTAAATCTTCAAACACTTAGCAAATATCAACGATGAAGTTCAAAGTCTTCTAAACCAAAATTACATATTAATTAAACAAGGAAAATAAAATCTGTTTTCAGGTTTAAGCGCAGGACGTGGGATTATACTCTCATAACTTTGCGAAAAGCAAAACTTTGCACTGATGCAGGGCTGGCCAGTTCATCAAGCACTTCTAAAACTCCCAAAGTAAAAAGTAATACCCAAAGGAAACAACAAAATGGCCAATATTATTGCCGAACTATAATTGCATCGAAATAAATATATCATTACCAGACATTTTTAGACATATAATAATAAACTAACCTACCTTGACAAATAAATTTAACATTTGTTAATTTTTGTTTCAATCCCATGGCTATCGCTATTTTTGGGATGATTTTCGATGTTTTCATACTTAATTTCTGCCGTTAAAAATCATATAAAATTAATTATACTTATTGATTCAGATGCAGAATTTTATACCTTACAACTTTTATATGAATCTTTTTCATGTTAAAATCATGTGCATGTAGTAGATTTTATACTATTCCTTTATTTTTGCTTACACTTTTTTTAAAATTATTTTAAAGTTGGTATTGTAATTTTTTTTAAGTACACTAAGCAAACATTGAACTATTAAAACAAAAGAAAATTATCTGACATTTTTGTATGTTATTGTTACGTATTATATTATTTTTTCGAAATGTTCCAAATTTCGTTATTTTTCATTTTGCGTAATTACTATTTAGTCTTGTCTAATTAGGATAACTTTTTGCAAATAAATTGCATGCTAGGAATGCATTTTGATCAATAAATAAAATCAGTGTTTGTTGAGTCGGCTACCATTATTAAATTAATTATTACAAAGGTAACGAAAATTACCTTAATTATAATAATGGATAACAATGAAATACGAAAATGACATATATTTTTTTTGTTTTAATGACTAAATGTTTGCATAACCTACTTAAAAAAATTAAAATAGAAAAAATGTAACATTGATCCATAAGTTGAGTACCACTGGCTTTAAAATAATAATGGTTATGTCAAAATGCGTCCTCCTCTATGCCTTACAAAATATCATAATCACTTTTTTGTGTAACTTTTCATATACATGAATAAAAGGCACTGTTCCATTATCTTGAAACATCCTGTATACTTTCCCTTTTTTATTAATTTCTCCTAATTCGATTGAACTGGCATAGCCTATAATGAAACTAGATTCGATATGAACCAAATGAAGTCAATTTGTGTATTTCTTTTAGTGGCGTGCTTTGGATTAACATTGAAAGTTCCTGCGAGATTTTAGTCGGTAACTGCGCAGTTTAATATAACATTTATTGAAATCTGTTTGAAACAAAACCACTAAATTCAAACTACTGAACTTAACTAACGTCTACGAATATGTAAGTGGAATTGATTTCTAAGAACTTTCTCAGTCAATCCGGCGTAAACGACACATGAAAATTACAAAAACTTTACTTCGTATATACTATTTTATTATTCTTAAAACAATGAAATATTTATTTATTTATTTATTACTTTTATTAAGAAAATTTTTCTGCCTGAGAATCAGGAAATCCTATACCATAAAAAATAGATAGCACCTACAATTTTCTTTGCATTCTTCAATCAAATTTTGTTGTATATTTTTCCAGGCAAAATATTCAATGAGATGGAAGTCGGAACTCCGTGGAAGCCATACAAAATATCCTGATATGATTATATCAAATGATACTGTGAATACGAGTGTCTTCTGCAGAGAATTTGTTGAAATATATTTCATGCGACAGATAATGAATATTGGGGAAAGAATGAATTTGATAAAGCAAACATTTATTCTACTGGCCAGTCACAGATTTATGTGTCCATTCATTTTACAAAACAAGGAACTAGGGCACGCCTATTAAATTTAAATCTAAATAGATTTCCCGTTACCTACCCTGGCAAAATTAATACTGGATTAGTTTTTGTGGAAGCTTAGCAAACATTTAAATATAAATAAATTGACAAATGTATTACGAAGTATAAAATTTTATTTTTTTTAACTATTACAGCATGTATGTACCTACCTACTTATACAAAGAGTTTTTTTATCAGTTTAAAAATTAACTATGGTAAAATTCAAGACCTTATCATATCGAAAAGTGACACTTAAGTCCCTCCAACTTTATCATTTAAATTATAAGTTTAAAATTATTAATAAAAAAATAGCCCTTTTCACTATACAGAGAGTTTATTTTATCAGTAAACATAGGGAATAGTAGTCAGACTCTACAAACTTGCACATTTAAACATGGTTTTTTTTTAAACAATTGAAGAAAATGTGCAGATTATAACAAGTATAATAATAATTCAAATAATTAAGTTTCAGACAGAGCTGGGTCCAGTACTCAAAAAAAGTATTTCGGTACTAAATACTAAATACTTTCAAGAAAAGTATTTAAAATACTGAGTAAAGAAATACTTCAAGTACTTTTTTTCACGTAGTTACGATACAAGTACTCAGTATTTTTTTTTATTAAATCAGTTAGAATATGAAAAAAATACTGAATTTAAGAATATCATCTGACATTCAATAAGACAGTTAGTAAAAGTAGTACTAATATGAAAGGCATAACAAATTTCATTTTAGGCATCATTATTAAAAATCAAACTTTGCATATTGCGATCAATATGTTTAGCTAGTACATTACACATTGGGGCAGGAAAATTCTTTATTTATATGGTTCAATAATATTGATGAGCAAGTAGAAATACTTTTTAATAAACAAACTGTTTAACCACTATTCGATTATAAACTGTAGATATCGAAAACTTTATTACAGATATTTGTTCAAAAAACACACAGCAATGTTCTTGCTCATCAGCCACGTAGCCAGGGGAGGGGCTCGAGGGGCTGAAGCCCCCCCCCGAAATTCTTATAAATTTCGTTTACATCTATCCAAAGGTATCTATTATACTATCTAAATTTGAAAAAGTGAAATTTCACTTTTCCGTAGTACACGACTTATAACTGTTTGAAACAGTGAATATTCACTACGAGAAAGTGAATATTAACTTTTTGAAAACGTGAATTTTCACTTTGGAAAAAAGTCAATTTTCTTAACACGCGCGGGATAAAGCCCACTTTTCCAGCCCTTAGGGCTGCAAAAATGGCCTTCTCCCGCGTTTGTCACGAAAAATTACGTTCGTTACACGACGGAAAAGTAGATTCCTCACGAGTGTCATTTAGAACTCAGCTTCGCCTCGCTCCGAAAGTACACTCGTTTCGGAATACGAACTTTGCCGTCCTAGTAACGAAAATACCTATTCAAATTATTTGAATCACGCGCGAAAAGAATTTTCGCAATTACTTTAAAGAGATATGATATAGCGTTCCCATATGAGAAAGTACTATAAGAAAGTGTCAGTTGCTATTATAGTTATGAAGTTATGTGCCTAACTTCACTGTCTAAAGCGTACTATACTCGAGCCGCTTTTGAACGCCTGTGTTAATCGTATTTGAAGAGGTTGAAATGAAGCGATCTAAAACGAGTCAATTAAGCATCGTTTTTTTTTTAAGAAACCTAAATTTGATTTAGATTCTAATCGTGAGTAGAGGTTATGTTGTTATGTCTTTGTTGTTTCGCATTGCAAACGTTTACTGTTTTATTTGCCAATTTATAAAAATACAGATTATTACATTTACATAAAATTTCACATGATTATTTAATAACTATTGTGTTGAGAAAAGAAAACATTGCTACTTGGATAGAAATTTGATAGAGGAAAATTAATTAATCCCTCCCCACCATTTCCTAAAATCTCGAAGCCCCCCCCGAGAAAAAATCCTGACTACGGGCCTGTTGCTCATACGTAAAGTATTTAGTATTTAGAGTATTTAAGTTACTTTAAGTATTTTTGGATACTTTAAGTACTAAAAAGTATTTTAAGTACAGTACTAAATACTAATTTTGAAAAGTATTTTAAGTAAAGTATTGTAAATACTGAAAGTATTTAAAGTAATACTTGCTGCCCAGCAACAATTCGAAAAATCTATTTTAAATAATTATTTGCTTACATCAAATGATTTTTTTTAGGGACACAAAAAAATGTGTACAATAGTGAAAGAATTAACATTGAACAATTAAACAACAGAATTAGTGTAGCTTCATAAAATATTACAGCCAAGCGAATGCTACAAAAAAAAAATTATAATCGTTTAGGATATTGTTTAGAAGTTAATGGTGCCAATTTTGAGTATTTGTTAAAATTAAAATTCCTCAATGGTTGAATATAGTTTGTAATTGTATACACATAGATAAATAATTTCTCATTTTTTTAATTAATTTTAATTTAATATTTTTTTAGTTTATTTTAATAATCCCTATGTTTACTTATAAAATAAACGCTCTAATACATTGCTATCAAATATTTTATGTAACTATGGTAATTATATACTCTATGTTTAATGATAAAATAAACTCCCGGTATGTACCTATGCATTCTAGGCGTTTGAAAAAGCATCCGAACCAAATATTTGTATTAGAATAGTCTGAATATTCGACCAAGTTTTTGTTAGTCGATTATACCTACCGTCTACATATTTAAACTATTCGGCTATCAGAATATTTTACCCTCAAATACCTACTGACATACGATTTATTGGAGTAAACATATTCACATCATGTCATAGTTTACCTATAATAACGATATTTTTTATTGGTATCAGGGTTATTGTGTTCTAAATTGTATTATACCCATAATAATACATTTTTCATAATGAACGTATAATTAAAAGTTTATGTGTTATTAATTATATTAATATAACGCGGAAACCTGTTAACGTTAATTAAACTATTATTTGATGAAATTCATAATATTATAGTAATGTAATCAAAGCATTAATTAATTAAATATTTACTCTACTAATTGCAATAATCATATATTAAATTTTAACATCAATAATGACATTTTTAATCATGTGTTATTAATGTACAGGTGTGTCTAAATTTGCGTTTTGTTCAATTATTAATGAATAGGAAAGTTGGACAATAATTGTAGATGATGTATACATAATTGAAATATTCAAGCAGGATCTAAAATTGAACTTGAATCAATATACCGGCTGTCTACTTTTTATGGCCTGTAGGAAATACAATGATAAAATTTCCATATCCATTTCTGCCCTATTAATTTTAGAACAAAAGTGTGAATGCAAAATTTAAATATTTCACATGTAGGGTAAGTCAGGGATGTTCTGATATTTTTTACAACAAAATGCAAGAAAAAAGTCCAAAAAGTATGTTGTATGGTAACTCAATATATATTCTTTTATTTAAACGTAAAAATAGACAGTTTAAAGAACAAAATAAGTTTCTCTCAAAAAAAATTAAAAAGTAGTTTAGGCCATCTTCCCCGGACTGTCGGGATAAGATGCCCCAGTAGTTCGGGATAGGTGCCCTTTCAAAAACGCCATATATACCTTAGTGTTAATATTAAGAAAAACGTAGATCTCTCCTTTTTTCTTCATTGTTAAGACTTTACCTTATAAATGACAAAGGTTTTCATATTTACAACAACCTTTATGGGGTCATTTTTTATATTGCAGACATTGTATCTACTAATCTTTTCTCTTTGTATCTGTGTACTTTTCTCCACACCCAACACATTCAGAATCGTCTTCTTCACTCATTTCGTTATGTTCATCCTCATAAGGCACACTTGTTCCTGTATCCGAATCTACTTGTATAATTTTTCTATTCTTAGGTTGTTTCTTGTTTGCATTTTGTGAATGTTGCTTCTTTAGCTTTTTCTCATTTTTCTTCTGCATTTTCCTTTTTTTATTCAAAAATTCTGGGCTTGTTAACAGTGTACAAGGGGCATGTTTAACTGATGTAACCAGGGCATCTTTCCCGATTGTCCGGGATAGATGCCCCGGCCAAATACCAAATTCAAAATTAGCGCCAGAATATCAATGATATCATAAACACTAACCTATACTTCATTTATATATACCGTGAGTATTTTTTAACATGAAACATGGGATTTGTCATATCCATGGTTACGATTTAATTGACAGCAATGTATTTGCCTGTCTCATTTAAAATGAAACATAGGGGACAATTTTGACATTTGTCTACTCTGTCAGTGTCAAAAAACCAATTTGAAATACAATGGTTTATACTGTGGAAGAGAAGGTGCAGATTATTACGTGATATTATTCGAATTTTAATCCAAGTTTAAGGCAAGTGTCGGACTTGTTCCGCGCTTCATTTCCTGACAGGCCTATACCAAGTGCAGCAAAATTTTTAAGAATAGTGAATACCTTTAGAGAAAATGGTTGCATCGAGCCTGCACATAACAGTAGGAATAGATCCTGTACTATATTAACTGCGCAGAAAAAAACATGAAATTCTGACTTTAATACAAAATAAGAACAGATTAACATTAAGAGAGATTTGGGCAAGCTACTGCTGTAAACAAAGCTACTGTACACAGACTATTTAAAAAGGATCATTACAGATCATACCATTTCCAAAATTACCAGGAGTTTTTTATGGACGATACAAAACGAAGAATAAATTTTTGTGAAAGAATGTTTGAAAACGTTGCTGCAAAATATACTTTTTACGGACGAAGCAACTTTTTATTTTCATGGCGAGGTAAATTCACAAAATTGTCGGTATTGGTCCAGGGAAAATCTACATTTGTATCATAGTACGAGGACTCAACGACCCGAGAAAGTTTACGTTTGGGCTGGCATAATAGGAACCCACATTATTGGGCCATTTTTTATTAATGGGAATATTACTGCTCAATATTTAAATATAATACTTCTGTCAAATTCATCCCCTATGTTTCAATTTAAATGAGACAGGCAAATACATTGCTGTCAATCAAATGTCAAGTCGTAACCATGGATATGACAAATCCCATGTTTCATGTTAAAAAATACTCACGGTATTGCAACATAAAAACAATGATGAAAGTACTACAACTTAGTGTACTTGTCGAAAGAAATTATGGTGATGAATTTTACGAAGCTGCTGAAATTAATTTTTGCAAATAATTTACCTAAATATTTTTTTTTTCCGTGTTCAAACACGACTCACTCACTCGCACATGCTACAGCCACAACTGATAGAAGCTACTAGTGCAACCTATCGAAAAGTAGTAAAGTTATTCCACTAAGGCATCATCCCCGGCGGGGCATCTATCCCTGACTTACCCTATTATAAACGTAAGAAATACCAAATTGAAAATATGGATAGAAGAATTTTATTTTTTTATTATATAACATGTTTATTCTCCATTTAGTGCAAACCAGAATAAAATGGCGACAGTGTTTCACATTTAACTTTTTTTTTGTTTCGCACTTCAGTTGACTATGTGAAATGTTACCAATTAATATTTTCAATAATACCGCATGAGTTGTAAAATATCCTGTATACGTAACGACATATATTTCAATTTCCAATTATAAAATGTCATTATTGGCCCTATTCTATTCTACTTGAGACTTATAGGTTTGTTCTTTGTTCCTTTTCTACGGTAGTGAAACTAATTTTAAACTTAAAGTCCGGTAGTTCTTATCGGTTAAACTTTGAACGGATGATTATTATTTCATTACGTACATGATACTTTTGTAAAGTTCCTTCTATTGTTCTATTTGACTTCTACATTCCGAAGTAGTCAAGTAGTGCCTACATTATTAACTTCAAACGTAACTTATTTCATTTTCTAAACGGAATTATTTATGTCTTTATACATATGTACATATTCAGAAGTGGTTATTCTCTAATTAGACAAGTCTTTACAGGTAATATATTCTAGTTTTAGCATTAGTAAGCATAAATGTTTAATAATTGAACATTTTGAATCTAATAGCCTTTTCCATTTATATATTTATATAAGTTTGTTAATAATAAAAGAATTATTGGAAACGTATGTTTGTAAATATTTACAAATAAACAGTTGCGATTGTATTTGGCCTCTGTATCTGACAGTTACAGTTAACAAACTTGCACTGGACTTTTGTAACATATTTAATTTAAAATGTCTAAAATTACCCCAAAAATAGCGATATCCATGGAATTAAAACAAAAATTAACAAAAGTTTAACTATTTATTTATCAAGTTAGTTTATGTGTCCATGTTAATTGTTCAGTGATCGGTTGTGGTTCGGATAGCCTGGGTTAGATTCCAACTGACGACAACATGAAAATTCCAATTTTTAAATATCACAAACATGATCCTTATAGTGCTCTCTTCACAACTTTGATAGCCCGTTATTATTTATTCTCGATTACCGAAATCTGTGAATAGTGCAATATAAAATTGTGTTATTTGAAAATTGCAAATAGTTACAATTTTGTGAAAATCGCATACAAACACGGAACGTCAAAACTGCAACTAATCACTTAATGCCGTCGATCATGCAACCATATATTTTCAATATCACTTAGACATTATATTCCATTTTTAATTTTGAAAAGTGTTTCATCATTATTAATTTTCAGATACCACGACGTTATACAAATTTCTTAAAGTACTGTGTATACGAGTATTCCGATCTTTGAATTGATATAAGAAATCATTCTTTTTGTAAGAAAAATGTAACATTCTCTAAGTAATTTAAATTGAAGTTTGAAAGCTCATATTTAAATGACGCTAGCAGCTTTTTCCTTTTCAAGTGTCAACTCTTTATTCCATGCAAACAACTACGTGATATATTTATAATATGACGTCCAGAAATATCGCTTGCGACACAGATATATAGGATATTTAAAGAGTATAAGAGAACAGATAGAAAGTGGAAATTTTGTTTGAAAGTTATTCAAAAAAGTAATGTTTCGATCAATACCAAGGCTAATCTAGATAATGGTCTTGATTTTGATAAAATCAAAACCAAAACTCGAGACAAGACCATGTCACATAATCGAAACCAATACCAAGACTTGTGACAAGAGGTGTGCAAAGGTTGTTCATTTACCATTTCCATATAAAATTGATTTGTTACTTGTTATTAGTGTTTCAAACAGACCAATATTTATTTGATAATGCAATCTAAAACCGTAGCTTCTACACACAGTGACAACTAAATAATGTATTATGCTTTCTGAATTTGTAGCTTAGAGGTAAATAATTGTATCTGAAATATTTGTCAAAATTGAGATAATATTTTTATCATACACCTGGAACTTAATTTATACAGGGTGTTAATACTAAGTCGTTACACCCGAAAATGGTAGATAGAACTTAGAAAGTTTATGGATTTTATAAATGTTTTATTTTCGAAAATCGATGGGGTGGTTTTCAAAATATCTTGTTTTGAAATTTTTCATTGGTCGCCATTTTGTTATTTGATGAAATAGAAAATAATTGTAAATACAAGTGTTTTAGAGAACCAAAAGCAAATGCTGAAAGTTTTTGTATTTTTTAAATATTCTTTAAAATAAGGGAGTTATGACGATTTTTCGAAAAACAAGAGAACGCCAATAACTATGAACTGGGGCTCCAAATAAAAAATTTGAACTAAGAAAAGTTGTTTGTTTTAATGAGTTCTATCTACCATTTTCGGGTGTAATGACAGTATTAACACCCTGTATAATGTTGAAGGATCATATTCCCAGTATTACTAGCTCCTAAAATACAATTTTGAGAATTAGTTGTTCTGGAAACCTCATAAATGGTAAAAGGTCATTCTTGAAAGAACTATTTGCGCAAATGGGCTTTTATTTAAACCAAATAGTTCAATCTGTTTTCTGGAAAATAAGTTCAGTATTCTATTATAAGTATTTCACCATAATAGATAATTCTTTAAAATAAATACACGTTCCTCATTTGGAAAAGGATTAATTATTTAATTGACAGATTATAAATTAATATGTAATATTGTTTTCTATAATGTCACACGTCATGGCTATTGCTACTGTTTAAAGGAATTTTCTTTTTAAAATTGTGAAGAAACCAAAAACATAAAAAAATTGTAAAAACTTTTTGTCGTTAAATGAACAAGAGAGAAGAAAATTGCATGAAATGAATATCCTAAAAGTTAAATCTCTATATTCATCCCTAACCGACACCATCCAATATTTTATATATAGTACAAGAGATACAGTATACAGGGTGTAACACCAAAACCGATCACAGCCATTATTTTCTTTATTATTATAGTTATAAAAAAATACTATAAAACAAAATTGTAGAAGATCAAGGTGGACATCTCACTAAAGAAGAGAATATTTTTTTAAACCGGTGGTTCTCAAGTTACAACATAAAGTTATATTTTTTCAAATGGTATTATACATATTTTTATGCCTATTCGATAGCGTATTTTATTCTGAATTCAACCCTGTATCAGTTTTATATCCTTATATAACAAAAATATTGAAAAAAATGCGATTGAAATTTAAGTAAATTTGATTTTTCTAGTCATTTTTCAGTAGGCTATGCATGAAAAACAAAAACTACTATTTGTGAATAATTTAAGATATAAATCAAATTGAACACTGTTTATAACGTTTTTAATACATATTTGTTTCATTTTAATTTAAGCTCAATTGTTTTTCATTCATAACCTACTGAAATATAATTATAATTGATTTTTTCTCAATATTTTTGTTATGTAAGGATATAAAATAATCTTATGGTTGAATTCAGAAGAAAATATTGTATCGAATAGGCATAAAAAATATGTATAATCCTATTTGAAAAAATATAACTTTATGTTGTGACTTGAGAACCATTGGTTTAAAAAAATATTCTCTTCTCTAATGAGATGTCTCCCTTGGTCTCCTACAACTTTTTTCTATAGTATTTTTTTGTAACTATAATAATAAATAAAATAATGGCGGTGGTCGGTTTTGGTGTTACACCCTGTATACAAAAGATAATGTAATTTTTGTTTATACTTAAAAAAAAATTAACAGTTCACGAAATAATCATGTTTAAATAGCTATTAATTCATTGGATTTAAATCCATTTCATATAGCAATACACATCATATAATACAACTTGCCAAAATTAATTTCATTCAAACCGAAAATAATATCTCCCCGAAAAACATTTCATTATTTTGAATTCCTTTCCAATATCACGGGGTTCGCATTTGAATAGCTTAGACAATGGTAAATTTCCTAAGCCGACCCTGTTCCAATCCAGTGTAACCGCTATCCTAGCCTTACTGAATAATGCATGCGGTGATTTTCAGTGCAGGACTCACTTGGATTTCTCCTGACATAGAGAAGATAATTATTCTACAGCCATTACGGAACGCTGGCAAGTGGCAAGTGCATTTTCACAGAATTATGGATTGCAAATGGAAAAATGGATTAATACGGCTTTAAAATGGATTAAAAGGGGACTATTTTTGATGGAGGGACAAATCAATGGCATTAGAATTTCAAATTGGGGCAGTCAGGTTTCTAGAAATTAAATAATCCTGGTTTAGGACATTTTATACTCTTAATTTTAATTAAAAGTTGAGGGATATTGAAAGGAATAAAGAGGATATCCAAAAAACGTGCCATCCATAGTGATCATGAGAGTTATGAGAGATACAAAGTCGTTTTCCTTTTTACCTTCCGTCACCTTTAGGTAAGGAAGGTATTGTCTTTGGCCAAAAAATTCAATGATGAGTTTTTAGTGAATAAGCATGTTTTAGGGTCTCTATAATACGATTTTACCATTTTTACGATGATGTCTGTATGTATGTATGTGTGTGTGTGACAAAAGTTCCGGATCGCATAACTTCAATACCACGATTCCAAAAATTATAATTTTTTCGTATTCCTCAAGTTTACATCCAGAAGAACAACTGATTAGATTTTGGTTATAATTGGTGAACCGGAAGTAGCCTCATTTGAAGATTTAACAGTTAAATTTGATTTATTGACATTTAACGTTATTATAACTTAAAGAATATATTATTCTCTATACGATTTGATTACATTTTATACTTCATATTCAATAGATAAAGAGTTAAAGAATTTTAAAGAAATTATTTTTTTAAATTCAGCCAGCTATGCTAAACATGGAAACTACTAATATATTCATATAATTCAAATTGACAGATGTCAGTATCAATAAAAAGTAAATTAATGTGGCAGAGATGAGGATGCTGAAGTAGATGTTGGGGAAGACACGGAAAGATACGGTAAGAAAATAACTCTAGTGTTATAAGTTTCTAGAAAGATACAAGAAAGACGATTACATTGGTTTGAACATGTCATGAGGAGAAATGAAGAAGTATATTGGAACAAGAATGAATAGTTAAGTAATAGGAGGTCGAAGAAACAGAGGAGGACTGTATTGCGGGAGGCTTGAGAGAAAAGGAACTGAATGAGAACGATACGCAAAAATAGCGACCCCAAACGAATGGTATAAATTATTAAAAGTAATATGCATCAATTCCTAGCAGTATGAGTTTTGTATAAGTATAGACTAAGTCGCAATTATTCGAAAATCCTAGCAAAATTTTGACGATTGACAAATTAAAATTGAACTTTTCTAGTTTCGTTAACTTTCCAACTCACTGTAATTGATGAAAAATACATTCCTCGGCATAATTTGGATGAAGCTGCAGAGGTGAAGGACAATTTAATACCCCGTAAATAAAAGATTCAATATGAAGGTAAAATTTTAAAGTCCTAGAACTTAAAATATCATTTTAAAGTTCCAGGACTTTAATGTTTCACTTTTTGTTTCATAAATTGCTACTTTAGAAACCAGTATGACATAAAATTAATTTTAATATTTTTAGGCAATGCTAATGATTTGAAATGAAATTAAGGTCATTTAGATAGTGTAACTTTATTTCACCAATAATTCATAGATGACTTGCGACATAGGCAAAATTATAAATTTCACATTTTTTTATTTTTGCAAATAACTACCAAATAATAATGAGGCAACTTTTGTCAAATTTATGTACGTCATTAAATACAAAAGGCGTGTAAACTCGGCGGTTAAATGATCGTATTTTTAATTCATATACTTAATAATAATAATAAAAATAAAATTTATTATTCAACACGACTATTGTCCCAATTACAGAATAATATTTAAGTAAATTACATGAAGTGAGAATATAGTGAATAAATATTAAATACATTATGCAGTAAGGAAAAAAAAAGGAAAATTACAAAAATATGGAGTTAATCAGTGATTTGAATTTATTCAAATACATGGCAAAATCTAATATTGTACAATTGTTATTGTAAAGCCGGCACATATTATTAATTGGTGAATTGAAAGAATATTTAGTTCTACACATATTGATTTAACAAATAAATAAATAAATAAATATTTCATCACGGCATATTACCCATTGCTGGGTGTGCCAATCTGCTGTGTACATAGATATCGGTAATGATGGAATATTTGTACCGTGCGGGCGCGTACCAGGCGTTACCTCACGGGCACTCATTGCTGGCGTGGAGAGTGCGCCACAGGGGTCAATTTTGTGCCATTAAAGGTCGATGTAATTTTTGGCGTCGGTCGGGATCGAACCCGGGTCCCCAGATTCGCGACCAGACACTCAGGCACACCTACCATTTATATTTACAAATTTTAAATTTTCTAAAATTTTGAATAATTTTCCATTATTATTAATGAGATCAAAATATTTAAATTAAAGCTCAATGTACTTCATTTTCCAAATGATGAATTTAAAATTAGGCACATCTTTTTAAGTTAATGAAATACGTAATTAAGAAAAGCATCACAAGGCAAAATGAAAATATTATTCCTACAAATTTACAAATATGTAATTAAAATGAAAGAAAAACCTTTTTTATCAAACATGGGAGTACATTTTCATTTGTTTTATATTATAATCGGCTACTGTTACATTGTCGCTGTTCGGTAGCATCGCGACTATCTGTTACAATGTAATCCATATTTTGTTATTAACGATATTTACGTAATCTTTCGAACACTTAAAACCGTTGAGGAAAGTATACCACAAGGATTATTTTGAGAGTTAGAAATAATTGATTTCTATTGGATTTAAATTCTAGCTGTCAGAAACACAACAGGTCACTTAGTGCAGCCGATCGTGCATCTATTTGATCGAATACAAAATTGCAGCAGAGTAGAACCTCGATTTAACAGACTACTGGGGAGGAAATAATGTCCGTTTAGCCATTAGTCGGTTAAATCGAACGTCTGTAATATGTATTACAAATGATATTAAAATTTAGAGGTGACAATAAATGTGTAATATAAATAAAAAAATAATACTAATACACAACGTTAAAAATGTACATTAAAATTGATTGAGATTTTAAGAGCCAAAAATCCATTTAATTGACTATACAAGCTTGGCCAAAAGTATTAAGCACATTTAAATATAGAAATTATTTCAAAATACCTTTATTATACGAGAGTTAGGTACGCTAGAATTATTCAGAATAATAAAATCAGTTGAATCGTGAAAACAAAATTAGTACGATCATTTAAACAGTTATTTATCTGTCATTTAAAATTAAGCTGCAAAAATCAGGGACGTGTCTGTAATCTATGCCACGTAAATTACTTCATTGGCTACGCGTAGACTATGATGTAGTTTACGCCATCCAAATTTGTATATTGTTTACGCTCGTATATATACAGGATGTTTCCTTTAAAACAACCAGCGCTTTTTTGGGCGAACTAATGACTTTAGAGAAAAATGTTATATACAAAAAATTACCAGGAAAAAGGGCTTAATTTATGAGGAGTAATAAATAAAAAGTTCAACCAGTGGTTCTCAAACGGTAGAATAAAATTATATTTTTTTAAATGGCAACCTATATAATTTTTTTGTCCTTTAGATAGAGAATTTTTTTCTGATTTCAACGATATAAATATAATATGGGGTTGTATAACAATTATTTCGAGAAAAATGATATTAAAAATCAGAAATAGTTTTACAATATTGAAGTAGGCTATGCAATAAACAACTATTAATACGACTATTGCCTAGGTTACGATAGTATATTATTTTCTTATATCTAAAATAACTTGTTTTACTAAGAAATTCATTTGTTTGCATTTGTTTATTGCATAGCCTACTTCAATATTGTAGAATTATTTCTGATTTTTAATATCATTTCTATGTATGGATATTTCTTTTCTATAACATGATTTATACAGCAACATGTAAGCTACTTGATGACGGATGTTCATTCATGATACCACTTCCGATTTATTAGTAATTAATACCAACTTTGAAATTTCAAATGGAATATACTATATTTTTTTACAAATTTGAAAAGTACATTAAATTTGATTTACAATCATTTAAATAATCCATATGTTACATTATTAAAAAGTAAAATGGCGGGCACGTTTTTATACACCTAGTCGAAAAGAGAATAGTAAGCCATGGCTGTGGCTTGAAATAAAACAATAAACTAAAACATTTGTAACACGGTAAATGTGAACCTGTAAATACTCAGTAATAATTTAATTTTGGCGTTTCCCTAATTTTGCCTGTGTTTGTATGTAACCTAAATGTATATAAAAGGTATGATAATATTTATGTCTTATTTATATTCTATTAACATAAAACTTATTGCAATCTCGGAGTAAAAATATTTCAGAATCCCATAATCTTAAACCTTCTTTATAAGTTAAATTTACGACATTTATCCGGACTATTATGTCTCCTTAGAACGATAGCATCAGCCATCAACCTGATGTGCCCCGAATTTGATGTTTTTTGCTGGAATAAAATAAATCCTAGTATAACCTCTAAAACTGAACAGACCCACATCGGAAATCGGTTCTCGCGTCGACACAAACCGATGTGAACTGAACTAAACACTAATCGAAACTGAGAAACAGCCATTCAGCGATGAATCGCACCAACCAAATCGAGATCGGCAATGAAACAGATGAATAATTACATAACAAATGATAGATTGATAATTACTTCGCGGTAACTACACACAGATAATTCAGATACAAATTCTGGTTCCTCTTAACAGAGCCGTTCACAACGTGAAATTAAATCCTTCGGTGCGCAAAATTCATAAAATAATGTTTGATCAACACACGAAATTCTTTTTCTTCCATTTTTTGAAAATCACTCGACTTTCTCAATTTAAACGAACGTCAAAAATAGAGAAATAGACCGATCTGGTTGAAACTTGGTGAGCGTTCTTCCAAGATATGTCACTAACTAAACATAACCTCGATACGTACCAGTGTTGCCATCTCTCGAACTTTGCACGGACTTTTCAAAACACCCTCGTACTCCCGAAATTATAGGGTTTCAAACAGGATCATTTTTTAAAAGCCACCTGGTATATAAAAAATAAGGATTACGTTTTTGGGGCGGATCACTTAGGAGGATTGCACCACTTTTCTTAAAAAATAAAGTGTCGTAAATTACCTGTGCGAACTTTCAGGTTTATATGAAATAGTATTCGAAGCTGTCTCGTTGAAAACTTTGTGGCATAATTGATGCGTTGTAATAATGGGGAATGATGTGTGATATAATGATGGCGATGTCAAGTACCGAAGTACCGGGTCTCATCCTCGTCCTCATCTTGAACCTCGTGCTCATCTGTACTCTACACTCGGCACACGTAATGTATTAGTTCTCATTGTGATTCTACTCCCGCCGGTCACTGAAGTTGACCGTTACACAATGCCACACACGACGCGACACAACACTTCCCTCAACGCAAGTCTATTCCAAACATTCACGTCGAGAATCGGTCAATTGAACGATGCGGTGTAGTGTGGTTGTGGTGTGGTATCGATATACAAGAGGGGACTGAGAAGTATCCATTCTAATGTAAACGGAAAGTAAATATGTATTTTCAAATTAATTACACAGATTTGGGCAAATGTTTTCGGCACCCTTAAATACAGCAATACGCCGTACATAAATTAAGTACAGAAGGCATATATGTTGCAGACAGAGCCATATTATCCAATAGGCTAGGGTGCCGTAAAGGAAATAGGCGCCGAACCCAATCTATAGTTTTCTTTTTATTGTAATTCATTTTACGCTTATCTAAATGTTATCTTTATTCAAATAAAGCAAATATGTTTTTCTTTAATCGTTTTATGTAGAGTAAGTAAAATAAAGAAAACAAAACAATATCACAATGGGAACATTTGAAATCATATCACCTAGCAAAGCCACTGAGCGCTCGTAACTTCACAAATATAATAATCAAAATCTTAGCATTTCTTTTGAATTTTCATGATAAATTCTAACATGTTTGTAAACAAACAAAAGCAAAAAATTAATTTGTACTTATGGATATTATTTTTACAACAAAACGAGTAAAATTTACGAAATTCTTTAACGAATAACAAAATCATGATTTATCTTTATTATCTGTATCTATAAAATCTGAAGTTTCATAAGTTAAATGTTGGAAAATCATATAATCAATATTATGTTTAGTGTTTTCATAAAACATACATGCTTAATTTTAAGTTCCTACAAATTATAGCGTAGATGGCTTAATCCGGCCCTGGTTGCAGATATGCCATCTGTACTTAATTTTTGTACGTCGCATACGTACGCTGACGATACCCAAGTATTAGCTTCGATAAATCCACAGCCACAATACATAAATGAACAATGTGCAATAGTAAATAGTGAACTTGATAAACTAGCAGCATGGATAAAAAATAACGGCCTCAAAATTAACGCAAGTAAATCGTCTGTTCTTATAGTAGGTAATATACCTGATATTATTTTGGATGGTGAAACAATTAAGCATACATCTACTATTCAAATTTTGGGTCTCAATTTTGACAGAAATTTAAATTTTAGTAATCATTTAAACCAAAAGCTCTGTGCAGCTAGGCTCAAATTACGCCACCTACGTTTACTATTCGCTTATACGCTATGTTCGTAAATAAATTATCAAATATAACAATTTACAAAATAATTATTTATTTAATTCAAACCTTTTATCTAATCATTAAATTTAGTCCACTAGGTTTATACCAAATCATTAAATTTATTCTTCTAATACTTAAACGATAAAATTACTTTAACTTAAAATAATCCTGACAAAGTTATAATTCTGTCGGGCGTCCTATTAATAATATTTTTTTTAAATAATGATAAATCCATAAAATAAAATTTTAAATGGAACACTTTATTTTATTTACTTTGATGAAATTTGGGGCCTTAGTAATCCTGACACAAAATATATCATTACATTTTATTTGACGTTACATATTACAAATGTGTCGAATGTCATTATACGTTCATCAACAGTGTTCTGTGAAACAATTTAAAAGCATATTGAAATAATCAGTAAATATTCTACAAAACAACATACCAATTAACAGTTATTAAATTTCCCGGAATACAAATATTTTACTTCGAATTATTGTAAATAAATGAATTTTAATAAAATTCATTTATTTACAATAATTCGACAAAATATTTGTATTCCGGGAAATTGAATAACTGTTAATTGGTAAGTTGTTTTGTAGAATATTTACTGATTGTTTCAATATGTTTTAAATTGTTTTATAGAACACTGATGATGAACGTATATTGACATTCGAAACGAATTAAATACAATATTTGGGTTTAGTTCTGTATATTTATTTATATTTAACGACGTTTCGACAGCGTATTGCTGTCTTCATCAGGTAAATAGTAAATAACAAAAAACATGTAGGCAAGACAGAAAGAGGGTAACATAGATCAAAAGTTACATAAAAACATACAAAGATAAAACAGAAAAATTATGAATGAATAACAAGTAACCATGACTTGTTAAGCTCATAACCTGTATTTAAATTAACGTTATTCGAGGATTTCTTGATTTCGATGGCTTCTCTAATTAATCTTCTCATCCAGTTATTTTCTCTTGCTAAAATCTTCGTGTTTTCGAAATCAATTCCATGTAATTCTTGAATGGCATGTTCAGCAACAGCAGATTTATCTGGTTGATTTAATCTTATATGTCGTTCGTGTTCTTTCAATCTTGTTGCTACAGTTCTACCCGTTTGACCAATGTATACTTTACCACACTGGCAAGGAATCTTGTATATGCCACAACAATGTAGAGGAACTATGTCTTTAACATTGCCAAGAAGATCACGTATTTTTAAAATAGATTTATATGATGTCTGTATGTCATATTTATTTAGAATTCTACCATTTTTATCTGTTACATTGGCAATGAAAGGTAAAGTTGCATATAATTTTCTTTTAGTAACAACTTGAGGAACAGGTAAAGATTTATTATTGGCTTTTAGTGCTCTTCTTCTTTGCGCTTTGCTGTAACCATTTTTTAAGAAAACATCATTCAAAAAATTAATTTCTTCTTGAAGTTTACTGGGATGACATAAAATAGAAGCTCTGATATAATGTTTTAATAGTACAAGCCTTTATTATGAGTTCTGAAAGCTAAAATGTAATAAAATATTATGTATGAGGATTACTAAGGCCCCAAATTTCATCAAAGTAAACAAAATTAGGATCCATTCAACATTTAAGAAAAAGAACATTATCTTTATGTTTGTTATGTAGAGAAGAATTTCCGTAGTTATAATGAACGGTTTAGAATAGAGTAGTTTTTTGTTTATCGTAATCTTTTAAACATATTCGGTTTTTGTAGAAAGAAACCTGAATTGAGCAATACTAAATTCATTGTATCTGTACAAAAATGTTTGTTGATGAGCGATCATGGATGAATGATTTAGGATCCTTCCCAATCTATTTTGTAGAAAGAGGCGTGATTCAATGTATATAATAATGACGTAGGTTGATGAAAGGTAAAAAAGGGTTATGGCCCCTTTTTCCTGCCTTGTGGCCGGTCCTGACCCTTATCTAGAATCGATTTTTCTTTCACGTCCATCCATGAAATAGACCTTGTACATTTTAAAGCTTAGCAATTCCTTTTTTTCTGTCACATTAAGTATGTGATTCATTTCATACAAAATTTATTTGTACACTGTCAACATGAAGTAATTGCTTAATATCCAACAGATGTCTATGACAGAGGAAAAAGAATTTGTTGAAGAATTAGATATATATATTCATGATTCATTAATCATTTTATTCTGGGATTAATCTTTTTATACTTTTAATCTGCACACTGTTTTGGAGCTAATAAATATCTTGCGAATAAATAAATTAAATTTGATTGATTATTATTTTCATAAACCACGACGGTTCGTGCTCTAAATTCTACAAGTAAGGGTAAGGCAATATTCCGTTGTAAAATTCAAAGAGATTTAAGTGTCAAAACAAAGATTATATAAGATATTGCTGTTATGATCTGAAAGATGTTGTAATAATTGCAAAAGTTACTTCTAATATTCTTAAATAGAATAAAATATGTATATTTCATATGTAGGTTAAAGTGTAAAAGAAATTGTATTATTTGTTTTGCTTTAGCCTAACGAGATGAGAGACGGACGATTATGCTAAATCAGCATATATGAGAGAATGACGCTGAGAATAAAATGATAGGAATTGGGTGTTGGTTCGTCGTTCAAAAAGATGTGTGGAGGCTAAATTTGAAATATTATGAAGTAATTTCTTGTGATATTATTTAACCAAATAGTTGTTCCCAGATAATTAAACCAAGTTTAAGGTATGTAATTTTCTTGAAATTTATATTTTTTATGATTTTTGGATTGAACTCCCTGTAAATTGTCATTCTAATATGCCGTTGTAAATTACTTTTGTATTTGACTATTCAAAATTTAATATCTATTAATTTATGTTTTATAGTTATAATCTTATTTTGTATTTATATGTATATCTAACTTTATTGTTGTACCTTTATTTTGTTAAACTTTTAAAAAACATTTAATTAATTTTCTTCACACCTTTTTGAACTCACAAAGCTTCTGAAGAAAATTACCGCTCGGAAAATAATAAGTCAAAACCGCTCGGACTTATCAGAAGTACGTTTTTCGAAATATCTATACTTGCCGTCAAATAAGTATGGACTGGAGATTTCAATACTGTTGTCAATTCATGGATATAGTTGAAAATGCTAAGTAAAGAAGCGGTGACATCGCATGGCAAGGGACAGGGTGCGGAGAAGGGAAAAAGTTGAACATCATCCTATACTTATTTGACGGCGAATATAGGAAACATGGTAACTTGTGGCAACTGTAAAGAAAAAATTTGAATCAGAATTGCCCAGGCAAAGACATCACGCAGTAAAATACTATTAACAGCAAGCCGCATCAAATTGAAACTATGAAAAAAGTTTGCTAAATACTTTATATGGACTATTGCGTATAGATGTGAAACATGGACAAGGAAAGAGAAAAAGTACCTATTAGGAAAATTTGGAAAGTGTTTCTGGCGACGGTTGGAAAACATTAACTGAAAAAGAGTCTGAAATGAGATGTTGATAAGAACTGGAGAACAGAGATGAATTTTGAGAGAAATAGGAAAGAGAAAGGCCAACTAGATAGTGGATAGAACATATTTTAAGGAGACGTTGTCTTCGAGAAATTATGTTACGAAAATATTTTCACTTATACTTTACACTTTAGCGTATCATAAGTACCTACTAAGCACATATTTACATAAAATAGATAATTAGATTAATAAAATGACGACCAAGATAGCGTGAGGCAAACGATGTCGCTTCGCAATTATTCCTTTCTTCATAATAAGCAAAATCTATCTGATACATTATCACGGCAGTACAAAAAATTATCTTCTTGAAATTAAATAAAAATTCAACAAGTTTTACTAACTAAGTAACCATATTGTCGAAATAAAACTATTGTTAATACAAAAAACGTGGTCAAATAGAGTGTGATGCATTGGATGTTTTGTAAGGAAATGAAAAACTGCTAATGAACACGGCTCAGAATCTCTGGGTCTGCCGGCCGAGTTTTTACGATAAACCTTGTCAACGACTTTCTATACTCTTTAATTAACACTGTTTATATGTTCTCCGAAGCTTTCACAACTTATTTCTACTCCATACGATGTTTTTATAGCATTCCAAACTCGAGTACCATAAATTATAAACATATCACCACTCACCACTAATTTTCCTGAAAGCTTTCTTGCTATTTAAGGATAGATGAATAAATAGTGATTCATTGAGATACAATTTAGTTACATGAATGTGTCGTAATAATTGCATATATGTAAACGCCTTAAATAAAGTGAATTTGAAAAACTTGTTCTCCCTTTAATAAGCGTAAAAATAAAAATGACTGAAATATAGTTTCCATAAAATTGTAAATAAGAATTAACTTTTACGCACTGTACGATATATCAAAAGAGACAAAATAATTAAAAAGTGTGGATTAACTTTGATTTATTAGGACTTTATATTACAGACGTTGTTAGTTCTCCCAAGGACTTAAGAGATCAAGTCTAGAATCTAGAATCTAGAATATTGTATCTTGTTTGTTATACCGGGTGGCTATTAAAAAACGATTCCTGTTGGATACTCCATAACTCCGGAGTTGAGTTATTGATTTTAAATATTTATCTCTTGCAGACAAAGGTTTGAAATGTATTCTTAGCAAATTTCGAGCATTTATATGTATAAAAAACAAGTGAATAGTGAATTTCTAAATTTGCCATTAAAATACCATTGATACTTTTATAATCAGTACGAAGTACCTAGGCTACTACAGTGTGTTCAATAAAAAACCTAACTCGGAGTAGGCTATGAACAGAGAAACATATGTCTGATCATTATTCAATTCAAAAGTCAAGTTGTCAAAATTGATCTTGAAATGTAATTTTAAGGAGAAAAGGTAATAAAGAAGAATTCAGTATTGCCTATCGCCGTATTCTAATTTGCTTCGATTTCTAAAAGAAGATTCAAGAAGAAAAACTTTGATTTCTTTAGATTTCTGACAATATTTTGTGTCAAATTGACATTTAATTAAATATTTTTAAATTGACATACACGTTTCTTTGTTCATAGTCTGCTCCGAGTTTTTTTGAACACAATGTATTATCATAAATTTACTTTTAAATTTTGTCCAATTATCTCAAAATTTCTTTTAATAATGATACCTCACTAAGAGAACATTAAAAAAAAATTGGCGTGGCAAAAAAATAAGAAAAAAATTGCAAGGAAGAGATGGCCACTTTCTAACATAAATCGTGCTATTAGGCGACTGACAGAAACTGGATCGATTTTCAGAAGCCCTGGGAGTGGAAGATCAATAACTGTTACAAATGACGAAGATACAGAATTGATACATGAACTATCCTAGGTTTTCTGAAAGTCGATGCAGTTTCTATCAGTCGCCAAATAGCACGATTTATGCTAGAAAGTGACCATCTCGTGCCAGGAATTTTTTTTGATATACTCAAATCGGACATGCAGCCAGTGCACGTCATCATTTAGGGGAAAAACCTGACTGCATTAAAAAATTTCAGTCATTTTTAATTGTCAAAAAGTGTATGGAATTGTAGAATTATTATTAAAATGTATAGTAAAGTTCATTATTTATCGTATATGATATGAATAATATATAAATAATGTACATCTACCTATATTATTCGTTTATTTGTTGCTACACTTGGCAACATTGATAATTTGTATGCTTATACGTTACTCCTTGGGGTGCAAAGCTAGTTCGCCTCCTCGTGGTGCACCCTGGGTAACGCTAAAGAACTAGCACAAATCGGCGGCCAGACAATCCTCGAGATCTCCTGGTCATTACATTCATCACAATAGCTCAAACACAGTGGTAGCGACTAGACCTTCCGGCGATCCACTTGGGCAAACAAGATAGTACTCATATTGAAAGCCGCCTTCTACCATCTTGACCAAGTCAGCATCTTCAAATGTACCACCGACCCCATTGCAACGAGCGCCAATTTCAAATGCGACCTTGCTCAACAACTTATTTTATTTATCATTTGATATATTTAAATTATGTGATGAATGTATGCCATACGCTAAATAAATAAACTCCTTGGTATTTATACTTTCAAGGTTATTATTTGACAATTTGAATGGTATCGTGTTTGAAATATTTTTCTTCGTTGTGACATTTTCTTTCCATTCTTGCTTATTATAAATCAATATTTTTCAAGACTAAAAAAAGTATCGGGTGGCAGATCATGGCAAGATTCTGACACAAGAAGTGTAAAACTGAAGGTGGAAAGCGATATATTAAATATATTTTTCAATTCGTTCTCAAGTAGGTAATTATAATTTATTTGCAACTACATTGTACTTCATGCAGGGACAGAGAACGGTTTCGTGCCCAATACATCATTACTATTCGCATCCAAAACAAAAGATGCAGATTATCATGGTGAAATGAACCAAGAAAATTTTACAAACGAGAAATCTATAATTATAATGGATAATGCTTCGTACCACAATTCTTTGGTAGAAAAATTCCAAATATAGGTTGGAAAAAAGATGGCTTCAGAACAAGAACATACAATTTACAGATACAATGCTAAATTCAGAGCTTTTAAATTTAGTTTTGATGTAAGTTTAATTGATTCAACTGCTGTTTTTCTTTTATTCATGGTTAGGTTAGGTGAAACAAAATTAGTTTTTAAAAATATCACGACAGTTTTAAATACAATTGTATACAACCTGTACAACTTTGTTCATTACGATTCTCAAACCTATGTAAACATACCAGTTCATGACGTCACACATCTAGTTACTTTTATTAATGACGTGCATTGGTTGCATATCCGATTTGAGTATAACAATGATATTTAAGTCAAATTTACTTAAATGACGTGCCATTATTAGAACAAATCTTGAGATAATTGGACAAAACTTAGAACAAATTTATGGAAATGTTAATACCTCGAAATGTCATTGAAAATTACATTTGTGTCAATAATAGTCTACTTCGTTTTAAGCTGATTATAAACTTATCAACATGTAATACTAGATTTGAATGGCAAATTTAGAAAATCGCTATTTACTTGTTTTTCTATATACATGTTTGAAATTTGCTAGGAATACTTCTCAACCCTTTTAAAATCGGTATACTCCGGAGTTATGGAACTTCAAACAGGATTATCTTTTTAATAATGCTGCTCCCATTCTACAATACAATTAAGCCAGCAAATAACTTGGGATTAATACACAGACCAGTACAAAACGTTTGCAATTCGTAGTATCAATGTTTTCGCCTCATCAATTGGTACTAGTTATCCTCAACGCATTAGGGTCTGTTTCCCCTGACGAGTAAAGTCTGTACAGCAACACAGAACGCTTCATCATGCATTGTTCCAATGCAATAGTGAGAAATGATAACCCATTAATAAAGAACAAAGCTCCATTCAAACTGTGAAATTAAACTTAAAATGTCCAATCCTTTCATACAATGTTATTATTCAGTATCATTTTTCATACAACTCTGACTTTTGTTGTCAATAGGCTATTGTAACTTTAATGCGAAATTGTTATTTATTGTCCAGATTTTTCTCAAGGCTCAAGACAGTACTCTTTAGCTTCAGATAATAACTTCTTGTTTGTTTATGGCAAGTCAACAAAAGGTTAAATTATTTTAGAGTATGTACAAAAAAAATACAGGTATATGAGTAATGCAAATACAAATTTTAAACATGCATTTATGATAACTATTTTTTTTATAATTTTGTCTACATAAGTATATTCCACTAAGAGCCGGTTGTTTCATCTATAGTTAAACATTCGGTTAAATTCATTCTATTCATAACTTCAGTTTGCGTTGTTTCACTTACGGTTGAAAGTCACCAGTAAGATAAATTTTCGTTAATGGCAAGTCAGTCATACTACCAGTTAACAGTTTTATGCAAAGTATATCGTACTACTATAATAAAACAGTGTAACAGTAATGATGAACTATTGGATTTCATTTTTGATAATATTAATTTTTGAAAACAGCATACAGTACGAGAAAGATGTAATAATTTTGAAAAATGGGATGATTCAGAATTTTTTGAGATTTCGAATGTCAAAAAATACAGTTCTTTATTTGTTAGATAAAATTGAAGACCAGACATTGTTCTTATCTATTAGGTAAGTTTAAAGAAAACATAATTAGAGAAATAAATACTTATTTGTCTACGTTTTCTGAATCATGAATCACGCTGTATCTTCGATATGCCAGTTGTTGATAGCTTTACGATTTTATGTAACAGGGTGTATATCGTGAATACTGGCCACAACTAAAATAATTTTCTAATTGATTCCAGATGATGTCTTTTTAATTTCCAAGAGACGGAATCTGTCTTCCTGGACTCAATTATATTTTTATATTTGTCAACTAATTTAATTAAATTAGTTATTTCCGCGGTAGTAAAATAAACTGCTATTTCTCTTTGTCTATAATTTTCACCACTCATTTTGCAAGTCATTTTATCTTTTTTTCTAAACGTTCAAACTGTGGTTTAAATTACAACTGTACCAAAACACAGACAAGCGAAAAAGTAACCAAATTTCTATTAAGATTGTGACAGCCAAGTTGCCAACTTTTCAAAAATAACTCTACCATAACACAATTTTAATCTTTCTGATAGCAATCTGCTAGTTAGCTATCCGGAGAATAAAACATCATGGAGCAACCTAAAAATTTTATTCTCTAGTTAAGACGGTAGAATAAAATGTATCTAATAGATAGTAAACTGCTACTTTGTCTGAACTTGGAACAACCGGGCCTAAGTGTTATTTATAATTTTGATGTAAGGCTCTAGTTCAGAGTGCATGATAAATGTTTGAAAGGTTGAAAAATATATGTAAAAGCACACTGTTGTTTATAAAGTTTTTTATTTATAAAATCTTTTCAATTATCGATTTCGGCTATGGATGGCCATCCTCGGATTGAGAGCGTCAAGAAAATTTACATTAAAGTTAACATTGTTAAATTTAGTTGGAAAATTGGTGAAATTTGAAGATGTTTTATAAACAGATTATATAAACATGTGTAAGAGTCAAGAGATGGAAATGAACTAAGAGTTCTTAGTTCATTTTGAACTTGAGAACCACTGGTTTAAAAAAAATTCTTCCTTAACGGAATATCCTCCTTAGTCTCCTATAACTTCGTTCTATCTTTTTGTAAGTATAATAATAACGAAAATAATAACGGTGGTCAGTTTTGGTGTTACAGCCTGTATATTGTATGTCAGATAAACAATTTATTTTTGTTAATATTGTATGAAATTATGAAATGTAATTCGTTCGTAACAGGTAATTGATTTTATAATACCACTAACTTGTTGTGTGAGTGATTGTGGAAGCCGAGGCAACAACGATAATGAATTTTTGTATAGTCTGCCAAAAATAACTGAAACGAGAGGACGAGAAAATGACCTGAAAGGAAGGAGGCTTCAAACTTCAAACATGGTTAAATGCGTATGAATGAAGTATCTAATAAGTTGTTTAATTAATTTAACAAGCACTAACCTTTCCCAGAACTAAAATGTTTTCATCAAAAGTCTTTGTAACAATTTCTTTCGCCCATTTATACTTAAAATATTATACGCATCCAAACTCTTATAAGCACGAAATTCATTCTGTATATAAGCATTTTTTTCAGTATAATGCAATTATCTATGTTTTTAACTTCTGTATTTAATACCTTCTTATCTAATGTATATGGACCTACGTTTTTTTATTATTCGCAATCGAAATTAACGTTGGTGGCGCTGATTTTCAACAAGATGGCTGCCATATGACTTGTTTGACATATGCCATTTCACTTGTTTACTGTGTTTCGTGGACTGTGTATACAACAGAGTTATTTAAATGAAGGTGATAAGTTTAAATATTTAAATAAAATAAATAAATATATCATCATGATGATGCACCACAGGGGTCAAATTTGTGCCATTTAAAATTTGAAATATTTGGCGTCGATCAGGATCAAACCCGGTTCCCCAGATTCGCGACCAGACACTCAGGCACGCGGCCACGAGACCCCACATTACACTACATACTCAGCTGTCACTTATTCAATATGGCGCTTGTATCATTACTTTCCGTAGTACTGATTTGCTCCACTATAGTGCAAATTTTTAGCTACGATTGCGAATAGATATTTTCTCTAAATATCTACTTTTTCCACTACTTTCAAATGTATGAAAGTATTCTCTCAAAGACGACATTATCACTGGAAGGATTGACAGATTGAGAGCTCTTTCTTGATTCAGTGGGTGGTGGTGCATGGCCGTTCTTAGTTGGTGGAGCGATTTGTCTGGTTAATTCCGAAAAAAATAACTCAAAGAAATATAAGCAAGAACACAAGAACAATGTGCAATTATATCAACAGCTCAATATAAACAACGTAGATGCACAACCCTTATAATATACAAGCTAAGTAAGCTGTTTGTCGTTTTACAAAACATCTAGATGAGTAGCCAGATTGTAAAATATCGGCTGAATTGCTATATTATCGGTAAATAAGCAGCCTGGAAGTTACTAGCGCCTGCAGCGATTGATCTATTTGTCGGTTGCTGTTGCCGGCCATATTTAGTCATTATAGTGCATTTACAAACATGTTTGTTTATATTTCAAGGTCAATGATGCTGGAGCGCCAGTAATTACTAGATTTGCTTTTGTTTGTTTACGAAAACAAACCTTTTTGCACGACCAAACTTCATTTTTGAGGTAGTACATTGACAGTTTCAACCGAACAAATGTCTGGGAGATGTGCAAAAAATAGAAGGCAATATTTGAGGAATTTATCAGTCATAACAAGACAAGAAAAATAAACCCATATCCGGAAACAAGCCGTTCTGGGTTTAAACCAGGGCATCGAACCCGAACCTGAACCGAACCAAAATCGGAACCAAACCAAACATTTTAGTGAACCTAAACCCAGAACTGAACCTTAGATATGTTTTTCAATTGAATCCGAGTCGGAACCGAAACGGGTATTAAAATTCGGGTTTAGGGTTCAGCTCCGGTTCAGGTTCATTTTCAGTTTGAAACGTAAGCGTAATCGTAATACAGCCGATTATCGACGCCTTTAGCATCCGCGTTGCTGCCTGTGTTGATTGTTTGTGAAAATTGTGTTCGTGTTCACATTTTAAATGAAGATTTGTTATTTAAAAAAACATTAATTCAATTTTCAGTAGGTCGAACCGAACCTGAACCCAATACCTGAACCCGGAACAAAACCACAAATTTTATTGATGCTTGAACCAGAACCGCACCCGAACTCATCTTTAAAAAACAAATTAACCTGATCCTGAACCGAACCCAGTTTTTGGCAGGTTCGATGCCCTGGTTTAAACACTCTTTTTTGTAAATTTTTATAGGTTATTGTTCACCATTTTGAGACGTTTCCTTAGTGACTATCATAATTTATTGTGACCCTATGTATTGGGATTTAGTCTCACTATGCAGTGTGAACATTGAAAACCGTGGCAAATTATATGGATTTAACAAAGAGTATTTAAATGTGGAAGATCTAATAGGAGCAATATCTGCAGAATGTAGAAAAATAACTGCGATGGAATTTAGTAACGTAAGAAATGAATTCTACAATAGAGTTAATTATTGCTTAATACTGACTTTCTTGTTATAAATTTTCATATTTCACTTCTTGTACAATTAGTCAATAAAATACTTGACTACCAAACAAGTTATGTTTTAATTCTGTAATTTATTTAATAATACATTTTACAAAATGAAAAAAAAAAAACATGAACCGGGATGGATTTAAACTCGTGAAAGATTATTGCGGTGTCTCGTTCTAACCAACTCACCTATCAAAGATGTTTCGATGATCACTATTTTTAATAATTTATAAATTATAACTGTCAAATAGTATTATACTTTTGTAAATATTTCAATAATTAAATTAAATTGAGAGTATTTAGATACTCTTCGATGCCAAATTAAATAATATTTCTAAGCATATCAAATCTTCCACTATAGTCTTATGGGACAGATGATATTTGAAAAAAAACTATTTACCCATGTTAAACGCCTGTCATGGTTTTCAGTGTTCACACTGTATAGTAGTTCGTATTTTAATTAACGGTTTTACAAACTCCGAAAGAAAAACATTAAATTCGGCAGTATATTCTAAAATGAAAAAAGCTCTTTATAAATGGTTTTCAAAGAAAGAAAACATGCACCAATTGATGGAGAGATCATTAAAGAAAATGCAAAGAATTTGCACCCAAAATTCAACAATAAAACTTGATTTCATGTTAGCCATAGATGGCTACAAATATTTAAAATTAATTAGTTCACTGTATCGAGACTTTACTGTATTAGAATTTTTATATTCAATATTCAAATATTGCACCGTATTTTTCGAACACCTGTATATCGCGACATTTTTTCGCTACTGTCTTGGTAACAATGATAAAGGATTGCCACACAAATTAAGAATTCGTGAATGAACTAGTACAAATTAATTACAAGATGCGAACCTACAGTTTTTAAGTCTTTGACTCTACTAGTGCTGTTGTGCTGACAATAATGTGTAACAAGCTTAATTACATTTCAGGATTTTGCGTTTTAAATACTGAAATGAACACTTTTTCGACATGACATTCGATTCAGTGTAACTTTATAAAAACAAAACACGCTTGGGTTTTGCAAAACATTTTGACAGTTGTACGAACAAAGCAATTGTTACTTCGCAACTACAAATTAAAAAGCCATTTTGATCAGAGAACTCATTTCGCGTACAATTTCCAAATTAATTTAGACCTCGTTGTTGTTTGAAGGTAATTACAGTATTTTTTGATGTACGAAAAAGTTTCTAATGTCCACATACAATTTTACTTCCACTTCATTATAAAAAAAGAACGTGAAAATTTGTTTGATCTTCGTCCCATTCCATGAGAAATAAGTAGAAGATTTAATTTAATCGTATTACGCATTATGTTAAATAAAATATAAATAATTAATTAATTTTGTATGTTAACAGCTTTCAATTCAAAGCTGAAATGTTTAATTTTGTAGGATTATAGAGTTCAAACTCATTTTTGTAAATAATGAAATCTTTCATGTACATTAAAAATTTACTGGTTTAATAAGCAAAAACACAATTAAAAACCGAATGTCTTAACTTTTCGGTTTAAAAACTTGACAGTGACGACTTTGTGATTATCTTCTTATTTAAAGAGAAAGAGATAATGATAAAAATTAAATATGAACAATTTTTTTAACAAAATAATACTACACTGTATCTGGTAGCTATAGCTTTGCACACAATTCAATTCAATTTATTCAATTTCTTTTGATCAATACAATATTGATATAAGAAGCGTCATATAAAAACAGATAAAATAATAAATAATTATTAGTTTATTAATTACAGTTTGCAATAAAGTTAGGACTTATCACAAAGAAAGTCATTGTAATGATAATTTTTTTAAGGAAGAATTTTTTTTAATGAAATTTTAAAACAATTTTCAGATTTAATTTCTTTTAAATAATGTTTATTGTAAAACTTTAATCCTATATAGTATATAGTTAAAGTTATTCTTGCGTTTATTAAGTCGAATATTAGGGAGAAAATTCGGTTTTCCACGAGTATCGTATTTGTGAATATCTTTTTCAATTAGAAAATTATGTTCATTTGCTCTAATATATAATAATACATTGTAAACATAGAGACAAGTTAAATTTAAGATATTGTCTTCTATAGAAATGTCTTTGCAAGACGCTCTAGGAGGCAGAGAAAAAATATTTCGAACTGCAGTTTTCTGAAGTTTAAAAACTCTACAAGCTGCAGGTGAGTTTATCCAGAAAACAATACCATAACTTAAGATGGGATAAAATTTAGAATAATAAAAAGTTTTTGCTGTATTTACATCAGACATTAATTCTATTAAGTAACATAAAAAAATTAGCTGGTTAGAACTTTTTTCTATATGTGTATCCCATTTTAAATTTTGCTGAATGTGAAGTCCTAGAACTTTGCTACTGCTAACGTGAAGTAGTTGCTGATTATTGCAATGAATTGATACGTGTTCCTGTTTGTTTGAAAAATTCATTAACACGGTTTTTTTAACATTTAAAGACAGTCTTAAAGCTGCAAACCAAGAAGATAAGTTGGTTACTATATCAGATACCTTATTTGGATCATTTTCCATTTCTAACAATAGTGACACATCATCAGCATAGGCAATGAAGTTGCACGATTCTAAAATACTTTTAGTGCTATTTATGTTAAAAGGAATAAAGTAGGCCCAAGAATCGAGCCCTGCGGTACTCCATATACAATGGTATGTTCGTTAGATTTATTGTTAACATAAACTACAAACCGGCAACGGTACTTTTGCCGACAATCGTCGGCCGCCTACCGGTAATGTTTCATTTTGGCCAGCAGACACATGCTGCCGGTTAAAGAAAAAGGCGTTGTATTCTTTATTACATACAAGTCTATGCGTGTTTGCACACTACCGGCAATTCTAATCCTGCTATTAGTTTTCTGCCGAAACGTGCTGTATCGCACTAGCACTAAGCCCTAGGCCGCATTAAAACAAATATAAAGATAGACATAGAAGCATTTATTTCTGCAGTGGAGGAGAGGCCAATAATATGAAACAAAACAAACAATCGAAACTGTTAACAAACATTCGCAAATAAATGCAACTCTTAAGCCTGGTAACAATGTTTGGAAAGATAATGCATTTATTTGTAATTTTGTGTCAATTACATGGCTGTCACCACAAATGAATAATGTTTATAAAATTTCAAATTCCATTTAACAAGTTACCAAACGCGAAAAAAATCTGATTATTTAGGTGTGGAATTTTATTATTTTCAATCTTTAACATTTGTGTCTAAGCTTTAATAAGTAACTAACTACGGCAAAATAAAAAAAAATATATTGTCCATGTTCAGCCGAGATACGATTTCCATCGATATCTTAGGTAGATTATGTGTACAAGTTTGTCATACAAATCGTTCGTTTCAGACCGTGAAACGTTCAAATGTGATGTAAAACTTGTTTCTCATGTCTCCAAATCGCTTGAAAAGGCTGTTTCTAAGCGTTTTTGAGTGTTTTACAGTAACTTCCATGGTACTTTAGCTGCGCCGGCGAGGGCACCATGGAGGGCCCCCAAAACCTTGTATTCACTGCAAAACACTGTATTTTGTCATATTATGCCCTAATCAACCGATTTCCATCGATACCTTAGGTAGAATATGTGTACAAGGTTGTCATACAAATCGTTCGTTTCAGACCGTGAAACGTTCAAATGTGATCTAAAAATTGTTTCTCAAGTCTCCAAATTGCTTGAAAATGCTGTTTTTAAGTGAAATACGTGTTTTTGAGTATTTTACAGTAAAGCTTAATTTACATGGAACGTTGTCGCCGTTATCACCGTCGGCCGCTGTGGCCGTTCTCGACTCTGATTGGCTAAAATCAAACATGATAATGGCGCGAACGTTCCAACCGTTCAAGGTCAAATTAGAACTGTGTTCTATTCTGTCGGCCGTTATGACCGCTGCGTTTGCGTACATTGAGTTAGTTCTTCATAAATCAGGTTAGCCAACTGAGTGATATAAATATAAGTTTTCGTATTTGTGTTGAATTGTGTAATCTAAAATCTCATATTTGTGTATTTACTATGGATATAGAAACAATCGCGGTACTTTATATTTATATTCATTTTTCACTTTCGCGATCGCAATGTAAACAGCATCTTAGATGACAGATGATAGCGTAGAGATGTAGTTATTTTTGTTTTTTCAGAAGTTACTAAATATGAAATTCCCTCTAAAATCCCCACTACGGACTATACGGTCTTAACGGCGTGAACGGTTGACGGCCACAACGGTGATAACGTTCCATGTAAATTAAGCTTAACTTCCATGGCACTTTAGCTGCGCCGGCGAGGGCACCATGGAGGGCCCCCAAAACCTTGTATTCACTGCAAAACACTGTATTTTGTCATATTATGCCCTAATCAACCGATTTCCATCGATACCTTAGGTAGAATATGTGTACAAGGTTGTCATACAAATTGTTCGTTTCAGACCGTGAAACGTTCAAATGTGATCTAAAAATTGTTTCTCAAGTCTCCAAATTGCTAGAAAATGCTGTTTTTAAGTGAAATACGTGTTTTTGAGTATTTTACAGTAACTTCCATGGCACTTTAGCTGCGCCGGCGAGGGCACCATGGAGGGCCCCCAAAACCTTGTATTCACTGCAAAACACTGTATTTTGTCATATTATGCCCTAATCAACCGATTTCCATCGATACCTTAGGTAGAATATGTGTACAAGGTTGTCATACAAATTGTTCGTTTCAGACCGTGAAACGTTCAAATCTGATGTAAAAACTGTTTCTCATGTCTCCAAATCGCTTGAAAAGGCTGTTTCTAAGCGAAATACGTGTTTTTGAGTGTTTTACAGTAACTTCCAGGGCACTTTAGATGCGCCGGCGAGGGCACCACGGAAGGCCTTGTAGAATTTCACTGTATAAAATTCGAAGAAACAAAAATACTAGCGAGGCCAACACACCTCAAACACTGGTTAATTAGAGAACCATTAATATTTTCAAAACCAAGAATAATAATCTCAATCATTGTGACGCTTTAAATCTTAGTCGGGCATGGCTTCCTATATTAAGTATGTTGTAATTTGTCACCATGGTTACCTGTTGCTAATGTTTTTGTAATTATTTATTTATATATTTGTTGCTTATTCCCTGAAGAAAACATCAGTTCATGCTGCCGAAATGTCCGTTTTTATAACATTAAACAGAACTAAAACTAAAAAGGTTGTATCGTTTCTAAAAGTATAAAAAGCAAATATTTCATAATTTTGATAATTTTGTTCAAATGTGGGTATAAGAGTTTTACGAAGCAGAACTTAAAAAATAGTACAGATACATATATGTGGCTATCAAAAATATATTTTATGGAAGAGGAGGGTGGGGTGGAGCTAGTTTCTAATCGTCTCCAACAAGAAAAAAATTGAAATCTGAAAGATGAGATTAATTTGATATTTATAGGATCCGGAGTAAAGCAATATTAAAAAATGACGTTTAAAAACCAATGTAATATGGTTAACTAGCTTATTATCTGTACTCCGCAACACATTGTTTAAAATTCAATAATTTAGCATGTCCCCCATGAACAAGGGTGATTTCATCGCAAATTAAACTCGAATTCGGTGTAAAAAAGAATTTTTTCATTTGTTCATCAGGGTGACAGCAAAGAGAATAAAAAGCTGTGGACTGATGCTGTCAGGATGTGAAATATTCACGTGGTATGCAGGGAAAGCTGAAAGCATGATCAGCAGTTCACCAATAGGGTGGTGGAGGGGAGGAAGAGAGAAGGAGGCGCAGGCAGAAGTTCAGGAGAACAAATGAATTTATAGGTAGAGTCCCAAGTGATGCTCAGCTTAGGTTTTTATTTTCACCATCCATCATTTTGTTTCGTTCCTATCACAGCGGCAGTATCGTAGACGTCCTATCTGTTTCGCTGCTCCTCAACTTGATGGGAACTGTTACGACGCCCACTTTGTTTCCACCAAAAACGAGCAATATAATCATATATCATCTACGGATACGTATTTTTTGGGTATGGAAGGTCAGAACATCGTGTATTTAACCTTAAAATGTTTACAGTTGACATCTCAAGACCAGAAGTAGATACTTTAATGATTTTCGTTTATTACAGAACACATTCTTTCAAACGGGATCATACAAAAAAATACTATTTATTTTGTAGAAATGGAATATACAGGGGATTTATTTTAACACGTAACATATTGTTAATCACTTCCAACCATGGAAGTGATTAACAATATGTTGAGTGGGCCAGTCCCTGATAAAGGACCAAGAGGTTGATTCAGAGACTGAAATCTTGTGAAACGTGCCAAGGGTTTTAAATATTATAATATTATTATTTAGAACAGTTTCACCAAGTGTCGAATAATTATACTTTGTACAGTTTTTATTTTTATTATTCTGCTAGCCAAGCTCGCGGTTTTCTCGATAGATGGCTCTGCATGTAGTTAGTTACCTCTGCAGGCTTAATATCTTTGTGGGACGTCCGTCCGCTCAACCGGTCTCAGTGCCTCGCAAGAGGCGTCAGTACACCACACTGATGAGATCCAATAAGAGCGAAACGCGTCTGTGGTTCTGGTTGAGTGGGCCAGTCTCTGATAAATGGCCGAGAGGTTGATTCAGAGACTGAAATCTTGTGAAACGTGCCAAGTGTTTTAAATATTATAATATTATTATTTAGAACAGTTTCACCAAGTTTCGCATAATTGTACTTTGTACAGTTTTATTTTTATTATCAATATTAATTTCCAACAAATTAGCCTACACATGCTTAACAAAAAGTCAAAACTTGAATGTAGCACATATTAACAAAATTTGGCTTACATAAATTAATAATTTTAATGTAATAAATGTTCAAAAATACCCCCATTATACTGAGGCAATATCCTAGTCAGTACATTGTAACAGAATTAACTTTGTAAACTGTAATATTGGCTGTGTTTAAGAATAGATTTTTTCTATTTTATTTATGAGTCTATAAAAGCACTGTTAGTCAGTAAAACTTTGAGATATGGCATATACATATCGGGCTCTTCACCCCCTGCAAAACATGTATTTATAGCACATAAACGCGCAATTAGAAATATATTTGGTATTCCCTCTACTTGCTCCTGCAGAGATTTATTTAAAAAATATAAAATATTAACTCTGACATGTCTTTTCATATTTGAAATTTGCAAATACATATATAGCAATAAAACTACTCTGACCTTAAACAGTGACATTCACAAATTTAATACAAGACAGAAAAATAACTTTAGAATTCCTTACACCAAATACACCACAAACATGAGATCACCCAATATACTTGGCACAAAGATCTTTAATAATCTTCCTAAATCTCTAACAACAATACAAAATTTTATCTTATTTAAATTAAAATTAAAAAACTATTTAACAGAAAGATATATATATATATATATATATATATATATATATATATATATATATATATATATATATATATATATATATATATATATATATATGTACTATATCGCTGGAAATATATATTAAGATTAAGAAACACGACTTTTAGAAGATCTACAAGCTTACTATTTTTGGCGCCTTTCGTGTTCTAGAATTGGTAGTCATGCTTTTATAAATGACCTAACTGACAGATGAATAATTACATGTAACTTCAAAATGGTAAGTTGTTGGTAATATTTCAATATATTACATTTAATTATGGATTTTTATACTTTCTCTAGGTGATAGGACTAGAAAGAAAATAATTTTTCATATGCCTCTTTAGCCTTTGTAGGCACAAGTTTGTTTGCGGCACTCTCTGCTACTTCCCTGAGTTTCGGTGGAGTATATTGGTTTTCCTCCTCCATATTTATACAACTTGATACAATATATTAATTTCACAATCATACTCAGACCTTGAATCAGATAAATACACAATACACTAATCACTAGTTGTCAAAATATTAAATTTCAATTGTTAGTGGGAAGCACTACCAGCATAAACATAACTGACAAAAAAAGATACCAAGTCATACGTTTGACATCGTATTTAAAAAAAAAATATTGTAAAATTACCTCAATAAAAAAAATAGTATTAAAACATGTATCATAAAACCTGTTAACGCACTCGTTCTTTGTAAAACTCAGACTCATACATTAACTGATTGCCTTATGATACTTGTCTTTTAATGTACTATTTATAATGTTGAATTTTAAAATTTATTTATTACATTACTGCCATTTTTAACAAGAGCGTGTAACCATGGATGTGATGGATCATATGTTGCATTTTAAAATAAATTTCTTGTATTATTGTTGAATGAAAAATAAGAACCATGTGTCTTCTTCTTCTGTAGCGCTACAACCCATTGTGAGCTTTGGCTTCCTTAACAATATGCCTCCATTCGATTCGGTCCTTTGTTTTCTCCATCCAATTCTTCACTTTCATTTTTTGTATGTCCGCTATAACTTGGTCCCTCCATCTTATTCTTGGTCTTCCTCTATTCCTAGTTCCGTGCAGTCTGTTGTTTAACACAATCTTGGGTATTCTATCTTCACTCATTCTCTGTACGTGGCCCATCCATCTTAGTCTTTGCGATTTAATAAATTGCACTATATCTGCTCCTTCCAATAGTTCGTCTATTTCTTTGTTGTACCTTATTCTCCAGTACCCGTTTTCTAGTACTGAGCCATAGGTTTTTCGCAGGATTCTTCTTTCAAAGGAGCGCAGATTCGTTTCGTCTCGAGAGTTCATCGTCCATGTTTCTGCCGCGTATGTAACTATAGGTCTTATTAATGTCTGATAGAACTTCATTTTGGTTTTCTTGGCTATCAGTTTAGATTTCGTCAGGTTTATATGAGCATAGTATGCTCTATTTCCCGCTTGTATCCTGTTATTTATGCACACATCTATTTTATTATCTATATTGATGGTAGAACCTAAATATTCGAAAATATCTACTATTTCGAATGAATAGTTATGTATTTGTATCTTTTGTGCATTTTGTGTATTTCTTTGTGGGTTTATTTTGAGATATTTAGTTTTTTCTTCGTTTATTGTTTGATTTTCTTTCCTTCTTATACAATCGTACTTATTATATCTTTAATTGTGTGTCTTATTCTCAATAATTATTCTACTCATAGAGTGATTTTCGTATACGAATAATTGGCTACTTTCCCAAATTACATATTAGGTTCAGTTCTATTAGTTCAAATTATGTTAGCTTGGCATATGATTAGTTAAGAAAGCAATATGAATAATAAAATTCTTTTTAAGTCCCAGATAAAAGCTGATATTTTAATTTAATTTCAAATTCACTTCCTTGAAAGAAGTTGTCTTTAACAAAGTATAATCCTACCTGTTCTATTTTCTTCCATGTTTTTTTTAATTAATTGTGCAGGAATGGTTAAAATAAAATTTAATTCTTTGGTTTATAATTAATTAAATAATAAAAAATTGTCATAAAATACGCTTAAAAACTGTTTGTTAAACACGGTTAAGATTAAAATCTAAATGAATCTTTCATAAATTGAATGAATGTTTATGATTAGATTTTTTATGGTTGTTGTTTTATAATTTTACGTTATAAAATAAACTATAAAAAAACTGATGTAACCAACACAATACCTTCCGCCATTTACCTATGGTGTCTCGTTGCTGAGTGCCTGAAGTCTGGTCGCGAATCTGGGGAATTCGATTCCATCCCGATCATCGCCAAATAATTCAAATTTTAAATGGCATAAAATTATCCCTTGTGGTAAACGCCCGCACAATACAAATATGTCATCATCATTATCGAAATGTGAGTATAAATCAGATTAGCACACCCAGCAATGGATAATATGCCGTGATAATATGTTTATTTGTTTCTTTATTTAAATACATACCTGCATATTTAGTAATACTAGAAATAATGTATTTTAAGTTCCTTTCCATAAAACTATTGTTCTATTTACAATTTTCCTTTTAAAACGTTACTATTATTAATTTGAAATGATTATTTTTTGACAGTGACATTTATCTGTCAGTTACATACATTTGAGCTGAACTATGTATGTAATCACGGAGATGGGTTTAAAGCATAAGCTCCGAGTTATAATTTTTATATTACTTTATAAATTTATCCATAAAATATATAGAAAAAATATTAAAGCAAAAGAAAATGGAATAATCTTTAATTTTTGTAATAACAAATTGAGAAAAAATTACATTTAAAGGTATTTTTTGAAGAAAAACTATCTTGAGCTTCAAGTAAACTGGCATTTTTGGTTATCCGATTGCCACCAAAATCTAATGGCTTCTTTCCATATTAGAATAAGGTAGAAATACATACACACAAATACACACAGACATCATCGTGAAAATGTTAAAAATGGATTGTATGAACCTTAAAACGTGGTCATTTACCAAAATCTCGATATATACCTTACCAAGGGTAGCGGGAGGTAAAAACATTAAAGTATGAGAAATTATTACAGGTACCCATACAAATACTAAAGTTGTAAATCTCGGAAAAAATGTATTACTTATTATAGCGCTACATAAAAATATTGTCACACTACTACCAGTTTTAAGATACAGTGTAAAACCTACTTAAAATACATATTATTCGAAAATTCATCGATATAACAGAACATGTATTACCAATTAATGAAAATTCCGACTGCCAATGATCATGTTGATGTTATTTAATGGCTTTGAAGTGGAAAGATTTATATCTGGTTATAATTCCTTGTGCAATTTGTTTGTTAAATTGAGTTTTAATGCTAATAATTGTATAATTCATTTGTTATTCCCAATTTGACTAGTTAAGCAAGATAATATATGTAGCAGCATTTATTCGAATGCGTATCTAGGCAGAAATTATCACATTAATTTAACGAAATTAGAGAAATTACATTTACTAGTTGTCACCAGGCTGGTGTGGTAAATAGCATACAATTATTTAGCGGTTTAAAACTCCATTATAACTGTATGTTATATTGCTGGAATGCTATCAAGATAACTTTAATTTAAATACCCAAATGGCAAATAAATCGAAAGATCAAACGAAACAGTAATACGTGCTAGTAATATAATTTTATTCTACCGTTTGAGAACCACTGGTTGAATCTTTTATTTATTATTCCTCATAAATTAAGCCCTTTTTCCTGGTAATTTTTTGTATATAACATTTTTCTCTAAAGTCATTAGTTCGCCCAAAAAAGCGCTGGTTGTTTTAAAGGAAACACCCTGTATAAACAGATAGATAGATTATTTTCATACTATTTCTGTAAGTCTTGCTCTGTAAATGTTGCTAAAACGTCATCAGATTGAAAACTTTTTCTTACTTGAATTCTACTATAGAAACTTCACGAGCATTGTAAAAGAATGTAATCTAGGATCGAACACGGGTTATTAGGACTGTAGAGCGTCATGTGCGCACGTAATAGGCTATAACTAAACAAAACTCACTATAAAAATTCACATGAAATTGAAAATGGTGGTGAGAATGTGTTCAATTTTCCGACTATCCGAACAAAGCACAATGGTTTAATTCAAGTTCGTGTATGTCTTCCTTCCTGCAATTCCTTTCTGAGTTTGTGCCAAATTTCGTACAATACGCGCTTTTATATCAAATATCGTAAAAATGTTTACATTGTTCGAGCAGTTTGTTTATTTTAACTTACTTCAAACAATGTGGCTCGACAAATGAAGAAGTGTATTAAATAAAATGTTTTCTCAATTTATTTACTTTCTTGTTATTATATTTCAGGCAAAATTATTTAGTTTGAATATTTTTTTTTCATAACTTTGGGTATTGTTATGAATTTAAAAAAAGAAACAAGAGATTTACTCCTTCTCATTTTGTTAAACAAAAGGAAGAGTCTAGGAACATGTTAATGTGTATAGGTACAGTATTTTTTTTTAAAGATGTCCGATCAAGGTCATCTACGAATTGTATGATTTAAGATTTTAGCTCCGCCCATTCTGACAAATTCAGTAGTGCCGTTTCCCTAGATTTTATGAGGGTACGTAAGATACTACTGTTATTTTATTATTATAAAAATATGTGTTACTGTAAAATCATTCAAAATTCAAAACTAAGTAAACTGGTAAGTTTAGTCGCAAATGTAAAACCAAATATGTGAAAAATGAGATAATGACACAGTGTCAGTGACACTGACAGAAAATAACGTTATTCCAACGGCTATGAATCAAGGTAATATATCTGAATTAATAAATAAACTTACGTTACAGCAAAAGTATTGTCAACAACGAGCATCGTTTTGAATTGGAATGTCGTAACTTAGTCGAAACAATATGAATTTTTGAAATACAAGCGTGTTATTTCCATCCTTATCGCACACGCTTCGTGTTATGGCAAATGAGAGAGATAAATGTGTGCCAATTTGTTAATTCGTTCATGATACAGATAACCTTGATCGGACATCTTTAAAAAAATTACTGTACATAACATAAATCGTGATAACCGCTTATGACGTAGGTATTTAACATGTGTCTAAAATACCCAAAAGTGCACGATAAATAAGTGAGGTTATGTTTGGGTGTTAAACATAGTAGTGCAGTTAAAAATTGGTCTTGCATTTTATATATGTATATCGTAGCCATATTGGAAACCCCGTTTATAAATAAAACGTAGTCAGATTGCCGAATCTTCGTTGACTTAGCAATGTTTTACAATCTGGCCCGAGTTTTCCATGTATAAATTTGTGCGTTAGGTTATTGTTGTTATAGCGTTTATTTTGTTTGAACTGGGATATTTGACAACTATTTATCAAGTTACCACAAATGCTACTTATTGCCAAATTTGTGCCATGAGAGTAAGGCGGCGGTCTCATTGACCGAGTACCTGTCCTTTATAATTCAAATACGTGTATTCTAATGGCGTGTGTCGCATTGACCCATCGTTTTCTATCGAGTGCCATCGACTTGTTTGATTTTCAAGTTCGTTTGAATTTTGTTCGATGCTCGATTCCACTCGATGCGTTGACGCATGCGTAAATGTACATAACCTCTTAATTTGGTTAAAATATCATTCAAATTTCATTTGGTTTGACACTGACAGGAAAAATGTTCGTGAAAATGAAAACAACAAAGGTTATTGCGAAAGATTGGAGCACGAGTGAATTGAATTAATTAATTTAGATTAATAAATTTACTCGACACCAAACTATACATGCAACTCGATCAGTGAGACCGGACATCAGTTTTTAAACGACGGGTCAAGAGTCGATGCTACACTACAAGACACGACTTGACCAGTGAGACCGCCGGCTAATACAGATTCATTGTAAATTTGTGGTCTACGTAGTAAACGCGTTCATAAAAATGTATTCTTTAGTTACTTAATTCTCTTCCTATCTACCCTTACGGGTATAACGCGTTCCTCCGTGCGGGGAATGAGAGTTGAGTTCTCTTTTGTTGTTCTTCTCCATATTTATTTCTCTCTATCCTGTGTTGCTTTCTTTGTTTCTCCTCAAGTTATTCCCCTTCTTTTAGTTACGTTTTTCACTTCTTCCAGTCATGGTTTTCTTGGACAACTTCTTAAGTCCTGTTTTTTGCTTCAAACACCTATCTAGCTATACTCTCTTTTGTTTGTTTGTTTGTTTGTTTGTCCCTCTCCTATTTTCTCCTACATTGATTTCACTTTTAAATTTTGCCATATTATCTGCCGATTTTATTATGTATTATGAAAAAAAATAACGGTATCTTTAAGTTCTTCTTTTATTATTATTAGTACTATCTTACTTATGTGCTAAACACTCAGCATGCATCATCGTATTAGTCGAAATATTTGGGTTTTTGTTAAAATATCAATAAACTTATTTATAACAACCATTGTGAAACTAGAGAATTACATCTTGTAACTATATTATTTGCATAATTTAGACCAAAATTTATAAAAAGATTTGCTAAACGTAGATATGCAGACCAAATTAACAGAGAATTTTGGAATTGTACACAAAATGTAGGAGAATCAATACAAAATTTTTCAGAACGTTTAATAAAAGTTCAGGGTGCAAATGAAATATATATAAATCTTCAAATTCGTTTCCACAAATCTACCTGGATAAAAAAGATTAGAAGTTTTATAAAAAGACGGGTTTTACGACATGTACGAGTATTTAACATTGATTATACGTTGAAATAAATAATATTAAGACAAAGGTGATGTGTAATAATAATACTTATTATTATTATTTAAATAAATAGTAATTCTGGTACATGTAATGTAAATTACTATTTCGTATTTTAAATAATTTCTTCTAAATGTTGCCACAGAGTATCAATTTTTTAGAATGTATGAGTGCTGAAACAGAGCGGCGAAATACAAGTAAATGTTGTTTTGAAGAGAAAATTCGGTTTTGAGTGATTTGGGTGTTACGGTAATAGACATACGCGGAGGCTTTTTTCAGCATGATGAATATGGATCACCGTTTTCACATTTTCTATAGAAGTTTGAATGTATGTTGCAAGTTTTTGCAGGTGAAACGCGAAACGGTGCGGCTCGGCCTTCAAAGCAAGATTGAATATTTCTTTTCCTAAAGTTACGCATTACTGCACTCCGTAGATACATATTCCCATATCGGAATAGAATTCAATGAATATGTATTGAAAGCGTAATCGGAATGAAAACGAAACCACTTTTCTCAGCGATAGCTACTAAACAGACCTGAATGGAATCATTTCCCTGTATCACAAGCTGCATAGTAGAGCTAAATGCTAATTCCACTCAATTCCACTAAACCAAAAACTCTACAATGCACTTTCATTAACATATGTCACTCTGAAACTTCATTACTCATTCAAGGTGCCATTGCACTCAGGGCTGTACTTATATTCTTCAGAGCCTGAGTCGTTAAAAAACTGTTGTTCTTTCTTATAAAAGAATATAGAAGATATATATAAAAGTACAGAATTGAGTCCAGCTTATAACCGTAAATGAATGGTACGGGGTTTATTACTTGGAAAGACCAGAGACTAGAATATCCAGAAGCGCAATCGGGCTTATTCACATGTACCTTGTTATGCGATCTTTATTCCTACGTAACAATTTATTGCTATTTTAAATATGATTGTTAAAATTCGTATTCACATGTCAAGAAACTGTTGTTATTTTAATAATAATTAGTTAAATAAAATGGAAAATGCTCATAAATGCTTTGGAAAATAATCATGAAAAGTAAATTTATTGTATTTTGAATCCATAAAAAAATATATAATTTTTGTCATTTCTTTATTTGAAATTTGTATGTAGTTGTGTCTTTAAAAGGCAAACTGACATGTCGAGTAATTTCTATTTCAAATAAGTTATACATAAATTAGATGAATGAATTGTAGATAATTTATTAATTGTCTACCCCGTTAGGCAAGAACTACGAATAAATATGCGGCAAATGAAGAATGAAAGTATTCGCTTTAGTTTCCCAAAAGGAAAATATATTTCATCGAATATTTCGTGTCATGACAGACTACAATTGAGCAAATTACTGAAGTAACACCATTTCTTAAGATTAGACAACGTACTGATGGTATGTCCTGTCAATTGAAGATAATATAAAATACAAAACAAAGTAATAAACAATAAAAAACGCACTTCAAAAAATGTTTTCAGGTCTAGCGCGACAAAGTAGAAAAAACGCTCGCTGTCCAAATTTCTAACCATACAGTGTTGAGAAATGTCACTTATCTACATTATTAATGGACACGTTTAGTCAGGAGCTAATGGTACTAACACGTTTACCACCTTTACAAATAAATCTGACATAACTGCTCTGTTGGTATATTACATAACAAAAAAAAATATATATCGCACTATTGTGAAAATAAAATAGGGCTTTCATTTACAAAAACGAAAGTATAAAATGTTTAGATTAGATTGAAGCAATAGGTCAAGAAGAATGGGAAATAACGATAAATTAAAATTAAATATAAAAGACGTTTTTTTCTTTATATTAATCCTTATTAATTGAGTAGTAGTGTAAGTACAAAGTGTACATTTTATTATTTTTTGTTATGGTGGCGACTGTAGAAAAATCTTCTGTGTGTTTCGAGCGCACATGGACATTGTCGATTTCGAGAGACCTCTCAATCGACAATGTCCTATTTTGCGCTCTTAATACACAAATAGCTATGGAAATTTTGCATTCTCGAAGCCTGTTCTTCGATATTTCTCAAACCCTTACACTATCTTTTTAACCTTTCCATTTCACAAAACATATTTCCCACTTGTCTTAAACAATCTTTTATAGTACCCATATTCAAATCTGGTGATGCAACTAATATTTAATTACCAACCAATAGCTATTTTGTCCAACATTTCAAAGGTTGTTAAGTTTATCATCTTTAAGTATATTTCTAACTCTGTTCATAATCATTTATCAGTTCATCAACATGGATTTATTAAAGGCAGATCAACCACTACCAATCTCATGAACTTACAGAATTTACACTAAATTCATTATATGATAACACTCAAGTAGATGTTATTTACACAGATTTTTAGAAAGTATTTCATCGTATTAATCACATAACCTTACTTTATATTTTCTACCAATCTTCTTCTTTTTGTTTCCTCTTATCTCAGTAATCGAGTAATGTCAGTTTCTTATAATAATTATACACCTAAATCCTTTATTGTCACTTCTGGTGTTCCTCAAGGTTCGAACTTAGGTCCCTTATTCTTTTACTATTTATTAATGACATTGTTAATTCAGTCCAGCACTCTCATATCTTGTTATATGTAAATGACAAAGATATATAAAGCTATTAATTCCATTGAAGATTCCAAACTATTAGAGGCTGATATCAATAACATTTTAGCTTGGTCTTTAACCTCTAATTTGTTTTTCAATTACAGTAAATGCAAAAGTATGCGCTACTTTGTTAAAAAGTCTGTTTACACTATTGATTATAAAATGGATAACCATGTTGAAAGAGTCACCCAATTCAAGAATCCCAGAGTCATATTTGATGAAAAACTAAATTTTGCTACTCACATTCACCATATTGCCAAATCTTCATACAGAAGTCTGGGTTTTATAATGCGAAGTACTCATTTCTTTACTAATATTTCTACTTTAAAGAAACTATATTTCTCGTTTGTGAGAACAAAGCTGGAATATTGTCTACAAGTTCGGAGTCCAATCTGTAACAAACACCAAAGTATAATTGAGTTTTATATATTTTTTATAGTTTAACGAAATCTACAACCTTTTATTAAATAAAATTGACTTTTGGACTTCCATTATCTTTATTAACACAAACACAAATTGTCACAACGTTTCGGTAGCTGATATCTGCTGCCGTCATCAGGTGAACTGATACTAACTAATTCCTAATATTCCGAGCCTTATATCTAGTGTTATGAGGGTGGTCAAGCGTGGTTGGGAGTTTAAATGTATCTGGTGATCCATGATTGGTTGTTGTCTCCTGTGCAATGGACTGTGGCGGTTCTTCAATTGGTGGTTCCCTGGTTACGATCTTCAATGAAGTGTTTTGAGAAATGATCTTCTTCCAAAGTGGTTTAATTTCTACACTGGCATGGCTGAAGACCTTTTCCCGATTTATCATGATGTATGCGGCCTCTTTAAACTTTCGTTTGAAAGTGTGATCCTCTTTGGAGATGATTTCCGCGTTGTCCCATAAAATTCTGTGATGGTTTTCCCATGCGTGGTCTGCAATTCCGGATTTCGATGTTTCTCCTCTTGTTGTATGCCGTTTGTGTTCCTTCATCCTGATATCCAGTGGCCTCTTAGTTTCGCCTATGTACACTTTCCCACATTCACAATCCACCTGGTAGATTCCTTTTTCAGATCCTGCTGATTTCGGCGGTGCCATGGAGGAGAGTAGGTTTTTCAGTGCTGTGGTGTTTTGGAATCTGGTGGTAATTCCATATTTTTCACCTGTTTTTCTAATTTTTTCTGAAAGACCGTTGATATACGGAATATATAACTCTTTCTGGGTCTTCTCTTGTTTCTGCCCTGGTGTGTTGTGGTGTTGGTGCCTGGTGATGATTGCCTTGATCTGTTTCTCGGCATATCCATTTTCTCTAAGGTTGTTCTCTATTTTTCCAAGTTCGATATTGTATTTCTCTTCCGTGCTGCAGTGGCTCCTAGCTCTATCCAATAAGGTCCTGGCTACTCCAATCTTTGTCGCCTGTGAGTGGTTGGACTGGTAACTAAGATACCTCCCTGTATGTGTAGGTTTCCGGTAAACCGAAGTCGTGATGTTGTTGCCATTTCTCTCCACCAACACATCCAGGAATGGAAGACGATTTTGCTTTTCTTTTTCCATTGTAAATTTTATGCTGGTCCTCAGAGAATTGATGTGGTTGAGAAATGATTGCAGCTCTGCTTCACTCTTGTTCCAGATTATAAATGTATCGTCCACATACCTAATCCATTTCTTCGGTTTGATTTCCGCTGTCTCCATGGCCATTTCTTCAAAAAACTCCATGTATATGTTGGCTATCACTGGAGAGAGAGGTGAGCCCATTGGTAGTCCGTCGTCCTGTTGGTAATATTCGGACAATGCTTGAAAATATGTTGTTGTTAGGCAGCATTGCAGAAGTTCCTTTATAGAGTGTATTGGTAAACTGGTTCTGTTGGATAGTTCCGGGTCCTCTATTAGTCTTTCCTCCACAATATTGATCGCTTCTGCTACTGGAACGTTTGTAAACAAGCTTTCGACGTCAAAGCTTACAAACCTGTCGTTGTCCTCCAATTCGGTCTCCTTTATGATATTAATAAAATGTTTGGAGTCTTTCACGAAGCTGCTGCTGTTACCCGCTAGTGGTGACACAATGGGTAGAAGATACTTCGCCAGGTTGTAACATGGAGAACCCCTGGAGCTGATGATGGGTCTGAGCGGTACGTCGGTCTTGTGGATCTTCGGTAGTCCGTATAGGTGTGGCGGTTTACTGTTGTGTGGAGTAAGCCTGGATCTGGTGTTGTCGTCCAAATGGTCTGCATACTTCTTCAAAGTTACGTTGTGACAATTTGTGTTTTTGTTAATAAAGATAATGGAAGTCCAAAAGTCAATTTTATTTAATAACGAGACATTATCTTATAAATTCAAAGTTAAAGTCTACAACCTTTTCTTTTTAATTATGTATAATTCATTATTTTTCAACAAATCTAAAAAAAATTAAACATGTAAGTTACCAGTTCTTAAAATTTGTAGAACATGATATTTGTACCCCGTTGATGTTTTCCAGAACCCTGAGGATAGTCTAATTGAGACCGAAACGTCGGTAATGTTTATGTTTCAATAAATAATCTTTTAACAAAGGACTGAATCTCTATTATTTTCACCTCTACAAATTATGAGATATGATGGGTAGACAGGTGCAACGAAATCCCCAAAATATTTTGACTGAAATTGAGATGTGGAATGCTGTAAAAAAGGCCTGAATGAATGTACCATAACATGTAATCCAAACTTTATTTGAATCGATGTCCCGCAGAAAAGCGGTTGTTATAAATTCGCGCGGCGGTCACTTTCGATATTAAAAAAATGTATCTTTGGCCGACAAAAATGTCTCATTTATTAATAGTTTATGAATGTTATCATTTGTTATGGCGAGCAGTATATTTTATTTCTCACCTAATCTTATTAACAATGTTTATAACCAACAAAAAAGAAATTAATTGACTGATGTCTTGGCTCCGCTGTAGTTGTGTTTTGACCCAAGTTTTTTTTCCTCTGTTTCCATTGTCCAAAAGCTCCTTAGCTTTTGGGCAATGATGACATAGTTAGTGCTGTGTATCTGGTATGCTTAGTGTGTAAGGCCTTGTTGAGCTTTGAGCTACTGGAGAGTTTGAGATTGCGAATTCGCGAGTACGGAATCGATAGTGCTGCCGCCAGCTAGGCGACTGGGCAAAAGGCCAGTGCTATAGCATACCACACTACGCTACGCCGTTTTGTTTTCGCCTAATCGACGAGTTAATTGCACGTGCTTATGGACCGTAACACCTGCAAGCTCAAGTGCTAACTGTATTCAATTACACCAAGCATCATTTCTTAAGCTCGCGACAGGCGATCGATTTTTCCATCAAATCCTCACGTCAATAAATTTTATAAAAGCTTTTAATTCATTCTTTCAAAACTGACATTGTTTGAGGGTAAATAAGTCAGTAAAAGAGGAAATAAATTAAAGCCTATTTCACATTTGGCAAAGTGCAAGTTGCATAATAGTGGTAATATTAAGTATGAGAATGGAACGAGCAACAAATAATAGCTACAATCTACCAAAAAATAGTTATTTATATATCAAGGCACTGAAGTTTTATTTTTTATCACGAATGTGGAATTTAATTACCGAGGCCGTAAGGCCGAAGAAAATAAACCATATGAGTGATAAAAAGGAACTTCAGTGCCGAGGTGCATATTAAATATTATTTGAAATCAAAATTTTGAGAAAATAAAGAATATATTTATTTTTATAGGTTATGATGACGAATCTGTCAATTGCTGTCAGTTAAACAAACGAACTTATGTTTAGTGTTGCGAACCTCCGAACATTATTTAATTTATTCTTCTTGAACACATTTTTTTTGTCATTTTACATACAAATTTGCTATTGTACAACGTATATCTGCCCAAATTATCTTATATGTTCAATAATTATCATAAAGTTGGCAACACTACATTTCAAGAAATCGTCCTATAATGAATTACTTTAGTGCCGATTGCTGAACTTTTAATGACGATTTTTGTGCACTTTAGCGAAATCTTTATATTTAAATGTCAGTTTTGTAGTTATATCATGGTTAAGTATTCATTTTGATTATATAAACATTAAAAATTATTTTTCAACGCAGATTTATTATTCAGCCTTTGTCAATAAATAATTATCAAAAAAAAAATAGTAATGAATTATGAATTTATATCGGTAATATTGTTGGTAACACTTAAATGAGTTACATGTTGCTCAATCTATGCAAAGCTAGAACAATAGCATGTGCAATTTATTACTACTATCATTTGCAACTGGCAGTTGCACGCACAACTGTTGCTCACTGTAAAACGGACTTAAATATATATATATATATATATATATATATATATATATATATATATATATATATATATATATATATATATATATATATATATATATATACAGGATGTTATATTTTATTGGACCCAGCAAATATCTCGCTTATTTATTTAGTAATTTGTAAGCAAGATGTAAGCTACTTGATGACGGATGTACGTTCATGATACCACTTCCGGTTTATTAGTAATTAATATCAACTTTGAAATTTCAAATGGAACATACTATATTTTTTTACAAAAGTACATCAAATTTGCTTTACTATCATTTAAATAATCCATATGTTACATTATTAAAAAGTAAACCTAGTCGAAAAGAGAATAGTGAGCTATGACTGTGGCTTGAAATAAAACAATGAACGAAAACAATTGTAACACAATAAATGTTAGAACAATTATTACTGAGTATTCATAGGTTGACACTTACCGTGTTACAGTCATGGCTTACTATTCTCTTTTCGACTAGGTGTCTACCATTTTACTTTTTAATAATGTAACATATGGATTATTTTACATGATTGTAAAGAAAATTTGATGTACTTTTCAAATTTGTAAAAAAATATATTATGTTCCATTTGAAATTTCAAAGTAGATATTAATTACTAATAACCTGGAAGTGGTATCATGATTGTACATCTGTCATCAAGTAGCTTACATGTTGCTGTATAAATCATGTTAATGAAAGAAATTACTAACTTAATAAATAAGCGAGATATTTGCTGGGTCCATTAAAATATAACACCCTGTATATATATATATATATATATATATATATATATATATATATATATACAGGGTGTTATATTTTAATGGACCCAGCAAATATCTCGCTTATTTATTAAGTTAGTAATTTCTTTCATTAACATGATTTATACAGCAACATGTAAGCTACTTGATGATATATATATATATATATATATATATATATATATATATATATATATATATATATACATATACATATATATATATATATATATATATATATACATATACATATATATATATATATATATATATATATATATATATATATATATATATATATATACTTGTGGTTTAATGCAAGAAGACTCAATGTTAATATTTATTAATTATGGAAATGTTAATTAAAAATGTCACTAATTTTATTGTTTAAAAAATTTAGTACTAAAACCCTCCGAGATATTATTATATGTCTTCATTAGTTATTATTGCAATAAGTATTCTCATCTCTTACGACATGACATTGGTTCATGCTGATATCATCGATAGGTATAACGTTATAACGACGCTGTCCTTCCGCAAAGGGATGGGAAGTCCGGCTTCTCAGTAGTGAAGGGGGGTTAGAGATTTAAAAGGGGCGCAACACCATTTTGAGCAGTGGGGTCACCCAACCTAAAGGTGATGGCCGATAGGACACATGACTTCAGGGTTTAAGTGATTGCAACTCTAAATAAAGTATGGCTGAAAATGTTGAAATCGTGAGTGAGAGGTAAGCGAACAGTAAGTACAAACGATGTACCAACGATGAAACAATAGTATAGCAAGTTCAAGACACAATGTCCCCTCACAAATAATGGTCAAGCATAAATCAAAACAAAACAAATTATACCTATTTACTTGAATTCAAATTCTCAAAATAAATCACTAATATATTGTACTCAGCTTTAACAATCTTCAAAATAAAACTAAATTATTGTCTTTGAAATTCAAAATTACTCAAAGTTACCCAAAATACTCAAGTCTTGATTTAATACATTTAAATCACAGCAAACCAGTGATATAAATTCGTTTCACTTAGGTACAAATTTTAGTGACGAAGATTTGGACTGCAACTAGATGGACCGGCACCTTCTTCAGCCCTCACTCGGACGATGGCCTGGTGTTCTGGACAAAACAGTACAATACGAACATGGGCTCCGCCTCAAACAAATCGAAAGGCATGAAGATTCCGGGTAGATGAAAATCACCCCAACGGTGCCCTCAGCTCTTGCCGGGATGGTGGAAAGTCCATAGAGAATGAGTTGCGAACCACGTGCACTTAATCTGATCCCCACGTGGGAAATAGATTACCCGAAGCTAAATTAAATCACCAAAACCTCACAACGGAGTATGTAATTCGGTGAACTGATCCACAAATACGGGTAATATTCACATAGAATATTTAACACTCAATCAAAATTACTTATAAGTGTCTTTAAGACTCGCAACTCGGAAATTCTCGCAAAATTATTTACAGTAAGTAGAGGATTTTTACTTGAGACATGAAAAACCCTAAAATCCGGATATCCAAATAACGGAAAGCGAAAAAGAAATGAAAGAAAGAAAGAGAAAGACAATAACCTTGCGCATAAGGCGTATCACACAACTACTTAAATAAAACATTTGTTATCATATTCATAATTTTTAGTACAGTATAGGGTTAAATTAGACAAATTAAATTTATTTACCAAAAACGAAAACTAAAATAATAAAGTGAAAATGGAACTGTTTAACTTTAAAACAAATGAAGCTACAGAATTAAAAGAAAAACTAAATAAGCGAATTTAATATAACTATAAAATGATTAATTATTAATTTTAATTTAGGATTTTGGGAACAATCTTGAAGTTTGAATTCAATATAGAAAGCCGTAGGTTCCAATAAAATTTATGACCATAAATATAAGTCACTTTATTTTACACATAACTGGACATTTCGGAACAACATTTGTCCATCAGCAAAAGAATAAATTTTGTTACAATTATAAAGTTATGTTGAAAGTGCTCACCCTGTCGCTCTGTAGTTAATATGTTGTTAACTTTTGTCATGTGGTTTTGCTTTAATTCTTGACAAATTTTTGTATTACCTATGTAGTTTAACATAATGTAACATAAGCACTATCAACATAACTTTATAATTGTAACAAAATTTATTCTTTTGCTGATGGACAAATGTTGTTCCGAAACGTCCAATTATGTGTAAAATAAAGTGACTTATATTTATGTTCATAAATTTTATTGGAACCTACGGCCTTGTACATTGAATTCAAATTATTAATTTTATTATAACAATGCATGTTATTTTAATGATATGAAGGAACGTGAAGGCATGGAATGTATAAAATAAGGAAATTAGAACCAAGGACAAAATTAAAACTTAATATGTTTCTGTAGAGTTAGACTTTGGTTGTTCTGGTATATAAAAATATAGTTTTATTATTGAATATCAATAGTAAAATCTAATGGATAAGGTGATAGAGTTTAGAGTTTAAAGTTTAAATGGAGTAATTCTGTTCGCTGTAGTTAACTACCTACTCTCAACATTCCTGGAAGGTAAATTCTCCATTTTCCATACCTACATGTACTTGTACTTCAGATTTCGATTATGTATAAAGGTAAAGATAACATATGCATACATTAGAAAACTCGGAAACTGTAAGAGATGCGAAGTCGATAAAAGTCATGTTACGAGACCATATCAGTAGTGTACTTGTTTTTCGCATCATGATTCGGTCATTAGATTCAAAGAAAAATTTATAATTTGCAGATTTTTAAATGATATCAGACTCACCAATGTTATCTTATTAATTATTTATACCCAAAACTAATGTAAATACCCTTCCTCGCTACAGCTATGTCAAAGCCAGCTATAGCAACAATACAAAAAAAAAACTGATATGGCCAGCACAATACCTCCCGCTATTTAATTTATAAATTTAAATATGTACATATATACGTATTTACTAGTGCTGGCAACTGTAGTTCCTTTGCATCTAATATAACTTGTGATCCAATTTTTAATTTTAGCTATAATTAATATTTTCTCTTTCAGATTCTTAGTGTTATATTAATTCAAATTTATGTATGATAATCACGTTATTTTTTTTTAAATTACAAACATATCAAAATTAATTTATGGATCATGTATTTTATAAATTAATTTTAATATTTTCTACCGTTATTTATTTGAAATCTGAATTGTATAAATAAATTGTGTTTATAACTAAATTATGCAGACTCCCGGATTTATAAAATAGATTATTTTATAAATTTATCTATAAATTATGTATATATAAAAAGTATGCATATTTCTAGAAAATTTAATAATCTTTAATTTTTAAGTTAACATAAATTATCCTTTTTAACACGTGAAGAATAGGAAATGGCAAAATAAACATAACATTTTAAATTATAACTTTTACATTCAAACAACATTTAATCGAAAAACTAGTATATTATAGTAGACTAATTAACGGATTTTATATAAAAATTTGATAATCATTTACACCCAGATTTAATTTTATTGCCTCTTAATTATAATCTGAAGATATGATAAATAGGTAGATAGATGGTAAAGTTAAAATTTGATGGTTAATGAATAAATTTCTACAATGATCTCTGTGATCAGGTTGCTTTACATAAAACACGCACTGACTGCTTTTGTAGTATAAAAATTCTAACAGCCCAATTGGAGTTTCCCCATAAAATTAGTCCATATAGGATATTAGCATGAATTGTTGCGTAGTAGATTGTTTTCTCTATACTGAATGACACCGAATTTATAGCTTTTCTTAAAGCAAATATATTTTTCTGTATTCTCACGGCTACATAGTTGATATGTTCTTTCCACAAGAGATTTGGCTGTATGTGGTAGAATCCTATGTTAAAAAGTCACCCAAGATAGATTTCCAGTTGAAAAGTTGGACGTTAAACAATTTTTTGTTTTCTGTTTGTGATAGTTGACTAGTGGGCGTCTCTCGTCCACACCGCCGTGTATTTGCAACCTTGCAAGATCGGTTGTTAGTGTTTTGTTATACTCTTATACTGGGACTGGCGTATTCAGGATTTAATTTCACGCTGTGAACCGCTCTATTACGAGAAATCTGTATCTCAATCTAAGCAACAAAATAAAAATTTCCATGTGATGCACGAATACATTTATTAACTACATTAAAGCTAGAATATGTAGATATGTATATGAGAGGTGCAGATTAAAATGTGAATAGGAAAATCGAATATATGAATATCCTATTCTTCATTGCAAAGAATGCAGGAATGTCAGCTATTTCAATAAAAATCTTTGTTTGGATTTCAATAGTGCAGATTGAATACCGCTTATGCATAGGATATGGAATTCTTTAAAAATTCCAAACAAGAATATATAGATTTATATTTATGTGGAAGGTTTATGAAGAAATAAAAAAAAATATTAATATATTCAATCAATTTGGAATTTACACTACGTCACAGAGGTTTTGTATAGATTATAGACTATTGATCTCTTAAACTGCAGCTGCAGAAATGTTCTAGAGTGCTCGGATTTTGACGGAGGTGTATCCTCATTTCCTCATCCTCATTTATTCGTCAATGAAATACAGAGTCTACTTGTTATTGTAGTAGCTCTGAGACACACTGGCATTTATCTATCCACAAGGTTCTATATTGGGCCCTCTGCTTTTTATTATTTTTGTGGCAGATATGCAGTTGGTTCTAAAAAACTGCGTGGCATATTCACATGCTGATGATACCAATATAGTAAAAACTTTTAAGTATAATGAAATGGAGGATGCGGTCAGTGAATTTAATATGGAATTACAAAATCTAAGTACGTGGATTGAAAACAATGGCCTACTAATAAATACTGAAAAATCAAAGCTTCTTACTATTTCCACCGGAATGCAGTCCCTTCAGTCTAGTGTATACTTAAATGGCTCAAAGATAAATTGTAGTGCTACGGTCAAGACTCTTGGTTTATATATGGACAAAGATATGAACTTTAATGAACACACCAAGAATAAGTTAATTGTGGCAAGACTTAAACTGAAACAATTATATCAATATAGACTACGTTTATCTCGCACTAGTTTATCCACTTAAATACTAACCCGTTTGAGTTAAGCGGGTTAAACGTGCGAGATAAACACGTTAGTTTAGCGCTAAGTGAAGTATCTTAAATAATGGGTTGAGTTAACTAACCTACTTGAAATTTTACGAGATAAACGGTTAAGGCTATGGATTAACCTCAACATTTTTTTAAAAACATGAAAATAATTATTAAAAATATATATTACTACACTCAAAACTTCTAAAAACTGTTTGTTTCGAGGTTTGCTTCAAGATCGTGAGCGTTTTGTTATTTTTATTATAGTAAGTCATCCGCAAAATTTTCTATCTGTCCTTATTTAACAGCAGTGGATAAACGCTAATTATCCTGTAGTCACTTTAAAACATGCGATATAAACGAACTGGAGTTAAGAGTTAGTTTTAAGTCACTAGATTTTTAAGCGGGTTATGTCACTGCGAGATAAACGTAGTCATAGACACATTCTATCATCTGCCCAAAAATAGTACATACGTAGCAAAATATGTAAAAACACTAAAATCCCATCTCTATTTATGACGTTAACCTAAACCTTTAACTAAAATATGGAGCTGGTAGTGTTTAATTTTTTGTTTGTTTACTATCAATTATAAATTACTAAATCTGTGGAAACAAAGTTAAACAAAATTCTAATTTTCATTTGTGAATTCACCATTATTGGGACACCTTTACAACACAGTACACCGAATTCATGTTCAATTGTGTGAGTGAATCCTGAAAGATCATAAAGGTATTAGAATGACTTGATTTTCCATCCCATTCCAACACGTGGTGATTTGGTTAGGTCAGGTTCATATTGAGTTGCTCGCATTCTTATTAATAATAATAATAGTTAGGCCCTACTGGCTATTCGGGTTTAGGTTCCAGTAGGGTCTATACGTGGATGGAATAAAGTTTTCCTCACCTGATTTTCTACAACGTAAATCAAATTACAGACCAACTGTCATTTTGTGACAGCCACCTAAAATCTCGAAATGTAAAAATCAACTTTGAGCAAATAAAATTTATTATGAGGTAAATATTTAATATGAACCTGTTTCACTGAAATATAATACGCACGTTTTTAATTAATATGGATAGAATAATAAAAATTATTTTTGTTAAATTAAAAATTAAATACAGATTTTAGTTACATTTTCGGCGTGAACGACTTTTGCAAGCAACAGTTTAACCCGGACTGCATTATTCATAAGATCAAGATCGATTAGGTATGTAATGTACAGAAAGTCTACCAAATTTGGAATGCTATATTTATGGTTCTTATATACTAAACAAAACTCAGAATGAGGTCATACACGGTTTTTCATTTTTAACTTTTATCGATAGAGTAATGAAAAATAATAGTCTAGTATTTCTTAATAAAAATTACAAAGTTATGTTACAACTTTTGAGTCAACTTCCATGAAGCCATCGTCAGAAGTCGGCCAGCACAACAAGTAACCACAGACGCTTTCGCACTTATTGGTGCTCTTCAGTGTGGTGTAACCTGTGGTCTCTGTCCGGTCCACAGTGAGTAGACTCCTGGAGCAGAGACAATGACTCGTTGTGCTGGCGGTGATCATATGATCATCTACGATGGTAAAAGGCCTGTAGAGGTATGTTAATACCAGCAGAGCCATCTACTTTGACTAAAGTCATATAATACAAGTGCAAACTGCAAAAAGCAAATTGCGAATTTCTCCGTGAAACAAACAATATAATAAAAATTACAAAGTTACGTCCAGTTTCAATAGTTTACAACTTCTGAGTCAACTTCCATGAAGTCGGACAGAGACCACAGGTTACACCACACTGAAGAGCACCAATAAGTGCGAAACGCGTCTGTGGTTACTTGTTGTGCTGGCCGACTTCTGACGATGGCTTCATGAAACGTTGATTAAAATTAAAATTCTATGATTCTATCTACCATAAGCGATCGTCCACGTACGTGTCTAAACCAGAAGATTTCTTGACGATTTGTACTTCTTAGTTGATCAGTGGATCAAGCCTTGATTAAGGAATGGTGAATTCGCAATTCGGCCGTTTATTTCAGATGCTTTACCTTAGTAAATATTCGTAGGTAACAGGAGAATTACAAAGTACACGGCTTCTAGAGAGGCTCAAATTGTGTCAAAATCTTACCCTTCTGACAAGAATAGGCAGGGGCGGATTTTGGCCTAGGCTAAAGAGACAATTGATTCGAACTATTTATATACATTTATTAAATATGTTTTTACGTAGGAGCCCAATATAAAGATTTTGACTAGGGCCCAAAAGAGTTTAAATCCGCCCCTGAGAATAGGCGGCAAAATATTTCAGCCTACTGGCGGCAAAATCGTAAATCCGCCACTGCCTGTATGTATCAGCATCTGGTTATTAATATGAAAATAAGTATTTACTTGTAATTCTTGCTGATACTGATAAATAAATGCTAGTGCTTATAAGCACTCACTTATAATAAGTATTTACTTATTTTATTATAAAAGTTTAAAATTAAAGATAAATTTATTATAGACGGATAAATTTAGAATTTCTTGTAAAATCTAAATTAATATTTAAAATATGAAAGTTGATGGCATTTCCAGCTAAGCCGGAAGCAATATAAATAAAGTTATTTTGTAGTTTAATGCGCTTCGTAAACTAGTTTATAAAAATGTAGTATAAATGTAATTAATTCAAAAATATTTCTTCTTTAGCGGATATGTCTGTTTCTGGAGACATTTGATGTGCCTACTTATATCAAATTTTGTTGGGTATACTGTTTACTGTACCTAATCGACACATAGTTTTTATTTTTGGCTGTCATATGAATGCAGGCTGTAGCTTAACATTTAGTTCTAGATGTAATATGTCGGAGACAATCGTTTTGTAGCGTGAGAGGGACGTGGCGGCGTACCTAATTACAGAGCGTTCAGCTGTATAAATAAACCGACTAGAAAAGTTTAATTATCGCGCTCGATGTTATTATTGCATCGAATGTTCGAGAGCTTTCGCGAAGGTATAGAGAGCCGGTATATAAGACAGTAAACAGCTCTGACGGGGCAGATAGTTCACAACAGTCAGTCCACAACTTGCGGTCGTCAGTGAATCGGATATCGTATTGGGTGTAAAATAAATAGTGATATACATATAGTGAAATAAATAGTTAGTGATATAAATATCGTGTAAATAAATAGTGCTTCGTGTTATTGTTTAGATAAATAATTCAAGTGATTAAGTGGTTAATAATATTCTTAGTCTTAAATTAATGTTTATATTTGTTTAATCATAGTGTTCGATATTTTTATTATCTTTTTTCTTATTCATTTATTAAACTTTTGTTTTAATTATTAATATTACTCTGGTTTCACCCAAATAAATAAACGCTGCAATATTTTTACATTAAAAAAGTCAGTGCTATAGGGTTCCCATTTAGGCCCTCTTTTCTTCAATATATTCATTAACAACATTGCAACCTGTTTTAAACTTACAAAATTTCTTCTTTACTTGACTTAAAAATATACCACACTATAGAATCGTTTCACGATTGTCTTAAATTTCAAAAAGATATAAATAATTTAGTTGAGTACGCTAATAAATTGGAACTGACAATTAACACTGATAAATGCTATTATATAAAGTTTACAAGAAATAGGAACACCTACAACTTTCAATATAAGGTAGAAGGAAATGTAATCAATTAAACTTACCATGTAAAGGATTTAGTTGTGATACTAGATAACAAGTTAATTTTTGCCATTCACATCGACAATATTGTTAAAAAGACACAAAATGTTAGGCTTTCTAATACGAGCAAGCTCTAATTTTAGACATCTATCCACTATTTTAATATTGTATAACATTCTTGTTAGAAGTCAACTGGAGTTTGCTTCTGTATGCTGGTACCCACGGTATGATATTTATATAAATCGTATTGAAGATATTCAACGAAAAAAAATTAAATTTCTCTAATCGTAAGTTTCCAACATACAGGCCAAAATTGTTGTCATTAGAAAATACAAGAAAGTTAAGTGACTTTGCGTTCTTACATAAACTTTTTAACAATGTTGTCGATACACCAGAATTATTATCATCATTTCATCTCAGAGTACCCAATTATGGTACTAGAACAAGAGATTTATTCAGTCATTCTTTCTGCCGTACTAATTCTATCCTAAATTCCCCCATCATAAGAATATCACACTTGTACAAATCCAATATGCCAGGTTTATTTTCCACAAGTTTACAATGTTTCAAACGCTCACTTAAATTTTAGTTATATTCCTCATTTAAATATGTTTTGCTCTTTAATATTTTGTTCTAAACATTTGCATATTAGTTTTTATGTATATGTCATATTATGATCATGTGTACTGTATCTAATTGCAATGCTTGAGCTTCTCTTTAATTGGGAAATTTTCCTGTTGAGAAGCCAAACACAAATAAATAAATAAATAAAAATGACCGTATATGTTATGGCGAAGTTAAGATCTGCTCTTGTGTGGACGTTTGCTTTGTATAGATGTTGCAAGTTGCAAGTTTCCGAGTGCAAGGAATAGTTTCTATGACTGCGAATATTACTGTTTGAATAGGAATGTGTACTGAAATATGGTTATTTCATGATTTAATTACAGGTTTCCGTCAACCCTTGTTATATGACATATAAACCACCGTTCAAAAGTATTGCATCACGCTTTGATATTTTGTATTTGCAGTTGCGTTTATGTCTAAGGCAATTTTAATGAGAAAGTCCATGTATACTGGTATGTTACTTTCGAGCAATTAAGTTTAAATTTGTTTTCTTATTACAGCGATGTAATTCGAATTCTTCTTGATCGCAAACGTGAAAGTAATTTCCACGTTTCTGCAAATCTTTGGCACTTGCATTTGCACGTTGTCAATTCGTTTACTGTTAACTAATTCGATCTTTGTTATATTTTCTACTTCCTGTCACCTGTAACACGAAGGAAGTAACGAGGTTCTGACTGCTTGTGCTCTGCTGATTTACCGCCGATGACACTATAAGTAACTGGTGGTTTATTGAGGAGGAACACACACACACGTTTTTTTTTTACTGTATATACAAAGTGTAACAGAAATAAATGCATTAAATTTAACCAATGACAGAACTCGTTGAGTGCAACAATATCTCTAAAGCCCGGTTGTTCCAAGTTCAGATACCAGTACCAGCTTACTATCTATTAGGTAAATTTATTCTACTGTCTTAACTAGAGAATAAGATTTTTGGATTGTTCCATAATGTTTTATTCTCCGGATAGCTAACTGGCAGATTTCTATCAGAAAGATTGAAATTGTGTTAGGGTAGAGTTATTTTTAAAAATTTGGCAACTTGGCTATAACAATTTTAATAGAAATTTGATTACTTTTTCGCTTGTCTGTGTTTTGGTGCAGTTGTAGTTTAAACCATAGTTTGAACGTTTAGAAAAAATGATAAATATGACTTGCAAAAATGAGTGGTGGAAATTATAGATAAAGAGAAAGAGCAGTTTATTTTACTACCGCAGAAATAACTAATTTAATTAAATTAGTCGACAAATATAAAAATATAATTGAGTCCAGGAAGACAGATTCCGTCTCTTGGAAAGAAAAAGACATCATCTAGAATCAATTAGAAATTGTTTTAGTTTTAGTTGTGGTCAGTATCCACGATATACACCCTTTCGCATAAAATCGTAAAGCTATACAGGGTGTTTCCTTTAAAACCACCAGCGCTTTTTTGGGCAAACTAATGACTTTAGAGAAAAATGTTATATACAAAAAATTACCAGGAAAAAGGGCTTAATTTATAAGGAATAATAAATAAAAAATTCAACCAGTGGTTCTCAAACGGTAGAATAAAATTATATTTTTTTAAATGGCAACCTATATAAATTTTGTCCATTAGATAGAGAATTTTTTTCTGATTTCAACGATATAAATATGATATGGAGTTGTATAACAATTATTTCGAGAAAAATGATATTAAAAATCAGATAAATTCTACAATATTGAAGTAGGCTATGCAATAAACAAATGCAAACAAATGATACAGGTGACAGATAGTTTTGTTACTTACGTTATTAAGTGTTTGTTTTCGTAATTGTTTAATTACTTATTAATAAAAAATGGCTTTGCAGTTGCAATAGTCGTATTAATAGTTGTTTATTGCATAGCCTACTTCAATATTGTAAAATTATTTCTGATTTTTAATATCATTTTTCTCGAAATAATTGTCGAAGATACAGTGTGATTCGTGATTCGGGAAAACAAATGTAGACAAATACGTGTTAATTTCTCAAATTATGCTTTCTTTAAACTTACCTAATAGATCAGAACAATATTTGGTCTTCAATCTAACAAATAAAGAACTGTATTCTTTGACATTCGAAACCCCAAAAAATTCTGAATCATCCCAATTTTCAAAATTATCTTTCTCGTACAGTATACTATTTTCGGAAATGAATATTATCAAAAATGAAATCCAATACTTCATCATCACTGTTGTATTGATTTATTATAATAATTATTAATATTAACAAACAGATTATATCATAAAAACAACACAAACGTTCCATACCATATGTTCCGTTTCTCTTCACTTCGTGTTTCCATTCGTATGCACTCAGTACGATATTCTTTGGATAAAACTCTTTACTGGTAGTTTGACTGACTGTTTATTATCTTGCCGTTAACGAAAATTTATCTTACTCGTTACTTTTAACCATAAGTGGAACAACGCAAACTGAAGTTATCAATAGAATAAATTCTAACCGAATGTTTAACTATAGATGGAACAACCGGCCCTTAATAACTTTTTCTTGTAAACCTTGTATCAATTGTAGCTCCTGAAGAAGGCATAGGAGATGCCGAAACAGGTAGAGGCCTGAAATTTAAATAAATATTTTGACTGCAATCCAGTATGTAATTCATTATTTCCATATACCCATCCAGTCAAGAAGCTTCGTCATCCAAAGCTATTATTTTATTTATTTTACAAATTTGTTCCTAAATTCAAAATAAATAATGAATTACCAAATTAATTAGAATTAATTATTACTTTATTTGTAATTGCTGTGAATTATTATTACGTTTACATGGTAATTGTAATCGAAATGTTAATTACAAATTCCAAGTAATAGTACTGGTAATAGAAACTTTAAATACAGGATAATAGTATTTCATTACCATGGATTTAATTACTTTATATCTCTAGTTACAATGTACTACAAATATTTTAAAGGATTCTAAACGATTTAGAGAGGTATAAAATTGTTGCTCTTGTGATTCCTATTCCTAGCTAATTTAGTGAATGTTTTAAACCCCTAAACAAACAAATCTCCTGGAACAAATCTAAAATTTCATCAATTACTCGTGGTAATCCAGTTGAAAGTTGAATGCAATTGCGTAAACTACTCGGCTCTGTTTACATTGCCTGCAATCAACGACGCTGCGATCTGCGATCGAACGATACGCGAGCGTCTCAACGCTAGACGTCTTATGCTTGTGCTTGTGTGAACACACACCGGATCCTGATCCGAAGAGCCGGAACTCTCTGGACATGACATCGCACCCGGAAACGGCAATCCAACTGCATACAACGGCACACACACACAAGACCACTGGAAAACTGACTTGTGATGGAGATGGAAAGCAATTCTCTACAAACGATTCTTGATTTGCTCCACAAAGAGTTTCTAAAAAATTGCCGTGATTGCGAAGATCGGATGTGTTTTTATTTACTCCACCTCAGTTGCAAGGGTCAGTGGGAGTTTTTTCGACTTCTTTGTTTCTCTATTTGTATCTAGATAAAAAAATATTTTTCTACAGTCTACATAGAAAGCAGCCATTTGCGCTCTCTTTTGTCAACGCAAAATGTCACTTTGCCGCTCTAGCGCGACAAAGTAGAAAAAACGCTTGCTGTCCAAATTTCTAACTATACAATGTTGAGAAATGTCACTTGTCTACATGCTTAATGGAAACGTTTAGTCAGGAACTAATGGCACTGCAGTGACACATTTACCACCTTTACAAATCAATCTGACATAACTGCTCTGTCGGTATATTACATAACCAAAAAAAAAATTGCCGTACTACTGTGAAAATAATATAGGGCATTCATTTAGAAAAACGAAAGTATAAAATGTTGAGATTAGATTGAAGCAATAGGTCAAATGGGAAATAACGATAAATTAAATATGAAAGACGTTTTTTCTTTATATTAATCCTTATTAATTGAGTAGTAGTGTAAGTACAACGTGTACATTTTATTATTTTTTGTTATGGTGGAGCACCCCACTGTGGCGACCGTAGAAAAAATCTTGTGTATATTTCGAGGGCAAATGGACATTGTCGATTTCGAGAGAAACAATCTCTCAATCGACAATGCCCTATTTTGCGCTCTTAATACACAAATAGCTATAAATCGCATGTAATAATAATTAAAAAGTCCTACTGTAGAGCATGAGATAAATTATATCATAGTTTCCTATTTTACGTCATTTTTACCTCCCGCTACCCTTGGCTAGGGAGGTATAGGGATCGTGCTAAAAATCGCATATCGAAATTTTGGTAAATGACCACGTTTTAAGGTCCCTAGAATCCAATTTTAACATTTTTACGATGATGTCTGTGTGTATGCATGTATGTGTGTGTATGTGTGTGTATGTGTGTGTGTGTGTGTGTGTGTGTGTGCGTGTGTGTGTGTGTGTGGATCCTCTTTACGCTCTAACTCAAATACTATCACTCAGGACCCATGTATTTCTATCTTATTCTAATATGGAAAGAAGCCATTAGATTTTGGTGGCAATCGGATAACCGGAAATGGTAGTTTACTTGAAGCTCAAGATAGTTTTTCTTCAAAAAATACGTTTAAATGTAATTTTTCCGCAATTTGTTGTTATAAAAATTAAAAATAATACCATTCTATACAAGTTTGCTTTAATACTTTTTCTATATATTTTATGGATAAATTTATAAAGTAATATAAAAATTATATCTCGGAACTTATGCTTTAAACACATCTCCGTGGTTACATAGTTCAGCTCAAATGTATGTAACTGACAGACAAATGTCACTGTCAAAAAAATAATCATTTTAAATTAATAATAGTAACAATTAGAAGGAAAATTGTAAATAGGACAATAGTTTTATGGAAAGGAACTTAATATACATAATTTCTAGCATTAGTAAATATGCAGCTATGTATTTAAATAAAGAAATAAATAAATATATTATCACGGCATAGTATCCATTGTTGGGCGTGCTAATCTGATTTGTACACACATTTCGGTAATGATGATGACATATTTGTATTGTGCGGGCGTTTACCACAAGGGTTAATTTTATACCAAAATTCGAATTATTTGGCGTTGATCGGGATCGAATCGGATTCCCCAGATTCGCGACCAGACATCAGGCACGCGGCAACGAGACCCCATAGGTAAATGGCGGGAGGTATTGTGTTGGTCACATCAGATTTTTAGTTTAATTTTATTAGAAAAGCAATAAATTATTTTATGGAAAACATCAAAATCAATTACAAAAATATATAAATTTGATTCTACTCATTTTCCTATCATAAATTGCGCACTGCAATATGATGGAACATGTTATTGAAATGAACAGATTGAAATGAGCAATAAAACATTTTACATATCTGTTATCTTCTGGTTTATTTCAAATTTTATTGCAGATTCATAAATGAAAATAATCATTGTCTGTAATAACAGCAGTGATTTTGCAATTATAATTTTAGGGGTTATAAAATTTACAATTATGAATTTCATTGTTCAAAATTGTTTTAATCTTACATTCCAAATCAAAATATACATTTAGAATATAATACTAACTAAAACGTACCTAACAAAAAAATATAGTACAAGAGTGAATCAAATATAAATGTCACTGATTTTTTTTTTTAATTCCAGAGCGGTCATAGACTCCTATGCAGTTGATTAGTAGGTAGCTTGGGCTGTTAGGAAGGGGGTAGATATGATCCCAATTCGCTTAGATCTCTTTAGTAGTAAAGAAAACCATGAGCAAACAAGAAGGCCATGTCTCCGTGGAGCAACAGATTATTATCAAGTTTTTGGCCAAGGAAGGCGTAAGTCCAACCGAAATTTTGCGGAGGTTTAAGGCCCATTGCGAGGACAACAGGTTTTTAAGGACCCGTGTCTTTGCTTCGATGAGCGTTACCGAAGTCAACATCGAGGCGGTTCGGAATTTCATAAAGACTGATAATTTAATGCCCAATATTATTGCAACTTACTGGATGCCGCAAAAATTGTCCAATCAAAGGAAAAGAAAAACTGTTAAAATGTCATTTTGCTTCATGACAACGCCAGGTCCCACACAGAAAACACTACCAGGCAAAAAATTAATATAATTGTCTGGGAAACGTTGGAACATCCACGCTACAATCCCGACTTGTCACCATGTGACTTTTACCGTCTTGGGTTCCTCAAAGAAACAATGGGAGGCCATCGATTCGTCGACGACCATGCGATAGAGGAGTTTGTACTCTAATGGCTATGTGAAGGTCCCGATAGTTTCTACGATGAAGGTGCCAATCTGTTGGAAAAATGCGTTTCTAGGGCGGGGATTATGTAGAAAAATTATATGTTTTTGTATACTTTTTAAAATAAACCCAGAATTTAAAAAAAAATTAGTCCCGTTTATATTTGATTCATCTTCGTAAATTACAAATTTCTTTTAAAAGACAGCAATTTGTTTAATTTCTGTATAGTTTTAGTTGTTCTGCAACTGTATTTCATTGTTCCGAACTGTAAACATATGTTGAAATGGGGAGGAGATGAAAGACAAAATATAAAATACAAAAAAACAAAACGGTAACATATTTCTAACTTCACTTTAACACAAAAACACAGAACAACCAAAATTAACAACTTGTTATATGTATATATAAAACATTAGAATTAGAATAATACGAGGGTCATTCAATAAGTAAAGAGACAAATTCTATAATTTTAAAACTATTCAATGAATGTGTACAATCTTTTCAGGGGTGTTAGTTGGCAACCTTGGGATATGCTCTGATCAGCTGTTTCATCATTTTATGTCAACATAACCTCAAAATTTTCAGTTCACCATGGCAAGTCCACTAGAAGATTGAACCTTAGAAGAGCAGCGCTCAGCCTTTAGATTTTTAGTCGCAGAAGGTGTAAAACCAAGTGAATTTTTTTCTAGAATGTTAATACAGTATGGTAAAAGTTGTATGAACCGTGCGAATTTTTACAAGTGGGTTGATCGGTTTAAAATTGGCCGAACAAGTGTAGGTGATGAACCCCGATGTGGACGTCCATCTTTTGGGACTCACAGGGTCCAGTCTATTGCGATTTCCTTGAAGATCAGCGAACTATCAATAGCCAATACTACTCTGAGATTCTAGAACACAAAGTTAGTCCAGCTATCAGGAGCAAACGCCGTGGACTCTTGTCAAAAGGAGTCATTCTTCAGCACGATAACGCCCGCCCTCATACAGCCCAGCTGACCCGTGATAAGCTTCAAGAATTGGGTTGGGAGGTCTTACCTCATCCTGTCTACAGTCCCGACCTCGCCCCATCTGATTTTTACCTGTTTGGACCACTCAAAGACGCCCTACGTGGAAAAAGATTTGCTAATAATGAGGAAGTTAAGGAAGCGGTGCAAAAGTGGCTTCGGGGTAAATCGAAAGAATTCTTCGCCAAGGATATTAGGAAGCTGCAAGAAAGATGGGACAAGTGCATAACTGTGGGGGGTAATTATGTTGAAAAATAGCCTTAATTTTGAAAGATTGAAATAAACCGTTTTTGAGCTATAGCCATTTGTCTCTTTACTTATTGAATGACCCTCGTATATATAAACATCAACAACGTATCTAGATTTGACTGTCCATCCGTCATTACAACAGATAGAGGAAAGTAATGTGAATCCGCTCTATTTAAAAAAATATTATCAATATTAGATACTCATCATATTAAAACAACGGCTTATCATCCACAATCAAACGGAATGATGGAAAGATTTCATAGACAACTTAAAACTTCTCTCAAAACTTACAAGAATCCTTCAGTAGGCTTACGCACAATATACAAAAATCTATTAAATGTAATGCTGCTGAATTTGTTTACGGAACTTCTCTACGTGTACCAGGAGAATGTTCGAAACAATCAAAAATATTACCAGATTAAGAAATACCATTTTATATACAACTCAAAAATTCTATGAACAAATTTTCCAAGAATATGTTTATTTTTCAAAAATAATGAAGTCGCATCCTTATACCGTTTAGTATACAATGCCACTCTTGTTCTCTTCTATAACTGCAATCCATAGCTATCGATTTGTAAATTTATTTATACAATTTGTTTTCTTATTTCCTTGTATTGTATCTGCAATTGAATTCACCTAAGCAGATTCCAGTGTAATGACTTTACTAACTACGTTTTCATTGCTTCACAAGAACTTACTGACAATTAGAATTCAAAATATTTCTTATGAAACAATATTATGTTGGCTGAAACTTTGCTTCTTAAAATGCTCATTTGGATTGAGAGCGCGTGTCCCTACGGACTCAGATTACTTTATTAAAACGAAATATTTAAATAAATCTGGTTTGTTACACCTCAATTCATGCCGTGAAATACAACCTTTATACAGAGTGATTAAAGAAATAGGGACCAATATATATTTTCTTCATTATTAATTTTATACCTATATTGTTTGAATTACAAAGTTGGTGGTGACTTTAAAAGCCATTTTTGGTATGAAAAGGTCTTGAATTCTTTTTTCCAGTTTCTCAGACAATGATATTATCATTGAATTTTTAAACGAAATGCTATAAAATTATCTGAAAGTAATTTAAATTAGCTTTACAGTGATGTCAAGTAGTTGCACTTTCATTAAACTTAACCTAGTTATTATTATTTTTTTTAATTATAAAACTTTATTACATTATCAGTTGGCCATGACCTACTGTACCTGATATATCATTTGTTTTTGATTATTTCAGACAATTCGAACTGCCTAATATTAAAAAGAAAGTAAAATTACATTAAATTTAAAGTTCAAAATACTAGAGTGAAGACAAGAGTGACAAGGATTTATCCAACAAAACTTTAATGCGGTGCTTTATACGTAGAGATTTTTGAATACCAAAAACTTTAAATTTATGCTTTTGGTGGCCGATTAAACTTAATTTAAAGACGTGGTAAATTGAATTTAATATACGATTATTTTAGCAAATAAACGTCAAGTAAACTATCAAACCGACTAAAAGTATTTGACAGTTAATCGACGATCATTTCTTGACATAACGCAAAACATAATTATATGTTTCTATCCCATCTTTAAATTAAATTTACTCGAACACTAAAGCTGTAAATTTAAATACGTATTTGACACTAAAAAAATTTTTTTTTGTAAATGGTGTGTATAGATATAAAATAGTTACTTTGGCCTCAACAGAAGTTAATATAATTAAATACAAGTTTCGTTGAAATTATTTTTTCGTTCATTTTACTGTTTAGTTTATTTTCACTATTTAATATACATGTGCCGCAAAAAAAAACATCTCCGGAAAATGTGCCGCGAAAGTATAAAGATTGGGAAACACTGCTATAAATGTAATTTATACTATTTTCAGAAAATAAAAAAGATTGTACCCAAGTTATTACATACATACATACAAAAAATCACGCGTGTCCCACTTAGTGGGTTCGCACAAACCCGATAACAATAAGAACAACATCAACATCATACAATAAATCCTTACTCTCAAACATATTAAAGTGACCGATTTTCGGTAGCGAAATACCGCATCCGGATCACAATAATAGTTAGGAAACAATTATCCTTCGCCACACATTCCTATCTAAGCAGACTTTCGCCTCGGCCACACTCATAATCGCATTCATACATGCTCTTCTTCTGTTCCGTTTAAAAATTAACTATGGTAAAATCGGAAGTATAATTCAAGACCTTTTCACTTAAGTCCTTCCAACTTTATCATTTAAATTATAAGTTTAAAATTATTAATAAAAAAATAGTCTTTTTCACTATACAGAGAGTTTATTTTATCAGTAAACATGGAGTAGTTTCATTACCATAGTTACAAAATGACAGCAATGCATTGAAGCGTTTATTTTATGAGTAAACATAGGGAATAGTTGTCAGACTCGTCAAACTGTCACAAAATGTTTTTTTTTTTTTAAATTGCAGATTATAACAGGTATAATTCAAGTATAAGACTAAGATAAGTTTCAGATGTATTTGCTGCTACATTTAATAATCGACCCGGACCCTGCCCAGCACCAATTCGAAATTCTGTAAAAATTATAGCGTGCATCAAATGATTTTTTTCTATGAAGACACTTAAAAAATATATACAATAGTGAGAGAATGAACATTGAACAATTAAAAAACAGAATTAGTGCAGTTCACAAAATATTACTCCCCAGCAAATAACGAATGCTATTAATCTTTGTATAATCGTTTAGGATATTGTTTGGAAGTTAGTGGTGCCAATTTTGAGTATTTGATAAATTAAAATACAAATTCCTCACTAGTTTAATGTAGTTCTTAAGTGTATAAACATCATTTATCGTTTCTTTAATTCATAATTTAATATTTATGTTAGTCTATATTAATTATCCCTATGTTTACTTATAAAATAAACGCTTTAATACATTGCTGTCAATCATTTTATACTGTAGCTATGGTAATAACATACCCTATGTTTACTGATAAAATAAACTCCCGATATTTATTAATCACCTGTACCTATGTAAAATTAATCTCTTCGTTTTCGTTCGTACATATATACTATATAATAGCATGATCTTTCTGGAGTGAAGATTTTTTTTGCACCGGAAACGAACTCGAACCCGGAAGAGTAGACAAGAAAACACACATTCGCTCTCATCACCCAGCTTACGTGTTTCTTCTCGTTCTTAGCCCTTTCAGTAACCGGAAAATTCCGGGAATCTTACGTTTGTCAGTTGTTATTTTTAAAATAAATACGCGCAATTTCAACGTGTTATTTTTAGCACGTAGCCAAAGAGCTTACTTAATATCGTTAATTACAATAAATCTCTAGCGATTCTTGAATGGTTAAATGCTTAAATAATTACTTTTTGGAAAAAATGAGACTATGTTTAATTAAGTATAATTTGTTAATTTTTCTAGAAAGTATTATGATTTTTTTTTTCTTGTCCAGATTTTGACTAATTTCCTTATTATCTACATTTACTGGACGCTACCTCAACTTTATTATATGTTATTAACACATGTAGCGACTTTTAATAAAGCTACTAACAAATGTTTTACATAAATATTGAAAAGAACAAGAAGAGTTAAAAACAATTTGGAAATATATTAAAAATATGTGAATAACATCGTTATTAATTAATACGAGTTATTAACAATGTTACTTCCGATGAAAAGAGAGCTTTAAGTGTGAAACTTTAATAGATATTAATATTATTATCATTATTTTGCAGCAAAAACGGGTTTGTGCTTGGATATTAAATTTTCGCAAGTAGACTAATTGCATTTTTTCTTCTAACGAGGCAGCATGTACCGTACTACCAGTGCTATTAGAGATAAAATCATACAATGTTTTTACAAATAATAATTGTCACTGTTATGACAAATTGTAGAAAAATATGTCTACATATATAAGATGTCTGTATAAATAAACCAGCATATATCTCGCTTAGTATATAGGTACCTGCCTATTACTTTTAGCGATTTCAACTATATAACGTAAATTTTACATAATTTCGGAAGTAGCTTAATACTATTACTTCCTGTTTTCGAGCAACTTATAGCAACTTTTAATTTTTAAATGGAACATCCTATATTATTATGTAATGGATGTTTTTTAAGCCCGATAGAACTTCAAATTGTAAAAAGTAACACAAATAAATAAATTTTAATCATTTTTTTTATTTATTCGGCACTGCTGGCCGTATGTCACGAATAACACGAACAATGTTGGCCTCCAAGGCGTCAACTGTTGCTGGTTTATCAGCATAAATCAGTGACTTCACGTAGCCCCACAGGAAATAATCGAGAGGTGTCAAATCGCACGACTTTGGGGTCCAATATTGTTGCTCTCGACGAGTTCTATCACTGGTTAAATTTAATTTCTGTTACACCCTGTATATGGTTTGTGCCATTTGAAAATTAAAAGTTGCCATCAATAAACGTTATAACATAAAGTACTACCTTACTTCCGAAATCATATAGAGATAAAATACTATGTTTAAGTAATATATGTAGTTGAAATCGCTAAAAGTAATACTAAGCGTAATTTTTGCTGGTTTATTTATAAACGGACACTGTCTGGCGTAGTTTTTTGTTGTGAAGATAAATAACATTTTATTTTTGTATTGTTGTCAGTTGATTTTGAGATAATTCAGCAATATTTTATTATGCTACAGTCACAACAGTGAAACTGACAGCATTCAGTAAAATTAATCCGTATATGGAAAAGCTAACAACATTTGTTTGCGTGAAATCATTCACACATCAAAATTAGTATGTTAACTGGAAATTAGTGGATGAATTTTGCAAATGTCGAACTTTGCAAACTAATTTAACGGAAAATGGTGCATTTGCGCATGCGTGTGATTTAAATGTCGGTGCCAAGCGGATAGTGTATCATATGATTTGTGTAAACATAATTAATATAGTTCACATTCATTAAATCATGTTATTATTGTCATTTATATTTTTGATTTAATTTATTATATTATTGTTTATTTCTTGTCGGTTTAAATTATTTTTCAATTCAGTGTACGTTATCCATCTTTTTTTATTGATTTGTCTTATTTACTTATTTATTATTTTATTTAATTTTGTCTATAATATTTTTTTTATAAATTTTAAAATATTATGTTTCTGAGTTTTTGTATTGTTACAACCATTTCTTTTATATTGAATAGCCTTGGTCATGGTATGACTGAAACGTCGGTTTAATTCAATAAAAAGTGTTTGACTGCAATTTTTATCAACTTCAAAAACAGTCGATTATCGTACTCATCATTATTATGTACTAGTACTAGAACAAGATAATGTGTTTTGGTTCAGATGAAGAATAAATATGAATTTACGGATAAGTTCCGTGCAATTCTTGAAACATTCATTACATGTATAAGTCAGTAGCTAGTTTATGCAATGAAATACCTGCCGGGAATCATTTTAAGTGTATTCAGTTTTAACTTTTAATAACTGTTAATAATTTTCGAACTAACTATTATGGGAGTGATGAAGCACAATAATTTATTAAGTGTTTCTGTTTATTTTTGATAGCCCAAATAACTTTTGTATTATTAAATATATTTCTACAGTGGTTCCAATTTATCTAGACGAAATTCTTTTCGAACATATCGCCACTTCCCAGATGTCGACCGTAATTCACGGATTTCGTATATTATTGATTGCTTTCAATATATGTGTATGTATACTATCCTTCTGCAAAACTTGTTTACCGGAAATACTATATGGATTTCTATAATTCCTTTACGAAATATGAGATATTCAAAACGCTCTTAAACAATAATATAATATAATAATGTATCACCACGACGTCAGCCATTTCTAGGTGTACCAATCTGTTTCTTTTTTTTCATATTTCAGTAGTGACACTAATGACCTACGTCAATAAGTATTATAGACACGTATTTAGAGCATAAAATGTTTTGAAGTCAACGACTGGATGTATTGGGATTATGTTGCTGTTAAAGTGTATTATTGGTTGCAAAATAATGGCAGAAACTCAAAAGATTCATAAACATAAAACGGTACAGATATTATCATTATCAAAATCTGCGAATAGCAGCTGTTTGGTACACCCAAAAGGTGTATGTGTAATAAACGGTGATGATACTCGTAATATGTATATTTATTTGTATCACTATATCAATCAAATCAAGTAATGAAAAGCAATATATTCAATCCATCATCATTTATCAATATCAGTGGCATAACAGCCCTAGTAAAACTAAGCAGTCACTCAGCCAATATCGCATATACTCGTCTCATGACTGATTCATGTTAATGCAGTTACAGACCGTAATTCAAGTGACAACATTTGATTACCATCATGGCTAAGTTTTGAAAAGAAATACTCAATATAACCACTACCTATTTCGTACACTTAACTCGACGATATTGAGAATACGTACATGGTTTACATTATATATATATATATATATATATATATATATATATATATATATATATATATATATATATATGTGTGTGTGTGTGTGTGTGTGCCTTTTGTTAAATATATAATTTCTTAAAAACTGTTTTTTGCAAAAGTTGAGCGACGTTATATAGTTCACCACTGCCCATAGTTATGTGTGTTCTTTATATATATATATATATATATATATATATATATATATATATATATATATATATATATATATATATATATATACATATATATATATATATACTCATTCGTTATTAATTTAATTTTAAATTCAGTGTTATAATATTTTTATACGCTTACATAACGATATTTTTGAGAAAAATGTACGTAAAATTTTATATTAATTTGATTATAGCATAGTTAAGAGTGTCACAAATGGAAAAAAATAATATATGTTCATTTTTTACATAGAATTAAAATGCCATGAAATATATACGTTCATATTTTGTTTGCGTTGATGTTTATTATCAATTAAAAGAACAAAATATTCACTTATTTCTCTTATATGGGCAAATAAAAATATATGTTCTCATTTACAATGAAAAAGTTAGGTCCCGTATTTTAAAAACCATTGGTTTAAAAAAAAATCTTTTCTATAAATTTGCCTTGTGAAATAGAAATTGTTTGTCCACTTAACCGTCTTTGTAGCTCTTATAGTTCTCGAGATAACAATTGTGGCCCATTTACAATAAACCTCTGTATAGGTACTTATTTAAAACCATTTTTTTTGACGGCCTACTTGATTTATTCTCAAGTCGTATAACCAAATATATTTAATTGCTTATATATTGTTTTATAATTAAAGAATATTTTTTTCATTATTTGATTTGTTAAAAATATTTAATAAAAAAATCTAAAACACGCACTAGTCACGGTGAGAAATTTTATGTAGCAAGTAACGTTGGGTTAAGGCAAACAAGGTCACGTTTATTAACATAATATAAGATTCCTATGTTAATAATGTATGCTTAAGGCTGAATTATGCCGTCAGAGAGAATAAATCTTGCACACATCACATATACAGGGTGTTTCCTTTAAAACAACCAGCGCTTTTTTGGGCGAACTAATGACTTTAGAGAAAAATGTTATATACAAAAAATTACCAGGAAAAAGGGCTTAATTTAAGAGGAATAATAAATAAAAAATTCAACTAGTGGTTCTCAAACGGTAGAATAAAATTATATTTTTTTAAATGGCAACCTATATAAATTTTTTGTCCATTAGATAGAGAGTATTTTTCTGATTTCAACGATATAAATATGATATGGGGTTGTATAACAATTATTTCGAGAAAAATGATATTAAAAATCAGAAATAATTCTACAATATTGAAGTAGGCTATGCAATAAACAAATGCAAACAAATGATACAGGTGACAGATAGTTTTGTATAATAATTTCCATCATATTATTTTTCTTTTTATGTTAGTACTATTATTTTTTGATATTTCTTCGTTATGTAGTTCATTTGTTATTATGAATTTCTTAGTAAAACAAGTTATTTTAGATATAATAAAATAATATACTATCGTAACCTAGGCAATAGTCGTATTAATAGTTTATTGCATAGCCTACTTCAATATTGTAAAATTATTTCTGATTTTTAATATCATTTTTCTCGAAATAATTGTTATACGGGGTTGTATAAGAATTTATATAGGTTGCCATTTAAAAAAATATAATTTTATTCTACCGTTTGAGAACCACTGGTTGATTATTTTATTTATTATTCCTCATAAATTAAGCCCTTTTTCCTGGTAATTTTTTGTATATAACATTTTTCTCTAAAGTCATTAGTTCGCCCAAAAAAGCGCTGGTTGTTTTAAAGGAAACACCCGTATAATAGTTCGTGATAAATCTTATTATAATTTACAGTACAGGAGCATTTATAATCGAATTCTGTTAATGTCATTTATCTTTATAAAGGAAGAAAAATGTTGATCCATGTTACTATAATTTTTTGAACATGTTGCCTTGACATATATTTAGGTATTTTACCTGATGACAGTAGTTTGTTGTCGAGACATCGTTTAATAAATATATACAGAACTTAACCCAAATATCTAGACATCTTCATAGTTATAAATGTTTGAAATTTTATTTCATTTTTCAGTATTAGAGATTTGAATTAATAATGCAATCAGGTTTATTACAGTAAGTGATGACATGCTTGTCCGATTTGGGCAACGACTAATGATAACATGTTATCATTGTTATAAAAAGCAGAGTGCAAAATGTCCATCATTCATCCATTTGCTATAATATGTCACTTAACTTTCTTAGTCTCTAATTAGTTCTGTGTGAAATGAGCAGTTTTGGTGTCTCCGCTAGACATAACTAATTAAAAGCACGTTAGGATTCAGACCCTTAAGTTTGGGGATGACCCGAGTCAACAAGATAAGATTTTTTGAAGGAAAGTTGACATTGTTCATCTCTATCTCCGGTGCTATTTTCGTGAAAATATGTCATCGTGCAAGATCCCCTTTAACAGAATTGCTTCTGCCATCCCGCTGCTGTTGAAAGATGTGATGATATATCTATTTATTTCTAGAGAAAATAACACTATTGTATGGTTTGTTGCAGAAATTGTATACAGAAATTGTAGTTGTTATACCTACAGTTATATTCGTATCTTAAATGGAAAGAACGAATAGAACGATATACTTTAAAATACATAATTTCTTTTTCGCAACATGGATTCATGGAAAAACGCTCCACTACAACAAACTTGCTTTATTTTACACAATACTTATCAGATGCTTTGGACAAAAATAAATACGTGGATGTTATTTACACAGATATCGCCAAAGCATTTGATCGTATTGATCACAATATTTTAATTTCTAAATTAAATTCTTTTGGTATTTCAACACCCTTAATAGGGTATTCTCGCATACTTTTTTTATTTATTTTTCTTAAAGTGCCTGTGAAAACCCGAATTAAAAATTCCTTTTAATAAGCGAGATATTAATTTTTAAAATTTAATTTTGGTAGGTCACGTGATACGTGACGTACTAGTTGTACGTACCAGCGGTGTACAATCAGTGGTTCATGAGTTTTCGAGATGGTATTCAGTAAGTATTGCAAAAGGTAGGAAATCAAATATATTTAATTGTAATCTTACATATTATTACTAAAAAAAAGTACAGATAATTATAAGAAAACCATTTTAAGTAAATGATTACATTTATTTATCCCTACAGCTGTACTACGAATACTCCCGAACGAACCGAAGTAGACCCGAGCATGTACGTACCTAAGATGCGGCGTGTTATCATATTCGAGCATGTAGTAGGGATATCAACTGGTCTCCCATTGATAGTACAACTAGTACATCATCAAAATTTTAATTCTTTATATCTTTTGCAACAATCAATTTATAACATGTTTTTTTGCTTTTTCTTTCTCGTTTACCAATCAACTTTAGTATTTTAAATAACTTTTTAATATTTGTAATCATGAGAGAATACCCAATTGAACTTATTTCTTCATATCTCTCTAATCGCCGATTCTCTGTCTCTTACAATAATATCAATTCTTCATTTCATGATGCTCCGTCAGGGGTTCCGCAAGGATTCAATTTAGGTCCTCTTTTATTGTTAATATTCATTAATGATATTTTAAATTCCTTTGATAATGAGGTACTTCCCTTTGCTGACGATTTAAAATTGTTTAGAAAAGTTCTTGACACTTCCAATTGCATATCTTTACACCAAGACCTTGTTCACTTAGAATCTTGGTGTAAATCAAACAATCTTCAAATATTTAAATATTTAAATATTTTGTGAACACTTGGCACACTTCAGAAGATTTCAGTCTTTTAATCAACCTCTCGGTCATTTATCAGAGACTGGCCCACTCAACCAGTACCACAGACGCGTTTCGCTCTTATTGGAGCTCTTCAGTGTGGTGTACTGACGCCTCTTTCGAGGCACTGAGACTAGTTGAGTGGACGGATTATAAACATCCCAAAAAGATTTCAAGCCAGCAGAGGTAACTAACCAAATGCAGAGCCATCTGCTATCAGGAAAACCGCGAGCTTGGCTAGCAGAATTATAATAATAGAAAACTGTACAATGCATAATTTGCTTATTTACATCTTCTGATTCATTAATTATACTTTATAACGCATTTGTCAGGTCAAAGCTAGAATATTGCTCAATAATTTGGTCACCTTTCTATCAAAGCAATTCTGTTTTGATAGATTCAATTCAGAAAAAAATCTTAAAATACTTGTATTTCAAAGTTTTTCATTACTATCCGTCACGAGATATATCTTATGATACATATTGAATATTTTTAAAATCCAAAGACTTTCTTCCAGCAGAATAAACTATCAAATTATATATTTACATAAACTAATTCATAATTCTGTAGACCATCCCAATATTCTTAAGTACATTAATTTTAGAGCACCAACCTACACGTCCCGTAGTCAGAACTCTTTCATTCCTCTCCAGGCTCGAACTAATTTGTTACTCCACTCACCGATCAATACAATGATTAATAATTATCACTTCTTACAACATCAAATTGATATATTTGACAGTAATTTTAAAAGATTACAATCTTCATTATTTAATTAAAGTTGTAAGCTGTAAAATGTAATATTTTAATACTTGTTATGAATTATATTATTTTGTATTTTTGCTCACTTTTGTAATATTTTTGTTTGTTATATATTGTATATTCTGTCCAGTAATTGGGTGCGCTTGTTGGACAGAGTAAGTAAATAAATAAGAAACCAGAACAGAAATATAATAAACACTTTCATTGCGTTTAGAAGTTATTGATAAAAATATTATCATTTAAACTTAAAACGTTATTTCCGGTACAGTTGCCGGCCGAACCGTGTGGTTTCAATTGTAATTTTCTGGCTCTAATTTACAGGAAACATAACGTAATGGAATGTTACAGTGACATTAGCAATTATAAAAAATGAAAAGTCATTATAACTACACAGGCGAGCAAAAAACCCGGGCCACTTATTAGAGAGTTTTTACATAACGTCATAATAAATAGCATGAACGTTAATGCTCATTTTAGTTTTAATGCGCATGCGTACGTAAATTTTACACGGTATGTTTACAGGATAACCATTGGAAACCGTGACATAGGCGTTTAATATGGGAAGACAGTTTTTGATATGGTTAGAAAGGTTATTTAATTTGGCATCGAAGAGTATCTAAATACTCCAAACTTAATGACGTACGAGAGTGGTTTGAAAAGTCCGTGCAAAAATTAAAACTAATTAATTTTTCGGGATATTTTTTTATTATTTTTCAACGTAGTCTCCTTTTAGACTTATACACTTCGTCCAACGCTGCTCCAGTTTGTTGATCCCTTCCAAATAATAATATTGGTTCAACTCTGCAAAATAGGCTTTGTTTCCTGCAATCACCTCCTCGTTTAAATAAAATCTTCTTCCCGCCAACCATTTCTTCATATTGGGGAACAAGTAATAGTCCGAAGAAGCTAAATCTGGAGAACAGGGAAGATGTGGAACGAGTTGGAAATTTAATTCCATCAATTTTGCGACTACAATCACAGATGAGTGAGCTGGTGTCGTGATGGAAAAGGACTTTTTTGTGGGCCAATCGTGGACATTTTTCTTTCAGCTCGGTGTTCAAACGGTCCAATAACGATGAATAGTGTGCACCTGTTATAGTTTTACCCTTTTCCAAATAGTCGATGAGAATTATTCTGGAATAATGACCTCGATAGGGCGTCCAGGACGTTCAGCGTCACTTGTGCTCATATGCCCACTCCGAAAATTTTGAAACCACTTATAAACTGTTCTAATCGAAGGTGCAGATTCACTATAATGTTTATCAAGCTTCTCCTTAGTCTTCTGAGGCGAATTGTCTTGCATAAAATAATGTTTGATCAACACACGAAATTCTTTTTCTTCCATTTTTTGAAAATCACTCGACTTTCTCAATTTAAACGAACGTCAAATACAGATAAATAGACCGATCTGGTTGAAACTTGGTGAGTGTTCTTCCAAGACATGTCACTAACTAAACATTCCATTACAACCAGTTCTTTCATATTCCACATCTTGACTAAAATAAATTATGTTATTTCACTACTTGAAACTAAAAACTAGGAATATGTCTGGATACTTGCTAAATTAAATTATTTTGATAGAGACATTGGCTGGTACCACAAACCTGATTTTAACTAAAACGATGTTTTAAGAAATGTAAAATTCAAATTTCAGTATTCAATTTCACCCTTACGTTTGAAGAGCGATTTTTTAAAAAATATTTGTTTGATTATGAACTATGTTCTGCTTTAAAATCATATTTTGGTGAATTTAATATTATTTATTATTAATATTAAATAATGAAATTTGACATTTCTTAAAACATCGTTTTAGTTAAAACGAGGCTTGTGGTACCAGCCAATCAGTTTATGCGAGTTCCTATAAGTTTCTAAATTTTGGAACAAACTGAAGCACAGAAACAAAAATGTACCACAATTACTAAGTTTAGATGCAGTTTTAAAACTGTTTTCAATACGTTTTTAGTTTTGAAGACGCCATGTATGCAGTGTCTAAACCGTATTGAGTTATCTCAAACCAAAACTTAAACTCATGGGTTTGACTTGAAAACTAGTTTCAAAACTACCCATGTGAAGTTTTAGGGCGTAGTGGTACGAAGTGAAAAAATAATTGGAATAATAGCAAAACGAAGTATTTGAAGTGAAGAGGATCTGTCACGTATATAAGCCAAATCAATCTGTAAACCTGTTTGGAAAATTGTTTGTAAACAGTTTTCAAAACTGTATGTAAACAAGATTGTTTCTTGAGAGATACCTACAGTCACTCAACTTCAATCCAAATGAGCAAAGTGAAATAGATATATACCCGTAGTTCCCAGGATTTGTACTTGACATTGGCGGTATATGTTATTTTCAGCGTATTGCAAAAGTTTTAGTTAACTTTATTATTTCGAAGCACAAACAGGATTCACGCTTGGGTACTTTGACTTTTCATCAGAGGGAATAATTTTATTTTTACTGTTAACGAGGCAACACGTAACTTACTCAATTGTTTCAAATATATACAGTGTTTATTAAACATAGGGCAAAAATTGAAGGGATTATTCCCTGGACCATTCTAAGATGATTTTTTTCTTTAATGATTTTTGAAAAGCCGCTTTATTTCGAAGATACAGGGCGAAAAAAATTTTCGACAATAACATTTAATACCAAAAATTACATGTAAAGTTTCTTAATCTACAAGTACTGTTGAAAATGACTACCTCCAGCTACGATGCAAGAATCCAATCTTCTTCTCATTGATTGTCGAACTCTTTCAAAAACACCAGGGTCGTTTCTTATGGAGTTACAGCCAGCAATTATCCGATGTGTTAAATCTTCCAAATTTGCCAATGGAGTAGCATATACTAATGATTTTAGATGGCCCCATAGGAAAAAATCGTTCAATGTACAACCGCCTAGCTTGTAATTAATTGCCATCAGCAAGTCCATAAGTGAAATGCATGTCAGTCATCTCGGTGTTCGTATAGCTATTCATGATAAGAAGACTTCACTAACAAAAGTTTAAGTATTATAGACAGAAAATACACGTCAAACAGCCAAACGTCTCAACAAATTTGACACATAACTTGCCTGCTGTTACTAGATTAATAATTTGAAAAATATCAAAATTGGTTTTGTAATGGATTGGACTCGAGAAGGAAGGTTTGTACCTTGATCGTATAACACCGATGATAATTGTAATAAGGTAATTTATTAAATCATCGATTCGACAGAGCTACAGCAACGAGTTGTAAATTGTAACTGCCTAATTCTTATATTTCGGCTTGTATATATTCACAGCATTATCAATTAACTAAACAATACAATTAGCTCATTCTGGTTCTGCCTGACCAGCTATAAGAAACTTAAACATGAGATAAGGGTAGATGAGAATTCGGGAAAATATTTATATTTACAAAATATGACGTTTAAAGTTCTAAACAGATATCAGCAATTTATCTCGTCAAATATATATTTTGTTATTCTAAGCAAGACTAATAATTATTTATTATCAACAATTATGCTACTACATTACAGTTTTTCGAATTTTTTTTTTCACCCTGTATCTTCGAAACAAAGCGGCTTTTCAAAAATCATCAAAGGACAAAATCAACTTAGAATGGTCCAGGGAAAAATCCCTTCAATTTTTGCCCTATGTTTAATAAACACCCTGTATAAGAGAAACTTCCGAGTTTTATATTTGTTAAAAAAAAAAAACTAATTACAGGGTGTTATTTAAATAAGCATACAACGTTTAACCGTAGGTAGAATTAACGAAATAGTAAATCTGGGAATAATTTTTGTTTTACATACTTTCTATAAGAATTGGAGCCCCTTGAAACTGACCATTTACGTCATAATTGAAAATTTTGTAAGAAAATAAAAATCAATGCGTTCTCTGAAAAAAATATTGATTGCCAAACTGTCGGCAAATGCTTTTTTGCATGGTGTACAATTTATATTTGATATATTGAATTTCAAAACGCCAATTACCTTAATGATAAACATACTTTTTCATTGTGTCTCAAATACCTATTATCTGCCGCGATGCCAATGATCTTATATGTCAATTGTGACTTCGTTTTCAATCAATTTCATTGAAGTCGAAATTATTTTTCATTGATGCACCGCAAACAACAAACTGAAGAAAATAATATATGAATAATTGAGATACAATTGCAAATAACTTCATTATTTAAAAAAAAAAAAAATACGTACAGACAACATTTTTGGAAAAAGAAATTTCTTTCCAATAGAATAATCAATAATATATTCAGCAAGATAGTGCATATCCTACAGATGAACAGAATAATTATTGTAACAAATATTGAGATTCGAAATGTTTTCCAGGTAGTGTATTTCCAAATCTGTATAAAAATCGAGTATTTTTTTATAAATATAACTTATATAACAAATGTTTTGGCCAAAAATTCATCGCTTAATTTCTTGTTTGTCAAATAAATTTACTAAATCGCTACCGAAATAAATTATTCATTTATCAATATGTCAGGTTTTGTCAAAAATTCACAATGTCATACAAATTAAATTTATTAATATATACAGGGTCTAACAGAAATAAGCACACTCAATTTAACCAGTGATAAGACTCATCGAGTGCAATAATATTTCTTAATAACTTTTTCTTATAAACTTTCTAGATATTAAGTTAAAATTCTTCAAAGTTTTCTCACAAATTTCATTACCCGCCTATGGTTGAATAAAATAAACAAATGCATGTCGGCAACGTAGAGCACGTTGAATAATACCAAAATTCAAAATGTAACTATTTGCGCGTGCGCCATGAGTGTGTTTTTGGTCTGTGGTTGCGACTGAGTACAATGATTAGAAACTTTTGAATAAATTGACAGATACACCAGATGAAACTATACACAAATCGGAGATAGAATAGAATACCTCGACTCAGGTAACAAAAATCATGCGTCAAATTTTTGTTGCAACAGGTTGAACAATCAAAAAATGGTAGGATATAGGATGAAGTCGCCGAAGAACAAAAATACAATTAACGGAACAAGAAAACGTATAAAGGTAATTAAAATTGATGCAGACATAAATGAAATCACAATATGTTCAAAATGGCAACGGTCATTGTCAATGAAGGCGACGGCGAAATGAATCCTCTGCTCTTTCCAGCATTTGCCTGTTGTTGAGTATGCTTTTAGCTGCATTTTTAAGGTTGTAACTGTTGTTCTTTCAATATCTCCAAATTGTCATATGTGACACTTTCTGTTGTAGTGCTATTCTTCGTGAACTAGACCGTGGGCGTATTCTATCAGGCTTAAAGGACCCATGATCTCGGAGATGCTGAACAACATGTACAAAGATACGAACATTTGGAAGATGATGATTCGGAAAACGTTCCAAATTAATTTGATGGGCATGGGCAGCGTTTCCCTGAGCTTCACCATAGGATAGCACAATATCTTTATACTCGCTATTCGTAAAGGTAGGCATTTTTACTGATTATAACTTTTATACAGTGGCGTAGCCAGAAAAATTTTACAGGGGGGGTTTTAGGATAGTAAATTTTAAATAAATATTTTTATAAATATCATTTTTATTAGTAGGTATTTTTTTAAAAAATCAATAGGTAAATAACAACAATGCTAAATTATGTAGTGAATTTGAAACCACTCACCTAAATATGTTTATACAAACCGCAGTATAAACACAAGAAAAGTTGTAGTTGTAACACTAATAAATTAAATTAACGTAGGTATTCTACTCAAGAACAAGAACATAGCGCATGAGATTCGCTGTTAGCTGTTGGTAAATTTCGGTAAAGCTCGGCATTTTCACGAGGACATTGCGCGAAATGGCATTTGTAGGCTACAGACTGTAGCTAATAATTGCGTGTAAACAGATTTCTACGAAAATTAATATTCTTTTACAATGTTATTAAGAGAGAGTTGGTGTGAGTCAGTTGTGATGGTTTGGGCATTTGGAGAGAAGAACGAATGAACGGCTTGTTAAGCGTATATATCTTAGTGAAGTTGAGGGTTTTCGATTGCTTGGCCGACCAGTGTGTAAGTGGATGGATGTGGTTGGTAGGGTGCTTAAAGTGAAAAAGTTTCCAACTAAGAAGAGCATGTATGAATGCGATTATGAGTGTGGCCGAGGCGAAAGAAGTCTGCTTAGATAGGAATGTGTGGCGAAGGATGATTGTTTCCTAACTATTATTGTGACCAGGATGCGGTATTTCGTTACCGAAATTCGGTCACTAATATATTTAAGAGTAAGGATTTTTTGTATGATGTTGATTTTGTTCTTATTGTTTTCGTGTTTGTGCGAACCCACTAAGTTTGTATGTAGGAAAATTAATTATTTTTTGCTTCAGATCATATTATATATGAACAACAAACGAGTATGTTTTTAAATTAGTGTTATAAGCGGCTTACCATGGTTTCATAGGGGGGGTTCTAACCCCTAAAACCCCCCCTATGGCTACGCCACTGCTTTTATAATAATTATTAATCGATTTATTTGTCAAAAACAATTGTTTCATTGTTCTTGCCACTGGATCAAATTATTATGAAAATGCGTAAACGACTCGTTAATTTATGGTGGGGGAAAGGAGGGTAAAAATGAGATTTCGGAAAAAAGTTATTAAGAAATATTATTGTTCTTGACGAGTTCCATCACTGGTTTAATTTAATGTACTTATTTCTGTTACACCTGTACATTTACAATTTAGTTGGATGAGATATTGTAAACATTTATAGGAACCAAAATAACTAACTATAGAGGTTTGTGAAGAAGGTATTCCATTTTTCATTCCTTCTAACAGTGGTCGGCTTCATATTTTGACTGCTGCAAATGCTCTTAGATTGATAGAGGCTTCGAAAAACACAATTATTGGAACATTTTTGTTAAAATTAGGTCACTGATTTCGTGTATCACACATGATTGTGAGTAAAATACTAGTCACATATACCGTGAGGTGCTACCAAGCTCTTGCGTTGCCGTTTTTCAAACAATAAAATAATTATAATGGATAATAAGAATACTTCTCTTATTCTAATTCAGAAAATTGAAAATTGTTGAGAACTGCTAAACAGGAAAATATACGATAATGGTTGGAAGCATAAAATGTAGAGCAGTTTGCGAAGAAGAATTTACTTAAAGCTTCGCGAAATTGATGTATTTCACGCCCAGTGCCATTAAAAGAAATGGGCCTTTGTCCGTGATGTGAATATTAATTTGTGTTATTAATATATGTGCTAACTACCCTTTACAACGTTTCAAAATACTTTTCATAAGAAAAGATTTTAATTTGTGTCAAAACTTTTGTCATATGTGTTATTTCAACCACAACTATAAACTAATTTAAACGTCCACTTTCATTCTCTAGACGTGTTGTACCGTAGGGAGTCGTTTCATGGCTGATTCATACTATAGCCGGTTTCATAACTAAAATGAGTGAATTTGTCCTCGTGTGCGATCCCCTTTAACAAAATGCTTCTGTTATCCTGCTGCTCTAGAAGATGTTATGATATATCTATTTATTTCCCGAGAAAATAACACAAGTGCACAACACGAAAAGGTAATCTTTCTTTCCCAAAACTTTACACGAGAAAAACTTCAAAATTAAATGTCTTCTAAATGTTTTAATAGTTCCATCCTAACGTATTTTTATAACTCACTTTAAGTGGCAATTATTTTCTTTTAATCGACGTTTTTGATGGAAGATCGTTTATAATTTAATAACTTAATTGTTCTAATAATTCTTGTGTATTAGGGATCGGAGGAATAATGGAAATAAAAAAATACGTTTACTTCACTCTTTACTTGGAGGTCGCCGGTCGCTAACAGGAGAGCCCGTTAGCGCTCGCAAGTTTTAAATATTTTACATGCTAAAAACGAAATGAGAACGAAAACGATATAACGAAATAAACTGAAATTTTTAAAAGAACGAAAACGGAAACGAAAACGCAATATAATTAATATCGGTTACCGGTTTTAACCGTTATTTTATTTAATATTTAATTTTATTTACAGCAAATATTTTACACGCAAATATTATTGAATTTTCAGATATTTGAGTTGCAAACAAGCAGACTTTCAAAGTAACTCTCCCGTAGCTAACCCTGTTACGTGTTAGGTTAAACGGTATACCATAATGTTTTATTATACAAAATATGGGGATGGTAATATTTACGTTTATCTTTCAAAAATTCATATTGTTTCGACTAAGTTAGGACATTCCATTTTAAAACGACGCTCGTTGTTGATAATACTTCCGCTGTAACGTAAGTTTATATATTAATTCAGATACATTACCTTGATTCATAACCGTATGAATAACATTATTTGCTGTCAGTGTCACTGACATTGTGTCGTATCTTAATTTTCACATATTTGGTTTTACATTTGCTAATAAACTTACCAGTTGATTTATTTTTGAATTTTTAATGGTGTTATTGTAACAATTTTAAAATAATAAAATAATAGTAGTATCTTATGTACCCCCATAAAAAATAAATAAACGACACTACTGAATTTGTCAGAATGGGCGGAGCAATAATCTGAATTCATACAATTCGTAGATGTCCTTGATCGAACATCTTTCAAAATTTTTACTGTATTTTGCGCAACGTATGTTTATATGGCATTTTTTTTACTCAAAATTTTGTTAAACTCGTTATAAATCACTTTATATTTCAACCAATATTTATTTCACTTGACCATAACACATAATTGTCTTTTAAAAGACCAATCTACAAATCACTTTTTTATACATCATAACATAAATTCCCATATTCAATCAGACTTTAAGCTGTGATTGCGATTAAATCGCGTGTATGACTTTAGAATTTTAAACAGTAAAGCCTTGAATAGGAGAAGGAATGAAGAAAAGGTAGGAAAAGTGAAGAATAAAGAGAAAATACCATCCTGACAGTTCGTATACCCTGTTCAAGCCAGCACAGTCCTGCCTATATACAACAGGTGACAGAATGACGTGACGAAAAATCGTACCAGGAAGAATAATTCCTATTAAACGAAAGAAAGAGATAAAAAGAATTTTTATTCATAAAAAAACTGTACAAAGTACAATTGCGACTCTTGGTGAAACTACTCTAAATAATATTTAAATTACACTTGGCACGTTTCACAAAATTTCAGTCTCTGAATCAACCTGTCGGTCATTTATCAGAGACTGGCCCACTCACTCAGCAAAAAAAAATGCCTCACCAAAGTTTTAGTACACGAGCCGCCACTGCCCTACACTATCATAAAATTATATCTCCTGTAATATTTAAGCATAGTTAGAACATTATTAATTAGACACATATTAATTACATCTCAAACTTTGTTCCTTTTGTTAATAACAAAATAAATTGTATGTATACTACGAATATTCTTGGAAAATGTGAAACTGATATTATTTTCCCTATAAAGGAAAGCACAAGCATTTTCGAGTAACTAGAAGAAAATAATGAGTTTCTGTTTTGAAGCAAGACTGTTTTTATGTTTCCTGTTAGAAGCAACAAGAGTAGCAAACTATTGCATAGACAAGCTGTAAAATGAGATGCTTTTTAAAAGCTATAAACTGACATCTCTGTCATTAAAATGGTAATAAAACGGTCGGTTAGTCATGAAAATTATACCATAGTCATGTCATAAACGTAAATAATAAAATATAATATGCATGATTGTGACAAGTCGATACAAGTAAGTCCGATCTTAACTCATATTTGGAGGATATTGTACAAAAGTATAAATGGAATTTTTCAATATCATAAATTAAACATATAATTTTTATAAACGTGTTACGTTTAAAGCAAGATAAACGGAAACATTTAAATTCTAACAGACCAAACTGGTTCAAATGTAAAATAATAGTATATTGTGTTATTAGGAGTAAAAGTGATACTTTGTGTGGCGAGCGTAGAAGATTGCACGACGAGCGAAGCGAATCGGACAATTGCACACTTTTACTCCGAATAACGCATTATATTTTTTTCTTAAAACGTAGATATTTAAAGAAAAATATCTACTAATGACGTTACATTTTACGTAAATTACGTTTGCGATTTCAATTTCCCTGTAGCTATAGATACCCATTTGTTCACTTTTTGTTATAAACATTGGAGTGAACATTTTCACGTTTTGACGTTTAAATAAAAACTGTGCAATTTTATATCCTCCTTGTGTGCAATTATGTCAGAATTTGAAGTATTATAATGTACGCCCCCTGAAGTTGTTCAATTTGATGGAAATCTAACAGTGTGACTGAAAGATATGTCCAGGAATCACTGCAAAACAATATAATCTTTTCTTAAAGTATTCTTATGTTCATCACCGTCCCTACAATGTAAATTGTAAGTCTGCTATTTTTTAATAATATGTTATTTCCTCAAAATAAACTCTGTTTATATTTCAATTCATAGGTTATTTATTTAAATATGACAGCTATTGATGGTCTATAGTAACTTTATTCTTAGGTTACCTAGTGTGTTATAGTGACATTTAGGGCGATATTACAGGTTTCATTTATACAAGTTACTTTTTATTCGTTGATTCTGTATAGTTTCTATGGATATTTATTTATTTTATTTCTACGCCTCCGGCGTAGTAATTAGCTGCTTCTACTCCGTCGGCGTAGAAATTAGAAGTTTATTTTGTGAATCAAGTAACAAAAAATGCTACTTTTATGACGTTTAAAGAAAAAAGTAGTTCTATACAGAATGTTCATTTCAAATGAGCCACCATTGCTATCTCGAGAACTGCAAGAGCAACAAAGACCATTAAATGGATAAATAATTTCTAATTCACAAGACAGATTTAAAGAAAATAGTATATTGTGTTATTAGGAGTAGAAAGCGGTCTTTTTGTGTTGAACCCAGCTATTGCGTCCGAGGCACCAGCCGAGGCCAGGCAAGCTGGGTAAAACACAAAAAGGGCGTTCTGCTCCGAATAATATATACTATTTTTTCTTCAAGTGTTTCAAAGAAAACTGGGGATTTTTTAATATTTTTTTTGGAATTGTTTTAATTGCAGAGTTTGCAATTTCAGTCAAAGTTGGCTGTGTACACTTCAAAACACAAACGATACAACTGTCAAATAACAATTTTCAATATGTTCTGTGTTGCTGTGACGACTGCTGCCACCAGCGGTGAACTAAGAAGCTAACATTTTTTTACTAGTACAATAATGAACAACATTATTATACAGTAAGAAATTGAATATGTTCTATAGTGTTTGTACAGTAGGATAATATGAATATTGCAATACACTTGAAGAAAAAAGGTTTTTTTTCAAAATACGGGTTCCAACTTTTTTATTTTAAATGAGAACATATATTTTTATTTGCTCATTCTTTAGGGAATTTAATTCTGAATTCAGTAATATAATATTTTTATGACCTTACATAACTTTTTTTTGAGCAAAATTCATATGAAGTTTTATATTAATTTGATTAAAATATGACAATAATAAGAGTGCCATGATCGGAAAAAAATAATAGGTATGTGTTAATTTTTTTACATAGAATTAGAATGCCATAAAATAAATACGCAAATATTTTGTTTGCGTTGACATTTAAGATCAATTAATAGAAATGTCAATTTTTCCAATTGTGGGACTCGTATTATAGTTATATCATAATCATAATCAAATTAGTATAAAACTTTATATGTATATTCTTTTCAAATAATTTGTTTATCCATTTAGGCCCGCTCCGACAGGAGCTATAACCTCTAGTTAAAGTGACAGTTGTGATAACTGACCTTTATATTGCAAAATTGTTCTTACGACCTTTGGTTAGAGCTAACTAGAAGTTAAAACTGTTGTTCGCATCGCTTCTTTAAATTTAATTCTTCACTTCTGGTTCATAAACTGTCACTTTAAATAGGAGTGGTAGGATCAGGCCTTAACCGTTTTTGTAGTTCTTATAGTTCTCGAGATAGCAATGGTGTCGCATTTAAAATGAACATCCTGTGTATACGAGAAGAAATGCAGATAAAAATAATACAAATACCTATTTAATACATACGTTAACATATTGTGAGTATTCAGCATATATTTAAACAAAATGGTTAAAAATATTAATATAAAAGAAGATATATTATGGTTTCCTGCAGAACTTTTTTTAAAACCGTATACAAGATTACGGATGTAATCGAAGAAACATTAGAAAAAAACAAAATATGTTCAGCAATGTTCTTAAATGTCGCAAAAGCTTTTGATAATGTTGGCGTAAAAGTCTAAAATATAAACGTCAAACATTATTACCAAAGCAATTTAGCCAAATTCTACAATCACATATTACAAAGCAATACTTTATAATTCAACAAAAAGGACAATTTCAGTACTAAAAGCAAAGAGATCAAAGCAGGAATACCACAAGGAAACGTTACAGACCCTGTCCTTTATATTAAATATACCTGTGATGTTCCAGTTATAAAAGAAGTAGCAACAATTACATTGATGATGCCAGTAGGAAATAATATAGAAGAATCTACAAAGTCTCTGCAAAAATCATTATATAAAGTAAATAACTCTACTAGAATTTGGAGAATAAAGTTAAAAGAATATAAATCTATCCATACAGACGTCACCAATAGAAGTATCAGCCATTTACAGGAGAGAATCAACAACAGTGTGATCGAATACTACCAAGGCCCGGTTGTTCCAAGTTCAGATAAAGTACCAGCTTACTATCTATTAGGTAAATTTATTCTACCGTCTTAACTAGAGAATAAGATTTTTGGGTTGCTTTATGATTTTTTATTCTCCGGATAGCTAACTTGCAGATTGCTATCAGAAAGATTAAAATTATGTTAGGGTAGAGTTATTTTTGAAAAGTTGGCAACATGCCTGTCACAATTTTAATTGAAATTTGGTTACTTTTTCGCTTGTCTGTATTTTGGTGCAGATGTAGTTTAAACCACAGTTTGAACGTTTAGAAAAAATTATAAATACGACTTGCAAAAATGAGTGGTGAAAATTATAGATAAAGAGAAAGAGCAGTTTATTTTACTACCACGGAAATAACTAATTTAATTAAATTAGTCGACAAATATAAAACTATAATTGAGTCCAGGAAGATAGATTCCGTCCCTTGGAACGAAAAAGACATCATCTGGAATCAACTAGAAATTATTTTAGTTTTAGTTGTAGCCAGTATCCACGATATACACCCTGTTGCATAAAATCGTAAAGCTATCAACAACTGGCATATCGAAAGTACATCATGATTCAGAAAAACAAATGTAGACATATAATAAGTGTTTACTTCTCAAATTACGCTTTCTTTAAACTTACCTAATAGTTAAGAACACTATTTGGTCTTTAATTTTATCTAGCAAATAAAGAACTGTATTCTTTGACATTCGAAACCTCAAAAAACTCTTAATCATCACATTTTTCAAAATTATTACATCTTTGTCATACTGAATACTGTTTTCGAAAATTAATATTATCAAAAATGAAATCCAATACTTCATCATCACCGTTGTACTGATTTATTATAATAATTATTAATATTAACAAACAGCTTATATCATCAAAACAACACAAACGTTCCATACTATATGTTCCGTTTTTCTTCACTTCGTGTTTCCATTCGTGTGCACTCGGTATGATATTCTTTGGATAAAACTCTTAACTGGTAGTTTGATTGACTGTTAGTTATCTTGCCGTTAACGAAAAATTATCTTATTGGTAACTTTTAACCATAAGTGGAACAACGAAAACTGAAGTTATCAATAGAATAAATTTTAACCGAATGTTTATGGATGGAAAAACCGGCCCTAAATGACATTAAAAAAAGAAAAAGAAGAGTTAGAACTAAGATATAAAATGAAATATTGACATCAGCAACCATAAAATGGCAATTGATATTTTAAATATTTTAGTATTTTATGTATTTTATATCAATAGATGATATAGACAATACTCCGAATATTTCTGGATTGATCATATTACATATTCATATGTGGAAATTATTGAAACTATTGATATTTGTTCTCAAACTTGTAGTACAAATTATAGATAATGTATTCTCCATATTCCATGCCCTAGAGATATTATAACTATTACAAAGCAATCCATGATTAATTTATATCAGTGGCAGCTTGAGAAGGCGAGGCATTTATTATTACTAGGTAATATTTTAAATAAAGCAACTTCAAGGCAATCAAGTGAGAGGGAATAAGTGTAAATTTTAACCAAGTAATTATTTTTATTTTTTAATACATTTTCACTTAACCCTAAACTTTTCATTTCTGTTAAATATTATTATTTATTAATAGAAATTAATATGAAAGAAAATAAGAATACAGAGGGAATATTTTTTCTTATTATTTCATTTAAAGAAAAAAATTGTACAATTACAGTAGTAATCTGTACTATTACTAATCGGCTAACAAAACAGGAATAAATCCTGTCCTATGCTTCACATAGAGATTATGAGAATATTACTAATGGACAATAAATTATTTAAACAAATTCAGCTTTGGAAAATATATTATTTAAACAGAATCAGATTTGTTGTATAATTTAAAGTCCAACTATATGAGTTCGATTATTGTGGTATGTAATATCTATATATTCCTCTATGTGGTCGGGTATCGATAATATCCTGATGGTATGCGTATGAGATTTCAGGTCAGTGGAATGTGTTGCTTTGAACGTTGATCCCCACGTTCAAAGGCCCGCGAATGATGGAATCATGCTGATTTATAATTCAATAACGCTTGCCACCCGCTACATATAAAACCTAATTCCTAATGCAATTTTATTCCCACAGTTAACTGTCTCCATGGGAATTCCAAAATGAGTCTCCTAAATACGAACAATGAATGAATCTATATCTTATTATGCTTGAATGATGACACTCCATTTAACTCCCAAAGAGATATTTCAAACAAAAATAACTCCAGCAAAGGGTAGGTTATGTTCACTTTATTTCAAATGCTCTTTGACTCAGTTTTATTTTATTTTTATATTATTATTTCGCTTCAAACGCTCATGTCAAGTTAAATATGTATCCTTCTGTTTTATATTTAAATAGTCGTTAGTATATTAGGAATAAATAAAGTAAAAATAAATATATTGGGTGATATGAATAAGAATGAGTATATACTTTATTCTTCAAATATTGAAGTAAATACTCCAAGCCGTAAGAATAAAATCAGGAGAATATACTCGTAGCGAGTATATATTTCGATGTACAATTTTTGAGGAGTATATGCTCCACTGTCGTATGAATAAAAAGAGTTTAAGCTTTGTTAAAGTGAGTTTCTACTCGATATATTCGGAGTCTGGTTCTTAGCAGACTCCAGTTGTTGTAGATTGTAGCTTGAAAAGACAGTGGCTGAATTTATGTTCAATTTACGGTCAAAAAAATATTACAAAGCCAGAACAATTACTTGCAACCGTGATTTTAAAACCTAAGATCTTCTGATTAATATTTTAATATCTGAACGCAACGTATGATTGATTTTGTGGAAATCTTGATGATAACTTTCTTATACGATCCTTTTTCTTAATTAATTTAATAATTGATGCAAAAATGATGCGTTTCCTAGTAGGTAGCACAGATTATAGAGTGTACTAAAATAAATAAATATACCATCACTGCATATAGGTATTACCCATTGTTGGTTGTGCCAATCTGCATTGTACACAGATTTCAGCAATGGTGAAATATTCATACGTAATATAACAAGTGATATGATTATAATCGATGATATTCTCTATCTTCGATTATTAATCATATTACGAGCTTATATTTAATGAGAGAATATAATGAATTTTTGCAATCTAACCTAACCTAACTTTTGATATACATATTCATATTGTATTAAAACATGGTACTTACGAGTTTTATTTAATATTTCGGAGTTTGAATTATTGTTATTATTTATTTTTATACTCAAAATTAACTATCAATGTCATAAATAAAGTAAGCAAATCCCTTAGTAACGACTATAAATACGGTGTTTATATCATCGCTGGGATAAACTTGTAGCTAGGGAGAATCTGAATGTTGATTGGCGGAAAACATGTCACGTGACTAAGGAATTATATTCTCGTGTAAATAACTAGTGTAACTTATAACTAGTTCGTGTAACGTGTAACTTTTGGATTTTTGGTTTTTGTTCCACTAGGATGATAAAACTGCTGTTTAGGTAATACAAACAAATCACATCATTTACCAAAAATTGAATTACAACGAATCATTAAATATTAAACATATATCCGCTCCATTTAGTCTGCAATCTGTCAATGTCAGTTGCTACTATCTTGGCATATATTACGCTTCGTCTACATTCATAATGCCTGAATCAATATTCTTTAAATTAACTCCTCCCAGGTTTTCCCAGGTCGTACCCTGTTCTCTCTCAATATACAGGCAGAAATGATTATGATTAACAGCTTTATGCGAGGGTACCATGGATAATTTTTGCAAAAGTAACAAATAGTGCATCATAATTATCAAACAATCTAGAATGCCGGTATGACATGATTAGTTTTTATGATAAAAAGAAGTTACAAAGGAAAATAATTTTGCGGAAACACTTAATAAAATATTATACAAATGAATAATAAGAATCGCAATAGGGGAAAAAATTCACCGATAATAAAATAACGGATGACTGTTAAAAAACGAATCCTGTTTGAAACTCTATTTTAATTTTTAACTCTTGCAAAAAACGGGCAAGCATTTATACAGGGTGATTCATGACTAATGTTACAAACTTTAACAGCTTATTCCTGAGGTCATTTTAATCAAAAAATGTCATATGAACATAGGTCCTATCTCTTCTAGTGTTAAAGTTTTATAAAAAAGCTCAAAATTTTCAAATTTTTGTAATCAAGATATTTTGGAAAACAAGAGTTTTATTGAAAAGTCATACCATATTTATCCTAATTAAAAATTATCATACCTTTGTGTAATAATGGATGGTTTTAGTACTGCTGAATATGCAGATATAAATTTTATTTATGAATTTTGTAATGGTAATGCCCGTCATACGTGAGAGGGCTATGACAGTAATTGTTTTCATGATATTATGTTAATAAATTCATTTATTTTTAATTTAATGAATATGAAATAAGAAATTTACAAGTAACAAAACATTTATTCATCATGTCTCCCATTTACATTAATACATTTTAAAGTATGGCTTCTTAATTCACTCATACCATTATTAAATTCTTCAGCCGCTTCTCTAAAACTTCTGTTATTATCCTTCAACTAATAATACTATCTTCACTTTGTCTTCTACAGTCAGTACCAATGTAATAAAATACTTTCGTTAATTACTGTCATAGCCCTCTCACATAAGTATTAAATTACATCTCAACGATAAAAATCGTGCAAAAGAAAATAATTATTTTTAACAAATGAATAACGTTAACACTAATAAATTTAGTATTGTCGGAAAGAGGACAAAAAATAGTATAGGTTGTATTTAAATTCACAAAGTTGATGTCACTTCCGGTTATACCGGAAGCTCTACAATTACAGTTTATACACATTTCAATCACAAATATTGCACTGATTAAATCATGTCCTATAAGCAATATATGTATCTGTAATAATAAGCGAGAAAACAGGGTGTAACCACTTTTTAAAACACACTGTATATGCGCATTGTTCGCGCTGAGTATTCTATCTCTATTGTTCATTGACTTCGATGAGAAGTCGTGCTCAGTTGGTTAGAGCATCTTACTAGATATAGGAAGGCCCTGGGTTCAAATCCCAGCGAAGTCCATGAATTTTTCACAATTTCTTTCTTCGTTTATTTATGTTCTTATTTAGGTTATTAAATGAAATGTTCCTATTTTTGAAATAATTGCACGCACGCCTAAATCGCGCTTGTAACACCGTCTTGATACATTTAATTTATGAGAAAATGAGCAATAGCAGTATATTGCTAGGAATCGTGGTAATGAGAAGGAAATAAGAGAACGAAGTTAAATAGAGTAATAATATAAAACCGTTTGGAGGTTATAAATGAAACTATGTAGAGCTAAGAGCGTTGCGTTTTGCGTTGATTAATCTCCAAGCGTTCAGCGCCAACATAGATTTCAACAACGTTAATTACTTGATGACGTCAGATACCAGGTTATTGTTTACAGTAATGAAACTATGAAAATTCACCTCCAGATTGCATGCAAATTGGGTATGAATATGATTAATCAAATGAAAAGCGAATATTGACAATGCGTTTGTTATTACTAGCTGAGCCACCAAACGACTCCAGTTTCGATTTTGCGATATTGCTATTCATACCAAGATACATTTATAGCTTGATTCCGGATGTACTACAAATAAACTAGTTTCAGTACTCTCACAGTAAACAAAATTTTGTTATTATTATCAGAATAAAACAAAAATTTAGCATATATTTCATTTTGTAAGTATACTATAATGTTAAAAACTGTACAAAGTACTAATGCGACACTTGGTGAACTGCTCTAAATAATATTTAAATTACACTTGGCAAAGTTCACAAAATTTCAGTATCTGAATCAACCTCTCGGTCATTTATGAGAGACTGGCCCACTCAACCAGAACCACAGACGCGTTTCGCTGTTATTGCAGCTCATCAGTGTGGTGTACTGACACCTCTTTCGAGGCACTGAGACTGGTTGAGCGGACGGATGATATTTATATATATAATTCAAATAATCAAGCATCAGATGTATTTGCTGCTACATTTAACAATCGACTTACACCCTGTCCAGCAACAATTCCAAAAATCTATAATAATTATAGCTTGCACAAAATGATTTTTTTTCTTTGTGGACACTTAAAAGTGTGTATAATGGTGACAGAATGATCAACCATTAACACATAGAATTAGTGTAGCTTCACAAAATATTTCTCCCTAGCGAATGGTATTAATTCTTTTTATAAACGTTTAGGATATCGCTTAGAAGTTAATGGTGCCAATTTAGATTAATTGATAAGTTTAAAAAAAATCCTCATTTTTTAATTCATAATTTATTTTACGATATAAATATTCGCTTAACGAATCGTTATCATAACGAAATCGTTATTATGAAAATCATTATATCTACTTAACGATAATCGTTATCTTTGTATCCGTATTCTGTAACTCATTTTAAAAAATAATAACCTTGGGATCAAGCTAGAAACTTTATTTCCTAACATCAAAGTTAATTTTAAATGAAATATCTAGAATAATTCAATATCACTCACAAAACTTCTCGGTTAGATCAGTTCAGGTGGGAGTTAGCTGTCAACCTGTCACCTGCCAGACTCTTTCTTCTTGTTGCTGCGGGCTATGCTAGAGCTAATACTATCATCTGTAGACAAATTGGGAAGCTTGCGTTAGGCGCTAGCAATAAAAACTTATTAAATTATTTTAATATTACCTTGTAAAAAACTATAATGTGACTAGTTTTTGAGATCACTATTCAACATAATAGCAATTTTATTTTGACACGAACAAAAATATTGAGTTATTGACAAAACATGATAATTATCCCTTGCTTACTTATAAAATAAAAGCTTTAACACATTCCTGTTAATCATATAACTATGTTATGAACCTACAAATGTATACTTTGAATTTTAATTTAAAAGAATGCTTAATTGTTTGATATAATTATTTTATTATAAAAAATCTAATTGCAGTATTTTTCCTTGGGTAATGACAACTAAAATGAAAAACATGTGTTTGACACTTAGACTAAGTTTCCAACTTTACAATAAAAATAAAATGCTTTTAGAGCTGCCCTGTTAGTGTCAAGGCGCGAAATTCTCAATCCATTCTCGTACCACTATTCCACTGAGCCCCTTAAATGTATTTCGAAATTCATAATTTTAGGTGTCTAATACTTTTGGCCAAGGTTCTATATTTGAAACATGACAGGAACAAATGCTGGGGACATAATTTACTTGAACATAAAATGAAACTGATATTAACATCCATAAAGTTTAGTTACAAGTTAGGAGTGATTTTTTATGCTTCGGGACATTAGAATTTCCCTTTCCTGGTATCGGTAAATAAAGCTGTGATTTAACGTAAGATACGGACCGCGTTTAGCCCACAGATTTAATAAGAAACCAACAAATATCAAGTCAGCAAATTGCGTAAATCGAATCTGTTCGTCCAGTGAAATTTATATCGTTCATTTTTACGCATACAATATTTCATTTCGTTGATTGATCTTTTTCATGAAATCGGATACAGAAAATTGTACTCGCTGCTCATTTTCCGCGGTGGATAGACTCTCAAAAAAACTTGAAAAAAGTAAATTACAACAGCTCATAAATGACATTTTAAAGATGCGATTTTGTAAATTCATATTCGTCAGATTGCAGTAAGTACAGGAATTAAATAATTCACCTAATATTTACACGACAGTAATAAAATACAGGTGTCCAGATTTAGTAGGCAACTATTGGGATCTAGGACACTATAGCCGTATCCTTTCGCTGCGTTGGATCAGATCCATGTTACATGGATCAGTAAATTGCATGTTCTTTCGAATTCTGATCAGTATCCCCACCCCAAGACCAAGTAATCCAGATCAGTGCTATCTACTCCAACAAAAACTTGGATTAGAAAGATCATATCACTTAAGATTCAAAAATGGCGGAAACGGCGGAAGAATCTGTCATATTTTATAAGTCAATAAGGACAAGAGGTTACATTTAAGGTTCCCTGAAGAAGGCAGCAGTTCATTCTGCCGAAAAGTCGGTTTTTATAACAATAAACAGAACTAAAACTAAAAAGGTTGTATCATTTTAATTGAGTAATGAGTTCTGAAACATTTTTTTAATAGTTCTAAAAGAAATTTAAACAAGAATAAACAATGGTAAATATAGAAAATTGAAATTCATTTTCCAACTGATTTTGACAGAAACTAGTGTTTTTTCGAATAAATTCATCTGCGTCGACGTGATCTGATCTGATCTAATCCATACGGTCAGTTGGATCTGATCCAACTTAACGAAAGAATACGGTTTATAAGAGATACGACTTCGGTTTTGCGCGCCTTGGGGGGGGGGCATCTTAGATGTGCGTTCATTTTGCCAAAATATGTCATAGGGTACTAGATAACAACGGAAACCTGAATTTGATTGATTCTTTTTATGTTAAAATTATTAAAGTTTTAGTTTTTACATCTCATAATAAATCCTAAAATTTTGAATGACGATAATTTCACGGTACCTAGTATAATTTAAGATGAAGCATTTTGAAACATTAAGCAACAAAAAATTATCTTTACAGTAACTTTCTAATCGAAATAAGTCTGCTTGTAAATATTCACAGTTAGTTTTTTTTTTTGACGGCTTTATAAATTTTCAAATAATCAATCATCATATAAATAGTTCGAGTAATGAAAACAGTGTGATATATCGTTAATAAAATGATTCAATAAAATAGATCTCAAGTGGGAGCCCTGCGGAACCCCAGACTCTACAGATATCAAATTTGATTTGAAGCCATTGCAAAAAACTAACTGTGATCGGTTAGTTACATATGATTTAATCCACCGCAAAAGTGAGTCATGTATACCTAGTATGTGTAGTTTTTTTATTAACAAGGAATGATGGACCCGATCAAAAGCTTAAAGATTAAAATTAGTATAAATTACGTCAATTTGAATTTTTTTGTCCATATGGGATTTTATGAATTCCGTAAAAGAGACTAAATTAGTGAGAACAGACTTTCCAGAGCAAAAACCATTCTGATCTGGAATTATTATACTTTCGACATCTTTTTTTATCTGTTGGTAACATCATGCATATCACCAGATTTATATATAGGTATTATATGGGACATTTTCCAAATTACAGGGAAGACACCAGAACAGAGGGATCGATTAAATATTATGAATAAAGGTTCGACTAGATAAAACGCACAAGTTCTTATAAATTAGGAGGAATTTGATTTGGTCCACACCCCCTGTTAACGTTTAAACTTACCAAATAATCGAGAATGAATTCCCGATTTAATTAATATACTATTAAATATTAATTCATTCGCAAAAATTTAAAAAATTATATCTCGTTTATTATGTAAAATTTTCAAGTTCAAAATTTAAAAAAATGGTTATGTAGCACCCTATTCTACTGTTTTCTTTGAATTTTACTTGCACTTTGTTGTGTGACGTATCACCGAGAATTATTTCTTCAAAACTGTGTTCTATTTCACAAAATAAAATACCAATAATTATATCTGTGCTGCTAGGAAACCATCTTTTTCTGCATCCAAAAATGCACATGCAGATAAGACCATTACTCTAGCCATTTTCGATATTTTTTTTTGAAACTAGGCATTTCCGGATATATGTTTATATGTACTTTTTTTTATTGTTTTGAGATGTATTATCCACCCTTAAATCCGTGACCTCTATTTTTTAAACACTTTGTATATTAATAAGCCAATGTACTTGTATGAACTACAAGTAGTTTAACAATTCCAAATTATTTCCTGGACAGAGTTGCAACATACGTCGCCATTTGAACAGATTCTATAACATGTGTTATAGAAAGAAAAACACTTCAATTACATATGTATGTCGCCAAGAATCATACACTTGTTATTACGCAATGTCATTCCTACCTGGAGAATACTATAGTACTAATATTACTTCCAGTCTTTTTCTTGTTGTAATGTATCTATGTGTATAATAAAAATTACAAAGTTACGTCTAGTTTCACTAGTTTACAACTGCTGAGTCAGCTTCCATGAAGCCATTGTCAGAAGTCGGCCAGCACAAAAAGTAACCACAGACGCGTTTCGCACTTATTAGTGCTCTTCAGTGTGGTGTAACCTGTGGTCTCTGTCCGGTCCATAGTGAGTGGACTCCTGGAGCAGAAACAATCTCTCGGTAGATGGCTCTGCTGGTATTAACATACCTCTACAGGCCTTTTACCATCGTAGATGATCATATGATCACCGCCAGCACAACGAGTCATTGTCTCTGCTCCAGGAGTCCACTCACTGTGAACCGGACAGAGACCACAGGTTACACCACACTGAAGAGCACCAATAAGCGCGAAAGCGTCTGTGGTTACTTGTTGTGCTGGCCGACTTCTGACGATGGCTTCATGGAAGCTGACTCAGAAGTTGTAAACTGGTGAAACTAGACGTAACTTTGTAATTTTTATTATATTGTTCGTTTCACGGAGAAATTCGCAATTTGCTTTTTGCAGTTTGCACTTGCATCTATGTGTACTTGACAATTCTATCAAGGCTTACTCGTACTTAACAATTAAGTGGGTATAAGCAGCAGCCATCTCAAGAGTATTCTGTTAGGTCTTAGTTATTAGTGGCAAGTGCATCACAAGGGAGATCATGATGTGATGAAATGGATTAACCTTGACCACACTCTGACCTGTATTATGCATTTAGAGTTTCCGGGTACACTATCTACTAACAGTAAAGTGCCCTCTGGTAATAGCTAATATTAGGAATTCGCTAGTAATACAATTCATGCTCGTGCTTTGATCTAAAAAAATATAGTTCAGTTAGAAAATGAAAGTTGATTATAAATAAATTTTAATTCTGCTTGGAATATAGTCGACCGTTGTTCGAATCCGGGCGTATTAAAATTTAATTATTTTTTTAGCCGTCCGGTTAGAATACTTAACTCTAAATTTGACAATATTACTAGTTAAGTATTTCATAGAATGTTTTTCAAAATATACCTTAACATAACACAGAAAACTCTCGCAAAATTCGGATTTTGTTTATCGGTAGTAGAAGCAAATTTGACTGTTTACAGACTAATTTACAAATTTCTGTATTACAGATTACTTCGAGACTGTATAGTCTTGCCTCTTTCAAAACAGTTCTAAATACTTTTTTTTTAAATTTGGGAAGAGGGTTGTTTAGTTTTATATTCTTAACTACGGATTCTAAGTCTTCTCATGGTTTTATTAAATTTTACTACTTTAAATCTATTAGGTACCGTAAAAAGGGATGAAGTTGAACATGTTTCAAGTTTAGCTTCAAAAAATTCATTAGATATCGTGGAATTTACAGGAAATAAATCAGATCAGTGATTGAAACAGTAGATACATTAAATTTTATTTCAAATTCTCAATATTTTTTACCATTTAAAAAAAATGTCATAAGTCATCTTTACTCCGAACGGGGTGAATTTGACCAGTACTATACTTTACATTGAAAGCAGTGTTTAGAAATGTCTAGGGCGTAGATGATTGTAATATAGCGAGATTTTATTTAACATAATTCTTTATTTAAAATGTTACATAAAAACTGAAATTATATAATTTTACTTCAAATTAAAATTTAACAAATTAATATCAAAATAAAGTTAACCTCTACGACTGAGCTCGCTAAAAAGGGAGCTAAACTACCGTTTTACGGGCCTGAATCTTGTTGTGGACTCTTGAAAAGCCATATAAAGAAGGAAATCCAAAACTGGGAGGAAGCAGTCATAGCCTCATATTAGTCAGTTGCAGAAATTAATTTCACCCTCATTGACAAACGCCGAAGAGCTATTAGCTCTCAGCAAGAAGGACCTTAGAATTATGACAGGTATCTTTACTGGTCATTGGCCTTTAAAATACCATCTATGTAAGATTGGTATAGCTGAAAACAATATCTATCGACTCTGCGAAGAGGACGAAGAAACTTCGTAACACATTGTATGTGAATGTCCAGTAACCCCGAAAATAGCTGTAAATCAGTAGTCCATGATATGATTTTGACCGACATACAAATGAAAATGCGCGAGTTAGCAGAGATCACAGGCATCTCATTCTCAACCGAGCGGGTTAATTTTATTTTTTACACATGAAAAACTTTGTGCACTCAGCCGAGTGTTTGAAAGTGTTCAAAAAGAATCCAACGGATTTGTTTTGCAGGGTGTAATCATGGACGAAACATGAATCCATCACTATTCCTCGAAAACGAAATAACAGTCCAAAAAGTGGACTACATACTGAGGCATAAGGTCCTGTAGTATAGGAGAAATCGTAGAAAAACTTCTTAGAATGGTCACATAAGATGTTCTACTATGACAATGCTCCAGAGCATTCTTCAAACCGTGTCGCTTAGCAAAAATTGAGCAAACTACGATTTGAACTACTGCCGCATTCACCCTATTCACCGGATCTAGCTCCATCAGATTACTATCTATTCCAGAAACTCAAGACTTGTGTGATTGAATGAAAATTTGAGTCAAATATAAAAACCATCCAAGGGATAAACAAATATTCAGATAATTTCTCATTACCGAAACCTACAATTAAAAAACGAGAGTGGTACACTCCAAAAATGGGTGAAGATGCATTACTTATTCATTTTAAAATAAACTATATCGATATTGATAAGAGAGATTTTAAAAAAGACCTTTAGTAACATTTAAGTTAAATTTACAAAGTCTACTATATTTAGAACCGCGAAAAGGCGATAAACTGTCGTTTTGACAAATACGAAAATAAAAATAGTGTGTACTATATTTCATTATTGGTAAAGTTGAAGGACTTTTTTGTATCAAGTGGCCGTTGGCGATTTAGTTTTGTTTTATTATACACATGATGAATCATTTGTTTTTTGGGTGGCACGACTTTCATTTATTTTCATTGACTGCCCGCATTTTGTGATTTATGGGAGATCGTCGTTAAGGTGACATTATTCAGTATTTGTGATCATTTATAACTGGGTCTTAAGCCAACGAAGGACCTTTTTGCTACAAGGAAACGAAACATTTAAATATTCCCGCGTTTACTTCCATTTTCATGCTTATCTACGTCAGTTTTATATCTTATATTTATAATATTATGTATACTTTATTCCAAGGCATCGAACCCTCCAAAAACCGGGTTCGGTTCAGGTTCAGGTTAATTTATGTTTTCAGAGATGGGTTCGTGTGCGGTTCTGGTTCAAATATTGATAAAATTTGAGGTTTTGTTCCGGGTTCAGGCTCTGTTCGGTTCGACCTAATGAAAACTGAATTAATGTTTATGGAATAACAATATATAAGAATAATTTAAAATGCGAGCCGGAATTTACGCAAGACACGAATACAATTTTCACAAACTGACAACACAGGTGTCGATTATAGGCTGTATTACGATTACGCGTATATTTCGAACTCAAAATAAACCTGAACCGGAGCTGTACCCTGAACCCGAATTTTTAAACTCGGTTCGGTTCCGACTCGAGTTTAATTGAAAAATATATTTGAGGTTCGGTTCTGGGTTTGGGTTCGCTAAAATGTTACGGTTTGGTCCCGGTTTTGGTTCGGTTCAGGTTCGAAGCCCTGCTTTATTCAATATTGAAACTAAATTTTAGCCAGAAAAAGAGTATAACGTAGAAAAGGATTTAACGTATCTTTATTTCACACAAATGTTTTCAAACTAGATTCGACATTATTTTTCATTCAAGATAGATATCCTTGCTGATTAGTATACAGGGTGTTAATTCTAAGTCGTTACACCCGAAAATGGTAGATAGAACTCATTAAAACAAACAAATTTTCTTAGCTTAAGTTCATAGTTATTGGCGTTCTCTTGTTTTTCGAAAAATCGTCATAACTCCCTTATTTTAAGGAATATTTAAAAAATACAAAAACTGTCAGCTTTTGCTTTCGGTTCTCTAAAACACTTGTATTTACAATTATTTTCTATTTCATCAAATAACAAAATGGCAACCAATCAAAAATTTCAAAGCAACATATTTTGAAAACCACCCAATCGATTTTCGAAAATAAAACATTTTTAAAATCCTTAAACTTTCTAATACAATATTTGTCTGAAACATTTTTTTCTATCTGTCCAAAAAAAAAAGTTTTTATTCACTTACTTGACTTGCATAAGTATTAACAAACTAAAAAAAAGCATTTAAAACGAAGTAGCTTCTGAAAACAATGAAACAAAAAAGAGATTAGATTTGACAAGTACTCAAAAACAAGTTACTTCAAATTTAGCGCATAAGTGGATTGGGAGGAGAGGTCCAGTTGCGTGGCCAGCCCGGAGCCCCGACCTAACTCCACTAGATTTCTTTTTTTGGGGTCAGATGAAGACCTCTATTTACGAGACACCGGTGAACACAGAGTTAGAACTAGTGGCTAGAATCGTGGCTGCAGCAGAATATATAAAAGAGAAGCAGGCAGTCCTTGCGAAGGTCTGCACCAACATCAAAGCACGCTGCCGGGCTTGCGTTGCTGCGAATGGTGACCACTTTGAAAATCATATTTAGTCCCACCCTTGTTGTTTCATTGTTTATTGTTTTATTTTTCTTGTTTGTTTCTTGTTTTTCTTGTTTAATGGCAGCAAGCCTACTTTGTTTTAAATGATTGTTGCAGTTTGTTAAAATTTATCTTGCAATTCAATTTGAATAAAATCTTTTTTTGGCCAGATAGAAAAAAATGTTTCAGACAAATATTGTAGTAAAAAGTTTATGGATTTTATAAATGTTTTATTTTCGAAAATCGATGGGGTGGTTTTCATAATATCTTGTTTTGAAATTTTTGATTGGTCGCCATTTTGTTATTTGATGAAATAGAAAATAATTGTAAATAAAAGTGTTTTAGAGAACCGAAAGCAAATGCTGAAAGTTTTTGTATTTTTTAAATATTCCTTAAAATAAGGGAGTTTCGAAAAACAAGATAACGCCAATAACTATGAACTGGGGCTCCAAATCAAAAAATTGAGCTAAGAAAAGTTGTTTGTTTTAATGAGTTCTATCTACCTTTTTCGGGTGTAACGACTTAGTATTAACACCCTGTATAGTATACTCATTTATTTAAAAAGTTTAATAGAAAACAGATCAAGTAAACAAAATAGTTATTATAACACACATTTGTTAACGGATTATTAAACATCTCCTTTCAATAAGCACCAATTCTCTTTAATTTCCAAAGGTCGAGGTTTTATGCTCCAAAAGTAACCTCTATTAACGACTTATGTTTCTAAAAATAAATAAGTCTCGATAAAACAAGATTCTTATGTAGTTGGTATTGCGTTTACTTGCAGAATAAATTACAAACCTTTCGCCAAAGTGGCTACTGACTGGCAACGTGGCACTTCCACTTCCACTTCGGTATGCTGCGTGAGTAATTCACTGAAGGCACGATATCACTCAGCCTTATCACGCGCACTTGCCACGTTGCCACAGCTAATTACATAAATAAATAAATAATACAAATTGCTAAACTAACTCAGACGCGACATCCATACCGATGTAGATTCTAGATTGTATTGTAGTCTAAGACAATGCACTGCTCGAGATTATCTTACTCACTTCAAAGAGAATGAATAAGGGAACAAGAGTTTTTAGTCACAGCCAAAATAAACGAGTAAATGAAGGGTCCCTACAGAAATATTACAGCGACAGGGACATTTATCTTGTATAGAATTTGTAACTAAATATGCTCGAAGACATAAAAAAGGAACACGGCCGCACCGGGTTCATTTGGCGAATATCCACCGCCGCATCGCAATTTAGCTGTTGCGGTCGTAAGTGCGCACTTTTTAATACACAAATAGGGAAAGATAAGAGATAGAAGAGTATACTAAGGTAACCAAAAAAAAAAAATACACGTCAATTTTTTGTTACAACAGGTTAAACAATCCAAAAATGGTGGGACATTTATAGAATGCGACCAAGAACAACTGTACAATTGACGGAACAAGAAAACGCATAAAGATGATGAAAAGTGATGTAGACTTGAAATGAAATCACAATAAATGGTTACCGTCATTGTCAATACAATACAGAAGGCGTCGATGAAATGATGTAACTGTTGTTGTTTCAATATTCTCTAAATTGTCATATGGCACTCTGTGTTGTAGTGTTATTCTTCGAGTACTAGACCCTGGTTGAGTCCGAAACATCCTCGGACATTTATTTATTTTATTTACATACATGTACAAAAGTGCGAACAATTAGAAGATGACGATTCGGAAAACATTCCAAATCAAGATTGTTCAACCATACGATAGCTTCTGGAGTAACTTGAAAGAAATCTTCCATTGTTCCCTGGAATGCTCGAAGTGGACATTCATTTACAATGTGGTTGATTGTTTGTTGTTCAGCGCCGCAATCACATTTTGGATATGACCGCAAACCCCATTTGTAAAATGAAGATCCACACCTACCATGCCCAGTTCTGACCTTGTTTAATGAAACCCAAATTTTGCGTGGAAGATCAAAGCCATCCGGACGTTTTTGTGTATTTAATATTGAATACCCAGTAGAATCAGTTTGATTCTGCCATTCAATACGCCACGCATCTGACCCGTTGAAGTTTTCATTAACCAAATGTTTAGCAGTTTTTATTGGAGGATTTCTGGATTTCAATCTTTTAAATTCAATTACATCCCGATGAACTGGTAAAGCTAAATAAACGAAATATTTACAGGTATATTTTCTATAATAACATCGTCTAAAAATTTATGTAAATTGATTTTCTTGTTCATTGTTATGTGAGAAATGTGAAAATAGTTGGCTGAACTGTCATGCATCAGCTGATTAGTTAAAAAAATGGCACTATATTAATTTGGATAACCAGAGCAAAAATGAATGTAGAGTGCACTGTGGTCGCAACACAGCTGTACAAAAAAAATGCGCACTCACGGCCGTGTCGTTTGTTCATTTTTACTCTGGAAAAAACTAATAGTGCCTTCTAACCAAAAAAGTATCATGTGAAAAAGTTTTTAGAATTTATTGTTTTATTATTTTCTACTACTTACTGTATTTTCTACTTTAGTAGCTAATTTAGTCGGTACACTTCAACAGAAAAATTTTAATGACGTTCGTGTGGGATATAATTTTAATTTAATAAATTATGTATTGTTGCTGTTTAGATCAAATAATCTGAGTTCAAGAAATTTTAATTTCAATTAAATTTAGCAGTTTATTTCACAAATGTTAATTTATATTTTAAATCGAAAAAAATCAATAACAATATTATCGAATAATACAAAAAGTTATAAAATGAAAATGCAATTAACGACAGGTAATGTGCCAACAATATAAGATTATTATCATGAATAGGTATAAAATTTTCTTTGAAATATAGAAATAATCTAATTTATTATTTTTTACAGTACAATATAGTCCGTATATATCCCACAATTTTTTGTTATAGTGTACACAATGTAGGTATAATAATTTTGATTCTTACCTGATTAACGCCTTGTCATCTTTTCTGGAAATAGAATCAGTTCTATATTAATTATATTTGCTTCACATATATTTACATATTTATATAAAACAATAAATTAAAGTAATACTGTGTCTTAGCTGTTAGCTTTCAATATTTTAATATGTTTTATTTATTCATTTGAATCATTTATCTAGTATTCAGTATACGAGATTTGTTCTAAAAAAATGTCTTTTCAAATTTCGCGGGCTACGTACATTAGATTCTTGATTTTTTTTGTTTGTTACAGATGTTCCCAACATATATTGACATGATCAGCCATTTTTCATTTCTAGTTTGTTTTTGACAGATATATTTTGGTGTGCTTGGCGATTTTTTGCAATTGAAAAAAAATGGATCAAAGAATCTGTATTGAGCTTTGGTTTCGATGTCACAACCATATACCCATGTTTCGTCACCAGTTATGACCCTTTTGAGCAAATGTGAATAATCGTTAACGTCATTCAACTGCTCCTGAGCGATGCTCATGCGACGGTTCTTTTGATCAAAATTTAGCAATTTCGGAACTTCGCTGCCACACGTTTCATGCCTAAAACATCCGAAAAAATTGCATGGCATGAGCCAACCGATATGCCGACATCCTCAGCAACTTTTCTAATAGTAATTCGACGATTCTCCATAACAATTTTCTTCACCGCTTGAACGTTTTCATGGGTTGTTGACATGCTGGAGCGTCAGGGCGGGCATTGTCATTAACATCTTCTCGGCCTTCTGTGAAGAGCTTGCAATACTTACAAACAGTTATTTTTTTGCTCGAAGTAGACTCGCCAAATGCCACAGTCAACATTTCAAGTGCGTTGGAGCACTGATAATATTTTTTCGATTGCAAAACATCGCCTAACACCAAAATACGTCTAACCTTTATATCTGTCAAAAACAAACTACAAATGCAAAATGGCTGATCATGTCAACATATGTTGGAAACATATGTACCAACGTAACAAACAAAAAAAATCGAGAATCTAATATACGTAGCCCCCGAAATTTGAAAAATCACCTTTTTTTTTAACAAACCTCATATGTTTAACATAGGAAAACAGTTTATCTTTGCGCAAAATGAGCCTATTAATTTTTGATAATTATACTTCAAATAAATGTTATAAAGAAAAATATTCTGCATCCAATTCAATAATCATAATGTTGGCCATGCAAATGTAACAAAATCAGAAATAAACACAGTTAATGTTTTACATGTCGGAAAGAATTGCAAATTATCAAATAAAATTTACATCAAAATAATACTTTAAAAATATATAACTTTTATTAGTGTGAATAATTCTCCATTTTCAATAATGACGACTCAAAATTACGAAGTAAATAGAATGAATACAGTTTCAAGAGAAAATTATTTTTATTAATTTAACTTTGTTTCCTAAACTAATGCCCGAAATAAATTCTATATAAAATCTATAAATTTCACCTGTTGCTCTATCGTGTTGCACGTGTATAAAATAAGTCATAAACGTTGCCAGTCTACTCATTTAATCAAAGGTAATACAGAGTTTCCAAATAACGTCAAAATGGATAGCGTGAACGTTAAAATCCCAAATAACGAACGTTTTTCTGTAATTTCTCGACTGTTATGTGGATAAGGTGTTAGCAATTATTCGAAAGTTCAGTCAAACAGCATTTATTCTTAATATACCAACGTTCCGGTGCACCCTTGTACCTTCTTTAGGGTAGTAAGATCTTACAGATTGTTACAATTCATGTACACAAAATACATTCGTACAAAACATTCAGTCAATATATTAAACATCGTACAAAAAATTCAAAGAGCATACACACATCCATTTGCTCTAAAAAACGACAACCTTAGAGCAAATGGATGTGTGTATGCTCTATGAATTTTTTGTAGGATGTTTAATAAATTAACTGAATGTTTTGTACGAATGTATTTTGTGTACATGCATTGTAACAATCTTATTTTGTACATCAAAATATGTTTTCACATACCGTATACGTTATTTTATTTATCATATAATTAAAGGCGAATATTAGAAAGTCTTATTTTGATTGCTGAGTTAGCATATTTAAGTGAGAATAATTTCAACGATGCCTTAATAATTTGTCACACGAACAACAATTAAAATAAAAATATTACGTACACTCTTGCAAGTACTGCGAAAAATGAAATGTAACTAAAACGTTGCAACTAGCTTTCTCTAAAAGTTAGGTTATATCTGCTTTAACGGCAAATATGATGTAGTTTTCTATGGATTGTTTCTTTTAAAACAACCAGTGCTTTTTTGTGCAAACTAATGACTTTAGAGACAAATATTATACACAAAAAATGATAAGGAATTAGCGGGTAATTTATCAGTAATAACAAACCAAAAATTGAACCAGTGGTTCTCAAACAACAAAAGAACAAAATTATATTTTTTAAAGGGTAACCTATATAATTTTTTAATCCGTTTAATATAATATAGGATTGTATAACAATTATTTCGAGAAAAATAAAATAAATATATCATCATGGTATATTACTCATTGCTGGGTGCGCCAATCTGCTTTGTTACAGATTTTGGTAATGATGATGACATATTTGTACCGTGCGGGCGTCACCTCACGGACAATTATTGCTGGCGTGGATAGTGCACCATATGGGTCAATTTTATACCATTTAAAATTCGAAATATTTGGCGTCGGTCGAGATCGAATCCGGTTCCCCAAATTCGCGACCAGACACTCAGGTACTTGGTATTAAAAATTAGAAATAATGTTTCAACAATGAAGTAGAATATACAATACACTATTGATATGACTTACCTAGGTTACACTAGTAGTAAATCCATTTTTATTACATTATTTATAATTTTTAATACCACTTTTCTCGAAATAATTGTCAAACAAAAAAATTTATATGGTTGAAATTAGAAAAAAAATCTCTATCCAATGGACTAAAAAATTATAGTCTACTATTTAAAAAATATCATTTTTTCTTCAGAAGTCATAAAAGTAGCTAATATAAAATATCCATAGGAACTATACAGAATCAATGAATAAGAAGTAACTTGTATAAAATAAATCTGTAATATCGCCCTAAATGTCACTATAACACACTATGTAACCTAAGAATAAAGTTACTAAATACCATCAATAGCTGTCAAATTTAAATCAATAACTTATGAATTGAAATATAAACAGAGTTTACTTTTGCGGAAACAACATATTAAAGAATTGCAGACTAACAGATTACAATTACAGGGACGGTAATGAACATAACAATACTTAGAATTGATAATAAAAATTTATATCGTTTTGTAGTGATTCCTGGACACTCTTTCAGCCACACTGTTGGATTTCTATCCAGTTGAACAACTTCAGGGGGCGTACATTATAATACTTCAAATTCAGACATAATTACACACAAGGAGGATATAAAATTGCACAGTTTTTATTTAAACGTCAAAACGTTAAAATTTTCACTTCAGTGTTTATAACAAAAAGTGAACAAATAAGTATCCATAGCTACAGGGCAATTGAAATCGCAAACGTAATTTACGTAAAATGTAACGTCAGTAGTAGATATTTTTCTTTAAATATCTACGTTTGAAGAAAAAATATAATGCGTCATTCGGAGTAAAAGTGTGTAATTGCCCGATTCGCTTCGCTCGTCGTGCAAACTTCCACGCTCGCCACAAAAGTATCACAATTACTCCTAATAACACAATATACCATTATTCTACCGTTTGATAACTACTGATTGAATTTTCGGTGTGATGAATTAGTCCCTTATTCCCAATCTTTTTTTGTATAGAATATGTTTCTCTAAATTTATTATTTCGCCCAAATAAACACTGGTTGTTTTGAAGGAAACACCCTATAAAATGTTGAACGTGAGAAATTTATCTATTTCCGCATGCTTATTGAAGCAAAAATGAGCTATAACGTTTACGCTGTTTATTTTGACATAAAGTGAAAACTATTATCTATCTTTTATTAAAAACTATCTCGCTAAAATATTGAAATATGCGTGAAATACAAATAAGATTTTCTGAAAGACAAATTGATCCGGAATCTTGGCAAAGGTAGGATATTTTCACTTTATTCTTTAAACTGATCTAATTTTAATGTTTATCACTTTCAATATACGTCTATACCGGCGTCGTTGACGGCGCTCCGCTCGTAGTAAAGATAAATTTCAGGAAAACAAACCCCAGTGATCTATTTTTTTGCTTTGGAGGTGGCTGGTAGGGTAGCGTACGGTTGGTAAACAACTTTAAATGATTTATAACTGCCTACAGTTCAGTGGATAGTGATACACATAAATATATCAGCACGTGTTTTACGTTTTGGTTTTTGTACGCCCATTGCATGAGGTGATATATTTTTATTATAACTAATGAATGGAAAGTGGAGACGAACTTGGTGTGGCCAAATATTTTGGGATCAATATTATTATTATTATCTTTTTAAATCTCACTCTACCCTTACGGGTGTAGAGATTATAATTCTTTTTACACTATATTATTTATAAAGTTTTTCCATTCTGTCCTGTTCCTTGCTTTCCTGTTTGCTTCTTGAAGGTTTAAGTTGTTCTTATTTAGAATTTCTTCTATGTTTCTTTCCCAATTCTTCGCTGGTCTTTTCTTTTTAATCCTTTCTCTAGCGTTCCAGACTATTTTTGCTTGTTTGTCTTCAGACACCCTTACTAGATGTCCATACCAGGCTAGCTGTCTTTTCTCTATTGTCTTTTGCGTGCTTTCTAGCTGTAGCTTTGTTCTTATGTCCTCATTTCTAATTTTGTCTAATCTTGTGACCCCTTCTATTCGTCGTAGAAACTTCATTTCGGCTGCTTGTATTTTTGACTTTGTTTTCTGATTCATTACCCATGTTTCACATCCATACGTTAGCGCTGGTCTGTATACTGTTTTAAATAGAGTTGTTTTTGTTTTACTTGATATTTGTTTGTTATTTAGTATTATTTTATTCAATGTATGGTAGATTTTATTTGCTGTCTGTATTCTGTTATTTATTTCTTGTTCTTGGCTTCCTTTGTTATTTATCATGCTTCCAAGGTATTTAAATGTTTCTATCTGTTCTATTTGTTTTCCATTTATTGTTATATTGGTTTCCACCTCTTCTTTTGTGATCGCCATTACCTTTGTCTTCTCTATATTTATAGTCATGTTGTGTTTTGTGCGCTCTTCGTTCCATATGTTCAGATTGTGTTGCATATCTTCTTCGCTTTTAGTTATCACTGCTATATCATCTGCAAATTCACACTCCGCTATCTTTACTTTTTCCATTCTGTAGTATCCAATCTCCATTTTTTTTGTTTTGCTATTTATGTTTTTAAGCACGTTGTCCAGGAATATAGTGAACAGCAGTGGGCTCAGAGCGCCTCCTTGTCTCAGTCCTTGTGTGGTTATAAATTCTTTTGATATCTCGTTTCCTGTTCGTATGTAATTTTTTGTGTTAGAATATATACTTTTGACTGCCTTTAACAATTGTTTGTTTACTTGTCTTTGTTCTAATATGTTCCAAATCTTATTTCGTGGGACTCTATCGAAGGCTTTCTTTAGGTCGATGTATGTTATGTATAGTTTATTCTCTTGTCTCATTGTCCTGTCTATTAGTTTCCTTATTGTAAATATATGGTCTTGCGCTTGGTATCCTTTTCTAAATCCGCTTTGTGTTTTTTCCATTGTCGACTCCATTGCCAACCTTAGTTTGTTCTCTAGAATAGCTTCATATATTTTCGCCGCCGAACATAAAAGGGATATGCCTCTATAATTATTGCAATTCCTAGTATCTCCTTTTTTGTATATAGGAAATATTACCGCTTTGGGATCAATAAAATAAAAATAAATAAATAAATATTTCATCACGGCATATTACCCATTGCTGGGTGTGCCAATCTGCTTCATACACAGATATCGGTAATGATGGAATATTTGTACCGTGCGGGCGCTTACCAGGCGTCACCTCATGGGCACTCATTGCTGGCGTGGAGAGTGCGCAACAGGTGTCAATTTGGTGCCATTAAAATCCGATGTAATTTTTGGCGTCGGTTGGGATCGAACCCGTGTCCCCAGATTCGCGACCAGACACTCAGGCACACAGCGACGAGACCCCATTAAAGTTGAAATAAATAAGTATAGTAAAACGTAATTAAATTGCTCAAATAGTACATTAAATAAGTACATAAATTTAACCAGTGACAGAACTCGTCGAGAGCAACAAATTTCTTAGTAACTTTTCATCAAAATCTCCATTAATTAAGTAATGGGATCAATTAAAAAAAAACGTGTTTTTTTTTATAAAATCGTGAAATCCGTCTCATTTAATAAGTATAGTAATATAAAATAACATGAAATATGCGGCTTTTCATTCATGAATTTGCTAATAAAATTTCGCGGCTGTGAAATTCGTGACGTCACGGTTTGTTACATTCCTCTCACACGCATATTCACGGTACACGTGGTTTCCGTTTGCTGTTGTAAAAAAACTAACCTAAAATTGTGACAGGTGACAGCAGAGTTAAGAGTAAAGGTATGTAAATAAAACATTTATTAAAATAAATATCAAAAGTTGTATGAAATATGTTTTTAGTTAAAAATATGTTGCTGTTGCAAAATAAAACTGACAAGTGATAATCCAAACAATCATAGTTCCAAACAAAACCGGTAGAGCTCTACTGCCGCATCCGCTAAGCCGTGACGTAATCGTGACGTCAGCGTCCAAATATTCGAAATTAAAGACAACTTTTAAAAAATCATATCTCTGATTTTAAACACTTTGAAAGTGTGAAACATACACCTACATATTTAATTTGCCCTATTCGTTCAAGAAAAGAATAAACTAGAAAATGTGAAATGACCCCATTGGTCAATTTTGATAGAAAGCATGTAAAACAAAAATTACTGTCTATGGGATTAGTTCTACCATCGGTTAAGAGTTGTACGCTTATTTAAATAACACGCTGTATCTTAGTAGCTTTTTTTTAATCTAAATTATTTTAGTATTTTCAGGCAGGTACTTAATGAAAATTGTGACAAAACTTTGAACATTTTTAACACAATATCTAAACGGTTTCCAAAACAAAAGTTGCTAAGAAATATTGTTGCCCTCGACGAGTTGTGACACTAGTTAAATTTAAAGTACTTATTTCTGTTACAACCTGTATAAAACAATATACATATATTTCATGAAATAAAATATATATATATATATATATATATATATATATATATATATATTTAAAACCAATAGTAAATTTTATTTTTATTAAAAAAAAAATGCCCCCCCCCCCCCCTCTGTGTAGCATACTGAATCTACTTTTATCATATCTTTAAATTACGATGAGCCACCAAATGAATAAAATAAAAATAGACATCAAAAAATTCAGAATTTCTTTCAGTTTATAATACGCATCTCAAAGTTTTACGGGACGGATAAAATATTTAACGTCGGCAGATACTCGTTTTAGCAGTTATAAATTATAATAATTAAAACATTTCATCATGCATAAGTTGTTATTTACAATTACCTACTTAATACAATGCAAAGAATTTGATTTGATTAGGTAATTTATAGTTTATATTGTTATTAATATGAAATGTAGAAAAAACCAAATTAGCTAATGTAATTTTTTATTAGATAATAATGTGCGTCTTGGTAAACAAGATGAATGATTTATAACTTCTTGTTAGTGTGTATAAGTTTGGGGTGAATAGCCGAATTGATATTGACATATAACCGGGGTCGAATTTGGTCCCATAGCTGCCAAAATTTCTAAAGCCCTTTCACTCCGATAATTACCTCTGTACTATATCCTTCACTAACTTTAGGGTATGCTTAACTATTGCTGCCAGGAAGCTGTTTTTTTCACGACTATGTCAATATTATTATCCACTTAGCGGCTTCTCATAACATTCGCGTAGGAGGCCATGGTTCAATTTTCCAATAACTCTGTAATTATCTTTTGTGACCCATATCATTGTGAAATACATACTGGGTGGTGACAGGAACTCCCGATCCCGAACATAGACCTTAAACTTGTAAAATCATCTTTCGTAATTTACTGATGCCCTAATTATTTTAGGTAAACAAGACATCAAATAAAAGTTATGCAATAAGCAAAAATTATTTTGCATGTTTTTAATGGTATAGAAATTAGGGATGAAAATATCGAAACTTACTGTAAAAATAGCGATAGCCATACAATTGAAACAAAAATTAACAAATGGTTAACGATTTATCTGTCAAATTAGGTTGGTTTATTTTTATAATATTAAAAAATCTATTAATTTTTAAACAAAAGCTGTTATCTATATAGGGTAAGTCTGGGAAGACGCCCTCCCTTTTAAGTTTTTTATCATAAATAATAAAAAAAGCTCATATAAAAGTTTTAATATTTTATATGTACTATTTAATGGCAGACTGTTAACTTTAATTTTTTAAATAGCAACCTATAATTATTTTACTAAAATATAAAGCGCCATTTATTTCTCTTTTCAGCGATGTATTAGCTTTTATTAATGTATTTGAAAAAATTAGAGAAAAATAAGATAATTAAGATATATGGAAAATATTTTTTATTCAAATATTAGAGGTGGCTATGTGAAAATAAACAAAATGTAACAATGTTAATATCAACAAAGTATACATTTGTTTGTTGCTTATTTATTATTACTTACTTATTACTTTTTTATTTATCTATTTATTTATTATTTATTTTCACATAGCCACCTAGAATATTAGAATAAAAATTGTTTCTCATATATCTCAATTATCTTATGTTTTTAAAAAATTTTCAAATACATTAATAAAAACTACTACATCGTTGAAAAGATAAAAAAGTGGCGGTTTATATTTTAGTAAAATAATTGTAGGTTACTATTTAAAAAATAAAAGTTGATAGTTATATCTTGTAAATCTAAAAAAATCTATATCTGCCATTCAATAGTATATTTAAAATAATAAAACTTTTATATGAGTTATTTTTTGCTATTACTTATAATAACAAAGTTAAAGGGAGGGGGGTGTCACCCAGTATATACAGGGTGTTATATTTTAATGGACCCAGCAAGTATCTCGCTTATTTATTAAGTTAGTAATTTCTTTCTTATAACATGATTTATGCAGCAACATGTATGCTACTTGATGACGGATGTACATTCATAATACCACTTCCGGTTTATTAGTAAATAATATCAACTTTGAAATTTCAAATAGAATATACTATATTTTTTTACAAATTTGAAAAGTACATCAAATTTGCTTTACAATTATGTAAAATAATCCATATGTTACATTATTAAAAAGTAAAATGGCGGACACTTTTTTTATACACCTAGTCGATAAGAGAATAGTAAGCCATGACTATGGCTTGAAATAAAACAATGAAATAAAACAATTGTAACACGCTAAATGTCACAGTTTCTCGTGTTCACCCAGTATACCCAACTTCAAAGGAAAAAAGGGTCATCCCTCAATTGTCGAAGAAACTGTAGCTTCCGTCTAAATAAAACCGAAATTAATGTGTTTTATAATTTTTTTATGTCTCTTAGGATCATTCCTAAGTACACCACTCTCACAGAGGTCTAGTTTCCTCTCTGCTCAACTATTAAAAGTTCAAATAAAAATAACAGTAAATTAGTTTCAAAAAAATTCTTATCCAATTAAATAGTTTTAATTTGGACGAATCCTCATGAATCTAGATGTGTTCATAATTTAATCACCAAACGAGTAAACTTTTTCATCGTATTACATTGCTCACTAAGTTCGTGTTCGCATTGGGTTAAAGGAATTTAAATACGGTGGAATGTAAAATATACAGACTGTCCGAAATACGAGGTTTGTAAAATTAGATAAATGTTGCCTCATTAGGAGATCATTTTAGCAATGTATTTATTTTTCTGAAAAAATGTATGTCATTATACAACGTTTCATTTAAGAATATAGCGTATAAAATAATTTTGCGTAAACGAGGAGAGGATACTTCGAATAACTGGTAAAGAGACTGAAATAAACCAAAATAATTACCCATACCCTGACTTTTAATAAATTTAGAGCCGGTTGTTCCATCTATAGTTAAACATTCGGTTAAAAATTATTCTATTGATAACTTCAGTTTGCGTTGTTCCACTTATGGTTAAAAGTTATCAGTAAGATAAATTTTCGTTAACGGCAAAATAACTGTCAGTCAAACTACCAGTTAAGAGTTTTATCCAAAGAATATCGTACCGAGTGCACACGAATGGAAACGCGAAGTGAAGAGAAATGGAACATATGGTATGGAACGTTTGTGTTGTTTTGATGATATAAGCTGTTTGTTAATATTAATAATTATTATTATAAATCAGTACAACTGTAATGATGAAATATTGGATTTTATTTTTGATATATTAACTCTCGAAAAGAGTATACAGTACCAGAACGATAATTTGGGAAATGGGATGATTCATAATTTTTTGAGGTTTCGAATGTCAAAGAATACAGTTCTTTATTTGTTAGATAAAATTGAAAACCAAATATTGTTCTTATCTATTAGGTAAGTTTAAAGAAAGCATAATTTGAGAAGTAAACACTTATTTGTCTACATTTGTTTTTCTGAATCAGTAATCACGCTGTAATTTTCAATATGCCAGTAGTTGATAGCTTTACGATTTTATGCAACAGGGTGTATATCGATGATGTCTGTGGGTACGTATATCCGTTTAAAGGCATACACGCAAAACTTTTCCAGGTATCATTTTTTTATCAGAAATTAATTGTTTTTTTTATTATTATTTAACAGTTTTTTGAGGGCTTTCAGCTACTTGGCTATTAAGACCCCGATATAGTCAGGTATGCAATACATTCCATTATAGATACATTATATTAGTTCAAATAGTTTTGTGTCCTTTAGAAATTTTATTACATTTTTTGTGGTCTCTGGGAAATTAATTGTTTAGGTACTCTTATAAAAATGTTTTATTCTTTATAGTCCGCTTCGCATTATGAATAAAGTTTACGCACGCTTGAGTATAGTCCGTGACACAAAAGAAAATCAGTCTGAGGAATGTTGAATACTATCAGAATTTCTGTAAAGCGGCAAAACGATTAGAAATATTTTCTATGACTTGATATACGCAGTACATGAACCGTTTTTTCGTTCAGTATTAACTGCAATAGACCAGTGGCATATATATATATATATATATATATATATATATATATATATATATATATATATATATATATATATATATATGCGCATAGTTCGCGCTGAGTATTCATCTCTCCATTTAGAAGAGTGTACTCGTTACGATTTGTAAAAAGACTTGTGAAATATTCATTGTCTTCGATGGGAACTCGTAGCTCAGTTGGTTAGAGTGTCCTACTAGATATAGGAAGGCCCTGGGTTCAAATCCCAGCGAGGTCAATGAATTTATCACAATTTCTTTCTTCGTTTATTTAACTTCTCGATCTACTATAGCCCATTTCTACGATTTAATTATTATTATAACGATATACCGTTTTAACGATTCGTTATGTCATAACGATGCTTACAGAATAACCCTATAAATAAGTCCGATGATGAAATTTGAGATAGAACAAATAAATTTGAGTGTTCTTTACGATAACTTCCATGTCCGAGATTAGCAATAATGAGTGTCAGATTGACAGATATGTAAACATAACCTACAAAAATAAATATTCTTTTCATTTTCACAATTTTTCAATTTCATATAAAATTTAATATGCACCTCGGCACTGAAGTTCCTTTTTATCACCCATAAGGTTTATTTTCTACATTCGTGATAAAAATAGAACTTCAGTGCCTTGAATTTTTATAACTTTTGCTATTCTTTCTTAATGTTTGATTTGTTTTAGTGACGGAAATCAAATTCCAATAGCACGTCATTTGATGAGACACCTGTAAAACGTAACAAGAAGTAATATGTCTGTATTTAGTTTAAAGAACAGAATAAATGGTATCTTCTTGTTCATTGAATTCTGTCTATATATAAAAGTAGAGCTTATCGTTAAACAAATAGTCAATCTTGACTGAGGAACTTCCCAAGGTGCGACACTTTGAATTGTTTAATCATGTGGACAAGAGCGTATCGTTTAAGTAGCATTTTACGCGAATTAGATAAGTTTAACCAGATTCCACGCAACTTGCCCTAATACACGGAAAGAACGCTATTCACTCTGCTACCCAGGGACGCAACAGCGACAGAACAGGGAAGACTTAGGCAGGACGTAGGAACAAGATTTGAATAAAGTGCTCTGTTTGTAAAGGTTTTTTCCACAAACTCTTTTTCTACTCTTTTCTTATGCGAGTTGTTGCGAAATGGAGAAGTTAACCACTTTTATTTCTACGTCTTTTCGTAAGATTAAAGTACATACTCCTTAAACGAAATAAATTATTGTGAAAAATCATATTAGCCACCGGGAGATACAAAGTCAGTGAATTAGATAAAAGTTGCTCCACATTATGAGACCAATTTGATGACATTTTTTTAAAAAGAAAAATGCATTATGCATTAGATATATGAGCCCAAACTCATAATAATTCGGCCGATTTATATTTTCAACAAATTATAAAATCTACACAAATGGTTAGAAATTTCTATAAAATTCTTTAAATATACAGGGTGTTTATTAAACATACGGCAAAAATTCAAGGGGTTATTCCCTGGACTATTCTAAGAATATTTTGTCCTTTGATGATTTTTGAAAAACCGCTTTGTTTCGAAGATACAGGGCGAAAATTTTTTTCGACAATAACAACATTTAATACCAAAAATTACATGTAAAGTTTCTTAATCTACAAGAACTGTTGAAACTCCAGCTACGATGCAAGAATTCAATCTTCTTCTCATTGATTGCCGAACTCTTTCAAAAACACCAGGGCCGTTTCTTATGGTGTTACTAAATAAATAAATAAATATTTCATCACGGCATATTACCCATTGCTGGGTGTGCCAATCTACTTCGTACATAGATATCGGTAATGATGGAATATTTGTACCGTGTGGGTGCTTACCAGGCGTCACCTCACGGGCACTCATTTCTGGCGTGGAGAGTGCGCCACAGGGGTCAATTTTGTGCCATTAAAATGCGATGTAATTTTTGGCGTCGGTCGGGATCGAACCCGGGTCCCCAGATTCGCGACCAGACACTCAGGCACACGGCCACGCGACCCCAGCAATTATCCGATGTCTTACATCTGTCAAATTTGCCAATGGAGTAGAATAAACTAATGACTTTAGATGGCCCCATAGGAAAAAATCCAGGGGGTTTAAGTCCGGGGATCGAGCAGGCCATAAGTGAGGTCCACCTCGATTAATCCAGCGATCTATGTATGTTACTGTTAAAAAATCACGAGCAACCACACTAAAATGCGCTGGTGTACCATCATGCATAAACCACATTGCATTTCTTGTTGCCAACAACATCCTCCAGAAACTGAGGTAGAGTATGTTCCAAAAAAATACACCACGCCGGTAAGTCTTCCTGGTAGAAGTACCGGTCCAATTATACAGTCACCCACAATTAAACCCAAATTTGACACATAACTTGCCTGCTGTTACTGGATTAATAATTTGAAAAATATCGAAATTGGTTTTGTCGATTTTTTTTTCGACCTGTATCTTCGAAACAAAGCGGCTTTTCAAAAATCATCAAAGGACAAAATCATCTTAGAATGGTCCAGGAAATAACCCCTTTAATTTTTGCCATATGTTTAATAAACGCCCTGTAGATAGACTTCAAACTTTAAAAAACTGTGGATCAAATGACCGGTATTTTAATAATAATAATAATAATAATAATAATAATACTTTATTGTTCCTCTGGACTACACAGTATAGGAAAAGTCATTACAAGAAATGATACAATAAGATAAGCAATATGATATATCAGATGTTAAGATATTCATTTACATAGTAAAATATATTTTCCATTAAATATAATTTTAATTTTATTTAAATAATTTAAAATCTGTTGTGTTTTTTATATTTTCTAATAACTTGTTATACAAAATAATGGCTATGTAGTATGGATTAGATTTAAATTTGGCATGTCTGTGTGATGGCGGTCGGATGAGTAAATTTTGCCTGGTATTGTAATTATGAATATCACCTTGCGTTGTGATGTTTAAATTAGATTGTCGTATTAACAACAAGCATGTAAGATATACAAACAAGGAAGAGGTAATATTCCTAATTCTTCAAATATGGGTTTGCAGTGCGCATTATGGGGCGCATTAAAAACTCGTTCACAATATGCACTGTTTCCCCAACACAGAATGCCATAATTTAAAATTGAATGACCATGTGCAAAGCAGTAGGTTTTTAAAACAGAGATATGTACTAAGCTCCTTAGTTTCTGAAGGGCGAAGCAGACAATGGTAAGTTTTTTGTGTCTGTTTAGGATTCCCAATTCAAACATTTATTGATTTGCATTGATTTGTCATTAATTTTTAATAACACACTAGTGTCTTTGTTTTTATACATATATGAAAATGAAAGAAATTCAGATTTTTCTCTGTTTAATATGAGAAAATTATCTCGGAACCATTTAGATATTTGAAGCAGTTTCGCATTCGTATCTTGTACTAAATAGCCGTAGTTAGCGTTATTATTTACTATTGATGTATCATCGGCATGCATAAATATTTTTGTAAAATCTGTGTTTAGTACAAAATCGTTTACGAACAAAATTAACAGTATTGGTCCCAAATTTGAGCCCTGTGGAATACCGTACAAGGAAGTAATGATAATCAGACTGTACATTATTAATTACCATTATTTGCTTCATATTTTCCATCTGCGAAGGGAAGATGAAATTTATACTTAGAATTAGATTACTAGAAACCATAAAACATATTTCATGTATATTTAATATTATATTTTTCTTATAACATAATTTTATTTCATTTCTAGAAAAATGGCCAACGAAGACATGTTATTTGCTGTTAAATACTTTATTTACTTTTCAGATTAGCTAGTTTGTATGCAACAAATACTCGCTTTGATACCACACCGTCTCATTTAGCATTCCAACATTTAGATGTTTCAAACTTGTCAATAACTAAATTATGTACACGCATGCGCATTAAAAAAATCAGATACATGTGGCAAACTTATCCAAAATTACCGGCTGGAACTAACCTATTATGAATAAAAAATATTATTCGTATTTTACTTTTTGTTTTAATAATTGTATTTTTGTTACATTTTCTCTTTGTTAATGAACTAATTAATAACCATATTTTTGTAATTGTTTGTATCACCAAATTTAATGTACTGATAAAACAAAAAATAAATCCTATTTCACATGTTGTATGATAAAAAAAAAATCGCCGGATATCCTATTTAACCGATTCTATTAAAAAGAAATTTGGAATTTTCAGAATGAAGTGTGACTTATTTACAAGATAAAATATTTTGTTTTTTCTTTAGGATATTTTGAATACGTAAATTTTATAAATTGTAAAATATAAAATATGATCTCATAGTATTCTATTTAGATTGGGGGCATGCCTGCAGGCTCGGTTATAAACTTGTGTAAAAAGTTCTGTCGCAGAACAATTACTAGGTTATCTCACGAATATTCACATATGTTTGTGGAATATGTACCACGGGAAACGTGGGAATTTTAAGAGCAGTTACAAGAAATTTACATTTTCATCTTGGGATCGAACTTGCCTTGTTAAATCTGAAACTACAATCTTAACTATTCAAAGATTACCCCCATTCAAATATTAATTCTGTAAACTTCGAAGTAACTACAGGGTGTTCGTTTATAATTAAATCAGCAAATATCTTGCGTATTATTAATTTTATTGATTTCAACTATGTAATATTAATTGTAATATATACCGGGTGTAACACGAAAGGCGAGCCATAAGCGTTTAACATGGGAAATAGCTATTTGTGTATTAAGAGCGCAAAATAGGACATTGTCGTTTAAGAGGTTGTTGCCGCGCGAAGCAGGGGCGCGGCATTCTTTCGAAATCGACAATGTCCATTTGCGCTCGAAACAAACACAAGATTTTTTCTACAGTCGCCACAGTGGGTTCCTCCACCATAACAAAAAATAATAAAATGTACACTTTGTACTTACACTACTACTCAATCAATAAGGATTAATATAAAGAAAAAACGTCATTTATATTTAATTTTAATTTATCGTTATTTCCCATTCTTCTTGACCTATGCTTCAATCTAAACATTTTATACTTTCGTTTTTGTAAATGAATGCCCTATTTTATTTTCACAATAGTGCGGCATTTTTTTTTTGGTTATGTAATATGCCGACAGAGCAGTTATATGTCAGATTGATTTGTACAGGTGGTAAATGTATCACTACAGTGCCATTACTTCCTGACTAAACGTTTCCATTAAGAATGTAGACAAGTGACATTTCTCAACATTGTATAATTAGAAATTTAGACTGCGACCGTTTTTTCTACTTTGTCGCGCTAGAGCGGCAAAGTGACATTTTGCGTTGACAAAAGAGAGCGCAAATGGCTACTTTCTATATACACTGTAGAAAAACAGTTTTTCCTTGCGTAAAAGTAGCCAATTAATTTTAGACAAAATGCTTCATATAAATGTTTAGAGAATTAAATTCTGCATGCCTTAAATACATTTTATTTCGCATATTTCATAGCCAGAAAAATAAATGTAAAATTTTATAAAAGTTACTTCTTTATAGTGTTTGCCATGGCATTGAAATAAAATCTCAAACAAATATGACATTTTACTGGTCAGAAATTATAAAATATAATTTGTATCAGATTAAAAATACTTAATAATTTCTTCGGGTAAATTATTATCTATTTTCAATAATAATGACACAAAAAGAGTAGTAGTAGTAAAACAAGTAAAATGTGTCACAATGTGATAGATACGTTTCTGAAAGGTAAAATGCAATTACATTTGTTTATAATTTTATTTCAATACCATGGCTAATACTTATAAAGAAGTAACTTTTATAAAATTTTAAATTCAATTTTCGGTTATGAAACGTAATTTGATTCTCTACATCTTAAACGCCTTTGGCCCGCTTTTCGTATTACACCCGGTATATTAACACCTGTATATGATTTCAGAAGTAGCCCAATATTATTACTTCCGAGATTCGAATAATTGATAGCTGTAGATATATTTTCTTGTAATTTAAAAATAAAATTTCCTGTTTAAGGATTAAAATATTATACCTTTATTAAATGTAGCAAGCTTTACATTTAATTTATTTTACATAACAACCCACAAATTTAAATAAAATTAATTAATTAAAAATTCAAATTTATGTTTATCTACTTGACTACATTTTAGGCAACACTTATTAACGTCAAATAATATTATTGAGATTTAGGTAAGTATATTTATAATGCAAATCCGTCTGCATTTAATAAAAATGTAATATTTTAATTATTCGTTATTATATTTTCAATAATATATTCCACAGAATTATTTTTATATGCTTGGATAGTAATTCCATGTACTTTTTAAATTTGAATAAAAATGTAGGCTGTTCCATTTGATAATCAAAAGTTGCTGCCAATTACTCGAAAAGCGGAAGTACAGTAGAATTCAAATTAACCGAATCAAATGGGACCGGACTCTATTCGGATAATTGGATAATTTACGAAGAGCAAGTAATTTCTTAGAAAAAAAATCTCATTCAACTAATGTAATGTAGTAATGTATACATTTAGGCCCGGTTTTTCCAAGTTCAGATAAAGTAGCAGTTTACTATCTATTCGATAAATTTATTTTACCATCTTAACTAGAGAATAAGATTTTTGGGTTGCTCCATGACGTTTTATTCTCCGGATAGCTAACTGGCAGATTGCTATGAGAAAGATTAAAATTGTATTAGGGTAGAGTTATTTTTGAAAAGTTGGCAACTTTGTGTGTAACAATTTGGATAGAAATTTAATTACTTTTTTGCTTGTCTCTGTTTGGTGCAGTTGTAGTTTAAACCACAAACGTTTAGAAAAAATGATAAATACGACTAGCAAAAACGAGTGGTGAAAATTATAGGTAAAGAGAAAGAGCAGTTTTACTGCCGCGGAAATAACTAATTTAATTAAATTAGTCGACAAATATAAAAATATAATTGAGTCCAGGAAGACAGATTCCGTCTCTTGGAAAGAAAAAAGACATCATCTGGAATCAATTAGAAAATTATTTTAGTTTTAGTTGTGGCCAGTATGCACGATATACACCCTTTTGCATAAAATCGTAAAGCTATCAACAACTTGCATATCGAAAATACAGCATGATTCGTGAGTCAGAAAAACAAATGTAGACAAATAAGTGTTTATTTCTCAAAGTATGCTTTCTGTAAACTTACTTAATAGATAAGAATAATATTTGGTCTTCAGTTTTATCTAACAAATAAAGAACTGTATTATTTTACATTCGAAACCTCAAAAAAATCTAATTTATCCCATTTTTCAAAATTATTACATCTTTCTCGTACTGTATACTGTTTTCGAAAATTAATATTATCAAATTTAAAATTCGAAATATTTGGCGTCGGTTGGGATCGAACCCGGTTCCCCAGATTCGCGACCAGACACTCACCCTTAACCGCCATCACTCGGTATATAAAACAATACTCAAAACTCTTTTAAAATTTTCTTATATTTTAATTTTATCATTATGTACATACTTTACATAATGCAAAAATCTAATGAAAAATATTTTTTCTCCAAACGTCATAAAAGTAGCATCTTTTGTGACTTGATTCACAAGGTAGAAATTTAATTTCTACGCCGCCGGCATAGAAACAAAATAAATAAATAGCCATAGAAACTATATAGAATCAACGAATAAGAAGTAACTTGTGTAAAAGAAACCTGTACTGTCGCCCTAAATGTCACTAGAACACACTAGGTAACCTAAAAATAAAGTTACTAAATACCTTCAATAGCTGTCAAATTTAAATAAATAACATATAAATTGAAATATAAACAGAGTTAACTTTTGAGGAAATAACATATTAAATAATAGCAGACTTACAGATTACAATTACAGGGATGGTAATGAACATAAGAATACTTAGAATTAAAGTGATAAGAAAAGTTTATATTGTTTTGCAGTGATTCCTGGACATATCTTTCAGCCCCAGTGTTAGATTTCCATTCAATTGAACAACTTCAGGGGGCGTACATTACAATACTTCAAATTCCGACATAATTGCACACAAGGAGGATATAAAATTGCACAGTTTTTATTTAAACGTAAAAATTTTCACTTCAATGTTTAGAATAAAAAGTGAACAAATAAGTCTCCATAGCTACAGGGCAATTGAAATCGCAAACGTAATTTACGTAAAATGTAACGTCAGTAGTAGATATTTTTCTTTAAATATCTACGTTTGAAGAAAAAATATAATGTGTCATCGGAGTAAAAGTGTCTTTGTGTGCCTCGCGTACAATTGTCCGACTCGCTTCGCTCGTCGTGCAAACTTCCACGCTCGCCACACAAGGTATCACTTTTACTCCAAAATAAAAAATAAATAAATATTTCATCACGGCATATTACCCATTGCTGGGTGTGCCAATCTGCTTCGTATACAGATATCGGTAATGATGGAATATTTGTACCGTGTGGGCGCTTACCAGGCGTCACCTCACGGGCACTCATTGTTGGCGTGGAGAGTGCGCCACAGGGGTCAATTTTGTGCTATTAAAATGCGATGTAATTTTTGGCGTCGGGTCCCCAGATTCGCGACTATTATTTATTTGTAATTAAAAATTAATATGTTGTTATAGACGGTAGTGATATAGATTCTTGTTTGTTTGTTGGTGGAAAAAATTGAATAAAAAATAAAGTCCCGTCGGCGCTGTGAACTGGAAAATTCCATTAGTTAATTTGTGACAATTTTGATTATACAGAAAATGAAGTAACTGAAAGTTGCTAATGAGTGAATTAAGAAAATTAACATATTTATTGAGACTAACATAAGACACTATGCAGATGTATTTCTTTGTTTCATGAAGAAGAAGATAGGATAATGTGATGAACAGCAGAAGGTCCTTTGTGAAGCCTAACAAACACGAAACTAACACTTTCAATTATAAAAATCTTCCTCTATTCTAGCCTGTTACGCAACATAACGCTTACGTCCTTCCGTAAACAAAAAATCCAATTACAGACTTCCATAAAAATGTAATTTGCTATACAAGGGACCAACCAGGAACAGGGACGGACTCCAGCCATTCAGAAATCATTTAATCCAAATTCTTCAAATTCAATTTGCATACTAATATTTTAGTGGAAAAAAAGAAACTGCTCATTTTTGGATAGGTGCCTATAGCAGGATGTACAAGTGGAACAAATTTCTGATTATACACGCTACAGAAAATTGATGTAGGTCTTTATGTGTCAAATTTTTTAGACAACATTAATAGCCAAATAGGAATTTTCTATCGTCTTTTGTTTTTGAGCTACAGGCGAATACTTGATTTTTGCTTATATCTTAAATGATAAAGATACAATATATATATATATATATATATATATATATATATATATATATATATATGTGGTACAATTATTATAATAAAATAAATACACTTCCAATTATTCTAATCGATTTCGGTATATTAATTCAAACCATCTTCAGATATGTATATAAATACATGAAAAATTGTAAATAAATAAATATAAATAAAAATATTTGACATAACAAGCGATATAATAAAAATGTATACAATACGACGTAGGTTATATTAAAAAAGAATAATTCCAAAATGATTATAAATATATTATAAAAGTATAATTCAATAGAATATAATAAAATAAAAATATATTAAAATGAAATACAATATAATGAAATAAGTTATTTAAAAAAATATGTTAATTAAATTATATTAATATAACTTAATTTTTTTTTTAAATTGTAAAACTTCATTCAGGGCATTTAAATATACAGGGTGTAACACCAAAACTGACCACCGCCATTATTCTTTTTATTATTATAGTTCCGAAAAAATATTATGAAACAAAGTTGTAGGAACCTAGGGGGACATCTCATTAGAGAATAAAATATTTTTTTAAACCAGTGGTTCTCAAGTTACAACATAAAGTTATATTTTTTCAAATGGGATTATACATATTTTGTATACCTATTCGATAGCGTATTTTTTTTTAAACTCAGCCATGCGATTATTTTATATCCTTACATGACAAAAATACTGAGAAAAAATCAATTGAAATTTAAATAAATTTAATTTTTATAGTTAATTTTCAGTAGGCTATAAATGAAAAACAATTGAGCTTAAATTAAAATGAAACAAACATTTGTTAAACATGTTATAAACAGTGTTCTATTAGATTTCTATCCTAAATAATTCAAATTGACAAATAGCAGGTTTTGTTTTTCATGTATAGCCTACTGAAATATAACTATAAAATCCAAATTTATATAAATTTCAATCGCATTTTTTTTTTATTATGTAAAGATATAAAATTAATACATGGTTGAATTCAGAAAAAAAAAACGCTATCGAATAGGCATAAAAATATGTATAATCCCATTTGAAAAAATGTAACTTTGCGTTGCAACTTGAGAACTAATTTAAAAAACTATTTTCTTCTTTAGTGTGGTGTCCCCCTTGGTCCCCTATAACTTTGTTCTGTAGTATTTTTTTGTGACTATAATAAAGAAAATAATGACTGTGGTCGGTTTTGGTGTTAGACTCTGTATATCAAATGATTGCTTTCTGTCAATTGTTTTTCGGTTGCAATTTGATCTCAAAATATTTTTCTATAGAAACTTATCTTTGTTGCTATACTGCTAAAACGATTCAATTACGAACATGGGTTTATTAAATAAAAGTTCGCTACATCCTGTATTTTTGTTAGAACTTTATATCTACTAATAAATACAAAATAGCAAAACCATACCATATTTCATTATTGTCTTAATGAGTTGTAAGAGCTTTTTCCGGGTTTATAACTTATTTATTGACAAAGCAGTGTTACAATAATTCAAATTTATTGACAAGGAAATGGATTTTTTGTATCCATTATAACTACGCGTAATGTCATATGCTACCGACTAATGGACTACGATGTATCCAATAAATAAAATGAGTATCGTAGACAATACAGTTAGTGGATTTTTTTAATATAATAAATTGAATAGTATAAACATTTCATTTACGTACCAATATGTCATCATCATTACCGATATCTATAGACAAGGCAGATTGACACACCGAAAAATGGATAATATACCGTTACATATTTATATTTAGGTTAAAAAAATGTTATTTTTATGCTTTAAAGTTATTTTAAAAAAATAGTGCTCTTCTATTACTTATTGGTCAAAATATTTTAATACTTACATTCTTCAGTGGATGGATGTGGTTGGTAGGGTGCTTAAAGAGAGAGAGTTTCCAAGTATGAAGAGAAGAAGAGCATGGAATGCGATTATGAGTGTGGCCGAGGCGAAAGAAGTCTGCTTAGATAGGAATACGTGGCGAAGGATGATTGTTATTGTGATCCGGATGCGGTATTTCGCTACCGAAAATCGGTTACTTTAATATATTCAAGAGTAAGGATTTGTTGTATGATGTTGATGTTGTTCTTATTGTTATCGGGTTTGTGCGAACCCACTAAGTGGGGCACGCGTGATTTTATGTATGTATGTATTCTTCATACTTTACATTTTTTTAATTTTAAATAAAAGTAGTTCAATCTTTCTTTCAAAATTTTTGGTATTTGTGCCATTTAGGTCAATGCAATACCGGTCAAAAAATTGAACACCGGTTTTTCCGTATTTTTATTTTAAAAACTGAACTACCGGTATTAATACTGGTATTGTTAAAATTATTAAAAATGGAACAAAACTGAAATAAATTTATAAAAAGATGTAGTATATGATTAAGTGAAAGTCAAACTCAATCGAAATTTAGACGTAAAATGTAAGGAAAGTCATTGACAACTTTAAAAAACTTCTCAGAAAACGTTACAAAAGGTTTAATAGAAGCTAAAATGTCAATATTGTATGTCAGTGTATCGGCAAGGTAGTAGGCTGCAGAGAGATGGCGGAAACGACGGGCCGCAATGGTTCATGGGAAGGGCGTGACCCGGATGGTTAGCAGAAAGAGGCTGACGGTTGGTGAGGAAACAACTAAGATCAAAGGCTCAAGAACGTCCCAGACGTTTGGTTGGAAGCAAACCCAACAGTCAACCTAGAAGTACCGGACTCCAAGAAGTCCACTATATTGGTGCTGGAAGACGCCAAATTCCGGCGAAGGAATCCAGCCTTCAAAACGAACAAGGAAGAAAACGTGTGGAGGAGGTCATCAACCGGTGGCCATTTTTAGTTTGCTACCTTGCCACACACACTGAATTATAATTGTTAACTTTAAATGTAACAATATTTTGTTAACGTAAGTGTTGTCATTAGTTATTAAATTATATTATTTGAAGTAATTGCGGTGTCTTCTTTTACCAACTGTCACGGAACCCAGACCCTTGCGTGAGCGGCAGGTTACAAAAATCATACACACATCCATTTGATTATTCGGTTGTCGTTTTTTAGAGCAAATAGATGTGTGTATGGTCTTTGAATTTTTTGGTACGATTTTTAATAAATTAAATGAATGTTTTGTACTAATTTATTTTGTGTACATGAATTGTAACAATTTGTAAGATCTTACTACCCTGAAGAAGGTGCAAGGGTGCATCGAAACGACCGTAGTAAGAATAAATGCTGTTTGTATTACTTTCGGGTAATTTTTGACACCAATTACGTCATAGTTCAAAGTTTTGTATTAAAAGTAAAATTCAATGTGTTCTCTGAAATAAATATTGTTTGTTAAAATTGACATTAAACGTTTTTTGCATAGCCCTACAATTTATATTATGTTTATTTCATAATCTCAAAATACCAATTATCTTCACTAAGAGTATGCAGACATGCAGCAGTGTTGATAAACAAGTAGATTTTAATTATGAAAGTCTGAAAATGATCTTATATCATATTGAAAAATAAAATATTCGTATTATGCATTTTATTATAAATGAAATTAATAATGTCTGGAAAGTTTTCCTGTACTTTTTTATAAAATAAATTCAGAATTAAAACATATTAAAATTAATTAAAGTAAGAAAATTTACAAACTATGTTTTATTTTTATTTTCTTTCACAAATTGACACGTGTACATAAAAATCTATTTTGTTTCACAAATTGATACATGTACATTATTCAGCATATTAATGTGTATATTAAACCATTTTTATAGGCCAATAATTTATTTGTTCTATATTTTATTTAAATCAACAATATTTTATGCTGAATATTTTCATAAATGTTCAATATTAATAATAAATTTTCAGTAAAATAATACTTGTTCAGTACAAAAAATAAATGTTTAGTTAAATAATATTTTTTCAGTTTAAATATTGAATGTTCAATAAATTAATATATTTGAGTATGTAAATCAAATGTTCAATAATAAAATGAAATGTACATTATTAATTTTAAATGTCCAGTATTATTTTATACATATAATTTAAATGGGAAATTGAATTGCATCGCGTTATTTTTTTATTATCTATTCACAAAACCACTTACCGACGCCTATAGACGTCGCAACGCCAAGCGTTAGGTTACCATTAGGTACATTCAAGTATTTTTTGTAAATTTGCAAGCGAAAAAGTCATATTTGTCACAAATACATCCTAATATAATATTTATACGAAAATGTCATATTTTTCATAAATACAGCCTAAAAAAACTTAATAATCATTTTGGTGCGAAATGCCTATATAATGCATGCAACCACACAATCTGCTTCGTACACAAATATCGGTAATGATGGAATATTTGTACCGTGTGGGCGCTTACCAGGATTAACTATTATAGTATAAATAAGTAATGTAGAGCGCGCAAGTTGATATTTAACTTCTCATTATATTTACATTTGTGTTATGTTGGTAATTCTTTCCAAACGTGACGTGAAACACGTGAAAAGAGAATACTTTAATAAAGCGGTTTATAATTCCAAATACACCTAATTGTTTACAAAGCCCGTCCGTTTTGGGAAACAGAAATGGGAATGATCAGTGATTATTTTATCTCCGAAAGGTTTGTGTTTGTTCACAATCTAATTTATCAGGATAATTCAGCCTTTGTTCGGCTTCACTAGCATTTGTTCATTCGTAGGATTATATAATGAATTTATATGTTTATATATCTCGCTGTATGTTTCTCAATCACTATACAGAATGTCCAGGATAACTTGTCCAACATGTGGATCTTGAGAAGTATAAGAGATACGAAGTATGTTAAATTAGAAAACAGTTGAATGAATGAGAATTTTGTTTTTCAATTGTTTCATTTCGACGACCATTGTTTATAACCAATAAATTTAATAATGTCGCATTTTTGCAGTTTGACATATGAACATAAACATGTTACACATCTTTGGAAAACGAAAAAAATCTCTTTTCAATTATGTACCTTTTCAGAATGGGGTCCATATATAAAAATAAAAACTTTGACATAACTCGAAACCTAACAGTGATAAAAAAAAATGAGCATCGCCATTCGAAAGAATATAAAAAAGTGCCTTAAAGATGTGCAAATTAAAATCTGTATTATTTCACATTTCAAAATTATTTGCAAGAATAATAAACTGGAAAATTTACATTTTCGCCTACTACATCTAGTCACCTATACATTTTTTCGCAAATAAGGAACACCGTTAAAATGGTCTCTAAGGGGCAACTTGAGTCTAATATAACCAACTTATAGTTGTAGTTATTCTGGACATGATGTCACACTACAAATATTATTGAGAATAAGAAAATCAGGTAGACATGAAAAATAAAATTTGCACTATCATTTTAAACAGTAATTTATCTATCATTTGAAATTAAGTTAATAATAATAATAAAGTGATTTATTTCCAAAGACACATAATACAGTGTACCTATAGAACGCGGAGGATTAACTATTTTTTTAGTTCTTTTCTAAAATGTTTTAAGTTATTAATTTGTTTTAATCTCTCTGGAAATTTATTGAACAATTTTAATCCAAAAAATTCAGGAGAATTTTTAACATTATTTAGTTTGGCCACCGGTGCATAGAAATTATTATTATGCCTAGTGTTATAATTATGAATATCAGATATCTCTGGAAAAGTATTTTGATTTTTGAAAATAAAAATGCAAGTTTCAAAAATATACAGACTTAACAGCTAAGATGTATTTTTTAAAAAGTTCACGACAAGATGATAAGTAACTGACTCCAACTAAACAACGAATAATTCGCTTTGGATTAATAAAGACTTTTTTTAAGAACACTTGAATTTCCCCATAAACAAATGCCATATCTCATACGAGACTCAACACCTGCAGTTGCAAAAGTTAAGTTCGTTAGTACTTAATTAACCTTTTTTTTTTCTAGTATGTTGTAATTGACGATACAGAATTAACTAAAAAGCATTTACCTCAAGTTTTTGGGGAAAAAAGTATAAGTAATAGTACAACCGTCTTACTGGCAATGTACGAATTTTGGCAATTATTTGACTTAATTAAAATATACTAGGTAGAAGGTTTTTATATGTCTGGTGTTTCGTATAATATTTTTCAAAATATAAATGCTACGAAAAGTGCAATTTTTTAACATGTTACATTTGAAATGCATTACGCATGTGTCAACAACAACTAGTGTCGGGCATGACGTCTTTATACCTGCACTGAGTGCAAAACCAAATATATAAATGGAAAACGATATATTATAAAAATCTAAAAACTATGAACCATGTGTCCTATTCTAAGTTATACTAGTATTTTAACATCAAAAGCAATATTAAAAGCAGTCAAATTTGTTTTTGTTATTGTAATTTAAACTCAAAGTGTCAATTACTAGTGCGATATCAACTACCGGTACATAAAACCTTATATGTATCGTAAATAATAAGAAAAATGCATTTAATATTTATGATTTAATCAAGAAGTAGTTCCAATAAAAAAAAACAGAATATCTCATTATTTTAGTTTATATAATTTGAACATTATGTTGTAACAGAAATAATACATTTTTACCAATACTACGGAAAAACGTGATAGTATACTGAAATAAGATTAGGAAAATAATAAAATAGTTACGTTTATTTATTTTGAAAAGTACTACCCGTTTCGAACCTTCACAAAACAGTTAATGGCTCAGCATAAGGAGTCGAAAGTTAAGAAAAGACTAGAAGTTATGGAAGTTTTTACTATGTATTTATGAACTTCTGTACTTTTGTTTAATGTAAGTGGTTTCCGTTTTATAATTATACATTAATTGTAATATTAATCAGGATCGTCGGTTATTGGAATAGGATCAAAAATAAATAATCAAACGTTTCGGCGTTTATTACACCTTCATCAGTGCTAGATCGAAGCAATAAACCTATAAATATTTTGTACATAAGCATTATAAACAATTCCAAACAAAGAATACAATAAAATTCAAATTACCTGTGAGTTGGTTATGGATAACAAAATTTTTATTTATAAATTTAATAATTAATAAAATGTCGGACATCGTTTTTGAAAGATAAGCAAGACTAACGTTGATTATACAAAGTCATTGAACAATAAAAACAAGAATAAACTTATTTAAAATAAAAATTAGCGCGAAATTTTAAATGTATTGTATAAATTTAAAACAAATTGATACCATTTATACAGATCTTCTGTATCAGTTCTAAAGTTTACGCTTTTTTTATTATTATAAATATGAGTCATTTCTAAAAAGTTTCTTTTTTTGTAATTAATGTCATAATCTAACGCTATGCTTGGATAAAGCAGTCTTAGTGTCTAATTTTTTACAATCATTCTTATGATTATTCATTCTATTTTTTAAATATTGTTTTTTTTGGCCAATATATACACCATCACAACCTAAACAATTTATTTTATAAATTACATTGGATTTGTACTTATTGTATGTCATATTTATCTTTAATTTTTGTGAACAAGTTACCTACTTTTTTGACATTATGGAAAACTATTCTTATATTATCAGTTTTTAAACTTTTTTGCTATGTTGTGTGATAAGTTTTTTATTAGAGGAATTTTAAAATAAGTTTTATTATTATCATTTATTATTATAAACGCCGAAACGTATGCACATGAGGAGTTGATTATTTATTTTTGATCCTATTCCAATAACCGACGATCCTGACTAATATAAGTTTATATGGAATCGACACATCATCTTAATTAATTGTAATGTTTTTCATAATTGTATTAAAAAATTGTATTATCCTTCGCAGGCCGGTACCTGATGAACCTATTAAGGACTATTTTATTCTTTTCCTCATCTGACCTCTTCACATTGGGCCTCTGCATTTCAATTATGAAATAAGATTATACCCCGTATAATTTTCTGCTTTTTTAAATAAACAATAGGAAATACACTGGTAAAATTTTCATATGTTTTAAAACAAAAGTATAAATACCATAAGTGTTTAGGATTAAAAACTGCATTAAATGAATCTAAATTTATTGATTTTTGTCATGAAATAGACGTAGAATATTTTTTGTAGCCATTTTACACAGTGCATTGTAAAACAAAATGTATAATTCAAACAGACGTATTGTCTGAGTTTGACAGATAAAAGTTTATTAATTGATATTTAATTGTTAATATTATTCCATTGATACTGATAAATAATTTAATGAAATCAATAATTATTAAATATTTATAACAGATGTCATATGTCAAACTCAATCAATACAAGCAGGCATTTAACATTTTCATTTTATTTCTCATGGCATTATATAAATAGCTATTTTTTGCGTTTGTCTGGCGAACAAAACGTACTTATGTCAACAATAATTTTGGGCGGAAATTTTATTTTACTCTATCTCATGGTACGAATCAACAAATTTAAATTCATTTAATGCAATTTTTAATTCTAAACATTTGTTATATTTACACTTTTGTTTTAAAATTAAAAGGACAGAAATTACAGTCAAACGAAAATTTTACTTTTGTATTCCTATGGTTCATTACAATAGTAAACACCGGCATATCATTATTGTGAATTGAACAATATTTTTATAAAATTTAATTTGAGTTGATGTGGAACACATATCTGCATTATATGAAAACGTTCTCATTATCTATTTATTGATTGTGAGTGAATTTCGCTCTAATTTGTCAATATTTATTTACGTATTACGAGCTAGACCCAACATTTGTATATATTTAGTTAAGTACACGTATTACAGCAAACAGCTATTGTTTTCCAATCTTTACTGCGCACCTGTGATCCCCATCACATTCTATGCTCAAATTACAACAAATTGTCTAGAGACTAACCTTAACACGGCCCTAACCCAAGCCAATAAGGACCGAGCTTCGAAGATTACGGGCACTTTACCTATAATAAGAAAAAGGAATAAATATATCGTTGAATGAAACAAATAATAAACTTAAATTTATCATTTTATCGAATTTTCTTCATACGTTTTCATTTTGAAACTATTAAACAAGAAATAATAGAGATTTATTAAAATATAAAATATAGCAACTTAAATAATAGGTACTGCAAACTACTTATACAGGGTGTTTCAGGACTAGTGTAACGAACTTTAACAACTTATTCCTGAGGTCATTTTGAGCCAATAATGTCATATGAACATAGGTCCTATTCCTTCTAGTTACCAAAATACAAGAGGTTGAAGTTCTATAAATAACACGAAATTTTCTAATTGTTGTAATCAAGGTACTTTCGGAAAACATGAGTTATTATTGAAAAGTCATACCTTATTTGTATTAATTAATTTTATTTATTAATATTAACGAATACGATTTGGACAACAAAACATACGATGACACAATTATTAAATAGACAAATAAATAAATTCTAAACACAGAACAACATGGAATAGGTTAACACAATATGAAATAAGATAACAAATTTTAAAAAAAATTACAGCAAGTGCTCAAAATGCGCGCCTTGAACTCGTATGCATGCTTGACATCGGCGAATCATAGAATCATATACACGATAAATTACATTTTGAGCAGCGATGCGTCTTGTGCTGATTTCAGGATTATCGAGAACAGCATCAAATACATTCTCTTCATCTTCAACGTTATTATTAACACCAAGCCATCATTTTGAACACCTCCCCGTACAGTTGTTGGTCCAGTTTCACGTAGACGCTGAAAAATGCGCGCAAATGGGCGATGGGAAGGTTGGTCTATTTGGATATCTGTCTTTGTATTCTCTGGACGCATAACGGGCATTACCATCACATAATCCATAAATAAAAATCATACCTGCATATTCAGCAGTACTATAACCATCCATTATGAAACAAAAATACAATCAAAAGTACTACAATTTTTAATTAAGACAATTAATTAATTAATACAAATAAGGTATGACTTTTCAATAATAACTCTTATTTTCCGAAAGTACCTTGATTACAACAATTAGAAAATTTCGTGTTATTTATGGAACTTCAACCTCTTGTATTTTGGTAACTAGAAGGAATAGGACCTATGTTCATATGACATTTTTGGCTCAAAATGACCTCAGGAATAAGCTGTTAAAGTTTGTTACACTAGTCCTGGAACACCCTGTATACCAGAGGTAGATTTCGGGATCTTTTCACACCAAAAAGTGATATATAATTTCGCCCCCAACTTTTCAATTTAAATTAAAGGTCTAAATTTAGAAATAAAGAAAATATATATTTGTCCCTGTTTCTTCAGCTTATCTATTGTATACCATTTCAAAATATTTATGTTCTTGCATATTATGACAAGTACCTATTTAATTTCTAAGAAGGAATAAATAAGTGTATCATTATTAAAACACTTCGATTTATTCAGTTATTTTATCGACACACAATGTGTCTGCAGTATCTTATCAATAAATAACTTCTATTTTATAGCGTAATATATTCAGCACATAACTTCCATTCAAATAATTTTATTACTCTGTTTCCGAATTGACAATTTCGTTCTTTTCACATTACTAAAACATAGTACGAGCCCAACCCCAAATGTATTCGTAGGTACCCTCTGAAATAAATATATTAACAGCAATAATAAACAAATAGTTAAGACTATATTTGGGCATTTTTTTATATTATGTATTAATAAAGTGTACTGGATTTAAATAAATGTTATTAACTAAATTTCTCATTTAAACAATAATTTACGGGCAAATATATGACAATAGACAATAAGTCCCAAAATTTTTCGTTCCAAAAGTTATTTATGTTAGTATTATCTATAAAACTGAGGGTAAAGCTAACTGACAATATACTCAATTAATTGCCATCTTAAATTTTATTACTTTAATATAAATTATTTGCGAATTATTAAAGACGAAAACATTTGTCACATGCAGACAATGGTTTATTTGCAAATAAATTATTATCATATCAAAATTTGTTGAATTGGAGTAATAATCATAACATCCAGAAGTTTATTTATTCTTGTTTTTAATATAATTGTAGGTAGTACTTTAATGAATAAATATCACTTTGCAAATAATTAAAAAAAAAATAATGTAGTAATTAATTGAATATGTTGTCAATTTCCTTTACCTTCAGTTTTATAAATAATACTAACATAAATATTGTATTATTTACTAATATTATTTTTAAATCCGGTACACTTTATTAATATACATACAATAAAAAATTACCCAAATTAACAATTATAATCTAAAAATTTATTTCTTCTTACTGTTAATATATTTTTCTCAGAGGGAACGAATACATTTATGGTTGGGCTCGTATCATCCACTATTATAGCAATTTACTTACATTTCCCGGTGGTTGTAAAAAATAGCCGGTTTATAAAACTACATTAAATGAACACTATTGTTTATTAATTTTTTTTTTTTTCACTTCAAAACATCACGAAATATTTAGGAAATTGTTAATAAAGCAACCATACTCTGAGAACTATCACACTTCATAAACCGAACTCAACTGGTTTTATTTTTACAGAATAGAGAATTGAGACGGCAATCAGAAAACTTGTCGGAATATGTTCGTTGCTGTGTGATAATTAAAATAAAATTCTATCTATAGCATATTCAGTTCACAGAACATTGTATTTGATATTATTAGTTAGTAAAAATATGATTGTTTATATTTTTTGCATACAACACGAGAATTAATGACATAAATGTTAAGACATTGGAAAACAGTTTTTCAAATATTATATGTCCCGTAAAACTTTATGCGGTACTTAGATTTAGGGAATAAAATTATAAATTTTGTATTGTTAATTCTTTTTACCTCTTTTAGCGAGAGGTAAAAACTAAAAATCGTCATGTGAGGGTATGAAAATATAATTTTAGAATTTTAGAATTAAATTATGGGTAATTTGTTCACAATTACTCGAAAGCTCAGTCAAATAGGATTTATTCTTACTATGCCGACGTTTCGGTGCACCCTTGCACCTTCTTCAGGGTAGTAAGATCTTACAGATTTTTACAATTCATGTACGAATGTATTTTGTGTATATGAATTGTAACAATCTGTAAGGTCTTATTACTCTGAAAAGGTGCAAGGGTGCATCGAAACGTCGATAGAGTAAGAATAAATCCTATTTGTCTGAGCTTTCGAGTAATTATTAACACATTAGAATTAAATTCTTTAATAATCTAACGAATAAGAAAATAAAATATATACATTTATTCACATTTAAAATAAAAAAAATTAGACCAGTATTTTGAGAAACCACTTATCGAAATTTTTGTTTTCTCATATTATAGTCTGGTAAAATAGAAATTGTTTTTCAATTTAACGTTTTTACCTCCCGCTACCCTTGGTAAGGGAGGTATAGGGATCGTGCTAAAAATCGCATATCGAGATTTTGGTAAATGACCACGTTTTTAGGTCCCTAGGACCCATTTTTAACATTTTCACGATGATGTCTATGTGTATGTATGTATGTATGTATGTATGTGTGTATGTATGTATGTATATGTGTGTGTGTGTGTGTGTGTGTGTGAGGATGTGTGTGTGGATGTGTGTGCGTGTGTGTGTGTGTGTGTGTGGATCCTGCTTACGCTCTAACTCAAATACTGTCAGTCAGAAAGTTTTGAAACCATGTATTTCTACCTTATTCTAATATTGAAAGAAGTCTTTAGATTTTGGTGGCAATCGGATAACCGGAAATGGCAGTTTACTTGAAGCTCAAGATAGTTTTTCTTCAAAAAATACCTTTAAATGTATTTTTTTCGCAATTTTTTGTTATAAAAATTAAAGATTATTCCATTTTCTACAAGTTTGCATTAATACTTTTTCTATATATTTTATGGATAAATTTATAAAATAATATAAAAATTATATATCGGAGCTTATGCTTTAAACACATCTCCGTGGTTACATAGTTCAGCTCAAATGTATGTAACTGACAGATAAATGTCACTGTCAAAATAATCAATTCAAATTAATAATAGTAACGTTTTAAAAGGAAAATTGTAAATAGAACAATAGTTTTATGGAAATGAACTTAAAATACATAATTTCTAGCATTAGTAAATATGCATGTATGTATTTAAATAAAGAAACAAATAAATATATTATCACGGCATATTATCCATTGCTGGGTGCTAATTTGATTTAAACACATACATTTCGGTAATGATGATGACATATTTGTATTGTGCGGGCGTTTACCACAAGGGTTCATTTTATGCCATTTAAAATTCGTACTATTTGGCGTTGATCGGGATCGAATCGGATTCCCCAGATTCGCGAGCAGACATCAGGCACGCGGCAACGAGACCCCATAGGTAAATGGCGGGAGGTATTGTGTTGGTCACATCGGATTGTTTATATCAGTAATTGTTCTCGAGATAACAATGGTGGCCCATTTAAAATGAACACCTGTAATTAGTGACCTATACATTTCTTTTAAATGAATCACAAAAATGGCCTTTTAGTGTGTAAATTTTTGTCATTTCGTATCTTTTATACGTCTTCCTCGAGATCATATTGTGTTGGACACGTTATTCTAGACATCCTGTACAGCGATTGTCGTTAGTTGGTTTAACGATTCTCATTCTCTCGTTGCTTTTGCTTTTGCAAATGCTGATGTTTGCAAGTGCCGTCAACGTGGACGGTTTGCGTGAAATGGCATTGTAATATTCCCTGACAGATACCGGGACCCGGTGATAGGCTGTCATCGCCTTTCCACCCTTATGCCCTATGCCCTATGCCCCACAATCTACGCGTTGGTCTCTTCAAAGCACCAAAATGTCTCACAAACCCGTAACTTCTCATTCAATAACTACTTATCCTTAGCTGGAAACATATCGATAGTTCAAAAAAGTCATATATTCATGCTTGGCGGACAAACACAGCCGCATCGTAGTGCGACCGTGGTGCGGCTGTACGTGGGGACTTTTTATTTTAAGTTTAATAGCGTTTTCCATTTATATATTTAGTTTTGCACTTAGTGGAGCTAATTACTTCATGCCCGGCACTAGTTGTTGTATTAAACATGTTACAAAAGTCCAGTGCAAGTTTGTTAACTGTCACTGTCAAATAGAGACGTTATTTACAACCGCAACTATTTATTTGTATACAGGCTGACACTGAAAAACGGGTCAATCAAACTTTATTCGTTAAGAAGCTCTTGAGCTTAAGCGCACCGAACATGTAATAATAAATTTTATTAATTTTGGAAACGTTTAAATCCGTTAATAAATTTGTAGAGATTTGGAAATAATTTTTGATCCGAAATTAACTGATAATAATCATATAGCTGAAATGGTAAAACAATTCTATTGGATGCTTGTGTAAAAACTTCACTGATCCGTTCTCTATTATTACTTTGTATATAACTCCCTTGTACGTTCTAAATTAAATTAAATCAGTAATTTGGAATTCCATGTATAATAAAAACGTAAGGCTTGTTGAAAGTATTCAAAAAAAATTCTGTATGTATTATGTAATAAATTTAAAGTAGATGCGAATAACTATGAAGCTAGATTTGAATCATTTCAATATGATCAGTCCAGAATACATAAGAATTTTTGCAGACATGGCACTACTCTATAAAATATTTAATAACAAAATTAACTGCAATGCAATTTTGCAACTTTTTAATTTACATGTGCCTCAGAAAACAACTCGTTCAAGCATACTTTTTCATTTACCTAAAACTGCAACTAATAACCACAAAAATTCTCCTGTCCATAGAATGATGTCAAAATATTATGCTAGTTTCACCCATATAGATATTTTTTATTTAAATTTCACTTCATATAAAAAAGAAATAATGAAGTCTTCTATTTGAGTGTTTTCGTTATTCATAGAGATGTATATTTCTTTGTCTTAATTTTTATATTGCTTATATATTTGTATTGTATGTTTAATTTGTATTTTTGATTATGTATTCTTGTATTTCTTTAAATCTGAATGAGAACGACACAAAACAGAAATGAGTGGAAAAAGAAAATAGAAAATAGCGACCCCTAACGAATGGGAAAAGCTAAAGAAGAAGATGTTAGTGTCAAGTGCAATTTACATAATTTATTTATGAAATAATTTTACTGGAAATTTAGAATATTTTGCAAGAAAATTTATGTATGGAATTTATACATATTACACAGAATTGACGGAAGGTATTGTGCTGGCCACAACAGATTTTTTTAGTAATATTTTAGGCTTCCAAATATTTTTCGAAATCAAGATCAGAGAAAAGTGCTTGAAACTGAGAGACCCAGTTAAATTCTGTTAAATGTTTTTGTTACATGCGACTCTTCTAGAGTTAGAATTTCGGCCCAAAAATATATAAATGAAAACGCTACAAGTCACGTGGTACATTATATTGCAACAGCAGTAACTCAAACATGGCAAATTTGCCGCTTGGTCCAAATGTATAGTACCTACTGTAAATATTTATTTTAATTAATTATAAAATATTGTTTTTAAGTAAATGAGTCGTTAAATCCGAATTTCATTTAATCGATAGTTTTGTGCATTTGTTTGAGTAAATAAAATAAAACAAACAGCAGAACTATGCAAATTGAAATGGAGTATCAGTTCACAGCAGATAATTCCTTTTGGAGAGGAAACTGTGTTAGAAATGCAACGGCAGCAGCAGTCCTTGTACATAAACGATATTCAAGTGCGCAATTCAGCACGATTTTTTCTTCGCGTGCCAACTTTCATTATGCAATAATGAGGCGCAAATTGTTATTTTTCCACCTTGTATACAAAAGACTACAAATCATATGTCCTGCATTCAAATAAAATCATTTCGTACTAGAATTATTTTAAAATATTAAAAAATCTTTCAGAACTCATATTTCAATTAAAATGAAACAACCTTTTTTTAGTTTTATTTCTGTTTATTTATTTAAATACCGACATTTCGGCAGTATTAACTACTGTCTTCTTCAGGAATGAACAACAAATCAACAAATATATAAATAAATAAATACAAAACATTAGCAACAGGTAACCAAGGTGACAATTACAACATATTTAATATAGGAAGCCATGCACGACTAAGATCTAGACCGTCACAATGATTGAGATTATTACTCTTGGTTTTGAAAATCTCAATGGCTTCTCTATTAACCTGTTGTTTAGGTGTGTTGGTCTCGCCAGTATTTTTGTATCTTCGAATTTTATACGGTGGAATTCTTCCAGGGCATGCTCTGCAACTGAAGATTTTCTGGCTGGTTCAATCTGATTAAACACTGGTGTTCATTCAATCTTGTAGAAATGGTTCTACCAGTCTGGTCAATGTAAACTTTCCCGCAGACAAATGGAATCTGGTAAATCCCTGATGACTGAAAAGGCAACTTGTCTCAACATATGTCAAATTTAATGGAGAAAACGAAATCTTCATGTTCTTCTTACGAAGAATTCTACCAATCTTGTCCGTGACATTTTTGACATAAGGAAGTGAAGCAAACAATAAGTCTCTTTCATTAGCACTGTTAATAGGTCTTTTCGGTTTCAGGCATAGACAGAGATACGCGATTTTTACAGGATTTTCGATAGTCGGTATATTAGCTAACTCTCGAAATTCGCTTATGTGGTCATATTTACGTACCCCGTAAACGAATCGTAAACAACTGTTTTCTAGAAGGGTGATTCTGTTTTTGTCAGTTTGTGTTAGGTTTGGTACATAAACACAAGCACAGTAATCAAATAGTGGCAATATCAAGGTGTTCACTAGCCGTAATTTGATTGTAGGACTAATGTCATGTTTGAAATTAATAAGGTGACGTAATTTGAGCCTAGCAGCACAGAGCTTTTGGTTCAAATGAATACTAAAACTTAAATATTTGTCAAAATTGAGACCCAAAATTTTAGTGGTAGATGTACGCTTAATTGTTTCGCCATCCAAAATAATATCGGGTATATTACCATAATTACCCATTACAAGAAGAGACGACTTACTTCCGTTAGTTTGAGGCCCTTATTTTTTATCCATGCTGCTAGTTTTTCTGGTGACAGTTGTACCTATTTTTAAAAATATTAATAACAAATATGAAAATGAGTTCCTAGATAACAATATCTATTGTAAAGTATAAACCGATTTCACTGTGTCCGTACCCGAACCAGTTCACGTACAATTCCTTTTTATTGATACCTGAATCCACACTCATAAAATAAATAGTACAATGTACAAAAAGTAGTAATTGGAACAAACCTTAAAATATCTCAAACAATTATTGAATCCAACTCTTCCGATCATAGAGTAATTTTTGGTGAAAAGAACTAAGAAGTTTCTTTGTAATTTTATAGCTCAGAGACGCTTTAATCGTTTACCGCCAATTCAATATGAGAAATTTGTTTTAAAAACATAAATTAGAGTACAATTACCAAAATGATTACTCTATAAAGGAAGAAAACAAAATAATAAATCAGTGTTTTTGTGGAGATTGAGCGTTCATGTTTGTTTAAAGCTACGATCATCAGCCATAAAAATAGATGTAGGAAAGAAAAACGTTCATAATTGAACGTATGAGCCATAGTGACGTCACAGTGCAACAACACTGTTTTGTAAATTCAGCTTGTACATTGTTACAATGAAATGTACCGTACTCGCAGCAAAATGGTTTGCGCGCTACTTAACGAAAGGTCATAGGTTCATGCATAAGTCTTCGAATGTGATTGTGTGACCCATTATAAACTCCATGCAATTTTCAGAAAATTTATTATCATATGAAAGTAATCCTTATGATGCGCCGTCCACAACAGCTTTGACGTGACATATGATAAACGGTCTCTACTGTAAAAATTTAGCAAAGAAGATTTCATTCATTTCAATGATCAATGGGGTCTTCCACCGTAGTAACAATTTAAAACATATGTCCTTTAGGTATATTAAAATTAGACCTTAAATTGCATGTTAAGGATTATCAAGGTTTTAAAAAAGTTATTATTTCCTTACCTATACGTCACACATTTACTATATTCCAAATTCTCACTACTTTCAAGTCTTTTGCTAACGCCTTTTTGAGATACGGTATCCATTTTCAAGTACTTATATGAATACAGAAAATAACAAAACAACGAGCGATTTGAGCGTTGTATGAGGGTAGTGAGGCTGCTGTGAGAATAGATGGTAGGTTGAATGATTGGTTTAGTATAAATGTTGGTGTGAAGCAGGGCTGTGGTATGTCTCCGTGGTTGTCTAACTTGTATATGAATGTGTTATTGCGGAGAGCTTCGAGTGAAATGGATGGTGTACATATTGGTGAAAGTATAGTGCCTGCGTTAGTGTATGCTGATGATGTAGTTGTTTTGGGAGAAAATGAAGAGCAACTCAGGAGAATGATAGAGAGAATACATGTAGTTGGAAGAAGTATGAATCTGGTGTTGAATGTTGATAAATCCAAAGGAGTAAATTGGTGACTGAGTACAATGTGTTGGTGGATGGAATGAAACTGGAGCAGGTAAATGAGTTTGTATATTTGGGTAGCATGATGTCGAGGGATGGTCGAATTGATCGAGAGATAGAAAGGAGAATGAGTGCGGGATGTAACGTAATGGGTGCTCTGAGTACGTTTGCACGAAACGTTAACGTATAAAGGGATGCTCGGTTAAGTGTATATAATGGAGTGCTAGTGCCAACTTTGATGTATGGAAGCGAATGCTGGGCATAGACGGGGAAGCATAAAAAGAGAGTGACTGCCGTGGAAATGAGGTATTTACGTGGTGTATGTTGGTATGTAAGACGGGATCGCCTGAGGAATAATTTGATGTATGAAGAATAAGTATGGTTAGGAACAATGTGATTAAGAGAGTTGGTGTAAGTCAGTTGAAATGGTTTGGGCATGTGGAGAGAATGGCGAGTGAACGGCTTGTTAAGCGTATATATCTTGGTGAAGTTGAGGGTTTTCGATTGCGTGCCCGACAATTGTGTAAGTGGATGGATGTGGTAGGTAGGATGCTTAAAGAGAGAAAGTTTCCAAGTAAGAAGGGAAGAAGAGCATGTTTGAATGCGATTATGAGTGTAGCCGAGGCGAAAGAAGTCTGCTTAGATAGGAATGTGTGGCGAAGGATGATTGTTTCCTAACTATTATTGTGATCCGGATGCGGTATTTCGCTACCGAAAATCGGTCACTTTAATATGTTTAAGAGTAAGGATTTGTTGTATGATGTTGATGTTGTTCTTATTGTTTTCGGGTTTGTGCGAACCCACTAAGTGGGACACGCGTGATTTTATGTATGTACAAAACAACCGAAGTAAACCAAATAATACTTCTTTAAATTTATGATTTCACGCCAAATAAATACTCCATACGATTGTATAAAAGAGAAAGATGTGTTGACTGGCATAGGCAGCCAGTGGTACCTACTCAAATCTTTGATTATAATACACGTTGTTATTTTATTAGTTATTTTATTGAATTTCTTATGACCCACGCATAATTCTATTTATTAACGATAAAAGTTACTTTAAGATAAGAAAAAAATGTGTCTAACACGAGAAGAAAAATATTACCCTTATTCTACTAATCTTTTCTTAAAGCATATTTAAGGTCCGAGCAAATCGTTTTTAGAAACATGTCGTGAAAAAAATATGTCTAACACGAGAAGAAAGTTTTTTTTTCCAGAAGAAAAAGAAGCTCTTTCTTCTCTACTTTGACAAATAACTATTATTTTAGCTATTTCTAAACTGTTACATAATATTAAAAATAAATTAAAATAGAAAAATTATAGCTAAGAATTCTGACAGATAAAATGTCAAACATTTGTTTGTCATTTTGTTCAAATGCCGTCATAGCTATCGATATTAATAAAAAACTGAATAAATTTAATAATTAATTTATGGATTTAAAATATTGTAAATTTTCATGTATCATGTGTCAGGCAGAATTTTTTATCTTTCTATTGATACCACAACCATTGTTGTCAGTGTTGAAACGGCGAGCAACAGTTTGAGAAAAAATATTTTTCCGTGTTAACGGGCTATGTTCGGGTTTCAAGTAGTGCTGTCAAGAACCGAAAAAATTTGGAACCGGGTACCCGGATACCCGGGTAGTGGAACCGATTTTCGGTTCCGAGTAGTGGAACCGATTTTCGGTTCCGGTTCCGAGTAATGGAACCGATCTTCGGTTCCGGTTCCGAGTAATGGAATCGATCGTCGGTTCCGAATAGTGGAACATAACACAAAAGTAAATTCATTTTTCTCCTGAAAATAGATTTAAGTTGTTGAATTTAATTCAAATAATCATATTTTCTTCTACATTTCTTTTACGGGGCACATTATGAATGTCTATCTATGTTAACCTACCGGGCGTCGTAACTCGTTACAATGTCGTATACAAATCGGCGAAACTTAGTTTTTTTTTTTTTTAGAGTTAGTTTAAATAAATATCTGTTCATTCAGAAATAGATTTCCTTTCCCAAAAAAATTGTATTTGTTTAAAAATATTGTTAAACAAGTACGGTTTACAATACAGGGTTCCAGCTAAGTTTCTAAGGAGTGTAAAGGCTGGTTTAAGCCTTTGATCAACAGCAGGACTTGTCTAAAGCTTTGTTAAGACTTTCTACAGCCACAAGAAGGCAGCAATAGTTTAGTTAAAGTCGCGATTAATTTTTTTGCTAATATTAGATATATTAAAATTAAATTCATTTGCATTTTAAAGTTAGGGTAAAATATAATTAATGTTTTGCCGAGGATATGATCGTGTCACATGTCAGTTTAAATTATTGTCCAATTTTTTAAATGTTGGTACAGAAACAATCCTTAAAGTAGCTTTAATAACTTTAAACATATGGTCTCGTGGCCGTGTGCCTGAGTGTCTGATCGCGAATCTGGGGACCCGGGTTCGATCCCGACCGACGCCAAAAATTTTATCGAATTTTAATGGCACAAAATTGACCCCTGTGGCGCACTCTCCACGCCAGCAATGAGTGCCCGTGAGGTGACGCCTGGTAAGCGCCCGCACGGTACCAATATTCCATCATTACCGATATCTGTACAAAACAGATTGGCACACCCAGCAATGGGTAATTTGCCGTGATGAAATATTTATTTTATTTATTTAAAAATATGAATAATGCATGACCGCCTGGGAGACTATTAATCGGAAGTGATGTCTTAAAGCAGACTGTATTAGCCTCCCCTAAGTGAGGGATGTATTGGTAAATGGGGAAATATATTTGTAAAAAAAATATAATATACTTAAATTTATAAAATTTCATAGGTACATATAATAGCCTAAAATAGTAAAATTAAAAAGTTTCGGATTATATTTTAATACAGTTTTTCATTAAAAATTGTTATAGGCTGCAAGTAAAGTATCACTTCCGGTTTATTTAGTTAAGCCAAAATGTAATATGTTGTTCCCCTTGATATAAAAGTTTTAAATAGTAAAATTGAATAGTTTTGGATTATATTTTAATATAGTTCTTCATTAAAAACTGTTATGGGTTTTAAGTAAAGTATCACTTCCGGTTTATCAATTTTAGTCAAAATGTAATATGTTGTTCCCCTTAATATAAAAGTCTTAAATACTAAAAGTGAAAAGTTTTGGATTATATCTTAATATAGTTCTTCATTAAAAACTGTTATGGGTTTTAAGTAAAGTATCACTTCCGGTTTATCAATTTTAGTCAAAATGTAATATGTTGTTCCCCTTAATATAAAAGTCTTAAATACTAAAAGTGAAAAGTTTTGGATTATATCTTAATATAGTTCTTCATTAAAAACTGTTATGGGTTTTAAGTAAAGTATCACTTCCGGTTTATCAATTTTAGTCAAAATCCAATATGTTGTTTCCCTTGATATAAAAGTCTTAAATAGTAAAATTTAAAAGTTTTGGATTATAATTTAATACAGTTTTTCATTAAAAACTGTTATGGTCTTCAAGTAAAGTATCACTTCCGGTGTATCAATTTTAGTCAAAATCTAATATATTGTTCCCCTTGATATAATAGTCTTAAATACTAAAATTGAAAAGTTTTGGATCATTTTAATACAGTTCTTCATTAAAAACTGTTATGGGCTTCAAGTAAAGTGTCACTTCCGGTTTATCAAGTTAAGTCAAAATATAATATGTTGTTCCCCTTGATATAAAAGTCTTAAATACTATAATTGGATAGTTTTTGATTATATTTTAATATAGTTTTTCATTAAAAACTGTTATGGGCTTCAAGTAAAGTATCACTTCCGGTTAATAAATTGTAGTCAAAATCTAATATGTTATTATCCTTGATATAAAAGTCTTAAATAGTAAAATTGAAATGTTTTGGATTATATTTTAATATAGTTTTTCATTAAAAACTGTTATGGGCTTCAAGTAAAGTACCACTTTCGGTTTGTCAATTTCAGTCAAAATATAACATGTTTTTCCCCTTGATATAAAAGTCCTAAATACTAAAATTGACAAAAAAATAGATTATATTTTATACAGTTCTTCGTGAAAAACTGTTATGGGCTTCAAGTAAAGTACCACTTCCGGTTTGTCAATTTCAGTCAAAATATAATATGTTGTTTGCCTTGATATAAAAGTCCTAAATACTAAAATTGAAAAGTTTTAGATTATATTTTAATATAGTTCTTCATGAAAAACTGTTATGGGCTTCAAGTAAAGTATCACTTCCGGTTTATCGATTTTACTCAAAATCTAATATGTTGTTCCCATTGATGCAAAAGTCTTAAATAGTAAAATTGAAATGTTTTGGATTATATTTTAATATAGTTTTTCATGAAAAACTGTTATGGGCTTCAAGTAAAGTACCACTTCCGGTTTGTTAATTTCAGTCAAAATATAATGTTGTTTGCCTTGATATAAAAGTCCTAAATACTAAAATTGAAAGGTTTTAGATTATATTTTAATATAGTTCTTCATGAAAAACTGTTATGGGCTTCAAGTAAAGTATCACTTCCGGTTTATCGATTTTACTCAAAATCTAATATGTTGTTCCCATTGATGCAAAAGTCTTAAATAGTAAAATTGAAATGTTTTGGATTATATTTTAATATAGTTTTTCATGAAAAACTGTTATGGGCTTCAAGTAGAGTACCACTTCCGGTTTGTTAATTTCAGTCAAAATATAATATGTTGTTTGCCTTGATATAAAAGTCCTAAATACTAAAATTGAAAGGTTTTAGATTATATTTTAATATAGTTCTTCATGAAAAACTGTTATTGGCTTCAAGTAAAGTACCACTTCCGGTTTGTCAATTTCAGTCAAAATATAATAAGTTGTTTCCCTTGATATAAAAGTCCTAAATACTAAAATTGAAAAAAATTAGATTCTATTTTAATACATTTCTTCATGAAAAACTGTTTTGGGCTTCAAGTAAAGTATCACTTCCGGTTTGTCAATTTTCCGAAATATTAATTTTTTATAGTTTTCCTACAAAAATACACTATATCCCGGACTACAATTACTTGTCACCGAGATATGCTGCGGACTTAACACTATGTTTCCCAACAAAAATTACAGTAAAAAGAAGAGTCCATTGAAATGAAATAGTTATATATTTCGCTCTCTGTCTTACAAAAAATAAATATTTGCGAGTAAGTGTACAATCCTGTTCGTTGTTACTCTATGACATGTTGTCTCTGTCTTACAATGTATAAGATAAATATGTAGTAAGACAGAGACAACATGTCATAGAATAACAACGAACAGGATTGTACACTTACTCGCAAATATTTATTTTTTGTAAGACAGAGAGCGAAATATATAACTATTTCATTTTAATGGACTCTTCTTTTTACTGTAATTTTTGTTGGGAAACATAGTGTTAAGTCCGCAGCATATCACGGTGACAAATAAATGTAGTCAGGGATATAGTGTATTTTTGTAGGAAAACTATAAAAAAATTATATTTTGGGAACGGGAAAAGACATCTATATATTTTTTTCAAATATAAACACAAAAAGATTAACCAAATGGAACATATTATATTTTGACTGAAATTGACAAACCGGAAGTGGTACTTTACTTAAAGCCCGTAACAGTTTTTCATGAAGAACTGTATTAAAATATAATCTAAAAATTTTCAATTTTAGTATTTAGGATTTTTATATCAAAGGGAACAACCTATCAGTTTTTGACTGAAATTGACAAACCGGAAGTGATACTTTACTTGAAGCCCATAACAGTTTTTCATGTAGAGCTGTATTAAAATATAATTTAAAAAATTTCAATTTTAGTATTTAGGACTTTTATATCAAGGGGAACAACATATTATATTTTGACTGAAATTGATAAACCGGCAGTGATACTTTACTTGAAGCCCATAACAGTTTTTAAGTTTCAAGTATTCACTCGGTAAAAGGATATCGTTGAATTCAGAAAAAATACTGAATCGAATAAACGAATAAAAAAATGCGTTCTCATTTAAAATAAGAAGTTGTATCCTGTATTTTGAGGACCTCTGGAAGAATATATATATATATATATATATATATATATATATATATATATATATATATATATATATATATATATATATATATATATATACAGGGTGTTATATTTTAGTGGACCCAGTTAATATCTCGCTGATTTATTAAGTTAGTAATTTCTTTCATATAACATGATTTATACAGCAACATGTAAGCTACCTGATGACGGATGTACATTCATGATACCACTTCCGGTTTATTAGTAATTAATATCAACTTTGATATTTCAAATAGAACATACTATATTTTTTTACAAATTTGAAAAGTACATCAATTTTGCTTTATAATCATGTAAAATAATCCATATGTTACATTATTAAAAAGTAAAATAGCGGGCACTTTTTTATACACCTAGTCGAAAAGGGAATAGTGAGCCATGACTGTGGCTTGAAATAAAACAATGAACTAAAATAATTGTAACTATTATTATTAAACGAAATAATATTTTATATGATTTTACAACAAATATTCTCTTTTCGACTAGGTGTATAAAAACGTGCCCGCCATTTTACTTTTTAATAATGTAACATATGAATTATTTTACATGATTGTAAAGCAAATTTGATGTACTTTTCAAATTTGTAAAAAAATATAGTATGTTCCATTTGAAATTTCAAAGTTGATAGTAATTACTAATAAACCGGAAGTGGTATCATGAATGTGCATCCGTCATCAAGTAGCTTACATGTTGCTGTATAAATCATGTTATATGAAAGAAATTACTAACTTAATAAATAAGCGAGATGTTTGCTAGGTCCATTAGAATATAACAACCTGTATACAGGATGGAAACGAACTTAATGTCATAAATTTAAGGGTGAGTAGTATGACATGTGTAGATTACGAAACTGAAAGAATTTTTTTTAAATTCGAAAAACGAAAACTCGACGTTTCTTAATGAAACTTTTTTTTACTGCTGTTTTAATTCATATTTCATTAAAAATATGGTTATCAATAATACATTCAAAATTAGTTGTATAAGATATTATTCTTAATAATTAAATTATATAGCATTTTTAACGAAAATAATTGTGTAATAGATAAAATAATGCAAATGCGTTGCCAGTGGTCCAGTGGTACCAAAAATATTAGTTTCATAAAAACTACCCTTAAATATGCGAATTTTTAAAAAAGTCTTTCTGTTTTGTAATCTACACATGTCATACTACTCACCCTTAAATTTATGACATTAAGTTCGTTTCCATCCTGTATATATTTGCTCGTTGCAATAGAAATTGTTTGCTAATTTAATCGACTTTGTAGCTCTTATAGTTTTCGAGATAGTAATAATGAACAAAATAAAATGAATATCAGTATAAACTTAAAATTTGTGACAGGTTTAAAAATACCTGTATAAATGGAAAACGCGATTAAATACAGAATTTTATGCTCTACACCTTTTCTTTGAGACTTTTTTATCTCAAATATTTACAGCAGTAATAATAAACAAGGTTAAGTTCAGAATAGCTTGTTTTTAACACAGGAATAGCTATTCCTAGTTTATCACGAGCTTAACCCACAAATGTATAATAATAAATATGGAATAAGGCTTAACTCTAGAATAAACTCTCCATAAACGTCATTTTAACACAGGGTTAAGAGATATTCTCGGAATAACTAATCTGGAAATAGCAAATTATTTATTATTACCGCTGTTAGAGTAGCAGAATATTACAAAAGTATTATTTTACATGTTAAAGTCCTATGTTCGGCTGTGCCTGTCATCACCCTGTATATTTATTGTTCTGTTTTGGTTGCGTACACAATTTTTCCTGCAGCATAATGTTAATGTAGATGTAGATAATAAAATGTTCGTGTAGAGAAAATGACGGGAATTAATCTCCATTTATTCTGTTTAGTGGAGTCTTCTAAGACACTCAAAATAAGTAGTGTGCAATATTTCAAATTTTAATTTGGAGAATCTATGTTGTGTTGGGAGAATATCTGTAAAAGAATCGTGCTCTTTCTCATTCTCATGACAAAGCCATTTAGCCATATTGTACTTCTGGCAAATTAGACATATTTGTTGGAAAAATTGCCAGTCCAGTTAGAGTGCTTTGAGCAATGGGATAATGTTGTTTGCGCAAGAAATTTCCATCGTTAGCCCGAGCAAAACACAAACCAGCGATGGCGAAGGGATTCACATTTACACAGCGAAAGGCGAAAGCGAACCAGTCCATCACTTACAAACTTCCGGGATGTTATAAGGAAATATGTGGACAAGTCATGCGAATATATAAATATACCAGTCTTTTTAACTAATTTGTTTTACTTAGATACATTCTGTGTTACACTTCAACCGTAGATGCTGAGAATGACAACTTTAAATTCACAAAAATAAGGATAGTAATAGTAATGGCGCATATAACCTTGATTAAATTTAGAAAGAATACTTATATTATTGATATAGAGTTAAAAATGGTGTGGCAAGGTGAGTGCAGGCCAATAATATATATATATATATACAGAGTGTTTCCTTTAAAACAACCAGCGCTTTTTTGGGCGAACTAATGACTTTAGAGAAAAATGTTATATACAAAAAAATACCAGGAAAAAGGGCTTAATTTATGAGGAATAATAAATAAAAAAATCAACCAGTGGTTCTCAAACGGTAGAATAAAATTATATTTTTTTAAATGGCAACCTATACAATTTTTTTGTACATTAGATAGAGATTTTTTTTCTGATTTCAACGATATAAATATGATATGGGGTTGTATAACAATTATTTCGAGAAAAATGATATTAAAAATTAGAAATAATTTTACAATATTGAAGTAGGCTATGCAATAAACAACTATTAATACGACTATTGCCTAGGTTACGATAGTATATTATTTTCTTATATCTAAAATAACTTGTTTTACTAAGAAATTCATAATAACAAATAAACTACATAACGAAGAAATATCAAAAAATAATAGTACTAACATAAAAAGAAAAACAATATGATGGAAATTATTTACAAATTTATGCAACCTTAGGTATTTTTGGTATTTTTGCACTTAAGAGTACTAACTTTTATTAATTTGTTAATTCTTGCAACTGCAAAGCCATTTTTTATTAATAAGTAATTAAACAATTACGAAAACAAACACTTAATAACGTAAGTAACAAAACTATCTGTCACCTGTATCATTTGTTTGCATTTGTTTATTGCATAGCCTACTTCAATATTGTAGAATTATTTCTGATTTTTAATATCATTTTTCTCGAAATAATTGTTATACAACCCCATATCATATTTATATCGTTGAAATCAGAAAAAAACTCTCTATCTAATGGACAAAAAAATTATATAGGTTGCCATTTAAAAAAATATAATTTTATTCTACCGTTTGAGAACCACTGGTTGAATTTTTTATTTATTATTCCTCATAAATTAAGCCCTTTTTCCTGGTAATTTTTTGTATATAACATTTTTCTCTAAAGTCATTAGTTCGCCCAAAAAAGCGCTGGTTGTTTTAAAGGAAGCACCCTGTATATAATTTATATTGAATACAAGTTAAAATATCTTTAAGTTTCTGATGGCCATGTTTAGTAAGATTTGAAAATTGTTACAAGGGCCGGATTCGGCCGCGGGCCGTACTTTGCACATGCCTGAGTTAAAACATACCGTGTAGTAAATCAAATGGTTACTTCAATGAAGATTAATAGTTAAATAAAAAACCAACTTGTATATGAATTAAAGAGACATTAGGGAAGAAAATGTACGATTTGGAAAGTTACGTAGTTTTTATTTAGTCAGTTTTTGAAGTGGGCTATTTGTCCCTTCACTAATTGAATGATCCTCGTATATATGAGCTTCTTTGAGAGTAAATGGTGTTGAAACTGATAAAGATTCTACCTTTTTCTTATGAAAGGCAAGTTAATTAAGCAATTAACAACAATACGAATAAAGTCTTAATTGATAATGTAAGAAGATATCTACTGAGATTTTTCTTGATCTTTATTTGATGATAATTAAAGTGCGGCATGGCCTGATTAATAAGCATCGTGTTTAAATTGTAAGGGAAAGGAAAAACGCGATGTGCATCCCGTTTCAGCTCAGCATTTGATGGCCTGAATGTAAATCAAATAAAAAGCAATTGATTTAAAAGAACAAGTCTTCACTCCAGCTTGCCGTGCTTTCATTAATTAAATTTTCCGATTTTACTTTTCTACACTTAATCAAAATGTAAAGACGAGAATAAACAAATTAGAAATTTACTTGTGAAAGCGGTTTACGTGTTTCCAAATGTATTTTGCCTTTTTTTTATTAAATTGGTTCTCTACAGGAAATGTAAAAATAATAATAATTAATTTCAAATAACACTGAAGCAAATAATTTGATACAGACAATGTAATTAATCCTTACTTTTTTTAATTTAATAAGGCTATGTTTACTATGAAAGTATATTACATTTTTCAAAAGAGCTACTTTACGTTTTAATATGCGTATGTATAAAATAAAAACTATCATGTTTCAACAGGTAGGTAGTCATGTCATGGTCAATAGACCTTTTCAATATAAATTGCCCCTTTCTATGTGACAGATCCCTCCAGTAGTTATTTATAGAATTAAATATTGTATGTCAGTGTGTCGGCAAGGTAGTGAGCTGAAGAGAGATAGCGGAAACGGCGGGCCGCAATGGTTCATGGGAAGGGCGTGACCCGGTTGGCGAGAGGGTAGTGACTCATGGTTGGCAGAGAGAGGCTGACGGTTGGCGAGGAAACAACGAAGGGAGAAGGCCCGAGGACGTCCCAGACGTTTCGTTGGAAGCAGATCCAACAGCCAACCGAGAAGTGGACCGGACTCCGAGAAGTCCACTAGATTGGAGCTGGAAGATGCCAAATTCCGGGGAAGGAATCCAGCCTTTAAAACGAACGAGGAAAAAACGTGTGGAGGAGGTGATCAACCGGTGGCCATTTTAGTTTGCTACCTTGCCACACACTGATTATAATTGTTAACTTTAAGTGTAACAAAAATATAACGTAAGTGTTGTCATTAGTAAAATTATATCTTCTTATTTTACCAACTGCCACGGAACCCAGACCATTGCTCATTATAATTTTAAATGAAATATCTAAAATAATTCAATATAACTCACAAAACTTATAGGTTAGATTATTTCTGGTGGGAGTCTGTTGTCAACCTGTCAGCTGTCGGACCCTTTCAATTTTCTTGTTGTAGGCTATGCTAGAGCTAGTACTACCATCTGCAGACAAATTGGGAAACTTGCGCTAGGCGCTACGAATAAAAACTTATTAAATTATTTTAATATTACCTTGCAAAAACTGTACTATGACGGGTTTGTGAGATCACTATTCAACATGATTAAAAATACTGACTTATTGACAAAACGTTTATGTAACGAATGATTTTTTCAGTCGTTAAAAAATAACGATATCGTTATCCTTTTTTCGTTACGTAGAATTAAATTATTGTTTACAGAATACCACTATAACGATTATCGTTATAATAGTGATATACCAATGCATGTCATAGCGATCCCTTTACAGAATAAGCCTATTAAACGATTTTCGTTATTGCAATAACGATATAACGTTTTAACGATTCGTTATGTCATAACGATGCTTACAGAATAGCCCTATTAATGTACTTATTTCTGTTATACCGTGTATATAACCTCGGTTAAAATTTGCATCGTTTGCCAATTTGGCTTAAAAAATAATCGCGGAATTTACGTTCGTTTAATGGTAAAATCTAGTATGATGATGGAAAAAGTCAATAATTTCGTATGTTAGCAAGTACTATAAAAGGATGTTTATATTTTCTGATCCAGTTAGTTTGTTAACCTTTGTTGGTGTTGCATATTTGCCGTGAAATTGTGCGAAAACTTCTTAATTTAAACACATCCTCTAGCAGTAAAATAATAACGTAACCCTCTGTAATCTAAATTTGCGAGCGTTACGTTATCGCAACATTCTAAACACCGTTATTAACACTTACTTATCAGTTACGAGGTCTCGTGCTCCACAAAAAACTTCTTTGGGGCAAGCAGGTTGTGCGGATAGCAAATTCACACACACAAGTGGGAATAAATAAAGTTTATTTTAACATATGTTGAAACGACCAGTCCTCGACCAAATTCCAAAGTTTAGATGTTTCTCGACCGTTCCAGAACCTTCTTACGTATTTTTTTGCGATGACAGAAGTGCTAGAAATGCTCGAACTTGTCGATGCTTGTCTCAACATATGTTAAAATAAAGTTTTTACGTCAAGAAATAAAACTATTTAGAACTGTAATAACATTTTGAGTACATGATGTAATGTAAATGTTGGTTTATCAGACATTTTGTTGTGGAAATTTAAACTTTGTCAGACATAATCATAATAAACTTGTCTTTTTATACCTGCCCGTAAAAACTGTATACTTCTATTCATGTTTCATATTTTATGGATGACAGTTTCGTGAACGGAAAAATACTAACATTTAATAAGTAATATTACTTATTAAATGATACTATAGCTCGTGCCAAATAGAAATGACCTGCGCGTAATAGTATATTACGCACCATGAACTGTAAGTGACAGTTCTTATGTCGCGAATTTTTAGGAAATCTAGACCCTACTGGTGTCGATTTCCCAAACTACATTCTCGACCTAAAAACTGTCATTTACAGTTCATGGTACGTAATATACTATTACGCGCAGGTCATTTCTATTTGGCACGAGCTATAGTAACGCGATCGGTTAAAATAACCAAAATTTCCAAAGCAATTTAAGGTAGTTATATAGTGAAACCATTTTACCTAGAATTAATTGAAATTTTAAGTACATCTCAACTGAAGTATAATCTACCTGCTCTCCAAGTTTTAAACAATTGACCACGCGGTACCTGAGATATTTGCAATTAAATTTGGCCTTTTTAACACGTGAAGAATAGGAAATGGCAAAATAAACAACATTTTAAATTATAACTTTTATATTCATACCGACATTTAATCGAAAAACTAGTATGTTATAGAAAACTAATTAACGGATTTTATGTAAAAATTTGAAAATTATTTACCACCCAGATTTAATTTTATTGTCTCTAGAAAATTATAATCTGAAGATACGGTAAATAGGTAGAATTATACTTGACAACCATATGTACAAGCGTTCCAGCGTTGTTCTACTTATGGTTAAAAGTTACCAGTAAGGTAAATTTTTGTTAACGGCAAGATAACTAACAGTCAGTCAAACTACCAATTTTATCCAAAGAATATCGTACCGAGTGCACACGAATGGAAACACGAAGTGAAGAGAAACGGAACATATGGTATGGAAGGTTTGTGTTGTTTTGATGATATAAGCTGTTTGTTAATATTAATAATTATTATCATAAATCAGTACAACGGTGATGATGAAGTATTGGATGTCATTTTTGATAATATTAATTTTCGAAACAGTATACAGAACGAAAAAGATGTAATAATTTTGAAAAATGGAATGATTCAGAATTTTTTGAGGTTTCGAATGTCAAAAAATACAGATCTTTATTTGCTAGATAAAATTAAAGACCAAATATTGTTCTTATCTATTAAGTAAGTTCAAAGAAAGCATAATTTGAGAAATAAACACTTATTTGTGTACATGTGTTTTTCTGAATCACGAATCACTCTGTACCATCGATATGCCAGTTATTGATAGCTATACGATTTTATGCAACAGGGTGTATATCGTGGATACTGGCCACAACTAAAACTATTTTTCTAATTGATTCCAGATTATGTCTTTTTTCTTTCCAAGGGACGGAATCTGTCTGCCTTGACTCAATTATATTTTTATATTTGTCGACTAATTTAATTAAATTAGTTATTTCCGTGGTAGTAAAATAAACTGCTCTTTCTCTTTATCTATAATTTTTACCACTCATTTTTGCAAGTCGTATTTATCATTTTTTCTAAACGTTCAAAATGTGGTTTAAACTACAACTGCACCAAAACACAGACAAGCGAAAAAGTAACTAAATTTCTATTGAAATTGTGACAGCCAAGTTACCAACTTTTCAAAAATAACTCTACCCTAACACAATTTTAATCTTTCTGATAGCAATCTGCCAGTTAGCTATCCGGAGAATAAAAAATCATGGAGCAACCCAAAAATCTTATTCTCTAGTTAAGACGGTAGAATAAATTTATCTAATAGATAGTAAACTGCTACTTTATCTGAGCTTGGAACAACCGAGCCTTAATATAATGATGGCATCTATGACGTGCATTAGATAACCTTAAATCTTCCTCATGGCGTTTACGTATATCTTAATTGACTAATGTTTCCATTTCCATATTAATGTATATATTTTGCATTTTTTAACTGTAATCATTTATCATTTCTTTGAGTCGAAGAGACAGGCTGGCACGGAATCAACGGAGGAAATAAGCTGTCGCATTCAAATAATTCACTCACTTTATTTACTTTGAAGGGTCAACAGTCACCAGAGATATTTAAGCCAAGCGAACCAACATTTTACATTCATTCAAATGCATTTCAATTGCTCAAACGCATTTACTCCTGTTGTTTATTTACGAACCTTCATCACTTTCGGTTTGAGTTTGTACAGCAGGTAACTCTGCTTTAGTTCCTACTAAATCAACATAATTTTTTACTAACATTAAGTACCTACCTACTCCTTTCTTTTATTTGTTCTTCAATAAATAAATGAAAAGCCGAATTCATACAAAATTTAATTTTAAAATGTTTAACTATGACCAAAGTTAACGACGCTTTTAGAAAAAGACAATAACGTCATCCATTTCAATTACTTTCAGAAAATATGAAGATATACAAGTGTAACCCAACTTGTGTAACAAAATTTAAGGTTGTATAGTATTGCACGCACTTATCATGAATCAAAAAGAATTTTGTTGAAATTCGTAAAATTTACAGTAATTTGCAAAACAAGGCGAGCAATAACAAATAAATAACTTTTATATAGTCTTCTAAATTATAGTTTCAGGATCAATATTTCAAGTTTGTTATCTTTGTTAGTCAAAATTCTGTTCAGAAATAATTATCATTTTTCCCAAAGCGATTTGTTTAGACTGCATGTCAGCGGACTAGACAGTTATTTGTTGACCATTAAGTCTAAATTGCATGGTTGATATTTTGATATGGATGCCATATGATACCCTCTTCAACCCCTCAGAGATAATCCTCTCATGAAGTTAACGATTTGCTTTAGGTAGCCCTGTATATCATTCCCAAGGATCGGAAACCGCAGAAAAATGGGTTCGGGTTCATAACTTAAAAAAATGGGTTCAGGTTCGGTTTAGGTTCAGAAAAATATTTTTGGTTGGTTCGGTTCCAGTTGAGTTCCGGTTCGGGTTCGAAAAATATAAAAGTTGTATATCTGAAATAAAAAAAATCTGTTGTGGCCAGCACAATATCTCTCGCCACTTCCGTTTTTGATTACATAAGTATAGGGCGCGAGCAGTCATGTGACTTTGTTGACCTTGACAAGCAAATATGGGGGCTCGTGTCAGAATGACAACTAGTAATTATGTATATAGATGTCAAATGTCAGAATTTTTCATTCAACATTTCAAGACTTTCTAAGTTCACGAGGAGTATGGAATTTACTTGTCGAGAAAAATAAACCGCATGGAATTGAAAAATTTAGAATGAAAAATAATGATATTTGACATCTATATACATAATTACTAGTTCTCATTCTGACACAAGTCCCCATATCTGTTTTTCAAGGCCAACAAAGTCACATGACTGCTCTCACTCTATTGTATTTAACATATATTTTATACCTACACTCTACACCAAAAATTCTACTTATACTTATTCTTTATATTTAGATTTTTTAAATTTAAATTTATTCTATGAAGAAACTTTAGCCTACGCTTGTAATTTCTCGAGATGTTTCCAATTCACTGCCGGGATTGACAATTTTTGTGTAGGGCATATTGTAATATACCTACAATTTTAAATATTTAACTATTAATACAATAAGAAATAACATATGTATGTACTTCCCAGAAAAAGTTTTCAGTAATGTCTCCGGATTTCTGACACTGGCATTTATCTGTCCGTTACAAATATTTTAATTTTTATATTTTCCAATTCACAGAACACATATTTTTGTCATTTGTAATTTGGCGCCAGTAAACCAGGAGGCAGATTACCGATGAAGAGTGCAACTATGTTTATTGATACTATGATGTAACACAGAAGTTGAAAAATTTTCAGCGAACCCGGTTTATTGAACCTGAAAATAGTGGGTTCAGTTCCGGTTCGAGCACAACTCGACCAAGTTAACAGTGATTCGGGTTCTGGTGCTCAAAAAGGGCGGGTTCGGAACGGTTTTCGCTTCGGGTTCGGTTCAGTTTCCGGTCCATGATTATTCCATTTAAAAAATAACGATGATTTCGCTAATTTACAACAAAAAATGGTATTAAAGTTCGCCTTCAAATTCGTAATTTAAAATATAGGTTTAAAGCAGGGCATCGAACCTGCCAAAAAATAGGTTCAGTTCAGGTTAAGGTTAATTTGTTTTTTGAGAGACGGGTTACGCAAGACAAGAAACGAACACAATTTTTTTGAAAAGTGTACGCAGACAGCAAAGCAGACGCCGAATGCATTAATTATCGGCTGTATTACGATTACGCTCATGTTTCGAATTGAAAACGAAGCCGAACAGGAGTTGAACCCTAAACCCGAATTTTAATACCCGGTTCGGTTCCGACTCGGGTTCAATTGAAAAATATATTTGAGGTTCGGTTCTGGGTTTGAGTTCCCTAAAATGTTACGGTTTGGTTCCGGTTTTGGTTCGGTTCAGGTTCGGGTTCGATGCCCTAGTTTAAAGTGAATAATAAATTAGCCATTCTTAATTTTTCAATCGCCTGCATTTGATTATCATGTAACTAAGATGGCAGGAAAGATGCTCCAATACAGCCAGTGCAACAAAATATGTAAAGTGTTATCATGCTCGAGGATGGTCATATGCTTGTCAGTTAGTCACTTTAGGATATTTACGACAACTACATAACAAGAAATACAACGAATAAAGGGTCAAATCATTAAACCCGTGAATCATATTCATGTGCCTGTGATTTTGGCAGTTTTACAACAAACATTCAACCGGCCTGTAGATCCGAACAGAGGTAGACCAGGTTGGATCATGACTGACAGTGTCCCAGCGAATGTATCTGGATTCGAACTCACGTTGTTTTCACCACTGATTCTCTAAAATATAAAACTTCAATTAAGTATTGGACAGTAGGTACAAAAGAAAAACATATAGAAAATATTAATAATGTTTTGAAAAAGGTGCAAAAGAAAAACATTTAATGTGTAAAATTAATAAACCCTAATAGAAGTAATATTTTAGAGAAAATTGTGTTTGTTATGTGTATGTGCGAAACAAATAGAAGCAATTTCTAATATCGTGACGAGAAAAAGAAAAGATATTACCATAAAAAGGTAGAGAATGAAATTGCGTTATAAAAATGGAACGGTTTTGTTGTGTGATTGTTGATGTTGGGAATCATCAATTCTAGTTCTGACAACAGGGTAGTCGCACGGGCTCACGGACGATTAATCTTGCCGTGCTGTGCCTGTGCGCCCTCTTCAAACAACCAATATACTCCAATAAGACCAATATCTGCTTATAAATTTTCGTCCAGTGCTACTCATCTAATGTTCTTAATTTGCTCTCTCAATCTCAACTAAGTTCGCCATTAATACTTCTCCTATAACAACTAGAATGAAACTGTATGAATAGTACTTATCTATAGTGGAATTTATCAAGAAGAATAAACTATTTGTTCCATTGTATAAAGTAATACATACATAGTAACGGAGAAAATTAACATACCATTTACACAATTAACTTAAATATTACTCAATATTACAAAGGTGAATATAAACGGGACTGATTTTTTTTTAATTCCAGAAGGATCATAAACCCGTATGGAGTTGATTAGCAGGTAGCCTGTGCTGTTAAGATAGGGGTAGACATAACCCCAATTCGCTTAGGTCTGGCACACCCAGCAATGGGTAATATATGCCATGATATATTTTTTTTATTATATAATTAATTTTTGTATTACATTATTAATATAATAAATAACAAAGTTTGTTATATTTAAAAAATGTGTACTTATTTCTAGCTCTATTATAAGGTAGACGGAAAAAATGCATATTACAGCCTCGCTTGTTTGCTTTACCTCGGCTTCGCCTCGGTGAGCAAACTCAAGCTCTGCTAAAGTATACTAATTTTTGTCCTAGGTACATAAATAACTATTATTATTAAATGTAGTTTAGAAAGTTTATATGTATATGGTTAATACGAACGTTTTAAAAGCGTGTATATCTGCCAGGATGTCATGTTTCTTGCTGTACCTAGTTTAAGAATTATAAGTGAGCTTGTTTGAAACGGGTCTTAATGAGTACGGTTGTTAAGAGAATGATTGTTAAGAGAAGATCCTTATGAAACTATAAAAGTAGTCATTTGCTGAGACCTGAGCACCTGGCGTACCACTTAACATGTCATTTTATTCTTAACAGTTTTCAACAGAAATAGAAATACACAGGTTTTAAATTAAAAGGATTGTTCTGATCTACAATAGGGTTCTCCACTATTTTTTTATTATTATTATATAAAACTTCATCTAATTTTACGGCGATCTGTGGTTGTAGAAAGTTTTAATTGTTATTTGTTAATCAGTATATATTCTATGATGTAGATATTAACCTAATTTTGATTTTAAACATTGGACTTTGCTTATAATTAGAGTCATATAAATTGATCTAGTTCAACACAAAAATATATATAAACATGGGTAATAAGCAATTTAACAAATAATTAACAAAAAAATCAAGGTATATTAAGTTTTGATTATTACTATAGCAGCCAACTTCATTCGACTGATAAATACATCAGAAGATGAAACTATTCACAAATTGGGAAAGATAAGAGATAGAATAGAATATCCCGACTAAGGTAACAAAAAAATCATACGTCAAATTTTTATGTTACAACAGGTTACACAATCCAAAAATATTAGGACATTTATAGGATTCAGTCGACCAGGAACAGCAATTGACGGGACAAGAAAACGCATACAGATAATGAAGTGATGCAGACTTACATGAAATCATAAATGTTCAAAATGGCCACCCTCATTGTCAATACAATACTGTATGCGTCGATGAAATTATGTAACTGTTCATTCAATATCCTCTACATTGTCATATGTGACACTATGTGTTGTAGAGCTATTCCTGGAGTACTAGACCCTGGTTGAGTCCAAAACATCCTCTTCAATATTCTCTGTGATCAGTGCGAGTTCTACCACGATCTTGAGCAGCAGTCTTAAAGCACTTACGATTTCGAAGATTTATTTATTTTTATTTACATACATGTACAAAAGTGCGAACGTTTAGAAGATGACGATTCGGAAAACGTTACAAATAAATTTGCCGATCTTGGGCAGCGTTTCCCTAAGCTTCACCATAGACCAGCACAATATCTGTATACTCGCTATCCATAAAGGCAGGTATTTTTACTGATTATAACTTTTATAATAATTATTAATCTATTTATTTGTCAAAATTTATTGGAAAAAGTTGACAACTCACATTTGTCAAAAACAATTGTTTCGAAAAAAAGTTATTAAGAAATATTGTTGCTCTTGGCAAGTTCTATCAGTGGTTAAATTTAATGTACTTATTTCTGTTACATCTATATAAGTTCGATTCACTAGAAATGTTCAAATTCTGAAATTCAGAAATTCATAGTTCTGAGAATAGCCAGTTCTTCGTTCGGACAAGTGGTTTCAAATTCTTATGAATCGATTCTTTGAATTCTTGGTACATAACAAGTTTCAAATTCCCGTCATCCACATTAAAGTGATATTAAGTTTTTGAAATTTACACGACTACATTTTTATTTTCTTTTTTACCGACCGAAGTAGAGAGGTAGCATTGCCGCTTCGTATAACGAAGTTCACTGGTTCATAGGTTATGGATACTTGTTTGCGTCTTTATCATCTCATTTGCTTCAATAATAATTAACAAAAACAAATGTTAACATCGATGCAAAGCCGGATTGGGTCACCAAAGAGTGTGAAACGAATGAGCTAAATTGATTTACCGATTATCATTTAAAAAATAACTTTGTGTCTTTGTATTATAGTTTGAGAATCGCGATCTTTTACTACTACTTTCATTTAGATGATGTTTTCTATTTGCAATAATGAAGAATATAATCGATGTATCCCATATTCGGAAAACAACCTCTATAAAAAGTTTCTGCACTTTGTTTATACAATAAAATAAATGCAGTTTTCTTTTTATGTGAATTCAACTAAAGTTGATTTTCAAATATAAGTAAATTATGTATTGTACAAGTATTACTACGAGTGTACTTATGCATATAATATGTAGATATTTTTCCAATTTGTTTTTGAGGTTTAAAACAATATAAATTTTCTATTTACATTGAACAAATTAAATTTAAATCCATATTTTATAATGTGATTTCGTTATTAAAGTCAGGCGATTAACTAAATAAATTTATAAATTGTTTTTTACATAATGTCAAATTCATTTGTTGGTCATCACGTACCTATAATCTTCCTATAATTAGGATATAGCACCCAAAAGGTCAAATACATAAATAAGAGCATCACTGCGAAGTACATATTTTCTAAAAAAATGAATGAATCCAAAATATGTAATGAGCAAAAGTAAAAAATTATTTCCCATGTTAAACACTCATATTAATTTATCAATGCTTAGTGTTGCGAAAAGTCGAAACAAAGACTAGTCTTGTCTTGATATTAACTAGTTTTAATTGTGGGTAATTTCTCGACTGTGATGTGGATTAGGTGTTAATAATTACTCGAAAGTTCAGTCAAACAGCATTTATTCATACCATGGAGCTATGAAAATAAGGAGGGAGTGTATAACCGATACTATAGGCGAGGGGATTGAAGCCTAGTGGGGACGGACGTATTACAACAAGTTACAAGTTATACCGGACAGAGACCACAGGTTACACCACACTGATGAGCGCCAAATAGTGCGAAACGCGTGGTTACTTGTGCTGGCCGACTTCTGACGATGGCTCCATGGGAGTTGATACAGAAGTTGTAAACTGGTGTAACTAGACGTAAATTTGTAATTTTTATTATATTGTTTGTTTTACGGAGAAATTCGCAATTTGCTTTTTGCAGTTTGCACTTGTATTATTGATATTATAATGAACGTTAAATTTTCCTAACTCATATTCCACTTAAAAGAAACAAGAATTAATTAATTACGTAATTAATATGGTATATTTACACAATACGTGTATGAATTAGTACAAATAAACAACTATTAAATTAGCTTGTTTATGTTTATTTAAAATAGTTAATAAGAAGAGTAGATAATGAATACATTGCGTCGCGTCGTTCTCGTTGCGCTGTATTATATCGTGTTGTGAGTGGAAGAGAAAGATAAAAATATCAATTATCCGTATAAAAGAACAATTAAGTGGGTTTGCAGCGTCGATGGTTGTATCTAGCGAACGCAGTCGCTTTCATCAGCAAATTACGATGCAAATTGTCGTGCTGTGTAGGGTGCAGCCGACGTCACTCTATAGAAATAAACTTACGTAAGTAAATATTATACATATACATTACTTTACAGCCAATTTACTCGCGATGTACAGTATGCTTTTAATTGGTACTCACTAAATAAACAATTACTTTACATAGAGTGCCATTCGTCACAGACAACAAGACATCAAATACTGATTAACTCTGTATTTTCGAATTAAATATACGAGAATAAGTTCTTTTTATCTACGTTCGGTATAAATAGTTTTACGCACAACTGCGTTGAAATTGCTTGTTTACATCTTAGTTACCATGGCGGAAACTGAAAGATTACACCCTGCGAGCGATAAAGTGAGTAAAAACGCGGCGACTAGTAAACAAAAAACAAAACGTCAAAAATACAATTGGAAATATAATCACACTCTTATTTTTAAAAAATATCAGTTCCGCTTAAGCTTCACTAGATTTTATTAGAATTGCTTGAGATTTTTTTTTAATTGCCTCCAAACTTGACATTTAAAAATAATGTAACCAAATAGTTAGCAATGCAACGCGTCTTATTGTTTTGTGGCATGAACAACTAGCCACGTTATATTGTTACTAGGGTTTCATCAAGTCAAGTAGCTTGATGTTTTTGTAAATTACTTGACTTGAAAATCAAGCTTTTCAAAAAATCATTACTTGACTTGACTTGATTTTCTATCGTTACTACTTGACTTAATCAAGCAATTTCAAGCAAATTCAAGCTACTTGATAACGAACCAATTATGCACGAAAACGCGCGAATCAGTAGAATCGTAACCTAGCTGTGTGTGGGATGGCTGTGCTGATTCACTACTGCAAGTTAAAATCTGTGCAGAAGTTTAAGAAATTCACTCAATATTGGAATATATACTAGAATGACCCGAGAATATGTCGACAAAATTTGAAGTCCTAATCATTATTATTAAGATAACTGTAGATGGTTAAACTATCGCACAGCCCACAAAGCTATACTCCATTCGAATTAAAAATAATAAGTGGGACTTCAGATTTTGTCCACATATTGTCGAGTCATTCTAGTATATATTCCAATAATGAATGGAGAAAAATAAAGTTCCAAAATGTGCCAAAACCGAATGTTATTTAAATGGGAAAAAATCAAGTGCATTTAGGCACGGTCAAATATTAAATTTAAGCGGAATCATTGCCAGCATATTTTATTTTATTTACTTGGAGCCACTTTACGTTGCGGCCCGGTTCAAATTCGACTTGCCCACATTTAAGGTCCACCATAATACATATGCTATAAATAGTTTGTTAAGTAATATATTATACTTTTAAATCTTTATTTTAATTTTTAAATTTGCATGTATGATTTATTTTTATGAATAAAAGTTTATATTTGATGGTATATTACTGATATTGTTATAAAACATAAGGAACTATATGAAAAATGTAGTCTTGAAGAACTTCTTGATTTTTCTGGTAATTAAAAAAATTACTACTTGATTTTTTCAAGTAATTGAAAAATAACTACTTGATTTTTCAAGTACTTGAAATTGTAACTTGACGACTTGATTTTCGGATACTATTACTTGACTTGAGCTTGGCTTGATTTCAAGTCAAGTCAAGTCAAGTAACTTGAATATCAAGTCAAGCCGTGAAACTCTAATTGTTACACATAACAAGCTTTAAATATATTTAAAAAATATTTTTAAAACATTTCATTTGATTGCAGTAGTGCAGTCGGCGCAACTTTTTATAAAAAGCGCCAAATTTTATTTTTTGTATTTCTAAAGGGCCACTTCACAATTAACCGGCTATTTATACTAATACCTATTGATTTTTGTTCAGTTTTTTTATTTTTTTAAATGCTCTAATAGTTCATTTTCCCTAGACGTTTTGTAAAACGCGAGTCAAACGCAGCCAGATTTTGTTTTCAGGTTTACAAATTGTAGCAGCATTAGCAATACGGAAAGAAATCAGCAATAAAGCAAAGCCGGAGTGCACCAAAAATGCAAGAAGGAATGAGAACAATTCTGAAATGGAAACTAGGATATGGAATTCAACTAGACATTGTGACGTGCGCCCCTGAGTTAAGAGTATACGAGCGCCACTACTGAAAGAATGTACTAGAGCGATGACGTAATCCCTTCACTGTAATTATCCAGATGATGCAATCCCCGGCGACGGACCGGCTAGATGTGTTAATTGTATCGTTGACCTAATTCTTTTGTATGCAATGTTACTGTCGCATCAGAGTGTTCTAGAAGGATATAGGGTTTAAATACCGTCGGGAGAACAGCGGGAGGATAGTCTGATATATAGAAGCGACGAGCAATGAACAATCGGTGATATAAATAAACATTCTACGAGTTGTTGACGTAAATAAATGTAATTATATAAATAAATATAGTGATATAAATGTTGTTAAATTAATATTCTTAGTGTGTAAACATTTAATAATATTCTTAGTCTTAAATTTAGTGTTCATAATTATTTAGTCATAGTGTTAGTTACTTTTATTTTCTTTTTAATATTTATCGTTTAATAAACGTATTATTTTAATTAATATTATTTCTCTTATTTTTTTACACCCATATAAATAAAACGTTACAATATCTTTTAGATTCGCATTCATTTTAAGGACAATAATTTAAATACTATACGAAGAATAAAGATAACATCTTCACAGAATTCAAATACGTGCAATAGTCACCCAGCATAGATTTTAAAAGTTGGAAAGTCTAGTGAATGTTAAATATTTTTTTTATGTTTTTTGTTTGTTGACTAGTGTGGTTTCACTAGTTCGCGTCGTGTTCTGAGCAGGGCACTTGGCACAAAAATTTGTGTATTAAAGGTCCAGTACCAAACCAATTTACTTTGTCATTGGCTGTATATTCCGTACCGTTATCGCAGCAAATTCGATATGTTGCTGTTGCTGTAAACCAATAACATATTGTGTCTATTAGGATGTAAAATTTAGTAGGGTCTGTGTCAGTTAGGAACAATAGGTTGTATTATGTCCTCCAATAAGGCGTATGATGTCATTTGACACTTTGCAATGTTTAACACCACTTAATATGTATATGTAGTGAGTACCCTCATCATGTTTGTATATCACGGACACAACATATTCATTTATGATAATTTACAACTCAAGGACTACGTCCAAAATATTACCTACCAAAATATATATCTATCAAGTAGAAAATTGTAAAATTTTAACAATTTTTAGATATAACCCACTGATTGTCTATAATAGTATATAGTAAATAATGTTTTTACATATGCACGTAGTGTATATAGTGGAAAATAGATAATAGAACTAATATTTACAATTACTTATACTACTATTATGCAATATGTGCTGTAAAACTGTCCCTAAGATAAAACAAAACTGTGAACATAACCTAACAACTACTAACTAAAGTATTTAAAATGAAAAATAATAATTAATCTACCGCTACAATTAATGAAACAGGATACAAGGCAATATACTCTACTTAAAATAATAATAAACACTGAAAGAAAAGTCAAAATACAAGAAGAATCAAATAAAAACTATTGACAGCAATAATACGCTTATAGTCAAATTTTTTGACTCTGTCGGGTACAGTAATAAAACTATAAATGAACTATAAATATCGCAATTATGATAAAGCGGCATATCCTTTACTTTCTGCAGTATAATACTGTTTGGCATCGGCCTATATTTTTGAGCCGGTCTATTCATGCATTGAAACAAACGTCTACCAGGTATGTATAGGAAAATAGCCTTACAGTCCTTTAACATAAATGAATAGAGCGGCTCAAAAATATGGGCCGAAGCCAAACAGTATTATACTACAGAAAGTAAAGGATATGCCGCTTTATCATAATTGCGATATTTATAGTTCATTTATAGTTTTATTACTGTACCCGACAGAGTCAAAAAATTTGACTATATGAAAGTTACACAAAAATGCTCTCTTGTTGAAGGTTTGACGTTGGTACACAACGCCATATCTACATAATGAAATATCCAAATTATGAAAAGAGCTAAGAATCGAATTACTGCAGATTTGGGTTCCAGGCAGTCATATCAACATTCTATTAAGATATGTACGATTATTTACATAACGCCCTATATACCCTGAAACTTTAATCATTTTACTTCTCGCTAAGAGAGGTATTGGACTCATGCTAAAAATCGCATATCCAGATTTTATTGAATAAGCACAATTTAAGGTCCGTAGAATCCGATTTTAACATTTTTACAATGACGTCTGTGTGTGTGTGCGTGTGTGTGTGTGTGGATGTGTGTGTGTGAGGTTGTTGGAGACACTATAAGACTAAAGACCTTTTTGACTACGGATTTCTCAATCTAACATTAATGGGAAGAGTTGAATAGATTTTGGTACCAATTGGAAAACCGGAAGTAACAGTATCTTAAAAAAAATTCTAAATATTATTTTTTTGAATTTTTTTATATTTAGTATTAAAGAACGTAAAATTCTCTATTCGATACATTCTAAAATTTTATTATATCTTCTATATATTGAGATAAAAAAGTAATATATAAAATAATCTGTTGTAATAAATTTCAGAGCCTAAACAACTCTATAGTAACCATCAGTTGTTTGTAAATGACAGAAAAATGTCATTGTCAAAAACCAACAGTAGTTCATAAGCCTATTTGGGCGGTATTGGCAGTTCAATTATAAAAATTGACCTTAAGTCTATTTTAACTAAACACATGACAGTGGTTAAAAACCGATTCAGAATTTGTCATAGTACGAATATGATTATATGTTGATTTTAGTTGAAAATAAATCTTAGATATTCTTTTTTGGCAACATAGTGGTAAACCGTCAAATTACGCTTTTACGTTAAATGAAGAGGTTTAGCTGATATTATTGAAGAATTTTTCTGTGATATTGGTAAGTTTACTATTTCTTGTTGTATAACAATAATAATAATTAAATATTTAAAATTATAGCTATATACATATACCCATCAGAAATCCCGTCAAGAAATTGGAAGAAATTCGAACATTTAGAAGTATAGGAGAAAACTTCCTCAAAAATAAATTTATAATTATAAAAATAATCTAAACATAAAGAAAAGAGTTAGAATGGCAGCTAGTAATTATGTACATATATATCAAATGTCAATTTTCCATCCAAAATTTCATGATATTCCAATTCCATGTAGTTTATATTCCTCGACAAGTAAATTCCATATTCCTGGTTACAAATTAACCACGTAAAAAAATTATGACATTTGACATTTATGTAAATAATTACTGTCATTTTGACAAGGACCTCCATATCTGTTTGTCTAGGTCAAGTATGACAAACTAACTACGGCATTTGACATCTATGTACAAAATTACTAATTGTCATTTTGACACGAACCCGCCATATCTGCTTGTCAAGGCCAACAATGTCACATGACTGCTCGCGCCCTAAACTTATATAACCAAAAACGGAAGTGGCGAGAAGTATTGTGCTGGCCACAACAGATTTCTTTAAATACTATATGCTCATGCATATATTTGGTCATTTAATATTTTGTAATAATTTTATATTTGGTTTTTTTAAAATTATGTATAAATTTAATGAGATAATTATGCTGATTGTGTGTATTGGAATATCTGATTTAATTGCAAATTGATTGCAGAGTAACACAGTTGTATTTAATTAATTACTCCATGTTTGTATAGCGAGGCAAAATCACATAAATTGTCCTGAATTTCAATGACAATCGAAGATGCGTTGTCCTTTCTTTAAAAATCAATAATACTCTACAGGCCAAACAAATATTTTATGAGCACATTAGTATAGAGAACAGCATTAGATTGATTTAGTGTTCTGCAAATTATTGCGGATGCAGAAGCTAAATGTACTGAATAGCCATCCGTAAAAAGTAAACAACTCATATTCGAATATTGCATGATTTGGACTCCAGAATGTTCTGCAGAAGTTCTAAAATTTACCAGATTGCTGATTAGGCACTTCTAGTAAGGATATATCTATTATATTTGTCAGTATGGAATCTTAAAAAAGCCAGTTGGGAAAAAATCACGCTGACTGTAGAAAAAACAATAGGTCGCATCTACAGAAATTGAAAATAACTCTAGAATAATCAATTTAATTATGAATATTCCACGAGAGATTGTCAGAAATTTTGTGCCAGGCTGGTTAAAACAATCTAAAGAACTTCTTGAAAAATATAAAGTTACAAGAGACCAGAATTTAGGTAAACAACTTTTAAAATAATAGAAAACTGTACAATGTACAAATGCGACATTAGGTGAACTGCTTTAAATAATATTTAAATTACACTCGGCAAAGTTCACAAAATTTTAGTCTTTGAATCAACCTCTCGGTCATTTATCAGAGACTGGTCCACTCAACCAGAACCACAGACGCGTTTCGCTGTTTTTGCAGCTCATCAGTGTGGTGTACTGATGCCTCTTTCGAGGCACTGAGACTAGTTGAGCGGGCGGATGATAAAACATCCCACAAAGATATCAATCCTGCAGAGGTAACTAACCACATGCAGAGCCATCTATCAGGAACTGCTTTAAATAATATTTAAATTACACTCAGCAAAGTTCACAAGTCTCAGTGCCTCGAAAGAGGCGTCAGTACACCACACTGATGAGCTGCAAAAACAGCGAAACGCGTCTGTGGTTCTGGCTGAGTGGGCCAGTCTCTGATAAATGACCGAGAGGTTGATTCAGAGACTGAAATTTTGTGAACTTTGCCGAGCGTAATTTAAATATAACTTTTAAAATCTTTAGATGAGAATCGGAAAGCTATGGATTGAATGTGTTGAGACAGTACACTTCTCCCATTCCAGCAAAAAGGCTTGAAATTTGTTGAAGAACCTCAGTAAAGATAAAATTAATAAACCTCAAATCATTTACTCTGTTAAATAGATGTAGAAAAAGTATACTAAAATTTTATTGTTTTTTATTTAGTAATAGGGAACCGGTTTCGGAAAAATGTCCCTCATCAGCCCTTTAAAAGACAAAATATTGTACAAAATTATATAAATATAAAGAATATATTGGAAAAAAATTGTGCTCAATATTAGAATCCTAGATATTAAAATAAGCAAAGGCAATTAAAATTAAGGTAGATAAGTACTGTTTTAAGAGCCTGCAGTTCGAGAACGGTACGTTTCCGGATATGAGTTTATTAGTGAAAGTTAGTCTATTTCATCCCCTATATAGCCTAGAAATTAGTAACACGTATTCATCAACATTATTGAATTGCGAATATTGTTACTTATCCCATTGTAACAGACGCAAAACAAAAAAATATTTACCGAGATATAAGTTTCTAAAATTGAAAACTCATAAGAATTTCGTCTCATACTGCTTATAAGCTACCCTTAACTAAGTTATACATATTATATTTTGTTTGTGGAAATAATTTAAATATAACGGTATCTTAGAAGTTAAGTGGCTTTTTTATGTAAGTGAGGAGTTCAAGAAAACGCGATGCAAACGGTGATAAGCACAATAGGAAACGGTTCAAGAAGCGGATGCCACGTTATTTGCGGTCAAGGCTTACAATGATGATAATAACAAAATAAAAGTTGTACGGAATTTTGCCGGGATTCATCTATACAATTTTCGTCTTGCGAGGAATTGGATAATTCTAGATTAATATCGCAAGTATTTCTAAAGGAATGGAATCTGAAATGAAAATACATTTTATTTGTTCTGTATTGCAAGGTATTTTTCAAAGTAAAAATAATAACCACTAAAGCTAGTATTTATGAAATAACAGGATCGAAATATGAATAGAAAATATGTACGTACATTGGAATTCTGTATTTATTGTGAAGAATGGAACAGGAATTCTTTCTATTTCATTAAAAAAATAATAGAATGTCAATATTGTATACTTGCATTCATCTAAGAAGAAGATTTCTTACATTACATTGTATAGATACAACAGAGAATAGAATTATAACTACTTATGTTGTAGTAATAAATACTTGAAAATAACCTGAATATTATAAAATCTTTCAGAACTCATATTTTATTAAGAATAATACAACCTTTTTAGTTTAGATTCTGTTTTATTTATTAAATTAACAACGTTTCGGCAATATACACTATTGCCTTCTTCAGGAATGAACATGAATAACAAATCAACAAATACAAATAAATAAATAACAAAACATTAGCAACAGGTAACTAAGGTGACAATTACAACATATTTAAAATAGGAAGCCATGCATCTCAATCATTGTGACGGTCTAGATCTTAGTCGTGCATGGCTTCCTATTTTAAATATGTTGTAATTGTCACCTTAGTTACCTGTTGCTAATGTTTTGTTATTTATTTATTTGTATTTGTTGATTTGTTATTCATGTTCATTCCTGAAGAAGGCAATAGTGTATATTGCCGAAACGTCGTTAATAAAATAAATAAAACAGAATCTAAACTAAAAAGGTTGTATTATTCTTAACCTGAATATAATAATCTAGCGTAGGTTTCAAATCTAAAATGTATATCACCGATCAAATATCTAAAGAGAGACTAGACAGTGTGATTAAATTAAGATAGAAATTTTATGCCTTTTATGTATTTAGATCATATGTACGTACAAATAGAAAACCATGGAAAAATCATCATTGCTTATTATTATTTTTACCTAATTTTCTTTGAAAATAAAACAATACATTTTCAATTTATTTTTGTTAATTGGAAACAATAATTACTATAGAACATATACATATCATAAAAATACAAAACTACTTTAAGCCTTAGTATTAATGAAATATACAGGAGACCGATCATCTCATTTCGTCAACTATACCTCTTAATATTAATTTACAGATAATATTTAAATTACACTCGGCAAAGTTCACAAAATTTCAGTCTCTGAATCAACCTCTCGGTCATTTATCAGAGACTGGCCCACTCAACCAGAACCACAGACGCGTTTCGCTGTTTTTGCAGCTCATCAGTGTGGTGTAGTAACGCCTCAACTAGTCTCAGTCTATTCATAATGATTTGCCAGAGTATACTGATCATAAATGTCAAAAAGTGAGCGCAGTATGACTGCTCGTTTGACAGTTAACCGTTTCATAAGTTCTATCTAAGCAAAAAAAACATCTTTTATATACTGAATTTCGACGATTTTCTATACAAATGTATTATGTCTATGAAAAAAATAAAAACTATTATAAATTAATAATAAAGAAAATATTTATCCCTATTTTTTCAATCAGCCTGCATGTCCGTACGATTCGATCACAGTTCCGTTGCGCATATAATTTATTCATTGGTGCATAAAACATTCTGGCACTTAGTGTGTGTACGTTTTTAGTGTGTGTTGTACGGCATTTGACCCGAACCTGAGGTCCCTGGTGAGATCGTTGTTCCTGGTTTGATCCCAGTCGCATTCACTCAAATGTTAAAAGCCTTTTTGCTGTCGTGTATCCCTGCATCCTACCGCTGTAACCCTGCGTATCCTGTTTATCCCTGCTCGCTGTACGACGTACAACTTGTATCCTATTTCAGAGTAGGTGAAACGGGTACATAAATTGTTGTAGGATTAATAACGAAGTTTCTAAGGTGTAGTAAGGATTAATTTTTTTTATATAAATGTATCAGCTGCCATTGTATTTTCTAAATTGCAAAAACAGAGTTATACGTATAAATTTAACCATGTTTTAGTATGTAGGGTACCTCAAGGGTCCATTCTGGAGCCACTATTCTTCTTTCTGTATGTCGCAGATTTACCTGCCGAACTAAAACATTGCAATATTCACTCATATGCTGATGACACACAAATATTAGCATCATGTTATCCGTCAGATGTGTCCAATGTTGTTAATAATATTAATTCTGACCTTAATATTCTAGTTCAGTGCGATAAGAATCATGATCTCAGAATCAATCCAAATAAATCAACGATGTTAGTTATAGGAAACTCAATTTCAAGTTCCATTTACAGGCTAAAATGAAAGCAACAGTGATTAAATTAAAGCACTTGTATCAGTTTCGTGATATCTTAACATCTGATGTAAAATTACGCTTAATCAATTCGCTTGTACTTCCATTATTTGATTATTGCGCATGTGTGTATGCACCTAATTTATTACAAACAGATAAGCACAGAAATCAAGTTTTTCAAAATTCATGTTTACTGTTTGTCTACAATGTACGTAAATTTGACCATATTTCAAACTATGGAAAGTTAGCAAAAATGGATAATAATCGAATCTCGTACGAGAAAAATGTATTTAACATTAATTTTATAACTAGTACTCCTCGTTATCTGCGCGATAAACTTGTTCCAAAATTTTAATAATCGAAGATATTGCTCGTGAAACCAAAGCAGCACATTTCAACTTGTCCTTCGGACTCGTGAAATCTGCAACTCGGTTTCACTCGAGAATATCATCGATGATAATCATATCACTTGTTATATTACGTATGACTATTTCATTTCAAGTTCTTGGCAAGTATTGTAAATTCTGTTAGAGACATCGCCATATTGAAATCGTTTTCTGAAGTGAATTCAACTATGTAGCATTACCGTATGTAATGAGAACCTATAGTCTTAAAGCTAAACCAGTGTCGTGTTTAGTGCAAAGATAAATATTTGTGCCCATAAAATCACAGTGCGCAACATTAGCCACATTGTGAGTGTTTAGTTAAGAAAACGAGGAGGCTTGGGTGAAGTGTTTGTCCATTTCTTTATGTAATAAAATGCAAACAAAGAACACTTAGCACTTGTCATCTAATTAAGTCTATTCACCTTTACGCAATAATTTGACAACTTATCAGGCAGCTTCCCCAGATAAACATCAGATAAAAATATAAACAACCAACAAAATTAATGGGAAGAATAAATGTTGAAATAGTCAAAAATAACGGAGATGAGATGCATGATACAGGTACAGTGGCACTGAGCAAATAATTCTCAAATTAACTAAATGTAAATATTTTATACAGAATATGGTCAGACAGTATGCAAACAATTAAAATTAGATTATGCAAACATCTGACATGTACACATAAAAGGAAAGTCAGATGAAACGTTTTCATTAACACACGTGCATTGTATGCAGACCATAAATCATAAATTTGTTATAAATTTAATTGTACGCTTATGAGGAAATTTATTATAACTTTGTAGTCACCGCAGATAGTTATAATATTGTTGCTTATTTACTACAACTAACAAACTAATTAGAAATTTATAATTCGCATTAATATAACCTTAATCCATACTCTTGGATAATAAAACCAGACACTGAAGAAATAATCTTTTATTGATTTGTAACAAAACTAATTTGGGTTAATTTATGTTTTTACTTCCATGTAAGTATTGTAATCGCGAAAAATTTCGGTTTTCAGATTTCAGATATCCATTTTGATCATCCCTGAATCCATTTTGACTAATTTCGTCGTGACGTCTGTACGTATCTCGCATAACTCAAAAACGGTAAGCCGTAGAAAGTTGAAATTTTGTATTTAGGACTGCTATAACATCTATTTGTGCACCTCTCTTTCTGGTTATTACACAATTTCTAGAAGTGGCACTTTACATGAAGCCTATAATAGATTTTAATGGAAAACTGTTTTAAAATATAATCCAAAACTTTTCAAATTTGGTATACAAGACTTTTATGTCAATCGAAATAACATAATAGATTTTGGTTACAATAAGCTAACCGGAAGTGGTACATTACTTGAAGTTCTTAACAGTTTTTCTTGAATAAAATGATTTTATTTTGATTTTAGAAATAAAAGCTACAAATAAAAGTTTTAGAGAATTAATTTCTGCGTCTAGCACATCAAGTATTATTAAATTAGCCCTTTGTATAAGCGAGATATGTAAATTTAAAAATTATATACTTTTTGTGTTTGTAATAAAGCTTGCTATGAATTAGGACAAAAAAAAAATTAAAAAAGTACATGTCAAATTACGTTAAATACGTGCAATTTTATGATTCGTACAATAACAAATATTATATTTTTATTGTGAAATTAGTCATAATCATTGTTGTAATCAAATATTTCTTTGTTGTAATCAAAACTCTCTTTAAAAAGAACCGGGTTAGATTAATGTTAATTTAAGAATGATAGTAGTAAATGAATTATTTTTTGTTCTATATCAAAATATTTCTCGGGCTTGGCTTCAATATTTTGTAATTTAATTATTAAAAAAGTATGTATAGTTTAATAATCGTACAAGGAAGTCGTGTGGTGTCCCCATCAGATTTTTTGTTAAGGTATGAACCAATGATCTGTAATGTAAGATTAGAAAATAAGTGCAGCACACTTTATTAAAAAAAAAAATTGAAAGAAAGCAAATCCGTACAAAATTGCCTGTATTTAAATATTCAAAAATAATAACTTATCGTCGATTAATTAGTTTAGCATGTGGTCCCAATATTTATATTAATGAATGTGAATATGTATTGCCAACTGAAGCTGTGTTCCATCGGGCTGTGGTTATGATTTTGTGAATACTGATTAGTTTAATCGTGATCCTTTTGAATCATGATTTAAATTTGTTTAATAATAATCCTTTTGACAAATTACAGACACATTTTTAGTGCCCTCTGTTGGCACCCTCGTTACATGCATAGTAGCTTATAGTGACCTCTGCTGCCACTCGGACTCATCTGGCTGTGTCGGTTTTTATTAAAAACTGACTCGTCTGGGATTTGATCGCTGTCCTACACGAGCAACCTTGTATTGCCAAGCGAGCACTCTGACCGCACGACCACCGATAACCGTTTTAAAATGATATCAAGAAAACAACTTGAATAATATTAACACCATCTAGCGTCAAATATCATATGCAGACCAATGCAAACTAATTAATATTGTTTTGTAAGTAATCTACTGTCAAGTGTTATGGTTAGCACATTAAATATGGATCATATAGAAATAAAAAAAGCTCTTGGTAATATATGAAGCATGTTTACTTGAAACAAATCTTTTATGTAACATATTTTCTTTCTTTTAAAAAGTATGATGTGTCGTTACATGATTGTGTAGGAAAATCATATTTCCTTTGATGCAACAAACCCCACATTGAAAAATTTTTACACTCGAAAACCTATTGTCGTTAGCCATTTTTAAATTTGTCTAACATGAATCCGTGTGATCACTCAAAAAGAATGATTCAGAAGGGAAAGGGGAAGGTTGTCTAGCGATCACAAAATGAGAAAGTGGGGATAACGAACAGAAAAGGAAAAAACCTACTTCTTCTTAATCATAATCACTTTGATGATTTAGATTGCGAATCATAGCCCGAAGGAACACGGCTTGAATCAGTTATTTTTGATCACTCTGCAGAAAAAGCTTGTAAAATAGTACATTAAGATACAAGTTTCATAAGACATTTCATTGTTATTGTTTACAATTTAAATAATATTTACTTTCAAATGACAAATGTCTAGAAATGTAGGTACTACGTACCAACCTAACAGAAATTAAGTTTGAGTTCTTTTAAGAAGTACTTTATGATATCCAAATGGGTTTCATAAAGTACATATTAAAGAACCAAAATAGAAAAACAATTTTATTTTATCTTAATTGATAGACGGTTGTGTTACTGCTTTGGGCATAAGCAGTAGTTGAGGTAATGATATGTGTGTGTGTGTGTGTGTGTGTGTGTGTGTGTGTGTGTGTGTGTGTGTGTGTGTGTGTGTGTGTGTGTGTGTGTGTGTGGAAGTGACTCGAACCTGTAATCTTTGATTCGCAGTCGACAGAAATTTATGATTAGCATTATTTTTATAATTAATAATAAAATTTGAATGCATAAAGCTAACGCGCTTACCATTGTGCAATGTGCATAAAATACGGCATATCGAAACCACAGTCGGATAAAAAAAACTTTAATCCGAATTTGACATCATTAAAATTCGAAACGCAGTTAAAAAAAGGACAAAAACAAAATAGAAGAGTACCACAATTCGATATTTATTGAAACGAGAATTAATATATAATCTGCAAAAACAGGGATTTATTGTTCATAAATTCGAAAAGTTTACTTCGACATCGGCTAAACCGGAAGAATAAATGTAAGCGCCAGGTTGAAAAACTGAAATATTACACTGAATGATTTATTATCTGTAAGTATTTGCTTACTACAGAGAAACGTCTAATTTTTATGCAATAAATATACAGCAAATCTCATTCAGATTTACGAAGATAAATGATTCGTTTTCAATAAAATATTTTTCAATTTCAATTTTCATTTCAGTTAAGAAAATGTTTTTGGAATATATCAACCAGGTACGATAAATAATATACCAAGATCATAGTTTCGAATATTAAAGGTCTTGGGTTCATATCTATATGAAAATATGTTTTTTTGCGGACCTCTAAATTTATGAATTACTATCATTAATTTGTGGGCCAAAATTAGTTATGCGTTGCTTTTACTTTATTTTCCATTATAACTAGGTAAATAAATAAAACAATATTATACGGCCCATTTTTGAGTGTCACAATCCGTCTTTTCTCGCAAATTTTTTCATTCATGCATTGAATTAAACGTCTACCAGGTATGTATAGGATTCAGTGCATGAATAGAGCGGCTCAAATATATGGGCCGATGCCAAACAGTATTATACTACAGAAAGTAAAGGATATGCCGCTTTATCGATATTTATAGTTCATTTATAGTTTTATTACTGTACCCCACAGAGTCAAAAAATTTGACTATAGGTATAGTTCGTCTAGGGATCATTTTCCGAAGACTCGATATCGTTTTATTACGGCAGTACAATAGAGGGTCCCAATAGCCTGGCATGTGCCAGGGCTATAATGAAAAATTTGAGTAGGGGTTTGAAATATTTCATTTCACACATTTTACTTTCCAAAATAGTAAAAATTTAACAAAACAAAAAACACTTTCAGCCTACACTAGTTAGGAGGTACAAATGACAAGTGAAAATAATTAAACTCACCACCTATTTATATACCTACATAGCCACAAATAACGGTTTTATAATACAGCCCTGGTAATCGGTTTAGAAAATCTGGAAAGTGCAGTCTTGGTCTACAGTCGAATACTGGGCGTAAAATATATACCAGCATTGCAAATACTGAACTGGTCGACTGTACGGACCGACATATTTTGGCATTGCGGTTTTAGCTATTGTGCACCCATAATAAAACGATAACGAGTCTTCGGAAAATGATCCCTAGATGAACTATACCTTTGCGGGTGCTTGAATTGAACCTGTACCATTACAACCGGTTAATAACGCACTCGGCCACGCAACCTTATTCAGTTCTCCGAATCAAGAATACCACCATTGGGATACAAGATATTACTTCGGTTAAATGGGATATCTGCACCTTAGAGAGCCCATCTTAAATGTGCATTTGTTTTGCCAAAAATTCTCTAGGCTATTAGATAACGATGAAAAAATGATTTTGCTGAAAATTTACATTTTCAAATAACTTTCAAACAATTGGTAATTTGGAAAAATGCTTTAGATAAAAGGTTAAATATTTTACACGAGGGGGGTGAAACGGCCGAAGCTTATGCTGCTTTTCCAACGATGACCACTTTAACTGACTGGTGGTCGCTTGGATGGTCGACCACGACTTGATTAAGGAGGAGGAACACACACACACACACACACACATTTGCAGTTATCGTGGATGACAGATGAACACTTACATTATGGACACAGACATTATTTGGTATTTAAATAAATTTTTCTTTATTTACATGATTAATATTTAAACTTATTATTATTGATTACATTCTACACATAAACTGAACTGTTACATTGTTGTAACCTTGCGTACTAGCGTCTAGTACTCGCTCAACCTAAAACTCGAGACTACATAACTTCAGTTTCTAAGACAGACTACTTAAAACAAAGCGTTACCTTCGCGAGAGGATTATCTACAGGGCGCTGGATGAAGTCTTATCATATGGCACCCATGGTGTCCTGTGTCTCGCTTACGTATGCTTAATAATTTAAAGACTTAATTGTCAACATAACTGTCAAAGGTCACTGACAACTAGACTAAACAGTCAGTTAATGAAGATGATGACTATTTCTAAATAGAATTTTGACCAACAAAGATAACAAAATAAATGTTATTTATTTTGTACTCGCCTCATTACAAAAACAACTTTTCTATTGGTAAATTTTCGAAATATAACAAACTTATTTTTTATGAATTCCACTCATTAGATGTTTTTTTTACTGCAATTGGTAGAAGGGTTATTCTATTTCACATATATGATATCCTTAAAATTTCAGATTTTACCTTAATTTTCATAAATTTTCTTTTATGTTTACTAGACGTTACCTTATGGGCTTTAAAAGCTGTCATGGAGAGAGCACCACAGGGGTCACTTTTGTGTTCTTTGAAAAATTGAAAATAAATTTGACGTTGGCCGGAATCGATTTGGGCCATCCGAATTCTAGTCACCTTTCGCATTCAAATATGTGACCACCAAACAAGTTGTTATTTCAAAAATGTGCGTTTTAAAATGTGCTTCATCATCTTTACCGGAATTACGTTACTTTTCGAGTGAACGTTTATAATAATACTTATTTTGAAAGAGAAGTATATAATTGAGTAAAGTGAATTATGAAATGAAACTGATACGGAGGTGAAATGCGCGCTCGAGGCTCGAAAATATGTCATCTTTTGCATTGGGCCAACGTCCGTGTTGGTGTTCACGTCCGCCGTCCGTGTTCCGCGTTCGGATAAATAATGAAATTAAACTCGCGCTTCGTCACACTTCTAATTTGGGTATGACAGTTCTGCTGACGCAGATTTTAGAATGTGATATATGTTAGTGTTCGTAAACCGCCCGTCTCATCATTATTCTACCTCATACCATTTTTCAACACACTTTACTTTTTTATTATTTTTCGAAACAGTTTGATTAGTATATGCAAGTCTACGGCTTCTTATAAATTACCTATTGCATATAAATTATGACTATAAATAAATTAAAACAAAAATACTATTTGTATTTTTATATGCATAATAATGCAATTAATTTTTTTCATGTATACCAGTGAACCTGGCGTCACTACAGATCAGATAAAGTATCGACTGACGTTTACTATTAATGACAAGTTACATCAACACTGAAAGGTAACGTATTTCAGTTCTGTCTTCATTATGCTGCAGTGCCGCTGTCGTCACAACTTTCGCACCGAAACTTTAATAACCATTTGTTGCGTAAAAGCATTATTTAAAGAAAATAAAAATTAGAGAATTTCTATTTTTAAATTCTTAATAATATACAGGGTGTATCAGGACATCATTTTGAGTAAAAAATGTTATATGAAGATAGGTCCAATTCCTTTTGGTTACTAAAATATAAGAGATCAATGTTTTACAAGTAGCAGCAATTTTATTAAAAAAATTAATCAAAATACATTTAAAACATAGTAACAAACAATGGAAACATTAAATATATTAATTTTGTCTTATAGTAAGTGTTCAAAATGTGCCCTTCGAGCTCGAATGCAAGCTTGATATCGACGAATCATGGAATCAAACTAAATTAATTGTATTTGGGTTGTTACGAATGACAGCTGCAGCGTTTCTTATTCTTTCTAACAATTGGTTGCGTGTGTTTATTTGAACACTATACACCATTTGCTTCATGTGCCCCCATAAATAGTAATCCAGAGGATTTAAATCGGGAGATCGTGCGAGCCATCGGACAGGACCTCCGCGTCCTATCCATCTATTCGGGTAATGCTGATTTAACCAAGCAGTCACTTGTCTTCCGTAATGAGGAGGGGCGCCGTTATGCTGATACCACATTTGTTGTATCTGGAGAGATACTTCTTCCATCATTTCACAATGTCTGCTTTCTAAAAATTCTCTGTATAGCTCCGAAGTTAAATGGTTATTTAAAATTTCGATTTCCAGAAACTGTTATTAAATATACCTGCCCAAATATTTACGCTGAAACGTTGCTGAAAACGTGACTGACTGATGGCATGGGGATTATCAAGAGACCATATTATGTGGCTGTTATGAAAATTATTTATTCCATCTCTTGTAAACTATGCCTCATCGGACCACAATACCTTTGAAATAAAATGTGGGTCATTGGCATTTTGGTTTAATAACCAGCGACAAAACTCTAAACGTGGACCATAATGTGCAGGTTCGAGTCCTTGCACCCGTTGAAAATGATATGGATGTAGTTCTTTGCGGTTTAATATCCGCCAAACAGACATGTGTGACATGTGTCTTCCGATTCGTCGAGTGCTCGTTCTCGGATCATCAAGAACTGCATCAATAACATTTCTTCGTAAATATTGCGCGGTCCAATACCATCATTTTGAACTCCATCCCGTACAGCTGTTGTCCCAGTTTCTCTCAACCTTTGAAAAGTGCGTGCAAATACGCGATAGGAAGGTAGACGTCTGTTGGGATACCTATTTTGATATTCTCTGGACGCTCGGAGGGCACTACCATCACAGAATCCATACACAAATATTATATCTGCGTATTCTGCAACACTAAACCCATCCATTTCACAATAACAATAACTCAAGTAAAAAAAATCAATTTTAGAGTAATTTTGCATTGTTTTCCATTGTTTATTATTCTGGATTGAAGATATCTTGATTAGAAAAATTTAAAAATTGCTGGAATTTATAAAATTTTGAACTCTTGTATTTTGGTAACCAAAAGGAATAAGACCTATGTTCATATAACATTTTTTACTCAAAATGATGTATAGAAAAATATTAAAAATTTGAACAGGCCCATTCTTATTTATTATACGAACCATGTATAGTGTTTCAATAAATACAAAGACTAGTTTTGGGTCTTTTTTTTATATAAAATTGAGGAAAAAATGCAGATTATAACAGGTAGAATTCAAATATAAGCCTAAGATAAGTTTGATATTTTCTTTTTCAAATAACTTCTAAACTATTAGTAATCGAGAAAAATGTTCCAAATAAAGAAGTTAGATATTTTATTGTCTAACCACTGGCGTACGAATTATTTTTTTATGTTCGTAAATTTCCATATTCGGACGGCACTGGTTAGGAAATAAAAATATTTAACTTCTTTATTAGAAACATTTTTCTCGATTATCAATAGTTTAGAAGTTATTTGAAAAATAAAATATCAACAAAAATTCAGTTTTTCGTTATTATCTAGTGCCCTACGATTTTTTTTGGAAAAACAAAAGCACATCTGAGATGGCTCCTGATAGTTAAGGTATTGACTCTGTCATATTAGTTTGAGACTCCATTTTTTTTTCATGTATAAATTTTTGTATATTATTTTTTTTATATGGGGTCTCGTGGCCGTGTGCCTGAGTGTCTGGTCGCGAATCTGGGAACCCGGGTTCGATCCCGACCGACGCCAAAAATTACATCGCATTTTAATGGCACAAAATTGACCCCTGTGGCGCACTCTCCACAGCAGCAATGAGTGCCCGTGAGGTGACGCCTGGTAAGCGCCCGCACGGTACAAATATTCCATCATTACCGATATCTGTATACGAAGCAGATTGGCACACCCAGCAATGGGTAATATGCCGTGATGAAATATTTATTTTATTATTTATTTTATTTATTTTCATCATAATTACATAAAGTATTAATTGATTTAAATAAACATGGGTATTTTTTATCTAGTATCATTAAAACTAAAAATTGAATCACCTACCCAATTGTACGAAACATGCCAAGAAATAAATATAACTAATAATTGTAGGATATTTTTAGAGATAACCTTCCGTTCTAGAGGTAATACACTTAATTATAAATATTGCTAATATTAGTTCATTGGGTTTCCATATCTTACCAAAACCATTGAACATGAATTATTCAAAGTCTAAATACCAAATGAGCATTGAAATATTAAAGTAACTACGCATGTACAATTATGTATGCGCAATTAATGAACATACATTATTTAAGTACACGCAATTCCATAGAATTCAACATCATGTAAAATTAATATTCAAGAATCAATAAAGAATAATGAAGTAATAAAATATGCAGGAAAGAAGAAATAATGAATAATGTAACAAATTTCGACCAGTCACTTCCTATTAGTCTGTAAAATATTCATTAACCCTACTTTCTATATGTGAATGCCCTTCGAGATGTGACCTTTTCAAGATAAGCGTAAATGGTACAACATTCGTTTTCTGAATAATGGGAATTTTATCTTTATTAATATACTACACAGGGTGTAACACCAAAACCGACCACCGCCATTATTTTCTTTATTATTGTAGTTACAAAAAATACTATAGAAGATAATTGTAGAAGGATATCTTATTTAAGAGGAAAATATTTTTTTAAACCAGTGGTTCTCAATTTGCAACACAAAGTTTTCAAATGGGATTATACATATTTTTATGCCTATTCGATATCGTATTTTGTCCTGAATTCAACCATGTATTAGTTTTATACCCTTACATAATAAGAATATTGAAAATAATGCAAAAGTTGGTTGTACGATACGATAAATGCCTTAATATTGGTGGAAATTATGTAGAAAAGTAGATTAAAGTACAGGCTTTCATTCAAAAATAAAATTGCTAAGATATGTTGATATAATATGTATTATTGTATGTAAATTCCATAGAGTATATATTTCAAAATAATTTGAAAACCAGTACCGTATATAATTACGACGAAAAACTTTTCAGATTGATGCAGTCAAGTGCGACTAATGTCTGGTAAATTGACATTCTTCGATTACATACAGAGAATATGCTGAGTCACAGCGCTTTATTTAATGCGCACTGCTTTCCTAAAAAATTGAACTCTGACCTCTTTTTTAATCAAATGCACAACCAATCACCACTGCTTTTTTACCTCTCGCTAAGAGAGGTATTGGATTCATGCTAAAAATCGCTTATCCAGATTTTAATGATTAAGCACGTTTTAAGGTCCCTACAATCCGATTTTAATATTTTCACGATGATGCGTGTGTGTGTGGATGTATGCGTGTGTATGTGTATGGGTCGGTTGGAAGATCGGTTTCACAAAACTATAATAATTAATATCTGTTTAACTACGTATTTCTCAATCGGACATTACTGGGAAGAGCTGAAAAGGTTTTGGTAATAATTAGACAACCGGAAGTAGCAAATTCTTTAAAAAAGTCTTCTAAATATTATTTTTTGATAAATTTTGTTCTTGCTGGTAAAAGAAGAGTAAATTCTCTATCTGATACATATAAATATTTTATTATATCTTTTATAGATTTAGAAATAAAGAAATATTAGGTATATAACAATCTTCTGTAATAAATATTACAGCACAAATAATGTCATGGAAACCAATTGAAAAATGAAAAAGTTTGTAACTGACAGATAAATGTCAGTGTCAAAAAACCAGAGATATTACTGAAGATTTTTTGTGGGAAATACATACATTATATTATTTCTTATAGTATTAATAGTTAAACATTTAAAATTATAGGTATAGTACATATACCCTTCAAAAATACTGTCAATCCCGACAATGATTTGGAAAAATTTCGAAAAATTAGAAGAGTAGGACAAATTTCTTCCTAGAATGAATTTAAAATTTAAAAAATCTAAATATATGTAAGTAGAATTTTTGTTGTAGAGTACAGGTATACAAGAAATGTTAAATACAATAGGGCGCGAGCAGTCATGTGACGTTGTTGGCTAGCTAGTAATTATGTACATAGATGTCAAATATCATAATATTTTATTCTAAATTTCGTGCTTTTCCAATTCCATGTGGTTTATTTTCCTCGACAAGTAAATTCCACACTCCTGATGACAAATTAACTACCTGAATTTAAAAAATCTTGAAAATTTTAATGAAAAATTCTGACATTTGACATCTATGTACATAATTACTAATTATCATTCTGAAACGCGCCCCCATATCTGCTTGTCAAAGCCAACATTGTCACACGACTGCTCGCGCCCTATAATTATGTAACCATAAAAACGGAAGTGGCGAGAGGTATTGTGCTGGTCACAACAGATTCTTTAGTTATAAATGTAACATATCACAAAAAATTGCTTGGAATACAGATGCAATTTTCTCATTGCAATTATAAATAGTTAATTCACGAAGACTAAATATAGCATGGAACAGCAATACAAATTAAACGTAGGTAGGTTTTAATATCCCGCAATTAAGTGTTTCCCGATAACATCTCGATCAGAATGTCGGAACAGGGGTGTAAGTTAATTGTTCCTTTATATAAATAATTGGTATTTTTATCTGCGAGCTGCAGTGGCCTGGATATAATAATCTCCCTACCCTAGCTTCTAGCAAGCTGGTGTAGGTTTAGCTTTTGGGGAAATAGCTTGTTAATAAATTGTTTTGCTAGAGGCAACTTCAGTGCCCTCCTGTTCCCATTATCGTACATTTTCTGGCCTTTTTCTTTGCATACTCTGGAGGGCAGCCGAGAAAGCCGGGCGTTTTGTCCGGGTTTTTTAGACCACGGAGTTTTTGCACCTAAGCGTGAAACCAGTGTAAGAATTACGGGATGATGTTGAGGCTGGTAAATAATTGTTTTTATACAAGCCATTTTACCTTTTTATACCAGATAATAGGGATTTGATATGTTTTCTTTTCTTGTAAACTGTTTTGAAGAGCCTACATTTCTCCTCCAAAATGAATTCACTTTGATGTCAGTAATAAGATACGTCAAAAACTTACATGCATTTTAAAACATAAAACACCTATCACATATCTATACCGGAAGTTTATTTTCAAGGTGTACATAAGAGATTAACATTGGAAATCAGTGGCGGCTCGTGCACTAAAACTTTGGTAAGGCAAAGTATCCAGAAAAAAATTTTTTTTTCATTCTAGGCCAAATGCCTTATAATTGAAAGTTACATTTTTTCAAGGGATGTGCAAATGCATATTTTTCTCCTCTCATGTAAAAAAATAAAAGAATTAATATTTACTGCAATACGTATCAGTCTCAAACCGGAGCCTATTATAATAAAAATGCTAGACAAGACAGGTTATGTTATGTTTGTTTATTGTTGAATGCAATTTGCAACTATTTAATCTTGCTTGCAAAAATATGCAGTAATGTTGTGAACCTACTTTCAAAATTTATCAGTACGTGGCGTTGATTGTATTCATGTATGGTAACGGCCTCTATAGGGCCGCATGGAAGGTAAAGCGACTATCTTTTATCCTTTACGCACTTAGCATTTGAACCAATGCCTCAAACAGCTCTTTGTCTAGTGCACGTATTTCTTACCGGAATTATTACCTGTATCAAAAACATAGACAGTTATACTATTCATTTCGAGAAGCACTTTATAGGGTGTAAATTAGGTGAACTGCATTACATATTAGTTATGGTGGTGGCTTAAATTATTCTTTTGATATTTATAAAGACAAGCATTAACGGAATAAGTTAAAATTTAATTTACATACTATTTGACATGCAGCTTTATTTCTTTTCTGGTGAGGCACTGCCTCACCTGCCTACCCTGACAAGCCGCCACTGTTGGAAATCAGTTCTTTGCAGACTGTTCTTCCCGTGACAGACAACAGTGGTTTTGGTATCAATAGAAAGATAAAAAATGCATCAAATGTCACAAAATTATATACTATTTTAATCTCATAACTCTTTTATCAAGTTTTATTCATTTTTTTATTAATAGCGATAGCCATGGCATTTGAACAAAAAGATAAACAAGTGCAAAGCGCGCAGCCATTTTGCGGCCATGACTGCATTTTTTTTACTGGAGTAATAAAAAAGTAGTAGAATACCCCACTGAACATTATTTTTATTGATATCTGCCATAAGGAGAACAAATTTTCGGATAATTTCTTCGGATGAGCCTAGAAGGGAGAAATGAGTCTCCCTCGAATCTAAAACGGCTTAATATCGATTATATTTTAATAAAACAGCAGGTAAGTTTATATGAAGATACTACATACATATATTTCAGCACAAATGTGTACGCTACGACTATCTAGCGACTCGCTCAATCGAATAAACATAAACACTTCTTTACACCTACATTCCCAGCAGTTACCTATTCACGCGGCTAAACTGCTGGCAATTCTTACCACATTATTCATACGAATCTCGGGCAATTATGAACAAATTCAAGCCCAAAATGGAGACTGTAAAACGGGGAAATGAATACCAAATCCGCAAATCTTTTTAAGCGGGTTTATCCCTGTATAAGGGTACTTTTAATGATTTGTTGATATCATAAATATAAAGTAGCTATTCTTATGAGTTTGCTTTTTTATCTGTATAGCTTGGGGCAGGAATTTCAGCTATTTCAATGTTAATTTTTACTTGCATGGCTTACAGTATTATAGATGCCAACATCAAATTTGAAGAATTATAGATTGCAATTTAATAATATATATATATATATATATATATATATATATATATATATATATATATATAGTTTGTCTTTTTTTAAATGGAACACCCTATATATTTTTATATTTTTTTTTAATTGTATTTTATTCACCTATAAATACGAACACATGAATTTTGTTTTAGTTTTCCACGGCGTTGTCAAATTATTCCGTTTTTTCTCTAAAAAAAGACCGAATACACGCATTGCTTTATAAAGGCTTACTGAAGTTATTTTAATAGTAAGAATTAAGAATTTTCTTTTCAGTATAACTGTAATTATACTCTATGTTCTGACATATTTTTTTTAAAATGTAATTATACAGGCTGTTCAATAAAGCGAATCAAATGTGCTCAATTTCAAATGACTGTAACTCGTCATTTTCAAATGGAACACCCTATATTTTATTATTCAGTTGTGTGTATTTTTGTATTATTTTCATATGTTATTAAGGGTATCCCATGCCTAAAACCAATAATTTTGGAGATTTTCACCATTTTTCTCTAAATTTCTATATTTAACTAACTGGAACTGATGTTTGAATTTTTTATGTTTTTAATTAGCCAGAGACAGAAGAGCTCAAATGGTTCCAAGAGGCTTTAAAAAGCTCACCAAAGTGTTAGCATGAAAATGAATATAATGAGGAATGTGACTGACAAGAATTTGATGTAGAAGTTCACCTTTAGACGAATAGCGTATTTTTAAAAAAATGTATATATATTTTTTGTGAATATTTGAATATAAATGATCATTCAGCACTAATCATGAGTTTTTTTAATACATGCATGTTTAAATTAATTTTAATTCCATAATAACATATTTAACACAAAAAATTCCGAACAAAACTCAAAAAATTCTATGCAAAAGTTAACATGTCTAATTTTTTTTTCAAAAATAAGCTAAATGGAAAGATATAATAAAACCTTACTATTGAATACTTTATCGAATACATCGAACCTGCCAAAAACTGGGTTCGGTTCAAGTTCAGATTAATTTGTCTTTTGAAAAGTGGGTTCGTTTGTGGTTCTGGTTCAAGCATTAATAAAATTTGCGGTTTTGTTCCGGGTTCTGATTCAATTCGACCTAATGAAAATTGAATTAATGGTTTTAGTGCAAAACTAAATATATAAATGGACAATGCTATTATCTTTTCCATTACAACTGATCCACAGACTAATTTAATCGTTTCTCATCCAGGAAGTAATAAACATTCACATGAGTAATAGGAGCCATAAAAGTATAACATTATGTCAATATCATGTCTATAATTGAAAATTACATTGCGATTAAATATATTGTCATCCCAACATTTTTTTATTGTTCTCGATTCGTCAAATACAGACGTAATTATAAATATACTGACAAATCATGTATACTTGACATGGCGTAGAAGTTGAAATTGGTTCTAGTTCTGTGTAATGACAATATGACATAAACGTTGAACACAGACTATGTGGCAAGCTACATTAATATATACATGTTCTACTTGATAATTTAGCTCTCTCATAAGTCATAATATGACATGAGCTATGTGACTTTACCTTTAAGAATAACTACTACTTACTAGTTGGGAGCCAAAGGATTATATAGACGTGAATCAGATAGCACTAATATAACGGATCAGATAACATTTCAAGCTGGTGTGCGATTCGTATTAATACTTTGTTTTGAAATATTTTATGCGTTCAACATGACAAAAATTACAACTCTGCATTTTTTTTAAATTGATAGACTGCCTGTTCAGTAATATCTTTACGGCCCTTATAGCTAAGAAATACTAACTTGTGTTGATTATACAAGAAAAAGTAAACATGTAAATATTTTTCAAACACGTATACGCTTTTCGCAAGCTTTGTAAAAGTGTACTCTGTACCGTAACTGGATTTCCAGAAGTTTGAAAACATCTTTCTCTGCCATTTATAGGAATTCTATAACCAGTCACTGTTAAATGTATTATCGTGTAGTGTAAAGAAAATATTAAACGAATATCATCGTGGATACATTATGAAAGTATAATAGAGATCCTCCACTATTTTTATTTATTTATAAAATTTTATTCATCAGATAATATTAATTGCTAATCGTTAAGTAGTAATAATTTCAGAAAAACAACTACGATTATTATAATCTAAGCTTTCATTGTTACTGTTACGATTTTACTACTTATGTCATTCATTTCTGCCTAAAGTGACAAAATCAAACAAATGTTATTTGGTTTACTTTTGTTGTTTCATTATTTTTTGCAACTATTTATTTGAAAATGAATTCAGGCTTTCAAAAAAGCGATATCGGTAATTGGCCAATTGAAAATAAATACATACATAGTGTTTAACCAGGTCAAAAAAAAAAAAATGTGAATACAAAAATAAAGTATAAAAATACGGTACATAATCATGAAATAGAAAATACAGTATATATATACATTGGATTATATGCTATTGGACCGTTCCCTGAAACTTGTAAAATGCTTTCTCAAGAATAGGCGGGAATTTATTGAAAAATTTAGTACAAAGAAATTCAGGATCATTTTGAGACACAGTTAATCTTTTGCTTGGTCAGTTTAAAGGGGCTGCAGTTCTTGTAGAAAACATGTAAAACAATAGTATATTATGTGGCAAGTGTGTGAAGCTGAAATATTTACATGAGGGTGGAGATTGCGACACGAGCCGAAGACGAGTGTTGCAAACCCCCCCGAATGTAAAATAGGATTCACACACGTGTTACATACTATACTTTTTCTACGACCTTGCAATAAAATATATTTTTTTTTATAAATTAATAACACATTTCTCATGAAGTTGTTATTTCTACGGACCATTTACCGACACATGATTTACGTGTATATAAAGATATTCAACAAAACTTGAGAGAGATTGTCATGGATGGCGCTCTTATTTGACGCTACAGAAAATCAATCCTAAAACTTTATAGCTACACTGTGTAAGTCCTAAAGATGTTGTAGCACGCATTCACGCTGGTATGGCGTTAATAGATGATAATATGCTAACGACCGTTCAGGCTTCTATGATAAATCGTGCGAATGTTTGCCTTCAAGTAGGAGGTAAATGATTTCTGACAACAGCTGTGAAAAAAATCTTATTTTTTAATATTTTTTTGTTTTTAATAAAGCTTAAAAATTAATATATCAAAAATTTATTATGAAGGACAAGCAGAAATTTTTCACTCTTAATTTTTGATTTTTGCCAGGGATGGATAACATAACAATACTCGAAAACGTTATAATAAAGTTTCATTTTTTTTTTTAAATAACGTTATAATTACAAAATAACGTTATGTAACAGCAGCATAACAAAAACGATTCATTATAACGTTATCCAAGTCTATAAATTTTACAAGATTTTTGCTGTTACCAAGAATAATTTCCTGATAATATATTTCGTGTTTTATAATGTATAGACGTCAGTAGTAGTCAAATTCAAATGTTGAACACTTTATTTCATTTCTAGAATAATACGCGGTTTTTAGTTTCAATTGTTAATGAATTTTTATTACAAACTTGAGAAATAATAACGTTATTATAACCAGTGACCTGAAGCGAAATATATTTATGGTTCAGGTTCGGTTCAGATTCCAAAAATAAATGTCGGTTCAGATTCAGTTTCGGTTCAAGAAAAAGAAAATTATAACGATTCATCGGTTTTGGGTTCGGGTTTGAATTTCGGTTCAGAGCACAAGCACAAAAAGATGGTAATATTTATTAGTTTTAAAATCATATTACTAATTTAATTTAAATTCACAATTTTTAATGATGTACGAGTATTTAGCAAACCAAACCGAATCTAAATTTAAAACGGTTTAAATTCGGTTCAGGTTTATTGACCTTGACAAATAAAGGTTTGGTTCGGGTTCAGGTTCATAAAAAAATCGGGTTAATTCGGATTTTCGGTTCAGGTTCGGGTTCAGCTTCAGGTCTTTGATTATAATATTATTTTGTTTTTTATTAAGTTATTTATTACGAATTTTTTTTTTATATCGTTATGAAATAACTTAACAATTCGTTAACATTTATTTTTTTAAACTTTAATAGACTATTTAATAGACGTGTAGTAATAGAATTTTTTTATCGGATTTTCACCAATAGCCTTAGTTTTACTTATATTATTAGATGAAATTATAAAGAAAAATGGTAGATATTTTCCCGTGATCTTCGCATTGTCTGGAAATATAAAATTTATAAAAATTAAAGGAAAAATATATAAAACTGTTTTAGAATAGCAAAAATTTCTTTTATCTTTCATAAATGAAAGTTTAATATTTTTACAACAAAATTACATTGAAAATTTGAACATTATTTCCTGAGTAATTCCGATGAAGGTCTGTATATTTAACGTATCCAATTTGGAAAATTACGTGAGGAGCAGCGAAATGTAAATTCAAAAGTAGTTTATTTTTGAATCTCACTGAGTGAAATGAAATTATCTTTTATTTCTCGTGTGCAAATATTCTGGATGACATAGGATTATTGTGAATTTTTCCCACTTCTACATTATGGTTTTTATTATCCTGCTATTTCGATCTGAAGAGAATAAATATTAGCAAATGAAAAGCCATTTTAGTTTACATTGGATAAACTAGTCTAACGAAGAAAAACATCCTTTATTTAATAACTGAAATGAATTTATTTTCATCATCATCAATGGAAATACGTAATTGCTGATATACCGTGGGTTTCATCCAGGGCATCGAACCCGCCTAAAACTGGGTTCAGTTCGGATTCCGGTTAATTTATTTTTTGAGAGATGGATTCGGGTACGTTTCTGGTTCAAACATTAATAAAATTTGCGGTTTTGTTCCCGAATTCAGGTATTGGGTTCAGGTTCGGTTCGACCTAATGAAAACTGAATTAATGTTTTTGGAATAACAATCTTTTTATAGAAATAATTTAAAATGCGAGCCGGAATTTACGCAAGACAAGAACACAATTTTCACAAACAGACAACACAGGCGTCGATTATCAGCTGTATTACGATTACGCGCAAGTTTCGAAGTCAAAATGAACCTGAACCCTGTACCCGAATTTTAACACTCGGTTCGGTTCCGACTCGGGTTCAATTGAGAAATATATTTGAGGTTCGGTTCTGGGTTTGGGTTCGCTAAAATGTCACGGTTTGGTTCCGGTTTTAGTTCGGTTCAGATTCGGGTTTGATGCCCTGGTTTCACCACTTCAGTATTTACTATTCCGTCATTCAAGTATAATTATTATGGATACTAATTACACATATTGTCCCGTACCAGATAAAATGCAACTTAGGTTGTCAATGCAAAATACATATTTTCAATAAGTTCACTATTAACAATTAAACGATTAGACGATTATAAAAATATGATTCTTATCTAAATATCCATCACTCTTAAATACTAAAAATCTTTAAAACATGATAAGTTCATTTGACATTGACAACGTTGACAACCTATAGTGCATTTTATCTTTAACTGTACAGTATAATAATAATAAATTTATTGAATGCCCGAATGCCGACCAAATACAACATAAATACAGTGTAAACATTGTTAACAAATATAAACATTATTAACAAAACAATAGATAAATATGTCTTAATTACCGTTTTTTAATAAAATACTGCTTCAGTTTATATACAAATTGTTTATAATTAGATATAGTTTTTAAACTGCTTGGTAAGTTATTATACACTTTCATTCCTTTATCAAATATACTTTTTTTTGTACTTTCCTTATTTTTCTTGGATATTCGAAAATCTTATTTATTTGTAGTATTATATTCATGAAAATCATAATTTCGGTGTATTTCACACCTTAAATTCCAAGAATACCTTAATTTCGAACCAGTTTAATTTATCTAACATAAGTTTAATTCTAGAGTATTTATCACAGTTTAAGACAATTCTCATGCACTTATTCTGCAATATTTGTAATCTTGGTATGTACCTTTGATTAACTATATAGATAATTGTAGCACAGTAAGTAAAATGCGGAAGTATTGCTGTATTGTATATTGTCTTTTTAGCGTATTGAGAAAGTTTGTACCTATAAGAAATTCTGCTTAACACACCTATTTTCTTTGCAATTTTTTTATAATATACTCAATATGTTCTTTAAATTATAATTTCCTATCTGTAATTACGCCTAAATACTTATACTTCTCTACCATTTGTATTGAAATATTTTCAATTTGTACAACATTTTTAGTAACACCACATATTTTTTTATAGATATTATTGTTAGCTAACATCATATATTTACATTTTTCTATATTAATTTTTAATTTATTTATTTTGAAATAATTCTTTAGTTCAACTAATTCTCTATTTAATTTTTTAATTGCATTTTTATAGCAATTATCGGAAATATAAAGTTATCAGTTATCTTACAAATGTCACTTATGTACAAGATTTTTATTATTAATTATTTGCCTCTAATTTATTGTTTTTTATTTATATTTTGTATTACCATGTTAATCTTATGGCAAATAAATATTATTATTATTATTTATAGATTTTTATCAAAAGTGGAAAATTTGAAGTTGGTAGGTACCTTTGCTTTACCATTACAATTATTAGATATTTAAAATGTATCATTATCAGTTCTATTAACTTAATACTCATAAATAAAAATTTCAATTAAAAGTAATGATGATAGTAATTGTAAATGAATTTCCAGAAAGTTCACCAAAGTAATTAATTATAAATATTGAAAATTATAGAGCAACATATTTTAATGTAAATGAAGATTTTCGCTAAGATAAAGTTTTTTCTTAATATTTAATTAGCTAATTAAATAACATTGTTTTTAAAATTATGTAATTTCCTTTCCATACGCTGCATGCAATCTACACCTAAAGTAAAGTCCGCAGTTGCGTACTAAAAATGTACACTGCAAGAATTAAATTAATAAGAAATAAATTTCCAAATTTTACAAAAAAAAATTTTGATCTGTAATCAGCATATCAAATTATATACAGGTTGTTCATTAAACATAGGGCAAAAATTGAAGGGATTATTCCCTTTGCCATTCTAAGATAATTTTGTCCTTTGATGATTTTTGAAAAGCCGCTTTGTTTCGAAGATACAGGGTGAAAAAAATTTTCGACAATAACAACATTTAATACCAAAAATTACATGTAAAGTTTCTTAATCTACAAGTACTGTTGAAAATGACTACCTCCAGCTACGATGCAAGAATCCAATCTTCTTTTCATTGATTGCCGAACTCTTTCAGAAACACCAGGGTCGTATCTTATGGAAATACAGCCAGCAATTATCCGATGTCTTAAATCTTCCAAATTTGCCAATGGAGTAGCATATACTAATGATTTTAGATGATGCATAGGAAAAAATCGTTCAATGTACAACCGCCTAGCTTGTAATGAATTGCCATCAGCAAGTCCATAAATGAAATGCATGTCAGTCATCTCGGCGTTCGTATAGCTATTCATGATAAGAGGACTTCACTAACATAAGTTTAAGTATTATAGACAGAAAATACACGTCAAACAGCCAAACGTCTCAACAAATTTGACACATAACTTGCCTGCTGTTACTAGATTAATAATTTGAAAAATATCAAAATTGGTTTTGTCGAATTTTTTTTCGCCCTGTATCTTCGAACAAAGCGGGTTTTCAAAAATCATCAAAGGACAAAATCATCTTAGAATGGTCCAGGGAATAATCCCTTCAATTTTTTGCCCTATGTTTAATAAACACCCTGTATACCCTTAACGTATGTACTAGATATTATGATACAGCTGTTTACATATTATATGTTCTTCTACAACGTATTATTGATCAAAATTTAGGTGCCGTAAATTCCGGTTATAGTATAATCTGGACATCTGGGTTCCCAGTTCTTTGAATATATGTATAACTAACCCGGTTCTTGATTCCAACTTTGAAATTACCCGGACTTGATTTCACAACCGAAGCTAATCTGAAACTGATCGATAATATATGAATATCAAATCCGAAACTAAAACTTTGTGGATCTTCGTTCAATTTACATTTCATTATTACATTTGAATTCGTAAAATAGCTAACGTGTATTGATTCACCTTATTGTGAAGAATAAATTCCTTATTTTCTCTTATGAATGTGTACATTATCTGAAGTACATAAAATAAAGAAAATATGAAATATGCATTCTTTTGATATATATGAGAGATTCAAAATGAAAAGACTAGAGCAGAATGTAAGTAGGTAGGTAGGTAAGTGATATTCGTGGAAATAGTCATTGTTCTGTTATTCATCTTTACAATTTTGTAGCTACATCATGTAGCGTCGACTCAAGACATTACACAAGCTTGAAACTCACTATTTCAACCATAAAGTGCGTTTCTACGACTTGATCCCCATATCATCAATCGTAAGCATATGGTACAAATCGCCAGGGGGGAGGGAATTGATGACGTCATATTGTCGGACGAAATCGTGTGACTTACGAAGTAATCATACAAATCAAAACTGTTAACTGACAGTATTATAATATAACCTAATCGTATACTGTGTGAATAGTATATTCATCAAATTTTGAAGTAAGATATTTATTTCACCATAATAAATCAATTGAATAATTATGATGTAATGTTAAAAATTACAGAATTATAATATAACCTATATTGTGTCAATTTTGTTATAATAATAATTGTCGGCAATCTTAGAAACAGCGTCTTTGCAATAGCAAAATGCACGAAACACAACTTATGGACGCCAAAATCAACCAATACACAACGAAACACAAATTATCGACGCCAAAATCATCTTAATCACATGAATGGCAGAATAACGAATATTCAAATAATTAAAAAAATTAAAAATGACGTTTAATACCACGGCTACAATACAGTTTCTATTTATTTTTTTGCCGTTGGTTGGACGGAGATATGATGTACACCTACGATAATGTGTTAGCGAATAAAATTCTCATATATGTCATATGTGTGCAACAAAAATGCTAGATAAAAGTTTAATATTGAACTAGTATAAATATATATTTTAAAATACTAAATTCTATAATTATATGTATAAGATATGGGTGCATTTATGTGAATACAGATTTCCAGGATTTATTTACTTTTTTAAGTTAATCTTCATCAAAAAATATGTTCCCTATTTTTTAAATTTTCCATCAAACCCATCGGACACAAGTATTAGTTTTTTTTTTACTTCCTTGTACGTAAGTAAAGGAAGTATTGTAATCGCAAAAAATTTCGGTTTTCAGATTTCAGCGGATATATCCATTTTGATCATCCCTGAATCCATTTTGACTAATTTCGTCGTGACGTCTGTACGTACGTATCTCGCATAACTCAAAAACGGTAAGCCGTAGAAAGTTGAAATTTTGTATTTAGGAGTCCTATAACATCTAGTTGTGCACCTCCCTTTCTGGTTATTACACAATTTCCAGAAGTGGTACTTTACATGAAGCCTATAATAGATTTTAATGAAAAACTGTTTTAAAATATAATCCAAAACTTTTCAAATTTGGTATACAAGACTTTTATGTCAATCGAAATAACATAATACTCATAATAGGTTTTGGTTAAAATAGGCTAACCGGAAGTGGTACATTACTTGAAGTTCTTGAATAAAATGATTTTATTTTGATTTTAGAAATAAAAGCTACAAATAAAAGTTTTAGAGAATTAATTTCTGCGTCTAGCATCAAGTATTATTAAATTAGCCCTTTGTATAAGCGAGATATGTAAATTTAAAAATTATATACTTTTTTGTTTTTGTAATAAAGCTCGCTATGGATTAGGACAAAAAAAATAAAAAAAATGTTCGTGTCAAATTACGTTAAATACGTGCAATTTTATGATTCGTACAATAAGAAATATTATATTTTTATTGTGAAATTAGTCATATTCATTGTTGTAATCAAATATTTCTTTGTTGTAATCAAAACTCTCTTTAAAAAGAACTGGGTTAGATTAATGTTAATTTAAGAATGATAATAGTAAATGAATTATTTTTTATCATTATTTTAGTTTTGTCAAAACATACTTAAGGCTAAAATATTGTATTATATATCAGGCAAAACAAGTTTTTTTAAAAAAAAAAAGTGTTACATTGGAAACCCCCATTATTCAGCACAGGATCGCGGTTACCAAAAAGTTGAGAAACGCTAGTGTAGAATATTTCATTTATTTTATTTACATTAAAGACAATACATTTTTAACTGTTGTACATGCTGAAAATAAGTGACTAAGAGTGGAAGAAGTATACAACATATTGTCGGCTCAAGTAATAAAATTTTTAAGAAGATTATTTGCAACATTTGGAATTTCAGGCGAAATTATTTCAGAAAAATTTTAAATGGAATTAAATATTATAAATCTGCACAATTGCACCCATCAAGTAATGGTCAAGCGGAAATTATGGTGAAAACTACGATAAAATATTTATTGCCTTTCAGTAGGAGATATTAATAATTCAAAATCATCCAGAATTTTGTTTAATCAACACATTACTCTCTCAAATAAAAAATATTCGACTGAGTTAATGTTTGGAAGATAATTAAGAAGCGTCGTAGATAAAATACATCCAGATAATATAAAAAGAAAAAACACATTGTCATCATCAAGAAAATTAAGATCTTTTAATAAGATAAAGTTTACATAAGAAATTACCGAAGTGCAAATAAATGGATACCCCGTGTAATTAAGGAACTGACGAGTCCAACTTTTTATGTTACAGGTACAATGGCCGGCAAGAGTGAACGTCATCACATTGATCAACTGCGAGATCGAAGTTCATCAGATCAAAATTCTAGTCCACCATTGATAATGCTGATGAAGATTCAGACGAAATTATTTTACTACCTCCCAACAAGTTAACTTCACCACCGCCTATTTTTCAATTCAATTCAATTTATTCAATTCTTTGGATCAATACAATATTGATATAAGACGCGTCATATAAAAATAGATAAAATAATAAATAATTATTAGTTTATTCAGTACAGTTTGAAATAAAGTTAGGACTTATCACAAAGAAAGTCATTGTAATGATAATAATTTTTTGAAGATTTTTTTTCTAATGAAATTGAAAACAATTTTCAGATTTAATTTCTTTTAAATAATGTGGAAGTTTATTGTAAAACTTTAATCCTATGTAGTTAAGGTTATTCTGGCATTTATTGAGTCGAATATTAGGGAGATTAAAATTCGATTTTCCACGAGTATCGTATTTGTGAATATCTTTTTGAATTAAAAAATTATGTTCATTTGCTCTAATATATAATAACACACTGTAAACATAGAGACAAGTTAAATTTAAGATATTTTCTTCTATAAAAATGTCTTTGCAAGATGCTCTAGGAGGCAGAGAAAAAATATTTCGAACTGCAGTTTTCTGAAGTTTAAAAACTCTACAAGCTGCAGGTGAGTATCCCCAGAAAACAATACCATAACTTAAGATGGGATAAAATTTAGAATAATAAAAAGTTTTTGCTGTATTTACATCAGACATTAATTTTAACCTTTTTATTAAGTAACATAAAGAAGTTAGCTGGTTAGAATTTTTTTCTATATGTGTATCCAATTTTAAGTTTGCTGAATGTGAAGTCCTAGAACTTTGCTACTGCTAACTTGAGGTAGTAGCTAATTATTGCAATGAATTGATACGTCTTCCTGTTTGTTTGAAAAATTCATTAACACGGTTTTTTTAATATCTAAAGCTGCAAACCAAGAAGATAAGTTGGTTACTATATCAGATTTGGATCATTTTCCTTTTCTAACAATAGTGACACAACATCAGCATAGGCAATGAAGTTGTACGATTCTAAAATACTTTTAATGTCATTTATGTATAAAAGGAATAAAGTAGGGCCAAGAATCAAGCCCTGCGGTACTCCATACACAATGGTATGTCCGTTAGATTTATTGTTATTATAAAATACAACTTGCTGTCTGTTTTGAAGATATGACCAAAGCCAATATGCACAAATGCCTCTTTGGATTCATTTATTTTTATATTAGTATTTCATTTTCTTAAAAAAGAGCAACTGTCATATATTTTAATTTACAAAAAAAAATATATTTTTGTGAAATCAATTTGCTATATTAATGTAAATAAAATAAATATATGAAATATTATAAAGATATGGGATACCTGTATTAATAAACATGTCAAGAATATAGTGTATATTATTTTAAGTAAAATATATAACATTTCAATGTACCTATTTTCTTGCTTGCATAGGAAATGAAAGCTATGAATGCATTTGAAGTGAGCATAATTTTAGATAAAGCTCTGCTCTGAGGCTTTAGCCTAAGAAGAATGTAGCAGAAATATTTCATTTCACATGTAACTAAATTGTACAATTTTATTCTCCATTGAACACAATCTTCTATTCCCGATACTCTTATGAAAGCCACTCACTGAAAAATCTTAAACCTGCATACCTGTCTGCGTCGACTTTTGATTTTACGTGTTTTCTCACAATGATATAAAAATCATGAATATGATATTAACTTCTAATGCAAATATACGAGTATATGCTACGAACGAGGTGTAACTCGTGACCAAAGACGTATTATACTACCATAGGAATTCTAGGTATTACTTATTAAGATGATATAATTTAACAATGTGATGGCAACTTATGGTAAACTCCAGCTGGCGTTTGGAAATGAACACAAGTCTTTCGAAAGGGGGGTACAATAGCTATTTTTAGTACAAGTGAGCAAAGTATGTCTTTTTCTCACGCGTCCAGAAATTGGCCGCAAGAGCGGAGCGAGTGCGCCAACTGGACAAGTGAGAAAAAGACATGCTCACGTGTGCTAAACATGATTTTTCCACAATCTTGAAATAGAATTTTCCCAAAAGAATAAAACATTGTACTTTGTTTATTAATGAAAAACTCAGAAGTACATTATGTTTACAGTTTGAATTTAATTAACTAAAAATAAATACAAAAAAAAAATATTCCATCATGTAGAATGGTGCTCAGAGTATGCAACCAATTATATGCTTATGTATTTTGCTCACTTGTGAAGAAAGTTATTTACTTTGCTCACTTGTGAAGAAAAATATTTACTTTGCTCACTTGTGATTCAATATGCTACTTTGCTCACTATTTTCAGTTGAATAATAATGAATTTTGCTCACGATTGTGGAAAATAGTTATTTGCATCACTAGTCTAGAAACTGCACTTGGGCGAGTATACCGGGGGTTTATTTTATCAGTAAACATAGGATATATCATTACCATAGTTACAGTATAGTATAAAATAATTGATAGCTCTGTATTAAAGCGTATATATATATATATATATATATATATATATATATATATATATATATATATATATATATATATATATATATATATATATATATTATTTTCCAATACATATTTTACTTTGATATATGTATATTAAACATAATATTCCTGTTCAAAATTTTAATTCAGATAATAAAGACAAGCAAAATGATTTACATTGAATTTGGAAGAGAGTAAAAGGGCCTGTGGAAGATTCCGAAACGTCTCATGATGAACTTCCATTGGATTTCTTAGCTTAGCTTTAATTAACTATTACGTAGAGAAGTATTATTTTATTTATTTTATTCAAGGGATTGAATTTTTGTTTCAACTTTTTTACATTCTAATTACTAAAATAAAAATACATAATATATCTTTGATTTATCATTTCCCTTTTATGTACAGGATTAAAAATAAATATAATAATAAATTTCCAAATTTTTATATATTTCGAATATATATCAATAAATATCGGATATTTTGTTGTATATATAAATATCATAATAGTTTCGAACAAGGGTTTGATGTTCTCGTATTAATAATTATCATTCAAATTAAATAACAATTATAATAACTCTCGGTTGGCCATTTTCGATAGAAAATTCTTGCATTATGCATCTATATTTAATTACATGAAATAATTTGCTTAAATATTTGGATGAATTTAATTAATTCATTATTTTATGTATATGTATTAACTATGTAAATATGTAAATGAACATTATGTTCATGATATAATTTTAAAACTAATTAATTATGGTACAAATAATACATTAACATTAATTAACAATTATTGTTTTCCATTTGTTTTATTTAGAAAATACAAACAATACAAAATTTGGGAAAACATTAATTTTTAAAGAACAGCGGTCGAATTTAGTCGACATGACGTAAATCTCTCTTGAAATTCATCTTTAAAATTATGAAAAACCCAAAAACAGAATGATAAATGTAAAATCGTGTTGTACAGTTTTTGCCGTAAACAGGAAAAAAGGAAATTGCATAAAAGTAATATCCCATGTTAAATCCCAAAGTTCACCACTAACCGCCACCACTCAGTATATAGTAAGTTTCTTTAGGCAGGGCTACCAAGCAGTAATCACATAAAAAGTATCGTTGTTATAAACAGTTCCACTTTAAAATTCAATTCAAAATTTAAAACCTTTTCGTGCTCGGGTTCGTCTGAAGTATCACTGCTCCCTGTTGCAACATTTGACTCTCGAACGGGCCATTGTCAAAATAGTTGTTTTGGGTAAAAGTTTTCTCATAATGCCCATCCTACAATACGTCTCATAGCGCCCCCAAATAACGGAGATTAGACAATTCTAAATCGGTCACAAAGTAAGCACTTCAGCAGACGACATGACATTGTTTTAAGAGAGCTCAACCCAGCCAACTTTGGAGAGGTGTCGTTTATTCTGCTGATTACTAATCGTTAAAAGTGAATTATTTACTGAAAATTTTCCTTTTGTATTTACAGTAGTTCCGTAACTCCTATTTGCAGCCGGTATGGATAGCTGCATGCATTAAAGTGCTTTGAGTCTGTATATTTTAATCAGTTCTGCGGTACCTCGGTTCGAATTTACCAGTAGACTAAGTGTGTAGTCGTAAAAATGCTGATATAACAGGCATTAACTGCACTCAACCGTACGACCAGCTCTGTCTTACACTTTAACTCTTAACTGGTGAGGATTCCCTTTATTTCGTCTTTAGAAAAGTCATTATTGAAAATGTATATTTCAATGTGTGGTACAGTAATCAGTCTCTAAAAAAATATCTTGGACCTTCTAGGCCGCGTTCTCCAAAAAAAAAAATATATTGTCGAGAGCCGTATATAGAATTGAACAATTAATTCATGACTACAATGTAACCCGTAACCCATATTACAATAAAACAACGTTTTCTTTTTAAACAATAAATAATTAAAAGTTATTTCCAATTTTAAAGAAAAAAACTTCCAAAAAGAAAATTACAGATTGTGAGTACTGCGGTTGAAAAAAATAAAAAGTTAACTAATTGGACATGTATACAGAGTGTAACAACGAAACCGACAACCGCCATTATTTTCTTTATTATTATAGTTACAAGGAAATATTATAGCACAAAGTTGTAGGAGAACAAGGAAGACAATTTTTTATAAAAGAAAATATGTTTTTAAACCAGTGGTTCTCAAGTTTAAATGGAATTATACATATTTTTAGAGCCTAATCGATAGTGAATTTTCTTCTAAATTTAACCATGTTATCATTTTATATTCTTACATAACAAAAATTTGGAGAAAAATTAAATTTAAATAAATGTTATTTTTACATTTATTGTTTAGTAGGCTATATATGAAAACCAAAAACTGATATCTCTTTATATCAATTATTTAGTGCATAATTCCTATTGTAACGTCGCCGCCACCACCGCGCCGTAGCCCTCGCCGCCGCCGCGTTATAGCGTAACATATTACTACATATTTAATATAAGAAGCCATGCTCGACTAAGGTCTTAACCGTCACAATGATTGAGATTATTACACTTGGTTTTTAAAATCCGATTGGCTTCTCTAATTAACCTTTTTTTCAGGTGGGTAGGTCTTATAAAAATTTTGTTTCTTCGAATTTGATTCGCTGGAATTCTTCTACGGCATGCTCTGCCCGACATATCTCATCAGAAGATCTTCTAGTGAACTTCGATGTTGAGTCATTATTTACGAAGATCCCCATCAGAGACACCCTGAAGCTACTTGATAATTTTTTTTCAGAAGATATTGTGAAACTTTTTCGACATTGTTTAACGTGCAGCTTCTTTTTTTTTCAACAAAGAATTGTACAAGCAAGTTGATCGTGTTGCAATGGGTAATCCTCTGTCTCCTTCCACAGCAAATTATTATATGGAGTTCTTTGAAGAATTTGCTTTGAATCCTACCACGACGATTAATCTTTTTGAACCACTTGAATAACATCCATGAAAATATTAAATTCATCGTAGAAGTTGAAGAAAATGACATTATTCCCTGGTTATATTACTACATTCAGTCTACACTCTACAGGAACGAAAAAATCAACTAACATTGCTAATGAAAGGAACGAATTGTTTTTTTCGCTTTCTTATGTCAAAAATGTCAAGGACAAGATTGGTAGAATTCTTCTTAAGAAAAACATGAAGATTTCGTTTTCTCCATATATTAAACTTCGACATATCGTGAGACAAGCAAAAGATGTCATCCCTCTTCAGTCATCAGGGATTTCCCAGATTCTAGTTAAACAACATTGACAACAAAATTAAGATTATATTTGAACAAATCTCAAACATATTTGCATTCACATTTTACAATCACCAAAGATTAATCAATATATTTCAATGGTGAAACACGGTGTAGATATAAATACAAAAAGAAAATTATTAATTTAATAGAAACCGGGACATTACAACACCCTGTCGAGACACCGGGGTAATCTGTGAAATCCAGGACTGTCCCGGCCAAACCAAGATGGATGGTCATCCTAACCACAGTATTATTGCCGGAATCTTGTGAATAGAAGCATGTTGATTGACACATAGAAATATGTGATATGTATATTTGTTTTTTAATTGACATGTAGTACAGTATACAGTGAACTGTTTAAATATTCAATAATTCGTTAAAAAAATGATTAATGGTTTTAATATATGTTAAACGACAAATAAGAGTTACTTCTGCTGCACATTAAATTACTAACCGAGTTCAGCGAATAATTCATATAATTTTTAAGCAAATGAATTGAAATATCCATCTTTAGAACGTACTACTGTAATCAATCATATTACAAACCATATTCCGAGTATTAAAACGCAAAAAAAATACCGTTCAAATGCAGATTTAATTACATATCTATGCAAAACTTCATTTTCGGCTGCGAGCAATTCGTTATACATGGAAAATTGTCGATAGTAATAAAGGCTTGTTTAACATGTTTATACAGTGTGCTTATTCAAATTTACTGTTTGAATATTTCTATCTTTATAAACAAATGGCTGATCAGCCAAAGAAAAAAGGTTGAATGATAAAATTTTTACAAAAAGGGTGTTATTTGTGCCCTCAAGCAAAACACTAATATAATAATAATGAAGGGTTTTTCAAAAAGGGCGGGTCGATGTTGAAATGGAATAAAACAAGCTGTGTGTGAGGTATTACCGAAATTATTTTTTATTTGAAAGGCCCATGTATGCCATTATGTATAGAATATAACATCGTTCAAATGCCCGCCGCGGCTTCTCACGATGGCACGGATCCGAGTGGTCCAATTTTCAATGACTCTGCCGCATAGATCCGGCTGAATTTGAGCGATGGCATTGGTTATGTTAACTTTAAGTCGATTGAGACTTATTGGCATAGACCTGCGACTTCAGGAAACCCCACAAGAAAAAGTCTAGCGGGGTCAAATCACACGATCTTGGTGGCCATTTCACGTCACCTCTGCGAGAGATAACCATACCCTCAAATCATTCATGCAGTAGCGCCGTCCTGCTGGAACCACAGTCAGCGAACAAACGTCGTTGTCTATGGTCATTAACTTTGAGCTCCTGGGTCAGTTGGATTTTGTACGGGTGTAGGCCTAAGTCCCGACGTAAAATTCGCCAAGTTGAAGTCTGTGAAAGGCCGAGTTCTTGTGGACGGGAATTGACTGCCTCAGGTTTTTCACGGACCGCAGCAATGTTCTCGGCCGATCTGGCGTTCCTCTGACGTACGGGTATTGCTTAATTATTTACCGAACCGGTTGTCTCAAATTTGGCGACCAAACGTTGAAGAGTCAACTTAAAAGGGCCACCGCGTCTGCCGTAAAATGGGCGCAACGCGCGCAACGTTTGTACTAACGAACACTCATTATGTTAATAAAGTTTTATTATTTGGACGTGCTGCTCAATCGTGTAATGATGATTTGTGACAGAATAATAAACAACAGATGCCACCAAAACAATATGGCCGCCACAGGCTGCCAACATCGACCCGCCCCAATTGAAAAATCCTTTATATGATCACGGTCTATTACCCATGGCTGGGTGAGCCAATCTGTTTTGTGCACAGATTTCAATAATGATGACGACATATTTGTAACGTGCGGGCGTCACCTCACGGGTACTCATTGCTGGAGAGTGCACCACAAGCGTCAATTTTATGCCATTTAAAATTAGAAATTTTTGGCGTTGGTCGGGATCAAACCCGGTTCTTCATTTTATTTTAAATTAATTCCTTCAGAACAATAGAGGTAGGCAACTAAATAAACATATAAAAGCAAACATAAATTAGATAGTATATCCATGCAAACAACGTGAAATTAATTTATATCCATTAAAAAATTTTTGCGTAATGTTATTTTAAGTTTTGATTAATCTAATTTTAAAAAAAGTGTCGTACGACTATTCGTTTCGTTAATAATAAAGATATACATAGGTGTATACAGGCGTGGATATCGGAAATGTAAGAGAAGGAAATCGGTTCATTTAGACAAAAATTGTGCCATTAGAGCTCCATTTTAGTGTTGTAATATTTATTGGAAAAAAATACATTTTTTATTTTTTAGAATATCTTTCAAGTATGAAATAATATTGAATTTTGGTCTGTACTTATAAATGTTTGTAATTTGTTACGAATACATTTCAACCCTTTGTCTGCAAGAGATAAAAATTTAAAATCGATATCTCAATGTACTCCGGAGTTAAGAGTTTGAAATAGGATTAATTTTTTAATATCCACCCGGTGTATTAAAAATTACATTACTAAAAATGAAATAAAAAATTATATAAATAATCTGAAGCGATTTAATTCGTCTTGGTATGACTCGTAAATTGCTCCCTATTTTTCGAACCTACTGTATATTATCATTAGCAAAACAAATTGGCATATCCAGAAATGGGAAACATGCCGAAATTTATTTACTTATTTTTAGTGGTGCCATAGTTTTGGCTGAGAGACAAACATCTAATCCAAAGTCATTCATTCGCTTGTCTAAAATGTCTATTTGTAGAAAAATTGCTACATCTACGTATAAAAATTCACGTCACATTCCTATCATTTATATGGTTCAAATGAACATGACCTAAAATTTCCATACAAAGTATATTTCCCAATTTATTCCCCCTATTGCGAGGAAACGAAATCGCAACTAAATAGAGAGGAAAAACTGTTCTCGAGGAAACGGAAGCCGGAAATTCGTTAATATAACGAAGTTCAGCGCCGTTATGTCGTTGCTTCATTTACTAGAATACATTCTAAACAATCACATTTCACAATGTTGCGAATTATTGCGGACTTGTAGCTTATAGAACATAAAGTACGCCACATTTAATTGGCCCAAATTTTGACATTTGACATTATCAACTAACGGAGTGGTAAATGTTTTATAGTTGTTCTTGATTTAGTATTATTGTTCCATGAATATATTATGGATTAATGCTAATTTCATTTCGATAAACTGAATTGTCATAATAAACGAATATCAATATATTCAAGACTAATATTGTCTTTACAATACGCCGATGACATAGTCTTATTTGCGCATTCCGCACCTGCCTTACAAAGGAAGCTAAACGCACTCACAGAATATTGTAACATAAACCAACTTCTAATAAACGCAAAAAAAACAGACATAATCAGAGACATTTATAAAAAAATCAAAATAAATACAAAGATTTTCGACCTTTAAATTCTATTTTTGGCTCCTTAATATCATATTTCTTAAAATATCCAATTTTAATGTGCCCAAACATCCATGAAAATAAAATTAAGAATGATATCTTGTATCGGAATTATATCAGTTTCCAATATTTCCCATTATTCTTGGAATACTGAATGATATAATAAAATGATATTACTGGTGAAATTCGAAACAAACTCAATTTCTTTTTAATTGTACGGGGAAACTGAGAATTATTAAAAACACAAATAATTGGAGGCGAGACGAAAGGCGGTGTGAGCGTACAGCAGAACCAGTCCTACCGATTACCGTTTGAAGTGAAGAACTCATTATATAGCGAAGTCCTCCGCAGCGCAGCGTTAGACTTTAAATTGTCTCACGTTTCTTCTTTATTCCAGAGATATTCATCCCGTCGAATTTTTTACCAATCTTCATTTTCATAGATATCTTACAATAACACCGCTTACATTATAAATAGAAATATGACTGAAAGAACCAGCACAAATGTTACATTTTATTAATAACTTGTCCGGTTTGTGGATTATCTTCAAAAGCATATCACAATCTGAAAAATGATTATTAATTTTTTTAGGTTAAGGTAATTGTCACTCGAGTGTACCTATTCAAAAACTTGTTCTATGTTCAAAATAAAAATTAAGCTAATGCAGTTTATATTTGCAATAACATATATTTTCTAACATTATATTATATACACAGATTGCATCAAAATAGTTAAAAGCTAATATCAAACAGTGTAACAGATGAATTTTCTTTATTTTTTTTAACTGTACCACTCGCACTAACACATATACAAGTATCGTATTTCAATGTTGAAGTATAACTGTGGCATCGTCGCACCTAGACATTTGTTGGTACATTCGGGTATAAAAGTAATAAGATATTTTAAGATATAATACTAATTCTAAACTACAAATGGAAACTGCAAAACAAATTAATATATTTCTTTCTTAAAATTACAAAAATAGTATTATACTGTTTAAAGTTTTCATGCTTTTCACGTAAAATACCAATTTAAAATATATTACTTTCGAATGTATGTCTGAAATTCCTTTAACGAAAGATCACCTCTTATTCGCTAATACCAAGCGGGTGTTAACTTAACTGATACTCTATCTGAAACGCTTGTACATGGTTGTCAAGTATAATTCTACCTATTTATCGTATCTTCAGATTCTAATTTTCTAGAGGCAATAAAATTAAATCTGGGTGGTAAATAATTATCTAATTTTTACATAAAATCCGTTAATTAGTTTACTATAACATATTAGTTTTTCGTTTAAGTGTCATTATGGATATAAAATTTATTATTTAAAATGTGTTTATTTTGCCATTTCCTATTCGTCATGTGTTAAAAAGGCCAAATTTAATTCCAAATATCTCAGGTATCGCGTGGTCAATTGTTTTAAAACTTGTAGAGCAGGCAGATTATACTTGAGTTGAGATGTACTTAAAATTTCAATTAATTCTGATATAATGGTTTCACGATATAACTACCTTAAGGTGATACTTCCAAGTCTCCTAGAAATTAGTTTGAAAGCGTTCCAAAACAAGATTGATTGGTAGCTCTTAAGAAGTGGAAAGAAAAATGGCGAAGTGGATTATTATTGAATGGAACTCTTTTGATCATATTTATAATAAAAAAAATATTTGAAGCATGTGTCTTTATTTTGAATAATACTAACGTGACCCTCATATGAATATTAGTTTCCGCACCATCTTTGAACATTTCATATTACATTTAAATCCGTAACTTAACCTTCGATATATTTATTATGAAATTTAAAACTAATTTGTACTTGAATTTTTGAAATAGTTACAGATATAATAAATTTTCAACTGGCAATTTAATGAACTAAGACAGTTCTTTTAAAAACATGTGCAAAATTTCCTCGCCCGGTACTGATACGAAAGATTGACTCTCGTTTCGATTTCTATAGGATTTGTAACCCCTTTTGGCTTAGTCAAATCTTAAAGTTAGTTCAATTGGGTATTATAAAATCCTGGAATAAAGGAAATTTAAATATTCGACAAAATTAAAATGATAAAAGGACATTGTAATCAGTTCTCTTTTCACTCGTTTCACGTTACTGAGATTCAAACAACTTTTTCGCTCAGGACCGGCTTTAAACTCATTCCTTCCTGTTGGAAAAAGCGAATAAATAATAAAGAAATATTAATTTTCATTTTTTAATTTAATTATTATATAGATAAATCATATATAATCTACTATGAGGTTCATTTAACTTTACTCGGTTCAATTCAAAATCTAATATTGATAAAAAAATTGAATTCTTAGCAAAAATCAACAAATTTATTATTTTACCAATATCTAGTTACCTATGCATTTTCCGAAAAAAAAAAACAGATCCTAATGCAAACTTTGGCTAATTAAAATTGACCAACCCCATAATATATAACAGTTCTCATGTTCCCATTTAAAATAAAAAAAACTTAATGGGATAAGGGTTGTTTCTTGGCTGGGTAGTTGATGAAATGATACTACACTTTGATGTTAGCCATAGGCCGAGAAGCGATTCAACATATAGCAATATTTATAAGAAAATTGTATTCGTGAACAATGATTTCAATTACTTAACCTTTAAGTACTCGCGTGGCGTCATATGACGCCAACGGAAGTTTACAGTATTGTAATTTTTATACACATTTTTCTACCCCCAAATTATTCTTTTATTATAGTTTTGAGAAATATAAATGCCCATTATTATTATTTTTCTATGATATAATTTGAAGCTATAATCATTTTAGCAGTACAGCGTGCCATCTGACATCATTTGCCGGGGTGTGGATATTAATGATAAATTATGTACTGCATATAATGTTGGGCGAAGAACCAGAAGATGACCAATGGCTTCATTTGATTAACGTATGTACCATAAATGCCCTTGTCATATATTATTCCGCAAACAAGGGCAATCCTATGAACAAAAGAGATTTTTTGAAAAAATTGGATCGGGAACTGGCAGAGCCTTTCCAAAGAGGCCGGATGAAAGATACACACATTCCGCGAAATATCAGGAAACGGCTGCAAGATCACTTTGACGAGGAAACGGTTGTCGATCCACCTACGGTATCTAGACCAAGAACCCAAAAAAGGTGTGGCATCTGCCCCAGTTCAAAAAAACACATCAAGTAGAGTAACTTGCATAACCTGCCACAAACATGTCTGCCAGAAAAATAAAAGAACTCAGTGTTCTGGATGCTACGGATGGCATAAATTTGACCCCTGTGATGCACTCTCCACGCCAGGAACGAGTGCCCGCACGGTACAAATATGTCATCATCATTACCGACATCTGTGTACAAAGTAGATTGGCACACCCAGCAATGGGTAATATACCGTGATGATATATTTATTTTATTTATTTATTTATTTATTTATGAATATAATTATGTAGTATCCATGAATATTTTTCATTTATTTTCCTGTTATTGAATAATTGTAATTTTGAATGTCACAAAATGTGAGAGTTCAAATAAATAAATCAATAACTGTAACAATTTTAAAATATCATTCATAACTGTACAAAGTTAACATTTGACAATAATTGCTCTCGAAAATGTAATAAATGTTATGGTATTACATTACATCATATTTGTAATGATTCTGTACTTTACTCTTTATATCTATATCATAATATTATTTTTATAAGAGCATTGACAATATCAAATTATAATTACACTATCAACTTGACATTGAAAAAACGGCTTATATTACTTCTAGTTTAATATGCAAAAAAAATAACTTCAACATTTTTTGTGTCTGGTGTTGATTTACATATAATAATGTAAAAAAAAAACTATGGAAAAGAGTTAGAATAATGGTCTTGTCTACATGTGCGTTTTTTGATGCAGAGAAATATAGTCTCCTAGTAGGTGTCAGCACAGATTATAGGACGAATAAAAATATTTCTGAACTACATATAAACGAAATATTATTGCGCAATGCCATTCTTATGCAGGGCCGGCGCTAGAGGGGCGGCACTTTTTAAGGGGCGGCACTTTTAAAGCGCAGCATTTTTTTTCGATCGATGGCAGAAATATTTTTAATTTGTAAATATTTTTTGTTTATTAATAAATACAAAGAATTACGGCAAATTTAAAATTATTAAAAATTACTTACGAACAACGTTGCTTCAAGAAAGACTATCTGGATTAGCAATAATAGCTATTGACCACGATAATAGCCAACATATAATTGATTAAATACCTAATTACTAAGTTTGCAAAAATGAAACTGTTTTGCCCCAAAAATTCATGGTAAACAGCAAAAATACAACAATTATTAATTTTATAGGGTGGAAACAATGATTATGGTAATGAAACAACTGAAATAATCAAGTAGGTATTGTCTTCTGTTTTTTTCTTATGCTTATTTTCTTTATTTTCACTAATATTTTTGACTTAAACCACTCTGAAACACTTTTCTAATTTCGTTTTCAATATGGTCATTGCCTCATATGGGGTCCATATATAATTATTAAAATTAATTGAACTTTTATGAACTTAACTAGGATATTAGGTATGAAAATAAACAAATTATAATCTACAATTATATTTTCATTTGTTTCATTGCCAAAATAATTGTTTTTATCCTGTAACATTGTAATTGTTGTATTTTTTACTATTAGAAACAAATGAGTATCAATAAGTATTGTTGGGAAGCTAAAAAATCTTGTTTTAATGTTGTAACTTTGCAATATGGCATTCATATAAAAAATCATAATTTTGATCTGAAGTCGAAATTTAACAGAAATAAAAAAAATTGAGCATCGTCGTTCGAACGAAAATAAAAAAAATATTATTTCAAATTTAGACGTTACTTGTATAAATAAAAATGAGCAAAATTTGAATTTTTGCATTTATCTAGAGACCTATAAATTTTTCAGAAAAACAACTACTACTTTACTCTAATTTAACCGACTTCGTATCTCTTACAGTATGTGGATCCTAATGCTGAGACTATACAGGGTGTTTATTAAACATAGGGCAAAAATTGAAGGGATTATTCCCTGGACCATTCTAAGATGATTTTGTCCTTTGATGATTTTTGAAAATCCGCTTTGTTTCAAAGATACAGGGCGAAAAAAAAATTCGACAAAACCAATTTTGATATTTTTCAAATTATTAATCTAGTAACAGCAGGCAAGTTATGTGTCAAATTTGTTGAGACGTTTATACTTAAACTTTTGTTAGTGAAGTCCTCTTATCATGAATAGCTATACGAACGCCGAGATGACTGACATGCATTTCATTTATGGACTTGCTGATGGCAATTCATTACAAGCTAGACGGATTCTTGGATCGTAGCTGGAGGTAGTCATTTTCAACAGTACTTGTAGATTAAGAAACTTTACATGTAATTTTTGGTATTAAATGTTGTTATTGTCGAAATTTTTTTCGCCCTGTATCTTCGAAACAAAGCGGCTTTTCAAAAATCATCAAAGGACAAAATCATCTTAGAATGGTCCAGGGAATAATCCCTTCAATTTTTGCCCCATATTTAATACATCGTTATGTTTATTTTATTTATTTATGCATTATAATTTAAATCCCCCCTCCCCCCTGTTGGGGCACAATAGCTAGCGACGGCCCTTTTCTTATGTGGAGAATACTATACCTACGGTATTTAGTCGACCTTGGCCCTATAAGGGCTGTGGAGAAGATGACTTGTATTTATTTTGTTGGTATAACAGTATTGTTAAAGTAACTGCTCGTTTCGTATCACACATAAATATCAAAGAAAATTGATGAAAGAGCGAGTGTACAATAAGAGTGCGGAAACACCGAACGTTAAAGTTGGCAGTGAATTTTGACATGGCAATGGCAGTTGGGCTACGCTACAGCGTCGTGAACAAAGTTAGCAATCGCGTATCAGTTAATTGTATCCCTTTTAACATCATATCGTCAGAGATGTATTCGGTGCGGGGCGAGTGCGAGGCGTTACGCGTTAATTTGTGCTTTGAGGCAATCATCTTGCACAAATTGTATTCGTGCTGAATCATTCTGTTATGCAAATCGGCAAAATGGATTTGTGCATAAGTTTTAAAGTAAACCCAACAAACACAAACCAATTCCGGTGTAGTGAACGATGAACGTTGTTTATCTTTTATATAAAGAATCGTATTTTTCAAACTTCTTGTCCACATTAATATTTATTTCTGCTTTCGTATTCTGTGTATATTTTGCACAATTTGGCGTGTTGTGGTTTGAATGATGTTTGCTCTGTTCGCACTTTGGATGCTATGCTTTGTTTCTTTTTGCTTACTACGAATATTTTAAACATGCTTTTAGCGGTCACGATTTTATCTCGGGAACAAATTTACCAATTTATTTGGGATTAGTTTTGTTTCCATTTTTAAAATTCTATGACAAATAACGATTTCCTTTTTATAGATTCTTTTTTTGTATTACGAAATTTTAATGACTATTTCCCAAAGTTTAAAATATAAACGGGAATATCTATACCTATCAGAAATTAATGGTCTTTTATCGTAATGAATTTTTAATACCATACCTGGTGTCTATTTGAAATCTTCATTTTGTTGTTACACTACTTTCTTAAGTGCACAAAATCAAAAAGTATCGCTACTTAAGTACTTAAGTACTAAGTACAAATACCAGAGCTCAGGTACTTAAATTTAAGTAATAAGTACTTCATTTATTAAAATACTGAAGTCTTAAGTACAAGTACTTGTTAAGAGTATTCAGTACTTTCCAAGTACTTTTCAAGTACTACCTAAAAAAGTAATAATCTAATTATTTAATGTTTTGATAGAAGAATAATTAATTACCAATGCACATGTATTATACCAATATATAACATAACTAAAACTCAGATTTAAAAAAACCATAACTTTACATCAAAAGATGTGCAAAATTTGATTGAAATACTAATAAATGTTTTTTATATCATTGAGATAAATTATATACATACTACTTGTGATTGTTTAATAATATAGTATTTTTGTTAGTTTGAATATTTAAATGGCACAAAAATGACACCTGCGATGCACTCTCCACGCCAGCAATGAGTGTCCGGCAGTTGATGCCTTATAAATGCCCGCACAGTACAAGTATGTCATCATCATCAAAACAGATTGACACACCCAGCAATGGGTAATATGCCGAGATGATATATTTTATTTTGGTATAATTTGTTTAATGAAAAAAATGTTTACCTTGAAGATAAATAGATAAATATATCATCACGGCATAGTACCCATTGCTGGGTGTGCCAATCTGCTTTGTACACAGATTTCGGTAATGATGAAATATTTGTACTGTTCGGGCGCTTACCAGGCCTCACCTCACGGGCACTCATTGCTGGCGTGGAGAGTGCACGACAGGAGTCAATTTTGTGCCACTAAATTCGATATAATTTTTGGCGTCGGTCGGGATTTAACTCGGATCTCCAGATTCGCGACCAGACACTCAGGCACTCGGCCACGAGACCCCGTAAGTACTTAAGTATTACTTAAAAAGTATTTAAGTACCCTGAAAGGACTTAAGTACTTTTTATTGGTACTTAATACCATTTTAAGTACTAAGTACAAGTATTTTGGATGCAGTACTTGAACATCAAGTACTTCAGGCAGTTTTTTGATAGTACTTAAGTTCAAGTACCAAGTATTAAGTTAGTACTTATTTTGCTACTTAAGTATAAATGTAATTAAGTACTGCCCAGCTCTGCACAAAATGATATTTCTATATGAAATGTGCTCGGCTCGAGAAGAGCTAGAAACAGCAGAGCAAACGGTTAATGGCTAATAAATCAAAATTAAATCCTGGGAAACACAAATGATCAAAATTTCTTCAAACAAATATTTACAAAAAGGTGAATTCGTTTTGGGAATACGTATTAATGATAGCTGAAATGGGAAAATCATGTTTATATAAAGGGTCTTTCAATAAGGACGCTCGATTTTAAAAGTAAATAATGTAAACCAAGGTCACCACACAATTGAGGTCATAATAGTTTCTATTAGTATTTCCAAATATTTCAGCAAGCAATAGTAATATTATTGTTTCATAGTTAGTTGATATTTCAATTGTTTACTAACTTAGCTTTACGGTAATATAAAAGATCTATCCACAATATTGTAGTGAGTGGGTACGTGAAGATTTTTTTTTATATGCTTTCTATAACAACTGAAGTCCCTTAAAACTGACCAAGGTCATAGTTCAAAATTTTGTAAAAAAGCAAAAATGTGTTCTCTGTAAAAAATGTGATTGTCAAAAATTGTCATTAAACGTTTTTTGTGTAGGCGTACAATTTGATATTCTCAAAATGCCAATTGTCTTGTGTTGATAAACATGTAGTTTTTCATTATGAAAGTTTGAAATAATCTTATAGGTATGTCAATTGTGATAGGTGTGACATTTTTTCCAGAGAACACATTGATTTTTTCAAAAGCAATTAATATTTTTCGATTGCAAAAGAAAGCTGTGCGAATTCTTGAGGGAGCTATTACGAGGGAGCAAACCTATATTTATTACACTCAAAATAATTCCACTGCCTTGTCTCTTCATCTTTTTAACAGACATTTGAAAAAAAAAATATCTTCACAAATTCACAATTATTCAATTCGTAATTCAAATATGGTTCTCTCTCGATGTTATAAATTAACTAACTCGAAATATAATTCTCTTAATTAAGTTTATATAATTTTCTACCACTTCAAATAACAAACAAAAATTAAAACATTTGCTGCAAAATACAGTAAAATCCAGTTAAAACTACATCGAAGGGAATACCAAAATTTCGCCGATATAACCGTTTTTAGATTTGTTGAATATAGAGGTAAAACAAAATATTTAAACACAATATAACCTTTTTCTATTTCGGTGTTTTTATGAGTCTATAAGAACACGTCGTTAAGAATATCTATAAACGCTTTTCGTTTTCTAGAGGTGGTATGACTGCTTTCAAAACTGACAGATTAATTACACATAACCTCAAAGTGCCAGTCAAGAAGGAATTTTCATCTGTGAAGTAATTTTTTTTTGCGGGGAGCGCTACCAATATAACTGTTATAAAAACCAAGTCATATTTTTGAGAAGTAGCATTTTTTAAAATTCTAATAAAATTAATTAACTCAATAGAAAAAGTACTATAAAAACATGTTTCGTCAGGTCTGTTATCGTACTCGTACGTTAATAGAGTGCCTCATGAAACTTGTCTTTTAATGTACTATTATTTAACATTTCATAATATATAAATAAAAAATACACATTTTGGTGACACAAGATATAAAATAATTAAATTAATATAGGCTTTGAAACGACTCTGTAACCGAGTTTCAAATTCAATCAAATGTTCTAACGCGTACTCAAATAATAACGAATTAATAATCTAAAGAGCTCCAGGTAACTTGATGGCGATGGAAGGTCACAGACGCAACGGTATTATGAGTTTGGGCCCATATTCTAAATTGTTACTATTACTATGGTACTGGATCCCATTTTTGTTAAATAAGCCTAAACTGTATTTTATAACTTATTTCAATAATTAAGATTTTGAAAGCGATTACTTACATTTCAAATTCTTAACACTTCCTAAAATAAGGTTTGAAAAAGGGTGACATATAGACTCTATACGCCTATTCGTGCACTTATTTACAGCACTCCTGGTTTAGGGTTAAACTTCTTTGTCACTCACTGAAAGAATTTCACCCTCTTCTCGACAAGTTTTATTTGTTTTTTAACCAACTCTCTCTGTAAAAAAATCTATACTTTAGTGAGTTCGAAGCAATCCGAACATAGAATACAGAGAATTTAATGCGTTGATGCAATAGAGTCTAGAAAAAGTACAAACTAGACTTAAAACTATATGTATGATAGGGACTATCGAAGTATAAATATATTATTAGCTTTTAAAATATTCTAGTTTTTAAAGGCCTAATCATCTACGTCACATATCTACTCTATTTTCAAGTCTTCTCTTTATAGTTTTTTTTAACCCGCAATTCATTTTCGAGTAATGAATGCAGAAAATAACGTTTGAATTTATGATGATCATTAAAATTTGTATTTTGTCTACGCTTATGTAGACTATTTATTTTTCATTTCTTGCTAAAAATAGGATAAAAATAGGACAATTTGAATTTTGTTAAAATTCTTGTTGTTGTTTCTACTTTCCATTTTTGTTTATTCATAATCAATGACTCTGTCAAAATAAATATGAAATTAACTTCATTTCATTAAACCGTGGTTAAACTGTAACATGCATCCAGATACCCTTGAACGGGAATTATCAAGTAGTAATATTCCATAGTCGGTACATCTCTAGTAATTACAATACCAATTGACATATCATATGGAAATCGAAATTCTGGTAACAGCTGTTAGAAAACACACATATTTCCTCGGCACAAATTAAAATGAAATTGTATGATTACGTATTGCCAGGTACATTGTATATGACAGTGAGTTAATTAAAAAGTGAGCCATAGGTGTTCAACATGGGAAATCAGTTTTTTCTTGCGCAAAACTTCCCAATTAATTTTAGACAAAAATGTTTTAAACAAAAATAGTATATACTTAAATTCTACCACCAAATACTGCAACAGATTTTATTTTGCACGTTTATTAACCTGTAACATCGGATTTCAATAAGAAAACACTTTTCACAAAATTAAAAAAAATTCTTTATTGTACAATTTCGGCTGTTAGGCCATCATCAAACAAGAATACATTACAGCGGGTCCTTATATATCTAGTTTAGCGGTGGAGATTTGGGGATTAAGGTTTCAAGAAATGGGGAATGTACCAAGTCAAACTATTCATTAAACAGGTGTTATTGGAAATGGTTTTCTTAATTTTATAGGATTCCAGGAGAAATAGTCTTGCTAAATTATTTTCGACATGTAAAATTGATGCATTTTCAAAATTACAAACATGATTGAACTCTAACATGTGATTAGCGACAGTGGAATTCAGTATAAGATTTTCAAAGCTTTTTTATGCTTTAAATCATTTGTGAAAGTTTCTTCTAGTTTGCCCTACATATATAAAATTACAGTTGTTACAGTTAATTTTATAAACCCCAGAATTGGAATAAGGATCCCTTGAAACAATTTTGTTGTTGACCAATAGATTTTTTAAATTATTATTATTATACAGGTCAGAATGAATATTTAATTTTTTAACGGCAACTTTTTCACTCGTGTTATTAATGTATTTAAGTTTTTTTTATAAATTGGGTTAGTGTCATTTACGTAACATGGAGCATGCATTAAGAAAGCTATTTCCAATAACACCCCTTTAATGAACGAACAATTAGACTTGGTACATTCCCCATTTCTTGAAACCTTAATCCCCAAATCTCTACTGCTAAACTAGATATAAACGGACCCGCTGTAATGTATTCTTGTAGTTCTTGTGATGATGGCCTAACAGCTGAAATTGTACAAAAAAGAATTTTCTTTAATTTTGTGAAACAACCAAGTGTTTTTCTTATTCATTTTGAAAAATGTTTCACCTAGTGTCAACAGCTTCGTCAATTAATTTTATCGGATTTGTATTTTTATAAATATTGCTCATTTTTACTGATAGACATGGAATTGAAACTATATTCGATTTTACATGTTAATAATCGTTCAAAATTAAATCTGTTGTGGGTATGATTTAGTTGTCGAATTTGCGCAAGGAAAAACACCGTACATAAACTAGAAAATTACTGATAAAACGGAATATTATATTCATATATTATTTAAATCATTTAATCATAAAAGATAATGTACCTATAATACATATGTAGGTACTAATAATAAAATAATGTACTGACACGCCAAGGGTATTCACATACAAATAGAAATTGCCACAGTTCAAAAGTGTATATATATATATATATATATATATATATATATATATATATATATATATATATATATATATATATATATATATAATGAAGTTAGGATTACATTGAAATTATTCCCCAAACTAAAAATAGATATTAAATGGACATTTTAATATATTATACATGCAATAAAACAAATTTCGTGTAGAAACAGTATGTGCTAGTAAAATATATTTATAAAATATTCATAAATTCTCTTTTCACACCAGCCGTAGTAGTCGCTTATAACTTTGAAGTAACATTATGGAAAAATAATTTCCGATACTGTAACACTTCTGCTGCAAAGTGTTGAAATAATTATATTACTTGTGTATGCACACAAATGACTATGTTGAAAATGATGTAGGATAAGTATCTTATATTTTCTGATAAATTAATGTTCATACAAAATTTCATGTAGGTATAAAACGTAGATCTGTTCCAGCCTTTTGGAAGTGACAAAATAATGAGTCTTGTCAGACAAGAATGGAACAACTATGGAGTTCACAATATTTTAGAACAGCAGCAGCAACAATAACAAGAATAACAACAATAAATAAATAAGTAATAGCTCAGTTTGTCTCACTACTTTGCTTCTACTAATTAACATGTTGTTTAGCGCCAAGAAAACCAGTATATTAAGTCGCATTTTAACAACGGAATTAAAAAAAAAACAAATTGGACCAATTTCATTAGAAATTATTTCAGTATTATTTAATTGGGACTATAGAAGGTTAAACTTGATAGTTGAATTCACGAACACTGGAAGTATGAGCACAAAACGATTAAATACCCTTGTACTATAAAATTACAAAGAAACTTCTTGGCACGTTTACCTACCGCAAATTGCCTTATATAAGATTTATACAAAATTCCAGAATTGAATTCTTTAAAAATTCTCTCTCTGACGACAAAGTACAGCTTTAAGAATATTTATTATTTACATAAGAACATTATGTTGTCATAACACTTGAAATATGGGTGCTACTTATTCAATATTTATACATTTCCATTAGCAGTTACTTTGACGAAAATTAAATAATTTTGAGGCCATTTGACACGATACTTAAAGGTTTATATTTATTTAACCAGTCTTTTTTTACTAGTTGATCAGTATTTTTTAGATTAATGTAGTATCGTAGATAGGTTTGGTGAAAAAGAAGAACTCTGAAGATTTTATAAAATTTATATTTTATTTTATAAAATGGTTGCTTTGTGGCTATCGATTTCGTGGATATGACATCTTCAGGCTTACAGATGAAATGATAATGTAGCATATGCAAAGAAAATTTTAATATTATATGTAACATGTATAAATTGTACTTGAAATTTAAAATTTAATAGCAGTGAAAATGTATTAATGAATATAGAACTAGAACGTAACATTAAAAAATCTGATGTGGACACCACACGACTTCCTTGTACGATTATTAAACTATACATATTTTTTTAATAAATAAATTACAAAATATTAATTTTAATTTCAAAACAGTAAGATATATAGCGACCGGTTCTTTTTAAAGAGAGTTTTGATTACAACAAAGAAATATTTGATTACAACAATGAATATGACTAATTTCACAATAAAAATATAATATTTGTTATTGTACGAATCATAAAATTGCACGTATTTAACGGAATTTGACATGAACATTTTTTTTTTATTTTTTTGTCCTAATCCATAGCAAGCTTTATTACAAAACCAAAAAAGTATATAATTTTTAAATTTACATATCTCGCTTGTACAAAGAGCTAATTTAATAATACTTAATGTGCTAGACGCAGAAATTAATTCTCTAAAACTTTTATTTGAAGCATTTATTTCTAAAATCAAAATAAAATCATTTTATTCAAGGAAAGCTGTTAACAACTTCAAGTAATGTACCACTTCCGGTTAAGCTATTTTAACCAAAATCTATTATGTTATTTCGATTGACATAAAAGTCTTGTATACCAAATTTGAAAAGTTTTGGATTATATTTTAAAACAGTTTTTCATTAAAATCTATTATAGGCTTCATGTAAAGTGCCACTTCTGGAAATTGTGTAATAACCAGAAAGGGAGGTGCACAACTAGATGTTATAGGAGTCCTAAATACAAAATTTCAACTTTCTACGGCTTACCGTTTTTGAGTTATGCGAGATACGTAGGTACGGACGTACGTACGTACAGACGTCACTACGAAATTAGTCAAAATGGATTACGTACAAGGAAGTAAAAAGTTAATATTCAAGGATTGTAAAGATTCAAGATTTTTAGACTTGATCAATTTTTAGGTTAAGTGAACGTGACAATCAGAAATTGTAATTAGTTTAAATACTTGTAGAAAAAACAAAAACAAATAAGAATATTACTCACCGTCATGAAGTATAATTTAGATGAACTAGACATCGTCAAATATTGTTAAACTTGTTGAAATTTAAAGTAATTTTTTTTAAAAAAATTATATGTATTCATTGAGCCAGAGAGATGGGACACATGAAGATTTTGTGGGTTGCCGGAAGTATGGTTAGAAATTTAGGAAATTGTTATATTTTATTTAGTTATAAAGTTTCAAATGGCGGTAAATATTTAAAAATGTGTTGTTCTGGAAAAAAATTATCGCGTTTTTTATAACTGAACGTAGAGAGTCAAAATCATCAAAGTGTAATCTATCAATTTTAGAAGTTCTTTTTATATCGAAAGAGTATTATCATTTTCATTTAATAATAATAATAATAATAACATTTATTGGCAAAGTTCAGCATTAGCTGTTCTTACACTTAACCTTTACAATAAATAAATATGAAATTATACATTTAATTTTGGTATAAACATTGACATGAAGATGGTACAAATACATTATTTATTTACATGGTGAGCCGTACAAGGTTACAAAAACAATCAAAACTATATAGCTATTATATACTTAGCATAGTTAAATGTGAATGAAGTAGCTTATTTAGTATGAAATTACAGAATAGAAATGACCATTGCAACTCTAATTAGGATTTATTGCGTGTCCAACAAATGTTTTTTCAGTTCAGCACAGAATGTTTGAAGTGTCAGAGTTTTGAGGTTATCTGGTATTTTGTTATAAACAGTGGTACAATTATAAGTGAACGAGCGCTGAAACAAGGATTTAACTGTATAATTTAATGTTTCTAATTATTCATTACTTGTTCTGATTTTCTTTTAATGCTGTCCATTGACGCATCCAATTATGTATTATAGATCTTTCTAATAGTTTCTGAACTGGGTTGCTTATTAAAAGTAAATAAATATATCATCACTGCATATTACCCATTGCTGGGTGTGCTAATCTACTTATTAAAAGTAGCAGCAAATAAATTGGAAACTTGTTTTAGACTCGTATTGGCCTTATACCATGTTATGATTTGTAACTAATGTAATTAAAGTAAACATAATTTTAATTTGTGAATGCAACTATAATTTAATATTGAATTAGGTTGTACTGCAAACAGCCTTTATGCCAATTATTTCAGTTTTGGTAAAATAATCTACACACATATTATACTTACAGAATATTATCCAGTGGATTGTGTCATTTTCATATTCAATCCATGTAGAATGTACGATGACATATTATTCCTTGCGAGTGTGAATTCTATATTATAGGAATAAAGTTCGTATATTCGTAGGCGGCCTATCAAAGGCGCATAGAAGCAAACAACTGTTTGGAACCGAAATAGAGAATTTTATTTTTCTTTGTTGTGAAAACCAGAGACGAAGTTCGAACCAGCTCCTTTGGGACTAAAGATGCCATGAATTATGAAGTAAAGAAAGAATCTGACCTGTGATATTTTTTCGAGAAAATTTTGTTTCGTAAGAGTCTCCTACCCTGCACAATAAATATATAAAATGGTGCTACTACTGGAAAATTACCTACTTATTCACGCAAATGCTCTGGCACCAGACTAAGAATTATTCAATAGGACAGAAACAGAATACGCTATACATTTGCCAGTATATTCATAGACAATTCATGACTTAACAAGTTCACATTTCGTATTCTTCTTTATTGTGAGAGCATCATCAGAAAATGATCAACTGGGCGCCGCACAAGTAATAAATTTGTAAAATTATAAAATTGTGCGTTAGGTCAGGTTGTTAAGGTATGTTAAGAAAAATTAGAAAGTATTTTTTACCTATTTTTCATGTTAAAAAACAATTGTATGCAAAAAAAAAGTTTCTATCGTCGTCGCCTAGATGACCGTCACCCACTTACCCATTGCCCACTTCAGCATTGCCCAGCTGTCCATCGTCCAGTTATTTTTGGTATTCGATTATTTCAGGTTATCAAAAAAAATGTTGCCTGAGTAAAAACATTTTTTGATGCTTTGTAAATATATTTCTGGTTTAACAGTAATACATTCCTCATTCATTATTTTGGTGTGCCAGTAATCTTTTGATAACTAACACTTAAAAATTGTCGGTAAAAATTATTTTAGTGCTCGTTTAAATATTACCCTTATATTTCACCTCAAAATACCATAACAATGTTTATTTACACTCTCATAAATTTTAGTTGTGTAAAACCAATTTGGTAAGTGGTGAAATATATTTGTGCATAAATCAATAATAAATTTAGTAAAATTTTGCAAATTCTAAATAGCAAAGTGTGGCAAAAATTGTATAGAGTTAAGTAATGTAATTTATAAAAGTCTAACACTTATTATAATTTATTTTTTTCGTGCTCTGAAGGCCGAATTCATCATTCCTTAATCATGATCCATAGTAGTGCTGTGAGGATCCGGCAAAACTTGGATCCGGGAAACCGGATTTCAAAATATCCGGTTCCTCTGATATCCGAGATATTGAAGCGGATATTTGAATATTTAATTCTAATTTGGATCCGGATCTGGACTTGGATCAAAATCTGAACTTGGATCCGGATTCGATGTATTGTATACGGATCCGGATCCAAATTTTAATTCTGGATCAGATTCTTCATTTTGAATGTGAAGGCTGACACCTGGATTTGAGTTCAAATTCAAACTGCAAACCGTTAAAGTGGGTCTGTTTATCGTTACAGCGGTCTGTAAACACTAGTAAACAAACAGTAATACATTTTATAATACCCCTCCAAAATAGCCAAGTATAGTATGTGCAAATGTAAAGAAAAAAGAATTTATACTTCCACAGAGTGCTATTGTGAATAAAAAAATCAAATTTGTATTATTTTTATTACACATATGTATAAAGTAACATATTAATATGACATGAATTTCATTAATTCATTATGTGCTTTTGACGAAACCCGATGTTAATATTTGAATGTAAGGTTCAATACTGAGAATATTCGAAACCGGGAACCGATCCGGATACTGAAATTCCATATCTAAAATCCGATACTCAAATCCGTTTCCAAGATTCGATCTGGATTCAAGATCCGATACTCAGATTCGGATCCAAATGCCAATACTCAGATTCGGATCCAAAATCCGATACTCAGATCCGGATCTAAAATCCGATACTGAGATTGGGATCCGAGATCCGGACAGTTCAACATTCAATTATCCGGATATCCGGATATTTTTGGATTCGAACCGAAACTATCCGGATCCCACCACTACTAATAACCTGTGATTCTGTATAGCAGTATCATTTTCGGTCACAGCACTCTAAAATCTGAATCTATATTCTATATCGTCCATGGCACACTTATTTTAGCTATAATCTAACCATCCATTTTTCTCAAAAAAAAATGTTATCTAAGGATATGCAAATATTATATCACTGAATTCAGAATAAAATTCTCTTTCTAATAAAGAAATAAAAAAATATAGTCCCATTTAAAATAACAAATAATTTAACGCTCATTAAAATTGTCTATTAAAATAGAAATTCATTTAACCGACCTTGTAGTTCTTACAGTTCTCGAGATAGCAATAGTTGACAAAATAAAATGAACACCCTGCACAACCATTAGAATTTTTTAGAGTGTACTTTGAAAAGAAACTGTATAATAATTAAATAATTAAAACATCAACAAACTGTTGAAGAACGATAATAATATAAATAATATTTTATCGCCGATCAGAATACAGTTGGGCAACGATGTCGTTTTGTATTTATCTCTATCATCTCCATTATCACATAATCATCAAAATCCATCGGCTGCATATGACCTTAACTGTTGCGCGGCCATAAAAATTAATAAAAAATATACATATACGATTTATATATCCTAATAATGAGTGTGCTAAACTGTATTTAATCGCAGTTTTCGATAATGATGGTATACGAGGGTCAAGCTAGAATTATTAAGAAAAAGAAAAACAGGTAGGTCGTGGAAAACAAAATTTGCATTTTAACTTCAACCTGAATTATCCGATTTATAATTTGCTAGAAAAAATTCAGGAATAGTAAATAAATGGAAGTATTAGCGTTAACAAATCAATAAAACCAACATTAGTACTCTTTTTAAACTGAGAAAAGCTTTTCATTCGTACTATTTTTAGAAGAGTCCATTTAAAAAAAATGTTATTTTTGTTTAAAACTCCCGTAGGTATTTGATGTTCAATTGTTTCATACTTTTGTTCGTTAAAATTGCTGGAAAATGGTAAAACTTTACCCATTTAACCAACTCTCTATCTCTTCATAAAATTGCTAGACTCGTTCATCTACTTAAATCATTCGGAGCTTTAGAACACAATATTTATTTATTTATTTATTTATTTATTTATTTATTTATTTATTTATTTATTTATTTATTTATTTATTTATTTATTTATTTATTTATTTATTTATTTATTTATTTATTTATTTATTTATTTATTTATTTATTTATTTATTTATTTATTTATTTATTTATTTATTTATTTATTTATTTATTTATTTATTTATTTATTTATTTATTTATTTATTTATTTATTTATTTATTTATTTATTTATTTATTTATTTATTTATTTATTTATTTATTTATTTATTTATTTATTTATTTATTTATTTATTTATTTATTTATTTATTTATTTATTTATTTATTTATTTATTTATTTATTTATTTATTTATTTATTTATTTATTTATTTATTTATTTATTTATTTATTTATTTATTTATTTATTTATTTATTTATTTATTTATTTATTTATTTATTTATTTATTTATTTATTTATTTATTTATTTATTTATTTATTTATTTATAAGTGTTTGGCTTCTCAACAGGAAAATTTCCCAATTAAAGAGAAGCTCAAGCGTTACAATTAGATACAGTACACATGATCATAATATAACATATACATAAAAACAAGTAAGCAAATGTTTTGAACAAAATATCAAAGAGCAAAACATATTTAAATGAGGAATATAACTAAAATTTAAGTGAGCGTTTGAAACATTGTAAACATGTGGAAAATAAATCTGGCATATTGAAGTTGTACAAGTGTGATATTCTTATGATGGGAGAATTTAAAATAGAATTAGTACGGCAGAAAGAATGACTGAATAAATTTCTTGTTCTAGTACCATAATTGGGTACTCTTAGATGAAATGATGATAATAATTCTGGTGAATCGACAACATTGTTGAAAAGTTTATGTAAGAACGCAAGGTCGCTTAACTTTCTTCTATTTTCTAATGGCAACAATTTTGGATTGAATGTTGGAAACGATTGAGAAATTTAAAAAAAATTCGTTGAATAGCTTCAATACGATTTATATAAATATCATACCGTGGGTTCCAACATACAGAAGCAAACGCCAGTTGACTTCTAACAAGAGAGTTATACAATGTTAAAATAGTGGATGGATGTCTAAAATTAGAGCTTGCTCGTATTAGAAAGCCTAACATTTTGTAAGCCTTTTTAACAATATTGTCGATGTGAATGTCAAAAATTAACTTGTTATCTAGTATCACACCTAAATCCTTTACATGATAAGTTTGGTTGATTACATTTCCTTCTACCATATATTGAAAGTTGTAGGTGTTCCTATTTCAGATAATACATATATCATCCCAAATTATTAATGAATTTTTTTTTTTGCTAAGATTGTATTTCTTACTTAATAAGTATTTTAAAATATTTATTGCATTAATTTGTATTAATATTATTTGAAAAACCATTCTTTAAAAATAATTTTATTATTTGGACAAAGCCATAGTTTCATTTTTTAATTCTGCAAATTTAGATAACAAAGCTTATAGAGCAATATTGCATAGTTTAGCAAATGCAAATCACAGGATTAGTGAAACACGATAATTATAACTTATCACTCACTTGCCATTTGTATTTATAGGTAGGTTGTTTTATCTTACGTCACAGACAACGTATTCTGTTACATTTTATGAATAACAAAGGAAAACATATACACGTATGCACGCTTGTGCAATGCACAACTAACTTGTATGCAACGAATGTATTATTTACGAATACGGTCATTGCAGTGATGTATAAATATTGAATTTCTGCATAAATATTATTATTATTATTTATCCCTGGAAATTTGACACGTCTAAGCATGAATATATCACGATAGATGTATTGATATTAAATATTTAATCTCGCAATTCACAAACTATGTACCAAAAATAACCGAATACTATAAATTTATTTTACATGAAAATAGAAAACACGAATTTTTTTTTTAAATCTGAGTTTTAGTTATGTTATATATTGGTAGATATAATACATGTGTATTGGTAATTAATTATTCTTCTTTTAGGTAGTACTTGAAAAGTACCTGGAAAGTACTGAGGACTCTTAACAAGTACTTGTACTTAAGACTTCAGTATTTTAATAACTGAAGTACTTAGTACTACTACTAGTCTGGTATTTGTACTTAGTACTTAAGTACTTAAATAGCGGTACTTGCCCAGCTCTGCCGAGATCTGCATTCATCAAATTATTTTTAAATTTATTTATTATTAAGCTCTCGTATGCATCTAAATATCTATCATTATTAATATGCTTTAAAAGTTGAATATTAGAATTGTTAATTTTGTGATTATTGTTGAGCTACGCTAGATTTTTCGGAATTTTCGTTCAAACTAAAAGACAAATTGACACTCGGTTTAAAGAACATTTTTAACAACTAAAAAGCGGTAATTCCGAAAAATCTAGCGTAGCTCAATATATGACAGTGAAAACGGTTGAGATAATATTGAGTAATATTTAAGTTAATTGTTTAAATAGTAAGTTATTTTTGTAACAAAAAAAATGATCAAATTGTTATCACAGACTACCCGATATGGCTAACAAGGTTAATTATTCATAATTTTCTCTTACGCTTTTATAATTTATTTCTTCAATGAAAATACACTTCAAGCATATCGTTGAGTTCGTAATTTTATGTAGATTCCAAATATATAGGTGTCCCATTTGAAATATGAATGTAATTTCCGGTTAAACCAGAAGCGGTACCATTATGCCAAATACCATGATTTGTACAGTAGCTTACAAATATATCAAGAAAATTAAAAAATAAATCTAAATAAAAAAGTTATTTTTGTTGTGCATACTGTACATTAAATAATCGGCTGTGTTCCAGATTTGGATTTGTATTTGACCCACATTATTTTCTATATCTAGCTACGAATTAAACTACATAGGTATTATTCAATAAAGATGTTATCTGTATAAAGCCGACATAAAGCAAAGCAATGGGTAAAAGGTAAAAGGCGTAATGTATTTATCTTTTATGTTATTCTTTCTCCACATAAAAGAAAATGGGTATAAGTAAAAAAGTATTATTCCTTCGATATTGAGAACCTAATGTATATGTTTGTAACAATACAAAACAACTTCCCGAATCGTATAAATCCGAGGACGCGGAAAAAAACAAGAATACCTTGAAAGCAAGGACTTCTGATTATCTTCTACAGTTTTCGAAAAACATTGTGCAAAATTTCAGGGATATGTCACAATTTCCTACCTAAATGTTTTCCTAATTTTTCTGGAATGATACACTTTACATTCCTCTATACAAGGTATATATGAGAAACCGTGACAGAGGTGGTTCAATAATCTCATACAAAAGTTTCTCTAAGTAGGTAAAAAAGTTATAAAAATAGATATTCTATATTTTTTAATACTTTAAGATCATTTAGGTTGTTCCAAGTTCAGATAAAGTAGCAGTTTACTATATATTAGATAAATTTATTCTCCCGTCTTAACTAGAGAATAAGATTATTGGGTTGCTCCGTGATGTTTTATTCTCCGGATATCTAACCGGCAGTTTGCTATCAGAAAGATTAAAATTGTGTTAGAGTAGTTATTTTTGAAAAGTTGGCAACTTGGCTGTAACAATTTTAATAGAAATTTGGTTACTTTTTCTCTTGTCTGTGTTTTGGTACAGTTACAGTTTAAATCACAGTTTGAACGTTTAGAAAAAATGATAAATACGACTTGAAAAAATGTGTGGTGAAAATGATAGATAAAGAGAAAGAGCAGTTTATTTTACTACCGCGGAAATAACTAATTTAATTAAATTAGTTGACAAATATAAAAATATAATTGAGTCTAAGAAAACAGATTCCGTCTCTTCGAATGAAAAAAAACATCATCTGGAATCAATTAGAAATTATTTTAGTTTTAGTTGTGGCCAACATCCACGATATACACCCTGTTGCAGAAAATCGTAAAGCTATCAACAACTGGCATATCGAAGATACAGCGTGATTCGTGATTCGGGAAAACAAATGTAGACAAATAAGTGTTTATTTCTCAAATTATGCTTTCTTTAAACTTACCTAATAGATAAGAACAATATTTGGTCTTCAATTTTATTTGACAAATAAAGAACTGTATTCTTTGACATTCGAAACCTCAAAAAATTCTGAACTATCCAATTTTTCAAAATTATCGTTCTCGTACTGTATACTGTTTTCGAAAATTAATATTATCAAAAATGAAATCCAATACTTCATCATCACTGTTGTATTGATTTGTTATAATAATTATTAATATTAACAAACAGCTTATATCATCAAAACAACACAAACGTTCCATTATGTTACGTTTCTCTTCACTTCGTGTTTCCATTCGTGTGCACTCGGTACGATATTCTTTGGATAAAATTGGTAGTTTGACTGACTGTTAGTTATCTTGCCGTTAACGAAAATTTATCTTACTGGTAACTTTTAACCATAAGTGGAACAACGCAAACTCAAGCAACTATCTCTGTTATTAAGCGGGATAGCGATTATCTTCAAATAAACAAATTTACTATAGACAATATGGGCAATAAGATGTCGTATGAAGAAGCGTTCTGTTACTTCCGGTTCCGGCGTATGCGATACCAACTTTAAACATTCAAATGGAACATACTACATTTTTCTATATTTTTGAAAAGTACATAAAATTTGCTTTAAAATGGTAGTAAATTAGTAGTATGTTGTATTATTAAAAAATAAAATAGCGGACCTTTGAAATATAAATATATTGAATGAAAAAAAATTAAGTGTGTGAGATTTTATTGTTTTCTGTTCATAGATGATGATATTTTTTGAGATAAATTCAATTATATGACGTAACCTAGGCAACAAATCCAATAAAACAAAATTCCACACTTCCTTGACTTATTTTGTAAAATATTTCAAACGTTCGCCATTTTACTTTTTAATAATACAACGTTCTACTTGTTTACTGTCATTGTAAAGCAAATTTTGTGTACTTTTCAAAATATAGAAAAATATAGTATGTTCCATTTGAAATTTCAAAGTTGATATTACATACTTCGGAACCGGAAGTAACAGAACGCTTCTTGATACGATATCTTATTTCCCATATTGCCTATAGTAAATTTTCTTATTTGAAGATAATCGCTATCTTGCTTAATAAGGGAGATAATTGCCGGGTCATTCTCGCGTGATCACGCAGTCTCGGAAGACGTTCTTCCCCCTTTAACTTGTTTATTATAAGTAATAAAAAAAATATAAAAGTTTTATTATTTTAAACATACTATTTGATGGCAAATGTAGATATTTTTTATAAAGTCAGTTTTACAAGATACGACTATCAACTTTTATTTTTTAAATAGCAACCTATAATTATTTTACTATTATTATTATTAATAATAATAATATCGTATTAACAACGTATTCGTTGTTCTATATATGGTCGAACGATTCTAACCTCAAATCAAATGTCAAATAACTCAAAGTAAAACGGAAGAGAACAGCCGAGAGTGTGTACTGCCAACTGTTCTGTTTATATGTATCTTATCATAAATGTAAAAATTTCGTGCCAAACATAATTATTGCAAAGAAAAAGGGTCAAATTTCATATTATTTATTTTTATACTTTCATATTTAGGCAAACACAAAGACACAAATTACCAGTCAGATGGCAATACTAACATTCCTGTGAGTTATAATAACACACTAGTGCGTTATGAATTTTTGATACATGACTGATATTGTCAATTTTCTAGGTATTCTTGTGAAAATAATATGTTTCTTAAAAAATGTTGATAACGAAGTAGTAAGAATCAGTGACATAAAAGTGTTAAAGGTTGAAACAGAATACCCGTCATCATTCTTTTATAAGACAACTTATAGTACCGAAAAATTTAACGAGGTGAAGCTTAGAACAAAGACATCTAGAAACAGGTCATCTATAAGTATGACAGAATTGAAAACGGCCTATACAAAAAAGCCACAGCTGAGTGAAAGGAAGAAATCAGATTTAATTGATCTAGTTAATCGAAATCATATTCCCAACTTTTACAGACCGTTTTTTAAATCATTATAATTTATTTTAAGCTTTTTTGTAATACCAGCCTTTTTTACTTGAATAAATTCTTATATTTTAAAAATTATTTCTGTTCATTATAAAATAAAAATATAGCCGTAACTCGTAAGTCTAATGAATTATTTTCAAAAAGAACGACTTAATTCAATTTTTTTGTGTAAAAATAGGTCAGGAAAGGGTTAGATTTTACAATTTGGCAATATTACAGAGAAAGTGAGTTTACCATACTGCAAACAATTTCGGAGCAAAATCTAGTTAAATTTGGAGACTATATGTGGCATTTAGACGTGTTTTAATAAAGTTAAAATTTTAAAATAGCAGTCATGAAAAATCTTGCTTTTTTGAGTTGTGCCGGTATCATCGCAAAGAAGCGATATGGTCGTCAGAAAAATATGTTTAGAACAAATTTTATAATATTGTAATTACATATTTGAAATGAAAATAATTTCATGTATAGTAGTGTAATCCAGTGAATTAGGACATGGGAATAGTAAAGTGCAGTGAATTTGAGAACATTAAAGTTTAATAAAGTATGTAGAGAACGAACATAGGGAGTGGTGTAAAAAGCTTGTGTAGGTTGGAAGTTTTGGTTCTTGTAGAATATCTCTGTTCCCGGCTGCTAGCAGCTAGCTGCTAGCGAACCTCTCATTATGTGTTGACTCATGCAGTTTTTATTGTATCGATTTCTGCTTGACATTGATGTTGGCGGATAAACTGTACCCTTATTCCTAACTTATGAACCTATCACACCAACCTAACTCCGCCATCCCAATTTCATTCCCAAACCACACTATGACGTATTTGAGGGAAGCAGGGAGGAGGAAAAATTGGAGGTATAGCTAAAACTGTTTGTGGATAATACAGTCTTCGCCAAAAGTATTAAACATCCTTATATTATTGCAATTGAGAGACTTTTTTAAAAAAAACGAACATTTCAAAACCATTTATTGTAAGACTGACAGATTAACTAATATTTATAAGCTGTAGAAGAATTATAAAAAAAATGAGATAAATGTTGGACCAACCTCGCCTATCAATCCAATTTGGCCAACAGAGGCATCGAAGGTCTCAGCAACTCAGGAAATCATCTACCACTGCTACTAGGAACGTTTATTGGGACAAAATTTCAATTAACTCACTATTTAGTCCACTGAAAACCGTCACACATTAAAAATTCATATCACGAAAGTTAGTTTTACACTAAAAGAAACAAATATATACTATTTTAACTCCCCCAACAAAAGTTTTTCACAAAAATTGCACTTAATACGAGCAGAACACATTCTCATTTGTAGGTAACAAATACACTGACAAAAGACAGCAATAATAAACAACAAACACCGGTCTTAATATTAGCTCGAACCTGTCCGTTAAGAGCCGATCTGTATAGTTTCACTGGTCGACACGAAATTTAAATAAAAATCATAATGAATTATTTATTCACTTAACTAGTGTAGAATAAGAAATAAATTATTGTTACTAAAAAATGTAAAAAAAACGTGTCAATCAGTGGCACTAAAAATGTAAACTTTAAGAACCAAGCCTTTAATTTTAAAATAAATATCTGACTTATGATCAATATATCATGTAGTGTATGTCATTTAATTTTTTCCTAAAGTATTGGAACAACATGTATGTAAGGGTTAAATAAATTCAAGTAATACTTATTTAAAGTCTTACAAAACACAATGGCTGGTAGCATGAACAAATGATTAATAGTGCTTAGCGAGAAATTGTTTTATCTGTCAATCGTTTTATTGTTTTAATGAAAAATGTGATAATAATTAGTTTTACCAACAATTCAAGAACTGGTATTACAGACCGAATAAATTAACATTTTTACATTTTACATATTTTATGGCAAATTAAACATAATTTTGTTTGTTGTTCATAATATTTGACAATGTAAAAAATTCTATTTCACGCTGTTTACCCATTACTGGGTGTAACGATTTGTCGGTAAGTGAACGTGAATACATCACTGTGACGTCAGGAAAGAAAGGAGGTAGTTTTATTTAAGAAATTTTAGCACGATCTTGTTTAAATTTATAGTAAAAAAATAGGATAATTAATATAAATTTACAAAATGTTCCAATATTTTTTTTAAAAAAGTGTATTTTTAAAAATAAAAAAATTGTCCAGATATCTCGAAATAATTGTCGAGATTCGAGAATCTCGACATGTACATCTCGTCCCGTCTCGCCGAGACGAGAAATTTCGAGACGAGACGAGATTCGAGAATATCTAGTCTCGTCCGAAACACTGTGTGGCAATGTTGAATACTAATCACATTAAATTGTTCAGAAAGTAATCGAGAATCAATATTACGGTCAGGAAATATGTTGAAACTTTTGAACCATAGGTATTTTAAAAAAATTCTTTGCACTTTCTCAATTTTAGTAAATATCTCATAGTAAGGTAACCATATGATAATAACATAGATTAACTTGGATCGCACAAAGTCAAAGTAAAATGATTTTAATGCGTTAGTATTTGAAAAATTCTTATTGTTTCTAATAAGAAATCCAAGTACTTTATTTGCTGAAGTTACTAGCTCATTAATATGGTGTATAAATGCTAAATATGGGTCAAAGTAAACTCCCAAATCTTTAATAATAGAGGAACGAGATAAAACTGAACTATAAGAAATAAAATGGTATAATTTTCATATGGCTGTATTTTAGTTTAAAAATTGTTTAAAATGTGTGGCATATCGCAACCTATCAAAATAAAACAGTCACATAAAAATAAATGCATAATTACATATTCATGTATTTATTGCACGTGTACCTAGATTAAAAAATGTACAAATGCAAAATAAAAAACATAATTATGTTGACATGTTCCATAAAAAACTTTCCTCATGTTTTAATTTCAAAATTATTTTTAAAATTTTTGTATTGAATATCAGAATAAATTTTAATTAAATCCTCTTTCAATTATCATTATTTTCCCTGCCTGTGAAAATAAAAATCATCTTTGTTTTGATATATTAAATTTTTAAAAACACGTGTATTCACTATGAATTTTCAAATGCCAGTTTTGAGACTTAATTTTCGTACACCTGAAAAAGATTTTACGTGGTACTTTTTATTTAATTATTTAAATTGCTGATAGAAAAGGAAGCCCGATAATAGAGAAAACAACTTTACTTCCCGATTAAATTCTGTAGAAATTGAATTTGCGTATGAAATTATGAAATAATGCACACATTATTCTACGAACTTTCATATAATTTACTATGAATTTTAATTTTCGTGAAGTATCATTGTAAATTTTAATCAGTTCTTTAGCCTGCTTATGCCGTATATACAGAGAGTTTATTTTATCAGTAAACATGAGTAGTTTCATTACCATAGTTACAAAATGACAGCAATGTATTGAAGCGTTTATTTTATGAGTAAACATAGGGAATAGTTGTCAGACTCGTCAAACTGTCACATTTCAAAATGGTTTTTTATAAAATTGAAGAAAAAGTACAGATTATAACATGGTATAATTCAAATTCATTTAATAATCGACCAAGACCCTGCCCAGCAACAATTCGAAAAATCTATAATAATTATAGATTGCACCAATTTTTTTTTTCTTTTAGGACACTTAAAAATATGCACAATGGTGAGCGAATGAACATTGAACAATAAAAAACAGAACTAGTGTAACTTCACAAAATATTACTACCCAGCAAATAACGAATGCTATTAATTATTTTTACAATCGTTTAGGATATTGTGTATTTTGTAGAAGTTAGTGGTGCCAATTTTGAGCATTTGATAAGTTAAAATAAAAATTCCTAATTAGTTTAACGTAGTTCTTAAGCGTATAGACATAAATAATTTCTTTAATTTATAATTTAATTTTTATTTTAGTCTATGCTAATTATCCCTATGATTACATTTCTTTATAAAACCAGCCCTACGTCTTAATAATTATTGATTTGATTTGTGACGATGGTCACTAGATTTGAATTTAATTTTCGTGTTTAGCGTTGTAGTCTTGTGGTTAGCAAGATAGTTTTTTTTTTACTAAAGGTTTAATTATTCAAATCGAAGTTTCAATCTCACAAAAATATTGGTCCGTACGACAGTTTTATCAGAGAGGCTCTCTCAAGAGAGCGTTAGTTTTTCATCGAGCCTAGACGGTGTGTGCCGTCTACTGCAAACCTGGTGAGTGCCGGGCGAGCAAGTTGGTTATGTCCTTGGCTGCCTTTGACTCAGTGCTGTTGGTGTGTGCCGACAGCTTGTAAGAGAGTGTAGAAGGTGCCGTGAGGTTTGCCACTTTGTACTGTAATCGTGTTTCCGTTTCGAAATCTCGATTGTTGATGAGTGTTGTCGAACGACAACACTGTTATCGTTTTCGTTCCGTTTCCCGTAACTTTGGTGTGTGCCATTGTTGTCTACTTTGGTGTGTGCAATTGTTGACCTCTGTACCATGGTCCGGTAACTCTTGTGTCTGCCATTGTTACTTGTTCTTACTCCCCACCCCCCCTCATGTTGACCGTCTGCTATAATGAAAAAAGTCCTGCAAGTATCGCTGGTTAAGTTATATGATTAGTCGCCGTTTATTTGCTAACGATTGCTATTTTCATTTTGTTTTATTATTATAGTTTTTAATAAATTTTAATAAAATACTAACTCTGCCTCCACTAAGCTACCCGAGCCATTTTTGGAGTTCAAGCCACTTTTTCAGCGACGCTACAGGAGCGTCCTTTTCAGGATCTATCACCTCTCTTGTGCTGAGTTACCGACAGACCGATTGGCGCCCGAGCAACCCGTTTGACAGCACGGAGAACTACAGAGGACGTCAAGTAAAGGTTATAGACGCAGAGACCACTTTGACCATTACAAAATGGTGTAATACTACGTCACCACACAATTGAGGTCATCATAACTCAGTAGTAGTAATCACTAATATTGCAGAATAAGCAATATGGAGCAATTATAATATTGTTTCTTTATTTGGTAATTAGGTGACACCTCAATTGTTTGTTGACTTAGCATTACAGTAATATAAAAGACTGTACGGACGATGGGAAGTTAGAGAGAGTCCGGTGAGAGTCCATTGAGGGGACCAGTAAGAAGACCATTCCTCCACACAGTCTGGTCCATCAACTGTACATATCTATTCATCATTATTCTAATAAATAAACTTATTTATAATCAATTATTATTATTATTTCGAACCTTTATTCTTCTACGAGCAACGTCACAACGGTAAGAACATTTATTATTATTTATTATACGTTTGGAAATTACTAATTTGTACCTCCAAGCCGCCTCGGTGGTCGAGCGTGTTGAAGCAGCGTCCAGTAGCGCTCAAAGCGATCTTCACCGCTCGAACCCTGAGGTCGTGGGTTCGATTCCCACCTGGGGCTTGGATATTTGTAAGTGTCTTTCAAATACATTAATAATTATGTAATGTAAATTGTAACAATGAAACAAATAAAGTATTTGAACCAGGGGCTATAACTCACAGAGTTGAAAAGCCGACAAAATATATAAAAATACGAGGGTCATTCAATAAGTAAAGAGACAAATGGCTATAGCTCAAAAATGGTTTATTTCAATCTTTCAAAAGTAAGGCTATTTTCCAACATAATCACCCCCCACAGTTATGCACTTGTCCCATCTTTCTTGCAGCTTCCTAATTCCCTTGGCGAAGAATTCTTTCGATTTACCCCGAAGCCACTTTTGCACCGCTTCCTTAACTTCCTCATTGTTAGCAAATCTTTTTCCACGTAGGGCGTCTTTGAGTGGTCCAAACAGGTAAAAATCAGATGGGGCGAGGTCGGGACTGTAGGCAGGATGAGGTAAGACCTCCCAACCCAATTCTTGAAGCTTATCACGGGTCAGCTGGGCTGTATGAGGGCGGGCGTTATTGTGCTGAAGAATGACTCCTTTTGACAAGAGTCCACGGCGTTTGCTCCTGATAGCTGGTCTAACTTTGTGTTCTAGCATCTCAGAGTAGTATTGGCTATTGATAGTTCGCTGATCTTCAAGGAAATCGCAATAGACTGGACCCTGTGAGTCCCAAAAGATGGTCAGCATCACTTTACCGGCGGAAGGTTGAACCTTGAATTTTTTGCGAACTGGAGAGCTAATGTGTTTCCACTCCATACTCTGCCTTTTGGTCTCATACAACTTTTACCGTACTGTATTAACATTCTAGAAAAAATTTCACTTGGTTTTATACCTTCTGCGACTAAAAATCTAATGACTGAGCGCTGCTCTTCTAAGGTGCAATCTTCTAGTGGACTTGCCATGGTGAACTGAAAATTTTGAGGTTATGTTGACATAAAATGATGAAACAGCTGATCAGAGCATATCCCAAGGTTGCCAACTAACACCCCTGAAAAGATTGTACACATTCATTGAATAGTTTTAAAATTATAAAATTTGTCTCTTTACTTATTGAATGACCCTCGTAAATAAAATAAATATTTCATCACGGCATATTACCCATTGCTGGGTGTGCCAATCTGCTTCGTACACAGATTTCGGTAATGATGGAATATTTGTACCGTGTGAGCGCTTACCAGGCGTCACCTCACGGGCACTCATTTCTGGCGTGGAGAGTGCGCCACAGGGGTCAATTTTGTGCCATTAAAATGCGATGTAATTTTTGGCGTCGGTCGGGATCGAACCCGGGTCCCCAGATTCGCGACCAGACACCCAGGCATTAATTTGTACCTCCAGTCTGGCAAGAACCCATCTTAAATATTATTTGTTAATTCGCCTCATAAAGACGGGTTACAATGGCGCCCAAGCAGGCCGCCTCTGTTTGGCCATTTTACATATTAAAATAATTTTTAATAAAATAATTAAATATATTTCTGTGATCCATGATTACTGATAAATAACTGAATGAAATCAATCATTATTAAAACTTTGTGACGGATGTCATCTGTCAACTCAAACAATACAATTGTTTAACATTTTTGTTCTATTTCTCATAGATAATAGTATAGGAAAAATTACTTTTATTTTACACCTGTCTTGCGAACGAAACGCATGTAAGCAATAATTTTAGACTTATTAGGTGCAGTATTTAATTCTGATTTCCTATGGACCGGAAAAAAAATACACATCCGGTATGTATGAATTGTTTTAAAAATTTAACCTCCTTTTTTGTCTCCTGTGTCCTCCTTTTGTGATGTAGACGTCTGTTCACCCTAGGATAATAAGCCATGATGATATAATTATTTAGAATATGATATTCCTTAAATGTATCATCCATATCGGACAAATTGAATGGATGCATGACGAAGTATTTATATGTGTGAATATTTGGAAAATCAATATAGATTGGAAGCTGGGCACGTAAGTAAAGCTACAAATTCCCGGTCGTGTATATCGACGGTTCGTGGGTTTTTTCGTCAGTGAGAGGTTAAGTATGGTTTGACATTTTCTCAGAGAAATTAATGACAGCACATACTAACATGGTTAGCTGTAGTTAGGTTTGTTAGCCTACCCATCTTCAGGGACGAGTTATGTACTGTATCTGTTTGTGTCTCAGCTGTGATCGCATCACTTAAATAGACCTGTCATTTGCATTGCAGATTGAAGACACAGGAAGAGGATGTCTGATTGCGCAACATTCAAAATAAGAGTTTGAAATAGTAATGTGACGGCTGTGTTTACGACTTACGGGGTAGGCAACTCACAAATGACGCGAGATTGTAATTTTCTAGAATGTTTCAGAACACTCTACAAAATGCTGGTTGTATTACAAAATAACAAAATGGCGGACGTTTGAAATACTTCATTAGATGAATCAAGTAAATAAATAAATATATCACAGCATTTTACCCATTGCTGGGTGTGCCAATCTGCTTTGTACGCAGATATCGGTAATGATAAAATATTTGTACCGTGCGGGCGCTTACCAGGCGTTACCTCAAGGCACTCAATGCTGGCGTGGACAGTGCACCACAGGGGTCAATTTTGTGAAATTAAAATTCGATATAATTTTTGGCATCGGTCGGGATCGAACTGTATTAGCGACCAAACACTCAGGCACATGGCCACGAGACCCCGTAATGAATCAAGAATGAGTGAAACTTTGTTTTTCTACAGTCTACATAGAAAGTAGCCATTTGCGCTCTCTTTTGTCAACGCAAAATGTCACTTTGCCGACAAAGTAGAAAAAACGCTCGCTGTTTAAATTTCTAACTATACAATGTTGAGAAATGTCACATTCTTAATAGAAACGTTTAGTCAGGAACTAATGGCACTGTAGTGACACATTTACCACCTTTACAAATTAATCTGACATATAACTGCTCTGTCGGTATGTTACATAACCAAAAAAAAATGCCGCACTATTGTGAAAATAAAATAGGGCATTCATTTACAAAAACGAAAGTATAAAATGTTTAGATTAGATTGAAGCAATAGGTCAAGAAGGATGGAAATAACGATAAATTAAAATTATATATAAAAGACGTTTTTCTTTATATTAATCCTTATTAATTGAGTAGTAATGTAAGTACAGAGTGTACATTTTATTATTTTTTGTTATGGTGGAGGACCCCACTGTGGCGACTGTAGAAAAAATCTTGTGTGTGTTTCGAGCACAAATGGACATTGTCGATTTCGAGAGAATGCTACTTCCCAATCGACAATGCCCTATTTTGCGCTCTTAATACACAAATAGCTATTTATTGGTTCTATTTATTATTTATCATATGGTGATACAAGTGCATTAATTTCTAATTACATTACAAGTTGGGGGCGAACTTAAATGCAACTTTTTGGTACTTGGTATTTTTCTTTATAAAACGAAAATCTGTGGAAAATTAATATTAAGAATTAGTGACTACTCAGGTAAAAAAAATGTTCATTTTATTATCTATCAAATTGACTATGTTATAAACATTCGATTTTTAACTTATTTAAATTTTATTCGACAAATTCTGACTGAAAAAAACACATAGGGATTTTTAATTATAAACCGAGACGCCTGTTCACCCTATGCATAATCTTAGTATACAGTGTGTTCAGAAAATAGAGACTACGAATTTAAAGATGGATAATACATCTCAAAACAATAAAAAAAATTCATATATTCGGAAATGCCTATTTTCAGAGCTATAGCGATTTTAATATTTTATTTCTGATACTTTTAGCATTACAATAAAATCATAGTGGCCGTTTACAATAGAAAACAATTGAAGATAGTCTTTTGTTTTTCCTTATTTGTCATAATTATTGTTATTGTTTGTTACAAACACAATTTTATCATGAATAATTTCACTATTTCCGAATTAGCAGCTATGCACTTTATTGTAATATTAAAAGTATGAGTTGTATATGACAAAAATAAAATATTGAAATCGCTATAGCTCTGAAACTATGCATTTCCGGATATATGTTTATATGAACTTTTTTATTGTTTTGAGATATATTATCCACCCTTAAATCCGTGATCTCTATTTTTTAAACACCTATATATGTTACAGTAAAAGTACATAGTGGAATGGAATGCACATTGCCCGGAAAATGTAGAGATTCGATTACAATTGTTTTCGGTCACAATTGAACTAAATAACTATAACCTCACCTAACGTACAAAACTCGCCCCGAGGTTTCCAAGAGTGACTTTTATGCGTTAGGTGAAGTTATTGTTATTGTGTTTGGTTAAATTGCAAGCGAAAGTAGTTTTGGGCAAGTCTCTACATTTACCGGCAATGTGCACATCATTTCACTACGTACTTTTACTGTCACCTGTTACATACATATATACGTTAACCTAAAAAAAAATGTTATGGAATAAAATTAGATTTTCTCCAATTTAATAAAATAACTATTAACACATGATTAAATGGTAATATTACAATACGTATTTACGTACATTACAAAATTGTTTCTAGTTTCTGTTGAGACAGATTATTTTCACATATTGTTATTGCTAATCATTAAATAAAGTATAATGCTGAGAATTTTAGATTATTATCCATATATTGATATTGAAAATTCATTAGTATTTTTAGAACACAACCAATACAAAGGTATCGCATATATCTAATCAATTTTTTCAACCATTAAACATAAAACTCAGTAACTACAATCGTAATAGAATTATTATTATTTTGTCATATAAAGTTTACTTGATAGACATTTGCTGATAACAACTTGTATGTCAAAAATTACATTAACATGCAAACTTATCTTTGAAAGAAAAAACTAGTGCATATATAAACTTTAAATAGACAATAAGTATATTTCGTCTTTTACTATGTTATTATAAAAGAAGTTAAATTTTTAATGCATTCGTTTTTTAGTGTAGGGTCAAAGGTTAGAATTTTGCCTCAGACAACAACCTAAAATTGTGATTTATATATTTTCTCGTTGTAATAATGTTACGTAATATCTTTCCCTTATTCATTTCTTACAGTCAAGTCAAAAAAAATATGTCAAGCAATATGAAAATAGAAAATTGGAAAATAATCGGACTCGCAGTCTAGTGAAAATTATTTATTTCCTGGCCTACGTTTCGACTGTAAATAGAGTTTCACCGCTTGACTTGATATTCAAGTTACTTGACTTGACTTGAAATCAAGCCAAGCTCAAGTCAAGTAATAGTAGCCGAAAATCAAGTCAAGTAGTTACAATTTCAAGTTCTTGAAAAATCAAGTAGTTATTTCTCAATTACTTGAAAAAAGCAAGTAGTTATTTTTTTAATTTCCAGAAAAAGTTCTTCAAGACTACATTTCATTTTCATATAGTTCCTTATGTTTTATAACAATATCAATAATATACCTTCAAATATAGACTTGTATTCATAAAAATAAATTATACATTCAAATTTAAAAATTAAAATAAAAATAATTAAAAGTGTAATATATGAATTAACAAACTATTTATAGGTATATGTATTATGGTGGACCTTAAAAGGGGGCAAGTCAAATTTTAACCGGGCCGCCCCTAAAGTGGTTCCAAATAAATAAATTCCGCTTAATTATAATATTTGACTGTGCCTAAATATATACTAGAATGACTCGAGAATATGTGGACAAAATCTGAAGTCCCAGTTATTATTCTTAATTCTAATAGAGTATAGCTTTTTGGGTTTTTGTGCGATAGTTTAACCATGTACAGTTAACTTAATAATAATGATTAGGACTTCAAATTTTATCGACATTTTCTCGAGTCATTCTAGTATGTATTCCAATATTGTGTGAATTTTTTAAACCTCTGCACAGATTTTAACTTGCAATAGTGAATAAGCACAGCATATGGCGCTCCACGCCGTAACATACACAGCTAGGTTCTACTGATTCGCGTGTTTTCGTGCATAATCAAGTCAAGTAGTAACGATAGAAAATCAAGTCAAGTCTAGTAATGAATTTTTGAAAAGCTTGATTTTCAAGTCAAGTCAAGTAATTTACAAAAACATCAAGCTACTTGACTTGATGAAACCCTAACTGTAACTACAGTCTTCTTTAGGGCTCTGGTGGATGATATTGTCCATGATGTTATGTGGGGGTGGGAGAACTAAGTATGAAAACCGTCCCAGGTTGATTTGAAGGGCTGAATACGATGATCGACTACTAGTAGAATGGAAAATTGGAAAATAATCGGACACGCAGTTTAATGAAAATTATTTATTGCCTGACCTACGTTTCGACTGTAACTACAGTCTGATTCAGGGCTCTGGTGGATGATATTATCCATGATGTTATGGACAATACTGAGTCCCCCCCCACATAACATCATGGACAATATCATCCACCAGAGCCCTAAAGAAGATTGTAGTTACAGTCGAAACGTAGGCCAAAAAATAAATCATTGCGTGTCCGATTATTTTCCAATTTTCCATTCTACTACCAGTCTATCATCGTATTCAGCCCTTAATATGAAAATATTTGGCTCAACTGTTTTCATGTATCAGCTGTTTAGTTAGAACGACGCGACACCATATTAAAATCAGTAGGCGTTCTAGGTAAAAAATATCTAAAAATTACGTAATATCGAATTTAGCCAAAAAATTATAATATAAAACAGGCTTTAGACAGACCAGTCATAAAAATATTGTATGTGAGAGACATGCTAACCACAAAAAAATATTATCATATTTCTCTGTGAATATTCCGTGTGAATCATATGCCGAGTGTAACACGAAAAGCGGGCCATAGGCGCTCAATATTTTCGCGTAAAATTCAGATAATAACTCTTCAAATAATTGTTATACAGAATTAATTTTTGCATCTTCAATTATTATTCCGTTTTATTTTGTACATTTCGTAACCGAGCAAATTTAATTTAAAATTCTGTAAAGGTTACTTTTGATATTGTTAGCCATGAAGCCATACTATTGAAGTAAAACAACAAACATGTGCTATGACATTTTACCTGTCAAAAGTTATAAAATATAATCCGCATAAAAATAATCTGTTAGATGAATACGTATAGAAAACTGTTTTATACATCTAAGCGTAGATTATATGTAGACTATGAAGACAATGTCGACAACGTAACTATAGTAACACAATTGGTGACTTGGGGATTCTCAGGACTCCGTTTATTTCATCTTTGGAAAAATCATTTTTTTATTCAGTAAAAATGTGAAATTTAATGTATATTTAATTGTCAGAGAGAAAATTAGCTGCTATAAAAAATATGAAGTCCAAAAGTTCAAATTAAATATGTTTGTTGTCAAAAAAATAATACTGCAGATATGCAACAGTTTGAGATTGGTGAAACCACGAATAATAATAATAATAATAAATAACTTTATTGACAAAAGTCAAAGGCGAGGTTCAGCTAAGGCTGTTCTAGCACCTAACCAAAAGATTACAAAGAAAAATATTCAAAAATCAATTACAAAATAAAGATTCAAAAATTCATACAAATATTTTTCCCTATTTCGCATTTACAAAGTGAATTTTGTACATAAAATATGCAAACCAGGTCACCAATTTATATGTGCAATAATGCAAATTTGGTTGTTAATGATATAGATATCTTCACTGAGTCTCTGATTTCTGTAATGAATTTATTTAGAAATGTATAGTAAATAATATTATCTTTTAATTAATTTTTGTGGGTATTAGTTTTTTTTCTGTTACGATTTATGTTCCATCAAAATATTTGTTTTCATTGTAATTATGTGTCATATTTTGTCCTTTATATGGTGTATACTGTTGGTCAAATAAAGTTATTATTATAACAATTCTGAAATAACACTAGAAACCGTACTTCATGTAGATGTCAAAGAAAACTTTAAAATTAAGAAAGTCATCCGGAATATGGAACTTAACTAGATATCCTTTAATTCGCATCCATTTTTAAGGATGATATTGTTTTGACGTTATACAATTTTTAATGTTTTAGTTTGTGTTTGTTGACTAGTGTGCTCTTTTCTAGTCCGCGTCGTGCTGTGAGCAGTACGAGTAGAATACCCCATCATAATAATTTTGTTATATTATTTTAGTAGGGACTAGTTGCTGAAGAGAAAATTTATCGAAGTAACAATATTAGAATTTTGTTAATCTGATTTTCTTGCTCGGGGCTATTTTATCCAATACTATTTCGGCACAGGACGATTTAGTGAGAGATATTTTATCTGAGAATATAAAAGATTAAATCGATTCCAAAAATAAAATATGGTAGTGAGCGTACGCAGTTTACATTACAATAGAGAGTCAACAAAACCGTCCGGGATTGTCTTAATCGTTAATGTACTTGAGGAACTTTTTATTATATTATTCTTGCCGTTTTATCGAACTAATAGCAAAAGTAAGTTGAAAAGTCAAATACAAGAACAAAAATATTGTGAAATCAGCTTTATATATTTTTGCTAAAGGCGAAATTAGATCTCCTATTGATGATAAAGCTAAGAAGTTATTTTAAAACTTTAATTTATTATAAATTATAATTTTTCTGATTTCACTTAAGAGAGCATTTAAATTCCATATAAATTTTTTGAAAGTAAGATTTTAGATCTATTAATTACAATATATAACAGTTTTTTTTAAATGACAATAATTTTGATATTTTCACGAATTCTGAACATGTTTTTGCAAAAAATATTACAAAATTCAAAATTTTCCATTTAAGATATCCTTAAGTAATGTTCGCGGGCATTATGACGTAAATTGTTGAAAATTATATAGTTCGACCAATTTATGGAGCGAAGAAGTTACATATGCTTTAATTATATCATAGCAATATTTTCTGTATATAGATTTTAGTTTAATTATTTTATCTCTTCGCTTTGTTGGTTTACAGAGTCTATCGCATCTTGGCTTGTCAGCTAATGATTTTGTCAACTTATATTTGGCAATAACTTAATTGTCGAGAAAGGTTTATGACGGAAAGTGGGTGCATGTATTTCACCAAATCATTAGACAATAACCTAATTAATATTAAATTGGGAATTTAATGACAAATGTAAATAAATTATGAACAGCAACTTGGCTCAATATTTTTGTATAATGTAATTAACATTGTTGGCAGTAGTGTAATATGTAAAAAATATTTTTTGAAAACAGATAAAATAAGTTTAGATCAATACTTTTGCATTCAACTGTAGGTGCGTTAAAGTTTGAGAACTTTCTCAAATATGTGTGTGGGAACTGTTCGTTTCATCATTCTCACTTGTCCTCGTGCGATTTCCATGTTTTTGCCCATTGAAACAATCACCGAAGGGCAGCGGTTCAATTTGGATGCTAAGGTAGTTTTCTGTTCGAGAATGGTTCCGCAAACAACCGCAGAAATTTTACCACCAGGACAATAGGGAATCTATAGATTAGTGTATTAATAATAATAATAATAATAATAATTTATTTGGCTAAAGCGATCCAATACAGATATGTAGCAAGTCACTAAAACACAAAATACATCAACACATAAGTATGTAAAATAATTATACAACATCATCCATATATTCATTAACAATATAATATGTTATTTCTATTAAAAACTGTTTCAATCTATATTTAAACAAACTATTTGATGCAATATTTTTTATGGACTGAGGTAGTTTGTTAAATAATTTAATACCCATTGAGAATGGGTTATTGGAAGCTAATTTTAATCTATGTCTCGGAATAATAACAGAGAAAATGTACATTCAAGGCACAGTTAATATTTTTTCACGTTTGAAAGTGTCTCTGCATGATTCACGGTACTTCAAGTGAAACATATTTCTTAAAGCAATTTTTTGAAGCTTAAATATTCGTACTGCAGCTTTCGCGGAACCCCAAAAGATTAAGCCATAGGTAACAATAGAATTAAATTTAGCATAGTAAAACATTAGTACAGTCCGCATGTCACTAATTTGGGCTAAATGCTAAATTGCGTAACATAAAACAGTTAATTTTGAGCACCTTCCATTAACATCAATGTCGCAACATAGCTTTTCTTGTAAATGTAGGCCCAAAATTTTGTTACTGTCAACTTGTGGCAAACATTGAGAGTTGCATTTTATCAACATACTTTCATTCCGTTTACTGATACTGAAATTGATCACAACAGATTTAGTAATATTAAATGTGAGTTACAAAGACGTGAACCGCTCAGATAGTTCGCTTACCAAGTGAGATATATTGGCTGAATGTTCAGTAGTGTTAGTAAATGGCATCAAAATAGAAATATCATCAGCGTAAGCCACGAAAGAATGTTGTTTAATAACTTGTTTTATTTTATTTATGTATAGTATAAATAATACTGGGCCAAGTATACTACCTTGTGGTACTCCGCACGAGTTTATTAATAGGACTCATGCCTTAATATTAATCGAGATTTCTTTTACATTCATTGAGAAAAATTGCTTTACAGCCTATAAACGTATTTCCATTGAATAATCTCGGCATATTTTTTCTCACTGTTTTCTCTGAATCAGTCCATATTTTATATTCATAAAGGATTTAATCCTTTTACAGCTGTATAGAATACTTGCAAAAACATTTGCAATATTTCACAGTGAGACACTTGGGAGAATTGTACAATTATTTCCTAACTGGATATTGATTTTGTTTTCTTTTTACACACAGAAAGCCGCAGCATTTCCTGTGGAATATATTAGCATGAACAACACTCAGCGTATTCAGCGTGCAATCACACGTCAAATATTTCTCACCAAACTTCGCAACATTCATAATATAATCACGTTTTATTTATTTTCCTCGTGAATGCAGGTCGTATATAACACAATTTTATGCAACAAATTAGTTTGTATAGCAAATTCAGCAAGACAATATATCAACCTCGAGTTTCCTTCAAGATTTAAAACGAATGAATAAATATAATTTCGTTTTTATAATTATATTTTTGATTGTGACAAATCTAGTGCTAATACATTATTTGTATTTTGGGATAACTTTTACTTCCATCCTGTAACGTTTATTTATGAATTTAGAATTTTGAAAACAAGAATTAATATCATTAATAAATAATATAAAAAGGGGAGGTCCAAGGTGAGATCCCTGAGGTATTCCAGAAGTTACGGGGTAGATGTCAGAATTGAAACCATATACTCTAACATATTGTTGTCTATGACTTAGGTATGATGTAAACCACTTTAATAAAGTACCATGTACGCCGTACATCTTAAGTTTATTTATTACAATGGAGTGATTTATTTTGTCAAATGCCTTGCTGAAGTCAGTGTACACAGCATCTACTTGTATGTTTAATATTTAATAGCAGCAATGTTAGCAACAATAAAATATACTTAAATTATCGTACTTAGTATCTTTGAAAAGACAAATACGAGGGTTACGCTAGAATTATTGAGAATAATAGCATTTTCCATTTACATACAGGGTGCTAAAAAAATTGAGGGTATACAGGATGTTCAATTTAAGTGTTTCACTATTGCTATCTGGAGAACCGTAAGAAATACGAAGTCGGTTAAATTAGCAAACAATTTCTATATTATGACTCTTAAAATGAGAATTACAAAAATTATTTTCAACCAATGGTTCTCAAAATATAGAATTCAACTTTTTAATTTTAAATGAGAACCTACTTTTTTATTCGCTTATTCGATTCAGCATTTTTTTCTGAATACAACGATATAAAAAATTTATACCCTTACATAACGAAAAACACGAGAAAAATGCAAAAGAAAAATTATTATTTTCATATTTATTTCTACATGCAATCAGAGTGCCATGACAAAAAAAATTGAATATTTTGTTTTCATCATTGTTTGGGCGATTTAGATACTATAAAAAATGTTATAAAAATTGTTCAAAATTATTGCCATGCTGATTTATACATAATTCCATCCTTCTGAACATATTACTTCTTACTTTTCTTAAATTTCGGCCGTCTATGTGGGAAATAATATTTTCGATTGCATTTTTTAAATGCTAAATATCTGGATAGATAGTTTTGTAGACTTCATCTTTAACATAACTCCATTAAAAAAAAGTCCAGGGGATTAAGTTCTGGTGATCTTGCGGGCCACAGAATATGACCATAAGAACCAATCCACCGATTTGGAAACCGTTCGTTTAGGTAATCCCTAACTTGACGCGAATTGTGAGCTGGTGCACCATCTTGCTGGAAATAAATGTTTCCCAACTCAACTACTGGTATGTTTTCCAAAATAATACCAGCATTGAATTAAATTCAGGTATCTGTTACCACTCAATGTACCTTCGTATATCTGTACGTAAATATTATCACTGAAAATGGTACACCAAACATTTATATTAAATTTTCGCTGGAAACTTCTCTCTCGTACAACAACAGGATTTTCTCGGCTCCAGTAGTGTGTGTTTTTTTCTATTTGTCATACCATTATTAGAAATATTGGCTTCGTCAGTCCAAATAATTGATTTTAAGGTGTTGATTATTTTTCTAAATTTCGGAAAATTATTTTTTTATTTTTCATTTAATTCTTTCTTAACTTAATTTTAAACGACTGTTTAAAATTAGAGTAGAAACTTTGTTTTCAAAGGTCCACCTGATCTACGAAAATTAATAATTCGATCGTGTGGTACTTCATAATATATTTCGAAAATATTTAATTTACATAAGTCTACAGTATCGCGTATAATAAGCCGGTTTTATGTAAAGGTACCTACTATTGAAATTCTACAATATCTGTAATTTCTAAAATACCACTTCTTACTTGAAAGTGATTGAATTTTTTTAAAAGTTGCTATCTTTATGGTTACTACTATATGTCCATGTATTTTAAAGACAACTTTATTTTACAATTCAAATTTGCATCTATTATCCCATTCACTCAATCATAATACTGTTAGTTTTATGTAAAAGTTTTTAGTAAGTGGCTACACCTAACATGAACGTATGTTGTCCAATTCGCAACCTTTCAACCGATTCGTTCGATCATTCTGTCCTATATAATATATTGATCTAAACTTATTTATTTTCATATTATACAACATGCGTCACATACATAATGTATGTGTATTACGAACTTAGCGCTCTTAATACACAATTAAACGTTTTGTTAAATATTCATTCGAACAGAGCCTTCAAATTAGCTTACTGATAGATGAGGATTCAAATGCTAATGCTCCAATATATGTATAGTTGAATTCACAAATGAAGATTGCATTCATTATCCTGCATGAATTATAGACATACGCGTAATGGAATATTAAACCCTTCGAAGGTCGCTGTATATTTTTTTTGTGTTTTCTATTTATAAACAAAATAGTAATTACACTTTCTATGTAAACAAGAATGCAGTTGTTTCAAGTGTTAAACTGTTTAATTTTTTTTTCTTCTAACATGTATACAATTATATTAAATCTTAAACCTTAAACACATTAATAAAAAGTAAAAAATAGAAAGGGTGACCGGATTTCGACACTCGAAGCAAATCAGATGAGAAATTTCTAGTAAAACCAATATTGAAGTAGGCACAAATACTAGTGCTAGTGTCCACAATGTGGCTATAAAGATTTAGGAGCGATTTTCTGTAGCACTAAAGACACTAAAATTAGAGTCTGGACACGGCGCGGCAAGTTGTGATTGGCTGGGGGATTTGTCGGCCATGTTTATGTGGGTCCCGCCATTATTTGAATTTGAATATCTGACAAATTATAAGAAATGAAAAATCGAGACGAGACGAGAGTAATGCCCTCGAGATTTGCTCGAGACGAGAGTAAGTATTCGAGATCTCGATTGCACGATTTTTTTTTAATACATATGTATATAATTAAAGATATACAATAATAAAAATAATTATCCGTACAAATATTTTCATTGCCTGTTTATTATTTAATTATTCATTTTAAATTTATAGGGTTTTAGTATAAAGAATAGGAACAAAAGTGTTCGCTGTGGTGTACTTTCCACGCTAGTATTAAATGCCCTTGCTGCGAGTAATATTTGTTCAGTATTTTTTTTACTTACCTGTTAAATGCCAGACTTAGTAAAAATAAAGTTTTAATCAGTAGTATCTACTTACTCCTTTATTACGTCGAAATTGATGCTAATTTATATTCCCGATAGATGAAAGTATAGCCTACGACCCCTCTGGAATTAAAAAAAAAAACAGTCCCGTTATGTTGGTATACTTGAAATTTGACAATATGAACTATTCATTTTTCTTGTCTTAAAATGTTCACAAAAAATAATTGTAGCTGAAAATTACAAATAATAGGAATAAATATTAAAATGTGTATAATTTTCAAATACAAAAGAAAATAAAATCAAAAACTTGTTAATCTGCTTTGCCACATGAACGGGTAAGTATTTCAAATCATAGCAATATGTCAATATATTGTCGCAAAATACTTGTATATATATTTCATTTTCTCAAAATATTCTTTTCTGGTGGAATTATTACAAATTTTACTTCAACTGACCATGATTTCATTGGTAAATACAACACCAACAAAACCTAGACGGAATTGAAGTTAGTCGTTCGTGAAGTACATGAAATTAGCTGTATTTTCTACCCTTTTTGCGGAGAAATAAATAGACATGGCGGATATAAGTCGTGTCCAGACTCTTATTGTAGTGTCTGTATGTAGCACCAAATAACAGCGCCATCTATGAATTGGCAACTAAACTATTTTTGACTAACCTTCATCCCCTCACGTTTTATTAATATTGGTTCAGTACAGTCTCGTATGGGCGTATCCGCCTCATCCTGGATATATCCGTCGAACAGCGGTACACAATCAAATTTTGTGTTCGGTTATGGTTGACATAAGCGATTTCGCGATGGGCCAGATGAGTGACCGCTCCGCATCAAGCTGAAACGAAGAAAACATCGAAGCAGTTCGACAACTGTTTGTTTTCGATCGAGTGATTCGAGTGTTAGAATTAAGATAGTTGCAGAGAAGTTGAACACCTTATGCGTGAACATCGTTTCCGTCTCTGGAAGAGCTTCATGCTACCGTTATCCAAGCCATTCGACAGATGAACAGAGATGGTATCTGCAGAGAGACTATATAGAAAGATAGTGTAATAAAAATAAACAAATGAATAAAATAAAAATTGTGTACAATATTAATGAAATGACCCTCGTATTTTGAGTATTATGAATCAATAAATATGTACCTAGTTATCTGAACTTTTACACTCAAATAGAAAAATATATCATAGTACATTTTACTGTATTAAATATGACAGCTTTATTCACAGAAGTGATAGATGATAGTTTTAACCATGCACAAAGAGTAATATTTCATATTCATACATTTAATAAGCATTGATTTCTTTTCAGTTGTCCTGCTGAAAATGAATTATTGGGTTCAATTTCCATACTCATCAACTATACAAAATATTCTTCCTTTTATTAAATTAAGATTTACATACACAAATAAATCACGGCTTATTGCCAATTTCTGAGATAGATGCTTTTATTCACAGATTTTGGTAATGACGATATATCTGTACCCTTGCGAATGCTTACCAGGCGACATCTCACGGGCTCCCAAAGTTGTCGTGGAAAGAGTACCATAGGGATCACTTTTTTACTACAGTTTGTTAAAAAAAACCTAAGTCGGAGTAGGCTATGAATAGAGAAACGTATGTCTGGTCATTATTCAATTCAAAAGTCAAATTGTCAAAAATGATCTTGAAATGAGAAGGAGAAAAAAGAATAAAAAAGGATACATTATATTGCCATTCACAATTTTCTAATTTATTTTTATTTCTAAAACAAGATTCAAGAAAAAAAGCTTTGATTTCTTGAGAGAACATTTTTGACAATATCTCGTGTCAAAATGATTTTTAATTAAATACTTTTAAATTGACATACGTTTCTTTGTCCATAGCCTACTCTGAGTTAGAATTTTTATTAACACTCTATTTGTAAAATAGAAATAAATTTAGATTTCGAACTCGCCCCATTAGAACTAAAACGGTTATACGGGAGAACGTTCACAAATTTACTTTAAAGTTAGAGTTAGTTAACGGGAGTGACCATTGGAGTTAACCCGTAACCGATGAGGTCCTATTTTTGTCACATAAATGGTGATGTGGAGTCTCACAAACTCCTCAAAAATAAAGTGTTGTTTTCAAGAGTCGATTTTTGTTTAAACAAAAATGAAGTTTAAAAATATTATTTATACATATTTAACTAGTTACTACAGCTAAATTTCTTTAAAAGCACTGAATATGTCTTAATATCACAATAGTCGGTAGTCGGTACGTTTCTAATTTTTATCATGTCTTTAAATTAAGTTTACTCGAGCACCATAAGCGTAAATTAAAAAAATTAAAACTTTATTCTCTAAATATCTATGTATAAAGCACCGCATATATTCCAAAATTAAACGCCAGTGTCACGAGTTCTTGAAGTGCATAATCCCTAGACTAATTCTGCTGCGAGATATCAGCTAATGCACGGTTACATCCGAGATGTAAAAAAATATTAAATTAAAAACATATGCATATTTTATTTTTTTAAATAAGCCACACATTCAGCTTTAATTCAAAGAATTATAATTTGAAATTTAAATTTAACATGAATATTAATTTATTGTGCCTAATCAATAAAAAAGAAAAAAAATTGATGACATGTATTTTTCATTATATTTTTTCTTTGTAAAATTTAATTCCAATATTAATACTACGTTTTAGTCAAAAAATGCACAATGTAAAAATAGTTCCCATACTATTTTCCATTCAACGTTGTATCGATTTTTTCTGCATTAATTTAATGATTACTTGTAAATGGATTGCAAGAACGCGATAGCAGAAGGATTGAAAGTAGTGAGAATTTAGAATAGATGAGAGACGGGAAAAATGAATTATACTTATATTATTATTAAAATGTACAATACTCACATCTAGGGTTTCACGGCTTGACTTGATATTCAAGTTACTTGACTTGAAATCAAGACAAGCTCAAGTCAAGTAATAGTAGCTGAAAGTCAAGTCAAGTCAAATAATTACAATTTCAAGTAATTGAAAAATAACTACTTGATTTTTCAAGTAGTTATTTTTTTAATTACAAGAAAAATTAAGAAGTTCTTCAAGACTACATTTCATTTTCATATAGTTCCTTATGTTTTATAACAATATCAATAATATACCTTGAAATACAGACTTTTATTCATAAAAATAAATCATACATTCAAATTTAAAAATTAAAAAAAAGTATAATATATGAATTAATCAAACTATTATGTATTATGGTTGACCTTAAAAGGGAGCAAGTCGAATTTTAACCGGACCGCCGCCTAAAGTGGTTCCAAATAAATAAAATAAATTATACTGGCAAAGATTCCGCTTAATTTTAATATTTGACCGTGCCTAAATGCACTTGCTTTTTCCCATTTAAATAATATTTGGTTTTGGCACATTTTGGAACTTTATTTTTCTACGCTATATTAAGAGGTTTAAAAAATCCATTCATTATTGGAATATATACTAGAACCATCTACAGTTATCTTAATAATAATGATTAGGACTTCAAATTTTGTCGACATATTCTCGGGTCATTCTACTATACAATATCAATATTGGGTGAATTTTTTAAACCTCTGCACAGGTACTTGCAGTAGTGAATCAGCATAGCATATATAAAAATATGCGTTACGATTCTACTGATTCGCGCGTTTTCGTACATAATCAGTTTGTAATCAAGTAGCTTGAATTTGTTTGAAATTGCTTGATCAAGTCAAGTAGTAACGATAGAAAATCAAGGAATGAATTTTTGAAAAGCTTGATTTTCAAGTCAAGTCAAGTAATTTACAAAAACAGCAAGTAACTTGACTTGATGAAACCCTACTTATATCACTAATTCGCTAAGCCGGGTAATCATTTTTTTCAATTATTGTAAAACGTACAACTAGACCCTGTGAATCGTATTTACGCATGCCACTTCCAAAAAAGACTTGCAGGCTTATTTTCACTAAATTAAGAGCATAATTGAAAAAATCCTTTTGTCCCAGCAGTAGCCAATTGTTTTTGTTTGTCCTATGTTTGTTATTTATTTACAAATGTAACAACTATTGTGAGACAAAATATAATGTACCCGTACTATTTTTCGAAGCAATAACTCATCTGAATTAATAATTTTGTGAGAATTACAACTGTAGTCTTCATTAAAAAGTTATTCACATGCCTAGAACCCGAGTTCCTCGGTTAACAAGCTTTTAGTTTGTAAATTAAAATGAATAATAAATGGATTTCAATATTTATGTAGTTTAAGAACTTTTAACTAACCCTACAATGGAATATTACTCTTTTAAGGAAACTATTATTTGTTTACATTATAATTTGAAATTCTAAGATGTTTTATCTTTGTTTGAACGAGATACTTATAAACATTCTCGGTGACATTTTAAACTACCAACAACACTTTCAATAGAGTACGGAAACATTCTTGTTTCTGACAATGGGTAGTCTCTTGTTTCTAATTCCATGGCTAATACTATTAAATTGTAATTACGTGAATTTTCAAATTTTATTTCTGCAGTTATGAAGTAGCCATTTTTTTTTTATTGATTCGGATGTAGAATTTTTTGCTCCATTTGAAACTTTTTTTCTAAAATAATTAGGGGAGCAATGTGCACGGAAAAACTGATTTCCCATGTTAAACGCCTATGTTTCACTTTCCATGATACACCCTGTATATGTTTTATATCTAATTTTTAAGCATTTCTGACAGCAACTGCTATTCATTGATACCGATCGAACCCGAACCCGAACCGAACCAAAACCGGAACCAAACCGTAACATTTTAGCGAACCCAAACCCAGAACTGAACCTCAGATATTTTTTTCAATTAAACCCGAGTCTGAACCGAACCGACTATTAAAATTCGGGTTCAGGGTTCGTATCTTCAGATTATAATTTTCTGGAGGCAATAAAATTAAATCTGGGTGGTAAATAATTTTCTACTTTTTACATAAAATCCGTTAAATAGTTTACTATAACATACTAGTTTTTCGATTAAATGTCATTATGGATATAAAAGTTATAATTTAAAATGTATTTATTTTGCTATTCTTCACGTGTTAAAAAGGCCTAATTTAATTGCAAATATCTCAGGTACCGCGTGGTCAATTATTTTAAAACTTGGAGAACAGGTAGATTATACTTCAGTTGAGATGTACTTAAAATTTCAATTAATTCTGATATAATGGTTTCACAATATAACTACCTTAATGGACAAATCCTTCTTAGAACACTCAGTTCCGCACTCGCTGTCCCATAAATATTTCAAACTATAATAACTCAAAACTACAATAATTCTAATGGAAAAAATCCAAAGCAACAAATACGAAATATTCGCTAGGCCTGACTATTACAACGGTTTAATGAATAACAATTAAGACTTTCTAGAACTACAGATCATTTTCAATTTATATGAAGTTTCATAAAAAAAAATTAAGAAAAATAGTAAATGCGTTGATTCTTAGTTCCACGTAAAAATTTCGCTCTGTACGACGAGATTTTCTAAAAATCGAATTACCTTGAAATCTACACAAACAAAATGGCGCAATGAGCAATGAGCGATTAGCCGTGATGATATATTATTGATATTATTATAGATAAATATATCTATGCAAATCAGTTTCTACCAGAATTGTTATACTGTGCGTATTTTACATTAATTTATATCTACATTAACTACACTGTACAAATACAGAATGTCTGTTTAATGTAGACAATTTCCATATGCACACAATTCCATGTTTTTTACGATGTTGATGCAACGTCATGCAATGAAAATGTTTCCACCGCGTTGTTATTTATTTTTTATTTGTTTTATTTTAACATTTGACTATTTTCATAACGTAGACATAATTATCTAGGATTTTGTAAAAGATATATTTTAGATTTAAACCACATAGATTAGAAAAATGGTTTTAAAACTACATGTAGTATATAGCAATGCTTTCAACAATTATTAATGTTTAGCAATTTACGGCAATATCGTTGTACCGGCCGGTTCATTAATAATTATTTATGGGTGTGATTCGGAGTTGCACACTGAATTTGAAAAGCTATTTATCATTATAATTACAACATATTTTTGAAATAAAACAAATGCATTTCTTAACTTTTCTTTTCACAGAATCAATGAACGACATAAACGATGCGCAATTTTTAAATTATGCGTTTTAGTAAGTAAAAAAATGAGGGTATATACGTTTCAATTTGCTGATTCTCAATTAAAAATAACTTTTCCAAAATTCGGAAAATTATTTCTTATCTTCCATTTAATTCTTTTTACCGCACTACTGCCGACATGAATTTTTTATTAAAATTAATATATTATCTAATCACGTATCAAGGATTGAATAAGAAATAATTACGAATTAATTTATTTCCTTTTCAACGTCTGTTAGGTGATTAAATAATTCATTGTATTTAATAAAAATTTCATTTCGGCAATGGCGTACTAAAAGAGACTTAAATGAAAAATAAGAAATAACTTTCCGAATTTCAGAAAAAATTGTTTTGATTGAGAATCAGCATATCGAAATGTATGTATATGTCCTCAATTTTGTTACCCTTTTTTAACACCTTTATAATAGTATATTAAAGAACAAGTTTTATAAGATATTTTTTTTCTAAATGACAAGTGCGAAGAACTATTTTATAAAATGAGTCCTTTATACTATTATTTTTATATTTTGCGTCTTTCTACAGGGTGTATCAAGATAGTGGAACAGTGCCATTTATTCGTGAATATGAAAAGTTACACAAAAAAGTGATTAAGAACTAATCATAAATAAAAATCGATCGATCAATTAAATGTTGTCTATGACCATTCTGATCGATTAATCGATCTTCTGATCAGATTGATCACATCGATGTTTTTTCGCAGCATTGGAGTACGGAACTCATTACTGTGCTGCAGTTAAGATCGTGCAAAGTACAGAACGAGACATAAATAATTATGGAGGCATTTAAAATTCATTGGGCTTAAGCTTGCATTAAATAGTCAAAAATAATAGATATTTGTTACATATCAGGGTCATTTTACACTACTATGTGGTAAATACCCACTATTAAAATTATGATATATTATTTCCGAAAAAACTTTTATTTACTTAGTTGATTGTAGTTTTTGATTTTATACTAAAATGTTACCAATATTTTTTTTCAGTCCATTTCTAGGTGGGAGCCCAAGTGTCTCCCCCCCCCCCTCTGCCCCATTACTTCATTATGAACGAAAAATATAAAAATTTATAATAACCTTTGTGGTCAATAATGGGAAATATGTATGAATATTACGCAATTTAATAAAATTATTAATAAAAAACCTATGTATATTGTAGTCCAAGGTTTGAGTGCCACTGGCAGTCTATTCCATTCAACATATCTTTCGCTTTCATACAGATGCATAGAGTATCCATCTGGCGTGGTATTATAAAAAAATTAACAAGTATTATTTTTTCCGTTGTTTCGGTATTTTTTGCATTCCAATGGCGGCTCGTGCACTAAAACTTTGGTGAGGCAGGCGAATTTTTTTTTCATTCAAGGTCAATGCCTTATAATTGAAAGTTACATTTTTTCAATGGATGTGCAAATGCATATTTTCCCCTCTTATGTACAAAAATAAATTGCCAGATCACAAAACATTTTAGGAAATTCTTTGACAAATAGTTTATCTTCATAAGACAGTTGATTAAATGGATTTTTGTTAATTAAAAAATTAACAATATCTTCAGAATTTCTTATATTTTCACTCAATTCTTTTAAAGTTGAAGTCGAAGCCATTATTTGTTTTCAACTAAAATTCAAATTACAAAAACACTACGTGGGTAAACTATATAAACAACGAAAAAAATAAAAGAATTAAATATTTACTGCAATACGTATCAGTCGCCTATTATAATAAAAATGCTAGACAAGACAGGTTATGTTATGTTTGTTTTAATGTCGAATGCCATTTTGCAGCTAATATTATTTAATCTTGCTTGCAAAAATATGCAGTAATGTCGTGAATCTACTTACAAAATTTATCAATACGTGGCGTTGATTGTATTCATGTATGGTAACGGCCTCTATAGGGCCGCGTGGAAGGTAAAGCGACTATCTTTTATCCTTTACGCACTCATTGCATTTAGCATGAAGCAATGCCCCAAACAGCTTTGTCTAGCGCACGTATTTCTTACCAGAATTATTACTTGTATCAAAAACATAGGCATTTATACTATTCATTTCGAGAAGCACTTTATAGGGTGTAAATTAGGTGAACTGCATTACATATTAGTTATGTTGGTGGCTTAAATTATTCTTTTAATATTTGTAAAGACAAGCATTAACGGAATAAGTTAACATTTAATTTACATACTACTTTACATGCAGCTTTATTTCTTTTCTGGTGAGGCACTGCCTCACCTGCCTACCCTGACAAGCCGCCACTGTTGCATTCATATATTTGGAAGTGGATTCTGTATTTCAAAAAGCGATAGCAGAAGGCTCGAAAGTAGTAAAATTTAGAATAGAGTAAGTGTAGATATAGAGTTGAAAACATGGTATAAAATTTCGATTTTCTAAGAACTAATAACTTTGTAACAAATGTATAGATTATTCAAGAAAAAATAAATGTTACATGATTTAAATTAATGATGAAACGTGCGTTGATTTGTATCTGTGGCATTATTGCCTTTGTCCAGCCTAAATGCATTATTTAATTAAGTATTCGCCTCATGTCCAATTCGTATTTGTATAATTGTGTCCTTAATCAATCTGATATTTGATTAGCAATGTAACCAAAGGATCAATAGGGGTAGTCCACTTCCACTGTAGTGTACTACATGTATTATACATTCAAGGGTAACAGCATTTTTAAGATTTACATTAGTCGATCGTTAGATTCCGAATGCAGTACTCCGCTTCGCTTCGTTTTGGCTCCCATCATATCACTAACTTTTCAGGGACGACAACAACTCTATTATCCGTGGTTTTAACTGGGATAAAGGAAGGACTGGAATTTAATGTTGGAAAAAAACTAGTTCTGTTGGATGCAATTCGTTTATTTAAACAATTCTGGTTTTTATCATTTCCTCACTCTCGGACCGATACCTTGGGTAGAGTCCAAAAATATATTACAATTATGTACTTTTACATATCTATTATTTTATCATCCAATTGTCCATGTCCGAGTAAGATGGCTTCTTATTACAAACATGCAATATTTTCGCCCAGTAATTCGTAACAGACCCTGGACTTGGTAGTAGTAAGAATGATTTGTGGGTTTTACTTGCAAGTTGTTCATTTCTTCAACTTTTTATCTTGGAATGGGTTAATTTTCTACTCCAAATTTTGTTGCTGCATTTCCAAAAAAATGTTTTGTACAGCATTGACTCTAAAATCGTTTTGCAACAGGTGGAGCGGCGTATTTTACATACTTGGCCGGAATTAGAAGCAGTCAATCTCTTCTCAGTTTGCCATACTTGGCTTTGATTTTGCAGTACAGTATTGTGTAATAACTTTTACTTTCGTCAAAAAAAGAACTAAATATATTTTTTTAGAAAAACGGACAATCTTTTTCTTTGATAATATATTCAATTTTGTCCTTTGTTTTTTTTTCTGGGAGCAGATAATCGTGGTCTAGTTTTTTTTTGCCACAGCGCCAATTTTGAACATCGGGTTATAGAAATATACAGCCAATAGTAACAATTTAGTCCAGGGTTGGAAAACCATCCCCTCTTCTATTCCTCTCTACCCGTACTCCACCGCGCCATGACTAGTGTAACTCATTTCAGCTTCCGTAAAATTCCGTAAAATTGGTTTAGAAATTAGTAAATTACATACGTAGTTGTAAAGATAGAACAAAATTTCAAAAACGGGCGTATAGAAAAAAAGTAATACTATTCTTCTGCGTTCTTATATTTTCTAATAAATATCTATTTCATTAGATATATTATGTTGAATATTGTGTAAAATGTGTTATTTCGTTGTTTTGTAATATTGATTGTAAACATTTTTTCAATTTAACAACAGGTAAGCGTAGATCCATTCTTTAAGAAATCATGTCGCACAATTTCATTTTTTCAAAATTAATATGTAAGTCATAAACTAAAAACTATGACACCTCTAATCACGCAACATTTTGCTTAGGAGACGAGACCCTTATAGGCAGTGGTCACATTGAGTAGAATGCAATCGATCAACCAAGATCAACTGTCGTAGATTAATAGCGACCGACCGAAATTTGAGGAGATATGTCACACTGCATGAATCGACGTAAATAATTCTACAAAAATGATACCAACTTAAATTGAAAGAAAATTATTTTTTCTTGCACTGTAACGCCGCAAATATATGTTTTCAGAAATATTTAAATAAATGACAAACTTTATGAGTTTTTGTTTTTAATATTAGAGAAATTTGCATCCATAATTTTTCCATTGTCTTATAATTATTACTGTATCCTGGTGTGCTTTGATCATAAAATTGTACATTATTTCTTACACAGTTTTTCAACTATGGTCTATTTCATTAATTCTCCACATTTCCGTCATGATACTAGTAATATGGCTGTAATATTCTAACAATATTCTTTTTAACCTGTACACAAATGTCAAAACAGTTAAGTTGGTATGAAAAATATGACAACACTGAGCATGCGTAAATACATCAATCGCTGGCGATCGACTAGAAAATCAAACATGTTTGATATATCAAACCGTTCGTCGACGTTCGACATCGTTCGACCATAGTGGATGCATGCAGTGTGACCATTCCCATAAGCTAGTGTTAGTTTAATTTTTAATCGATCACAATCAATCGGCGTTAGTCGATCCCACTTGTCCAGTGTGACCACTGCCTTAATCACACCAGAAAGTAGTGATGTAGTCAACTAGGACTATCGTGCTTCTAATGACGTTGCATTAATTCAATAATATTTTACATTATAATATGAAAATTTCGAAAATTTCTCTGTTAATTTAATTATTGTTTTAAATTACAATATTCAATTATGTAATATAGAAATAAAGCATAGATATATTTCATATTTTTACCGGAAAAGTTCTGAAATATAAAATACATGAAATTAAAATCGATGCAACGTAGATTATAAATAAGGATAATAATATGTTTCGTAGAATTTTGTATGAATATAATACTGTATATAACGCAAAACCAACGAAATAATTCTTTTTGTTCATTTCATTTTGTTTTGTTGTTCCAGACATTGCTGTTTTTGTTCATTCCGTTTAATTTAATTTAAATTTAAATAAAATAAAAATTCACTTATAGCTGGAAAATATATGGAGCTAATGAAAGTAAATTGAATTTATATTTCACAGTTGACAATGTAGTTAATAAACTTGCATTTAAAATTAAAAAGTAAGGCCGCAAAATTCAAAGCAATACGTCTGCGTCAGATTTCAAATGAAGTTGATATATATTTGTCGCTTTGTAAGAGACGACGCAGAAATTCTTGAAATAGAATTTCTTTCTTTCCTTCCTTCGTAACATTTTTCAAAAACAATACGTGCATTATATCCTGTCAAACGCTGTACTGACGCAAGGAAACGTCATCAACTATTTATATTACATTTACTTCATTTCATATACTTCTCCCTTTCGCATGGCATTCAATAAGTTACCTTTTAGGAGCATTCTATAATCTTTTCAACAATTTGGTAATTAAATTTGTCACGTATTTGAAACAGATGTAATAGTCCGGCGTAGCGACTATTACGTATTTATTTCTTAGGAATTTTTCCGTTAAAATTGTAGTTTTGTGTTTTCTTTAGTTTGAAGTATTTATGAGACAGGGTAAAATTATGTTTCTGGACGAATGTTACAAAAACTCTCCAGAGCTGTTGAGTTCTAAGAAGTATTTGGTGTCCAGTAAACATTAATAAGTTTTCATGGACACTGAGAACCAGAAAATTCAACCAGAAGAGAACAAGTAATATTTATAAGAATAATAGTTGTACATACCAGAGTAACACAAAACTACATTTTTGAAAGAACAAATGTCAAAATATGCACTGATTGCAATACACAGATCTCGGTAGAACATATTATACTACACTGTTAGAAGTATGACGAACAAAGGAGAAAACACCAGATACCACAAACAATAAAAGAAGCTCTGAACGTGAAGAACTACACTCCAATAAAGAATTACATAAAAGATATTCAATTAATCAATGAAATGTAAATAAAAATGTAAACACGACTAATATGTATATGCTAATACCCATGGGTGAAGCAAAAATTTCAAATAAAAAAAAGTTGAAAATAGTCAACTTAATTAATAATAATAATAATTTTCATTAGTTTAGTTCTTCAGTTTAGTTAAATAAACGTTGTTATTGATAATAATTATTTCTATTTGTTTAGTTTCAGCATTACAATTTATTTTTTTAATTTAATTATTTGCATAAACCCAGCATGAAACTTAGACATTTCGTCATATTAATCAAAAATAAAAATATTTTCTCAAACAAGAAGATACAATTAAAAATGCATTAAAATTTTGTAATTTTTAAAAAATTAATAACTAGGATAATTTTTGATGAAAATGTTTTTGTCATTACTGTAAAGCTAAATTAAATTATTTTCATACGTAATATAACAAGTGATATGATTATCATCGATGAAATTCTCGAGTGAAATGTGCTGCTTCGGTATCACGAGCAATATCTTCGATTATTAATCATATCACGAGCTTATATTTAATGAGAGAATATAATGAATGTTTGTAACACATTATGTTAACCTAACTTTTGATATACATATTCATAATATATTAAAACATGGTACTTACGAGTTTTACTTAATATATCGGAATTATATTGTTATTACTTATTTTATACTGAAAATTAACTGTCAATGTCGTAAATAAAGAAAACAAATCCCTTAGTAACGAGTATAAATAAGGTGATAATTTCTTTGTTTTTTATCATCGCTGTGATAGACATGTAACTAGGGAGATTCTGAATGTTGATTGGCGGAAAAAATATCACGTGACTAATGAATTATATTCTCAATATATGATCATTCAATTTAAAATATCAATGATGAGATCTGGCGAAACCATAAGTAGAATTCACGACCTTTTCTCATCAAAAAATGACATTTAAGTTTGTAATTTGGACTATATGTAGGTCTAAAATTAATAATATCGAAAGTAACAATTAGTTCCAATTATTCGATTACCCTGTATAATATTTACTTATAATAGCTATAAGATATGTACCTCTGTATTTATACTCTTTAATTAATATTTTCTTCACAAAAAAAAACTTAGGTCAAGAGTAATGATCAGTTGAATAATATAATTATTTTAAAAGGCAGATAGACTAGTAAAATATAATAAGGTCTGATGAATATAACTTTGAAGTACGTCTCATCTGATTTTTCTTTTCATCATTAATAAAGATATAAGTACTTAGATAGTCTTTTGAGACCGGCCCTCAAAGCTATCCAACCTCAATCCAAATGACCATTTTGAAATATTTTAAAGAGAAAATTCCAGCAACGAAATATGTCAAACAGTATATTATAAAACTATTTTTATAAACGATGCTTTCCACTGTTTTTTTTTATTATTTTACACGAGCGGAGCGAGAGTATCAAAAACGAGTGTCTAATTGCAAATTAAATAAAAATAAAATAAATATAAAAATAAATATTTCATCACGGCATACAACCCATTGCTGGGTATGCCAATCTGCTTCGTACACAGATATCGGTAATGATAGAATATTTGTACCATGTGGGCGCTTACCAGGTGTCATCTCATGAGCACTCATTGCTGGTGTGGAGAGTGCGCCACAGGGGTCAATTAAGACAGCAGAAATAAAGAAATACGCTTGTTAAGATACTTATTTTTACAGAATGATACCAGCAGAAACCTTTAGGCATTGCCTAATGAATCAGCTGATATTAATTGCAAGTTTCATGCCGTGTCCAATACGGTCGAGGCAACAGTCAAATTGTGATTAAATTGTTGTATAGCGTATTGAAACAGTACGTTATATAACATTTTAACAACGAAACAAAAACAAGAAGTTTTTGATACAGTAAGAATTGCTACAGTAATAAGAAAGGTGTATTTTGCTGCTATATATTAAAGTATTTAAGGGTTCCTAATATTTTCAAAGCTGAATGTAGTAAGAACCTGAAACTGAACACCCAAACCGAACTTTTATTTGTCAAAATCAAAAAAACTGAATCGATTTTAAATCGTTTTAAATTCAAATTCGGTTTGGATCTGTTAAACATACAGAGTTCAGACTCGTCAAACTGTCACATTTCAAAATAGTTTTTTATAAAATTAATGAAAAAGTAAGGTAAGTTTCAGATGTATCTGCTGCTACATTTAATAATCGATCCAAACCCTGCCCAGCACCAATTCGAAAATTCTAAAATAATTATAACTTGCACCAAATGATTTTTTCTTTGAGGACACTTAAAAAATGTATACAATGGTGAGAGAATGAACATTGAACAATTAAAAAATAGAATTAGTGCAGTTCACAAAATATTACTCCCCAGCAAATAACGAATGCTATTAATTCTTTTTATAATCGTTTAATATAGTTCTTAAGTGTATAAACATAAATAAATAATTAGGTGTTAACAATTACTCAAAAGTTCAGTCAAAATAGCATTTACTCTTACTACCAACGTTTCGGTGCGCATTTCAGGGTAGTAAGATCTTACAAGTTGTTACAATAATCGTTCTTCGGTTGTCGTTTTTTAGAGTAAATAGATGTGTGTATGCTTTTTTTGGTACGATTTTTAATAAATTAAATTATTGTTTTGTACGAATGTATTTTGTGTACATGAATTGTGACAATTTGTAAGATCTTACTACCCTGAAGAAGGTGCAAGGGTGCACCGAAACGTTGCTAGTAAGAATAAATGCTGTTTTGACTGAACTTTCGAGTAATTGTTAACACCTAATCCACATCACAGTCGAGAAATTTACCCACAGTAAATAAATAATTTCTAGATTCTTTAATTCATAATTTAATATTTATTTAATCTATGTTAATTATCCCTATGTTTACTTATAAAACATACATACATACATACATAAAATCACGCGTGTCCCACTTAGTGGGTTCGCACAAACCCGATAACAATAAGAACAACATCAACATCATACAACAAATCCTTACTCTTAAACATATTATAGTGACCGATTTTCGGTAGCGAAATACCGCATCCGGATCACAATAATAGTTAGGAAACAATCATCCTTCGCCACACATTCCTATCTAAGCAGACTTCTTTCGCCTCGGCCACACTCATAATCGCATTCATACATGCTCTTCTTCTCTTCACACTTGGAAACGCTCTCTCTTTAAGCACCCTACCAATCACATCCATCCACTTACACACTGGTCGGCCACGCAATCGAAAACCCTCAACTTCACCAAGATATATACGCTTAACAAGCCGTTCACTCGCCATTCTCTCCACATGCCCAAACCATCTCAACTGACTCACACCAACTCTCTTAATCACATTGTTTCTAACCATACATTCTTCATACACCAAATTATTCCTCACGTGATCCCGTCTGACATACCCACATACACCACGTAAATACCTCATTTCCACGGCAGTCACTCTCTTTAATACATTGCTGTCAATTATTTAAACTGTAACTATGATAATGGCATACCCTATGTTTACTGATAAAATAAACTCCCGGTATAAATCCCATCATTATGATTTTTAAATTTAAAAAAATTAATCGTATGGTACATCATTAGGTTGTGTAAGTAAGTACGAAGTACAGTGTAAACCAAATCTATTTTACATTTGTCAAGTTTATACGAGTGATTATCTGAAAACATTTACATACCCGAACTCAAAAATTAAAACCCGCTACAATTTTTCAGAATTGACATTAATTTTCAGACCCTGCACCGAGAGAAATGTGTTGTTATGATAAATATATTTATAATAGTTGTTATTATATTTTATATTTAAAAAAGGGACAAATACACAAGATATATGAATGAAATATGTATGGATATTAAAAGGTTTAGAATATTTTGTAATAAGATCAAATATATAAAATACTAATTTTAAATATATATTTATTTTCAAATTTAAAATAATATATTCTTAATAGTCGAGATATTATAAATAATTATAAAGTTATATTCAATTTTATTATATCATGTGGTACAATTTACTATACAAAATATTTACTTCAAATAAACAAGTATCTTGGGCTTGAAATTATAGCATACTTATAAGGGCAAACTAATATATTACATTTATACTATTCAACAAAACAGATTTTATAACAAGAATAAAATAATATAAATTCTAAACAATAATCGTAACACTTTCACATAAATTTTCAAACCACTATGATTTAAAAATATTTCTTACAAAATTGTCGCACATTTTCATTTGAGGATTGATGTACACGGTCTTATTGTCTTATTTCCACTTTAAATTAACGCAGAAGCATATACACATGTAAGTGAACATGGAGACTGTTCTTCCCCTAATCATCGTTTGCGTGTTCAACTTGCTGACGCCGTCAGCCTAATACAATTCTAATATGTAATATGCAATTAAATATCTCTATATATTTAAATATATTCGGCAAATATACGTGTAATTATTCTTAATATGCTGTCTTTAATTTTAAATATATATCGTTTAAAAATATACGAATCTTAATAGTAAATACATTTTTATAATACTTTTGCATATAAGTTTCCCAATACTTAATATTTACATTTTTAAATTTAAAATTTTGATGTACAGTATACATTTTTTAATATACATTTCTCTCAGTGTGAACTGAACCTGAAACATAAATACAGTTCGGGCCATGCGTCCTTGGAATGTATTATAATTCCCGTTAGCTACTTTTCAAACACTCCATATTTTGGATCAAAACTTGTAAACAATGGAAAATGAAAATACCGCCAGCCGACGAAAAATCTGGTTTAAATTTAGTGGAGTTGTTGGAAAGCTGGCTTAACACAAAATCAAAATAAATATTGTTGGCATTTTATAAATGGGTATGGATTTAGAAAATGATTTGCATTTACATGAATACATTTAAATCCAGGAAGATAGATACGATTTGTTTACATTCAAGTTCCGTAAATACCTTTATCCGCTATACCTGTGATGTTTGAAAAACGGTGGCATGATAAGAGCGAGATAAAGCGCTGGATACCAAGTTTACGCAATAGATAAAATCGCAAGATAAATCGCAATTTTCCTCCTTATGCAAAGATAAACACACTTCCTGAATCACGATTTTTGTGGGATAAAACAAGGATATAATTGCAATATTTGACAAACTACAAATATATATATATATATATATATATATATATATATATATATATATATATATATATATATATATATATATAACTAATGACTTTAGAGAAAAATGTTATATACAAAAAATTATCAGAAAAAAGGGCTTAATTTATGAAGAATAATAAATAAAAAATTCAACCAGTGGTTCTCAAACGGTAGAATAAAATTATATTTTTTTAAATGGCAACCTATGGGGTTGTATAACAATTATTTCGAGAAAAATGATATTAAAAATTAGAAATAATTCTACAATATTGAAGTAGGTATTTTTGCACTTAAGAGTACTAATTTTTATTATAATTTGTGCTCGAAAACACCTCCTTGGTTAAAATAGTCTAAATTTGTTAATTCTTGCAACTGCAAAGCCATTTTTTATTAATAAGTAATTAAACAATTACGAAAACAAACACTTAATAACGTAAGTAAAAAAACTATCTGTCACCTGTATCATTTGTTTGCATTTGTTTATTGCATAGCCTACTTCAATATTGTAGAATTATTTCTGATTTTTAATATCATTTTTCTCGAAATAATTGTTATACAACCCCATATCATATTTATATCGTTGAAATCAGAAAAAAACTCTCTATCTAATGGACAAAAAATTTATATAGGTTGCCATTTAAAAAAATATAATTTTATTCTACCGTTTGAGAACCACTGGTTGAATTTTTTATTTATTATTCCTCATAAATTAAGCCCTTTTTCCTGGTAATTTTTTGTATATAACATTTTTCTCCAAAGTCATTAGTTCGCCCAAAAAAGCGCTGGTTGTTTTAAAGGAAACACCCTGTATATATATATATATATATATATATATATATATATATATATATATATATATATATACAGTGTGTTAATTAAAAACCTGGCCATAGGCATTTAACATGGGAAATCAGTTTTTCCTTGCGCAAAAGTTCCCAAATTATTTTAGACAAAAATACTTCAAATAAATGTTGTAGAGAATTAAATTCTGCATCCAGATTAGTAATAAGATTTTATTTTCGATGTTTCATAACCGAGAAAATCAATTTCAAAGTTTATCGAAAATTGCTGATTTATAGCGATAGCCATGGAAGTCAAACAAAATTACAAACAATTGTATGACATCTTAACTGTCAAAGAAAGTTTGTGTTTTGTGATTTTCGTTCAGTAACATATTTTTTTGGAAGTATGGAACAGTTTTCTCATGAAGAAAAGCTTCAGATTATAAAATGGTGTTACTGTGGACAAAGCTATAGAAAAATACGTGATTTAATAAGTGTAATGTGGTCACATCGACAAATTCCAAGTAAAACCACAATAGAATCTTATTACAAAAACTTAAAGCTGTAATTTCCAATGAATGTAGAAAAATAAATGCCAGACAGCTGCATAATGTTCGACATGGCTTTTATAATAGACTTGGGTATTGCTTAGCGCAAAATGGAGGGTTATTTGAACATTTAATATAAAATTATATTCATTCTAGTTTTCTGTTTTTCTTTTTAAATAAATACATTATTCTTGTTTTCATTTTTATTTTATTTTGTATATGTTGACAGCTATGTATTCTAAAAAAGTTAAATTCTAATTCATTGTGTCAATGTCATACAATTGTTCGTAATTTTGTTTGAGTTTCATGGCTATCGCTATAAATCAGCAATTTTCGAAAAACTTTGAAATTGATTTTCTCGGTTATGAAACGTCGAAAATAAAATCTTATAACTAATCTGGATGCAGAATTTAATTCTCTACAACATTTATTTGAAGTATTTTTGCCTAAAATAATTTGGGAACTTTTGCGCAAGGAAAAACTGATTTCCCATGTTAAACGCCTATGGCCAGGTTTTTAATTAACACACTGTATATATATATATATATATATATATATATATATATATATATATATATATATATATATATATATATATCTCATTTTCCCGAATTTTTTCAAATGCATTAATAAAAAAAAACTAATACATCGTTGAAAAGACAAATAATGGCGGTTTATATTTTAGTAAAATATTTATGGGTTGCAATTTAAAAAATAAAACTTGATAACTGTATCTTGTAAACTTGACTTTATAAAATATATCTACATCTGCCATCAAATAGTATATTTAAAATAATAAAACTATTATATGAGGTATTTATAATAAAAAAAGTTAAAGGGAAGGGTCTTCCCAGACTCACCATGTATATGTGCATATACGTAAAAGTTTGTCCGTATTTTTAATGAAAAATTAATTTTATAAAAGAATATTTTCAATTTATTTTTTCTAAAAATTGATTTAGTTTTCCATTTGTAATAACTTCAAAAAGTTATACACATTTTTGTAAAAAGATACACTTAAACGAATATTGAATTGTTGGGTAACTCTTTCAATTTGTAGCAAGAGAATATTAATATCCTTGCTGAAACACTAAAAAGATATTGTTTACCCAGTTTTCTCTATGAACAAAACTATTAAAATGATGTATGTAGATGTCGCGATGACGTGTCTATTGGATGAGAAATTGACTTGAATCGGAATCGAATCTTGGCATGATAAACTGCAATCCTTATGCAAAGACAAACAGCGCAGATTGAACTATCGGGATACGATTGCTTACACAACCATATGCCATATGCCACAAGTACCAAGCGACATAAATTACTTGTAGCATCGGCCGGTGGACGCCTTCCAACTTTCTAACATACCTGACAGATGCTAATTTATACCCTGGCTTCTTTCGCATAATCTAGAATAAATGTTTGTTTTAAAATGTCATATAAAACCGCCATTATGAAAATAGGATCTTTATACAATAAAGGTTATATTCAAATTTGAAAACGAAATTGAAGATTGAATATTTTACTAAAATGTCAAGGAAAGTTTACATACCATAACATAATTCGGAAATAAGACAAAAAATATTACTATCTACTGGGTATTTTTCAAAAACGCGATCATTTGATATTACCAGTATACAGAATCAGATGTATTACATGCAATAAATACTACTAACGCCCGTGCCAGTACTGGACCTGATTTCATACCAGGATAGATAGGAATGTGTGGCGAAGGATGATTGTTTCCTAACTATTATTGTGATTCGGATGCGGTATTTCGCTACCGAAAATCGGTCACTTTAATATGTTTAAGAGTAAGGATTTGTTGTATGATGTTGATGTTGTTCTTATTGTTATCGGGTTTGTGCGAACCCACTAAGTGGAACACGCGTGATTTTATGTACGTATGTATGTATGTATATATAATTAAAGGGTGCGGTACTACTAAGCCATTCACTTAATAGCTATTTGTGTATTAAGAGCGCAAAATAGGACATTGTCGATTGAGAGGTTGTAGTTGTAGGCATTCTCTCGAAATCGACAATGTCCATTTGCACTTGAAACACACAAGTTTTTTTCTACAGTCGCCACAGTGGGCTCCTCCACCATAACAAAAATGTACACTTTGTACTTACACTACTACTCAATTAATAAGGATTAATAAAAAGAAAAAACGTCTTTTATATTTAATTTTAATTTATCGTTACTTCTTATTCTTCTTGACCTATTGCGTCAATCTAATCGAAACATTTTATACTTTCGTTTTTGTAAATGAATGCCCTATTTTATTTTCACAATAGTGCGGCATTTTTTTTGGTTATGTAATATACCGACAGAGCAGTTATGTCAGATTTATTTTTAAAGGTGGTAAATGTGTCACTACAGTGCCATTAGTTCCTGACTAAAAGTTTCCATCGAGAATGTAGACAAGTGATATTTCTCAACATTGTACAGTTAGAAATTTGGACAACGAGTGTTTTTTCTACTTTGTCGCGCTAGAGCGGCAAAGTGACATTTTGCGTTGACAAAAGAGGCTACTTTCTATGTAGAATGTAGAAAAAATAATTTTTAACTCTGCTTTACAGGAGGAAAAAATCCCACTAAATTAAAATTTGGTCGGGTCTGCCCAATATTCAAAACAGGAAATCCTAAAAATATAGAAAATTATATTACCAATAGTTGTACTACCAACTATATCAAAGAAAAAATTGTTTACACCAAATTATATTCTCACACAGAAAAAAGTTATAGCAGATGAACAACATGGGTTTGTAAAAATCTATCTATTTTATCAAAAGATGTGGCAAAACCTATATACAACAGACACCAACTTGACGTAGTGTACACAGATCTAAGTAAAGAGTTTGATAAAGTTAATCATAAAATATTAATCGAAAAACTTAAATTATATAACATGAACACTAACTTTTGAATATTTCTAGAATTCTATTTATATGATCGTAAACTATCTGTTTCATACAATAATTCTGTGTCTATAGATTTTTCCCCATCATCAGGTGTTCCTCAAGGATCTATGTTAGGGCCTCTATTATTTACTCTCTTTATTAAAGATTTACCCTTAATTATTAGAATCTCAAAATATTAACTATATGCAGACAATGTAAAAATTTGTAGATACAATCAATTAATGACTGTCATAGCCTACAAGTAGAAGTTAATAATCTGTCAGTGTTATACATATTTTAGTGTACAAAATACCGCATTTCTGATACGCTTTTTTGTAATTTACTCCTTTGGTGACCGTAAAAACTTAATTTAAAAACATTTCCAGGATATTTAAAAAAGGGTAATTTTTTAAAAGAATAATATAGTATACTGGTCAAAAGGAGTAAAAAGATTTATCAACATCGGTCTAATCTTAAACTATTTCCGAGAAAAACGAAAAATCGAAGACAAAACTGACAAAGATAGTGATTGAACAAAATTTTGTCTGTCAGCAAAATAAACTATAGAAAAATAAAATTTGATGTGAAATATTTTTCTCAATTTGCAATATTTACGAAATTATTTGAAAATTAAATATTGCCAAGGTCGTAACAACATTTAATTTATTACCTACAATATGTAAGATGACTTCTGAAAGGTAAACAAAAAATCTCAGTCAATAGAAGTCGTAACTCTTATAGTTTTCGAAATAGCAGAGGTAAACCCCATAAAATCTCATTTTTCATTGACTCATATCTCGAAAATTATTGAAGATCGAACCTACATTGATTAAGCTTTTTTACTCATTTTAGTCAGTACTGTATGTTTTTTAAAAAAACACCCTTTTTTAGCACCCTAGACAAATAAATTAAGTATGTAAAAATAAGTAAACAAACACTACTATAAATTAATAAATCCCAATAAAATCAATAAAAACGTTAAAATTATAATAAATTAGGGTAAAAATGCTTGTGTCCTTCCCTCCCTTTCACTATTTTCTGTATTTACATATACAAAGTGTTAAAAAGGGGTAAAAAAGTTGAGGGTATATATATATTTCATTGTGCTGATTCTCAATCAAAAAGAACTATTCCAAAATTTCGAAAATTATTTCTTTTTTTAATTATTTTTTATTGTACCACTACCGATATGAGATTTTTATTAAAAATAATGAATTATCTAATCACGTAACAGACGTTGAATAATAAATAAATTCGTAATTATTTTTTAATAAAAATTTCATATTGCCAGTGTGCGCGTAAAAAAGAATTTAATGAAAAATAAGAAATAATTTATAAATATTAGAAAAATTATTTTTAATTAATAATCAGCACATCGAAATTTATATACTTTTTAGGCACCGTTTAATACAAATTTTTGGAAGTATTCTAAATTCCCAAAAATAAACAAGAATTCAAACAGTATGCTTAAGAAATTGGTTACTTTAGTCATACCACTGATATCAGAAATCATACTTACCTATCATTGGTTTTGTTAAAAATGTAAATAATACAATGCTATTTATTAATGTTATGCCGATTTCTTTAGATAATTTAGCAGTAAAAAATAAAATAGATTCTCAAAAATTAAATAAATAGCATACAAAATTAATATTTTATTAGTGTAAATATGTTAATAAGCGAGACACTACTTGTATTATTTCTTCCTTGATGTCACATGTTCAAATTCTTCTTCATGGTCCCAAATTTCAGAAACTTGATAATGTTCTTAAATATATACTCAATACAAATTCGAAAGTACCTACAATTCTTCTTCATTGCTTCAAATAAAATTTATTTATATTTTTTGTCTTCGCTGTATTTTCTTTTCTTCTTTCTCTTCTTTTTCTACTTGAGTTTCTCTACATCGTCTTTATAAAAATGCATATTTTCTAGAACTTTTAAATTTTCTGGCTTCCATGCATTATACTACCATTTCTATGAATTATTTTTATCCTATAAAAGTTTTATATATTTATTTCAGTAATTTCTTTCTAATTTATATTAAAAATCATAAATAGCAATAACATAAAGCTGTGTTCATATAAACATATTTTATTTATAATATTTGTAAATTTGGTTTCTAAAATTATACCAGTGGTATGATTTAAGCAACCGACTTCTGGTCGTACGATTTAGAACAGGTTACTAATTTGGACGTATTCAAATTTATAAACTCAATAAATATATAATTTGCATTGTATTATAGCATAAAGCAATTCAAATTCTAAGAATAATTCATAATGAATACTCAAATTATGCACGACATTTTATTAAAATTTCTTTACAAGCTAAATTAATTTTCATTAGTAGACGATTCACTTTTATAAAACGTCTACCATTTCTAAATAAGCATAATCTTGATTTTACCAATTTCTGTAAAAAAGTGTTAATATTTTATAAACATTTTTATTGTGCCACTATGTACCGTACGAAACAGACATCTTTCTCCTAATTATATACACAGATTCTACAGTTTTTTCAAGTACAAATTGCATTATTGGAAAATGTCTAATTTTTAGGCTAAGGTTACATGTATATGTTCTACAGGTTGAAAGACGTTTAAAATGAGGAGGATTTTTTTTTACATATTCTTATTCTGTTCAAATGTTATGTATGTTTTTATTTATAATATTGTTTTTTGTGAAATGTTAGAACGATGTCAACTACGATTTGTAAAAGCAATGTTAACTTGTCCAAGAAATACTCCAGATTGCATGCTTAGAATCGAAACGGGATAAAATCACTTAAAACATCCTAATACTTCTAATACTAAACATTTTTAATTTACACCTTTGCTAACCAAGTAAACTGACAAATAGTTCTCATAAAATATTTATTTCTTGTTTGATATGACAATTTTCCCTATGGTCGTTTTTTTTAATAAGTGTACATACTAAATCTATGTTTACCGCATCTTTAAGTTTAGTTTTCCAAATATGCTCTAAATTTCTATATGTAAAGCACTCCATGTTTTACAGGACAGATAACATTTGAATAAAAGCCGTTTTCTCTTGTTAAACGCCTATGTCACAGGTTGCCCTATTGTATGAGTGAATCCTTGCTGTAGTTCTGCTACACCGAGATAAAACCCGACCAAAGTCAAGTAGTCCCAATTGCAACACAAATACGGGAGTTACGCTAGAATTATTGAGAATACGACAAATAATTCATATTTTTCAGAATTTTAATTAAAATATATTTCTTCAACAATAATACACTTCACCATTATTTTCTACTTCTTAAAAACCAACAACCAATCCTTTGGAATGCTTTCAAAATAATCATGGACTACAGCTTGAAATGCAGTATTAATCAGACGAAAATCTTTTTACCCCGTAAAGTGCAAAAAATAGCCAATAGTCGCACATTTCCATATCAGGTACTTTTTTTCATCAAAAACTGAAGGAATTTTTCTCTGGTTTATTCCATATTTTCAGTCGCAACCATACTTTAAGAAAATTGCAACTGTTTAAAATGATACAGCAAATTTTATTTCCCACGTCCTACCCAATGTTCTTATTCTCACTCAATAATTCTAGCGTGACCCACGCATTATGTGCATATGTACCTATATGTACAGTTTGTGCAAATAACCTACAATTTATGGCGAATTTTGAATTGAACGTTAACATAGTTATTTGTCATTAATAGTTGTAATTGAAATAGGAATTTGAACCCGCAATTTCTCATACACATGCGAATATATTAACCGCAACCATAATACAGGAAGTATACAGATCTGACCGCATTTAAACTCAGATTCTCTAGTTCAAAGTTTAACCATATACGAGCCAGAATCATAATCGTTTGACCGGTTTATATTTTCAACAAATTATAAAATCTACACAAATGGTAAAAAAATTCTAGAAAATTCTTTGAACTACTTTAAATATAGATTTAAAACTTACAAAAACTGTGGGTCAAATGAAGAGTTTGACCAGCATTTATTTAGAGAGTCTATTCTAGACCTCTTATTTTTGGCACAATATGAAAAAATTCAGTACGTATAGTAAAACCTATCTTGCAAGACATATGCGACAATACAACAAAAGTGCATGGCTTGTAGATAGAATGCCTAATACAGTTAAAATTGTTATCACTAACACAGGCGATGTAATTAAATATTAAAGGACGGAATATTTTCATAACATATTCACTTTTCGTAAATTTAAAATCTATATTTTAAAGTAAAGTAAAAGCATCAGTAGTTGACACTTTAAAAAATATGTAATATTCTGGTTTAAAAACATGGTTTAATGTTATCTTATGAAAAAAAAAATGTCCGAATGAGAAAATAAAATGCATCAGTAGTTGACATTTGCCAGTTATCAAATTTTTAGTAGTTGACATATAAATGTACCAGTAGTAGACACCTTGTTAAATATGTCGTACATCTAATGTTTTTTGAAATAACTTACTCCAATACATACTATATAGGAACATCCAATATTTTTTGAGATTTTCCAGATCTTATATAGTTCCTTTACTTCTTGCAGATAAAAATATTTTATTTAGATAATTTAAAGATTTCTATAATATCGATGTATTATACCGTACACAATGTTCCACGAGCACTCAGAGCTAAATAGAAGAGTATACCACATTCTAACCGGTAATTAGTAACCTTAGTTATACAGGGTAAAACGCCCCCCCACTCCTTAATTTTTATTTTTTTATAATAGAAAAAAATGGCTCATATAAAAGTTTTATTATTTTAAATAGCAATCTATAATTATTTTACTAAAATATAAACCGCCATTTCTTTTTCTTTTCAACGATGTATTAGTTTTTATTAATATATTTGAAATATTTTGAGACAAATGAGATATTTAAGATACATGGGAAATAATTTTTATTCAAATATAATAGGTGGTTATATGCAAATAAACAAAATGTAACAATGTTAATATCAACACAGTATACATTTGTTTGTTATTTATTATTATTTACTTATTTATCTATTTATTTATTTATTATTTATTTTCACATAGCCACCTAGAATATTTGAATAAAAATTATTTCTCATATATCTCAATTAGGTATCTTATTTTTCTCGAAATTTTTCAAATGCATTAATAAAAACTATTATATCGTTGAAAAAGCAGAAAATGGCGATTTATATACTAAAATAATTATAGATTGCTATTCTATACCTGCCATCAAATAATATATTTAAAATAATAAAACTTTTATATGAGCCATTTTTTTCTATTACTTATAATAAAAAAGTTAAATGGGGGGGGGGCGTCTTCCCAGACTCACCATGTATATCAAGTAAACACTGTGATAGAAATAATAATTTTATAAATTGAATATTTATTCTATTAGTCGTTAACACTTGTTAAATACCGCATAAATATAAATCCCTCAGTTAAAAATTCGTGTTTTTTATACAGGTTAGGCAAGGTTCAAACTTAATTTGAACTAACCTAAAAAGATGGGCCTGAATGGTTCGTAATCCACTATAAATTATAGGTCTCTCTAAGTGTAGACTTTTTTACGTCTCCACGATCGAAAATTCCTTCTTTTATCTGTTTCAAGATGAACGCCGGTAGTTAAGTGCTACATTAAATCGTCGTACTTATAAAAATTGCTTAAAATGGCGGGCGAATATTTTGCTTGATGCAAAGAAACTTTAAATTAGGTTAGGTTTTTGACCGAAACTAAAAGTGCAACTACATCCTAGTGATTACACTACTTGTACAAACTACAGGCACCAACTTCAAAGTAAGCAAAGAATGTCTGAAAATAAGCGGAATTCTTGTTCCATGCAGGAAAAGATTTACAAAACTAATTATTTTATATAATAAACTTGCACAGTTCAAAGACTAAACTGCTTGTCTTGTCGCATTTTTATTTTACTTTTAAAAACAACACGCTGAATATACTTATTTTTAGATACAGTATACAAAGTGTTTGTCTATAAATAAACCAGCAAATTTCTCGCTTACGGCCGAAATCACTATTAATCCGTTGATTAATAATCAGTTGATTAAGGAATCAAGCTGATCCGCATATCAACGTGTGTTCTAATTCACCAACTTGATTTCTGAATCAAGAAATCATGATCAACAGATTCACAGTTTTGTTTTGGTTTTTGACAGTTAATATAACTATCATGTAATTTTATTCTTGGTAATTGTACTTTCCGTTAAATAAATATTAATATTTAAGTTTTTAATTTATTTGTAACATACATTATAAAATAATAATAAAATTTGCCTATAATAATATTACATTTTTATTTTGATGTAATTGCTAGAAAGGAGTGTTTTTAAATATAGTGAAAATGAAAGATATAAAAGTATACTTGAAAATAATAAATCCAATGCGGTTTTAAATAAAGACAAAGAAGAAGCATGAGACAAAATTAAAACAGCCAGAATTGAATTTAATTTTTGATAATATTAATTTTCGTAAACAGTATACAGTACGAGAATGATAATTTTGAAAAATGGGATGATTCAGATTTTTTTGAGGTTTCGAATGTCAAAGCATACAGCTCTTTATTTGTTAGATAAAATTGAAGACCAAATATTGTTCTTATCTATAGATGTTTAAAAAAGCATAATTTGAGAAATAAACACTTATTTGTCTACATTTGTTTTTCTGAATCATGAATCACGCTTTATCTTCGATATGCCAGTTGTTGATAGCTTTACGATTTTATGCAACAGGGTGAATATCGTGGATACTGGCCACAACTTAAACTAAAATAATTTCTAATTGATTCCAGATGATGTCTTTTTTCTTTCCAAGAGACGGAATCTGTCTTCCTGGACTCAATTATATTTTTATATTTGTCGATTAATTTAATTTAATTAGATATTTCCGCGGTAGTAAAATAAATTGCTCTTTCTCTTTATCTATAATTTTCACCACTCATTTTTGCAAGTGAAAAGTGAAGATATAAAAGTATACTTGAAAATAATAAATCCACTACGGTTTTAAATAAAGAGAAAGAAGAAGCATGAGACAAAGTTATAACAGCCCGAATTCTGACATAGCTATAAATATCAAAATTAGAATTCAAATATGTGATCAGTCCTTGATCCATGGAATATGACGAATCAGTTGATGATTGATTCTAATTAGTAGATTAGCTTGATTTTTAATGGTGAATTGGATTGATTCAGAATCAATGTTGATCTGTGAATCAATTCATGATTAAGGTAAGATGAATTCGGCCGTTACTTTTCACGACTGAATACAATGAAAGAATGATTACAAACTGAAAAATGGCCCAATGATACCGCCGGCCCAAAAACCACACCAAATAGTGCATCGTTCAGGGTGCATTGACTTTTCAGCAGTCATGTGTGGATTTTCTGTGCCCCAGATGCGACAATTTTGCTTGTTGACGTAACCACCGAGATGAAAATGAGCTTCGTCAGATAAGATGATTTTTCGGAAAAAATGCTCATCTTCTTCCAAGCGTTCCGTAGCCCAATTAGAGAACTGAAAACGTTGCGGATGGTCGTGCGGCATCAGCTTCTGCACTAATTGAACTTTGTATGGCGTCATACCGAGATCTTTATGCGAAATTCGCATCAAAGAAATGCGTGAAATGTTCAATTCCTGAGAACGATGGCGAGTTGAGGTGCTTGGTTGTTCTTGTACACTCTGGGCAACAGCAGCAATGTTTTCGTTTGTACGCACTGTATGAGCACGAGAACGTGTTGTTTTATCCAACAACGATCCAGTTTCACGCACACGTTTGACAAAATTGTCCACATATTGCCTGGAAGGCACTTCTTTTTTACCGAATTTTGAACGTAAATTTCGGTTGAAGATTAATCACTTTGGAAATAAGTTTTTAATATTTCCCTACGTTGATCAAGCGTAAATCGACTCATTTCGTAAACCGCATATATTATACTAACTTCTTGTCATAACACAGCTGACATTGGTGTTGCCAACTCAAAATAACCTGTAGTTCACTAGAGGGGCCACCTGTACAAGAAATAGTTTAGACCGGACTCGAGCTGGAGTTTTCCGATTCACAACCTGTTACTGTACTCGTACCTAGTCGTTATTGGATCAATAAAAATGTTTGAAGGTTTTATGTATTATAATGAAAATGTCTATTTATTTCTATTATTGCTTTATTTCCAGTTTAAATGGAATCGTTCCATTTTCTATCGAGAAAGTATTACATTCACATTAGCATCACAAAAAGCGATCCAATAATATTGTGGGTTAGGATATGACTCGTAGTTATAGGTACGTCATTTCGTATCCAACAAGAATATTAATGTTTTTCGCCGTTTTTCTACCTGATTTGTTTATTTTACTCTTAACCAATTATATAAATCTTTGAAAGAGAATTCGTTAGAGAGAAGTATGTTGAAAAGTTAATAATGTATATAACTTCAAAGCAATGAAAAGTAAAGTTAATTTTATTTAATTTACCTAAAAGTAAGTTTGAATTTGTATTTTCAGAGAGATAATATTTTAATTTCAAACTTATTCGTAAAGATAATATATTCATAGACCTCTAAACCGTCATTATGCAGTTAAATGCTGTAAGTAATTTTATAAATAAATAAATAAATATACCATCATGGCATATTACCCATTGCTGGGTGTGCCAATCTGCTTCATACACAGATATCGGTAATGATGGAATATTTGTACCGTGCGGGCGCTTACCAGGCGTCACCTCACGGAAACTCAATGCTGGCATGGAGAGTGCGTCACAGGGGTCAATTTTGTGCCATTAAAATTATAGTTATAAATTTTCTGAAGGTTTGGGTTCAATTCCGACCGATGTCAAACTAGTGGTACTTTCTCCACGATAACATTGCGAGCCTATGAGGTGACGCCTAATATCAAATAAAAAAAATTGTATTTAAATAAATATACAGAAATAAAACTAAAAAACAAATAATAATCACGCGAAATAAAAAAATAACGAATTTTATAACATTTTGAAAATATAATATAATAATTTATAACAATGACATAGGAAAATGGCAGATAATTTTATTTTCTTTTAATAGTTGAATGTTTGCTTAGCCTACTTAAAAAGAATTTGAAATGAAATACCAAATTTGTATTAATTTTTCGCAATGTAAGAGTATATTATTATATCCATATTTAATGAGTTAATAAAAAATATATAATGCCATTTAAAAAATATATAACTTGATCCATAAGTTGAGTACCACTGGCTTTAAAATAATAGGCACAGTTCCATTATCTTGCTACACCCTGCATATAATTACAAATTTATTGTCATTACTCAACGTCAACAAATTAAAACTAAAATAAACAAAACAATAAATAAATCTGCAAAATGGTGGAAAACAAATTTAAAATAATAGTCATATGTATGTAAATAAAAGACACACATACTAGCCGTTTGCAAAAAATTCAGTATATTATACAAGTACCTTCCAAAGATATGTACGTAAGAAAACGAGATATGTCGCATACTTAAATGAATGAGATATAATTATAATTAATAATTACTTTTATATTTAACTTCAACGGTTTATTATCCAATGAACATGATCAAAATATAAAAAAAAATGAAATATACCAGGGCAAAAAAATAATTAAATTTATCATATAAAATACTGCTTTCAAGACATTGTTCATCATACTATGTTGAATTAGAAACACAAAGCTTTAGGTGAAATTTATAAAGTTGCCTGACTGAATCATATTAGGGACATACAACAAGAATGTAATGTATAGTAATTATAACAACATATTTATTGTATAGGTAAGCGGCGTTGATCCTTATAATAATATTTATTATAATATTAATAACAATTTATTTATATGTCAAAAGTACATAGAATAAGCTTCACTGATATGATTTTCAACATATTCTAAGTAAAAATATAAAAACATATCTAATAATAAACTATACAGAGAAAGTAAAAATAAAAATGGTGAACATAGGCCTTATCAAACATATGTTATAAATAAACTAATAAAAATAAGACATAAATAAACATAGATATAAATATAAAAACTGAATATACTTAAATAGGTACTAAGCAGAGCATCGAACCTGAATCTAAACCGAACCAAAACCGGAACAAAACCGTAACATTTTAGCGAACAGATATATTTTTCAGTTGAACCCGAGTCGGAACCGAACCGGGTATCAAAATTCTGGTTGATGGTTCTGCTCCGGTTCAGGGTCAATTTCAAAACGTAAACGTAATCGTAATACTTATAGCCGATCATCGACGAACGACGCGTTCTGCGTCTACGTTGCTGTATGTGTTGATTGCTCTTGAAAAATGTATTCATGTTCTTGTCTTGCGTTGCAGTAATTATAAATTCCGGCACGCATTTTAAATGATTTATATATAAAGATTGTTATTCAAAAAACATTAATTCAATTTTAATTTTGTCGAACCAAACCTGAACCCGGAACAAAACCACAAATTTTATTAATGCTTGAACCAAAACCGCACACGAACCCATTTTTCAAATAACGAATTAACCTGAACCTGAACTGAACCCAGTTTTTGGCGGGTTCGATGCCTTGATTAATGCTACATTCCATACTCGAATTCAGGCATTGTTTTGAACACCTATAAATTCCCAAACTCGAATTTTTTCACTTCAACAGATATAACTTAATCAAAATTGAACAATACTAGTAAAGATTAAGTTTGTAAGTGTAAATAAATCCACAACATGTTGTGGCTGTTCTTCGGATTTGGGCATTTCCAAGAGTTCAAAATTAGTTCTTAGCAAAATTTTCGAACAATGTCTGAATTCGGCTATAAAGTGTAACACTTATATTAAAAAGGTAAGAACAAAATTGAAATTAACAATAAGGAAGACAAATGAATAATTGTAATTCATAAATCGAATAAACATAAATGTAAATATAAAAACATAATAAGTAAAATAGGTATTAATATTAATAGATGTGAAACAAAATTACGCATATTATTACCGGTACGGTGAGTCACAATGGGCGATGGTCAACTGAATGATGGCCAAATGAGCGATGGTTAATCGTCTCTTGGTCGACAGAAACTTAAAAATAGTTGATGCGTAGCAAGCATACAATTTGGAAAAAGAGTTAAAAGTGGCGCTCTGATTTTTAGAAACATACCTTAACATAACCTAACATAGACTTTTTTAATTCGCTTGACTATCGCCCAGATGACAATTGTCCAGTCGCCGTCGCCCAGTTGACCATGTCTGTGATATTACAGAGTATTTATATTTTATGCTGATTTTAAAACAGATCATGCATTAATAACAGTATTATTTTTTAATACTTCTTTGTCAATTAAATAGGAACTAATATTTTTATATACTTGCATTTATAATAAAATAATTCTTATACTGGGTATATACTTGAAATCTGTTATAATTATAGAGAATACAATGTTTTTTTTATGTTGCTGCAGTTATTTACCTATTCATTTTAGAGCAAAATTAAAAGTACAAAACTTGTTCAGAATTAAAAACTACATAAGTATGTAATAAGAAACTAAAACCAATAACTTTTTTTTTATATTTTACGAATAAAACGCTAAATAAAATTCCCAGTTTATAGTATATTTCAAAATATCATGAAAATAGTGACAGTGACTGTTATCTACTATCTACTATTTGTTTGACAAATCTAATAACCAACAAAACATCACTAGTACCATGGCACTCTAAAATAATTGTGAATTTTATTTAGCGCGTTTTTTGTAGAACAAATTAAAAAACGATTAATTAAATTCTCATATTGTATTGTTTTAATTTTGAACAATTTTTGTATTTACACCTTTCCTCTATAATTAATAGGTTACAGAAAATTGAAAATAAAAATAATATTGTGTTCTCTATATTTCAAGAAATCACCCGATATGTGTTTCTCAATTAAAGATAGGCCACAAAACGATGTTTTATAATTTTTAAACAATAGATGTTTAAAGCGCTATTTAATAATGTAATCTACGTCTATATCAAGCTAACAACTAAACGCGTCGTCATCTATTACATATGTCCTTTTTGTAGCCTAAACATAAGAAATGCATTACGTATGTTAATTAAAATTTCTAGTTATAAGTTTTTAAGAGAAAATTTTAGTATTTATCTATGACGTGCATTAGATAATATAACTCGCCTAAATAACAATAATTTAAGCATTGTGTATAAATTTGTATAAAAGTTTTATTTTAATTTAGGCTGTGTTTAAGGTGTGCACCTAATATGAAATGTAGGTATAAGCCAAAACGTCATCATCGCTTTTGACAGGCATTTAACGCCTATCTTTATAAATGCTTACAAGATTTACATTATGCACGTCAATTTATAGGCTGAAGTGGTATATTTTTTCTAAATATAACAACAATAATCTAACCTAAAGCACAAAACTTGGCTTAAATTTTCCAAGTGTGACTTTTATGCATTAGATTAGATTATTTTTTTTATATTTAGCAAATATACTATTCATGTTTTGAAACATCGCTATGTTAACGAAGGTTCAACAGTTTAGCCGCGGCGTTTCACAATTAAAAAACGGGTTTTACAATAAGATTACGACACCAGTAAATTTTAACGCCAAAACATAACCTCATTTATTTAACGTGCACTTTTGAGAATTTTGGATGCACGTTAGATGCTACGTCATAAGCGGTGGCGAAATTTTAGCGTGTACCTACACTCCATATTAGGTACACTTTAACGTGTCTCTACACACTTCCTTTGTTATATTGTAACATTATGTTTTTATTTTAAGTATACTTAAATAATTTATTTATAAATTACTTATAGAAAAGTAAATATTTGAATATACAGTGTGTTAAAAAAAACCTAACTCGAAGTAGTCTATGAACAGAGATACGTTTGTCTAATCAAATTCAAAAGTCAAGTTATCAAAATTGATCTTGAAATGTAATTTTAAGGAGAAAAGATAATAAAGAATATTCCCATTCCTCGTTTTCTAATTTATTTTTGTTTCCAAAATAATATTTAAAAAGAAAAGCTTTTATTTCTTTAGATAACATTTTTGACAATATCTCATGTCAAATTGACATTTATTTAAATATTTTTAAATTAACACATACGTTGCTTTGTTCATATTCCGAGTTAGGTTTTTGCTTTAACACACTGTATAATATTTTTTTAACAAGACATACATATTAGGATGGACCTTAAAAGGGGTTAAGTCGAATTTTAACCGGGCCGCCCCCTAAAGTGGTTCCCAATAAATAAATAAAAATTGTACTAGCAATGATTTCGCTTAACATTAATATTTGACCGTGCTTAAATACACGTTTAAAAAATCCATTCAATATTGGAATATATTGTATAATAATTGGAGAATATGTAAACAAAATTTGAAGTCCCAATCATTATTCTTATGATAATTGTACTTAGTTAAATTATCGCACAAAAGCCTAAAACACTACAAAAAATTACTGAAACATTAATAAAACATTTTCCTCTAGAAGTAGTAATAATAAATAACGAAAAAATAACGATTATTTCAATTTTTTTACACAATTTTATTAATATAATTTGTTTGAAAAATATTGCTTACATAGTTTTTTAAATGCCTTCTGTCTTCATGCGATAATCTTTTGTAGTATTGCAATACCATTTTGTAATGTTTTATTAATGTTTCAATAATTCTGTTGTAGGGTAGAAATTATATACGTAGTTCATTACTTTTTAGCATAATATCTAGCTAAAATAGCTTTTTGGCTTTTCTGCGATTTAACGATCTACAATTATCTTAAGAATAGTGGTTGAGACTTCAAATTTTGTCCACATATTCTCGAATCACTCTAGTATTCTAATATTGAGTGGATTTTTTGAACCTCTTATTGCCTCGGAAGAAACTAAAATTCCAAAATGTGTCGAAACCCAATGTTATTTAAATAAGAAAAATAAAGTGTTATTAGGCACGGTCAAATATTAATTTTAAGCGGAATCATTGCCAGCACATTTTTATTTATTTATTTGGAACCACTCTCGGGGGCAGGGCGGTTAAAATTCTACTTGACCCCTTTTAAGATCCACCCAAATACATATGTTAATTTTGTGAAATAAAATATATATTTTTAATTCATGTAAAATTATCTACTAACTTGAAATTAATGTAAAAAAAATTGTAAATATGTAAAAATAAAGTATTTGAGCGCTATAACTCAAAAACCGAATGAAAAAGCCGGCTAAATATTATTATTATTAATTTGAAATTATTTAATAATTTAGTTCAAGTAAAATGGTATATAACGACATAGGTATCATACATACATATATCAGTGGATATAAAATTACATTGATTATACAAATGTATATTACGTATTATAAATGAAGTTAAAAATTATAGAGAAGGTAAAGTAATCGTATATCGTATTACCTACTCAGTATAAATTTTAATGTCAAAAGTAAGTATGTACAAATTTGTAATTTTGTAATCCAAAATATAATTTTATTTATTTAAACATATACTCCGTCTGTCTCAAATTAAAGGATACAACGGGTACCACTTAAATATCAATAATTTTTGACAATATTAAAAATAACAATAAGATTAAAATAAAACAAAATACATGCAAACTATAATTAGTAAAATCACTTAATTTTGATAAATATGCTCTTATAAAAAATTATAATTTTATTTAACCGTCCATAATCAAAACGTGTTTATACAAATATATACTGTAATTTAGGACAGAGAAGTAAATTTTAAAATTTCAAAAATATTATCTAGTGCAACGAATATATTTTAAATACATAAAGCGAACAAATTATATGGTAAATTTTAATTTCAAAATTAAATAAAATGTAGGTATATTTAATACAGTTTATTTATTCATATAAAAATTAATAATAATGATTAATTTATAGTCTTTAAGTCCTAAGTGGTGTGTATTTCACTACAATACAAAAAAATAAATAATTTAAATTATTTTTACTCATTAGATACCCGTTCTAATATTTCGTAATTAAATATATACATATACGTATTCTATTGAACTTTATTTTAAAATATATGTTTTAAAGTATATACATTTTCCAATGTCATAATAAAATGTAAACTACGCATATTATAAATGTGTATAAATAATTTAAATTATGTATTCTTATTCCATAATACTTTATTTTTTTATATCTAAATACATAAGTAGTGTATTCAATATTATAAGAAAATATACCAATTTTATTTATTATGAAATATTTATAGACTGAATAAAATACATGCTTTAATGTTTAACAAGAAAATATGTGTAAGTAGTTTCTTCGATTATAGGAAAAACTATAATACCAATTTATTATTTAGAAGTAACAAAATTGAAAATTCTTTAATAATATAAAAATCAAGAAAACAAGCAAAATTATTATATGTATCTCGGTTTACAAGACCAAAATCAAAAATATATTGTAAACCCAAGTACGTATATATGATATAAATTAAATTAAAATTCTTAGTTTCGTATGTTTCCAGTACCAGATAAATTGTATTCTATTATAATTATGATTTGATTGTAATTTATGCTCAATTCGATATATTTCCAATTTTGTACATTAAGTAATTAAATTTATTTAATTTAAAATGTTTGTGTATTTTTCTTTGATTCTAATTAATAATAAATACCAAACCCGATTGAAAACATCAATTTTGTAATTTGTTTATTCATAATTAAATAATATTTATATTTAATTTATTTCTATCTAATGGTGTACAATAATAGTCACTTTGTTACTAAATAATAAGAAATACCAAAATCGGCTTGAAAATATCACCCAATCTGTTTTAAAATATTATCAATTTTATAAATTAAAACAAATTTATAAATGAAAAATTTGTTTAGTTGTTAAAAAATTCCCAATAATATTTTTCAAAATACCTTTTAATTTATCTGACTATATACAGGAATCCTTGGGATCTTTGATTTTGGTATTATTTAATACTGAGTATCAAACCCGGCTCAAATTGTTATCAATTATATTTTATATATTAATTAAATAGTTATGTTTTTATTGTCATTGTAGTTCAACCAAAATCGATTTAAAATTTTCAATTTGGCTACTTCTTAAAATGTTTTATCAAGAACCTACATTGGTTCTAATTTTTAAGGTTGTTTATAATTTATAAAACATTTATGGAGTGACAGGGGTATGATGATGATGTGTACCTGGTTCATGTAGGACCTAACAAACTCCATACTCTGCTCCAGCGCGTAGGTATCTGACGAGCAGGAGTCGAGGATGAGGGCGCCGAGAGTGATGTTGGGTAGCAGATTGGGGTCCTTGTTGATCTCATCTATGGCGTAGAGCATGGCTTCGAGCCGCTGCACACCTTTCTCTTCCTTGACAGCGCCGCAGGGATACTCGGGATTGCCGCTAACTTGCTCGTGCATGGGGAAGATGCCCCCCAGCACGAGGTCGCCATTGAGCCGGATGACCTTGCGGGCCTCCACCTCCACGTCGTCGACGACGCTCGCCGAGGCCGAGACGCCGCGGGCCACGAGTAGACACGCGACAACTAGCAGCATGGTTGCCCAGCTGCAGACTGACGCGAGGACCGAAAACGCCAGCGAACGCGAACGGAACGAGACACTACCAGCCAGCCGTTGCTATGGACACGGCGAGCACGCGCAACACCCCAATATACCCTCACATACACCATTCAAAAATTTCCTATTTCCTCAAATTTTCCTATTCCTATTCCTGCTCTATTACTTTCAAAATGGAAATGTCTGGGGACTTGTTAATGTGTATCTAATTTGAAATGTAGATAGAAGCTGTGTACTTTTATAATTGCGTACAAAATTTAAATAAGACATATGAATACGGACATTCTTCAGATTTATTTAGAAATATCACTTATTATTATTAATTATACTACACATAACTAAAACCTAAATATACCAACGCATCCTTAGGCCAAAATACTCGCGTTACACACAACGCAAGCCAAAACTTAAACATGACTTTCGCCATGAGAAACACAGACAGCATGTCTTGTCAACATGAGTATCAAACACATACTAACTAAAAACTAAACCGTTATTATCTTCTTGAGAGGATATCTGAGGGATGCAGATGCAGGGTATCATGTGGCATCCATAAGCAACTATACTCAAATCGGACATGCAGCCAATGCACGTCATCATTTAGGAGAAAACCTGACTACATTAAAATCGCTAATATGGAAAAATGAAATAAAATTTCAGTCATTTTTAATTGTTAAAAAGTGCATGGCCTTATAGAATTATTATTAAGATGTATAGCAGAGTTCATTATTTATCGTATACGATATGAATAATATATAAATAATGTATATCTACTTTATTTTATTCATTTATTTTTTGCTACACTTGGCAACACTGATAATTTGTATGTTTATACGTTCCTCCGCGGTTTATACTTCCAAAGGTTATTATTTGACAATTTGAATTGCATCGTGTTCAAAATATTTTTCTTCGCTGTCATTTTATTTCCATTCTTGTTTATTTTAAATCAGTCTTTTTTAAGACTACCACAGTTTTTATTAATTCGGTTCAGTTTTATTTGAACTTGTGTAATTTTCATTTTTGTTCGTTTTTATTATAAATCAGTCTTTTGCAAGACTACCACAGTTTTTATTTATACGGTTCAGTTTTATGTGAACTTGTGTCTTTTTCATTTTTGTCAACAAAATGTCAAACAGTTTAGTTGGAAAATATTATATGAATGATATCATATTATTGAACTAAATCATCCCCCTTTGATTAGACTTTAACTATTATATTCTAAATAAATGCTTGATATTAGTAATGTTATCTTCATTTCATTTTTTTCTTAATAATATTACGAACATTTACTGACAATTTAGTTAATATGTCTTATTTATTACAGTGTGAAACAAAATTATTTCCCGGAAATATCACGAAAGTTTGTAATACAATTGTATGCAACCTGTATAACTTTTTTCAATACGATTCTCAAACCTATGTAAACGTACCAGTTCATGACGTCACACATCTACTTACTTTTATTAATGACGTGCATTGGCTGGATATCCAATTTGAGTATATTAACCCTACACGTAAGCGTGCAATAACTTCTAGACATAATTGTCAACACTAAATGTCTAAGCCACGGACATCTAGACTAAACATACATTTGCTTGCAAAAAATCGCGTACACCTATTTTTTGTTGTATTCTTGAATTTTACTTGTCATAATAAAACAATTAACTAAAACAATTGTAACTATTATTATTCAACGATTTTTTTTTGTCATAATAATACAGAAAATAAGAATAAGTTAATTAGTTTATTTCAAGCCATAGTCATGGCTCACTATTCTCTTTTCGACTAGGTGTATAAAAAAGTGCCCGCCATTTTACTTTTTAATAATGTAACATATGGATTAGTTTACATGATTGCAAAGCAAATTTGATGTACTTTTCAAATTTGTAAAAAAATATAGTATGTTCCTTTTGAAATTTCAAAGTTGATATTAATTACTAATAAACCGGAAGTGGTATCATGAATGTTGCTGTATAAATCATGTTATATGAAAGAAATTACTAAATAAATAAGCGAGATATTTGCTGGATCTATTAAAATATAACATCCTGTATATGTTCGACATAAATTACTCCGGCAAAATAATAGTCTTTGGTTCAAATCCATTATATTTTCACACTTGCATAATATATTTCGTCTTAAAATTATGATTCAGAGTAGGTACAATTTCAATATAACGGAGACGCACATTAAGCCAAGCTTATCATTTGAACCTGATTTGTACAAGGTATCCTATCGTCTCATTTCAAACTCAAAATTTAAATCCCTCTATCTTATATTAAACAACCGGGCCAAATATAATTTTTTGATTGCATTTTTCTTATTTTTAACAATAAAAGAACTATTTTTTATGAAACTTTTAAATTTAAATACCTAATATTGCAAGCACTCACAGTACGAATATTTTTGTATTCTATTTTTAGATAGTGCTTTTTAGCTTGTAAAAAAAACGTATCTGTGATTAATTACTGCTCGTACAGGTTACCCTGGAAAGCTGGAGTAGAAATTCCACCTGTTTCTTAATAGATTTCTATTTGCTTTCGTGTGCACGTTGTCAGCTGGCAACATGCAACCTATTTATAGTTGCAAATAAATACCTAAATACGTGATATTAAAGTAAATAAATATAATATCGTACTATTTACCCATATTTTAACTGTAACAGTTTGTAGACAAAGAGGAAACTAATTACATATTGGTAGTATTTACTTAGTATGAATTCACTCTTTACCTTTTAATAAAGCTAATAATTATTTGTCATATTTGCGTCAACTTCCGATATTCTCTTGCTGATATTATTTTCCTATATTGAAGTAGACCTTTTTGTAGTATCTTTTGAAGTAATATTTTGTTGCCTTAAGATTCGCTTCCAAATATACACAAAGGGTGTCAAAAAAGAGTAAAATATATTGAGCATATACGAGGTCTGGCTATTAAATAACGAGACTGCGCGCGCAGAAGGCGTTCTATAGGGCCAGGGGGGGAAACGAATGCAGCGTTGGATAGCTGGAAGTATCTACTATTCCTGTACGAAAACACGTTTTTGTCGCTGTAGTAGTAATTTTTCTATAGAGGTTAGAAACGAACGAGTTTTTTTCTCGTGCCGATAACAATGTGTGACGAAAAACACGAGCAACGGATCAATGTGAAATTTCACGTAAAATTTAAAAAAACTCCGACTGAGTGCTATAAGTTATTGAAAGAGGCCTATGGGGAGAATTCTCTATCTCGTGCGCGTGTTTTCCAATGGTATAAACGGTTTTCTGAAGGCCGAGAGAGCACCGAAGATTTAAAGCCATGCTAATCGTTTTTTTCGACATCAACGGCATCGTGATGACTGAATGGATTCCCGAGGATCAAACTGTAAACCGAACTTACTATTTGAAAGTTTATTACAACAAAATCAGTCGTTACCTAAACGTTTTGTCAATAATTCAGTATTTTTATTCGTGTCTAAATAAAATTGCTATTATGTTGAATAGTGATCTCAAAAACCCGCCACATTATAGTTTTTTACAAGGCAATATTAAAATAATTTAATAAGTTTTTATTCCTAGCGCCTAACGCAAGCTTCCCAATTTGTTTACAGATGGTAGTAGTACCTCTAGCAAAGCCCACAACAAGAAGAAGAGTCTGACAGCTGACAGGTTGACAACTGACTCCCACCAGAACTAATCTAACCTAGAAGTTTAGTGAGTGATATTGAATTATTTTAGATATTTCATTTAAAATTAAATTTTATTTTAGGAAATAAAGTTCTTAACTTGATCCCAAGCAAGTACCACGAGAATACCAGCATTGATGGTTTCTTGTTTGATAAACAATAATTGTTTTCTGTTCAATATTCAATAGCCACCAGAATAAGCCCTATTAGGTACATTGTTGTCACATTATTTATTTATTTATTTATTATTATTATTATTATTATTATTATTATTATTATTATTATTATTATTATTATTATTATTATTATTATTATTATTATTATTATTATTATTATTATTATTATTATTATTATTATATATATATATATATATACACAGGGTGTTTCCTTTAAAACAACCAGCGCTTTTTTGGGCGACTAAAGACAAAAAATTTATATAGGTTGCCATTTAAAAAAATATAATTTTATTCTACCGTTTGAGAACCACTGGTTGAATTTTTTATTTATTATTCCTCATAAATTAAGCCCTTTTTCCTGGTAATTTTTTGTATATAACATTTTTCTCTAAAGTTATTAGTTCGCCTAAAAAAGCGTTGGTTGTTTTAAAGGAAACACCCTGTATATATATATATATATATATATATATATATATATATATATATATATATATATATATATACATATCTTAGTATCTTTATATAACCTATCATATGGTGCACATAAAATAAATAGGTGATAAAAAATATCATTGCATCGAGTGTTTAATTTATATTAATAATTAATTAATATTAATCGTCAAAATTTTCTGTTTACATTTTTATTAATTTTGGAACATTGTTTTCGAAAACACGTTGTTTCATTTTCGAATGCAAAAATGACATTTCGCGATAGAATCAAAAATAACTATTACTAAGCTAATCTTCTATGCACACCTTGAAAAAAAATACACCCAGTACATACTCGTATTATATTGGAATAGGATACATCCATTGATATATTTATTTGGTAAATGATATACATAGAATACATAATTTAAATCTATTCAAAATGTATAGACGTTCAATTTCGGGATACGATGTTTTTAGTTGTAGTATCGAATAACAAATCCTTCTACATAAGCTAAACAAAAAGGAAAACACCATATCCCCTTGTTATAAAAAGATGCATCCTTTGTAAACAAGTAAAATAAAATTTGTAAATACAAATAGATACAAGGATAAGATAACATATTCGCTTGCCTGTTTCTGCTTGGGTGTCCTTATTCATACACCCTCAGTGAAAACCAAACAGGTAGATACATTAGATTAATTAAAATGCACTCTTGTTTAACATCAGCGGAATATGCAAATATACTGAACGATTCATTAAGTATGGATCAAACTTTAACAGTTTGTTGGGTTGGCAAAGCTACTTTCAACAAATATGTCATATAAATTTGCTCAATTAATATAGAAGATTAAAAGATTAAGGAATTTTGTAATACATATGTAGTTATTATGGCTCACATTGACTATACAAGACGCGAAAATCATGTGAATCCAATATATTTTTATATGCAAAGTAGAACAAATCGGGTTTCCATCCGCCAGAACTAAAGGGTTTTTCGATAAGGGCGGGTCGATGTTGAAATGGAGTAAAACAAGCTGTATGTGAGGTATTAACGAAATTCTTTTTTTATTTGAAAGGCCCATGTATGCCATTATGTATGGAATATAACACCGTTCAAATGCCCGCCGCGGCTTCTCACGGTGGCACGAATCCGAGTGGTCCAATTTTCAATGACTCTGCTGCACAGATCTTGCTGAATTTGAGCGATGGCATTGATTATGTTGACTTTAAGGGCATCGATCGATTGCGGCTTATTAGCATAAACCTACGACTTCAGGAAACCCCAATTCACGTCATCTCTGCGAGAGATAACCATACCCTCAAATCGTTCATGCATATTGTCCATCGTGGCGTCCGCTATGTGGCACGTTGCGACGTCCTGCTGGAACCACATGTCGTCTACCTCCATATCGTTCAATTTGGGCCAAAAGAAATAGGTTATCATTGTTCTGTAGCGCTCGCCGTTGACTGTGATGGCCTCACCATCGTCGTTTTCAAGAAAGTACGGACCAATGACGCCGCCGGCCCAAAATCCGCACCGCATTGAGACCGGTTGAGCGGACGGATGATAAACATCCCACAATAATGGGGTCATTTCAAAAAAAAAAAATTCGTTGTTTTTTTTTATAAAATCGTGAAATCCGTCTCATTTAATAAATACAGTAATATAAAATAACATGAAATATGCGACTTTTCATTCATAAATTTGCTAATAAACTTTCGCGGCTGTAAAATTCGTGACGTCACGGCTTGTTACTCATACAAAGACATTCCTCTCACATACACACAACGGTCCACGTGATTTCCGTTTGCTGCTGTAAACAAGCTAACCTAAAATTGTGACAGGTGACAGCAGACTTAAGAATAAAGGTATGTAAATAAAACATATATTAAAATAAATACCAAAAGTTGTATGAAATATGTTTTTCGTTAACAATATGTTGCTGTCACAAAATCAAACTGAGAAGTGATAACCCAAACAATCATAGTTCCAAACACAATCGGTAGAGGGCTGCTGCCGCATCCGACAAGCTGTGACGTATAGCCGTGACGTCAGCGTCCAAATATTTAAAATTAAAGACAACTTTTCAAAAAACCATATTTCTGATTCTAAAGACTTGTAAATTGTAAAATATACACCTACATATTTAATTTGACCTATTCTCTCAAGAAAAAAATAAATTAGAAAATGTGAAATGACCCCATTGTACTTTGTACAGTTTTTTATTATTATTCTGCTAGCCAAGCGTTTTCTCGATAGATGGCTCTGCATGTGGTTAGTTACCTCTGCAGGCTTAATATCTTTGTGGAATGTTTATTATCCGTCCACTCAAACGGTCTCAGTGCATCGCAAGAGGCGTCAGTACACCACACTGAAGAGCTCTAATAAGACCGAAACGCATCTGTGGTTCTGGTTGAGTGGGCCAGTCTTTGATAAATGACCGAGAGGTTGATTTTCAGAGACTGAAATCTTGAGAAACGTGCCGAGTGTTTTAAATATTAACAAAAATTAACTTGATCTTGAACCGAACTCATTTTTCAATGATTGATTATTCTGATTTCAAATTTATTTATTTTATTTATAAGAAAATGTTGTATTGAGTTATTTTGTAAAATTAAAGATGCGTATATTTATTGTTGTGTGTAAAGTAGTGGTAGAATAATCTGTTGGCTTGCGATGAGCGTTGAGCAGCTAAGTTGAAGTGGCTGTGTGCGGTTTTTTGCGGAAAGTACTTTAGCAAGATGACGTACGGTTAGCAAACAAACATTAGATAGCTTTCAAGGGCCAACAGCTAACAGCTGTAATTTCACGCTAAAGAATTTGTTTGGTAGAAGTAGAAGCAGAAGTAGGAGATTCTCACAGAATCAATAACCACAATTATGTCATCTTATTCCCAATATGACAAATAAACACTGTTATTCGTCTTATGTTAACACTCCAATTAACTCAGGTTCGTATCCGACGATATGATTGTTTTGTCGATTAGCAGGAATAGTATTATACTCGTTATATTATCGGATGAGTTACAAAAGTTACATGTTTTTCAGGTTATATACATTTCAATGAACTTATTCTCAATCAAAATGTTTTTTTACGAAATACGGATTTTTTTATTTATATTTAATCCTTTAATCCCCTAATTTTTCACCATTCATTTGATGAAATTTGTACGTTAAGTTAGGTTATATTAAGGTAAATGAAACCAATACGATTTTGGTGTTTGTTTTTGTTAATATAACACGATGAAAATAATATGAAACTATGTTAGTTGAGTCTTAAAATAGCAATATTGCTGTCTGTAGCATTAGTGTATAATTAAGGCAGTAAAACAGATGTAGGTATAATGAATTCAAAAGGCCATTTGTAAATTGAAAAATTATAAATAGAGTTGGTAATTCTAGGAAAATTGAAACGCTTAGTGCATTACACTTCAATCAAACAACTTCCTTATGAGATCACACAGAGATGAGCTAAATTACTAATTAAGAGATACATCCCTTTATAACTGCAGGATGCATATTTGAACTTAAGTATCTCAACTGAGAACTGCGACGCGCTTTTATGTTTCATAAAGCACAAACTGCACATTGACTTACACTTGACCAACATATGGAAATTACAAATTTCTCTTGCGCTGCAACCTCATTTAGAAACTTGAAACAATTATATTTTGTATAAGCAATTTCATCAAGTTACAGACAGACCTTTGTTACAAAATTATTATATCTTTTAATGAATAAATTATGTTCAAAATTAATTATTATAATTTAAAAAAAAAAAACTGGAATCATCATCAATGCATACAAGTTGCGTTCAAAATTTAAAATATTTTAGGTCATGCAATGGAATAACTGAATTCTTATCGAGTGAATTCATTTACACACTTTTTTACATTATCCTTTGCCTGTCTACCTTTCGATCAAAGGTGTCGTCTGGTTATTTATTTATTAATAAATCGATCCAACAGGATACAAGATCCCAATTACAGGACGATCATACGATATACAAATATAAAAACGAATGAATTGAAACAGTAAGTACATTAATTAATTGATAAACATATAAGAAATTTAACAAGTAACTTAATCCGAAAAATATTTTGTTAATATACTCTTAAATTTAGATAAGGAGTCGCCAAATATGTCATTGTCAATAGTACATGATACACTGTTATATGCTACACAGAATTGTCTTATTGGGGATTTCAATTCATAATTAGTTCTAACTACAGTAAAAATTTTGAAAGATGTCCGATCAAGGTTATCTACGGATTGTATGAATTCAGATTTTTGCTCCGCCCATTCAGACAAATTCAGTAGTGTCGTTTGCTTAGTTTTTGTGAGGTATTACTGTTATTTTATTATTATAAAAATATATGTTACAATAACAGCATTAAAAATTCAAAAATATATCAACTGGTAATATAAAACCAAATTTATGTGAAAATTAAGATACTGACACAATGTCAGTGTCACTGACACTGACAGGAAATAACATTATTCGTACGGCTATGAATCAAGGTAATGTATCTGAATTAATATATAAACTTACGTTACAGCGAAAGTATTATCAATAACGAGCATCGTTTTAAAATGGAATGTCCTAACTTAGTCGAAAAAATATGAATTTTTGAAAGACAAGCGTGTTATATCCATCCTTATCGCACATGCTTAAAGCCTTTGTAAAGGAGGGAGATAAATGTATGCCAATTTGTTAAATCGTCCATGATACAGATGACCTTGATCGGACATCTTTCAAAATTTTTACTGTATTTTACTACTGAAATGGCACTTTATTTCTTGAAGTGACGCGTGGAACGACTTATTTTAATGTCTACTATAATAAAAATTACAAAATTTCGTCATGTTTAACAAGTTTACAACTTCTCAGTCAGCTTCAATGAAGCCATCGTCAGAAGCCGCCAGCACAAGTAACCACTTTCTTGCTACCATAGTAAAAGATCATATGATCGCTGCTAGTACGAGTCGGTGCCTCTGTTACCGGACAGAGGCCCCAGGTTACACCACACTGATAAGCACCAAATAGTGCGAAACGCGTCTGTGGTTACTTTTTGTGCTAGCCGGCTTCATTGTAATATTTATTATAAAGTTTGTTTCACGGAGAAATTCGCAACTTTCTTTTGCATTTTATTAATGTCTATCAAATATCTTACATTTATTTTTAACATCCTGTATAATCACACATACTGTGCGAACTTGGTGCCATTAAGTAGCAGAAGAAAACTACAATTATCTCTCCACTTATACAAATTAATTAATAATTGTATTGATAACCCATGTAGTCGTGAGCTAATACCATTTCACGTTCTACGCGTCACTTCAAGAAGTAAAATAAAATTTCATTGTAAAACAGCTAGGACTAATAATGAATTAAAAACTCCAATAAGACAACTCTGTGTAGCATATAACAGTGTATCATGTACTATTGACATTGACATATTTGGCGACTTCTTATCTAAATTTATGAATATATTAACAAAATATTTTTTGCAATGTCACTTGTTAAATTTCTTATATGTACTTACTGTTCAACTCATTCGTTTCTGTATTTGTATGTCATATGATCGTCCTGTAATTGGAATCTTGAATCCTGTTGGATCGATTGATTAATAAATAAATATTTACACTAACACTAATCAATTATTAACTATTAAACTTATTATTATTGATTACTAAACTAAACATAACTAAATCAAATGAACTAAATAGTTACATTGTAACTCAGCAAGTAGGCGTTTAGCCCGCGCCAGAAACTGAAACACAGACTATATGTCTCTTCGACATGTGTACCTAAGACCGACTATTTCAAACAAAACGTTACTTTCGTGCGAGGATTATCTCTGAGGGGTTGAAGAGGGTATCATATGGCATCCATATCAAAATATCAGCCCTGAACGTAGGTTTGCAATAACTTCTGGATTTAATTGTCAACAAATAACTGTCCAATGTCTCTGACAGCTAGACTAAACAGTCGGTTAATAAAAGATGATAAATTTCTTATATGTACTTACTGTTCAACTCATTCGTTTCTGTATTTGTATGTGATATGATCGTCCTGTAATTGGGATCTTGTTTCCTGTTGGATCGATTGATTAATAAATTAGTGCAATGAAGACGACCACCTCTATCCAATAATAAAATATTTTTACAACGGTTTATGACCAATACACGCAATAAATTACCCTTTATTCGCAAATTCAAACTTCCCAGACAATAACTAATCATAAACGCCGCAGCCAACTGGTTCACAACCGACTATAAATTACAACCAGCTGTCCGATAGGATATCTCACTCCAGATTCACAACTAAACTACACGTAATTGTTAAAAATAGGAGAAGAATTTTATTTTCTACTTAAAAAACTAACAAAAAACAGATTAAATTTCAGTTTAAAAAATCTTTTAATTCGAATAATCTTCGCAATCTAGGATTTTATGAAATACAATTAAACTAAATTCTTCTAAAGCTCTAGTAATTAGTTTCGTCGAAATAAAGCGCCAGGCAAGAATTTCACGTGTTTAGATTTTTTATTTGTTTTAAGAAAGAATTTTGTTTCAAATATCTGGAACACAATAAATTTAAAAAAATATTTTGTGGCAAACACAATAGCTGTATTATTTTTGGTCAAAATCTCAGTTCGTCTCAGCTCACTTCAAATCGTTGAGAGATACTGAGTATATTCACATCCCCTAATCTCAATTCTGCATCACCCGCGAAATAAACTCAAAATGATCTGCAGTGGAAGGGTAATATTGTGAGAAGAAATGTCAATTTGTTTTAAATGTATGAAAGTTGAGTCTTCGTGGTTGAAAAAAAAAATGTCAAATACGGTAATGAATTTTTAAAGTAAGAATTCTTCTTTCTATACAGGTCAACAAAGTCACGACTGCTCGCGCCCTATAACTAACGAATTTAACATTTCTTGTACACACAAATAATTGAAATTGTTTCTCTTCTTTCGTTCTATGAGAAATTTTGTCCTACTATTCTAATATGTGCAAAATTCGTCAAATTCATTGACGGTATTAGCGGTATTTCTTAAGGATATATGTAATATTAACATACCTATAATTTAAATACATATTTAATTAATAATACAATAATATATATTAAATGTACTCATACCTCCCAGAAAAATCTGACACTGACACTTTGCATTTATTTGTCAATTACAAAAATTTAAATATCCCAACTGGTTTTTGGGCAACGAGATTTATTACACCAGATTATTCTATATTATTATATACTATATCTTCAAACCTATACGAGATATAATAAAAAAAATAAACGTATCAGATTGAGAATTTAAGTATCTTTATTATTTGTAGTAACAAATTTTTAAAAGATAATATTTAGAATTTTATTTTAGAAACTACCACTTCCGGTTGTCCAATTGCTACCAGAACCTATTCAACTCTTCCCATTACTGTTAGATTGAGGAATCCGTTGTTACACAGGTCTTTAGTCACACACACTCACACACACACACACACACACACACACACACACACACACACACACAGACATCATCGTACAGATGTTATAATCGGATTCTAGGGACTTTAAAACGTGCTTATTCATTGAAATCTGAATATGCAATTTTTAGCATGAGGTAAAAATTATTGATTCCAAAATATATTTCATTTTCGGCCGTTAGAAATTAATCTGAAGCAGAAATGTCGACCGATATTTTTTTTTCACAATAGTAAAAATGTGCTCTCCATTTATAGGCTTTCAAAGCATTTGTTTGTAGTTTTGCATTTTGCTAGTTAAAACAACAGTTTGAAATTTGAGCATTCATTTCTAGTTTTATAAAACAAACACCATCATTGAACTTTTCTTTTTATTGGAGATAAATAGGAGCATTTCAGCCTTTGTCTATTTTAAAATCAAAAAACTGTGACTGCACAATGTCATCTGCCTATATTGAATTTCATTTAATAAGCTGCAAACGAACAAGGCATTAGTTGAAATTTGTGGAAATCATAATCGTTTACTGTAACTAACATCGTAAATGTGGAAAATTTTGTAAAATTTGCTTAGTAATTACTAAGAGAAGCGAGTTGTATGAGAGAGCATACGCGATTCCATCGACAAATCGTAATATCGACTTGACACAAGATGGACAATACATTTCAAACAATTTTATAAATTTGTTATGCGGTTCAGTTATAATTAGCAGTTATTACAGTCTAAATATAAAAAAATGTTTGCATTTTTCTAATTCATTTCGTTTTTTTTTTTCAAATTTGTAGGGGAATGTTGCCCACTACATCACCGGAGTCGCTTCTATCTTTTATATTATTTTTTTGTTTGTTAAATTCTTAAGTACCTATTCTCTGCGAACCAGTATTATTTACGTGTCAATCATTAGTGGGCCGCCGCGAACTACAGGTTAGGATATGCTGTACTGTACAAAACAATTCATTCATAAACACTTTAAACTTTTTATAACATTTATTTTAATAAATAGTTATTTATGTATCAAGATACTGAAGTTCTACTTTTTATCACGAATATGGAATTTAGTAGCCAAGGAAAATAAACCATATGAGCGACAAAAAGAAACTTCAATGCCGAAGTGCATATTAAGTTTTATTTGAAATCGAAAAATTGTGAAAATGAAAGCAATAATTATTTTTATAGGTTATGTTGACAAATCTGTCAGTTGCTGTCAGACAAACAAACGAACTTATGTTCAGTGTTGCGAACCTCCGGACATTGAAGTTATCCGAATAAACACTCAAAATTATGTGTTATCTTCATCGGAATTTATTTAATTCGTTCTTCTTGCACATATTTTTTGTCATTTTACTTATAAATTTACTATTGTACATCGTACACCTACACAAAATATATTATATGTCATAAGGTTGGCAACACTGCATTTGTGTGAAATGATTTCTGAACTTTTAGTGACGATTTCAAATAAAGGCATTTAATGATGCGTTAATAGTGTTTTTTTGAAGTTTTTCTATCACATAAAATAAAATTTATACTGTACTATTTAAATTTTTGAACAGTTGTAAAATAGAATAGCACTATTATGTATATGTATTATGGTATGATAAAAAGACACTAGACGTCCAGGAAACATTTCTCTTAAAGCGTTTAGAGAATTTCGGGGTGTGTGGGCTGTAGCCCCATCCTGTTGGAACCAAAAGTCCCGCAATCCCTGTTCTTCAACAACCACTTCCAATCGGGGCTGCAGAAAATGTTGCAACATTGAAACATAGCGCCCGGAATTGTGTCTTTGAGAGGTGATGTGGGGTGGCCTGCGCGGTCGCCCGATTTATGCGACATCTATCTTTAGGGATATCTTAAGGAAAAAGTGTTTAAATGTCACTCCCAAAACCTGCTAGAGCTAAGGAAGCAGATTGTTGAAGAAGTAAACGCGATACCCCGCGAAATGTGTCAACGGGCTGTTCAAAACGTCAGAAATCGGCTCCAGCAATGTATTGCAGCTAACGGCCGCCATTTTAAAGACATTATTTTTAAAAATTAATGAGTATAAAATGGTAAGTCTTACTGATTTCAAAAATAAAAACATTTTTTTCATATATACCCTGGTTTCTTTTTCATAACTCTTCAAAACTGCTCAAATGGTTCTGCCGCATCCTGTATAATAGTTGAATAAAAATATTTTAAAAAACTATAAGACATTGTTAATATAGGTATGTGAAGATATGTCTACATCTAAACTTAACAACAATTATAAGCGCCTAAACTAAACAGTAAAAAATAAAAAATCTCGGTACGTAAATAAAATGTAACACGGTTAGTCGGAAATCGTAGACCTTATAATAATACTACTACTAAGAATCACGACTGCGTAATTAATATATTGTTTGAATTATTACTATAAACATGCATGACGTAGGTTTAAAGATATATAGCCTTTTGAGATTCTTATGTATCATCTCCTTCTTCCTAGCCATAATTGGAAACATATCTCTGGTGCGGGGGCAAAAGAGTATAAGTACAAAAACTGTATTTCGCAGGAGATAGGTTTGAATGTTTAACGTGTCTTGTAAGATCATTGATAAAACTAAAAATAAAATAATAAATGATTATTATTTGTAAAACGGCACAAGAACAAACATACACCATAATTTTGAAAAAAAATACATATTTTTAAAAAATAAGTGACTTATACTACTTTGACCGCAGAAACATACATTTAACAAATGACTTATACTAAATTAACCAACAAAGTACAACAAAACTGACATACTGGAACGAGAATGTGTAAAAACACGTGAAAACGCTTAAAAACAATATTCACAGACGCCATTTACAAACTTTTAGATTATGTTGCTACATGTAAAATAGTACAAATGAACACTTGGAAATTTAATGCAGTGGTTCTAACAGTATAAGTACATATATATACTGTTAGGACCAATTTTTAAAATCTCTGGTAAAAACAGTACAACTCCACTTATACTCTATTGGTCACTAGTGAATAATACGTTTCAACATAGACTTAAAAGATCACATAACCTGACGGTCAAAACTAGCAAGCTTTACTCATACTGTTATAACCACACTAAAGATACTGAATTATTAAACCTAGTAACACAATTAGCTTGTTTTGACCAAAATTTGACTTTGACTCTTTTGCCCACGCACCAGAGATATAGTATAATAAATAATTGCATTATCTAGAATTTGTACTTGATACTGAAGGTGTGATTTATTGTCTGCTTATTAGCAGAACTCTCAGTCCCTGTTACATTTATTATTTTGAAGTAAAAACAGGATATACGCTAGGATAATTTCAACAAGATAACAAGTAACAAAATCATTTTCTACTTCACGATTATTGGAAAAATAATTACTGAACATTTTCAAAACTAAATAACTAAACTCGTCTTACCAGCCTCTTGGAGATAATCCGAGAAGTATATATTTTGCGAGATAGTCTTCTATCTAATTTGAAAAAGGTTATATATAAATCATTTTTTGTAAATTTTTACGCAATGTTTACCCATTTTAGAGACGCTGTATGATCGACACGAGCTGCCAGCCCTGTAAATATTTCATTAATATAAAAATTCTGATCGAGGATAATCAAATATATGGTCTGGCGAATCTAATTTTGATATACATCTTATTCGACTTCATTGTTCCATTTAAAAAATCAACGAAGCGGAACCGTAAATAGAATTCAGAACCTTTTCGTTCGTCCCCAACTTTGTATTTGTATATTTTCTCAAACATTGGGGAATCATAACTCGCTTATTAATAAGAATTCTTCTTATACTATCAGAAGAAATTGTAACACGAGGGGGGTGGTGGTCTTGAACTTCTCCTTTTACCAACGATGACCACGACTTGATTAACCGAAGAACACACATACACTTACACTTAACTTTGATGACCGATAATGATGACTTACATTATGGACAAAGACATTATTCGAATTTTAACTAAGTAACTTCTTAATTTATACATATTTTGGGATTATATTTGACACAAAACTAACATTTAATGTACACATTGAGACTACCGTAAGATCATCCTACAAAAATCTTGGATTTGTAATTAGAAATTGTCGATCTTTCTGTAAAACAACTACACTCAAAAGCTTGTATTATGCATTTGACCGCTCTTAGCTAGAATATTGTCTACAAGTCTGGAATCCAATATATCATAAATATATATCTAAGATTGAGACTGTCCAGCTTAAATTCATCAAATATTGTTATTTTAAAATACATGGACAATATCCTATCTTTACCCATGATTATTCTGTTTTATTGCCTGAAGTGAACTTGGTGCCATTAAGTAGCAGAAGAAATTTACAATTATCTCTCTACTTATACAAATTAATTAATAATTGTATTGATGACCCATGTAGTCTTGAGCTAATACCATTTCACGTTCCACGCGTCACTTCAAGAAATAAAGTACCATTTCATTGTAAAACAGCTAGGACTAATTATGAATTGAAATCTCCAATAAGACAACTTTGTATAGCATATAACAGTGTATCATTTACTATTGACATTGATATATTTGGCGACTCCATATCTAAATTTAAGAATATATTGACAAAATATTTTTTCTAATAAGTCACTTGTTAAATTTCTTATATGTACTTACTGTTCAACTCATTCGTTTCTGTATTTGTATGTCATATGATCGTCCTGTAATTGGGATCTTGAATTGATTAATAAATAAATATTTACTCTAACACTAATCAATTATTAACTATTAAACTTATTATTATTGATTACTAAACTAAACATAACTAAATCAAATGAACTAAATAGTTACATTGTAACTCAGCAAGTAGGCGTTTAGCCCGCGCCAGAAACTGAAACACAAACTACATGTTTCATCGACATGAGTATCTAAGACCGACTATTTCAAACAAAACGTTACTTTCGTGAGAGGATTATCTCTGAGGGGTTGAAGAGGGTATCATATGGCATCCATATCAAAATATCAGCCCTGCACGTAGGTTTGCAATAACTTCTGGATTTAATTGTCAACAAATAACTGTCCAATGTCTCTGACAGCTAGACTAAATAGTCAGTTAATAAAAGATTTCTAACAGAATTTTGACTAACAAAGATAACAAGTTGAAATATTATTTCTGAAACTATAATTTAGAAAAGATTATAAAAAGTTATTTATTTTTTATTGCTCGCCTTGTCACAAAATGGTGAATAGCCTAATTACTCGATGGCAATCAAAAATTCTAAAATTATATTATAAATCCCTATTTACAACATAGATACTTAAGACTAAAATTGATATGCAATAAATATTTTTTTCAAAAGGCTTAGCTTGGAAATTTCCCATGATTCTAATGTAAATTATAAAAAAGCGTAAACAAATATTTTTAACTCAAAAATACCATCTAAATTTTATTTACATAAATTAAAGCGTAATTAATATTCTGCCTATGTGTTGCGTGTGTTGTCTCCGCCCGTTTTTTGTTTAAGTCATCGATGGTCAATCAAAATTATTCAAAAGTAATTAGCTCACAAAGTGATCGCTTCGCAAAATATCCTTTTTTCGTGTTAAATCGGCTATTTGACTTGTCGATATTACCTCCTGATTCACATTTGCGCAAAATGTAGAGCAGCGCGCATCACAAACTGAACCCTAGTGGCTAGCGGTTAAGGCAACGGCCTGTTAACCATTATACACCGCACATTGTGGTTTCCAATCCCTCTGCCAACGCGCGCAACGTCTGGTCTGACTGTGACGGCCAAATTACGTTTGAAAATTTGCTCCACATCTATTTAAACATCAAACATATTTCATTTGTCTATGCGTCACTGGGGCTCATCAATGCGGAATATGCTGCACTGTTGACTATCGAATAATTGCCTCATGTCCATTTCGCTATGAGTTACAAATAGCGTGACCTACTGTCCCAAATTTTTCAGGACACCAGGATTTTCAGATCTCTCAATAACTGAAAAAAATTGAACCCACTACTTGATTCTAGAACTGTCCTGATAACCGAATCCACTCTCGACTCTGGTACAATTATCCAGAATCAATCTTCGAATCCGAAAATCGATATTAGAACTGATGCTCGATTTTGGTTAGAGGAATCAAAATCAATGTTCGGATACAGGTAGTAAAAATGAAAATTACAAGAGGTTTTCCATAATTTTTTTTTGTTACTTTTCATGAAAGTTATCTGCGTTAAAACAAGTAAAACATTTTATTATAACAGATTTTCTGTAAAAAAAATTTAATACACTACTTTTGTAGCTCGTTTAAACGACCAATTTTTACCGCCACAATAATGCATCTAGAGTTTCACGGCTTGACTTGATATTCAAGTTACTTGACTTGATTTGACGTGAAATCAAGCCAAGCTCAAGTCAAGTAATAGTAGCCGAAAGTCAAGTCAAGTAGTTACAATTTCAAGTACTTGAGAAATCAAGTAGTTATTTTTCAATTACCTGAAAAAATCAGGTAGTTATTTTTTTAATTACCAGAAAAAGTTCTTCAGGACTACATTTCATTTTCATATAGATCCTTATGTTTTATAACAATATCAATAATATACCTTGAAATATAGACTTTTATTCACAAAAGTAAATCATACATTCAAATTTAAAAATTAAAAAAAAAAGATTTAAGAGTATAATATATGAATTAACAAACTACGAGGGTCATTCAATAAGTAAAGAGACAAATTCTATAATTTTAAAACTATTCAATGAATTTGTACAATCTTTTCAGGGGTGTTAGTTGGCAACCTTGGGATATGCTCTGATCAGCTGTTTCATCATTTTATGTCAACATAACCTCAAAAATTTCAGTTCACCATGGCAAGTCCACTAGAAGATTGCACCGTAGAAGAGCAGCCCTCAGTCATTAGATTTTAGTCGCAGAAGGTGTAAAATACAGTACGGTAAAAGTTGTATGAACCGTGCGAATTTTTACAAGTGGGTTGATCGGTTTAAAAGTGGCCGAACAAGTGTAGGTGATGAACCCTTCCGCCGGTAAAATGATGCTGACCATCTTTTGGGACTCACAGGGTCCAGTCTATTGCGATTTCCTTGAAGATCAGCGAACTATCAATAGCCAATACTACTCTGAGATGCTAGAGCACAAAGTTAGACCAGCTATCAGGAGCAAACGCCGTGGACTCTTGTCAAAAGGAGTCATTCTTCAGCACGATAACGCCCGCCCTCATACAGCCCAGCTGACCCGTGATAATAATTGAGTTGGGAGATCTTACCTCATCCTGCCTACAGTCCCGACCTCGCCCCATCTGATTTTTACCTATTTGGACCACTCAAAGACGCCCTACGTGGAAAAAGATTTGCTAACAATGAGGAAGTTAAGGAAGCGGTGCAAAAGTGGCTTCGGGGTAAATCGAAAGAATTCTTCGCCAAGGGAATTAGGAAGCTGCAAGAAAGATGGGACAAGTGCATAACTGTGGGGGTGATTATGTTGAAAAATAGCCTTAATTTTGAAAGATTGAAATAAACCGTTTTTGAGCTATAGCCATTTGTCTCTTTACTTATTGAATGACCCTCGTATTTATAGTATATGTATTATGATGCACCTTAAAAGGGGGAAAGTCGATTTTTAACCGAATAATAGAAAAATTAAAATACTTTAGATTTCTTAATAAAAGTAATTGTGATTTCACATAAAAATCATATTCACTCTCTTTCCCAATCTCCATACTGTGAATATAACCTTCCTTGTAGAATATAAAACCCTGTTTTTTATTCCCATCTCCTTTTCCTCTTGTTTTAAAATATTCATCAGGAACGCTTTGTATGAATTTATTTAATACAATTAGGTTTTTACTTTCCGCCATTTGAAATTTTATTTGAAATGTATCTGAGCTCCCCTATGCGCAAACAACCTACTGCGCACTACATGTCATTTTGTCTATCTCTTTCTTTTGATGTAAAGGTCCACGAACGTGACCCATCGGGCGTTATCGGGCGTGAATGTCAAAATAAAATCGTGAGTGTAAGTGACCGTGAAGCAAACATAAAAAGTTGTGCTTGATTGGTCGTGATTACATTTTTAGTTTCGTGAGCGCGCGTGGTCGAGAACAAAAAATTGCTCACGCGCCCAGCCCTAGTTATAGTTATTCAAGTCAAATTATAGTTCGTATGAATACTTGCCATATTTTGTAGTTGTGAGCAAATACTGTTGAGTAGATTTACATATCCATGTATGTAATTTGTATAACAGTTACAGTACAATGATTATCTCATATTGAAATGTAATATGTAATTCAAATTTTAATCACATCTGAGCCTTTAATGCATTTATCTACCTGTTATTCATTTGATCGGCCATAGAATTCCATATTTCACATATCAATTAATATTAATCATATTGTTGGTTATGATATTACTGTAAAAAGCTATTAATACTTATTGTCTAGATGGTAATATCCTAGACTAAACATACATTTCCAAATTCTGTATTAATTCCTATTATGTTGCATTTTGGAGTCTATTATATAACTTTGTCAACAAGTATGCAACTAGTTATAAATACGAGTACACATACAGAGTACTTTGTTTAGAGAATAATTTTTTCTACAGTCTACATAGAAAGTAGCCATTTGCGCTCTCTTTTGTCAACGCAAAATGTCACTTTGCCGCTCTAGCGCGACAAAGTAGAAAAAACGCTCGCTGTCCAAATTTCTAACTATACAATGTTGAGAAATGTCACTTGTCTACATTATTAATGGAAACGTTTAGTCAGGAACTAATGGCACTGTAGTGACACATTTACCACCTTTACAAATCAATCTGACATATAACTGCTCTGTCGGTATATTACATAACCAAAAAAAAATGCTGCACTATTGAGAAAATAAAATAAGGCATTCATTTAAAAAAACGAAAGTATAAAATGTTTTTTCTTTATAATAATCTTTATTAAATGAGTAGTAGTGTAAGTACAAAGTGTACACTTTATTATTTTTTGTTATGGTGAAGGACCCCACTGTAGCGACTGTAGAAAAAATCTTGTGTGTGTTTCGAGCGCAATCGACAATGTCCTATTTTGCGCTCTTAATACACAAATAGCTATTACACATATAAATTAATGTATTTTTGTGGTTTTCTTTTGATAGTTTTGGAGATTGATACGAAATATCAAAATTTATATGGTGTCGCTTTCGTTTCTGTGGACAAATTGAATATTACGTATCGAGAAAGTGTTGTTGTCCGCAACCGCAATAATGATCATTCTATCTAAATTGTTTATTAAAAAAATCATCACGGCATATTACCCATTTTTACCGTGCGGGCGGTTACCAAGCGACACCTCCCGGGCACTCATTGCTGACGTGGAGAGTTTATTGAAAGTCAATCAATTTATAAATAGATTACTTCGCTCCATGTTGGCTTCCTTCGACATTTACTATAACATTCCTAACTTTTCAGGAACAGCAAGAACTCTATTAATCCTGGTTTTAACTGGGATGTAGGAGGGGCTAAAACTAGCTCTGTTGGATGCAAAACCGATTTTTATTTTGCATTTCCTCAATCACTCTGGGAACAATACCAATCGAATCTATTCTTCGAGTAGAGTCCAAAGTTATGTTGGATTGATTTTTACATTTACGTGTTCTATGCACGCATTAGCGTTGACTCCACCCCTTGCAAATCGTTCTCCGATGCATTTTTCATTGAATTTGCGAATCAAAGCTAAAGGATCATTCGATTTGGAATGACAGTTCGAAAAATTTACAGAACTTATTTATTAATTTAACAGAAAGTGAGTTAGTTATTTGTGTATTTTCCGAAAACAATAACTAGCGTGAATTAAAAAAAAATTAAGCAGCAGAGAATAATTCGAACCGTCTAAGATTCATTGAAGAGTAAGATTAAATTAAATACAAATATTTTTTCTTAATTCTTCGGCAGTTCAAAATAATCAAAAACAATACATACATTAGATACATGTAAATATATTACATCAAACAAAGATGTTAAATGTCATAGAAAACTGATAATGCATTATAATTTCATAATTTTGAGAAATTAATAACTGGGTTAATTTTTGGTAAAATTGCAAGTATATACCAAAATGACAATTACTAATACAGAAAATAGCCATTTATGGTAATATATTCAATTGCCTATATGTACACAGGGCCGTGTGGTGATATGGAGTAAAGGAGCAATCACTCCAGGAGCCTTTTTTGAAAAGGCGCCCACTCATACAGGGTGTTTCCTTTAAAACAACCAGCGCTTTTTTGGGCGAACTAATGACTTTAGAGAAAAATGTTATATACAAAAAATTACCAGGAAAAAGGGCTTAATTTATGAGGAATAATAAATAAAAAATTCAACCAGTGGTTCTCAAACGGTAGAATAAAATTATATTTTTTTAAATGGCAACCTATATAATTTTTTTGTCCATTAGATAGAGAATTTTTTTCTGATTTCAGCGATATAAATATGATATGGGGTTGTATAACAATTATTTCGAGAAAAATGATATTAAAAATCAGAAATAATTCTACAATATTGAAGTAGGCTATGCAATAAACAAATGCAAACAAATGATACAGGTGACAGATAGTTTTGTTACTTACGTTATTAAGTGTTTGTTTTCGTAATTGTTTAATTACTTATTAATAAAAAATGGCTTTGCAGTTGCAAAAATACCAAAAATACCTAAGGTTGCATAAATTTGTAAATAATTTCCATCATATTGTTTTTCTTTTTATGTTAGTACTATTATTTTTTGATATTTCTTCGTTATGTAGTTCATTTGTTATTATGAATTTCTTAGTAAAACAAGTTATTTTAGATATAATAAAATAATATACTATCGTAACCTAGGCAATAGTCGTATTAATAGTTGTTTATTGTATAGCCTACTTCAATATTGCAAAATTATTTCTGATTTTTAATATCATTTTTCTCGAAATAATTGTTATACAACCCCATATCATATTTATATCGTTGAAATCAGAAAATCCATTAGAAAGGTAGAAGAGGATCGATTATGTGTGTATGTATGTTAATTGAAGAGACAACGAAAGAAGAAATGATTGTTAACCCTTGATCTATTGTAAACACGAATTAAACACCTATTTCTATTATAACTAAAGACCGAGCAATATTTAACACCTCGATAAATGATAATCATTCTTTATTAGGTGGATATATTTAGGTGATATATCATCACTTGTTATTTGTTGTAGATGTATAATTACCAACATAAATATGAAAGACAGAGAGTTTATACTTTTTTAAATATATAGCTATTTCTGGCGTTCCCCAATTTTGCCGGTGTGTGTACATATAATTTAATCAATAACATATTTCTTAACAAATTTAGAAGATAAACATTTCATATAAATTCACATTCATAAAAATACGTTCCACTTACTCAACATATCAATCATGCTTTAAATTTGTATACACTTCGAAAAACGGTTCTGTTCCTATCCTGTGCTGCACTGCATAAACAATTTACAGACGGAATTTTGAATGAATTATGAAAATACATAATTCACCGTGCTAGCAACGTTCAAGAGAAAAACATCTCTAAAAACCTGAAACACTTTGTCTAATTTTACTGACACAGTAGCGCTGATATTTTACGACCTTTGCCGTTTCATATAGGTTCGTTTTATCATTTATAAAATCGATTTTACATATAACTTGTTATTTGTTTTTTTTTTTTGTAAATTTTCTTTGAAAAGTTGTAAAATTTACGATGCAATAAAAGTATTTACACTAATTCTTACAAGAAATGCTATACCTTTTTGATTATATATGTAAAACCCCTAAAATGCTAACTTGCTTTATTTACGAAATTAAAGACCGTACAAGTTTGCGCTTGATTTGTCCTTGCACCTTTCGCGATCACATTCTTCCATTTAAAATTTTGAAGACTGAATGAACGTCATTGTGTCCCCTTGTATATTCATAAGTAAATTTTGGCAAGTTTTAAAAGTTGTTTTTATCCCTAAATTCTAAAACTTTTTATATGATTTTAACTTCTTTCCTTCTACTTTTATTGCTTTATTCATAAATTACCTCGCAAATATTATCGACTGTAAAGATAAGTATAACCTGGAGATATTTCGAGATAACACGAATAAAATATATTAATTCCAGAATTTTTCCGTCGAGTTTAGAATGTACATACTTAAAAATTCCGGTGTTGTGAAAGTTCTATTTGATGGAGACCTTTGAAGATAGACATTGAATACTACTGACAAGTGAAACAAGAAAAGGAAAATCAATAAAGACGAATTTCCCTTGCGACATATTTCATTAATTATATATAAGATACATAAATAAACTATTTCTTTAATATTTAAGCAAGGTTTGATACATTTTATTTTTGTTTTAAATTTTTTTATTTTACAAAATGGTGAATTTTATATTCTATTAACTTTCCCAGTAGACAAACTTTATCATATTTTTATGAAAACTTCATAATATTTGTTCAGTTGTATATTCAGGCTAAAATGATACAAAACGATGTTGCCGTATTTTTTCAAAGCATAAATACGTTCCTGAATATTTTATCCAAATAATTTAAATAATGTATAATTAGTTACTACGTGCAAGAATTTTAATTACTTAAATATTAAGAGAAACGTTTTTCTTTGGATCCGGATCTAAGCATCGGATTTTGGATCCAAATCTGAGTATCGGATCTTAAATCCGGATCCGAATATCGAATCTTGGAAACGGATTTAAGTACCGGATCTTAGTTTCGAATATGAGCATGAGTATCGGATTTTAGATCCGGATCGGTTCTCGGATTTGAATATTCTCAGTATCTAACCTAACCTTACATTCAAATATTAGCATCGGGTCTCAAAGTCAAAGTATAAATTCATTTTTTCTTTACATTTGTACAAACTACCTGGCTTTTTTAGAGGGGTATTATAAAATGTATTACTGTTTGTTTATTAATGTTTACAGACCGCTATAAGATAAACAGGCCCACGTTAATGGTTTGAAGTTTGGATTTGAACTCAATTCCAGATGTTAGCCTTCACATTCAAAATAGTGTTTCGGACGAGACTAGACATTCTCGAATCTCGTCTCGTCTCGTCTCGAAATTTCTCGTCTCGGCGAGACGAGAAAGCTTTTTCAACTTACGAGACGGGACGAGACTTACATGTCGATATTCTCGAATCTCGACAATTATTTCGAGATATCTCGACAATTTTTTTATTTTTAAAAATACATTTTTTAAAAAAATATTGGAACATTTTGTAAATTTATATTAATTATCCTATTTTTTTACTATAAATTTAAACAAGCTCGTGCTAAAACTACCTCCTTTCTTTCCTGACGTCACAGTGATGTATTCACGTTCACTTACCGACAAATCGTTACACCCAGTAATGGGTAAAAAGCGTGAAATAGAATTTTTTATATTGTCAAATATTATGAACAACAAACAAAATTATATTTAATTTGCCATAAAATATGTAAAATGTAAAAATGTTAATTTATTCGGTCTGTAATACCAGTTCTTGAATTGTTGGTAAAATATTACATTTTTCAGTAAAACAATAAAACGATTGACAGATAAAACAATTTCTCGCTAATCACTATTAATCATTTGTTCATGCTACCAGCCATTGTGTTTTGTAAGACTTTAAATAAGTATTACTTGAATTTATTTAACACTTTACATACATGTTGTTCCAATACTTTAGTAAAATTAAATGACATACACTACATGATATATTGATCATAAGTCAGATATTTATTTTAAAATTCGTAAAATTAAAGGCTTGGTTCTTAAAGTTTACATTTTTAGTGCCACTGATTGACACGTTTTTTTACATTTTTTAGTAACAATAATTTATTTGTTATTCCAACTAGTTAAGTGAATGAATAATTCATTATGATTTTTATTTAAATTTCGTGCCGACCAGTGAAACTACAGATCGACTCTTAACAGACGAGTTCGAGCTAATATTAATACCGGTGTTTGTTGTTTATTATTGCTGTCTTTTGTCAGTGTATTTGTTACCTACAAATAAGAATGTCTTCTGCTCGTATTAAGTGCAATTTTTGTGAAAAACTTTTGTTGGGGGAGTTAAAATAGTATATATTTGTTTCTTTTAGTGTAAAACTAACTTTCGTGATATGAATTTTTAATGTGTGACTGTTTTCAGTGGACTAAATAGTGAGTTAATTGAAATTTTGTCCCAATAAACGTTCCTAGTAGCAGTGGTAGATGATTTCCTGAGATGCTGAGACCTTCGATGCCTCTGTTGGCCAAATTGGATTGATAGTAGGCGAGGTTGGTCCAATATTTATCTCATTTTTTTTTATAATTCTTCTACAGCTTATTAATATTAGTTAATCTGTCAATAATAATAGATTGTGTCAGAGAATAGATAATAAAAATATATGATCAATTTGACAAACTTTATTTGACTCAAATAATTTGACTATGTTTTATCATTACCTAGATGATTATTAATTTAGTTCAACATAATACTTGTATATAAGACCCGTCCCACATCAGTTGGCTTACCCTCTTTCATTATAGCAAATTATATATAAAATAAAATAAATATATCATCACGGCATATTACCCATTGCTGGGTGTGCCAATCTGCTATGTACAGATATCGGTAATGATGAAATATTTGGGCGCTCATTGCTGGCGTGGAGAGTGCACCACAGGAGTCAATTTTGTGCCATTAAAATTCGAAGTAATAGCTATGTGACTAATTTTTTTAACCACTCTGCGTATTAATTATATGTATTTACAATTATATATAGTATATCAAAATAAATTGCACATTGGATTTATTAACAAAAAAACATCGAGAATCTCGTCGAGATTCTCGGCCGAAACGAGACTCCATTGTTCGAGACGAGACTTAATTTCTTGTCTTCTAAACGAGACAAGACGAGACAATGTAGTTTCTCGTCTCGATCGTCTCGTCAGAAACACTAAACAGGCCCACTTTAATGGTTTGAAGTTTTAATTTGAACTCAATTCCAGATGTTAGCCTTCACATTCAACATGACGAATCGGATCCGGAATTAAAATTTGGATCCGGAATTAAAATTTGGATCCGCATCCAAATTCGAATTAAATTTTCAGATATCCAATTCAATATCCAAACGTCGGATATTCGAGGATCCGGATATTTTGAAATCCGGGTTCTCAGCTCCAAATTTTGCGGATCCTCACAGCATTACTCAAAAGGAGTTCAAATCTCGAACTCATATACATACACACATACATTATTTTTGGTTTGTACATGGATCTATTCGCTTCTTGTAACTCCACTGCACATAAAATCAAACAAACAAACGTAACAACAGAGCATACGCACAGGCCACAAGAATATAAAGTTATCAGAATATTTAACACGCTTATTCATCGCACAGGCTTAGGAGAAAAATAATAACCAACATAAAACTCATATTCACGTTGTTGAAAGAATGCACCAAAGAGCAATTTACAGAAAAGACCGCCATGTGTTTGACTTACATTCGAATCGAACTCAAGTTTTCCGTTTCATAAACCCTTTTCAGAAGTCCAATATTTAATTTTCCGGGAAAACAACAGTTTCATCATATAGTCGATTAATGCACCAACGCAATATGATTTATTAATATAGGTAATGAAACGCAACAACAAGCAATATTCAATCATGATTATGTATTACAATTGCAATATTAAGTTCATATATTATTATATTATATTTATTACGATTATCCTAGGCAAACTAATTGGTACCTACATACGTATTATAATTGTATAACCAGGGATGGAAAACGATTCACTATAACATTATCTAAGTTTACAAATTTCACAAGATTTTTACCGTTTCAAACTATAATTTTCTAAAAATTTATTTTGAGTTTTAAAATGAATAGATGTGAGTAGTGGTCAAATTCAAACGTTGAACACTTTATTTCATTTCTAAAATAAGATGTGTGTCAACCCTGCAACCTACTACCCTTTTTCTTTTGGTTTAAGTTCAGAATTTATACCCTCCTATCATTTACTAAACTCTGATTCTAGTTAACGATCACAGTCTACAAAGTTAGAAACTTTTATTAAAAAAGATATGAAAGTGATGTGATCTGTTTCATATTCTAGGAGCTTTCAATCGATAAATGTTTAATTGAAAATATCTGTAAGTGAGAGGGTACAAAATCTAAACGTTACACATGTGAAGTGAACAGTTTAACAGTGCTAAGCGACGTCGTGAAGCTTGGGTACGACAGAGACAGGTAGCACACCCACGTTCAGGGGTTCAACTAGATAGAATATCAAAGCAACGTCACGCTCTCGACGTGAAAAACGTAAAAAACACTTTCGTCCTTTCACCAGCGGGAACGGTAACTTTAGCGTACATTCGCAATAAGACCGCAAATCGCCTGCCTCCAAATCATTTACAGATTTCCTGTTAGCTCCAAATATAAGGAAACTTATTTTAATACATGCATCAAATTGTGGACTTTTTTACATCCCGTAGCTCCATTGTGAAACTTAGGATAAAAAATATTCCTATTTCACTGAAATATACATAATATGTATCAGCCGTATTCATAGCAAGTTCAATATTCCATAATTATTCCCGGTTTAACTATTCCACCTAGTTTAAATTTTAAACTGGTTTAACACTTCGGTATTCATAGCAACGTTATCTATTTTAAACTTATTAGTTTAACTATTCCAGATAAAATATTTGGCAACATTGTATTTTTATTCTCTTTGACGTTTATACATAAATAAAATAAATTGTTTTTGTGGAAAACAGGTACGAGTAACAGGCAAAGTTTTGATCTAATAATTACAATTTGCTATCTTATATTAAATATTAAGCAAAATTTTAAAATTTTTAGAGGAATTATGAAATGACAGCCAAAGAAGAAGATATCCGAAAATTGGACTGAAATTGAATAGAATTCGTTATTTGAATTAATTAAAATACACGGCAGGCACATAATATGTAGATAAAAATTCAAATAGAAATAAAAACGATATTCATATTCATTTATTTAACTATTTTACAACTTACATTGTTTATAGCAAGTCCTTAAATATTAAAGTACATAAATAATTTATTTTAAATTAATTTATACATACTTATCAAATCATTTCATTTAATTTATTTCATTTATTTATTTAACCATTACAAAGAAAAAAAAACAATATTTTAGACAATATTAAGCAATGCCTGTTTCAACAATGTTGGACAAATATTCTTCAGTTGAATAAAAACAATGTTCAAGAAGATACATTTTGATTTTCCTCTTAAATGAATTATAGGATAAATTTTTCACAGAATCTGGTAAAGCCAGGAATCAATTTTATCTTGGCATGTTATAATCTTTCTCACTTTCTTAAAAATCTGAAAATTATAAAAAAATGTAGATTGAATCCTTTAAAATAAATTTTACTAACCTATATTTAATAATAAACAAAATATCCACAATCAATCTTGATGAAATTAGGTTAAGTCTGTATGATTTGACTACGTCAATTATACTAATCATGTGCAGAACAACGCGGAAAATTTAAAATGACATGTCTTAAACCAACTAGTTTAACGATTTATACTTAGTACCTCTTGGTTTGAATTTATTACCTGTTGGTATAAGCTAAACCTAAACATAAAAGTGTTATGAATACGATTATTTGCTAAACCTGTTTTAAAAAACAAGTTTAAAGTTATTCCGGTATAACTATTGCTACGAATACGATCGGACAAATGTCATGGCAAACTGATAATGCATTAGAGTTTAATTATTTTAAAACACTAATAATTAGGTTATTTTTGCGAAAATATAAATATTTGGCATGATTAAACAGCTAGTTTAAATTACTTTAAATTGCAAAAAAAAGAAATATTTAAATAATTTCATTCAAAAAATTACGTTCGCCCTCAATTTTATAATTTAAATTTTAGGTTTAAAATTAATAATAAAGAATAAATGCATTTAAATATATTTCCTTTTATATATTTCGTGAAATCATTAAATCTGTGCATGAAATGTGAATATAAACTTGAAATGGATATTTGTGTAGAAGTCATAATTATAAACTATGTTCCTCGAATTTATTTCTAATATATTTATTTTAATTAGCGGGATATCATATAAAATTTCCTGGAAATGAACGTAGAATGAATGCAATAAATATACAGCCTGTTCATTTTAATTGGACCATCATTGCTATCTCGAAAACTATGAGAGCTACAAAAACGGTTAAATGGACAAACAATTTCTATATTACTAAACAAATTTAAATGGTTCTCAAAATACGGGACCTAACTTATTTATTTGAAATGAGAACATTTATTTTTTACTCGCTCATTCATTGAATTTAATTCTGAATTCAGTGATATAATAATTTTATATCCTTATGTAACGAATTTTTTGAGAAAAATACATATACGGTTTTATAATAATTTGATTAAAATATGGCTATAATAAATGTGCAACGAATGGAAAAAATACATACGTGGTAAATTTTTATATAGAATTAGAGTGCCATGAAAGAAATACTTTAATATTTTATTTATGTTGATATTTATGATGTTTTACAAGAACAAAATATTCACTTCATTTTGTCAGGGAAATCAGATTCTATGTAAACAAAATAGCATATCTTAACTTTTTCCAGTCGAAGCTCTCTTATTATACAGGGTGTTATATTTTAGTGGACCCAGCAAATATCTCGCTTATTTATTAAGTTAGTAATTTCTTTCATATAACATGATTTATACAGCAACATGATGACGGATGTACATTCATGATACCATTTTCGATTTATTAGTAATTAATATCAACTTTGAAATTTCAAATGGAACATACTATATTTTTTACAAATTTGAAAAGTACATCAAATTTGCGTTACAATCATATAAAATAATCCATATGTTACATTAATAAAAAGTAAAATGGCGGGCACTTTTTTATACACCTAGTTGAAAAGAAAATAGTGAGCCATGACTGTGGTTTGAAATATAGTATAGATTATTTTACATGATTGGAAAGCAAATTTGATGTACTTTTCAAATTTGTAAAAAAATGTAGTATGTTTTATTTGAAATTTCAAAGTTGATATTAATTACTAATAAACCGGAAGTGCTACCATGAATGTACATCCGTCATCAAGTAGCTTACATGTTGCTGTATAAATCATGTTATATGAAAGAAATTACTAACTTAATAAATAAGCAAGATATTATGTTTTAATATTTTAATTACAATAAAGAAATCTAAATATTCCTGGCTACTATTTATTGAATCAATATTTTAAATATGTAAATGATTAGTATTGAGTAGTAACTCTGTAGTAATAAAAATGTAATGTAACTTAATCTAATCAAATTTAACTTAACCTAAGCTAACCTTAATTAACCTATCCATAACTAAGTTGGATACAATATTCATATTTACTGATTTATTTTACAAATTACTGATCATTAATGTAAAAAAAATACTGATAAAATAAATATAAACTTTTGTAAATAATTTGAGAGCAGCATCTACTTGGAACTTCGCATAAAAAAGTAAGAATCCTCTAAGAAAGCAATAAATCCTTGAATCCTGAGTAAATTTATTCATGCCACTACAGTATAAACATCTGTGCAGCCTAACCTAACCTACCCGTACGTTAGCTTACAATTACAGAAAACAGCTCGATAAAGAAAACAATTACACTCTGGATAATCTAAGTAAATCCAATTACTGAAACCATAATATTAGACAATGATATGAACAGAAGACAGAAGAGCACAGAAGTTACTTTGTTCAATACCTTGCCCTTCGATTTATGTTATATTATTATGGAAAAGTTAAAAAGTTAACAGTTACGGAACTAATCGCACACATCGACCAACTTTCAGCAAAAATCATTATTGTAGTTCACAATTCTATATCTATATAATAAGCCCACAAAAAATTAAAGACGCGTGACTTATGGTCCTTCCTGATAATCACGGAATGCTGATCTGATGGGGCGCCAAAATAAAAGTTGTTACATGTGCCAGCTAATGAATTCATAGAAACAGTCACATACGGGTATGAGCATCATATTGTCGAAGGTTAAAGAAGAATTTTTAAATATTAATTAAATTTGTTATAACTACTATATTATTATTAAAAATAAAATCTATCAATATATGTATTTGATACGGATGGTTCAAAACTAGAGTCAGGAAAAACTAGAGTGGGTGTATTTTGTCCAGGTTGCCAAATAAAGGAATCCACAGGAACCAGTCCCACCATATTTCAAGCAGAGATCTATGCAATAAATCTCTGTGCTCAAATAAACTTAAACAAAGGTCTCATAGGAGCAACAATCAACATATTGTCAGACAGCCAGGCTGCTTTAAAGGTCAAAGATAACCACGTCACTTTGTGGCGGATACCGGGGCATGAGAGAGTGAATGTGACTATCACAAAAATGGATTGCAGTGACAGCGATTAGTCTATGGAATATACACCACCGGGTGTTATGCAGGTGACAACTAATTTAAGGTTAAAATTATATTAAATTGTGCCGTTTTTTGTGGTCGTGAGAAAAATAGTGTACAAAACTCTCTAGAAAATGTTTTCATGCGTGATTGCTGCGCTCGACTACGCTCGTTATGTAAATAATTTATAACCGAAATCTTATGATAATTTTATTTATTTTTTTGATGTGAAAATTTGTGTGGATTTAGGATAGATAGGTAGGTAACTATTGATCGTGGATTGTTTAAATAATGTGTGAAGTGATGTGATAGGTTGAGTCGTTGCTCGGAGTTGATCCGGGATTAATGTGATCCGAGTCTTACAAACTAGGCACAAGCACAGACTCTGGGTTTGGGTTTGGGATAGCCCGTAATCACTCCAGATACTTGCTTTATCACATCAAATTCAATCCAGCCCAAGCACACAAAATAACCAACACATATTTATCGCACCAGAAGCAAGAATTACAAAAACACAAGCTTCCGATTCATTTTCCAGAACATACAGAATAGCCCGTATTATGAGCGAGATTTTATTGCTGCTTTTATAATAAAAGTGCGAATAAAACCTAATAACAGTAAAACGTTGAAAATTTATATCTTGGCGGCTATTATTGGCCCAAAGTTATTCTGAAAAGATTACGGACAAAATTAATCATATGCAAAATTATTGATAGATTAATAAACATTAGAAAAAATATCATTTGATTAAATAATTCAGGGGAACAGGGTACCTAATAACAGTAAAACGTTGAAAATTTATATCTTGGCGGCTATTATTGGCCCAAAGTTATTCTGAAAAGATTACGAACAAAATTAATCATATGCAAAATTATTGATAGATTAATAAACATTAGAAAAAATATCATTTGATTAAATAATTCAGGGGAACAGGGTACCTAATAACAGTAAAACGTTGAAAATTTATATCTTGGCGGCTATTATTGGCCCAAAGTTATTCTGAAAAGGTTACGGACAAAATGAATCATATGCAAAATTATTAATAGATTAATAAACATTAGAAAAAATATCATTTGATTAAATTATTCAGGGGAACAGGGTACCTAATAACAGTAAAACGTTGAAAATTTATATCTTGGCGGCTATTATTGGCCCAAAGTTATTCTGAAAAGGTTACGGACAAAATGAATCATATGCAAAATTATTAATAGATTAATAAACATTAGAAAAAATATCATTTGATTAAATAATTCAGGGGAACAGGGTACCTAATAACAGTAAAACGTTGAAAATTTATATCTTGGCGGCTATTATTGGCCCAAAGTTATTCTGAAAAGGTTACGGACAAAATGAATCATATGCAAAATTATTGATAGATTAATAAACATTAGAAAGAATATCATTTGATTAAATAATTCAGGGGAACAGGGTACCTAATAACAGTAAAACCTTGAAAATTTATATCTTGGCGGCTATTATTGGCCCAAAGCTATTCTGAAAAGGTTACGGACAAAATGAATCATATGCAAAATTATTGATAGATTAATAAACATTAGAAAAAATATCATTTGATTAAATAATTCAGGGGAACAGGGTACCTAATAACAGTAAAACGTTGAAAATTTATATCTTGGCGGCTATTATTGGCCCAAAGTTATTCTAAAAAGTTTACGGACAAAATGAATCACATGCAAAATTATTGATAGATTAATAAACATTAGAAAAAATATCATTTGATTAAATAATTCAGGGGAACAGGGTACCTAATAACAGTAAAACTTTGAAAATTTATATCTTGGCGGCTATTATTGGCCCAAAGTTATTCTGAAAAGGTTACGGACAAAATGAATCATATGCAAAATTATTGATAGATTAATAAACATTAGAAAGAATGTCATTTGATTAAATAATTCAGGGGAACAGGGTACCTAATAACAGTAAAACGTTGAAAATTTATATCTTGGCGGCTATTATTGGCCCAAAGTTATTCTGAAAAGGTTACGGACAAAATGAATCATATGCAAAATTATTGATAGATTAATAAACATTAGAAAGAATATCATTTGATTAATTAATTCAGGGGAACAGGGTACCTAATAACAGTAAAACGTTGAAAATTTATATCTTGGCGGCAATTATTGGCCCAAAGTTATTCTGAACAGGTGACGGACAAAATGAATCATATGCAAAATTATTGATAGATTAATAAACATTAGAAAAAATATCATTTGATTAAATAATTCAGGGGAACAGGGTACCTAATAACAGTAAAACGTTGAAAATTTATATCTTGGCGGCTATTATTGGCCAAAAGTTATTCTGAAAAGGTTACGGACAAAATGAATCATATGCAAAATTATTGATAGATTAATAAACATTAGAAAGAATGTCATTTGATTAAATAATTCAGGCGAACAGGGTACCTAATAACAGTAAAACGTTGAAAATTTATATCTTGGCGGCTATTATTGGCCCAAAGTTATACTGAAAAGGTTACGGACAAAATGAATCATATGCAAAATTATTGATAGATTAATAATCATTAGAAAAAATATCATTTGATTAAATAATTCAGGGGAACAGGGTACCTAATAACAGTAAAACGTTGAAAATTTATATCTTGGCGGCTATTATTGGCCCAAAGTTATTCTGAAAAGGTTACGGACAAAATGAATCATATGCAAAATTATTGATAGATTAATAAACATTAGAAAAAATATCGTTTGATTAAATAATTCAGGGGAACAGGGTACCTAATAACAGTAAAACTTTGAAAATTTATATCTTGGCGGGTATTATTGGCCCAAAGATATTCTGAAAAGGTTACGGACAAAATGAATCATATGCAAAATTATTGATAGATTAATAAACATTAGAAAGAATGTCATTTGATTAAATAATTCAGGGGAACAGGGTACCTAATAACTGTAAAAATTTGAAAATTTATATCCTGGCGGCTATTATTGGCCCAAAGTTATTCTGAAAAGGTTACGGACAAAATGAATCATATGCAAAATTATTGATAGATTAATAAACATTAGAAAAAATATCATTTGATTAAATAATTCAGGGGAACAGGGTACCTAATAACAGTAAAACTTTGAAAATTTATATCTTGGCGGCTATTATTGGCCCAAAGTTATTCTGAAAAGGTTACGGACAAAATGAATCATATGCAAAATTATTGATAGATTAATAAACATTAGAAAAAATATCATTTGATTAAATAATTCAGGGGAACAGGGTACCTAATAACAGTAAAACTTTGAAAATTTATATCTTGGCGGCTATTATTGGCCCAAAGTTATTCTGAAAAGGTTACGGACAAAATGAATCATATACAAAATTATTGATAGATTAATAAACATTAGAAAGAATATCATTTGATTAAATAATTCAGGGGAACAGGGTACCTAATAACAGTAAAACGTTGAAAATTTATATCTTGGCGGCTATTATTGGCCCAAAGTTATTCTGAAAAGGTTACGGACAAAATGAATCATATGCAAAATTATTGATAGATTAATAAACATTAGAAAAAATATCATTTGATTAAATAATTCAGGGGAACAGGGTACCTAATAACAGTAAAACCTTGAAAATTTATATCTTGGCGGCTATTATTGGCCCAAAGTTATTCTGAAAAGGTTACGGACAAAATGAATCATATGCAAAATTATTGATAGATTAATAAACATTAGAAATAATATCATTTGATTAAATAATTCAGGGGAACAGGGTACCTAATAACAGTAAAACCTTGAAAATTTATATCTTGGCGGCTATTATTGGCCCAAAGTTATTCTGAAAAGGTTACGGACAAAATGAATCATATGCAAAATTATTGATAGATTAATAAACATTAGAAAAAATATCATTTGATTAAATAATTCAGGGGAACAGGGTATCTAATAACAGTAAAACTTTGAAAATTTATATCTTGGCGGCTATTATTGGCCCAAAGTTATTCTGAAAAGGTTACGGACAAAATGAATCATATGCAAAATTATTGATAGATTAATAAACATTAGAAAAAATATCATTTGGTTAAATAATTCAGGGGAACAGGGTACCTAATAACAGTAAAACGTTGAAAATTTATATCTTGGCGGTTATTATTGGCCCAAAGTTATTCTGAAAAGGTTACGGACAAAATGAATCATATGCAAAATTATTGATAGATTAATAAACATTAGAAATAATATCATTTGATTAAATAATTCAGGGGAACAGGGTACCTAATAACAGTAAAACGTTGAAAATTTATATCTTGGCGGCTATTATTGGCCCAAAGTTATTCTGAAAAGGTTACGGACAAAATGAATCATATGCAAAATTATTGATAGATTAATAAACATTAGAAAAAATATCATTTGATTAAATAATTCAGGGGAACAGGGTACCTAATAACAGTAAAACGTTGAAAATTTATATCTTGGCGGCTATTATTGGCCCAAAGTTATTCTGAAAAGGTTACGGACAAAATGAATCATATGCAAAATTATTGATAGATTAATAAACATTAGAAAAAATATCATTTAAATATATAATTAATTAATAATACAATAATATATATTAAATATACTCTTACCTCCTAGAAAAATCTGACAATGACATATTTATTATATTGGCCGCGAAAGTTACTTTAACTTATAATATTTAAATATATATAAATATCATTTATTATTATCGAACTTTAAAGTTTACAAAAAAAAAGCTTAAAATCTACGTCATAGTATAGTAAAAAAAATATTACGACCTAACGACAACGGATTTCCAGTAATACTGATCGCTGTTAATTTAGCTGAAGTATCATGAAAAAAAAAAAAAAAAAATAGTGGAGAATTCGATAGATTAAAAAATAACATTTAGCGAAATCAGTGTACAAGTATATTTAAAACTGAAGCTAGAACTGCAGAAAAGCTTTAATTTCAGACAAAGTGAGAAAGTTTCGTGTTTATTTACATAAACCTTTGTTGTAAAGATTTTGTGTACTTGTGTCGCTATTGATCTGCGTAGTTTATTAGGGTGTAAAGTTTGAGTAATGCCAGAATGTTTTATTAGCCCAATCCTATCCTAAACCCATTCTCATCGGCGTATTCAAGTCTCGTCTTTACCCTTAATTAGTTACGGAAGGTGACAACAGTTAATGATAGGCAGTACCCACCAAGCTTCTATCCAAACTCCACGCAACAAAAGATCAGGCAAAAGCAAAAAACACTCCGCCTAACTTCATTTGCTCGTCAAACGGATTTTCAATCTAATGAACCGGCCCATTTCATCTCTTTCATTCATTATTGACTGCTAATGTTCCTATACATAATTTATTTTATAATACCGTGGTGACACACTAAAACGAAATTTAAATGCATTATCAATATTTAGTTAAAGTGGTTCTAAATTTCCATTTTCAGCTTTTATAATTCATTATGGTTAATAATTTTGATATTTTGATACTAATTTATACCTGGAGATTTTTCATCAGTGAACATGAACGTATGTCATCTGTCAATTTCAGAAATTCTTTTTGTCATTTAACTGTAGAATTTTGTTTCTTATTATTAATTACCACACTTGTTCTGAGTTTCATTTACTGCTGTCCATTGACGCATCCTATAGTTCTATAATTATTACAAAAGCTTTTGACTGTGTTAGACATGACCAATGGGCTACTTGCATACAAGAGGATTTTGAAAACTATTATATTTTTCAAGTTTAGTTTACTCAACTACATTATTTACATTATAATTTTTTCAAATACATTGTGTTATTATTTAATAAATTTAACATAAATGTATCCCTCCTATCTTGATGACGACACAATCACTAGCATTTGATTCGTTAATGTGAGTGGGAGAGGTGAAGGGAAGATCGAGGATCAGACAACGTTCCACTATCACCGTCTCTCTCTTCCCAAACTACAGAACTAGGACGTATGTCATCCGTGATTGTGACGTCATAAAAAGAAAATATTTATTTTTAGCCGTAAGTGACAAAATTTTGAAAAAAGAAAAAATAGGGGGTCTTTTTTTTATATATATATTCAAAAAAAAAAATTTCTTAATATCATGCAAGTAGCCCATTACAGTCCATACGATGTAACTTGGCGAGCCAAAAGAATGTAATTCAGTTCACTATTCCTAAGTTTCGTTTTGTCAAATATTTACCATTACTTCGATGCCGCACAGCTTCAGAAGTGAAATAGTGATTTTACAAGGTTTTATTGCCTTCCACAAAGCAGATATCACCCTAATACATTCAAACTCGGGGTGTCAGGTACTTTTCAACCCAAGAAGTTATATTCATACATAAGCGTTGGTGCATTTTTTTTCAATAGCAATAGAAATTTTATTTTCTTAACTTAATTAATTTTAAAAAAATAATTATAATATCATTTATATAATAAATAATTCATTCCAATATTTGTAATATATTTTTTTGTATAAATAATTTCTTCTTTTTTGTAATATTCGAAATTTTATTGAACTTCATTCTTCTTCGGTACGCCTATGGATTTTATAACTTCCCCATTACCGCAGTGATAATGTGAATTGCCCCAACTCGCCAAGTTACATCGTATGGACTGTAATTCATATTTTATCATTATATGGCTTTCGTGGTAAAGCAGAGCAATGGCTAACATCTTATCTCAAAAATAGAAAGCAGCTTGTTTCTTACAATAATGTGCATTCTAAAATAATAAAGAATGGGGTACCTCAAGGTAGTATCTTTGGGGCCATTCTATTTATTTTGTTCATAAATAATGTAAAAAATGTTTTAAAAGAAAATAAATTTGTAGCATATGCCGACGATGTTACTATTTTAGTTCCTTCTACAGATACAAATGAGGATCGAGCAGGCACATTATCACGTCTGGGAACTGAGTTATCACAATGGTTTTCTTCTTTGAATGTCTCAAAATCTGCTCTAGTAATTTTTTCTACCCGTAAAAGAAATAGTAGCATGCTAATTAGATGCAATAATGAAATATTACTTCAACTTGAAGTTGTTAAAGTTTTAGGTCTAATTTTAAACGAAAATTTAGCATGGATTGATTAAATTGACAACAAATGCAAAAAATTAGCACCCATGTGTTATATTGTAAAAATAATTGTTGATATATTAGGTATTATACCGGCAAAAACATTTTATTTTTCTTAATTTAAATCAGTTTTAAGTTATGGCATCATCTTTCGGGGATATTCTTCTGCTGCCCTGAGAGTCTTTAAGCTACAAAAATTAGCAATAAGAAATATGTTTAAACTGGGGTATCCAGCCTCCTGCAGAGACACATTTAAGCAACAAAAAATATTAACACTGCATTGCCTCTATATGTTTTCTGTATTAAGATTCATAAGAGATAATTTAGAGCATCTATTAAAACATGTAGATATACATACATACACGAAATATAACTAAATTGATAGTTCCAAAACATAAATTACAATTATGCTACATCAATTCAAATATAATCGGAATTAAATTGTATAATAAACTTCCACAGGAAATAAAAAGTATAAATTGTAAGAAATTTTTTAAACTTAAATTGAAATATTTTTTATCGAAATATGTTATTATAGTGTTGACGAATTTCTTTGTATTTCATTTATTGTATTTCTTTGGCGTGCAATATGTCATGTATATTATTCAACTGGCAAAAATAAATATTATTATTATTATTATAGATTTTTCTAATAGTTGTTGGACTGAAGTAGTTGAAAATAAATCGAAAACTTGTCTAAGACTCATGTTGGATTTATCATGTTATGATTTGTATTTTTCTTCTATTGTATTTGTATACATCATTTTGAAAGACGACAGTTTGATGATTGATAACTCCATATATTCAGTTAAAAAAAACGCGATAATACACTGCTTCCAATCATTTTAAATGTAACTGTAATAATGACATACGCCTATGTACACTTTATAAAAAAAGTTGTCGGTATAACACCCTGACTGTGACAAATTATTAACAAATGACTAGTTGAATGCACTAAGTTGTGGTTATACACAACACATTCGAATCTAACCGCTGGCAATTATTTATCGCATTTAAATTCAAATTAGATCGGGTAGTTTAAAATACACATTTAAACTACCATTAACGACTACTAGTTATGAACTTAAAGCTCCTGTTAGGAGATTATGTTATATTTTTAATAATTATATTTCTAACATTTGTTGAGTCGAGAAGGATCAGTTGGAAATTTTGATTGAGTATGGAGTAAGGCCTTGGTGATCCAGATTTTTATATTATTTATTTATTTCAGGACGTTTCGAAACCACAGTGTTTCATCTTAATATTATTAATGCTGAAGATGAAACACTGTGGTTTCGAAACGTCCTGAAATAAATAAATAATATAAAAATTTGGATCACCAAGGCCTTACTCCATACTCAATCTATATTTCTAACACAGATATTGATATATTTCATTGTAGTCTGACACAGCTTAAAAATTGTTTACACGAATGTTTCTGTTGTTCTTTAAATTCATGATATGTTTTCTTTTTATTTCTCTTGTTATACGTTGAAATAGTACGGTTATGTATTTTGTATACTGTTTTCCAGCCCTCAGTAATTGGGATACATTTCTGTATCCTGTTGAGTGGCTGCTAATAAATAAATAAATTATTCTAATCTACACTCTATAAATCAATACAAATACATCACGGATAACAATAACATTTACACTGGTTATCAAGAATTTGCGACAATTTAAAATACACAGTATCGCATTATATACAGGTGTCCGTTTATAAATAAACCAGCAAATATCTCGCATGAAACAAAATTTATAAAATATTACATATACATGCAATTAGGGAATGCAATACCGGAATACCGGGATTCCAAATACCGGGATACCGTACAAAAATTCACTCTTTATCAATACCGGTATTAAACATAAAAATACCGGTTTTTCGGTATTTTTTCAAATGAAAAACGGTACAATTTAATGGATTTTACCTACGTACTATTAGTTATTAGGTACTTAAATCCATAAAATTATTTTATTGATCATCTTCCTGTGTTTCATCTGATTCTTTAAAAGATAAATTGTAACAAGCAATAATTAAAAAGTTATCAGCTAATTCTAATATGTATTAAGAAAAAGAAGCAAAGTCTAAAATAAAAAATCAGGAAGGAAATTACATTTTTTGAGGAGGAAGGCATTAAGGGCGTAAATTTACAACTTGCATATGATTATTTACGAACAATAGGTCCAACAAGTGTAAAGTCCGAACGTACATTTCCAGCTGCTCTTCAAATATGCACAAAAATTAAATCAAGATTAAATGACGAAATACTCGATCATATTTGTTTGTTAAAAGCATATTTCAAAATTACGAAAAAGTAAAATATTATATGAATTATTCTAGAAATGTTTTTATTTTTGTACCATTACAAAAATAAAATAACTATTTTTGAATACGTTTGACGTTTACTTAATTATATATATACCATACCCTATTGTAAACAAATTCAATTTTGTTCCATTTTCAATAATTTTAACAATACCGGTATTAATACCGGTTTTCCGGTTTTTTATATGAAAATACCGAAAAACCGGTACTCAATTTGTCGACCGGTATTGCATTCCCTACATGCAATACAAAAATACATAAAAGGTACTCTTGCTAATATTGATAAAAGCAGTAGTTTTCCAGATATTTTAATTTTTAGAAAAAGTCAAGTACCTACCTACCAAAAAAAATCTGTTGTGGCCAGTACAATACCTCTCGGCACTTCCGTTTTTGGTTACATAAGTATAGGGCGCGAGCAGTCATGTGACATTGTTGGCCTTGACAAGCATACATGTCAAATTTCAGAATCTTTAATTAAAAATTTCAAAATTTCTAAATTCACGTAGTTAATTTGTCACCATGAGTCTGGACTTTACTTGTCGAGGAAAATAAACCATATGGAATTGGAAAATCACTAAATTTAGAATGAAAAATTATTATATTTGACATATATGTACATAATTACTATAGCTATCATTCTGACACGGGCTCCCATATCTGCTTGTATTTAAGATTTCTTGTGTACCTACACTCTATGAAGAAATTTTGTCCTACTCTTCAAATTTTTCGAAATGTTTCCCAATTTATTGTCGGGATTGACAATATTTTTGAAGGATATATGTAATATACCTATAATTTTAAATATTTAACTATTAATACAATAAATAATAATATAATGTATGTACTTCCCAGAAAAATCTTATTTATAATACTGATATATTTATCTGTCACTTACAAATATTTTAATATTTCAATTTGGGCTGTGAGATTTATTACAACAGATTATTATATACCTTATATTTCTTTATCTCTAAATGTATAAAAGATATAAAATATTTATATGTATTAGACAGAGAACCTTTCTTAAATACTAACAAGAACAAGAATTATCAAAAAATATTATTTAGAAGATTTTTTTTAAGAATCGCTACTTCCGGTTGCCCAATTATTACCAAAACCTTTTCAGCTCTTCCCATTAATGTCCGATTGAGAAATACGTACTTAAACACACATTAATTATTATAGTTTTTGAGAAATCGTCCCTCCAACCGTCTCACATACACACACACACACACACACACACACACACATACATCCACACACACACACTAGGAATCGTCCTTTCAACATCCCCACACACACACATACACAGACATCATCGTAAAAATATTAAAATCGGATTGTAGGGACCTTAAAACGTGTTTAATCATTAAAATCTGGATATGCGATTTTTAGCATGAATCCAATACCTCTCTTAGCGAGAGGTAAAAATAGATAACAATTAAGAAATAATCAAGTGTAATATAAATCACAACTGGGAAGTACGAGTAGGTATTTAAAGTAAAAATATTGGATTTATTACTTTAAATACATCCAGTATATACAATACTTTACTTAAAATAATATATTACGTATTAGCCGATTCATAAAATTACGGTTTCAATAACTTACGGTAGCCGTCTAAAATAAACCCGGGATGTTACGTATAACGTGGTAACCAATGAACAACAAGAACAAGGTGTTTATAAAACATTAGAGCCATTATTCTTGAGTATTATTTATTTATGACAAGAACAAGATTTCCAACTGGATTTGGTTTGTAAAGATAAGCAGTTTATAGGAAACCAGAACGCGCAACTTTGTGCATAAATCACGCCCTCTATCTTTTAATCAATATACGAAGAATTACTATCTCAAATTCTCTTGTAAATATATTGTTTTAATCCTTTTTGTTATTTATGATTAAAAGTAATAAACACCAGCTTCTTCGCTCACTACATTATTAAGTAACAAATTGTGTGCCAGTTCGCTAGGAAGAATGTTTCAATTTAACTTTAATTAAGTGAGTACAAATAATAATGTCAAAAAACAAAAATGAAAACTTCATTATATTAACATAACATGCCGAGAGTAACTATGGTGGTAATGGGGACATTTCAAAACAAAATCGTTGTTTTTTTTATAAAATCGTGAAATCCGTCTCATTTAATAAATATAGTAATATAAAATAACATGATATATGCGCCTTTCATTCATAAATTTGCTAATAAACTTTCGCGGCTGTAAAATTCGTGACGTCACGGCTTGTTACTCACACAAAGGCATTCCTCTCACACACATTTACGGTCCACGTGATTTCCGTTTGTTGTGAACAACCTAACCTAAAATTGTGACAGGTGCCAGCAAAGTTAAGAATAAAGGTATGTAAATAAAACATTAATATAAATATCAAATTTTGTATGAAATATGTTTTTCGTTAACAATACTCGTATGTTGCTGTCACAATATCAAACTGACAAATGATAACCCAAACAATAATAGTTCCAAACACAACCGGTAGAGAGCTACTGTCGCATCCGCCAAGCCGTGACGTATAGCCGTGACGTCAGCGTCCAAATATTTGCAATTAAAGACAACTTTTAAAAAATCATATCTCTGATTCTAAAGACTTGTAAGGTGTAAAACATTACACCTACATATTTAATTTGACCTATTCTTTCAAGAAAAAAATAAATTAGAAAATGTGAAATGGCCCCATTTGAAATTTATGCATGTTACATTCTATATGCGAATTCGGGCATTGTCCGAAAAATTTGATCAGAACTAATTTTGAACACCTGAAAATTCCTACAGCCGAATTTATCCAGTTCAACAGTCCATAATCAGAATTGAACAGTACTAGTACAGTAATAGGTTAGTTGATGTTATGGTTTATATCCAAGAAAGTGATGACATAAATCGTACTACAGGGTGTAACAGAAATAAGTACATTAAATTACAGACATCTGTGTATAAAGTAGGTTGGCACACCCAGCAATGGGTAATATGCCGTGATGATATATTTATTTATTTTATAGAACTCGTCGAGAGCAACAATATTTCTTGTTTCGAAATCTCAATTATTTTAGCATCCCCCCCCCCATAAATTAACGAGTCGTTTAGGCATTTTCATAATAATATGAAGGAGTTTTTTGCCATTGCTTCATACCACGTAAAAATCCCAACTTATACAAATTGTTACATATCACCTTCACCCACTTAGGTCTTCAATTGTTTTTGACAAATGTGAGTTGTCAACTAAATTTTGTCAAATAAATCGATTAATAATTATTATAAAAGTTATGATCAGTAAAAATACCTGCCTTTACGGATAGCGAGACATTGTACTGGCCATGGTGAAGCTTAGTGAAACGTTACCCAAGGTCGACAAATTTATTTGGAACGTTTTCCGAATCGTCATCTTCTTAACGTTCGCACTTTTGTACATGTATGTAAATAAAATAAATAAATCTCCGAGATCATGAGTCCTTTAAGCCTGCTGCTCAAGATCGTGGAAGAACTCGCCCTGATCACATAGAGAATATTGAAGAGGATGTTTTGGATTCAACCAGGGTCTAGTACTCGAAGAATAGCACTACTCGCATATGACAATTTAGAGGATATTGAAACTACAATAGTTACATCATATCATTGTATGATGGTGGCCATTTTGAACATTTATTGTGATTTAATTTAAGTCTGCATCACTTTTCATCACCTTTATGCGTTTTCTTGTTCCTTCAATTGGATTGCGCCAGAATTTTTCATTCAAAATTTCCCTAACCTGTTGTAACATAAAAATTTGACGTATGGTTTTTTTTGTTACCTTAGTCGAGGTATTCTATTCTATCTCTTATCTTTCCCGATTTGTGTATAGTTTCATTTTATAATAGCATACTTCGTTTTAACCTCATTATAAAATTTTCAACGTGTAATAGTAGATTTGAATGTCAAATTTAGAAAATCGCTATTCACATTCACTTGTTTTTTATATAAATGTTTGAGATTTGGTAGGAATATTTTTCAACCCTTTGTCTGTAAGAGATAAAAAATTTAAATCAATATCTCAATTTACTCCGGAGTTATGGAGTTTCAAACAGTGTAACACGAGGGGGTGTCACAGAAGCTCATTCTGCTGATGGTCTTGTACTTCTTTTACCAACGATGACCACGACTTGGTTAACCGAAGGACGAACACACATACACTTACACTTAACTTTGATGACCGATGATGATGACTTACATTATGAACACAGACAATATTAATTTTACTAACTTCTTTCTTTATTTACACATATTTACACTAACACTAATCAATTATTAACTATTATACTTATTATTATTGATAACTAAACTAAACATAACTAAATCAAACTAACTAGTTACATTATAACTCAGCAGAAACTAAAACCCAGACTACATGTCTCGTCGACACGAGTATCTAAGACCGACTATCTAAAAACAAAGCGTTAACTTCGTGGGAAGATTATCTCTGAGGGGTTGAAGAGGGTACCATATGGCATCCATATCAAAATATCAGCCCTGTACGTAGGCAATAACTTCTAAACTTTATTGTCAACAAATAACTGTCTAGTCCGATGACAGTCATTCTAAACATATCGCTTTGGGAAAAATGATAATTATTTCTAAACAGAATTTTGACTAACAAAGATAACAAACTTGAAATATTGATCTTGAAACTATATTTTAGAAGAGTGTATAAAAGTTATTTATTTGTTATTGCTCGCCTTCTCAGAACAGGAATCGTTTTAACGCACATGAGATACATATATTACACACTGTTTTACAAAAACATATCGCAGTTCTCAGAATTTGAACTAGACATGGGGGTGGACTTTATAAAGCTCATTAACAGAGCTCTACTTAACTCTTATTATTTTAAAACAAAGACGGGATTTACGCTTGAATAAATTAAATTTTCTTGGAATCGAATAATTCTATTTTATCTCTAACGAGCCAGTATGGAACATACTCATGTCCTGTTTGATGTACGTCACAGATATGCCCTGACGCTTTGGTCTCATTACGTCTAAGTAGAAACAAGATTTACACCAAAATACTTTGAATTTCTTAGAATCGATTAATTCTATGTTTTATCAGTGAGTTATGTAACAAATAGTAAATGAGCAAGATATTTGTCAATGTGATCTGGTGTCTTATTATGTATTTGTATTTCTAATATTTCTTAGGGAGTTTCATATATTTCTCTGGAGTTATTAATTACTTACCTTTGTAAAAAGTAAACTACCTCATAGATTACTAGAACAGATTATTAAAACAACTGTACACATGCCAAAAAGTAAGTAGTGAGGATGAAAAAAGAGGACATAGAAAGAATAACAATAGGTACAGTACAGGTAGGATAATTGTGGGAGAAGAGAGAAATAAAGTAATGCTGATGATCAAACTGTGAACGAAGAAAATCAGAAAGAACTTCAGACTATGTTGAATAAAATTTGGACAAAGTGTAAAGAGTAATGGAATGAAACTAATAATTAAGAAATCAAAAGTAATGAGGATAAGGCAGAAATTAGGGGCAGAATTAAACAGAGATAGGCAACATTCTGTAAAATATAAAAACTATTAAAAGCAAGGCGCAATAAAAAAGATTTGTAAAATGTTTTATATACAGGGTGTTATATTTTAATGGATCCAGCAAATATCTCGCTTATTTATTAAGTTATTAATTTCTTTCATATAACATGATTTATACAGCAACATGTAAGCTACTTGATGACGGATGTATATTCATGATACCACTTTCGGTTTATTAATAATTAATATCAACTTTGAAATTTTAAATGAAACATAATATATTTTTTTACAAATTTGAAAAGTACATCAAATTTGCTTTACAATCATGTAAAATAATCCATATGTTACATTATTAAAAAGTAAAATGGCGGGCACTTTTTTATACACCTAGTCGAAAAGAGAATAGTGAGCCATGACTATGGCTTGAAATAAAACAATTATGTTTTTTTTAAGTAGGCCAACATTCAACTATTAAAAAAAAAATCTGTCATTTTTGTATGTCATTGTTACGTATTATATTATTTTTTAGAAATGTTCTAAATTTCGTTATTTTTTTTATTTCGCGTAATTACTATTTTTAGTCTTGCGTAATTAGGATAACTTTCTGCAAATAAATTGCATGCTAGGAATGCATTTTGATGGGTCTTGCATCAATAAATAAAATCAGTATTTGTTTAATCTGCTGCCATTATTAAATTAATTATTACAAAGGTAACGAAACTTACCTTAATTATAATAATGGATAACAATGAAATACGAAAATAACAAATAATTTTCTTTTGTTTTAATGATTAAATGTTTGCACAACCTACTCAAAAAAATTAAAATAGATATCAAATACCAACTTTGAATTAATTTTTAAGAAAATTCTCTATTTAATGAGAATAAAAAATATATAATGCCATTTAAAAAAATGTAACATTGGTCCATAAGTTGGTTAACACTGGCTTTAAAATAATAATGGTTATGACAAAATGTGTCCCCTTCTATGCCTTACAAAATATCATATTCACTTTTTTGTTTAACTTTTCATATACGTGAATAAAAGACACTGTTCCTTTATCTTGATACACCCTGTATAAATGATTTTTCCTAATACAAATTTATTTAAAAATTGCATTACTTAAATATATCCGGTAAGTACTTATTCCGTTTACTATATAAGATATTTTAATTTAGCATCCTTGTTAAATTAAGTTCATGAAATTTTTTCACTATATTTTTATGACGAGAGGAGAATGAAAAATATATAAAATTTTGTGTTATGTTGTGTTTATTTCTCATTTATGGTTTTTATTTTGTTGATTTTTGTACACTTTTCATCTTCGAGCAATTACTTACACATTTGTGCATTTGACTTTACACTCTACTTCTATTGTTCGTACTATGCACTCTATTTAATTACAGCAAACTAACCGTTATTAAGCTAATTCAATTTGTTTCATATCTGTTTCCCTATTAAATTTTATTTTCTTTGATTTGTAAATAATACTTTATATGCACCTTCGAATAATTTTTATTTACAAACTAGGTATACGGTTCACGCTTCTCTTGTTACTGTACTTATTTTGTAATCTTATTCATTAATTAATTAAATATAATCAATTTACTCTGTAGAAATTATTATTTTTCCGATTAAAAAAAATTCACAATTTTTTTTTATTCTACAAAATTCTAAAAATGTAATAAAAAGTATTTGCAGTTGTCATTGTGGCGGAATGGTTAGCATGTTTGCCTGTAGAATGAAATAACATTTGATGGTTGGGGTTCGAATCTCCATCAAGCTAAGTTTTTCATTATTTTTTATTTATTTATGAATTAATTACGAATGCGCATTGCTCCCTAATTATTTTAGACAAAAAGTTTCAAATGGATGTTGTAATGCAAAAATTTCTACATCGGAAACAATAAAAAAATCATTTTGGCTACTCCATAACTGCAGAAATAAAAATTGAAAATTCACGGAATTACAATTTAATAGTATTAGCCATGGAATTAGAAACAAAAGCGTAACGTTTTATCACGTCAGTGGCAGAATAATGATTGTCAAAATGAATATTTCGGTTTTCAGATTTCGGCGGAAATATCCATTTTGATCATCCCTGAATCCATTTTGACTAATTTCGTCTGTACGTATCTTGCATAACTCAAAAACGGTAAGCCGTAGAAAGTTGAAATTTTGTATTTAGGACTGCTATAACATCTAGTTGTGCACCTCCCTTTCTGGTTATTACACAATTTCCAGAAGTGGCACTTTCCATGAAGCCTATAATAGATTTTAATGAAAAACTGTATTAAAATATAATCCAAAACTTTTCAAATTTGGTATACAAGACTTTTATGTCAATCGAAATAACATAATAGATTTTGGTTAAAATAGGCTAACCGGAAGTGGTACATTACTTGAAGTTGTTAACAGTTTTTCTTGAATAAAATGATTTTATTTTGATTTTAGAAATAAATGCTTCAAATAAAAGTTTTAGAGAATTAATTTCTGCGTCTAGCACATTAAGTATTATTAAATTAGCCCTTTGTACAAGCGAGATATATAAATTTAAAAATTATATACTTTTTTGTTTTTGTAATAAAGCTTGCTATGGATTAGGACAAAAAAAAAGTTCATGTCAAATTACGGTAAATACGTGCAATTTTATGATTCGTACAATAACAAATATTATATTTTTATTGTAAAATTAGTTATATTCATTGTTGTAATCAAATATTTCTTTGTTGTAATCAACTCTCTTTAAAAAGAAACGGGTTAGATTAATGTTAAATTAAAAATGATAGTAGTAAATGAATTATTTTTTGTTCTATATCAAAATATTTCTCGGGCTTGGCTTAAACCTGTCAATATTTTGTAATTTAGTTATTAAAAAAATATGTATAGTTTAATAATCGTACAAGGAAGTCATGTGGTGTACACATCAGATTTTTTCTTACCATCTTTCGACCTTCTTACCTTCAATCAACTCAAAGGAAGATTCAGCAACTCAATTGGAGATTCATCTTCCATGTTTCTACCCCAAAACTTTACAGTGTATTCTGTATTATTATACACTATAAAAGAATGTTTGAAATTAATAAATTTTTGTTTATATATATTACGTAAATAATGAAATATTTTCCGTGTTGTGTTATAAACAGAATGTTTGGTATTTAATAAACATGTATTACTTTTTATCGATGCTAATTAAATTTGTACGTACGCAACAACAATCATATTTATATAACTAAAAATTGTCATTTTCCTATATCCGCATAAATGCGCATAATTAAATACTGTATTGAGCAATAAATTCAATAAATATTTTAATTAAATCATAAATGTATCTACATATTTCTGTAGATTATTATCATACATATTTGATATGAATAAATTTAAAATTTATTATTGTTTTATTATGAAGGAGTGAATTTTTAATTACTGGTTAATTATGATTTTAATTTACCATTACCTTTTTCATTGTAGAGATAAGTGCAGCAGTGATTTTAACCAATGTAAAAAACTTTTGATTTTAAATATAATGCACGCTGATGTCAAAGTAACTTCTGGAAAATTTACACCAGATACTGGAGGTGTTTGTTATTGCTAGCTTATTGGCAGAACCCATACTTAAACTTATTATTTACGCTACTTAAAATAATTGTCATTTTCTGTTAACGAGGCAACACGCAATGTACTCGTGTCTAGTTTCAGGATTATTAGAAAACGAGTCTTCGATCATTTTATTTTTATAATGAAACTTAAAATCAATGATATCAGTCAATGTTTCTTATAAATATAACGCTTTATATTAAAAAAAAATTGAATAAAGTTTCGCGGCATTACAGGGTTATTCACAAAAAATTACGAACCTGATAAACTGTGGATACAACCCAAAATTTAAATTTTACAAATATCTAAATACAAAAGAATAACTTTACTTAGTATAAAATACTGAATAAAGTCAAATAAAACACTGAGCAAAACTAAATCAAATAATGACCATTTAAATAGGTATGTACCGTTTATCAATAAAAGAAGAAGAACACATCGAAAAGGGTTATAATAATGGTCTTGTCTGCATGTTCGTTTTTAAATGCAGAAAAAATAATTTCCTAGTAGGTGTCAGTATAGATTATAGTCAGGGATAGATGCACTACCTTCTTATGCTCTGATATTTTTTACAACAAAATGTAAAAAAAAGACCAAAAGTATGTTGCATGATAACTCAATATATATTTATTTAAACGTAAAAATAAACAGTTGAAAGAACAAAATAAGTTTCTCTCAAAAAAAAATGAAAAAAAGTAGCTTTGGCCATCTTCCCCGGACTGTGGGGATAAGATGCCCCAGTAGTTCGGGATAGATGCCCTTTCAAAAATTCCGTATATACCTTAGTGTTAATATTAAGAAAAACGTAGATCTCTCCTTTTTTCTTCATAATTAAGACTTTAGCTCATAAATGACAAAGGTTTTCTTATTTACAACAACCTTTATGGGGTCATTTTTTATATTGGACATTGTATCTACTCATCTTTTCTCTTTGTATTTGTGTACTTTTCTCCACACCCAACACATTCAGAATCGTCTTTTTCGCTCATTTCGTTATGTTCATCCTCATAAGGCACACTTTCATCTGTTCCTGTGTCCGAATCTACTTGTAAAATTTTTCTATTCTTAGGTTGTATCTTGTTTGCATTTTGTGAATGTTGCTTCTTTAGCTTTTTCTCATTTTTCTTCTGCATTTTCCTTTTTTTATTCAAAAATTCTCGGCTTGTCAACAGTGTACAAGGGGCCTGTTTAACTGATGTAACCAGGGCATCTTTCCCGATTGTCCGGAATAGATGCCCCGGCCAAATACCAAATTCAAAATTAGCGCCAGAATATCAATGATATCTATTGCAACACAAAAACAATGATGAAAGTACTACGACTGAGTGTACTTGTCGAAAGAAATTATGGTGATAAATTTTACGAAGCTGATGAAATTAATTTTTGCAAATAATTTACCTAAATATTTTTTTTTCGTATTCAAACACGACTCACTCACTCGCACATCCTACAGCCACAACTAATAGCAGCTACTAGTACAACCTATTGAAAAGTAGTTATTCCACTAGGGCATCTTCCCTGGCGTGGCATCTATCCCTCACTTACCCTATATTTATTTACAAAAAATCCTGAAACAGAAAAATAAAAAAAGAACGATATTTATATTTAAACTATTTAATTATTTTCTATAAACCAGTATAATTGTCAAAAAAGTTAATCCTATTTTTTCGTTTATTTGCGTCTGCTAATTCTACACATAAAACAAATACTATAAAATGTGAAAATCAAACGTATGTAAATTATCGCAAATTCATGTACAAATAAACTATATTTTGTCGAAACTGTGTCTAGATATTTAATTACTAAAATAAAAAAGGGTTTTTATAGTTCAAAATATAACAACAGCAAAATTGCAATATTCAATATCTAACAGTACCTCTTTCTGAATAATGGAAATATAATTACCACGAAGAGTTACCAACTGTATTGAAAATTTCCATGTGGTAGAAGTCTTTACAGTTCGTGGAGGTCATATACACCCTTACTTACTCAAACTAAATCGTACCTTAGCTATAAAACCTAATTAATAAAAAAACATAATTTTGCTACTTTTGTTCACTTTTCTGTCAGTAACTTTTCTTAATAAATAAACTGTTTGGTAAATCTTTTTTATTTTCTAATTTTTCTTTACATATCAGTTATTCATAATTTAACAAAAAAGTAACAAATAAGCCCATATTTTAAATTATTAAAAAATCTTTCAGAACTCATATTTCAATTAAAATGATATAACCTTTTTACCTCTCGCTAAGAGAGGTATTGGATTCATGCTAAAAATCGCATATCCAGATTTTATTGAATAAGCACGTTTTAAGGTCCCTACAATCCGATTTTAACATTTTTACGATGATGTCTGTGTGTGTGTGTGTGTGTGTGTGTGTGTGTGGATGTGTGTGTGTGGGATGTTGGAAGGACGGTTACTCAAAAACTATAAGACTTAAAATTTGTTTAACAACGTATTTCCCAATCGGACATTCATGGGAAGATCTGAAAAGGTTTTGGTAACAATTGGACAACCGGAAGTAGAAGATTCTTGAAAAAAAATCTTCTAAATATTATTTTTTGAAAATTTTTCGTGGTAATATTAAAGAAAATTAAATTCTCTATCTGATACATTTAAATATTTTATTATATATTCCATAGATTTAGAGATAAAAGAAGTATAATATATAAAATAATCTGTTGTAATAAATTTGACAGCCGAAAGAATGCCATGAAAAATAGTTGATAATTTAAATTATTTGTAACTGACAGATAAATGTCAGTGTCAGAAATAATGAGTAATGAAAGAAAAATGTACTTGGAGAATCCCTTAGTTCTTGATCTGTGACTATTATGGAGATGACAAGTCTAGGTTGAAGGACTTAAATTTGTTTCAAACATTATGGGACAATGTACACCAGTACTATAGACTAGAGTAACTTTGAATTGCGAAAAAGCTATCAAATTCTTCTCAAGTAAGTTGTAAATATTGACAAAATTACACATCGATATAAGAATAATCGGACTGCAATCTATCCGTCACTTTATTAAAGGGAATTAGTGTTATTTAGATATAACATGTATGAAAAAATAAAATGTAAAAGAAGATATGTAAGAATAGATGCACAATCCATATATACATTTTAGACCGCCCAAAATTAATGTTTTTACTAGAAGAATATGAAGAGAAAGTAAACAACGTTGTTCGAATTGAAAATTGCAGTTACCAGCCTAATATTTATATATGGTAAACTCTACTTTGTAATTTATTGTAACATAATTTATGGTAAAATATCTTCATGTTGAGACATGCTATTATTGAATAATAAAGAAGTTTATACGTCATAGATTTATATGAATATATTATTTGTATTTATAAAAATATTCTTTGCTTTATGCATACAGCCAGGTAAAATATACGGCGAGAGGTTATGTGCTGGCCACATCAGATTTTTTAGTTTTATTTCTGTTTATTTATTTAAACGACGTTTCGGCAGTATTAACTACTGCCTTCTTCAGGAATGAACAACAAATATATAAATAAAAAAATACAAAAACATTAGCAACAGGTAACCAAGGTGACAATTACAACATATTTAATATAGGAAGCCAAGCACGACTAAGATCTAGACCGTCACAATGATTGAGATTATTACTCTTGGTTTTGCAATTCTCAATGGCTTCTCTAATTAACCTGTTGTTTAGGTGTGTTGGTCTTGCCAGTATTTTTGTATTCTCGAATTTTATATGGTAGAATTCTTCCAGAGCATGTTCTGCAACTGAAGATTTTTCTGGCTGGTTCAATCTGATCGAACGCTGGTGTTCATTCAATCTTGTAGAAATGATTCTACCAGTCTGACCAATGTAAACTTTCCCGCAGACACATGGAATCTGGTAAATCCCTGATGACTGAAGATGGATGACGTCTTTAACTTGTCTCAACATATGTCGAATTTTAATATATGGAGAAAACAAAATCTTCATGTTCTTCTTACGAAGAATTCTACCAATCTTGTCCGTGACATTTTTGACATAAGGAAGTAAAGCAAACAATAAGTCTCTTTCATTAGCATTGTTAATTGGTCTTTTCGGTTTCAGGCATTTTTCGATAGATGATTTAGAAAAACCATTCTTCATAAAAATATTCTTAATTTCTTTCATATTTTGTTTGTTTCAAGACGATAAAAACTTTTTTTTAAGTGTCCGGTTTTTTTGGCCACGAGTGTATATATTTTGTTTGCATAGCAACCGTAGAAAACAAATATAATTGGTTTGCAGCCATAGGTTAAGAAATAAGAAATAAAATTATTCGCTGTAACTCACGTCACAAATGTGGATTTTAATAATATAAGGAATGTGCAAGAATTACACATTGTGAACACAAAAAAAATGTTATTTTTCTATTCTTACATTTCTCACAATATCTAATTGCTAATTGAAAACATATACCTACACATATTTCTTATATTCTGAAGAATATACTTCTAAGAAAAATGTTTTATTTCTTATTTTTCCAAGTACCTAAATTTTGTTAGGGAACGGATTTTAGCTCTGTTGTATATGTATTTCGTGACATGAAAGTATTTTTAATGAGGGTTTATAACCTTATATGATACTGTAAACATCTCTAATGTGAATTTTTGCGCATCTTTGTTGAGTAAATCGTCCATATTGATTTATTTATTTTATTTTGTTAATTTCATAACTTTGTTGCACATATTCATATGACTATATCATTATGTAAATCTACTTATATACAGGGGGTAACAACTAAACGAACTACCTCACATAATTTCTATATTATTAAAAATACAATAAAATACAATAAGACAATCATAGAATACCAAGGGGGACATCAGAATAGAGAAGAAAATATTTTTTTAATCAAATTATGATATAAAGTTAATATTTACCTTCCGTAACCTTTAAGTAAGGAAGGTATTGTCTTGGTCAAAAAATTCAATGATGAGTTTTTAGTGAATAAACACATTTTATGGTCCCTATAATACGATTTTACCATTTTTATGATGATGTCTGTATGTATGTATGTATGTATGTGTGTCTGTGTGTCTGTGTGTATGTGTGTGTGTGTGTGTGTGTGTGTGTGTGTGTGTGTGTGTGTGTGTGTGTGTGTGTGTGTGTATGTGTGACGAAAGTTTCGGATCGCAAACTTCAATACCACAATTCCAAAAATTATGTTTGTTTCGTATTCCTCAAGTTATAATTGGTCAACCGGAAGTAGGCTCATTTGAAGATTTTAACAATTAAATATGATTTATTGACATTTAACGTTATTATAACTTAAAGAATATATTATTCTCTATACGTTTTTATTGCATTTTATACTTCATGTTCACAGTTTTGTTTCTAATGACAGCTAGTAATAATGTACATAGGTGTCAAGTATCATAAGTTTTCATTCAAAATATTATGATTTTCCAAATCCATGTGGATTATTTTCCTCGACAAGTATATTAATAAAAAAAATTATGACTATGGCAATTGTGACATCTATGTAAATAACTACTAGCCGTCATTCTGACACGGATCCTCATCTGCTTGCCAAGGCCAACAAAGTCACATGACTGCTCGCGCCCTATAAGTAACTAATTTAACATTTCTTATACACACAAATAATTGAAATTGTATCTCTTCTTTCGTTCTATGTGAAATTTTGTCTTACTATTCTAATATGTTCAAAATTCTTCAAATTCATTCTTAAGGATATATATAATATTAAGATACCTATAATTTAAATACATATTTAATTAATAATACAATAATATATATTAAATGTACTCGTACCTCCCAAAAAAATCTGATTTTTGACACTGACATTTTGCATTTATCTGTCAATTACAAACATTTAAATATCTCAACTGTTTTTTGGGCAACGAGATTTATTACAACAGATTATTCTATATTATTATATACTATATTTCCAAACCTATACCAGATATAATAAAATATTGAAATGTATCAGATAGAGAATTTAATTTTCTTTAATATTACCAAGAAAAATTTTCAAAAAATAATATTTAGAAGATTTTTTTTTCAAGAATCTGCTACTTTTCAGCTCTTCCCATAAATGTCCGATTGGGAAATACGTAGTTAAACAAATATTACTAAATCTTATAGTTTTTGAGTAATCGTCGTTCCAACGTCCCACACGCATACACACACATACATCCGCACACACACACACACACACACACACACACACAGACAGACATCATAAAAATGTTAAAATAGGATTGTAGGGACCTTATTCATTAAAATCTGGATATGCGATTTTTAGCATGAATCCAATACCTCTCTTAGGGAGAGGTAAAAATATATTTGAAATATTGAAAATTAGTATTTCATATAAATATTAGTAGTTTAATGTATTAAAATATAAAATACTTTTGAAAAGTATTTGAACTAAAAGTGCAAAATACTTTTATTTTTAAGAATTTCAAATAATTACTTAAAATACTTAATCTATTTCAAATACGTATATTACAAATACTATACAACACTGGTATTATGAAAGGTCAAAATTTACAGCACGTATATCTTGCTCATTCCAAACGCACACATTTCGCATCCACAGTTGAAATTAGAAAAAGTTCCAAAAAATGTTGCTTGTTGTAATAAAGCAATGCTGCACAATATTTCTAAGGGTAAATAATAGTTTATTACACAACAGCTGAATGCAAGTAATGATCAAACAATGGCATGCTAAATTGCAAGTTAAGTGACCTAAATCCGATTCATTTTTGGCGAGGTCGATGACCACTGCGTTGTTTGTTTAGCCTAGGTTCAAACTCCGAATGAAATACTGCATTTCCTATATACAGTTACTGTTAATTACGGATATTGCAGTTTCTATTTATTACAAAATTAGTGTTCTTATTGACTATAAACAATTATATTGCAATTTGTACGCGGGTATAGTGGTCACATAAAATATTGTTAACATAAATATCGGATAAATTTTACAGGATGATCACGAGAGGATGAATCAGTTAATAACACCAATAACAACTAAATCATAGTCAAAATTTAGCTATCTTAAATATTTATTCGTTCGCAAACTACAACTGACAATATATTCAATTAATTACAATATTAAATTTTATTTTTTTAGTAAAATTATTTGCAAAGTGATATTTATTTATTAAAGTACTACCTACAATTATATAAAGAACAAGAATAAATAAACTTCTGGATACTATGATTATTACTCCAATTCAACAAATTTTGATATGGTGTATTAATAGAGTGTATAGAACTTGAATACATTGCTTATATTTTTTTTTTAGGTTTAATAATAATTTATGTGCAAATAAACCATTTTCTGCATGTGACAAATGTTTTCGTCTTTAATAATTCGCAAATAATTTTTATTGAAGTAATAAAATTGAAGATGGCAATTAATTGAGTATATTTTCAGTTACCTATACCCTCAGTTTCATAGATAATGCTAACATAAATAATGTATTATTTACTGTTGGAATGAAAAATTTTGGGACTTGTCTTTTGTCATATATTTGCCCGTAGATTATTGTTTAAATGACAAATTTAGTTAATAATATTGTATTTAAATCCAGTACACTTTATTAATACATAAAATAATAAAATGCCCAAATATAGTCAACTATTGTAACCTACAAATTTATTTTTTATTGCTGTTAATATATTTAATTCAGAAGGTACGAATACATTTGGTGTTGGGCTCGTATTACAAATAAAATTTGTAGGGAATATTTTGTAATAATTTAATCTCTTGTTTACTCTGTTGCACGAAATAAAAATCTTATTCCTGTATGCAATTTTATAATTTTAATGCAGCTTTATAAATTTGCATAGTTGGCAGCTGGTATTTTTTGCATAAAATTGCAAAGTAAATCAACACGTTAATATTTGTCGTGAAATATGCAGACATTCGAGGCTCTCCTTTACAAACTAAAGGTAGAGGAATATTTATGAACTACTACAATCAAATTATTCAGGTTTTCATTAAAACGCACTATATATTGAATCTCTTCAGAATAGATTAATTTTTCGTTTCATTAAAACGATTTTCAATGAGTGTACTCGCTTAGTCGAACAATAAGTCACATTTTTTTTTCTTTTTGCATTGAGAAGTTTTGTTCAAAGACTAATTTTAAATTAAATTTTTAATATTTACAGGTGTTTTATTAATACGGAAGGCGGAAATAGTAAAAAATAAATAACTCATATTTTTAATTACGAATATTGGAAATTCCTATGAATGTGGAAATTGAAATATGTATATTACTCCTTTAATAATTCCCTATGAATTTATTTATAGCAAGAAACTTTAAAAAAGATAAGTATTAATAAAATAATAATAAATGTGCAATAAAGTACAATTTACTCGGTGAAACTGTTTTAATATTATGACAACGAGAAATAACAAATAAATAACTTTTATACACTTCTAAATTATAGTTTCAGGATCAATATTTCAAGTTTGTTATCATTGTTAGTCAAAATTCTATTTAGAAATAGTTATCATCTTTTATTAATTGTTTAGTCTAGCTGTCAGAGACATTGAACAGTTATTTGTTGACAATTAAGTCTAGAAGTTATTGCAAGCCTACGTGCAGGGTTGATATTTTGATATAGATGCCATATGATACCCTCTTCAACCCCTCAGAGATAATCCTCTCACGAAAGTAACGTTTTGTTTGAGGTAGTCTGTCTTAGATACTCGTGTCGACGAAACATGTAGTCTGCGTTTTAGTTTCTCGCGCGGGTTAAACGCCTACCTGCTGAGTTACAATGTAACTATTTAGATTATTTGATTTAGTTATTGTTTAGTTTAGTAATCAATAATAATAAGTTTAATAGTTTATAATTGATTAGTGTTAGTGTAAATATGTATAAATAAAGAATTAGTAATATTAATAATGTCTGTGTCCATAATATAAGTGTTCATCGGTCATCAAAGTTAAGTGTAAGTGTATGGGTGTTCGTTCTTCGGTTAATCAAATCGTGGCCATCGTTGGTAAAAGAAGTAATCAAGTCGTGGTCATCGTGGGTAAAAGAAGTGCAAGACCACCACCATCATCAGAGAACTGTAACACCCCCCACCCCCCTCGTATTACAATATAATAAATAAAAATCATACTCGACAAGTTTCACAACATCTCTGAATCAACCTCTCGGTCATTTATCAGAGACTGGCCCACTAAACCAAAACCACAGACGCGTTCCGCTCTTATTGGAGCTCATCAGTGTGGCACACTGAAGCCTGTAGCATGCACTGACTAGGTTGAGTGGACGGACCTCTGAAGGCATAATCGGCCTAATTCACTAAGATAGTTGTTAATATATTCGTTAGGTAACAACTAAGAGTTAACACCGATTTTTAGCAACTCTTGTAACAAGTCCGTGCAAAGTTCGAGAGATGGCAACACTGGTACGAGGTTATGTTTAGTTAGTGATATGTTTTGGAAGAACGATCACCAAGTTTCAACCAAATCGGTCTATTTCTCTGTATTTGACGTTCGTTTAAGAAAGTCGAGTGATTTTCAAAAAATGGAAGAAAAAGAATTTCGTGCGTTGATCAAACATTATTTTATGAAAGGCAATTCGCCTCAGAAGACTAAGAGAAGCTTGATAAACATTATGGTGAATCTGCACCTTCGATTAGAACAGTTTATAAGTGGTTTCAACACTGGAAGAAAAACGTCCACGATTGGTCCACAAAAAAGTCCTTTTCCATCACGACAACGCACCAGCTCACTCATCTGTGATTGTAGCCGCAAAATTGATGGAATTAAATTTCCAACTCGTTCCACATCCTCCCTGTTCTCCAGATTTGGCTCCTTCGGACTACTACTTGTTCCCCAATATGAAGAAATGGTTGGCGGGGAGAAGATTTTATTCAAACGAGGAGGTGATTGCAGAAACGAAAGCCTATTTTGCAGAGTTGGACCAATCTTATTATTTGGAAGGGATCAACAAACTGGAGCAGCGTTGGACGAAGTGTAAGTCTAAAAGGAGACTACGTTGAAAAATAATAAGAAAATATCCCGAAAAATTAAGTAGTTTTCATTTTTGCACGGACATTTCAAACCACTCTCGTAAATTTTTATTATAACTTTACTAAAAGTTACTTATGGTGTATGAATATTTTTCCATTTGGTGTACTTCCTGATATTTTTTTATTTAGTTTTCCGTAGGAACTCTTGTTAGCGCTGCGGTTTAAATTAAATCAATTACCGATATTAACTTCCAGCAGCGCTGTCGCATCCAATCTGGCGTAATTTTTTTATTTAATTATCAACAGTTACAAATAAACATAGACAAAGAAAAGAATGTACTCGAGTAAAAGTACATTTCCAGCCATAATTTTATCCTTTAAATATTAATTCGTTGACAAACTATAAGCGATTGAAAGTTTAGGGGATGTTTCATGTTCTTCACCAGTGGTACGCAAGTGTGGTCCCTAGTAGTGGTGGGATCCGGATCCGGATAGTTTCGGTTTCGGATCCAAAAATATCCGGATATCCGGATAATTGAATGTTGAACGATCCGAATCTCAGATCCAAATCTCAGTATCGGATTTTGGATCCGGATCTGAGTATCGGATTTTGGATCCGGATCTGAGTATGGGATTTTGGATCCGGATCTGAGCATCGGATGTTGGATCCAAATCTGAGTATTGGAATTTGGATCCGAATCTGAGTATCTTGAATCCGGATCCGAATATCGAATCTTGAAAACGGATTTAAGTATCGGATCTTACATTCGAATATGGGTATGAGTGTCGGATTTTAGATATGGAATTTCAGTATCCGGATCGGTTCTCGAATTCGAATATTGTCAGTATTGAACCTTACATTCAAATATTAGCATCGGGTCTCATCAAAAGCACATAATAAATTAATGAATTTCATGTCATATTAATATGTTACTTTATGTAGGACTCTGTGAAAGTATAAATTCCTTTTTTCTTAACATTTGCACAAACTACCTGGAGTACATATTATAAAATATATTACTGTTTGTAAAAATAAACAGGCCCACTTTACCGGTTTGAAGTTTGAATTTTAACTTAATGCCAGTTGTTACCCTTCACATTGAAAATGAAGAATCGATTCCAGAATTAAAATTTGGATCCGGAACCGTAAAGAAAACACCGGATCCGTAAACAAAATATCGAGTCCGGATCCAGATCCAAGTTCAGATCCGGATCCAAGTCCAGATCCGGATCCAAATTCGAATTAAATTTTCGGATATCCGCTTCAATATCCGAACGTCGGATATCCGAAGATCCAGATAGTTTGAAATCCGGGTTCTCGGATCCAAGTTTTGTCGGATCCTCACAGCACTAGTCCCTAGGGCCACTTGTGGCCCTATGATGTTGGAAGGTGGCCCTTTTTAAAAATTATAAAATAAACAAAAATTTAATTTAATGAGAAAAAATACAAATAAAATTAAATGTTACAGCCTTCTGGTATAGAATTATCTTTATCATAAGAACGGTAATTTCAAAATCAACTACACACAAAACTCGGCCTGAATTTTCCAAGCGTAGCTTCTTCTGTTCATTAGGTTAGTTATTGTTGTTATTTTTACAAGCTTTGTAAACTATTCGTCGTTTTATGAAACAAATATACGACTAGACAGATTGTAAATAAAACATTACTAAATCAACAAAAATTTGACAATCTGGCTGCGTTTCATCCGCATTTTTTTTTATTGAGAAAATAGAACAGTACATAATACATGTAATGTGTACCTAAATATATTGTTGACACAATTTATATTTCCACTTAATTAAAATGTCAAAATAAATAAAATTGCAAATAATTTTCAAAAAGCATTGATGAAATACAAAGAATAAAATTTGGCCCATCTTTATATAAAGTTGCGCACCACTGTTCTACAAAATAGAAGATTACAGCTCAATCGAGTTAAGAGAAATTAGTAAACAACAGTGAAATAAAATGATGTAATTAAAATATTTCGGAAATAAGGGTTTTTTGTTATAGCAACTCATATGAATTCCGTATACAGGGTAGTGACCGGGACCCCGGAACATAGGACTTTAACATGTAAAATCAAATTTTCGTAATTTCCTGCTTCCCTAATTATTTTACATAAAAAAGCTTCAAATAAAAGTTGTAGGGCATAAAATTCTTCATCTGTATCATTAACCAAAATTAATTTTATATGCCTCTAACCTCAAAAATTAGGTATGAAAATGTCGAAAATCACTGCAAAAATAGCTATAGCCATGGAATTGAAACAAAAACTAAGAAATGTTAACGATTTATCTGTCAAGCTAGGTTAATTTCATTTCATTATTATTTGTAAAATCTGTTCAAGTGAGCAAATATCAATTTAAATTAACAGATAATTGTTAATTGAAACAGATAATATATAATAAAAATATATTACCCTAACGTGACAGATAAACCGTTAGACATTTGTTATTTATTTTGTCTCAATTCCATGGCTATTACTATTTTTGAGGTGATTTTCGACATTTTCATACCTAATTTCTGTCGTTACAAGGCATACAAAATTAATGTTGCTTATTGATGCAGAATTTTATGCTCTACAACTTTTATTTCAAGCATTATTCCCTAAAATAATTAGGGAAGCAGGAAATTAAAAAAGTATGATTTTACATGTTAAAAGTCCTATGTTCCGGGGTTGCGGTCACCACCCTGTATATTATTTTGATTGACGACTCAAAGACCGCCTATAAATATTTAACGAATACCGAGTTAGGGGAAGGAACCTACTATCAATGGAATTAGAGAAATCAAATAGCGGAAGCGTAGCTATCAGTCCAGTACTGCAATTCTCAAACAGTTTTTATTTGAATATAAATGTTTTGCATTAAATTTAATAATTTAAATACACTTGCAATTATGAAGCATATAAACTTGCACAGTGTTATAATGTTCATTTATTTTTTATAAATATAATTTAGAAATAGCATATATTTCAAGAACATTATGTCAACGAAGAAAACATTTTGACATAAAAACTTATATTCCTGACGTCACAAGTATATTTTCAAACTTCGGAGACCATAACTCGCTTATTAAGAGGTATTTTTCATCGGATAGTCTCAGTTTTACTTATATTTTCAGATGAAGTTATAAAAAAAATGGTAGCGTTTGTAGAAATGTGTGAAAAAAGAAGGCGGTCATTTTAAATAACATTTATTTTTTATTAGATTTCTTTTGTTTATATAGACTAAACCTCCCTTGTATTAGGGGCAGTATTTATGACACGACTACGTATGTAGTAAACTAATGAAATATTTTACAATATTTTGCATTCTATTCATTTTCGCAACCAATTAGTGGGAAAATAGTTAAACGACTGATTTTCCTAAACATACCCTAACATAACCAAACAAAAAATACTATGTACATATATTCAATTACAATTCAACACACTGTATGTGAATTGTGAAAATATTCACTTTTTTATATATTTCATTTTACAAGCGGCATCTAACATCATTTTTGTAAACTTTGCTCAATAAAGTTCCCAATTCTTGATTTATTACAGAACGAGTATATCAGAACATCACATAGATGTCACTACTAATATCAAAACAGGAAAATTCTGTAAATAAATTTTTATATTGTACATTTCAGTAATTATACTTCAATGACGATATTGTTATTAAAAAAATATATTTTAGAAATATCACTAACTTAAAATGTAAAGATCAGTTTATTTATATTTATTTGATTACAATCGTCTGAAGAATAATGTTTGTTTGTATATTATTGAATAAAATATTTCAAAGATCAATATTTAATTTAATCATAATGTATATACAGAAATCAAAAATAATATAAAAATTAAAATAAAGCAAAACAATTTTTTTTGATACTTTATAATCATTAATCATACTCAGCATTAAATTGTTATAATAATATTATTATAAACTAATGTTCAGTTTTTATTATTATAATTCTATAATGGTTAGTTTTTATATTTTATGACATATTGAAAGAAGTTTGGTTGGAGCTTTTAGGAAATGGAAGGAAAAAATGGTGAAAAGTAAGTCGGCTTCACTGTGGTTTATAAATAGAAAAAAATGTTTCTTTGATGCTTTATTGATATAATAATAGCATAACAATATGTAGTACAAATAAATTGACAGAAATTAAGGTACATGTTATATATGTATAAAAGCCATGTTATAAATGTATAAAAGAGCACACACTTCATATCGTATTCATATAATATCATATATATTTTGATATTACAAAATATAAATATATTTTTAAGATAAACATCCAAATTTCAAAATATTTTAAATTGACTAATATTTTTGTTACCAAAATAGTTATGAAAAATAAAGTTAGCTTTTAGTTTTTATAATTTTCAACTATATTTCCTAAATAAAAACTTTAAAGCCTATATAGAGGTAACATTTATCAATACAATTATAGATGTATAAATTTTGCAAAGCTATAGCATCATTTTCATAGTAGGTTAGGTACCTATATAGTCTTTGAATGACAATATTTTTCATGGTCCATTTCACCAAATACGTAATTTTTATTATAAATCTAGCAAAAACATTGACTAAGCAAAAGTTTTAATATCATTTTCTTCAATATTTTTCGTCTAATGTGCTTTTAAAGTATCTAACTAAATACAATCCACTTTACAAAAGTGTATTGCATGCAGTCTACTTTTGAGAATAAGGCAGTATTCATTTCATTATAGTTATTACAAAGAAAATTGAATATTATACTATCCTTTTAATACATAAGATATTTTAGTATCAATTAGAGTACAATATTTCAAAATGTGATGTTATGTATCATGGACACACAGGTTGGTGAACATTGCTTCCCCAATTATTTCAAGTAAAAAAGCTTCATATAAAAGTTATAGAGCATAAAATTCTGCATGAAAATCACCTCACAAATAGCAATAGCCATGGAATTAAGACAAAATAAATAATAACTGTCTAACGGTTTATCTGTCATTTATTTTTATTGGGTATTATTTCTAATTTTTGTTCCTGTTAATTTAAATTGATATTTGTTTACTTGAACAGAAATTACAAATAATAATAACAATAAATTAACCTAGCTTGACAGATAAATCGTTAACAATTGTCAATTTTTTGTTTTTTTTTACCAAAAATAATTAGGGAAGCTGGAAATTACGAACGCTCGATTTTACATATTAAAATCATGTGTTCGGTTGTGTTGGTCACCTCCCTATATATTAATCAGCACTTATTATTAAGAACACACAAAATAAACATGAATTTCGTTAGTTTTTAGATTTACACTAATGGTATTCTAATCGTTGTTTAATCGTTTCGTAAGTAGAAAGTAATTTAATTATCTGTGCTAAACAGATCAAAAAAGATGTACGAATGTTTATAATTTAAAAAAATAAAATTAAACGTCAAATATAAATTATCAGATTATATTTGTTTATTATTACAAAAACTGAATTATATACATTTAAATTTTAGTAAATGTTTAAAATACACAGAGCTGGGAACTACTTAAAGTAAAAGTACTGGAAGTATTACTTTAAATACATCCAGTATTTACAATACTTTACTTAAAATACTTTTGAAAATTAGTACTTAGTACTGTACTTAAAATACTTTTTTTTTCATAAAACGTACTTCAAATACTTTTTTTTTTTTGAAGACGTAAATAAAGATAAATCAAGATGTAATGAACAACTTATTTATTAAAGGTTATTCCTACGTGCTCATCAATATTATAGAACTAAATAAGTAAACAATTTTTCTTCTCCAAGGCGTGAAGTAGTAGCTACAGACATTAATCACAGTACGTGAAGTGTGAATTTTAATAGCGATGCATAAAATGCAATGCATTTCTTATGGTATATATGACTTTAAAATTAGTAGGCTACTTTAACTGTCTTATTGGATGAGAGTGATATACGAATCGAATATGTACCTAAATTTGATCATTTTTCGTCGTATTATTTTAACTGATTTCATTAAAAAATACTTAGTACTGGTACTGTAAGTAGGTACAAAAATGTACTTAAAGTATTATTTTACTTAGTATTTAAATACTTTTTTTGAGTACTGGTCACAACTCTGAATGTATGTGAATCTTATGGCAAATAAATATTATTATTTATTATAAAATAAATTTAATAATTTGCGAAATCAAGAAAAAATCTCATTAACCATTAACAGTAACAAAACAGTTGTTGCCTGAAAGCGGCTCATTAATAAACTTTTATTTGCATTTTATTTTTTATAATTATTATTATGGTTTTTCTACATATTAGTAAAAAATGGCAATGTTTTATTACTGTTAGTTTCATGGCTAATGAGATTTTTTCTTAATTTTTAAATTTATTTTGTGGCTTTATACGAAACAGAAATGTAACGTGTTTGGTATCAAATAAATATTTTCTATCAATTAATATAGAAACTTTTCCTGTGTTATAGCCGTATGATCCGTTTTAAATATTACACCATGTATATTTTTTTTTGTTATACGTGTGGTGTAAAAACTTAGCAAAAAACATACAAAAACAGTTAAATACAGAGAAATTACGTGAGATACTTAAAAGATTTAATTGGGCGTACGGCTGTACTTAATGTATACAATGAAATGAATTAAAAAGTACTAAAAGCAAGTCAGAATATATTTTCAAAAGTAAGCAGTAATTTATATAACCGTAAACCGTAACAAAAATATACAGTATTAGTCATTTATCTTGTCCATACTGATTCATCGCGGTATGCAACTCATAATACGTTGATCCAGGTCAATAGTTTATTTTTTGACAAAAATGAATGACAATCACAAAATTAAAGTTTCATTTGGATTTTTATCCATGATTCATTCTTTTAATTGTAAAATGAATCCACGAATTTTCTAGAATATGTATTGTTGGTTGCGTTCTGACTCGGTCACGTTGGACGACATAAATAACTGATCCTGTATACAATGACAGGCAAACAAACAAATTAATTTCCCTAATTTGGGTAACACTACCAATAAATTTACAATACAAGCTGGGCTTAATATTGTACAGAAATAATCACACTGTAGCACAGATAAATAAACATCTTTAACCCTGAACGGTTGAAACTGAACACAACTGGTGACCTGAGGACTCTTAGGAGTCCTTTGGAAGTCATTTGCTTTAAATTTTTTTGTTGTTGAGTGAAAATTTAAAATTTAGTGTACAGGGTATAAATTAAAAAGTGGGCCATAGGCGTTTAACTTGGGAAATCAGTTTTTCCTTGCGCAAACATTACTTAACTATTTTATGCAAAAATACTTCAAATAAATTTATAGAGATTTATATTCTGCATCCAAATTATGAAACGATTATTTTAGCTCTTTATATAAACAGCAGGATTAATATAATAAAGAAAAATATATCATCACGGCATATTACCCATTGCTGGGTGCGCCAATCTGCTTTGTAAACAGATTTCGGTAATAATGATGACATATTTGTAACGTGCGGGCGTTTACCAGGCGTCACCACACAGGCATTCATTGCTGGCGTGTAGAGTGCACCACTGGGGTTAATTTTTTGCCATTTAAAATTCGCAATATTTGGCGTCGGTCGGGATCGAAGCCGGTTCTTCAGATTCGCGACTAGGCACTCAGTCACGCGGCCACGACCCCATGACAAAAAATAAACAAATTCGTTATTTTTAACTATTAATTAGAACTAAATTTAGACAATAGTAAATTAACACAAAACATAAACTGTTTTAGTTCTAATTGAAAGTAAAAAACATCGCATTTATTTATTTTTTGTCATAAATCCATGGCTACCTAGACTAAAAACTCATAAAAACTGTTACTTTATAATTAATTTTTACGTTTATATGAAGAGAAAAAATGATCGTTTTACATGATTTAGATGCAGAATTTAAATCTCTATAACTTTTATTTGAAGTATTTGGCCCATTTTTCGACTTACACCTTGTACATTTAATTGCCTGGTACAGTAATAAGCTTCTAAAAAGTGTGACGTGAAAACATTCAAATAAAATATTACTGTTGCCATGTCACTTAGAAGTTTTAGTGTGGTGGGGTTACGAATGGCACCACGTCATCATTTAAGGATTAACTGTGCTATAATGTGGTTATTTTATCACAATGGAGTATTCTAATGTAGTAAAATTTTAGGTAAAAATGTTATAACATTGTGGATTATGCTAAAAAATAACCAAATATTGTAAAAAAAAAAAAAATATATTTCATCACGGCATATTACCCATTGCTGGGTGTGCCAATCTGCTTCATACACAGATGTCGGTAATGATGGAGTATTTGTACCGTGCGGGCGCTTACCAGGCGTCACCTCACGGGCACTCATTGCTGGCGTGGAGAGTGCGCCACAGGGGTCAATTTTGTGCCATTAAAATGCGATGTAATTTTGGGCGTCGGTCGGGATCGAACCCGGGTCCCCTAGATTCGCGACCAGACACTCAGGCACACGGCCACGAGACCCCATGTAAAAAAATCAAAATTTATTTTTTCCAATATGAGTTTCCGTTTTCCTTCTAATTTATTTTAGGGCTAAAATGTATCATATATTTTGTGACGTATGAGCGACTGTTGACATTTCTAAAAAAATGTACATGTAACTAAAGAATTTTAATAAAAACTAAATATGTATTTCGAGAACTAAGTAGTGCAAAATCAGGAAAAGTTAAACAGAAGAGGTAAGATTACTCCACATATCAACCATGCCAGAGGTCCTAACAACTCTGTATTTTGTACTACTGATACATAAATACGTATTTAGTTGTTATTAAAATTAATTTTAAGATTAAGGGATAAGTTTAATTATAATTTAACCTTAGACTCCCTTCTACTATTAATCATATAACTGTGCCGTTAACAGGAAGCAGTTTTTTCCGCCATTGATGCGTTGGCAGCAGACTTTATGTAAGTTTTATAACGTTTTGTGGGTTCACAAGTTTTTTATTTCTATACAGGGTGAGCCTGGGAAGACCCCCCCTTAACTTTTTTATTATAAGTAATAGACAAAAATGGTTCATATAAAAGTTTTATTATTTTAAATATGCTATTTTATGGCAGATGTAGATATTTTTTATAAAATCAACAATTTACAAATTTACAAGATACGACTATCAACTTTTATTTTTTAAATAGCAACCTATAATTATTTTACTAAAATATAAACCTCAATTTTTTTCTTTTTTCAACGATGTATTAGTTTTTATTAATGTATTTGAAAAAAATTGAGATATATGGAAAATAATATTTATTCAAATATTATAGGTGGCTATGTGAAAATGAACAAAATGTAACAAAGTATTCATTTATTTGCTATTTATTTATTATTACTTACCTGTTATTTACTTATTTATCTATTTATTCATTATTTATTTTCACATAGCCACCCAGAATATTTGAATAACAATTATTTCTCATATATCACAATTATCTTATTTTTCTTGAATTTTTCAAATACATTAATGAAAACTAATACATCGTTGAAAAGAGAAAAAAGTGGCGGTTTATAGGTTAGTAAAATAATATGTTGCTATTTAAAAAATGAAAGTTGATAGTCGTGTCTTGTAAACCTGACTTTATAAAAAATATCTGCATCTGCTATAATGTAGTATATTTAAAATAATAAAACTTTTATATGAGCCATTTTTTGCTATTACTTTTAATAAAAAAGTTAAAGGGGGGAGGGCGTCTTCCCAGACTCACCCTGTATTTTTCTAAATATCATCAGCTCCTACGTCACATCCGGTAAAATTCAAATTTTCAAATAATATTTAAAAATTCATACCTTATTCAAATTAAATAAAAATAACTCAAATTTATAATAAAAATATGTGAAAGTTTCAGAAAATAATATAAAATAAAATTATTAGAATACCCATTTAAGGCTGACTTGTATTGTATATTTATTGGCAGTTGGAATATTCATGCGTGAATTCAACTACAGTGTGTTAAAAAAAAAACAACTCGGAGTAGGCTGTGAACAGATTCAATTCAAAAGTCAAATTGTCAAAAATGATCATGAAATGTAATTTTTCTGAAATTCATTGTAACAAGCAGCAAAAGAATATTGACCTTCGCCGTTTTCTAATTTATTTTCAATTCTGAAATAAGATTCAAGAAAGGCTTTGATTTATTTAGGTAACATTTTTGACAATATTTCATGTCAAATTGACATTTATTTAAGTACTTTCATATTAAAACATACCTTTCTCTGTTCATAGCTTACATACTCTACAGGCCCATTCACAAATCAAAATTAGTGTTAGTTTTATGTTTTAAGTTTTAGTTTTAGTGACCTTGTAGCATTGGTTTCTTATACAAGCATTCACAAATCAGTATTTAGTTTTGGTTTTAGCATAGAACCAATAGGAAGGATCGTAGAAAGAAATAGCGATATATAGTTGTTCTTGTCTATAACTGTCCAGTTTTGTTTGAAATTATTATGAATAATAAGAAAATTTTAAGTGCAGTTTTATTAATAAAATTGTATGATAAAAAGAAAAAATATAGAAGATGGTGGGTTAGCGATTTCTTTAATTTGTGTCGCATTTGCCAATAGATGTCACTACCTACTAAAACCACGACTTAAACATGATTTGTGAATGCTGCTGGAAAATTGCTATAAAACATAAAACTAACACTAATTTTGATTTGTGAATGGGGTCAAAACTGAAAATAAACAAATATGCATAATCTGAAAAATAAATATCTACGTAAAAAGAAAATAAAAAGGCTTGTATTTGAAAATACGTGAATTTATTGTATGTAATCCTGAAATAAATACAAACTGAAATTCATCTACTGGAAATTTCTAGTCGTGCCATGATACAAAATATCACATGAATTTAATGAATTTAGGAACAGGAATCTCGCTTCACCACAATCCAGATGAGAATCCGCCTGGGGGCACGCGAGTACGTTGTGGAGTGTTTAGGGGAGCCTTAGGGGCCTCGTTCTCTCTCTCATTTCTCTCCAGCTCCTTGTTGTCGGGCACATCTACAATCTTAATTTCTTGCTTCTTGTGAATGGGTTCGCTGGAACCTAATACCTCACTGATTGAGGACTTCTGATGGTTTTTGGCCTTGGGAGTTTTTATCTCTTCACCTGGGTGAATGCCGAAGATGTCGGAGTGACCACCACCTGGAGGCTTTAGAACTCGGCTTGAGTTGCGAGATTCGTTGAGGCCAATGTTGATGTTGGTTGAAGTCATATTGCTGAAAGGGAAGAAATGTTTTAATTTCATACTATTAGCATACTATATAATACTGTACGACTCCAGGCTCATCATAGACAATGATCAAGAAATTCTGTTTCAGTTTTTATTGCACAACAGTTGGGAAAACGGAATGAGATATCAACGTCAATTTTAGGAAAATTAGGTTATGTAACTAATCGTATTACAAGAGTTTTGGAAATTATAATTACTTGCATGTCATGTTCCAACTTTACTAATTCAAGTTTATAAAGGTGACGTTTAAATTGAATATTTCAAATGTCGCTATCAACAATAGACAACCGGTACAGTGTTGCCAGATTAAAAAATAAAAGTATCGTGCCAACCAATGAAAATGATCGTATTTTGAAAAAAGTATCGTACTTTTAAAAATATATCGTACATTTTGTTTTTTTAAATTATGTATTTATTTCAAATCATCTCTATACATATACAGGTGTTATATTTTAATGGACCAAGAAAATATCTCGCTTATTTATTAAGTTAGTAATTTCTTTCATATAACATGAATTATACAGCAACATGTAAGCTACTTGATGACGGATGTGGATGATACCACTTCCGGTTTATTAGTAATTAATATCAACTTTGAAATTTCAAATGGAACATACTATATCAAATTTGCTTTACAATCATGTAAAATAATCCATGTTACATTATTAAAAAGTAAAATGGCGGGCACTTTTTTATACACCTAGTCGAAAAGAGAATAGTGAGCCATGACTGTAGCTTGAAATAAAACAATGAACTAAAACAATTGTAGCTATTATTATTAAACGAAATAATATTTTTATCGTGTTACAATTGTTTTAGTTAATTGTCTTATTTCAAGCTACAGTCATGGCTCACTATTCTCTTTTCGACTAGGTGTATAAAAAAATGCCCGCCATTTTACTTTTTAATAATGTAACATATGGATTATTTTACATGATTGTAAAGCAAATTTGATGTACTTTTCAAATTTGTAAAAAAAAATATAATATGTCCCATTCGAAATTTCAAAGTTGATATTAATTACTAATAAACCGGAAGTGGAATCATGAATGTACATCCGTCATCAAGTAGCTTACATGTTGCTGTATAAATCATGTTATATGAAAGAAATTACTAACTTAATAAATAAGCGAGATATTTGCTGGGTCCATTAATATATAAATGTATAAAATAAAAAAGTTAGGTCCAATATTTTCGGAACTGTTGATATACATTTTTTTTGCTGATATCACAATTTTTATAATTCAAAATGACACAATTTTGCTCATTTAACCAAACTCATATCTCTTCAAATAAAAAAGTTACCAATAGTGACCGAGGTTATTAAAACATCCTGTATATAAAAAACAGTTTTATATAATAATAATAATAATAATAATAATAATAATAAAGCCTACAACAACCCCTTTGGGTCAATGGCCTCCCCATGGCTCACAATGTAATAATATTTATAAAAACAGTTTTATATGCAACTTTTAATTATAAACAACTTTGCACACAACAATTTTTGCCGAAAATTAGATAAAACTAATACCACATGTTAATTTTCTATTTTCACCCTTACCCAGTAAAAATGTGGTATCATGAATGTACATCCGTCATCAAGTAGCTTACATGTTGCTGTATAAATCATGTTATATGAAAGAATTTACTAACTTAATAATAATACATGTATAGTACATTGTACGATTTTAAATTAGTTTTATTTATACTATAAACAGAATTTGAACCAGTAGATTGTTCCTCATAACTAGATAATTTGGGTTATTTTGATTCTGTCATAATTTTTATACATGTTAAGCACATACTAGAAAAATAATACGTTGAGCACGTGGCTGACTGAAGATAACTCATAATAGTCAAATCACAATACAAAATTCAAAATGGTAAAATATCGTTAACTTGTCTTGCCATCTCGTGGCCGTTGTATTCAATTAAAATATCATTTTAGCGTCAAATGTGTAAAAGATTAAGTAATGGGAAAAATAATAATTTAAATTCATACATTGTATAAATTTATGAAATTATCATGTCAAAAAAATCGTACAAAATACATAATTATCGTACATCTGGCAACGCTTAACCGGAAATAAGTATAAGCTACAGTCCTACCAATTTCAACAAAAAAAATTGTTGCCAACTGAAACAGTACTTCTTGATCACTCATGTACTTCAATCGGGTTATATTTTCAACAAATAATAAAACCTCCGCTGTGAAGAATTTCTACAAATTTCTTTCAACTAGTTTAACATATAAATTTTAAACTAACAAAAACTTAATATGTAATTCACGTATTACGCCATTTATTAGTAACACCAGCTTTAATTAAGTCCTGCAAATTCTTCTGTTACAGTACTGTCATCCCATTTGTCGCGCAAGGTACAGTCCATACGATTTAACTTGGCGACCCAAAAGAATGTAATTCAGTTCACTATTCCTAAGTTGCGTTTTGTCAAATATTTACTTTTACTTCGATGCCGCACAGCTTCAGAAGTGAAATAGTGATTTTACAATGTTTTATTGCCTTACACAAAGCATTCATCCTAATACACTCAAACTCGGGGTGTCAGGTACTTTTCAACCCAAGAAGTTATATTCATACATAAGCGTTGGTGCATTTTTTTCTCAATAGCAATAGAAATTTTATTTTCTTAACTTTATTAATTAAAAAAATAATTAATTATAATATGATTTATATAATAAATAATTCATTCCAATATTTGTAATATATTTTTTTGTATAAATAATTTCTTTTTTTTTGTAATATTCGTAATTTTATTGAACTTCATTTTTCTTCGGTACGCCTATGGATTTTATAACTTCCCCATTACCGCAGTGATAATGTGAATTGCCCCAACTCGCCAAGTTACATCGTATGGACTGTAGGTTATACCACTGTACGCACAGGATTTTTAGTTTTCATATTGTCCCAAAAATAAAAGATTTCAGTTTTTGTAGTTCTAAATCTATATTTAAAATAGCCGAAAGAATTTTGTAGAAATTTCTCACCATGTGTAGCATAATTTGTTGAAAATGTAAAAGCCGGTCGAACTATTATTGCAACTATATGCAATACAGCCTTCACCAAATGTATTAGTCACTATTAAATAATGCAATTATTTTAAAATAATAAATTATGATATTATTAATATTTTGTAAATTCACTCTTTACTTTTCCATGATTGCAGCAATTGTTCTAAATTGAATTTCGGTTTTATTCTACGAATAGCTCTATACCAGATACAGAGACATACTGACAAGTTTTAACAAATAATTCAATATATAAAAAAATCATAAATACAATTGTGTGACGTCGAAGGCCGTATTGTACCTCAAGTACATCACAGTGATGGGTACTGATTTTTTTATTATTATTTATAACTTATTTTTTGTACATTTTCATAATTTTGTAAAATCAGACTCATAATTTCCTGCTTTTCAAATTATTTTGGGTGAAAAAACTTTAAATAAAGTTGTAGGGTTAAGTTAAGTTAACCGAATTATTTTTTTGTGCCTTGTAACACTAGAAATTAGGTATGAAAATGTCGAAAATCACCCTAAAATAGCTATAGTCGTGGAATTGTAACAAAAAATTAACAAATGTTAACGATTTATCTATCAAACTAAGTTAATTTGTTTTTTATTACTTGTAATTTTTGTTCAACTGAACAAATATCAATTTAAATTAAGAGATGTTAACTGGAACAGATATAATACCTAATAAAAATAAATTATCCTAACATAACAAATAAACCGTTAGACATTTGTTATTTATTTTGTCTCAATTCCATGAATATTGCTATTTTTGAGGTGATTTTTGACATTTTCATACCTAATTACTAGCATTACAAGGCACACAAAATTAATTTGGTTTACTAATTCTGATGCGACAACTTTTATTTAAAGCTTTCTTACCTAAAATAATTAGGGAAGCAGGAAATTAAGAATGTCTGACTTTACATGTTAAACAGTCCTATGTTCGGCTGTGCCGGTCACCAGCCTGTATGTAGGTACTTACTTATTTTTTTTTACCTACATAAAAATAAAGATATTTTGATACACAGGGTGAATACAAGAATCCATGACAGCATTTATGGGATTTTTTTTTAATTATCTGCTCCATAAAACATTACGTTTTACACAAAGATATAAATAAAATTCTGAATTTTTTGTTTCTAAAATTTTACGCTTGCGGTGCCCGAGTAAACTTAATTTAAATAAATGAGAAAATGGATGTCGATTATATCAAAAAATGAAAGTCGAGTAAAGTGTCAAACCAAGTAATATGTCAAAAAATAGATATTTGACAGTTAATCGAATTGAAGCTCATTTTGGCTTCAGAGCCCATGCGTACGTAATTTTTTACGGTCCATACGATGTAACTTGGCGAGCCAAAAGAATGTAATTCAGTTCACTATTCCTAAGTTGCGTTTTGTCAAATATTTACTTTTACTTCGATGCCGCACAGCTTCAGAAGTGAAATAATGATTTTACAATGTTTTATTGCCTTACACAAAGCAAATTTCACCCTAATACACTCAAACTCGGGGTGTCAGGTACTTTTCAACCCAAGAAGTTATATTCATACATAAGCGTTGGTGCATTTTTTTTCAATAGCAATAGAAATTTTATTTTCTTAACTTAATTAATTTAAAAAATAATTAATTATAATATGATTTATATAATAAATAATTCATTCCAATATTTGTAATTTTTTTTTTTGTATAAATAATTTCTTTTTTTTGTAATATTCGTAATTTTATTGAACTTCATTCTTCTTCGGTACGCCTATAGATTTTATAACTTCCCCATTACCGCAGTGATAATGTGAATTGCCCCATCTCGCCAAGTTACATCGTATGGAACCGTACAGGTGACACTAAAAAACGGGCCACTCAAAATAACTTTTTTATTTATAATTATTTTTAATTCTCTTTATATATTTGTACACTTTTAGGGGCTCACAAATAATGGTATTTGACATGATGTCATTATTTTCTATATTATTATAGTTACAAAAAAATACTATAGAGTAAAGTTATAGGAGACCAAAATATTTTCTTCTCTAATGGGATATCCCATCCCATTAGAGAAGAAAATATTTTTTTAAACCAGTGGTTCTCAAGTTACAACATAAAGTTATATATTTTTTAAATGAGATGATTTATATTTTTTTGGCCTATTTTTTTATATCATAACAATAAAAATATTGAGAAATATTAAATTGAAATTTAAATAAATTTTATTTTTATAGTTATTTTTCAGTAGGCTATGGATGAAAAACAAATTAACAAATAGAAGAATAGGCATACAAAATATGTATAATCCTATTTGAAAAAATATAACTTTGTGTTGCAACTTGAGACCCACTGGTTTAAAAAAATATTTTCTTCTTTAATGGGATGTCCCTCTTAGTCTCCTGTAACTTTGTTCTGTAATATTTTTTTGTAACTATAATAATAAAGAAAATAATGGCGGTAGTCGGTTTTGATGTTACACCCTATATATATTTGGAATCTACGTAAAATTACGAATTCAACGATATGCTTGAAGTTAATTTTTATTTAAGATATAAATTACAAAAACGGAAAAGAAAATTATGAATAGTTAACCGGGTAAGCCATATCAGGTAGGCTGTGATAACAAATTGATCATTTTTTTGTAACAAAATATAGAATCTTACAAAAATAACTTACTATTTAAACAATTAACTTCAATATTACTAAATATTATTTCAACTGTTTTCACAGACTGCCTGATATCATGGCTTAGCAGGTTAATTATTCATCCGTTTCTCTTCCGCTTGTGTAAATTATTTTTTCAATAAAATTGCACTTAAGCCTCGTTAAATTCATAATTTTGCGTAGATTTCAAATATATAAAAATATATAGACGTCCCATTTGAAATATGAAAGTTGTCACTCCCGTTTTTCAGTGTCAAGCTGTATATAGGCGTTTAACCTTATTTGTCCAGAAATAGCGTCCATCAAAAACTACTTTATATTTGACGTTAAAGCAGACATAACCTAACCTAACTTTTAGAGAAAGATAGCTGTAACGTTGTTAGCCGTGTTCCTTCGGACTGTGATTGTGATTTTGTGAATCCTGATTAGTTTAATCGTGATCCTTTTGAATCATGATTTAAAAATTATATCAAGAAAACAACTTGAATAATATAAACACCATCTAGCGTCAAATATCATATGCAAGAGCAAGACCAATGCAAACTAATTTATTTTATTTTATAAATAATCTACTGTCGAGTGTTATAATCAGCACATTAAAAATGGATCATATGGAAGTAAAAAAATGTTCTTGGTAACATATGAAATATGTTTACTTAAAACAAATCTTGTATGTAACATATTTTCTTTGTTTTCAAAAGTATGGTAGGTCATTACATGCTTTTGTAGAAAAATCATATTTCCTTTGATGCAATAAACCCTGCATTGATAATTTTTTACGCTCGAAAACCTATTGTCGTTACCCATTTTTAAATTTGCTTTGAAATGAATCTGTATGATCACTCAAAAAGGATGATTCAGAAGGGAAAGGGGAAGGTTATCTAGTGATCACAAAATGAGAAAGTGGGGATAACGAATAAGAAAAGAAAAAACATACTTCTTCTTATCATGATCATTTTGATGATTTAAATTGGGAATCAAAGCCCAAAGGAACACGGCTGTAGTTACATTTTATTTTGCGCGCAACTGTTTGATAAAATACAGTGTCGATATGTGAAAACATATTTTGATGTACAGAATACCGTTCACTTTATCTGTAATTTTAATTTTCATTTTACGTTATGTGAGAACTCTCTATTAAATCTGTTTTTACCACGTCTGTAAATTAAGCCGTAATCTTAAAAAAATGGACTTTTATTCCCTAAAACTGTTTTTATAAATCACCCCATGAAGTTTAAAGGGGCGCAGATAATATTTGAAAAAACTGTTTTCCCATGTTAAAGTCCTATCAAGCCACGGGATCTTTTGTGTACACCCTATATGCATTTATTTAGACTGAATATCACAGAGGTAAGTAAATGTAAATTGAAATTATAAGAAAAAAATTGGAAAAATGTTTTTGTTGGAAATATAATAATTTAATAAATTCCTATAAAAGTTTCGAGATATAGTGTTAAAAAAGAGTATTTTTTAGGATATATATGTACATTTCGACGTCCTGACTCTCAATCAAAAAGATTTTTTCAAAATTTTGAAAATTATTTAATATTTTTTAATTATTTATTGAAGTGTACATTTTTAGTGCCACTGGCCGACACTAAATTTTTATTAAAAACTATTACAAATTTATTTGCTATTCAACTTCGGTTACGTTATTAAATAATTAATTATTTTTAATAAAAAAAATCATGTCTACAGTGGCGTACTAAATTTATACAGCTGTTCATTTTAATTGGGCCACCATAACTATCTCAAGAACTATAAGAGCTACAAAGACGATTAAATGGGCAAACAATTTCTATTTTATAAGACAAATTTAAAGAAAACAAAAAAATTTTTTTTCGACCAGTGGTTCTCAAAGTACGGGATCTAACTTTTTTATTTTAAATGAGAACATATATTTTTCATTTTGAGAAAAATGCATATAATTTCTTTTATAATACTCTGATTAAAATGTGGCTATAAAAAGAGTACCACGAATGAAAAAAATGAATACGTGTTAATTTTTTTTACTATGAAAAATCAAATACAGATATAAAGCTAGTAGATTATTGGCGTTGGCGCCTATGCTTAAACGTTAAATTCATCAGACCACCTCGGCCAAACTATGTATATTCGACAAATATACTATCCGTATTTTGAAATAATTGCATTATTCAAAGGGTGTCAAGTACTTCTGATCAAGGTTAACAAAGAGTAGTAAAAATTAATCTTATTAGAAACGAAATAATTACAGTTTTATTAAACCAAAGAAAAAAAATATATAAAAACAGCTTATTTGGATATCACATAAAAATATAAGAAGATAAAACAGAAATTAATTATCTATAAAACCAAAATGATGGAAAAAAAAATAAAACAAGAAACAAATAATGTAAAGCTGAAATACATAATTCAATAAACAACCTCTATCCCAATAGTTGTCACTGTTAGTAATTTTTATTCCTAATATAGAAAATATTCGTTCAAATTATATCGAAAACAAACTATGTTGTTTATCAATTGTTTTAAAGCAAGTACATATGTAATGGTTTTGTTATCAGCCACCGCAATTTATATAAAAACCAAGGCTTCCGCAAGTGAAATATAGAAAATAATGAAAAACCCGAAATGACATGATTTTCAATTTATGTTACATCGTAAGTAAAAAATTAAAAACATGCCATCAAAAAATAAATTTTAAATATTAATTAAATTAGTTATAATTATTATATTATTTTTATAATCCTCGTCAATAAATGTTTTTGGCCGAACGCGGAATCGTTTTAAAAAAATTAAATCCCAATGAGACGTGATTTCGTACTAGAAATGTTCAGGACTTGTGCACAATAATAAAAAACCAGAACGCGGGACTGTTATTGAACAACTTATTTCACATGTAATTTATATAAAAATCAAGGCTTTTAAAAGTAAAATTAAGAACATAAACTATAAAAAAGTGAAATGACAAATGATTTTCAATTTATCATCGTAAGTAAAAAATAAAAACAGATGCCATCAAAAAATAAATTATAAATATTAATTAAATTAGTTATGATTATTATATTATTATAAAATGTACAATCCTCATTCAATAAATGTTTTTGGACAAACGCGTAATCGTTTTAAAAAATCAAAATCCCAATGAGGCGTGGTTTCGTACTAGAAACGTTCGGGACTTGTGCAAAATAACACAAAACTTGTACGTGGGATCGTTATTGAACAATTTATTTAATATGTATATTTCTCAGCCACCGCAATTTATATAAAAATCAAGGCTTTCAAAAGTGAAATAAATGTATGTTACATCGTAAGTAAAAAGTAAAAACAGATGCCATCAAAAAATAAATTTTAAATATTAATTAAATTATATTTTATTATAATTGTTAAAATGTGCAATCCTCATCAATAAATGTTTTTGGACGAACGCGGAATCATTTAAAAAAAATCCTAATGAGGCGTGGTTTCGTACTATAAACGTTCGGGACTTGTGCAAAATAACAGAAAACTTGAACGTGGGATCGTTATTGAACAATTTATTTAATATGTATATTTCTCAGCCACCGCAATTTATATAAAAATCAAGGCTTTCAAAAGTGAAATAAATGTATGTTACATCGTAAGTAAAAAGTAAAAACAGATGCCATCAAAATAGAAATTTTAAAAATTAATTAAATTATATTTTATTATAATTATTAAAATGTGCAATCCTCATCAATAAATGTTTTTGGACGAACTCGAAATCATTTTAAAAAATTAAAATCCTAATGAGGCGTTGTTTCGTACTAGAAACGTTTGGGACTTGTGCAAAATAACAGAAAACTTGAACGTGGGATCGTTATTGAACAATTTATTTAATATGTATATTTCTCAGCCACCGCAATTTATAGAAAAATCAAGGCTTTCAAAAGTGAAATAAATGTATGTTACATTGTAAGTAAAAACAGATGCCATCAAAAAATAAATTTTAAATATTAATTATATTTTATTATAATTATTAAAATGTGTAATCCCCATCAATAAATGTTTTTGGACGAACGCGGAATTATTTAAAAAAAAATCCTAATGAGGCGTGGTTTCGTACTATAAACGTTCGGGACTTGTGCAAAATAACAGAAAACTTGAACGTGGGATCGTTATTGAACAATTTATTTAATATGTATATTTCTCAGCCACCGCAATTTATATAAAAATCAAGGCTTTCAAAAGTGAAATAAATGTATGTTACATCGTAAGTAAAAAGTAAAAACAGATGCCATCAAAAAATAATTTTTAAATATTAATTAAATTATATTTTATTATAATTATTAAAATGTGCAATCCTCATCAATAAATGTTTTTGGACGAACTCGAAATCATTTAAAAAAATTAAAATCCTAATGAGGCGTTGTTTCGTACTAGAAACGTTTGGGACTTGTGCAAAATAACAGAAAACTTGAACGTGGGATCGTTATTGAACAATTTATTTAATATGTATATTTCTCAGCCACCGCAATTTATAGAAAAATCAAGGCTTTCAAAAGTGAAATAAATGTATGTTACATCGTAAGTAAAAAGTAAAAACAGATGCCATCAAAAAATAAATTTTAAATATTAATTAAATTATATTTTATTATAATTATTAAAATGTGTAATCCCCATCAATAAATGTTTTTGGACGAACGCGGAATCATTTTAAAAAATTAAAATCCTAATGAGGCGTTGTTTCGTACTAGAAACGTTTGGGACTTGTGCAAAATAACAGAAAACTTGAACGTGGGATCGTTATTGAACAATTTATATAACATGTATATTTCTCAGCCACCGCAATTTATATAAAAATCAAGGCTTTCAAAAGTGAATTAATGTATGTTACATCGTCAGTAAAAAATAAAAACAGATGCTATCAAAAAACAATTTTTAAATATTAATTAAATTAGTTATTTTTATTATATTATTATTATAATTATTAAAATGTGCAATCCTCATCAATATATGTTTTTGGATGACCGCGGAATCGTTTTAAAAAATTAAAATCCCAATGAGGCGTGGTTTCGTACTAGAAACGTTCGGGACTTGTGCAAAATAACAGAAAACTTGAACGTGGGATCGTTATTGAACAATTTATTTAATACATATGTATATTTCTCAGCCACCGCAATTTATATAAAAATCAAAAGTGAAATAAAGAAAATAAACTGTAAAAAAGCGAAACGACAAATGATTTTCAATTTATGTTATATCCTAAGTAAAAAAATAAAAACGTGGAGTCGTTTCAAAAAATTCAAATCACAATGAGGCGTGGTCGTACTAGAAACGTTCGGGACTTGTGCAAAATAATAGAAAACTTGACGCGGGACCGTTATTGAATTTATTTAACATATATATTTCTCAGCTACCGTAATTTATATAAAAATCAAGGATTTTATCGTCAGTAAAAAATAGAAACAGATGCCGTCAAAAAATATTAATTAAATTATGTAGTTATAATTATTATAATTATTATTAAAATGTGCAATCCTAATCAATAAATGTTTTTGAACGAACGCGGAATCGTTTAAAAAAAATAAAATCCCAAAAGGCGTGGTCGTATTTTTGAACAACTTATTTAGCATGTATATTTCTCAAAATATAACAATAACCTACCCTAATGGACAAAACTCGGTCAGGGTGTTCCAAGTTTGAGTTTTGTCCGGTAGGTTAAGTAATGTTGAAGAGTATTTATTGAAAACGCGTAAACCACTTTTCATCGGGATTTTACGATCCAGCACCGTAGACACTTTCTTCTTAGTATGATTACCGATAATTTTATTTAGTATCCCGAAATATATTTAAAAAAAATTATTGTTCAATATAAAACAATTTCCTGTTTTACACAATTTAAATTATTCAATTGTTCAACATATTTCGTAGCGTAAAAATAGCCGATATGTACTTTTAGAAATAAAGAAAGTACCTACCAAGGAATTTTGGGAGCAGTTAATAAGAAATATGTTGTGATATACATTACTACATACCTAATTAACATATTTAATTAATTTATGTATACATTAACAATGACTAATAATGTTACAACAAAGAAATATGAACTCTGATCGGACCATAAATAACAGCTGTAATTTTTTAAAGTATTTTTTATTATTGTTAAATTCAAATAATTATTAAAATACTAAATATTATTACATTAACTAGCATGCGTAATATTAAATAATTATAATATATCTTCACAGTTATTACCCATTGCTGGGCATGCCAATCTAATTTTATTGGCAACTTTCAACAATGACGATATACAAGAAATCATTTCATGGACATTCAAAAACGTTTTGGAAATTAAGTATAACAATAATAAAAATAAAACAATTCTAATAACTTTTTAATGTTACTTGCACAGTTACATGCTCTAATAATTATTCTACTCATTATCTTTTGTACGTATTCTAGATTTACTGAATTTTAGAAAGATTATAAATGTTTTATGTATATATTTGACACACATATTATTATTAATATTTAGTTATATAAATATTTGCTGATAATGAAATAGATTAAACATATTCAGAATAAATTTCTAATTCTAGAAAATTCTATGGTACGATTATTATTTTTTTAAATATTCCTTATAAAATTTTAATAGTGATAGTGATAACACATAAAAACTTGTTTTCTATATTCGTATTTACAATAATTTTTCAAGATCTAGTAAAAACAAACATTTGTTCTAAGACAAATACAGTTGTTGAGATTAATAATTCTACGAGTAATTATGTATGATATATAGTGCACTTCAAAACAAATTCCAGAGAAATTATGAATGGTATAACAGAGTTCAAGTGATAAGCAGCATTTTTAGAAATTAATATAAATGAATCCATTATCTTCTTCGTCTTAATTAATAGTTTAATTGTGAAACAATTGGCTGTTGATATATTTAGTAGTATATATTTAGAGAAAATAAAGATACAAAGACAAGTGTTATCGAACTTGAGTTGTTTTATCCAGCACAAAACACAACGCTGATAATTTGTTTTTGTCGAGATTAGAGATTCAAATTATAAACAATTTATGTTTTTCTCTAAATTACATCCTGGTATAATGATTTGTTAGTTTTAAATAAAAATACAAACGTTACAAACGGTAAAACATGTCATTTTTTTATTCGTGCTTACAATGTCATTGAATCCCACAGCAATAGTCGGCAAAAGAACAATGTAATAAAAGTTTTGACAATATTTGTCAATTTATATTATACTTTTATTATATTTGAGAAATAAAACAAACTTTTTGGATAAAATTTACAAAAAAGGTGTGTATTGTCTTTAAATTGAGTCAAATATCGAATAAATATATTTTCTTCTAGATTACTTTTGTAGTAAATGTTACTTTAAAATGAAAATAAAAAAAATATTAACGATAAATAATAAATTATAAGTTTTTTGTTTAACAGATTAATCCCACAATGTCATTGAAGCCTACCTACCACCAGTAGGCAAAGAACAATATAATAAAAAACCGGTATCATTGACCATATTTGTCAATTTTTCTTTTAATTTTATTAGACCTTCAAAATACGGCAACCTGTGTGGGTATATGATACTAAAATGGGGTGCATTGCCCTTAAATACAGAATATCAAATACAAATCTCTTTTAACAGAAATTACAAAAAAACCTATATATTAGCATTTTACAAATTTGTTAATAAAATATTTCTTCCCATGCACCATTAACCAATAATTTTAGAAATCAAACAAAAAACCCACCCAAAAAGACAAACTCTTCAGTCTGTCAGATGAAAATCACCGCTTCTTGAATGAAATAAATAAAAATCTTACTTACGTTTATTATATAAAGCTTGTAAATGAAGAATTTGTATAAATATATAAAGCAGTCTTCTCGTTTCTTTTAAGTAATGTACTCCAACAAGTACGTTCAACAGCAACTTCTCAACGATTGTGGCAACAACAACGAACTCTGTAGGTTTGCTTTTGTGTGATTCGTCGGCAACCGTTAAACCCAGAACAAACGATGAAAATTTCAATTTACGCCGTACTGAGCATGCTCAATTCAAAATGAGTAACACTTGCAAGAATTTCTAAATGTATCTCCACTTTAAATAATAAATCTCATTATCTATGACTTGTGTTCTCAAAACTGTGATAATGATGATAATTGTGTACTATTTGAGACAATAAAGATACGCGATTATTAAATTTGTATGACGTGTCATTTGTTTGTATTGAAATATGGTGACCAAATGTACCGGGAAAATATTTTTTGTACGGGGGAAGCAGTTTTTGTGGATTCTAGAACATTCTCTTCAGGGTGTGTCACGAATAATCATTAGTATTATTACCGTAACTGTATAAAGAGATTGGGAACAGTAATTTTATGATTCATATTAACCACAAATTATTCTTAAAAGGTGATTAATTATTATCACATTTACAACAAATAACGTGACTTATCTATCATAATATAACACATCATATCTTGTTTAACTAAAAATATTTATTAAACTTTAACACAAAGTTCAAGTATATAAAAGTATTACTACATATGAAATGTAAACATTCAGACAAAATAAAACATGTTTTGAAAACATTTAACTTTGTTTCAAAAATAGGTTTGCAACCAGAAATAAATTTTGAAGTAATATAAAATCCTGTATAGATGTCAGCACGTTTTAGTAAAAGCATTATTTACGGCACCTGTAATATAAATGTACATGAATATTTATTTTCATATTCAGATAATAAAAATAAAAATATTTTTGTTTATTTTTGCAGAAAAAAAATCATTGCATGAAACTTATTATGGAACATATTTATCGAAATTTATAACGAACTATTTGAATTTATAAGTATATTGTATATTAAATATTTATTGTAATTCAAGTGCAGGTAACAAAGTTATGCACATATTCCATAATAAAAAGTGAATGCGTGAAATTATTTATATGACTCATAATACTTCTTATTATTTATTCATTGGTTCATTGACTCTCTTAATGGTAGTTACAAAAATGTTTGTTATAATCTATGTATAAACACATGTATGTATATGGAGAAATGATTCATGATTCAAACATGTCAACTCTTATCGGATCAATACTGACTTGACTTGGCGCACTACCTATACGCAGTTTATTCAGACTTGACCTGCAAAATCAACCATTAAGTATTATGAAAATACTTTATTATTATTATTATTTACATCCTTTGTTGGAATATATTGCAATAAATAAAATTTTAAGCATTGTTTCAAAATAATTTTGATTATATACATATATATGTTTGTTGTTGTGTAGATAATATATCAGAATGAAATATGAGTATGCATGTTTTTTACTTGAAAACTGATATAAAACTGTTTATATAAATTGTATTTGGTCGTTAATATAGGCTGTATGCATTGCGCGTATGTAAACGCGGTAGTCAGCATAGATTCAGCGCAGACGCGGATGGCGCGCGGCACAATTAAGAAAATATACCAATACTTGTTTCCGTCGCAAAACGTCCTTGGCGCAGTCTAGCTCATCGAGTCATCGTATTCGTTAAAGAGTGGTTCCAGCAATTCTGTTTAGTTCCGTGTGGCAGAGAATGAATATTCTATGTCTACATAACGTTGTTTAAAACGATAAACATTACCCTATTAACTGTTTCGATAGTGTAGTGCTTAGTTAAGTCAGTAACAACCATCCGCAAAAATGTTTTCGGGTTTAACCAACCAAGTCAGCTCGTGGATGGGCTCTGCCAAAGGTGAACAAGAGGAACAAGTCCCCACACCCACTGAAGATGGTGCAGTTATTAACCCAGAAGATAAAAAAGACACTAGGTACTAACATTTCTCTTTACATTTGCAAAGATGACACACACATTGTCTTATGCTGTCTTGACATAGAGCCTATTTTCACTAGCTGTGAAAAATCGACGTAATACCTTCATCAAAATACTCTCTTTTTCTTTCTCACTTATTATTATTACACCAATGATTTCTACATGTGAATGAGGTTATAATTTACGGTTTACTAATTTGTTCGAATACATATCTTTATTCTAGTATTAATTTTAATCAATTTTATGGACTAGAACATTGATTACTAAATGTAGGTTACCTTTTATTATAAAAACTTTTGGGAGGTGACACATTTTCAAATTAATACTACGAAAAGTTATAATATTGGATTTCCAAACTGTCAAAATTGATTTTACCATGCAGTCAATACACGTTTTAAGACCATACTAATTTATATATAAATCGTTCATTTTACTTTACTAAATTGTATGTAGTATTACGGTTATAACATTTCTAATAGGTAATTACTTAAAAATTACACGTTTTCCCCTTTTTCCATCAATTTATAGTAGGTAATATAAATAATACAATAAGATAGTTTTATATATGATGGATAAAAATCATTGAAAGAACAAAAATGTATTTTCTCATTGAAATAATATATTTTTTATTAAAAATGAATATATGAAGTATCCTAGAATAATTATATTTTATTCAACCTGTCTTTGTTATATCTACAATGCTTTTCTGTTATAAGGTTGCAGAAAATTATCATGTACTTGAAAAATACAATCATTATTTGTTTTGTCTGTATTTTGTTTTTCGAGGTTTCTTTTTTATCATTTCTACTAAATACATTTCGGGTTACAAAATAGATTATAATAAAAAATAATAGAATGTTGGTTCAATCTTTTGAACCAATATCTACCTAAAATCTGTGCCAAAAGGTTTAACCAAATTTATTTATTATTAACTGACCCAAAAGTAAAATTATCAAATTTTACACATCTATGATTTATTTATAAAACGGAAAAAACTACTATATTGTTGAATTCTAATAAAAATCTTCAAATTTATTAATAAGGTACTTATATAAAATCTAGAGATTTGCATTCTGATTTGTATTACAATAATAAAATTAGAGTTTAAAGATGGTTTGCCGGAATTTAGGTTATGTAATTCATATTTGATCATAAAATTCACAAATAGTATTAAATTTGACTCAAACTGAATGTCATCTATTTGTTCCTTATCTGTTTGTTACACTGTTAAATATATGTATAATATATCATCACGGCTAATAACCCACTAATGAGGTGATGGGTGTGCCTTATCAGTCACATGTTCTGTACTCCTCAAAAAATTTTGGGGCACTTGAAACTATTATGGAAAGTGCACCATGCAGGGGTTATGTTTAATCATTTTGAAAATTGCTGAAAGTAAATATATTTATGATGTTATCATCACGACTTTTTATCTATTTTGGGTGTGCCAATTTGCTGCATGTATTTCAATTTCAGTCATGATATATTTACTATACAGAGGGCGTATACCAACACCAAGGATTATGGATGAGGCAACCTAGGTTCAAACTTCATTCCATTTCCTATGAACTACGCTGTGATGATAAAGTCTCTGCATTCTATATGAGCTGATAATTTCGTCCTTTTGTGTAAGGATTAGCTAGAAATGTGCTAGAAATTAAATGGATTAGTGCGGTATTAGAAGTAAATCGTTGATGACCATTCTGGAGGTCAACGCACTGCTACCCCCAAAATTTTTATAGAACACTCGTACAATTGTAGAAAATTATGCCATGCCCTAAAAAAAGTTGGCATGAATCCCAGATATACTACTTTCAGTTTTTGCTCAATCTTTGCCAGTATTCATGGAGTTCACAAAAATCATTATTTACTTTAGTAATGTCTTGAAAATTCTCAACCAATCTTCTTTTGGAATGCTTTTAAAATAATTATGAAATTAACTATTGCAGCGTCAATTTTTTCTTTAGCCAAAAACCTTCTACGTTGTCAAAAAAATAGCTAAAATCCCACGTTGCCAAATTTACATTTAAAATGATTGACAGCTTTGTATTATCGCGTTTTTTTATAACTGAACATGGGGACAGTATTATAGTAGTCAAATTCATGTACGTTTACAATTTCAGATATTCTTTTTGTCGAAAAGGCATTATATAACTGTAGTAAATCACCTATTAGATAGACCACGGCCCAGCAACCCGAAAAATAACCGGACTTTCATAGACACCGGCCGTGAAAGTATTTATATATAATTTTATGTTTCTTAATATTAATTACAAAGTTTGTAGCATTATTTTAAACAGTTCATTGACGCATCCTGTAGTTCTATAATTATTATAGATTTTTCTATAAAAAACGCGATAATACATTGCTGTCAATCATTTTAAATGTAACTGTGATAATGATATAAGACCATATTTATTGATTAAAAAGGTGTATATATATATATATATATATATATATATATATATATATATATATATATATATATTGTAGGGTGGTGACCGGCACAGCCGAACATAGGACTTTAACATGTATAATCAGACTCCTAATTTCCTGCTTCCCTAATTATTTTATGTAAAAAAGCTTGTAGAGCATAAAATTCTGCATTTGAATCTATAAGCAAAATTAATTTTTTGTGCCTTGTAACGGCAGATATTAGGTATGAAAATGTCGAAAATCACCTCAAACGGTTTATCTGTCATGTTAGTGTAATTTATTTTTATTAGGTATTATTTCTAATTTCTGTTCTTGTTAACAATTATATGTTAATTTAAATTGATATTTGTGCATTTGAACAGAAATTACAATAATAATAAAAATAATTAAACCTAACTTGACAGATAAATCGTTAACATTTGTTATTTTTTTGTGTCAATTCCATGGCTATAGCTATTTTGGCATGATTTTCGACATTTTCATACGTAACTTCTGCAGTTTTTGCCAAAAACTGAAGAAAAAAAACTGGTTAATTCCATGTTTTCACCAACAATGATAATTTAAAAAATTATTAAGTATGTTCAAATGACAAGTAAATATCTGTTTCAAATAATGCTGCAAATTTGTTTTCCACAGATTACTTAATTTTCTTATTCTCAGTAATCCTACAACTATTTAAAAAATAATATTAAATGCAACAAAATTGAAAACTTAAAATTGGTATGTATTCTGTATCGTACCATGTTACTTTCAGCAACCTGTAAAAATATGTAACCAGTAGAAACAAATTTATTAGCTATCATTTTAATTTTTATTCATTGTCTGCTACTGTTACTGGTGAAAAACAGACAAGATGCAGAATACACCCCAGACCCCAATGTACAATAAAATTCAATAAAACCCAATAAGTTAGGCGTTTTAAAAATCCCTGGATTTTGGCCAACCCTGCATTTCTGCGTACGAATATCAACAAATTTTGAAAATATAGTAGGAACTTGAAAAAATGGAAAGAAATATTTGGTATGAAAATAATAATGTAATCTACGCTTTATATTGAAAAAAGTTCTATCTTAATACAATACGAATACGAACCACATCCATTGAGCTATAAAGCCAAAACACCCACGTAAAAACGTTCACCCTCGGATCAACCCACATATATCGCAGTCTCTGAACGTTTATCCGATATTCGATCATTACATCACGCAGCTACTGCTACTGCTATTTTGATCTCTCTATAACTATTTTTCTCTCTAAATATAAAGTATTTTTCCTACAACCATGCGTAAAGTACATACTTTACACACGCATTCTTTATAGTGTGTAAAGAGTCACTTTTCAAGCACTAGTTAATAATGAAAATAATATTTTTTATAAGAAATACTGATGTACACTGTATAAGTCAGTGAAACAAGAGTAATAATTTTTATTAACAGATTCAGTACTAACCTAATTCTATGCTAAACTAATTTTTAATATTAATGCTAATGTATAATTTTGGAAGACTAATTCACTTGTCTCTGAGATTCTGTTTAAGTTACATTTTATTCAGTATTATGACAAACTGCACTCACAGTATTTGAAAATGTCTATTCAGGTGTATCAAGATAAAGGAACAGTGCCATTTATTCGTGAATATGAAAAGTTACATAAAAAATCTGATGTGGACACCACACGACTTCCTTGTACGATTATTAAACTATACATATTTTTTTAATAAATAAATTACAAAATATTAATTTTAACTTCAAAACAGTAAGATATATAGCGACCATAATCTAACCCGGTTCTTTTTAAAGAGAGTTTTGATTACAACAAAGAAATATTTGATTACAACAATGAATATGACTAATTTCACAATAAAAATATAATATTTGTTATTGTACGAATCATAAAATTGCACGTATTTAACGTAATTTGACATGAAAATTTTTTTTTATGTTTTTATCCTAATCCATAGCAAGCTTTATTACAAAAACAAAAAAGTATATAATTTTTAAATTTACATATCTCGCTTGTACAAAGGGCTAATTTAATAATACTTGATGTGCTAGACGCAAAAATTAATTCTCTAAAACTTTTATTTGAAGCATTTATTTCTAAAATCAAAATAAAATCATTTTATTCAAGAAAAACTGTTAACAACTTCAAGTAATGTACCACTTCCGGTTAGCCTATTTTAACCAAAATCTATTATGTTATTTCGATTGACATAAAAGTCTTGTATACCAAATTTGAAAAGTTTTGGATTATATTTTAAAACAGTTTTTCATTGAAATCTATTATAGGCTTCATGTAAAGTGCCACTTCTGGTAATTGTGTAATAACCAGAAAGGGAGGTGCACAACTAGATGTTATAGGAGTCCTAAATACAAAATTTCAACTTTCTACGGCTTACCGTTTTTGAGTTATGCGAGATACGTACGTCCGTACGTACGGAGTCGTACGTACAGACGTCACGACGAAATTAGTCAAAATGGATTCATGGATGATCAAAATGGATATTTCCGCTGAAATCTGAAAACCGAAATTTTTCGCGATTACAATCCTTTACTTACGTACAAGGAAGTAAAAAGTGATTAAGATATTTTATAAAGTATAGAGGGGGACACATTTTTGGCATAACTATTATTATTTTAGAGCCAGTGATACTCAACTTATAGATCAATTTTATATTTTTTTAAATGGCATCATATATTTTTTATTAACTCATTAAATAACGAATTTTCTTCTGAATTCAGTAATATAATAATATCATAACCCTTACATTGCGAAAAATTTGATAAAAATCAATTCAAAGTTAGTATTTTAATTTTTTTAAGTAGGCTAAGCAAACATTCAACTATTAAAACAAAAGAAAATTATCTGTCATTTTTGTATGTCATTGTTACGTATTATATTATTTTTTTCGAAATGTTCCAAATTTCGTTATTTTCTTTTTATATCGCGTAATTACTATTTCTTGCGTAATTAGGATAACTTTATGCAAATAAATGCTAGGAATGCACTTTTATGGGCCTTGCATCAATACAATAAATAAAATCAGTATTTGTTGAATCTGCTGCCATTATTAAATTAATTATTACAAAGGTAACGAAAATTATCTTAATTATAATAATGGATAACAGTGAAATACGAAAATGACAGATAATTTTCTTTTGTTTTAATGATTAAATGTTTGCACAACCTATTTAAAAAAATTAAAATAGAAATGAAATACTAATTTTGAATTAATTTTTATCAAATTTTTCCTAATGTAAGGATATGATATTATTATATTCTTGAATTCAGAAGAAAATTCGCTATTTAATGAGTTAAAAAAAATATATAATGCCATTTAAAAAAATGTAACATTGAGCCATAAGTTGAGTACCACTGGCTTTAAAATAATAATGGTAATATCAAAATGTGTTCCACTCTATGCCTTAGAAAATAGCATAATACTCAGTATTATGAGAAACAGCATTAACATTTCGGTTAAGGAAAAATATTGTATACAACATGTGTGTAAAATACTGTTTTTTTGTCTCGTGCTATAATTTATGCATGAGGCGCATCGCACTCGCCCAAAAAAGTACTACTTCACGCACATGTTGCATAAATAACTATTTTATTTTCTTGTTATAACAAAATACTTTTAGACGCTGAGGTTCAATGATAAATTATTTGAAATATGTAATTTGAATGTTAATAAATAATTATATTATTCAAGTTGTTTTCTCAGTATAATTTTTATATCATGATTCAAAAGGATCACGATTAAACTAATCAGGATTCACAAAATCACAATCACAGTCCGAAGGAACACGGCTATATTCTTAACTCTATGGCGGTGAACATACAGGGATTTTATATAGGAAATTAGTTTTAAGCAATTTCCTGCTCTCCTGTTTATTTTACGACAAAAATTGTAGAGTGCAAAGTTGTTCACAATTAAATTACATACAAAATTGTTTTTATAGTATTTTTCATTGTTTTTGGCTTGTTCAAAAGTTTAAAAAGTAATTGCAAACATTTCTGCTAATTTGATTGATTACATTATGGATTAAATGTTTAAAGCATATTATTTTGTTCATATTTTACTTTTGTAAAAAGTAAATGAAATAATGAATGTTTATTCGAATGAAGAACGTATCTTTATTATTACGGGATACCTCAAATAATTTCTATACTATTAAAGATACAATAAAATACTATAAGACAATCTTATAGAAGACTAAGGGGGACATCAAATTGGAGAAAATATTTTATAATCCAATGGTTGAGAACCATACTATGTTATATTTTGTTAAATGGGATGGTATTTATATTTTAGGTCCATTCCATGGAGTTTTTTTTTCTGGATTCAACCATATAATCATTTTATATCTTTGTCTAAGAAAAATATTGAGAAATATTCAATTAAAATTTAAATAAATTAAATTTTTATAGTCATTTTTAGTAGGCTATGTACGAAAAACAAAAACTGCTATTTGTTTCATTTTAATTTCAGCTCAATTGTTTTTCGTACTGTAAAATAACCTTGAAAATAACTATTAAAAAATCCAATTGAATTTACTGTAGCGTTGAAAATACACTAAATATGTCTCAGTTTTTTACTAATTATGTCTGTATTAGTCATTCATTTGTAATAAAATTTAAAACCATCGCTCTTAGAAAACATGAAATTATGTACGTAACTTGAAAATTTAAAATATTTATTCTTTGTTAAACAAAAATCAACAATTTTAGAACTTTGCCACAGACATAATGATATTGCGAAAATAAAAAGTTACAGACTCAAAATATCAAGTTTCCTGAATAAATATATTTAAAATAAGTTACAAATTTATAACAGATTTTACATTAAGAAAATATAACTTTGTATTGTAACTTGAGAACCACTGCTTAAAAAATATTTTCTTCTCTAATCGGATGTCCCCCTTGGTCTTCTATAAGATTGTCTTATAGCATTTTATTGTATCTTTAATAATATAGAAATTATTTGAGGTAGCTCGTTTAACTGTTACATTATGTATTATGTGTTTTTTTTGTATATTATATTAAATAAAGCACTTTTAATTTTAAAAATACACAGAAAAATGATTTAGAAAGGTTGTTTAGAGTTTTGTAAAATAAATAAATATGAATATTGTGTTCAGGTAAGATTAGGTTAGGTTAAATTTGGTTTGGTTAGTTGAGATTAGTTTAGATCAAATTGGGTTAAATTAATTAGGTTAGATCAGGTTAAATTACATATTTACTGATGCAATAAATAGTAGCCATTTTAATGATCAAGTTCTTTTATAACTAAATGTTCAAGTTTAACTAAAAATGTGATAATTAGAGTTTTTTTTTTAATTTAAGCATAATTAGAAGCATTGACATTCTGACCAGCCTCTATTGTAGAAATTATATCTGTATATTTTTAGACTTTTTTGTCAGATTAATAATAACAAAATGTCCCATATGCTGCAACTAAAATGAATCACTATTTGTATACAGGTCCTAGCGAATTTTATGGGATGTTTTATACATACAGTTTCGCACGGGTGGTCATATAAGTTTTAATGCCTGTTTTCTCTAAATATTTAACAAATTGTTTTAATTTTGTAACTATATGGATTAAAATAAAATGATCACATACCCTACTCTACTATGGGAGTATTTGACATCTAAGGGCAAAAATTTAGAATATAGTGAAGCTGAGTTATTGCAGTCAATGCACGTCGTAAATGCGAACTTTAGTAAAGTATATAACATGTATATTTATAACATAATGTGAATATTACTATTTTTGCGCATAATCGTAGAAAATAGGAAGAATTATTATTGACATGACGACGTGCATTGGTTAATATCTAGGTTAATTATGAAACACTTTGGAAAATCTATTGCTCTATCTTATATAATTTCTCTCTTGTATTTAACTAATCTCTTTTTCTCTTCTTTTCTTGCTCTCTTACGTACACACACTTCAATGTAAGTACCAAAATATATTCGAAATAAATTATGAAAGTGTGAAAAGATAATATCAGCCACATGGATTTGAACCCTGGACCATTACTTTGCCGGAGTAATGCTCTACCAACTGAGCTATAGCCGATCTATCCAATGGCTGACTTTATCTTCCACTTTTGAACATATATGTGTAGACTGTTAACTCTACGTTAATTTCACATAACTGGATCGATAGGGACATGAGTAATTTCTAGTTTCACGGCTTGACTTGATATTCAAGTTACTTGACTTGACTTGACTTGAAATCAAGTCAATCTCAAGTCAAGTAATAATAGCCGAAAATCAAGTCAAGTCAAGTAGTTAAATTTCAAGTACTTGAAAAATCAAGTAGTTATTTTTCAATTACTTGAAAAAATCAAGTAATTATATTTTTAGTTACCAGAAAAAGTTCTTCAAGACAACATTCCATTTTCATATAGTTCCTTATGTTTTATAACAATATCAATAATATACCTTGAAATATAAACTTTTATTCATAAAAACAAATCATACATTCAAATTTAAAAATTAAAAAAAAAGATTTGAAAGTATATATGAATTAACAAACTATTTATAGTATATGTATTATGGTGGACCTTAAAAGGGGGCAAGTCGAATTTTAACTGGACCACCCCCTAAAATGGTTCCAAATGAATAAAAACAAATTATACTGACAAAGATTCCGCTTAATTTTTATATTTGTCGGTGTGCACTTGATTTTTTCCCATTTAAATAACATGGCACATTTTGGAACTTTATTTTTCTCCGAGATATTAAGAGGTTTAAAAAACCCATTCATTAATGGAATATATACTAGAATGAGTCGAGAATATGTGGACAAAATCTGAAGTCCCAATTATTATTCTTATTTCGAATGGATTATAGCTTTTTGGGCTTTTGTGCGATAGTTTAACCATCTACAGTTAACTTAATAATAATGATTAGGACTTCAAATTTTGTTGACGTATTCTCGGGTCATTCTAGTATATATTCCAATATTCAGTGAATTTTTTAAACCTCTGCACAGATTTTAACTTGCAGTAGTGACTCAGCATAGCATATGACACACCACGCCGTACCACACACAGCTGGGTTATGATTCTACTGATTCGCGCGTTTTCGTACATAATCGGTTCGTTATCAAGTAGCTTGAATTTGCTTGAAATTACTTGATCAAGTCAAGTAGTATCGATAGAAAATCAAGTCAAGTCAAGTAATGAATTTTTGAAAAGCTTGATTTTCAAGTGAAGTCAAGTAATTTACAAAAATATCAAGCTACTTGATTTGATGAAACCCTAGTAATTTCTGACATGTCCACAATGATGTTTAAATGTAGTAGTAATCCAACCCCACATCATACAACGTGACACAAAACTGTGTTGTCCAAAGAGAAATACATTACCGGTTAAAGTGGAAGATCGGTCATAGCTCAGTTAGTAGAGCGTTACTCCGGCAAAGTAATGGTCCATGGTCCAAATCCATGTGGCTGACATTATCTTTTCACACTTTCATAATTTATTTCGAACATATAGACTGTTAACTCTACGTTAATACCACAATATATGTATATTTATCCGAATCCATAATCCATATCAGGAAAGACAGTTTTGAATATTGCAATTATTTCAAAATATATAAATACAGGTATTCATTTTATTTTGTCCGCTATTGCTATCTCGAGAACTATAAGAGCTACGCGGTCGGTTAAATTAGCAAACAATTTCTATTTTACTAGACTATTTTAATGAGCATAATTTTTTTTTCAAACTGTGAATTCAATGATATATTATTTATATACCCTTAGAAAATATATTTTGTTTTTGAGAAAATGTCAAATAAAGTTTTATACTAATTTGAATTAAAATATGGCTACAATATGAGTGCCACGAATGGAAAAAGAATACATGTTATTTTTTTTCATACAATTAGAGTGCCCTGACAGAAAGAAGTGATTAATTTGTTTTTTTAATTGATCATAAATGTCAACAACAACAAGCAAAATATTCACTTATTTCTTTCATGGCATTTTAATTCTATGCAGAAAAAACACTTAATCATTTTTTTCCATTCGTGGCACTCTTATTATACCCATATTTTAATCAATTTAATATAAAATTTATATGCATTTTGCTCAAAAAAATCGTCATGTAAGGGTATAAAAGTATTATATCACTGAATTTAGAATAAAATTATCTATCAAATAAGCAAATAAAATATATACAGGGTGGTGACCGGCACAAACAATTTCTATTTTACAAGAAAATTTCCCGTGAGCATTTTTTTTTCAGCCAATGGTTCGCAAAGTGTGGACACGAACAATCAAATAAGCAAATAAAATATATACAGGGTGGTGACCGGCACAGCCGAACAGGACTTTAACATGTAAAATCAGACTTTCTTAATTTCCTGCTTCCCTAATATTTTAGGTAAAAAAAGCTTCAAATAAAAGTTATAGAGCATAAAATTCTGCATCTGAATCAATATCAAAATTGATTTATTATTTAGTATGCCTTGTAACGGCAGAAATTAGGTATGAAAATATCGAAAATAGTTATGTTCCAGTTAACAATTATCTGTTACTTTAAATTTATATTTGTTCACTTGAACAGAAATTACAACTATTAAAAAAAAAAATTAACCTAGCCTGACAGAAAATTCGTTAACATTTGTTATTTATTTTGTCTCAATTCCATGGCTACTGCTATTTTTAAGGTGATTTTCGACATTTTCTAATTTCTGCCATTACAAGGCGTACAAAATAAGTTTTGTTTATTGATTCAGATGCAGAATTTTATGCTCTATAACTTTTATTTGAAGCTTTTTTACCTAAAATAATTAGGGAAGCAGTAAATTAAGAAAGTCTGATTTTACATGTTAAAGAGTCCTATGTTCGGCTGTGCCGGTCACCACCCTGTATAGTTTCATAAAGTTGAAAAAAAAATATGCTCATGAGAAATTGTCTTGTAAAATAGAAATTGTTTGCTAATTTAATCGACCTTGTAGCTCTTCTAGTTCTCGAGAACAATAGTGGACAAAATAAAATGAACACCCTGTATAAACTATAAATAGGTCGAAAGGTCGAAAGCAATATTTTTTTTCCGTTAATGACTACAATAATTCTTTTGGCATATTCACATTTAAACTTGCGATAAAGAGATTCTTTTGTAGTTAAAAACAATGAAAACTTTTTATTCTTGGAATTCGATGATTTTTTTTGACTCTGAAAGACCTTTCAAATTTAAGGCAAAAATGTGCTCTTATTGATTGACATTGAAATCGGGCACATGTTTATTAAATATTTTTTTCTTAAAATGACCCTTAGAACATATGGTAAAAATTTGTTGGTTTGTATTTTGGAGGTGAAAGTTTTGGGGTTGAACATTTTGACGCATTTCTTGCGTTTGAAGATAAAACTTCTCATATTAAACTTGCAATCAAATTTCGCTAAGAAAACATTGTTAAAAGATTAATGGATTCGGTGTAATGTATCCCATTGGTTCTCTTCTATTTCTACCATCTTCTTCTTTTATAGTCCGACGAAACACAGCAAACTGGACGTGCTCGCTAATGTGAAGAACCAAATAGGAGGAGTAGGCGGTTGGTTGGCCAGCGGCATTCCCAAGTTCCGAAAAGGAGAAGAGCAAGGTGAAGGAGAGGAACCCAGACCCCTTGGTGAAGAAGGCGAGACCCCAGCCTCTGAGAAGTCAGTCAAGGGTTCCCCCATAGAGCAACAGAAGGATGATGATGATAATTCCAGGTAGGTTTCATGTTTCGAATGAGAATGACCCCTAAAATAAATAAATACAGCTAAGAAGGATAGAGCAATAATTATCATTTTGAGAAGAGAACCATATTAGTATAGATAACTAAAAGTGTCATTGTATCATTTGTACGAGTACTCATACGAGTATTAACTGAATAGGGCTGAATCATTGCCACTTGGCAAATCGACTGATTCAGGCTCAGGGGCGACTCGTTAATATAACCACATGGCCGCGCGCTCCCGTACCAGCAAACGGTAAAATTAACTTCTTATTTGACATAATATATTAACAATATAATTAATCAAAGCGGTTCTACTGTATCACAACTAGTTAATAGTTAAACAAAATATTTTAACTAGTCACTGCTCTGAAGCCTTGGCCGCTCAGCGTACTGCGGCCTGCGTTGCTATGACAACGTGACGTATTGTTTGCGTGACTCATGGACTAAGTGTAAGTGCAGTTTTAAAATGAATATCAGGGATGGAAATCGTAACGTAACAATACCCGATAATGTTATAATAACGTATCATTTATGATTTTTTTTTAAAAACGTTACACATATAAAATAACGTTATGTAACATAATAAATAACGATTCACAATAACGATTTTTTCCCTTTGAATAGATGTCACTGTCATATACAAATTTTGAACACTATATTTTATTTCTAGAATAAGATTAAGTAAGTTTTTTTAATACATTGTTTTTAATTTTAACTTTTAATTAATTTTTATTACAAACTTGAGAAATATACGATTATTGTAACGTTATAATAACGAAACACAAATAACGTTATTATATCGTTACATAACGTTATTTTTTTATTGTTATTTATAACGTTATCTAACGAACTATCTATTTTTATAATGTTATTAAATAACGTAACAATTCGTCAACGTTATCCCATCCCTGGTGAATAGTGTTGTTTTGTTAAAAACAAACTTTAATAGGTATCTTTAAAAGATAATTAAAAATTAAAGAATTAGGTAGGCCATGGCCTACTTTTAATGATTTGTGATTAAAGGTTAGGTAAAAAATACTCTTAATTTTTTTAAGTACTGCGCCCCTCCGGTTGAAAAGACAGGAGCCGCCATTGTTCAGGCAATATGTTATCAAAATGCAGGGTTTATATTATTGTTGTTTGATGTTGCATTTTGGTGTGTTGGTGTTAATTATTCAAATGGCTTCAAGCATGTTATTTTAAAAATTGTGCTTGAAGATATTTCCCATGTATTCTTCTATTGACTCTTGGAATGTCTTCTTTTTAATAACGCATTAAAGTTATGATCCTTATTTTCTTAAATTTGACGTGCCTTATAGAAGAAGATGCAAATATGTGTAAGATTTTAATTTTCTATTCAAATAAAGATCATAAGAGATACGAAGTCGGTGTATCGTTATTTCAAATATATGTATATGTCACTACATATAATGTGAACTGTAAATTTTGCTGTTTTTTTTTTATTTTTGGGAATAACTTTCAAGAATGGCGATACTCAGATTCTTTTATTGCTATTAGATTTCGAGTTATGATATCAAAGTGATAAAAAGAATTCGAACATCGCTAGTCGAAAGAGCATAAAAAGCCCCCTAAAGGGATGCAAACCAAAATCCAGTTTTATTTCACACTTGGACATTATTCGCAAAAACAACAAACTGCAAACTTTATAGTTTCCCCTATATTCAAATATTACGAAATAACGATACACTATTAAACTATCGCCCGTATTGTTTCAATCAAAGATTACTAGAATTACAAAATTGAGAGATCTTTTTGTGGTTTATACAAGCCCAACCCCAAATGTATTCATACCCTTTGAAATAAATATATTAACAGCAATAAAAAATATATTTTTCGGTTACAATAGTTATTAACTAAATTTCTCATTTATATAATAATCTACGGGCAAATATATGACAAAAGACAAGTCCCAATTTTTTTTCGTTCCAACAATAAATTCAGTCGACTCTCTCTAAATCGAATTCGTAAGGGGTATTTGAATTTGTTCGAATTAGAGAGAATTCGAATTAGAGAGACTAAAAGAAAATGAAATGAACATTTGTATAAATTACATAGAATATATATATGAAATAGAAAAAAAAAAGTTTATTCAGTTAATATGTACATATATAACGGAAAAATAAAAATGTAATACATACAATTACAGAGGCTTGAAGAAATTTGAAATTTTTGTTTGTTTTAATATTTTGTTGTAAGCTTGTTTTTCAAAGTACACTTCTAGTTTTTGGAAGTTTTTGAAGATTGTATCTAATTTCGATTTATAGAGAGTCGAATTTCATTGAAAATGATGACAAATGCCCAAAATTTAATTTGATTAAAGGAAAGTTCGAATTAAAAAAATTCGATTTAAAGAATAATTTTTACATATACAAGTTTATACAGTTGTACGTGTCAAAAAAATAATTTGATTTAGAGAAAAATTCAAATTAGAGAGAGTTTGAATTAGAGAGAGTCGACTGTAATACAATTTTTATGTTAGTATTATCTATAAAACTGAGGGTAAAAGTAACTGACAATATACTCAATTAATTGCCATCTTAAATTTTATTACTTTAATAAAAAATATTTGCGAATTATTAAAGACGAAAACATTTGTCACATGTAGACAATTGTTTATTTGCAAATAAATTATTATTAAACCTAAGAAATTTTATTATAAGCAATGTATTCAAGTTCTATTCTATTAATACACCATATCAAAATTTGTTGAATTGGAGTAATAATCATCCAGAAGTTTATTTATTCTTGTTTTTAATATAATTGTAGGTGGTACTTTAATAAATAAATATCACTTTGCAAGTAATTTTACTAAAAAAAATAAAATTTAATATAGTAATTAATTGAATATATTGTCAGTTCCCTGTACCTTCAGTTTTATAAATAATACTAACATAAATATTGTATTATTTACTGTTGTCATATATTTACCCAGCAGGATTCTTTTCCACTGATTTTTATAAAATGAGCAAAATATTATTTTCTGAAACATGTTTTTATAGAAAAGGAAGTAAAATGACAAGTCATATTTTGTGTAGAAAATAAGGATCACATATTCCGTGTTTATAATTTATCAGGCCTTTACAACAAATTTAAAGGTCCAACGTGTTCAAGGTCGTGGAAACGGTGTAGGCGAGATCAAAGGTGATGACAGGGTCTCGCATCTATATTGATTCCTATTCCTATTCAGGTGCAATAAGTCCAAAAGCTGATCACGTGTTCGAAATTGCGTAGAAATTCACTGAATACAGATTATAATAATTCCTAGTCATTAATACATAGATGTTATTAGTGCAGGTCTCAGTACTTACATAATAACGTTTACCACTGATTACATTGCTCCACATATGTATATATAATACAAATTACTGTTCGTCTCTTTTGTTCATACTGTCACGATACAGACGTATTTATAATATATGTCATATTCGAGTGATAGGTTTCAAAGGTTTTGTTATTTGCTACAGTATTTTACAGAAATTAAATTAAAAAGAGCATTAATATTTAATTCATTATCAGGTCAATAATAAAATGGAATTAAATTTTCTGAAAATGCATCATACCGATATGCAATAAGGGTTAATTTAATCAAAATTTTATTTCTTGTAAAATAATAATTATAAATATTGAAAGAAGCTTTCAGAACTCATAATAATGAAATAAATACAATATTTGGGATTAGTTCTGTATAATTTTTATTATTTAACGACGATCGACAGCGAAGTCTTCATCAGGTAAATTACGAAGTACATGTAGTCAAGACAACAAGTTTACAAAAAGAGGGTAACGTAGATCAAAAGTTACATAAAAAACACACAAAGATAAAAACAGAAAATTATGAATGAATAACAGGTAACCACGACTTATTAAGCTCATAACCTGTATTTAAATTAACGTTATTTGCGGATTTCTTGATTTCGATGGCTTCTCTAATTAGTCTTTCATTGCCAATGTAACAGATATAATTGGTAGGATTCTAAATAAATTTGACATACAGACGTCATATAAATCCAGTTTAAAAGTCCGCGATCTTCTTGGCAATGTTAAAGACATAGTTCCTCTACATTGTTCTGGCATTTATACGATTCCTTGCCAGTGTGGTAAAGTATACATTGGTCAAACGGGTAGAACTGTAGCAACAAGATTAAAAGAACACGAACAACATATAAGATTAAATCAACCAGATAAATCTGCTTTTGCTGAACATGCTATTCAAGAATTACATGGAATTGATATCAAAAACTCGAAGATTTTAGCAAGAGAAAATAACTGGATGAGAAGACTATAAGTAGAGAAGCCATCGAAATCAAGAAATCCGCAAAAATTTAATCATTTAATGAGGAAACGATTTAATATGATAGTACGGCTAAATAGTAAAAGATGACAGCATATTGTATAATGCATACAGTGTGCTATGCAAATGTTCATAAGGTTACCCATCTATACATATTATTGAATCAGTGATAATACATTTAAAATATAATTATAGCTTTTATCATTTTTCCGTAAACAACTTAATTGGCGCAGGTACAGTGTTCAGCTTGATGCCTATATTGAATTATTCGTTGCTTTTAACCTATTTCCTGCCAATAATAATGTTTCAATTTTCGTTAGAAGACAAATGACAAGCGGGCTTTATGCTGATGTCTATTGGCTAATTAAATAAATTCAAATTTCCGGGGCTTATGTGGTTGGTAAATATTATAACTTGAAACATTTCTCTTTTTTCATTATAGTGATTTATAATTTTTTTATTCCAAGCTAGTTTTTAAACAAAGCACAGGTTATTTAAGGAAAAAATAATATGCTATTCCAGCTCATTCGACAAAAAACTAATGAAAAATGAACTTAAATATTAAATATTTAAAATTATAATTTTACACTAAAATTTTGTAAAAAAAAAGATGGCCAAATGCATCAATATATTTAATTACGAGGTCTGGCTATTAAATAACGAGACTGCTTATGATAAAGAGTTTTATTTTAAAAATTATTTTATAATCGAATGCTCCCCTTCAATGTACTCCCCTCCCCTCGCCACACACCATTCCATTCGTTTTTTCCATTGGTCAAAGCAATGTTGGAAGTCTTCTTTTGTAAGAGCGTTTAAGAGCTCCGCCGATTTTCGCTTCACCTCTTCCATCGACTCCAACCGGGTTCCTTTTAAGGCAGACTTGATCTTCGGAAACAGAAAAAAGTCACAGGGTGCTAAATCAGGCGAGTACGGCGCGTGTTCGAGCACTGGAGTGCCTCTAGCGGCTAAATAACGCTTCACAGACAGCGCGTTGTCCTGGTGCAAAATCCACGACTTGTTTTTCCACAACTCCGGCCGTTTCTTACGAACTCGTTCTCGCAGAGTTGCCAAAACTTTCAAATAGTAAGTTTGGTTTACAGTTTGACCCTCGCGCACAATTTTATTGATTTTGGTCACTGTTTGCGGAGTTGAAACAGTGACAGGTCGACCTGGACGTTGGTGATCTTCGGTGCTCCCTCGGCCTTCAGAAACTGTTTATACCATTGGAAAACACGCGCACGAGATAGAGAATTCTCACCGTAGGCCTCTTTCAACAACTTATAGTACTCAGTCGGAGTTTTTTTTAATTTAACGAGAAATTTCACATTGATCCGTTGCTCGTGTTTTTCGTCACACATTGTTATCGGTACGAGAAAAAAACACGTTCGTTTCTAACCTCTATAGAAAAAATACTACTACAGCGACAAAAACGTGTTTTCGTACCGGAATAGTAGACACTTCCAGCTATCCAACGCTGCATTCGTTTCCCCCCCCCCTGCCCCTCTAGGACGCCTTCTGCGCGCGCAGTCTCGTTATTTAATAGCCAGACCTCGTATTAATATTAATAAAGAAGTAAAATGATACAAATAAAATACTTAAAAAAACTTAATTTAAAGACGTAGTAAAATGGAATTACTATGCGATTATTTAAAAAAAAAATGAACGTCGAGGAATATCTAAACCATGTCAAAAATAAATCGAAGCATATTTCTTGAAATAACGCATATGAAATTTGGTTTTACCGTGTCTTTAAATTAAGTTTCCTCTGTCATTATAGTCATAAATTTAAAAGTTATGAATAAAAAATTAAAATTTCATTCTCTAAAATTGAATGTTTAAATTACTTCAAAAAGTATTATGGGACAGTTAATAATTGCTAAAAAATAACTACGTCACGGATTCTCACGCTTGTTTTACTATTATTTTCACATAATATTAGCTCAATAATTTTAAGATAAAGCGGAGTTTAATAAATATTAACAATAATCGATGTATTTAATTTACACTACTGCGAATGACAACTGAGAAATACTATTGAATATAGAGTGTAAGAATATAATTTTTTGCTCAATGAAAATACCATCAGGTGACAGTTGACGCATGCGCAGTGCCAAGGAAAATTAACAGATTTCCAAACTTCTCTGTAGGCACTTGTTCCTTTTAATTTACACGGGAGTTGCACAGATCTTTTTTTTAATAACATACTACCGTTTTAGGAAGCGGCAGCGATTTTTTTTCTTAACGACCACCTTCTTAATGTTAATGTACTGGTTTCCATGCCGCTAAATAACATCTTCACCACAACTGGACAAGTTGTGGCTTCGATCGTATTGGACACGGCGACCACTACCAGCCAGCTACAGCTGTCATCATGTAAAAATAAGTAACCGAAAAAATGTTTTTTTTCTGCTGTCTTTTGCAGTCGTAGAAAAAGTATAGTATGTGACTCGTCTATTGTTATTTTCTTAACTATTTGTTTCGTCATCTCTTCAAACTTTTCTCATTTATGTGTAAAACAAATATATGGGCTGTCAAATATTTATTTTAGAACTCCGTATTTATAAACCTTTAGAAAAAATAAAAATTATTTCTCTTCATATAATGTTAATCTAGGTTTCACTATATACAAGCTTGTTATTTTATTTGAAGTACGAGTTTATTTATAGAATTGATGATCAGTAAAATATATCAGCGGTTCTCAAAATATAGGACTTAATTCTTTTTATTTTAAATAGGACCATTATATATTTTATTTGCTTATTCGCTAGAAAATTTAATTTTTGAAAAAAATCCGTATTTTTTTTTATATTATTTTCTTTAAACATGTGTATAACAATAGTGTCAAATATGAAAAAAATGAATTCATGTTACTTTTTTACGTAGATTTAGATGCCATGAATGGTATATGTGAGTATTTTGTCCGAGTTGACATTTAATAAAAAAAATATGATCAAGTGATGAAACAAAATGTTCACTAATTTCATTCGTGGCATTCTAATTCTACAATAAAAAATGACATGTATTCATTTTTACCATTCGTGGCACTCTTATTTTAGTCATATTTAAATTAATAGGAAAAATTATAATTTTTTCTCAAAAAATCTTCCAGCAAGGATATGAAACGAATATATTGTTGAATTCAGAATTAAATTCTCTAGCGAATAAGCATATAAAAAATAAATGTTCCTATTTAAGATAAAAAAGTTAGGTCTTTTGAAAACCGCTGATATAATGTTTTTTTGCTGATATCACCAATTTTGTAATTCAAAATGACACAATTTTGCTCATTCAACCAAACTCTCTTCAAATAAAAAAATTACCAAAAGTAAGCAAGCTTATAACACCGTGTATACAGGATGGAATGCGAAATTGGAAACACTTTTTTTCTCGGAAGTTGTTATAGATACCGAAAAATTATTTAAATAAAGTTTTTAGTACTTTTAATAAGCTAACTAAATCTGTATAAATTTGGTATTGCCATATTTGTACTTTTTTTAAATGGAATTACCTGTATATTTTGCATTAATTAATAGAAAATATTTTTTGCTTTAAAAAAGTTTAAGGGTTCTTACCTTTTAAACTTGATAGTTTTTGAGATATTAATGAAAATATTTAAATGTTTCTTCTCAAAATAAAGTGTGCGTTGAAAACAAAATTACTATTAAAAAAAATCTGATGTGGACACCACACGACTTCCTTGTACGATTATTAAACTATACATATTTTTTTAATAAATAAATTACAAAATATTAATTTTAACTTCAAAACAGTAAGATATATAGCGACCATAAAGGAGTTTTTAAAGAGAGTTTTGATTACAACAATGAATATGACTATTTCACAATAAAAATATAATATTTGTTATTGTACGAATCATAATATTGCACGTATTTAACGTAATTTGACATGAACATTTTTTTTATGTTTTTGTCCTAATCCATAGCAAGCTTTATTACAAAAACAAAAAAGTATATAATTTTTAAATTTACATATCTCGCTTATACAAAGGGCTAATTTAATAATACTTGATGTGCTAGACGCATAAATTAATTCTCTAAAACTTTTATTTGAAGAATTTATTTCTAAAATCAAAATAAAATCATTTCATTCAAGAAAAACTGTTAACAACTTCAAGTAATGTACCACTTCCGGTTAGCCTATTTTAACCAAAATCTATTATGTTATTTCGATTGACATAAAAGTCTTGTATACCAAATTTGAAAAGTTTTGGATTATATTTTAAAACAGTTTTTTATTAAAATCTATTATAGGTTTCATGTAAAGTGCCACTTCTGGAAATTGTGTAATAACCAGAAAGGGAGGTGCACAACTAGATGTTATAGGAGTCCTAAATACAAAATTTCAACTTTCTACGGCTTACCGTTTTTGAGTTATGCGAGATACGTACGTACAGACGTCACGACGAAATTAGTCAAAATGGATTCAGGGATGATCAAAATGGATATTTCCGCTGAAATCTGAAAACCGAAATTTTTCGCGATTACAATACTTCCTTTACTTACGTACAAGGAAGTAAAAAAGTATAAATACGGCAATACGAAAATTAAACTTTTTTTTACAAAATTTATACAGATTTAGTTAGCTTATTAAAAGTACTAAAAGTACTTTATTTAAACAATTTTTCGGTATCTATAATAACTTCCGAGAAAAAAGGTGTTTCCAATTTTGCATTCCAGCCTGTATAGTGAAACATGAATATAAGCCAGTGTTCGTCTGGATTCTACCATTATATTAAAAGAAATATTTTTTATTTTTGGTAAGGATTTATAAATTGGGAGTTCTAAAATGAATATTCGGCAGCCCTGGAATAATAGAATTAAAAATTATAAAATAAATGACCAATTTTGATCAATATTTTATATTTATACGTTTCAAAATATACACATTTCACTATATCATATATCATATATCAAATTACTATATCCTGCATCCAATTTTCAGTTTTTCTTAATGACTTCTATGTAAACTGATACATCATTGCTCTATCTATATCTTATGCTGTATTTTTCTCTCCCTCTGAAACTTAAGCTACCAAAGTATTTCGCTAGCTGGAAATTGATTGTTAGTTCACGTAGGAAGAGTTGTTTGAGAATCACTGATTCTGTAGAAATGCTTAAAATCAATAGCGCGCACTGCAGACACATGGTATTCCGACAGAATTTGAAATTCCTGCAACAAGTTTGTTTAAGGACTATAATAACAAAATTATGGTGTGTATCCATGGATTTTCAATCAGAGAAATTGGAAATCAATAGCCATTTATAATTTCTCATTACCAAATTGGAATAAAGATTAAAGTGCGTAGAGCCTACGAAAAGTAATTTATCATTTAATATTCTGAACATTGATTGATAACAAAATTTCTCAAGCATTCGCTATACGAGGTTTGTTAAAAAAGGTGACTTTTCAATATTAGATTCTCGATTTTTTTTGTTTGTTACGTTGGTATACATGTTCCCAACATATATTGGCATGATCAGCCATTTTGAATTTGTAGTTTGTTTTTGACAGATATAAAGGTTAGACGTATTTTGGTGTGCTTGGCGATATTTTGCAATCGAAAAAAATGGATCAAAGAATGTGTATTGAGCTTTGGTTTCGACCTCATAACCATATACCCATGTTTCGTCACCAGTTATGACCCTATTGAGCAAATCTGGATCGTCGTTGACGTCATTCAACAGCTCCTGAGCGATGCTCATGCGACGGTTCTTTTGGTCAAAATTTAGCAATTTCGGAGCAAACTTCGCTGCCTAAAACATTCGAAAAAATTGCATTGCATGAGCCAGCCGATATGCCGACATCCTCAGCAACTTCTCTAATAGTGATTCGACGATTCTCCATAACAATTTTCTTCACCGCTTGAACGTTTTCATCGGTTGTTGACAAGCTGGGTCGTCCAGGGCATGCATCGTCATTAACATCTTCTCGGCCTTCTGTGAAGAGCTTGCACCACTTATAAATATTTTTTTTGCTCAAAGTAGACTCGCCAAATACCACAGTCAACATTTCAAGTGCGTTGGAGCACTTAATTTTATTTTTCACGCAAAATTTAATACAGATTGTTTGATACATTTTTTTTTTTTGCAAGAAATCGCCAAGCAAACCAAAATACGTCTAACCTTTATATCTGTCAAAAACAAACTACAAATGCAAAATGGCTGAGTCAATTGTTTTAAAACTTGGAGAGCAAATAGATTATACTTCAGTTGAGATGTACTTATAATTTCAATTAATTATGGGCAAAATGATTTCACGATATAACTACCTTAAGAAGTCTTGAGGTGACGCCTGGTAAACGGCCGATAGGTATATTTTTATTAATTATCAACAATTGAAAATATTTTTCTTGCTCTAGTGTTACATTTGCATGAACAAAACGTAATTGCTTTGATGTTTTCTCCAACTCCTGGAAATTTGTCGGTATGTTTTTGAAACTTCCTATACAAATATTTGCTAGTAAACTTCTCCTATGAATGCTATTTATTTAATATATATTTCATTTGTCATTTCCACTTGTTGAACTAAAATTAAATGCACTGTATATTCATAACAAGAAAGTCTAATTCTGTGCATTATGAAATCAGTGGCAGTATTTCATTTTAATTTATGCTAATTATAATTTTAATTTTCATTATATTCGTAATTAAGGAGCGTTTTATCGTTTTACGCATCCTTCCAGGTTTGGTTAACTGAACCAAACAAAAATCATTTGAAATGGGACACATCACAATATACATAAAATAAATTCCAATGATTTGGTCGGTCTATTACTGGTGGTGTTTTTAATTTCATCAGAGAATTAAATATTCGATGGTCCTTGACGTAGGTTTGTCATGAGCATGAATTAGTCATATTAAGACAAGAAAGAAATCTTAATATACCCACGTCTGTAAACAAACCGTTTCGTAGTGTTCGTTTTTGTAAGTAATTAATATGTTCTTCTTCATTATTCTGAGAAGTTTATTTTATTAAATAAAATTTCATTATGGAATTCGCTGAAAGATGATTAAAAAAAATCAAAACATATATTTAATATATATATTATGGGGTCTCGTGGCCGTGTGCCTGAGTGTCCGGTCGCGAATCCGGATTCGATCCTGACCGACGCTAAAAATTACATCGAATTTTAATGGCACATAATTGACCTCTGTGGTGCACTCTCCACGCCAGCTATGAGTGCCCGTGAGGTGACGCCTGGTAAGCGCCCGCACGGTACAAATATTCCATCATTGCCGATATCTGTGTACAAAGCAGATTGGCACATCCAGCAATGGGTAATATGCCGTGATGAAATATTTTTTATTTTTTTATAAAAAAAAATTGTGCATTTTGGATATTGAAAATATTTTTTAAATACCAAGTTTAAATTGGCCAATTAAAATAATAATAATATAAAATATAATCTTGATAATATTTATATTTTAACAATATTTTTTTCCTATGAAGTGTTGAATAGATAGCATGTAAATTTGAATAAAAAATATGCAGATTAGGTACATATTTTTTTGCTAAAATGTTTTGATATGTACACATTTTTAAATAAAATGACCACGCATAAAATTACATGAAAAACAAGTAAAATAATCTTTATTTCCTCGTTTTCTATTAATAAATGTGCGTGCTATAAAATTTCCCCTAAAAATTATTCTTGATAAACTCTTCACAAAGAAAAATTACTAATGAATTGCTTATTATAACAAAATTTAGGACAAGAAAAAACGCATGTATAAATTATACAATTTTTAATCGACTTATAACACGGAATCCGCACTGAGTAGGTAGGGACATTGACATCAGTAGGCCTGGGAAAATTAAAATATTTGATACCGATATTCGATATCATATTAGTATCGATAAAAAATCGTTTATCGATAAATATTGATTTTATCTATTTCATCATTACTGATATCTGTGTACAAAGCAGATTGGCACACCCAGCAATGGGTAATATGCCGTGATGATATATTTATTTTATTTTATCAATATTTTGTTATCACAAATTTAATATTATCCATTTATTTAACTATCACAAAAAAGTTATATTGATGGAGGGTGATACCGATATTTATTGATATATCGATATCTTTCTCAGTCCTAAAAAAGAGTATAGGTATGTATGTATTATTTTTTTTGTGAAACGATAGATACATTATATATTTTTTGTATTCCTATGCATACTTATTAAGTATATGTGCCATCTGTACTTGAACGACACTCATTATGATACAGATTACTTATCATTGTGATACAGATGAATTTTATAACCTATTTATTGATTTATAGTAGCTGTGAGGATCCGACAAAACTTGGATCCGAGAACCCCGATTTCAAAATATCCGGATCCTCTGATATCCGACGTTCGGATATTGAAGCGGATATCCGAAAATTTAATTCGAATTTGGATCTGGATCCTGATTTGGATCCGGATTCTATATTTTGTTTACGAATCCGGATCTGGAATTGTTTTTGTTACTTATAGTTCTGTGGAATCGAGGAATTTCCTTCTTAGCGGATGCTAAAAGTTGTCTAACAGAAATTTAAACATCAGAAATATGCCGACTATTAAATAACTACATCAAACAAAAATGCATAGTGGATTATCATCAGATTTGTTTGGTGTTGGTTTTGATGAGACTCGGTGTTAATATTTGAATGTAAGAATCAATACTGAGAATATATGAATCCGAGAATCAATCCGGATACTGAAATTCCGTATCTAAAATCTGATACTCATATTCATATTCGAATCTAAGATCTGATACTCAAATCCGTTTCCAAGATTCGATATTCGGATCCGGAGTCAAGATCCAATACTCAGATTCAGATCCAAAATCCGATGCTCAGATTCGGATCCAAAATCCGATACTCAGATCCGGATCCAAAATCCGATACTGAGATTTGGATCCGAGATCCGGATAGTTCAACATTCAATTATCCGGATATCCCGATATTTTTGGATCCGAAACCGAAACTATCCGGATCCCACCACTAATACCTACACTTGTTACTTCTAGGGAGGTACTGAAGTGGAGGTTGCCGAGGGTTTGTTCTATTAAAAGTAATAGAAACAAATAGATACGCCGGTTACGGATTAAGAGAGATTGCAGTTCAACATTGTAAATCATTAAAACACAAATAAAATTAAAATTGTCTCTCATCGAAGTAGAATTTCGGCCTTCTGCCGTCACTGTACACTTGTACAGGATAAAATGAATATAATGAAATATTTCCATTAATCTTGTTAATAATCAATACCAATATGGCAATAATAAACAAGTTGACAGCATTATTAAATAATTAATCTAGTTCTAGATAATTAATTTAGATTAGTACATAAAAGACATTATCGAGTTTTGTGTTTATGAATATGAATACGTTTAATTCACAATATGAATTGCAGCGTTTATTCTATCCAACCTTCATTCACTTTGAAGGTTAAAATAGATATATGTATTCATGTCTTTGTTGTTGTTGCTGCTGTTGTTGTTGGTGTTGTTGTTGTACGAGGGTCATTCAATAAGTAAAGAGACAAATTCTATAATTTTAAAACTATTCAATGAATGTGTACAATCTTTTCAGGGGTGTTAGTTGGCAACCTTGGGATATGATCTGATCAGCTGTTTCATCATTTTATGTCAACATAACCTCAAAATTTTCAGTTCACCATGGCAAGTCCACTAGAAGATTGCACCTTAGAAGAGCAGCGCTCAGTCATTAGATTTTTAGTCGCAGAAGGTGTAAAACCAAGTGAATTTTTTTCTAGAATGTTAATACAGTACGGTAAAAGTTGTATGAACCGTGCGAATTTTTACAAGTGGAAACACACTAGCTCTCCAGTTCGCAAAAAATTCAAAGTTCAACCTTCCGCCGGTAAAGTGATGCTGACCATATTTTGGGACTCACAGGGTCCAGTCTATTGCGATTTCCTTGAAGATCAGCGAACTATCAATAGCCAATACTACTCTGAGATGCTACAACACAAAGTTAGACCAGCTATCAGGAGCAAACGCCGTGGACTCTTGTCAAAAGGAGTCATTCTTCAGCACGATAACGCCCGCCCTCATACAGCCCAGCTGACCCGTGATAAGCTTCAAGAATTGGGTTGGGAGGTCTTACCTCATCCTGCCTACAGTCTCGACCTCACCCCATCTGATTTTTACCTCTTTGGACCACTCAAAGACGCCCTACGTGGAAAAAGATTTGCTAGCAATGAGGAAGTTAAGGAAGCGGTGCAAAAGTGGCTTCGGGGTAAATCGAAAGAATTCTTCGCCAAGGGAATTAGGAAGCTGCAAGAAAGATGGGACAAGTGCATAACTGTGGGGGGTGATTATGTTGAAAAATAGCCTTAATTTTGAAAGATTGAAATAAACCGTTTTTGAGCTATAGCCATTTGTCTCTTTACTTATTGAATGACCCTCGTATATACATATGTATACAGGGTGTTGACGGTCTAGTGTGATCATAGAGGATTTAACATGCGATTTTATTTGTATGTTGTATGCGATTTCCTGCTCTCCTATTCATTTTACGACAAAACTGTACAATGCGAAGTTGTAGAGGATCAAAAGTTTCATATTATAAAACTGTTTTTACATTTTTTATTATGTTTCTAGTTTCGTCCCAATTTTAAAAACAAATTTCAAAATATCATATTTCGTAGCAATAGCCATGACATTTGTTTTCTTTTTTCTGGGTTTCAGAAATTATCAATAAACGTCAAACGTCAATCTGACTTATGGAAAATGAATCCCTTTTCTTTGATAACTATTCCCACCACAATAATTCTTTATAATACTGACATGTTCCGTATTTAATTTACTTTTTACAAAAAATGGCTATTGCTACTAACGGAACTTTTGAAATTTCTTTTTAAAATTAAGATGAAACTAAAACCATAATACAAATGCAAGAACAGTTTTGTATAACTTTGCACTCTTTTTGCCGTAAAATGAACAGGAGAGCAGGAAATTGCATAAAACAAAAATCCCATGTGTGATAAGTATAAAAGTAGGAAATATACGTATTTAATAATATTTATGAATATATTGAAAAACAAAGCATAATCTTAATATATATACTTTACCTTGCATTAATATAATATTGTTACGATTAGTTTTAATTTATGGTCTTACGCTAAAATATAATTATAGTATTTAATGGTAAAATGATTAAATTATGAAATGGCTTCAAGCTCTTTTACCAAGCATTACGAAAGATTTGAATCTTTTTTAATGCTTCACTGATCAATTAAAGCACTTTAAAAATCAATACAAAATAAAATCTTGTTAACGTAAATAATAACACAATTTACTTAGGGGATTTTAGAGCTGATCTAATAACAAATATACGTTTTTTTTTTATTTCACATGTCATGTTTAGTTAACCAAAATTATTTCAAAGACTATATAGGTGTCGATGCTTTTTTAAGGCATCTCGGGTAATATTCACGCAAAACCGTTTTGCACATTCCAGGGGTCAACATCTCGAGAAAAGTTTAATAGTCACCACAAAAAATTTCAAACTTCTTTTGTTTCTTAGCTACAGGCCAAAACTCATATTTCACTCATTTCGGAAGTATCTCATATCTTGTATATTATTTTATTTGATAATTATGACGTAAAACGCCAATCAACTTATAAAGTATGTTTCCATGGTGGTAGAGGTCCCGATGGATGTCGCATGGTGCATGGGTTACAGAATCCCAGCCATTATCTGGCTATAGATGCACAGTAATTTGGAAGCTTTTGCCACAATGATTAATTCTTCTTCTAATTTCCTAGACGTTAGGTTGTTATTATTATCATTGTAAAAATTTTCACTAATTTTGTTAAAATGCTAATACCCAGCTGCAGCGCTGACGCTTAATTTTTGGCTAGATATAAACAAAATGGAAATAATTTTTTTAACAATAATATTCAATTACTCATCTGACGTTTCGTTTCGATTAGATATTGTCAATTTGAAGAACGCTTAAAACTTGAGTGTCAGCGATGCAATCGGAAATAAATGGTTTATTATCAGTGCAACTGATTAATTATTATTTGTATGGTTTAGTCAACGCATTAACTATGTCAAAGAACATATGCATTGTCAATCATCTTTGTATAAGATTTGTAAAAATCTTGAAACAAATAAACTTATTATTATTGTTTATTATGATAGGGAAAAATTGTTTTAACAAATTTTGAACCTTTTTTGTTTGGAATAAAATGGCGTAAATAGATTTTTTGAAAAAAATAATTCTCGAGATATAACACAAACTTACGATTTTTTTAAAATGAGTACCTATGTTGAATATATTCTCATATTTTTGCTTATTTTATAAACTTTTCAATGATATATAACAAGTTTTAAACATCAATAAAAGATGAATTATTAATTTATTGGGGACAAAAAAATGAAAAAAAATCTATTACATATCATACATCAATAAATTAACATTGAAACGGTTGTAAAATAAGCAAAAAGATGAGTCTGTTTTCAACATAGGTTCCCATTTAACTATCATCATCAAGTTTGTGTTATATCTCGAAAATTATTAAGTTTTCAAAAAAAATAATTACGCCGTTTATTATACGCAAAAAAGGTTTAAAATTTGTTTAATTAATTTTTCTCTATCATAATAAATATGTGAGATATTTTCGAAATGGGCGAAAAACACGTTTTTGCCTGTAGCTCAGAAACAAAAGAAGATCGAAAATTCAACTTTTCTCGTATAGTTGACTCTGGAATGTGCAAACGATTTTGCTCTGTCGTTAATATTACCCGAGATACCTTAAAACAACATTAAAAATGAGACACCCTGTACAGGGTGTTAAAAAAGGGTGAAAAAATTAAAATAATTACGAATTAATTTATTTCCTATTCAAAGTCTTTTACGTGAATAGATAATTCATTATTTTTGATAAAAATTTCATGTTGGCAGTGGTACACTAAAAAAGAATTAAATGAAAAATAAGAAAAAAATATTTTTAATTGTGAATCAGCATATCGAAATGTATATACCCTCAATTTTTCTACCCTTTTTTTAACACCCTGTATGGTAGCCAAAAGTAATAGACACCTTTTATTAATATAATTATTTCAAAATTCATATATTCATAAATGCTTAAAATATGATACACTCTGATGAATATAATTGTCATGCTCGTCTCATATGACTTATCTTATTGTTACTGTATACATGTATACAAGATAGTGACGGGCACTTCCAAACATAGAACTTTAATATTTAAAATCATGCTTTGTAATTTCCTGCTTCCCAAACTATTTATTTAAAAAAGCTTCAAATAAAAGTTGTAGAGCATAAAATAAAACAAATTTTGCATACTTTGTAACGGCAGAATATAAATATGAAAATGTAGAACATCACCCAAACATATGGAAATGCAACAAAAAAATTAACAAATGTTTAACAATTCATCTTTCAAGCTAGGTTTGTTTATTATTAATATTATTTTAAATTTTGTTCAAATGAACACTTAATTTTTCACTTAACAGAAATAATACCTAATAACAATAAACTAACCTAACTTGACGAATAAATCGCTAAATATTTGTTAATTTATTGGGCAGCAGAGTCACCCAATCGTAGTTCAAAATAACATTTTTAAATTTGAAATGAAAGTAAAACTAACAAAAAATGAAATTCTAAAAAAAAACTACAACATTTGAACATGATACCAAAATAATACTCGTAATGGGTTATGCCGAAACGAAACCTTATAGTGCTCTCTCTTTAACAACTTTGAGAGCCCATGAAGTTGATGCCGATTAGTGCTGTGAAGATCCGACAAAACTTGGATCCGAGAACCCGGATTTCAAAATATCCGGATCCTCGGATATCCGACATTCGGATATTGAAGCGGATATCCGAAAATTTAATTCGAATTTGGATCCGAATCTGGACTTGGATCCGGAATTTATACTTTCACAGAGTCCTATTTAGTAAATTGTGAATAAAAAAATCAAATTTGTATTATTTTTATTACACATGTAAAGTAACATATTAATATGACATGAATTTCATTAATTTATTATGTGCTTTTCATGAGACCCGATGCAAATATTTGAATGTAAGGTTCATTACTGAGAATATTCGAACCCGAGAATCGATCCGGATACTGAAATTCTATATATAAAATCCGATACTCATATTCATATTCGAATCTAAGATCCGATACTCAAATCCATTTCCAAGATTCGATATTCGGATGCGGATTCAAGATCGGATACTCAGATTCGGATCCAAATTCCAATACTCAGATTCGGATTCAAAATGCGATGTTCAGATCCGAAACCAAAATCCGATTCTCAGATCCGGATCCAAAATCCGATACTGAGATTTGGATTCGAGATCCGGATAGTTCAATATTCAATTATCCGGATATCCGGATATTTTTGGATCCGAAACCAAAACTATCCGGATCCGGATCCCACCACTAATGCCGATATATCTACAGTCTGTCCCATTTCGAGCTATTGGTAATCGAGAAAAATGTTTCAAATAAAGAAGTTAGATATTTTTATTGCCCAACCAGTAGTGTACGAAATATATTTTTATATCAGTAAATTGTCGGGATATGACACAAGGTTATATTTTTTAAATGGAACCCATGTTCGATTTTAGTCTCAAAAAATTACTTATTTTTTCTCTTTTTAAAGGAAGGGTTAGTGTGTTTCGTATTTATTTAACCCCCAAAATTTATTTTTTTTACGTTATTTTCCCGAATTTTGTAATTATTGCACAAAATACATTATTTGTATTGATTATGTTCTATTTGATTGATATAATTCATTTTATGACTTTCTTGCTGAATATTTCTCAATAGAATTCTTACCAATATTTTGAAAATAATACTAAATTTACTATAAAATAAAGAAAAAAATATAACTTCGAAGTAAAATAAACAAAAACACAATAACCCTTCGATTATTGAGAAGAGAAAGAAATAAGTATCTTTTGATACTAAAATCAAATAAGGGTTTCATTTAAAAAAATATAACTTTGTGTTATATTTCGGATATTTACGAATATAAAAATACATTTTGCACGCCACTGGTTAGGCAATAAAAATATCTAACTTCTTTATTTGAAACATTTTTTTCGATTACTAATAGTTTAGAAGTTATTTGAAAAAGAAAAAATCAACAAAATTAAGTTTTTCGCCATTGTCTAGTGCCCTATGATAATTTTTGGAAAAACAAAAGCATTTAACCGACATTGTATCTCCTATAATTCTTGAGATCCCAATGGTGGCAGCTCTAAATGGTACATACTATAGATATATCGTCATTACCAAAATCTGAGAATATAACCAAATTTTTGGCACACCCTGAAATGGGTAATAAACCGTGATGATATATAATTCAAGTAACCCATTTTGTCATATTCAATTGAAACATAATTTGTATAATGGAAAAGTTGACAGAATTTTCATTGAGCATTCGTAGTATACTTTTTAATAGAAAGTAAAACATCTTATCGATTTTACAGATACAAAGTTGGAGTACTATCATTATTAATAATTAGATTCTTAACTTTTTAAGCCTTTATAAGTAGATCATAATATTGGAAATTCTCTATTTTCTTCACAGTATTATTTCTTGCATTAGTTTTTGCTTTGTCACATTATTTTTGTTACTTAAAAGTTATTTTACCCGATCAAAACAATTTTTACAATGTCACATTGATGTTCAAGTATTCAAAATTCTATTTTTTTGCTCATGCAACTACTATTAAATTCTGTTACAAAGCAATAAAAAATGTTTTATATTTTGCGTTCATAATGCAGTCATTACGAAATCCAATTGGATATCGAAAGAGCCTTCATTTTGATACGCATTTTTTGTTTTAGAAGGTTGGTACTAGTTGACTACTTTCAAATAATTGAATAAATGTCGATCCAGTGTTACCAAATATATAACATTAACATTACACATCCAAATTTCCATAAATCAACTCAGTTTAATATAGCAATTTTTAGTACTGGTGGGATCCGGATAGTTTCGGTTTCAGATCCAAAAATATCCGGATAATTGAATGTTAAAGTATCCCGATCTCGGATTTTGGATCCGGATCTGAGTATCGGATTTTGGATCCGAATCTGAGTATTGGATCATAAATCCGGATTCGAATATCGAATCTTGGAAACGGATTTTAGTATCGGATCTTAAATTCAAACATGAGTATGTCATATTAATATGTTACTTTATATGTGTAAAAATACAAATTTGTATTTTTTATTCATCATTGTAAAAGTATAAATCCTTTTTCTTTACATTTGCACAAACTACTTGGCTATTTTAGAGGGGTTTGCCTTCACATTCAAAATGAAGATTCGGATCTAGAATTAAAATTTGGATTCGGATCCGAATTAAATTTACTGATATCCGCTTCAATATCCGAACATCGGATATCCGAGGAACTTCACAGCACTAGTTTTTATACACTAAAAACTAGTGCTGTGAGGATCTGATAAAACTTGGATCCGAATTCCCGGATTTCAAAATATCCGGATCCTCGGATATCCGACATTCGGATATTCGAACTTGGATCCGGATTCTGATTTGGATCCGGATCTGGATTTGGATCCGGATCTGGATTCGATGTGTTTACGGATCCGGATCCAAATTTTAATTCTGGACCCGATTCTTCATTTTAAAAATGGAATTGAGTTCAAATTCAAACTTCAAACCATTATTGTGGGCCTGTACTGCGGTCTGTAAACACTAGTAAACAAACAGTAATACATTTTATAATGCCCCTCTAAAATAGCCAGGTAGTTTGTGCAAATGTAAAGAAAAAAGGAATTTATACTTTCACAGAGTCCTATTTAGTAAATTATGAATAAAAAAATCAAATTTGTATTATTTTTATTACACATGTAAAGTAACATTAATATGACATGAATTTCATTAATTTATTATGTACTTTTGATGAGACCCGATACTAATATTTGATTGTAAGGTTCATTACTGAGAATATTCGAATCCGAGAACCGATCCGGATACTGAAATTCCATATCTAAAATCCGATACTCATACTCATATTCGAATCTAAGATCCGATACTCAAATCCATTTCCAAGATTCGATATTCGGATGCGGATTCAAGATCCGATACTCAGATTCGGATCCAAATTCCAATACTCAGATTCGGATCCAAAATCCGATGCTCAGATCTGGATCCAAAATCCGATACTCAGATCCGGATCCAAAATCCGATACTGAAATTTGGATCCGATAAATATTCAATTACCCGGATATTTTTGAATCCGAAACTATCCGGATCCCAATCACTAATAAAAACGCATATAAAAATAGTATGAAGGATTCATTTTATGACTTTTTTCGCACTTGTCAATTAGAAAACTCGCCTGGGCTCGTTTTCTAAATTTTGACTCGTCCTTTCATATATTATTATAGTTTATTTTTGAAAACGGTACGATTTTTTTATTCATTTGCTGAATGCAGACATGGATCAAGCAACAAAATAAAAATTAGTCAGATATCATAACATTATTAAAGTACAATTTGAAAAGGAAAAGAATAGAAACAAATGATTGTTGCTAACTCTGATTAAAATATTGCTAGGGTTTCGTGTTTCGTCAATGGCCGGGCTTCAATCCCATTCAATGTATTTTAAGCGTTTTATGTAAGGAAGTGTACAATTTGTAAAATTGATACTTGTGAATTTGATTCATCACAAAGTGATGACTAGCGAGATATCAAGGCACTATAATATTATGTATATTCGCTACTTCAAGTGAATTATTTATCGTCACAAAATAAAGACATAAAATTTATATCTCTTTTATGTGAACCAATAAAATCGATAGTTTATTGTACTTCATACTATAGTAAACAATATTTCAATAGCACATTTTCCTAAAACACAAGTTGTTCATAATTTTAAATACATTGGTATTATATAATATAGAATTTGTTTCTTGAAATATAAATAATTGTAGGTACTGGGTGTAAATCGAATAGCGGACGATAGACATTTGAACATGGGAAATCAGTTTTTCTTTGCGCAAATGTTACCAAATTATTTTATGCAAAATTACTTGAAACAGAAGTTATAAAAATTTAAATTATTCAAGCGAAATTTAAAGTTACTGTTTTTATGAGCTTTTTAGTCTAGACAGCTATGGATTATGACAATAAAAAACAATTGCGTTGTTTTTAACTGTCAGAACTAAAATAAATAAAACACAAAAAGCTAAACTGTTTTAGTTATATCTAAGTAACAGTTAAAAACAACGTAATTGTTTATTTTTGTCATAATCCATAGCTGTCTAGCAGGGCCGTAGCAAGGAGTTGTTGGGCCCGGGTTCTAAACCATCTGACCGGCCCCCTTATAATTAACAATAAATGAAAATGCTTACATGTTGATATAATATTTATTAAAACATAAAACTTATACAGTAAGATCAAAAAACATAAATATTACTCAATAAAACAAATCAACAAGTATCTATAATTCCTTTGAAATGTATAACCACATTAGAACATTACTTTCCTTGATGTCGCAGTCGCAAATTTTGAAATTAATTCGTCTAAATTTTCAATAGAAAGTATAGCAAGAGATGATAGTCGATTTTGACCCATTGAGGTCCTCAAATAAGTATTTATTAATTTCAGTTTTGAAAAAGATCGTTTTGCAGAAGCAACTGTCACGAGAATAGTTAAAAAAAGAATACAGAGCGTTATTATATCCGTGAAGCTACTACTGGATTAATAATTGTCAATTAAAATAAATTTTATTAAATCTTTTACCGAATTTATATTCGTAAACTCATTGGAAAAACATGATCGGAAATTAAATAATTGATGAGATAGCATATCTGAAACATCAGCCTTATAAATTGTACGTATTTCTTCTGCCATTTCATGTATTTGTGCATCAGTGGAATTTAATAAAATATCTGTTTCTAAAATTTTATATGTTGCTGCTGTTTGCTATAGACCAACCGACCTATTATTTAATTGATTAATAACAATGTCTAATGTCTAGTAAAAAAACATTGACTCTAAAAATATCTTCATTAGTTTCAAAAATTATTCCGTTTGCTGCTTCATCAAAATATCATTTGGGTTTGCGAATACGTTTTTGGGAAAATTCAGGATTTATACCCCATTTTATTGCTATATTAATAGCTTCTTCTTTTGTTTGTAAGAATTCATATGCAGTAGAAAAATAGGTTCAAAATTAGAAAAATATATGTCTTTTTCGAAAAAATTATCTAGAGATCTGTCACATACTTAAAAAGTAGTATGACTTATGAGAATATGACTTATAAGAAGTATGGGCTGTGATATGTACTCGTTTTTCCAGTGTATAGGAATGTTGCAACTAGACTATATATATATACTTGATCATTGTTATTCCGAGTCAGGTACACCAATAACGTTAGATTTTAGAAAAAAATAGATAATTCATATTCCAGGTGTTATCACAAAAAAAAATCACAATTCACAAATATGCTTTCAAACCTACTTTACGTCATGTAAAGAAATAAAAAATCATGCAACAATTCTATTCGTAATAGCCCACTACATATATAATTATGGAGATTACTAATGCTGTGAGGATCCGACAAAACTTGGATCCGAGAACCCGGATTTCAAAATATCCGGATCCACGGATATCCGACGTTCGGTTATTGAAGCGGATATCCGAAAATTTAGTTCGAATTTGGATCCGGATCTGAACTTGGATCCGAATCCTGATTTAATATTTGTTTATGGATCCGGATTCAATGTTTTGTTTATGAATCCGGATCCAAATTTTAATTCTGGATCCGATTGTTCATTTTGAATGTGAAGGCTAACACCTGGAATTGAGTTCAAATTCAAACTTCATACCGTTAAAGTGGGCCTGTTTATCTAGCGATCTGTAAAGACTAGTAAACAAACAGTAATATATTTTGTAATAACCCTCTAAAATAGTCAGGTAATTTTGGCAAATGTAAAGAAAAAAGGAATTTATACTTTCAGAGTCCTATTTAGTAAATTTTGAATAAAAAATTCAAATTTTTATTATTTTTATTACACATATTAATATGACATAAATTTCATTAATTTATTATGTGCTTTTGATGGGACCCGATGCTAATATTTGACTGTAAGATTAATATTGAGAATATTCGAATCCTAGAACCAATCCGGATACTGAAATTCCATATCTAAAATACGATACTTATACTCATATTTGAATCTAAGATCCGATACTCCAATCCGTTTCTAAGATTCGATATTCGGATCCGGAATTAAGATCCAATACTCAGATTCGGATCTAAATTTCAATACTCAGATTCGGATCCAAAATCCGATACTCAGATCCGGATCCAAAATCTGATGCTCAGATCCGGATCCAAAATCCTGAGATTTGGATCTGAGATCCGGATAGTTCAGCATTCAAGTATCCGGGCATCCGGATATTTTTGGATCCGAAACCGAAACTATCCGGATCCCAACACTAGAGATTACAGCATTATAAGCTGAGGGTTTACGGGCCCTTAAAGCCTCGGGCCCGGGTTCCGCGGAACCCTGGTAGCTACGGCCCTAGTGTCTAGACTATTTTATATTGACTCTAATGATATAACATGTTAATTTGTGTTTGACATTTGCTAGTGAAATGTTTTGGTAGTGTTTGGTTGGAACATGTACTAAATGTGTTGTTATTAGTGTTGTCGGTGTTGTATTTGTTGTTGGAAATTACAAATCACAATGTGAAGCTTTGCCCGTAGCGCAACTGGCGGCGCCGACAGTAACCCCGTCTCTGCTTCGGGCACTCCCACCGAAGAAAAGGATGGCCAGTTTGGAGCAGGTTAGTCAAACTCAATCAATATAATATTAATACTTAATATGTACATAAACATCTCATTCACATCACATCCATACCACTTTTGATCTATTATTTAAAACGTTACTTCCAGAATTCAAAACAGTTCTTCTAAAACATTGAAAAACATCATAAATATTCAAGTAGAGACGTCAGCTAATACACGCTATCAACAATTCTTTTTTTATTGATTATGCGTAAAAAACAAATTCTTACTAAATTGTTATATTACAGCATCATTTCTAAAATTAAAACCGACTGTGACGGGCGAATCATAACCACAGGTTATGTCGCGATGTTCGTGATGCTGAGCTGATGTTGAAAACACCGATGGCTAGATCTAGGAAAATTCGTCGATAACACCCCTCCCCCCGGTAAATTATTTTTCAGCCTCTACAAAACTTCTTGCGGGCGCCCTTGCTTGTAACATTTAGAACCATTAACCAGGGCATCGAACCGGAACTAAACCGTCATATTTTAGCGAACCCAAACCCAGAACCGAAGCTCAAATATATATTTTAATTGAACCCGAGTCGGAACCAAACCGGGCATTAAAATTCGGGTTCAGGGTTCAACTTCCGGTTCAGGTTCATTTTTACTTCGAAACAAAGGCGTAATCGTAATACAGCCGATAATCGACGCCTGTGTTGTCTGTTTGTGAAAATTGTGTTCGTGTTCTTGCGTAAATTCCGGCTCGCATTTTAAATTATCTATATAAAGATTCTTATTCAAAAAAACATTCATTTAATTTTCATTAGATCGAACCGAACCTGAACCCGGAACAAAACCGCAAATTTTATTAATGTTTGAACCAGAACCGCACCCGAACCCATCTCTCAAAAAATAAATTAACCTGAACCTGAACCGAACCCAGTTTTTGGCGGGTTCGATGCCCTACCATTAACCGTAAATTAATTAAATACGAAGAAAAATTCTGAATAAATAATAACTGTATAAAAACAGTACAATATACGACAAGCCGAGAGTACTATCGTCTCGCATCGTTGCTTTTTGCGAGATGAGAACGAGAGCGAGATTGCGGTTTAAAATTCGAGATCGATATAACAACCGCGAGAAGCGAGAAATCTCGCGAGATTCTTGCGAGTGTCTCGCAATAAAAAGCGTTGATAACTTTATATCTTTGATTCGTAAATTCAATGAAAAATGGACTGGAGTACAATTTAGAAAGGGTGGAGTCAACGCTAATTCGTGCATAGAACACGTGAATGTGAAAATCATATTAATCCACTATATTTTTTGACTCTATCCAGAGTCTATTGGTATCGGTTTAGAGTGAGGATAAGCAAAATAAAGAAAATATCGGTTTTACATCCAACAGAACTAGTTTTTCTCCATAAAATATATTTTATAATTTTCCTGTAATAATGTTATATATTTGTTTTGATATAGGTAGAAATTATATTGATTCAAATAAAGGAGTGTTTTTAAATATAGTAAAAATGAAAAATATAAAAATAGATTTCAAAATAATGAAACCAATGCAGTTTTAAATAAAAATAAAGAAGAAGCATGAGGCAAAGTGTACAAGATACAAGAGCCGTCAAATTCGTAATAACAGTAAATTTCAAAATTAGGATCAAAAGATGTGATCAGTATTTGATTCATGGAATATGACGAATCAGTTGATTATTGATATTGATTAATAGATTAGCTTGATTTTTAATGGTAAATTGGTTTGATTCAGGAATCAGCGCTGATCTGTGGATCAACTCATAATCAAGGAATGGTGAATTCGGCCGTTAAATCACAAATATCTGTATCTATCTCTTTTACTCTCATTGCTTGTATTACTTCGCACAAGTGACGCCACCACCACAAAAGTTTTGATGCCGTTTGTGTCTAATTCTACATATTATTACACCATATCGGTATTAAAATGTTTGCGTTATTTTAAATGCTGTCTAATACTTTTGGTCAAGACTATGTAACACGAGGGGGGTGTTACAGAGGCTTATGCTGGTGGTCTTGCACTTCTTTTACCAACGATGGCCACGACTTTAACTGAAGGACGAACACACTTACACTTTAACACTTACACTTATCTTTGATGGCCAATGAACATTTACATTATGGACACAGACATTATTCGAATTTTAACTAATTTCTTTATTTACACATATTATTTACATTTAAACTAACTTATAATTAATATATTACACTAGACATCATCAACCAAATAAACTAAATAGTTACGTTTCACATTGTAACTCTGCGTAGTAGCGTCTACTACGCGCTCAAACTAAAACCCGAAACTACATGTCTTCCACTTGAGTTTCTAAGACAGACTATCTAAAAACAAAGCGTTAACTTCGTGAGAGGATTATCTCTGAGGGGTTGAAGAGGGTATCATATGGCATCCATATCAAAATATCAGCCCTGCACGTAGGCTTGCAATAACTTCTAGACTTTATTGTCAACAAATAACTGTCCAATGTCTCTGACAGCTAGACTAAACAGTCAGTTAATAAAAGATGATAACTATTTTTAAACAGAATTTTGACTAACAAAGATAACAAATATTATTCCTGAAACTATAATTTAGAAAAGATGATAAAAAGTTATTTATTTGTTATTGCTCGCCTTGTCAGAACTATAACTCTGTCCAAGACTGTATAAGTATAATTTTACCGGAAAGGATATTGACCAGTTATCCAAGGCTCGTGGACCAAGGGACACTTCAAGCTGAAGGCTGAAATGGATATTGCAGGGATCAGTTTGTGCTATAAATAATTGAATGTGATCGAATTTAAATCCTTGCTGTCAACTGATGTCGCTTATTACACCTGGTTACATATCCCCATTCATTTTATACCATCACCAATATGGCACAGAAATATGGACTGTATTGCTTCATACATACAGGCTGATTCATAACGGTGTGCCATACAGGGTGTCCAAGATAACTTGTCCAACATGTGGATCTCGAGAACTATAAGAGATACAAAGCAACAACCATTGTTTTTAACCTATAAATTGAATTGTTGCATTTTTGCAGTTTCAAACAAATGAACATAGACATGTTATACATCGCTGGAAAGTTAAAAATCTTTTCTTTTCAATGGTGTAACTTTACAAAATGGCATCCATATAAAAATTAAAACTTTCACATCATAAATAAACTGTATTGAAGAGTGTGTTGGCGTTAGTTGAAACATGATTAATAATGATGATTGAAGATAAAGACACTCGGTTATGTTTCAAGAAAATTTAATAAAAGTTTATGTATATTTCGGCAATTATGCCATCATCAGAACTAAACTTACAAGAAAGCGACAGTCCAATTTATAGCTGAAAATGGTCAAGGGATTAAGGTCGCGTTAAATAGTGTTTATTATTTCACGAAATGAGGGCCCGTATTACGAGCGCATTTTTATAATAAAAGCGCTTTAACGGAGCACATTTCTCATAAGAATATAATGTAAAAGCGCGCTGCATAACGGCGCTTTTATTTAAAAAGCGCGCTTCTAATACATGCTGCAACTATTTCTTATTATCTTTTTGTATTATATATCTTCGATGGGAAATAAAAAAGAAGAATTGTAAACTGTGCTTATAGTATCATATTTTGTGACTAATACAATTACTTCCGTCAATGTATTTTTGCCAAATTCCATGCGGGAAGTTTCTTACAAAAAATTCTATATTTCCAGTAAAATTATTTCATGAAATATGCAGAATATACTTGACCATACCATCTGTCAATTATTAATATTTATTGTTTCCATGGTGAGGGTGTACCAACATAGGCTGGAAGATTAATAATAAATTTATTTCTTTAAAAATTTGTGCTGTTGTTTAAATTAATACAATAAATCGAAAATAAAGTATTTATTTTTATATCTTTTTCTCTTGGCGAAATCTCATTCATTCAAAGGGGTAAGATATCGGTACTTTGGTAAGGAAAACAGTTTTGATAATGTAAATTGTATTGTTACCCCTAGCAAAAAAATCGTGAAACTGTTAACACGGCAATATTTTCGAAAGCAGTTTTCTCAAAAACTGTTAAAAATATTTTATTTTTGTTTTCAAATTTTTAAAATATACATCAAATATTAGTGCAAGACCTAATTTTCGTCTTCATAGTTTTCCAGAAAGTCAAATAATCAGCCTAAAAACTTGTGCTAAAACGAGCAATTACTATTTTATTAATTATAATTAAACTATACAGGCTGTTATATTTTAATGGACCCAGCAAATATCTCGCTTATTTATTAAGTTAGTAATTTCTTTCATATAACATGATTTATACAGCAACATGTAAGCTACTTGATGACGGATGTACATTCATGATACCACTTCCGGTTTATTAGTAATTAATATCAACTTTGAAATTTCAAATGGAACATACTATATTTTTTTACAAATTTGAAAAGTACATCAAATTTGCTTTACAATCATGTAAAATAATCCGTATATTACATTATTAAAAAGTAAAATGGCGGGCACTTTTTTATACACCTAGTCGAAAAGAGAATAGTGAGCCATGACTGTGGCTTGAAATAAAACAATGAACTAAAACAATGGGGTCATTTCACATTTTCTAATTCATTTTAAAAGAATAGGTCAAATTAAATATGTAGGTGTATGTTTTACACTTTACAAGTCTTTAGAATCAGAGATATGATTTTTTAAAAGTTGTCTTTAATTTCAAATATTTGGACGCTGACGTCACGGCTATACGTCACGGCTTGTCGGATGCGGCAGCAGCTATCTACCGGTTGTATTTGGAACTATGATTGTTTAAGTTATCACTTGTCAGTTTGATTTTGTGACAACAACATATTGTTAACGAAAAACATATTTCATACAACTTTTGGTATTTATTTTAATAAATGTTTTATTTATATACCTTTACTCTTAACTCTGCTGTCATCTGTCACAATTATAGGTTAGCTTTTTTACAGCAGCAAACGGATATCACGTGGACCGTTGTGTGTGTGTGTGAGGAATGTCTTTGTGTGAATAACAATCCGTGACGTCACGAATTTTGCAGCCGCGAAAGTTTATTAGCAAATTTATGAATGAAAAGTCGCATATTTCATGTTATTTTATATTACTGTATTTATTAAATGATATGGATTTCACGACAACGATATTTTTTTTTTAAATGACCCCATTGTAACACGGTAAATGTCAACAGCTTGTATAAAAAAGTGCCCGCCATTTTACTTATTTTACAAAATAAAGCCCTATAAAATTCTATGTATAAAGCACCCCATCAAATTTTCCGAGAGGAATAATATTTGGAATAAATAAACTGTTTTCTCGTGTTAAATTGCTATGTCAAAGATTTTCCGGTGTGCATGTAGTGTTTATAAACGGGATGCTCTATAAATTGTATAAAGTATAACGTGAAAAGCGTTTCATAAAAAAAAAGTTTGGAAAATGCTATTATAAATAATGATGTAAAAAGTGCTTCACAAAATTGCGTTATAAAGAAAATTGTAACGTGTATTTCCATATTTACATCTTTTTTTCTAAAATATACTCATATAAATTCTCAAGTAATATACAACATATTTAAACACGTAAGTTCGAAGTTGTAAATGAGTTGTGTATGTTTTCGTCAAATCGTGTTAAACCAATATTTACGCTTGTTTTGTTTTCCGATGGCTTAGCTCACATAGGTCACATATAGGATAAATAATGGACTAATAAACAACAATATGCATTACCAATTCAAAAACAATAACCACTGAGTCGAAATTAATATTACGTTGTCAATTGATAGTCATACGTGCCAATAACAAAACAAAAGCATTTCATTATCTATATTGTATACTAAATACTGAATACAGGTAGTGCATCTTCGAAACAAAGCGGCTTTTCAAAAATCATCAAAGGACAAAATCATCTTAGAATGGTCCAGGGATAATCCCTTCAATTTTTGCCCTATGTTTAATAAACACCCTGTATAACGTAACAGCCGTTGAATAGAAAATAATTACGAATTAATTTATTTCATATTCAACGTCCGTTACGTGATTAGATAATTCATTACTTTTAATAAAAGTTCCATGGTGGCAGTGGCGCACTAAAAAATAATTAAATGAAAAATAAGTAATAACTCCGAATTTTGAAAAAAAAATTTTGATTGAGAATCAGCACATAGAAATGTAGGTATATACCTTCAATATTTTTTTACCTTTTTTGAACCTAAAAGCATACTTCCGTTATTTCCTGCGTCTAATTATTTTAGGTAAAAACGTGTTAAATTAAAGTTCTAGAGCATAAACTCGGCATCTGTATCAATAATCAAAATTAATTTTATGTGCTTTGTAGCGGCAGAAATTAGGTATGGGAATGTCGAAAATTATCCCAAAAAATAGCGAGAACCATGGAATTGATACAAAAAAGTAACAAATGTTAAGGATTTATCTGTTAATTTGGGTTAATTATTTTTATTATTCTTTGGAATTTTTATTCAAGTGAAAAAATATTTATTTAAATTAATAGATTAAAGGTTCATTTGCAGAGAAATTACAAATTATTGAGAGATCCGATATGTTTATCTTCTTTTCTAATAATCATCCGGTATTAGTCCGCGAGCCAGGGTACAAATTTGGTCAATCATTTCCTCTCGGGCGATAACTTGTAAAATGCTTCAGAGAGTTGTATCATGAAGCTCCGTGAACGTCAGCTGCGGTTCGGTGGGAGGGTTAAGCAGCGGTAGCCTCCCACGCACGTTGAAAAAAAAAAAATTTTAATCATTTCCTCCCGATTGAAAATTTATCAAATTATAGCTAATCCAATATCTTAAAGAAAAAAAAAAGTCAGCTGACTATAAAGTGGTGGATAATACGTAAGCTGGTCACACGAACATGATAAAAAAATATATAAAAAAGATTATATCTTTCAATTAGAGCATGAAGCATAATGTCGAATAACTTTAGATACGTCATTTCCTCCCGGATAAAAATTTGTAAGCTGATAGTTAATATGATCCTGTAAGTAATAAAAAAAATCAGCTAGCAATATGCCGACGGAAAACTCGTCAGCTGGTGCATTTAAATAGGCGATAGATGCTCCTGTCTGGCTCCTGCTTTACACCCTTCAGAGCATAAGCTGACAATCTTCCCCCCAAGATATAGCCAGCTGACATGTTTATTTATTCACAATATCATATAAACTGTCATCTGATAAATTTTCAATTGAGAAGAAATGACTGAACATATATATATATATATATATATATATATATATATATATATATATATATATATATATATATATATATATATTTATCATGTTCGTGTGACCACCTGACGTATTATCCACCACTTTATAGTCAGCTGACTTTTTTTTTTCTTTAAGATATTGGATTAGCTATAATTTGATAAATTTTCAATCGGGAGGAAATGATTAAAATTCATTTTTTGTTCAGCATGCGTGGGAGGCTACCGCTGCTTAATCCACCCACCGAACCGCAGCTGACGTTCACGGAGCTTCATGATACAACTCTCTGAAGCATTTTACAAGTTATCGCCCGAGAGAAACTTGGTCATGAAAATCTGTTGCTGGCTCGCGGACTATATACTTTATCATTAATAAAAATGAATTAATAAAAAAATATTTCATATTTTAAATGGCACAAATGTGACCCCCTGTGGTGCACTCTTCACACCAAAAATGAGTGCCCGCGATGCGACGCCTGGTAATCGCCCGCACAGTACGAATATGTCATCATCATTACCGAAATTTTTGTACAAAGCAGATTGGTACACCCAACACAGGTAATATGCCGTGATGATACCCAAAATTTAAATTAATAGACTTAAATTTGTTGTATTTGTTTATTATGATGCGTATCTTTGTAAAGTATGAAAGATTTTAAAATATGAATTCATGAATATTCATCTTATAATTTTATTCATTAAACTGTATATTTATATTCAACAAAATCTTGCCGAAAAATGGTCGTTGAATCAGAAAATTTAAATTCAGTTTGTTTATTTTAAAAACAGATGAATTTAGTGTGTATTTCTGTTTCATTGTTTAAAAAAATCTATACATACCTACGATGTAACTAATGAACAAAAATCGTGGGTGAAACAGGCAGTAAGAATGTGATAATGTTTATATGAACTTAAAAAAAATATTTAGAAAACACTGACGAGTATAAAGAATTTTTTCAACATTTGTTACAAAAATATATCAACAGTACCGTCATCCGTGTCATCATAAATATATTTTTAGACCGGACTAATATTTACTTAAATTATAATTGTTTATAACATTTATTTAAACTATTTTAACATGTTTACAATACATAGTCAAATAAATTAATGGAACATAATCAAAATACTGAGAATAAAATACATGGTTTATATAATTTTTAGAATTTTATTTTAAATATGTTCAAAGTAGTTTTCTGAGTATCTGGTCGCAAATCTGGGGAACTGGGTTCGATGCCGACCGACGCCAAATATTTCAAATTTTAAATGGCACAACATTGATCCCTGTGGTGCGCTCTCCACGCCGCACAGTACAAATATAGCCGTGTTCCTTCGGGCTGTGATTCACAATCTAAATCATCAAAGTGATCAGGAATAAGAGGAAGTAAGTTTTTTCGTTTCTTATTCGTTATCCCCACTTTCTCATTTTGTGATCACTAGACAACCTTCCCCTTTCCCTTCTGAATCATCCTTTTTGAGTGATTACACAGATTCATTTCCGAGCAAATTTAAAAATGGCTAACAACAATAGGTTTTCGAGTGTAAAAATGTATCAATGTGGGGTTTGTTGCATGAAAGGAAATATGATTTTCCTACAAAAGCATGTAATGATCCACCATACTTTTGAAAACAAAGAAAATATGTCACATAAAAGATTTATTTTAAGTAAATATACTTCGTATGTTACGAAGAACAGTTTTTTTTACTTCTATATGATCTATTTTGTATATGCTGACTATAAGACTCGACAGTAGATTATTTATAAAATAAAATAAATTAGTTTGCATTGGTCTGCATATGATATTTGACGCTAGATGGTGTTTATATTATTTAAGTTGTTTTCTTGATACAATTTTTAAATCATGATTCAAAAGAATCACGATTAAACTAATCCGGATTCACAAAATCACAATCACAGTTCGAAGGAACACGGCTTATGTCATCAACATAACCGAAATCTGTGTACAAAGCAGATTGGCACACCCAGCAATGTGAAATATGCCGTGATGGTATATGTATTTATTTTATTTAATACACTTTACCGTTCTTTCCTTCCACTTCTTAAAAACTCTCAATCAATCTGCTGTTGGACTGCTGTAAAAATAACCATATGAATTGCAGTATCAATCTCTTCAAGCGAAAACTTTTCCACTTCGAAAAGTTTTTTCAAGTCCTATAAATAGCCAAAAATATTACATTTCCACATCACGTGAGTATGGCGGGTGTTCTATTACGTGTATATTTTTTGTAGCAAAAAAATCAGTAAAATACTCTCTGGTTAATTCCATATTTTCACTCACAAAGATACTTTAATTAACTTAATTTATAATGACGGATAAATAGCTGTAAGCCGGGGCCACACATTCGCCAAATGCCAAATATGTGGATGGGCATATCGGCAAATACCAAATGTCTGGCGCCGGTTTAGTGCAAATTTTGTTTCTCACGGCCTACCTATTTTTCTTATTCTCAATCAGTATTCTAGCGTGACCGTCGTTTATATGCAAATCATACGAGTACATTGTTTGAAAAACATCATAAGACAGTTGAAGCCACAGCTAATTTATAAAATTTAGAAATAAATATCTCGTGGTCGTGTGCCTAAGTGACTAGTCGCGGATCTGGGGACCCAAGTATTACCCCGATTGACACTTAAAAATTATTTCGAATTGTAATTGGCATAAAAGTTATCCCTGTGGTGTACTTTCCATGACAGCAATGAGTGATCGTGAGGTGACGCCTGGCAAACGACCACACAGTACGAATGTATCATCATTGACGATATTTGTACAAAGTAGATTGGCACACCCAGCAATGGGTAATATGCCGTGATGATATATTTATTTATACCTACATATATCGCACTTATTAATACCAACACACTGCATTTTCAGTGATACTTTTAAATTTCAATTCACTATTAGATAAAAACAAATACGTCATCATGCGCAGGCTTTTCATGAAAAATTTTGGCAATTAACGCTGTGATTAAATAATCTGTTATTGTTAAATTAACATAAGCTAAACTAATCTTACTTAAATTATCGGCTTTGTAGGTCAAGGGTAGCCAACGTGTTTGTTGTTTGGATCGATTTTTTATATTAAAAATTAGCTTACCTGTAATACCACATTAAATCGTATTAATAACAAACACTCGCCAAAGGCAGACAAGCTTGTGTGCAGAATAATATTTGGAAATTACAAATATAGTCGCGAACACGATCGACCTGTTAGCATACCTGGTCTGGAGTCTTCCAATGGCGTCTTGTCAGGGGAGGCAAAGAGGCTAAGCCTTCTCATAATTTATCAGGATGAAAACTTTTTCAAAACATTTTCTTTCATGTTTATTCTTCTTTCTATTTTCATTAATTTTGTATTAGTTATGTAGGTCTAAGCTCCTCTGCATCTTAACATGCATCATAAAAACATAAGTTCCACACTCGTGTTGCATACGTGATACGTTAATCAAGCCACATTATACCAGCACAGAAGCTTGCCTTCCATTGCACTTCGTGAACGCTCAACATGACTCGTGACCGCTGCTGCTTAAACCACAAACCATCTATACTATCTAAACGATAAGCAACTGCGACGGCGGCCACGGCGTGCGGCATAGAGTTGTAGGTACTGCAGAACAGTGTACATGTACAGTAAATTTTTATTTTTTATGGGTATTTTTTGAACAATTTCAACACTCGCTCCCCTTTTCCCTGAGGTGAGCCCACCTCTCCAACAAATGTCACGACCCGCCACTGGAGTCTTCCCACTCGTTATCAGTAATTCTGAAGGGAAAGACGCAAGAGTTAAATCGTGCCCAGAGCTGGGCAAACTATTTTCAAAAAGGAATTACTACCATTACTCTGACCGAAATATAATTAAAATACTTTAAAAATAATTACTGCTAAAAATTAAATCTATTACTAATTAATCTTGAATTGCAATTGATATTTTAATTAGGTACTTTTTCAATTACTTTAAAAAATCATTCATTTTACATTAATAAAAGAAAGTAATTAGTTATATACTGGGGTGTACGACGTGCCAGAGTGTCAGGTCGCGAATCTGGGGAACCGGGTTCGATCCCGACCGACGCCAAATATTTCGAATTTTAAATGGCACAAAATTGACCTCTGTGGTGCACTCTCCACGCCAGAAATGAGTGCCCGTGAGGTAGTAAACGCCCACACGGTACAAATATGTCATCATCATTCCCGAAAGCTATGAACAAAGCAGATTGGCACACCCAACAGTGGGTGATATGCCGTGATGATATATATTTAAATTAAATATGCTTTGTCGGTTGTAAAGTGTGTGTTTTTTTTTGCTTAGATAGAACTTACGAAAGGGTTTACTGTCAAACGAGCTGTCATACTGCGCTCACTTTTTGACATTTATGATCAGTATACTCTAGCAAATCATCATGAATAGACTCACGCTTGAACAACGCTGCCAAATTATCCAAATTTACTTTGAAAATCAGTCGTCGATTAGCGCAACTTATATTTTTGTAAGACTAGGTCACCACACAATTGAGGTCATTACATTTTTATGGCGCACATAATCGTCCATCTAAGCAAGCCATCCGTCGAACTGTGGGTAGATTTAATTCCACATACTCTCTAAATGATGCAATAACAGACTCTATTACATCCAGAAAAATGCACCGTTTGGTGCGTTTTACACGCTGGTGGTATCATCGGACCTTATTTCTTCATAAATGAGGCCGGAGCTCGCGTTACGGTCAATGGAGATCGTTACCGCACCACGATCAATGATTTATTGTTTGAAAATATGGACGACATAGATCCAGACGAGATGTGGTTTCAACAGGATGGCCTGTCAATTGGCCCCCAAGGTCGTGCGATTTGACACCTTTCCCTGTGGGGCTACGTGAAGTCACTGATTTATGTTGATAAACCAGCAACAATTGACGCCTTGGAGGCCAACATTGTTCGTGTTATTCGTGACATACGGCCAGCAGTGCTCGAAAAAGTGGCCCAAAATTGGACGTCCAGAATGCGCTTCGGCAAGAACAGCCGCGGTGGCCATATGCCCGAAATCATTTTCAAATGTTAATGCCATGTATTGATCTTTCGAACAAATAAAAAAAATTGATTAAAATTTATTTTTTTGTGTTACTTTTTACAATTTCTATCGGGCTTAAAAAACACCCATTATTAGGTTCGTGTAGCAGGTAAAACTAAAATGATTTACTATAAGACAGACAGAGCAGGTCTTAATGTTCTAATGCCAATATACTTTACAAACAAAAGTAATTACTAATTGAAGACTCAAAATTTTATTAGTAATTAATTACAACTTATCTCTGGTCACGCTCAAGATTTGATTTCGAACAAGTATGTGTTAATTCATAGGCTACACAAGCCAAAAAATGGCAAGCCAGTAAAGTTTGCCGACCTACGGGTCTTCGAAATCTGACCTCAGACTGCCGAACCATATGATTCATGAAACTTTTAAGTCGGCTTCCCACGGCGCCTATCTCGAGTGCGTATCAGACGTTATAATCCTATACTGTGTAAGTGCTAAGAACCACAAATGTCACTCCTCTCTGGAGTCACAAGTGCTAAAGTTATTATGACATTGAAATTGGCAGACGATTCGGGATTGTAGCACATGTGAACACAGTACGATGCGTGCGCATCACTATAAGAACAAGGCCCACTACATATGATAAATATTATTAAAGGTCAAAGCTAGAATATTGCTCAATAATTTGGTCACCTTTCTATCAAAGCAATTCTGTTTTGATAAATTCAATTCAGAAAAAAATCTTTCATTACTATCCGTCACGAGATATATCTTATGATACATTATTGAATATCTTTAAAATCCAAAGTCTTTCTTCCCGCAGAATAAACTATCAAATTATATACTTACATAAACTAATTCATAATTCTGTAGACCATCCCAATATTTTTAAGTACATTAATTTTAGAGCACCAACCTACACGTCCCGTAGTCAGAACTCTTTCATTCCTCTCCAGGCTCGAACTAATTTGTTACTCCACTCACCGATCAATACAATGATTAATAATTATCACTTCTTACAACATCAAATTGATATATTTGATAGTAATTTTTAAAGATTACAATCTTTATTATTTAATTAAAGTTGTAAGCTGTAAAATGTAATATTTTAATACTTGTTATGAATTATATTATTTTGTATTTTTGCTCACTTTTGTAATATTTTCGTTTGTTATATATTGTTTGAATTATAATCCTGTCCAGTAATTGGGAAGGGTATATCAAATTACCATTGATTCATTGAACTTTGACCTTGTTCGATGTAAATCTAAAATTTTAGTCAACTTGCCCAGTTCCGATCGGAGTTATTGAACTCCAAAGTTGGAAGATTTAACATGGCGAGTATAGGGAAGCTCAAGAAATCATCGACATAATTGCCTTTAGAATCGCAAAAACCCATAAACTTTTGACTAAAAACTAGATGAATATAAATGAAGATCTGAGGAAAAAACTAGTTTAAAAAATATGCATGCCAATCTGGTTTCAAAGATATAACAAATTTAATTGGAAATTCATCACATATTTTCAATCTCTGAAATTTTCACGCGCATTGTTGGTAACACTGCCGCCCACGTTTTGAAAAACATCCGCGATGATTTCTAACTTTCGGCATTTTTCTTTATTTTGTTAACCTCACGATAACAACCATTAGCCATGTGACTTGAAGCAGGCAGGCAACTCTTGAGTTTGTCTACATTCTTCGCCATGGAATCAATGGATGGCATTACTGTCATGAGCCAACTACCTTCATAAAAATGTGTCTGATAAGCTGGACTTTCAAAGAGCTCTAACTCTGTAACGAAAATTTTGCGGACATACACCCTGTATAAATGAGGTTATATTTGGATGGTAAAACGTAGTAATGTAAATTTTTCTCGCATTTTGAAATCCGGCGTGTTTTAATTAAAAAAAGTTACGCTTGGAAAACTTCAGCCGAGTTTTTTTTTGCATTAGGTTAGATTATTGTTGCTATATTTAGAGAAATATAGCATTTCAACCTGTAAATAAACGGGTATGGTGTAATTTTTTCACTCAATTATAAAGGTACATGTTAATGCTACGTCATAAGCGGTGTATCCCTAGACACAGCCTTCTGAAAAATGTTTCATATTGTGTACAGACAAAATTCATCATAAATCCTAAACAAAAAAAAACTACATTTTAGAAACAATAAACACAACAACAATATGTTTGTTCGATATTCTAGCTCAGTATTACAAATCTGATGTGGCCAGCACGATACCTTCCGTCAACCTGTGTATTATGTATAAATTCCATACATGAATTTTCTTGCAAAGGATTCTAAATTTCCAGTAAAATTATTTCATAAACAAATTATGCAAATTGTACTTGACACTGACATCTTCTCTAGCTTTTCCCATTCGTTAGGGATCGCTATTTTTTATTTTTTTCTTCCACTCATTTCTGTTTTGCGTGTCGTTCTCATTCAGTTCCCTTTCTCCCAAGTCTTCCGCAATACAGTCCTTCCATCTTATCTTTGGTCTTCCCCTGTTTCTTCAACCTTCTAATACGAAGCTACTCATTCTTCCAATATATTCTTCATCTCTCCTCATGACATGTTCAAACCAATGTAATCGTCTCTCTTGTATCTTTCTAGAAACTTGTAACACTAGAGTTATTTCCTTATCGTATCTTTCCGTGTGTTCCCCAACATCTACTTCAACATCCTCATCTCTGCCATATTTATTTACTTTTCATTGATACTGACATGTGTCAATTTGAATTATCTGAATATATTAGTAATTTTCATGGTTAGCATAGCTGGCTGATTTATGAAATTCAATATGTTTATAATTCTTTAACTCTATATCTATTGAATATGTAGTATAAACTGCAATCAAATCATATAGAGAATAATTTATTCTTTAAGTATAATAACGTTAAGTATCAATAAATCATATTTAACTGTAAAAACTTCAAATGAGGCTACTTCCGGTTGGCCAATTATAACCAAAATCTAATCACTTGTTCTTCTGGATGTAAACTTGAGGAATACGAAAAAATTATAATTTTTGGAATCGTGGTATTGAACTTTCGTCACACACACATACATACAGACATCATTGTAAAAATGGTAAAATCGTATTATAGGGACCTTAAAACGTGCTTATTCACTAAAAACTAGTCATTGAAATTTTGACTAAAGACAATACCTTCCTTACCTAAAGGTGACGGAAGGTAACAAAAAGTTATTCTTGTAAAGATATTCGAAACAAGTAGATTTTTCTGGTTTTTATTTATCCCAACATCTGGCAAGTTTGAAAATGTTTGGGCCCCAGACTATTTGTAAGTTCGATGGTTCAACAGCCCTGCTATAAACGTCGATCTGTAAGCCGTATAGAATCGGAGATGGAATTTGGAATGTTAACGCACCCTAAACGGATAACGTACGATCGATACTATCACTTAATTATGTGAAAATTGGAAAATTCTTGCAGCCGTCTTCACAATTTTAACGCAAAAGAGAAAAATTACTTCCACACGAATTTAACTATATACTTATTTATTTTTACTGGGTAGGGGTGAAAATAGAAAATTAACATGTGGTATTAGTTTTATCTAATTTTCGGCAAAAATTGTTGTGTGCAAAGTTTTTTAGAATTAAAAGTTGCATATAAAACTGTTTTTTTAAATTACATTGTGAACCGTGGGGAGGCCATTGACCCAAAGGGGTTGTTGTAGGCTTTATTATTATTATTATTATTATTATATAAAACTGTTTTTTATATACAGGATGTTTTAATAACCTCGGTCACTATTGGTAACTTTTTTATTTGAAGAGATATGACTTTGGTTAAATGATCAAAATTGTGTCATTTTGAATTATAAAAATTGTGATATCAGAAAAAAAATGTATATCAACAGTTCCGAAAATATTGGACCTAACTTTTTTATTTTATACATTTATATTTTAATGGATCCAGCAAATATCTCGCTTATTTATTAAGTTAGTAATTTCTTTCATATAACATGATTTATACAGCAACATGTAACCTACTTGATGACGGATATACATTCATGATACCACTTCCGGTTTTAATTAATATCAACTTTGAAATTTCAAATGGAACATACTATATTTTTTTACAAATTTGAAAAGTACATCAAATTTACTTTACAATCATGTAAAATAATCCATATGTTACATTATTAAAAAGTAAAATGGCGGGCACTTTTTATACACCTAGTCGAAAAGAGAATAGTGAGCCATGACTATGGCTTGAAATAAAACAATGAACTAAAACAATTGTAACTATTATTATTAAACGAAATAATATTTTTTTGTCATATTAATAGTTTCCATTTTTTCAAAATTGTTATTGGTATATTCTTTTAAAAAAGTTCTTAAGTATTTTAAAATCAAGAAATACATTCTACTATAAAATATTTTGCCAAGCTAGATTGGCGAAAGAATTTTCCATATTTTAACAATTTTCTCTCATTTGTCTATTACATCAGTAATAAATGTTTTTGACATTTCATAAAATTCATTGATAAATAAATTGTGTTCGCACACTTCCTTTATTCAGATTAAACGAAATAGTAAATTTCCGGTTTGATATTGAAAAATTTGAAGTAGTTTCACAACCAAACGGAAGAAAATATAAAAAGAAATGCTTGCAATACATGAAAATATTTTCTTTAGAAATAAATTTCAAAGAAAAGCATTCCAATAGTACTTAATGTTTTTTTTTCAGAACAGTAGTCAAGCAGGTATTACTTACGAAAATATAAACTTCACTTTTTTGAGTCCGTTTATTATTTTTTAAATCTTTTTTTTTGCACAACTACCAAACCCATAAATCACCTGATTTGACCCCCATGAACTACTTTTCACATTAATTTACTTTTATTATTAAAAGAAATATTAAATAATCATGGTTGGTAACAGTTTTTCTAAACATTTGATATTTAATATAGGTATTTGATATTTTGACAATTATTCAAAAGTTAGGTTAAAACTTTTTAATTATTATGTTATGAACCTACAAATAAATACATTGAATATTTTTTTATTTAAAAGAGGATTTTACTTTTTGTTGTAATTATTTTATTATAAATAATCTTATTGTAGCAATTTTCCATGAGTATAACAACTAAAATGAAAAATATGTAACACTGTTTTTGACTGAAACAGTGTCACGAAATTAGCTTTATAAACGCGAAATAGGAAAAATAATTATGGATTTGCACATATGCCAATTGTATATTCAATAACGGAATTTTGTACTAATTATTTTAGTTATATATTAAATTTAATTGGTGTTATAGATGATTAAAAAGTATAAGTCAGAATATGAAATTTACGAAGTGTAAAATGAGCCAGTAATTAAAATAATTATGTAACTTACTAATTGGGTGAACATTTATTGTGATAAATATTAACACATTTAATCGGCAAACATCATAAAGAAGTTTATATACTTTGTTTTAAGACCTGTGAAATATATTTCTTAATTAATTATAAATTTTACAAGAAAATTACCTGTAGAATATAATGCAATATAATTCATTATTTTTTTCTCATTAAACCATAAATTTCTGACTAGTTTTTTTAGGTTCATAAAAATGTTAATAACGTTTCAAAAAACTATATTAAAGCGAGAAAAATACTCATAGCTGTCGATGTGTAACTTGCAGAATTTAATATCGTCCCTTATGAATTTAGCTTTTCTTTCTTTTTACTTCTAAATAGAAGGAAATAATGTCAGTCTCGGAAATTACTTTTGAAGTGTATTTAGCGATAAAGAATGCGGAATATTGATAATAAAAAGTACAAGTTTCTTTTTAAATATAATGCAAGTCATTGTCAGAGTATTAAACAACAATTTGAATTCTTTCACTTTTTTCTTTGGTTATAGTACGTACATACCGGATGATTTTTTTTTTCAATATGTACAGGGTGAAAATGCAAAACAATTCAATATCAAATATGCGATTCAACAAAATAACATTTTTGTAATTGGAATGCTATATTTAAAGCGGTGCCATTTAAAAGATTTTTTTATCTGAATATAAAAAAAATGTCAAGCAATTTCTAACCTGTTAGAAAATAACACAAGAAATCATAGCTAACGATTTCTGACAGATGAATTGTCAAACATTTGTTTATCCAATGGCTTGGCTATCGCTATTAATAAGATATTGAACGACTTTAATCATTATTTTATGCGACTTAAATAGTACATAAATTACAAGTTGGTATTTCCTTTTTTTACCTTTCTTTGATACCGAAATTATATGCCCATTTAGGCATCCCGCTTTTTAAAAAACATGTGTCTTCAGTTTAGTTGCAAATAGATTATAAGAAAATAAAAAAAATACAATTATTAATATTCTAACATTACTAATCATGAATTAAAAATTCACCATGTTCAAAAAGAGCGCTATTTTGATGGTGTAACCCGTACTGCTTAAGCATGCGCACAACACTTGGTTGTGAAGAACGTTTGTCCTAACTTCATTCGAAAGTTTGTACTTGACAGCGCGAGTGTGTTGTGTTTAGAAAAAAACAAAAAACGTCAGGCATTTTCACAATGTCCGTTTCACTCATTCCAGGGTTCTCTTTCTAAGCCGTGAACGTGACGTCAGCAAATACTAGTGGTTTTTTGCGAGATAATATTGTTTGATATTTTATGGCTATATGGAGTATTTTTTAACGAAATAAAAAATACGTATCTCATATTTCTTATGTAGACTAACATATTAAAAAATTGGAAAAGCGTGAACAACCCTAATCAAAAGTCTGTAAAAAAACTGATTTACCATGTTAATTTCCTATGTAATAACATTTTTGGATTACCAATTGTTTAAGAGTTATTTAAAAATTAAAAATTACTTAAAAATCAGTTTATCTAGTAGCAAAACGATAGCACATCTAAGATGGTCCCCAAAGGCGGACCAGATGTCCCATTTAACCCAAGTCGTATCTCTTATAGTTTTCGATATCCCAATGGTGGCCCTAGAAATCCGAATAGCCTCTTTACAGGGTGTAACACCAAAACTGACCACCGCCTGATTTTCTTTATTATTATAGTTACAAATAAATACTTTAGCATAAAGTTGTAGGAGACCAAGGGGGACATCTCATTAGAGAAGAGAATATTTTTTTAAACCAGTGGTTCTCAAGTTATAACATAAAGTTATATTTTTTCAAAAAGGATTATACATATTTTTTATGCCTATTCGATAGAATATTTTTTTCTGAATTCAACCATGAGTATCCTTACATAACAAAAATATTGAGAAAAATTCAATTGAAATTTAATTTTTATAATTATTTTCAGTAGGCTATGAATGAAAAACAATTGAACTTAAATTAAAATGAAACAAATATTTGTTAAAAATGTTATAAACAGTGTTGTGTTTGATTTATATCCTAAATAATTCAAATTGCCAAATAGTAGTTTTTGTTTTTCATACATAGCCTACTGAAAAATGACTAGAAAAATCAAATTTACTTAAATTTCAATCGCATTTTTTTTCAATATTTTTATTATGTAAGGATATAAAACTGAAATATGGTTGAATTCAGAATAAAATACGCTATCGAATAGGCATAAAATTTATGTATAATCACATTTGAAAAAATATAACTTTGTGTTGCAACTTGAGAAACACTGGTTTAAAAAAAAATTTCGTCTCAAATGGGATGTACTCCTTGGTCTTCTACAACTTTGTTCTATAGTATTTTTTTGTAACTATAATAATAAAGAAAATAATGGCGGTGGTCGGTTTTGGTGTTACACCCTGTATATATCATATTGAATTTGACATATCTTAAATGAAATTTATTCATGTAGTATAAAATATGTATTAGTAGGAAGAACTGTATGTAAGTATGTACTTATGCACAGTGTTAAAAATAAAAGTTCTAAATTACAAGCACTTCATCTGTGGTACTTGAACTTATTATCATAAATTTGTTATAACCATACTCATATTTATCTAATATGTCTTGCCCCTTAAAAATACACATATAAAAATATATTCTACTTTTATGATCCTTCCGCTTTGAATATACGAGTACTTCCTATACTTCTTGAAAGTCACAGGTCTAGGTAGAAATAGATCAGTTAATATAAAATCGGTTGTCAGATCAGTTAATATGGATTAGTTAGGTCAACTGTCAACATTGTGTAGCAGAATGAGCTTATTCCTGAGGTCATTTTAAGCAAAAAATGCCATATGAACATAGCTCCTATCTCTTCTATCAAAATACAAGAGGTTAAAGTTTTATAAAAAAAAGCTCAAAATATTCAATTTTTTGTAATCAAGATACTTCTGAAAAAGAAGTGTTTTATAGAAAAGTCAAACTTTATTTGTCATAATTATTTTTATTTTATTAAAATTAACGTGTATTGCTAAAAAGTATGGATAGAAAGAACATAATTAGGACAACAAAACACAAGATGACGCAATTAAACAGACAGATAAACAGATTCTAAATACAGAACAACATAACAACACTTAAAATAAATACCAAACACAATATGAAAAAAGACAACAAATTAGAAATTAGAATAGTAAATGCTCAAAAGCGCCTGTGATGGTATTCTCTGCACGAATTACGGGCATTGCCATTTCAGAAGGATCTTGATTACAATTTTTCTAAAAAAATAGAACTTTAACCTTTAAACTTTTGGTAACTAGAAGAGATAGGACTTATGTTCAAAAAGCATTTTTTGCTTAAAATGCCTCAGGAATAAGCTGTTAAAGTTTGTAACATTAGTCCTGAATCACCCTGATTCAGGACTAATGTTATAAATGGGATTCCATATATGAAGACAGTATTCCAGTTTTGATCTTATTATTATATTAATAATAAATAAAAGTGCGAAGTAATTATAAAGTATATAAGAATAATTAAATATGCATATACAATGCACCAAAATAAAAATTTTAGAAGCACAAATCGTATTATTTGTAATTCATAATACTTTCCTTAAGTAATCCTAATTGAAAATAACCATAACCGAACCGAACTGAAGTTGCCCCAGCATATATGTCCAAATAGTCAATTTTTGTAATTACATATTTATTTTATTTCATCTTTCTTTTTCATCATGCTTTTTTCATTATTATTATACTGGGTGCCTACTTGAAATCTGTTATAAGTGTAGGGAATTCCATGTTATTTTGCTGTAGTTAGTACCTATTAATTTTAGACAAAAATAGTTCAAATAAATGTTGCAGATAATTCTACACTTCAAATCACTAATAAATCAGATTTATTAGCACGTTCAGTAACCTATTAACATTGAATTTAAAATTTGATAAATATTGCTCATTTATAGTGACAGCCATGGAAATGACAAAATTACAAATAAATGCATAATATTTGAACTACCAAAAAAAATAGTTTATTAGGATAGATACCAATTTATTTTAATTGTGTTATACAAAGAGATTTCGTAAATAATAAATTCCTATTTATTGTGTTTTATAAATAAAACGTTTTTATCAAGAAGAAAATTATTATTAAAGTATTATTGTTACAATTCAAACATTATGAATTTATTTGTAATTTTGTGTCATTTCCATGGCTGTCAGCCTGTCACTACAAATGACAAATATTTATCAAATTTAATTAAATAGGTTACGTGCAAAATAAAATATGATTAGTGATTTATTTGAAACATTTTTGTCTAAAATTATTAGCTTACTACAACTACAGCAAAATAAAAACATTAACATTCCATTCCCTATAAACATATTTCAAGTAGAAACTCGGTGTATTTGAATATTTGTATGTATTCTTAATATAATAATTAATGATTGTGTGTTGTTTCAGCCGTATCTACCAAGGCGTTGGCCGGAGCGAAATCATTGGGGAACTTCTTATATTCTGCCGTGAACAAAGCTGGAAAGACAGTCAGCGAAGCTGGCGCCAAGATCAAGAAAACCGTTGAGGAAAATGTAAGTTTTATCGATTCATTTAAAAGTAGAGAACATTTACAACTAAGTTTGAACCCAACACAACAGGGTCATACTGAAAAAAAAGAATTCAATTCTTTTAAGTAATTAGAATTAACCAATTTAAATTAAGTATCAATCAATAGGTTTGTTCTTTCCGGTACCAACGTTTTTATTGCTAAACTTTAGGGCGTCAGGGATAGATGCCCCGCCGGGGAAGATGCCCTAGTGGAATAACTTTACTACTTTTTGATAGGTAAATTATTTGCAAAAATTAATTTCATCAGCTTCGTAAAATTTATCACCATAATTTCTTTCGACAAGTACACTAAGTTGTAGTACTTTCATCATTGTTTTTGTGTTGCAATAGATATAAATGAAGTATAGATTAGTGTTTATGATATCATTGATATTCTGGCGCTAATTTTGAATTTGGTATTTGGTCGGGCCATCTATCCCGGACAATCGGGAAAGATGCCCTGGTTACATCAGTTAAACATGCCCCTTGTACACTGTTGACAAGCCGAGAATTTTTGAATAAAAAAAAAGGAAAATGCAGAAGAAAAATGAGAAAAAGCTAAAGAAGCAACATTCATAAAATGCAAACAAGAAACAACCTAAGAGTAGAAAAAGTTTACAAGTAGGTTCGGATATAGGAACAGATGAAAGTGTGCCTTATGAGGATGAACATAACGAAATGAGTGAAGAAGACGATTCTGAATGTGTTGGGTGTGGAGAAAAGTACACAAATACAAAGAGAAAAGATGAGTAGATACAATGTCTGCAATATAAAAAATGACCCCATAAAGGTTGTTGTAAATAAGAAAACCTTTGTCATTTATGAGCTAAAGTCTTAATTATGAAGAAAAAAGGAGAGATCTACGTTTTTCTTAATATTAACACTAAGGTATATACGGAATTTTTGAAAGGGCATCTATCCCGAACTACTGGGGCATCCTATCCCCACAGTCCGGGAAAGATGGCCAAAGCTACTTTTTTAATTATTTTTTTTGAGAGAAACTTATTTTGTTCTTTAAACTGTCTATTTATACGTTTAAATAAAAGAATATATATTGAGTTATCATACAACATACTATTGGTATTTTTTCTTACATTTTGTTGTAAAAAATATCAGAACATAAAAAGGTGGGGCATCTATCCAATTAGCAACACTATGAAAAGTATGTCCAGGATCGGTTAATATAGACAAAAGTTATCTAGGGGGCCATTTTAGTGATGTGGGTATTGGGTAACTGGAAAAAGTGCACAGATCACTAGATGAAGAACAAATATACTTAAATTTTACCGTTTTGTTATTTTTAAAAAATTACAAATATGAAATTATACTGATTTTGATTTACATTAGTTTAGGGCCTTTTTATGCTCTTTCCAGTTATAATGTCAAAGTTAAGATTTTTATATGGGCGTGGTTGTAGAACACTTGCACGTGACGTTTCAACATGGCGGCTAACAGCTGATTCTGGACAAGCAAACCTTCTGTTTACATTGCGTCTTATAAAGAAATATCGCCCCGTAAGCTTTTATTGTCTTTTTCCAGCACTTATTGTTTTCTTATGGAAAAAGTGATTAGAGTATACAAAGATGAATGTATGAGCAGTGTTTTCCGTTAAAAAAACATTTGAGGATATTGTTATTATTTAGTGAGTTCGAGGCTATTAAATTAAAACTAAACTAATTATAGTTATTTCTGTATACTTTTACTACATATAAAACAATTTAAATATAATCGGATAGGAATATATTGTACTTTTATTTAAATATATGTAATTTTCTTTAATACTTTGTATAAAAACATGAGAAATTATTTTTTAAATAACAAAATCACAAAAAAAGCTTCAAATAAAAGTTGTAGGGCATAAAATTCTTCATCTGAATCATTAATCAAAATTAATTTTGTTTGCCTTGTAACGTCAAAAATTAGGTATGAAAATTTCGAAAATCACCGCAAAATTAACTATAGCCATGGAAATGAAACAAAAAATTAACAAATGTTAACGATTTATCTGTCAAGCTAGGTTAATTTATTTTCATTATTATTTGTAAAATCTGTTCAATTGACCAATATCAATTTAAATTAACAGATAATTGTTAATTGAAACAGAAATTAGAAATAATATCTAATAAAAATAAATTACCCTAACGTGACAGATAAACCGTAGACACTTGTTATTTATTTTGTCTCAATTCCATGGCTATTGCTATTTTTGATGTGATTTTCGACATTTTCATACCTAATTTCTACCGTTACAAGGCATACAAAATTAATGTTGCTTATTGATTCAGATGCAGAATTTTATGGTCTAAAATTTTTATTTTTTACCTAAAATAATTAGGGAAGCAGGAAATTAAGAAAGTATGATTTTACATGTTAAAGTCCTAATGTTCCGGGGTCGCGGTCACCACCCTGTATGCATATATATATATATATATATATATATATATATATATATATATATATATATATATATATATATGTGTGTGTGTGTACGTACAGTTTAATTTATTTATAATCTACGTAACATATGGTTTATATCTTATGGTCATATACAAGATAAGAAACGAACAGTTCATTTATTAACTATTTATTTACATATGACTGAAAATGTGAATCATCTAGAAAAATGTTATATGAGTTTATTGTAAAAACAATACGATAAACGCGCCTACATATGCTGTGTTCATATCAACAACTGCAAAATCTATATTTAGAACCTTTGTTTTCAATTATTGGAATATATTTGTTCTATTACGTATTATATAAAACTTGTGCAAATATTCTGTACTATAAATTTAATCATACATCAGGTAATATATATTGAAATTTACCAGACTAGAAATTCATAATTTAAAATTTAAACTATTCAGAATTTCCTAGAACATAAACATTGCATATATAAATTATACTCATTTATGTAGCAATTTTGTTCGTGACAGATTTTAGTAAAGATGATCAACAAATATATCCGTGTCATCTGTATACTAAAAACTTTTCAAAAACTTCATAAATTTATATACTTACAAAGTTTTATTTGTAGAATCGAATTATGACGCTGCATGCACCAACTCCCATTTTTGATTTATTACCCCAAATATTCATATATGCAAAATTTAGGTACCTCACAACGTATTGATTTCAAATTTTGAAACCACATCACTACAGTCGGTATCGTTTTTCGTTCTCGAGATATTTGTATGGAATCATTCCATAAGTGTAAGTGTAGATACTAGTGCTGTGAAGATCCGACAAAACTTGGATCCGAGAACCTGGATTTCAAAATATCCGGGTCCTCGGATATCCGACATTCGGATATTGAAGCGGATATCCGAAAATTTAATTCGAATTTGGATCCGGATCCAAATTAGGACCTTGTTTACGGATCCGAATCTGGACTTGGATCCGGATCCGGTTTTTTTTAATAGTTCCAAAAGAAATTTAAACAAAAATAAACAATGGTAAATATAGAAAATTGAAATTCATTTTTCCGACTGATTTTGACAGATACTTGTGTTCTTTCGAATAAATTCATCTACGTCCACGTGACCTGATCTGATCTAATCTATACGATCAGTTGGATCTAATCCAATCCAGCGTAAGAATACAACTTATGTTTCCAACGCTCCTGGTATGCCAGTTTTTTCCCCAGCCAAAGGTCGGATACTTTTCTAACAGACCTCGTATTTCTTTCTGTCAAATAAAATTGGAGCTGCTATTGACGTTTGTATATTATCTTAAAACATTGACATCAACAAGTTATTTGTGTATCTCTCAAAATCTTACTTTCGTAATGTCCTGCTTCTCTAATTATTACAAGTAAAATTACTTCAAATAAAAACTATAAAGCATAAAATTTTGTATCTGAATCAGCAAGAACTGTTTTGCATGCTTTGTAACATCATAAAATAAAATAAATACATATATCATCACGGCATATTAGCCATTGCTGGGTGTGCCAATCTGCGTTGTACAACAAATATCGGTAATGATGAAATATTTGTACCGTGCGAGCGCTTACCAGGCGTCACTTCACGGGCACTCATTGCTGGCGTGGAGAGTGCACCACAGGGGTCAATTTTCAGATATGAAAATGTCGAAAATCGCCCCAATAATAGCGATAGCCATGGAATTGAAGCAAATAAGTTAACAAATGTTTAACGTATCTGTCAAATTAATTTAATTTATTTTCAATTGAGCAATTATCTTTTAATTTAAATAAATAATTGTTTACTTGTACATAAATTACAAACAATAAAAGAAAATAAACCAACCTAGGATGATAGATAAATCGTTAACATTTGATATTTTTTGTTTAAATTTTTGGGATGATTTTCGACATTTTCATACCTAATTTCTGTCATTACAAAGCATGCAAAATTAAGAACTCGAAATCCAACACTGATAGAAAATGAACATCGCCGCAAAAGAGCTTGAGAAAGTGTTTGAAAGAAGTATAAACCAAAATTCAGTATCCAGTTATTTGCAAAAATAAAAACTGCAAAGTTTATATTTTTGCGAATAAATAAAATTAAGTTAACCGACTTACACTTCTCGAGATCCCTATGTTGGACAGGTTATTCTGGACACCCCTGTGCATACTAAATGTTTGTTTTTGGTGAAATAAATAATACATCGACAATTGTATGTACTGATTCCATCTTAACTGTTCTCCCTCATACTGTGTGAATTAAAGGATTTAAATTTTAAAAGTGTATAAATTGAATATTTCGGCGCATGTATTGCCAATAATCCCGTTGATAAAATGACTTATCTTGACTAAAAATCAAAACGCTGTATGTGGTGCAAATCCGGCAGCAGAAAACTCACTCCGGTAACCAGTATAGGCAGTATTGATTGGCCTGGTGACATTCACTAAAAAATTGATTGGCGAGATGAGATCCGATCGGATCGGTACGTACTACTAATCACGTGACAATTATTAAATAATCTCACACTAAGAGATCATTCATTTATCAATTTTCATATCAATACATGCAGTTTAGAATCTAGAAAAAAAGTATTATGCACCCTTAACCCTTCAATAGACGCACCCGGTTTCAGGGATCAAAGATAGTTAAAATTCCTATTATTTCTGTAATCACAAGTGTGAATTAAAAAGAGTGTATTAATAATATGTAAAAACTAAAACATAATTTAGAGTTAATTTGTAATTCCTTAACAATTACTGGGACTTATTTTGCCGTTAAGGTCATATAGATTGTTTTTAGTAGTGCCGTGAAGATCCGACAACTCCGAGAACTCGGATCTCAAAATATCCGGATCCTCGGATATCCGACGTGCGAATTTGGATCCGGATCCTGATTTGGATCGCGATCTGGACTTGGATCCGGATCTGAACTTGGATCCGTATTCGATGTATTGTTTACGGATCTGGATCCAAATTTTAATTCTGGATCCGATTCTTCATTTTGAATGTGAAGGCTAACATCTGGAATTGAGTTCAAATTCAAATTTCAAACCGCTCAAGTGGGCCTGTTTATCTTTACAGCGGTCTGTAAACACTAGTAAACAAACAGTAATACATTTTATAATACCCCTCTAAAATAACCAGGTAGTTTGTGCAAATGTGAAGAAAAAAGGAATTTATACGTTAACAGAGTCCTATTTAGTAAATTTTGAATAAAAAATTCAAACTCCATATCTAAAATCCGATACTCATACTCATATTCGAGTTTAAGATCCGATACTCAAATCCGTTTCCAAGATTTGATATTCGGATCTGGATTCAAGATCCGATACTCAGATTCGAATCCAAATTCCAATACTCAGATCGGATTCAAATTCTAATACTCATATCGGATCCAAAAGCCGATGCTCAGATCCGGATCCAAAATCCGATACTCAGATCCGGATTTAAGAGAAGTAAAACTTGGGTGCCGTCACCGTGACGTCATCTGTGCGAAATAATACAAGCAAAGAAATCTGTACCCATCTCTTCGTCTCAACAGACTCATATCAAGATATCAAGTACGAAACTGTTGCTATATGTTGTTTAACAACGCTTGTATCCCAATGTATTATTGATACGTAGCCATGGTTACAAAGTGTTGTTAACTATGTATATGGCAACTGGACCTATTATGAAGTAGTCTCATTGTGAAATTCGACATTTCTTGCTGTATAATTATTAACAATAACCAGATCCGTTGTATGATTTGAGCACAGACGTATGTGTAATGAAATCTTTCTAGTATTGCACACATTTTGTCTGTATATGTTCATGCCTTATTAAACAACGGTATATATGTATTTGCCGTTGCTATGTGCAAATGTGAAGGGTTCGGATGGGAAAAACAGTACTGACTAATTTAGCAGGAGAATAAAAAGAAAGTTTTCTATTAAGTCTGCTAAAAGTTTGTGAAAATTGCACCTGTATCTACAAAACCTTCACTTTAATAAGTAGTAGTAAATTGATTTAAAAAAAAACATGGAATTTGCTTGACACTAATAAAAGAACCAGTCAATTTTTTTTTTATTTATAATTATTTTTTATTTTTCTTTATATATTTGCAAACTAGATTGAGGGGCTCACAAATCATTATATTTAGCATGATGGTAGCGCTTTCAGTTTAACCGGAAGTGACATTACCTCACATATTTCAAACGGGACACCTATATATATTTATATATTTGAAAACTAAGTAAAATAAGGAATTCAACCATACGCTTGGAGTGAATTTTTATTAAAGAAATAAATCACAAAAACGTAAGAGACAATTATGAATAATTAACATAGTAAGCCATGAAATAACATGAAAACAGTTAAGATAATTATTGTTTACTGTAATAAAGTTATTCCTTGACATTTACTTTTTTGCCATTATTATTATTAATATTATAATTAAAATTGTTCACTAATAACGAAAATGTTGATATGTTACTGATTTTTTCATAAATTTCTCTTACGTTTTAGTAATTTATTTCTTCAATAAACATTCATTTCAAGCATATCGTTGAATTCGTAATTTTACGAAGATTTCAAATATACAGTGTGTTTGAAAAAGTGGTTACACCCTGTTTTCTCGCTTATTATTACAGATACATAAATATTGCTTATAGGACATGATTTAATCAGTGCAATATTTGTGATTGAAATGTGTATAAACTGTAATTGTAGAGCTTCCGGTATAACCGGAAGTAACATCAACTTTGTGAATTTAAATACAACCTATACTATTTTTTTATAAATTTGGATTGCATTTTTTGTCCTCTTTCCGAAAATACTAAATTTATTAGTGTTAACGTTATTCATTTGTTAAAAATAATTATTTTCTTTTGCACGATTTTTATCGTTGAGATGTAATTTAATACTTATGTGAGAGTGCTATGACAGCAATTAACGAAAGTATTTTATTACATTGGTACTGACTGTAGAAGACAAAGTGAAGATAGTATTATTAGTTGAAGGAAAATTATATATTTATTTTCGTCCATATTTACTAGGTTATAAACTACTATAAAACACGTTTATCTTCTTTACGTTCACGTTGCAGTTCTTTACACCACCTTTCTAATAAATGTGAAAAAGTGTACACTAGTTCCTCGTTGAACACATTACAGTCCATACGATGTAACTTGGCGAGCCAAAAGAATGTAATTCAGTTCACTATTCCTAAGTTGCGTTTTATCAAATATTTACTTTTACTTCGATGCCGCACAACTTCAGAAGTGAAATAGTGATTTTACAATGTTTTATTGCCTTACACAAAGCAAATTTCACCCTAATACACTCAAACTCGGGGTGTCAGGTACTTTTCAACCCAAGAAGTTAGATTCATACATAAGCGTTGGTGCATTTTTTTTTCAATAGCAATACAAATTTTATTTTCTTAATTTAATTAATTTAAAAAATAATTAATTATAATATGATTTATATAATAAATAATTCATTCCAATATTTGTAATATTTTTTTTTGTATAAATAATTTCTTTTTTTTTGTAATATTTGTAATTTTATTGAACTTCATTCTTCTTCGGTACGCCTATGGATTTTATAACTTCCCCATTACCGCAGTGATAATGTGAATTGCCCCAACTCGCCAAGTTACATCGTATGGACTGTACACCCACCTGACCTGTTTCTCAAAAACCAGTATAGTGCATAAAAATTAATAGTAACGTAGGCTAGTTCATGTGAACGAACAGAGCTAATGCACAGACTGAATTTTGATTGTTTTTCCCTATATGCGCCTGGAATTGTACTGTTCTTCCCTAACGTATTATCATAAAAATCTTTTAACAATCCACTAGATGGCATCTCAAGTTTTACTGTTTTCCCCTGAACCCTTCATAAATACCCGTATATAGTACGCGGGCATACAAGTAACTTATTTTCTGTAGCCAATCATGGCTTGGTGTATATCTGTCAGATTGATGATTTGTATTTGTACACCATTTTTGCAGTTTCATATGACTATGTCCATTCAAATCCGAGAGTCACCACATGTAAACAATGATCAGCTCGTGATTAGCACGTGCTCAACTGCCTGTCGCGCTGTGGTTGGTTCTGTTGTCCCATGAGTGCGTGCCTGCTTATTGGTGCTGGCTCAGTCGACCTGTAGTAAAATCACGTGCTAGCCGCATGCATTTGTTTTTTTGGCACCCTGACTCGATTTGAATAGACTATAGTATAGAAATACAGACACATGATGTGTCCAATACAACAAACATACTGCAGAATTAATAATGGGGTCATTTCACATTTTCTAATTTATTTCTTTCTTGAAAGAATAGGTCAAATTAAATATGTAGGTGTATGTTTTACACTTTACAAGTCTTTAGAATCAGAGATATGATTTTTTAAAAGTTGTCTTTAATTTCAAATATTTGCACGCTGAAGCCACGGCAGTAGCTCTCTACCGGTTGTATTTGGAACTATGATTGTTTGAGTTATCACTTGTCAATTTGATTTTGTGACAGCAACATATTGTTAACGAAAAACATATTTCATACAACTTTTGGTATTTATTTTAATAAATGTGTTATTTACACATACCTTTACTCTTAACTCTGCTGTCACCTGTCACAATTTTAGGTTAGCTTGTTCACAGCAGCAAACGGATACCACGTGGACCGTTGTGTGTGTGTGAGAGGAATGCTTTGTGTGAGTAACAAGCCGTGATGTCACGAATTGTACAGCCGCGAAAGTTTATTAGCAAATTTATGAGTGAAAAATCGCATATTTCATGTTATTTTATATTACTATATTTATTAAATGAGACGGATTTCACGATTTTATAAAAAAAAACAACGATTTTTTTTTAAATGACTCCATTGGTTAAAATCTAAGCATTGAACAATCAAATGACTTTCAAACTACCCCCTCGGATAGTGAACGATTGTTTTTGTTGAATTAGAAGATTATTTAAATATCATAAGTCATAATGATATTTAATTTTCAAATGTATTTACTGAGTGCCGCAAGAAATCCTTCACAGCCATTTTACATGCGAAAACAGATTTTTTTAAATTATTATCTGTCCCGTAAAATTTTAGAGCACAAAATTTGTCTGGCAATTAAAGAAACTTAATTTAAAGTCAGGGTAAATTTGAATCCAGTATGCGATTATTTCAAAAAATGAACATCGAATTAACTGTCAAAAACCACTTCTGCTTGGTTTGACAGATAACGTTCAATTAAAAAAAAAACTGCATACTAGAATTATTTTTCCCGTGAATTAAGTCTACTCAAGCTATAAAATTCTATGTACAAAACAGATAATATTTGAAATAGCTATTTGTGTATTAAGAGCGCAAAATAGGATATTGTCGATTGAGAGGTTGTTCTCTCGAAATCGACAATGTCCATTTACGCTCGAAACACACACAAGATTTTTTCTACAGTCGCCACAGTGGGGTCCTCCACCATAACAAAAAATAATAAAATGTACACTTTGTACTTACACTACTACTCAATTAATAAGGATTAATATAAAGAAAAAACGTCTTTTATATTTAATTTTAATTTATCGTTATTTCCCATTCTTCCTGACCTATTGCTTCAATCTAATCTAAACATTTTATACTTTCGTTTTTGTAAATGAATGCCCTATTTTATTTTCACAATAGTGCGGCATTTTTTTTTTTTTTGGTTATGTAATATACCGACAGAGCAGTTATGTCAGATTTATTTGTAAAGGTGGTAAATGTGTCACTACAGTGCCTTTAGTTCCTGACTAAACGTTTCCATTAAGAATGTAGACATGTGACATTTCTCAACATTGTATAGTTAGAAATTTGGACAGCGAGCGTTTTTCCTACTCTGTCGCGCTAGAGCGGCAAAGTGACATTTTGCGTTGACAAAAGAGAGCGCAAACGGCTACTTTCTATGTAGACTTTTTTTGTTGTTAAATTGCTTTGTCAAGGACTGCTTGGGACACTCGGTGTAATTATTAATAATAAAAAAAAAAAATGAAAAAAAAATTTTACATTATGAAAATGGTTCACTAATATTACCTATTGACCTGTCTGACAGATGAACATCAATAATTCTAGATTTATTTTTAAAAAGAAGTATCTTGTCACTTGTTTCTGACGAATAATGTAAACGTTATTGACACCGCAATGAAATATTTTTAGGTTATATTTCACAATGAGACAAACATAAAATTTTGGTTCAGTATATGAGTTTTTTTGGAATTGAACCCAAATAATTGGTATTGTGGTCGACTAAATAGAGTTGTCAAGTAGATCGACCCATCTAAATACAAATCCATACAATTTTAAATAATTAATTTCTATTAAATTGAATTCTAATAAAATCTATAACACAGAATTATTTCATTATACTTTGTAGGAATTAGTTAAGATTTAAAATGATTAGAATAGAATTACATTATAATTATTTCTAAAGTCTTAGTATTTCATAAACATATCGTGTTTATTTTGTAGTTAGGAGATTATAACATAATACGACTATGATACCCTGATTATGCCATGTATATTTTGTATACACTGTATACACAATAAATCCTTGAAAAACCAGATTCTAATCCTATCTGAATCACTCAAAACTTGCGCATTTTACTCGTACATTCAATATTCATTTTACATCCATGTTTTATTAAGTGCAGCAATTTTGTAAATCAAATTAGGCAAATGTCGAAACTAACGCCATCTATTTTCTATTACCTGCTGCTACAAGATAACAAGACACAAAAAAATAAATTCATTTAATTTCGCAAAACTAGATAAGAGCTACTTTTATTTTAGAATTCGATAAAAAAAAGTTATAAATAGATTTTCGGATGCTTTTAAATTTTTTAAAACGTATTTCTTGAATTAAAAACCTGGTCATAGCCGTTTAACATGGGAAATGAGTTGTTCCTTGCGCAAAAGTTCCCAAATTATTTTAGACAAAAATACTTCAAATAAATGTTGTAGAGAATTAAATTAGTAATAAGATTTTATTTTCAACATTTCATAACCGAGAAAATCAATTTTAAATTATTTTGAAGATTGCTGATTTATAGCGATACCCATGGAATTCAATTAAAATAAATTACGAACAATTGTATGACATCTTAACCGTCAAAAATATTTCTTTGCAAGTATGGAACAATTTTCTCATGAAGAAAAGCTTTAGATTATAAAATGATGTTACTCTGGACAAATTTTGTTTGAGATTCATGGCTATCGCTATAAATTAGTGCTGTGAGGATCCGACAAAAGTTGGATCCGAGAACCGGGATTTCAAAATATCCGGATCCTCGGATATCCGACGTTCGGATATTGAAGCGGATATCCGAAAATTTAATTGGAGTTTGGGTCCGAATCCTGATTTGGATCCGGATCTGGACTTGGATCCGAGTCTGAACTTGAATTCGGATTCGATATTTTGTTTACGGATCCGGATTTGGATCTCGATTCGATGTTTTCTTTACGGATCCGCATCCAAATTTTAATTCTATATCCGATTCTTCATTTTGATTGTGTTCAAATTCAAACTTCAAACCGTTAAAGTGAGCCTATTTAGTAAATTATGAATAAAAAATCCAAATTTGAATTATTTTTATTACACATATACTCATACTAATATTCGAATCTAAGATCCGATACTCAAATCCGTTTCCAAGATTCGATATTCGGTTCCGGATTCAAGATCCGATACTCAGATTCGAATCCAAAGTCCAATACTCAGATTCAGATCCAAAATCCTATGCTAAGATCTGGATCTAAAATCCGATGCTCAGAGCTGGATTCAAAATCCAATACTCAGATCCGGATCCAAAATCCGATACTCAGATCCGGATCCAAACTCCAATACTGAGATTTGGATCCGAGATCCGGATATTTCAACATTCATTTATCCGGATATTTTTGGATCCGAAACTATCCGGATCCCACCACTACTATAAATCAGCAGTCTTCCAAAATCTTTGAAATTGATTTCCTCGGTTATGAAATGTATGGATGCAGAATTTAATTTTCTACAACATTTATTTGAAGCATTTTTGTCTAACCTCCATCTTACCAACTCAGCTACTGAATGCGTTTCTACAATTACTGTTTTAATAAATTATAAATATGAACTGTCAAATAGCATTATATATTTGTAAATATTTCAATAATGCCAAATTAAATAATCTTTCTAACCATGCTATAGTTTTACGGACAGATGTTATCCTGTATACAAATATAAATTTATATATTACAGAGCTAGTTGAAAGATTTTGAACAACCCAATATGCCAATACCTTGTATAAGGAGGTGTTTTATTTACCAAAGTTTGGTTTTTGAATATATTTAAATAAATATACCTACTCACTGAAAAACTCTTTTAAACTTTGTATTAAAATTTATTCATAGCCAGCTTTAATTTATAAGTTTGACGTTTTGATTATTTTAAACATTTGTTATATTTTATCATAATTATATGGTTTCGTCAATGTTGTATAAAATACTTGAAAAAACGTATTTCATATACAAAACATAAAATACTAAATACAAGTATTTCAAATACTTATACATTTAATTAAGATGTTTCTGTACAGTAAAAATGTTTTTCGTATTGAACTTATTCGCGTATTATTCTAGTACTAGAACAAGTTTTTTTGAATTTTCGTATCATATTTTAATACTGGTGTATACCATGCTCCTTGTATTTTTAAACATGCTTATTACTTTTGATGATAGCTGTACTTATGTTATTCAGATCGTTGTGAGACAAATATTTGTTTAAAACCGATAAAAATCTCCATAAATTTCCATCTGTTGCGAAAAGTTAGATATAAAATGAAAAATCCTCTTTGTTGAAATTGAACTTGAGTTGTCAGGTACAAACGTGTCACTCTCTCTACGTCGTCTTGGCTTTTTCTTTTTGTGTAGGGCAGTAGAGCGGCACGTGTACACCAGAGATTTGAAAAATGTTATTTGTGGTGCAGCGGTAGACGGTTCAAAGCTTTATCCTGTAACCTGCCTCCTGCCTTGTGTAAGTTGCTTTGTGGTAGGTACTGTATAGGACACTGTGAAGGACACGATTCACTAACTCAATAGCTTTTCAACTGCTGAGTCAACCTCTAGCTCTAGCTAATGGGAAAGACTCCGTACCACTTCGTAGATTAACTTAAACTTATATTTTTCTCTATTTTCTTACAACGTATGGATTGTTCGTTATTTAACTAATAGATAAATGTATCGTACATTACTACAATGGAAAGGATAATAAAAATATACATATATCTAGATCGCTATGTAATCTGTAAGCTGTAATCTTTGATTATTATATTTACCTAATATACATAGTGTTTCCTTTGAAACAAACAGTGCTTTATTGGGCGAACTGATGACTTTAGAGAAAAAATTTATATACAAAACATCTGATGTGACCAACACAATACCTCCCGCCATCTATCTATGGGGTCTCGTTGCCGCGTGCCTGGTCGCGAATCTGGGGAATCCGATCAATGCCAAATAATTCGAATTTTAATTGGCACAAAATTAACCTTTGTGGTAAACGCCCGCACAATACAAATATGTCTTCGTCATTACCGAAATGTGTGTACAAATCAGATTAGCATACCCAGCAATGGTTAATATGCCGTGATAATATATTTATTTATTTAAATACATACCAGCATATTTACTAATGCTAGAAATTATGTATATTAAGTTCCTTTCTATAAAACTATTGTTCTATTTACAATTTTCCTTTTAATACATTACTATTATTAATTTGAAATGATTATTTTTTTGACAGTGACATTTATCTGTCAGTTACATATATTTGAGCTGAACTATGTAACCATTGAGATGTGTTTAAAGCATAAGCTCCGAGATATAATTTTTATATTATTTTATAAATTTATCCATAAAATATATAGAAAAAGTATTAAAGCAAACCTTGTAGAAAATGGAATAGTCTTTCATTTTTATAATAACAAATTGCGAAAAAATTATGTTTAAAGATATTTTTTGAAGAAAAACTATCTTGAGCTTCAAGTAAACTGCCATTTCCGGTTATCCGATTGCCACCAAAATCTAATGGCTTCTTTCCATATTAGAATAAGGTAGAAATACATGGTTTCAAAACTTTCTGAATGATAGTATTTGAGTTAGAGCGTAAAGAGGATCCACACGCACACATACATCCATACACACATACACACAGACATCATCGTGAAAATGTTAAAATTAGATTGTATGAACCTTAAAACGTGGTCATTTACCAAAATCTCGATATGCGATTTTTAGCACGATCCCTATACCTCCCTTACCGTAGCGGGAGGTAAAAATGATAAAGAAGAAGGGGCTAATTTAACAGTAATAACAAACCGAAAATTCAACCAGTGGTTCTCAAGCAGTAGAACAAAATTAAATTTGTTTAAATGGTACCATATACTGGTGTGCAAAAACCTAACGTTTTCTACGTCAAATTATTGGTATTTATTTTGACAATCATTATTCTGACACTGACGTAATAAAACGGTACGCTTTTGTTCGTCCCATGTTTTTTCAAGTCCAATGAAAGTGCAATCGATAATTTGTATTCTTTTGTTTCCTCTACCTGCTTTAAATGTATCAATATTTCGGCTTTTTTTCAATTTCAAATGATTTGTTTTAGATGGAATTATGAATTACAGTAATTTATACATTTTAACACTACACAGAATAAATCCCTAAGAATGTATTTATATCAGAGGATTGCTCTGTTCACTATATTTAGACATTAATTGTTCACTATATGGAGTTCATTATATGACAAGGCGAGCAATAACAAATAAATAACTTTTATACACTCTTCTAAATTATAGTTTCAGGATCAATATTTCAAGTTTGTTATCTTTGTTAGTCAAAATTCTGTTTAGAAATAATTATCATTTTTCCCAAAGCGATTTGTTTAGAATGACTGTCAACGGATTAGACAGTTATTTGTTGACAATAAAGTCTAGAAGTTATTGCAAGCCTACGTGCAGGGCTGATATTTTGATATGTATGCCATATGATACCCTCTTCAACCCCTCAGAGATAATCCTCTCACGAAAGTAACGTTTTGTTTGAGGTAGTCGGTTTTAGATACTCGTGTCGACGAGACATGTAGTCTGTGTTTTAGTTTCTGGCACGGGCTAAACGCCCAACTGCTGAGTTACAATGTAACTATTTAGTTTATTTGATTTAGTTATGTTTAGTTCAGTAATTTTTTGTCGAATAATAAATTTAGTTGATGTTTTAATGTCTCTAAAATCGCCTTTAGATGCATATTAAATCGTTTCTTTTTTATTTTTTTTGGTAAAATTGATCTAGTATGCTACTATTTGAAAAAATGAATGTCGCGTTAGCTGTCAAACCAAGTAAGAATACAAAATAATATGTATTTTAATTATAAATGTATTGTAAGATTTTAATTATTAAAGAACATGAATATCAATATACTGTAATAGTTTAGTTTTAAAAACACGTATGTATATAACTACGTCACATTTCGATAACTAAAACTTTATTCTTTATCAGTTGTCCTACAAATGTCAACCCACACGTTTTTACAATCAAATACACAAAAGTTTGGAACAAAACATATTCTTGGGTTATTTCGCGAAACAAGTAAATACTTCGTGAAAAATAAAAGGATATTTATATTTAGAAACAGACAATGCTAACAATGAAAATGCCAAGTGAATTGTAATTTTTGTTGCCAAATTATTGACATTTCCGTTCTTACTTCAATATATTCTGAAAAATGTAAAAATATTATAGTAAACGTACATTGCAGATATTGAATACTATGTTATATGTGAGCGATTGTACGTAGGAAATATTTACTTAGCTAAAGATCACAAATATAAAATGCCAACCTGTAAATAATTTTAATACTAGTACAAATATTCATATTTGTTGATGTAATAATTTCCAGATAAAAAATTTAATGATTTAAAACATTTAACGAACAAATTTGTTATAAGATATGTATTAACTGCTTGAACGAATTTAGGGTAATAATTGAGTTATCTCACTAGCTCTGAAATTTGATTTGAAAAAATTTAATTTTAAGAAATGAGTAAAAATTAATTTCTTCTTGCCCCAGTTTCTAATACAGTTTGCAAGAGAAAATTGTAACTCCTTATACAAGTATATTTTACAAAATTTAAATTACACATATCGATGGTTAAGAAACTCTTGTGACACAAACATTCGTTTGGAGAAAAGTTAAAAAAAAAATTATTAGTTAAGTGGTTCTTCAAGTTCAAGGGGGTAATTTCAACCAAATAAACCTTGTCATTATGTTCTTTGATCTTCCATACACACGCTACGTTTAGACTCAGGGTAAGTAGCCGTGTAAAATTTTAAGAAAAAATAGTTTGAAAACGCGAGTTTTACTTTATTTACAGGAAGTATGCATTATTTACGTAAAAAAGACTTTTCCATCTATTAAAAACGAGTTTCTGAAAGCTTAAAGTTGTATTTTAATGATTCCATGCAATATACAGTTTCAATTTTTTCAAACAAATTTTGACAAATAAATCGATTAATAATTATTATAAAAGTTATAATCAGTAAAAAATAAATTGGCCCAAGGTGAAGCTTAGGGAATCATTATCTTATAAACGTTCGCACATTTATATATGTATGTAAATAAAATAAATAAATCTCCGAGATATGAGTCCTTTAAGCCTGCTGCTCAAGATCATGGTAGAACTCGCCCTGATCACATAGAGTATATTGAAAAGGATGTTTTGGACTCAACCAGGGCCTAGTACTCCAAGAATAGCACTACAACACAGAGTGTCACATATGACAATTTAGAAGATATTGAAACAACAACAGTTACATCATTTCATCGACGCCTTCAATATTGTTAACACCCGGTGTTAGAACCTCCTTGGTTAGAATCATTTCAACGACTTGGCACCTATTTCAGGGTTGTTAACAAAATCAATGTTGCCAATAAACTAATTAAACTAAAACTATACTGACAGCTATATTCAATAAATTTGGTTTCATTCAAAATTGTTTATCCTACAAACAAGTCAAGCAACAAATAATATTAAACTATTTTAAATGCTGCTAAATTTATTGAATATATGGTTGTGAGTACATTTTCGGCTTAATCAATATATTGGCAACACTATTTTATTGATAACCCTAAAGTGTGTGCCAAGTCGTTGACATGGTTTTAGTTAACACCGGTTCTAGAACCACGCTCGTGCTACCAGCCAATGTGTTTAGATTTAGCCTCGTGTTTAGCCTATATTCGAAAGTAGAAAATTTAATTTTAAATTCATGGAAAATCTGTCTATTGGAATACATGTCACGCCCAGACTCAAAGAGCTTATTCCGTATCTTGAAACCGCAGCTTAATATCTTTTTTCGTTCCTAAGATATTTTTGTTCAAAATAAATGTTCATTATTTTGCTATAACCCAAAAATGGGCTCATGTACATATTTGGCGGCATCGCCATTCGGTTATACAAATAAAATTATATAAGCGTAAAGCCTGGTTTATAGATTGCATAGAATAGAATAGGAATAGAAATTTTTAAGTCCATTTATAGATTGTATGGAATAGAATAGTTTGGAATAGAATGACGTCACTTTTGTAACACTTTTATACTAAATTAACTAATTTGTTTGTTATTTTTTCTTTCACTAATTTCATTTAGAACCGAGTAAATAATATCATTGTTTGTTTATGGTAAAAAAGATAGTATTTCTGCAGAAAAACTGTTGTCCACAGTAAGTTTTTAGGTTAGGGGATGGGCCAAATGCAACGAAGTCACACCAGTCGCACGAATATTAACGGAGCAAGCCGAATGGAATAGGAATGGAATAGAATAGAATAAGAAATAATGGTTATTTCCTATTCTATTCCATTCTGTGCAAGTATAAATGGTTCCATGCATTTACATTGGTTTATATTTCTATTCCCTGTGCTATTCTGTTCTATTCTATTCCATTCTATTCTATGCAATTTATAAATGAGGCTTAAGAATACCAAATTTTCTAATTTTTTACTACTGATTTATTTTGTATAAATAAAAGTATGAAAATGATCTAAATCTAAAAATATCGTAAGGGACACACCATAGGTTTTTTGCAATTTATTGCCATTTTTAATTATTTTGTTCTCGAAATGGTATTCGATATTCAAAATTCTGAATAATAATAATATACTTATGTAATTTTAAATGTAGGTACACCCTAAAACGTCATACCGCTTATGACGTAAGCATTTAACGTATTCCTTTATAATTACATACAAACATACAGTCTACATAGAAAGTAGCCATTTGCGCTCTCTTTTGTCAACGCATAATGTTACTTTGCCGCTCTAGCGCGACAAAGTAGAAAAAACGCTCGCTGTCCAAATTTCTAACTATACAATGTTGAGAAATGTCACTTGTCTACATTCTTAATGGAAACGTTGAATCAGGAACTGATGGCACTGTAGTGACACATTTACCACCTTTACAAATCAATCTGACATATAACTGCTCTGTCGGTATATTACATAACCAAAAAAAATGCCGCACTATTGCGAAAATAAACTAGGGCATTCATTTACAAAAACAAAAGTATAAAATGTTTAGATTATATTGAAGCAATAGGTCAAGAAGAATGGGAAATAACGTTAAATTAAAATTAAATATAAAAGACGTTTTTTCTTTATATTAATCCTTATTAATTGAGTAGTAGTGTAAGTACAAAGTGTACATTTTTTTGTATGGTGGAGGACCCCACTGTGGCGACTGTAGAAAAAATCTTGTGTGTTTCGAGCACAAATGGACATTGTCGATTTCTCTCAATCGACAATGTCCTATTTTGCGCTCTTAATACACAAATAGCTATTAACAACAATAACCTAACACACGAAACTCATTTTTAATACCCAAACATAACCTCATTTATTGAACGTGCGCTTTTGGGTGTTTTGGGCACGTTAAGTAAATGTCTACATCTACATCATAAGCGGTGATGAGGTTTTAGCGTGTACCTGCATTTCACATTTCATATTAGGTCCCTAGACACTTCCTTAAGGAAAACGCGAAAAAGTCATTGAGCATAATGTAATTGCAGGAACTGAGAAATAGTTGCCTCATTCTAAGTAGTATGTCCATTAAATTCGATTTTCCGGTATGACCTAAAAGCACACTTCCTCACAAAATAGGTTATTGAACGAATGCAGCTGCAGATAATCAGAATTGGGGCACTAACACACCTAACCAAACTTACTGCAACGTTCCACTTCCAAAATGGTACTTACGTATTTATATTCTCCAATTTGCTCAGCATCTCGCAATTTAAACCGAATAAATTTGTAATCAAGCAAGTCATTCAAAAATTTCTTGAAAAATGAGAAACTTTTATTATTAATCTCACATAAAATTAACTCGTTACAATTTTTTTTTTGCTTTTTTGAAACTGCTAAACATGCAGAAATATAATTTTTGTAATATCCAGTGTTAAGTAAACGAACATAGCTTAATAGAACGTTGAAATTACTGCCTGGAATCCAAATCTGCAATAATTAAATCGATCGAAGTAGTCTAACTGAAACAACACGGACCATAAAAAACTGCATGTTTATCAGCACTGATTCTTTATTGGTGGAGGTAATTGACATTTTGATATTCAATAAACCGAATATAAGTTGTACGTGTACGGTATTACAAAAAAACGTTTCACGTCAATTTTGACAATCAACTTTTTATTTCCACAGAATTGATTTTAATTTTTTACAATTTTTTTAACAATGACATAATTGTACAGTTTTATGAGACACTAATTCTTATAGAAAGCATGTAAAACAAAACTTATTGCTAGATTTATTATCTATGTGCTAATTCAGGGTGTTATATTTAGTGGACCCAGCAAATATCTCGTTTATTTATTAAGTTAGTAATTTCTTTCATATAACATGATTTATACAGCAACATGTAAGCTACTTGATGACGGATGTACATCCATGATACCACTTCCGGTTTATTCGTAATTAATATCAACTTTGAAATTTCAAATGGAACATACTATATTTTTTTACAAATTTGAAAAGTACATCAAATTTGTTTTACAATCATGTAAAATAATCCATATGTTACATTATTAAAAAGTAAAATGTGGCTTGAAATAAAACAATGAACTAAAACAATTGTAACTATTATTATTATTTACAGGTTGACATTTACCGTGTTCCAATGTTTTAGTTAATTGTTTTATTTCAAGCCATAGTCATGGCTCACTATTCTCTTTTTGACTAGGTGTATAAAAAAAATGCCCGCCATTTTACTTTTTAATAATGTAACATATGGATTATTTTACATGATTGTAAAGCAAATTTGAAGTACTTTTCAAATTTGTAAAAAAATTTAGTATTTTCCATTTGAAATTTCAAAGTTGATATTAATTACTAATAAACCGGAAGTGGTATCATGAATGTACATTCGTCATCAAGTAGCTTACATATTGCTGTATAAATCATGTTATATGAAAGAAATTACTAACTTAATAATAATTAAAATGTAACACCCTGTATACTACCTACAGATTAGTCAGAATGATGATATATTCCTGTCTTTAATTAAAAGTAAAATAATTCTAATTTTAAAAATACCCAAAAAAATATATTTAATAAATTGTAAGCTTAAATTTAAAAAAATACACAAATGAGTTTATTTTTTGTTAATTTCGAAGATTCATTTATATAAAAATTGAAAATAAACAAAAATGTTAATTAGAAAAGTTGTAAAGAATTAAAATACGAGCTCAAAAATTGACAATTTGTTTAAACTTTTGTCTTTATAAACAGATTTCGGTAATGAAGATTGGTACCGTGCGGGCGTTTATATAAGGCGTCACCATACTAGCACTTATTGCTGACTTGGAGAGTACACCACAGGGGTCACTTTTGTACCCTTAGCTTAACAGTTCATAATGTAGTTACTAAGGTATGGTTCCTAACCAACAAATGACAGCGCAATCAGATGAGTATTCAATGCTCTGAATTGGAGGATATACTTACTGGTATTGGGATATTTCAATAAGAATACGAACCTGGTGGCGAAATTTGGAACTAAAACATTTTATTCGTATACTTTTACATAGGGGCGTCCAGTTAATAGTGAAAAATAGGTAATAGAATTAATGTTTACAATTAATTAAACTGCTACCATCGAATATTTATTGTAAAACTGGCCCCTACAAGAAAAACTAAACTGTATACATAACCTAAAAACTACTAACCAAGGTACTTAAAATGAAAATAATAATTAATCTACTGCTACAATTAATACAACAGGAAATAACGGAATATACTCTACCTAAAATAATAATAAACACTCAAAGAAAATTCGAAATACAAGACGAATCAAAGAAAAACAACTGACACAATGATACGCTTATGGAAGATAAACAAATGTGCTCCCTTCTCCAAGGCTTGACGTTGATCCACAAGGCCATCTCTACGTAGTGAAATATCCCAATAACCTAGAGTATCCTATTGACTTACGAAGGTCTTGGGTTCAAATTCCGTTGAAATCCATTAATTTTGCACAAATAACTTTCTTCGTTATTTGATGATTGAATGTCTATGGGTATGAATGTTACAAAATAACTGTATAAAAAAATTTATAATACACTTTGGTATTTATATTTGAATCGTAAACAGCTGAACGATATAAAAATAAGTGTGAAAAAAGAGTTTGTAATATAGCAAATTATAAATGTTTACATACTTACTGCTTTATAAAACTGAAACTTAATTTAATAATAAATTAATTTGCAACACATATTGCCAGTTTCATATATGTACAATTCCTCTAATTTTTATTTGAAAGTTTCAACTAACCTACAACCTGCCATTTTAGTTTTTATAAACGTTTACCTTAGTTACTAATTATGTTTCGTTTTATTGTTTTATATTCGTTAATTAAAGTTTTAATATTCATAATTGAGATTTGAAATACAGTTAATCTGCAACTTATACTAATTAATATTTTTCATAAAATTTAAATTTTGCTTATGCGGACACGGTTTAACTTTTTAGATATAAATTATTTAACTTTTTTGATTTGTAAACACAATTAACTTGCAACTTTTACTAATTAATATTTTTCATAAAAATTTATATTTTGCTTATTCGAGCATATAGTTACTCGGTTTTACTTTTCAGATTATGGCCTCTTTCACAATGAACAAATTAGCAGATTAAGTTCTACTTAAACGTATCCATTAATTATTGACAAAGGAAAATAGATTATAAATAATAGTTATCACACCGTTTCGATTTAGTGGAGTTTCATAAAAATTAAAAACAATGGAGGATACATTTTCTCCTTTTTTGGTGAAGTTGCTGTATTTAATCAATTTTAATATGTTCATTTCAACACAAGTTTGCCATCTATTGACACCTGTTAAAATCTTACAAAAATTTGGTATTGAGCATTCTATTAATACATTTGTGAATAAATATATCATGTATTTTCCACCTTTTACCAAATTTGGGTATGACAAGAACAAACACTTGATGATATATATTTAGCCGTGACAGTAAACACCTACTCAAACCATATATGATTTAAACTAGATTAAACGAACTAAATATAGTTTATCCTTCATATTACTTTCTTTAAAACATTGTGATTCATATACATATATCTTAGAGATATTAATCATAATTTAAGACTGCAACTGTAACAAATTGTTTGAAGTCATGAAAAAATGTATTCAGCGGAGGATATTATTACCGGATAATTTAACATATTTTCCTTATATTATAGACACACACTGAAAAAAATAGGTTGCTTCTAGTAGCAAAAAAGGTAATCTAATATCGTGACAGCTAAAATATTTCCTACAAAAATTAAATATTATTTCTAATGATTTTTAACTGTTTCAGAAACAAGCATTTCTATTTAATGAGTAAAATTATTTACTACCGTTACTGAAATAATTTTTGATATAATTGACTATAAATCAGTATTTTTTTACTGAAATAAATATCACAAATTCTAATTCAAGTAAACCTTATTCTTAAAATAACAAATACATTTACTATTTTAGTGAATTAAATTCAAATTATTAGGTTTTAATTTATTAGTAAAAATTTTGATTTATTTCCATGACCTACAGGATAAGAAATAAGTAAATGCATAGTGAACAAAGAATATATTTTACTTATAAAAAAAACTACTTACACTCATTTTAATGTTACACATCTGAGTAAAATAACAGTAATCAATAACAGTAATAATAAATTATAAACAATCCTTTTTTATTACTTCTTCTTCAACATTCATTTCCCTTAAAATTTTCTTATTGTCAAACAACGATAGCCGATAGCCGCTACACTTTTTTTCATCATTTTCCAGTATTGCATCGAATCGGTTGACATCCCTTCCTTATATGGGAAGTACTTTATATCTACAAAATTTCTTTCAAATCGATGTGGCCGTGGTTTTGTCCTCCCCATGTTAAATTGTTACCGTATTAGTAAATTCTTCTGCTACGAGTATATATTACCAAAATAACGAAATCTATATTATTATATAAGATATTTTTAATATTACTTACCTTACTCCAGACGCAACTGTTTTTTTTTCTTCTTTTTCAACACAAATGAACATGAACTGTTTTAAGTTTAAGCAGTATACAAACAAGTTGTTTCTTAACTTGCACATTGAAACATAATAACTTTGACATCATAATTCGAAAACCAACACTGATAAAAAAATAAGCTTCACCATTAAAGAAAAAATAAAAAAGTGCAAACCAAAAACTCTGTACAGGTGTTCCACAACGAGTTTATACGCTATCTTTTTTTTTAAACTATTCAATATTATTTTACGAAATTTGGTGTATGTCCATTTCATCTAAAATATTTTCAAAACACTTCCGATTTAACCAGAAGTAGTTCCTAACTTACCTATTTTAAATGGAATGCTATATTTTTTATTTTACCATTGAATTCAGCAGAAAATTTTACATATGAAACAATGAAAATATTTTACTTATAATAAAACACTTGCGGCAGAATTCAACGTTTTTAATTTTTTCTCTAAAAACGGCTACTTCTTTATCAGTCCATATCACAAGAATGGAATCGAATTTCTATAATCTGTAAAAACTTTTACACTAATATAGATTAATATCAACAATGTAATTTCTACGTCCACGTAAACATGAAGTTCAAAATATTTTAGTTGAAACGGGCATGTCGGACAACTTTGAACACAAATTTCGTAAAGTAATATTGAATAGTTTTTTAAAACAATGATAGCATAAGCTCGTCGTGGGACACCGTTTATTATTGCATACTTGGAATTGGAAAAAAAATATTTAATGCCGATGCATTATACAGGGTGGTGACCGGCACAGCCGAACATAGGACTTTAACATGTAAAATCAGACTTTCCTAATTTCCTGCTTCTCTAATTATTTTAAGTAGAAAAGTTTCAAATAAAAGTTGTAGAGCATAAAATTCTGCATCTGAATCAATAAGCAAAAATATTTTTTTATTCCTTCTAACGGCAGAAATTATGTATGAAAATGTCGAAAATCACCTCAAAAATAATAACAGCCATGGAATTGTGACAAAATAAACAACAAAACGGTTTATCTGTCATGTTAGGGTAATTTATATTTATTAGGTATTATTTCTAAATTATGTTCCAGTGAACAAATAATAAAAAAAAAAAATTAACCTAGATTGATAGACAAATCGTTAACATTTGTTAATTTTTTTGTTTCAATTCCATGGCTATAACTACTTTTGGGGTGATTTTCGACATTTTCATACCAAATTTCTGCCGTTACAAGACACATAAAATTAATTTTGTTTATTGATTTAGATTTTGAAGAATTTTTACCTAAAATTATTAGGGAATCAGGCTGTTCCGGTCACCACCCTGTATAATAATCTTAGTTCATAAGTTTTTAATTTTTGTATGACATTTTAATGTCATAATATTTCAATGACCCTGTCTATAATATGTATGTGTATTGTTTTTGCTGCCACGCCCTACACATGGATAGAAGGTATGATGATATATTTCTATATATTTATTATTTTTAATCATTGCATGTAAGACATTTTGCGCTGTTCAACATACGAGTAGTTTGATATATTTTTTTCTATTTTCACAGAAAGTAGGTATAGTTAAAACTTAGAGCACAAGCCAAGTAGTTTGAAACTTCTATAACTTAAAAACGTTATTGGAAAGTTCTAAAATGGTAACTATTAGTAATAGTTTTTATTATAAAATAAGGTTTCGCCGAAGTTTCGCAAAATTAAATTTTGTTCTGGACTGCATTTTCAGCTATTTTATTTTAGCCTGGTACACAATTAATCTCATTTTGGTTAAAAATTTACATTGGTTGTTCTGATATTAATCCACAATTATATATACGTATGTATGGTTCCAATCTATTGTAGAACTTTTCAGAACATTCTGGAATCCCGCAGCCTCCGTTATTTAAATATACAGGCTGTAACACCAAAACCGACCACCGCCATTATTTTCATACGTAATATAACAAGTGATATGATTATCATCGATGATATTCTCGAGTGAAACCGAGCTGCAGATTTCAGAGTCCGAAGGACGAGTTGAAATGTGCTGTTTCGGTTTCACGAGCAATATCTTCGATTATTAATCATATCACGAGCTTATATTTAATGAGAGAATATAATAATTTTTTGCAATCTAACCTAACTTTTGATATACATATTCATATTGTTTACTTACGAGTTTTAGTTAATATTTCGGAGTTTGAATTATTGTTATTATTTATTTTTATACTCAAAATTAACTGTCAATGTCATAAATAAAGAAAACAAATCCCTTAGTAACGACCATAAATACGGTGATAATTTCATTGTTTTTTATCATCGCTGTGATAAACGCGTAGCTAGGGAGATTCTGAATGTTGATTGGCGGAAAACTTGTCACGTGACTAAGGAATTATATTCTCTTATTATTATAGGTACAAAAAAATACTATAGAACATAGTTGTAGGAGACCAAAGGGGACATCCCATTAGAGAAGAAAATATTTTTTTAAACCAGTGGTTCTTAAGTTACAACACAAAGTTATATTTTTTTAAATGGGATAATATATACATATATATATATATATATATATATATATATATATATATATATATATATATATATATAGGCCTATTCGATAAAGTATTTCTTTCCGAATTCAACCATGTGAATATTTTATATCCTTACATAACAAAAATATTGAGAAAAATTTAATTGAAATTCAAATACATTTGATTTTTATAGTTATTTTTCAGTAGGCTATGAATGAAAAATAATTGAGCTTAAATTAATATGAAACCAATATTTGTTAACAACGTTATAACAGTGTTTCATTTTATTTCTATCCTAAATAATTTAAATTGACAAATACCAGTTTTTATTTTTCATACATAACCTATTGAAAAATGACTATAAAAATCAAATTTATTTAAATTTCAACCGCTTTTTTTCAATATTTTTATTAATGTTATATGTAAGTATATAAAACTAATACATTGTAGTATTCAGAAATAAATATTCTATCGAATAGACATAAAAAATATGTATAATCCCATTTGAAAAAATATAACTTTGTGTTGCAACTTGAGAACCACTGGTTTCAAAAAACATTTTCTCCTTTAATGGGATGTCCCGCTTTGGTCTCCTATAACTTTGTTCTATAGTATTTTTTTGTAACTATAATAACAAAGATAATAATGGCGGTGGTCGGTTTTGGTGTTAAACCCTGTATTGTCTATTATTTATTTTGTGGGCGTAACCGTGCCAGTATTGTAGATGCAAATTATTTATACATGTAAATAGTCTGTTATTATTATAACCATACAATTTTATCAATATTATCATATTGACAGGTAAAAAATGTTGAAAACCACTTATAATACAGGCTTGGCCAAAATTATTAGGCACTTAGCTGCAGACCGTATCAGACGCACAGCTGGGGAAATTACTTTTAAAAATTAATTAAGTTCCATTTAAAAAATTAATGATGATTTCGTCAAAAAATGACATCTCATTTTACATGTAACTTTGTAATTTAACTATATTACATATAATCTATTTCTCACAAAAATCTTTCATTGATAATTGTAATTTAAATTATAGATGTAATGATGTAAAATTAATCATGCAAAATAGCAATATGTCTCTTGTTTTTGAATCACCCTGTATTTTACTAATCCTTTGTAAAACTTTTGGCCAAGCTGTATAACCTGTCGAAACAGATCTATAACCTGTCTCGTGTTCTGATTGAGGTTATGCGACTATTCGTATAAATCTATATCCCAAAAGGGCAATGTTCCTTCTCCATATTTCAAAGGAGTGATTCTCAATCGGTGGTACAGGTCCTCCTCCTAGAACCGACTGGCTTATTACTGCTAATCAGGGACGGGATAACGTCAACGAATTGTTACCTTATTTCATAGTTATAAAAAAAAAAAACGTTACATAACGTTATAAATTACAAAACAAAATAACGTTATGTAATGTGTAAATCGTAGAAATGGGCTATAGTAGACTTGCGAAATATTCATTGACTTCGATGGGAACTCGTAGCTCAGTTGGTTAGATATAGGAAGGCCCTGGGTTCGGATCTCAGTGAATTTTTCATAATTTCTTTCTTCGTTTATTTAATTTCTCCTCGATCTACCATAGCCCATTTCTACGATTTAAATATTTAGTGGGGTCCACCAATAATTATAATTTATGTAACGTTATAATAACGTTACAATAACCGTGTTTTTTTGAAGTTTGTAATAAAACTTCATTAAAAATTAAAATTAAAAACAATGTACAAAAAAACTTACACACATCTTATTCTAGAAATGAAATAAAGTGTTCAACATTTGTACCTGACCATTAATGACATCTATTATAAAACACGAACAAAATTATCAAGAAATTATACTTTCAAACGGCAAAATTCTTGTAAAAATTGTAAACTTGGATAACGTTATAGTAAAGCGTTGTTTGTTATGGTTACATAACGTTATTTTAACGTTATTAAAAAAAATTAATAAATGAAACTTTATTATAACGTTATCGGATATCGTTACGTTACGTTTTCCATCCTGCTGCTAATATATAAACTGCTATATATCATTTTTTTTTGTTTTTAAATTATAATTACACTTATATTCTACATCTACATACAGTATTCGCCATAAAAATAGCAAATTTCAATTACTCTCAACTCTCAAGTAAGGAGAAGGATTTTAGAAATAAATTGCAGGATTAATCTTCCTTTGAAACAAGTTTATTATACGTTAAATAAAATTTATTCATTTTATATTTTTTATTTTTGTTTGGATATAATAACAGCAACTACTTGAATTTACTACTGCATTATCAGAATTAAAAATGTAATCATGTAATTGTTTAAAAACATATGAATAAGTATTTATAAATCATAGATCGTAATAAGATTATAGCAAGTGAGATTCGAAAATTAATGATCCGATTGTATGAAAATGGTACTTCACAAAATAATATTATGAAAACATTTAATTTACGTAAGTCCACGTCAGTTTTAAGTGTCCATGAGATAACGCCTGGTAAAGATCCGCATGTTGTGAACAGGGCAACCCGCCAAAAACTGGGTTCGGATCAGGTTCCGGTTAATTTATTTTTTGAGAGATGGGTTCGGGTGCGGTTCTGGTACAAACATTAATAAAATTTGCGGTTTTGTTCCGGGTTCAGGTTCGGTTCGACCTAATGAAAAGTGAATTAATGTTTTTGGAATAACAATCTTTATATAGAAATAATTTAAAATGCGAGCCGAAATTTACGCAAGATAAGAACACGAACACAATTTGCACTCGGTTCGGTTCCGACTCGGGTTCAATTGAAAAATATATTTGAGCTTCGGTTCTGGGTTTGGGTTCGTTAAAATGTTACGGTTTGGTTCCGGTTTTGGTTCGGGTTCGATGCCCTGGTTGTGAATATTTAATCATTATCAATATTTGTGATATCAGATTGGCACACCGAGCAAAGCGTATTACAATACGGTACAAACATTTCATCATTACCGATATCTGCGTACAAAGCAGATTGGCACACCCAGCAATGGGTAATATGCCGTGATGATATATTTTTTTTATTTTATAATTTCTAAAATTCGCCTTTACTTAAAAGTGATTAATTTTTTTAAAAGTTGCTATCTTTATGGCCACTGCTGTACTTGAGAAATAACTACCAGACTAGTAGAATACGTCAAGCTGAAAAACAACTATTGCTCTAAAGTAAAACTGTGTAGAATTCTAGCATAAAGTAAAATGACCCGTAACCAAGTATACGTCCTCGTATCTAGTTTTGTAGGGTGTATATAGAAAAAGGAAGTGTTTCGTCGTCCTAGTAGCAACTGTATCTTCTCTGTTCTCCGGTTGCGACGACACTGTGTCGAGTTCGTATTGATTCTCCTCTGTTCTACAGTAGTTTCACTTGCGCTGCAACTTGTTACGTAACTACTACACTCGCAAAATATACTTCAACACAATGTTATACAAAAAACAATAACAGAAACATTATGAATTCCATTCACAAACTGTTGAATCATTTAAATTATGCTGATTTTTTTATGCCTCTGGATAAACCCAGGTTTATAAGTTTTCCATCTTTCACACTTATGGGACGTGTAAAGGACCGCTTTGACTGAAATTTCTTTTTAAAATTGTGAAGAAAGCAAAAACAATACAGTCAAACCTGTCTAAGCCGAACTCTCAACAAGATGGTATCCTGCTTATGGCGGAATGTGATCTGTACAATCCGGAAACTGCTTAACGCGGACGCGGAAAACACTTAAGTTTGCGTCGGTAAAAACAAACCTGTACAAAACGGAAGCAAGCGTTTGCATGTACAAATCATGTGATGTTTGAGCAACGATGATTGTATACATAATATTCCGCCTCGTAGCCAAAACAAAGTCGTAAGCATGTACGAGTAACTGTTCTGTTCTTAGAGTCGGCGATATTAAAAGAAGTTTTCTGCATTTAATGAAAATGTAATATTTGAATCAGCCCCCATTGTATTTTTTTATAATATAAAATATAACATATGATTATTTTTATACAAATGGATAGCAAATTTCATTTACTTTTCAAATTTGAATAAATATATACAAGTGAGTCTGGGAAGACGCCCCCCCCCTAACTTTTTTATTATAAATAATAGAAAAAAATGGCTCTTATAAAAGTATTATTATTTTGATGGCAAATGTAGATTTTTTTATAAAGTCAGGTTTACAAGATACCTACAACTATCAACTTTTATTTTTTAAATAGCAACCTATAATTATTTTACTAAAATATAAACCGGCATTCTTTTCTCTTTTCAACGATGTATTAGTTTTTATTAATGTATTTGAAAAAAATCAAGAAAAATAAGATAATTGAGATATATGAGAAATATTTTTTATTCAAATATTCTAGGTGGCTATGTGAAAGTAAATAGATAAATAAGTAAATAATAATAAATAAGTAACAAATATATATTAACATGATATTAACATTGTTACATTTTGTTTATTTTCACATAGCCACCTATAATATTTGAATAAAAATGATTTTCCATATATCTGAATTATCTTATTTATCTCGAATTTTTGCAAATACATTAATAAAAACTAATACATTGTTGAAAAGAGAAAAAAATGGCGCTTTATATTTTAGTAAAATGGGGCGTCTTCCCAGACTCACCCTGTAGATAGGATGTTTCATTTCAATATATAAAGTTATATACCATTGCGTGAAAATGGAACATCCGATAGAAAAACCTCCACTGAAAATATTTTCCATAATATTTTAAATAATCAACTTATTGAAAAAAAAAAACCGACGAACCACCTTGTATAAATATTACATTGTTATTATGTATTGCATTATTACGTTATTAGTATTATTAGTACAGTATTAATAGTTACGTTTATAAAAATATTATTGTTCTAAATTTTATCTAAAATTTGAAATAAAATTATTTTCGTTTTATAGATGTTTGTTTTCTGTAGAAGCCGGAAATCTGTTCAGGCCGGAATGATATTTTGGTCCCTCACGATTCCGGCTTAAGCAGGTTTGACTGTAAATGTAAACACAGTTTTGTATGCAACTTTTAATTAAGAATAACTTTGAATTCTATAGTTTTTGAAAATGAAGAGGAGAGTAGGATATTGCATAAAACTAAAATTACATGTTAAATCTCTATGGTTCCCCTAACCATCAACACTCAGTATACATATATCATATCTGCAACATGAATACCGTATATTTTCAAAAACAACTCAACCTTTTTTTGCTTATAGATCTTTTTTAACGAGTTGTTTTCTTGTATTGAAAACATAACCTTGTAATAAACAAAGCAAATTACTATAGGTTAACCGTAGATAAAACATTTAGTTTCATATAATTCGATTTATTGCAAATTATACATGAAATGGGAATCTGGATGCTTTTCGGAAATTCTATTTAAAATTCAATGTAATTTCTATTTCACAATTCTAGGAAATTTTAATAACAAACAATTATATTTCATTATCAAATTATGAGATAGATATTTCACATATCATGTACATGTATACAATAATTTAAATTATATAAATTTAATGATGTAAACAGCATTTTGTGTGCTTTCTGATATTTATAACGTTTCTGGGAATCCTATACAATGATATTTTATTGGATTTTAGATAACATTTGCAACATGTTATTAGTATAGAAGTAGGATATTCCGGTGTTATGGAGTTTATGCAAAATTGTAACTTTTTCATAAAAAATCTGATGTGGCCAACACAATATATCCCGTTTATTTTAATTTTTATTCATGTAAATACTTAAATAAATTTAAATACCGTGTTCGATCCCGACCGACGCCAAATATTTCGAATTTTAAATTCTCTTTTCGACTAGGTGTATAAAAAAGTGCCCGCCATTTTACTGGGCTCGTATAATTTCGAAATATTTAACCCCAGAATGTCAATATCTGAAATTACCTTTCAAATTAATAATCTCATAGTTCCATACAAGTAACCTGAGCCCAATAACATCGCGGCGATTTCTAAGCTGGTGAATTCCTTGACCTTGCCCTTGAGCAAAGATGTAAATAATATGTTTACGTCAAATTATATTATACAAGGATATTTTTTATGCAGTTTTTTTGTTGGTATGTATATCAGTACGTGTGAGGTATCGCTGAATATGGGCAATCAATAACATCTTGCGAGAAAGAATAAAAGTAGAGTAAGAGTATCGTCTTTGCTGTATTCATGTCAGGCATCTCCTCCAGATCAAATTAGTTTTGCTGCATTCTTGCAATATTCACGGCGACTAGTCACATATCCAAGAATTCTGCAACGAACTTCGCAGAACGCCAACGGATACAGATGAGTTTTCACAACTTTCTCGTCCATACAAAAGTCTTTCACCGTAAATACGTGGACTCGTATGAGAACTATACAGGGTGTAACACCAAAACCGACCACCGCTATTATTTTCTTTATTATTACAGTTACAAAAAAATACTATGAGACAAAGTTATACGAGACCAAGGGGGACTTCTCATTATAGAAGAAACTATTTTTTTAAATCACTGGTTCTCAAGTTGCAACACAAAGTTATATTTTTTCAAATGGGATTATACATATTTTTTATGCCTATTAGATGGCGTATTTTTTGTGACTTCAATCATGTATTAGTTTTATATCCTTACATAATAAAAATAGAAAAAAATGCGATTGAAATTTAAATAAATTTGATTTTTATAGTGATTTTTCAGTTTGCTACATATGAAAAACAACATTAAATAACGAGACTGCTTATGAAAAAGAGTTTTATTTTAAAAATTATTTTATAATCGAATGCTCCCCTTCATTGTACTCCCCTCCTCCGCCACACACCGTTGCATTCGTTTTTTCCATTGGTCAAAGCAATGTTGGAAGACTTCTTTTGTAAGAGCGTTTAGGAGCTCCGCCGATTTTCGCTTCACCTTTTCCATCGACTCGAACCGGGTTCCTTTTTAGGCAGACTTGAACTTCGGAAACTGAAAAAAGTCACAGGGTGCTAAATCAGGCGAGTACGGCTCGTGTTCGTGCACTGGAGTGACTCTAGCAGCTAAATAACGCTTCAGAGACAGCGCGTTATGGGCAGGTGCGTTGTCCTGGTGCAAAATCCACGACTTGTTTTTCCACAACTCCGGCCGTTTCTTACGAACTCGTTCTCGCAGTGTTGCCAAAACTTTCAAATAGTAAGTTTAGAGTCTCAGCAATCATCCGAATGCTCATACGACGATCGCCGCGTACAATTTCATTGATTTTGGTCACTGTTTGCGGAGTTGAAACAGAGATAGGTCGACCTGGACGTTGGTCATCTTCGGTGCTCTCTCGACCTTCAGAAAACCGTTTATACCATTGGAAAACACGCGCATGAGATAGGGAATTCTCACCATAGGCCTCTTTTAACAACTTATAGCACTCAGTCGGAGTTTTTTTTAATTTAACGAGAAATTTCACATTGATCCGTTGCTCGTGTTTTTCGTCACATTGTTATCGGAACGAGAAAAAAACAAGTTCGTTTCTAACCTCTATAGAAAAAATACTACTACAGCGACAAAAACGTGTTTTCGTACCGGAATAGTAGACACTTCCAGCTATCCAACGCTGCATTCGTTTCCCCCCCCTGCCCCTCTAGGACGGCATCTGCGCGCGCAGTCTCGTTATTTAATAGCCAGACCTCGTATTTAGAGTAGAAATCAAATAGAACACTGCTTATAAAGTTATTAACAAATATTTGTTTCATTTTAATTTAAGCTCAACTGTTTTTCATACATAGCCTACTGAAAAATTACTATAAAAATCAAATTTATTTAATTTTCAATTGATTTTGTTTTAAGTATAAAAATAATCACATTGTTGAATTCAGAAAAAAATACTCTGTCGAATGGAACTAAAATATATATCATATCCCATTTAAAAAAATATATAATTTTGTGTTGTAACTTGAGAACCACTGGTTTAAAAAAGTATTTTCTTCTCTAACGAGATGTCCCCCTTGGTCTCCTACAACTTTATTCTATAGTTATTTTTTGTAACTACAATAATAAAGAAGATAATGGCGGTGGTCGGTTTTGGTGTTACACCCTTTATATTCAAGCAAGTATGATATCGGTTAAAAATTCGATAGGTAACCGCCTGTATGTGATTATTTTGTTAAGAAAGTAAATATACATTTACAGATACACTTGTGATATACAAAAATTATCATCAATGATACGGCAACCTTTTTTATTACTCGAAAATCGATTATTTTTTGCGTTTCTTGGCAGTTCTCGAGAAATTTCAAAATAGCAATATATTTCAAACTAAAACAGGATCCAACAGAAAAATTGCATTTCAAACAACTGCTGCTCCTATGTGGGTGGGGATAGAAAAGTGTGCCTTACAAAGAATTTTTAAATAATTATCGACATACATATGCATACCGGACGTCTACTTTTTTTTGGACCATAGTAAAATTTCCATATGGCCGTTTTCGTTTGCAAGAGAGAGGCAAAATAATAGTTATAATTTTTAATTAATATTTTATAGAAAATATTAGAAATAATAAATAAAGCAAGGCTTTGAGAAGTAATTAAACATTGAGCACAAACAGAATACTACAGAATTATTAACACAGATTTAAATGGAAAATACAAGTATATGTAGTTACTAATTCAGTTTTATTTGAACTAAGACCGTTAATTCAAAATTAGTTAGTTATGCATTAGTTGGAAATTCTCTTTGAATTTATGAAGTATTAATTTTACGTAATTTCAAACTAGTTTAATTTTAAAATAAGGTTATACCTATGTTCTACTTCGAATAATTAAGATCTTCTATGTCTATGCTCATCCTATTAATTGCTCATCGTTTATACATGACTGCTTCTGCAGTTTAATTTGAGAACCTCTTCAAATAATTAAATCATTTAACAACATCTGTCTCAAACAATAATATCTAAACCTAAACAATACATACATACTTCATTATTGTTAAGAGTGGCGTAGTATTACTGAACGCTAAATTATATTTTTTAAATATTTTTCACATCAGATATTACAATTTAAAAATGGGTATTTACTTTTTACATTTTCACTTTTATAATAGATTATTTCATCTCGTATAATATTTTTGTTTATATGTATACCGCTAATTTCAGTATTTGGCAAACCCTGAAACTCTAGGTTTAGTGCTATATAGGGTATCCGTCAGCAAATATCTCGCTTTTTATAATTTTAAGTGAATTTGTGCGTTATACAGGGTATAACACCAAAACCGACCACCGCCATTATTTTCTTTATTATTATAGTTACAAAAAAATACTATAGAACAAAGTTGTAGGAGACCAATGGAGACATCTCATTAGAGAAGAGATTTTTTTTAAACCAGTGGTTCTCAAGTTACAACATAAAGTTATATTTTTTCAAATGGGATTATACATATTTTTTATACCTATTCGATAGAGTATTTTTTTCTGAATTCAACCATGAGATTATTTTATATCCTTACATAACAAAAATATTGAGAAAATTTCAATTGAAATTTAAAGTAATTTAATTTTTATAATTATTTTTCAGTAGGCTATAAATGAAAAACAATTGAGCTTAAATTAAAATGAAACAAATATTTGTTAAAAACGTTATAAACAGTGTTCTATTTGATTTATATCCTAAACAATTCAAATTGACAAATAGTAGTTTTTGTTTTTCATACATAGCCTGCTAAAAAATGACTAGAAAAATCAAATTTACTTAAATTTCAATCGCATTTTTTTCAATATTTTTATTATGTAAGGATATAAAACTGATACATGGTTGAATTCAGAATAAAATACGCTATCGAATAGACATAAAAAATATGTATAATCCCATTTGAAAAAATATAACTTTGTGTTGTAAATTGAGAACCACTGGTTTAAAAAAATATTTTCTTCTAAAATAGGATGTCCCCCTTGGTCTTCTACAGTTTTATTCTATAGTATTTTTTGTAATTATAATAATAAAGAAAATAATGGCGGTGGTCGGTTTTGGTGTTACACCCTGTATAGTACTTAATACTGATCAACGAAAAGATTTTTTTCAAAATTCACAAAATTAAGGGTAGTTTTCCCAGAGAGTAGATTTCGAATACCAGTGAATCTGCGTATTTCTTTAGAAAGAATAAACGAAGTAATTAAATTAAATTTGTTATATTCAACATTGTGAGTTGTATAAATTATTACCTGTAAATAGTATTTATTCTTACTATACCGACGTTTCGGTGTACCTTTGCACCTTCTTCAGGGTAGTAATATCTTACAGATTGTTACAATTCATGTACACAAAATACATGAATTGTTACAATCTGTAAGATCTTACTACCCTAAAAAAGGTGCAAAGATGCACAGAAACGTCGGTATAGTAAGAATAAATGCTGTTTGACTGAACTTTCAAGTAATTGTTAACACCTAATCCACATCACAGTCGAGAAATTATCCACAATTAAAAATTAAACACAATCATCTATCATACCAGTGGCCCAAAACTGTTCGTTCAAAACCACGGTATAAAATTTTTGAATTTTGAAAAGCAATCATATGTTATATTATTAAAGAATACAATAACGAGTGATTAAAATATTACATTTTTATTAAATGTAGAATGCTTTGCATATTTATTTTTTATTACAATACAAATTTCAAATTTAAATAAAATTAATTTAATAAAAAAATTATTGATGTCCGTCTACGTAGAGTGCTCGTCAACTAAGAAAAAACCATTTACGTCATCAATAGATGCGCGAAGCAATGACGTAGTGATGACGTAGGCTCACACATTTTGTAGGCAGTGGCGTGCCATACATTTTCATTAGAACTAAACGTCAGAATAAGACACGGACGACACTGGCGTATCACGTGAACAGGGCAATGACAAAAATTGGTTTCTGCGCTGATGGCGTAAATGGCTTTTTCTTAGCTGACTGGAACTCTACGTGAATACATTTTAGGCAACACTTTTTCAGTAAATATGTACCCTTTTAAATTATTACTTAATTATTACACTTGGTATTGAACGTCAAGTTATATTATTAAGATATGTCGAATTAAAAAAAGTAATTTGCGTATTTTTCTATATAGTAATAATAATTTATTTATTTAGCTTTAAGCTAGTTACAACCATATAATATAAATAAATACAAGTAGTCATAAGCAAAGTTATAAAAATAAATGACCCAAATTACAAATTAGATGTTAATAGATATTTATTAAAAGTAAAATATTTTAATCATTCGCCTTTGTTTTTTTTTAATAAAACAACAAATAATTATTTTTATATTATTGATGGCAAATTCCATGTATTTTTTAAATTTGAATAAATATACAGGCTGTAACAGCTAAACGAGCTACGTCAAATAATTTCTATATTATTAAAGATACAACAAAGTACTATAAGACGATATTATAGGAAACCAAGGGAGACGTCCGATTACAAAAGAAAATATTTTTTAAACCAGTGGTTCTCAAATTACAACACAAAGTTAGATTTTTTTAAATTGGGTCGTACATATTTTCTGGCTCATCCGATAAAGTATTTCTTTCTGAATTCAACCATATAATCATTTTGTATCCTCACATAAAAAAATATTGAGAAAAATTCAATTGAAATTTAAAGTAATTTGATTTGATTTTAGTAGGCTATGTACGGAAAAAAATTAGCTTAAATTAAAACAAAACCTAAATATTTGATAATAACTTTATAAATAGTGTTTTATTTGATATTCATCCTAAATAATTGAAATTAACAAATAGCAGTTTTTGTTTTTCATACATAGCCTACTGAAAAGTAACTATAAAATCAAATTTAATTAAATTTCGAATGAATTTTTTCAAATATTTTTCTTATGTAAGGAAATAGGAAATGATTAGATGGTTGAATTTAAACAAAAATACTTTATCGAATGACCCAAAAAAATATATACCATCCCATTTAAAAAATATAACTTTGTATTGTAAGTAATAATATTATAATATTTAAAACATTTGACACGTTTCACAAGATTTCAGTTTCTGAATCAACCTCTCGGTCATTTATCAGACTGGCCCACTCAACCAGAACCACAGACGCGTTTTGCTCTTATTGGAGCTCTTCACTGTGGTGTACTGACGCCTCTAGGAGGCACTGAGAATGTTTTAAATATTATAATATTATTATTTAGAACAGTTTCACCAAGTGTCGCATAATTGTATTTTGTACAGTTTTTATTATTCGTATTGTAACATGAGAACCACTGGTCTAAAAAAATATTTTGCTCTCTAATCGAATGTCCCCTTTGGTCTTCTATAAGATTGTCTTACAGTATTTTATTGTATCTTTAATAATATAGAAATTATTTGAGGTTAGCTCGTTTAGCTGTTACACCCACTATTCATTTGAAAATTAAAAGCTGCAATTATTCGAAAACTGGAAGTAATAATATTGAACTCCTTCCAAAATTATGTAGAGGGGTTCATGTAGGTACTATAATTATTATGTACCTAGTTGAAATCGCTACAACTAATAAGCAAGATATTTTCTCGTTTATTTATAGACGGACAGTCTGTATACAGGGTGTTTATTAAACATAGGGCAAAAATTGAAGAGATTACTCCCTGGACCATTCTATGATGATTTTTGAAAAGCCGCTTTGCTTCGAAGATACAGGCGAAAAAAAATCGAAAAACCAATTTTGATATTTTTCAAATTATTAATCTAGTAACAGCAGGCAAGTTATGTGTCAAATTTGTTGAGACGTTTGGCTGTTTGACGTGTATTTTCTGTCTATAACACTTAAACTTTTGTTAGTGAAGTCCTCTTTTCATAAATAGCTATACGAACGCCGAGATGACTGACATGCATTTCATTTATGAACTTGCTGATGGCAATTCATTACAAGCTAGGCGGTAGTACATTGAACGATTTTTTCCTATGGGGCCATCTAAAATCATTAGTATATGCTACTCCATTGGCAAATTTGGAAGATTTAAGACATCGGATAATTGCTGGCTGTAACTCCATAAGAAACGACCCTGGTGTTTTTGAAAGAGTTCGGCAATCAATGAAAAGAAGATTGGATTCTTGCATCGTAGCTGGAGGTAGTCATTTTCAACAGTACTTGTAGATTAAGAAACTTTACATGTAATTTTTGGTATTAAATGTTGTTATTGTTGAAAAAATTTTTCGCCCTGTATCTTCGAAACAAAGCGGCTTTTCAAAAATCATCTTAGAATGGTCCAGGGAATAATCCCTTCAATTTTTGCCGTATGTTTAATAAACACCCTGTATTTACATCACACAGTTAGTAACGTTAACTAAACCTAAAACAGATTTTTGTAAAAATCTTAATAAATTTATTAAACCACACCAAAAGTGTGTGATTTATTTATTAATTTTATTAAAATATGTTTCACTAAACGTTTGACTGTATCATCTTTTGAAATTTGAACAGCAATTAATTAAAAACTTGTTTAGAATTCAAAAGAAACGTAATAACGGAACAAAAGAGAAAACTTTTGGCACTCAAATGAATTTTAAAATGCGGAAAGAATGTTAAACAGTTATTTTACAATTTGAATGTTGTATTGATGTCAAAGTTAATTTCAGAATTTTCTTTTCTTCTTGCTACTTTTAATTACAAACGTATTTGCAAACGTGCATACAGGATGTGCTGTGCATTGTAGATAAGCTAATATAAATACAATAGTCTTGTTTATAGTTATGTTATTGTATTCAAGACTTTGTCTAGACAGATTACGATTCTTAAATATAAGCCATGTATAATTCCTTCAGACAGGTAGGCTAGGGGAAGGAAGTATATGAGTCTGGTGTTTCATACATAACTAAATAAATACGGCATTACTTCCATATTAAGATACTTTAACAGATTTGATGGAAATCAACATCACGTTTGGTTATATACACTTTGTATACGTATGCGTGTAGTTAAATATTTATTACGAACTGTATTTACAGTGCTCTGGAAATCCATTTGCGAGTACGGTACACATATGTGTTTATAAAGCTTATGAAGAGTGTAAACGTATACTTGAGTAAATCTTCTAATATTTACTTATTTTACACATTCAATACAAGTTAATATGTTGGCCATGGAATTGAAAAAGAATCACAAACAAATATAGTGTTCCTTCGGGCAGTGATATCACGATTTAAAAATTATATCAAAAAAGTCTGATGTGGACACCACACGACTTCCTTGTACGATTATTAAACTATACATACTTTTTTAATAATTAAATTACAAAATATTGACAGACTTAAACCAAGCCCGAGAAATACAAAACAAAAAATAATTCATTTACTACTATCATTCTTAAATTAACATTAATCTAACCCGGTTCTTTTTAAAGAGAGTTTTGATTACAACAAAGAAATATTTGATTACAACAATGAATATGACTAATTTCACAATAAAAATATAATATTTGTTATTGTACGAATCATAAAATTGCACGTATTTAACGTAATTTGACATGAACATTTTTTTATGTTTTTGTCCTAATCCATAGCAAGCTTTTTTTCTGAACGCAGCTTTACAGCCTGTAAATCTCAAAAGGCTGACAATACGCTTAAGTCAGATGAAATGTACTCGTACTTCAAAGGTAGATTCCTTAGATCTTATTATATTAACGAATCCTCTATCTGTGTTTCGAAATAATTGCATTATTTGAAAAGTGCGTAATACTTTGTCCAAAGCTGTATAAATTAAAATACAATTTCCAGAATAATCAACCCTTGTATGTTTACGTTTTAATTGTTGATAGGTATTAGGTCAAATGTGGGTCGTTGGCAGAAACTTCATCAACGCTTGATAAATTAAAAAATGTTAATGATTCATGAATACAAATTGGTACCTACTATAGATTTTACCATGGTATGGTAGCATATGGCATAAACAAACTACGTTTAATTTATGTATGGATATGTATCGAGGACGCCTAAACAAGAAAACAAGAGCGTGACCATATACAAAATAATCAAAAATCACCAAGGCTGAAAAAATAATATGTCAACCATTATATCCCACAGAAAGTTTGATTGTAAAACATTTTAACTAGAAGCAAATATTCAAAATATTTTAATTTCCCATGTTAAATGCCTATGTAACGGATTTCGAGCGCAGTCCGGGATATGAATTAGAAATATTTTAATTGAATAAAGATTTTTTTAAAAAAGTTCGGTTTATATGTCTGGTTTTATAAAAGCGAATTAAATACTTTATCCAAATTATAATTATAATCCAAGATTTTATACATATAGGTTGTTGGTCGCGACCCCGGAACATAGGACTTTAACATGTAAAATCATACTTTCGTAATTTCCTGCTTCCCTAATTATTTTCGGTAAAAAAAAGCTTCAAATAAAAATTGTAGAGCTTAAAATTCTGCATCTAAATCAAAAATTAATTTTGCATGCTCTATAACAACAGAAGGTATGAATATGTCGAAAATTACCCCAAAAATAGCTAAAATAAACAATTATTAGCGATTTATCTGTCACACTAGGTTAATTTATAGTTATTATTATTTGTAGTTAAAGTGAAAAATTATTTGTGTAAATTGAACAGATTACAAATTATACCTAATAAAAAATATATTAAATAATTTATCTGTCTCAATTCTATGGGATGATTTTCAACATTTTTACATCGAATTTCTGCTATTACAAATCATGCAAAATTAATTTTGCGTATTGATTCAAGTGGAGAATTTTTTGCTCAACAACTTTTATTGGATTTTTTTTACCTAAAATAATTAGGGAAGCAGAAAATTACGAAAATTTTACATGTTAAAGTCCTATGTTCCCGTGTCGCGGTCAACACTCTTTATATAGGATGAGTCTGGGAAGACGCCCCCCCCCCTCTTTAATTTTTTTATTATAATTAATAGAAAAAAAAAATTATATAAAAGTTTTATTATTTTAAATATTATACTATTTGATGGCAGATGTAGATATTTTTTATAAAGTGAGGTTTGCAAGATACAACTATCAACTTTTATTTTTTAAATAGCAACTTATAATTATTTCACTAAAATATAAACCCCCATTTTTTTCTCTTTATGTACGATGTTATTAGTTTTTATGCATTTGAAAAAATTCGAGAAAAATAAAATAATTGAGATATATGAGAATTCAAAAATAATTTTTATTCAAATATTATAGGTGAAAATAAATAATAAATAAATAGATAAATAAGTAAATAATAAGTAAGTAATAAAAGTTTCTTTCAAAAATTTTACTGTACAAGATTTACGCTTCGCTCTTCAGTTTAAGCATTTTAAAATTAGGCTAGCTCGGAGTGAAACGAACACCACCATTTCTCGTTATGAAAGTTGATTCCACTCGATGACTTTCTTTAAGAAACGATTCTCCATCGTTCAAACTGGTCATGTGTTTCTCAAATGCTGTAACTAACACTTTTGGGGGTGTTGTTGAGCATTTAGTTTTTCGATTGAGGGACTGTCATCTGCATGATCTGTTCCGGCAAAAAATTCTAAAATTATCAAAATTTATTTCCACTTTATCTTTGTGTCTCTTTTGTTGTCGTAATCAAACATATGCAAAACTTTACTTTCCATATTTATTTTTGTATAAATGGAATCTACATATATACTCCAATGCCGTATATAGGCAATTTTGCGCCCTAGGCAAACTAGATTCCTTGAATTCCCAATCACCCCTGATCTTACTTATTTCTTATTCAATTTTTTTTATTAATATAGGGGGGGGGGGGGGAATTCTATAAAAAAAAAAGAGATTTCGAAAAAGTTATTAAGAAATATTGTTGCTCTCGACGAGTTCTATAACTGGTTAAATATAATGTACTTATTTCTGTTACACCCTGTATATTCAATAAATAAAATCAGCTATTAAAAATAATTATAATTTAACTTTCCTTGCGTTCGCATTTGCGAAATTATTCATTATTTCGGCATAATTAAATACTCCATAGACAATATGACCAAATGTCCACCAAAGCGAACCGCAGTGTCAATGACCAACACCGATAAGCCGAATCTTTTACAATGTGCTCAGTTTGAGTCTTTTAGTAATAGAGGAAAGAGTCTGAATTTGCGCCCCGTCAGAGTTTGCGCCCTGGACAGGTGCCCCTATGGCCCTACCCTAGATACGGCACTGCTTCACTTGCACGTGTATTCGCTTTTATATCGAATATTTTTTATTTTCTCGCTTATAATATTTTAGCGAATGTATTTCATTTTTTATTACTAAATACTTTTTCAGTGACAACAGATTTAGTTTATGTAAATATAAAAAATTCGTAGAAAAGGATTTTCGTGTTATATTTTCAATTTCACTATTTAATTTTCCATAAATTGTGTATGTAATGCAAACATATACACAAATTTAATTAAACTGATCTAATTCCATTATTCTGATTATCAATAAAATTATTTCGTCGTCGGATTTATAAATTGAAAAAACGTTTTATTTTTTATACATATGTATGTTTGAGTGACAGTGAAACATGTTAAATCCTTTACACAATTTTAAATATTATTTTCATATTGTTAGAGTCAAATACAATACAATGGGTTCCTCTACCTTCGTAATAAATTAGAAAATAGATCATTTATATTAAAACTAGTCATTTATTTATTTATTTATTTAGTTATATTTGGCTTCTTAACTGTAAGAACTCTGGCCCACCCGTTTTAAAAGTCAAATGAGAGAAAATAGTTCACGCGCATTATTGGAACTGCATTTCTCATTCGAAAACAATAATGGCATTTACGGTAAAGAAACAGTAGTATTATTTTACTGTACATTGCAAAGCAGATAGAACATTTATTCAATGCATTTCATCATTTGTTTTGCATATAATATATAATTACATTTTTTTATAGTATTTGGTATAATATAATCTTTTATTTGTTAAGTATAACTATCCGTCAATTTTTTTTTTTTACAAAACTTGTCCTTCGATGCATATGAAGTATTTTTAATAATGTTAAACAAGCTCTTATAAATTAATATCTATTATAATACGTATGTAGTTGTTAAAAAAACCTAACTCGAAGTAGGCTATGAACAAAGAAACATATGTCAATTTAAAAATATTTAATTAAATGTCAATTTGACACGAGATATTATCAAAAATGTTATCGAAAGAAATCAAACCTTTTCTTCTTAAATATTATTTTAGAAATGGATATTCATTGTTATCTTTCTCCTTAAAATTATATTTCAAGATCAATTTTGACAACTTGACTTTTGAATTGAATAATGATCAGATATACGTTTCTCTGTCCCTAGCTTACTCCGAGTTAGGATTTTTTTAACACACTATAAATATACTTCACAAATTGTGTGACTAAAAATCAAATTTTGGTTGTGTTCTAATGATACGTAGCAGTACATGACTTTCTGATTAGCGGCCCACCTAAATATTTTTTGGCCCGCCGCTGGCCCACCCTACAAAAATATCCTGGCTACGTCCCTGTATACAGGCTGAAGTCAGAAGCGGTTAAATACGTCTTACGGGTCATACGGTTCTTATGGGTCTTTCGGTTCTTATGGGTCTTGCGGGTCTACGAGTATTATGGGTTCTTATGGTTGTAAAATCGACTCCGACCCGTATTCACTGAAATACGGGTGAGCGGGTGAATTATGAATTAAGTGAGAAACGCGTTCTCGAATATTCATTTTATACCGATTCGCCGATCTTCCAAAATTTAATTAATGTTTTCTGCTGTTAACACAAAACTGGCTCATGTTAAAAATCTCATTGCCTGATGATATCGCAATATTGGCAATAAGATGTATCAAAAAAGTTCTATTACTTCCGGTTCCGAAGTACATGATACCAACTTTGAAATTTCAAATGGAACATACCATATTTTGAATGATAGTAAACAAATAGAACGTTGTATTATTAAAAAGTAAAATGGCGGACGTTTGAAATATCTTACAAAATAAATCAAGAAAGTGTGAAATTTTGTTTTATAAGATTGTTGCCTAGGTTACATCATATAAATGAATTTATCTCAAAAAATATCATCATCTTTGAACAAAAAAACAATAAAATCTCATTCAATTTATATATTAAACGTCCGCCATTTTTTTTAATAATACACCGTACTACTAATTTACTAACATTGTGAAGCAAATTTCATGTAGATACTTTTCAAAAATATAAAAAAATATAGCATATTCCATTTGAAATTTCAAAATTGATATCACATACTCCGGAACCGGAAGTAACAGAACGCTTTTTGATACGGCATCTTATTGCCCATATTGTCTATAGCAAATTTGTTTATTTGAAGATAATCGCTATCTCGCTTAATAACGGAGATAATTGCTGGTTCATTCTATATATATATATATATATATATATATCCACATCCGCTCGTATATAGAAAAATTAAAAGAACTCATAGAATTCACTAAAGTCGTTGTTCTTCAATTTATACATATGTTGTTGTCAATTATATAACCAAAAAAAATGCATTTATGATGAGTGGTTTGAATAACATAAATTATATAAACAAGTGTAGGTTGACAAGTGACAACCTACACATATGCAAGCCAAATGCAAATTTCAATTATTAACTACAAGAAACATTGAACTTGCAGAACAGTACAATGACACAAAACAATGACTTTCATTATATTTGTTATTAAATTAATACGTTTCAAATATTTTACTCACCTGTACATTTAAAGTGAAATTATTTCATGTTAATATTGATATAATGCATTATAATACATTTATTTGAAAATACAGAAGTGCATATATTTAATAAACACACATTAATTAAACCAACATTTGCTGAAATATGTTGTTATGTTGATACTGTAATCATTAAATTATTTTGTAATATGATATTTTATGATGCATATGGTCAAGTATATTAATTAACAGCTATGGCTAGGGCTTGGGTGAACATATTAATATTTCCTCCCTTTACACAATATCTCATATTTCACTAATGAGTGTCCTAGAAATTCCCATGCATGTAATATCATCAGGTTCAGTGGTTTTTAACAGGTGTCCCTCGACACACTATATAGTATTCTGCGAACTTGTTAAAAGTTTCACACAAAATTATGAAAGCGTCCTGATTAGAAACTACGCTTGAAGGAAATTAACGTAAACACGCAGTACGCAATTAATTTAAATAGGTACCTGATATTGCTGAAATCTGCAAAACCAGACAAGTTTCGCATTAATAGTTACTTAACTGTCAAGTGTATTAATAAGGTTTATTAATAATCGAGACGTTTTTAATTGTAATTACAGTAGACTCCCGATTATCCTAAACCGGATTATCCTAACTCCGTTTTATCCGAAATAAATGCGAAACTTCAATTATCCGGTTTACCCGAAACGCCGTTTAAAAAATTTCCCGATTATCCGAAGCCAACGCATTGAGGCATTATTATATGTTGCACAACAACCGGAAGCTAGTACGACAGACGTGCTTCTTATATTAAAAGATGGAAGGATATTGCAGCTAAAAAACTATACCAACTTAGGTCAAAACAATTGACATTCGATTCATTTATATATTAACTAAATAAATATGTAGGTACATACCTACGAACTAATATATGTATGTGTATGTATGTATGTTGTAAAATAAAGTTTTGTTCATCAAATACACTGACTTATCCAGTTCTTACAAACTCCCCTTTAACCGAAATTTCGATTATCCGAAACGGGTTCGGTCCCGAGCATTTCGGATAATCGGGAGACTACTGAAAAATGTTTCAAATGAAGTCTATTTTATATATCTGGAAGTAAAGTCCTTAATACGAGATTTGGGTGTACCCTTTTATCCTAAACTTTAGATGACATCTCATATTGACGCCAACAAGAAAGACTCATCCGTACAATGGGTTTCATATTTCGACACTATAAAGTTTTTAATAAATATATCATCATGGCATATTATCCATTGCTGAGTGTGCCAATCTACTTTATACACAGATATCGGTAATGATGAAATATTTGTACCGTGCGGGCGTTACCGGGCGTCACCTCACGGGCACTCAATGCTGGTGTGGAGAATGCACCACAGGGGAATTTAATTTACTATAACATTTTCCAGTCAATCAAAAAAGCACTGTGTATTAAAAAAAAACATATAGTTAAAATCGTTAAAGTAAAGCTGAGCTAGATATTTACTGGTTTATTTATACCTGTATAAATATGTAAGTTTACAATTTAGTGTAGCTGAACTGATAAGACTTTTTGCGTTGTAAACATTTCAATAGGTAGTTATAGATTTTTTTGTTGTTTATCTACGTTGTTTACTTCGTTGATTGCTCATTTATTTGGCGTTTTGTTTTATATTTTCGTAAAGAAAAGATTGTTTTCAAGTTGTATCGGTGTGTTATTTTCTTCGGTTTAGGTTAGATTTATTTCAAAAGACTGTGATTTAGCTTTGTTTCTACATAAAATCCAATTAGTGCGAATCAACAGTTGTGTGTTCCTAGAAATTGCAAGACGTATTTTGAATGCTTGAAGCCATAAACTCTTACAATTAGTAGTATTTTTCATTATTTCACGTTACTTCCATGGTTAGTTATTTAATTGGAATTTTCTTTTTATTTTGCTAAAGGAAAGTTTGTTTATAAGTTGTATCGCTGCGTTGTTTTTGATTGGTTAGGTTAGATTTATTTCAGAAAGCTATACTACCCTCCATAAAAATGGGCCATTTTTTTTAGATAATTGTTGTAAGTATAAAAGTAGGCAACGTTGACTTATTCCATCTTCAAGTAATGCGACCATAGAATAATGTACCTTAATATAACAAATTAATTATTAATACATACATAATCAATAAAAGAAAAACTAATTTGGCTGTTTTTATTGTGCCCAGCTGTTTCCTCAATTTATTTGGAATGAATTAAAACAAATGAAGAAAAAGCACACTCTACCCCTGCCGAATAAGCAGTTGCAGTTGTCATTATGCGAATAATTTCATTTTTTTGTGGCAAAGACTAATTAATCTTAATGGGGTCTCGTGGCCGTGTGCCTGAGTGTCTGATCGCGAATCTGGTGACTCTGATTCAATCCCAACCCAACCGACGTAAAAAATATTTCGAATTTTAAATGGCATAAAAAGTGACCCCTGTGGTGCACTCTTCACGCCAGCAATGAGTGTTCGTATGGTGACGCCTGGTAGACGCCCGCATGGTACAAATATTATATTCATCATTACCAATATCTGTATTTAATAAATTATGAATGCAAAGTTATTGGTATAAAATCATTTAAAATTAGTTTTGATAATTTAACATATTGAAACTTTTTTTTAACGGTCCCCATTTCACCATAATATGAATCACAGAAATTTTGGAATGTAATAAAGAAGAATCATAAAATTTAAAATTGCAATGACGCATTGTAATTAAGTTGAAATCGTAACGGATTGTTAAATAAAATTAGGGTTAGGTTTGAACTAACTATTATATTGTTTAACATTTAACGGTTATGACTTCGTGTACGTATCATCAACAATATATTGAATTGCCTGTCCAATTGTGAGTAATTATGTGTATTGTACGACTTCTCAGGCGAGAAGCCATTCACGCAACAATTTTACAGAGATACTGAAGCAGGTGTATGAATTTGACAGCATCATTTAAAATAATAAATCGGGAACAGGAATGCCCTTAATCGATTGTATTTCGTTTGTATTTCATTTTATGAAAAAAATAAGCAATTAAAACCACACCAGTAAATTGCATTTTATTTTTACGCTGCAAGCTTCACTCCACGTAAAAAATAAAATAAACAGAATGATTGTTTGTATTTAATTATACTTTTAATAAAAAAAATTAAAATTACTACTATTTATAACAATTTAATTTTTATGGTGCAGTACACTTTACAAATAAAATAAACTCTAATATTGCTTGTATTTAAATGTATTTGTAATCATTTTCTGAAAAAGTATATGTATATATTCAGGGTGTCAAAATAAATGTAAATAAATGAACCTGAAAGTAATACAATATTAAAATTATTTAAATATACGAAAACGAGTCACTATAGCCATCGTCTGTAAAGTAAATGCGACCGTAACGTAAAAGCGGCCGTGAAGTAAAAGAAACCCAAACCGTAAAGTATAGTCCTTGTCAAAAAAAAAAAATTATGGTTACCAAAGGATATGGAAACAGGGACGTAACCAGGATATTTTTGTAGGGTGAGCCAGCAGTGGGCCAAATTTTTTTTAGGTGGGGCACTAAGAAAATTTTGTACTGCTATTTATCTTTTTCATTAGAATACAAATAACAAAAAAAAATATTTTTAGTCATACAATTTGTATACGTATTTAAACAGATTTTAATTTGTAGGATTAAGTTTATTTAACATTATTAAACATACACCATATGTAATGAACGATGTTAAAAAAAATGACGGATAGTTACATACACTACCCAACCTACAATAAAAAGTTATAAAACAGACATAAGTTAGGTTCAAATATCCTTAAAATTAATGCCAACTCGTCCGTTCTGTTGAAATGATGAAATGCATTAAATAGAGATATGCTATCTGTACTGTACAGTAATAATATATTACATTCGAGGTGGGATACGTTTCATTACAGCCGAGGGCTCTTATGTCTATTATCGAGAGCCGAAGTCTCGAGGTGAGATACAGCGCGAGGCTGTAATGAAACTCCCACCGAGGTATGTATACTATTTTATTCACAATCATCCTCTTTTAAATTAATAATTTTCAAAATAAATCAGTGAGTTATAACCTTTAATTGTTTTTATTCATATTTTTTGACAGCTCTATTAAAATTTGTTCAGCCTACTTTATTATACGAATCTATGATAATGTTGCCGCGGGGTGGAAGTGAAATCTACTATTTCCCACCCAAGAGATTGTCATTGCAGTTAGGAAAGACGTATTTTCCAACTCTGAAAGGTTAGGAATCAACATATAACTATAATGATTGTGAATAAAATAATATTACTGTTTCTTTATCATAAATGCCATTATTGTTGTAGAATAAGAAATACAGTTCAAATAATGTGCGTGAACTGTTTTCTCCCACCCCTGGCTACGTCCCTGTATGGAAAACAACTAATTATGTAACAGATGCCTAAAAAAATATTGTTATTATTATTTGTGTGTTACAGAGTATCCTGGGTGAATTCAACAAAGAACAAGACGCGTTCTTGAAGGGCAAAGCGGGCAACGGCTCCGACGCAGCCGTACCGCCCTGGGTTGGGTGCGCCAACGAAGAAGCCTTGAAGGAGGAGTGCCTCAGCCTATCTACCGTATGTATCACGCACACATCATTTCTATTTGCATACACGTCATACATTTACATTAACCTTCATTTGCGCACGGGAAAAATCACTTAAGCCTTTTATGATATTCAGTGTTCCTGATGTGATGATTTCTCAAGTATTTTAAAAGCTTTAATCAGGGTTGACCTGATTTACATCACTGCTTTTAAAGGGAGAATTCAAAATTTTTATAAATACTGTCTTTTAAGCAGAGACTCAAAACGAAAAATATTTCGTTCAGTTCTTATTCGAACGAAACCGAAAAATTTCGTTTCCGTTCTTAATGTTCCTACCTAAATCTTCTCGTTTTCGTTCACAGTAGTTAAATACCGGTTATAACTATTAATGAGTAACAATTGATGAAAATATGGAAATATAATAAGTTTTTTTTTATTAAACATGAAAATAAAACATACATATAAAGGAAAGATAATACATATACGAGGGTCAGTCAATAAGTAAAGAGACAAATGACTATAGCTCAAAAACGGTTTATTTCAATCTTTCAAAATTAAGGCTATTTTTCAACATAATCACCCCCCACAGTTATGCACTTGTCCCATCTTTCTTGCAGCTTCCTAATTCCCTTGGCGAAGAATTCTTTCGATTTACCCCGAAGCCACTTTTGCACCGCTTCCTTAACTTCCTCATTGTTAGCAAATCTTTTTCCACGTAGGGCGTCTTTGAGTGGTCCAAACAGGTAAAAATCAGATGGGGCGAGGTCGGGACTGTAGGCAGGATGAGGTAAGACCTCCCAACCCAATTCTTGAAGCTTATCACGGGTCAGCTGGGCTGTATGAGGGCGGGCGTTAACGTGCAGAAGAATGACTCCTTTTGACAAGAGTTCACGGCGTTTGTTCCTGATAGCTGGTCTAACTTTGTGTTCTAGCATCTCAGAGTAGTATTGGCTATTGAAAGTTCGCTGATCTTCAAGGAAATCGCAATAGACTGGACCTTGTGAGTCCCAAAAGTTGGTCAGCATCACTTTACCGGCGGAAGGTTGAACCTTGAATTTTTTGCGAACTTGTTCGGCCACTTTTGAACCGATCAACCCACTTGTAAAAATTCGCACGGTTCATACAACTTTTACCGTACTGTATTAACATTCTAGAAAAAAATTCACTTGGTTTTACACCTTCTGCGACTAAAAATGTAATGACTGAGCGCTGCTCTTCTAAGGTGCAATCTTCTAGTGGACTTGCCATGGTGAACTGAAAATTTTGAGGTTATGTTGACATAAAATGATGAAACAGCTGATCAGAGCATATCCCAAGGTTGCCAACTAACACCCCTGAAAAGATTGTACACATTCATTGAATAGTTTTAAAATTATAGAATTGTCTCTTTACTTATTGAATGACCCTCGTATAAAAGAAGAAAAGCTTATGCTATGGCCTCAATTTTTTACAATAAAGAATAAAACATTAATTACATTTTATTTCACCTAACTAATAGTACGTTTTCAAGAAAATCTTCCTTTATGTTAGTTCTCTTATATAAGTACTTAACATAACGAATACCGCCAGTGTGTGCAAATGAAAATTATCGCAGTCAGTGTTCAATAGATAAAACTACGAGTATTCCGTTTAACCTAACACGTAACAGGGTTAGCTACGGGAGAGTTACTTTGAAAGTCTGCTTGTTTGCAATCAAATATCTGAAAATTCAATAATATTTGCGTGTAGAATATTTGCTGTAAATAAAATTAAATATTAAAACCGTTAACCGATATTAATTATTTTGTTTTCAATCATGAACGAAAAAAATATATTGCGTTTTCGTTTCCGTTTTCGTTCTTATAAAAAATTCGGTTTATTCCGTTATTTCGTTTTCGTTCTCATTTCGTTTTTAGCCCCTGCTTTTAAGTTTCTTTTTTTTTAGTACATATGACTTTTATTAAAATTTCCTAAAATGGCGGATGGACTGTTTTTACTACTTGTCAACCAAATGTCTCTTGTGTTAAAAGGTTATGTTGTGTTATTTATATTTATTATTAAAATAAATATGGGGTCACGTGGCTGCGTGCCTGAGTGTTTGGTCGCGAATCTGGAGATCTGGGTTCGATCCCGCCAGCCATGAGTGCTCGTGTGGTGACGCCTGGTAAACGCTCATTATTACCGAAATCTGTGTAGAAAGCAGATTGGCACACCCAGCAATGGGTAATATGCCGTGATGATATACAGGGTGTATAAAGATAATAGAACAGTGCATTTTATTCATGTATATGAAAAGTTACACAAAAAGTGATTTTAATATTTTGTAAGGCATAGAGGGGGACACATTTTGTTATAACCATTATTATTTTAAAGCCAGTGGTACTCAAATTATGGTTCAATTTTACAGTTTTTTAAATGGCATTATATATTTTTTATTAACTTATTAAATAACGAATTAATTTTTTTAAGTAGGTTGTGCAAACATTTAATCATTAGAACAAAAGAAAATTATCTGTCATTTTCGTATTTCACTGTTATCCATTATTATAATTAAGGTAATTTTAGTTACCTCTGTAATAATTAATTTAATAATGGCAGCAGATTCAATAAATACTGACTTTATTTATTGTGCAAGACCCATCAAAATGCATTCCTAGCATGCAATTTATTTGCAGAAATTTATCCGAATTACGCAAAACTAAATAGTAATTACGAAAAATAATAAAAAATAACGAAATTTGGAACATTTCGAAAAAAATTGTTTTAATAGTTGAATGTTTGCTTAGCCTACTTAAAAAAATTAAAATACTAACTTTGAATTAATTTTTATCAAATTTTTCGCAATGTAAGGGTATGATGTTATTATATTGTTGAATTCAGAAGAAAATTCGCTATTTAATGAGTTAATAAAAAAAATATGCCATTTAAAAAAATATAACATTGATCCATAAGTTGAGTACCACTGGCTCTAAAGTAATAATAGTTATGCCAAAATGTGTCCCCCTCTATGCTTTACAAAATATCTTAATCCCTTTTTTGTGTAACTTTTCATATTCACGAATAAATAAATCTCTATGTTCACCCCTAATCGCCACAACCCGGTATATGGTTAAATCAAAAATAAAATAAATATTCGGTATAACAGTAAACGACAATACACTAACAGGTTTTTTCAATTGTTTATTTAGTGACTTAATTGTACAGCTTTCGTTTTACCGTATACAACTTCCCGTAATGTCACTCGCTGCTGCGTTTTGCAGTAAAATCGTTGATGCCAAAATGAACAAATCTAATGTAAGGATGCAACTTAATTATTTTGTTTAGCTGTAAAAATCCAATTAGTCAGTCAGTGTCAACAGTAGTGTGATCCTTTATACCTGGAAATTGCAGGACGTATTTTAAATGCCGGAAGCCATAAAGTCTTAGTAGTTTTTCTACTTTGTTTACGTTACTTCCATGATTAGTCATTTAATTGGCATTTCTCTTTATTTTCTTAAGGGAAACTTTGTTTATAAATTGAATCGCTTCGTTGTTTTCGTTAAGTAATAAGTTTGATTATGTCTTCATTTGTTTTTTTTTTTCAAAATCCACTTTTGTGCTTTTCAAATAATTACTATCAATTCTTTTCTCATATACGTTACATGGTCTCGTGTTGCAATAATGAACGAATTTCTTCTTATTTTCTGCAATAACAAAAATAATAAAACACTGTAAACATTATTAGTAACTTACGTGTTAACAATTACTCGAAAGTTCAGTCAAACAGGATTTATTCTTACTATACTAACGTTTCGGTGCCCCCTAGCACCTTCTTCAGGCTAGTAAGATCTTACAAATTGTTACAATTCATGTACACAAAATACATTCGTACAAAACATTCAGTTAATTTATTAAACATAAAAAAATTAAGTTTGACTGAACTTTCGAGTAATTGATAACACCTAATCCACATCACAGCAGTGACGGCTTGTCATGGTAGGCAGGTGAGGCAGTGCCTCACCAGAAAAGAAATAAAGCTGCATTAAAGTAGTATGTAAATTAAATTTTAACTTACCCCGTTAATGCTTGTCTTTATAAATATCAAAAGAATAATTTAAGCCACCACCATAACTAATATGTAATGCAGTTCACCTAATTTACACCCTATAAAGTGCTTCTCGAAATGAATAGTATAAATGCCTATGTTTTTGATACAAGTAATAATTCCGGTAAGAAATACGTTGCGCTAGACAAGAGCCATTGAGCCATTTCTTCAATGCTAAATGCAATGAGTGCGTAAAGGATAAAAGATAGTCGCTTTACCTTCCACGCGGCCCTATAGAGGCCGTTACCATACATGAATACAATCAAAGCCACGTACTGATAAATTTTGTAAGTAGGTTCACGACATTACTGCATATTTTTGCAAGCAAGATTAAATAATATTAAATTGCATTCGACAATAAACAAACATAACATAACCTGTCTTGTCTAGCATTTTTATTATAATAGGCTCTGGTTTGCGACTGATACGTATTACAGTAAATATTTAATTCTAGTAGCTAGTTTACCCACGTAGTGTTTTTGTAATTTGAATTTTAGTTGAAAACAAAAAACAAATAATGGCTTCGACTTCAACTTTAAAAGAATTGAGTGACAATATAAGGAATTCTGAAGATATTGTTAATTTTTTAATTAACAAAAATCCATTTAATCAACTGTCTTATGAAGATAAACTATTTATCAAAGAATTTCCTAAAATGTTCTGTGATCTGGCAATTTATTTTTGTACATGAGAGGGGAAAAATATGCATTTGCACATCGCTTGAAAAAATGTAACTTTCAATTATAAGGCATTTGACCTTAAATGAAAAAAAATTTCGTCTGCGGCGCTTTTTTTTTCTGTTGTTGGGGCAATTCACATTATCACTGCGGTAATGGGGAAGTTATAAAATCCATAGGCGTACCGAAGAAGAATGAAGTTCAATAAAATTACGAATATTACAAAAAATAAATTATTTTTACAAAAAATATATTACAAATATTGGAATGAAATATTTATTATATAAATCATAATTAATTATTTTTTAAATTAAGTTAAGAAAATAAAATTTCTATTGCTATTGAAAAAAAAATGCACCAACGCTTATGTATGAATATAACTTCTTGGGTTGAAAAGTACCTGACACCCCGAGTTTGAGTGTATTAGGGTGAAATTTGCTTTGTGTAAGGCAATAAAACATTGTAAAATCACTATTTCACTTCTGAAGCTGTGCGGCATCGAAGTAAAAGTAAATATTTGACAAAACGCAACTTAGGAATAGTGAACTGAATTACATTCTTTTGGCTCGCCAAGTTACATCGTATAATTATTTTTACAGATTTTTTATACCTCTTCCCAAATTGACATCCTTTTTGCCAAAAAAATATGGTCACTGTATAGTGATAAAGATAAAGTATGCTACTGCAATGATTTTTTAAACGCGACAATTTTTTTTTGGTTTTTCATTGAACAAAAAGCAATCACAACTGGATGACAGCACTTGAGGGTTCACTTTGTGATGCTCTGCCGTAGTCTTTTTTGTCACCAGTTAAAATGTGTCTCTTGCTGGAAATCGATTATATTTCTTCTGTTTCAAACCTCACAGTATCACCGCGTTTCTCCTGTTAGCTTCAAACCTAAATTCATCTTTCATAAACCATATTTCTAAAGGAATTCTCTTGCAAAACATTTTTATTCAATTGAGGAGATTACTGAAACTAAACAATTATATGAATTAAAAGGTTTTCATTGTTACTCTGTTACTATTTCTCCAGACATGCAAATGAGCAAATGAATAAAGAATAACAATTGCAACACAATTTTTTAATTAAAAATTAAAAGAATAATACTGTGCACTACCCAAGTAAAAATACTCGACTGTCAACTGTACTGTATTTTCATTTCTTCTAATACTGTACCATACCGGGTGTGGCTGGCGATTAGGGGTGAACATAGGGATTTAACAAGGAATATTAGGTTCCTGCTCTCCTGTTCATTTTATAGCAAAAACTGTAGAAAATTCAAAATTTCGTTTCAATAATAGCAAGAGCCATAGCATTTTTTTTCGAGTTGCCATTAATTATTTATAAACGTCAATGTAACTAATGGTAAAAAAATCCTGTATTCTTTTTATATTTTTGGTTTGACAGCTAATCCTCTGAGAAATCATCACATAGGACTCAATAATAGCAAAATAATGAATCAATTTTAAAAAATATACTTTTTTTAATTAGTGTATAAGTTTTAAGGGCAATTTTATTTGTTAAGGGTCTTATTAAAAAAAAATCGATAACAGGATAGATCGACTTAGGAAAAAAAATTGTGTCTAAAGTGTACTTAGGCTGGCCATTATAAAACTAATTTGCGATTAAAATTTAGTTGGTAACTAATTTGAATTTTCTTTGTTATTATACATATACGGTAAAATTAATTTAGTTACTAAATATTAATCGTAAAATCGTAAAACTAGTAAACAAACAGTAATACATTTTATAATACCCCTCTAAAAATTTATACTTTCACAGTCCTATTTAGTAACTTGTAAATAAAAATTCAAATTTGTATTATTTTTATTACACATATAAAGTAACATATTAATATGACATGAATTTCATTAATTTATTATGTGCTTTTGATGAGACGCGATGCTAATATTTGAATGTAAGGTTCAATACTGAGAATATTCGAATCCGAGAACCGATCGAGATACTGAAATTCCATATCTAAAATCCGATACTCATACTCATATTCGAATCTAAGATCCAATACTCAAATCCGCTTCCAAGATTCGATATTCGGATCCGGATTCAAGATCCGATACTCAGATTCGGATCCAAATTCCAACACAGATTCGGATACAAGATCTGATACTCAAATCCGGATACAAAACCATATACTCAGATCCGGATCCAAGATCCGATACTCAGATCCGGATAGTACAATATTCAATTATCCGGATCCTATCACTAATGGAAACATGTCTACGTGTGTAGTACAATACAACACGAGGTACCTATATTAGACGCTACGAATGAATATTGACTCGTACAAATAATTGGCTTACTTATAAGACTTTGAGTAGGTATAGTATATTGACTGTTTGTTTATTTGACAATAGGATAGACGTAACTTTGTAAGAAGTCCACCAGCCGGTGTAGATTTCCATTTCGATTATGATGTGTCATATCCTATTGCCATTGCCACGATGGCAGACGATCCCAATTTGGAAAAAATGAGATTCGAGCTGGTCCCAAAAGTGTAAGTATTACAATTTTAAATTAACTACCATCAATTTACTTTTTAATGAATATTACATCATGCAATGTATCTGGATTTTAGCTCGAGGGTTTTCGTGCTTCGAAATTTTGTACTCCATAATATTTCCTATATAGAAACATATTTACGAGTAATACCTGTAAAATATCTCGCGAATTTATAGTGATATTTAATATCAAATCATAAATTTGATATAAAATATAATGAAATCTTTTAATAATAACAATGTTTTAAGGCGTAATTTTATTTAAACTATAAAAGTATGATGCATTTTTTTAACGTTTTGCATTATGCATCGGCTTATTACTGTAGAGTCTAGAGAGTGTAGAAGAACATAGAAAATAAAATTTTAAATTCAGTTTTCTCATTATCTAAAACGTAAAAGTAATAAAATTTAATATAATGCAACATTAAATTCTGTATAATATTTATTTTTCATATCATAAAACGTGTTAACTTTAAATTATTATGGAAAAGATTTTTTCTTTAAGTTTTTTTTGAGGTATAATGTTCATTATTAAAAAAATGTAGGGTTTGTTTTTCCATTTTTTTTTCGTAACAATAATAATGAAAATAATAAGTTTATTTTTTCTGTATATCAATTCGAATTTTATATAGCCTTCCTATAGCATTTGTATTTTTAATATAGCATTTAATTTATTCTCTTTTAAACAAGGCATCGAACCTGCCAAAGATTGGGTTCAGTTCAAACACTAATAAAATTTGCGGTTTTGTTCCGGGTTCAGGTTCGGTTCGACCTAATGAAAACTGAATTAATGTTTTTGGTATAACAAACTTTATATAGAAATAATTTAAAATGCGAGCCGGAATTTACGCAAGACAAGAACACGAATATAATTTTCACAAACAGACAACACAGGCTTCGACTATCGGCTGTATTACGATTACGTGTACATTTCGAACTCAAAATGAACCTGAACCGAAGCTGAACCCTAAACCCGAATTTTAATACACGGTTCGGTTCCGACTCGGGTTCAATTGAAAAATATAGTTGAGATTGGGTTCAGGGTTTGGGTTCGCTAAAATGTTATGGTTTGGTTCCGGTTTTGGTTCGGTTCAGGTTCGGGTTCGATGCCCTGCTTTTAAATTTATCACAAACATAATTTTCATCACAGAATTAATTTTTATATTACTAATGCATCTGAGTTTCAATTAATATAAACAAAATGGAGTACTATACCATAATCAAATTTTAACTGTCTTAGATAAGAATGAGTAACAATAAAATATAAAAAGCTGTAGAATAGTAAATGAATTTTATTGAATTCATGCTTGAATTAAGAACTATTACTAACTTCTTACTTTCAGAATAACTGAAGAGAACTTCTGGCGAAATTATTTCTACCGTGTTAGCCTTATTTGCCAAGCAAATGAATTATCCTACATGGGCCGAGAGGGAGATAGTCAGTTAGCAGATACTGGGATCTCTGAACATCAACAGTTAGGTATGCAACTCTAAAACCCTACATCCCTGCACCATTTTCGACGTAGCATAGCATGAATGAGTAGAAAACTATTCTTACCTTTGTTTCAATCCTGTGGCTTTTCACTTATTTATTTATAAATTTAATATTTTTCGTACAGTCGACAATCACTTTATAGGATAACCGTAGTATCGAAAAATCGTAACATCGAAAATCACTAGATCGACAACACTAAACCAGAGAATAATTAATTGAATACAAACTATGTTCTGCTCAGGCGCCGACTATGGCGGGGGGGGGCAAAGGGGGCGTTCGCCATCATGGTCGGTTGCAGTAAAATTTTGTAATAATTCCACCAGAAAAAGATATTTTGAGAAAATGAAATATATTGACATATTCCAGTAAATAAAGTTGATGATTAATTGAAGTAGTTTAATGGACATTTCATTTTTTATAATTTGTCAGATATTCGAATTTAAATAATGGCGGGATGCTCATAAACATAGCCTCCAGCCAATCACAATTTGCCGCCTCGTGTCCAGACTCTAATTTTAGTGTCTCTATAATTTTCATTTAGTTTCACATTCCATAATGACACAACACAGATTAAATAATGTCGCTATACTTAATTGTCATGCAAAAATTAAAAATGAGCTCGATTTAAATACAATTTCAAATAGCTTTAAAAAAAAAATATGCGTAAAATGTTTAAAATAATATAAAAAGAGATAAGATTCGTAGGTACTTAAACTAAACTGTATTTTATTCAATTTTTCTGTAATTATTATTAATAAGATAAAAAATATATGAAAACAATATTTTTTTTTAATTTGCCCCCCTTGGGTTATAGAAAAGTTGGCGCCTATGGTTCTGCTTTAAAATTTTTGAAAAAAAATCATTCTTTAAACATAAGGGTCAAATAAATATTGATATATGGCATTTTCAAAACAGCGTTTTCAAAATAATGCTTGTGGTACCAGAATTTTTTTACTGTAAATTACTACTGTAATTCTTCTATTTTATCTAATATATAATAATATAAATGGCCAATATTCTAATTTATTACTATGATGGTAGAAGACCCGATTTCCATTACCATATAATTGTAAATTAATTTATTTTAATTTTAAAATCAGCTATGTAATAGTAATGGCAATACAATGAATGGTACTTACACGTTTTGTCAACCTAACTTAACTTAAAGTAGCCATAAATTTAAAAAAAAGCTGTTATCACTACAACACACCTGAAACTGAACCCGAACCTGAACCGAAAACCCGAATTTTTGATGAACCTGAACCCGAACCGAACCTTTATTTGCCAAGTCAATAAACCTAAACAGAATTTAAATCGTTTTAAATTCAGATTCGGTTCAAAGATCAATTAAAGATAGAATTAAAAATTAATAAATATAATCATCTAGTTGTGTTTGTAATCATTTATAGCTCTAAACCGAAATTCGAACCCGAACTCAAAACCAATGAACCGTTATAATCAGGGACCTGGACCGAAATATATTTATGGTTCAGGTTCGGTTCGGGTTCAGGAAATAAATGTCGATCCAGGTTTAGTTTCGGTTGTTCAGAGCAAAAAATGATTACAAACACAACTAGATGATTATATTTATTAATTTTAAAATCACATTAAAAATTATTTTTAATTGTATATTTAATTGACCTCTGAACCGAATCTGAATTTAAAACGGTTTAAATTCGGTTCAGGTTTATTGACCTTGGCAAATAAAGTTTCGGTTCGGGTTCAGGTTCATCAAAAATTCAGGTTTTCGGTTCAGGTTCGGGTTCAGTTTCAGGTCCCTGGTTATAACTTTTATTTTCTTGAACCGAAACTGATCCTGAATCGACATTTATTTCCTGAACCTGAACCGAACCTGAACCATAAATATATTTCGGTTCAGATCTCTGGTTGTTGTTGAACTTGCGGCTTTTCGATTGTACGATTTTTTGATCCCCCGGCTGTTTAATAGAGTCGTTATCGACTGCCACGATATATATAAATTTCTATACATTTTCAGTTGTAAATTTTCTGTTTTACATATTTATTTTTTTAATGGAATTGGAAAGCAGTAGAGATAAAAGTTTTTTTTTAAATATTAATATAATTGCAAATATGGCAAAAATGCATGTTACTGGCTTATTTATTTTTTATTGTCATTTCATATATGGATTTTACAAAATTTAATGAAACCAAAATATTTTACATATTTATTTTATAATATAGTTAAATATTTACATATTTTTAATACAATTTATTTCGAAAATCAATTACAATAATAATAACATTTCATATGGCACATTTCATTTTTATAAATAAATACATATTTTAATATATTTTACCTCATTCATTCACCTCAAATATTTTATTTTTTACTTCTCTAATTCGATTTTAGTTTTACAATAATTTTATTCTGACAGTTTCCTTTAAAACAACCAGCGCTTTTTTGGGCGAACTAATGACTTTAGAGAAAAATGTTATATACAAAAAATTACCAGGAAAAAGGGCTTAATTTATGAGGAATAATAAATAAAAAATTCAACCAGTGGTTCTCAAACGGTAGAATAAAATTATATTTTTTTAAATGGCAACCTATATAAATTTTTTGTCCATTAGATAGAGATTTTTTTTCTGATTTCAACGATATAAATATGATATGGGGTTGTATAACAATTATTTCGAGAAAAATGATATTAAAAATCAGAAATAATTCTACAATATTGAAGTAGGCTATGCAATAAACAAATGCAAACAAATGATACAGGTGACAAATAGTTTTGTTACTTACGTTATTAAGTGTTTGTTTCCGTAATTTTAGATATAAGAAAATAATATACTATCGTAACCTAGGCAATAGTCGTATTAATAGTTGTTTATTGCCATAGCCTACTTCAATATTGTAAAATTATTTCTGATTTTTAATATCATTTTTCTCGAAATAATTGTTATACAACCCCATATCATATTTATATCGTTGAAATCAGAAAAAAATTCTCTATCTATAGGTTGCCATTTAAAAAAATATAATTTTATTCTACCGTTTGAGAACCACTGGTTGAATTTTTTATTTATTATTCCTTATAAATTAAGCCCTTTTTCCTGGTAATTTTTTGTATATAACATTTTTCTCTAAAGTCATTAGTTCGCCCAAAAAAGCGCTGGTTGTTTTAAAGGAAACACCCTGTATAATTTTTCACTAGCCTACAAAAATCTGATATAAATACAAAAATATTGAATGATTTGTATATACATTAAAAATATGTTGTTAAACACGACAAATGAGCACATTTTCACTTGTACATATTTATCACTAGCCAAATAATCAGTATAGGGTGTTTCACGCGGAATAGTGAATATTTTAGGAGGTGCACAGTATACGAACTTTATTTTCCTATACTGTATTATAGACTATTATTAAAAAAAAAATGTGGGTCCATTTCTCGATGGCTACCGAGATACAGATGTTTGTTTGCACCCATAAAAAACTCAGAAAAACTACACATGCTATTGTCAAAAAATTACGAAAGTACAAGTCGGCGGTGGGATTTTAGAGCATCAACTTTGAACTATAGCATATTATTGGTGTGTTTTATATCAATTAAATGCAATAAATATGTCATTTACCTTTCCTTAACACCCTCTGAAAGACTTTTTATGGGTAACATTCAAACAACTGTATCTCCATAGCCATTGAAAATGAGGTATGTGATCATAATGAAATTTTAATATAGGTCATTTGTTCATTTTAAATGGACCACCATTGCTATCTTGAGAACTATAAGAGCTATAAAGACGGTTAAATGGGCAAACAATTTCTGTTTTAAAAGACAAATTTAAAGAAAAGAAAAATATTTTTTTCAAGCAGTGGTTCGCAAAATACGGGACTTAACTTTTTTTTATTTTAAATGGTAACATATACTTTTTATTTGCTCATTCTAAATTCAGTGATATAATACTTTATACCTTTATAAACGATTTTTTTGAGAAAAATGTATGTAAAGTTTTATACTAATTTGATTAAAATATGGCTATAATAAGAGTGCCACGAATGGAAAAAATACATATTATTTTTTTTTTACAGAAAATTAAAGTGCCGTGACAGAAACAAGTGAATATTTTGTTCTTAAAATTGATCATAAACGTCAACACAAACAAAATAGTATTCATATTTTCCATTCGTGGCACTCTTATTTTAATAAAATTAATATAAAACTTTATATGCATTTTTCTCAAAAAAATCGTTATATAAGGGTATAAAAATATTATATCACTGAATTCAGAATTAAATCCTCTAAGGATTGAGCAAATATAAAAGATACAGCAAACGCCAAACGTGATGGCGAGAAGAAGATATGCGCAGAAGATCAAACTGCAACCTTACCCCTACTCCAGATGGCTAAGCACAAAATTAGTTTCCAGTCAGTGGCGTAGCATCGTTAAGTTTCCATATCCATATACTGGATTGTATTTCTGGTTGGCACGTGGTGAACATATTTTAACAATTGGAATATGGACTTTTGATGTTCTTTAATTCTTTGTGTGAATTACTTTCCGCTTTGACCATTACAAGGGTCACATTCAATTTGATACACGCTGGTAAGTTAAACAAAGAATATCAAAAGTCCATAAATAACAACATATTTAGTATTGGTTTTGCTGCACATTGTGTAGAACAGAAACAGACTTTCGTTTAACGGTAACTTGAAAGTATTGCACGTGCAACAAAAAAGATTAAAGTTAAACTGGAAAGTTTAGAAACTCAAAAAGATAATAATAAGAAAAGACAACATTGTATGTACATATTATGTTTTTTATTGAGTTAATTTGTTGTACCTCTTCTTTTGTAGACTTGTACGCGTTTTTATGTTAATAAATTATTATTATTAAATTCAATTTTGTTTATTATTTTGAAGTGCAATATTATTCACTTTTATGTTTAAACTCTAAGTTAAATATGGAGCACGCTACTGACAATTTTCGCACCAATCGTGCTTAAGGAAGGCGTGGCCTAGTATGCGCGGCTCATCGCCATCATCAGTGAATTTTGCTGTATGTTCGTATTGAAAATTAAAAAATAAAGAATTAGGTTCCGTATTTTGAGAACCACCAGTCGATAAAATAATTTTTCTTTTCTTTAAATTTATCTTCTATAATAGAAATTATTTGCCCATTTAAAATGAACACCTATATAAATTAACCACTATAGTTTCTCATTAATAATTAAAATTAAACATTGTTTCCTAATAATATTTTTTCAATAACTGTCGGAAATTCTAATGCACTAGTACATTTACACTTCATCCACTGTATTATAACTTTATTTACATATAATTTGTTTTTAATTAATATTATGTTATATTTTATGTTTGTTTTTTTGTTTTTTTTTTTAATTATTAGAACCAAAACCTACAGACGAACCAGTTTCCTCCACAAACGAATTTATTTCGGACACTTTTCAAACAAGTTCAAATGACATAGTTCAGGTGGAGGAAGACGTTAAACGATTAAGCACACGAGAAACCACAGGTGCGTTTTAGTTTATTGTTTTTGTTTTGTTTGTAGCATGCTGCATGAATTTAATTTGCTCTGTTTTAATCGTAAAATATCCGTAGCACAATAACCCTTTTATTTCAATTCTTTTCCAAAATATGATTTAAAACTATGACTTTTTCTACTTTCTCTGAAGTAGTTGAGTTGAATTACAGAGAAATAAATGAAGAGAATAAAAGGGTTAATAGGTTAATGGTATCCTGAATAAAATATGCCTAAGGTTCTCTTCCTGTTTGCTCTGTTTTGAAACAGCCTAAGAAGATGGATCGTCAAACTGGCTTCCGATAAGTTTTCCATGCCCAGTTCCCTTCAGTTGATTTTCTTTTCTTTTGCATTCCCTCTACTTTCTGTCAATCCCAGTATGATATAGCTTACAGTGACGGAGCTGTTTACTGATTATTTCAAGTCACTCGATTCACATAATATAATATAACTGTTAACAATTCATTCATTGATAACTGAAAATGCTCTGGTATAAACCATAAGCCATTCATAAGGAAATCATTGTCAGAGCTAATAGCTAATACAAGTCATTTACATAAATACACACACATATACAAGTGTAGTTCGAGTGAATAAAGTTTGTTTAGACTATGTGCAGTTCTTCGTTATTATTCAGATTGTAAACTGTAAAATATGTTTCATGGTTTGGAATTGTTTTGCACTCAGAATAATAACCACTGTACATACGCACGTAACAAATAATTGAATGTATTTAAAGTTAAAATATGCTTGGCCATTGTTTTGCTGGTAAATTCTATAAATTGAAATTCTTTTTTGGAAAACCAGATGCTCAACTGCTTACGTGAGAGGTATTGTACAAAATTTCGAGTTTTCCTTATTGTATAGTTGTACAAAATCAAATACTACCTTGCAAAACAGGAAGCAAACCTGAGCAAACTGGTTCTTTCATGTACAGACAGTACGAATATTTTACCGCCATGTGACTTTTTATTTTACTGTTAATTTCTTTTTACCTTTCCTGTTCGTTTCCCATGATTGTTTCCTGTGCAGAAGAAGAGTGGGAGAAAGAACTCGAGGCAGAATTGCAGGACTACGAGGTGGTAGCGGAAGGTAACAAATTAGACTCTATCAAAAATGATTTCTGGGATAAAGATATCGAAGCTATGTTGGACGAAGGTGATCTTAAGTAATTACAATTTATTATTTCCACTATCTTCTTTAGTACCTACTTTCATTCATGTGATATATTCTTATTTTATACTGTTAATCATATATTTATAAGTTGCCCAACCATATGAAGTGAGGAAATTATTTATAAAATTCTCTAGTTTTATTAAAAGTTTTCTCACTAATGCAGTGTCGTAACTAGTGATATATATTTGCTTATCAGTTTCCAAAAAAGAATATGCAAATCTAGACGGTTTAGCTGGATAAAAAATCTCTTCTAGTTACGATTCTGTAACTTGGTACACCACCAGGTTCTGCTGAATTTTCTATTCATAGAAAAATAAGCACATTCCGTATAAATAAGTTGTAATGTAATAGCATAGTGGGTTATTCTATTTTATAAGATTTTAGAATGGTATTTAAAGATATCTAGTCAAATGAAAAATACCGATATATAACTCAAATGATTTAAGTGTTTGTTGTAAAATTGCTGATTAGCTTAAGCATTTCTGTTAACAGTACTTATTGTTCTCGTTGCAATGTTTGTGTTGTATAGAAAAATTAGTTAAATTCGACACAATTCAACCCTGTTTTGTAGTGAAGAACAGTTTTGAAACAAGGTTCATTCAATTTTTGCGGAATGTATGTTGGATTGTGGCGTAATTTAACTAGTTGTTTTACTGTACGCTATTTTGGGTTATTTTGGTTGGCACTCTTGTGTCACATATTCAGTGCATTGAGGTACAAAATATTCCGTGATACTTGTTGCGACTATTGGAAGTTATTAATTAATGCAATATAGCTTTAAAGATATTTTGTATATAATAATTTTTATTTATTTAAAATATGTAAATAGAACATAAATTGTCTTATTCTGAAATGGCACTATTGACATAAACTTCGAAATCTTTGAGTGGTTGATTTCTACCTGTGGATAATAATTTGTCAATTTCGCGGTTTTGATTATGCATACAATTAATGAAAATGTAACATATAGTAATGTATCGTATAGATCGTTGTTCGTGAACTATTTTATTCATGTATGCGGTACCTATTTCAGTGTTATACGAATATGCGACCCTCTCTGGATGTTTACTGTCTTTTATTTACCCCCCAAAATTATAGTTACAAGCTGATAGTCAAATTCCAATTTTGCCTCTACATAGCGTCTGATTTCTATGTGGTTACGTTCAACATTCGATTTAGTTGATTTCTCTAATTTGAGAATTACATTACCAAGTGTAAGTTCTCGCATATCGACGATATTTAACCTAGTTGTTTGATAGTGAAAAAACTAGACAATAAAGTAAGTTTAGAGAAGTTGAACGTAACCAACGCACATCTGAAGTTTGTGTCTCAGCCAAGGCAATACAGTATCATAACCCTATAGATAACTGTTCAATTCTGTAATGTCTTTATTACTTAGTTGTTCTTGTCAGTGTATAATCTAATTATAAATGTAAACAAATCTTTTTCTTCTGCGTGTACTGTAAAAACATACATTACTGGTATAATGATATAAACACATAACAATGCGATTACCTGTTAGCTGTAACATTGCTCAGGTATTACAACAAAATATTATTGTGACGATGACTACACGATGAACACTTACATTTCAAAACATTGCAATGTATAATGTTTCAGTAACCATCCAACACAGTAATATTTTATTTTAATATCTTACTATAGTACAGAATTTTAGTTCACGTAGATTCTTAACATTAATTTATTTATGTAGACAATATATTAACAATTTGGGTAAGAATTTCTAAATATAAATATCAATAATGTAAATGAGAGAATTCGTATTGAGTCTACATAAATCCAAATTTGGGATAAGTGATTTTACGAATAATTTTCACATCACTATAGAGTGTGTGTACTTAAACTTGCAGACCTCTCTCATATTTGAAATTACAATGTGAATCTACGTTATTTAATTTAACAAAATATCATTAAGTAGAATAGCAGTGTCAATATGTAATATTCGCTTGTTCTAACAAGTGAATCCGTATTCCTAATGGTTGTTATCTGTGTATAACAATTATCCAAATAAATGTAGCAATGTTCCCTTACAACGCTTAGAGCATCTCTTTTCTTCTTATTTTACCTACATCACGATAGCATTTGTTTTTCAGGAACATTTCTACCTTCTACAATTACTTAGGTAAGTATTATCAGTCTTTTCAAGGTTTTCAAGCAGGGACCTGAACCGAAATATATTTATGGTTCAGTTTCGGTTCAAGTTCAGGAAATAAATGTCGAAAGAAAATAAAAATTATAACGGTTCATTGGTTTTGGGTTCGGGTTCGAATTTCAGTTCAGAGCAACAAATGATTACAAACACAAGAAAATGATTATATTTATTAATTTTAAAATCACATTAAAAAAATATCTGAACGGAATCTGAATTTAAAATGGTTTAAATTCGGTTCAGGTTTATTGACCTTGACAAATAAAGGTTCGGTTCGGGTTCAGGTTCATCAAAAATTCGGGTTTTCAGTTCAGGTTCAGATTCAGTTTCAGGTCCCTGTTTTCAAAGTTCTGTTTGAATCTTTCGTGACAAAAAAATAAATCATTTTTTTACAAGCAAGTAAAGGTGGGCACGAGACGCGATTTTGTCGGGTCACGACGTGACCCGCGTGATCGTTAATATAATTTAAATTTTGCGTAGTTATTAAACGTGAGCGTGAGGCACTAAAAAATGATCGAGCGTGATTAAAATTTAATCGGGCGTGAGTAATAAGTTTTCATTTACTTTTAGTTAAAAAAATATTTTACTTTACATTCTTGTTATTATTAATAAGTCATCAACAGTATTTTTTTGCATGAAAATAGTTTTATTGTTCTACCTAAAATTGTAAAAAACAGTTGCTACGATTTCACTACACATATCATATCTTTAAGCCCGTTTGACATGATTATAATTTTGTTAGCAAATTCATAATTTATAACGATATTTGTGATGGAATAAAACATCCTATTTGTCCATAAACATTTCTTTCCAATTAAACTAATTTGTTACCAAACATTACCAAATTTGATAACTCATGACTGTGTCAAAGAGGCTTAAATGTACATAGAAGCAATTACGTGAGCCGCCGGCGTGATCGAGCGTGAGTGAAAAAAAAATCTTTAGCGTGAGTGACCGTAAAACAAACATAAAAAGTCGTACGTGATTGGTCGTGACATTTTCAGTTTCGTGAGCGTGAACAAAAAGTTACTCACGCGCCCACCTCTACAAGCACAGAGCTGTGACCAGTACTCAAGAAAAGTAGTTAAGTACTGCATACTAAATACTCACAAGAAAAGTATTTAAATACTAAGTAAAGTAATACTTTAAGTACATTTTTTATCTACTTACAGTACCAGTACTAAGTATTTTTTAATGAAATCAGTTAAAATAATACGACGAAAAATGATCAAATTTAGGTACATATTCGATTCGTATATCACCCTCATCCAATAAGACAGTAGCCTACTAATTTTAAAGTCATATATACCATAAGAAATGCATTGCATTTTATGCATCGCTATTAAAAGTCACACTTCACGTACTGTTATTAATGTCTGGAGCTACTACTTCACGCCTTGGAGTAGAAAAATTGTTTACTTATTTAGTTCTATAATATTGATGAGCACGTAGAAATAACCTTTAATAAATAAGTTGTTCAAAATTACGTCTTGGTTTATCTTTATTTACGTCTTCAAAAAAAGTATTTGAAGTACTTTTTATGGAAAAAAAATATTTTAAGTACAGTACTAAGTACTAATTTTCAAAAGTATTTTAAGTAAAGTATTGTAAATACTGGATGTATTTAAAGTAATACTTTCAGTACTTTTGCTTTAAGTAGTTCCCAGCTCTGTACAGGCAAGTATAATTTTTCAATTTTTTGTCGCATATTTTTGATAATTAAGAGTACAAATTATTATTTATTCTAATATAAATATCTATGGGGTTCGTGGCCGTGTGCCTAAGTGTCTGGTCGCGAATCTGGGGATCCGGGTTCAATCTCGATCGACGCCAAAAATTACTTCGAAATTTAATTGCCCAAAATTGACCCCTGTGGTGCACTCCACGCCAGCAATGAGTGTCCGTGAGGTGACGCCTGGTAAGCGCCCGCACGGTACAAATATTTCATCATTACCGATATCTGTGTACAAAGCAGATTGGCACACCCGCCAATGGGTAATATGCCGTTATAGTATATTTTTATTTTATATATCAATATCTAAGTACGGATAATACATGTTCAGCCTTGAAATGGCCAAGATAATATTGAAAGATCGTTTCAGTTTGGTACAGATGTATGTTGAAGAAGTTGATTTTACGAGCAAATCCTTTACTTCTGATTGGTTGAAATTCAAACGTCATAAAATGACTCAAAAGAAACAGGAATGTATAGTTTGACAAATTAAATTGTACAATATAAAAAAATCTGCTGTTATTTATTACTATAACAATGAATATACATTCTGTAAATTATGAAATTAAACAAAATTACTGTATGTCTGCTCTATATATAAAAAAATATGCTTATACTAAAATATTTGATTTCAAATATAAATGTAATAACAACAGACTTAATTGCTAATATATTATCTGCGACATCAATACAACAATTCTTGTTCTCCAGGCTATTGTTTTTGAAATTAATTATTTATTTATCATGTTTATTTCCCTATCAAATCGTAAACTACAAACCCATGTGCAAAATACTTTCTTCTTATTGGTTGATTCAAATGCTGTGCCAAATATACCTACATCCTGAATCAATTGTAAATCTAAATATAATTGTTTGTTTTAGAATCAGTAAACTATGTTATTAACAATCTACATTACAATGAATTATTTTTAAATTCTCAATTTGGCCAAATAAAGGAAAAGCTTACATTTTGAATATAATAAGCAGGGAATTCCAACATGTTGGCAAAGGACGCCATTGTTCCTGGTTACTTTTGGTGACCTTGAAGTATACAACATTTTTACCAGGCATAACAATGTGCGTTACCACATTTAAAAATTAGAAGTGAATTAAGAAAACATATTAATAATAAATGTTTTAATGTTTAGGTTATATTTTGATCATGGTGCCATATTAATAATTTTTAATTGAAGTGAAGCGGCTTTGTGATAACCGCGGCACTAGTTTTAAGTTCTGAGGTAAATTTAACTTTTTAGAACTAAACGCCTCGTATGCTGCCAACAGAAGTGCTGTAGTTTTACTGTGGTCAAAAGAATCATGTGAAATAAAAATAATTTGTGGTGGATAAGTGAAACGTTACAATGTTGCTTGGTAAATAGTTTCATACTTCTTAAAGAATATAATTTCAAATAAATTTTGTATTATATGTGTGAAGTATTATTTACATTGTGCCGTTGTTATGGGCGCTAGTGGTTGTTTGTGCTTTAGATATCTGTTTTAACTTATACTTTGTGGAGTTTTGTGATTTTCAAGCAAAATACTATTTGTTTTATCGAAATACTTATAATCCTATAGTGCTTTTCTATATATTTCGAGACGAATTTTTTGTGTAAATCTCTATTAAAACATTATGCCCTGTAATGCCGGCCCTGCACATTTCCAACATGCATTATGAATTGGGCTTGATAAAGTTAAAATCATGTAAATTTGCTATATTTTAACTAACCACTGAGGTACATTTTTATATTTCACACATTTTGACATTTAGAATTATTTATTTATATATTTTGTGGTGTAAATGTGCGTAGTGCTTTATTTTGTGATTTAGACTAATAATTGTAAATTCGAATTTGCCCCAATTAAATTTTATTCACAAATGTAACAATTATTAATTCAAATCAACGTACAAATATAATTGTAATCCATATTGACAGAATTTTGGTTATAAATTATGCCATATACTGGGAGGAAGTTTGTAACGAGTACCAAATTTAAATATATTTATAACATTTATTTTTATTATTGGAAATTTATAGCATACTTATTACAGTTCCATAAATTACTATAACGACAAAATTCTAGTAACCTATTGAATATATATTGCAGTTAAAATGATATTTTTATAGCCACAATAATGATATTTTCTATTAAACATGGTATTTTGTTACCTTTTCATTGTTATAACTGTTAATAATTTATTTCTAACACACATTGCAGCACATTGTAATTTTTCAAATTTTGGCGGCAAATTCGATATCCATGATTTTTAATGGTTGGATTCATTTTTATTTCATTGCAGGTCTCAAATAACTATCAAAAATGGATATAATATCATCATCAACCAATTTAGCGTCGGATTTAAACACAAACGACAAAAATGCCGAGCGTATAAATGATATTACAAGCAATGAGACCCCAGTCAAAGAAAGTATAGAGGCTGAAAAGCAGCATAACCAACAAAATACTAACTCTTCAGAAGCAGTAAATAGTGTAGAAATTGTAAATAACGCTGGAAAAGAAGACAGAACTATTTTAAATGTGCAAGAAAGTGTAGTGGACGCTAAAGACGCGAAAGAACCTGCAAATGATATTGTAGACTGTCCAAAAGACTCTATAGATTGTGTTAACAGTGAAAGTGATTCACGTGAGCCACCGAAATTGAACACCGACGAGGTAACTGAAAACACAATTGCTCCAGAACCTACAGATTCGAACACGGAGTGTAACAAATCTTCTGCGAATATTGAAGATAAAGTTAGTGAGGTACAACCTGTAGGAAGTAGTGCAACAGAAGAGCCTAGTGAAGATACAGGAAAATCGAAAGAAGATCTAGATGAAAATAATAAAGGAAAATCAGATATAGAGCCAACTAGTAAAAATAAAAATAATGATACTCTCCACCAGGAGAAATCTATAGAAGAAAAACTACCGTCTCCAAAAGTATCAGAGGAACCGGATACTACACCAGGTCCTGAGTCTACAACAGAACCCGAATCTACAACAGAACCTGAAGCCACAATAGATCCGGAACCCACAAAAGAACCGGAATCCGCAAACAAATCTAAATCCCCAAAACAACCTGAATCCCCAAAACAACCTGAATCCACAGAAAAACCTGAATCCACTGAAAAACCTGAATCCACTGAAAAACCTGAATCCACTGAAAAACCAGAATCTTCTGAAAAGTCCGAATCCACAGAAAAACCTGTATCCACAACACAATCCGAACCCGCAAAACCTACTATAGAGTCAGAAGTCACATCCACACAAGACACTGAAGAAGAAAATAAACCAGCCGATTCAAAAAATATAAAAGTACCAAAAGATAAAATGTTGACAGAACGCTTACCCGATTCAGACGTATCCAAAGAAGAAACACCAGCTGAAGAAACCATTGAAATTCCTGAAGAAAACCAGATAAGTCTCCCAGAACCAGAATCAGAAACAGCCCAGGACGAAGTTCAAGAAATAACAGAAGAAAATCAAATAGAAACAAACGATGTTATAGACGTAGATGATCAGTCCATGGATCAAGATATTGAACAAGAAAATCCCGTCTTCGTTCACGTTGAAACAAAACGTGATGGCGAAGAAGACAAATCCAACAATTCAACCGCAGATCAACAAAACGAAGCCAACGACAACGACGAAAACGAAGTATCCTGCCTCACAGAGGAAGACCCAATAGGAATTAGCCAAGATGCAGAAAAAGACGACCTCGAAGACCTCAACGAAGAAACCAGCGATAAAGAAACCATCAAAGTCGTCGATTTCAGCGAAGAAACCATCACTAGCGACAAAACTACCATTGAAGATGATTTAGTTGCTAGTAAAGGTGCAGATGAAGAACTTTGCATCATTCCGGACACAGACAGAGAAATCTCCCAAGAAGAAAAAGATGCAGCTACAGCAGCGGCTGCCGCTGTTGCAGAAAAGAAAGATGATTCTACTGCAACAGCGGAAGTAGCTACTGATACCACGGTAGAAACCGAGGAAGTAGCTGCTAAAACAATAGAAACTTCAACAAAACCAGCTGAGGAAACTTCTCAAGCTAGTCTTGATGAAGAGTTTATGGCTTCTGTTAATAATTCTAGTACAGAAGTAATAGATAAACCTCAAATCAAAGTTATAAATATACCTGAAGATGAAGCGAATGATGAATCTTGTCATCAATGTTGTGTGGTGTGTATTTTTGATGGGACGTGCATTAAAATGTTTATGTTGCTTTTGTTAATTGCAAATATACTAATAATTAGAATAATTGCTCAGTAAAATATCTTATAAATTGTAAAATCAGACTCGGCGACAGGGCCTCAAACCTTTATTTTTTCGGTTTTCGTACCGGTTCAATTAAAAAAAAATATCAGTTCGGTTCCGGATTTTTCCGTACGAGTTGCGACTCCGCCGCGAGACCCCGCTAATGAAGAAACGACAACTGGAAAATTCGTGTTAACGCGCGTGTAAGTCGATTTTTTTCGGTGCAGGTCCGGTTTTCGTTTCGACAAAAAATAACGGTTTTTCCTTGCTCGTTGAGAATAATTTGGGGTTTTACTGAACATTTATTATCCAGTGCAATAAGTCCATTTACAAAAAGACAATGAAATCAAAATTTAAATTTGCTTTCATTGTTTTTATTTTTGCTTTTTGTGCATATATTTAAAGCTGGCGCAAATATAAAACAGGAAATTTACAAAACTAAAATTTTGAGTTCTTTTTTTACTTAATTTCAGTGAAGTATTTTTAAATTACTAGAAAATTTGAATTTTACAGGATGTGACGTAGAAGGAGCTGATGGCATTTTGATTTTTTTTACAGGAAATCTGTATCCACATAAATTGTAATAAAACTAACACAAACAAAACAACAAGACAGTTGACAATGCGTCAATTGCAAACAAGTTGTAAATGGTGTAGTTTTATGGATAAAATTTGTTAGAAATGTCATCAGTCACTCATACGTCACAGATCACGTGATATCTTTTTAACGCCAAAATAAATTACAAGGAAATTCGTAGGAAGAAATTAATTTAGATTTTTTACATTATTCGGTTACTGTTTTAAATTTTACTGCATTAGAATACCCCAATTGTTTACAGCACCATTAATGTTTTAAGATGATTAACAGTTAAATTTGCGAGCAAATATTTCCTTTATCTGTTTGCGTCAGTAGGGTGCGAGCACTTACCTGGCTTTGCTGTCGTTCAAATCACTATTTTTGTTTACAAAATTAAAAATATATCGGGTTATGTTATAGTGAATAAAAGTTTTTTTTTTTAATTTGGTGATTGTTGTTTTCCTAATTAATTGGACCAATAGGGTAAGTATAAAAATTTTAGAATCAAAACTGCATGCGAGTTTGTTCCTTAATTGTTTTTTATGCAGTTTAGTGTGTCCTGGAAAACAATGAAACAATAATCGTTTATTATAAACTTGATTAACGAATTTTGCGCGTAATATCACTTTAGAAACATTTTTTTTCCATATCGACGGTTAAGATGTGATACCTCGTATCTATATTTTTCAGGTAAAATGAGTTGATGTGCAGAAAAAAAATCGTTAGAATGTACGTACGAGGAATCACCAGAAACGCGCAGAATTTTTTTCTACACATTTTGATGGGCATAACTCATTTTACCTAAAAAAATGTAGATACGAGGTATCACATCCCGTCGATATTTAATACAATTGAACGTCAATATTTACCTGTCAAAGTGTAAAAATTTATTGTTCCGTTTTCCATGGCTCTCTCAATCTGCAATTTTGGTCATGCGAACCATTTTCTCGTTATACTCACGCATAAAAGCAATTGAAGAACAAATTAGCACTCCTATGCAGTTTTTTATTCTAAATATGTTTTTTGTAAAGGAAGCAACAATCACTAAAATAAAATTAACACTGTTTTCCCCGTAAGATATTTCAATACTATACTGGGTATACCTGGAAATTGTAAATAATAACTTTTTAGACAAAAATATTTCAAAATATTATTATTAATTTGACATGGGCCTTAATGCCAAATTATTTCAATGACATTTAAAGTTCCATTCACAATTAACTGCTCGCGCCTTTATAGAATTCAAATAATTTTTGGAAGTACAATTGAACACATTTTTATTATTTTTTGTTTTGCATCTATTATATTATTTTACATGTATGATTTTATTTTACATGTATTATTTTATTTATTCACGCAAAAAAAATATGGTTTATAAAATTTATTCTCAAATTCCCCTACTTGAATTGGCACAACTGGTTTTGTTTACGAAAACTGGTTTTCGCCCAAATTTTGTGGTCACGTGACATATAAATTCCCGCGCTTTTACCATTTCTGCTAGCTAGTGGAGATTTCAGATAATCGTAAGTAAACGATAAAATTTATTGTGCCCAGTACTAATAATCAATTATTTCTTATAATTTTTGTTATTTCATGTATTTTTAATACAAATTAGTATTTGTGTTTCAGGTCAAGAAGTGTTTATACAAAGTTGATAATCAGTTAGAGAAGCCAACATTCTTGTGCAGTGAGACTTGCTTAATATCATTCCGAACATTAAACAAACCATCATCTGAAGCTTATAAGGCCCCAGGTGAGGGGCTGAAAATCAAAGATCTAGCCAAGAAGATCCCTGGTACAGACGCCAATAAGGTTTTTGTACGAAAATGTGCCGAGTGCAAAGAAAGGATTAAAATGGGTGATGAGAAGGTTTTATCATGGGAAACTATGGATTTCTGCAATGAAGATTGTCTTTGTAAGTTAATTCGATATTATATTTGCAGTTTTGTCATAACCTGTGTATATTTTTGTTTTTCTAATTGGTTTTAATGAACTTAAACCAGTTAAAATCGGCGCCGAGCATGTTGAAACACAGTATTATACTACAAATATTTCGATATGAGCTTTTTTAATTTGGAATCTACTTGTTGGCTCTTGTTTCAATCATAAAAATGCTGATTAATAATCATATACAGGGAATACAAAAACCCGGACATAGGTTTAACTTAGGAAAACAAAAGCTTGATTAGAATTCCATTCGCCATTTTTTGGCGAACAATCGGTTTGAACTGAAAAGTCATCAATTTTTAACCGGTTTATAGTTTTATAAGTGATGTCATAATAACCACGGATTTCTGATTGCTGTTTCTCAATCAACCTGCCATATAATTAATATCGTCTTTCTACATTCCATATTAACCTCAAAAAACTGGTTTGATGTGTGTTAAATTGTTTTTGAACCAGTGACCACCCTTAGACCAGGAATAGAGGGAAAACAGGACACGCTATGTACAGTAAGAAGACTTTCCAAATCATTTTAGCGAATTTCGACCTTATTGCAACGCCAGAATCAACTGAATCGGTCTAGTCGGCCAGATGTGTTACATGCATGCGCAGTCAGACGAATAAGTTTTCAATGTCAAAAAGCGTGGCGTCGCACACCATTTTTGTCATCATTTTGTCTTCTAACGTCTTTGTATTCATACGCGTTTATTTTGATACATTTATAAAACAGGAATTCAGCTGATTCAGGCGTTGCAATAAGGTTCAAAATCGCTCAGATGACTATGTCTCCTATCTCTATTTCTAGTCTAAGGTACGGAAATTGAATCAGATTTTTCTTAAGCCCGGTATTTTCACCTCTGATTAAACTGTCTGTTAACTTATCAGTTAAAACGAAAAGTCGCATGTCTAAACAAGGTTGCAAGAAAATAAAATGGCGAGGAAACTGATTTGAAATTTTAACTCGCTATTATTAAACATTTTGGCCCGTATTACGAGCGCACTGTTATAATAAAAGCGCTTTTATGGAGCGTACTTTTACATTATATTCTTTTGAGGAGAGTACTCCATAAAAGCGCTTTTATTATAAAAGTGTGCTCGTAATACCGGGCATAATTGTTATCGAATTTACATTTTTTAACTCTAATAATAAGAATATGGAAGTAAATTATATAGTTACTGACAAATATATTAGAAAAATGGGCACTGAAGGTAGTTGGATCATGAAAGCAATGCCATCTATTGATTCCGTGCCGAACAATGTAGACAAACCCTAAAGATGCGTATCTTTTTTAATATATCTTCTTTTCCAGCTCGCCACCAAAACAGAATTGGGTCGCACTGTGCAAACTGCAAGAAGTCCGTGTGGATGAATAGTTTGGGAAAATATTGTGTACGATTTGGACACGATATCCGTCAATTCTGCTGCAGCTTGTGCCTGGAAGAATTCAAAAAAGGATTAAAAGTTTGCAGCTACTGCCAAAAGGATATTTCCGGAGGAACAGAAGGATTTCTAGCACCTGTCGGCGACAAGGGACAATTTAAAGTAAGATTACAGAGTATTAAAGTGATTCTTAAACTTATTGGGCTCACCGCCCCCTTTCCAGAAATATTTTTTGCCCCCTTAGGATATTTACTCTAATATATATATAATCCTTATATCAGCATTCTGAATGTTATTATATTTAGGTATAGTTTATTTATATAAACTCAAAGATGAGACGCTTTTGTTTTAGCCCCTCCCCCCGGGTCTATCCAGCGCCCAGAAGAGGGCAATATCACCCACTTTGACATTCACTGGTTTAATTAATTCTTTTTCTGTTTCAGGACTTTTGCTCACAGCAGTGCATGGAGAAATACGATCAAATGAGTAACAAGAACAGTAACAACAAATTTTCTAATATTTCCGCATTGCCATCAGAGCTAGCAAACTGCGCCGTTTGCAACAATGAGAAACAAGTTCAAGTTATGTTCGACAAACAAGTCAATGAAAAGACTGAGAGAAATAAATTTTGCAGTCAGCCTTGTTTTGTGGCTTTTAAATTCGTCAATCAAATTAGCCCATGTAAGTAAACAAATTTATAAAAATGGGAACACACGTATCGTCCTAATGTTCATACTTCTTGACCATGAAGTTGACGCAGATGAATTTCGCGCGCTCACAATTTAAAAAAGGGCCTTCCTATATCTATAGCATCCTACTAAATATTCTATAGCCCTGGGTTCAAATCCCAGTGAGGTCCATTATTTTTTCACAAAATCTTCGTTAATTAAAATTTCCTTTACATTAAGACCTATTTATACAGTTTAAAAATTTACATTTGATCACAAATAATTATTATCAACATTCCTAAAGAATGTTTATACATTTTATTTCATCTAAATGAAAAATTTTGGAACAAAATGTCACTTGACATGAAGTTGACGCAGATGAACTTCGCGCGCTCACAATTTAAAAAAGGTACTTCTTATATCTATAGCATCCTACTAAATATTGGAAAGCCCTGGGTTCAAACCCCAGTGAGGTCCATTAATTTTTCACAAAATCTTCGTTAATTAAAATTTCCTTTATAATTAAGGCCTATTTACACAATTTAAACATTTACATTTGATCACATAATTATTATCAACATTCCTAAAGAATGTTTATACTTTTCATTTTATCTAAATGAAAATATTTGGAACAAAATGTCACTAGAAATCAGGGCATCGAACCTGTCAAAAACTGGGTTCGGTTCAGGTTAATTTATTTTTTAAGACATGGGTTCGGGGGCGGTTCTGGTTCAAACACTAATAAAATTTGCGGTTTTGTTCCGGGTTCAGGTATTGGGTTCAGGTTCGGTTCGATCTAATAAAAACTGAATTTTTGGAATAACAAACTTTATATAGAAATAATGCGAGCCATAATTTACAAGACAAGAACACGAACACAATTTTCACAAACAGACAACACAGGCGTCGATTATTATTACGATTATGTGTACATTTCGAACTCAAAATGAACCTGAACCGGGACTGAACCCTAAACCCGAATTTTAATACTCGGTTCGGTTCCGAATCGGGTTCAATTGCAAAATATATTTGAGGTTCGGTTTAGGGTTCGCTAAAATGTTATGGTTTGGTTCCGGTTTTGGTTCGATGCCCTGCTAGAAATTTGAAAAGCTAATACTTTTAACCATGTATGTATTCTAGGCTTTCTGTATATCTTAATGTATACCTTCACTAATATTTTTTTTTATAGTGCAATGTGATATGTGTAGAATATTCTTCGAAAACGAGAATTACACCGAATTTTCACTGTACTACGATAATATAGTGAAGAATTTCTGCAGCAAAACTTGTCAAAATCTCTACATCATTTCAAATCGCCGAATTGTTCCCTGTAGTTGGTGTAAAGTGAAGAAATATAACTTCGATATGATCAAGAAGAATTGCAATAATGGTCAAGTACTGATGATGTGTTCCCTCAACTGCTTAAGCCTATTTCAAGTTTCCGTTAATGCCGTCTCTTCGAAGAAGTAAGTCACATACCAATAAATAATTTTCGTAATCTTTTAATATGTCAAATCCGACACAAACATTCTGTTTGTGAAAGTTTAGAGGACTCGAGTACTATGGAAGTTTCAGATTTTTTCATTGTGATATTTTATGACATTTTTTTTTTTAATGTAAAAAGTTTAAAAGCAAAATATTATTATTATTTAATTTATAGTTCGTTTTACATATTTAGTACGAGAAAATTTAGCAATTCACAAACGATCCTTCGAGCCGGATCAAAATGTCTTCCGGTGCAGAAATATTAAACTTAGGACACACTTTTTCATAGTTTCTTATCATGTTCAATGCAGAATTTCCTATTTTGTACCATAATGTACCAAGTTTAATTCTGCGGTCTCTCTAAATTTTTATTTAAGTATTCCCATCTAACGCTACGGTGGTGGCGGTTAGGGGTGAACATAAGAATTTAATATGTGATATTTTCATGCAATTTCCTGTTCATTTACGGTAAAAACTGTACAGCGCAATGTTTTTTACAATTAAAAGAACTGTCTTTGCTCGGTATACAGGGTGTAACACCAAACCCAACCACCGCTATTATTTTCTTTATCATTATAGTTACAAAAAAATACTATAGATCATAGTTGTAGCAGAGCAAAGGGGACATCCTATTAGAGAAGAAAATATTTTTTAAAACCAGTGGTTCTCAAGTTACAGCACAAATTATATTTTTTTAAATGGGATGATATATATTTTTTAGGCCCATTCGATAAGGATTTTTTTTCTGAATTCAACAATGTGAATATTTTATATTCTTACATAACAAAAATATTGAGAAAAATTCAATTCAAATTTAAATAAATTCTGATTTTTATAGTTATTTTTCAGTAGGCTATGAATGAAAAACAATTGAGCTTAAATAAAAATGAAACAAATATTTGTTAACAACGTTCAGTGTTCTGATTTCTATCCTAAATAATTCAAATTGACAAATAGCAGTTTATGTTTTTCATACATAGCCTACTGAAAAATGCCTAAAAAAAATAAAATAAACTCTTTACTTTAAAAACATGTTCTCCCTGTAATAAGCTTCAAAATGATACCTTTGACTATAAATTCCCACAGAAAATTACTGAAATTAATTTTCGTAAAATCGTAGACATTAGATTTTTCCTTACTATGGGAGTGTTTAAAAAAAGGACAAAATGAACCATAAATGCAGCGAACGTGATAAAACATTTATTGGGATATTTCAGTAAGAATGCGAACCTGGTGGCGAAATATGGGACTAAAACAAAGGATATATATTCGTATGTTTTTATACAAGAAAATCTACGGGCAGCAATGATACGTTTATGCTCCTTTGCGAAGGCATGGTTGAAGGTTTGACATTGGTGCACAACGCCATCTCTACGTAGTGAAATATCCCAATTAATACATTCATATTTAAAATCATATTTTGGTGCTTGTCAGTAATCTTATTTTGCTCTACATTTTATGATATAATAATGATGATGATAATAATAATAATAATAATAAATCATCATGGTATCATGGTTTATTACCCATTTTGAAGTGTGCCAATTTGTTTTTTTAGTTGATTTCGGTAATGACATCTGTGCCATAGAGGGCACCAGGCTTCAATATTAGAAATTATTTTCAATTTTGATTTCGGTGGGATTCGACTCCAAACTGTCAAAACCATAATTATTATTAGTTCTTTTTCGCTCCTTAGGAGCATAGGGCACCCTCAGGTGTTTCAAGGCATTTTTTTCTAAGGTTACCAGCCTTATATATTCATGAGATTATGTTTTCTACTATTTTTTTCCACACATACATAAAATCACGCAAGTGGGTTAGCACAAACTCGAAAATAATAACAACAACATCATACAGCACAACATATTAAAGTGACCGATTTTCGGTAGCGAATACCACATCCGGATCACAATAATAGTTACGAAACAATTATCCTTCGCTGCATATTCCTGTCCAAGTACACTTCTTTCGCCTCGGCCACACTCATAATCGCATTCATTCATGCTTTTTTTCTCTTCCAACTTGGAAACTTTCTTTAAGCACCCTACCAAACACATCCATCCACTTACACACTGGTCGGCCACGCAATAGAAAACCCTCAACTTCACCAAGATATATACGCTTAACAAGCCGTTCACTCGCCATTCTCTCCACATGACTAAACCATCTCAACTGACTCACACCAACTCTCTTAATAACATTGTTCCTAACCATAACAAATTATTCCTCACGCGATCCCGTCTTACATATCCACATACACCACGTAAATACCCCATTTCCACGGCAGTCACTCTCTTTTTATGCTTTCCCGTCCATACCCAACATTCGCTTCCATACATCAAAGCAGGCACTAGCACTCCATTATATACACTTAACCGAGCATCCCTTGATACGTTAACGTTTCGTGTAAACGTACCCAGAGCACCCATTACGTTACATCCCGCACTCACTCTACTTTCTATCTCTCGATCGACATCGTTTCGTGTTACGTCAAAATCAGCGTGAACATGGCAGAGGCGATACACGCACTTGGCTTGCACGTTCCAACAGCCAATAGCATTTGCCTGTGCTCAACACGTCACAAACATGGCTGATACTGTATTTTATACGCTCGATTTAAATGCATTAAAATTTTATTTTGATGTTAGAGTAATAAAAATCAGAAAATTAACGATTACATGTTGAACATTGATATCTAATAAGTATTTTTTAAAAGCAATAGATCTTGAAAAAACAATTATTATTAATTTTTTTCTTGTATACAGGGTGTTATATTTTAGTGGACCCAGCAAATATCTCGCTTATTTATTAAGTTAGTAATTTCTTTCATATAACATGATTTATACAGCAACATGTAAGCTACTTGATGACGGATGTACATTCATGATACCACTTCCGGTTTGTTAGTAATTAATATCAACTTTGAAATTTCAAATGGAACATACTATATTTTTTACAAATTTGAAAAGTACATCAAATTTGCTTTACAATCATGTAAAATAATCCATATGTTACATTATTAAAAAGTAAAATGGCGGGCACTTTTTTATACACCTAGTTGAAAAAAGAATTGTGAGCCATGACTGTGGCTTGAAATAAAACAATGAATTAAAATCATTGTAACTATTATTATTAAACGAAATAATATTTTTACCGTGTTACAATTGTTGTAGTTAATTGTTTTATTTCAAGCATGATTGTAAAGCAAATTTGATGTACTTTTCAAATTTGTAAAAAAATATAGTATGTTCCATTTGAAATTTCAAAGTTAATATTAATTACTAATAAACCGGAAGTGGTATCATGATTGTACATCCGTCATCAAGTAGCTTACATGTTGCTGTATAAATCATGTTATATGAAAGAAATTACTAACTTAATAAATAAGCGAGATATTTGCTGGGTCCATTAAAATATAACATCCTGTATATACAGGTTGTTTAAAAAATAGATGTCACGGATTTAAGGGTGGATAATACATCTCAAAACAATAAAAAAGTTCATATAAACATATATCCGGAAATGCCTAGTTTCAGAGCTATAGCGATTTTAATACGTTAACGTGGGTTCGGATTAAAGAGTCTGTATTTTAAAATATATTCAAATTTTTTGACTCTGTCGGGTACAGTAATAAAACTATAAATGAACTATAAATATCGCAATTATGATAAAGCGGCATATCCTTTACTTTCTGTAGTATAATACTGTTTGGCTTCGGCCAATATTTTTGAGCCGCTCCATTCATTTATGTTAAAAGACTGTAAGGCTATTTTCCTATACATACCTGGTAGACGTTTGATTCAATGCATGAATAGAGCGGCAAAAAAATATGGGCCGATGCCAAACAGTATTATACTGCAGAAAGTAAAGGATATGCCGCTTTATCATAATTGCGATATTTATAGTTCATTTATAGTTTTATTACTGTACCCGACAGAGTAAAAAAAATTTACTATAGCTCAAAAGTGATGCTTGTGGATCTCCCCGACAGCTTTGAAAGCTCATGAGGCGATGACTAATCCCACTACGGTACAGATATAAAATCATTACCAAAATTTGCAAGTAAACTCAGATTGGCATACCCAGAAATGGATACTACTCCGTAATGATATCTTTGTATTTAATAGTTCTGTGTCCTCAAATAGAATGAAGTGCGACTACTGCACAAAGTTCTCCCAAGCACAGTATCATCTTACGATGTCGGATGCTACAATCCGAAATTTCTGTACGTATCAGTGTGTGATGTCTTTTCAAAGCCAATTCTCCAAGCTTCCCATTACGCTGGGTGCCGGTGAAAAATCGAATCAAGCACAGCCAGTACCTGCAAGCGTACCCAAGAAATACGTCACTAGGAACACACGGGCCAGTCTAAATGACGCAGGTAACAAATATGACCTTTTTTTTCGCTAGTAAACTTATTTGGGCAAACAACTCTGCAGTTAGACAAAGGGTTGAAAAGTATTCTTAGCAAATTTCTATCATTTATATAGAATAGCGATTTTCTAAATTTGCCATTCAAATTTGCTATTACACGTTGATAATTTTACAATTAGCTTAAAACGAATATTATTAAAACAAATGTAATTTGCTTGGTATAAAGGAATAATATTTTTTGTTCTCAAAATTATACATCCGCTTCAACAGATTACATGTGTGATGTATTTTTCTTTTCCACCTTTTTAACCTTGTTCTAAGTGTTCGTTTGATTCTTGCAATGAAACAATGACGTATACAGGGTGTAACACCAAAACCGACCACCGCCATTATTCTCTTTATTATTATAATTACAAAAAAATACCATACAACAAAGTTGTAGGAGACCAAGGGGGACATCCCAATGGAGAATAAAATATTTTTTTAAACCAGTGGTTCTCAAGTTACAACATAAAGTTATATTTTTCAAATGGGATTATACATATTTTGTATGCCTATTCGATAGCGTATTTTTTTCTGAATTCAACCATAAGATTATTTTATATCCTTACATAACAAAAATATTGAGAAATTTAAATAAATTTAATTTTTAGTTATTTTTCAGTAGGCTATGAATGAAAAACAATTGAGCTTAAATTAAAATGAAACAAATATTTGTTATAAACGTTATAAACAGTGTTCTATTAAATTTCTATCCTAAATAATTCAAACTGACAAATAGCAGTTTTTGTTTTTCATGTATAACCTACTGAAAAATGACTATAAAAATCAAATTTATTTAAATTTCAATCGCATTTTTTTCAATATTTTTATTAGAGAAAGACGCTATCGAATAGGCATAAAAATATGTATAATCCCATTTGAAAAAATATAACTTTGTGTTGCAACTTGAGAACCACTGGTTTAAGAAACTATTTTCTTCTTTAATGCGATGTCCCCCTTGGTCTCCTATAACATTGTTCTATAGTATTTTTTTGTGACTATAATAATAAATAAAATAATGACGGTGGTCGGTTTTGGTGTTACACCCTGTATTTTCAAAAATTCTTCCCATTAAAATTGACACAACTACAAAAATAATTTAGTTGGTTTAATGGTTGCTATATCAAAACTGAAAAAGGCTCCAATAAACGTGACTAGAATAAGGGTTTCCAAGGTTTTTTTTTTCATTTTATAAATTCATAAATAACTTATTTATCGCATGAAATATGAAAATAAATTAAAATTAGTCATAAAAACGATTTATTTTATTAAATAAATTTTCAATATGGAATTTGTTTAAAGTTCGTAAAAGACACTAAGAATAGATTATTTAAAATATAAGTTCATTCCGCGGGCCTTATGTTGACCATGCCCGGTAAAATGTATGATTTATTTGTAGCCGCAACGGAGGTAAGGATGCCTGTCATCACTAACGTGGAGTCTCTGGCCAACAACAACACGGCAACTCTTCCACGTTCAAACGTTGGCGTTAGCGTCAACATGCCTACTCAAACCGTCAAGATTAACAGTCAGCAAACCCAGGCAACTCCTCAACCGCCTACATCGCCAAAGCCGCAGATCAAACAGCAGATTATCATCAAAGCACCCCCACTACCGACTATGAAGAACGCAGCTGTTTCTTGCAAGCCGATTCTTCACACAAAGGGAGTTTCTTGCCGTCCGCACCCATGCTCGAAGGAAACACAAACAGGTAGAGATTTTTTTTAATATTTTAAAATTTAATATTTATATGAGATGTTCTGAAGCGATTTGAACGGAGGTGATTCCTTATTCTCATTATACTCCAGCGCAATGGGGACTTATACAATTAAAATGTTTCAGTCGCCATTAGTGAGATAATAAAAAAAAACAGTGGCCATCTAGTGTGTAAAAAAGTATTTAATAATTAGTTGTGTAGTAAGATTTAGCTTTAAGTTTGACGTTTATCAAGTGATCCCACAGCTGTTCTTTGAAAGGAGAGATTATAAATTAATAATGGACCTTTTACATGAAAAGAGAGATGGAGAAAAAATGACATATATGTAGTGCGCAGTAGTTTGTTTGCGCATAGAGGAGACCAGATATATTTCAAACAAAATTTGAAATGGCGGAAATAAGAATGTAACTATATTAAATAAATTCACACAAAGCGTTTGTGATGATAAATATTTCAAGACGAGAGGACGGGTAAATGGGAATCAGAAACGTGGTTATATGTTCTAAAGACGCGAAATAAACACCACATAAAGTGACAGATAATTGCATAGTTGCCAGTTTGTTATTAAGAAAGTTACAAACAAGAATAAAACTATTGTTATTATTTTTAAATAAATTGTTTTGTCTTTATTAATAATTGCTTTACAATCAAAATCAAAATAATTTCAGTTTTTGTGTTGTTTAAATATTTTTTTTTCAAAAATAAATGCTTGTCCTTTTAATCATGACAACATGGTGCCTACTCATCTCTAGTTCATAAAAATTTCACTACGTGGTGTATTGAAAAATGACGTCACGGTGCAATAAAAATGTAAAAGGTCCATAGGCACTACACAAAATAACTTAATCAAACTTTGCTGGCTAAATAACAAATGACGGGAAACGGGATCAACGGGGAGAAATGCTGAAGCGGTGAACATCTACTCGGCCATGGTATATCACCTCGCTCTTTCTAAAAATTTCTTGTCCTTTTCTAAATTGTGTGGAGGGAGGTCCGCTGCCGATCCGGCGCGGATGACGTCAAAATTATAACCCCATATAGATTCCACTGTTGTTGTGGTAGCTCTGAGACACACTGGCATTTATCTGAGAACTAGTATATTTCTTTAAAAATAACAATAACCTAACGCACAAAAGTCACGCTTGGAAAACTCGGGTCAAGTTTTGTGCGTTAGGCAGCTCCCAATATAACAGTGGTCTCTGCATTGCGCTGGGGTTTGAGGAATAAGAGTGAAGAACCATCTCCGTCAAAGTCCTGAGCGCTCTAGAACATTGCCCGTGACCCTTGGGTCGTAAGACTTATTATTTTAAAGCCAGTGGTATTCAACTTTGAATCAATGTTATATTTTAAATGGCATTATATATTTTTTATTAATTTATTATATAGAGAATTTTGTTTTTTTTTAATTCAACGATATAATAATATCACATCCTTACATTGCGACAAATTTGATAAAAAATAATTCAAAGTTAGTATTTCATTTCTATTTTATTTTTTTAAGTAGGCTAAGCAAACATTCAACTATTAAAACAAAAGGAAGTTACCTGTCATTTTCGTAAGTCTTTGTTACCCATTATTGTAATTAAGGTAATTTATTTGAGCAGCAGATTTAATAAATATAGATTATTTTATTTATTTATGTGAGACCCATTATTATACATACCTAAACGTAAGATAAGAGCAAATTTGACTTATGTCTCTGTTCTAGATGAGATCAAAGAAAAAACCGTACTAATACCCGTACCCGTTCCGATATATGTGCCTGCCCCCCTTCCAATGTTCAGCACTCCGATGCCTATACCGATTCCTTTCCCCCTTCCGATTCCAATTCCGGTTTTTATCCCTACGACCCGTAACTCAGCTGCCGGCATCATGAAAGAGATCAAGAAGATCCAGGTGAAGATCCCCACTGATCCTTTCGAAGCTGAGTTGCTCATGATGGCTGAGATGGTCGCCGGCGAAAAGAAGGTCGATAACACTGATTCCGAAAGCGAAGAGGATGACAACGGAGGTAAGCAGAGATTGTTTTAGATGTTTGTTATTCCTTAACTTAAAATGCGGGATGTAAGGTAAAAAATTGTTTTAAATACGTTGATTACAAACTATTGACGAGAGATATTTTGTTTAGATGCTGGGGCAGATGGAGGTTTCAGTCCAGAAGCAGTGGACACCAGCAATACGTTTGGAGATGACATGCTGCAGATGGCTTTGAAGATTGCTACAGAACTTGAAGAGCCGGCTGTGGACTTGGAGGGTGCTTTAACTGCGAACACCATCACAGCTTCGCAAAACCAAGAAAACCCCGGTAAGTAAAGATTCATGCTAATAAATCATACTCTTCAAAAAAAATAGAGAAAATTAAATAGGGGTTTCCACGTTTGTTTTCATTTTATAATATATTACATAAAATATTAAACCCGTATTTTGTATTTTCACCGAAAAGTTTCTAATACACCAGAAAAAAAAATATTAAAGTTGCAATAAATGACGCCCGGGAAATCGACGGCGCATATCACGTCATCTTCGCCGATAACATACGTTTCTAGAGCTGAGTGAGACGGATCTAGAGTTCCCGTCAGCTAAGAAAAAGCCATTTACGTCATCAGCGCAGAAACCAATTTTGGTTATCATAGCTATGGGTTAAAAAGCTTGTTCACGTGATACGCCAGTGTCGTTCGTGTTTTATTCTGACGTTTAGTTCTAATGAAAATGTATGGCATGCCACTGCCTACAAAATGTGTGAGCCTACGTCATCACTACGTCATTGCTTCGCGCATCTATTGAATTAAATGGCTTTTTCTTAGCTGACAAGCACTCTACAAGAAACGCGCTGGGTACGTCATCAAAACCAGCGCGAACAGCCAATAGCATTTGTCATTGCCCAGTACGTTACAATCGTGACTGACACTGAATTTTATGGGCTCGATTTAAATTGCATGTTTCATTTTGATATTAGGGTAATACGAGGATGAATAAAATATAAACGGGACTATTTTTTTTTAATTCTGGGTTTATTTTAAAAAGTATACAATATTTTTCTGCATAATCCCCCGCCCTAGAAACGCATTTTTTCCAACAGATTGGGAGCTTTTTAATCTCTTTATCGTAGAAACTAGCGGGACCTTCACATAGCCATTGGAGCACAAACTCCTCCACCGCACGGTCGTCGTCGAATCGATGGCCTCCCATCGCTTTATTAGGGGCCCAAGAAGCAAAATGACATTTTCGACAGTTTGCGTTTTTCTTTTCCTTTGATAGGACAATTTTGCGGCATCCAGTAAGTTGCAATAATATTGCGTATTAAATGAGCGTTGATCATTACGCGTTTATCAGTCATCATGAGATTCCGAACGCTCATCCTTTGGCTACAATCGTGGCTCACCCTTCAAAGAACTCCTTATGCTAAGCAAAGACACGGGTCTTTGAAAACGTGTTGTCCCAGCCTTGGCCAAAATAATAATACGTTTCTCCACGGAGACATGTCCTTCTTGTTCGCCCATGGTTTTCTTTAATAATAAAGAGACCTAAGCGAATTGGGGTCATGTCCACCCCCTTCCTAACAGCCCAAGCTACCTGCTAATCAAGTCCATACGTGTCTATGACCCGTCTGGAATTAAAAAAAAAAAATCAGTCTTGATTCAGCCTCGTAAAAATCAAAAAATTAACGATTATATTCACTTTAATATTACTTGTACATGATGAACACTCACCATCATATCAATCATATACAGATGTAATAACTTTTTCTTACCTGTCAGAAAGAATTCCACATTATGAAATACATAATTTGCATCAAAATAACAATTTGTAACTTTTCTTTGTATGAATAATTCTCCATTGTCAATAATGATGACTAGTATTTTTGGCAGGTAAAACGTTATTACATTTGTTTGTGATCTTGTTTCAATGAGGACTTATGAACTGGGGTATGTGATCATAATGGAATTTCAATATATGGATCATAAAATATATAAATTAACCAATATGGTTTCTCATAATAATAAAAATTAAACATTGTTTCCTAATAAAATAAATAAATATATCATCACGGCATATTACCCATTGCTGGGTGTGCCAATCTGCTTTTGTACGCAGATATCGGTAATGATGAAATATTTGTACCGTGCAGGCGTCACCTAACGGGCACTCATTGCTGCCGTGGAGAGTGCACCACAGGAGTCAATTTTGTGCCGTTAATATTCGAAGTAATTTTTGGCGTCGGTTGGGATCGAACCCAGTACCCCAGATTCGGACCAGACACTCAGGCACACGGCCACGAAACCCCTAATAATGTGTTAAAAATTCTTTCTATTTACGTATTTTCTATAATTTTAAATTCATTCTATGAGCAAGTTTTCTCCATTTCTTCTAAATGTTCGAGGTTTTTCCAATTCATTAACGGGATTGGCGGTATTTTTGAAGGGTTCATGTAATATACCTAATTTTAAATATATAATTACAATAAGAAATATTAAATATCGTTCCCAGAAAAATCCTTCAGTACTGTCTTTGAATTTTTGACACTGACATTAGTGACATTTATTTGTCAATTACAGACATTTTAATTTCTCAAGTAGATACCATGGAGATGTTTGGGCTGTGAGCAGGCTGTGAGATTTACTACAACAGATTATTTTATAGATTATATATTTATATCTTTAAATCTATAGAAGGTATAATAAATAAAAAAATGTCGGATAGAGAATTTTGTTTTTTAATATTTGTAATAACATAAATTTAAAAAAAATAATATTTAGAAGATTTTTCTTAAAATACTACTTTCGCTTGACCAATTGTTAACAGAATCTATTCAACTCTTCCCATTACTGTTAGATTGAGGAATCCGTAGTTACACAGGTCTTTAGTCTTATAGAATTTGAGAAATCGCACATACAACAACCTCACACACAAACGCACACACACAGACATAATCGTAAAAATGTTATTATCGGATTCTAGGGACCTTAAAACGTGCTTATTCACTAAAATCTGGATATGCGATTTTTAGCATCTTAGCGAGAGGTAAAAAGATACGCAACAACTATTCGAAATTTTACAAATAAATCCGTGACTTTCGGTATCTACATAATTAAATTTATGTAATGTATCATCTCCGAAACAGTTTATTTTTGGTCACATACATATATAAAATTTTTTGACTTATTTTGACCTCTTCTCTATGTCCTATTCATGTGTTACATTTGTTTTTTAACATCTTGTATAATGAAATTTGTTCAAAATAAATACACATAAATTACTTCTACAATTTGAAATGTAAAATGCTGCAGTTTTATCTTATGCAATACGAGTACGGGATATTATCACCATTGGACGTATGCACGATTTTAAAACAATTTTGATTTTAACAATCGTGATTCATTTATGATAAACTTCCGTAAGAAAACAATGATAATAATTAAGTTATGCGTCTATTCTGTCAATTCAACACTAGAGGTACAGTGAGTAAGAAATATTTTTTTTTTAACAAACCAGAAAGTTGGTAAGAACTTTTCTATATTTGCGCTTCTGTTTTGTTAATATGCGCTATTAGTAATGTATTTTTTTTTCGTACAATTATGACCATAAGATTGATTCAATATTATAGTTAATAATGTCATATCTTTTCTTTCTATGACTTCCCGCTAAAATCCGGCGCCGGTATACAATGATAACAATTTATTTTATGGAAAGGAGGTTTGCACTATCTCATTGCTCTGAGGTCTCTCCTACTATATAAATTAGGCCCTAGTTATACCCCTCAAAAGTCAAAATACACCTATTTTCTTCTAATTTTTCGAAATTTTGATACAGGTGTTTCTTTTAAAACAGCAAGTCCTTTTTTGAGCTAATGGGGCTCATATACCGTAATTGAAATACAACAAATTTATATAAAAATCATAAAATACTTACTGATTAAATTAGTAGTAAAGCTAAATAATAAAAAAATAAAACATTCTTCAGTATAAAGTTATAACGAATTAACATTTTATGATGTGACGGGTATCGATTTGATTCTATTGGCCAGAAATATGAAAGCTAAGAATCCCGCGTATAATTCCACAGCGCTAATCTCAGGAACTAAGAGATATTAATATTGAAATATATCTAAAAGTACAAAAAGTAGATTTTTGAAAATTTATTTAAAATAGGTAGAAATGCAGACTTCAGCAGCAGAACTCAGACCAGTACTCGAAAAAAGTATTTAAGGACTAAATACTTACAAGAAAAGTATATAAATACTAAGTAAAGTAATACTTTAAGTACTTTTTTTACCTATTATTAAAAAAAATAGTACCTATATTTGCGGAACAAGTCCACATGCGTGTAAAAAAGGCTTCACGCATATAAAATGTTTTAAAATACACTCCATAAGACATGCATTGCATTTTACGCATAGCTATTAAAATTCAGACTTCACATAATGCGATTAATGTGTGTAGCTACTACTTCATGCATTGGAGTAGAAAAAATATTTATTTAGTTGTATATTATTAATGAGCAAGTAGAAATATCCTTTCATAAATAACTTCTTCAAAATGTTCATCATATGTTTTAATTTATCTTTATTTACGTTTTCAACTATTTGATTAAAACTGTAGATAGCGAAAACTTAAGTACTTTCTTTACTTGCTCAAACCCGTGTTAACAGCACAAAACACACAGCAATATGTTCTTGCGCATGCGTGAAGTATTTAGTATTTAAAGTATTTGAAGTACTTTTTATGAAAAAAAAGTATTTTAAGTAAAGCTCCATTTTTTCATAGTTCCTGCATCTATGCCTTCTTGATAATAAGATTCTTGTTTTTTCAGCTCTTCCAGCTACTGAGGAATCTGTGGACGATCCACAGCCTATGCACCAGCTGATTGACAGGCAGAATCTGCCGAACCGTGGACGCAAGCGTAACAACCGCCAGCCGAGAAACATGAACAGCCCAGCTAAGAGAGCCAGACGCATGAGTTCCCATGTGGAGATGCCTTTACTCCCGGCTCCTCAACCAGCCCAACCACCGGAGCCCATAGAGAAACCTGATGCCAACATGTGCTTGAAGGTGGGCACTTCATTTTCTGTGTTAGATTAAATATATATTTGACACATGTTCCCGATACAAAATTTTATAAGGCGAGATCCGGCACGTAGCTCTAGTCACCTTTAAATAAAATTAGTTTATAATGAGTGAGCTTGTGACATTAACAAAACCATTTTTTTTTTAAGTGTAATTTCAATTTGACGCCAGTGTTGCCAATTTAGCGACATTTAACTACAAAAATTATATTATTATTTAAATCAGTTTGCTATCGGTATTACATGGTTCCTACGAAGACGTAGAAAGGACATAAAAGAAAAATATTTATTATTATTTATTATAAGTTTCATCTTGCAATTAGGCATAATTGCAACTTTTACCTTGCAATTAACCTAACCAAATCTAACCTAACTGCGAGATTTATCTTACAGTTAGGTTAGGTTAGGCTAATTGCAAGATAAAAATTGAAATTATGCCTAATTGCAAGATAAAAGTTGCAATTAAGCCTAATTGTAAGATAAAACTTGCAATTACAAATATTTTTCTTTCATGTCCTTTCTACGCCTTCGTAGATACCATCCTAAACAATATCAATTTCAGGTTATAGGGCGTGAGCAGACACGTGATTCAAGCGACCTTGAAGTTCTTTGGAATCAGCCGATTTGTGTGTGTCACTTTGACAACAACAATGTCATTTTGACAAGACCAATGTTTTGAATTATTTTGATTTTGAATTGCTAAAATTAAATTCAAAATAATAACATTTAGCAATTCAAAATCAAAATAAGTCAAAACATTTTTCTTGTCAAAGTGATCCGCGCACACAAATCAGCTAATTCCAAGCACTTCAAGGTCGCTCGAGTCACGTGTCTACTCGCGCCCTATATTTCATTCATCTGTCAACAGTGCGTTTACAGAACTTCTTAACGACGTGTTTTCAGTGCGTTTATAGACATTTATATATTCTGGAGACTTTTACAGACAACAGCAACACTATGCGCATGCGTTACTTCAAATTGAAATTGAAAAGTTTGGACCTTCAAGCTTTGACGCAAAATAGAAATTTAAATTGGAAATTGAAATTACTTGGTTGTGAACGCCGTATATTGTTTGAAGCATTTGAAGGTCGCTTGGGTTACGTGTCTGATCGCGCTGTATATTTTGTAATTGTCGTATCTAAAAACTATTTTTCGTTAAGACTAACAGTCGTTTAATTTCTTCTGCATTAACATTTAACATAGTTAGATTTTTAGTAACAATTAATGTAATAAAAAGTTTAACGACCATATTTTTTTATATATCTAGTAAACGGTTAAAGATATTATATAAAATATTTGAAAATGGTTATAAATTATTTTAAAAGTAGATCCTAATCTTGCACTTTTTAGTGAGAAATAGAAAGAAAATTCTTCGTATATTTCGAATACATTTCAGAATACAATGGACCTATTACATTAAAAGAAAGATATATTAATAAAAGTGAGATGTGCATAGTGCGCAGTTGACTTTTAGCGCAGGTAAATTTAATAATAATTTCAAATATGGCAGCAAATACATATACAACAAATTTAAAGAAAACTGAGTAAATTTAGGTATAGTAAATGCGATGAATACTTTAAAAAGAGAGGAAGAACAGATGAATTCAGAAAGAAGATATAAGTTTTATAAAAAAAGGTTATGTCCACAATAAGTATAAATTTATTTTATTTCATTCTCGTTATTTGGCAACATGGTGTCACCCACCCAATGATTTAGAAAAAATCCACTAGGTGGCATATCTCAAATGACGTCACGCAGTCATTAAAATGTAATAGGTCCATTCTTACAGAGTTAAATTCCACAGATTTACTATATAAAATACCAAGGGTGCGTTCCAAAATCATACCATGGAGATATCATTGTATTTCCCATAATTCATATAAAAGTAGGCATCCGGTATAAATATATTTAAATGTTTGTATTTGTTCATTATTTGATTGATAAAACCATTCTCGTTCAATGTTATAGTAATGAATTTCCAATCATTTTTTACATTCGTTCTTACTAAATATGTTTAAAATGTCTAAAATTTACTTTTATCTAGAAATGGAGAAGAACATTCATTTGTTTTTTATTCGTATCTCGAATTATTAGAAGAAAAAAAATTAAGATATTATGATTATTATAACGTAAACAAAAAATGATGTTAGAATTGTGTTGTTTGGCGCCAGAGTACATGTGTACCCTCCTATTTTGCAGGGTACGAAAAAGGATGCTCTACAAGTAAACTCTAATAATTTTGGAATACTCTTAACTTTTGGAACGGTTTAGACATACTCTCTACTCTGGAGTAGGTTTTGGAACGCACCCCAAAAAGTGGTTCAAAATTGTTTAAAAATTAAAAGAAATCAGAGTCCAAATCTTGCACTTTTTGTAAAAAGTAATAACCTTTATATATCTCAAACCAAATTGAAGATACACTTTTAATTTTTATAAGAATAATTCCTGAGGATCGCTTTGAATAGTTGTTAAAATTATCTCCCTTTTCCTATCATCTTCTCCTATTTATCTCTTATTTTCATACCTACAGCACTGCGAATGTTTTTTTACATTAATAAAAACATATTTCTAGTTCTCTTATTACTTTTTCTGGCGATCCACAAAGCTCAAGTTTAAATCCTTACTCTTTAACTATGTCAAGTCATCAGTATTTGTAGATAACTCATTTTTTTTTACTTTAGCAACTTCAATTAATGACTGCCTCATACTATAAAATGATTTGAATAGTTTATTCAGTGGTGTAGTAATAATGGTCCGTATTCCGAGCGCACTTCTATAATAAAAGCGCTTTTACATTATATTCTAATGAGGAGTGTGCTTCATAAAAGCGTTTTTATTATAAAAGTGCGCTCGGAATATGGGCCAATATCATTCTAAATCTGAATTAATGTTCGGTATTGCCCTACACTGGAAAATTTTGTCCCTGCTGTTCATGATGTAACTTTGCATGTACAGCTAAGAAAAAGCCATTTACGTCATCAGTGCAGAAACCAATTTTTGTCATTGTCCTGTTCACGTGATACGCCAGTGTCGTTCGTGTCTTATTCTGACGTTTAGTTCTAATGAAAATGTATGGCACGCCACTGCCTACATAATGTGTGAGCCTACGTCATCACTTCGCGCATCTATTGATGACGTAAATGGCTTTTTCTTAGCTGACGAGCACTCTAACATGGGAAATCAGTTTTTCTTTGCGCAAACGTTACCAAATTATTTTATTACAAAATACTTCAAATAAAAGTTATAGCGATTGAAATTCTGCGTCTAAATAATGTGAAACGATTATTTTAGCTCTTCATATAAGCGAAAAAAATAATTGTAAAGTTATTGTTTTTATTGCGTCATTTCATATTTAAAAAACAGATTATGGTAGTAAGCGTACACAAAACACAAAAAGGTAAATTGGTTTAGTTTTAATTGAGAGTTAAAAACATCCATGACTGTCTAGATCTATAGCTCATAAAAACTATAATATTATAATTATTTTGGCATGTCGTGGCCAGATTGTAATATTATTCAGATTATAAAACGCTTAGGCTTTGTTTAGAGAAATATACAAATTATGTCTACACGTCTTTGTTAATTATACCGTGTAGATTCGCCATTCTCTAAAGAAATAAATCGCCAAGTCACAAGATTTGACAATCTGGCAGCATTTTACAATCTGGGTACGACATACTATTATTTGACGTCATTTCAAAACCGGGATTAATATGGATACCGGCGCCGGGAGACTAAACACAGCCTTGAAGAACTAGAAAAATCGGTTCACATGATTTAGATACAGAATTTAAATATTTGAAGTATTTTTGCGTAAAATAATTTGGTAACGTTTGTGCAAAGAAAAATTGATTTCTCTTGTTATTGGGATATTTCATTAAGAATGCGAAAATGAAAGAATGGTAAAATTTGGAACTAAAAACAAGGGAGCAATTTTATTTCATTCGTATGTTTTAGTGAAATATTCCAATATACGAACCCAACCCCAAATATATTCGTACTCTCTGAAAAAAATATAACAGCAAGAAGAAATGAATTTTTAGATTACAATAGTTAAGACTATATTTGGGTAATTTTTTATTTTATGTATTAATAAAGTGTACTGGATTTAAATATAATGTTAATACCTAAATTTATCATTTTAACATTAATCTACTGGCAAATATATGACAACACATACGTGCTAATTTTTTTAGTTCCAACAGTAAATAATACAATATTTATGTTAGTAATATTTATAAAACTGAAGCTAAAGGAAACTGACAATATATTCAATTAATTACTATATTAAATTTAATTTTTTTAGTAAAATTATTTGCAAAGTGATATTTATTTATTAAACTACCACCTACCATTATATTAAAAACAAGAATAAATAAACTTCTGGATGATTATTACTCCAATTCAACAAATTTTGATGTGGTGTATTAATAGAGTGTATAGAACTTGAATACATTGCTTATAATAAAATTTCTTAGGTTTAATGATAATTTATTTGCAAATAATCATTGTCTGCATGTGACAAATGTTTTCGTCTTTAATAATTCGCAAATAATTTTTATTAAAGTAATAAAATTAAAGATGGCAATTAATTGAGTATATTGTCAGTTACCTTTACCTTCAGTTTTATAGATAATACTAATATAAATATTGTATTATTTACTGTTGGAACGAAAAAAATTGGGACTTGTCTTTTGTCATATATTTGCCCGTAGATTATTGTTTAAATGAGAAATTTAGTTAATAACATTGTATTTAAATCCAGTACACTTTATTAATACATAAAATAAAAAATGCCCAAATATATCCTTAACTATTGTAACCTAAAAATTTATTGCTGTTAATAAATTTATTTCAGAGGGTACGAATACATTTGGGGTTGGGCTCGTACCTATGACCCGCTTTTTGATTTACACCCTGTACAGCCACCACGATATCTTGGAGTTAAATTTAAGTCTAAAATAACGTTTGCTGAACATGTTGAAGTTACAGAACTGTAATTTGAATGCTTGGCTTCATAATAATCATATTTCTGCCATTTGCAGCACTCTAAACTGGAGTACCATTCTGTTAACATAGAATCCTATTCAAGAAAATTGAGCCAATAAAAATGAAAATATCTTTACTGTAAAACCTACAAAACATCGTGCATACACTATCTCTTATACAGAGCTTCATTTCTCAATCTATTATCTTAAAAACACTTGTCTCTTTTATCTCTCCAAACTGATTCATGGTGTTGATAATCCCTGCTGCCTATTCGTACTTAACTTTCATGTCTTCAGTATCATACTATAGAAACTCTAAGATCTACTTGTTTTCTGCTCGTACAATTCTTAGTTTTTCCATTCATGGATTTTTTTACTTTATCAATTTCTAGCTTTGATATTTTCCTTTTTACTTCCAAAATGTTAATGAACTATACAAAACAAATTTGTTTTACAAACAATGGGGTATGTGACTACATTTTGATTTTTACATATACGGTACTAAATAAAAAAAATGTGTGCGTCTGGAGACGCCCGACAGAAATGATAACTTTGTTCCGATTGTTTTAACTTTTAAAGTAAAGTAATTTTATCATTTAAGTATTAGTCGAATAAATTTGGTAAAAGGTTTGAATTAAATAAATAATTGTTTTGTAAATAGGTATATTTGATAATTTATTTACGAACACAACAACGTATAAAATATTAAAAACGAGAGTTGCGCGCGCACTGGCTTGCCATCTCTCTCTCTCTCAGAGGCAGTTTAAATTCCTTAGCGATTCATCCTTCCATAAGGATATATCACTGCAAAAATTAAATACCCATATTTTATCGATTAATTATTTGTAGTTTACAAGAATTATTAAAAAGTTGGAAAAGGGGTATAATGATGTCACTATGGCCCAAGCGATAGGCAAACATGCCATAGCGGTTAATAGCGGAGGAAATATGAACCCAGGCCACCATACTGACGTCATCATAATCCGTCTCCAAAACCTGCAACGCTGCAATTGCAAATAATTATAGTATTACGAAATGTTTAATATACAGGATGTATCAAGATAATGAAACAGTGCCACTTATTCGTGAATATGAAAAGTTACACAAAAAAGTGATTAAGATATTTTGTAAAGCATAGAAGGGGACACATTTTGGCATAACTATTATTATTTTAGAGCCAGTGGTACTCAACTTATGGATCAATGTTATATTTTTTTAAATGGCATCATGTATCATGTATTTTTTATTAACTCATTAAAAGCGAATTTTCTTCTGAATTCAACAATATAATATCATACCCTTGCGAAAAATTTCATAAAAATTAATTCAAAGTTAGTATTTCATTTTTTTAAGTAGGCCAAGCAAACATTCAACTATTAAAACAAAAGATTTTTTCTTTAAATGTTCCAAATTTCGTTATTTTTTTATTTCGTCTTGCGTAATTAGGATAACTTTCTGCAAATAAATTACATACTAGGAATGCATTTTGATGGGTCTTGCATCAATAAATAAAATCAGTATTTGTTGAATCTGCTGCCATTATTAAATTAATTATTACAAAGATAACTAAAATTACCTTAATTGTAATAATGACAGATATTTTTTTTTGTTTTAATGATTAAATGTTTGCACTACCTACTTAAAAAATAAAATAGAAATGAAATACTAACTTTGAATTAATTTTTATCAAATTTTTCGAAATGTAAGGGTATGATATTATTATATCGTTGAATTCAGAAGAAAATTCTCTATTTCATAATTTAATAAAAAATATATGCCATTTAAAAAAATGTAACATTGATCCGTAAATTGAGTACTATTGGCTTTAAAACAATAATGGTTATGTCAAAATGTGTCCCTCCCTATGACTTACAAAATATCATAATTGTGTAACTTTTCATATACATGAATAAAAGGCATTGTTACATTATCTTGATACACCCTGTATAATAGTTAATTTTTATATTTTATGACCCATATATTGAAATTTCATTATGGTCACATACCCATTAACTGTGTACAGTATTCTTCGCGTAAGAAAGGCATTGCGCAATAAAAAGTATGATTGTTGAAAACATACCTAATTGTAGTAGTTTCTTTTTGCCACATAGATTATAGAATTTGTTCAAAAGTCGATGGATATCGTAACTTTGTTTAGGGATGTGTCGACATAGTTCATATACATTGGCGTGTATTTTTTTTTTAGCTTTTTTGTGTATCGTGTTGATTTAAGTTATTTATCAATAATGCCATAAAAATACAACAAGAAGGGCTAAAATAATGATCTTGTTTGCATGTGCGTTTCTTAGTGCAGAAAAAAATAGTTTCGTAGTAGATGTCAGCACAGATTATAGAGCGAATTGAACTGAAGCACTGGCGCCAAGTCTCACAGACCCTGCATACATATTTTTTTTAAATGCTTATTTTTTTATTTTTGTAATATTTAGCAATAAATATTTTTAAGAAAAAGTTAGTGGTTTTATTTTGCAAACTATACTTAAGTATTATATAATTCCTTTTGTCGACCAGAAAAACTTGAAATTACGGCTAAAATATAACATAAGGAGAAGGGGCGCCAGTACTGCAACAGTTAAAATCCTGCGCAAAAGAATATGTCAAAGTGCGCCTTTGTGGAGGTCGAGGTTTGCGAGTTAAATAAATAAAGTCGGGATTGCCACTTGCTAATGCGATTACTTTATTTCCGTCCACGACAGTTACAATATCATAATAGTGAATTTAGATGGCGGCACTAGGTGGCAGTGCCGTCGAGTGGCCTGGCGTGGCGGGAGAATTTGAATTGGTGGGATTGCATCTCTCAACACTCTTCAATCCAGCAGTTCAGTCTTAAGTGGCCATAAAACATAAACTTTAAATATGAAAAAACATACAAAATAAATTAAGTAGACAGAGAGAAAACAATATACAGGACCCCTATTCTGTAACTTTAGAGCTAGCTCTATATCGCGAATGTTTCTATATTCACTAATGGTATCTAGCGGCAACGAATAGAACTACGCTATATGACGTCATATCAGTCTCTATCCATAGAGCTACCACTTGGGGTGGTTCTATGAAATAAAGATAGCTCTATGCGTTATTTTTTGACGGAAACTAAAAATTCTTTCTGTTCCAGAGTAATTTTCCCGTCTCTTTTCGCGACTATTTTACAATTTGAAACAGCACGTGTCAATGTTTACAAATCAGCTGCTAGCGTATATTCGGTAACAACTTTATAACATCAAAATCACTAGGATAGAGATATGTACTTATTTCGATATAGAAACAGTTTCTATCAGTGACGTCATTATTATAGAGCCAAGCTCTAAAGTTACAGAATAGGGGTCCAGGTTCAATGCTCTTGGAGTCCCAGCCTTATCCTCAGGTCTTGGAAGGTTACCTTGGGAAGTCCTTTGGTCAGTATGTCCGCGAGCTAGTCGTTGCCTGTATTTGGCGCGACGTGTCAAGGTCTCGAATGAAGTTGTACTTCACATCCACGTGGATGCACGCTTGGTTGTCTTCATAAATGATGATCGGCTGTTTCTTCCAGAAGTCCTCTCAGCCAAATCATCTCGGTGATTGCCGTTGCCAGCGCGACATACTCCGCCTCGGGGGAGGATAGGGCCACCGTGCTCTGCTTTTTGGTTGTCCAGCTATCTGTAAAACCAAGAACCAAGAAGATCGTTGTTCCCCGGCCAATCCGAATTGACATACCCGCCAATGAAGCTGGTTGCTGTTTTGAGTAGTGGAGTCCGAGATCCTTAGTGCCCTGAATGTATCTGAGGATTCGTTTGAGCGCGTTCCATTAGTCTTCAGTGGCGTTGTTCTGGAACCTGCTACAGAAATTCACCGACGCGCTGAGGTCCGGTTCGCGTCGTCAGCATCGCATAAATCGGACAGCCCACCATCTGACGAAATGGTTTTGACTCGATGATGGATTCACCTTCAACATCCTCCGGGGTTTCACCTCCATCGGTGAGGACGTGGCTTTGGATTCGTTCATCCCGAAGCGTGCTAGAAGGTTTCGCAGGTTCTCCCGTGTCCTTCATCCTAAACTTCTGTTGGAGAAGGGAGCCGGTCTCGTCCAGTACTTCTGTTCACCATCAAAATATCGTCTACATGAACAAGTAAATAGATCATCTCTTGTCTAGCGACCGATATGTAGAGGAATTTGTCGTATTCAGATTGTTGAAATCCAAGCGACAGAAGGCAGTTGTTGAGTTCCTCGTTCCATGCTCTCGGAGCTTGCTTCAGCCCATAGAGTTTTGTTTAGTCGGCACACCATACCTGGGTTGGTGTTGAAGCCTTCAGTTGTCTGGTGATTGATCACTACCAGGAGCGTCCTCAACGTTATCAGCCTGGCGATTGGAGCATAAACTCATCGTGGTCGAAATCTTTCCGCTGCGAGCAGCCTTTGATGACCAGTCGCGCTTTGTATTGCACGGTCTCCCCGTTTTCGTCTCGTTTGATCTTGAAGACCCATCTGTTGGATCGCCTTCCTTCTTTCGGTAAGGAGGTGAGTGATCAGGGGGTCTATTCCAATTGAAGCGACACTGTAGTCTCGCTATTTCGTGACGTCATATGATGACGTACAAGCTACGTCACCATTTAGTAACTTTTAATTCATTTAGTGAATTTTAATATTACACGCTTGGTACCAAGTAAGTAAAAAAGTTGCTGTAGTTTAAAGCGCTCATTTTGAATTAGTTTCGTTTGTGATCTAGTGATGGTTCTCGCTCTTTTGTGTCGGGTGTTATACATTTTATTCTTATTTTCTTTATTTTTTAAATTTTTGTTATTATTTTTATTATTTTACTATTAAAGTAAGTTTTAGTTGGTTTTTCTTTTTAGAGTAATTTCGATTTCTATAACTGCCATAATTTAAATGTGGGTTTAAAATATTTACCTCGTACAAAGAAACTTCTTTACCCAGTCTATGTTTTCAAGAAATTCCGTTTCGGGCAATTGGAACGGATTATGTGCATCCCAAATTAATCTTCGAGCAATTCTAGCTTCTTCTCTTCTCTCCTTTACTTCAGCAGTACGACAACAAAATACGAAAAGCCATTTTTTTAAAAACAAAACACTCAATTCTCAGATAACGAGAGTCTAAAAGAAGTAGCGACAGCTACTTTGGTGTCCCATAACGTAGCGATGCCGAGTGATCATACCACGTCATTAGCGCATTTCAGTGGTAAGGACAGTACGTCATCATCGCATTTCGGTAGTAGGGACATTACGTCATCATTGCAGATCGGTAGTGGGGTAGCGAATCGCTAACTGAATTGGAATAGACCCCCAGGTCTCTGCCAACTCCTCTTCAACGGCCTGGTACCAATGCGTTGCGTCCTCTCGACCTTGCATCTCTGCATACGAAGTAGATAGATCTTGAACGAAGGTCTCAACACCTAGTGCTAAAACCACGTAGTCCTCCAGATGCTTGGTCCTGACACTCCTCCTCACGCTGGGAATTGGTGGAAACTTCTTCTCGGGAAGCGTCGCGGAGTCTTCCGCGTTTTCGAAGTCGTCGTCCACTTCTTCTTGAGCCTTGGGTTCACGATGGTCCTGGATCTCCATATCCTGGTGTTCACCGCTTCCTCTTGTGCCTGTGCCTCCCGTGTCCTCAAAATCGATGTAGAAGTCTTCCATACAGCTATCCTGGTTCTTCTCGGCAGCCGCTCATCGAAGATGACATCGCGTCCATAGAGAATCTTCGAATCCTCTGGAGACCACAGCCTGTAACCGTTGTTGCAATAGCCTGTCATGTAACATTCTTTCGATCGCGGGCCGAATTTACCTCTCAGGAGTAGTTTGGGCAGGTGCAAGTAGGCTTTGCAGCCAAACACCCCCAACTTCTGTAAGTCGACCTTTTGCCCGAACCACAACTCGGCAGGAACTGCCTTTTCCAGAGCACTTGTGGGGCATCTGTTGATCAGGTACACCGCCGTCATCACTGCTTTTGTCCACAGGAACTTCCGGAGGGATGAATCAAGGAGCATACACTTTACCTTTTCCAGAATGGTTCGGTATATCCTTTCCGCTACCCCGTTCTGCTGAGGCGTGTGACGGATGGTGAACTCGAACTGTATCCCGTGCTGATCGAAGTGCTCCTTCATATCTGTTGACAAATACTCGCGACCGTTGTCGCATCTGAACCGTGAAATCTTTGATCTGAAGTGAGTCGTGACCATCGTCTCATAGATTTTGAAACTTTAAAAGACTTCAGACTTGAACTTCAGAGGGTACGCCACCATGAAATGTGTATAGTCATCAATAAACGTGAGCACATAGCGCATGCCGGTGTAGGACTGTGGATCTACAGGACCGAACAGGTCGCTAAGGGTCTAATTACATGGCTATTCCTCTCTAAACCTGAAACAGATAACAAGTTAAACTGCAGACCCGGGACTACGAGGACGTTCAGAATCGTTTATTTGGTTTCTGACATTTGAGACGAATGCCTCCGAGCTTACCAAATGTTCGGAAGCGCCCGAATCTAGGTACCAATGCACAGTCTCAGTACTCTCGGTACCAGCAGCGAAACTGTAGACTACTTGCTCCTCTTCTGTGTGAGATTCCTGGTGCTGCCCCCCTCGGTTGGTCGCTGGTTTCCTGCACTCCGTCCGGAAATGGCCAATAACGGCCGCAGTTGTGACATTGGTTGTTCCGCTTATCGAAGTTCTTCTTGACGTGGTTGGGTTTAGTCTTCGTAGGCCACTAGGGCCGCTGCGAAGAAGTCGAAAGGCCTCTCCGTCGTGTCGACCACCTAACCTCTTTGCCTGCTCGTCAAGAAGTCGATTCTTCACGAAACTCAATTTAAGATAATCTTCAGAGATGGTATCGACGGCGGTCATGACGACGTCGTACTCCGCTGACATCGTCAGGAGAAATGGTATAATACAATTTCTCATTTTCATTCAAAACTTAAAATGACATTGTTTGTAAACTAACCTCAAACTTCCCTATTCCGTGTTCTGCGCATACTCCGCAGCCCCGTGCTTCACGAATTTCGTCCTTATCGTGTATTTCAATTTGTCACACTTTCACGTCGCGCATACCGCAGGCTTTAGCCTTCCATTTAATATATAGAGTTCAGTGGTTTCAATTCGAAACTTCCAATTATCATAATTTGTGCCATCGACAAGCGGATTTTGTACCTCGTTTCCTAAGTCATAACCTCAAACCGGCGATTCCTCGTTTTTTTCAACGAAAACTGTGTTGTGGAGTGCTTTGCAGAAAAATCTGGGTCCATAACTTGTTAAAGTGGAGGTCGAGGTTCGACGAGTTAAATAAATATAGTCGAGAATGCCACTTACTAATGCGATTATTTTATATCCGTCCACGACCAGTGTTGCCAATAGTGGAGATTTGTTTTCTACTGAAGCGTCAAACAAATTCTAGAATTATTTAGCTAATAGCTATATTCATGGTATTCCCCTCCCCTAGTTACGAGGAAAAAGACCAGTGTTGCCAACAGTGGAAATTTGTTTTCTACTAAAGCGTCAAACAAATTTTAGAATTATTTAGCTAATTGCTATGTTCATGGTATTTCCCTCCCCTAGTTACGAGGAAAAAGACCAGTGTTGCCAACAGTGGAAATTTGTTTTCTACTAAAGCGTCAAACAAATTCTAGAATTATTTAGCTAATAGCTATGTTCATGGTATTCCCCTCCCCTAGTTACGAGGAAAAAGACCAGTGTTGCCAACAGTGGAGTAGGTGCCAGTCTGTCATTAATTTTGCTAGTTTAAATTAATGTGAACAGCTATGTTATATATTTTGATACAAACAGTACAGCTTTAAATAAAAACCAGAAATTTACTAAAAAAATCTATCTAATCTACCGGATTCAAAATTTAATCACTATATCGCTACCTCATTCTACCAATTAGTAGAAATTCTAAGTTGGCAACACTGTCCACGACGGGAATAATGCCCGAATATTCAAAACCAGAACATTCAAAGCCGGAATATGCATGCACAGAATCATTCAAATTCCGAATATTCAAAAACTGAATCGCGCATTGCATGAAAGGGTATGTAATCTAACCAAACATAACCTAACCTAAAGTGACCTCTGCTTGACCATGTCCACATATTTTTGAATGATTTGGGCGAAGTGCTTTCTGGCGATGCGCGATTCTGCTCTTGAATATTCGGAATTTGAATGATTCGGGCGTTGAAGACATTCACTTAGAATTTCTACCTCATTCTATCAGATTTAGTAGAAATTCTAAGTTGGCAACACTGTCTACGACGGGAATGTCTTCAACGCGCGAATATTCAAAACCAGAATATGCATGCACAGAATCATTCAAATTTCGAATATTCAAGAGCAGAGTACTTTCCAAAGTACTTCCCAACGCGCATAACAAGTTGCATTTGTAACCTGTTGTTACACCCACAACGCAGATAAACTACGCTACGCCCGTATCCCGGGGATCCCCTTACTTGTTGGTTCAAGATAGGAATTAATATTTGAAAAATCAAATTTTCAAAAGTAATTGGGTACAAGTAATTAATTACAATATGGGAAAAAGTAATTTAATTAGTAATTAATTACCAAAACTAATTAATTACTGCCCAGCTCTGGCCGTGATGATATATTTATTTATTTATAAATACATTCCTTTTGTTTAAATATTGAGTTTTTCAAAGATCGTACATATATTTTCAAAGCATATATACATCTGTTCGATTTGAACTCGCATTCTGGTGACCGGGGAGGCCACCGCCCTGACCAATCCACTTATATTCAAATACATATAAAAAAATTACTAAGGTGTTTTAACGTTTTTGACCTTCTTTTGACATATAGTATCACCGTAAAAAACCGTAAACTTTGTATGAGACTGTGATGATAGTACTATAATAAATAGAACTATTAAATAAATCTGTACTGTATTTTTTTCAGTACACGTTCGGAGTAAACGCATGGAAACAGTGGGTTACAACGAAAAACGCTGAACTGGAAAAATCATCCCGCCGTGTGAAACTTTTTAAGAATGAAATTTTGCAACTGACTGCTGACGAGTTGAACTATTCCCTCTGCCTGTTCGTCAAGGAAGTTAGAAAACCGAATGGTTCTGAGTACGCGCCTGATACGATTTACTACTTATGTTTAGGTAAGTTCACAAAAATTTCTTCAACTATATACAGTATTCATTCAGTTACATACTAACGCCAATCTTTAGTCTTACATAATTTTATAGAATATGTTTGTATTCCAGGAATACAGCAGTATTTATTTGAAAACGGCAGAATTGATAATATTTTCACGGATGCGTATTACGAAAAATTCACGGATTGTCTAGACGAAGTAGCCAGAAAATTTTCTGTGCTTTATAACGATTCACGTAAGTACAAAATAAATTTATTTGTTCTGGTATAGAAATAGATTTCTCTTCAGATTATATTGTGACTCGAGTTGAAGAAGAACACCTTTGGGAAAGCAAGCAGCTTGGAGCTCATTCACCGCATGTTTTGTTGAGTACTTTGATGTTCTTTAATACAAAACATTTCAATTTAACAGTAAGTCTTTATATTTTTAAAGTGTCGAAATATGGTTATCTGTTACATATTGTCATTACAGACTGTGGATGAACATATGCAGTTGTCGTTCTCTCATATAATGAAACATTGGAAACGGAACCCAAATCAGCCTGGAGCAGCTAAAATTCCAGGATCCAGGAACGTATTGTTAAGATTCTACCCTCCACAAACTACGCTGGGTAAGTGATCTATCTTTACTATTTAAATTAGACCAAATTCAAAATTTATACTGAGCAGCTAAGGCTGTACTCCATGTCGCGTTCTGGCATTGAACCACGCTAATTGCGGTTGGATGCTGAAAGATTTTCCGCTAACAAGCTTACCGCGCTAGATCGGTGGTTGTGGTTTGTGATGACAGATTAGCACTTGCGTGCGCGTGCTCCGTGTATACAGGATGTAACACCAAAACCGATCACTGCCATTATTTTCTTTATTATTATAGTTACAAAAAATGCTATAGAATAAAGTTATAGGAGACCAAGGGGGACATCCCATTAGAGAAGAAAATATTTTTTTAAACCAATGGTTCTCAACACAAAGTTATATTTTTTTAAATGGGATGATTTATATTTTTTTGGCCTATTTGATAGAGTATATTTTTCTGAATTTAACTATGTGATTTTTTTTATATCATTACATAACAAAAATAGTGAGAAATATTCAATTGAAATTTAAATAAATTTTATTTTTATAGTTATTTTTCAGTAGGCTATGAATGAAAAACAATTGAGCTTAAATTGAAATGAAATAATTTTTTGTTAACAACATTATAAACAGTGTTCTATTTGATTTCTAGCCTAAATAATTTCAAATTGACAAATAACAGTTTTTGGTTTTCATACATAGCCTACTGAAAATGACTATAAAAAATCAAATTTATTTAAATTTTAATTGCATTTTTTTCAATATTTTTATTATGTAAGGACATACAAGTAATACATGGTTGAATTCAGAAAAAAAATACGGTATCGTATAGGCATAAAAAATATGTATAATCCTATTTGAAAAAATATAACTTTGTGTTGCAACTTGAGAACCACTGGTTTAAAAAAATATTTTTGAATGATGAAATATGACAAAACTATTTTGCTTATTATTATTATTTTTCAAATACGATGTGATTATTTTTCATTTAAAATATAAATGTTAGCCTCGAAGATAGAAAACGTTCAGTAATCGAAAATTGTTCATAGCCTACTCCAAGATAGGATTTTTTTTAATCCACTGTACCTGTTCCATAAAATAGAAGCTAATAAGCTTTTCTTTGACAATAAATTTGATAGTCATGTGTGTGATTTGTTAAATTAGTGTTCATCAACACCAAGGCCAACCCTAAAATCTGCTTTCTAATATCCTAAATAATGACGTCATTTATTGAATATAAATTTACGATTTTGGCATTAGGGTGATGAAAGTTCTACTTCGGACACAACCTAAGTTTATGTTACATTGTAAAGTAATAAACATATCTGAAACTTAGTGATAATAACTAAAATTCATATTATTTTTGCAGATTCCAATTCTCGCAAGAAAAAAGTGTATGAGCAACAAGAGAACGAAGAAAATCCACTCCGTTGTCCAGTTAAACTATACGAATTTTATCTATCAAAATGGTAAGAAATATTTTGAATTATTTGTCACACATTCGCTTTATAATCTGTGTTGATACCTACTAGGGAACTATCCTTTTCTGCCTAGTAAGAAAAAGAACATGCAGACAAGACCATTATTCTAGCCTGTTCGATAGTTTTTATTTTGATATTATTGATAAATCACTTAAATACGTAAATCAACACAACAAAAAATGCGAAAGTACACGCCAATGTATAAACAGATTTTATAACTTTTCGAATTTTTGATTTTTTTATATATTAAAGTATTTTTAAATCTAAAAAGTTTTTACTTTTTTATTTTGCGAAATTGTAAAAAATACTGGAGAAAAAAAATGCAATTTTTCTTCCCGCCATTATGGCGTACATAACATCAACTATGTGAGAATGGGGTCATTTCACATTTTCTAATTTATTTATTTTCTTGAAAGAATAGGTCAAATTAAATATGTAAGTGTATGTTTTACACCTTACAAGTCTTTAGAATCAGAGATATGATTTTTTAAAAGTTGTCTTTAATTTCAAATATTTGGACGCTGACGTCACGGCTTGGCAGATGCGGCAGTAGCTCTCTACCGGTTGTATTTGGAACTATGATTGTTTGGGTTATCACTTGTCAGTTTCATTTTGTGACAGCAACATATTGTTAACGAAAAACATATTTCATACAACTTTTGGTATTTATTTTAATATTTTTTTATTTACATACCTTTACTCTTAATTCTGCTGCCACCTGTCGCAATTTTAGGTTAGTTTGTTTACAACAGCAAACGGAAACTACGTGGACCGTTGTATGTGTGAGAGAGGAATGGCTTTGTGTAACAAGCCGTGATGTCACGAATTTTACAGCCGCGAAAGTTTATAAGGAAATTTATGAATGAAAAGTCGCATATTTCATGTGGTTTTATGTTACTATATTTATTAAATGAGACGGATTTCACGATGAAATGACCCCATTGACTTTGACGTTTCAATTTCCAATGTAAAAGACATACGTTCATGTTTTCATTCTATACTAGCGCTCGTAGCGAACAACTACAGCGAACTAAAGATGCTGATACGTCATCGTATTGAGGGAGATTTAAATAATAATAAATTTAATATCGTTTGTACAAAAAATACGCTATATATTATTACTTTTATTGTATTAATAGTAATATTGCATGTATAGTATTGCATTCATGTGGAAAAATCATTATATTTCAACATGACTAAACTCCCCCATTACGTATGTCACTGATTTCCGTTTCCTGTTTCAGTCCTGAGAGTGTGAAGACGCGCAACGACGTATTCTACCTGTTGCCGGAAAGATCGTGCGTACCGGATAGCCCTGTGTGGTACTCCACGATGGCTCTAGGCCGAGAAGCTCTGGAAAAAATGCTACACAGAGTTAAAATGGTCAAAGAGATTAACGTTGCGTTGTTAACTAGTTAAGTATCGATTTTATCTACGTGAACTTTATAAATTATCACTAAGACAGTGTTTGAATGTGTTTTGAAAAGTGTATGAAAAGTTTTTGTACTTGGGTTGAGTTCGAATTTTCACATTTTGTTACTACGAACATGGAAGTTGTATATAATCTCGGGCTCACACGTGATCCTAATATTTAAATAATATTAATTTACAAAATTAAATTCAACTTAAATGATTCTTGCGCTATCTGACAAGATAGTTTTCTTCGATACAACGATTGCTTTGGTTAAATTTTTAAATAAAGTATATTTAAATATCGTGAAGAATAATTATATTTAATTTTCAAATTTATGTATACAGGGATCACCAAAACCGACCACTGCCATTATTTTCTTTATTTTTATAGTTACAAAAAAATACTATAGAATAAAGTTATAGGAGACCAAGCGGGACATCCCATTAGAGATGAAAATATTTATTTAAACCAATGGTTCTCAAGTTACAACACAAAGTTATATTTTTTTAAATGGCATGATTTATATTTTTTTGGCTTATTTGATAGAGTATATTTTTCTGAATTCAACTATGTGATTTTTTTATATCATTACATAACAAAAATATTGAGAAATATTCAATTGATATTTAAATAAATTTTATTTTTATAGTTATTTTTCAGTAGGCTATGAATGAAAAACAATTGAGCTTAAATTAAAATGAAATAAATATTTTGTTAACAACGTTATAAACAGTGTTCTATTTGATTTCTATCCTAAATAATTCAAATTGACAAATAGTTTGGTTTTCATACATAGCCTACTGAAAAATGACAATAAAAATCAAATTTATTTAAGTTTTAATAGCATTATTTCAATATTTTTATTATGTAAGGATATAAAAGTAATACATGGTTGAATTCAGAAAAAAAATACGTATCGAATAGGCATATAAAATATGTATAATCCCATTTGAAAAAATATATTTTTGCGTTGCAACTTGAGAACCACTGGTTTAAAAAAATATGTTCTTCTTTAATGGGATGTCCCCCTTGGTCTGTAATATTTTTTTGTAATTATAATAATAAAGAAAATAATGGCGGTGGTCGGTTTTTGGTGTTACAACCTGTATAATTAGGAAAAAAAAAATTAAAACAAATTTTTTACATTATGTGAATGATACATTTGGCGTCTTTGACTTCCAAAGTGAAATTTCAACATCAAGTTAGGATTGGCTAAAGTAAATATCACGTGTGACCCCCGATGGATTCGAACTATATTTTACAAAATCATTGATGAAATATGACAAAACTATTTTACTTATTATTATTATTATTCAAATACGATTTGATTATTTTTCATTTAAAATATAAATGTTAGCCTCTAAGATAGAAAACGTTCAGTAATCGAAAAACAAAACCTGCCACAACGCGTTGTAGATTTATTAAAAAAATGATTATATACGTTGCCAAACGCCATAAGAAAGCTAGTATTCGGGTTCGTTTAATCTTTTCTCATTTGAGTCTAGCGGATAAACGTATCCGTCTAGACCGACGCTTAGCACCGGAACGAAATAATCAAACTGTCCCTAGAAACATTCACACAAGTGTGAAACGATCCCCAAAATAAACTTGTTTCAAATGGCGTTGTGAACCCTCCCCTGATCGAAGTTTAATTGTTATTTTTTTATTAAGCAAGCCTTAACTCCTTAATATAATTTAAACATATCTTAACATAACGTAATCTTACAAATGTTTTTATTACGTTTTAAGGTAGTTGGCTCATGAGAGCAATGCCATCTATTGATTCGTGCCGAATAATGTAGACAAACTCAAAGTTGCCTGCCTGCTTCAAGTCACATGGCTATTTGCATATTATGTTTATTCTGCTAGGTATTGCAAAGGCTAATGGTTCTAATCGTGAGGTTAACAAAATATATAAAAATGCCGAAAGTTAGAAATCATCGCGGACGTTTTTCAAAACATAGGCGGCAGTGTTACCAACAATGCGCGTGAAAATTTCAGAGATTGAAAATATTTGATGAATTTCCAAATAAATTTGTTATATCTTTGAAACCAGATGGGCATGCATATTTTTTAACTAGTTTTTTCACCTAGTTTTTAGTCAAAAGTTTATGGGTTTTCGCGATTCTAGAGGCAATTATGTCGATGATTTCTTGAGCTTCCCTATACTCGCCATGTTAAATCTTCCAACTTTCGAGTTCAATAACTCCGATCAGAATTGGGCAAGTAGACTAAAATTTTGGATTTACATCGATCAATACTTAATCTAGCTGTACGCCAAAGATTATTAAGATTTTGTGGATTTTAATTCGTGCTTTAAGTACCTTAAATTATTCCCCAATACATTGTGGTATGATTGGATGTTTCGTTACTGAGCAGTTTTAATTTTGGAGCTTCACAAATATATTCTGAACAAATTTGATATAATAGCTATATTTCTGTACTTGAGGTATATTATAACTGTGGGGTATTCTACAGTAGAGATGTTTAAGACATTTCCATAAGAATAGTTAAGGGAAAACAACAGATGTCACTTTACTTTCAATTTTTTTTATTATTCATTTCTACACTCGCGGCCCATATTTTAGGACCTTAAACTTGAGAAAAATCATCTTAGTCTTGTGTAATCATTATAGATTCAGCGTATAAGAAAGAAAATATGTGTGTAGATTATAAAATTAAAATTCGCATTTCTCGGTTTGAAAAGAAAATAATAAATAAGAGCACAGAGAACTCTTCATATACAGGGGGGTGACCGCGACCTCGGAACATAAGGCTTTAACATGTACAATCATACTTTCTTAATTTTTTGCTTCCCTAATTATTTTAGATAAAAATGCTTCAAATAAAAGTTGTAGAGCATAAAATTCTGCATCTGAATCAATATTAATTTTGTATGCCTTGTAACGGCAGAAATTAGGTATGGAAATGTCGAAAATCACCTCAAAAATAGGAATAGCCATGGAATTGAGACAAAATAAATAACAAATGTCTAACAGTTTATCTGTCATGTTAGGGCAATTTATTTTTATTAGGTATTATTTCTAATTTTTATTCCAGTTAACAATTGTCTATTAATTTAAATTGATATTTGTTCAACTGAAGAGAAATTACAAATAATAATAATAACAATAAATTAACTTAGCTTGACAGATAAATCGTTAACATTTGTTAATTTTCTGTTTCAATTCCAGGGCTATAGCTATTTTAACGGTGATTTTCGACATTTTCCTAATTTCTGCCGTTACAAGGCATACAAAATTAATTTTGCTCATTGATTCAGATGCAGAATTTTATATCCTACAACTTTTATTTGAAGCTTTTTTACCTAAAATAATTAGGGAAGCAGGAAATTATGAAAGTCTGATTTTACATGTTAAAGTCCTATGTTCGGCTGTTCCCATTTCCCAGTTTTCACAAAATTTTAAATTTGTCGTTAATTTTTAAGTTCGATATATCACGCTTAAAAACTGAATAGAAAACAATTGACACAATGGGGTATTCCAGTGTAGTAAAATTTAAAAGAAAAAATATTATAATGTTATTAACTAGGTTGAAAAACGACCGAATTCTGATAAATAAACTAAAAATTGTTTTATTTAATATGATTTTCCATGTATTTTATTTTAGCGCGGAAAAGATTACACGTGATATATGACGTCCATACGTTCTATGACGTATGTAATGACGTACTTGTCTGCTTGTGGAAAAAGAAGAAGCAGTGCGATTACCATTGATGCTTTCTCGTTTCTCAGCTGATCTTTGTTTGTGTTTCTTGCTAGTTTTGATATTTTACTGTAAGAATGACAGCAACCAAATTCTTAACTAATAATACTTTAATATAGTTACAACTAAATTCCACGGATAACAAAAATAAAACAAATGAAAGTCATCCAAAACAAAATAGCATCTGACACTGTGAACAAACCAAATCCCCTTCCCCTTACTCGTTCCAAGTCAAGCGACTAACAGCGCTGTAGTCTTTCCATAGATCACCGCTAGGCACCGCTGAATTAATTTTCTACGTCATGAAGCGAATTTTTTAAGCAAAATTATTAGAATACCCCATTGACACAATTGAAACAACTGAAACAAGTAGTGGAATATCCCATATGTTAAATTTTTTAAGTGTAGCAAGAAATTGTTATCTTCCATGTTCGTGGTAATACTAAGTATTGATGTTGAATTTTATGTAGCATAAGGGTTATAATTTCTTTTTAAATGACCAAGGGATTGTTTTCAGTGGATTAGGCGAGGGGTAAGTTTCCAGGAGGATGTTCTGTTTCGCGATCGTCAGTTTATTTTCACCGAGTGGGCAATTATTTACGAACGATTCTTTTATGTTCTACCCAGTAAATCTCATTAATGTGAATTTTGGTTTATATTTTAATTGCAATATTGTAGTGGTGAAATTATATTATCATTTTATACATCAGACAATTGTAAATATTGTCAAACTTAAATTTGTCTTTTTTGTCATTGTTTTGTATAAAACAAAATTTGAGTTATTGAATCATTTTGACAAATTTAAGTTCCGAATTTATATGTTATTTTCAATAACACATCATTATAATATTGTGCACTTTTCTATTTTCATCTTTTTAGTAAGTTTAGTATGTAATAAAAAGAAATAGATATATTTGATATACAGTTTAGTCATTTTTTATTTTAAATTTTATGGATTACACGATTATGTTACAATAATGTAACATGGTGACTGTATATGTTTAACAGTAAATGTGATAAATATTTGAGATATTTGTATTATCAAATATTTGTATACAAAACTTATTTTAGATTTGCCATTATATGTAAATTGGTCACATTTACTGTACAAAAATGCCATTATTAAAGTGTATTTGACAAATTCCTAATATACTTGGTTATGAAAAAAGAAAACATCGCCACGGAAAAATTTATTTATAATTAATTCAGTGTTGTAGAATTAATATTATGTTACCTTATCAAACAATATGGTTATTTAGCAACAGTCGAAATTATTTTTTCATATTTTACATTATAGGCATGAAATTTTTGAATTGTCATTGTAAATATTAAGGATAAGTACCTATTTGTGTTTTCATATATAATAAAGGTAGAAATACATTCGTCATTAATGATGAGTAACAAATTTATTTTTTATCAAATTATTATTTGCTGTGATTTTTGCCAACTATTATTTTATATATTGTAGAATAATTTTCTTTTATATTACATTTCTTTGGGCGAATCATATTGGTTCCTCCTTCCAAACTTGTATGATCGCGCTACAAATCGATATTAGTGATTATTTGATTTCATTCGAAGTTCAGACTTGTTTCGTTGACGTAAAGTTTTGCTTTTGAGTATTTGTGAAGTCATGGAGTATTCATTTGTAGTGTTCCTACAATAATTTCTTTAGTAAGTATAATTTTCTGGATTTGTGTCGTTTGATTCAGGTAAAAGTATGTATAAACAATGTATTTTCGTTTGATTGATTGTTGCTTGGAAGCGTGTTCGTGCCGATTAACATTGTGGCAAAGAATGTACACATTTATACACATAACAATTTTCTGTAAAGGTCACGCCTTTACCCATTGTTGGGTCTGGCAAGAAATAAGATGGAGTTTATTATTTATTGTTTGAACAATAATTTAATATTTTTTGTTTTGTTTACTGTTATAGTCATTACAAAGGTTAATTTATAAATTATCCCTGGTCTTCTTATTTTTTAATGGGTATACTTAGCGAAAAACGTTAAAACACCTTAATAAAAGTTTTATAATAAAAGATAGTTTTTATAATGTTAGAAAAAGTTGTAGTAACCTGCGAATTAACAAATTTCATTTGTTTTTCTTTTATTTTTTAATTTGTTTATCTGTCAGTCGTAGTTCGGTATCATTTAATTGTGTACTGTCAGTTCTTAATTGGTTATTAGTTGAGTAGAAGTTGAACGATGAATTATTCTAATATTGCGTCAAAATTCGGCTCCTGCAAATCGTCTTTGCGCCCAGCGATTTCCAAATAGTCAGGGCCATATTATCCAACAGGCTGACAAGCAGGGCATCGAACCCGAACCTGAACCGAACCAAAAACCGGAACCAAACCATAACATTTTACCGAACCCAGAACCGAACCTCAGTTATATTATTCAATTGAACCCGTGTCGGAACCGAACCGGATATCAAATTCTGGTTCAGGATTCAGCTCCGGTTCAGGTTTAATTTAAGTTTGAAACGTAATCGTAACACTTATAGCCGATCATCGACGATCGACGCCTTCTGCGTTTGCGTCCCTGTATGTGTTGATTGTTCGCGAAAAATGTGTTCATGTTCGTGTCTTACATTGCATTAATTATAAATTCCGGCACGCATTTTAAATTATTTCTATATGAAGATTGTTATTCAAAAACATTAATTCAAATTTCATTAGATCGAACCGAACCTGAACCCGGAACAAAACCGCAAATTTTATTAATGCTTGAACCAGAACCGCAGACGAACCCAATTTTTGGCGGGTTCGATGCCCTGCTGATCAGGCTAAAGCCTAGGGCGCCGTAATGGAAATAGGCGCCGAACCCAATATAGTTTTTTTTATTATTGTAACTTGTAATTCATTTTACACTTATGTCAGCTTTATTCAAATAAAGTAAATATTTTTTTCCTTGATCGTTTTATATGGGGATGTACGGTAAGTAAAATAAAGAAAACAAAACAATATAACAATGGGCACATTTGAAACCGTATCAACTAGCAAAGCCACTGACAGATTTTAACTTCATAAATATAATAATCAAAATTTTAACATTTCTCTCGCATTTTTATGATAAATTCTAATATGTTGGATATTATTTTTATAATATGTCTTCCTGTTATAATCTACACGCGGGAAAGATTTGTCTCCACAACAAACCAAGTAAATTTTACGAAATTCTTTAATAAAAGACAAAACTCGGATCTCTGATTATCTATAGAATCAGAAGTTTCGAACGTTAAATGTAGAAAAATTATCTAATTAATATTATGTTTAGTGTTTTCATAATTACATACAAATTGTTGATATGTTTAATTTTAAGTACTTACAAATTATTGCATAGGCGTCAAATTTTGATCAGCCTAGGTCGCCCAGAAGACAATCCGGCCCTGAAAATAGGCGAGGTTCTATGCCTCGACAATTAACTAATTTAATAATACGTGTTTGAGATACTGCTGATCTTAAATGTACGCCAAGAAATGTGGTTTCTTAAACTTTTCACTTAAACAATGCATTTGAAAATAAGTGGATTGGTCGGGGCGGTCCTGTTCTTTGGTCTCCCCGATCACGAAACACCACTTTTATTTGTGGGGGCTTATGAGGACCATGGTATAGATGTTACTGATTTATTTAATCACTTTTCCTTAGAAACTGTCAAATTTATTGTGACCATAATAATTTTAAATTTGTGTAGTAGTTTTTGCTTTAACAACAGGGCATCGAACCCACCAAAAACTGGATTCGGTTCAGGTTAATTTATTTTTTGAGAGACGGGTTCGGATCCGGTTCTGGTTCAAACATTAATAAAATTTGCGGTTTTGTTCCAGGTTCAGGTTCGGTTCGACCTAATGAAAACTGAATTAATGTTTTTGGAATAACAATATTTATATAGAAATAATTTAAAATGCGAGCCGGAATTTACGCAAGACAATAACACGAACACAATTTTCACAAATAGACAACACAGGCGTCGATTATCGGCTATATTACGATTACGCGTACATTTCGAACTCAAAATGAACCTGAATATTAATACTGGGTTCAGTTCCGATTCGGGTTCAATTGAACAATATATTTAAGGTTCGGTTCTGGGTTTGGGTTCGCTACAATGTTACGTTTTGACTGCGGTTTTGGTTCGGCTCAGGTTCGATGCCCTGTTTAACAATGAACTGTTATTCAAACTCCAGCAGATATGCATTTCATGTACGGACGTGCAAAAAATTATTTCCTAATCGAAGGCATTTATAAAGAAAAATGTTCGTGTCCATTGACCGTCGTCTTCGAGAGAATGGAGCATTCGTGTTGGAGCCTGCATATAGGGATAGGTCTAGACTAGTGGTGGGATCCGGATAGTTTCGGCTCCAAAAATATCCGGATATCCGAATAATTGAATGTTGAACTATCCCGGATCTCGGATCCAAATCTCAGTATCGGATCTTGGATCCGGATCTGAGTATCGGATTTTGGATCCGGATCTCAGTATTGGATTTTGGATCCGAATCTGAGTATCGGATCTTGAATCCGGATCCGAATATCGAATCTTGGAAACAGATTTGAATATCGGATCTTAGATTCTAATATGAGTATCGGATTTTATATATGGAATTTCAGTATCCGGATCGGTTCTCGCATTCGAATATTCTCATTTATAGGGGTGCAAGGACAGGTATGTATTCAATATTATCACAATTTTCAACTGGTAAAACATCAGTATTGTCTTCTTCAAATGGTCGCCACATATTAAATACGTATATTGTTGACCTCAGTATGAAAGTTAGTATTACTACTGATTTTAAATTTTTGAAAACTCATTTATATACCTACACACTAGGTATGCCTTTGGTATCTTAGTTTCCCTAATATGTATTAATACCGGTCAAGGACGATTTTCTCATCTTATATTTCTAGTAATAGTCAAAGACTTAATTTAATTTTGCGATTTCATTATTATTTCAAGTAAATCTGAAATACGTAATGCGCACAGAGATTAGAGATTTCTGAATTTAAATATTTTGCAATCCTACCCTGAGCGCCAACAGGTAGAATCTCATGCTGTGTGCGGTTCACCACAGGCTTAGTAAGTCAAAGCCATAACGAAATATATTTGAACAAGGTATATAGTTTAATAGTTTGGTTAAAATTATTTGGCGATTGGCTTCTCAGCAGGTATTCCGCAAGAGGATTAAAGAAATTTATGAGGCCATATTTACCAGGGTACTATTTAATAATATTTTGTTCACTTGAGTTTTTCATAAAGGGATGCAAATAATAACAAAAAGAGAAGAAATTTTGCAGGAAACCAAATACTTATTTTATTTTGATTCGTTTACAATATAAACACTTGTTCACAAAAAATTACCAGCATCATTCCTGTGTTTTTTGAAAGGTACACCTTCATTAATTATCCTTCTAACTGTAATACAAGGCACTTTAGTCATTTCTGCAGTTTTTGATATTGGCGCACCCTCGTTATCGTCACTTTTTAAAAAGTGAAACACATTCAGAACTATTTGTTTTGCATCGTCTGATAAATGTTTGCGTTTTTGATTCGCGGTTGTGGTATTTTCTTCAAAATTTTCGTTCGCAGGTTGCAACATTTTCAATGTTCACTGCGACAATGCTGTTGAACTGAGTTTAAAATGTCGTTCTAGAGAACAACTAAATGGTATTTATACAATTTTCCTACTCAATATTTTCTGAGAAACAACTGTATTGAAAAGATTACGTAGCTAAAAACAACCAAAATCCAATCTCGAGAAAGGAAATGCAAAAATTACTATAATCCGCTCCTGAACACAATTAGGCTTAATACCTGCTGAGAAGAACCAGCCTTTTCCATTAGCAAGTCAATCGCCAATTAATGTTAACCAAACTATACATACCAGTATATTGTTTAATAAATAATAATAATGGCTTTAAAAAAAAATCTGATGTGGACACCACACGACTTCCTTGTACATTATTAAACTATACATATTTTTTTAATAAATAAATTACAAAATATTAATTTTAACTTCAAAACAGTAAGATATATAGCGACCATAATCTAATCCGGTTCTTTTTAAAGAGAGTTTTGATTACAACAAAGAAATATTTGATTACAACAATGAATATGACTAATTTCACAATAAAAATATAATATTTGTTATTGTACGAATCATAAAATTGCACGTATTTAACGTAATTTGACATGAACATTTTTTTTATATTTTTTTAAGCTTTATACAAAAACAAAAAAATATATAATTTTTAAATTTACATATCTCGCTTATACAAAGGGCTAATTTAATAATACTTGATGTGCTAGACGCAGAAATTAATTCTCTAAAACTTTTATTTGAAGCATTTATTTCTAAAATCAAAATAAAATCATTTTATTCAAGAAAAACTGTTAACAACTACAAATAATGTACCACTTCCGGTTAGCCTATTTTAACAAAAATCTATTATGTTATTTCGATTGACATAAAAGTCTTGTATACCAAATTTGAAAAGTTTTGGATTATATTTTAAAACAGTTTTTCATTAAAATCTATTATAGGCTTCATGTAAAGTGCCACTTCTGGAAATTGTGTAATAACCAGAAAGGGAGGTGCACAACTAGATGTTATAGCAGTCCTAAATACAAAATTTCAACTTTCTACGGCTTACCGTTTTTGAGTTATGCGAGATACGTACGTACAGGCGTCACGACGAAATTAGTCAAAATGGATTCAGGGATGATCAAAATGGATATTTCCGCTGAAATCTGAAAACCGAAATTTTTCGCGATTACAATACTTCCTTTACTTACGTACAAGGAAGTAAAAAGAACTTTAACAGAATAAACAATAGTTCGGCAAAGTATTACCAGATATCATGTTGCTTAATAACAATCTTCTGTAAGGCCGCGAGCGTGACTCCAGCGAGAGCGGCCTTAAAATTCTTGAAAAATGTTTTGACTTTTTTGATTTTGAGCTGCTAAAAAGTTATTATTTTTAATTTCATGTATTTTACTGCCTGAAAATTGTGAATTAATAACTCCTCGTGGCTCCGGCATTTGAGTTTCTTTCAGAATTGTTTATTATTCAACAGGACGCTGACCCTCCAATTACAGAGTAATATTACATTGCAATATGAAGAGATAATGTAAATATTATACAAGAAAAAAATTAAAACGAAAAAGATAAGTAATTATGATTTTTGTTTCTATTTCTTAATTTCAGGGTTATTCTCCGAAGTACCGTAAAAATATTGAAAAACTTTCTAAATTGACATTTATTTACAATAATCCGTACAAATTCAGTAATCCGAACAAATCGCTAGACCGAATACCCCCTTAACATTTAGCAATTCGGATTAAAGGGTCTCTACTGTACACCTTTCAAATTTAAAAAAAAAATTCATCTATATCGATCCGATATTTCATTATTATACCTGTGTTTTAATGTTATCAGATGTTTAATTAAAAAAATATTATTGCAAAGCCTTCTGTATTTAATAAAGATGTAATATTTAAATCATTCGCCATTGCATTTTTTAATATTACCTGTGATGTGTTTATACTATTGGATAGCAAATGTACTTTTCAAATTTGAATAAATATGCAGGATGTTCCATTTGAAAATATAAAGTTACATACCACTGTGTAAAAATGGAACACCTGTAGACAAATCTATACTGCAGATTTTTAAACATTTTAATATAAAATAAATCGAGTTATTAAAAAAATACAGACCGATGGACCAGCCTGTATAATGCATTGTTCAATATCCCATAATTGAAATCTATAACAATTAATAAAATAAGTTTACTAAGTATTCAGTACAAATATATTTATATATTTTACACGAGTTTTGTTTATGTATTGCACATGCGAATAATTTACAGAATGTGTATATAATTTAGTTTCTATTGCTATTGCTGTTGCTTATTGTCTGATTCGATGTTGGTGGAATTTTTGGGAGAATCTTTCTTTGACTTATCATCAATAATTTCTTCGATTTCTTCGAGGATTGAATCTCGGCGATTAATTCTGTCTTGATCGATGTTTCCTGGGATGGATATGTGCGAATTCTGACTTAGCTGGAAGAAAAGCAAATACAAAATTAATATTAATAGCTGCAAAACTTCTTGACTGGAAAGATGATTGGGAAGAAGAAATTACTGGATATCAGTCAATTATTATTTATTGCCGCCTCTACCGGTTTCGACATCTTATGTGTCTTCTTCAGGAGGTGAAAGTGTAGAATTTAAGTAACATTGATATTTTATTTTTTAATAACTTCTAATTAACAATGAGACCCTTTTTCTGAAGCCAGTAGAGGCGGAAATAAATAATAATTGACTGATATCCAGTAATTTCTTCTTCCCAATTAATATTAATAGTTTATTAAGTATAGTATAAGTATAATGAGGATTTTTCAATTTATTTTTATCCGTATTTTGATGAAAGACACCGACCTCAAAACCTTAAAGCCCTCAAGGACATTATTCGCCGGAAAATCGCCGCTATTTTCCCAGAAATGAACGGATGAGTCTTGGAACATCACCTCGAAATAATGTATCTCTTAAGGTACGGTTTCCTAGACGCCACAAGCCGCGGCGGTCGGTCGCCGCGACTATACTCCGATCGCTAGTCGCAGAGTACTACTGTTTTCCTAGACGCGACAACTGCAGTTCGAAATGAAGCGAATTATTTTACAAAATAATTATATTTTCCAAATGTAAATTTCAATTTATAGCAGCATTAATTATTTTATATTATTTCATTTACATTCTCCTGATTTTCCTATTTTCTCTGCAATCTCCTTCCATATTTCTTCTTTATATATTACATCTTTATACTTATCTTTACTACTATCATATAAAACATTTTTTTATCGAACTTCTTCAACTAATTTCTCATCATCTGCGGCTGAAAATGCTGATTTTGCCATCCGGTCGCCGGCGACTGTCGCGAAGTACTCCTCACTATACCAGTCATTCGTTTGTCGCCGCGGCAGACGATCTGCCGCGAAGTCGCGATCGCGCCGAGGAAACCACTTCTTATAAATTGCCTATAAGCAGAGGTGTCGCGCTACTAGTCGCCGCGGCTTGTCGCGTCTAGGAAACCGTACCTTTAAAGAACGGTTTCCTAGACGCGACAAGTCGCGCGACGCCTCTGCTTATAGGCAAATTATAAAAAGTGGATTCCTCGACGTGACCGCGACAGCGCGAAAGATCGTCTGACTGGTAGAGTGAGGAGAGAGTATTCTGCGAAATCAACATTTTTAATCGCAGATGAGAAAATAATTGAAGAAAAAATATTGCTCAAGACTTTATCAAGTCTAACGCTTACTACGTTACAGTCATAATACTGTACAAAAAAAAACTCAAATATTCGAAAGAATCAGAGACAGGTGGATTAATATTCTAGAACTACAAATTGTATGTTTAATTAAAAATTAGGTTAGAACTCATTGTCATAAAATGTTAACGGTCTTAAAAATTAGGTTAGTACTCAATCTGTTAATAAAAATATTACACTTCACTTCTTTCGTTTGCTGTGGTAATTAACATCTATATTTACATTTCACGCACTAGTGCTTGAAAAGTGATTATTTACACACTGCACAAAGTGCATAAAGTATGTACTTTACTCAAGGTTGTAGGAAAACTACATTATATACCCTTTCTTGTGTTTTAATATTTTTTTTTGTACGTTTTAATGTTTTTGTAGAATAAAGGTTTGAACTGTAGGACTTTTTTATGGCTCATATTATTCTAGTTTAATTACAACATATCTATTTGAAATAAATTGTGAAAAGATCATGTCAGCCACCGGAATTTGAACCCGAGACTTTACTTTGGCGGAGTAACGCTTTAACCATCAGAGCTATGACTGGTCCAGCACGATGGCTGAAATTATCTTCCACGTAGCATACTGCTAATGCTAATGCAACTCTCATTTCAAATATACAGGTGTAACACCAAAACCGACCACCACCATTATTCTCTTTATTATTATAGTTACAAAAAAATATTATAGAACAAAGTTGTAGGAGACCAGGGGGGACAGCCCATTAGAGAATTAAATATTTTTTTAAACCAGTGGTTCTCAAGTTATAACATGAAGTTATATTATTTTTCAGTAGGCTATGAATGAAAAACAATTAAGCTTAAATTAAAATGAAACAAATATTTGATAAAAACGTTATAAACAGTGTTCTATTCTATTAGATTTCTATCCTAAATAATTCAAATTGACAAATAGCAGGTTTTGTTTTTCATGCATAGCCTACTGAAATATGACTATAAAAATCAAATTTATTTAAATTTCAATCGCATTTTTTTTCAATATTTTTATTATTTGAAGATATAAAACTAATACATGGTTAAATTCAGAAAAAAAGACGCAGTCGAATAGGCATAAAAAATATGTATAATCCCATTTGAAAAAATGTAACTTTGAGTTGCAACTTGAGAACCACTGGTTTAAAAAACTATTTTCTTCTTTAATAGGATGTCCCCCTTGGTCTCCTATAACTTTGTTCTATAGTATTTTTTTGTGACTATAATAATAAAGAAAATAATGGCGGTGGTCGGTTTTGGTGTTACACTCTATATAGACTGTTAATTATACAAGGTGTAACACCAAAACCGACCATCGCCATTATTTTCTTTATCATTATAGTTACAAAATAATACTATAGAACATAGTTGTAGGAGACCAAGGGGACATCCCATTAGAGTAGAAAATATTTTTTTAACCAGTGGTTTTCAAGGTACAACACAAAGGTATATTTTTTTAAATGGGATGATTATATTCAATTCGATTGAAATTCAAATGAATTTGATATTTATAGCTATGAATGAAAATCAATTGAGCTTAAATTAAAATGAAACAAATATTTGTTAACAACGTTATAAATAGTGTTCTATTTGATTTCTGTCCTAAATAATTCAAATTGATAAATAAAAGTTTTTGTTTTTCATACATAGCCTACTGAAAAATGCCTATAAAAATCATATTTATTTAAATTTCAATCGCATCCTTTAAATATTTTTATTATGTAAGGATAGAAAACTAATACATGGTTCAAAGAACTACTTGTTTAAAAAAATATTTTCTTCTTTAATGGGATGTCCCCTTGGTCTCCTATAACTTTGTTCTATAGTATTTTTTTGTAACTATAATAATAAAGATAATCATGGCGGTGCTTGGTTTTGGTGTTACACCCTGCGTATAGTTACATCATATTTTTATAAACTACCCCTTTATATTATATTTTCTCTCTTACCCTACTAATGCTGTTGTTTCCATGTTTTAAACTTCCCGATCTCTTCAACTGCGGATTGGAATACCTTCCTACTTCGTTTCCTATCTTTAGTAGATCCACCTTGCTTGCACTAGTACTTCCTCTAGGTTGTTTCAACCACCCTATGCTGTAGCTTCCTCGGCGGATGCTTGAACTCCGTGCCCTGCCAATTAAACCGTGATCCATCGTAACACTTTTGCTGTTACGCCCCAAAGAAGTAAGAGATCCAATGGCGTTGTACTCCATAACGAGGCTCAAACGTTCGAAGCTTACCATAGTAGAGGCGTTCTTGAATTTGGGTTCGGGGGAGCCATTTTTCAGTTTTTCTGTCTCTTCTAAGGAAGAAAATAGTTATCAAATATCAAACAATACTGAAATTTTGTTGCTTGATCCAAATTATATTTTATAATTTCAGGCAGGTGAAAATGTAAAATAAATGAAATGCAAATCTGTAAATCCTTCTGCATTCGCCATTGTATTTTTTAATAATATGACATATGATTGTTTTTATACATATTACTGGATAGCAAATTTCAGGTCCTTTTTCAATTTGTATAAATATTATAAGGTACTTATTCTACTTAAAAATTAAAAGTTGCTATCAATTACATTAAATAATAATTGTTTATTCGAATGAGGAACGTGTCTTTATTATAAAGAATTGTTATGGTGGAAATTAGCCGTGCGGTGATATGGAGCAAAGGAGCAACCGCTCCTGGCGTCTTTTGAGATAGATATATTCTGATTTATACGCAAAGTTTCGTAATTAGAATCATTTCGTCCTATGTTCTACTGTACTGAACCAAATAAATGCAAAATTCATTCTTTTATAAATAGCTAAGCTATTACCTGCGGATAACCGCAGGTAAAGTATTCAACAGTATTAAACACACATTCCTGGGAAAAAGAGAAATACCAAAGAAGACGAAATACACATATTTAATAAAGTGGAAACACCCATACTCATACACGGATCAGAAACATGGACACTGACACAAAAACAAAAAGAAAAAATCTGATGTGGACACCACACGACTTCCTTGTACGATTATTAAACTATACATATTTTTTTAATAAATAAATTACAAAATATTAATTTTAACTTCAAAATAGTAAGATATATAGCGACCATAATCTAACCCGGTTCTTTTTAAAGAGAGTTTTGATTACAACAAAGAAATATTTTATTACAACAATGAATATGACTAATTTCACAATAAAAATATAATATTTGTTATTGTACGAATCATAAAATTGCACGTATTTAACGTAATTTGACATGAACATTTTTTTTATGTTTGTGTCCTAATCCATAGCAAGCTTTATTACAAAAACAAAAAGTATATAATTTTTAAATTTACATATCTCGCTTATACAAAGGGCTAATTTAATAATACTTTATGTGCTAGACGCAGAAATTAATTCTCTAAAACTTTTATTTGAAGCATTTATTTCTAAAATCAAAATAAAATCATTTTTTTCAAGAAAAACTGTTAACAACTTCAAGTAATGTACCACTTCCGGTTAGCGTATTTTAACCAAAATCTATTATGTTATTTTGATTGACATAAAAGTCTTGTATACCAAATTTGAAAAGTTTTGGATTATATTTTAAAACAGTTTTTCATTAAAATCTATTATAGGCTTCATGTAAAGTGCCACTTCTGGAAATTGTGTAATAACCAGAAAGGGAGGTGCACAACTAGATGTTATAGGAGTCCTAAATACAAAATTTCAACTTTCTACGGCTTACCGTTTTTGAGTTATGCGAGATACGTACGTACGTACAGACGTCACGACGAAATTAGTCAAAATGGATTCAGGGATGATCAAAATGGATATTTCCACTGAAATCTGAAAACCGAAATTTTTCGCGATTACAATACTTCCTTTACTTACGTACAAGGAAGTAAAAATGACAGCCATTGAAATGAGGTTTCTAAGAAGAATTAAGGGAAAAATAGAATGGATAAAATCAAAAATACAACATACCGACAAAATTTAAAAGTAAAATCAATAGTGGAGAAAATAGAAGAGGGACAAATGCAATAGTATGTCATGTTAATAGAATGACAGAGGAGAGAATAGCTAGACAGGTGTTTGAAGCAAGAATAGGAAGCAATAACTTAAAAGGTCGTCCAAGCAAAACATGGCTGGAAGAAGTGAAGAACGCAACGAAACTAACGGCCGAATTCACCATTAGTCCGTTGATTAGTAATCAGTTTAATTAGTAATTAAGGAATCAAGCTGATCTATAGATCATCAACTTGATTTCTGAATCAAGGAATCATGATCAACTGATCCACAGTTTTATTTTGGTGTTTGACAGTTAACGTAACTGTCATGAAATTCTATTCGTACAAATTGTACTTTCCGTTAAAAAGGTATTGATATGTAAGTTTGTCATTTATTTATAAAATATATTTTATAATTTTCCTATAATAATATTATATTTTTATTTTGATATAGGTAGAAATTACACTGATTCCAATAAAGAAGTGTTTTTAAATATAGTGAAAATGAAAGATATAAATGTATAGTTAAAAATAATAAAACCAATGCGGTTCTAAATAAAGATAAAAAAAGAAGGATGAGGCAAAGTTACACATGGGTACAACAGCCAGAATCCTAACATACCAATAAATGTCAAAATTAGGATTCAAAGATGTGATCAGTCCTTGATTCATGGAATATGACGAATCAGTTGATTATTGATTTTGATAAGTAGATTAGCTTGATTTGTAATGGTGAATTGGATTGATTTAGGATCAGCGTTGATCTGTGAATCAACTCATGATTAAGGAATGGTGAATTCGGCCGTAAGAGGAATAACTTGGGAAGAAACGAAGAAGGCAACACAAGATAGAGAGAAGTGGAAAAATATGGAGAAGAATAGCAAAAGAGAACTCAACTCCCATTCCCCCTGCAGGGGGGAACGCCTTGCACCCTTAGGAGTAGATAGGAAGAGGATTAAGTATAAATATTTCTTTTAGGGCGCCAAATTAAATATTATGTGCTCCAGGCGCTAAAATACCACCGCACGGACCTAGTGGAAATAGTTTTAATTTTCCATAAGTTACATTGACGTTTGGCGTTAATAAATAGTTTATGAAAACCAGAAAAAAGAAAACATGTGTCATGGCTATTGCTACGAATTAATAGAAATTTTAAAATTTCTTTTTAAAATTGTGAAGAAAGTAGAAAAATGACAAAAATATAAAACCAGTTTGGTATGCAACTTTTAATTCTCTAAATTGCCGTAAAATGAACCGAAGAGCAGCAAATTGTATGAAACTAAAATTCCATGTTAAATCCCCATGTGCCTGAGTGTCTGGTCGCGAATCTGGGGACCCGGGTTCGATCCCGACCGACGCGAAAAATAACATCGAATTTTAATGGCACAAAATTGACCCCTGTGGCGCATTCTCCACGCCAGCAATGAGTGTTCGTGAGCTGACGCCTGGTAAGAGCCCGCACGGGACAAATATTCCATCATTACCGATATCTGTGTACGAAGCAGATTGGCACACCCAGGAATGAATAATATGCCGTGATGAAATATTTATTTATTTATTTTATTTTACTCCTAATCGCCAGCATCCGGTATAAACATTAATGATTTTTTTCTGATATGTACCATGTAAATATTACTGATTATTTATTTATATAGCATATTTTTATAAATTTAAATTCAAAAATTCTGTTAGTCATATTTTTTTAAAAAGTGCCTATTGCAATGAACATTTATTGGATAATGGTGAAATTTGAATTGTCTCGTACCTGGTGCTTCTTCATCTTGTTCTTGTCCTGGTAATGTCAAATTTCTGAGCCAGACGAAGTTGATTATTGCATACAATATTCCTGCAGTAACCGCAGCTAGGCCCATAAATCGGAAAGATTCTCGAATGCCGACTTTTTCGATTAAGTTCGCACCAAAGAAACTTCCACTACCCCGACCTGAGAGAAAAATATAATGGGTAAGCGGCAATGATATATTTATTATATTTTCGTAATACCATACCGTTACTATGATTTAACAGACCTAAACACGTAAGTGAAAAGGGATCTATAACGGATGCCGGCCGTTAAGGATTATAACGGATGAACGAACGAAAAACAAAAGTGAAAAGGTGTGTATAACGCCGTCCGTTATTATAACGGCCGCCGGCCGTTAAGATTTATAACAGGCGCCTACAATTAAGGACACAATATTTCTAAAAAATCAGTATCGTGAAGAGCTGTATGGTATTACAAAAAATTATGAACGCCACACGGCGTTGAGTTATAATTATTAATTTTTGATACATCTTTATTTATATACTGATTGATTTATGGAAAACTTGTTAATTGTTGTAATCAATTAGTAAAACTTAATATTTTTTTTAATTTGAACTTTATAGTAATATTACTATCTACAATAAGTACATATATATATATATATATATATATATATCCGCTTATAATGGACTGCAGGGACCAAGGAACGAATTTGGGTTCATTATACGCGAAAGTTTGTTATAATCGAGTTCATTTTAACCGAGGATTTTTCACGTATTTGTACTGGGACTTTAAAAAAGGGTACATTATAACAGAGTTCATTATAGGTGGATTCCACTGTATATTATTTTTGTATTTTCTTTTTTAATCTATTTATTTTAAAGATAAAATATTATAACAATAATCCCAATTTTGATTGTTGTCTAAAGACTATTTTCCAGTCATTATTTTTATAAATATTGTCGTCTCAATTGACTTGAGTAGTACCACAATAAGTTGTGTTGTGTCAACTTAAACAGTTAACGTCAAGAGACGATTTTTTTGTTTTCGACATTTCTATGGAATAAAAGGTAAATAATTATAATACACTATAAATATCTTTAGTTAATAAGGCCGTAATTATAAAATTAAACTAAAAATAACGCATTTAATTATTATATTTCATTAAATTTCCACAATATTTGGTTAGGTGTACCGCAAAAAAATAATTATAAGAATAGCTTAGATATCTGTAGAAAATATATATATCTATATATATATTTGATAGTTGATATAATTTTGACTACAGTAATTGCTTATTCGGTTAGGTATACTGCCAAAATTCGTTTCGTTAAGAAAAGCTTAGATATTTCTAGATATTTTTTTTAAAATATGCCTGTATTTATTACTAAAACAATGTAAAATCATTAAATCTATAATATTAAGTTGCTATAATTTAGGTCTGTCGATGTATGCAAAAATGGAGGGAAAATGTTTTATGTATTGAAATTTTTTGATTATTTTTTTATTTTAACGTTAAAATATTAAATTAGTATCTAAATTCCCATTTTTCTTATGATAAAAATATATTCAATTTATTATTTTTATTATAAAAATATGTCTCAATTGACTTGTGTAGTACCCTACTTACCCTACCTACCATTACCATTAGTTGTTTCGTATCAACTAACATAGTTAACGTCAAGAGACGATTTTTTTGTGTTCGACATTTCTATGGGAATAAAAGGTAAATAATTATATTAAACTATAAACATCTTTAGTTAAGGCATCTAACTATAAAAGTAAACTAAAAATAATGAATTTATTCATTATATTTTATTAGATTTTCGAGATATATGGATAAGTATACCGCCAAACATTGTGTCTATAAGAAAATCTTACTTATCTGTAGAAACTTTTTAAAATATGTTTGCATTCAATTCTAAAACAATGTAAAATCATTAAATTTACAATATCAAGGGGCTATAATTTACGTTTTATATATTTTCATTGATATACTGAACGATTGATGTTCATTTTAATTGTTGTAATCAATTGTGAATGTTTGAGAAGACGAATAGTGTGTTGGTGACAGAATATATTGTTTTAAAACTATCCATATGTTTAGTTAAGGATTTAACTAAAAAATTAAACTAAAAATAATTAATATATTTATTAGATTTGATTGGGATTTTGAAAAAAATTGGTCAGGTATGCCGCCAGATTTTGTTACTTTGAGAATAACTTAGATATTTATATAAACTTTTTAAAAAGTGTTTATTCATTTCTAAAACGACATAAAAATCTTAAATGTACAATATTAAGGGACTATAATTTGTGTTTGATACGTTTTTATTGATTTATTCACAATTTGAAGAACTTGTTAATTGTTGTAATCAATTACGAAAATCTTATTTTTGCAATATTAGATTTTGCACTGATGCTATTGATTTTATATATTAATTATTATACTTTTCAATGATTTGTTCGATATATATTATAAGTAAAGCAATGTTAAACAACCTGAATTATCACGTAATGATTTTTTTACTGGTTTGGCATGGAAAAACAGTTTTTCCATGCCCAAAAGTGGTCTATTGATTACAGACAATAACGCTGCAAACAAATATTGTAAAAAGTAAATTCTGCACTCAATTCGATAATCAAAATGTGAAATAATTAAATCTGCAATATCAAGGGACTATAATTTATGTTTGATACATTTTTATTGATTTATTCATATTACGAAGAACTTGTTAATTGTTGCAATCAATTATGAAAAACTTATTTTTGCAAAACTTATTACATTTTCCAATACTACTTTTATACTGGGTTATTTAAGGTGTACATAGGGGATTAACATGGTAAATCAGTTTTTTTTTGCAGACTGTTGCCCTCCATTTTGAGTGACAATGGTTGTGCTATCAATAGAAAGATAAAATTTTCTGCATCAAATAACACCGAATATGTAAATTATGTAATATTTTAGTCGCAAATTAATTATTAAATTTATTCAATTTCGTGTTAATAAGCGATATAAATATGGCATTTGAACAAAAAGATAAACAAATGTATAACTTTTTATCTGTCTGCAAGTCTATTTCTATTAACACTAAAATGTTACACAATTTATATATTATTTAATGTCATTTGATACAAAGTTTTTTTTTGTTTCTATCAGGGCATCGTACCCGCCAAAAACTGTGTTTGGTTCTCAGGTTAATTTATTTTTTGAAAAATGGGTTCGCGTGCGGTTCTGGTTCAAGCATTAATAAAATTTGCGGTTTTGTTCCGGGTTCAGATATTGGGTTCAGGTTCGGTTCGACCTAATGAAAATAGAATTAATGTTTTTTTGAATAATAAATCTTTATTTAAAATGCGAATACGAACACAATTTTCACGAACAATCAACACAGGCAGCAACGCGGATTTTCAAACTGAAAATGAACCTGAACCAGAGCTGAACCCTGAACCCGAATTTTAATACCCGGTTCGGTTCCGAGTCGACTTCAACAGAAATATATCTGAGGTTCGGTTCTGGGTTTGGGTTCACTAAAGTGATATGGTTTGGTTCCGGTTTTGGTTCGGTTCAGGTTCGGGTTCGATGCCCTGATTTCTATTGATACCACAACCAACCATTGTTGTGAGTCAAAACAGGGGGTAACAGTCTGCAAAAAACTGATTTCTCGTGTTAATCTCCTATGTGAAATCCAGATCTGGATAGTTTCGGTTTCGGATCCAAAAATATCCGGATAATTGAATGTTGAACTATCCGGTTCTCGGATCCAAATCTCAGTATCGGATTTTGGATTCGGATCTGCGTATCGGATTTTGGATCCTGATCTGAGTATGGGATTTTGGATCCGAATCTGAGTATTGAAATTTGGATCCGAATCTGAGTATCGGATCTTGAATCCGAACGCGAATATCGATTCTTGGAAACGGATTTTAGATTCGAATATGAGTATGAGTATATGTGTAATAAAAATTATACAAATTTGAATTTTTCATTCACAATTTACTAAATAGGACTCTGTGAAAGTATCAATTCTTTACATTTGCACAAACTACCTGGCTAATTTAAAGGGGTATTATAAAATGTATCACTAGTGTTTACAGACCGCTGTAAAGATAAACAGGCCCACTTTAACGGTTTGAAGTTTCAATTTGAACACAATTTCGGATGTTAGTCTTAACATTCAAAATGAAGAATCGGATCCAGAATTAAAATTTGGATCCGGATCCGTAAACAAAACATCCAAGTCCAGATCCGGATCCAAATTCGAATTAAATTTTCGGATATTCGCTTCAATATCCGAACGTCTGATATCCGAGGATCCGGATATGTTGAAATCCGGGTTCTCGGATCCAAGTTTTGTCGGATCCTCACAGCACTACAAAATATTTAATAAATTGAGTTTTATTAACAAAATTTATGCAAATCGTAAAAACTAATTACTCGATATTGGTCAAATATTTTTGATTCAAATTTTTCAGTAATTATACATACAACATAATTAATATCATAATATACACTATTAATTAATTTAATGAATCAGACATGGCGGTATAACATTTCATCAATTTTCCAAGAATTTGCTATAATGGATTTAACACGTTTTGCATGTCCATCCTCAAATAAGACATTTTTAGTTTAACATATCGGGGATACCTATACCTACAAAGCTTTTTTCACATAATGGAAGATTAATTATAATGCGTTAATTATTATTTTTAAATAAATATAATACGTGAATTATAAGTCAATGCGTTGGAATTTTATCATGTGCAATATGAGTACCTAGTGAATTGTTATGACTGCGTTGCGTATAACGCGTAAGGACTTGTTTAAAACAAAAAGAATATATGTACATATATTTTGTCAACAGCTATTGTGAACGTATTGTTAAACATTTTTGATTCTGTCGTTCGCGATTCATTTATGATAACTTCCTTAAGAAACCTCATTCAGTTATATGAAAGAGGTGTAGTGTGTAAGAAGTAAATTCTCTGAGCCAAATATTGGTAAGAACTTTTATATATTTATTTTTGCCTCTTACATCTGTCTGCAGTTTCATCCGTCATTACTACATTAAAAAGTCGTGATTACTATAAATAATAGGTAAATACGGAAAACGTTTTTTTTTTTTAAACTGTTCCATTCAATTTTATGGGGTGATTTATTTTAAAATTGACTACAATCAAAATATTCTTTGTAGTAATCAATAGAGTTACAGTTTCCAAAATTTTGTGGCGCAAAATTTTACAGGGGGCGCAAAAAAAAAACGAAGCGAACGGTGTATGGGTTTGTGGGTTTTGACGCCAAACTAGGGTAACAAGCCACTAATATAACAATGCCAGAGATATAAGAAATATCTGTTTGGATGGACAGATATTTCTTTTACTTTTTTCTACTAAATTTTAATAGTAAATCATAGAAAAAAAAGAAGGAAAATGATATCACTCAGACTTTAAATTCCTTCGTAGTTTTTAAATGAATAAAAAATATGTGATAGTAAATCTTAAACATTCTACTCTCTAAAATATTGATCTTCTTTTTTGTTGGATTAATTTGTACAACGCGTATTCTTGGGCAATAATCAAAATATCGTTTGTTGTAATCAACAAAAAAAAATAGTAATCGGGGCCACAAACGAACATTGTGTCTCTATAATTATTTAAAACTAGAAAGTATTTTAGATTATTCTTTCTTGATGACTGTTTTTTATGTTTTGGTAAATTGTGGGTACATTTTATATTAAAACTAATTTTATTTTTTTCGTAATTTAGTGTGAGAGCTTAAACGGCGATAGGTACTGCCCTTCTTCTGTAGGTAAATGGTTTTAAATGTGTATTTCAAGTAATATAATAATCATAGTAACAACCTTTTTATTTTTCTTATATTACAAATTCGTTTATTATATCAGGAAGTTTTGCTAAATTATGCAATAGTTTATGTAATGAACAGGGTGGTGACCGCGACCCCGCGACTTTAACATGTAAAATCATACTTTCTTAATTTCCTGCTTCCCTAATTATTTTAGGTAAAACTGCTTCAAATAAAAGTTGTAGAGCATAATATTCTGCATCTGAATCAATAAGCATTAATTTTGTATGCCTTGTAACGGCAGAAATTAGGTATAAAAATGTCAAAAATCACCTCAAAAATAGCAATAGCCATGGAATTGAGACACAATAAATAACAAATTTCTAACGGTTTATCTGTCACGTTAGGGTCATTTATTTTTATTAGATATTATTTCTAATTTCTGTTTCAATTAACAATTATCTGCTAATTTAAATTGATATTTGTTCACTTGAACAGATTTTACAAATAATAATGAAATTAAATTAACCTAGATTAACAGATAAATCGTTAACATTTGTTAATTCCATGGCTATAGCTATTTTTGCGGTGATTATCGACATTTTCATATGTAATATTTGACGTTCAAAGGCATACAAAATTAATTTTGCCTAATGATTCAGAAGAATTTTATGTTCTACAACTTTTATTTGAAGCTTTTTTAACTAAAACAATTAGGGAAGCAGGAAATTAAAAGTAAACTAAAAATAATGAATTTATTCATTATATTTTATTAGATTTTCGAAATATTTGGATAGGTATACCGCCAAAAATTGCGTCTATAAGAAAAACTTACTTATTTGTAATATATTTCATATATTATTTTATTGATTTCTCAATTGACTTAAGTAGTAGATACTACATTAGTTGTGTTCTGTCATGTCAACTTCAACAGTTATCGTGAAGAGACGAATTTTTTGTTTTCAACTTATTTCTATGGGAATAACAGGTAAATAATTATAATAAATTACAAATATCTTTAGTTAAGTATCCAACTATAAAATTAAACTAAAAATAATTCATTCATTCATTATATTTTATTAGATATCCACAATAATATTCGGTTAGGTATACCGCCAAAATTTGTTTCTTTAAGAAAAGCTTATATATTTCTAGATATTTGTTAAAAAATATGGCTGTATTTATTCCTAAAACAATGTAAAATCATTAAATCTATAATATTAAGTTGCTGTAATTTAGGTCTGTCGATGTTTGCGAAAATGGAGGGAAAATCTTTTATGTATTGATTTTTTATTTATTTTAACGTTAAAATATTAAATTAGAAACTAAATTTCGATTTTTATTATCAACAAAATATATTCAAATTATTATTTTTACTATAAAAATTTGTCTCAATTGATTTATGTAGTACCTTCCTACCCCACCATTACCATTAGTTGTTTCGTGTCAACTAACATAGTTAACGTCAAGAGACGAATTTTTTTGTGTTCGACATTTCTATGGGAATAAAAGGTAAATAATTATAATAAACTATAAATATATTTAGTTAAGGCATCTAACTATAAAAGTAATAATAATGAATTTATTCATTATATTTTCGAGATATTTGGATAAGTATACCGCCAAACATTGTGCCTATAAGAAAATCTTACTTATCTCTACAAACTTTTTAAATATGTTTGTATTCAATTCTAAAACATTGTAAAATCATTAAATTTACGATATCAAGGGGCTGTAATTTACGTTTAATATATTTTCATTGATATACCGAACGATTGATGTTCATTTTAATTGTTGTAATCAATTGTGAATATTTGAAAAGACGAATAGTGCTTTGGTGACAAAGTGTATTGTGTTAAAACAATTCATATGTTTAGTTAAGGATTTAACTATAACATTAAACTAAAAATAATGAATTTATTTATTAGATTTAATTACGATTTTCAAGAAATTTGATTAGGTAGCCGCCAGATTTTGTTACTTTGAGAATAACTTGGTTATTTGGATAAATTTTTTAAAATGTGTCTATTCATTTCTAAAACGACATAAAATTCTTAATTATTCAGTATTAAGGGACTATAATTTGTGTTTGATACGTTTTTATTGATTTATTCACATTTTGAAGAACTTGTTAATTGTTGTAATCAATTATGAAAATCTTATTTTTGCAATAGTAGATTTTGCACTGATGCTACTGATTTCATATACTAATTATTATGCTTTTCAATGATTTGTTTGATATATTAAATTCTTAAAGGAAAGTTAAACAACCTGAATTATCAAGTAATGTTTTTTTATTGGTTTAACATGGAAAAACAGTTTTTCGTTGCTCAAAAGTGGTCTATTGATTATAGACAATAACGCTTCAAACAAATATTGTAGAGAAGTAAATTCTGCACCCAGTTCGATAATTAAATTTTATTTTGCACGGTTTGCAACCGAAGAAATTGAATTTAAAATGTTATAAAAGATACTCGTGGAATTGACACACTATGACAAACAAATATAATGATGACTCAAAACAGAGCGTATCTGACAGGTAAAATGTCATTATATTGGTTTATTATAATTCGATTTGTTGGATTACAAAAAGTACGAAATAAAATATGATTATTAAATTGAGTTCAGAATATAATTTTCTACGGCATTTATTTCAAGCATTATTGTCTAAAATGAATAAGTTTTAGCCGTATTCTTTCGCTGCGTTGGATCTGGTCCATGTTACATGGCTCAGTAAATTGCATGTTCTTTCGAATTCTGATCAGTATCCCCACCCCAAGACCAAGTAATCCAGATCAGTGCTATCTACTCCAACAAAAGAAAGAAAGAAAGATCATATCACTTAAGATTCAAAAATGCCGGAAGCGGCGGAAGAATCTGTCATATTTTATAAGTCAATAAAGAGAAGAGGTTACATTTAAGGTTCCCTGACGAAGGCAGCAGTTCATGCTGCCGAAAAGTCGGTTTTTATAACAATAAACAGAACTAAAACTAAAAAGGTTGTATCATTTTAATCTAATAATGAGTTCTGAAAGATTTTTTTTAATAGTTCTAAAAAAAATTTAAACAAGAATAAACAATGGTAAATATAGAAAAATGAAATTCATTTTTCCGACTGATTTTGACAGATACTTGTGTTCTTTCGAATAAATTCATCTGCGTCCACGTGACCTGATCTGATCTAATCCATACGATCAGTTGGATCTGATCCAACCTAGCGAAAGAATACGACTTATGTTAACTATACAGAATGTCCTTGGACGAGCTTACGCTATCTTTATTTTAAAAAATATTCAATATTACTTTACGAAATTTGGTATCTAGGTGTTTTTATTTTGTTAGAGCGGGACATATGTAAAAAAAAAAACAAGTGAGTGCGGTACAAAAAATAGTTGTCATTAGGCCGATATAAGACAAATAAGGTTTATAATCAGCCAGGTGATATATCTTTACGGTCGGCGGCCGTTATAATAACGGACGCCGGTCGTTTTAGTCGCCTTTTTGCTTTTGTTTTTCGTTCGTGCGTCCGTTATAATCCTTAATGGCCGGCGTCCGCTATAAATCCCTTTTCACTTACGTGTTTAGTGAAAATCCTAGTTATTTTTTTTTGCTGTATTTAATTTCAGTTATATATTAATTTTAGATAAAAATGTTTTAAATAGTGGTTGTTAATAATAAAATTCTATACCTAAATCATTATTTTGCACGATTTGCAACCTGTAAAACCAAATTTGAATTTGAAATATTGCCCATTTGTAGTGACAATCATGGAATTTTCACAAATAATAATAATGTTTGAGGGTATACGTTCACAATTCACGGTAAGGTGTCTTCCCTAAATATACCTATTAAGCTATATACCTCTATTTCTCATATAAGTGGAGTGTCCGCAACATTAATTATCCATCCTTGTCTAGCGCTCGGACATGTGTCTACAAGCGCAAGCGCGCACAGCCTGTAGGCGAATAACGAATCGAATACAGTTGACGCATGTGCATAAGGGGTCGTGTTCACGCTTGAAGAGTGCAAAATGTTCCGGATATTTCTTGTGTCGGAACGCAGGACATTTTATTTGAAATCGGGACGTATGGCAACGCTAAACAATACCCAAATTTTATTTTTTAATTCTCTTAAATGATAAATAAATAATTATATATAAAGGGCGACACTGAAAAACAGGCAACTCAAAATAACTTTTTTTATTTATAATTATTTTTTTAATTTGTTGATATATTTGTAAACTAGGCTTAGGGGCTCACAATAGTAATTTTACGTATATTGCAAATATATAAAAATATATAGAATGCCCTATTTGAAATATGAAAGTTAATGTCACTTTCGGTTAAACCAGAAGCGATAATATTATTTCATCATCCATATTTGTTTTGTTTTGAACACATTTGTGTTAGGACTAATTTGTACAATATTTATTACTAATTTTATTACGATATTTGGGATTATAAATATTGCTCTTGTCTGTACATATAGGTACACACTTCGCCAAAAGTATTAGACACCCTTTAATAATGCATTTATCACAAAATACGTTTGTATTAGAAAAAATCAAATCACAAACTTTTGATTTTTTTAAATATTGTCAATATTATGTGGGTTCTTTACATTCTTCAATTGATATTCGTCGATAATTAAAAAATATTTATTTTTTTCGTGATAAGTTTAAACAAGAAGTAATTTGTTAGAAATTTGATAAATTTGTGTTAGAAATAGTAAATATATATTCGCTACTTCCGTAGCAAATAATTTCATTATTTATTATATATTTTTATTTGCTTATATGAACGGTTAAAATGTATGCGCAAATGGCGGGAAAATGTTTTATGTATTGAAATTTTTTGATTATTATTATTTATTTATTTTTTTACGTTAAAATATTAAATTAATACCTAAATTTCGATTTTTATTATCATATAATATATGCAATTTATTATATGTATTATAAAAAATTATCTCAATTGACTTGTGTAGTACATATCTACCCTACCATTACAATTGCCATTAGTTGTTTCATGTCAACTTACATAGTTAACGTCAAGAGACGAATTTTTGTGTTCCACATTTCTATGGGAATAAAAGGTAAATAATTATAATAAACTATAAACATCTTTAGTTAAGGAACTAACTATTAAAATTAAACAAAAATAATTCATATTCAATATATTTTATTAGGTATTTGAGATATTTGGTTAGGTGTACCACCAAAATATCATTCTATAAGAAAAGCTTAGATATCAGTAGAAACTTTTAAAATATGTTTGTATTCATTTCAAAAACAATACACAATTATTAAATTTACAATATCAAGGGACTGTAATTTGTGTTTGGTGCATTTTTATTGACTGATTCATATTACGAAGAACTTAATCATTGTTGCAATCAGTTACGAAAAACTTATTTTGCAATGATACTACTGATTTTATACATTAATTGTATTATATTTCAAGGACTTGTTACTTGTTTGATATAGTAAATTGGTAAAAATTAAACAACTCGAATCATCAATTCTATCCACGTGTATAAAAATGGCGGGTGAATCTCCGAGCAGTTACTACCATACTACCTTGTATTTATAATAATTTCTATTTTAAAATATTATAATACACCCAAAATTTTATTTTTATTAAAATAAATAATATATAAATACGTATGTGATAGTTGATATAATTTTGACTACAGTAATTGCTTATATGAATTAAAATACGGTTAGGTATACCGCCAAAATTTGTTTCGTTAGGAAAAGTTTAGATATTTCTAGATATTTTTTTAAAATATGCCTGTATTTATTACTAAAACAATGTAAAATCATTAAATCTATAATATTAAGTTGCTATAATTTAGGTCTGTCGATGTATGCAAAAATGGAGGGAAAATGTTTTATGTATTGAAATTTTTTGATTATTTTTTTATTTTAACGTTAAAATATTAAATTAGTATCTAAATTCCCATTTTTCTTATGATAAAAATATATTCAATTTATTATTTTTGTTATAAAAATTGTCTCAATTGACTTGTGTAGTACTTCCTCCCCGCCATTACCATTAGTTGTTTCGTGTCAACTAACATAGTTAACGTCAAGAGACGAATTTTTTGTGTTCGACATTTCTATGGGAATAAAAGGTAAATAATTATAATAAACTATAAATATATTTAGTTAAGGCATCTAACTACAAAATTAAACTAAAAATAATGAATTTACTCATTATATTTTCGAGATATTTGGATAAGTATAACGCCAAACATTGTGTCTATAAGAAAAACTTACTTATTTGTAGAAATTTTTTAAAATATTTTTGTATTCAATTCTAAAACAATGTAAAATCATTAAATTTACAATATCAAGGGGCTGTAATTTACGTTTAATATATTTTCATTGATATACTGAATGATTGATGATCATTTTAACTGTTGTAATCAATTGTGAGTATTTGAGAACACGAATAGTGCTTTGGTAGCAGAGTGTTATTATGTTAAAACAATTCATATATGTAGTTAAGGATTTAACTATAAAATTAAACTAAAAATAATGAATTTATTTATTAGATTTAATTAGGATTTTCAAGAAATTTGATTAGGTAGCCGCCAAATTTTGTTACTTTGAGAATAACTTGGTTATTTGGATAAATTTTTTAAAATGTGTCTATTCATTTTTAAAACGACATAAAATTCTTAATTATACAATATTAAGGGACTATAATTAGTGTTTGATACGTTTTTATTGATTTATTCACATTTTGAAGAACTTGTTAATTGTTGTAATCAATTATGAAAATCTTATTTTTACAATATTAGATTTTGCACTGTTGCTATTGATCTTATATATTAATTATTATGCTTCTCAATGATTTGTTTGATATATTTTATAAGTAAAGCAATGTTAAACAACCTGACTTATCACGTAATGAGTTTTTTACTGGTTTGACATGGAAAAACAGTTTTTCCTTGCCCAAAAGTGGTTTATTGATTATAGACAATAACGCTTCAAACAAATATTGTAAAAAGTAAATTCTGCACTCAATTCGATAATCAAATTTTATTTTGCACGGTTTGCAACCGAGGAAATTGAATTTAAAATGTTATAAAAGACACTCATGGAATTGAAACAATATGACAAACAAATATAATGATGACACATACCAGACTGTATCTGACAGATAAAACGTTATTACATTTGTTTGTGACTTTGTTTCATTCCTATGGCTAATACTGTAAAGAAAAAACTTTTATAAAATATTAAATTCGATTTGTTCGATTACAAAATGTACAAAATAAAATATGATTATTGAAATGAGTTCAAAATTTAATTTTCTACAACATTTATTTCAAGCTTTATTGTCTAAAATTAATAGGCCAGTTTAGGGTAAGGAAAAACTGTTTCCTATGTTAACTATACAGAATGTCCTTGGACGAGCTTACGCTATCTTTATTTTAAAAAATATTCAATATTACTTTACGAAATTTGGTATCTAGTTGTTTTCCGATATGCTCGTTTCAACTAAAATATTTTCAAAGCAGTAGCACTTTCGGTTTAACCGGAAGTAGTCCCTAACTTTCTTATTTAAATAGAATGCTATGTTTTTTTATTTTACCATTGTACTCAGCAGAAAATTTTACATATGAAACAATAAAAACATTTTAGTCATGTGCCTGAGTGTCTGGTCGCGAATCTGGGGACACGGGTTTGATCCCGACCGACGCCAAAAATTACATCGCATTTTAATGGCACAAAATTGACCCCTGTGGCGCACTCTCCACGCCAGCAATGAGTGCCCGTGAGGTGACGCCTGGTAAGCGCCCACACGGTACAAATATTCCATCATTACCGAAATCTGCGTACGAAGCAGATTGGCACACCCAGCAATGGGTAATATGCCGTGATGAAATATTTATTTTTATTTATTTCAAATACTTGCGGCGCAATTCAACTTTTTTATTTGTTTTTAAAAAACTATCAATCTATATCTCCAGAATGGAATAGAATTTCTATAATCTGTAAAAACAAAAAACAGTTTTATAAAGAAAGCTTTTGTTTACATTTTGTATAACTTCATCGGGCCTGTAACTTACCTTTGAACATAATTAATGTACATTTTAGTATTCCTGATGAAGTTACAAAAAGTGTAACGAAATATGGGAACTTTAAATAAAATTAACAACTTCATGAATTATTAATTAACTCCTACCAATCATCGCCGAGAAATCCGTTAAAATATTTTCAAAGAACAATTTATGTGATTCCAATTATTAGCGAATTCTTTTGTTTAAGAACAAAATGAGCTTAACATTATCACAGCTTAACAACTAATACTCGGTTGCAGAAAGGTTTACCAATTTTATCATCAAAATGAACAAATTCGAATTAGTTCCCTTGGTCTTATTACATTTAAATCACTGCAGTTAAAAAATCGCGTTGCATTTGTTTGTTTTGATGATCCGTTAATAATCAAAGAATTGATTAACGTTTCTGCAACCGGGCATAAGACTTTCTAGAACAACACATAGCTTTCATCTTTTTCATAAAAAAATATAAATAAAAAAATAATGGAGGACCCCATTGTATTACTTAAATTGTGTCTAATATTTTTGATCAAGGCTGTTTAATTAAAATTAATTTATGTCAAAAAAACTTTATGGTATTTTTATAAATTTTGCACATGAATTCCTTATTTTCATGAATTCTTTTGAGACCGTTAAATAATCGCTTGTTGTTAAAATACCTTATCTAGCACAATTTGTTTAAATGTAGAGTTGCTATTGCTACTGTCAAAATTGATATGAGACAGTAATTTATTTAATTTATTGACTGATGCAAAAGAGGCGGGAAAATATGACAAATTTACTAATTTTATTTCTGTACTTCTTTAATTTTAAAATAATATAACAATACTAGGGTTGCCAGATTATAATAACGGACGCCGTCCGTTTTAGTCGCCTTTTTGCTTTTGTTTTTCGTTCGTACATTCGTTATAATCCTTAACGGCCGGGGTCCGTTATAGATCCCTTTTCACTTACGTGTTTAGTTCTGTTAAATCATAGTTAATTTTTTTTTAATTTGCTGTTGTTAATTTTAGTTATATATTAATTTTAAACAAAAATGTTTCAAATAAAGGTTGTAGATTATAAAAATCTACACCTAAATCATTATTTTGTACGGTTTTAACCTGTAAAACCGAATTTGAATTTGAAATATTGCCCATTTGTAGTGATAATCATGGAATTTTTACAAATAATAATAATGTTTAAGGGTACTCGAGTAGTTGAGTAAGACTTTTGGTCTCCTTTGCACCGTGATCCCATGAAAGCGGGTCATTTAAAATCCTCGTCGGGACACGGGACATTTTATTTGAAATCAGAACGCCTGGCAACGCTAAACAATACCCAAATTTTATTTTTTAATTCTCAAATGATAAATAATTAATTATATATAAAGGTGACACTGAAAAACGGGCAACTCAAAATAACTTTTTTATTTATAATTATTTTTAATTTTGTTGATATATTTGTAAACTAGGCTTAGGGGCTCACAATAGTAATTTTACGTAGATTGCAAATATATAAAAATATATACGTGTCCTATTTGAAATGTGAAAGTTAATGTCACTTTCGGTTAAACCAGAAGCGATAATATTATTTCATCATCCATATTTGTTTTGTTTTGAACACATTTGTGTTAGGACTAATTTGTACAATATTTATTACTAATTTTATTACGATATTTGGGATTATAAATATTGCTCTTGTCTGTACATATAGGTACACACTTCGCCAAAAGTATTAGACACCCTTTAATAATGCATTTATCACAAAATACGTTTGTATTAGAAAAAATCAAATCACAAACTTTTGATTTTTTTTAAATATTGTCAATATTATGTGGGTTCTTTACATTCTTCAATTGATATTCGTCAATAATTAAAAATATTTATTTTTTTCGTGATAAGTTTAAACAAGAGGTAATTTGTTAGAAATTTGATAAATTTGTGTTAGAAATAGTAAATATATATTCGCTACTTCCGTAGCAAATAATTTCATTATTTATGCATATATTTTTATTTGCTTATATGAACGGTTAAAATGTATGCGCAAATGGCGGGAAAATGTTTTATGTATGGAAATTTTTTGATTATTATTATTTATTTATTTTTTTACGTTAAAATATTAAATTAATACCTAAATTCCGATTTTTATTATCATAAAAATATATTCAATTTATTATTTTTATTATAAAAATTTATGTCTCAATTGACTTGTTTAGTACATATCTACCCTACCATTACCATTAGTTGTTTCGTGTCAACTAACATAGTTAACGTCAAGAGACGAATTTTTGTGTTCCACATTTCTATGAAAATAAAAGGTAAATAATTATAATAAACTATAAATATCTTTAGTTAAGGATCTAACTATTAAAATTAACTAAAAATAATTCATTTATTCAATATATTTTATTAGGTATTTGAGATATTTGGTTAGGTGTAGCACCAAAATTTCTTTCTATCAGAAAATCTTAGTTATCTGTAGAAACTTTTAAAATATGTTTATATTTATTTCAAAAACAATATACAATTATTAAATCTACAATATCAGGGGCCTAAAATTTGTGTTTGGTACATTTTTATTGACTGATTCATATTACGAAGAACTTAATCATTGTTGCAATCAGTTACGATAAACTTATTTTGCAATGATACTACTGATTTTATACATTAATTGTATTATATTTCAATGCTTTGTTACTTGTTTAATATAGTAAATTGGTAAAAATTAAACAACTCGAATCATCAATTCTATCCACGTGTACCAAAATGGAGAATGAATCTCCGAGTAGTTACTACTATACTATCTTATATTTATAATAATTTCTATTTTAAAATATTATAATACACCCAAAATTTTATTTTTATTAACATAAATAATATATAAATAATTAGGTTTATATAAATTTTAAAACTTGCAATATATATTTGATAGTTGATATAATTTTGACTTCAATAATACAAATCAGGCATCCATCTTTGTTTGACTTTGAAGTTTCAACATAATCTCTTTGAGAAATAGAGGTAAATAATTGTTATTTTTTGTGTTATTTATTTGTTAAGGGTGTGTAGTTTATATATGTATTTTATAACAAAGATTCGCTTTCAAATAATTCAATTTAACAAAATATTTGGTTAGGTATATCGCCAAAATTTATTTCTATAAGGAATGCTTAGGTATCTGTAGACACTTTTTAAAATATGTCTGTATTTATTACTAAAACAATGTAAAATAATTAAATCTACAACATCAAAGGGCTGTACTTTATGTTTGATATATTTTTATTGATATACAGAAGAACTGATATTCATATTAATTGTTGTAATCAAATCGGTTGTTAGTCTTTGAGAAGAGTGCTTTGGTGACAGTGTATTGTGTTAGGAAGTGAAATTAGAACAAGTGAATGCAACAATTTTGTATATTTATCGTGTTGTCGGGGCCTGTGGCTCTGGGTATGTTTGCTAGAAACGTGAACTTAGCTATACATCGTTCAACGAAAGAACGGAGAACGTATCTGTTTGCGTAAGCAACTATAATTTTTTTAGATTCATATAAAGTACTGTAAATATAATAGAAATAAGGAATATAATAATAGTAAGAATGAAATAATAATACAATTGGTTCGTGATCGGGTACATTCTCTCGTTGGACAAGGTATAAAAATGTTAGATTAAGTGTGAATGATGGAGTGCTTGTGCCTCCTTTGACCACTGAACTGATGAAAATAAATAAAAAATAGAACGATGTCTGTTTGGTGTTTAGGTTGGCACGATTTGGAAACTCACGTTTTTCTTCTTCATCCTTGTAAATTTAAACTTATCCCCCCGCCCTTCCGCCTTGCCCCGGATATCAGACAATTGTCAGTTGCATATGCGTTTCCTTACTTACGTCATAGATGACGTTGTTTACTACCAACACAAAGTAAAATCAGCAAACAGTACCAATCTCATTTATAGAAAAACTCTAAAAGTTGGGTTTCCAATTGATGCCAACCCAATAAAATGGTACGCGGTAGGCACGCATATACACCAAAACCGACGACCACCGCCATTATTTTCTTTATTATTATAGTTACAAAAAAATACTATACAACAAAATTGTAGAAGACTAAGGGGGACATCCCATTTAAGAAGAAAATATTTTTTTAAACCAGTGGTTCTAATTTGCAACACAAAGTTATATTTTTTCAAATGGGATTATACCTATTTTTTATACCTATTCGATAGAGTATTTTATTCTGAATTTAACCATGTATCAGTTTTTTATCCTTACATAATAAAAATATTGAAAAAAATGCGATTGAAATTTAAGTAAATTTGATTTTTCTAGTCATTTTTCAGTAGGCTACGTATGAAAAACAAAAACTACTATTTGTCAATTTGAATTGTTTAGGATAGAAATCAAATAGAACACTGTTTATAACGTATTTAACAAATATTTGTTTCATTTTAATTTAAGCTCAATTGTTTTCATTCATAGCCTACTGAAAAATAATTATAAAAATTAAATTTATTTAAATTTCAATTGATTTTTTCTCAATATTTTTATTATGTAAGGATATAAAATAATTCATGGTTTAATTTAAAAAAATACTCTATCGAATAAGGATAAAAAATATGTATAATCCCATTTGAAAAAATATAACTTTATGTTGTAACTTGAGAACCACTGGTTTAAAAAAATATTCCCTTCTCTAATGAGAAGTCCCCCTTGGTCTCCTACAACTTTGTTCTATAGTATTTTTTTGTAACCATAATAATATAGAAAATAATAGCGGTGGTCAGTTTTGGTGTTACACCCCGTATTTACCTCTACCAAAAAAGAGTTCATGATGAAATAGTTTATTCAATTTTATTATGTCTAAAAATGATAATTAATGTATTTTTTTCTTTGTTTCAGTTTAAAGACTAATTCTTGATCGTTTATGCGAATTTTTTTTTGGGATTTTCTGAAATACTTCAGCTTTAAAAGCACTCCAGGTAAAACAAATATCTTTATATCTGTGACTGTGGTCTATTAGGCCTTATTGGCCAGGGCCTCAAGTACGCATACGCAGTACTTCTTTTATTACCAACTTATTATTAGTGCAATAGTAAGTGATTTACATACCTATACTGAAATGTGCCATTCCAACAACACCTATTAACGTAGCTAGTAAACTCTTGGGTGCCAATAGGGCACAATAAGTAGCTGCTGCTACCCACATTAAATGGACGGATAAAGATTCCATTGCTTCAAAGGGAAAACACCACCATGCGTTTCTAAAATATTTTTTTTAAATTATTAATTATACATACATTTTTATCAAAACATTTTTTTCTTTGCTTAATATTTAAATTCTTCTTTACATGTAGGTACATTTCAAATTTAGAAACCTCGTTTTGATACTTTCATTCCTAAAATATTTGAAGGGTACGTAGGTATATAGTTCGTCTAATGAAAGTTGGAGCAAATTCAAATTTGCTGGTTAACTTGAATACTACTAAAGATAATACTTGAATTTTTACAAATTTCTGTTTTAGTTGTTATTTACTATAGCGGGCACAGAAAGGGGGCACCCCTATTAATTTCTTTGTTTATAAATATATCTAAGTGAAAAGTACATACATACATAAAATCACGCGTGTCCCACTTAGTGGGTTCGCACAAACCCGATAACAATAAGAACAACATCAACATCATACAACAAATCCTTACTCTTAAACATATTAAAGTGACTGATTTTCGGTAGCGAAATACCGCATCCGGATCACAATAATAGTTAGGAAACAATCATCCTTCGCCACACATTCCTATCTAAGCAGACTTCTTTCGCCTCAGCCACACTCATAATCGCATTCATACATGCTCTTCTTCTCTTTATATGCGTAAACTTAATATACAGTGCTCGTCACGAGTGATGGCGAGCTGCGGCGCATACCAGTTCGGTATGATTTCAAGAGCCTGCAAGATATTTAATTAAACTAAAAAAAAAATGATTAATACGCCACTGACTTTGTTCTTAGCCACCTGGAGTAGGGGTAAGGTCGTAATTTGGTCTTTTGTGCATATTTTCCTCTATATCACTCGTGACGAGTACTGTATGTGGTAGCATCTTTATGTATAAATGATAGACATATTATTTCCGGTTTAACCGGAAGAGATATTAACTTTCTTTTTTTAAATAGAACAATCTATATAGATATTTTTACTTTTTTGAATTCTACGTTAAATTCTGGATACAATCATGTGTGGCAAATCAAATTTTGCAACAAAAAAACTTAAGAACAATATCTTTTAATTTATATTTAAAGTATAGAAATTAAAAAACACTAAATTAATTAAAAAATATTGAATTGTTTCAACTATTTTTATCGAATTATCAAAATTAACAAGATATAATAAATAATTAAAACATAATAATACGATTCAATTGTTTTAAATAAAGCCACAACCAGATTTTGTTTTAATTCAGATTTTCTTGTATTATTTTTTTGCTGCAAAATTTGACGTATGGCACATTATTGTATTCAAAATTTAATGTGGAATTTAAAAATGAAAAATTAACAGGATGTTTAATTTAAAATAAGAAACTTGATTGGTTAAACCGGATATACAGGGTGACACTGAAAAACGGGCCACTCAATATAACTTTTTTATTTATAATTATTTTTTAATTCTCTTTAAATATTTGTAAACTAGGCTTAGGGGCTCACAAATCATAGTATTTGGTATGACGGTAGCGCTTCCGGTTTGACCGGAAGTGATATTAACTTTCATATTTGAAATGGGACACCCTATATATTTTTATATATTTGGAATCCACGTAAAATAACGAATTCAACAATATTATTAAAGAACATTTTTATTGAAAAAATAAATTACAAAAATATAATAGAAAGTGATAATTAACTCGCTAAGCCATAATATCAGGCAACAGTTGAGATAATATTAAGTAATATGTTTATGTTAATTGTTTAAAAAGTAAGTTGTGTACAAAAAAAAATTATTAATTTGTATCACAGCCTACCTGATATGGCTTACCAGGTTAATTATTCATAATTTTCTCTTACGGTTTTGTTATTTATTTCTTCAATAAAAATTCACTTCAATTATATCGTTGAATTCGTAATTTTACGTAGATTCCAAATATATAAAAATATATAGGTGTCCCATTTGAAATATGAAAGTTAATATCATTTCCGGTTAAACCGGAAGCGCTACCATCATGCCAAATACCATGATTTGTGAGCCTAATTTATAAGTATGGAAAAAGAATTAAAAAATAATTATAAATAAAAAAGTTATTTTGAGTGGCCCGTTTTTCAGTGTCATCCTGTATATATATTAGATATCTTTGTTAAAAAAGAAGTTAGTAGAGGTGCCGCGTTTTTTGTGGACACCCGGTATAAAGTATTGAAAAGTTATTGAAAGTTAAAAAAAAAATCTTGACCAAAATCGTATTGTTTCTCAAACATGAAAACATGATTAGAAACTTCGGTGAAAATTGATAGGGGTTTCCAAGTTTTTTTCATTTTTTAATATGTTAATCTGTACATAAACACAACTATTGTTATTATTTGTGCTTTTATACTGAATACTTACTCAAGAAAAGAGTATCCTACTAATCTTCCAGCATGAGCGAAAAACGCTATAATAATCACATTTACATGTCCTATTTTCTTTGTTATTTTTTCGGCGCCGTACAAAAATGGTAGACTGCTTATTGTTCCAACAGTTACTGTTATACCTAGTAGATAATTTGGAGCTCCAAGGTCTTTTAGATATAGAAACAGGAATGATTCTATGAAGCCCCATAGATTTCCCAGAGCAAATAAAAATATTATAAAAAGCACCACTTTTGGCATAGTTAGAATATATAACATATCTTTGAAGATATCATCAGCAGGCAGTTTAGTAGATAGAGGCATTAAATAGACAGTTATAGCTGATATAACTAGTAAGATATCGTAGGTATAGAAAGCTGCGGAGTAGTCGGTATAGCCTAATCGATTTGAATTCATATCGATAAGCATTCCAGTAATGGGCGAAAATAATGCCATGCCCAAACTTGAAAACAACCGTTCTCTCCCAAAATCTCCCCCATATTTTTCGATCATAGTCAGTGCAATAGGATCCATAATCGTTACACCTGCCGACAATAACACAGTTCCTATAAACCTAAGAACAAAATAGATCCAGAATATTTTATCATCACTCTCTTTATAATCTGGCGGACAAATTTCTGGTCCTCCGTCTCTAAACTGGCAACGTTGTATCATGCAGTCTCCCGCCATTTCTTTCAAACGGTTTGTGTAGGTTATGTTGGTCTTAAGAACGATTCCCCCGCAGCGAAGATCTTCTTCTTCTAAAGCGGTAATGTTAACACCAGCTTTGACAAGTCGGTCGCCGAATTTGTCCTTGAAATCTGGGGCGGTGTCGTTTTTACTTTGTTCGATTTCTACGCCCAATGCTTCGATTGGGTCGCCCAGATTTGGGTGCATGTCGAGAATGAACCTAATGTGTTCCTCAAGTGGTTTAGGTTTTTTATGTTTCGATCTGAAAAAAAAGAACATATTTGTATTACTGATTGTATTAGGATTAACATAAAGTGATGAAACGCTCCTAATAGGCCAATGGGGAACTCTGCTATTTTCTATTTATAATTAAACGCATAAAACTTGTGACGTAGTTTTCTTTTTTGGCATTTCTCATAAATTTTGTACATGAGTGTACTCTAAAAAGGAAGCTGAATTATTTATTCTTAAACGAGATGGTCGTTTAGCTGATATTTATATTTATTTACTCTCATAGCAGAATTCGCTGTAGAATTATTGAGAATAAGATACACGGTTCATATTTCTTATATTATTATTATATAATTATGAATAATTTTTAATTAGGGTATACAAAAGATTAATTCCCAGTACTTCGTGAAACCATGTAGGAATTTGTTAGATACGTAACGCTAACTTTTTCCATCTTCAAGTACAAAACCGTGGAAGTGTAGCTGCGTTTAGTGACATTTCTAACGCTTTAAAATGGTAAATAAATAATAAAACAAACGAACCTAATATTCACGATAAGCATACATTTTATTAATATCATTATTCCGTTACGATAGTCAACTAATATGAATATTGGAGTAAATTAATCATATTTTTAAGAATTAATGTGACGTGAGTTCCAGGTACTCTTAGTTAATACACGGCAATAATAATATTTTGTAGTATACAGGGTGCTTGGCATAAGTCCGGCACCACGAATATTTCGTTTATTTTGAGAGATACAAAAAAATGCAAAGTTAAACTAGACAAAGGGGCTCATAAGATGATCATAGCAGAAATTTTGTATCACTTCCGGTTTTAGCGGAAATGGGTACAACTTTAAAACTAGCATAAGGAACCGGTTTTATATATTTTTTCAGAATGCACATAAAATTTGCTTCACAATGATACCAAATTATCATAGTTTTACTTTCACTATTTCAAAATGGCAACCATCTATTCTCAAAATATGTATTAATAAAATTCCATACAAAATAAAACATAGCAAGCTATGAAAACAATTTTATTATCTTATAACAAAAGAAAAGAAGAAATTTAAAAAAAATTAGGCGTGAGGTATTATTTTTTTATTTTTTAGCATGTTCACAACGATACCAAAACAGAAACAGTAAATGTGAAAAACTACAAATGCTCAATATGGCCGCCGTTATTTTCTATACATTTTCTTATACACAAATGTAGGTAAATTCTTTTCTTTTGTTATAAGATAATAAATTTGTTTTCATAGCTTGCTATGTTTTATATTGTATGAAATTTTATTAATACATATTTTAAGAATTAATGGTCGCCATTTTGAAATGGTTAAAGTAAAACTATGATAATTTGGTATCATTGTGAAGCTAATTTTATGTATATTCTGAAAAAAAAAATACCGATTCCCTATGCTAGATTTAAAGTTGTACCCATTTCCGCTAAAACCGGAAGTGATACAAAATATCTGCTATGATCATCTTATAAGCCCCTTTGTCTAGTTTAACTTTGCTTATTAACATTTTTTTTGTATCTCTCAAAATAAACGAAATATTCGTGGTGCCGGACTTACGCCAAAAACGTATAAGTATTTATTCTTTAAAAGTAAAATGGATCGTTTTTTGTGCCGGTGAGTGTATAATTTTATGATTCAGGGTAGATGAAGTTTCAGAAAAAGTAAATAAAGTAAATTGTAGAATACCACATTAGAAATACAATAACATTTAAAATTATAACTACCATCAAAATATAAACACTATCATTTGATGCCATGAGTAGTGCACAAAATATTTTTTTATGAATATGCATTGTATTTGATTTTAGTTGCAGGAAAATGTAATACAAATATTTATTAAATAAACAATATTTATTGACATAAATAATATATAATGAGGGTCACGCCAGAATTATAAATAAATATATCATCACGGCATATTACTCATTGCTGGGTGTGCCAATCTGCTTTGTACACAGTAATGATGATGATATATTTGTACCGTGCGGGCGTTTACCAAGCGTCACCTCGCGAGCACTTATTGCTGGCGTGGAGAGTGCACCACAGGGGTCAATATTGTGCCATTTAAAATTCGAAATATTTGGCGTCGGTCGGGAAACATGGTATTAAAATTTTTGTGACATCAACGTAAGAGATGGGTAGACCTGTTGCTTCGGACAGATGACGGTAAAGAAATTTTAATGCAGTTTTTCTCGAATTCTACTAATATAACAAATATAAAAATATGGGTTTATATTTTCTTTAAAGGTCACATACCCTATTGTATCATGTGCAATATGAATACTTACTGAATTGTTTTGACTATGTATAAAGCGCAAAGAGTTGTAAATATGCATAGCTATTGTAGACGTATTATTAAACAATTTTGATTCTAACAATCGTGATTCACTTATGATAACTTCCTTGATAACATTGATAATTCTGTTTAGTGACTATATAGTTAGTTATAAGGTAGATGTGTAGTGTGCAGGAATTAAATCTGTCAGCAGAAAATCGGTGAGCACTTTCTTATATTATAGCCTCTTTTATTCTGTAAATTGTTTCCATTACAACATTTTATAGGCGCGAATTCCGTATTTTTCAAAAAGTTTGAATTTAATTAATGGTTGATTATACAGGATGGTGGAGGTTAGGAGTAAACCACCCTGAACGTATTTTTATTAACAGAGACTAACACATAATATATATTTTTCAGTAATTATTTAATGAGTTTTCTATCGGGGTTTTTTTTATAGAAATTAGTACGCGTCTCGTCTGTAATACCATCACGCTGGAATTATTGAGAATAAGAAAATCAAGTATGCTGTGAAAAATAAAATTTGCATTATCATTTTAAAAAGTTATTTTTCTATTTGAAATTCAGTTGTGAATGTGAAATTAGTTAAAATTTAGTTAAATCATTTTGTTAAAATATCGTGTGTGCATCGTTTCTCAACCTAGTGCCGCAACCCCTAAAAAATCCCAAAAATAATTATAATTATTTTACTAAAATATAAACCGCCATTTTTTCTCTTTCCAACGATGTATTAGTTTTTATTAATGTATTTGAAAAAATTCGAGAAAAATAAGATAATTGAGATATGTGGAAAATAATTTTTATTCATATATTATAGGTGGCTATGTGAAAATAAACAAAATATAGCAATGTTAATATCAACAAAGTATACATTTGTTTGTTAATTATTTATTACTACTTACTGATTATTTACTTATGTATCTGTTTATTTATTATTTATTTTCACATAGCCACCTAGATATTTGAATAAAAAATATTTCCCATATATCTCAATTATCTTAATTTTCTCGAATTTTTTCAAATAAATTAATAAAAACTGATACATCGTTGGGAAGAGAAAAAAAATGGCGGTTTATATTTTAGTAAAATAAATTGCTATTTAAAAAATAAAAGTTGACAGTCGTATCTTATGAACCTGATTTTATAAAAAATATCTACATCTGCCATCAAATATTATATTTAAAATAATAAAACTTTTATATGACCCATTTTTTTCTATTACTTATAATAAAAAAGTTAAGGGGGGGGGGCGTCTTCTCAGACTCTGTATAATTGATAATAATAAAATTACTTTTCTTTAACTAAACATATCAACCATGCCACAGATCCTAACAGTACTTTTCTAAGAAAGTGGTTAAGATTACTCAACATGCAAAACATTCTCTTAGAAAAGGGCTGTTAGCGTCTTTGACATGATTGACATGTTGAGTAATCCTAATTTTTCTTTACCCTCTTATACGGTTTCGCGTAAAATTTACTACTAAAGATGAGAACATTGTTCTCGAAATATGTATTTAGTTATAATTTTCATTTTTTGAATTTTATTATCATTTGCCGATTTGGCAATGTGAGACTTTTGGCTATTTTTTTGACTTTACGGGGTAGACAGTTTTTGTCTGAAGAAGAGATTGATGCTGTAATATTGCAAATCATGATTATTTTGAAAGCATTCCAAAAAAAATATTGGTTAAGAGCAGGAGTTTTAATAAATGAAAGAAAATGATGATAAGGTGTATTATTCTAAAAAATGTGAATCATGTGTCTTATTCTCAATATTTCTAGCGTGACACCCTCGTATGATTAGAATACCCCATTGAACGAATGCCTAATATTTTGAAGCAGGGTTGTATTTGTCTTATCCTTACTTGGTCTTATTCTTCTTCTCAATATGCAAAATGAGGTCATCCATATCTCCGACATCTTTATTATTAAAATCTATATGTTGTCTGGTATTACTCGGTGGTGGCATGATCACCTGGTGCATCATACAATGATCCACACACATATCCACCACTATATCCAGTTCTTCTTCTTCTGGACACTCTCTGCTAGGGCAGGGACTCCACCAGATCTCCACTTCTGCGGTCTCTGGGTGTCGCATGACATACGCTGAAGGCATAATCCCAGGGGTTTCCATTTGGGGAATTAGGTGAAGCGAGTGGTGGACGATAGCATTCAAAAGGAAGGAGATGATGACGACAGGCTTGTACTTGCCGAACTTATCGACCAGCATGCCGGTTAAGGGTGGGGCCAGAAAAGTCGTGAATGGTAAAGCGAGATAGATCATGCCGATTTCTTCGATGGTCAAACCCACTGATTGCATGTGGATAGTTAAATATGGTAGTAGGGATGATGTTGCTACAAACAATATAAAACTTCACATAAATTATTTATTTTTTAAACGTGGATTTCTTTCCGCTTATATTTTTTTTGTGTATTGATATGAATTTGACGGAAATATAACTTTTATGTTTTATGTGGGTACATTTCTAAATTATTATTTAGTATTTATTAAAACCTAATTTGTGTGTTATATTATACAGGGTGTTTCATGTAACAGTACAAAGCTTCGGAATATGAATTCAAAATACCAACACGATAAGTAAATCCCAATAAATATTGGTGCTATAATGCTTTCTATTAGAGATATAGTCAAATTTTTTGACTCTGTCGGGTACAGTAATAAAACTATAAATGAACTATAAATATCGCAATTATGATAAAGCGGCATATCCTTTACTTTCTGTAGTATAATACTGTTTGGCTTCGGCCCATATTTTTGAGCCGCTCTATTCATTTATGTTAAAGGACTGTAAGGCTATTTTCCTATACATACCTGGTAGACGTTTGATTCAATGCATGAATAGAGCGGCTCAAAAATATGGGCCGATGCCAAACAATATTATCCTACAGAATGTAAAGATATGCTTCTTTATCATAATTGCGATATTTATAGTTCATTTATAGTTTTATTACTGTACCCGACAGAGTCAAAAAATTTGACTATAGCATAAAATAGTTGGTTTATTCTATCCTTATCCTAGTATCCCCACATATGCGACTTAATTAATTAAATATTCCATCCATTTCAATCCGATATTTAATTATTACTAGTGGTGGGGATCCGGATAGTTTCGGTTTCGGATCCAAAAATATTTGGATATCCGTATAATTGAATGTTAAAATATCCGGATCTCGGATCCAAATCTCAGTTCCGGATTTTGGATTCGGATCTGAACATCGGATTTTGGATCCGAATCTGAGTATTGAATTTTGAATCCGAATTTGAGTATCGGATCTTGAATCCGGATTCGAATATCAAGGAAACGGATTTTAGTATCGGGTCATATTAAAAATTAAATATATATTAAAGAAGTCCTCTCCAACAATTATATACATCATTCTTTCTTTCCACTTCTTAAAAGCGTTCAACTAATCTTTTGGAATACTTTCAAATTAATTTCTGAAAGACTTAAAACAATAGTGTTAAATTAATTTTTGGGGACATAAAAGCTTCCGATGTCAAACTAATTACTGGGAGATTTAAAAACTGTCAAATTAAATTCAGGCTGACTTAAAACTACCAAAACTGTCAAATTAAATTCAGGCTGACTTAAAACTGCCAAAACTGTCAAATTATAAATTATAATTCGAAAATGCTCTCTGGTTAGTTTCAAATTTTCACTCATAACGATACTTTTAAAAAATTGATCAACTTTGCGTTAACCAATTTTCGCAATTTAATTTCAAATGATTGTGTAAAAAAAGCTCTAGTATGTTATATTCTTTCTAATTCATATCAATGCGCAATTACTTGATAAGATATTATTACGGGAAACAAATTTAAATGTCAACTTTCTTTAGACGAAATATACGGAAGATTTAATACCGAGCTTTCTATATACGTGACCCGTATTACACTAGTACATGCTTAATATAAATAACAGGCGTTGCACATTTCATAAAGACAGGGGATAGATATATCCATCTCTTTCGTTATAAATTTACTTTAACGAACGTATATTATTAATATTTTTATGAAAGTTTTAAACAAATATTATTTAATTGTTATCCTGTATAACACCAAAATCGACCACCGCCATTATTTTCTTTATTATTATAGTTACAAAAAAATATTATAGAACAAAATTATAGCAGACCAAGCGGGACATCCCATTAAAGAAGAAAATGTTTTTTTAAACCAGTGGTTCTCAAGTTGCAACACAAAGTTATATTTTTTCAAATGGGATTATACATATTTTTTATGCCTATTCAACCATGTATTACTTTTATATCTTTATATAATAAAAATATGGAAAAAAATGCAATTAAAATTTAAACAAATTTGTTTTTTATAATCATTTTTCAGTAGGCTATGTATGAAAATCAAAAACTACTATTTCTCAATTTGAATTATTTAGGATAGAAATCAAATAGAACACTGTTTATAGCGTTGTTAAGAAATATTTGTTTCATTTTAATTTAAGCTCAATTGATTTTCACTCATAGCCTACTAAAAAATAACTAAAAAAATAAAATTTATTTAAATTTCGATTGAATATTTCTCAATATTTTTGTTATGTAAATATATAAAAAAATCACATATAGTTGTATTCAGAAAAAAATAGGCCAAAAAAATATAAATCATCCTATTTATAAAAATATAACTTTGTGTTATAACTTGAGAACCACTGGTTTAAAAAATATTTTCTTCTCTAATGGGATGTCCCCCTTCGTATTCTATAACTTTATTCTATAGTATTTTTTTGTAACTGTAATAATAAAGAAAATAATGGCAGTGGTCGGTTTTGGTGTTACACCCGGTATATTTTTTCAGTTTACACCATGCAAGTAATAATTCAAACTTTTTCATCAGTGTAACAAAAATAATTTGTTCATTTATAATGATGTTCGAGTTGTTAACTTTTTGAAATCTATTCGTTAAAGAAAAATTCGAAATTTGTGGATTTAAATTTTTCTTAAAAAAAACCAAAGAATCACACATCATCAACAAATATATTTAATTTAGCAAACATGAAATTTAAAAAGTGTTTGGCAACAAACAATTGTTTTTCGTTACGGTTTTTACTGTTATTCAATATAAAATTGTTTAAACTTGAGCATTTAGAAATATTTTAACTATCATGTATTGATGATTGACAAATACACTACCCTGAATTTCTGGGAAATATAATTTTGATGGGCCAGACTCAAACTTGTATTTTCCGATCCATAGCTAGTTGTAGTAATAACAATACAGGGTGTATCAAGATAATGGAACAGTGCCATTTATTCGTGAATATGAAAAGTTACACAAAAAAGTGATTAAGATATTTTGTAAAGCATAGAGGGGGACACATTTTGGCATAACTATTATTATTTTAAAGCCAGTGGTACTCAACTTATGGATCAATGTTATATTTTTTTAAATGGCATCATATATTTTTTATTAACTTATTAAATTTGTTTCTGAATTCAACAATATAATAATATTATACCCTTACATTGCGAAAAAAGTAGGCTAAGCAAACATTCAACTATTAAAACAAAAGAAATTGTCATTTTTGTATGTCATTGTAACGCATTATATTATCTTGTCGAAATGTTCCAAATTTCGTATTTTTTTTTTATTTCGCGTGATTACTATTTAGTTTTGCGTAATTAGGATAACTTTCTACAAATATGCTAGGAATGTATTTTTATGGGTCTCACATAAATAAAATCTGTATTTGTTGAATCTGCTGCCATTATTAAATTTATTATTATTAAAAGTAACGAAAATTACGTTTTACGTTAATTATAATAATGGATAACAATGACATACGAAAATGACAGATAATTTTCATTTGTTGTAATGAATAAATGTTTGCTCAACCTACTTAAAAAAATTAAAATATAAATGAAATACTAACTTTGGATTAATTGATAATTTATGATATTATTATATCGTTGAATTCAGAAGAAAATTCTCTATTTATCCATAAGTTGAGTACCACTGGCTTTAAAATATTAATGGTTATGTCAAAATGTGTCCCGCTCTATGCCTTACAACATATTATAATCACTTTTTTATATAACTATTCATATACATGAATAAAAGGCACTGTTCCATTATCTTGATACACCCTGTATAACGAAACAGTTGATAGAACAATTGCTTGTAATTTCCATTATTTGTTTAAATTATAACATTTGGATAATTATGTATATTTAAAAAAAATGGAATTGTGTTTCTTTTATTGAGAATATAGCACATTTTATTTTATTATTGTTAAAATTTGTATGAAATTATTGTGTACTACGTTGTTTTAATTTTTTTTTCTACTATTTGCACAAAATTTAAATAATATTATTGTTTTTCAGTAGGTATATGGAATATTATATCGGATGGTGGGGGATTTAATTTATAACATTACTTTTATGCAATTTCTTGCTCTCCTGTTCATTTTAAGTTGCATACTAAACTGTTTTTACATTTTTTACTATGTTTTTGGTTTCTTCGCAAATTTAAAAAGAAATATAAAAAAATCGGTTCATTAGTAATATTGCCATGGCACTTGTTTTTTTTTCTGGTTGTAATTGTTTTTTATAAACATCAAACCTCAATCTAACTTGGAAAATAAATCCCGTATTCTTTTATAATCAGTTCCACCGTAATAATTTTTTATAATAAAGATACGTTTCTCATTCGAACAAGCCTTTATTATTTAATTTACTTTTTACAAAAAATATTTGACAGAATTTTCGCCCTGACAACAACAACAACGTAAATAAAAAAAGATGACTATCGGCTTTTCGATGTCTTCGATACAATTTTTTTAATAATTGAATTGTAATAATTTTTAACTTCTTATCTGTTGATGATGGCTAAATATTAGGCGAAACGTCTTTATAATTTTATTATAAAACTATAACAATAAATGGAACTTTAATGCCCAATATGTTTTGAAATTGTTTTCTATAGCTATTGCTACTATTGACGGAACTTTTGAAATTTCTTTTTAAAATAGTGAAAAAACCAAAAACAATAAAAATATAAAAACAGTTTTGTATGCAACTTTATACTCCACAATTTTTGCCGTAAAATGAACAGCATACAGGAAGTTGCATAAAACTAAAATCCCATGTTAAATCTCTATGTTCACCCCTAACCGCCACCATCCGGTATAATTCATACTGTTAAACTATTGTTGATATGAATCAACAAAAACCATGTGATAAAAAAGTTAGAGATTTTTAAAACAAACATTGGGATTATGTTTGTCTAAATTTTAGAAATTAAATTCCGGTTATATTATCTTGATTTATTGTTTAAATCTTATGTTATACTACACGTGAAGTTTTATAATATATGTATAAATACATTTTAAGTAATATTTGCAATTTAATTTTATTGATGTGTTTTTCATTATTTTGTATAAAAAGTACATTAATATTAATTATAAAATAATACAAACAAAAAAATTCTGATGTACCTAATTAATAACTTACTAATATTTTTTTTAAATGGATTTTTTTTTTTGTTGATTTAAACTGTCTTAATTCAGTTATCTGTTAAATCAATCAATTTAATGTTTAAATACAGGTGTTATTTAAGTAAATGAACAACACATAACTGATGGTATATAGCAGGGGTAGGGAGCTTTTTTTCTGCCAAGGGCCATTTGGATACTTATAATATTATTCGCGGGCTATACAAAATTATCAACTAAGAAACTTGCCTCTTATATTTGGTCAAACAATTAATTATTTCCTATATTGAATTTTGAGTTTAGCCTGTGGCCCATACCAAATAGTGTTACGGGCCTTATACGTTCCCCACCCCTGGTATATAGTATTAACACCGTAGATAGTAAAACTGGCAATAATTTTTGTTTTACATGTTTTATACAGGGTGTAACACCAAAACCGACCACTGCCATTATTTTCTTTATTATTATAGTTACAAAAAAATATTATAGAATAAAGTTATAGGAGACCAAGGGGGACATCCCATTAGAGAAGAAAACATTTTTTTAAACCAGTGGTTCTCAAGTTACAACAAAAAGTTATATTTTTCAAATGGGATGATTTATACCCTACTGAAAAAAATCAGTATTTTGATTATGTAAGGATATAAAATTTATAAAATATAAGAACTGGATCCCCTTAAAACTAATCAATTACGTCGTAGTTCAAAATTTTGTAAAAACATAAAAATCATTGTGTTTTATGCATCGAACCCGAACCTGAACCGAACCAAAACCGGAACCAAACCGTAACATTTTAGCGAACCCAAACACAGAACCGAACCTCAAATATATTTTTCAATTGAACCCGAGTCGGAGCCGAACTGAGTATTAAAATTCGGGTTCAGGGTTCAGCTACGGTTCAGGTTCATTTTGAGTTCGAATCGTACGCGTAATCGCAATACAGTCGATAATCGACGCCTGTGTTGTCTGTTTGTGAAAATTGTGTTCGCGGTCTTGTTTTGCGTAAATTCCGGCTCACATTTTAAATTATTTCTATATATACATTGTTATACCAAAAACATTAATTCAGTTTTCATAAGGTCGAACTACCCCTGAACCCGGAACAAAACCGCAAATTTTATTAATGTTTGAACCAGAACCGCACTCGAACCCGTCTCTCAAAAAATAAATTATCCTGAACCGAGAACCGAACCCAGTTTTTGTCGGGTTCGATGCCCTGGTTTTATGAAAAAAATGTTGATTATCAAAACTGACGTAAAACGCTTTTTTGCCGTACAATTTATATTAGGTTAATTGAATCTCAAAATGCCAAATATAGTTTTTTATTGTGAAAGTTTCAAATACCTATTATCTGCCGCAAAGCCAATGATCTTGTTATTTGTGGCAGGTGACATTTTTTTCCAGAGAACACATTGATTTTTTTTTTTACAAAATTTTGAAATATGACGTAATTGGTGAGTTTTAAGCAGCTCCAGTTCATATAGGAAGCATGTAAAACAAAAATTATTACCAGATTTACTATGTATGGGGTTAGTTCTACCATCGTTGTACGCTTACTTAAAAGACATCCTGTATATGCAAATTATGCGCAATAAATTCATACCTCCGTATAGAACGAAAAGCGTAACTTTTAACATAATTAGATTCGGATTTATGCCCCATTTTTCACAAAATATTTGTAAGGCTGTATTTGTATTTGTTGACGAATTTGTAGTTTCTTCTTTCTTTTCGGTCGGTGCTTCATTTTCTTCAGTCATTTATGTTTTTTTTAGCACTGCACTATTCTCACTACTATTTCAGGAGCAAATGAAAGACTTAATTTTTAAGCTTGCGTAATGTATCCTGATGATAATTTTTTTTTTTATTTATTTACGTCAAAATGGCTAATTCGTATTTAACTAGGGATTTACAATGAAAATGATCAGAAAACAAACGCATGGTAGAAAATATAAAGAGATCTTTGCATAATGATAGCTACCATCCTAAAAGTATTAAAATTAGATAGATAGATGTTTAATTAATAAGCCTTAGTCTTTATTTGAGGATTTACAAATAATTTATTACATATAGATAACAGTTTATTTTTCCGTACAAGAATATTCGCCATTTATTTTATAAAATTGACATATTTTAATATTTGTAACATTTATTATAATATATTTACTAAACAATATTTTCAATAACATTTTCTGCTAGTATATTTATTAATGTAACATTAAATTTAGTAGGTATATCTAATATATAGGTTTCAATATACAATTTAACACATGATTTGGGAACAATAATATGTTTGTTTAGCAAAATATAGCAATAAAATTAGTTAAAAACTTAATTTTCTAATTATTTGAGTAATTTGTATGTAAACGCAACTTTAGACAGCAAATCGCTCCGCGCAGTAGTAGTGAGATGTGGACGGTGCTTTACACGTATTCTCTCGACTTGCGAGTGTTTCTGTGAAATTCCCAGAATTCTTCGTGTGTATTTGTCAGTCTTCGCCAGATCTGTAAAATTTTCTTATTTTTGAGTACTTATGGGCATAATGATTAAATGAAAACAGTTATTTGTTGTTGCATAACGCTTGTGTTTAATATTTTAGATAGTTTTGTTCGTATCAGTTATATAAATGATGGTGTGTGAAAATTGGTTGAATGTTATTTGTTGTGTTGTAGCTAAGTTTAGTTAACATGGCTGATAACGTAACTCAAAAATCCCCGAAATCAGTTGATAAAAACAAGTTTTGCAATGTTATTCATCGTACAACAAGTGAGACTTTAAGACTGGGCGAAACGGAGACAGTGGTGAATAATAGCAATCTGTTGACGGGTGGAAATGCGACGACAGGCCCAGCTCTCACTGGTTGCAATCAACGCAAAAAGCAGTGTTCATCGTTTCAAATCACTAGTGTAATCGTTGGACGAATGAACAATGACGGGGGTGATGATTCTGCAGACGACCTAGACGAATCACACGCGGATGACATCTCTGATGTAGTTGACAACTCGCGCATCACTGACAACGAGACCCCGAGCTATTCAGAGGACACGTATTCCAAAGAGGATGTGTTCTTCAACGTGTCGAGCTCTTCTTTGTGTTCAGCCCCTGTGATACCCACTAGTTCACAATACGGACTTGCGATCGTGTCCCCAAGCTCTGGTGCCGGTGCCCACAACAACGTTGTTGCAGGCACAGTCACCACCACCATGAACAACAACATACACAATACGAATAACAACAACAATGTGCCAGTAGTCAACAACGTCGGTGTCCCTGTCGGCGTCGTACCCCTCGGTAATGTCGTCGATCCGAATCTAACCGTTGTCAATCATTCTAGTGAGTTGGACACAGCAGTCAACGTCACTAAGCAGCTACACGAGTCCTCCGAAATTGAAGATATGGCATCCAAGCCAGGCCGCAACGACCGATTCAAGGTTGTGAAAATTGAGAGCACCGAACCGTTCAAACGTGGTAGGTGGATGTGTATGGACTATCTTGATCATCCTAGCAACTCTGCCGCAAAGGCTGAAAGTATAGTGCATCCGACTGTTCAATATGTGCCAGGTACTACTGATACTGATATCTCCACAGCTAATATGCAGAGAACCCAAACACAATCTGCACAGCCGCAGCAGCAACAACAGCAACAGCAGCAGGTTGCACCACAACAGCAACAGCAACAACAGCCCAACATAACGAAGAATATGCCCGTACCACAAATGCAACAGCAACAGCAGCAGAATCAACAACAACAATATTACCAGCAACAAGTGCAGAGCCAAAGTGGCGTTGTAAATAATCAGTCGCAAACCGTGGTGCAACCAGTCGCACAGTATCCGCAGCAGCAGTACGTGCAACAACCCTCTGTACAACAACAGCAACCCCAAGTGGTGCAACAACAACAAAGAGTTCCTCAACAAACTGTACAGCAAACGCAGTACATGCCACAACAACAAGTGCAACCGCAACAACAGCCTGTGCAACAGCAGCAACACATACAGCAACAGCAGCATGTGCAGCAACAACAACACGTGCAACAGCCACAACAGCTCGTGCAACAGCCTCAGCAGCACGTGCAGCAGCCTCAACAGCACGTGCAGCAGCCTCAGCAGCATGTTCAACAGCCTCAACAGCACGTGCAGCAGCCTCAGCAGCACGTTCAGCAGCCTCAACAGCACGTTCAACAGCCTCAGCAGCACGTGCAACAGCTGCAACAGCCACAGCAACCACAGCACGTCCCACAACAGCTGCAGCAGCAGCAATCTCAGACCATGGTGCAACAGCCACAGCAAATACACACCCAACAACCACAAATGGTTCAACAACAGGTCCTCACCCAGCCTCAACAACAAACGCACGTCCCCGTGCAACAACAAGTACCCATGCAACAACAAGTACCTATGCAGCAACAACCAGTTGCTCAACATCAGATCCAGCAGCAGCACGTCCCTGTGCAACAACAGCAAATGGCTGGAATGCCGACCACAGTCGTACAAAACCAGGTTCCAACCTCTGTGCCTACAAGCTACACGACGATGACGATGCCGCCGCAGAACGTAGTGCAGGCAAGCCAACCACAGCCCCAAGTTCAGGCCCAGCCTCAAGCCCAGATGACGCAGATGGGAATGGTGCAGGGTCAGGTTTTAACCCAGCCAGCGATGCTTCCACAGCAACAACCACCGCAAGTTGTGTCTTCGGCTGCAGGCCCTGTATACAATCACAATCAAGCACAGAGTTATACTCCAGCAAGTATGCCGCAACAACAATATATCCCACAACAGCCGACCTCCATGGCTCAACCTCAGCAATACACTGTCCCGGGACAGTTATACGTAACTGGATCAATGTGTAATATTGCAACACAGAGTTCCTCTGTACCTTCAAGTATGCCGTCACAGAGCTATAGCGGTGCAAGCTATGTTAGCCAAGGGCAAAGTTACACTGGGAATACAATCCTCAGTTCCGCCAATAATGTGCCAACGCAAGGCCAAAGCTACACAGGCCAGACACCTCAGATGGTTAGCAATCTTCCTCCTGTACAGGGCCAGAGCTATTCCACTCAGCCCTCGCAAGTTCAGGCAGTGTCTGCTCCAGTCCAGAGCTTCCCGCCACAACAACAAACCGCACCGACACAAGCACAGAGTTATTCGGCACCGCCTGTGGTACAACAGCAGCCCACTTACATCCCCCAGTCGCAACCGGCGCCGCAGAAGACGCTGCAAGCTCAACAGCAGCCGCAAGCTCAAACACAGCAGACATATGTACCGATGCCCGCGTATTCACAGCAATCACAAACATACACGGTGAGCATGCCGTCCAGTCCGGCAAGTATTCCCCAACAACCAGTGTACCCCACGTCGGCACAGCCCCAGCTGCAACCACAACCGCAGCCACAGGCACAGCAAGCTCCAGCTCCGTATGTACCGACCACGGTGAGCAGTGCTCAGCCTCAAACACAGACGTACGTGCAAGGACAACAGACACAACAGCAACCAGCGCAGCCCTACGTCCAAGGACAATCATATCCTGTGCCTATACAGCCCGGCACATACAGCGCTTCACAACCTAATACAGGGCTACACAACAACCAAAGCTACGTACAAGTCCCTGTCCAGACCCACAACTCAGCCAGTTCTGCGATCTACGCCACCCAGTCGTACAACTCCTCCACCGTAGTCACAGGCGTTCATTCGGACGGCCCCAGCCCTTCGGAGGTGCAGCAGGTCGAGTCTACGGTAGACACGCCCAGCGCCGCCGACGAGACAGCCCTGGTTCCAGTCACCGAAGAAACCGATGCGTGAGTACTTTTTCATTTCCTAAACTATTTACAATAGGTCGATCTGTTTATTGTGATGAATAATGCGGATTTTGCTCCCAGTAATTAATTTTTATTTCTCTCACGAGACAAATAAACCTTTTTATGCAATATTTAATATGCGGACATATATTAAACGCCAAAATGTAAATAAGGTCAAATGGAGTAATTACGTATTATTTTTAGGATTTTATAATAGCTTTGTTCCCGCGCATCGCATCTTTTCTACGTTATCGATTCTCAAAAAACTTAGATATAACTTTGCCCTAAATTGCATTTCGTGAAGATCGATATTAATAACTTTTAAATATAATAAAATAACCATCATGTTTACAAAGTATCAATTATCGCCAAGTACAAGAGAAAATGCGTATATGTTTACATATTGTCCTCGGATTTAGGTTGCGAATTTTAATAAGGAATTACTCATATTTTTATTATTGTACTGAACAGTTGTCAGAGAGACGTCAACATACCATACATAAAAAGTATGTGGCGGGAGTATTTTTACATTATTTACTGTAAACAAAAGAAGATACAAACGTTAATTTAAAGTAGATAATGAAATTATGTCTTTAAAATATTTTACAATTCTATAAATATTACGTTTTAGTAGACAAGTAAAATTCATTACTGCCGTATATTTAGCTCAAAATGTAAAGTAATTACTTTATATTACATTCTAGTGAAAAATTGAATATTCCGTTTAAAAATAACTATACAAGAATGATTAAACTAGACTAATCACTAAGTGAAACCAAGATTTTCTAGTGATAAAAACCAGTAAACAGTGTCATTGTACTGTGGTGTACTGTAGCTGCATTGACCCAAATTATAAGATTTTGCTGTCTGTCTGGTTTAATTCTCTTTAACCCTGAACACATCGTGGCCTTATTTATAAACACCACGAGTAGCCACATTCGTACCACAAATAATACTCGCGCCCCATTCTAAATTTAAAATATTTATTTTTCTTTGTACTGATTTATCCTTTTTACGTGACTCTGAACAGAAATATTCGTTCAGATTGTTGATATTTGTTTTGTATTAACGGTTCATTTATTTGTTAAAATTAGCTATGGTAGAAACAGATGTTTTTAGATTGTTCCTGGATGAAATCGAAAGGCAAAAAGTATTTGAATTAGGTTAGAAATTTAACTTTTATTTGTTAGTACTAATATCATCTGGAGAAATATTTGATACCTTTCTCAATATCCTTCGGGCGTTTGATTTTCGTGACCGATTAGTACTTAACAACATTTTCTAGCGAAATGACAAAGCGAATTATAAAAATGAAATCACGTGTGTATAGGCGAATTTTGAAAATTTCTTTTAATCTGTAAGTTAATAAAGATAATTCTAAATGAATTAGAATGAAGGACAAGTTGAGTTATATTTACGCCGTGAAAAATAGTTTTGAACTTGTGGTCCGTGATGTAAAGAAAATATTTCTCCGTTGCATAGGCGTAAACCTTGTGTATTCATTTAACTCATACGTCATATTATATGTCCCTGTTTATTTTGCTTGCAAAAAATAATGTCTTCAGTGAAATTGGCAAAAAATCTCAAGTATTTTCGTTTATTTATATATTAAAACCCGCTATTTTCAAACCATTATACATTTTAAAGTATATTCTTTCAGTTGTATTGTTGTTATTTCTTAGCGGACAGCAAACTTTTAATTGAAAATTTTATAAAAATATCTAAAATATATAAAATTAATATACTAATAAAGATTTCGAAATATCAATATGAACGTTAAACACGGAATTATATTTATAAATAGCATTTTTATCAAAATTATAATTTTTTTTTGCAATGTTATTGTGTAAATCGTGCAGTGTAAACGTCAAAATATTTTAAATTTAGCGCCAAAACACGACGAATATTAGTTCATCAGCTTACCGTTAGATGGCTATAGCATTCACATTTAGTTTCAAATACAAATCAATACTGACAATTTTTCAAATAATTCTTGATTACTTATTTACATATATAATATGACATTTGAATAGTTTCGTAACTATATTTTCATTGAGATGTTATGTAATGTGTTACATGCCATGTCTATAAGTTTCAATTGGGTATAAATGAGAAAATACGACTTTAAATAACCTCTATACATAATAATTAGGTCTACCGATGTACACATTACTATTACTTTCGTTTAGTATGACAAATCGATTTTATAGTACGTAGGCAACTAGGAATACTTTTAAGTAATTTAAATGGTAGCGCAATGTGAGTTATTTTTAAGGATTATTTCATGGCGATGTAGTGTTAGGGTTGCTGAACAGATGGCGCTAGGCATTTGAAACCGAACATAAAGAACAATCGGTTTGAATTTGTCATTATTTAATTTTAAAACGTAATGGGTGGAATTCAGTGGGTTGTTTGTCGTATTTAAGCTAAAACAATCCTCTGTCTGAAATATTTTGGCAACGTTGTAATATCATTCACATAAAAAACATTTATAATTTTGAACATCATTTTGAAGTATTTGAATGCAGAAAATGACAAAAAAGTTAACAAATAAGACTTTTTTAAATTTATGATGCCACGCTAGACTCTATGCGTTGGTATGAAAGTAAAAGATATGTTGAATGACATGAGTTACTAAAACTTAGTCTATAATATACGTAGTTTTTTCATTATTTTAATTATTCAGGCATATTTTCCATTATTGTCTACAAAAGTTATTTTAACATATTTATAAATTTTTATAAGCGCTGAAAAGGATCAATTTATGTGACTCCAATGGGGTCATTTCACATTTTCTAATTTTTTTCTTGAAAGTATAGATCAAATTAAATATGTAGGTATATGTTTTACAGCTTACAAGTCTTTAGAATCAGAGATATGATTTTTTAAAAGTTGTCTTTAATTTCAAATATTTGGACGCTGACGTCACGGCTACGTCACGGCTTAGCGGATGCGGCAGTAGAACTCCACCGGTTTTGTTTGGAACTATGATTGGGTTTTCACTTATCAGTTTGATTTTGCGACAGCAACATTTTGTTAACTAAAAACATATTTCATACAACTTTTTATATTTATTTTAATAAATGTTTTATTTACATACCTTTACTCTTAATTCTGTTGTCACCTGTCACAATTTTAAGTTAGTTTGTTTACAACAGCAAACGGAAACTACGTGTCGTTGTGTAACAAATCGTGACGTCACGAATTTTACAGCCGCGAAAGTTTACTAGCAAATTTATGAATGAAAAGTCGCATATTTCATGTTATTTTATATTACTATATTTATTAAATGAGGCGGATTTCACGATTTTATAAAAAAAAGACACCATTGCTCAAATCTTAAATGCAAACATTGCACCTTCGAAACATATTTTGATATATTCGTTCAAAGTTAGTCTATTTTGTATCCCCTACATACAACATACCCTATAAATTTGTAACACGTATTCATTACCACTCTTTTTAAATTGACAAATGTTATTTGACATATTTTTAACCTAATTTTACAATTATGGTTATCCTTTTATTTATTTCTTGTATCAGCGATTATATTTAACCAGTAGATATTTTTATTTCTTTTGTCTGAGTCAAATTTTCATATTACAAGTGAATTTCATTTGACATTTGACAGGTGAGACAGATATTACAATGTTGCCATTATATATAGTGTATTCCGAAATGGGGACTTATGATTTTGACGTCATCCGCGGTGAATCGGCAGCGGACCTCCCTCCACACAATTTAGAAAAAGACAAGAAATTTTTAGAAAGAGCGAGGTGATATACCATGGCCGAGTCGATCAAATGCTCTCCCTTTCAGCATTTCTCACCTTTGATCCCGTTTCTCGTCATTTATTTTTTAGTCAGCAAAGTTTGGTTATTTTGTGTAGTGCTCAGACCAAATATAAATTTATGTTTGGTCTGAGGTGTAGTGCCTGTTATTAATTATCTCTCCTTTCAAAAAGCAGTTGTTGTGATCACGTGGGAAAACGTGATAAACGTCAAACTTAGAGTTAAATCTTGCTCACCACATAACTAATTATTAAACACTTTTTTGCACACTAGATGGCCCCCGAAACATTTGAATTGTATAAGTTCCCATTGAACCATGGTAACTACTGAAAATGGTTACGGTTTAACCGCGGTTATTATGTTACCGGCACCGGGCTGGAAAGTGGGACCCTTTTCTCTTAACATTTGTTAACCAGCTAACTTCAACTTGTAAAATTTAAGTAGTTGAAATTTATGAAGACACATTAAATCTTAACACGTAATACGTGCACACAAGTGCTCATACGACCCTCCTTGACCTATACGTTAGTAATTAGTATATTTTCTATAATATGCTCATCTGTCATGAGCCAAAATGTAACCACACCACAACCGCCGATCTAGTGCATTTAGCTTGGTTATGAGTTCTTTCAGCAACCGCGTTCCGAAAATACAACCGGTTACTGAAAAAGTGTGGTTCAATTTCAGAATACACTATTAATAAATACAATTCACCCGAATTCCGCCGAATGTTTTTCATTTTTTTGGTAGTAACTGAATTTTGAAATATAATTTGGTAAATATGAATAAATTATTTAATAATTATAGTATCAAATACTGAATACAAAAATAATTTTCAAATGGTGTTATGATGAATAACTCACGCAGAATTTAATATAAATAATAGAAAATATTTGATGGTTTAACTTTATGAATTTATTGTTCAAATAATTTATAAGCGTTGTAAATATAATATGAATATTTTTAAGATTAATGTAATATTGATATCAGTATCCAATTTCTTTGAAGCCGCAAGAAATGACAAATAAAAATATGTCTAGACTGTAGGTATAGATAACATGACATTTAAAATTGAAAATGGTTGCATAAATAACAACGTGTTTCTGCCTGTTACACTGCGATGCATAGCAGGTTGCGCAAAACAAGGGATTTATTTTTACTAGAAGAGCTGCAAATGATAATCTTTCTATTTAAATAACATCTTTTAAGTTTAAAATAGCATTTTATATAATAGAAAAAATATTTTTAGGTTTATTCTTCTCAAATGCAGGAACTGTGATGTTTTATTTTCGTTTTGTTTAAGAATTTTAATATGATCAAATTCAAAATAAAATGAGGTTGTAGACAAAATATTTTCCTCGTTCTAAGGCTATGTAGTAAACGTCATAATAAAGTAGATTTTGTAGTGTTCCTTAAACCTTGTGAGTTTCGCTGTAGGTTAGGTGTTTTTATTTACAAATCTTGTGTGGTGACTTATGGGAATGACGTTGAATTTGTTTGGCACTAAGCCCGTCCTAGCGCTAGCAACTTCCTGTCTTTTTGTTTAATGTATTATTAAACCTATTTTCATCATTTCTTGTACCGAGTCAAAAGTTTTTTATTCAGAATAGGGTATTCTACCGTGGTTGAATCAAATTAATATTATAATAAAATAATATTCTAATTTAATATGTGTTAAAAAAAGTAGGCAGTAGGCGTTTAACATAGGAAATCAGTTTTTCCTTGCGTAATTAAATTTAGAGAAAACATGTTTGAAATAAAAGTTGTAATTTTATGCCTAAATCACTAAGCAAACATATTTTGCTTTGTACATTTTCCCGTAAAATTCAATTTGAAATTTTATAAATATTGCTCATTTGTAGCGATAACCATGGAATTTAAACAAAAGTACTAAGAAATGCATATCGTTTGAACTGTTAGAAATTTAATTTTATAGGTTAGAAAATGTGATTAATAATAATAATAATTAGTGATACGCCGAATACAATTTTGGCCGACTAACCGAATTTTATTGAATATTCGGTCGAATATTTGGTTCTAGTTAAAATGAGCGCGTCGACGGTTTTTTTCTTTTTTTAATAAATAATTTACATTTTTTACTTTGGTATCTTTAAGTCTATAAACGCACTGAAAACAGGTCGTTAAGAAGATCTATAACGCACTGTTTTTGGCGCTTTTAACATTCTAGAAAAAATTTCACTTGGTTTTACACCTTCTGCGACTAAAAATCTAATGACTGAGCGCTGCTCTTCTAAGGTGCAATCTTCTAGTGGACTTGCCATGGTGAACTGAAAATTTTGAGGTTATGTTGACATAAAATGATGAAACAGCTGATCAGAGCATATCCCAAGGTTGCCAACTAACACCCCTGAAAAGATTGTACACATTCATTGAATAGTTTTAAAATTATAGAATTTGTCTCTTTACTTATTGAATGACCCTCGTAGTAATATAAAACTAGAAATGCGTAGATATGATAACTTGACAAGCATAAATGTTTCTTTGTTGACTATCTACTTGTTTGGCATCTACTGGAGTTACCAGTACTATTGCATGTATGTACGTCAACATGACTCGCAAGTTACTGGGACATTAATAAAAAAAAACAGCGAAACGGGTCATGGTAGAATACCCTATTTTTATTTTAACACAGGAAGATTGTTACAATACGCTGTATTTTTTCTACCGTTAATAATGTATTTTAAGTTGTTACAAAACACGGTATATTTTATGTTCATATTTCTTTTTAATTAAGAAAATACGACTATTACGGGCAGGAATCGATTGGAATCATTTGATTTTTTGAAATTTTTATTTATTGTGACTTTTGTTTCCTTTAGGCAAAAGAAACAACGAGAGCGTGTGAAGAAACTAGCTCGGTGAGTACCTTTTTACCTTTCCTTTCTTTCCTTTCTTGATAAATTCAAAGTATATATTGAAATATGACAAGTCATTCAAGCGAACTACAATGATATGATAGTATTTTTAAACCAGTTGCATCATGTTTGTATACAGGTTAGCAAAAAACATACCGGCTGGCGGTTATTAGTAAACAGAAGGATTTAAAATGTATATATTAGTTTTATGCAGTTTCCTGTTCTTTTGTTTATTTTACAGCAAAAATTGTCAAGGTTGTACAAAATTAAAGTTGCATACAAAATAGGGGTTTCCAAGTTTTTTCATTTTTTTAATATGTTAATCTGTGTACAGGCTGGTGACCGCGACCCCGGAACATAGGACTTTAACATGTAAAATAATACTTTCTTAATTTCCTGCTGCCCTAATTATTTTAGGTAAAATGCTTCAAATAAAAATTGTGGAACATAAAATACATCTGAATTAATAAGCAACATTAATTTATGCCTTGCAACGGCAGAAATTAGGTATGAAAATGTCGAAAATCACCTCAAAAATAGCAATAGCCATGGAATTGAGACAAAATAAATAACAAATGTCTAACGGTTTATCTGTCACGTTAGGGCAATTTATTTTTATTTCTGTTTCAATTAACAATTATTTGTTAATTTCAATTGATATTTGTTCACTTGAACAGATTTTACAAATGATAATGAAATTAAACTAGCCTAGCTTGACAGGCAAATCGTTAATATTTATTTTTTGTTTCAATTCCATGGCTATAGCTATTTTTGCGGTGATTTTCGACATTTTCATACCTAATTTTTGACGTTGCATATAAAATTAATTTTGCTTAATGATTCAGATGAAGAATTTTATGCCGTACAACTTATTTGACGCTTTTTTACCTAAAATAATTAGAGAAGCAGGAAATTACGAAAATCTGATTTTACATGTTAAAGTTCTATGTTCCGAGGTCGCGGTCACCATCCTTTATAAAATATTAGACCCGTATTTTGTTTTTTCGCCGAAATTTTTTTAATACGCCAGAAAAAAAAAGTTATCTACACCAAGAACATACGTTTCTAGAGCTGAACATTAGCCAATAGCATTTACCAGTGTCCAACACGTCACAAACATGGCTGATACTGAATTTTACGTGCTCAGTTTAGGGTAATAACAATCAGAAAATTAAGAATTATATTCATCTTAATATTACTTATACATACTTGAACATTGATATCCAATAAGTTTTTTTTTAAAGCCGTAGATTTGTTTTAACATTTTTTGTTTTTGGTTTCTTTCGCAGTTTTAAAAAGAAATATGAAATTTCTGTTAATTAGTAGCAATAATGACTTATGACATGGATTAAATGTTTAAACAATATTATTTTATTCATAATTTGTCAGTTTATTTAAGAAGTAAATTAAATAATGAATGTTTATTCAAATATGGAACATTACGACTATGACTATAATGACTTATTGTGCGAGATGAATATTCTGAGTGTAGTCTCGCGTCGAAAACTACAAAGTTGTCTGCACCTACATAAACTACTAAATGGTCTAACAGACGATCCTGTTTCTCTCGGTTTAATACCAATAAATGTTCCGCGCGTTACCATTAGGAAAAAACTACCTTTCATATGTAATTATGCAAGGACCAATTATGAATTGAAGTCACCATTACGACAACTTTGTAGTATATTTAATTACTTAATTCATAACTGTAACATATTTAGTGATTCTTTAAGTAAATTAAAAAAAAATAATTATTAACCTGAGATTTAGTTTTTTTTTTATTGTTTGTAAGTATTGTTCATCATGTAATTTCTCTATTCTCCGCATTCGTCTATTTGTACCATTTTGTAAATTTATACATTTTGTATAATCGTCCAGTAATTGGGTTCCTTTGAATAGATTTAATAATAAATAAATAAATGTCTTTATTACAAAAATTAATTATGATAGAAACAGTTGGAAGAATACGGGATTTATTTTCCATACGTTATTGACATTTTTAATAATTCATGAGAAACAAAAAAAAAAAAATGAAAACAAATGCTACTAAATAACAAAAAAAATTAAATTTCTTTTTAAGGTTGTGAAGAAAACAAATACATAATAAAATATGTAAAAATAGTTTTGTATGCAACTCTTAATTCTGAATAATTTTGCACTGTACATTAAAAACTTTTAAAAAAATATCTTTTACTGAGATCAAATATTTAAAATATTAAAAAAATTATACGAAGCAAATTTTATCAATTCTTTAAAATAAAAAAGTAAAGGGGCGGTTCGTGTTTTCAGACCCAGCCTGTATAAGACTATATGGTATAAATTGAGGAATTTTTGACAAAAAAACCAAATATTGTAAATATGAGTTACATACAACGACATCTATTTTCAAGGACGCCACACAGTTAAGTAAAACTTTTCTCGGCAAACGTATCTTAATCACAGAATAATATGTAATATTAGTTAATATAAGCTAGAATTTTTTTTCTTCCAAAATGAAGTACGGTTTTTTTGCCAAAAGTTCCTCATCTAGGTTAGGTCATATTTCAATTATTTCTTTGAGTTGTCATATATAATGGTGTAGTGAAATAAAAAATAAAATTATTTGATATCTTATCGATTTACAATTTGAAATAAAATTAACGTATGCTATAATGTATACGTCCATAAAACATTTATTATTATTAAATATTTATTATTATTGTTTATTAGAATATTTTTCACTACACTGTTATAATACACTTTCTAAATATACTTCTTCTACCGTCTCTACGTTGAATAAGAGTGTACGCATCTACCGTGAATTAGGATGATGTACTATTTGGATAAAGACCTGTACATGACACAGGGTTGAAGGTAAAATTTAAAATTTTGTATTTATCAAGTTGAGTATTATTTCTTGTTTTTTATTATTTAACATGAAATATCTGATTTTAAAGATTCCATAAATGTTTTTAGTATGTTATAATACATAGTTGTGAAAAATTTGGTCATTATTCATATACACGATGATCAGGAGATAATGAAGTAGAAATATCTCCGTTATTTAGGGAAATAGCGATTTTTCCAAGTAACTAAATTTACCATAGATAACATGGGCAATAACGCCGTATTCTTTCGCTGGGTAGGATCAGATCCAACTGATCGTATGGATTAGATCAGATCAGGTCACGTGATGATACAACCTTTTTAGTTTTAGTTGTGTTTATTGTTATAAAAACCGACTTTTCGCCAGATGAACTGCTGCCTTCTTCAGGGAATCTTAAATGTAACCTCTTGTCCTTATTGACTTATAAAATAAGACATATTCTTCCGCCGCTTCCGCTATTTTTGAATCTTAAGTGATATGATCTTTCTAATCCAAGTTTTTGTTGGAGTAGATAGCACTGATCTGGATTACTTGGGGTGGGGATACTGATCAGAATTCGAAAGAACATGCAATTTACTGATCCATGTAACATGGATCTGATCCAACGCAGCGAAAGAATACGGCTCCGGTCACGAATTTTGAAATTTCAAATGGAACATATATTTTTTACAATTTTAAAACGTACACTTTTTATAATAGTGGTACATAAGTTTTATGTTGTATTATAAAATAATAAAATGGCGTACGTTTCAAATATTTCATAAAATAAACCAACACTTCCGGATATAGCAAATTTTGTCCATGTCATCTATAATGACTTTAATTATTTGAGAAAAAATGCTCTCTTCTTTAATAACGGAAATATTTATTGGTCTTTTTTGCGTGATAAAAAAACTATATATGGAATAAATAACACATAGTTTTTTTGTATTCTTTAAGTATATGAAGTTACCTATTTAAGTGAATGAAAAAATAAGGACAAATTACTATTTTCTTTATTATTAGCTTTAAACATTTGGCAAGTAATAATGCGTCATCGATTAAAACATACATAATGTAATAAAATTATTCCTAGTAGCGGCATTTATACATTGTTTTTTTTTAAACCTATGGCTCTCAAACTGTAACATAAAGTTATATTTTCTTAAATGGGATGATATATATATATATTAGACTTATTCAATACAGTGTTGTATACTGAATTCAACCATGTAATCATTTTATATCCTTACATAAGAAAAACATTGAGAAAAAAACTGAAATTTAAATAAATTTTATTTTTAGTTAATTTTCAGTAGGCCATGTAGGAAAAACAAAAAATGCTACTTACCTGTCAATTGGAATTATTTAGTGTATAATTTACTGTTGCAATAAATTTAAAATTAAACGTTTATCTGCTTTTTCCCGCCACAAGAAGATGAAGCAGAATGTTATAATGTTGTATAAAAACAAAAACGTATGTCATATTCATTCTGAGAATCTGTTATATTGAAATATTAACCTCAAAGAACAGTATTACAATTTATTAGTTACAAAGTCTATTATAAATAAAGGGTTTATACAGGGTGGTGACCGCGACCCTGGAACATAGGACTTTAATATGTAAAATCAGTTTTTCGTAATTTCCTACGTCCCTAATTATTTTAGATAAAAAAAGCTTTAAATAAAAGTTGTAGGGCATAAAATTCTTCATCTGAATCATGAAGCAAAATTAATTTTGTATGCCTTGTAACGTCAAAAATTAAGTATGAAAATGTCGAAAATCACCGCAAAAATAGCTATAGCCATGGAATTGAAACAAAAAATTAACAAATGTTAATGATTTATCTGTCAAGCTAGGTTAATTTAATTTCATTATTATTTGTAAAACCTGTTCAAGTGAGCAAATATCAATTTAAATTAACAGATATACAGACATTTGTTATTTATTTTGTCTCAATTTCATGTCAATTGATATTTTTGAGGTGATTTTCGACATTTTCATACCTGATATCTGCCGTTACAAGGCATACAAAATTAATGTTGCTTATAGATTCAAATGCAGAATTTTATGCTCTACAACTTTTATTTGAAACATTTTTATCTAAAATATTTAGGGAAGCAGGAAATTAAGAAATTATGATTTTACATGTTAAAGTCCTATGTTTCGGGGTCGCGGTCACCATCCTGTATATACGAGTATAATCAGTGTTTGTGACACCCAAGGGTTTATTTTTAAAGTACAATATTTACTATTTAATGGATTTAACACTATTTATAAAGTTATTAACAAATATTTATGGTTCGTTTTCATTAAGCTCAATTGTTTTTCATACATAGCCTACTGAAAAATAACTATAAAAATAAAATTTATTTAAATTTCAATTAAATTTTTCTCAATATTTTTGTTATGTACGGATATAAAATGTTTGAATTCAGAAAAAAATACTCTATCGAATGAACCTAAAAAATATAGCATACTATAACGTTATGTTACAGTTTGAGAATCACTGGTTTAATTTTTTTTCTTCAATGAGGGAATTTTTTGATTTACTACAATTTTTATTTGAATGATTTTCTTCTATTCCCTATAATAAAGAAAATAAATCGATCTGATCACTTTTCTTAAAAGTCTGTATATTTATTTACTGAAGTTAATAAAATTGTAATTAATCTAGTTTTTATATTAATTGCATAGTAGTATGTAATACTAGACCGTATGTCTAGTCATAAAACAATAAATATAGGATTAAAAATAGAAATATTGGTAATAAATTTAATACAAATACAATAGAAATTATATCTTTGACATTTACTCACAATGATAATTTATTTTTTGTTATAAAAATCTTTTACAATTGAGATTATTTTTTTATAATCTATAACATTTAATCTATTTTTATACTGCACATTCTAAAACAATAGGCAAAAGTTCAAACAGATAAAATAAAACATGTATATTGCTAATGGATTTTTGATATGTTAAAATTTTCCACCATTCATTTTAATTATTTGTAATTAATTATCATTTTGCTGAACATTATTGTTCATAATTTTAAAAGGTTGATTGATTATTTATTTTTACAACTCGTTATGATACAGTAATCGATATTTATCGTTGCTCTGAAACAATAAATAGATATTTTTGTTTAATATTGTTTTGAAAACATCATTGGCACGGTACCGTATACAATGCTAAGGCCTCTAGCATCATATACAGGGTGTAACACCAAAACCGACCACCGCCATTATTTTCTATATTATTATGGTTACAAGAAAATACTATAGAACAAAGTTGTAGGAGATCAAAGGGAACATCTCATTAGAAAAGAGAATATTTTTGTAAACCAGTGATTCTCAAGTTACAACATAAAGTTATATTTTTTCAAATGGGATTATACATATTTTGTATGCCTATTCGATAGCGTACTTTTTCTGAATTCAACCATGAGATTATTTTCAGTAGGCTATGAATGAAAAACAATTGAGCTTAAATTAAAATGAAACAAATATTTGTTAAAAACTTTATAAACAGTGTTGTATTTGATTTGTATCCTAAGTAATTTAAATTTACAAATAGTAGTTTCTGTTTTTTGTACATAGCCTACTGAAAAATTTCTAGAAAAATCAAATTTACTTACATTTCAATAACATTTTTTTCCATATTTTTATTTTGTAAAAACATAAAACTGATACATGGTTAAATTCAGAATAAAATACGCATAACAAAATATGTATAATCCCATTTGAAAAAATATAACTTTGTGTTGCAAATTGAGAACCACTGGTTTAAAAAAATATTTTCTTCTTAAATGGGATGTCCCCCTTGGTCTTCTACAATTTTGTTCTATAGTATTTTTTTGTAACTATAATAATAAAGAAAATAATGGCGGTGGTCGGTTTTGGTGTTACACCCTGTATTTGTAAAACTAAAAACTTATGAATTCATTTCTTTTGAAATATAATAGGTATATGTCATAATAAAACTATTTACCATATATTATTTTATTTATTTTTATAAATGTAACAGAATTTGAATGCAGATGTGAAGGGCGACAAAAATAAAGCGATGCTATAAAAATATTATATTTACTTTATGAAAGAAACTTAAATTAGACAAAAAATAAATAATATTACATAATTAGTACTTTAATAATTATTTATAATAGATAGCATTCGTTGTGGCATCAAATTAAATAAATTATCGATGATTCGCGGTTTATAGATTTCCATGCATCCATTATAATAAATAATTGCTTAGAATTATTATTGTAAAGATCAGGTGAGTTTTTGCGAGTTATAGACACAGATTCAAATCGGCACATTACTCTTTTTCATTCGTCACTCACACAGTTAAAAATATGACAACGTGGTTTCAAAATATGAATTCAGCATGAAATTCTCTTTCTTATTATGTATTACACGATTTTAGCGAATGCTTGGTTCACAAATAACTAAAATTCCCAAGAAATTTCTTTAATATTTTGAAATTTTTCATATTTCATCCACTACTTCGGCAACATTGAAGATATTCTAAAGCGCTTTGAATATGACATGAATTTTACATTCCTGTAATGTATTTGCACGATTATTGCTGAGGAGTGGTTAAGTAGGTTTGAAGATGTTCAATATATTACAGGAATTTCTTTAGAATTCCATTGTGTTTTATTCGTGAACCACTCATTCGCTAAAATCTTATAATACATAATAAGAAAGAGAATTTCATGCTGAATCCATATTTGGAAACCGCGTTGTCCTATTTTTAACTGTGTGAGAGTGATGAATGAAAAAGCGTAATGAGCCGATTTGAATCTTGCAAATAGTCACTTTAATATAATTGAAATTCTGCTGGAATCATTCACAAAAACAATACAAGCAATAATATTAATAATTCTAAGCAATTATTTAAAATTGTAACTGATACATGGAAATATATAAACCACAAAATCATCGATAATTTATTTAATTCAATGCCACGACGAATGCAATCTATTATAAATAATTATTAAAGTATTAAATATGTCACATTGTTTATTTTTTTGTCTAAATTAAGCAGGGCATCGAACCCGAACCTGAACCGAACCAAAACCAGAACCAAACCGTCACATTTTAGCGAACCCAAACCCAGAACCGAAGCTCAAATATATTTTTCAATTGAACCGAACCGTGCATTAATATTCGGGTTCAGGGTTCAGCTTCGGTTCAGGTTCATTTTTAGTTCGAAACGAAGGCGTGAAAATTGTGTTCGTGTTCTTGTCTTGCGCAAATTTCAGCTCGGATTTTAAATTATTTCTATATAAAGATTCTTATTCAAAAAACATTCATTTAATTTTCATTAGGTCGTACCGAACCTGAACCCGGAACAAAACCGCAAATTTTATTAATGTTTGAATCAGAACCGCACCCGAACCCATCTCTCAAAAAATAAATTAACCTGAACCTGAACCGTACCCAGTTTTTGGCGGGTTCGATTCCCTGAAATTAAGTTTCATTCATGAAATGTTATTCTGGTTATTTTTTTGAAAGTAAATATAAGATTTTTATACAGTCGATCTATTTTCGTCGCACCTCACATCTGTTTTCAAATACAAAGTACTTGTCAAATTTAGTACAATACTTTTGAATTACTTATTTAACGTCCATAATGTTTTATGAATGTCACTTTTACATTATACAGGGTGTTTCACGGAAAATGAAACATAGGCGTTTAACATGGAAAATCAGTTTTTCCGTGGGCATTGCTCCCCTAATTATTTTAGACAAAAAAATTTAAATGGATGTTGTAAAATAAAAATTCTACATTCGAATCAATAAAAAAAATCATTTTGACTACTTCATAACTGCAGACATAAAATTTGAAAATTTACGGAATTGCAATTTAATAGTATTAGCCACTGTCAAAATAATGATTGTCAAAATAAATATTTTGCATATAGAAATTTAATAATAATAGTAATAATAATAAAGCAATAGGTTTAATTAGATTTATTGTTTAAGATTTTCTTCATTTTCATTGTAGTTTTCGATATTTTCTTCCTCTTTTTTGAAATTAAGTGTACCTGTCTTCTCAAACTTGGCAACAAATCGTTGAGTAGTAGACAACCCCGGAATACCATGATTTTGCCAAATAGCACTAATATAATCTCGAATTTGCCGTAAACTATGGCCAGAATAATGCCATTTAATTATTTGTAACTTTTCTTTATTTGAATAATGGGGTCATTTCACATTTTCTAATTTAATTTTCCTTGAAAGAATAAGTCAAATTAAATATGTAGGTGTATGTTTTACACCTTACAAGTCTTTAGAATCAGAGATATGATTTTTTTAAATGTTGTCTTTAATTTCAAATATTTGGACGCTGACGTCACGGCTTGTCGGATGCAGCCGTAGCTCTCTACCGGTTGTGTTTGGAACTATGATTGTTTGGGTTATCACTTGTCAGTTTTATTTTGTGACATCAACATATTGTTAACGAAAAATATATTTCATACAACTTTTGGTATTTATATTAATAAATGATTTATTTACATACCTTTACTCTTAACTTTGCTGTCACCTGTCACAATTTTAGGTTAGGTTGTTCACAACAGCATACGGAAATCACGTGGACCGTAAATGTGTGTGAGAGGAATGTCTTTGTGTGAGTAACAAGCCGTGACGTCACGAATTTTCAGCCGCGAAAGTTTATTAGCCAATTTTTGAATGAAAAGTCACATATTTCATGTTATTTTACATTTTTGTATTTATTAAATGAAACAGATTTCACGATTTTATAAAAAAAAACAACGATTTTTTTTTAAATGACCTCATTATTCATTTTGAAAATAATTAACACTAATATCGATTTATTATCACAATTTGTCAAAATAAATACAAATAATTTGGCGTATAAAACGTTACGCCTTTGTTCGTCTCTTGTTTCTAATTCCATGGCTAATACTATTAAATTGTAATAACGTGAATTTTCAAATTTCATTTCTGTAGTTATGAAGTAGCCAAAATGAATTGAAGTTTGAAATTATATTAAATTTTTAAAATATGGGGGAGTATTTGTTATTAGTCGCTAGCGGCTAATTAAATGCAATAATTTTTAATTCTGAACGGTTTACTAATTTCTTGTAATGTTGTTTTCACCATAATTTTGTTAATTTTTCGTTGGCAATAAGGCCTTATTCTCTTCGATTATTATTGATTACTAGGGTTTCATCAAGTCAAGTAGCTTGATGTTTTTGTAAATTACATGACTTGACTTGAAAATCAAGCTTTTCAAAAATTCATTACTTGACTTGATTTTCTATCGTTACTATACTTGACTTGATCAAGTTATTTCAAGCTGATTCACTACTGCAAGTTAAAATCTGTGCAGAGGTTTAAAAAAATTACTCAATATTGGAATATGTACTAGAATGACCTGAGAATATGTCGACAAAATTTGAAGTCGTAATCATTTTTATTAAGTTAAATGTAGATGGTTAAACTAAAAAGCTATACTCCATTGGAATTAAGAATAATAATTGGGACTTCAGATTTTGTCCACATATTCTCGGGTCATTCTAGTATATATTCCAATAATGAATGGATTTTTTAAACCTCTTAATATCGGAGAAAAATAAAGTTCCAAAATGTGCCAAAACCGAATGTTATTTAAATGGAGAAAAATCAAATGCATGTACATACGGTCAAATATTAAAATTAAGCGGAATCATTGCCAGTATAATTTTATTTATTTATTTGGAGCCACTTTAGGGGGCGGCCCGGTTTAAATTCGATTTGCCCCTTTTTAAGGTCCATCATAATACATATACTATGAATAGTTTGTTAATTCATACTCTTAAATCATTTTTTTTAATTTTAAATTTGAATTTATGATTTATTTTTATGAATAAAAGTCTATATTTCAAGGTATATTATTGATATTGTTATAAACCATAAGGATCTATATAAAAATGAAATGTAGTCTTGAAGAACTTTTTCTGGTAATTTAAAAAATAACTACTTGATTTTTTCAAGTAATTGAAAAATAACTACTTGATTTTTCAAGTACTTGAAATTGTAACTTCTTGACTTGACTTTCGGTTACTATTACTTGACTTGAGCTTGGCTTGATTTCACGTCAAGTCAAGTAACTTGAATATCAAGTCAAGCCGCGAAACTCTATTGATTACTATTGCAAGCAAGGTGTTAATAGAGATACTTATATTTGATCAACATTATGTTATTTATATTTAAGGTGGACAATTGGCCAGATGGTCGCGTCCGAGTGTGATTAATGGTACTGGTATATTTGTATTTTTACTACACATTTAGTCCACTGGTAGATTCAAACCTAAGTGTAATGTTTGCCAAGATATAAGTCTATTGACCTCTTACAACGGGGAATTTTAGTACTTTTCGTATTATTGAAATTTTGTTAAATGCAGATACTATTCTCTTTTTGACTAGGTGTATAAAAAAGTGCCCGCCATTTTACTTTTTAATAATGTAACATATGGATTATTTTACATGATTGTAAAGCAAATTTGATGTACTTTTCAAATTTGTAAAAAAATATAGTATCTTCCATTTGAAATTTCAAAGTTGATATTAATTACTAATAAAACGGAAGTGGTATCATGAATGTACATCCGTCATCAAGTAGCTTACATGTTGCTGTATAAATCACGTTATATGAAAGAAATTACTAACTTAATAAATAAGCGAGATATTTGCTAGGTCCATTAAAATATAACATCCTGTATAGGTAACACTTTTACAAGCGTTCAGTATTGAAATGTTTCAGCGGTACAGGCTGACACTGAAAAACGGGCCACTCAAAATAACTTTTTTATTAATAATTGTTTTCTATTTTTCTTGATATATTTGTAAACTAGGCTCAGGGGCTCACAAATCATGGTATTTGGCATGATGGTAGCACTTCCGGTTTACCCGGAAATGACAACTTTCATATTTAAAAGGGGACACCTATCTATTTTTATATAGTTGGGATCTACGTAAAATTACGAATTCTATGATATGCTTGAAGTGCATTTTTATTGAAGAAATACGTTACAGAAATATGAGAAAAATATGAAATCTTGATTTCTTGACAATTAAATATTCATTAACATTCTGTATAAGATAGACCCTAACTGAGGCTGTTCCTCGGGGAATTTACACTGTCTTTATTGTAAAATTATTCAATGTTTACAAAAATTGATATCTAAGAGTTTTCCGATATGTCCGAAATTAATTCCTAATTCACTCATATAAAATAATATTATTCTACATTTTTATTTTACTATTGAATTCAGCAAAAAAAAATTATATATAAAATAATACAAACATTTTAATAGCCACTTCCTTATCACTATTGGAATATATAAATTTGGAACTAAAGCACCCCGGGGCCCCCAAATTTCACGGTCCGTCCCTGCGCGACGCGACGAAATCATAGTACCATTTAAAAAGGGCCAATGGCATACGCTAACGCTACACTAGAGCATTCGAATTGGATAAAGCGATAGAGAAAGGGGATTCCCCTAAAACGTCAAGAAATATCAAGAATTCTTGAAACAAGACAAGAAATACGTTGCCAAGAAATGACCAAGACAAGAAATTTTTCTTGGCTTGAAAATCAAGACAACAAGAAATGGCCATCAAGACAAGATTTATAGTTTTCATGAAATACTAGTCCCATTCGAAATATAAAAATTGATGTCACTTCCGGTTAAACCAAAAGCGCTACCATCACGCCAAATACCATGATTTGTAAACCCCTAAGCCTAGTTTACAAATACGAGGTCTGGCTATTAAATAACGAGACTGCTTATGAAAAAGAATTTTATTTTAAAAATCATTTTATAATCGATTTTATAATTCAATGTACTCCCCTCCCCTCGCCACACACCGTTCCATTCGTTTTTTTCCATTGGTCAAAGCAATGTTGGAAGTCTTCTTTTGTAAGAGCGTTTAGGAGCTCCGCCGATTTTCGTTTCACCTCTTCCATCGACTCGAACCGGGTTCCTTTTAAGGCAGACTTGATCTTCGGAAACAGAAAAAAGTCACAGGGTGCTAAATCAGGGGAGTACGGCGCGGGTTCGAGCACTGGAGTGCCTCTAGCGGCTAAATAACGCTTCACAGACAGCGCGTTTCGGGCAGGTGCGTTGTCCTGGTGCAAAATCCACGAAAAAAACGATTAGCATGGCTTTAAATCTTCGGTGCTCTCTCGGCCTTCAGAAAATCGTTTATACCATTGGAAAACACGCGCACGAGATAGAGAATTCTCACCATAGGCCACTTTCAACAACTTATAGCACTCAGTCGGAGTTTTTTTTAATTTAACGAGAAATTTCACATTGATCCGTTGCTCGTGTTTTTCGCCACACATTGTTATCGGCACGAGAAAAAAACACGTTCGTTTCTAACCTCTATAGTAATACTACTACAGCGACATAAACGTGTTTTCGTACCGGAATAGTAAACACTTCCAGCTATCCAACGCTGCATTCGTTTCCCCCCCGCCCCTCTAGGACGCCTTCTGCGCGCGCAGTCTCGTTATTTAATAGCCAGACCTCGTATATCAAGAAAAAAAAAATTATAAATAAAAAAGTGGCCCGCTGTTTAGTGTCACCTATATCTTAAGTTGCGCGATGTCAAAAGTTAAAAAGCCCTAATCAAATTGTGTTTTTCCATTTGTTTGACGTGTTAATCATACGAGGAAAACTTTAAATAATTACAATACTCTTTGTTAATGACGAGCGCTTTTCTTCGAGGAAACTTGTCTGCACTTGCACACAGTACGAAGTTTGTATGCGTCATAAATGATGAAATCCTGAACTTGAGTTCCACCTGAAAAAATATTTGGCAGCGGACATTTCACCGAAATTTATATTGTTAGTTACATTGATTTATCTTTTGTGACATTCATAAACAATGTATAAATAGAGTTGTACGAGTATTTATACTATTTGGAGACAAAATTACTTTTAACTCATTGCAAGTTATAGAACATAAAATTGAATATGCGAACTATGTTATTTACTTGTTCATAAAATAGAGAAAATATATTTATTTACAAAGCAATAAATAGGGTGTTGGATTTTTGAGAGAAAAATAAAATCACGACATTAATTCGTATGTTTGACAAATTTGTTACAAGATATACATATATCATGGCTTCTGCCCATTTTTTACATTTTAACATGCAATATATTTTCCTAGTAATATACAGGATGGTGACCTGCTTCCCTAATTATTTTAGGTAAAAAAGCTTCAAATAAAAGTTGTAGGGCATAAAATTCTTCATCGGAATCATTAAGAAAAATTGTAACGTCAAAAATTAGGTATGAAAATGTCGAAAATCACCGCAAAAATAGCTATAGCAATAATGTAAATTTTTTCATTTCCCTTTTTTTATTTGAATTTATATCTTATTTTATTTACCTGCAGTTTTGAAAAATACTCTGTAGTTCTCAACATTTTTCTTTAACCATTTTTGAGAAAATCATACGAACATTCAATTTCTATATGGTGTCTGAAGTGCAAGATGTACACCATTAAATAACATTTTTTCTCTTTAGAACGATATGAAACGCCGCTAGTATGAATAGGGTATTCTCTCATGATTACAAACATTAAAAAGTTATTTAAAATACTAAAGTTGATTGGTAAACGAGAGAGAAAAAGCAAAAAAACATGTTATAAATTGATTGTTGCAAAAGATATAAAGCATTAAAATTTTGATGATGTACTAGTTGTACTATCAATGGGAGACCAGTTGATATCCCTACTACATGCTCGAATATGATAACACGCCGCATTTAGGTACGTACATGCTCGGGTCTACTTCGGTTCGTTCGGGAGTATTCGTACTACAGCTGTAGGGATAAATAAATGTAATCATTTACTTAAAATGGTTTTCTTATAATTATCTTTACATTTTTTTAGTAATAATATGTATGATTACAATTAAATATATTTGATTTCCTACCTTTTGTAATACTTACTGAAAAACTCGAAAACTCATGAACCACTGATTGTACACCGCTGGTACGTACAACTAGTACGTCACGTATCACGTGACCTACCAAAATTAAATTTTAAAAATTAATATCTCGCTTATTAAAAGGTATTTTTAATTCGGGTTTTCACAGGTACTCTTAGAAATACCTGTTCTTTAAGAATAAAAAATAAAAAAAATATGCGAGAATACCCTATTGTGATTAAGGATGATTAGCGAGCATTTGATTAGCATTGTTTTATCTCTGTCAATCGTTCATAGATTATTTTGGAGAAAAATGCGTGCAATTAGTTTTTCTATAACAATTATTTGAAGTAATTTTCTCTAAAATAATACATAAACGATTAACAGAGATAAAACAATGCTAGTCAAATGCTCGCTAATCACCCTTAATCACTTGTTCATACTAGCGACCATGTAATTGACCAAAAAAATACAGAATTATTGATTGTTTTTACAAATTTTATTCAAGGCTATGAAAAACAAAGGCACACATACACAACTCTTTACTCTCAAATTCGAGATCAGAACATTTTTATTTAATAAAATAAAAAAATGTAAAATTATTTTTCTAAAAATTTAAAATTAATGTAAACGTTGTTAGTGAGTGACATCACATTGAAATCTTAATTTATGTATGTAGTCATTTTGTGTATTGTCATTTTTTTGCAAAAGAAATAAGAATCTAATTAATTGATATACTTATCTAGTATGTACTGCGTATGTATTTAAAGAGTGAGTAATTCTAATAAAGTAAACTATAGCATTTCGCGAACTTTTATTTGCACACATTTATACCCTCACTTATACCGTAATTAACGTTATAACTAAAAGGTATAATTTGTGCATAAGGAACGGGAAAAGATTGACAAGCAATTAAAAGATAATTGTAAGGAAATTTTCTTTCAAAATAAAATTAATGAACGTATTTCATTTATTGCAATGTAAAATAATATAATGGTTTCCGTAACTGGTATAGTGTATTCTGAGATACTTAAAATTATAGATTTTTCATTCTCATATAAAAGAATGATAAATTATGGAGAAGTCACAATCAAATAATGTCAATGCGGATAATCTTCGTACCTAATTAAAGCACTGATTGGATTCTCAACCAAAACATAATTCAAAAGTATGTTTCTTTTTGCAATCCTTCGTCAGAGTAACAAATTAGATCGGAGTTATTTATATACATATATTAAAATTAGATCTTAAATAGTATATTAAAAAAAACATGTTTCATAAGGCAATTCGTTAACGCACGAGTCCATGTTTTACAAAGGACGAGTGCGATAACAAGCCTATTTTCTATTGAGGTAATTTTTATAATTATATATTTTTAAAAAAGGGACATCAAAAATATTGCTTGGTGTTTTTTTATCAGTTATGTTGGTAACGCTTCTCGCTAAAAAAATTATCACAGATGAAAATTCATTGTTGATTGACAGTAATTTGTGGTTATGTAATTCATCTGCCAGTTTTGAAAGCGTCAAAAACAATGCGTTTATAAATCTTCTTAACGACGTATTTTCAGTGCATTTATAGACTCATAAACACACTGAAATAAAATATGTTATATAAATGGATTTAAAAAAAATGGGATGAATTGTATAAAAAAGTTATAGAGCATAAAGTTCTGCATCTGAATCAATAAGCAACATTAATTTTGTATGCCTTGTAACGGCAGAAATTAGGTATGAAAATGTCGAAAATCACCTCCAAAATAGCAATAGCCATGAAATTGAGACAAAATAAATAACAAATGTCTATATAACGGTTTATCTGTCACGTTAGGGAAATTTATTTTTATTAGATATTGTTTCTAATTTCTGTTTCAATTAACAATTATCTATTAATTTAAATTGATATTTGTTCACTTGAACAGATTTTACAAATAATAATGACGTTAAATTAACCTAGCTTGACAGATAAATCGTTACCATTTGTTAATTTTTGTTTCAATTCCATGGCTATAGCTATTTTTGCGGCGATTTTCGACATTTTCATGCCAAGGCATAAAAAATTAATTTTGGTTAATGATTCAGATAAAGAATTTTATGCCCTACAACTTATTTGAAGCTTTTTTACCTAAAATAATTACGAAAATCTGATTTTACATGTTAAAGTCCTATGTTCTGGGGTCGTGGTTACTACAAAAAAACATTTTTGTTAAACGTTATTCATATTTCCTATAAAATTTTATATGAGAGCCTGTGTCGTTAAAAATACATGCAATAATAATTGCATTATCGAATTAATTATTGTCAGAAAATTCAAATGTCAAATTTTAATAATAGTTGTGCAATAATATTCTAAAACTCATAATTTTGATCAGACAGTTTTAATAGAGTTCTAAATCATTTTCCTGCATTCTTTATCATGTGTGAAATTTTGATTGACAGCTCTGTAATTACAAATTTTTAGGTTAAGGACATGTGAAATATTACCTAGACAATTAGCTAATTTACCTTTAATCTTTGGGACAGTATTTTGGCAAAGTGTTTTTCTTCCTAAAATTAAATATAGAAGTATTTTTCACTTCGAAAGAAAGGTGAAGCAATTTTGAAAAGGGTGCCAAAATGGCGTTTATTTTTTTACTATTGACGTCATTGTGAAGTCATAGATAATTCAGTGACATTACTTGTTCATTTAATTGTTGTCATACTTGTTTATTATGGCATTAAGAATGTTATTTTGTATTTAACACCTTTGTTATTTCTGAAAAAAAATGTAGTCATTTAGGTCAGTTGTGCAAAACAAATGATGTCAATAATGTTAATGTTAATATGCTGTGTTAAAAATAGTACATCATAAGATTATAAGATTATTTTATAAACATAATATAAATAAAAAAATTGAGAAAAGAAAACAAACTTGCTATGTATACTTTAAAAGTTTAAAGGTTGGTTCTTTAAACATCAAAAGATGAAAAAATGCACATGTGCCCCTGAAGCACTGTTTTAGATTTATAGCATATAGAATGTTCCACAGAGTGCATACATTGAGATAAACAAAAGTATTATTACGAGGGCATTTTAGTGGTGCATTTGTTTTTCCAAAAAAAGTGCATAGGTCACTAGATATAAACGAAAATATAAATTTTGCTGGTTTTTATTTGTATTTATTTATCTATCAAATAACTTTCCATTAATTAAAATAATTTATTCAGACTCATCGATTTTCCTTATTTTTAATGCATTTATTCCTGAAACTACGTGGTGCACTCTCCACGCCAGCTATGGGTGCCCGTGAGGTGACGCCTAGTAAGCGCCCGCACGGTACAAATATTCCATCATTACCGATATCTGTACATAGCAGATTGGCACACCTAGCAATGGGTAATATGCCGTGATGAAATATTTATTTATTTGGGTGTTCAAAAAATAGAGGTCACGGATTTAAAGGTGGATAAAACATCTCAAAACATAAAAAAAGTTCATATAAACATATATCCGGAACTGCCTAGTTTCAGAGCTATAACGATTTTAATATTTTATTTCTGACATATACAACTCATACTTTTTACTTTACAATAAAATCATAGTGGCCGTTTACAATGGAAAACAATTGAAGATAGTCTTTTGTTTTTTTTTCTTATTTGTCATAATTATTGTTATTTATATTGTTATTATAATTAATAATTAACTGTTTTCCATTGTAAACGGCCACTATGATTTTATTGTAATGTTAAAAGTAAGAGTTGTAGATGACAAATAAAATATTAAAATCTCTGTAACAATAAAATTTGCTTAGTATAGTTTATAATCAGAGCTGGGCAAGTACATCTATTTAAGTACTTAAGTACTAAGTACAAATAAAGAGCTCAGATTCTTAAATTTAAGTACTAAGTACTGCAATTATTAAAATACTTAAGTCTTAAGTACAAGTACTTGCTAAGAGTACTCAATACTTTCCAAGTACTTTTCAAGTACTTCCTAAAAAAAGCTATAATCTAATTATTTAATGTTTTGATATAAGAATAATTAATTACCAATACACATGTATTATATCTATCAATATAACATAACTAAAACTCAGATTTAAAAAAAGAACCCTGACTTTACATCAAAAGATGTGCAAAAATTGATTGAAATTCTGGTGAATGATTTTTTTTTATATCATTGACATAAACTATATACATACTTCTTGTGATTGTGCAATAATATAGTATTTTTGTTGGTTTGGATTTTTAAATGGCACAAAAATGACACCTGTGATGCACTCTCCATGTCATCAATGAGTGTCCGGCAGGTGATAAATACCCGCACGGTACAAATATGTCTTCATCATTACCGAAATCTGTGTACAACGCAGACCCAGTAATGGGTAATATGCCAAGATGATATTTCATTTCAGTATAATTTATTTAATAAAAAATTGGTTACATTGAAGATAAGTACTTAAGTATTTAAGTACCTTAAAAGGACTTAGTACTTTTTATTGGTACTTAAGTACCATTTTAAGTACTAAGTACAAGTATTTTAGATGCATACTTGAAAATCAAGTAGTTCAGGCAGTTTTTTGATAGTACTTAAGTGCAAGTACTAAGTACCAGGTTAGTATTTATTTTGGTAATTAAGTATAAATGTAGCTACTTAAGTACTGCCCAGCTCGGTTTATAATTAAGAATATGATTAAACGTTGAAATACAGTATGCTATAAATCTTTATCAGTAAGTCAGTGGACCTGTATTTATTGACACCTTTGTAATAAAGTGTTAATATAAGGATCATATCGCACAATGCCCTATTTCACACAACGTATCTTAAACTTTATCAATATATGACTATTGAACAATTTGTTTTGAAAATTCGTTCATTTTATTGCACATAAATGTGCAATAAACTGTAAACTAGCTTAGTTACATTTATTAACAACTCTTATTCTTATATGGTTTGCAAAGAAATGCTGTTTTTTCCCATTCAAGTTCATTTCTCATAACACGTCAACAGTGACGTTTACTGCACTGTAGCGAGTAAAATAGCAGTAATTTCAGTGCAGTACTGTAGTCCTTGAAACATTACGCGGAAATCCATAAGGACATTCTTTCTATAATTGTCAAGTTTCACGTCATATTAGAATTGTCAATGAATAATTGGAATAAAACAACATGCGATATTACCGGCTACATAAATACAACAAATTTTCTTTTGTAGACTAATACTAATTAATAATTAATATCTGGTATTGACATTTTTATGTTTCATACAAACAAAACACAACTATAAACATTTCTCAAAATTATGACAAATAATTAATTACCATATTTATCCTAATATAATGCGAGGTTTTATTTTGCAACCGTTTTTTCAATACGTGTGTCTATCTTTTATAAACCATAGGAAATCCAATGGTAAAATTTTAGAGCAAGTATAAATACAAATAATGTTCAGAATTAAAACTGCATCTAATAATTCCATTATTTTTTTGTTTATATCTGTTTTGTTCACGAATGACAGGCAAAATAAAAGTTAGATATAATTTTTAGCTATTTACAAAATGTCATGAGAAATAAGACAAAATGTTAAACGGTTTAAGTTTAACAGATGACATCTGTCATAAAGTGTTAATATTAATGATTTCATTAAATTATTTACTAGTAATTTCGTATATGTATTTCATTTGTAGTAGTTGCTTGTAAGTCATGGAAAACGTATCTTAAAGTAATAACTAAGTTTATTAAAATAATAAAAACAGAAATTGAATATAAAATAGATATGCTTCATAACACCATCGTGATAACCTAAAAATATAAATAAATGTATGAAAAACAATTGAGCTTAAATTAAAATAAAACAAATATTTGTTAATAACTTTTTAAATAGTGTTCTATCTACAACAATAGGAATGATGCACTAAATAATTCATATTGACAGATAGCAATTTTTGTTTTTCATACATAGCCCACTGAAAGTAAAAAATAAAATTTACTTAAATTTCAATTGAATTTTTCTCAATATTTTTGTTATGAAACGATATAAAATGATTACATAGTTGAATTCAGAAGAAAATACGCTATGAAAAAAGGTATAATTTTTTGTTTAAAACCCCATTTAAAAAATATACTCTAACTTGAAAATCACTAGTTTCAAGAAATATTTTGTTCTGTAAAGAAATGTCCTCCTTGGTCTTCGACAACTTTGTTTTATAGTATTTTTTTGTAACCATAATAATAATAAAAATAATGACGGTGGTCGGTTTTAGTGTTACACCCTGTATATCGCGTTATTTCCAAGAATAGAGCTGCCTCGCACAAAATATTGATCAAAGGTAATATACTTAATTTATATGTAGTTTTATGGTACAATATAGTTGTTCACTGTAATTATGTGTAGTTTTAATAGCATAAAAGTGCATTCACAAATAAAAATATTTCTGAAATAATAATCATTTCAAAGTGTTTTGCGAAATTTAAGGTTTTTCTTAGATGAGTTAATAGGAAATGACTAAACTGGAATCGAACTTAAGTTGCGCGATTCATTACGCATGGTTATTAAAACATAATCAGTCATTCGTTTATGAGAAATTCCCTTTGTAAGGCTATTCACACATTCATCAATTAGTGAACTATTACTTCCATCAACAAACATGTCAGCTGTAAACGATTTACAAATACCGAGAAGCTACCAACTTATTGTTTAATCAGCGTTTCGCAACTGGTGGGACTGCGGATTTTTTATTTTGCAAAATAGGATGTTTCTTAAAAGTTTGACAATTTTATGAAATATAAGTGACTATTTTCCTCATCATATATTAAATTAATCAACGTACCTTATTTTACATAGAACCGAATATACCTGGAAACAGCTGGGCAAATTACTTTCAAAAAGTAATTGAATACAATTACAATTACTCTAACCAAAATGTAATTAAATTACCAATTACTTTTGCATTGTAATTGACATTTTAATTACTTTTTCAATTACTTTACTAAAAAAATCTTTTACCTTACATTAAATAAAACAAAAAATAATACTACACTGTTTAATACGAAATACAACATAAATAAAAATAATAAGAGTAATAAAACAAATTTATGAAGAATTGCCAACTTTGTAAAATTTTGACGTAGTTGTAGCTATCTTTTTGGATTGGAATTATATGCAACTCGAAGGTTGAATAATTATTCCTTTTTAGAAGGCCGATGCATGAATATCCGTTTAGGGTAGCAAAACCTGCCTCACTCCCAGGTAGACACGAAAGTGACCCTTCATATAGTGGGATGCAAATGTTTTAAAGTGATTTGGAATTTCCGTAACACAAGTTATACCTACATAAAGGCTGAGTCTGGGAAGATGCCCACCCCCTCCCCGCCATTTAACTTCTTAATTATAAGTAATAGAAAAAATACTCATATAAAAGTTTTATTTTTTATTTAAATATACTATTTGATGGCAGATGTAGATATTTTTTTATAAAGTCACGTTTACAAGATACGACCATCAACTTTTATTTTCAAATAGCAACCTATAATTATTTTACTAAAACATAAACCGCCGTTTTTTCTCTTTTCAACGATGTAAATGTTTGTATATCAAAAATATGAAAAAAATCGAGATTACTTGTAATAAATATGTTGAAAATTTGGACATATTCCCAGACTCACCCTGATTGTGTATATGTTTATTAAAAATACTTTATACTGATTTATATGAAACCCTATAAGAAAACATTGCAAATTCATTGAAAAGTATATTATTACTATTAGGATTCAGAAAAATAATAAATTATAACTTAAGTAAAAGTCCAAAGTACGTCGTACGTCCCAACGTGCATGACAAGTTGCATTTGTAACCTGTTGTTACACCCACAACGCAGATAAACTAGGCTTCGCCCGAATCCCGGGGATTCCCTTACTTATTAGTTCAAAATAGTAATTAATATTTAAAACCCAAATTTTCAAAAGTAATTGAGTATAATTACTTTTTTTTACAAAGTAATTAATTACAAATTACAATTTGGGAGAAAGTAATTTAATTAGTAATTAATTACAAAAAGTAATTAATTACTGCCCAGCTCTGCGTGGAAATATATATGAATAAATGAAAATATGTAATATTGTTGTTTAAAAACATGATTTATTGTTTAGCAAAAATACAAGGAATTATTCGCATTCATTGATGTAGGAAGTAATATGCCTATAAAAATAACAATTAAAATTATCGTAAAAAAAATGCATTAGTAGTATATCTAATGTTTTCCGAAATAACTTATTCCAGTACATGACTCACACATTAGAGGCCACAGAATTTTGAAATTCACATTTCACTTTGTTATCACAGCCGTATGAGTGCGAAATGTGACAGTAATACAGTATTTTGTTTTTTGCATTTTTTTCTTTCTCTTCTAACTTGAAAATATACAGGAATTTGGGTAAAATATACAATGTAGCTGCATTTATGTGAAATCAAATAATGGAATTACATACGAACTTAATTCGTGACTTGATAAGTTCTCGAAACTCAGTTTTATATTTTATTTTATAGGAAATCAATTAATGACGCGTTCGTCGCGTACTAGATAAAAACGAAAACTAACAACTAGGGATGGTTTAGCGTTGAACGTGTATACAGGTTGACACTGAAAAACGGGCCACTCAAAATAACTTTTTTATTTATAAATATTTTTTAATTCTCTTTACATATTTGTAAACTAGGCTTAGGGGCTCACAAATCATGGTATTTAGCATAATGGTATCGCTTCCGGTTTAACCGGAAATGACATTAAAAAATAAATTATGAAAAAGTAAGAAAAAATTATGAATAATTAACCTGGTAAACCATAACAAATTGATCATTTTTTTGTAACAAAATATGAAATCTTACAAAAATAACACAATTTAAACAATTAACTTAAATATTATTTAATATTATCTCAACTGTTTTCACAGCTTGCCTGAATGTCATGGCTTAATTATGCATCATTTTCTCTTACGTTTTTGTAATTTATTTCTTCAATAAAAATGCACTTCATACATATTGTTCAATTCGTAATTTTACATAGATTCCAAATATATAAAACTATACAGGATGAATCTGGGAAGACGCCCCTCCCCCCTTTAACTTTTTTATTATAAGTAATAGAAAAGAATGGCTCATATAAAAGTTTTATTATTTTAAATATACTATTTTATGGAAGGTGTATATATTTTTTAGAAAGTCAGGTTTATAAGATACGATTAGCAACTTTTATTTTTTAATAGCAACCTATAATTATTTTACTAAAATATAAACCGCCATTTTCCTCTTTTCTACAATTTATTAGTTTTTATTAATGTATTTGCAAAAATTCGAGATGAATAAGAGAACTGAGATATATGGAAAATAATTTTGTATTCTAATATTATAGGTGGCTATGTAAAAATGAACAAAATGTAACAATGCTAATATCAACAAAGTATACATTTGTTTGTTTCTTATTTATTATTACTTATATTTTCACATAGCTACCTAGAATATTTGAATAAAAATTATTTCTCATATATCTCAATTATCTTATTTTTCTCGATTGTTTTCAAATACATTAATAAAAACTAATACATCGTTGAAAAGAGAAAAGAAGGGCGATTTATATTTTATTAAAATAATTATAGGTTGCTATTTGGAAAATAAAAGTTGATAGTTGTATCTTGTAAACCTGACTTTATAAAAAATATCTACATAAAGCTGCATCATACCCTAATTTTTTTTATATAATCTTTTAAGGTCACTTACTATTAAATTCATATCAACAGTAAAACTTGAAAAAAGTACTATTAACGATTTATTACAACATATTTATAAACTTATCTTCTTAAGGATTTACCCAACAATTCATCAAGTCGAATACTAATAACTCTCACTGTCCAATGAAACGCTACTATTGTGTAATAGCCGTGTTCCTTCACTTGTGATTCACAATCTAAATCATCAAAGTGATCATGATTAAGAAGTATGTTTTTTCGTTTCTTATTCGTTATCCCCACTTTCTCATTTTGTGATCACTAGACAACCTTTCCCTACTGAATCATCCTTTTCGAGTGATCACACGGATTCATTTCAGAGCAAATTTAAAAATGACTGACAACAAAAGGTTTTCGAGCGTAGAAATTAATGTGGGGTTTGTTGCATCAAAGGAAATATGATTTTCCTACAAAAGCATGTAATGACCCACCATACTTTTTAAAACAAAGAAAATATGTTTCATAAAAGGTTTGTTTTAAGTAAATATACTTCATATTCCTTACCAAAAACATTTTTTTTGCTTCTATATAATCTATTTTTAATGCTGACTATAACACATGACAGTAGATTATTTATAAAATAAAGTTATTTGCATTGGTCTGAATATGATATTTGACGCTAGATGGTGTTTATTAGGGATGGTAACGAATTGTTACGTTATTTTATAACGTTATAAAAAACTTAATAAAAAACAAAATAACGTTATTTTTGTTTCGTTATTATGTTATATTTTTTAAGTTTGTAATAAATATTCATTAAAAAATAAAAATAAATCTTATTCTAGAAATTAAATAGATTATTCAAAATAATGACATCTTTTTATTATAAATTACGAAAAAAAATATCAGGAAATTATACATAACGTTATTTTGTAATTATAACGTTATTAAAAAATAATAATAAATGAAACGTTATTATAACGTTATCGGGTATCGTTACGTTACGTTTTCCATCCCTGGTTTATATTATTCAAGTTGGTTTCTTGATATAATTATTAAATCTTGATTCAAAAGGATCACGATTAAACTAATCAGGATTCACAAAATCACAATCACAGTACGAAGGAACACTGCTAATGCGATGGTTGTGATGTTAACCAATCTTACACATTTCCACCACAGAAAAAAAATAATCAAATTTTTGAAAACTTTTATAAACTTTAAAAGGAAACCCAGGTGATTTAATCCAAATGATTTATATAAAACCCTGATCAATACCATGACTATGTATGCTGTAATCTATGAAGGCCTATATCTACTGTGAATGTTTCATAAGTCTAGTATTTGTTGAAAAAGTTTTCAAAGCACTGAGTTTATCTGTATAGTTACGTCAGTAATCTGGGTAGTACGCGTGTCGCCTTTGCCGCGGTACTTTTCCGTGTATCGTTGACAGCTGCGTCCGCCATTTTGATTCTAGGAAATCCTGATGCTGGCGACAGGCCGCCTAGCATTAGCCTAGCTCCCATCATAACAGATCTAATTCTGTAAACTTCTAATAACGTTATTTGTTTATTTGAGGAATGGTTGGCGTTAGCAACAATACCACATGCCAAACATTCACTGACTTCACGACTTGGACAAGAACTTGACAGGATAGGTTAGGTTAGGTTAGAGTTCATGTAAAAATATTATTCGGAAGATAAAAATATATCATCATGAGAATAGTCATATTTTTATGACTAGCATCTCTGTTTATAGACAGATCGTAGTGGGTGATATATTTTAGTTTTAGAAGCTAACAACAAAAATTGCATGAAAAATAGAAGGTATAGGGCATTTCACATTCCTGTTTCTTACATAGGACTTTAGCATGTAAAAATAATAATTTGTTCAAATAAAAGTTGTAGAGTACAACATTTAAATTAATAAGTAAAATTAATTTTGCATGCTTTGTAAAGACAAATTAAGTATGATATTGTTGACAATCACCCCAAAAATAGCAATAGTTGAAATATTATTTGTAATTTCTGTTGAAGTAAACAATTATCCATTTAAATTAATATGTAATTGGTTACTGGAACAGAAATTACAAATAATACCTAATACAAAATAAACAATGTAACTTGACACATAAACAGTTAGATATTTGTTACGTATTTTGTCTCAATTCCATGGCTATCGCTATTTTTAAAGTGGTTTTCGACATTGTCATCCCTAATTTCTGTCATAAATCATGCAAAATTAATTTTTTCTATAGTCTACATAGAAAGGAGCCATTTGCGCTCTCTTTTGTCAACGCAAAATGTCACTTTGCCGCTCTAGCGCGACAAAGTAGAAAAAACGCTCGCTGTCCAAATTTCTAACTATACTATGTTGAGAAATGTCACTTGTCTACATTATTAATGGAAACGTTTAGTCAAGGAACTAATTACACTATAGTGACACGTTTACCACCTTTACAAATCAATCTGACATATAACTGCTCTGTCGGTATATTACATAACCAAAAAAAATGCCGCACTATTGTGAAAATAAAATGGGGCATTCATTTACAAAAACGAAAGTATAAAATGTTTAGATTAGATTGTAGCAATAGGTCAAGAAGAATGGGAAATAACGATAAATTAAAATTAAATATAAAAGACGTTTTTTCTTTATATTAATCCTTATTAATTGAGTAGTAGTGTAAATACAAAGTGTACATTTTATTATTTTTTGTTATGGAGGAGGACTCCACTGTAGCGACTGTAGAAAAAATCTTGTGTGTGTTTCGAGCGCAAATGGACATTGTCGATTTCGAGAGAATGCCGCGCGACGCCTCAATCGACAATGTCCTATTTTGCGCTCTTAATACACAAATAGCTATAGCTTATTGATTCAGATGCAGAATTTTATGCTCTTCAACTTTTATTTGAAGCGTTTTTACCTAAAATATTTAGGGAAGTACTACCTGTATGTACTTATAAAATTCAGTCCAAACTTAAGGATGTAGCTATTTATACATACAGTATGTATATGCAATTGGTTATTTATACATACAGTATGAGCGTGCAACTTTTATAAAAACAGCTGACAGAAACGATACGTAACGCACAGAACTCGGATTTAGGTAGACAGTGGCTTTAAAAAGACAGTGAAGCTCAAAAGGCACACGCAACATATGCAATAATTTGGGCTTGTACCTTTTATAAAAAAAAGGACAGAAACAATTCACTGTCTTTTTAAAGCCACTGTCTACCTAAATCCGAGTTCTGTGCATTAGGTATCGTTTCTGTCAGCTGTTTTTATAAAAGTTGCACGCCCATACTGTATGTATAAATAGCTACATCCCAAACTTAAACTGTAATAAAATAACCATATTGTAGTGGAGTTGAACACTATAAGAATATACATCTGCACGTGTCAGTTTTTCCATAAATCATCACTATTTTGAATGTGAAACCGGTTGATCAAATTCTATCAATTAAAACTGACACTTTAGATAAGTAAATGATGAGTAAATAAATGATGTGCTATAGTACAATAATATTCTATTTTTGTAAACATAGAGAAATTAAATGTGCGAGGTCTTATGCCAAATTTTCAGTATTTAGGTAGTTTGGTTAAAATCAAACTATTTTCTGATATTAAATTTATATGTTTTCGTTCATAAATTAGCATGAATAATATATGAAACATTTTTTTTATTATATTAATATACATTTTGCATACATATACATAAATACATATTTTATAGGTTGATTTTTTGTTTATTTACCATTTAAAATCAATTAAAATTAAATATTTTATATCAAATGTATATCAGGATTTTATAATAAATAAGTAAACAACCATGTTGTTGGAGATTAAAAATATGTCAAACCATGATTTATAGCGGAATCAAATATTGCCAGACAAATGTTTCAAGTTTATCAGTTTCATTAGATTCAAATGGTGCTTCACTGATGATATGTCCTTATACGGCGCTAGCAGCAACGTGACTCGGGCGACCTTGAAATGCTTGGAATCAGTTGATTTATAGGCGCTTATCACTTTAACAAGAACAATGTTTTGAACTATTTTTATTTTAAAAGTAACTATTTTATAATTATCAAACAATACAACACATGAAATTAAAAAAAAAAGTAATAGAAGTAGAATCCGGGAGAGTTGGTGATAGGGGGTGAGAAGTTAAATGCTTTTAATTTCGCTACTATAGCCGTTAGATAGATCTGGTTGCTATAGATATGTATTCCAAGTCAAGTGTTAGTTCTATGCATGATCATAATACGAAATTGTGATTAAATACTTATAGAGGCATATGTTAAGAAAGTTCGTATCACTCGTCATCAAATTTTATCACTGCTTTTTGTTTCTTGGTGTTGAAAAAAAGTAAAATAAAATTTATGGTATTATTACTAACAATATATAACTTGCATAATGTATCTAACTGCAAAACACGTTCGCACAAGTGTTTAATTTTGAACGTAAGGCGAGTATTTTTACGGGACAATTGGAGAATACTTTTTTCTATTCGAAAAATATGTTTATATAATATATTTATATAAAATATATTTATATAAATACATAAATAAATATATTTATCTGATAGTGTAATCGACGAATCCTGTGTTGGTTGCGGTGAAAATCTGCTGATAGAAAAAAAAAACCGTGTGGATTGAATTCAGTGCGTCTTCTGCAGTTGTTAATTGCATGAAAACTGTACTCAGTTCATAAATTTGTGCAATCCATGTGTAGAGTTTTCGAGAAAAACAAAACATCCAAACTTTGTTAAATAAAAACATTATTATTATACTTCATCAACACACCCAAATATCATTTACCAACTCTCCCACAGTGGTATGGATGAGATGGTGATATAATAAAAAGTCAAACTTATTTTTTACATTTATTTATTAAAATAACAATTTATATTTTATGTTTGAAAGTTATACAGGCTGGTGACCGGTACAGCCGAACATAGAACTTTAATATGTAAAATCAGACATTCCTAATTTCCTGCTTCCCTAATTATTTTAGGTAAAAATGCTTCAAATAAAAGTTGTAGAGCATAAAATTCTGCATCTGAATCAATAAGGAACATTAATTTTGTATGCCTTGTAACGGCAGAAATTAGGTATGAAAATGTCGAAAATCACCTCAAAAATAGCAATAGCCATGGAATCGAGACAAAATAAATAACAAATGTCTAACGGTTTATCTGTCATGTTAGGGCAATTTATTTTTATTAGGTATTATTTCTAATTTCCGTTCCAGTTAACAATTATCTGTTAATTTAAATTAATACTTTTTCACTAGAACAGAAATTATAAATAATAATAAAAATAAATTAACCTAGCTTGACAGATAAATCGGTAATATTTATTAATTTTTTGTTTCAATTGCATGGCTATATCTATTTTAGGGGTGATTTTCGACATTTTCATTTTATTGATTCAGATGCAGAATTTTATGCCCTACAACTTATATTTGAAGCTTTTTTCCCTAAAATAATTAGGGAAGCAGGAAATTACGAAAGTCTGATTTCGTGTTAAAATTCCTATGTTCGACTGTCCCGGTCACCACTCTGTATATGTTTGCTACTTAATGGCGTTAAATAGAAATTATAGTCTTCTAAAATGTTGTTCTCCTTCTATTCCGGAGTTACCCTAATATTAACACCTACATGTTTTATTTTTGGGAATTATATTCATTAATTGGAAACAACAAAGTTTTGCAAACAATAATTTTACCTATTAATAGAAACATAAATAAATATCTTAGTCTATATTTCATAAAGCATAGCAAAAGACCAAAATAACAAAATAAAATTGTGAAATGACTAACGCACACAAATCAGCTGATTTTAAGCACTTCACGGTCGCGCGAATCATGTGTTTGCTCGCGCGAGTCATATGTTTGTTCCCGCTTTATACTATTCTGTCACTCATTCCAATCATAGGCGGATTAACCAGTAAGCAATAGAAGCTAGCGCTTTGGGCGCCAAAATTTGAGGGTCGCAAAATTTCATCATATTTCATGAAATAGTAAAAATCTCAAAAAAGATTGCATTTTAAAAAATATTTCCGCAAGTCTAAAACGTCGGGGTAGAGGTAGCAGGTACGAAAAAAGAAAAGGAGAAAAGAAAACAGCTATGGTTACTGCGTCGTTTGTTTAAATTTCGTTTTTTTTTAGTATGCGTTTATTTTATATTTAGTTTATTTATTGAAAAGGAAACCTTTTTATTTTATTTTTGACTGAGTTCAATTTTGACTGATTATTTTAATTTCGTTTTTTGACTTCTGTTATTTTATATTACAATATAATTTGTTTATTAGGAAAGCAAATTTTGGGATTCAGTCATCCAATTATTTATTATATCTTTAACCCTACCAGGATCATCCTCAGGAAGAAATAAATTAATTTTTGACAGTTACAGATATACATTTATTGCCGTAAAAGGCATTCATCATTTAAAAAGTATAGGTCAATGATAAAATTATTGTTCACACTCACAGAAACACATGGGCATCCTAAGAATGATCCTGGTAAGATCGAAACGTTGAAGTTATAATAAATAATTGGATGACTGATGACTGGATCCCAGAATTTACTTTCCTAATGTCCATTCCAGTCGAGAGACTACTTTTTTACGTACTTTATTTAGTTTTAACCAAAAAACTAACGTTTTTTGACTAAGGTCAAATATTGACTGTTTACATTTTCGTATTCTGTTTCTTGAAATGGAATAAAAATCTATTTGAAAATATTTCATTTTTAGTTTAATTTCATGTTCATGTTAGAAAAAGACAAATAAGATCAGGGGGGGGGGGAGTCTGTAAAATATTACTCTCTCGATACATATAAAAGTGTATATTATTCAACTACAGGTCGAACGAGACGTTAACCTACTGTCAAATTGGCAAACACATAATTTATAGAATTGTGTATTTTTCATAGTACTGTATTATATTTAATTTTCTTTTTATATTGTTATAATAAGTTTTATATTATCCATTAAGGGTAAATTAATGTAAATTCCAAGTACACTTTCATAAAACTTTAACTTAAATTGTATAAATATTAGATGATATCTTCAAAAAAATAATTAAATAGCAAAATTTCTTGATTATATTTCTTATTCACTTGTGAACATTAGTATAGGGTGTATTCGTAGAAGTGAAAATAACTTAAATGATATTTTTGTGAACATTTATAAAACTAACCTCGTTTTGAAACAAAGTATTCTTTGAAATATAATGAATAAATCTTCAAAGTATACAAGACGGATATATTAATTTATAATTATCTGATCCACGCACTGTATTATTGTCAAGCATATTTTTAATGTAAACACTAAACAGGAACTTTTCGTTTATGCAGGAATTCGTGACAACATAATTATTGCCTCTCTAAATGACAATGTGCACTCAAGTAAGCAGCAATAATTGTTACTCATATTACAATATATATGTCAATTTAGATACACAAATACGTATAATATTTAACAAATTTTTAATAATACATACCTTAATAACAAGTCATCCTGTAGTTCATTATTTTGCACCAGATGTCATATCGCTTAGCAATACTTATAATATAATAATAATAATACCATGTACCTATACAGGGTGTTATATTTTAGTGGACCCAACAAATATCTCGCTTATTTATTAAGTTAGTAATTTCTTTCATATAACATGATTTATACAGCAACATGTAAGCTACTTGATGACGGATGTACATTCATGATACCACTTCCGGTTTATTAGTAATTAATATCAACTTTGAAATTTCAAATGGAACATACTATATTTTTTTACAAATTTGAAAAGTATATCAAATTTACTTTACAATCATGTAAAATAATCCATATGTTACATTATTAAAAAGTAAAATGGCGGGCACTTTTTTATACACCTAGTCGAAAAGAGAATAGTGAGCCATGATTGTGGCTTGAAATAAAACAATTGACTAAAACAATTGTAATACGGTAAAAATATTATTTCGTTTAATAATAATAGTTTGAATTGTTTTAGTTCATTGTTTTATTTCAAGCCACAGTCATGGCTCACTATTCTCTTTTCGACTAGGTGTATAAAAAAGTGCCCGCCATTTTACTTTTTAATAATGTAACATATGGATTATTTTACATGATTGTAAAGCAAATTTGATGTACTTTTCAAATTTGTAAAAAAATATGGTATGTTCCATTTGAAATTTCAAAGTTGATATTAATTACTAATAAACCGGAAGTGATATCATGAATGTACATCCGTCATCAAGCAGCTTACATGTTGCTGTATAAATCATGTGAAAGAAATTACTAACCTAATAAATAAGCGAGATATTTGCTGGGTCCACTAAAATATAACATCCTGTATATACTTAACTTTATTTCCTCTATAGTTTAAGCCTAGTTTGTATTGTATTATTATTGATTCTTAAATTAAACGTCAGGAAAATGAATTAAAATGACAACCAGAGATGAAAATACCGGGTCTATGTCTTCAATATGCAAAACAGAAGCAATAATTAGCGTCTATGAATTATATATGTATAACAAAAAATATAATAATAAGTTTAGATATCACGTACGTATTCGCATACATTATATTTTCTTTTAAAATTATAGATTGGCGTTCTCATAATTGTTGTTGTGTTGTGCTATATTTTTACAAAGTAGTCCATGGTACTATTACTATGCAGATATTCGCGGCCCGAATGAAAATCTGATTAACTTGTAAAATTTGCCGTAGTGTTCTACTTTTATTTTCGCTAGTTAATATGGAAATCATCGATTCGAAGATTTTTATGGCACGTTTTGATTATCCCTGACCTGGCTACAATAAAAATCAATCGTCTAAGGTCATTCTTAATTTTATTGGAAAATGCGATAGTTTATCTCCAAATTTCAACTTTGAAAATGATTTCTTGGAATTTATTAATATGTAAACTAGTTTTATGCAATCCGTGGGCTTGTAATCGGCAATAGTTATACGGACCCGAATTCGAAACGACCAAAAATTACAGTATTGGGACCGGAATCAAAGGATATATAGTGCTACAACCCAGGATCTTCAATAACTTGTTTGATTTTTGTGGGAAAGCCCTAAAAATGTATATATGTAGGTGTAACAGCTAAACGAGCTACCTCAAATAATTTTTATATTATTAAAGATACAATAAAATACTATAAGAAGACCAAGGGGGTCATCCAAATAGAGACGAAAATATTTTTTTAATCCAGTGATTCTCAAGTTACAATACAAAGTTATAATTTTTTATGGATGGTGTATAGGGTGTTCGTTTTAAATGTGCCACCATTATACTATCTCGAGAACTATAAGAGCTACAAAGACGGTTAAATGGGCAAATAATTTCTATTTCACAAGAAAAATTTAAAGAAGAGAATAATTATTTTTTTCGACCCGTGGTTCTCAAAATACGGGACCTAAATTTTTTATTTTAAATGAGAACATATATTTTTAATTAGTGTCATGAATAGAAAAAATGAATACGTGTTAATTTTTTTATATAGAATTAGAATGCCATGAACGGCATACGTGAATATTTTGTTTGTGTTGACATTTATGATCAATTACAAGAACAAAATATTCACTTCTTTTTCTCAGGGCAGTCTAATTCTATGTAAAAAATAACATGTATTCATTTTTTCCATTCGAGGCACTCTTATTATAGTCATCATTATATATATATATATACAGTGTGTTAATTAAAAACCTGGCCATAGGCGTTTAACATGGGAAATCAGTTTTTCCTTACGCAAAAGTTCCCAAATTATTTTAGACAAAAATACTTCAAATAAATGTTGTAGAGAATTAAATTCTGCATCCAGATTAGTTATAAGATTTTATTTTCGACGTTTCATAACCGAGAAAATCAATCTCAAAGTTTTTCGAAAATTGCTGATTTATAGCGATAGCCATGAAACTCAAACAAAATTACGAACAATTGTATGACATTGACACAATGAATTAGAATTTAACTTTTTTAGAATACATAGCTGTCAACATATACAAAATAAAATAAAAATGAAAACAAGAATAATGTATTTATTTAAAAAGAAAAACAGAAAACTAGAATGAATATAATTTTATATTAAATGTTCAAATAACCCTCCATTTTGCGCTAAGCAATACCCAAGTCTATTATAAAAGCCATGTCGAACATTATGCAGCTGTCTGGCATTTATTTTTCTACATTCATTGGAAATTACAGCTTTAAGTTTTTGTAATAAGATTCTATTGTGGTTTTACTTGGAATTTGTCGATGTGACCACATTACACTTATTAAATCACGTATTTTTCTATAGCTTTGTCCACAGTAACACCATTTTATAATCTGAAGCTTTTCTTCATGAGAAAACTGTTCCATACTTCCAAAAAAATATGTTACTGAACGAAAATCACAAAACACAAACTTTCTTTGACAGTTAAGATGTCATACAATTGTTTGTAATTTTGTTTGACTTCCATGGCTATCGCTATAAATCAGCAATTTTCGATAAACTTTGAAATTGATTTTCTCGGTTATGAAACATCGAAAATAAAATCTTATTACTAATCTGGATGCAGAATTTAATTCTCTACAACATTTATTTGAAGTATTTTTGTCTAAAATAATTTGGGAACTTTTGCGCAAGGAAAAACTGATTTCCCATGTTAAACGCCTATGGCCAGGTTTTTAATTAACACACTGTATATATATATATATATATATATATATATATATATATATATATATATATATATTATAATCATTATCATCACGGCATATTACCCATTGCTGGGTGTGCCAATCTACTTTGTATACAGATATCAGTAATGATGAAATATTTGTACCGCGTGGGCGCTTACCAGGCGCCATTTCACGGGCACTCATAGCTGGCGTGGAGAGTGCACCACAGGGGTCAATTTTGTGCCATTAAAATTCGAAGTAATTTTTGGCGTCGGTCGGGATCGAACCCGGGTCCCCAGATTCGTGATCAGACACTCTGTATTTTAGATTCGGCCAGATCCGAGCCTGAAACTCTTCAGAGTTGTTAGACCTCTGACATGGTTTACATGTTGAGTAATCTTAACTTCTCTGCTTAAACTTTTGTTTTTGTTCTACTGATGATGAGAACTTAGTTCTTGAAATACGTATATAGCTCATAGCTTATATTATTATTATTTTAAGGTTAAGGGGTAATTGTTTTAGTTTTATTTATAATTTAACCTTAGACTCCTATTATTGTAATTTTCTTGAATTGTTGTTAAAACTAAGTATTATTTCATTTTACATTAAAACAAAAAGAAAAATTAGAAAACATACCCTGGATGTGTTATTACAACGACAAAATGTTTGTAATAATAATATTAATAAAAATTGGCGATTATTAGTTATTATTTTTATCATATATTAACTAAATGAAATTAAACGGGAGGGGGTTCATATACATTTGAGGGCTGTCCCACAAGAATCGAAGAAGTCCATTTATTGAAGTTCTTGGGTTGTTGAGCTATATCCTTTGATTCCGAACGAGTCACATTATGAACAAAAAGATTTGATCAAAAACCAATGTAGCGATTGTAATTACCAGAACCAAATTAACCTGCATCTTTGTACTTTTAAAAGTATTTTTATATATTTGAAATTTTTTAACAGAATAATAAAAACTTGAAAAATATACTAAATTTTATTTTTAAGAAATTTTTCTGTCCTGAAAATTAAAAAAAAAACATTTTTTTTTCTGAAATCAATATTTTTGTTTATTTCCCTTATGTACATATAATCTATTTATTTATTTACAGATCTATATTAGTTCTAGTAGATCAAAGTACTTTATTTGATTTTATGCGATACACGTATCCAGCAGGTTTATCCTCCTTGGGATTTCACGTCAGTTTTATTTTAATTGCAGTCGAATCTCGATTATCCGAATTGAATGAAATCCCTTGAATTATCAAAGAATTGATTTATTACTAATTATTCTGTCAGATAGCGCAACGTCGTTTAGTTAAAACCAATTTTGTGAATAAATATTATTTAAATATCGTTAAAAATGTTAAATTAAAATGACAAAATTTTACATTATGCGAATGGTACATTTGACGTCTTTGACCTTCCAAGTGACAGTTCAACACCAATCTGTGATTGGCCATACAAAAATGGTCACGCTTATGACACTAATGACAGTATTTGTAATTATACATACTCTAATTTTATTTATTTTGTAATGGGGAAGTTTAGCGTGATTGAAATTACATGTGAAATATTTGTTAATCGTATGTAATTGAAAGTTAAAATTACGTGCCCATTTATTTAAAATTAATTATTTATCATCGAACTTTTGTGACGTCACAAGTGACGTATGCGCATGCCTGGAAAGAATGGTGAGACCTGTCTTTTTGAACATATATGTTGAGTCTTTACACTACACACTGCTGGCTAGTTCACGTGGGTTTGTTAAAGTTTTCGCGGAGTGAGGTTACGAGTTTTTAGTTCGAATTGGAATTGAAATTTGTTTTCAAAACTATTACACGATACTCAATTTTTAATATTGAATACAATAATACACTAAATGAAATAAGTAGAACCAGTCGTTTGCACAAGAAGAACAACAAAACTATAATAATCACAATACAGAACTGTCATTGCGTATAAGCGTCAAAACAAGTGGATGCCATTTTTAAAACTTCCTGTTGCCATGTGAACCCAGCGCGCACCTGCTTAAGGTAGACTATACGTTCTCCGTGAACTTCTGTGACGTCATTATTTTAGAAAAAAATTTTTTTTGGGAAATCTAGGCATCGTTGAGTGAAAAACAATATAGAATATCACTTTTGAAATAAATAAAATAAATAAATATTTCATCACGGCATATTACCCATTGCTGGGTGTGCCAATCTGCTTCGTACACAGATATCGGTAATGATGGAATATTTGTACCGTGTGGGCGCTTACCAGGCGTCACCTCACGGGCACTCATTGCTGAAGACATTCTTAATAAAATAAAAAAAAATATACTAAACTTTCCCATTAAGGAGCTTTTTGATCATTGTAATCCAATCTCTTGAGTTTTGATGAAATGAACTATAACCTGTATTTTAAAGCAGTACACTGGCTTTAGTATTCATAGTCTTGCAATATGCAATTAATTTCTCGCAGTAAAATACAGCGAACGAAAATAGTTTCGGAAAAATGAGTGCAGCAAATATATTTGCGAAGTGGCGATAACATCCGTTAAAAAGTTTATTTGCACAAATAATGATTCACACACAGAAAATAAATATTTGAGTTGCTGTTTTTAAAACAGTTTCCCAGAATGATTGATCAGATAAGGCCCGATCCTACCACCCCTAGTTAAAGTAACAGTAACCATTAGTTAAGAATTAAACTGAGGGTTAGAAGCGATGCGAACAGCAGTTTTAACTTCTAGTTAGATCTAACAAACAAACAATTTTTCAACAACTTCAACTGTCACCTTAACTAGACGCGGTACAAGTGGGCCAGAGTGATTTAAAAGGCGTTATTATTTTCTTTATTATTATAGTTACAAAAAATACTATAGAACAAAGTTGTAGGAGACCAAGGGGGACATCTCATTAGAGTACAGAATATTATTTTAAACCAGTGGTTCTCAAGTTACAACATAAAGTTATATTTTTTCAAATGGGATTATACATATTTTTTATGCCTATTCGATAGAGTAGATTATTTTATATCCTTACATAACAAAAATATTGAGAAAAATTTAAATAAATTTAATTTTTATAATTATTTTTCAGTAGGCTATGAATGAAAAACAATTGAGCTTGAATTAAAATGAAACAAATATTTATTAAAAACTTTATAAATAGTGTTCTGTTTGATTTCTATCCTAAATAATTCAAATTGACAAATAGTAGTTTTTGTTTTTCATACATAGCCTACTGAAAATTGAATAGAAAAATCAAATTTACTTAAATTTTTTTCAATATTTTTATTATATAAGGATATAAAACTGATACATTCAGAATAAAATACGTTATCGCATAGGCATAAAAAATATGTATAATCCCATTTGAAAAAATATAACTTAGTGTTGTAAATTGAGAACCACTGGTTTAAAAAAATATTTTCTTAAATGGGATGTCCCCCTTGGTCTTCTACAATTTTGTTCTATAGTATTTTTTGTAACTATAATAATAAAGAAAATAATGGCGGTAGTCGGTTTTGGTGTTACACCCTGTATTTTGGTGAAGTCAGAGACGAAATTGGTTAAAACAGTTTCGTATGTTTTCAAACCGATCCCTTGGGTTTCTTTGAAATAATTTTGAATAATTTCGTAGTAGAGGGGGGGGGGGGGGGGGGTTAAATCTCAAGAACACGGAACATCGATAAACATTTGTAAGTCATTACATATTAATTTAAAAAATAAGAATTATGGATGCCTCATCATTATCTTTGAAAATATTTTTTTGTATGTATAAATAAATATTAAAATACAGGGTAGCGACCGACACAGCTGACATAGGACTAACATGTAAAATCATACTTTCCTAATTTCCTGCTTCCCTAATTATTTTTGGCAAAAAAGCTTCAAATAAAAGTTTTCTTAATTAATTATTTTGTATATGTATAATTATTTTTGGCAAAAAAGCTTCAAATAAAAGTTTTCTTAATTAATTATTTTGTATATGTGGTATTAGGTGTTGATTATTACACTTGTACAGAAAAGGGCAAGGGATAAATGTCGTGTAATTGTTCCAGTAACCTATTTGGCACAGGACTAAATAACATTGTATGTAACTGTAAATAAGTAATGTACTCACCAAAAATACTGTTGACAGAATTCAACACTAAATTGACCTGAATTAATATTTTTGACAAAGTCCAGCGACGAAGACATTCGTCACTATTTAGTTTCTACTATAGTATTACATAGAAAAAATCTATACATAAAATAAATCACAATCCATTGCTGGGTGTACCAATCTGCTTTATACATATATTGGTAATGACAATGACATATTCGTACCGTGCGGGCGTGGATAGAGTACTACAGGGTCACTTTTGTGCTATTTAAAATTCGAAATAATTTAGGCGTCGGGATCGAACCCGGGTCCTTAGATTCGCGACCAGATATTCAGGTACACGAAATTTTTATAATTTATAGCAGGATACGCAAAAATCATGACTTTTTTTAATGAAAAATCAATGAAAAGTCGAGAAAAATTAAGTTTCTTTTTATTTTTTAAATTATACTATAATGTTATAATGGGGTTCTGCACTAAAAAAAATGTTTACTAACTTTTATTACTAATTTTTAAAAACTATTCGCACTATTACGGTATGACGTCACAACTAAGTGAATGAATTAATATTAATCGAACAGAATTTAATTTTATATTCAAAATTTCATATTGTGACGTCATATAATTTGAAATTTAATGTAATGTTAAAAAATATATTTCAATAACCGTACATATTTGCAAAGTATAACAACATTTTATTCAATCTTTCAAAAAAAATAAGTCGAAAAATGAATCCCATATTAGCTAAAATCAAAATCATTTTAAGACGTTTTAAAGAAGTATAATTAAAATATTTTAAAATTGAAATTATTAATTAATATAAAATAAAGGTACTTTTGTGCTATTTATATTGGAAATAATTTTTAAATTTGACGTCGGTCGGAATCGCACCTAGGCTGTCAGTCAGAATCACAACAGAGAAACTATGTTAATAAAATTTAAAAAAAATGAATATGTAATTTTATTTAGTTTTTTTTTTATGAAAAATCATTTGGTATTAAATATAGAAATGTAAGATATTTAAGTTTTAAAAAAGTGCAATTTTTATGTTTTTCAAGTCATTTAAGCAAAAGTATTGTTTCGATTTTCGATCTTTATAAAATGAGCACTATGGATGAGTTTTCTGTAACATATGCTAATGATACATTAAGTAAAAGTTACGGTCATTTCATTTTTGTTTAAATATATGGGCCATAAATCACGACTTCTAAGTTTTATTGTGTTTATTTGACAGTAAGTGCAACAAAATTTGTGACGCGTGATTTATAACATCTGCAATTCACTATAAAATATATGCTTCTGAAAAATCTATAATAAATTTGCAAAATACAATCAGATACATATTTTAAAATTATTATCTAGGTTAAACTTTCAACCTAAATAATAATTAATATTTTACCCTTTTCGTGACGCGTAATTGTTTCCTGAATTGTACGTAAGTGAAAATTGTTTCTGGGAAAACAGTTATGCAAGTGTTGCTATTCTATAATTTTCCTAGTTTCATATTTTCCTTTTAAATTACTAGGTTTCATGTACGAGTAATTGGATTCAATTAAATTATAAAGAGATTAAATGGTATTTATTTCAAGTAATACATATTATATTAAATAAATTTATTGAATCAATAAAGCAACTTTTAAATGCTACTAATTTATTAAAAATTGTTCTACTTTCAAATTAATATTCAATAACAGAATTTAATTGTTTTTCGTTAAAAACTTGTCATTTTGTCATATTATAATTCCGAAAAAATTAAATGCTCTTGTTATTAATTATTTTTCTATTAATATTTTACTAACAGTTTAATTATTATTTAAACTGCTGGTGTAGGGTTGAACATTAACATTTAATATGAGATAGTAGTTTTATGCAATTTCCTGCTCTCCTGTTCATTTTACGCAGGGCATCATGTTCAGGTTAATTTGTTTTTTTGAAAAATGGGTTCGCGTGCGATTCTGGTTCAAGCATTAATAAAATTTGCGGTTTTGTTCCGGGTTCTATTGGGTTCAGGTTCCGTTCGACCTAATGAAAATTGAATTAATGTTTTTTGAATAACAAATCTTTATTTAAAATGGGAACACGAATACAATTTTCATGACCAATCAACACAGGCAGTAACGCGGATGCCGAAAGCGTCGATAATCGGCTGTATTACGATTATGCTTATGTTTTAAACTGAAAATGAACCTGAACCGGAGTTGAACCCTAAACCCGAATTTTTATATCCGGTTCGGTTCCGACTCGGGTTCAACAGAAAAATATATCTGAGGTTCGGTTCTGGGTTTGGGTTCACTAAAACATACGGTTTGGTTTCGGTTTTGGTTCGGTTCAGGTTCGGGTTCGATGCCCTGATTTTTTCGACAAAAACTGTAGAGTGTAAAGTTTTTGATTTTTTTAATTGTTTCTAGTTTCTTCACAATTTTAAAAAGAAATTTTAAAATTTCTGTTAATTTGTAGTAATAAATGTAACACGTTTTCTTTTTTTCTGGTTTTCATAAATTATTTATAAACATCAAACGTCGATCTAACTTATGGACAATAAATCTCGTATTTCTTTTATAACTATTCCACCCATAGTAATTATATACAGGCTGGTGACCGCGACCCCGGAACATAGGACTTAACATGTGAAATCAGATTTTCGTAATTTCCTGCTTCCCTAATTATTTTAGGTAAAAAAGATTCAAATAAAAATTGTAGGGCATAAAATTCTTCATCTGAATCATTAGCAAAATTTGTACGCCTTGTAGCGTCAAAAATTAGGTATGAAAATGTCGAAAATCACCGCAAAAATAGCTATAGCCATGGAATTGAAACAAAAAATTGACAAATGTTAACGATTTATCTGTCAAGCTAGGTTAATTTCATTTTAGTTTATATTAATAGATAATTGTTAAATGAAACAGAAATTAGAAATAATATCTAATAAAAATAAATTACCCTAACGTGACAGATAAACCGTTAGACATTTGTTATTTATTTGGCTCACTTCCATGGCTATTGCTATTTTTGAGGTATTTTCGACATTTTCATACCTAATTTTTGCCGTTACAAGGCATACAAAATTAATGTTGCTATTGATTCAGATGCAGAATTTTATGCTCTACAACTTTTATTTGAAGTATTTTTACCTAAAATGATTACGGAAGTAGGAAATTAAGAAAGTATGATTTTACATGTTAAAGTCCTATGTTCCGGGGTCGCGGTCACCACCCAATATAATAAAGCTATGTACGTCATTCGAATAGGTATTCATTATTTAATTTACATTTAAAAAAAAATGACTATATGAATAAAATAATATTTTTTTCTATAATTTCATAGCCATGGCTATTGTTAGTAATTAACGAAATTTCTTTTTAAAATTGTGAAGAAATGATTTCTGCTACTACATACTATAAAGTGTCAAACAGTTTTTGCCGTTTTTACATTATATGCTTATGAGGAGTGTGCTCCATAAAAGCGCTTTTATTATAAAAGTGCGTTCGTAATACAATTTTGCAACTTAATAGTTTTTCTTGAAAAAAAAGCAGTTAAATATTATTTATTGACATTTAATGTTATTGTAATTTAAATAATATATTCTATAGATATAGAGCTAGTGAATTATAAAGATATTAAATTTTCATATATCAGCCAGCTATGCTAACCATGGAAACTGCTAATATATTCAGATAATTCAAATTGACAGATGTCAGTATCAATGAAAAGTAAATGAATGTGGCAGAGATGATGTTGATATAGATGTTGGAGAAGACACAGAAAGATACGATAAGGAATGAAAGAATAAGGGAAATAACTCGCGTGATAAAAGTTTCTATAAAGATACAAGAGAGACGATTACATTGGTTTGCACATGTCATGAGGAGATATAAAAAATATATTGGAAGAAGAATGAATAGTTTAGTAATAGAAGGTGGAAGAAACAGAGGAAGACCAAAGATAAGATGGAAGGACTGTATTGTGGAAGACTTGAGAGAAAAAGAACTGAATGAGAACGACACGCAAAACATAAATGAGTGGAAGAAAAAAAATAAAGAAACAGGATTGACGGATGTAATGTCATCAGATTTTTTTAAACAGTTGGGTAGATATTTGGAATACAAATAAATAAAATAAATAAATATTTCATCACGGCATATTACCCATTGCTGGGTGTGCCAATCTGCTGTGTACACAGATATCGGTAATGATGGAATATTTGGAATACCATAATACATATTTCACGTAGCACTTGCCATTATCGTTACTTTGTAGTTTTAATATTATTTATAGATTCTTGTACATTGAAAACTGACCATTTCAAACTATGATTTTAATCCTCTGGTATAATTTCTGATTTTACAATCCTTTGAATGTAATATATTTGTCCTAGTTATGTATATATTTTTTTGCAACATTGATAAAATTCCAATAACAGTTTTAATTGAGCTGCAATGCATTACTGTTTTTCTTGTTTGTTACATTTACAATTTTTTTTAGTTTATATGTAAATCTGTAAGAATTTCAAACATATATTTAACTACTTAACACTTGATATAACTAGATATCAGTGACTTTAGCTTTATCAGCATTTTATTGCTCGTTTGTAACTGATTAAATATTATTCACCTTTATGGTTATGGCAAGCAAAGAAGTTAAAATGTAATAATCAAACAGGAAATTTTCAATGTTTTCATTCATATGGACGATATTATAATTCTTGTACATATTTGACTTAATCTGCAAAAAAGTACTTCAATGTAACATTCGTCAGATAGTGCTATCTTTGACCAATGGTGTTTTCCACCATAGTAACAAATTAGAACATGGGTAATTCATATTAAAACTAGACCTTAAAACTGTATGATAATAAGGATAAAGTTTAAAAAAAGTTATTAGTTTTTAAAATATTCGAGTTTTGAATAACCTTAACCTCGCCTTAATATCTAACTTTATTCCAAACTGTAACTACTTTCAAGTCACTTTTTACTCAAGTTGCGTACAATTTTTTTTTACCTCTACAATAAAAGTGTGAAAAAAAGTGCCATAGCGTTCCATTATTTCACCCGTTTGCGTTAAAAAATGTGCACTTTTTTTCACACTTTTATGTGTTAAAAACAGGGATAGGATAACGTTAACGAATTGTTACGTTATTTCATAACGTTATAAAAAAAATCGTTACGTAACATTATAAATAACTTTATAAAAAACAAAATAACGTTATGTAACGTTATAATAACATTATTTTTGTTTCGTTATTATAACTTTACAATAACCGTATTTTTCTCAAGCTTGTAATAAAAATTCTTTAAAAATTAAAATTAAAAACAATGTATTAAAAAACTTACACACATATTCTAGAAATAAAATGAAGTGTTCAACATTTGAATTTGACCTCTAGTGACATCTATTCATTATAAAATACGAAATAAATTATTAGGAATTTATACGTTCAGAAATCTTGTAAAATTTGTAAACTTAGATAACGTTATAGTGAAACGTTATTTGTTATGTTACGGTTACATAACGTTATTTTCTAATTATAACATTAAAAAAAATACTAAATGAAACTTTATTATGACGTTATCGTATATCATTACGTTACGTTTTCCATCCCTGGTTAAAAAAAGACATTTTATAAACCCTTTTTAATGAAAAAAAGTTTACTTTTTTACCAGACGTAAAAAATCTAAGTGGACCATGGTATTCTATGTATAAAAATTATCTAAACATTTTTATCTTTATTTATATGAGGTATTTTCCAAATAAGCGAAAATCAAGCTTTAGCCTGTAGCTCAAAAACAAACGACGATAGAAAATTCCTGTGGTGCCTATTAATGTTGTCTCAAAGAGTTGGCCCATAACGACCTACACCAATTTTTAGTAACGTGCATAATAAGAAAGTTTTTCATATACCCAGTACAAAGCAATAGGCAATATGCCGTGATGATATATTTATTTACTCTCCACACCAGCATTGAGTGCCCGTGAGGTGACGCCTGGTAAGCGCCCGCACGGTACAAATATTCCATCATTACCGATATCTGTGTATGAAGCAGATTGGCACACCCAGCAATGGGTAATATGCCGTGATGAAATATTTATTTATTTATTTATTTATAAAAACTAACCATTATAGCTTCTCATTATGATAATAAAAATAATATTATTAGCAATTTAATATTTTGGAGAAGGGATATGTGACGTCAGCATGGTAGAATCATGAAAAAAGACCGATAAACTGGGAGGGAAAGAGATAGTTATAACTATCTCTTTCCCTCTGTTTATCGGTCTTCTTCCACGATTCTACCATGTAGATGTCACATATCCCTTCACCAAATTTTTAATAATTATTATCTTGTAAATTACGAATAATTAATAGATTTAAAAAATACGGCTATTTTTTTTGTCTAGTATCATATTATTATGTAAAAATCAGGGCATCGAACCTTAACCGAACCAAAACCGGAACCAAACCGTACCATTTAAGCGAACCCATACCCTGAACCGAACCTCAAATATATTTTTCAATTGAACCCGAGTCGGAACCGAACCGAGTATTAAAATTCCGGTACTGGGTTCAGCTCCAGTTCATGTTCATTTTGAGTTCGAGACGTACTCGTAATCGTAATACAGCCGATAATCGAAGCCTGTGTTGTCTGTTTGTGAAAATTGTGTTCGTGTTCTTATCTTGCGTAAATTCCGGCTCGCATTTTAAATTATTTCTATATAAAGATTGTTATTTCAAAACCAGTAATTCAGTTTTCATTAGGTCAAACCGAACCTGAACCCGGAACAAAACCGCTAATTTTATTAATATTTGAACGAGAACCACACCCGAACCCAGTTTTTGGCAGGTTCGAGGCCCTGGTAAAAATCAAAATTTGGTCACATACTCTATTCCTATTGTTGCAGATACAAAACTATTTATAAAGTTGTTAACAAATATTTGTTTCATTTTAATTTAAGCTCAATTGTTTTCCATAGTTAGCCTACGGAAAAATAACTACGTAACTAATATTTATTTAAATTTCAATTGATTTTTCTCAATATTTCTTATAATGTAAGTATACGTGGTTGAATTTAGAAAAAAATACCCTATCTAAACTTAAGAACCACTGGTTTACAAAAATATTCTATAAACAAATGTCATTCTTGGTGCCCTACAACTTTGTTCTATAGTATTTTTTGTTACTAATAATAAAGAAAATAATGCACAGTTTCGCTGTTACAGCCTGTATGTTTGCGTATATCTAGCGACCCATGTATTTTTTTCTGAAAAAAAAAAATTACACCTCGTAACGAGGCAATTTTGTCTAATTTAATCGACTTTGCATTTCTATAATAGCATCTATAAAACTTTTGTATTGATAAAATGCAGTCTGGAAAATGATTCATTTTAAAAGAAAATCATGTGTACCACACCCAAAATGGTAAAACCTAAAAAGTAAACCCCCCAAAAGCCGAAAATCACCCCAATGTACGTTGACCCGTGCGCATGCGTCAACGATCTTGTACACTCTCACTCCGCTTCGCTTTCGCGTTTGGACGGTTGTCGACGGCGACGCTTTGTCCGGGCTTGGGCGATCAATACGGCCTGGAGGGCCCCGCGGACCCGGAGCCCTGGGGCATGAAGACGCGAGGATGACCACCGCCAGGAGGGTGCTGATGGTAGAAGCCCTACCCAGAATTCACTGCCAGTTGGACGGGGATAGCCTAATGGAGGTCTATTGTTTCATCAAGAATTTTATAGGGTACGTAAGATTCAGAGGTTAGGTTGGGGATTTTCTTGTTTATCATAGTGAAATAGTGAATTTGTACACAGCATTATGGAAAATTTGTGTTTATATGTTTAATTTTCGTTACGTATTTCTACATTTCTGATTTCAACAGCGTCATTAATTCACAAATTTGTGGTTATGGAGATAATATTAATAAATTATCGAAATATCGACATAAAACGCCACTTTATTATAAAATTACAAAGAATTTACCCTAAATTATTTAAATCATGAAAGATTTTTAGAAAATCCCATGGTTGGATTTTATGAAAAATGATTTTAACTATATTTAATATTTTTACTGAAAATGTTATGTTATATTTAATGTTTACTACAAATAAAATCAAATATGGTGTATTCATAACAAAAAGTGCAACCCTTTGTAATATTCGTGGAACCAGTGACAATGTTTACATTTTGAATCATGGTGGTTAGAAGTATTTTTATATTCGTAATTAACGAATCATCTGTGCTTATCCTTCGAGTTTTTGAAAATTTTTGAAAGAAGATGTCGTTATTGTTTATCGCAAAATATTTGTTTTTAAATAGCTTTAAAATTTAGGTATTTTTGAACTTAAATACATACAATATAACATTTTTTTAAAAATATAAATAGAGAAATATAATACATATATTGATTTATTTAATTAAAATAAAGCAACATGTACAAAATGTATTGGATGTTTATTAATTATAAATTTTTTATTGCGCAAAGTTCAATGACATACACGTAGCTTGTAAGTTGTTTTTTTGTCTTTAATCTGAGAAAACTTTTTCTATGCAATTATTATTTTTAAATGTCTTTCAAGGCAATGTTTTTTTACATATTATTTTCCTTCCTAAAAATTTCTAGTTTATTAAATACTAATTATCGATTCATATTTTGTTACTTTGTACAAATTTTCATTTTAAGTTGACATGATTTTGAAAATGTTGATATTTAATATTATACAAGACCAAAGAAAATTTATACTTGATTCTTCTTTGTAAACAAATTTTAAATTTTCAAATTATGAGAAAATTTTAAGATACGCATATTATACTTTTATATATATTTACGAATAATAAACTGTCAACATATATAATATAAAATTTATTAAATAATCTACATTCACTTTCTCAGTTTGTTGTACAAAGTATTAGGCATCATAATTCATTTATTTCAAAATGTAATAACAAATGTCTAACGGTTTATCTGTCATCTTAGGTAATATATTTTTATTAAGAATTATTTCTAATTTCTGTTCTAGTTAACAATTATCTGTTCATTTAAATTAATATTTGTTCATTTGAACAGAAATTACAAACAATAATAAAAACAAATTAACCTAGCTTGACAGATAAATCGTTAACATTTGTTATTTATTTTGTCTCAATTCCATGGCTATTGCTATTTTTGGGGTAATTTTCGACATTTTCTGCCGTTATAAGGCACACATCATTAATTTTATTTATTTATTTTTATTATTATTTATTTTTATAGTCATTTTTCAGTAGGCTATGTATGAAAAACAATTGAGCTTAAATTAAATGAAATAAATATTTGTTAATAACGTTATAAACAGTGTTCTATTTAATTTCTATCCTAAATAAATAAAATTAACAAATAGCAGTTTTTGTTTTTCATACAGAGCCTACAGAAAAATGACTATAAAATTCAAATTTATTTAAATTTCAATTAAATTTTTCTCAATATTTTTGTTATATGAAGATTTGAAGTGATTACATGGTTGAACCACTGGTTTAATTAAATATTTTCTTTTCTAATCGGATGTCCCCCTTGGTCTTCTATGAGATTGTCTTATAGTATTTTGTTGTATCTTTAATAATACAGGAATTATTTGAGGTAGCTCGTTTAGCTGTTACACCTGTATATTTTCTCATTTCTAACGCATTGTTATATATTTTTTTTGTTTGAAAAAGAATACATCGATGCTCATTTAAAAACCTTGATTTTTATTTAAATGGTGGTTGAAAGCAAAACACGTACCTACTTGCTTGACAATAAATATTAAACAACATAGTATGTTTTTATGGAGTAAATTAGCATATGCCCTTTTACTGTTAGGTGATATAGTGTAGGTAAGTCTTTACTCGTGCACAAACTGATTTTCTGTTTCTGTTTCACAAGAATATTAAAAAAAATATTAACTTGTTGCAACTCTAATTGTGTAATACGCACATAATGAAATATAAACCGAGATGATTGCAAAATTATACCAATCTGGCAAATTCTCTTAACGTGACAAAACGCCATTATACTTGTTTGAAAATAACCTTATTTGTCGTATTAGATATTTAGTGTTGGTGTTCGCGAGTAGTATTAGTGTAATTTGCGTGTTCTACCGTATCCATGCTTGCGTAGTAAACACTACTACATCTGACGCTACATAGCACGTAGCAGTAGCAACGCGTAACGTGGCACGCGTATTGAGCGATATGACTCTTGGGAATTTTTCTTTTAGCCCCGAGTAACTTCGCTAAAAATAGTTTCATTCAAGACTTTATATTCGATTGTCCAGGTTGAATTCTAGGTAGATGCATTTCCTTTAACTTCATTTGTTTTACGTATGTAGATTGAGCGGTTTTGTTAGTAAATCAAAATGTTAAAAGTGTTTCATTCTTCTTATTCAATTTTCCAGGTTTTAATTCCAGATATTTCTTTTTTTTACCAATTCTGTAGTATAGTATAGTTGTACCTCCTGGATATTTAGGGATCTTGACAATTTAAGAGATACGAAGTCGATTAAATTAGATTTTCATTTGAATTTATATTAGATTTTATCTTGCCACGAACATTTTTTTTGAAGCAATCTTTTACCATATTAATAATAACTTTCAATTTTCATATGGAGCTCAAAGCAGAGCTGGGCAAGTACATCTATTTAAATACTTAAGTACTAAGTACAAATACCAGAGCTCAGATACTTAAATTAAAGTACTAAGTACTGCAATTATTAAAATACTTAAGTCTTAAGTACAAGTATTTATTAAGAGTACTCAGTACTTTTCAAGTACTGCCTAAAAAAGCAATAATCTAATTATTTAATGTTTTGATATAAGAATAATTAATTACCAATACACATGTATGTATGGGGTCTCGTGGCCGTGTGCCTGAGTGTCTGGTCGCAAATCTGGGGACCCGGGTTCGATCCCGACCGACGCCAAAAAAAATTACTTCGAATTGTAATGGCACAAAATTGACCCCTGTGATGCACTCTCCACGCCAGCTATGAGTGCCCGTGAGGTGACGCCTGGTAAGCGCCTACACGGTACAAATATTTCATCATTACCGATATCTGTGTACAACGCAGATTGACACACCCAGCAATGGGTAATATGCCGTGATGATATATTTATTTATGTATTATATCTATCAATATAACATAACTAAAGCTCAGATTTAAAGAAAGAACCATAACTTTACATCAAAAGATGTGCAAAATTTGCCACGTCCGGCAGGTGATAAATACCCGCACGGTACAAATATGTCTTCATCATTACCGAAATCTGTGTACAAAGCAGATAGGCACACCCAGTAATGGGTAATATGTCAAGATGATATTTTATTTGGTATAACTTATTTAATGAAAAAATTGTTTACATTGAAAATAAGTACTTAAGTATTTGCTTAAAAGGTATTTAAGTACACTAAAAGGACTTATATACTTTTTATTGGTACTTAAATACCATTTTAAGTACTAAGTACAAGTATTTTAGATGCAGTACTTGAAAATCAAGTACTTCAGGAAGATTTTGATAGTACGTAGTACAAGTACTAAGTACCAGGTTAGTACTTATTTTGGTAATTAAGTATAAATGTACTTAAGTACTGCATAGCTGTGATAAACAGAGATCTTTTTTACCATTTGTTAATTTCCTACACAGTGATTGAAAAAATAGAGACATGAGGCTATATTTCTTATTATTAATTTTAGACCTATATAGGTAACTTTTATATTTTCTGTAAGTAATATATATTAGCTGTACAGTGATGCCAAGTCCTTCCATTTTTATCAAAAATTAACTTATCTAGTCATTAAATTTCAAAATTATGATACTTTAATACATTATTATCAGTTTGTCATGACATTTATACTGTCTTTGTTCAATAAAGAGTAAAATTAAGTTAAATACAAATATTTTACTTAATGCTTTGAAAGCTCAAAATAATTAAAAAATATGCCATATAACAAATAAACGTCAAAATATCACTTCAGAAAATAAAAACACAAATTTCATGGAATCATGATACTGATAATGCATTAAACATTCCTAGTTTTGAAAAATTAATAACCATTAATTTTGTAATGGAAATGAAATAAAACATTATTTGGGTTTATTTCTGTAATTTTTTTAATTATATGAACGACGTTTCGACAGCGAAGTGCTGTCTTCATCAGGTAAACAACAAAGTACATGTAGTCAAGACAACAAGTTTACAAAATTGGGATTAAATAAAAAAATATACAAAGATAAAACAGAAAATTATGAAATATTGTTTTATTTCATTATATTATGAGTTCTGGAAGCTTTCTTTCAATATTTATAAATGAAAATATTTGGTATAACTGTAAAGTTAATTTAAATTACATACAATGATTTCTCTTCCGGCGAAATTGGAAGTAGAATTCAAGACATTTTCAATGGCTCTTAAGTCCGCCCCCAACTTTATAATTTAAATTGTGCCTAAAATTAATAATAAAGAAAATAGCCATTGTCCCTAATTTTTCAATCAGCGTGATAATTCGCATCCAAATGTTATAAAGCAAGAGGTGTGGAACCATTGTCAGTGTTTCCTTTTCGATTTACGACCATGTTTTTAAATTCTTTTATTTTCGTGCTTGATAGAGATTTAATTATTTTATAAACATATCGAATCGATTATTAGTAAAATATTTTTTAATACAATATAAATATATCATCACGGTATATTACCCATTTCTGGGTATATGCCAACATAATTTATATTTTGCGTTCATTATGAAGTCATTACGAAACCCAATTGCGTATCTAAGAGCCTTCATTTCGATACGCAATTTTTTGTTTTAGAAGGTTGGTACTAGATGACATTTACGTTTCATAAATCAGAATTGGCATGAACTTTCAAATAATTGAATAAATGTCAATCCAGTATTACCAACTACAACATTACACATACAAATTTCCCTAAATCGACTTGGTTTAATATATGTAGAAGATTTTTTTACATATTTTAGTATACAGGGTGAGTCTGGGAAGACAACCCTCCCTTTATTTTTTTAATTATAAGTAATAGCAAAAAATAGCTCATATAAAAGTTTTATTATTTTAAATATCAGGTTTACAAGATACAACTATGAACTTTTATTTTTTAAATAGCAACCTATAATTATTTTACTAAAATATAAACCGCCATTTTTTTTTTTGTCTTTTCAACGATGTATTAGTTTTTATTAATGCATTTGAAAAAATTCGAGAAACATAAGAAAATTGAGATATTTGAGAAACAATTTTTATTTTAATTTTCTAGATGGCTATGTGAAAATAAATAATAAATAAAAAACAAATGTATACTTTGTTGATATTAACATTGTTACATTTTGTTTATTTTCACAGAGCCACCTATAATATTTGAATAAAAATTATTTCTCATATATCTTAATTATCTTATTTTTCTCGAATTTTTTCAAAAACATTAATAAAAACTAATACATCGTTGAAAAGAGAAAAAATGGGGGTTTATATTTTAGTAAAATAATTATAGGTTGCTATTTAAAAAATTAAAGTTGATAGTTGTATCTTGTAAACCTGACTTTATAAAAAATATCTACATGTGCCATAAAATACTACATATAAAATAATAAAACTTTTGTATGAGTTTTTTTTCTATTATAATAAAAAAAGTGAAAGGGGGGGGGGGGCGTCTTCTAAACCACCTGTATAAAAGACGCAAAAATTAAAAAATAGTATAAAGGACTCATTTTATAAAACTCGTTCTTTAATATACTATATTATACATATATATCAGTAATTATGATTTTTTTATGTTTCAAATAAGAAAAGAAATTTACAAGTGAAGTTTCTCTTGAACTTGGCAATCCTAACGCAAAGTTATTATCGTTAGGAAATCGGAAACATTAAAAAACAATATATACTTTTTCCTGTATATTAAAAATAAATTTACAACGTAATTTATTAATAATCGGCATAATTGTCGTTAACGTACTATATTATAGTTAAAGTAGGTTTGGTGTAATTTGATAATTATCTGCAGTGAAACATTCCACCAGAAATTGTACGGAAATTTCAACAATAAATTAATGTATTTCGTCAATTTATAAAATATTTTTTGATAACATTTTTAGTTGATCATTTATGTTTCGTTTATTTTGGTACTAGTCCAAAATTTGGCGATAATTACTTTCGCCGACGAGAAAAAATATTTTTCGTGTTTTTGTATAATTGCGGGGTGAATAACCTGGTATATGACGTTGGCTGTCGTTCGATTTAGCTGTCCGTCAAAATTCGAGCACTACACGAAGATAATAAATTATTATAGATTTGCTAGTAGTAATTAATTTCAGAAATAAATGTACACAACTCTACTCTATTTCAGTAAAGACCTATCTAAATTAGTCATATTCGATATATAAATTGACAGTTATCAGTTCTAAAACATTCAACCAGAATTGTAGGTTATTTGTTGATGCAACTCAACAAAATGATTGACTTTAGCAATTATGTACAACTACATATAATTTAATAAAAAAAAGTAATACTAATAATCAGAGTTGGGCACTATTTAGAAACTTACGTTTTAAATATTAATTAAAAATTAGTTTTATGCAATCTCCTGATTTTTACCTCCCTTACCAAGGTAGCGCAAATCGAGATTTTGATAAGTGACCACGTTTCAAGTTCCATAGAATTGGATTTTAAAACATTTTCACAATGATGTCTGTAGGTGGGGGTGTGTGTGTGTGTGTGTGTGTGTGTGTGTGTGTGTGTGTGAGAGAGAGAGAGAGAGAGAGAGTGGATCACTCTAGCTCTAATACTAAATTTTGAAACCTTGTATTTCGACATTAATATGGAAAGAAGCCATTAGATTTTGGTGTAAATCGGATAACCGGAAATCGCATTTTACTAGAAGCTCAAAATAGTTTTTCTTCCAAAAATACCTTTAAATGTCAATTTTTCGCGATTATGTTATTATTAAAATGAAAGATTATTGAATTAGCTAGAGGCATGCATTAATAATTTTTCTATTTATTTTATAGATAAATTTAAAAAATAATCAATTTTATAAATACCGGAGTCTATGTTTTAAAGATAAACACAATTTCTTAGTTACACAGTTCATATTTCAAATGTATGTAACTGACAGATAAATATCACTGTCAAAAAAATAATCAATTTAAATAAATAATAGTAACATTTTAAAAAGAAAATTGTAAATAGAACAAAAGTTATATGGAAAGAAACTTAATATACATATTTTCCAGCATTAGTAAATATACATGTAAGCATTTAAATAATATATATACAGAGTTTATATTTTAGTGGAGCCAGCAAATATCTGGCTTATTTATTAAGTTAGTAATTTCTTTCATATAACATGATTTATAACAACATGTAAGCTACTTGATGACGGATGTACATTCGTGATACCACTTCCGGTTTATTAGTAATTAATATCAACTTTGAAATTTCAAATGGAACATACTATATTTTTTTACAAATTTGAAAAGTACATCAAATTTGCTTTACAATCATGTAAAATAATCCATATGTTCAAAGTAAAATGGCGGGCACTTTTTTATTGTATTGAAAAGGCTGGGAGTCATTTTGAATATTTGTTGTAAAATCATTTTGTTGTTATTAAGTGTTCCTTATTCTTATTTTCTGTATTATTATGAGAAAAAAAAATTATTTCGTTTAATAATAATAGTTACAATTGTTTTAGTTTTTACTTTTAATAATGTAACATATGGATTATTTTACATGATTGTAAAGCAAATTTGATGTACTTTTCAAATTTGTAAAAAAATATAGTATGTTGATATTAATTACTAATAAACCGGAAGTGGTATCATGAATGTACATCCGTCATCAAGTAGCTTACATGTTGCTGTATAAATCGTGTTATATGAAAGAAATTACTAACTTAATAAATAAGCCAGATATTTGCTGGGTCCATTAAAATATAACATATTTATATATAAATATATAATATATATATATATATATATATATATATATATATATATATATATATATATATATATATATATATCAGCACAGCATATTACCCATTGCTGGGTGTGCTAATCTGCTTTGTACATAGATTTCGGTAATGATGATGACATATTTGTATGGTGCGGGCGTTTACCAATCGTCCATTGACTCATTTCTGGCGTGGAGAGTGCACCACAGGGGTCAATTTGTTTAAAATTCGAAATATTTGGTGTTGGTAGGGATTGAATCCGATTCCCCAGATTCGCGACCAGACACTCAGGCACGCGGCCACGAGACCCCATAGCTATATATATTTAAATTAATAAAAATGGCGGGAGGTATTGTATTGGTCACATCAGATTTTTTTTAGAGTGCGCAAATTTGTTCAGCCTAGCGTTGTTACATTTTTTATTATGTTTTTGGTTTCTTCACAATTTTAAAAATATATTTCTAAGGGTCTATTGACAATATTTTATTCATTTTGTCTATTTTGTAAAAATTAAATAATACATGCAAGCAATACCATATGGCTGAATTTTTTTTTAATTGTGGAGAAACCAAAAACAGTAAAAATCGTAAAAAAGTTTTGTATGCAACTTTTAATTCTATATGCTCATCCCTAACCGCTATCAGCATGTATATTGAGCCAATATGCTTCAAATTTATGTGTCAGTGTATCCATAATTTTCTAAAAATTTAGTTAGCATTGGAGTATAAACAGCCATACCATAACGGTAAAAAATCAACGAACTTGCAGTCTATTGTAAGAACCAAACTCTTTCTACTCCATCAATGTTTTGAAAATTAATCATTCGAACATAAAAAATCATTTAGAGGTTGAGATATTTTTAGCCTACGTTTGACTTGTGTGTGTCAACAAATTTTTGTCTCAGGGCCAATGTAGTCAAAAACTGTTCCATCTTGAAGCTAAAGCTGAAGTCGAAGTTCTCTGCTATGACGCATGGTTTATATTTTTTAGGGAATAATAAACAATTATTTGTCATGAAGTGCAGTTTTGTTATTTTTGGATGCAGTTAAATTGCACTTAACTTCAGCAATAAAAATACGCTCGTGTTTGATTTTGAATTGGCTGTGCTTTTTAAATACCGGTTTCGTAACTGCCAGTTATAATTTTAGTATGGCTTGGCTTTTTTATTGCTTGCTCTGTGGATTGAACGACCTAGGTTCGTATTCAGCTCAACCACTTTCTATTAAATAACATAATAAGAGAGTCACACTAGAACTAGAATGATTCAGAATAAGAAAATCGGGTAGGCTGTGGAAAACAAAATTTGCAATATCATTTTAAACAGTTATCTGTTATTTGAAATTAAGTTGCGAAATTTATGTTGGTTAGAACTTAGTTAATCAATTTTTTAGAGTATCGTTATGACTGTAAATAGTGTTTCTAACGAGACGATCGAAACGGAAAACTACATTGTCTCGTCCGTCTCGTTAGAAGACAAGAAATTAAGTCTCGTCTCGTTTTTTTCTCGCCTCGAACAATGGAGTCTCATCTCGGCGGAAAATCTCAATCAATATGCAATTTATTTTGATATACTATATATTATCGTAAATACATAAATAATATACAGAGTGGAAAAAAAAATTGACAAATTGCTATTTCTTCACTATCAATTTTATACAAATAAGTGTGTTTAAGTTAGGATTGGCGCGAAAATTCAAAATAAGGAAAATTAAAAAAGAGCGTACATAACAAATAGTTAATAATACATTAGAAAATATTTATATATTTACCGTAAATATATATAAATAATGTAAATAAATATACAGCGTATTGCAAGAAAATATTAATATATGCCTGGTATTATAAAGGACAGAATAAATTAACATCTATAATAACAATTATTATGTTTTTTTTACTATAAATTTAAACAGGATCGCGCTAAATTTTCTTTAATAAAACTACCCCCTTCTTTCGTGACGTCACAATGATCTATTCACGTTCACTGACAGAATGTTACACCCAGTAATGGGTAAAAAGCGTGTTGATATATTTACTTTATTATTTATTTAACAAAAATTAATATTACAATTTAATAAATTATATATTAGCAATTACTCGAAATTTCAGTCATTCAGCATTTGTTCTAACAAAACCTACATTTTAGTATACACTTATACCTTCTCCAGGGTAAGATCTTACACAATCTTAAGCATAAATTCATGTATATAGAGTCATAAATTTATTAGTTTAAATATTCAGTTTTACAAACATTGTACAAAAATTCGCAAGAAAAACACGTACACATCTGTTCGCTCTCAAAATCAACACCTTAATTAAAAATGAATTGTTTATTATGAAAAAATGAATTGTACTGACATTAACATACAGTTATTGATGAATAATATTAAATTCAATAAAATTGTAAAACTATAAACCAATAAAACTTGAAATAATTCAAAAATATAAATCTAGTGCACCGGTTTTTTTTTATCTTGGGTTTTTGTCATCCCTTAGAAGCAGGAACTGATAAATCTATTTTTATCCAAAAGTGACATCTGCTTTTGTCAAAGAATCCTGGATATAATAATCTGTCGTAAATAATTTTGATACTGATTGCCGCAGAGATTAAGGACTCTTTCTTCAGACCTTACCATATAAAGTTTATTAAGATATGAGTACCAAATAATGCGAAATGCATCTGTGGTGACTTGTTGTGTTAGCTCACTTCTGACGATGGCTCCATTGAAGTTGACTTAGAAGTTGTAAACTGGAGAAATAAAACTTATTTATGATTTTGTTTCAATTCCAAGGCTAACACTATAAAGAAGTAACTTTTATAAAATTTTAAATTCGATTTGCTTGGTTAGAAAACGTGTAATAGCTATTTGTGTATTAAGAGCGCAAAATAGGACATTGTCGATTGAGGCGTCGCGCGCCATTCTCTCGATATCGACAATGTCCATTTGCGCTCGAAACACACACAAGATTTTTTCTACAGTCGCTAACATAACAAAAAATAATAAAATGTACGCTTTGTACTTATACTACTACTCAATTAATAAGGATTAATATAAAGAAAAGACGTCTTTTATATTTAATTTTAATTTATCGTTATTTCCCATTCTTCTTGACCTATTGCTTCAATCTATCTAAACATTTTATACTTTCGTTTTTGTAAATGAATGCCCTATTTTATTTTCACAATAGTGCGGCAGTTTTTTTTGGTTATGTAACATACCGACAGAGCAGTTATATGTCAAATTGATTTGTAAAGGTGGTAAATGTGTCACTACAGTGCCATTAGTTCCTGACTAATCACATTAAGAATGTGGACAAGTGACATTTCTCAACATTGTATAGTTAGAAATTTGGACAGCGAGCGTTTTTTCTACTTTGTCGCGCTAGAGCGGCAAAATGACATTTTGCGTTGACAAAAGAGAGCGCAAATGGCTACTTTCTGTGTAGACTGTAGAAAAAATAAAATATGATTGTTGAATTGGATGCATGAATTTAATTCTCTACATTTATTTGAAGCATTATTGTCTAAAATTTATAGGCCCCTTTTGCACAAGGAAAAACTGTAGTCGCATATTAAACGCCTATGGCCTATTGTGTATCACCCAGTATATTAACAAAACAAGGAATATGGATAAAAAAATGTTACAAGATACGTGTTTCTTTAATTTTATTTATTTATGACATATTTTTGTTGTAACGATACATCAGCTTTAAAAATCAATAGAGGTCTGTATGTTCAAAAAATTTATACCTAGACAGCTGACATTTTGAGATTCTACCATTATTCTATATAATTTAAAATGAGAATTTATTGGTAAATTATGTATAAGGAACCGAACTTAATCTGCAGGATGAATCCTGTTTACACATACTTTATTCTAAAAAAAAATCCAATTATTCAACGATATTGTAAGTGTACTCGTACTTCCATCAATGGGCTCCTCCACCAAAGTAACATAAGAACACGGGTCATATTAACATTAGACCTTAACACTATATGATAGAGTATCACATTTAAAAAAATAAAGTTAAAATATTTGAATTTTTAATGCCATTAACCTCGCCTTGCTATGCATATAATCCTTCACCACAGTAACAAATTAAAACTAGACCTTAAACTATATGATACGTGATAAGAACTATCAAAATGTAAAAAAGATTAATTATTAAAATAATATTGGGGTTTTTATTGCCATTAACCTACTTTAGTTACACGTCTACTCTATTCCAAATTCTTACTACTTTCAATTCTTGTGCTGTAGCATTTTTGAAATAAGGAATCCATTTTCGGGTAAATATATACAGAAAATAACGAAACAACGACAGTAATCCAAATAATACTTATTTTAATTTATAATGCCATGCCAGATAGTAATCACGTGCGTGTGTATGAAAGTGAAAGATATGTTGAATGACATAAGCTACCAGTATCAATGGCAATGAAAACTGGGACTGTAATAATATACGTAACTTTTTATTAATTATTTCATTAAATAGGACTATTGTAAGAATTTTTATTTGACTTCTAAGTACTAAATTTTAAAATATATTGTTCTTTAACCCTTGTCTGACAATAATAATTGTATACCATGGGTGTCCAAAATAGGGTCATATGGGACATTTTGTTATTAATATGAGAATATTTATTAATGTTTTACTTTTATTATATTTATGAGTGTGGCCGAGGCGAAAGAAGTCTGCTTATATAGGAATATATGGCGAAGGATGATTGTTTCCTAACTATTATTGTGATCCGGATGCGGTATTTCGCTACCGAAAATCGGTCACTTTAATATGTTTAAGAGTAAGGATTTGTTGTATGATGTTGATGTTGTTCTTATTGTTATCGGGTTTGTGCGAACCCACTAAGTGGGACACGCGTGATTTTATGTATGTATATTTATTAAACTTCCTTTTATTAATATATATATATATACGAGCGTTTACCAGGCGTCACCGCACGGGCACTCATTGCTGGCGTGAAGAGTGCACCACAGGGGTCAATTTTGTGCCATTTAAAATTCTAACTATTTGGCGTCGGTCGGGATCGAACCCGATTCCCCAGATTCGCGAGCAGATACTCACGAGACCCCATATAATAATAATAATAATAATAATACAAATTTGTATTTGTTTAATAATTAATTTTTATATTAAAAGAAAACATGAAAAAATATAAAACAAAATTATTCTTAATCTAAATAAACAATATCTTAAATAATTATAATGCAATCAAGTAAACAATATATTTCAAAATTTACTCTCCATTTTCATCTTGATCAATTTACACAAATATTTTCTTTATTGCTTTATTTTTTATGGTTATTAAATTATTACATCGAAAACCAAAATCGGCTTATCGTAGACCCAAATTAAAAGAAATGTTAAATAACTCAATACTTCTAATTTCTATTAACGAACATTAAATGTAACAAATTATTAACATATTTTAGGAGAATTCTCAAGAGGAATTGTTTGTAATATTTCTATCATGAGAATTATGAACAAAAAAACCGATAATCGACCAGTTTTGACCCTATTTTGGGAAGACAAGGGTTAAAGAGCCTCAGATTTAAAAAATCACGAAATATCCATTAAAATTTTGAGTTTTCACGATACCGTGCAATGTGAATTTGCTCCGTGTTACGCGAAATTTAGGTGCAATTCTTTAATCGTTTTATAGCGAAACCGTCTTGTAAAAGAACCTTAAGTAAGGTGTATTTTTTATGTAGACAACCATACCATAATAAGTAAAGCAATGTTAAATTTTCATATCTGTATTGCAATCTAGTTGAAATTACGTAGAACGCTTACGTAAGACAAATTATTACCATGCATTATGGAAATTGGTAGCATTCCTAATTTTGATTCAAGTTCAAGTTCGCATTTCTGTTTTACTTCTTAAAATTATTACTACATGTACACAAAGTTTGGAACGAATCTCGACAATTTATTTTCATTACTTCATGAATACAAGTATAAGAATAGAAGAGAAGCCATTTAGGCTACACGTGACGCATGTAGAATCTTTACAAACTTTATATCTGAGGAAAAATGTTCAGATATGTTTCCTTGAACTTTTCTTCAAATTATTTTTAAATGTTTTTGTAAGAAATTTTTGAAAACATTTTCCACTATGATAAGAAATTTTTACTAAAGAATTTGGTTTGCTGAAATATTTTTAATTATAAACAACCTTGGAAATGTTTTAGGTTGAATTAGAAACGGGGTTTGTATAATTCATACTTGCATTATAAGCAACGCACAATTCCAAAGATTATTTGTTTCTTACTGATTGCATAGATAAATATTATTTGATGTTTAAATTGTTTTCTCATATATTTCATTTAAATGTGACAGCGATAATTGTCCGTGACGTCACTATTGGGGTACAGCAAAAATTTTGTACGTTTCATAAAAATCTGATAACTTTTATAAACACGTACCTGCAGATGGTTATACAAAAAATATTTTTCATAAGTTCAAGTAATGTACATGACCTAGACCAGTGGTGCACAATTTATTTATTTTCTTAAGACAGAATTTCTACGAGATTTTTTTTTATAAAAGATTTAATTTTTTTTTAAATATTCTATAACGCAGATGTTAAGCTCATTTTGTTCAAACAGTGATGTTCTCCAGTAATTGGAGTCACATAAATCAATCTATTTTAACACGTATAAATATACATTGTGTTGACCGCGACACCGGAACATGGGAATATGTAAAATCATATTTTCATAATTTCCTGCTTCCCTAACTATTTTAGGTAAAAATGCTTCAAATAAAAGTTGTAGAGCTTAAAATTTTGCATGTAAATTAATTTTATATGCTTTGTAAGGGCAGAAATTAAGTATGAAAATGTCGAAAATCGCCCTAAAAATAGCGATAGCCATGGAATTGAAACAGATAAATTAACAAATTATCTATTAATTTAAATAAATAATTTTTCACTTGAACAGAAATTACAAATAATAATAAAAATAAATTAACCTAGCTTGACAGACAAATCACTAACATTTTTTAATTTTTAGTTTTAATTCCATGGCTGTCACTATTCATTGGGTGATTACCGACATTTTTTATAGCTAATTTTTACCGTTATAAAGCATGCAAAATTAATTTTATTTATTGATTCTGATGTAGAATTTTATGCCGTACAACATTTATTTGAAGCTTTTTTACCTAAAATAATTAGGAAAGCAGAAAATTACGTATGATTTTACATGTTGAAGTCCTATGTTCAGGTGTTGCGGTCAACACCCTATATATAAATATGTTTAAAATAACTTTTATGGTCACTAATTAGAAGCATACATGGACAATAAAAAAGCCATAACATACGCGTTTAACATGGGAAAACAGTTTTTTCCAAATATCATCGGCCCCGTAAGACTGTAGTGGCAGTTGTTGATATGGTTAGAAAGATTATTTAATTTGGCATCGAAGAGTATCTAATTATTTCTAATTTCATCACGGCATATTACCCATTGCTGGATGTACCGATCTGCTTTTGTACATTGATATCGATAATGATATAATATTTGTACCGTGCGGGCGCTTACCAGGCGTCACCTCATGGGCACTCAATGCTGGCGTGGATGGTGCACCACTGGAGTCAATTTTGTGCCATTAATATTCGAAGTAATTTTTGGCGTCGGTCGGGATCGAACCCGGGTCCTCAGAAAACAGTAAACATTGAAACGCATTCAGTAGTCTAGTTGTTTAGATCTGAAAACCGTAATAATTATTCACGAGTTCAAATCTCGCCTGGTGTATTTTAATTTAAAAACGTGATGAAAATATTTATTTAAATTTTTTGTACATTGAACATTCGTAAAATTATATTTTTTATAATTATTGTTGCTTTTTATTATCTTTAGAAATGGCGCTTGTTTTCTATATCTATGTATTTTTGTTGATATTTGCATTAATTTTAATATAAAAATTTTTTTAGCGACACGCGGCATCATAAATACCAAATTTGACATATAAATTACTACTTACATACAAAAATATATCATTTGCGTAAATCTACGCTATATAAATTCTATTTGATCTTTCTTGAATTCGTAAATTAAAATTTATGTATAATTTCATGTAGGTGCAGTTGAAATTATTTGACATAATTGTTAATTAAATAGTTGGCAATACGATGTTTTTGATTTTCAAGTATAAATATTTTTGTTTTTATACATTTTGACAGGTTAATGTATTGGTTGATACTTGAAGGTTGCTCAAAATTATGCTAGATCTATGGCTAAAAATAGTAAAAATTCGTGAATCCTGTGTCGTAACTTATGAATCACCCTTCTTTACTAGTTTACATCGCGTTTGCGTTATATCAAAACATAAGTAACTTTAGCGTAGGCATCGACTGAGTAATCTTCTGTGGTACGAATCTGAAGAAAGTATTTTTTTTTTCAATTATATAGACATTGAAAAACGGGCCACTCAAAATAACTTTTTTATTTATAATTATTTTTTAATTGTTTCCATAGTTGTAAACTAGGCTTAGGGCAAATCATACTATTTGGCATGATGGTAGCGCTTCCGGCTGAACCGGAAATGACATTAACTTTCATATTTCAAATGGACAACCTATATATTTTTACATATTTGGAATCTACGTAAAATTATAAATTTAACGATGTGATTGAAGTGAATTTTTATTGAAGGAATAAATTACAAAAACGTAAGACAAAATTATGAATAATTAACCTGGTAAGCCATATCAGGTAGGCTGTGATAATAAATTGACCTTTTTGTCGTAACAAAGTAAAAAATCTTACTATTTATGCATTTAACTAATATTAGGCAATATTATATCAACTGTTTCACAGCCTGCCTGATATCATGGCTTGGCAGGTTAATTATTCATAATATCTCTCACATTTTTGTAATTTATTTTTTCAGTAAAAATGCACTTCAAGCATATCGTTGAATTACGTTGATTCTAAATATATAAAAATATGTATAGTCAAATTTTTTGACTCTGTCGGGTACAGTAATAAAACTATAAATGAACTATAAATATCGCAATTATGATAAAGCGGCATATCCTTTACTTTCTGTAGTATAATACTGTTTGGCATCGGCCCATATTTTTGAGCCGCTGTATTCATTTATGTTAAAGGACTGTAAGGCTATTTTCCTATACATACCTGGTAGACGTTTGATTCAATGCATGAATAGAGCGGCTCAAAAATATGGGCCGATGCCAAACAATATTATACTACAGAAAGTAAAGGATATGCCGCTTTATCATAATTGCGATATTTATAGTTCATTTATAGTTTTATTACTGTACCCAACAGAGTCAAAAAAATTGACTATAATATAGCTACACATACATTTTATGTGCTACTTATTACAACTAAAATCAAATACACTGTTTATTTTATGCCCTAAATTCCAACCCTTATTCAGTACTGACATTTTTTACATTTTGAATTTTAGTAATTAATTACAATATATAATTTTTTACGTCTGTTTTGAACAATACACTTTTTTTCATTAAAATACATTCTGTGTATTTTTTATACAATAAAACCAACACTTGTTTAACGCAAACGGATGAAAAAAATCAAACGCTGCGAAACATTTTTTACAATAAAAGAATAAAAAACAGCCGATTTTTTACTCAACTGATACACCCATACCTGAGACATTGATGTACCTTATCACAGAGGCGAATCATAGAAGTAGAATATTTATTTTCAACCTAGTTTTAGGGGGCAAGATATACCTAGTGTCTATACGGAAATACTATGATAAAATTTTCATATGGCTATAATTTCTGCTCTATTAATTTTAGAACCAAACTGCACATACAAAAAAATCAGAACAAAAAACTGTATCTAATAAGTCCGAAATTATTGTTTACTTGTGTTTCATTCGGGAAAAATAAAAGTTATAATTTTTATCTATTTACAGAGTGCCATGCGCAATAGAACAAAAATGTTAAACAGTTGAGTTTGTCAAATAACATCTGCCATAAAGTTGTAATATTGATATCATTAAATCATATATCAGTAATCAGGATATATTTACCTAGCAGAAAAAGCGCAGTGGAATAATATTAACAATTAAATATCAATTAATAAACTCTGTAAAATTCTTAGGTTTACAAGAACCTATTATAGCAATAAAAAAAGCTATTGGATGCAGTTTTTAATTCTGAACATGTTATGTGTTTACACTTTTGTTCTAAAATTAATAGGGCGTAAATTACAGCCATATGAAAATTTTACTATTGTATATTTCCTATGGTCCATAAAAAGAGTAGATACCAAACACCCGGTATGAGATAAATATAAGTGCTTATAGATATAACGAATTTGTTAGTATATTATTTATACTGTTTTTGATTGACTATTTTTTTAAACATACTTTAACCTAATCTAATGCCCAAAAGTCGAGCCGTTATTGTACTCATTTTTTTTCTTTATACAGGATGAGTCTGGGAAGACGCCCCCCCCCTTAACTTTTTATTATAAGCAATAGAAAAAAATGGCTCATATAAAAGTATCATTATTTTAAATATACGATTTTATGGCAGATGTAGATATTTTTTATAAAGTCAGGATTACAAGATACTGCTGTCAACTGTTATGTTTTAAATAGCAACCTATAATTATTTTACTAAAATATAAACCGCCATTTTTTTCTCTTTTCAAAGATGGTATTAGTTTTTATTAATGTCTTTGAAAAATCGAAATAAATAAGATAATTAAGATATATGGAAAATAATTTTTATTCAAATATTATAGGTGGCTATGTGAAAATAAACAAAATGTAACAATGTTAATATCAACAAAGTATACATTTGTTTGTTACTTGTTTATTATTACTTACCTATTATGTATTTATTTATTATTTATTTTCACATAGGCATCTAGAATATTTGAATAAAAATTATTTCTCATTTATCTTATTTTTCTCGAATTTATTCAAATACATTAATAAAAACTAATACATCGTTGAAAAGAGAAAAACTGGCGGTTTATATTTTAGTAAAATAATTATAGGTTGCTATTTAAAAAATAAAAGTTGATAGTTATATCTTGTAAACCTGACTTTATTAAAAATATCTATATCTGCCATCAAATGGTATATTTAAAATAATAAAACTTTTATATGAGCCATTTTTTTCTATTACTGATAATAAAAAAGTTAAATGGGGAGGGGGCGTCTTTCCAGACATCCTGTATATGTGAAAGGATTTTTGTTTACAGTATTAATAAATTCAAATAAATTTTCTTTTAATATTATTATAATAATTTATCACTAAATATATTTTATATTGAATTTGATGTTTCGTATTTATTAACATGGAAAAAATTATGCACTTAAACGCAAGATATGTATAAAATAAATACATATTCTACTTTTATGACCCCCCGCTGTGAATAAAGCATACCTACTTCATAGGAGCCGAGGAGCCAAATACGTATATAGAATGAATAATTTAGGACTAAAATTGGCTGCCGGATCAGTTGGCACTCGGGATGGATGATTCTGATCCCAACATATCACTGTACCGAATGTCTCCTCATGGGCATTCAAACTAGTTGTGGAAAGTGAACCGGGGTCGTGACTTGTACATAGCAAATAGAGTATGCTGTAATTCGTTTACAATAAAAGTTGATGTGTTGTTGAAATTAAATCGGTCATTTTGAAAGAGGTCAACTCCACAAAACTTTACAGGAGAAGCAAAAACAATTTAACTACTCCCTTTTTGAGGAAATAGTTTTCATTATTTTTGTGTATCAAAAAGAGACTACATTGAATAGAAAAGATTTTTCATTATGCAGAATGTCCGCAACTTATATTTCTGGTATTGAGATGACCTAATTCACAATAATTAAGTCCACCTTTCTGTCAAAAAAGTGCACTTTTAATATATACAGGATGATCACGCGAGAATGAACCAGCAATTATCTCCGTTATTAAGCAAGATAGCGATTATCTTCAAATAAGAAAATTTACTATTGGCAATATGGGAAATAAGATGTATCAAAAAAAGTTCTATTACTTCCGGTTCCGAAGTACGTGATACTAACTTTAAAATTACCAATAGAACATTGTATATTTTTTATATTTTGGAAAAGTACGCAAAATTTGCTTTACAATGATAGTAAACAAGTAGGATGTTGTATTATTAAAAAGTAAAATGGCGGACGTTTGAAATATCTTACAAAATAATTCAAGAAGGTGTGGAATTTTGTTTTATTGGATTTGTTGCGTAGGTAACGTCATATAAATGAATTTATCACAAAAAATATCATCACACACTTGGTTTTTTTTATTCAATATATTCATATTTCAAACGTCCGCCATTTTATTTTTTAATAATATAATGTAATACTAGTTTACTACCATTGTACAGCAAATTTTGTGTACTTTTCAAAAATATACAAAAATATAGTGTTCCATTTGAAATTTAAAAGGTGGTATCACATATTCCGGAACCGGAAGTAACATAATGCTTCTTGATACGACATCTTATTGCCCATATGTCTATAGTAAATTTGTTTATTTGAAGATAATCGTTATCTCGCTTAATAACGGAGATAATTGCTGGTTCACTCTTGCGTGATCACCTGTATACTGTGTCTTAATACCACAGGAGCTATTACATGTACATGCGCAATGAATAATGTAATTTTTTGATGTAATAATCTGCATTTACCCAAAAATATTGCAAGCTCATCGTCGATGTTCTAATGTTTTGATACACGAGTTTTATTTGTCTTAGTAATTCGAATAATTTTATTTCATTTCAAGAAACATGATATATTTTTCGTATTTGTTAAATTAATCTTATCTACATACTAACCTTACAATTGCATTTGAAAATTGAAACAGTTATTTTTTTACTTGATCTGAAATTTTATATTTATTGACAAGGTATTTCGTATTTCTTAAATTTATCTTATCTACATATATACAGGTGTGACCTTGTCTAGGGGTACTTGAATGAACGTAATTTGGTCCATTTTCATAAAGAATAGATGGACTAATGCTCGAGGAATGCGAAGTTAACTAGTAAAAAAATTGGAGTTGACTCGTTTTCAAAACGATTCATTTATAAGAAACCCTGAAACAATAATTTCAACAGATTTGGAAATGCTATACTTGTATGAATATCTGAAACATGTTTAGATCGCTTACAAAGATAGCTAGGGCAAAAGTAGCCAGTTAAATCGGCGATCGGTTAAAATGGGAACGTTTAAGAGGGAGTCTAGTCTTGTCTAGAATAATGTGTCCAACATGGGGATCTCGAGAACTCTAATAGATTTGAAGTTGGTTAAAGCAGTCAAATTAGTGTTTTGCGAATATCTTCCAAGTATAAAATAATAGAAATTAACGTAGAATTAACAGTCTATATGTTCGAAATAAATTATGAAAGTGTGAAAAGATAATGTCAGCCATATGGTTTAGAACTATGGACCATTACTTTGTCGGAGTAACGCTCTACCAACTGAGCTATGGCCGAACTATCCAATGGCTGATATTATCTTCCACTTTAACCGCTAAGAGAGATACATTAGTTGGTAGAGCGTTACTCCTGCAAAGTAATGGTCCATGGTTCAAATCCATGTGGCTGACATTATCTTTTCACACTTTCATAATTTATAAAATAATACTAGATTTTGGTTTGTAAGGGTACTGTTTACAATTTTTACATGGGCGTCATATTAGAAAATTACGCCATTGAAAAGAAAATATTTTTGATTTCCAATTATGCATAATTTATTCAAATTAATGTTCATTTGTATCAAACAGTAAAAATACAACACTTACGTATTAAATTTATTGGGTTCTTATTATCTTATCTGCTGTATCATTAAAAATGTGATACAAAACATGTAAAAAACAATAAGACAATATCTATTTATAGAATAGATGGAAAATCCTTCGAATTTTAAAATTACTGGCAAATCAATTTTCTGTAACAAAATAGATAAATGGAGGGAAGTGAAAATATTGGAGGAAACAGTCAGTTGTTTGATTGTTTATTTAAAGAAAAATCTCAACAATGTCGACATTTCGGATTCTAATAATCCATCTTCAGGATTATGTTGATTTTTAATTTTTTTAAAAAGTATTAAATATATAAAGAGGATGAACAATATTGACAACAAAGGTTAAAAAATTCTTACGTAGTACGTGCACATATTTCAGTTTTTTGTTCCATCTTGAAGCTTATTTCCTATAAATCAAGGCTTCGAACCCGAATCTGAACCGAACCAAAGCCGGAACCAAACCGTAACATTTTGTCGAACCCAAACCCGGAACCGAACCTCAAATATATTTTTCAATTGAACCCGAGTCGGAACCGAACCGGGTACTAAAATTCGGGTTCAGGGTTCAAGCTCCGGTTCAGGTTAATTTTGAATACGAAACGTAAGCGTAATCGTAATACAGCCAATTATCGATGCCTGTGTTGTTTGTTTGTGAAAATTTTGTTCGTGTTCTTGTTTTGCGTAAATTTTGGCTCGCATTTTAAATTATTTCTATATAAAGATTGTTATTCAAAAAACATTAATTCAATTTTCATTAGGTCGAACCAAACCTGAACCCGGAACAAAACCGCAAATTTTATTATTGAACCTGAACCGAACCCAATTTTTGGCGGGTTCGATGCCCTGCTATAAATTGCACAAAAGTGACTCCTCTGGTGAATTCTCCACAACGAGTGTATTTGAGGTGACGTCTGATAAGCACTTTCAACGATTACATATATATATATATATATATATATATATATATATATATATATATATATATATATATATATATATATATATCAGAAATAATTCTACAATATTGAAGTAGGCTATGCAAAAACACCAAAAATACCTAAGGTTGCATAAATTTGTAAATAATTTCCATCATATTGTTTTTCTTTTTATGTTAGTACTATTATTTTTTGATATTTCTTCGTTTTGTAGTTCATTTGTTATTATGAATTTCTTAGTAAAACAAGTTATTTTATATATTGTAAAATTATTTCTGATTTTTAATATCATTTTTCTCGAAATAATTGTTATACAACCCCATATCATATTTATATCGTTGAAATCAGAAAAAAATCTCTATCTAATGGACAAAAAATTTATATAGGTTGCCATTTAAAAAAATATAATTTTATTCTACCGTTTGAGAACCACTGGTTGAATTTTTTATTTATTATTCCTCATAAATTAAGCCCTTTTTCCTGGTAATTTTTTGTATATAACATTTTTCTCTAAAGTAATTAGTTCGCCCAAAAAAGCGCTGGTTGTTTTAAAGGAAACATATATATATATATATATATATATATATATATATATATATATATATATATATATATATATATATATATATATATATATATATATATCGTTTTCACCAATCTACAAATAAAAAAGCGGTTTGGTACACCCAGAAATAATAATAATAATAATTTATTGCCCAACAGTAATCCGATTACAGAACAAAGTATATAATATAATCAAAAACAATACATGTATTGAGAAAATCCAAAATTAATATTTTAAATAAGATTAGCTGCGTGGGAAGCTACATAAATTGGAGATCGTTTTAGTATATCTGTGCGTGAATTTGGCAGATTAAAGGAGCTGGGATATCTGGACTACAGTCGTGGTACGTGAATTGACACCCGGGACAGGAGATATGAGGCATCAACTTTGTTGGTTAGCAAACGATTAAGAAATCGAGCACAAGACTCCTCTCAGCCAGGGACTGCATGGAATGACGTAATAGGGAATCCTGGTCTATACCTCTCACTGGATAGAACCTATCTTAGTTTAAATGAAAGATATTTTAAAAATCTACGATGGATTTGATCAAGAGCTAGACTTTGATAACGATAAAATGGATAACAAATTAAGCAAGCATATTCAAATTTACTCATTATAATGGGTAATCACTCTGTCTGATGCCTGCTGAGTTAATTGTTACTCTAAATGGATTTCGAACCCAAATATTGGCCTCACTCTGTTTTGGAAAATATTGCAAATGAGATGATTTTAAATCATGCACGTGTATAATATTATGGTAGTAACTTTTTTCAATTAGAATATATTTCAGTGGTGAATGCCTGATTTTCAAACACGTTTGGACTTGTCGCAGGTCATTATCATATAATTTTTCACGGAACACTTATTCACATAGTTAGGAAAACATTGCTTTAATTAATGTATCACACCGGCTCTGGAGTAGACTGCATGTTTTATGCTGGGTCTAAAACAGAGATGGCCAACCCGCAGCCATAACGCCAATTCTAGCGACCCATGTCGCGTAAACGTTTCTTCAATATGAGAAATGAAATACAACGTTTATGGATTTAAGATAGTTGTCACTCGAGTGTACCTATTCAAAAACTTGTTCTATGTTCAAACTAAAAATTAAGCTAATATCAAACACTGTAACAGATGAATTTCCTTTATTTTTCCGTAGAAAAGTTTTTTTTTGAACTGTACCACTGGCACTAATACATACACAAGTGTCGTATTTCAATGTTGAAGAATAACTGTGGCATCGTCGCACCTAGACATTTATTGGTACATTCGGGTATAAAAGTAATAAGATATTTTAAGATATAATACTAATTCTAAACTGCAGGAAACTGCAAAACAAATTAATATATTTCTTTCTTAAAATTACAAAAGTAGTATTATACTGTTTAAAGTTTTCATGCTTTTCACGTAAAATACCAATTTAAAATTCTTTCGAATGTACGTCTGAAATTCCTTTAACCAAAGATCACCTCTTATTCGCTAATACCAAGCGGGTGTTAACTAAACTGATACTCCATCTGAAACGCTTGTACATGGTTGTCTTTCAGATTATAATTTTCTAGAGGCAATAAAATTAAATCTGGGCGGTAAATAATTTTCTAATTTTTACATAAAATCCGTTAATTAGTTTACTATAACATACTAGTTTTTCGATTAGTCATTATGGATATAAAAGTTATAATTTAAAATGTTGTGTTTATTTTGCCATTTCCTATTCTTCACGTGTTAAAAAGGCCAAATTTAATTGCAAATATCTCAGGTACCGCGTGGTCAATTGTTTTAAAACTTGGAGAGCAGGTAGATTATACTTCAGTTGAGATGAACTTAAAATTTCAATTAATTCTGATATAATGGTTTCACGATATAACTACCTTAAATCGAGTGCATAAAATTCAGTATCAACCATGTTTGTGACGCGACGGGCACTGGCAAATGCTAATGGCTGGCGCCTCCACCATATTCGCGCTGGTTTTGATGCGTTGCAAGATTGTGAATTTTTCCATGATGAATTTCCAGATTACTGGCTACAATTTTTGATCCAAAAGAAAGTAAAAAAAATATATTAACGGTCCAAACCCTTTCGTGACTTATGTGCCATCCAGTATATACTGTTGCGTTCCAAATAAAATGCAACATAGGTTGTCAATGTCAAATGAACTTGTCGTCACGCTTTAAAGATGTTTACTAACGAAAATAAAATTCCATAAGTTACTTGGTACAATGCTGGTTATAGTTTGAGAAATGTTTGTGATTATTTCTCTCTTGAACGTCCTAGACCCAGAACAAATCCTTCTACAGTTTCGGGAATATTTACAAAATTTAAAAGTGATGGGGTGATAGATAAAAATCATACGAAAAGAGCTAGAACAAAAACTGCTCGAACTGAAATAGGGTTTCATCAAGTCAAGTAGCTTGATGTTTTTGTAAATTACTTGATTTTCTATTGTTACTACTTGACTTGATCAAGTAATTTCAAACAAATTCAAGCTACTTGATAACGAACCGATTATGTACGAAAACGTGCGAATCAGTAGAATATGCTGTGCTGATTCACTACTGCAAGTTAAAATCTGTGCAGAGGTTTTAAAAATTTACTCAATATTGGAATATATACTAGAATGACCTGAGAATATGTCGACAAAATTTGAAGTAATCATTTTTATTAAGTTAACTATAGATGGTTAAACTATCGCACAAAAGTTCAAAAAGCTATTAAGCTATACTCCATTCGAATTAAGAATAATAATTGGGATTTCAGATTTGGCCACATATTCTCGGGTCATTCTAGTATATATTCCAATAATGAATTGATTTTTTAAACCTCTTAATATCTCGGAGAAAAGTAAAGTTCCAAAATATGCCAAAACCGAATGTTATTTAAATGGGGAAAAATCAAATGCATTTACGCACGGTCAAATATTAAAATTAAGCGGAATCATTGCCAGTATAATTTTTTTATTTATTTGGAACCACTTTAGGCCCCCTAAAGTGGCCGCCCCGGCCCGGTTAAAATTCGACTTGCCCCCTTTTAGCGTCCATCATAATACATATACTATAAATAGTTTGTTATTTCATATATTATACTCTTAAATCTTTTTTTTTTATAATTTTTAAATAATAGTATATTTCAAGGTATATTATTGATATTGTTATAAAACATAAGGATCTATATGAAAATGAAATGTAGTCTTGAAGATTTTTTTCTGGTAATTTAAAAAATAACTACTTGATTTTTTCAAGTAATTGAAAAATAACTACTTGATTTTTCAAGTACTTGAAATTGTAACCACTTGACTTGACTTTCGGCTACTATTACTTGACTTGAGCTTGGCTTGATTTCACTTGAATATCAAGTCAAGCCGTGAAACTCTAAATTGAAGAAAAAAATAATAATGTTCTACGTGTAATAGAAGAAAATGATGGCAAGTTCATTGACAACCTATGTTGCGTTTTATCTGGAACGGTACAGTATATAATACAATAGCCGTGTTCCTTCGGGCTGTGATTGTTATTTTGTGAATCCTGATTTAGCGTGATCCTTTTGAATCATGATTTAAAAATTATATCAAGAAAACAACGAATAATATAAACACCACCTAGCGTCAAATGTTATATGCAGACCAATGCAAAAATTTATTTTATTTTTTTAATAATCTACTGTCGAGATAGTCAGCATTAAAATGGATCATATATAAGTAAAAAAAAAAATGTTATTAGTATTGGTAAGGAATATGAAGTATATTCACTAAAACTTAACTTAAAACAAATCTTTTATGCAACATATTTTCTTTGTATGCTTTTCTAGGAAAATCTTATTTGCTTTGATGTAACTAACCCCATATTGATAAATTTCTACGCTTGAAAACCTATTGTCGTCAGCCATTTTTAAATTTGCTCGGAAATAATACCGTGTGATCACACAAAAGATGATTCATAAGGGAAAGGGGAAGGTTGTCAAGTGATCACAAAATGAGAAAGTGGGGATAACGAAAAAACATACTTCTTCTTAATCATGATCACTTTGATCACGTTAATTGCGATTCACAGCCACAGCCCGAAAGAACACGGCTAATAATAACAGAATAGTAAATATTGTATCTGTCTAAAGAAAAATATTGTACATTTCACAAACATACACTGTTCATGATGTCTTGGAAAGAACGTTATATTTACTTGTACCTTTTTTCATTATGAATCAAACAAACAGCAAAATTAGAATAAAACTTTCAGACAAACATATATAATCTTTGCATCGGTACTACCGGGATTAGTGTTCGCATTAAAAATGTTATTTTCGTTTTTTTTGTTTTAAAAGTAAACGTTGTTTTATTATACTCATTTGTTATATGTGTTACATTAAAATCTATATGCGGCTCTTGACAGTTTTGGGGCCATGCGGCCCGGAAGATCAAAAAGGTTGGGCACCCATGTTGTAAAATCTCACTGTAATATGGTCCTTTATTACACCATTTGGAGCAGATGCTGAATCTCAAAATTTACATATTTGAATAATTTAAAATCCTTTATTTTTCAGTAAATAATATACTTAACTAGATGTCAAATTCTTGAACAAAATATAAAAATAATTATTTGGACAAAATGCAATGTAATTGTCTTAAGACCAAAAGACACAATTTTAAGGCCATATTACCAGAACAATAGCTTTTGTATTTAACAAAAATAATGGAATTAAACAATATGAATACCCTCCAACTCCTCCAACGTAGGACCACGATCTGTTTCACCCACTACATATTCATCTTCAACAATCTTCATTGCTAAGAACACATTAAATTATAGTATAATAATAATTCTAATGTAAACAAAACAGTAAATTTGTTAAAATATTAGCGCCTAGTGTCTTCATTTGAGGACGGTCTTGTTTTAGTCCGCCCAAAGATTACTATAATATTTTTCACTGTACCTACTAACTAAGACCGTTCTTTAAGTCTTACACTTGCTGTGTAATAAGAAATATTGTGCCTTTCTGCAATTAAAAGTGTTTTTCATAACGACCGAAAACTGCAAGTCATTGTGGTGAAAATGCGTATTACATATTAAAACAATAACTCGGGTAATTAAAATATCTCAACAAGTTTTAAGTTTAACCCTTATACTTTAATGGTTAAAAATCCATTTATATTTCAAAGATAACCTATTCAAAAACTTATTCAAATTAGGGGATATATTTTACTTCTGATTAGAATATCACGTAAAATATTTAAGACGATGGAAGAGGCCCACGAATACTATTTTTCGGCTGAAATTGATGCAGAGAACTCCCCGAAAACGAAGATGATTATTGGAGTCAAATATAGGTACTAATAACTACAAAAATATGGTCCTTTGGAAATTATAGAACTATATTTCAATGTAAAAATTTATAATCTTGTCAGCAACAAACAAAAAAGTGAGAGCAAAATGAAAGCAGTTATTGAATATTTTCTTATTTCGGGGTACCACACACTTCCCAGTGAAAGAAATTACTGATCAAGCGAAGAAGATTTACGAGTTGATATAGTGAAGCAATTAGCAGAAATAGATATTATGAAATAGAATCTTGTCTTCACTTTCAAGTTAATACACTGTCTTCAAAAAATAAAAACGATAGCGCATTTAAAGTGAGACAATTTTTCGAACTTATCAACAAAAATTTCAATGGATGGAAAGTATTTCAACAACATCTGTAGATGAAATGATAGTGCGTTACTATGGTTATTCTATGGGTTGTATGTGCTCAAAATTTATAAGAATTCATCATATAATCGTGTTTTTTCACTGCAATACCTTCCTATGAATAATATCTCCTAATATGATTTCCAGTTTATTTTACTACCACAACAGCCCAGCGTCCTCAAACGAGGACAGGTCATATTTATAAACCCTATGAACCAATCTCAAAATTTCGCTCGATTATATTAATTTCCTATTGTAATAAACAATATATATTGAGAAAGCTTGCAAATTCCAAGAAAATATAATTCGGGCGTTAATGGGTTAAGATGCATTCATATAAGCAATTAGTTTTAAGTTTTGGTTTTACCTTTTAGACAATCTCAACATATAGCGTTCACATAATAAGATTATAAATAGTTTTAGTAACTAGTGCCATCTATGTGACGTTTAATAGATAATCAAATATATTAATAATATTAATATTCACTTTGTTGACGAAACGATTTACTGTTGCGACTGTCACAATTTTATTTTATACTGACGATTCATTTTCAATCCAATTAAACTAAATACAAATTGTATGAACTTTGTGGTTATGTATATTTTTGACATATGCCAGTAAAGGGAGATAATAGAGCTCTATTTCATTTTATGCGTATTGTTATTGGCTGAACTGAGGAAGTACCGCTATTTAAGTACTAAGTACAAATACCAGAGCTCAGGTACTTAAATTTAAGTACTAAGTACTTTAGTTATTAAAATACTGGTCTTAAGTATAAGTACTTGTTAAGAGTACTCAGTATTTTTCAAGTACTACCTAAAAGAGCAATAATCTAATTATTTAGTGTTATGATGGAAGAATAATTAATTACCAATACATATGTTGTATTATATCTACCAATATAACATAACTGAAACTCAGATTTAAAAAAAAAACCATAACTTTACATAAAAAGATGTGCAAAATTTGATTGAAATACTGGTGAATGATTTTTTCTATATATCATTGACATAAATTATATACACACTACTTGTAATTGTTTAATAATATAGTATTTTTGTTAGTTTAGATTTTTAAATGGCACAAAAATGACACATGTAATGCACTCTCCACGCCATCAATGAGTGTCCAACAGTTGACGCCACATGACATAAATGCCCGCACGGTACAAGTATGTCATCATCATTACCGAAAACAGATTGGCACACCCAGCAATGGGTAATATGCCGAGATGATATATTTTATTATGGTATAATTTGTTTAATGAAAAAAAAATTACCTTGAAGATAAATAAATAAATATATCATCACGGCATATTACCCATTACTGGGTGTGCCAATCTGCTTTGTACACAGATTTCGGTAATGATGAAATATTTGTACCGTTCGGGCGCTTACCAGGCGTCACCTCATGGGCACTCATTGCTGCCGTGGATAGTGCACCACAGGGGTCAATTTTGTGCCACTAAATTCGATATAATTTTTGGCGTCGGTCGGGAGCGAACTCGGATCCCCAGATTCGCGACCAGACACTCAGGTACTCGGCCACGAGACCCCGTAAGTACTTAAGTATGACTTAAAAAGTATTTAAGTGCCCTGAAAGGACTTAAGTACTTTTTATTGGTACTTAAGTACCATTTGAAGTACTAAGTACACGTATTTTAGATGCAATACTTGAAAATCAAGTACTTCAGGCAGTTTTTTGATAGTACTTAAGTACAAGTTCCAGGGTAGTACTTATTTTGGTACTTAAGTATAAATGTACTTAAGTACTGCCCAGCTCTGGCAATTGGTTCATTCTTAAACATAAATATACATGTAAACCTAAAGTTTGAAGTTTGCAAACTTTAGTTTTAACACCGCCATTGGGAAGTGTGAATGCTCGCATATAGTTACATAAACACAAAAAATCTTGAACGTAAAGAAAAATGTAAACCTTAATACTAAATGTTTACGTGAATGCACCGTCAGTGCCGATTGCATTGCATTATGTCTACCGCTTGAGGACAAAACGCTATACGGTTGATGATAAATCATACATATTAGTACACAATGCCATCTATATTTGAAATTTTTATAAAATGGACATACGGAAGTCTGCTCCTCCTTTGATGTAATTAAGTTATATGTTATCTAAGCTAAAAATGAGATATTAAACATGCAAATAGCAACAATAAGACAATATCGCCATACGAAAAATAATCTGCACTTCCGATTTTTGATTTCCAATCAATTAGTGTTTACCTAACCCCACGGATAATATCCCCACTCCGCCGTTATGTGTCTCGATTTAGCCGGCAGCTTGCTTTGCGAGCATACCGCCTCCGTCTGTGCTATAGTGTAGTAGTGTGCTAAAACCTTCTACCTAGTGGGAACTACTTTGTGAATGTCACCGATGGCTTGCAAGAACATGACCTTCGAGAGGAGCTACTCCACGGGATGCGTGCCCCAGTGCATCAGCGACAATCTCAGAGATGAGCTACGGATGATTTCTCGATCTCTTAGGTGAGGTTAGGAAGCTGACAGATCGTGTCACACAAAATAAACACAAATACTAATCACTGTTTTCTGCCTTTGGCAACAATTTTTGGCTCCCCTACAAACACATTTTTTTAAATATTATGCAAAGAAAAATTTCCATGTTTTATTGTTGATTTTAGACATTTTCACTTGCAAAAAATGAATATGATTGTTTACAATTTTTAGTTATTGGTAACTAACAAAACATATATTTTATATCAAAATTATCTGCGTATAAAGAAAAGTCTTGAATTTTTATAGATATGCATTCTCCTAAAAAAAACTGAATAATACAATTGATACACTCTTAAATGTAATGTTCGCATTAAACAAATCTAATAAATTGATTGTCTCTTAGATGAAATTAGAATGTTATTGATAATAATTGCAATGCAAACAACTTATAACTTAGAACATGACGAGGGTCGCGCTAGAATAAGACACATGGTTCATATTTTTTAAAATTTTATTTTAAATATGTTCAACAATAATCCACTTCACATTCTTTCCTTTCAATTCGTAAAAGCTCCGAACCAATCTTATTAGTTTGAAAGCATTTTTCAAACTTATGTCTGGGAGACTTAAAAACTCTCAAAGCTGTCAAACTATTTACCGAAGAGACTTAAAAAATAACCTTGATTTCAGGCTGACTTAAAAACTGTCAAAACTGTTAAATTATAAATCATAATTTGAAAATGCTCTCTAGTTAATTTCATATTTTCACTCGAAACGATACTTTAAAAAAAATAAGCTAACTGACTTAACTTATGCGCCACTATTTATTTTTTATATTTTTTGGCGAAACTTCATCTAAACTGAAATCGATTTGTAGTTTTAGGAAGTCTTTTTTTTATTCGTTAAGCCGTAATATTTTTTTTTAAATATTCTGTGACGTAGATATAGAGATGATTTTTTTTTTCAAATAATGGACTTATAATTGAAGTCACAAAAATTGATCGTTTTCAGCACTTATAAAAATATCTTTATAAATATGTTAAAATAACTCTTGCGGGAAATAATTGAAAATATGGCTAATAAGCAAGTTAATAACATAATTAATAAAAAACTACATACAGGGTAGTGACCGCGACTATGGAACATAGGACTTTAACATGTAAAATAAGATTTTCGTAATTTCCTGCTTCCCTAATTATTTTAGGTAAAATAGCGTCAAATAAAAGTTGTAGCGCATAAAATTCTTCATCTGAACCATTAAGCAAAATTAATTTTGTATGCCTTGTAACGGCGAAAAATAGGTATGAAAATAGCTATAGCCATGGAATTGAAACAAAAAATTAACAAATGTTAACGATTTATCTGTCAAGCAAGGTTAATTTTATTTCATTATTATTTGTGAAATCTGTTCAAGTGCACAAATATCAATTTAAAGTAACAGATAATTGTTAATTGAAACAGAAATTAGAAATAATATCAAATAAAAATAAATTACCCTAATGTGACAGATAAACCGTTAGACATTTGTTATTTATTTTGTCTCAATTCCATGGCTATTGCTATTTTTGAGGTGATTTTCGACATTTTCATACCTAATTTCTGCCGTTACAAGGCATACAAAATTAATGTTACTTATTGATTCAGATGCAGAATGCTCTAAACTTTTATTTGAAGCATTTTTACCTAAAATAATTAGGGAAGCAGGAAATTAAGAAAGTATGATTTTACATATTAAAGGCCTATGTTCCGGGGTCGCGGTCACCACCCTGTATGTTATTCTGCACATTTCGTAACCGAGCAAATTGAATTTAAAATATTAAAATGTTACTCTTTTATAGTATTAGCCATGAAAATTAAAAAATAGGCCACCCCAAAAAAAAACTGTTTCCCCATGTTAAACGCCTATGATCCGGTTTTCGTGTTACACCCGGTAAAATAATCCAAGTTTTGATACCACTGGTAGCCTATGTCATTCAACATATATTTCACTTACATACCAACGCATATAGAGTTTGGCGTGGCATCATAAAGTTCAACAAGCGTAATTTGGTTTACTTTCATTGTTTTTTGTTATTTCTGCATTCATGTATTTCAAAATTGATTCCATGCTTTAAAAAAGTGACAGCAGAAGGCTTGGGCGTAGTGATAATTTGGAATAGAGTAAATGAATGACGTAGATATAGAAATGAGCAAATGGTATTAAAAACTCGATTATTTTAAAAACTAATAACTTTTTTAAAACTCTGATACAGTTCTAAGATCTAGCTTTAATATAAAGAACCCATGTTCTAATTTGTCACTACGGTGGAGGACCCCATTGTTTTAAATTTTGTTTCACATCCTGCCTTATTTTCTTATCTCAATAATTCTAGCGTGACCCTAGTATTAGCCTTAAATTTAATATTGAAATTATACTGTTTTCAACTCTAGTAAACAACTACATATTTTGATTAAGTTTGAATGAATTAGTATTGTTTTGTTATAGTAGTATTATCACGGACTACTATCCATTTCTGGGTATACATATCTGCATTTATTCTCAATGGTGTTCACTTATAACAAAATTTACTATAGGTAATATGGGCAATAAGATGCCGTATCAAAAAGGGTTCTATTATTTCCGGTTTCAAAGTTCGTGATACCAACTTTGAAATTTTAAATGGAACATACTATATTTTTTTATATTTTTGAAAAGTACATTAACTTTGCTTTATAATGATAGTAAACAAGTAGAACGTTATATTATTAAAAAGTAAAATGGCGGACGTTTGAAATATCGTTCAAAATAAGTCAAGAAAGGGTGGAATTTTGTTTTATTGGATTTGTTGCCTAGGTTACGTCATATAAATGAATTTATCTCAAAAAATACCATCATCTATGAACAAAAAACAATAAAATCTCACACTTGATTTTATTTCATTCAATATATTCATATTTCAAACGTCCGCCATTTTATTTTTTAATAATACAACGTACTATTAATTTACTACCATTGTAAAGCAAATTTTATGTACTTTTCAAAAATATGAAAAAATATAGTATGTTCCATTTGAAATTTCAAAGTTGGTTTCATATACTGCCTATAGTAAATTTGTTTATTTGAAGATAACCTGTATACTGAGTCCTAATACCACAGGAGCTATTACATGTACATGCGCAATGAATAATGGAATTTTTGATGTAATAATCTGCATTTACCCAAAAATATTACTTAGGAGATATTGCAAGCTCATCGTCGATGTTCTAATGTTTTGATACACGAGTTTTATTTGTCTTAGTAATTCGAATAATTTTATTTCATTTCAAGAAACATGATATATTTTTCGTATTTGTTAAATTAATCTTATCTACATACTAACCTTACAATTGCATTTGAAAATTGAAACAGTTATTTTTTTACCTGATCTGAAATTTTATATTTATTGACAAGGTACAATAAAAATAGTGCAAACATGTTAGTTATTTCAATTTTATAATAAATAGTGATTCATAGTCAATAAAAACTTTACATTGCAAACAAATTTGAACAGGAACATAAATTGTCATCGTAAAGTAAAATTACGAATTGTTTCATTTATTTAGTTCAATTCAAATTAAATTAGAAATTTTTGTTTACGAGGGATCATACGTAATCTACCTAGCCATGACAGCCAACAATAGAGTGTCACTAACATGTAATTTTTACATATACAGGCTGTTATATTTTAGTGGATCCAGCAAATATCTCGCTTATTTATTAAGTTAGTAATTTCTTTCATATAACATGATTTATACAGCAACATGTAAGCTACTTGATGACGGATGTACATTCATGATACCACTTCCGGTTTATTACTAATTAATATCAACTTTGAAATTTCAAATGGAACATAGTATATTTTTTTTACAAATTTGAAAAGTACATCAAATTTGCTTTACAATCATGTAAAATAATCTATATGTTACATTATTAAAAAAGTAAAATGACGGGCACTTTTTTATACACCTAGTCAAAAAGAGAATAGTGAGCCATGACTGTGGCTTGAAATAAAACAATGAACTAAAACAATTGTAACTATTATTATTAAACGAAATAATATTTTTTTTTTGTCATAATAATACAGAAAATATGAATAAGTAACACTTAATAACAACAAAATGATTTTACAACAAATATTCAAAATGACTCCCAGCCTCTTCAATACAATAAAAAAGTACCCGCCATTTTACTTTTTAATAATGTAATATATGGATTATTTTACATGATTGTAAAGCAAATTTGAAGTACTTTTCAAATTTGTAAAAAAAATATAGTATGTTCCATTTGAAATTTCAAAGTTGATATTAATTACTAATAAACCGGAAGTGGTATCATGAATGTACATCCGTCATCAAGTAGCTTACATGTTGCTGTATAAATCATGTTATATGAAAGAAATTACTAACTTAATAAATAAGCGAGATATTTGCTGGGTCCGCTAAAATATAAATAAATAAATATTTCATCATGACATATTACCCATTGCTGGGTGTGCCAATCTGCTTTGTAGACAGATATCGGTAAAGATAGAATATTTGTACCGTGTGGGCGCTTAGCAGGCGTCACCTCACGGGCACTTATAGCTTGCGTGGAGAGTGCACTACAGGGGTCAATTTTGTGCCATTAAAATTCGATGTAATTTTTGGCGTCGGTCGGGATCGAACCCGGTTCCCCAGATTCGCGACCAGACACTCAGGCACTCGGCCACGAGACCCCATTATAACACCCTGTATAAATTATCAGTCCACAAACATCACTAATATTGTAGGAAACTTTATCTTGAAAATAATGTTATTATTTTGCCATGTTCTCGAGTTCTCGACTTCAGTTCCAATGCATATCATTATTTAAAAAAAGAGAAATAGAAGAAACGCAACAAAATGTTAGTGTGTTGCCATGGCTTCCTCAGAGTCTCGACTTCAAACCCATTGTTATATTTTCTTTAAAAAGAAAGAAAATCGGAAGAAACACAAAACAATCTATTTATTGAATCTCTGCATAGAAAATGGTGGCGTTACAAATTAAAATACTTAATTTGATAATAAGAAGTCGTAATAGCTCTAAATTTAGCCGTATTTTTAAATTATTTACTAATTTATTTATTATAAATCAATCCAACAGGATACAATCCCAATTATAGGATGATTATAAGAAGGTATTCATAAACATAGACAATAATCACACATAAGTATGTATATACAGGATGTTCAGTTTTAAGTGGCTACCATTGCGAGCTCGAAAACTAGAAGAGATACGAATTGGTTAAATTAGCAAAGAATCTCTATTTCACATAGGTATTTCAAAGATATACTGAAAAAAGAAATTCAACCAGTGGTTATCAAAATATGGATACCAACTTTTTTATTTTAAATAGAAACATATATTTTTTATTTGTGCATTCAATAGAGCTCTTTATTATGAATCCAACGATATAAAATTTTCATACCCTTACATAACAAAATTTTTGAAAAAAAAATTAATAAAGTTTTGAATTACTTCCCCTTAAATATGATATTAATTAGAGTGCCATGAATGATGTATAGTTATGGTTTTTTTTTAAATCTGAGTTTTAGTTATGTACATAATACAACATAAATAAATAAATATTTCATTACGGCATATTACCCATTGCTGGGTGTGCAAATCTGCTTCGTACACAGATATCGGTAATGATGGAATATTTGTACCGTGCGGGCGCTTACCAGGCGTCACCTCACGGGCACTCATTGCTGGCGTGGGGAGTGCGCCACAGGGGTCAATTTTGTGCTATTAAAATTTGATGTAATTTTTGGCGTCGGTCGGGATCGAACCCGGGTTCTCAGATTCACGACCAGACACTCAGGCACACGGCCACGAGACCCCATGTGTATTGGTAATTAATTATTCTTCTATCAAAACATTAAATAATTAGATTATTGCTTTTTTAGGTAGTACTTGAAAAGTACTGAGTACTCTTAACAAGTACTTGTACTTAAGACCAGTATTTTAATAACTGAAGTACTTAGTACTTAAATTTAAGTAACTGAGGTCTGGTATTTATACTTAGTACTTAAGTACTTAAATAGCGGTACTTGCCCAGCTCTGGACTCAGTAAGGTTCAATTCACTCGAAAAGTGTAAATGAAATACTTAAAACTCAGCTAGTGCGCACTGATTATATAAATGAAAAACGAGTTACGCACTTAGAAGTTCGCACCGAATAGAAATAGTAAACGCAATAATAATTGCCAACTTATGTCGACCTTACTAGATAGGGTGAATCCGTACATAACAGGCGTTTAAAATGGGAAAATAGTTTTTTCCAAATATTATCTGTTCCTTAAACTTTATGACGTACTGTATACGTGTAAACTTAATTTAAGATTCCGATTATTTCATAAAATTAACGTGGAGGTATCTGTCAAACCAAATAATATGTCAAAAATTACTGATATTTAATATGCTTTAGTAAAAATTTATTAATAAGTCCCATTTCACTTAAGTAAACATGTAGTGTGATTCTTTTTTTTGCAATTTAAATTGCGTATTTTTTACAATTCCGAAACTAAATTTATCTTAGTTGATAAATATTATGTTTATATTTTATATTTGCAGAACACGGCACAACTAAAATTCTTGCATGTAGTTAAAAATATCTTATGAAAATTGCGCACTACATTGTTGAAATATTAAAAATATTTCTATATATTTTCAGACAAACCTAACCTCAAACTTGAAATTGTTTTGCATATGTCATCACTGAAAACGAAGAATGTATGTGTGCGTTTGAGTAAAAACAGCGTGACCTTAGTTTTCTTAACTGAAACGTGTGAATGATAGTGAAAATAATATTAGATAAATGTTTTCTAGACAGATAATAGATAATATTTAGTATAGGTGTAAAATTAACCTTAAACTTGACTAGCTATCGCTTATGTCATCGACTGAAATAAAAAGTGAGATAGTATTGAGCGAAAATATTTCATATCAGAAGGGAATACTCTATTTATATACTAATGTATCATCTAGGATCAGCGTAAAAACGATATAACACTCTTCAATTAGGAATATCTTGTACGAAAAAGGAGAACATTTGAATGAAAAAAGTCGCTAGAAGCTGATACGTCGTTATATACATATTTGAAAAATCTGATGTAGCCAGCACAATACCTTCCGTCAATCCTGTGTATTATTTACAAATTCCATAGATAATTTTTCTTGCAAAAGATTCTAAATTCCCAGTAAAGTTATTTCATAAACAAACTATGTAAATGGCACTTAACACGGACATCTTCTTCTTCTTCTTTAGCTTTTCGCATTCGTTAGGGGTTGCTATTTTTTATTTTCTTTCATTCATTTCTGTTTTGCGGTCCTCATTCGGTTGCTTTTCTCTGAAGCCTTCCGCAATACAGTCCTTCCATCTTATCTTTGGTCTTCGTCTGTTTCTTCCACCTTCTACTAAGCTATTCACTCTTCTTCAAACATATTTTTCATCTCTCCTCATGACATGTTTAAACCAATGAAATCGTGTCTCTTGATTTCTAGATACTTTTAATACTCGAGTTATTTCCCTTATTATTTCATTGCTTACCGTATCTTTCCGTGTCTTCCCCAAAATCCATTTCAACATCCTCATCTGTCCCACATTATTTTTTTTTTAATTGACAGTGACATCTGTCCACCATCTGTCATTTAGAATTTTCTTAATATAGTAGCTGTGGCCATGGTTATAGCATAGCTGGCTGATTTTTGAAATTTAATTTTCTTTAACTCTATATCCACTGCATATGAAGAATAAAATGCAATTAAATCGTATAGATAATAGAATAATTTATAATATTTACAATAACATTAAATGTGTAAATAATATTTAAGTGTTGTTTCAAGAAATCTGTTAAAATCTTCAAATGAGGCTACTTCCGGTTGACCAATTATAACCAAAATCTAATCAAGTCTGCATATGGATGTAAGGAAGAGGAATACGTAAAAATTGTAATTTTTTAAATTCTAGTATTGGAGATATCGCGGCCGAAACCGCGGTCACATACACACACACACACACTCATAAAGACATCATCGTAAAAATAGTTAAATCGTATTGTAGAGACCCCAAAACGTGCTTATTCATTGAAAATCATCACCGATTTTTTTGGCCAAAAACAATACCTTCCTTACCTAGAGGTGACGGAAGATAAAAACATCAGATATTTAACAAAAAAAACCAGCGTTAAAATTTCTCCAAAATATCACCATAATTGGGTTTCTAAATGTTAATCACATCTTAGTAATAGTATAATCTTTCTCTTCTTATTATTGTACCTATGATCAAATGAAAGCAAGACAAAACTATTACCTCATATAAAAAGTGTTGTCTAGTGATCACAAATTGAGAAACTGGGGATAACGAATAAGAAACAAAAAAAACATATTTCTTCTTAATCATGATCACTTTGATGATTTAGATTGTAAATCACAGCTCGATGGAACACGGCTAATATTGTTTCTGCTCCTTTGTAGACAACTCTATTAACTGCACTAATCGGGGTATTGTACCATACTCAAAAATTAAACATTTTAGATACGAAAGTAAAAATATACATAAAAATATTAGTAAAAAAAAATCTGTTGTGGCCAGCACAATACCTCTCGCCATTTTCATTTTATGTTACATTGGGTGCGAGCATTTATGTGACTTTGTTGGCCTTGGTAAGCAGATATGGGGGCTCGTGTCAAAATGACAGGTAGTAATAATGTACATAGGTGCCAAATATCATAAGTTTTCATTCAAAACATTACAATTTTCCAAATCCATGTGGATTATTTTCCTCGCCAAGTATATTCCATACTATTGATGACATATATACAACATGATAGAATATTTTGAAATTTTTAATAAAAAATTATGACATATTTGTGACATCTGTAAATAACTACCTAGCTGTTATTCTGACACGGACCACAAATCTGCTTACCAAGGCCAACAAAGTCACATGTCTGCTCGTGCCCTATTAGTAACGAATTTAACATTTCTTGTATATACAAATAATTGAAATTGTATATCTTCTTTCGTTCTATGAATAATTTTGTCCTATTCTCCTAATATGTTCAAAATTCTTCAAATTCATTGACGGTATTAGCGGTATTTCTTAAGCATATATGTAATATTAACATACCTATAATTTAAATACATATTTAATTAATAATACAATAATATATATTAAATGTACTCATACTTCCCAGGAAAATCTGATTTTTGACACTGACATTTTGCATTTATCTGTCAATTACAAACATTTAAATATCTCAACTGTTTTTTGGGCAACGAGATTTATTACAACAGTTTATTCTATATTATTATATACTATATCTTCAAACCTATATGAGATATAATAAAAAAAAAATGTGTCAGATAGAGAATTTAATTTTCTTTAATATTACCAAATTTCAAAAAATAATATTTAGAAGATTTTTTTCAAGAATCAGCTACTTCCGGTTGTCCAATTGTTACCAAAACCTTTTCAGCTCTTCCCATGAATGTCCGATTGGGAAATACGTGGTTAAATAAATATAAAGTCTTATAGTTTTTGAGTAATCGTCCTTCCAACGTCCCACACACATACATCCACACACACACACACACACACACACACAGACTTCATCGTAAAAATGTTAAAATCGTATTGTAGGGACCTTAAAACGTGCTTATTCATTAAAATCTGGATATGCGATTTTTAGCATGAATCCAATACCTCTCTTAGCGAGAGGTAAAAAGATTGTTTAAATTACATGTTTTTTTTTTTTAATAAAAATCAATTATTTATTTTAATTATCATTTGCGAAGCTTCGTTTGCTTAGAATTTTGAAATTTAAATTGAAAGTTAAACTTTAAATTGTAGTATCTCATTCAAGGAAGATTTAGCTTAATTAATCCTGTAGCGTGATGATTGGTATTTAATAAAATAAAAGAGTCACACATGAAAAAATAAAAACTATTCGCATATTGACAATTGCAAATGCTTCTTCGGCAGGGGTAGAACATGTTTTATAGATATTTTTCTTATAATTGAAAATATTACATTTTCCAGTTTGAGAGGAACGAATGTATAAATAACAAGTTTATAAACCAAGTCCATACGATACTTCTACGACTGCAAATACGATATACAATTTTGGGGTTAGTTATTTTTACTGAATGACAGCTGTCAGCTTCAGCAGCTACCTTCGGTCCATGTTTAATGAATCATTTGTTTGTGCAAACTAGCTTTACGCCATGTCCAATACAAAACTTCAGTTTTTCGTATCGAAATTATCAAAAAATATTTTTATACGGAACAAATATAATAACCTTAATGAAAATGGAAAGTTTTTATTCTTACATCAGCGTGAAATATTATGATAAAAATATTTTTTTAGAAATTCATCTCTTATTTAGAAACAAGCATAAATTTTAAAATCATAACAATAATAATCCGTAAGTTATTAATAGGTATTTATAAAGTTATAAATTAAAGAAACTTTCATAAACAAAAAGCTAAATATTGATTATGACATTTATTGCAATTTTATCACAGAAAAAAGTAGTTTTGACAGAAATATTGATTATTAAAATGGAAATATTTATATTTTCTATTGAATAAAACCCGATTATTTTTTTTTTCATTCAAAAGTTAGGGAGGAATATACATGCTGAAATATTAATGTATTGAATGAAAAAAGGGCGTGCATCGCCTCCGCCATATTCGCGCTGGTTTCGACGTGACAAGAAATGACATATGATTCTCACTCTGCTCTAGAAACGTACGTTCCCGGTGTAGATGACTCCACATGCGCCGTCGATTTTACGCTAGTGTCATTTATTGAAGGACATATTTTTTTGCAAATTAGAAACTTTTCGGCGAAAATACAAAAAAACTTTTTTTTTCATTATCAAGAAGATACTTCCAGAGACCATTTTTACTTTATCTGGATGATTTTATTGTATTATTATGGGGTCTCGATTCTGGGGACCCGGGTTCGATCCCGACCGACACCAAAAATTACTTCAAATTTTAATGGCATTAAATTGATTCCTGTGGTGCACTCTCCACATCAGCATTGAGTGCCCTTGAGCTGACGTCTGGTAAGCGCCCGCACCTTGCAAATATTTCACCATTACCGATATCTGTGTACAAAGCAGATTGGCACACCCAGTAATGGGTAATATGCCGTGATGATATATTTATTTATTAAATCTTCGTAAAAGTTGCTTGTTTATTTTGGGAAAGACATACTATAAATTTATTGAAAATTTGTTTTGTTTATGAACAGAAAAACAAGTTTCCGTGCGGAAAATACAAAATCTTAAAAATAACCAGTTTTAAAAATAAGATGTTGAATTTGAAATAATCACAACATGATGAAAAGTTTTAAACTATATTATTTTGCGACTATAAAAGATAATCCTCCATTTCGTACACTTTACTTTTTAGATGAATTGATGTTTATTTACCATTATTTAATAGTGCGAATATACTCTTAAGTTTTCATAAAAATGTTGCTATTTTTAAATTTAAATATCTTATTTTCAAACTAGTTTTTCGTTTCTTTCCATCATTTGTAAAACAGAAGTAAGTACAAGGTAAAATGTAATCAATTGATATTGTTTGCACTTGGTATGAAAACTAAAATTAGAAATTACATGTTAGTTTTAAATACATTTGTTGGCAGTAGACATTATAAAATAAAGCAACTGACATATCATGTGCAGTTGAAAAATGATTACCTTCTAAAATATCGTTACTTAATATTAACTTGTAACTTAAAATTGATCTAGGTACCATTTGCTATAATAATATTTAAAATTTTACATTCCATTTATATCGCAGTTATTTCATACGATGGAATGAATGGAATTTTCTCCTTCATGTACAGGATAATCCGAAGTTTATTAATTAGATAAAAGTTGCGTTATTAGGAGGTTATATATTATTTATGATTTTGTTTTTCCGGTAAAAATCGATGGGTCACTGGATATATACGAAAATGTAATTGAATATGTTCTTCATTTCTTATGCATTTTTAATATCATTTTCTTCTTCTTTCTCATACATACCGGGATTTTTTTTCATCGGTGAATATGGGTTTAAATCATTACCATAGTTCAGGGCATCGAACCCGCCAAAAACTGAGTTCGGTTCAGGTTCAGGTTAATTTATTTATTCTGGTTCATACATTAATAAAATTTGAGGTTTGAGGTTTTGTTCCGAGTTCAGGTATTGGGTTCAGATTGTGTTCGACCTAATGAAAATTGAATTAATGTTTTTTGAATAACAATCTTTATATAGAAATAATTTTAAATCCGCGCCGGAATTTATGCAAGATATGAACACAATTTTAACGAACAGACAACACAGGCTTCAATTATCGGCTGTATTACGATTACGCTTACGTTTCAAACTCAAAACCTGAACCGGAGCTGAACCCTGAACTCGAATTTTAATACCTGGTTCGGTTCCGACTCGGGTTCAATTGAAAAATATATTTGAGGTTCTGTTCTGGGTTTGGGTTCGCTAAAATGTTACGGTTTGGTTCCGGTTTTGGTTCGGTTAACAGCAATGTTATTATCGCGTTTTTTTATATAACAGAACATAGGGAGTTATCAAAGCCATCTATCAATTTCAGAAATTCTTTTTGTCGAAAGGGTATGTTTCTTATTATTAATTATTTATTTTGATTTTATTTTAATGCTGTCCATTAGTTCTATAATTATAATAGATTTTTTAATAATTGCTGGACTGGGTCGCTTATTAAAAGTAGCAGCAAATAAATCTGAAACTTGTTTTAGACTCATATTAGACTTATATCATATTATGATTTGTACTTTTTCAATTATGTACATCATTTTGAAAAATGACAGTTTGATGATTTTGACAACTCCCTATGTGCATAGTTTACAAAAGAAAATGTGGTAATAAAATGGAATTAGCCAGAGAACATTTTCGAATCATAATTTATAATTTGACAGTTTTTAAGTCAGCTTGAAGTTGAATTGAATTTTGGCAATTTTTAAGTCAACAGAAATTGACAGATTTTACGTCTCCCAGATATTATAATTGAAAGCATTTCAAAAAAAGATTGGTTGAAAGCTTTTAAAAAGTGGAAGGTTAAAGGGAAACGAAAATATGTGTTGTGTAGTAGTGATCAAACGAAAATTCGTAAGTAAAGGTGTGTGGCAAATAGGATCACTAGTTAATAAAAAAAAATATATATATTTAAAAAAAAAATTATTAGGAAGGACGTTTCGATGCTGGTCCATCCTAGAACTACTTTCCGATAGATTACACTAATGTCAGTTCTATATAACAATTTGAATTTTAATTTTTTACAATATCTTTAAAGTAATATTATACTATTTTTACTCAGTGACTACCTGTCCTTGACGATTCCATCTTAGATGAAAATAATTGTTTTATAATGTTTAATATTGTCAAAATTATTGTTTTTCAACTTTTTTAAATTTATAATTATATTATATGGTAAGATATTCACATTATTTGTTATATTTTTATTATTAAAAACACATTGTAGAAGCTGAAGATGATGCTGGACCAGCATCGAAACGTCCTTCCTAATATATTTTTTTTAAATATTTTTTTTTATTAATTACTGATCCTATTTGCCACACACCTTTACTTACGAAACTAAAAAATATGAACTATGTATCTTATTTTCAATAGGCACCAATTTTCCGGAAGCGTTTATTTTTTAATATGAGATATTATATAGGTATATCTTTTTATTGAAATCCATTTTGTCACAATTGGCAATGAAAGAATGTTAAGATTTGTTTATTTTTTAATTACGTGTATAAATTTATGATTTTGAAGAGGCGCTATAATACCTATATTTATTTATATAAATCATATCCACTTATAAGGACTGTACTATAAGTAAAACAAACAAACATACACTTATATGCGACTTTTCCATTAGATGTCTTTCGTAAATTCATCGTCTTGCAAAGTATCATTCGTCATTGTAAAATAAATAAAAGTGTTATTCTTAATAACAAATTCAAATAAACGTCTCCTCATAACGAACAATAACAATCGATTTCTAGGACACCATTGCCATTTCCTTGATATTTGTCGCAGATAGAATACATCCTTGTTCAGTTATCATATTAGTAAACAGCTTCCTAGAATTAAACGTTATCTTTTAAAGTAGGTAAATCTTCACTTATGATATTGAAAATAATGAAACATGATATTCTATTTTACATAGATACGAGTACATGCAATATACATTAACGCCGATCGCCTTAATATAATATGTATGTATATTGTGACCGTATATTTTTGTAAATTCTTCCTTTAAAACGTGGTGAGATGAAAATTTAATTTGGTCGCAAATTGGTTCCTTGTGTCAAACTAGACAGTAGACAGAATGATTTATTGTGAAGTTATTAGAAAATTATTTAAAGCTACTTATAGTATTTATGTTTTTCGATCAAGATATTAAATAAATAAATAAATATTTCATCACGGCTTATTACCCATTGCTGGGTGTACCAATCTGCTTTGTATACAGATTTCGGTAATGATGGAATATTTGTACCGTGTGGGCGCTTACCAGGCGTCACCTCACGGGCACTCATTGCTGGCGTTGAGAGTGCGCCACAGGGGTCAATTTTGTGCTATTAAAATGCGATGTAATTTTTGGCGTCGGTCGGGTTCGAACCCGGGTCTCCAGATTCGCAACCAGACACTCAGGCACACGGCCACGAGACCCCATTAAATTATATGTTAACATTTTGTTTTGACGATATCTCTTTACCGAAAAAGTGCATCCATTGAGTACTGTTTATTTTATTGTTATTTTTTCTTCACGAAGGCTTTCCATAATTTTAATCACAGATTGTAATAATAATAAAATCAAAAGAAATGTCAAATCTGTCAGATATGTCAGAAACAACAAACATTATTATTATTAGAAACAATAGACAAAAAAAGCGTATTATTATTATTAAATTTCTATTTAGAAAATTAATATTTACTACGTAAAATATTTATTTTGACAATCATGTGTTAATACAATCTTTATGACATGAGGCGTATTGCTCCCCTAATTATTTTAGACAAACAGTGTCAAATGGATGTTGTTAAAAAATTCTACATCCGAATCAATAAAAAAAAAATTCATTTTGATTACTGCAGAAACAAAATTTGAAAATTCACGGAATTACAATTTAATAGTATTAGCCATGGAATTAGAAACAAGAGACGAACAAAAGAATATTATTATTATTATTAAATTTCTATTTAGAAAATTATTATGTACTACGTAAAATATTTATTTTGACAATCATTATTCTGATACTGACGTAATAAAACGTTGCGCTTTTGTTCGTCTCTTGTTTCTAATTCCATTGCTAATACTATTTATTTGTAATTTCGTGAATTTTCAAATTTTATTTCTGTAGTTATGAAGTAGTCAAAATGATTTTTTTGATTAATTTTTGCTTTACAACATCCATTTGATTTTTTTTGTCTAAACTAATTAGGGGAGCAATGCTCACGGAAAAACTGATTTCCCATGTTAAACACCTATGTTTCACTTTCCGTGATACACCCTGTATATTTCAAATACTAAACACTGCATAAAACTGTTTAAATAAAAAAAAAGTTTTCCTATGTTATACGCCTATGTCACGCATTCTCGTATTAGCCCTGTATAACATCCGGGTATATTCCGATCAATACGGTAATAAATTTGAAGTTGAGTGTTTCTTGATTTTACTTTGAATTTTGATAAAGTTTGAGTAATGTCGTAATTATGTACGGTTCTAGGGCATTCCTTAGTCCATTGGCTTAGCGCTTAACGCTTAATCATTCCTATAAATTGCGAAGGAATTTAATACAGAATCAATTCTCGATTAAGCTTAGTTTAAACAGCGGCCGAGGTCGAAATGGCTGAGATCAAATTAAATGAAGCTATTTTTGGAAACTATAAAAATAAATGAAGATCATTGATGATATATAATAGTGCTATATTAAGCACTCAATACAATTGATTGGTTGAGAATGATTTGTTTTGATTACGCAAGCGCGAAAGCTTAACAGAGCAGAAGCGAGATTGCAGCATCCGAGATGCTAAAACATAGCGAAGGTATCTAACACTTCACCGAACATTAAAGAGAAATTCTATTTTGTATTTCAATCACATTCAATCATGAAATATGAACAACTCATCAAATAGAATAAATATACAGGATATTCCAAATACGCGGTCTGGCTATTAAATAACGAGACTTCTTATGAAAAAGAGTTATATTTTAAAAATTATTTTATAATCGAATGCTCCCCTTCAATGTACTCCCCTTCCCTCGTCACAGACCGTTCCATTCGTTTTTTTCCATTGGTCTAAGCAATGTGGGAAGTCTTCTTTTGTAAGAGCGTTTAGGAGCACCGCCGATTTTCGCTTCACCTCTTCCATCGACTCGAACCGGGTTCTTTTTAAGGCAGACTTGATCTTCGGAAACAGAAAAAAGTCACAGGGTGCTAAATCAGGCGAGTATGGCGCGCGTTATGGGCAGGTGCGTTGTCCTGGTGCAAAATCCACGACTTGTTTTTCCACAACTCCGGCCGTTTCTTTATCGGAGTTTAGAGTCTCAGCAATCATCCGAATGCTCATACGACGATCTCCGCGCACAATTTCATTGATTTTGGTCACTGTTTGCGGAGTTGAAACAGAGACAGGTCGACCTGGACGTTGGTCATATTCGGTGCTCTCTCGGCCTTCAGAAAACCGTTTATACCATTGGAAAACACGCGCACGAGAGAATTCTCACCATAGGCCTCTTTCAACAACTTATAGCACTCAGTCGGAGTTTTTTTTGATTTAACGAGAAATTTCACATTGATCCGTTGCTCGTGTTTTTCGTCACATATTGTTATCAGCACGAGAAAAAAACACATTCGATTCTAACCTCTATAGAAAAAAATACTACTACAGCGACAAAAACGTGTTTTCGTACCGGAATAGTAGACACTTCCAACTATCCAACGCTGCATTCGTTTCCCCCCCTTCCCTCTAGGGCGCCTTCTGCGCGCGCAGTCTCGTTATTTAATAGCCAGACCTCGTAACGTGCCCTGCATGGAGATCTCGAAAATTCTATATCTGCGGTTATAAACAAATATTGTGGCCTTATTAACAGGCCGTTTAAGTGATGTTTTGTTTATCTGAAACATATCTTCCCTAAATGCAGTTTTTTTTATTTTTACAAAAAGTATGAGAGTGGAATTGGTTTGCATTTCTTTGGGACACTTTTTTATACTCATTCGAATGGCGATGTTCAGTTTTTTATCACTGTCGGATTTAAAGTTATGATCTCAGAGTTATAATTTTTATATGGGTGTTATAGTAAAAAATTACACATATAGAAACATTTTTTTTTGTTTTCTTACAATGTATAATTTATTCGTGTTATTTGTTTCAAAAAACAAAACTGCAACAATTATTAAATTTGTAGGTTAAAAACAATGATTTTGTGACATTGAAATAAATGAGGTCATCAGTATTATCAACTTTTTTACGTTTATTGTCATTCATATTTTTAACTTATTCAGCATTGAAATATTTTCCAAAGTTTATTTTGAATACGTCCATATTACATTCATGTTAAATATATTATCACGGCTTATTACCCAATTGTGGGTGTACAAATGTACTTCTATTCGCGGATTTCGGTAATGACAACATATTTGTACTGTCAAGGAGTTTATGTGTCACTCACAGCTTTCGCGAAAATTTCAAGCGATCTGTATTTATAGAAAGACTTTATTAAAAACAAACTATTAATGCTAGGGCTTCCTAGGGCTAAATATAAATTATAAAGTGATTACTTAGTTTAGTCCTGAAAGATACTTTCAGTCCATGTATTTTAACAAAAAGAAAAAAAATGGAATTAAAATAAACAGAAAGAATTTTAAATTATTAAAAAATCTTTCAGAACTCATATTTCAATTAAAATGATACAACCTTTTTTAGTTTTATTTCTGTTTATTTATTTAAATACCGACGTTTCGGCCATATTAACTACTGCCTTCTTCAGGAATGAACAACAAATATAGGAAGCTTGAAATAAAACAATTAACTAAGTGTTCCTTATTCTTATTTTTTGTATTATTATGACAAAAAAAAAAAATAGTTCATTATTTTACTTCAAGCCAGAGTCATGGCTCACTATTCTCTTTTCGACTAGGTGTATAAAAAAGTGCCCGCCATGTTACTTTTTAATAATGTAACATATGGATTATTTTACATGATTGTAAAGCAAATTTGATGTACTAAAAAAATATACTATGTTCCATTTGAAATTTCAAAGTTGATATTAATTAGTAATAAACCGGAAGTGGTATCATGAATGTACATCCGTCATCAAGTAGCTTACATGTTGCTGTATAAATCATGTTATATGAAAGAAATTACTAATTTAATAAATAAGCGAGATATTTGCTGGGTTCATTAAAATATAACACCCTGTATATGGTGCAAAAAAGGGTTAAAGTTTAACGCGGGTCAACAAAATTTGTACATTTTTGATTAATTATACAAGTTTTATTATCCGGTCGGATAATCCGTTATCCGGCTTCCTGATTAAGACGAATATTCATTATCCGGCTTTTTGAAAAACCGTTATCTATTGCATCAATAATTTAAAGCGATGTAAGTTTCGCGATGAGGATTCGCGGTCACGTTCTCTAGTTATGGATTAGGCTCACATCTCACAGTTCAGGTTTCACGTGATGCCTGTTCTGCTTCTGCCGCTGCGTCTACGGCCACTTAACACTTGTCTGCTGTCAAATCGGAAGCGTGTCAAACATTGTCATTGTCATTGCACGGAATGTCTCACTACTTGAACCTAGACATTCTAATTCACTTGCAGCATCACACTAACTGATTCAATGTCGAATAACGTCTACATAATATATCGCTAAGTCTTTTACTCATTGTCATTTTTTTGACGCAGCAATTCTTTATAATATCTTTTATCAATCAATGGTTTTGTATTATATTTTACCTGATTGAAAGGAGTGATACTAATTCTGCCACAGTTATAGACCAAATATAATTTTACATGAGAAAAATTGCCACACGTTTAGTACAGGTAAATTATACTAACCAGGTACAATTCTATAACCCGTTTAATATAGGAACATAGTATTTTTCAAATATTGTCTGTCTAAATTCTACATCCGAATCAATAAAAAAAATCATTTTGGCTACTTCCTAACTGCAGAAATAAAATTTGAAAAAATTACAATTTAATAGTATTAGCTATGAAATTAGGAACAAGAGACGAACAAAAGCGTAACGTTTTATTATGTCAGTGTTAGAATAATGATTGTCAAAATAAATATTTTACGTAGTAAATATTAATTTTCTACACAGAAATTTAATAATAATAATTTGCTTTTGTTCGTCTCTTGTTTTTAATTCCATGGCTAATACTATTAAATTGTAATTCCGTGAATTCTCAAATTTTATTTCTGCAGTAGTCAAAATGGTTTTTTTTTTATTGATTCGGATGTAGAAATTTTTGCTTTACAACATCCATTTGAAACTTTTTGTCTAAAATAATTAGGGGAGCAATACGCGTCATGTCATAAAGATTGTGTTTACACTCTTGTTGCATAAATAACTATTATTCACAATTATTCTTTTTTTAAATCAATAATTTTCAAAATAAATCATTACGTTATAACCTTTAATTTTGTTAATGTTTTTTGATAGCTTTATTAAAATTTATTTAGCTATTTTATTATAAGGACCTATGACAATGTTGTTATTGTTGTTGTTATTTTCCACCCAATTTTTAATACCATTTTTCTCGAAATAATTATTATACAACCCTATACAATATTTATATCGAAAAAAAAATATATCTAATGGATTAAAAAATTATATAGAGTACCATTTAGAAAAATATAATTTTGTTCTACCGTTTGAGAACCAATAAATTAGCCCCTTCTTTATCATTTTTTGTATATAACATTTTTCTCTAGTCATATTTTCGCCCAAAAAAGCACTGGTTGTTTTAAAGAAAACTCCCTGTATATGCATTATATTTTAATATACACCCCCCCCCCCCCTATTGGGGCGCATTGAAAGAAAATACCTAGCGCCGGCCCCGTCTATATAATATTTTTTTCTTTAAACAACTGTCATTCTCAATATATATAAACTACCAATAAATAAACAACAGATATTACAAAATAAAAATGCATTTCAAGTACACGGGACTTATCCAAAAATATAAACACGTTTTAAAAAAAAAGTAAATTTAAATCTTAAGGTCAGAAAAAATATAGAATGTCACAATAAAACCAACGCTACGTTTTGTTTGTATTGTCATCTTCTTCTGTCCTCTGACGTCACCGTGTTAAGCGATTTGCTTTCTGTTGGTCACTTTCAATAAACTAAATTGCCTCTAACATATTATGCTCATAAATTCCACGAAATCTCACATAGACGTTTAGATGTTTTCAACATACATCATTGTTTTACTTTTCAGAATGCGGAAAGAGAAAATCGTAAAAATAAATCATAAATCTTATTGTTGTAGAATTATAAAATAAATATCCACGGTGTTATGTCGATAATTATTTGTAGGCTACTACCCACCAGGATTGTGTAGGTAACGATGTAGCGTAATGCAAACGTCTCGGATTCGAATCCCGGTAGAACATAGATGTTAGCAGCCGTTTTTATCATCTTTATTATTATTATTTCTAATGAGTACAAATTATATGGTATATTAAAAATATAAATACTATGTGGTTATACTATATAAAAAAATAAACGCCATATAGATTAGTTAAATGCTGTATCTTGGAAAAACGATATATACTGTGTACAGTATAACACTGAAAAACGGGCCACTCAAACTTTTTTTATTTATAATTATTATTTTTTTATTCTATTTATATGTATATTTGTAAATTAGGCTTAGGGGGCTCACAAATCAGTGCATTTGGCATGATGGTAGCGCTTCCGGTTTAACCGAAAGTGACATTAACTTTCATATTTCAAATGGCATACCTATATATTTTTATATATTTGTAATCTATGAAAAATTACGAACTCAACGATATAATTGAAATGAATTTTTATTGAAAAAATAAATTACAAAAACGTAAGAGAAAATTATGAACAATTAACCTGGAAAGCCATGAAATCAGGTAGGCTGTGAAAACAATTGACATAATTATTTACTGGAACAAAATTATTCCTTATCATTTAATTTTTTGTCATTATTATTATTATTATCATGATCAATTTGTCGCGAATCTAATTGAAAAATCTAATGTGGCCACCACAATACCTTCCATTTAATTTAATTTTTATTCATGTAAATACTTTAAATTAAATTTAAATACCAAGTTCGATCCCGACCGACGCTAAATATTACCAATTTTATGTATGTAATAATCTTTAATTTTTATATAACATAAATCTCGAAAAAATAACATTTAAAGGTATTTTTCGAAGAAAAACTATTTTGAGCTTCCAGTAAAGTGCCATTTCCGGTTATCTGATTTACATTAAAATCTAATGGTTTCTTTCCATATTAGAATAAGGTAGAAATACAAGGTTTCAAATTTTTCTGAACGATAGTATTTGAGTTAGAGCGTAAAGAGGATACACACACACACACATCATCGTGAAAATGTTTTAAAATTGTATTCTATGGACGTGGTCATTTAACAAAATCTCGATATGCGATTTTTAGCACGATCCCTATACCTCCCTTACCAAGGGTAGCGGGAGGTAAAAATAAATATAACAACCCGGTTTCTGTGGACATGAGTTTTGTGCGTTAGGTTATGTTTAAAAAAGTTGCTACACAAAAGTGTCCACTTACTAACGAAACAATCAATGAAAATAATAATCTTTAACATTTTGGCTTATAAAGCAGTTACTTTTCTATCCTGGTGAACACGAGAATCCGTCACATAAACGTTTCATAATATATTTTGGAAAAAAAAATTCTCATGTTATTCACTCTGTGTAGTAAAGACCATTATTTTTATAGCATAAGATATACAGAATCTTGGAAACTATAATAGACTACTTTGGTTAAATGGGAATGTGGACTTCGGAGGACGATCTTAGATGTGCTTTTGTTTTGCCAAAAAATCATATAGGCTACTTGATAATGACGAAAAACTGATTTTTGTTAAAATGTTTTGGTTTTTGAGTAAATGAATACTACAATGATCTATAAAAATTGATATTACTCTTTCCTTAGTTATTTTTATGTTATCACGTATGTTGCCAACATAAAGACAGACTTCGGCTTTCACGGTGTTTCTGGTATATTTTCTACCATTTATTTGTTCTTGTTTCTACTTTCAAACAGTAAAAAAGATATGACATGTACAGACAGCAATAAAATAATTTTTATAAAAACGGTAATAAACCAGTAAACACATAAAATATGATAAAAACCAAAGTAAAATTTTGTTATAAATGCTATTTAAACACGCAAATAAAAAAACGCTAAATTCACGGAATATAACTTGTTAAATATTGTATTATAAGAAAAAATCTGTTGTGGCCAGCACAATACCTTCCGTCAATCCTGTGTATTATGTATAAATTTCATACATAAATTTTCTTGCAAAAGATTCTAAAGTTCCAGTAAAATTATTTCATAAACTATGCAGATTGCACTTGACACTAACATCTTCCACTTCTTTTGCTTTCCCCATTCGTTAGGGGTCGCTATTTTTTATTTTCTTCTTCCGCTCATTTCTGTTTCGTGTCGTTCTTATTCAGTGCCTTTTCTCTCAAGTCTTCCGCAATACAGTCTAAGCTATTCATTCTTCCAATATATTCTTCATTTCTCCTCATGACATTTTCAAACCAATGTTATCATCTTTCTTGTATCTTTCTAGAAACTTGTAACACTAGAGTTATTTCCTTACCTATCTTTCCGTGTATTCCCCAACATCTACTTCAACATCCTCATCTCTGCCACATTAATTTACTTTTTATTTATACTGATATCTGTCAATTTGAATTATATGAATATATTATAGTTTCCATGTTTAGCATAGCTGGCTGATTTATAAAATTTAATTTCTTTAAAATTCTTTAACTCTATATCTATTGAATATGAAGTATAAAATGCAATCACATCGTATAGAGAAAAATGTATTCTTTAAGTTATAATAACTTTAAATGTCAATCATATTTAACTGTTAAATCTTCAAATGAGGCTACTTCCGGTTCACCAATTATAACCAAAATCTAATCAGTTGTTCTTCTGGATGTAAAATTGAGGAATAGAAAAAAATATAATTTCTGGATCGTGGTATTGAAGTTATGCGATCCGAAACTTTCGTCACACACACACAGACATACATACATACAAACATCATCGTAAAAATGGTAAAATCCGTATTATAGGGACCCTAAAACATGCTTATTCACTAAAAACTCATCATTGAATTTTTTAAGGAAGGTAAAAAGTGATTAAAAAAATTACAAAAAATATAACTTTTCTTTTTTGATTGATTTTTGATTTATGAGTGTTTAAACTTTATTTTACGTAAAATTTGTATTGGAAATAAGGTTCTACCCATATTTAGATGTGGCAATTTGCTGTCGCATAAAAATGCAATAATTTTAAAATGGATGGTACTAATTTTGTCACTTTTCCCTTAATTAATTAAATCGTTGTAGGTTATGACCTTCAATATATCGGTGCGTGCAAAACAGAAAAATCTATCGATTCATCTACGAAAATAAATTAAGTAATAAATTGATTAAATAGAATATTTTTTCGCCAAATTTTGATTACTTTTTCAGTGTCAACTGTATAATAGATGACATTATTTCAAACTATATTTTTATATTGGTTTCATTCACTCACGTTGCACTGTTAAACTGAAACTAAACTATTTATAAGTAATAAATATTTTGCATCACGAGGGTGAAGTTTTGGCAAATAAAATCCTGATATTATTTTTACTCCTTTGATAATCAGGTTTATTCCTCGTGATTTTTTAAAAATAAAATCAGTATTAACTGGTTTGTGTTCATGATTTTTTATGATGATTCGCATTCTTTTATAATAATTTCAATAAAAAAGATAAAGGCGCAAAGTGCGATCAAATAAACTCACAAACAACGTGTAAAAGTAAACAATACATATAGATTTAATCTTATCAATTGGAATGATAATATTTGAATACCTATTCTTTACATTTTTAAAAGTCTACCTATTTTCACATAGTGATAATGACCCTCTATATTTTTAAAAAGAAAAAGAAATGCACTATTTTTGAAACTTCCTGTTAGTATAATCACGGAGAAAAATGAACATGTCATTAAAAGTATGAGTTTAAAATTAATTTGAAACATACTCAACAACTAACTAGAATTAGACAACTGTTTTACATTTGTTCAAATAAATTTATAAATGGAAGAGCTTCTGGCAAAAACAACCTTAATCCATTATTTTTAATTTGAGATAATCATAAAAAACTTTGTACCTTTCTAAAGATTTTTGTAATTCAATTTAACTCATGTTCATGATTAAATATTATAAAATGCATGTTAATTAACAGGAATTAAACAATGTTATTTATTATTGATTTTTATAGGGCATTGGTTGTTTTTGTAAGAAACTGCGAACAGGAGAATCAATGAACATTTTCTTTTTTGAAAGTAAAATACATTTATTAAACAAAATTAGCCTACATGTTTTCTTCAAAAACAACCAATGCACCGGGACTAAGGTTATTTTTTTCTGAATCTCTATATGACTATGGTTGTTATTGTAGAAACACTGAAACTTGACAATGTAATAAACTTGTGATTATGATACTTTTTGAGAGAAATAGTTGTACTAAAGTGTTAGACATCCTGGAAACCTAACCTACATGTTTTCTTCAAAAAACAACCAATGCGCCGGAACTAAGATTGTTTTTTCTGAATCTCTATAGGACTATGGTTGTTATTGTAGAAACACTGAAACTTGACAATGTAATAAACTTGTGATTATGATACTTTTTGAGAGATACAGTTGTACTAAAGTGTTAGACATCCTGGAAACCTAATTTACATGTTTTCTTCAAAAACAACCAATGCACCGGGCCTAAAGTTGTTTTTTCTGAATCTGTATAGGACTATGGTTGTTATTGTAGAAATACTGAAACTTGACAATGTAATAAACTTGTGATTATGATACTTTTTGAGAGATACAGTTGTACTAAAGTGTTAGACATCCTGGAAACCTAATTTACATGTTGTCTTCAAAAACAACCAATGCACCGGGCCTAAAGTTGTTTTTTCTGAATCTGTATAGGACTATGGTTGTTATTGTAGAAATGCTGAAACTTGACAATGTAATAAACTTGTGATTATGATACTTTTTGAGAGAAACAGTTGTACTAAAGTGTTAGACATCCTGGAAACCTAATTTACATGTTTTCTTCAAAAACAACCAATGCACCGGGCCTAAAGTTGTTTTTTCTGAATCTCTATAGGACTATGGTTGTTATTGTAGAAACACTGAAACTTGATAATGTAATAAACTTGTGATTATGATACTTTTTGAGAGAAACAGTTGTACTAAAGTGTTAAACATCCTGGAAACCTAATTTACATGTTTTCTTCAAAAACAACCAATGCACCGGGCCTAAGGTTGTTTTTTCTGAATCTCTATAGGACTATGGTTGTTATTGTAGAAATACTGAAACTTGACAATGTAATAAACTTATGATTATGATACTTTTTGAGAGAAACAGTTGTACTAAAGTGTTAGACATCCTTGAAAGTTAGTGTCTTGAATATAACTCAAAAATTTATCAAATTTGGACTATAGTTGTAAGCAAGCTTAAAACTAAGAATTTTCCAGGGATTTGAAAATTGATTACATATTTACATGGGTATGCACATTCGCATTGTTTTAAAGTATTGTTACAAGTTTATTCCTCTGTAAAAATAACTTATGAAGGTCATACTTCTTTTAAATGCATATCAATATCCAAATTTACTAATGAATCTATAATTGTAAATCAGGATGAGCCTGATGTGAATAATTTGAATTATAATTGGAATCAAGTGTGTTAAAAATCGCTTTAAATAAACAAAAAAATATTTAAATTATGATTAGCACTGATTATTGTTTTGTTATTAGATCAGAAAGTTTATTTAAAAAAATTACTAATTATAAAGAGAATATAAAAAATAAGAATGAAAATTTATTTACATTTCTGTATAGAGGATTTTGTCGAAAGAATAGATAATATTAAAATCAAGGATTCAATTATTAATTTTCAAATTGTATAAGTATGAAATATCAATTTATTTCGATGGTAAGAATTATTACTGTAAAAATTTAGTAAAGCTCAAATTCAAAAAAAATATTGCAATACAAAATTTAAGATTTTTATTAAAAATAAAAAATTTAAAATTCCGATTATTAATCTACTCTTTTCAGTAGGCACCTGTTCTTTTTAATTTACAGAGTCAAAGTTGCACAGATCATATTGTTAATCACTTACTATAGTTTTAGGGGCGGCAACATTATTTTTTTTAACAACCAACTTAGTATAGAGGGAGTTTGAATAAATAAGGACAAAAAATGGCTATTTTCTTTATTATTAATTTTAGAAATTTAGTTTAAATTAAAAAGTTGGGGACTAACTTAAATGTCACTTTGATGTAAAAATGTTCAGAATCCTACTTACCAAAAATGACATCATCGTTGATTTTTGAAATAAAATAAATTTATATTTCCTGAAATTAATTGAAATTAGCTTTACAGTGATGCCAAATACAATTTCATCAAAAATTAGCCTATATTTTTCAATATTATGAAGCTTAAATCCATTATCACGTTGCCATGACGACGTTTACCTAAGGTCCTGAATTATACTTCCTGTTTCACCGGAAACGAAATCATCGTTTATTTTCTGACAACATTTACAATTAGCTTTCCAGTGATGCCAGATACATACATTTTTATCAAAAATTAACGTAGTTATTGATTTTTCAAAGTAACATAATTTTGTTTCCTAGAGTAAATTCAATTATTTGAATACAGTTTCTGCTTTTGAATGACTAGCATTCAGCGTTGTTACTCCAACCTACAATTTTTATATAAATACATATATTCGCGATAAGTTAAGCGATAAAATTAGTGTGAAAACTAAACATTTGCTTTTACATCCCTAAGTAAACGGAAGTTGTATGAGATCATAATGACTCAATGGTTACTGTTACCGCGTTCGCATAATAAATGGATTCGTATCACGCACCCACAAAAATATAGCTATGTTCAAATAGGTACAAATACGCTGTAAGTTAAGTTAACATTTGTGAAAAGTTCTATGTACCATGTTTTGAACACCTAAAATTTTTCAAATCCGAATTTTTCACTTAAATGGATATTTTCTAATCAGAATTGAACAATTAGGTTATATTATGTATGTTTGTTTTAAAAAAATAACAAATAAATATCAATTTTTGTAACGCCCTGTGACTGTTTTTCGGGTTTGGGCATTTTCAGGACATCAAAATTAGTTCTGATCAAATTTTTCGGACAATGCCCAAATTCGGAAATACAATCTGGAATTTTAAGGCTTCGTTATTCGGTCAATATAATATTAGTAAAGTAAAATATACAGATATTTTTATTGTTTTCTAGGACACATTTTTGTAAATAACAACATAAAAATGGCAGCAAAATATTTTTGAACTTAAAAGCTTGAGATAGTAGCGAAATTTTTAATTTAACAATTATTCACGTAAAATTACCTTAGATCCAAATTATTTGGAAGAAGCACAAATTTGTGGAATTTCCTACTTTGCCCATAGGGCAAGGGAATCATCCATCACATGTCAGAAAACACAATAAGATTGATGCATTGTAGTTATTATGACGTATACATTCAGAAACATTTGCTACCATATTACGTCATCAAGATAATTTTAAATATCTACCTAATAGTCATCTGTTAGTTGTTACTAATAACTAAACACGTGGAAGAAAAAATAAAAAATGAGTTAATTTTTCTCATAGGAGTTGAGAAACGATGTGCGTAAGTGTTTCCTGACCCAAAAAAATAATTTTCACGGGTAGTTTGATTTTAACTAACCTCACTTTTATATCAAAGGCCATGGGTTGCGGAATAGTTTGTCTATTTTTATTAGAAGCTATAAATAAAATTACATCTGCACTTAGCAACAATTCTATTTACTTTTAACCATTTAATGATTCAAAATTTTCCATTAGTGTACTTTTCAGTTCCGTCTAAATAATTTTAATTTAAAAAGACGCTCATTTAAAGCTTGCCGGAAAATAGTATATTAATTTACTATTATTTAATACTTTAATAATTATACGAATAAATACTTTGAATTTTAATTTAAAAGAGTGTTTCTCTTTTTGATGTAATTGTTTTATTATAAAAAGCTAATTGTAGTAATTTTTCATGAGTATGACAACTAAAATAAAATATATGTGTTTGATACTTAGTCTAATAGTTACCAAACCCGCAAAAACAGTGTCACAGAATTTGACTTAGTAAGCGCAAGATAGAATTTTTTTTTTTTATTTTACTAGTTCTATATCTACTTGTGAACTTTAATCAATCCAGATTCTCTCTCATACACATAATATCAATTTTACAATGCATCTAAATACCAATTTTCAGATTCTTACATGAACACGTTGTATTTGCTTAGTCCAATCTTGTAGTAATTGTAAAAGGGCTATTAAATTTCAAACGTGGTCGAAATGTAAAGCTAAAGTTTAAAGGAGTTTTATGTGAAAGCAAAAGGTATAAGTAAAAAGGAAGTGTAATAAATATTAATAAAACAAGAAAATGAAGCTATCCTTATTGATTTTTGCAGAACATTTTTTTAATAACTTTAAAACTCAAAAATTCTACTGATATCTTTTATAAACTTAAATACTTTAATTTGTCAAACAATTTAAGGTGTGATAAACTACGTTTTGTGGTAAAAAAAGTTAATAATTTTTAAAAGCAATGTTTACTTTGTCATTTGCTAGATAATTATGTGGTTTGCGTCAGAGTATAAACATACTTAATGTTTATGAAAGATGATAATTATTGCATATTTTCCATACTTTGACGTTTATGAGATAGAAATTATTCATTTTTACTATATTCATGTCTTCAGAATTTTTACTTATTTAATTTATTCAATATACAAAGTAATTGAAGAAAGTTTGCAACTTTTTTATTATTCTTCAGGTTAAAGAAATTTTAACAGAAATATTCTGGATGTTCCCAAAATTTAAAAAATTATACGATTTTCAGTTTTTTATTTCGCAGGCGACTAGAAATAACAAAAATTAAAACTTGTATGAGGGTAAAGAATCTTTATTTATATTAAGATAATTGTATTTATTTATTTTCTTACCCTACTAAAAATTTACCTATAAAATAATCGTGTTATTTTTTTATACACGCGGCAAAATTTTCCTCTTTTTTATACTGTATAACAAAGTATGTATCCGTATAAACATTTTATAATTTTACTCTTTTATTAATTATCTCGAATAATTAAATTTCCAATGAAAATATCGTGTAGTCGTTTGAAAAACAAAAATGTAAATTTGACATGAATAATTTTACAATTGAACATATCCTTGTTTTTTTTTCACTAGTTAAAAAAATATTTTAATTGACGCTACAAGTGTACAATATAGAAATGTATTATTTGTTTACTGTAAATATTGAATACAAATAGAGCAATATAATTACAATGTAATTTTTATTTTAAAAATATATAAAAAAAGTTATTTGGGAAAGTTATATGTAAGATTTAAGCTCAAATTTCATAAAAAAATCTGATGTGACCAACACAATACTTCCCGCCATTTAAATTTTATTAATTTAAATACATACCGATGGGGTCTCGTTGCCGCTGTCTCGTTGCGAATCTGGAGAACCCGATTCGATCCCGATCAACGCCAAATATGTCGAATTTTAAATGGCAAAAAATGCCAGAAATGAGTACCCGTGAGGTGACGCTCGGTAAACGCCCGCACGATACAAATAGGTTATCATCATTACCGAAATCTGTATACAAAGCAGATTAGCACACCCAGCAATGGGTAATATGCTGTGATAATATATTTTTTTTATTTAAATACATGCATATTTCTTAATACTAGAAATTATGTGTCTTAAGTTCCTTTCCATATAAATATTGTTCTATTTACAATTTTCGTTTTAAAACGTTACTGTTATTAATTTGAAATGATTATTTTTTGACAGTGACATTTATTTGTCAGTTACATAGATTTGAGATGAACTGTGCAACCATGGAGTTGTGTTTAAAGCATAAGCTCCGAGATACATATTTTTTTATTATTCTATAAATTTATCCATAAAATATATAGAAAAATTATTAATGTAAACCTGTAGAAAATGGAATAATCTTTAATTTTTATAATAACAAATTGCGAAAAAATAACATTTAAAGATATTTTTTGAAGAAAACTATTTTGAGCTTCAAGTAAACTGTCATTTCCGGTTATCCGATTGACACCAAAATCTAATGGCTTCCTTCCATATTAGAATGAGATAGAAGTACAAGGTTTCAAAATTTTCTGAAAGATAGTATTCGAGTTAGAGCGTAAAGAGGATCCACACACACATACACACAGACATCATCGTGAAAATGTTTTAAAATTGGATTCTATGGACCTTAAAATGTGATCATTCAACAAAATCTCGATATGCGATTTTTAGCACGATACCTATACCTCCCTTACCAATGGTAGCGGGAGGTAAAAATTCGTATATTGTCAGTTGTTAATTTTTGGAAAAAAAATTACTTAAAAATTGAACTACACAAATGTTACAGTTTTAAATAATTAAAAACTTAATTTAATTTTAAAATATAAAAGTATAACTTTTCTAAATATAGTTTTTATGTATCTTTTAAAATTAAAGGTAATTTATTTGAAACTGAAAATAGAAACATTGACTTTGTAATCATTATGTATCTGAATTTTTTGTTCGTTTAGTAATAAAAAAAATTCCCATATACTGCTACCAAAATCAATCATACCATTTGAATTATAATTATAATTGATATATGTATTTTTTGTTTAATTATTTTGAATACAAATGAGAGTAATTATTTTTATGTATCATATTTTCATTAAATAGAATAGATGTAAAATTATCAGTATTTTTAATGAAAATAAATTATCTGGAGCTAAATGACCCATTTCAGTAATTATTCAAATTTCAATATAATTTCGGTAGCAGATAAAATAGCGTAGAAATGGCAGTTTCCAGATTTGACACGTAATATGGATACTAATATTAGACATTTCTGTAAACTTTAATTAAAATCGTTTTTAACCTTAGTACATTGTGTCGGAATATTTCAAAACATAATATAAAGTCCTAAAGGGGTTGTAGCAGGTAGTCCGAGAACCTGATAAAAATTACAAATGTATCGTTGCGCATATCTATTCGTTAATTCTTATGTGATCAGCCGCCAATATTATCTATTAACCTATTTGTAACAATCAGATATTAAGGTACAAATTTATAAAAATAAATATTCTTTGAAGTGTTGTTGGTTGTGTAACAACGCATGCGCACACTGTTCTACAATTCGAAGGAGGTTCGAAGCAGACATTCGTGCGCCAGTCGCAGTACGGTTGCTGAAGTGATAGCAAGTTTATACACGCTGGTTTTAGTTTTATTTAGTTGTGATCTCCGATCAGCTACTTCTTGTCAATTATATTTTCTAAAGAGTTCGACAATGAAGACAGATATGCTTCGCACTCAGTACAATTCTCCGCACAAACAAGACGTTATTAGAAATGTTGTGGTTAAATATATCGACTATTTTTATCCAGTAGAGTAAGTTGTTAATTTTTTGAAACTCTTTAACCTGGTTTTCATTTGACACTTCTTATTACCAATTAAATTTGTTTACATTCAAAATCTAAGTTGCCTGTGGAAATAATTGCTTGCACAACAAAATATTTTTTGTTTTTATTTTCCAAGGGTTGCTATGATGTCAGCTTTAAATATACTGCTTCAATTTTAATTTCCTATACTACCTGTTAAATGTAAATCTATCATTTTTTCTTTTTTTGTTTCAGAGCTGCTAACAACAATGCCGTTGCTATTGATAATAAAATCGAGCAAGCCATGGTGAGTACTTTTTTAAATTATTTGCTAATTATAAAATCCCTGTAGAATTAAATAATAACATGAGCAAAGAGTTAGAATAGAAATTGTTCCGGATATATATTTCCGTGCAAATGGTGACTCAATTTATTTATCAAATAAACTTTATCAGTTACGAACATTTTTTACATATTTGTTTATTATTGTAGATAACTTTTTATGGGTTAAAATTCAAACAAAGTTAAACTTATTTACAAATACAGCAAATATTAGTATAATTTTACTATTTAAACTTTTTTGCATTTTGAATTTCATGCAAAAAAGTAATTCTCTTGGAACATTGTTTAAAATCAAAATTTTGTACATTCCCAGATAAAATATAATTAATAAAACAACTAACAATTTAGACAATGAATAACTAGGATTCAATACATATTTTTCTTTTTATAAAATAATACTTTTTATAAATTATGCTACAAAAATGATACACGAGTTAAAACATACATTTTCATAGTCAAATTTTAAAAATTTAATTTAAATAAAAAACAGTAATTCTTATCCCCCTACACCCCTTAGGGGGACCTGGAATGTTTTATGGTGACCGCAAAAAAATATGGAACGATTTTTTGAATTTATAATTTGAAAAACTTCTAAAAATGATATTTTTATTTATTATTATAATTATTAATTATTTTACATTGAAGAAAATTAATTTCTGTTTTCCTCTCAATAAAACCGATATAAATGCTATATTTTTTTAAATCAATTTTATTTATTGTTTTTGAAATCTAGAGGGCACGAAAATATTTTAAAATGTTAAAAAACAGTTATATAAACAAATTTCAGTTTCAAAATTTGACATCTCAAAATCTATACAATTTTACAAATTATTACAAAATAATTCGATTCTTCATGTGTTGATAGAGAGCTGCCGCGCTCAGTTTTATTTATAACTCTATGATAAATATCTGAAGTATTTGAAAATTTTCGCAAACCGCAATTTAATTCTGCTGTTATATGCACATGTTAAGACGTAATTCTGAGTATATACGCACGTTTTCTTTGTTATTGTGAAACGAAATATCGGATTACACTACCTGTAAGATATGAAAACACGGAGTTGTCTCACATTTTACAGAAAAATATTCCTTGGATTTAAAAACTTTTTGGAGATTAGATTTTATATTAGATATAATATCTCTATTATTTTCAAATAAAGATAATTTGGGGTTTTCCCAGAGTTATAAAAGTGTCGAAAAATATTATGAAAAAAATTGAATTATAAATTAATTAAATAGTTAATTATATGGTACATTTTTTATTATTATTTTAATATACAAGTATTTAATTAACAAATAATTATAATATATTTTTGCACTGTAGATAATGTTTATTGAATGACACTTCAATGGTATTCCTTGCTTGAGTAGAGAGAATACTACAAAAAATAACTGTATACTCTTCATTTAAAAATCTGTTTTTGAAGTGATCTACCGTAAAATATAATTTTCTAAGATTTACAATCATGAATAATATTGTACACATTATTCTAACTAATACAATTTAATTTTAAACAAACTTGCCACACCCAAAATAAATAGAAAATTTAAAATTGTGAACATTTAAATTTCCGGATACATACTTCCCGTTTTCTATATGTATACAGGGCGACTGAAAAAATAGGGACAAATGATTTTCTTTATTATTAATTTTAGACATATAGTGGTAAATTATAAAATTGGGATGAATTTAAATACCTATTAGTTTTTGGCGTGAAAAAGTCTTGAATTTTACTTCTCGTTTCGCCGGAAACAATATTATTGTTGATTTTTTTAAATGAAAAATGATATACAGGCTGTAACACCAAAACAGATGTCTTTATTATTATAGTTACAAAAAAATATTATTGAATAAAGTTGTAGGAGACCAAGGGGGACATCCCATTAGAGAATAAAATATTTTTTTAAACCAGTGGTTCTCAAGTTACAACATAAAGTTATATTTTTTATACATATTTTGTATGCCTATTCGATAGCGTATTTTTTTCTGAATTCAACCATGAGATTATTTTGTATCCTTAAATAACAAAAATATTGAGAAAAAGTCAATTGAAATTTAAATAAATTTCATTTTTATAATTATTTTTCAGTAGGTTGTGAATGAAAAACATTTGAGCTTAAATTACAATGAAACAAATACTTGTTAAAAACGTTATAAACAGTGTTCTATTAGATTTCTAGCCTAAATAATTCAAATTGACAAATAGCAGGTTTTGTTTTTCATGCATAGCCTACTGAAATATGACTATAAAAATCAAATTTATTTAAATTTCAATCGCATTTTTTCAATATTTTTATTATGTAAAGATATAAAACTAATACATGGTTGAATTCAGAAAAAAGACAATCGAATAGGTATAAAAAATATGTATAATCTCATTTGAAAAAATATAACTTTATGTTGCAACTTAAAAAAAATATTTTCTTCTTTAATGGGATGTCCCCCTTGGTCTGCTATAACTTTGTTCTGTAGTATTTTTTTGTGACTGTAATAATAAAGAAAATAATGACGGTGGTCGGTTTTGGTGTTACACCCTGTATTTTCTTAAAGTAACATAAATTAGCTTTACAGTGTAATTAAGAAACGTTAATGCATTATCTGTTTGGCATGACATACGTACCTTCTTTGTTTGAGGATTTTTTTTAATTTTCCATATTTTTTTCAGTTACTTTGTATACTTGTAATACGCCAACCTAATCGGGTATTTCTTGTTATTCGGTCATGTAAAATATTGTGAAATTCACTGATAACCACAGTTTAAAATATAAAACTGCGTTTTCCTCAACTATTTGAGAGATACGAAATAAACATTTAATGTCTACAATTGTTTTAAAATTTATACTTAAACGCTCTGTTCATTTATTATTTAAATTTGCAAAGAACTCTTCAAAGAAGTGACTGACTTTTGCGTGAAAATATGCACGTGCCAAACTCTAAATCCAAATTATAAAATTCCATGATTAAAATTAAAGCCAAAATTGAACTAAGTTTATAAATATTAAAATCAGTATAGGAAAGAGTATACAGAATATCCGGATTTTGAAGGCCATCATTGGGATCGCGGAAATTATAAGAGATACGACTGGTGTGCCCCTTTGGAATACCATTAGATGTGCCTTTGTTTCGCCAAAAATTCTCAGGCTACTAGATGAGAAACAAACTTCGGTAGGATTTTTTTTATTTTCAAATAAAGTTTTTATTGTTGATCCCGTAGTGTATGAAAATAATTTGTTTTATTGATAAATTTTCAAGATATAACAACTTTTTTAAAATGGAATCCATATTTAATTTTTATTTTTACTTGGTATAAAAGTTACGGACACGATTAACTGGGCGATGGACAACCGGGCGCCGCGACATCTGGACGATAAAATAAATATTTCATCACGGCATATTAGCCATTGCTGGGTGTGCCATTCTGCTTTGTACACAGATATCGGTAATGATGAAATATTTGTACCGTGCGGGCGCTTACCAGGCACTCATTGCTGGCGTGGAGAGTGCACCACAGGGGTCAATTTAGTGCCATTAAAATTCGAAGCAATTTTTGGCGTCGGTCCCCATAAGATCTTAGATATTTCGTTATTTCTCATGATATTAAAATTTAACTCTCGAAAATTTATCGATAAAAAATTATTATCTTACGCCGATCATTAAACAATAAAAATATTCATGGAACATTTTTCTAGATTACCAATTGTTTAAGAATTATTTAAAAATGTAGATTTCGACCAAAGTAAGTTTTTTCGTCATTATCTAGTAGCCTTATGAGAATTTTTGGCAAAACAAAAGCATATCTAAGATGGCCTTTCAAAGGCGCACCATAGATATCCCATATAGCCGAAGCTGTATCTCATGTATTTTCCGAAATCCCAATGGTGGCCTTCGACTTTGTTATTGATTCCTGGTGAACATTTTTTTTTGTTTTTAACGATGAAACAAAAATAGTATTTAAATTTAAATCTTCATTTATTCTGATCTAAGAAACAATCATCATTTACACTCAGTAATGAACAAAAGCATGTTGTTTTTCTACCTATGCACTTGTTGCAATATTGATGACTCCAATGTTTTCGGTTTATATTAATAGTAACGTTCCGTCAGCAAATTTATTCCCTGGCTCATAACAAGTTCAAATTACATACGAATACGGATTGTTGTTCAATATTGGCTACGAAAAGTTATCTGTTTAATATGGTATTTCTTGTTGACTCTTTGGTGGTTCAAAATGTATAAATTTACTATCATACCTAGAATATTCAGATTACATACATTGTTTCGAACACGTACATGTACCTATGTTGATTTTGGATAATTTTGCAGTTGAAATAACGGTTTTCAAATATTAAGTATAGATAGTAGAATCCCCCCGGGCTAATTCAAAATTATTGGGCAAGGTATTCCAATGCACGTCATCACTGTTTTTCTTTTTTTTTTTTTGTTGATTATACGTAAGAAAAGCAAAATTTGCATTTAGTTGTCAAATTATAATCATAATTAACAGAACTAAAGCCGAACGTGTAGATTATAAGTAAAAATAAAATTTTGCTTTTATTTATTATTGACGTATGGTGTAACACCAAAACCGACCATCGCCATTATTTTCTTTATTATTATAGTTACAAAAAAATACTATAGAACAAAGTTGTAGGAGACCAAGGGGGACATCTCATTAGAGAAGAGAATATTTTTTTAAACCAGTGGTTCTCAAGTTACAACATAAAGTTATATATTTTCAAATGGGATAATGTATATTTTTTTGGCCTATTATTTTATATCCTTACATAACAAAAATATTGAGAAAAAATCATTTGAAATATAAATAAATTTAATTTTTATAATTATTTTTCAATAGGCTATGAATGAAAAACAATTGAGCTTAAATTAAAATGAAACAAATATTTGTTAAAAACGTTATAAACAGTGTTCTATTTGATTTCTATCGTAAATAATTCAAATTGACAAATAGTTGTTTTTGTTTTTCATACATAGCCTACTGAAAAATGACTAGAAAAATCAAATTTACTTAAATTTCAATCGCATTTTTTTCAATATTTTTATTATGTAAGAATATAAAACTGATACATGGTTGAATTCAGAATAAAATACGCTATCGAATAGGCATAAAAATATGTATAATCCTATTTAAAAAATATAACTGTGTTGCAAATTGAGAACCACTGGTTTAAAAAAATATTTTCTTCTTAAATGGGATGTCCCCCTTGGCCTTCTACAATTTTGTTCTATAATATTTTTTTGTAACTATAAAGAAAATAATGGCGGTGGTCGGTTTTGGTGTTACACCCTGGATACCTAACCACTGTAAGTATATCAGTTTTAATCCCGGTTTACTCTATTTTAATATAAATTAATAATTTGTTTCTCCTCCATATAAAAAAAAGTTTTATAAAATTTTAAAATTTAGTATTGAGCATGCTATGATTATTTTGTATGCGTTTGTTGTATATAACAAAAACATGTAAAGATAATATTGAAGGTTACATGAAAGTACAATACTATCGATTTTCAATAAAACTTCAATTTAAAAACTTGAACTGAATGATTATTCTGAAATTACTGCGGCTGAATCATAAAAATGTCGTACATATAATTTACATTTATTTTTATAAACTCCATATTGTAATCTGTAACATTTTATTGACCAGTCTAAATATTTACAAAACTTGTATAAATATTTAATAAATCATTTTCTTTTAAACACATTAATTTAAATTGGTAATTTAAACTTTTATACCATCCAGAAATTTATAAACACGGGAACAGTTGGACATAAAAATTTTACTGCTAGTAAAATGAATGATAACAAACGTTCTTGAAAACCATGCATGAAAAATTCAGAACATTTAAACAAATGCTTCGTTTTTTATTTATAAAATAAAAATATGAATGCATTATGGCTTTTGATTTTGATGCGTAAAATTACCTTAAAAATATAACGTACAAAAAAACAATTAAGTACACGTTGCTTAGCAAACGTTTATCAAATCAGTATATTAATATTAATACTAGTGGAATTTAAAATTTCATGTTTTTTATAATGTTTTGAAATATATGGAACGTAAACTTTTTTATTATATTCTAGAAGCTTTAATTTACAAAATCTTGGCATCTCTAATTTGATTCAATTCCACTGAATTCATTTATCATCAAAACGTTATAAATGTTTATATATGGGGTGTTCATTTTAAATGGGCCACCATTGCGCTTTCGAAAATTGTAAGAGCTACAAAGAAGGTGAAATGGACAAATTCTATTTTACATAACTAATTTAATGAACAGAAAAAAATCGACTAATGGTTCTCAAAATACGGGACCTAACTTTTATTTGCTTATTCGCTAAAGAATTTAATTCTGAATTCAATGTAATATTTTTTATACCCACACAACGATTTTTTTTTGAGAAAAATGAGCTTTATTTTAATCATCTTATTAGTAATGATCATAGATACCACTGATATTCTCAAAACTTTAATTTTCAAACGTTACCAATCTAAAAAAATTGTCGTGGATAAAATTAGATTTTTTCCAATTTCATAAAATACGATCAAAGAAAAATATTGTAATATACGATTATTAAACGCTTTTATTGATGAAAAAATTTATCAATAATGTAAACAAAATATATTTTGTACGTCTTTACAAAAAGTATACTTTTATCATTTAACTAGGTTTATAAAGTATGTCTAATTTAACAAAAACTATGGAAAAAGTGCTCTTTTTAGCGCAAACGGATGAAATAATGAAACGCTAAGGCACTTTTTGCACACTTTTGTTATAAAAAAATTGTATGCAATAGGATTTGTCGAACTCGCCTGCGGCTAGTGAAATAAAACTATAATTTTTACTCTTGTTGCATAAATATTTTATTTGCCAATAAGAAAATCGAATATGACGACTCGAATTTTGTTAGGTTAGAGGTCCAAATATTCATAAAAACAGTCGATGAAAACTAACAAATAAATAATTACTAACATAATTTGTTACAGTCATACTCATATTTATCTCATACAAGCTGTACCCATTGCAAATATTTGCAACAATAGTTATTTTTGTATAATATGGTGTATTTTTCTCAACCTCGGCAAATAAATTCCACATTCGTTATAAAAAATAGATCATCAGTGCCGAAGTGCATATTAAATTTCATTTGAAATCTAAACATTGTAAAAATACAATTTTTATACGTTATATTTACATACAAGATGGTGATCGGCACAGCCAAACATAGGACTTAACATGTAAAATCATACTTTCCTAATTTCCTGCTTCCCTAATTATTTTAGGTAAAAAAGCCCCAAAAATAGCAATAGCCATGGAATTGAAACAAAAAATTAACAAATGTTAACGAATTATCGATTTAGAGCATAAAATTCTGCATCTGAATCAATAAACAAAATTAATTTTGTAGGCAGGAATTAAGTATGAAAATTCGAAAATCACCTCAAAAATAGCAATAGCCATGGAATTGAGACAAAAAAAACAAATGTCAAACAGTTTATCTGTCATGTTAGGGTAATTTATTTATTTCTAATTTTTGTTCCAGTTAATAATTATCTGTTAATTTAAATTGATATTTGTTTACTTGTTAACCCAGTTTGACAGATAAATCGTTAACATTTGTAAATTTTTTGTTTCAATTCCATGGCTATGGCTATATTTGGGGTGATTTTTGATATTTTCATACCTAATTTTTGACGTTAAAACGCACACAAAATAAATAAAAATTCGCAGGTGACACTGTTTTTACTTTTGTATGATAATGCTTTTAAAATATATAGAGTGGTGCATCTGAATCAATATGCAAAATTAATTTTGTATGCGTTGTAACGGCAGATATTATGAAAATGTCGAAAATCACTTCAAAAATAGCAATAGCCATGGAATCGAGACAAAATAAATAATAAATCTGTCATGTTAGGGTAATTTATTTTTATTAGGTATTATTTCTAATTTCTCTTCCAGTTAACAATTATCTGTTAATTTAAATTGATATTTGTTCACTTCAACAGAAATTTCAAATAATAATAAAAATAAATTAACCTAGCTTGACAGATAAATCGTTAACAATTTTTTTGTGTAAATTCCATGGCTATAGCTATTTTTTGGATGATTTTCGACATTTTAATACCTAATTTCTGCCGTTACAAGGCACACAAAATTAATTTTGTTTATTGATTCAGATGCAAAATTTTATGCCCTGCAACTTCTATTTGAAGCTTTTTTACCTAAAATAATTAGAGAAGCAGGAAATTACAAAAGTCTGATTTTACACGGTAAAGGCCTGTGCCAGTCAACGTCCTTTATGTCAGTCTGACACTCAATATTGCTAATCTCGGACATTGATGTTATTGTAAAGAACACTGAAAATTATGTCAGTGCTTTTCTTATATAAACTTTGAAAATTAATAATAAAAAACTATGCAAAACGTTGAATTCTAACTACCCTTACGACACGCCTGGAAGCTGAAAGAACATGTCTACAAAATTTAGCTTCTAAAACAGTGTAGATTTGTATAAACGTGAAACTTGTACTTTTATATAGATATGTATGTATCTTGTTCCCAAAAAATAGGTTTAAAATAAATATTGTACTTCTACGACCCTCTGTAAATAAGGTATACGAGGTGTGTTCAAAAACTATCGCGAATTTTGAATTTTCGCGGGTTACGTATATTCGAATTTCGATCTTTTTGTGGCTTTATGTTGGTACTCATGTCTCTCACTTATGTCGACAAGCTCGGCCATTTTGAATGTTCACTTACTTGTTGACAGCTGCTTTGCTTGCACGTGTTTTGGATCGTCTTCGATTTTTACCTAATGTGCTTATTCGTTAAAAACTGACTATGAATTTTTTGACCAAGACAATATCTTTCTTATCTAAAGGCGACGGAACGTAGAAAAAAATAATTCATTTAAAATTTGTCATTGTCATAAAATGTTTTTATCAAAGAAGTTATTTCATTTCTACGAGTAGAAATTAAATAACTTCATACATAAAGCCACAAAAAGATCGAAATTCGAATATACGTAACCCGCGAAAATTCAAAATTCGCGATAGTTTTTGAACACACCTCGTACTTTATATCTTCACTAATTTCAATTATATACAGAAACTATCGGTTAAAAATATTGGTTGTGTTTAGTGATATATTTATCAAAATTATAATTGAGATAATATATCAAAGAACGGTAAAAATAATTATTACGGAAAACTAATTTGAAAAATCAATTTAATAATAACTTAAAGAATGTCAAAACTTTTTATTTCTTTGAAACTATTTTATTATAAATAATGTTCATACCTAGAACCATTTGTAACGTGTCGCAAGCTCGCAAGTAGGAGTAAATAATAGCTACAAATCGATTTAAAAACATGAAAAACTAGAAAAATCAATTGATGACTGCTGTGTTCATGTCAGTCGCATGAAATAATCATTAACTAAAGAACGGAGCATGAAAAATTACGATTTCTACGTATATCAATAATATCTAGTATGTTTGTATCTATCGTATGGAGGACAAAGATAATCGATATTAATAAGGTTCTGGGAAAACTGTGCTCGTTCATTAAATTTCCGTAAAGTACTCAACTAAACTTGTTTGTTGTTGTCAACTTTTTTATAATAGAATTTCGATTGAATTAATTGCAGATCAAAGGAGCTTACTTACAAGACTCTTTTTACGTATAAGAAGAAGAATTATTTTACCTGCCAAAATCGCTCTGTTTGATTTATCATTATTGAAAATTGAGAATTATTCATACACAAAAGTTTATTTTGATGCAAATTATGTTTTGTAATTTATGACAGGTAAAATATTATTACATTTTTGTTTGTAATTTTGTTTTAATGACTGGCACTATAAAGAAATAAAATTTTAAATTTGTTCGGTTCCAAAACATGCAAAATAAAATGTATAATTACTGAATTGGATGCAAAATTTAATTCTCTACAGTATTTATTTGAAGCATTTTTGTTTAAAATTGATGAACCACTTTTGTGCACACATTTAAACACCGATTTCTTGTCATCTTAGATGATTTTAAGTATACAATATTATCTTCCCTAACAGGAATCTTACTCCTAGTAATTTGGAGCCGGCCCTGTACACTTTATTTTTAAAAAATAGTACGTACCAACAATTTTTCTGAGAACTCTATTAATACTGTCATTAACCTGCACCATTTTAGTGTTTTGTCTCTTGTGAAAATAAATTTTCGTAAGAAGACTATTTTTTTCCTATTGTCGTTGCTTCATTTATTTTGTACCAGAAATAAGCTTCACTTAAATTTTTTACTTAATTTTAGAATTTTAAAGTTTACCTTAGACCATGGTACAAAATGACCACAATGAATAAATAAAACGTTTCTCATAAAACATGGGTCAATTTAAGATATGTATTTGAAAATTGGAAATAATTTTCAAATTATTTAGATCAGATACGATCTCGGGTCATCAGAAGCGCAATCGATCACTTATTGCCGCAATAAAATAATATGATGTGGCCAACACAATACCTCCCGTTTAATTTAATTTTTATTCATGTAAATACTTTAAATTAAATTTAAATGCCGGGCCAACGCCAAATATTTCGAATTTTAAATGGCACAAAATGACCCCTGTGGTGCATTCTCCACGCCAGCAATAAGTGCTCGTGAGGTGACACCTGGTAAACGCCCGCACGATACAAATATGTCATCATCGTTACCGAAATCTGTGATATTTTTATTTATTTTTATACTTATTCATTGCTGGCGTGGAGAGTGCACCACAGGGGTCAATTTTGTGCCATTTAAAATTCTAAAATATTTGGCGTCGGTCGGAATTGAACCCAAATTCGCGTAAAGTGACGCCTGGTAAACGCCTGCACGGAACAAATATGTCATCATTATTACCGACATCTGCGTACAAAGCAGATTGGCCACCCATCAATGCCGTGATGATATATGTTTTTATTACATATATTTTTACATATTTACTTATGCTGGAAATTATATTAAGTTCCTTTCCATATAATTATTGTTCCATTTACTATTTTCTTTTTAAAACGTTAATAATTTTTATTTTTTATATAACATAAATCTCAAAAAAATAACGTTTAAAGGTATTTTTCGTAGAAAAACTATTTTGAGCTTCCAGAAAAAGTGCCATTTTCGGTTATCTGATTTACTCCAAAATCGAATGGCATGTTTCTACATAAGAGTAAGGGAGAAATACAAGATTTCAAAATTTTCTGAACGATAGTATTTGAGTTAGAGCGTAAAGAGGATCCACACACACACATACACACAGACATCATCGTGAAAATGTTAAAATTGGATTCTAGGGGCCTTAAAACGTGGTCGGGAGGTGAAAATGATGTTTTTGCGAATTTCGAAAATATTCTTTTTGTTATAGAATCAGTATATCAAAATGTATTACCCGTTAGCGTTTGGCGTATATGTTGTAAAAAATACATTGTATACTATAATTACATAATTGTCGACGCATAAGGTTTAAAGTTATAGGTCATGCAATCCAAATTCGGGTCCAGCTTAATCATTTCTGTCGCCAAAATTCCTATATGATGTACAATACCTTATTCTATATTTATGTACCCTTGAAATGTCATCTAGTAGGTAGCTAACCTAAAATATATTTGCCTGCGAACAAATTACTAGCCAAATTGTAAAATGATGAGTTTTTGACTTATTTGGTGTATATACCTCTCTAAATATACCTTAAGATAGGTATCCTAACGCACAAAACTCGAAACAAGTTTTCGGATATGTATTTTGTGTGTTAGGTTAGGTTACATTAAGTTAGAAAATGATTAGAAGTTTTATAATTCGCCTACGATATACCTATGTCCTATTTAAAACTGGCCACCATTGGGATCTCGACAATAATAAGAACTACGACTTGGGTTAAATAGCACTTTTTGTGCGCCAATTGGTCTTGCCAAAAAAATTCAGTCTACTAGATAATGACGAAATACTGATTTAGGTCGATCTTTTCTTTTTCAAATAAGTTCTAAATTATCAATAATCAAGAAAAAATGTTTGAAATAAAATAGTTATGTTTTTATTGTATATTCAGTGTGGTGTGAATTTTTATTGAAAAATGTTCATAACAAAATATTAAAGTAAATTAACTATTACCTACTAAGTCAAATTGTTATAGATACTTCCAAAACAACTATGGATTTGAAGAAATTATTGCCATTTTTTAAAACTGTATTTTAAAACAAATTTGAAACTATGAAACTCAACAATTCTTACATTAGTCAAACAGAGAAAAAGGAAATTTTTTGGATTTAAATCCAGCATGGATTCTAATTTGAAAAAAAGATTTTTTTTATATTACATCTAGAAAATAAAGAGTACAAATTATTATCTAGCATGGTTTGGCAAAGACCCACAAAAAGATCCATCCAACTGCAGCAGTTAAAATTAGATGAACAATCAGAGTTGCAGAACAAGTATATACAGGCTGTAACACCAAAACCGACCACCGCCATTATTTTCTTTATTATTATAGTTACAAAAAAATATTATAGATCAAAATTATAGGAGATCAAGGGGGACATCCCATTAAAGAAGAAAATATTTTTTTAAACCAGTGGTTCTCAAGTGACAACACAAAGTTACATTTTTTCAAATGGGATTATACATATTTTTTATACCTGTTCGATAGCGTATTTTTTCTGAATTCAACCATGTATTACTTTTATATCCTTACATAATAAAAATATTGAAAAAAATGCAACCAAAATTTAAATAAATAGAACACTGTTTATAACGTTATTAACAAATATTTGTTTCATTTTAATTTAAGCTCAATTGTTTTTCATTCATAGCCTACTGAAAAATAACTATAAAAATAAAAGTTATATAAATTTCAATTGAATATTTCTCAATATTTTTGTTATGTAATAATATAAAAAAATAACACAGTTGAATTCAGAAAAAAATACTCTATCGAATAGGCCAAAAAAATATAAATCATCCCATTTAAAAAAATATAATTTTGTGTTGTAACTTGAGAACCACTGGTTTAAAAAATGTTTTTCTTCTCTAATGAGATGTCCCCTTTGGTCTCCTATAACTTTATTCTATAGTATTTTTTTGTAACTATAATAATACAGAAAATAATGGCAGTGGTCGGTTTTGGTGTATTTTAAAATAATTGTTTATTTTGATTCGTATACTATATATCTGAAACGTGATAATTAATACCGAATACACTGCAATTTGGCAATTTTAAAATTCCATTTTCTTTATTATTTTAAAATTAATTATGCTGAACATATGACACAGTGTTCTAGCTTCTAGCATGAATATGAAACTAATTATTTTAATTTATACTGCAAAAAAATTGCCATGAACGTGATTTTTGAACACAATAACATCTGGTATTATGATTTATTTTTTGTATGGGACTAATTTGTTTTTAATTAAACCGGTTTTTAATGAATTCTAATAGGATTCTTTATGAAAATAAAAAGAAAATCTTTTATGTAACTGATAATGAAGACTACCTGCTAAACCACTTCATTCTTTTTTTTATTCAATTATTCTTGATTATGAAAAATATTAATTGAAAATTGGAAAATTGAATACACAAACAGTAATTTATATTTTAATAATATGGCAGTAAACATATGATTTATTATTGCAAAATATGTTTATCTGTTTAAGCATATATGTATACAAATTTTATTTATAACAGCTGATTTTTTTTTAATTACATAATAATTTATATATACATCTTACACCTGACAACCATACTATAAATTTGAACATATAAAAAACAAATGCAATTCTTGCCTTTATACATACATGTATAAGAATTGTTATCAAAATATTGGTAAAGTTATTTATTGTATCAGTCTTATAGTTTGTTTGTTTTTCTTAGTAAATTTTAAAATTTCTGAGAATATCTAGCTCATTATTTTAACTTGAAATGGTTTTTAATCCTATTATCAACTTCATTTACTGCAATAAATTAAATTGCATCAAGTATTTGATAACAAAGTTCTATAAATATAATATTATCAGACTTGGATACGTGTTATTTATTTTACTTTTTTTACGTTTGAAGTTGCATTTACAAATAGAAATTATGATTATATTTATACTTTATAAACTAGAAACAAAAAATACATTTATAAAATGTTAATAAAATTAATACATATTTAGGTTTCATTATTGCTATTTTGAAGTTTTAATTATTACAGTTTTAATTGAAACATGGAATGTATTTTTTCATTAAACTTCCAAAAACAAATTTTAAATGTGCAATTTAACATTGACAATGGATTCATAGAACATTTTAATTATCATTTTTTTTAAAAAATATTACAATATTCAATAATAGGTATAATAATATAAAATAAAATTGTACAATATTATAAGTATTCATTTACATTGTAAAATGCGTGATTAAGCAGATGTGTCTTTAACATAGTTTTAAAAGTAGATAGAGTAGTACTTATTTTTATATCGTTGGGAAGTTTGTTGTAAACATCCACACCCATGAGATCTGGAGACCTTCTAGTGCAATCCTTTGCTAAGGGTTTGCAAAATTTATCCTTGTTTCTCGTGTTTTTATTATGAAAATTAGAGTGAGTTTTAAATTTGTCCTTGTTTTTGAACACATATACACAAAGTTCGTATAAATAGAGTGGTAAGTGTCATGATTTTAAGTTTTTTGAAGATCAATTTGCATGACCGTGAATTTGAGACGCCAGCAAACATCTCACAATTTTCTTTTGACTTAGAAATACTTTAGAAGCATGGGTTGAGTTACCCCAAAAAAGGATTGCATAACGCAATTTAGCTTCAACAATAGCATGATAGAATAATAATATTTTTTCTAAATTCAAGAATGATTTCAAATATCTAATTTGAAAACAATATTTGCTTAAGTTGGAAACTAAGTGTTCACAGTGATGCTTGCCATTCAGATTTTCATCATATATAAAGCCAAGAATTTTAGATTTTTCTGCCTTTTTAATATTGTCATTGACTAAAGTTACTTCTGGATGGTTACTATTTTTATTGTGCAATTGAATATATGTAGTTTTTGAACAATTTAGAACCAAAGAATATTATGTTGCAACTACGTAGTCGTGCCGTAATTACTGTGCTAAATAGAAGGGAGCCCTATTCTACATAAACAAAAGAAATCTGATAAAAAGAAACGAATGATATTTAATTGTTACATACTAATAATCTTTAAAAATATTAAATTATTCAAAATGACCGCCTTCTTCTTCAAATCCGCTTGTAATGTCTCAAAAGGCAGCAACTGGAAGTGGTGCGCGCTCCATTAGAGAAGAATAATTTTATTTTTTATGATTATCTGTATGTAACAATTAAACAGCATTTCTTTTATTTATGTAGAATAAGCATCCCTTGTAAGAGGGACAGTATTTATGACACGACCACTTATATCATTACGATATTCCGCATATTTTAAAACATGTCTGTTTCATCATACGTACATACACGTTGGTGACCGGCACAGCCGAACATAGGACCTTAACATATAAAATACGACTTTCGTAATTTCCTGCTCCCTTAATTAATTTGGGTAAAAAAAGCTTCAAATAAAGGCTGTAGGGCATAAAATTCTGCATCTGTATCAATAAACAAAATTAATTTTGTGTGCCTATAGCCATGGAATTTACAAAAAAAAATTAACAAATGTTAACGATTAATCTGTTAAGCTAGGTTAATTTATTTTTATTATTATTTGAAATTTCTGTTGAAGTGAACAAATATCAATTTAAATTAACAGATAATTGTTAACTGGAAGAGAAATTTCAAATAATAAAAAAAAATTAACCTAGCTTGACAGATTAATCGTAAACATTTGTTATTTATTTTGTCTCGATTCCATGGCTATTGCTATTTTTGCTGGGTTTTCGACATTTTCATACCTAATTTCTGCCGTTACAAGGCATATAAAATTCATTTTACTTATTGATTCAGATGCAGAATTTTATGTTCAAAAACTTTTTTACCTAAAATAATTAGGGAAGCAAGAAATTAGGAAAGTCGCATTTTACATGTTAAAGTCCTATGTTCGGCTGTGCCGGTCACCACCCTGTATATTTTAAAAGCATTATCATACAAAAGTAAAAACAGTGTCACCTGCGATTTTTATAAAAATGGTATGCGTCCAACATATAAATTTGTTTTGTAAATCAAGTTCTCCAATCCCACAACTGACACCTATAACCAAAAATATAATGGACGTCATAGAACCATGACTGACTCCCACTATAAATTGTAAGTTCCTTGTACAAACTGTAGTACGAAACCATCAAAATATATTTTGTTTGAAAGTTCAAACAAAATATTAAAAGAGTAGGTGCAGGAAAAATTAGCTATATCCCATTTTAATAGCTTGAACGACAGTGCTAAGATTTTAAATTTTATATTTTCAATTCGTTTGGAGGTTTGTTTTTCCATATAGAAAAAATTAAGACAGATTATGTCTGAATAAAAGATGAGCTGACATTTTGTTTATAATATAAACATACTTTAGATAACATATTTATTTTATTTCAAAATGTAAACAGCGTTAAAAAACATTTGTTTTTATGTAGTTACATAAAATGATAAATATAGATAGCAATGAAAACAAAAAATTATCAAATAATAAAATTTAATAGAGTAGATAGGCGAATGGGTTATGGATCAAGTAACAAGTTCAAATCCGGTCCAGTTGCTTCCTGTTAAAACTTGCAAAATTTTCTAGTATTATACTTTTACTTTCTAATTTTTAATGTCCTTGAATTTTCGGCTAGTAGCTATTCTGTTTATCATCTACTGACATGTGTTTATGAACAGAGCTGCCATATACAACATATAGCCAATCTAATTTGCCGTCACATGAAGCATGAAATAGAAATTACACCTGTTTCATGGTCAAATTATTTCAGCATTTCAATAGTGCAATGTTAATTTGTGGTCTCTGGAAGAGACAGGTTATAATGAACCACTAAAACAGCATATCAGAATATAGGGTTATGTTGAAAATTATCTCTTTATTAATATTATCATTATTTGTGCATCCACCTATACCCTTTGGCTTTCAATACAGAAGAATTTATTTTTTGCATGCTCTTAATAAGTATTCTCATGATGTTAGTGGGCAATATTTTGGTAAAATTTATTGTAGAGAAATTTTGTTTGGTACCTTAACTTTCGCTTTGATGTTTCTCAAAAATGCTAATTTAGAATTTGAATTGGAAAACGCCTAGTAATTTTTTTAGAACATGAACTTGATTGGCGTTATTTTACAATCCGGTTAGACGTTTTATAAAACGACGAACAGCATACAGCCGTATTGTAACATAATATTTGGGCATTTTGTATTTTTTAAACCAATTAAGTCCAAACATTATCATTTTACAAAGTCAACGAAGAACCGACAATTTGCCCGAGTTTTATAAAATTTGTAGGCGTGTTATAAGAAGTCGAATTTTATAATCTGAAAACAGAACTAATAGTCAAATAAGATAATTAATTTATCAGACCATTATCACTATATATTCGACCAATCCTCTAAAGAAACGTATTATGAAATAGCTGCGTTATCAAAAATTATCTAGTACTTTTGACCAATTACTTTCATTTTTATGTTGCTTCTAATGTATATGCGAACTAGAAAACCCAACCCATCATGTTATTTTTTCCCCATGAACGACCCAAAGCCTTCCTCTCTGTTAGTAAGTTGGTCCGCTGACCCAGACCTAAGGTCAGTGGATCCACGTTGTCCTGGTAGTATATGCTCGTATCAAATACGAGCGTCGGCAACAGCACGTCGCCTGGCTTATGGCATGTAGCGTGTTCAGCAGATACTGCAGTCGGATCAATACTCAGAGAGAGCCTGGAGAGAGCGAGAGCACGAGAGGAGAGCGATACGAGCTAGACGTTGCGGCGGCCAGAGTTCTAGAATACTGAAATCGCGAGTGTTTGGGTTTTGAGACTGGATTTTGTTTTCATTTTGGGAGAATTAAAACCATCTATAAACATACAAAATTCAGCCTTTGTCAGTACTGTTAGGCAGGGATTTGAAATTGAACCGAAAACCGGAATTAACACGAATTTTTGATTATCCTGATCGCGAGCAGAAACTTTATTTGCCAAGGTCAATAAACCTGAACTTTAGATTCGGTTCAGATCTGTTAATTATATAATTAAAAATTGTAAATTCAAATTATTATTATGATTTTAAAATTAATAAGTATCACCATTTTGAAATTGAACCGACATTTATTTCCTGAATAAATATATTTCGATTCAGGACCCTTGAAATAATGTGAATGGGGAATTGGTAAAATATAGAGAATTTTTCTTTGATGTCTCCTTTTATCTTTTTGTCATTAATAAAGATTGAGTCTTTTCAGATTGACCTGTACGTCATCCGATCTCAATACACAAATAGATATTTTAGGATATTTTTAAGCGAATATTAAGGCAGCAAAATATCATTACCCAGTACCCAGAAACTTAAAAAAAGTTCTGCAATATTGGCACAGGACACAAGCTAAAGAATATCGTTAGTTTGTTGTGAGTTTGCCAAAAAATTGCTACGGTCCTTACAGGAAAGGGTGGACCCAGAGAATTTGATAATATCGGCAAACCAACACCGTGATACTAAACCAAAAACATGTTAATTCTTTTATCAAGCTCAAGTTTTATATGGCTCCAATTTGGTAAGAAGTAATGCCATTTTTAAAACTTAGACTAAAAATAAACAGTTTTTGAAATATTTAAATAAGTGCGGTACAACACTTAACCGATGATAGAACTAACCCCATAGATAATAAATATGGCAATAATTTTTGTTCTACATGTTTTCTATAAGAACTGGAGCCCCTTAAAACTGACCAAACACACCATAGTTCAAAATTTAAAAAAAAATCAATATGTTCTCTGGAAAAAATGTTGCACTTGTCACTATTGACAAGATCATTGTCGTCGCGGCGTATTTCAGACTTTCATAATAAAAAAACTATATGTTTATCAACACTGTTGCATGTCTGCATACTCTTGATTGGTGAAGGTAATTGGTATTTTGAGAATATCACATAAACGGAATATAAATTGTACGCCTGTGCAAAAAAACATTTGACGTCAGTTTTGACAGTTAACATTTTTCCAGACATTTTTCAAATGGGATTATACATATTTTTATGCTTATTCGATAGTGTTTTTTTCTGAATTCAACTATGAAATTATTTTATATCCTTACATAGCAAAAATATTGAGAAAAATTCAATTGAAATTTAAATAAATTTTATTTTTATAATTATTTTTCAGTAGGCTATGAATGAAAAACAATTGAGCTTAAATTAAAATGAAACAAATATTTGTTAAAAACGTTATAAACAGTGTTCTATTTGATTTCTGTCGTAAATAATTCAAATTGACAAATAGTAGTTTTTGTTTTTCATACATAGCCTACTGTAAAAAGGCTAGAAAAATCAAATTTACTTAAATTTCAATCGCATTTTTTTCAATATTTTTATTATGTAAGGATATAAAACTAATACATGGTTGAATTCAGAACAAAATACGCTATCGAATAGGCATAAAAAATATGTATAATTCCATTTGAAAAAATTTAATTTTGTGTTGCAAATTGGAGAACCACTGGTTTAAAAAAATATTTTCTTCTTAAATGGGATGTCCCCCTTGGTCTTCTACAAATTTGTTCTATAGTATTTTTTTGTAACTATAATAATAAAGAAAATAATGGCGGTGGTCGGTTTTTGTGTTACACCCTGTATATTATAGTCCAAATTTTGTTTGCCACTGGCAGCCTAACTGGCGTAGCATCATAAATTTAAACGAATATCATTTGGTTCACTTTCTTTTCTGCATTCATATAGTTTTAAAACGATTCTGCATTTCAAAGAGATAATAGCAAAAAGGGTTGAAATTAGTAAGAAATTGGAATAGAGTGTAGGTGTGTGACGTAGATATTCAGGCGAGGTTAATGGCATTATAAAGTTGAATATTTTAGAAACTAATAACATTTTTAAACTTGAATGGTCCTTAATATACAGTTTTAAGGTCTAGGTTTAGTATAAATGACCCTTGTTCTAATTTGTTACTACACCGAACGACCCCATTGACTCGGTCGGGTTTGGATGTAAACTTGTATCATCATAATCATACGTTTTCACTTTATAGATTTATCTACGCTCCCTAATACTGAATGAAATTTTTGCGTTCAGTTAGACAAACATTCATTCTCTCTTATAACTAGGTTATAAGCTAGTAATGATATATTTAGCGAATTACGCATCGCTTTCATACTGCGTCTTGATTAAATGTTTCATTCAGTGCGTTCCCTTTAAAATTTACACACTTGCGCAGTGGTTGTTTGTATATCCATTTATTTCCTTTTTCAATGTCATGGCTACTCCTACACAATTTTTAAATACACAGCTAATTTATAAGTGAAAGTTTTTATTTTGGGTTTACTTTTTGCGAACGATAACATTTTTACATTTTTGAGTGCAGATAAGGTATTTAATTTATGATTACATTGTCAAGTTCGTACAAAATTTAGTTTAATCCAGTAATATTTGGAAAGGTGATTTAAAATTTGAGATTTACAGATTATGAAATCATTGTTATTTTTGACATTTGATCTTGACAATAATTTCCTTTCAAATTTTAATGATGTAATTTATAGTAACAGATAAATATTTAAATACTAATGAATATAAGGCAAAAAACCTGATCAAGTCAGTGCTCCCGAATATGATCAATTGCTTGATATTTTAACATTTTTTACCGATTACATACACTCACGAAGGAAATATGCTGTGTTACACTGCAAATGTTGTTTTATTGAATTAGTTTTAACTGGAGAAATAGGGAAATATGATTTTTTTAAGAGATCCACGCTAAAATGATTGAAAATGAGAAAATCAGGTAGGCTTTAAAATTCGTACCGTATCCCTTCTCCAAAACATTCAATTACAAATAATTATATTATTACGAAATTTGTTTTTTTTTACAAGTAGTTCATTTTATAAGTGAAAGTATGACGTCTATACATATCGACGCCAAATTTTGTAGAGATGTTCTTTCAGCTTCCGGGCGTGTCGTAGAAGTAGTTCAAAATTTGCATAGTTTTATTTTTTATAATTGATTTTCCATCTGTATACAAAGCAGATTGGCACACCCAGTAATGGGTAATATGCCGTGATGAAATATTTATTTATTTATTTATTGATTTGCAAAGTTTACATAAGAAAAGCATTTGCATTGGTGTGGAGAGCGGTCAAGAGCGCCGTTAGCGTTGTTAATGATTCGGTAGTATTCGCAAGTACTCGGCGACATTTTTAACTTTACATTAACAAATCAGCTCTAAATTATTATTTTTATTATTAACTAAGTAATGCGTTATATAATTAACCAGAGTTCTCCCTATATGTATTTAGTTAAAAAAAACAGTGTAAAAGATTACCAAACATTGAAAATACAGAGAATTAATATTAAAATAAATATATCATCACTGCATATTACCCATTGCTGGGTGTGCCAGTCTGCTTTGTACGCAGATATCGGTAATGATGAAATATTTGTACCGTGCGGGCGCTTACCAGGCGTCACCTCACGAGCACTCATTGCTGGCGTGGAGAGTGCACCACAGGAGTCAATTTTGTGCCTTAAAATTCGAACTATTTTTTGCCGTCGGTCGGGATCGAACCCGGGTCCCCGGATTCGCGACCAGACACTCAGGCACATGGCCACGAGCAGGGCATCGAACCTGAACCTAACCAAAACCGGAACCAAACCGTAACATTTTAGCGAACCCAAACCAGGGGTCACTTATAACAATACTTCATTATTTGTTGCAAATATTCACAACGAGTACAGCTAGTAATTTAATAAAAAGTAATCCTAATAGTCAGAGTTGGGATGTATTTAAATAATACATTTTTCATTAGTACGGGGGTCACGATAGAATTATTTAGGATAAAATCTGTTATTTGAAATAAGGTTGCGAAGATAGTTAGAACTTAGTTAATATATTTTCTAAAATATCGTTGTGGTAAGTGAAAATATGAGATCAAAGAGCATTGGTAAATATTTGTACCGTGCGGGAGCTTACCAGGCGTCACCTCACAGGCACTCATTGCTGGCGTGAAGAGTGCACCACAGGGGTTAATTTAGTGCCATTAAATTCGAAGTAGAGGTGGGCGCAGGTGGTGAATTTTGTCGGGTCACGACATGACCCGCGTGATCGTGAATATATTTTAAATTTTGCTTCGTGATTGGGCGTGAGCGTGAGGGCCTAAATATATATCGTGAGTGATCAGGCGTGATTGCAATTCATTCGGGCGTGAGCAATATGATTTCTTCTATTTTTTATCTAAAAAAGTTACGTTATATTCTTATTATTATTAGCATATCGAAATATATGATTTTTTTTCTTGAAAATAAGTTTCTAGTATACCTTAAAAAGTCGTGAGTGATTGGTCGTGTTTACATTTTTAGTTTCGTGAGCGTACGTGATCGTGAGCAAAAAGTTACTCACGCGTCCACCTCGGGATCGAACCCGGGTCCCCAGATTCACTCAGACACAATAGTGCAATGATTTTTTTTTGTTTGGAGCTTTTAATAAGTGGGACGATAGAATGGCGGTGTATTATTGTTGAAGGGAACTACTTCGAACATACTTAAAAATAGAAATAAAACTAGAAAATATAAACCATGTGTCTTATTTTTAATTATTCTAGCGTGACCCTTCTTATTCCTAGATAATATCAGAGAAATACTGATAAACTTAGGCGAAATATGGTGTTAAAGAATAATAATTTTATGAATATATTTTTAAAGTAGTTTTATTTAAGTTTTCTTTTCGTCATAATAAATATATGGTTGCATAATTGGTATTTGAAACTGGTCTTCAGAATCATGCGATATTTTTAAATGTTACTTATAATCTTTATCATATTGGATTTAATTTGGGTGAACTCAACTGTACGTTGATTTAAGCTATGGTGGAAAAGTTCTGACAATAGTGTAACTATTTCTTATCTACTCATGCAAAAAATAGTGAGTTATATTTGAAAAATAAAACAGCGTGTTATTTGCTAGCCTCTAATTCTATGTGTACGTGAACCGTCTGTTCCACTTTAGTTTTGAATTCTCGTAAAGTTGATGTCCTTGGTCAATATACATTCTCTAATTATTTTTTGTAATTACGCCTACAGGGAAAACAGTTTATCTTAGACATTGCGGCACCCACATAATGCACACGTATTTTTGCAAAAACTTCTTTAAATGTCGACAGGTTTCTCTAATTAGAGGAGAATACAGTAGAAAATAACAAGACAATTACGAGCATTCCCTAATGGTTTCCATTTTCCAGGCTCTTCTTTATCCAATTTTCTAACGTATACAAATTAATTTTTAATATAAATCGAACTGGGATTTTATTTATGCTCGAGGGCTTTCGTCAAAATTAGAACTCATGAATTTAATTGCTTCAATGCTACTCATATTTTTACTAGATTTTAAAATTGGTATTTTACATGCTAAACTCTAACCTGAAATATGCAACATTGGCCAAAAATTTTAAATATTCTTACACCTTAACTGATGAAGGGTTTCATCAAGTCAAGTAGCTTGATGTTTTTGTAAATTACTTGACTTGAAAATCAAACTTTTCAAAAATGCATTACTTGACAATTCAAGCTACTTGATAAACCGATTATGTACGAAAACGCGCGAATCAGTAGAATCGTAATCTAGCTGTGTGTGGTACGGCCTGGCGCGCTATATGCTGTGCTGATTCACTACTGCATGTTAAAATTTCTGCAGAGGTTTAAAAAATTCACTCAATATTGGAATATATACTAGAATGACCCGTAATTGAATTGAACTATATCACTATTGATTTATTATACTAATATTAAAATGAAAAGTTCAAATGTTTCTTAATTGTTCGCAAGTCCAGATACTATCTTTTCGGAAAGATGGTTACGAATTTAGGTCAATGTGTCCATCAATTGAAATCAACTATAGAAGACGTGATGATATAATCAAACAAATGAAGTAAAATCGATGAAAATTTGCACCATGCACCCTGACGGCTTGAAGTTTGCATGCTTCAGCATAAACGGAAGTATTGTTATCCTCCTGAATTTGCATTCAGAGTTTTATTTTTACATCGAATGGGGTACAAGTGCTGAACATGAAACGGCGTGGAATAATCGTGAGAATGAAACGCTGTGTTGCATCATAAACTTTTATCATTACTCAGCAATAATCTTCGCCTGATTGCTAGTTGCATAATATCAATCATTAAAGAAAATTCATGTTTTAATGCGAAATTTATGTAAAATGAAATTTAACATACATATGTGTTTTGTAAGACGACAATATACTAGATAAAAATTACTACTTTTTCTTTTGTTTGTTAAACAATATTATCTTCAATGTAGGTTAGAAATAAATTGCAAATCAAACAAAACAGTTTTCAAATAAGTACAGACATATGCGTAATTATATATTTTAACCATTGCACACATTTGTCTGTACATAATAATATCAGTTTATACATAAAATCACGCATGTCCCACTTAGTGGGTTAGCACAAACCCGAAAATAATAACATCAACATCATACAACAAATCCTCACTCTTAACAAATTAAAGTGACCGATTTTCGGTAGCGAAATACCGCATCCGGATCACAATAATAGTTACAAAACAATCATTCCTGTATAAGCACACTTCTTTCGCCTCGACCAAACTCATAATCGCATTCATACATGCTCTTCTTCTCTTCCAACTAGGAAACTTTCTCTCTTTACGCATCCTACCAACCACATCCACCCACTTACACACTGGTCGGCCACGCAATCGAAAACCCTCAAATGACTCACACCAATAACGTTGTTTCTAACCATACATTCTTCATACACCAAATTATTCCTCGCGCGATCCCGTCTTACATACCCACATACACCACGTAAATACCTCATTTCCATGGCAGTCACTCTCTTTTTATGCTTTTCCGTCCATGCCCAACATTCGCTTCCATACATCAAAGCAAGCACTAGCACTCCATTATAAACACTCGCTCTCCTTTCTATCTCTCGATCAATTCGACCATCCCTCGACATCATGCTACCCAAATATACAAACTCATTTACCTGCTCCAGTTTCACTACATCCACCGATACATTACACATCACCAATTTACTCCTTTCAAATACTAACACCTTGGATTTATCAACATTCAACACCAGATTCATACTTCTTCCAACTACATGTTTAATTATTGTTTATTGAAATATACTCGATGTAACACGAAACGGGTTATAAGTATTTAACAAAGGGAAAATTGTTTTTCTTTGCGTAAAAGTGGCCTATTAATTTTAAACAAAGAATTAAAATCCAATTCAATTATCACATTTTATTGTGCACGTTTTGTAAGGGAGCAAATCGAATTTAAAGTTTTATAAAAGTTACTTCTTTCAAGTATCAGCCACGGAATTGAAATAAATGTAATATTTTACCTGTCAGAGATGCTCTGCTTGAGGCATCATTATTGAAAATGTAGACTTCACACGAAGAAAAGTTATAAATTAAAGTAATATTATATAAGATATAAATTATATTTTTAAAATTTGGAATTCTTTCGGACAGAAGAAAACGTTATTACATTTGTTTGTGCTTCTGTTTCAATTTCATGGCTAATAAAATGTAATTATTGAATTGCATGCAGAATTTAATTCTCTATAACATATATTTGAAGCATTCTTCTTCTATGGCGCTACAGCCCAAATTGAGCCTTGGCCTCCTGCAGCTTCCATTCTTCTCTGTGTAATGCCGTTCGTTTCCAGATGCGAACTCCTAACAGAGTCCACGCGTCCTCATCGACTTGATCTTCCCATCGTTTGCGCGATCTACCTGATGGTCTTGTGCCTTGCATTTTGCTGTTACATGCTCTTTTTTGGCATTCTATTATCTTCCATCCTCATTACATGTCCTGCCCATCTCAGTCTGTGCAGTTTGATGAATTCAGGTTACAGGGGGTTCTTTGTACAATTCATACAGTTCGTGGTTATACTTAGGTCTCCAGCCATCTTGTTCTTTCACTGGTCCTAGAATTTTTCAAAGTATCTTTCTCTCAAAAACGTTTAATTTGAAGCATTATTATCTAAAATAATAGACTACTTTTGTGAATTTCCTCATGTTAAACACTTATAGCCCGCTTTTAGTTTTAAATCCAGTACATCTTTTAGTATTTTCTAAAATATTCAGACACTGTATTTCTTCAATAATAGCCGCGTTCCTTCGGGCTGTGATTCGCAATCAAAGTCATCAAAGTGATCATGATTAAGAAGAATCATGTTTTTTCGTTTACTATTCGTTATCCCCACTTTCTCATTTTGTAATCACTAGACAATCTTCCCCTTTCCCTTTTGAATCATCCTTTTTGAGTGATCACACGGATTCATTTCAGAGCAAATTTAAAAATGACTGACAATAGGTTTTCGAGCGTAGAAATTTATCAATGTGGGGTTTGTTGCAAGGAAATATGATTTTCCTACAAAAGCATGTAATGACCCACCATACTTTTGAAAACAAAGAAAATATGTTACATACAAGATTTGTTTTAAGTAAACATGCTTCATATGTTACCAAGAACATTTTATTATTTCTATATGATCCATTTTTAATGTGGTGACTACAACACTTGACAGTAGATTATTTATAAAATAAAATAAATTAGTTTTCATTGGTCTGCATATGACATTTGACGCTAGTTGGTGTTTATATTATTCAAGTTATTTTCTTGATATAATTTTTAAATCGTGATACAAAAGGATCACGATTAAACTAATCAGGATTCACAAAATCACAATCACTGCCCGAAGGAACACGGCTAATATCTTACATTCTTTTTAAAAAATATATTAGATATTTTGTTTCTTGTTGGCTGATCAACGTAACTCCTTCCACTTTTTCCCTCCATTACTATTCTGTTGAATAGCACTTGTTTCCGTAGGAAAACTGTGTCCTGCTCTTGGCAGATTCCGAAATTAATTTTTGGATGATCTACATTAAATATGTAGGTCAAGAACTGTCACTTGTAGATGAAATTCCGAAAATTAAGTTCTAGTAGAGCATGAAATTTGAGCTTCTAAGAAAACATTTAGATCTCTAAATTATACAGGACAAACACGGAAATCCGTATAGCATACGCGGTTAACATGAGAGAAATATTATCTATCGCGTAATTTTTAATTTTATGCTTCCAGTACCCGAATTAACTCAATATAATTATTTTAAAAAGTGGTACAAATAGATTCAGTATGCAGTTATTTAAAAAAATTAACATCGAGTCAACTTTTGACATACTACGAGGTGTATTCAAAAAGTATCGAGTTTTATTTTTATGCGAAAAAAAATGAAGTGCGGGTGGTGTCCTTCAGTGGGAACGTGTAAAGGACATTCATGTGCATCTGTGAATTTTTTCCCGGTCGCAGAATATGTGTGTTACTGGCAGTCAGCTTATGAGTGAATAAGTGTAGTGAACCCTCGCCGGAGTTTCAATTTTTGCTATATCAAGGATGAACGACTTGAGCAGTGATATAGCATAAAATTTTGCCAAAAGGTTGGCGAAACCCAAGCGGAAACCATTCGGAAAATTCAACAGACTTTCGGGGACCATACCATAAGCATCTCACGAATCAAGGAGTGGTACAACCATTTCAAAGATGGCTGCATGTCAGTGGACAACGAATCGTGGCCTGGTAGGCCACACAACAAGCTAAAATGACACTGTTATTGACTCACTGTCAGAGAACTTGCGAACTTGCAGTACCATCACGATGATGCACACATTTCCCCCATTCGTCAGACTCCCTGCTCTCTCGACATGGCCCCTTGTGATTTTTGACTGTTGCCCAAGTTGAAAACGATCCGATTTGAGTCAAAAGAATACATTGTGCAAAGTGCGACAACCCAGCTAAACACCATTTTACAAAAAAACCTTCCAGAAATGTTTCCAGGAATTGCGGGACCGCTGGGAGAAATATGTGCCAAGGAGACTACTTTGAAGGGGATTAGGGTTCCAGACCTCGAAATGAATAATTGTATTTTTGCCGATACTTTTTGAACACCTCGTAAATGTTTTTACCACGTCTTTAATTAAATTTCTTCGGTCACTAAAGCTGTAAATTAAAAATTAAAATTGATGCTAAAATATTCAAAACTTTTAATACTGTATGTATAAATCACCCCTCAACGTTTTATGAGACAGATAATATTTGAAAAAATCTCTTTTTCATGTTAAACGCCTATGTCACAAATTTTCTTGTTTACTCCGTATGGTCGTCCAGGTTAAAGTCCAGAAGAAATACAGCAAGAAAGTAAAGGAAATACTAAAAAATATTAGACCTTTACAATTTGTATTGCAATTATAAATATGGGATCTCATGGCCGTGTGCCTGTTTGTCTGGTTGCGAATCTGGAGACCCGGGTTCGATCCCGACCGACGCCAAAAATTACATCGAATTTTATTGGCACAAAATTGACCCCTGTGGGCGCACTCTACGCCAGCAATGAGTCCCCGTGAGATGATGCCTGGTAAGCGCCCACACGGTACAAATATTCCATCATTACCGATATCTGTGTATAAAGCAGATTGGCACACCCAGCAATGGGTAATGTGCCGTGATGAAATATTTATTTATTTATTTTATTTATTATAAATATTTTGTATTTAATATCTTGCGTATGACGTTATTTACCACAAAGACTATATGATTAACAGTGAGTTGACATTTGTAACCACATTTTTGATAACAAAATGCCGTGAATCACAAATACATATGATAATGCCGCTTATATCAAATAATAGTCATATCTTTCATTTAGCGCTTCATAATATTTCAATAAACCATAAAAAATTATTGCATAATTAAACCTATTTTAGGAAATGTACCACTATAGGGTCATTTATAAACTTTGACTACATATCTTATAAAATATGCGCCCCCCCTAAATGACGCCCATGCCGTCATATGTTACTTATTATTATACTTACCTGAATACGGTAAATATGAGAAATGAACATAATAATACAAAAATCATAAACATAATCTTATTTTATTTCTCTAACTCCTTTACATTCTCAAAACACGTAGTTCTGTATTGAATTTCCTTTCTAGGTAAAACACAGGTGAACGAATTTTATAACACAAAATTGAACAAAGTTCAATGTACACGCTTTTAGATCCTGCGTGTCAATATTTTGATAAAGGCTATCCACTATCTAGGCAGTCAAATGTTTTACCTCATAAATGCAATAGCGCTACAAATAGTGACGTCATGTGTCAACAAGCTTACATGAGCATGTAAAGCGGATTAAAAAATGGTTTGTCAATCTTTATTAAATTTGTCGATGAACTACAAAACAAAAAAAACGAAGAAAACAATCACAAAATATTTCCAAATATAATTATTTCTGTTATTTGGTTCAAACAAGGCATCGAAACCGAACCTGAACCGAACCAAACCGTAACATTTTAGCGAACCCAAACCCACAACCGAACCTCAGATATATTTTTCAATTGAACCCGAGCCGGAACCGTACCGAATATTAAAATTTTGGTTATAGCCGATCATCGACGTTCGACGCCTTCTGCGTCTGCGTTGCTGTATGCGTTGATTGTTCGTGCAAAATGTGTTCATGTACTTGTCTTGCGTTGCATTACTTATAAATTCGCAATTTAAATTATTTCTATATACTGATTGTTATTCAAAAAACATTAATTCAATTTTCGTTAGGTCTAATCGAACCTGAACCCGGAACAAAACCGCAAATTTTATTAATGCTTGAACCAGAACCCCCCCGAACCTATTTTTCAAAAAAGGAATTAACCTGAACCGAACCCAGTTTTTGGCGGGTTCGATGGCCTGTTTCAAATGCGTAATAATAATAAGAACTAATAAAACACCGTTAATAAAATATATTTTAAAATGCAAGAAAATTTAAAATTTCCCTAAACGATGACAAATCATTTGACTGGCTGGATAGCCTATAATCTAGGGATATTTACTTACCTATTTGCTTCATACAAAATTTTACTTTAATGCAGCCAACATTAAATTAAAACAAATGACCTTGAGTTTTAATTAAATTACGTGGACCCGAATCTCTAATGTAAAAAATATGAGTTTAAATTTAGTAATGTAATGTGAATTTTGCCTTGCTTGTTTGTTCAACAAAGAAAAAAAAATTATGGATGACACATGCATCACGATTTGGCTGATATTTCGGCCTCACTATCGCTTTAAAATTATTCATAATCATAATTAATAAAACGTATATGTTGATTGTTGATATCAAAGAATGACTGGTAATATAGATAATTCTCTAACTTTTCTTTCTGTTAGTAATAAAGATAAGTTGTTTGATTGACGAAACATTATGTCACGCTTGGTGGTTTTTATTTATTTAAAAATTACGGAACAAAGAATCTGTTTTAAATTTTACTTTAAAAATAGTATAAAGTGCAGTGAAGTGGTGCAAATGTTGGACATGGCTTTTGGCGAGGAAACTATGTCGAAACCAATGGTACAAACGTTTTCAAGAGAGTCGTGAAGACGTGGAAGATGACTAGACATTGGGACATCCTACCGCATTAACCAACAAAGAATGACAAAAATTGAAGATTTGTACTCACTACCTATTCGGGATTTTTTTGCCAAAAATAATACCGTCATTATGCCATGGCCCCCTGTGAGTTATTGTTACGTTATTAAAACGAAACAAAAATAACATTATTTTGTTTTTACTTAAGTTATTTATAACAGACTCATTTTTTATAACGTTATGAAATACCGTAACATTTTGATAATGTTATCCATCCCTGTTATTAAAGAGGAAATTATACAGCCCTTTGAGTCTAGCCACATAGTCACCCTAACTAAACTTTTTTTCTTTTTTGCAGTAGATTTAAGACAAAATTTCTATAGGTTGTGATTTTGGTCAAAAAGTGTGAAAATTTTTCTGAAACTACACACGGTGTTTCCTTTAAAACAGCCATTGCTTTTTTGGGCGAACTAATGACTTTAAAGAAAAATGTTATATACAAAAAATAATTAAGAATATGGGGCTAAATTATCAGTAATAATAAATCGAAAATTCAAGCAGTGGTTCTCAAACGGTAGAATAAAATTATATTTTTTTAAATGGTACCCTACGTACATGGGCGTCGTTTTTTCTTAATATGCAAGTAGCCCATTGTTCTAGACCCTGAAGAAGGTGCAAGGGTGCACCGAAACGTTGGTATAGTAAGAATAAATGCTTTCGAGTAATTGTTAACACCTAATCCACATCACAGTCGAGAAATTACCCACAATTATTTAATTTTTATTAGTATGCAAAATGCAAGTACACAAATAAAGAGTTCAGGGACATAACACGAGTTTTTTTTTTGATATTTTTCTACTATTTCATGTTTGCCCCCCTTGGATTTTGGGTTAACGACGCCCATGCCTACATAACATAATTTTTTAGTTCATTGGATAAAGAATTTTTAATACCGTTTTTCTCGAAACAAGTGTTATACAATCTTATCCTATATGTATAATATTAACACCGTTGAAGTCAGAAGAAAAATCTTTATCTAATGGACTAAAAATTATATAGGGTATACCATTTAAAAAAATATATAATTTTGTTATACCGTTTGAAAATCATTCGTAGAATTTTCGGCTTGTTATTACTGGTAAATTAGCCCCTTCTTCTTAATAATTTTTTGTGTATTCTAGTTTAAAGGAAACACCTGTATTTAATTTCTTGTTCTGCCTTTTAAAAATATAGTTAATTATATTATTATAAAAACGCAACATTATGAATTTATATTTTCTTTATTAAAAAAACTGGTAAGCTGTTTATCTTTTATAAAAAACGTAGACATCAAATATGTCTCTCAAAATCAATAAAAAGTTCGATAACTGGTTTTTTATCTAAATCTAAAACTAATATTTGATTTATTCATTGATAAAAACTTGTTAAGTATCAGATTAATTATTGACAGTATGACACAATGTTTATAATTCTGAAGTATCAATGAATTCAACTAATTATTGTATTAAAATATTTTCATAGTTACATAAGAATAATATTATATGTAATTACAAGAAAATTAGTATGACGTGAATTCTATAATTACTAGATCTATTTTAGAAGTTGATTGTTGTTATAAACAAAGTAATCTGGAATCTTTGAAAGAAAAAACATTTAGTGTCGTGCTCGTACTGTTCTTGAACATATCACGTCATGCGAACCGAGGAAATTGCTTAAATTATTCGCGGATAAAGCACAACTTGGAAGTATCGAAAAAGGATTAGTCAGCATGCAAATTTTGACCAAGTTTTAACCAAGTTTCGGGTGGAAAGTGACATCATAGGTTACAAATATTATCCAGACATGCAATTTCGTGTCGACAGTTTTGATGGCACTGAACGAAATTTATTACAACTCATTTATTTGAGGAGGAAAAATAGTGTTCAGGTTGCTAAATTACTTGACATTTGACACTTCAAGTTGCACGAAAGTTTTTAAATTAATTTGAAAAGTAAATAAATTATTAAGACATGAATTTCGAAAGAATTTTAATTAACTTAATTTTATTAAAGAAAATATAAACCCTTATTCTGAATGCGCTCTTATTAGCGCTTTGTAAAATCAACTATAATCTTCAGATTACGAACTATATTTTTAATGCAACATTATTATTTAAATTTGTAAATTGTAATGTTTACGAAACCGATATTTTAATTGCTAAAAAAATTGAAACTATTAACCGAAGCAATTTAAAACCGTAGAAAACTCAATTTCTTTAATGATTTAACCGGTTAATCTGAGAGATTCAATAACTAATTTAACAACAAATAAACCGATTTTTAAACAAAACCATTAGGTTAACCATTACCTCTTTTTTCGGTTTCTTGTTCCAAACGTGCCAATCTGCTTTGTATACAGATTTCGGTAATGATGACATATTTGTACCGTGTGGGCGTTTACCAGGCGTCACTGCACGGGCACTCATTGCTGGCGTGGAGAGTGCACCACAGGGATCAGTTTTGTGCCATTTAAAATTCGAAATATTTGGCATCTGTCGGGATCGAACCTGGTTCCCCAGATTCGCGATCAGACACTGGCACGCGGCCACGAGACCCCATAAGTCCGGCAACAAAAATATTTCGTTTATTTTGAAAGATACAAAAAAATGTTAATAAGCAACAGTGGGTACATAGTTTTATTTTAACCATTTTAAAATGGTGACTATTTATTTTCAAAATGTATATTAGTTAAATTCCATATAAAATAAAACATAGCAAGCTATGAAAACAATTTTATCTTAAAACAAAAGAAAAGTGAGTATACCTCTATTCATAAAGTTGAAGGGCTCTAATAAAATTTCTTTGACAATGTCCATATTAACCATTTCACCATTTTTGAAACGCACTTGGGCCGTAATTATTATAACAAAAAAATAATTGTTATTGGTCACATTAAATAACAAAACTAATGTAGGTAAATACTTTTCTTTTGTTTTAAGGTAATAAAATTGTTTTATCTTGCATGGAATTTTATCAATAATATAAATGGTAGCCATTTTGAAATGAAAACTATGATATTTTGGTACGTTGTGAAGATAATTTTATATACATTCTAAAAAATATATATAAAAATACCGATTCCCTATGCTAGATTTAAAGTTGTACCCGCATTTCCGCTAAAACCGGAAGTGATATAAATTCTTACTACGATTATTTTATGAGTCCCTTTATTTAGGTACACTTTGCTTATTAACAATTTTTTGTATCTTTTAAAATAAATGAAATATTCTTGGTGCCGAACAAGAACCAAAACTATAAATATCAGGTATCCGGCTGTATACCGAATAGTGGTCTTATATTCGGTAAGGAAAAGATTATGAAAAAAAATATATATATATATAAATAAGTAAGAAATTTTATTTTAAAATACAAAATAGGTAAATATCTTTATTTCTTCTAAAATCTCATTTAGAAATATTATTATAGTCTTAAATTCAGCAAAATCGTTAAGATGTAACTCATTAATCCAAAATCGTCATCGCATAAACATATAATTTAAGACGTAGATCCAGCCGCAGGATATTCGGCTATCCGGCCAAAAAATGAACTGGATATCCAGTATCCGGTAACCGATCAATTCACTATCCATTGCATCACTTCTAAAACTAATTTCTTTATTCTATTATAAACAAACTCTGCATATGTTTGGTAAATTTATTACACATATATTGAACTACTTTTTAAAGCTATTGCCCCATTTGACAATTTCCTGTAGTAACGTTTAAAATTAGGTAAAGTTTTTGTGCAACGTAGTTCGAAGTGAGTTAAGTAAATTACGGTTCGGTAACACGTAATGAAATTGTGTAATTCGAATGATTAATTAAATAGCGAAGTCCATGAACTTCGCAGACCATACAAGCGCAAAAACGTCAAATAAAATAGTAATCACTGAGCATGCATAGAGATAATGTTGCTCTTTGTTTTATGAGCTTTTATTAGCTTATGACGCCCAGCTTAAATAACGAGAATTGTAAATAACATTTTCGAAATAAATACACAGAAAAGAACTTTTATTTATCAAATGATGAGATGTAAAGAACTTTTAGGTGTTTATTTGGTTTGCATCATCATGAAATCTTTCCTATATCTGTTTTTCATATCCTGAAAACATGTGTTTATATTATTTTATCTAAAATATTAATAATTTAGTTTGTTTATTTGCAATTTCTTATCTTTTTAAGTAAAAAAATTCAAGGTTATGTCAAATGTCAGGGTATACATATTTAACATCACAACTTTAGTCAAATATGTATAGTTCGTCAAAACTAGAAGTCTGTACGCCTCTATCCTATAAAATTATAAATACACTTTTTAGCACGTTTACTACATTTATTTCTATTACTAGGCGTTTTCGTAAAATCGATCGGATTGATCCGACGTAATCTGAAACGTTCGTAAAATCAATCGGGTTAATCTGACGCGTTCGCAAGTTCACTCAGATCAGTCAAACCGAGCGATCCGATCAAAAAAATTCAAACCTGATCTATGTGCAACAAGGGCGGATTTAGGCATGGGCTTTATGGGCCGCAGCCCAGGGCCCCGCAAATACAAATCCCCCCCCTCCCCCCCCGCTCTTATTTATTCTGACGAGAATTTGTTTTGTTTTTTTTTCTCCGCGTATGACAATATTTTCAATCTATTTTAGAAAAACTAGTATAAAACCCAATATACAGGCTGTTATATTTTAATGAACCCAGCAAATATCTCGCTTATTTATTAAGTTAGTAATTTCTTTCATATAACATGATTTATACTGCAACATGTAAGCTACTTGATGACGGATGTACATTAGAGGTGGGCGCGGGTCGTGAATTTTATTGGGTCACGACGTGACCCGCGTGATCGTAAATAGTTTTTAAATTTTGCTTCGTGATTGAGCGTGAACGTGAATCCCTAAAGATATATCGTGAGTGATCGGGCGTTATTGTAATTTAATAGGGCGTGAGCATTATGATTTCTTCTATTTTTTATCTAAAACAAATTATAGTTTTAATATCTATATTTTACGTTATATTCTTATTATTATTAATAGGTCGAAATATGTGATTTTTTTTTGAAAATAGTTTTCTAGTTCCCATAATTGAATACATAATTAGCTTCGATATCATTAAAGATACACATATTTTAAATGTAGGAACAATTACGTGACCCACCGGGCGTGATCGGGCGTGAGTGCCAAAATAAATTCGTGAGCGTGAGTGACCGTGAATCAAACATAAAAAGTCGTGCGTTATTGGTCGTGACAACATTTTTAGTTTCGTGACCGTGCGTGATCGTGAACAAAAAGTTACTCACGCGCCCACCTCTAATGTACATTCATGATACCACTTCCGGTTTATTAGTAATTAATATCAACTTTGAAATTTCAAATGGAACATACCATATTTTTTTACAAATATGAAAAGTACATCAAATTTGCTTTACAATCATGTAAAATAATCCATGTTACATTATTAAAAAGTAAAATGGCGGGCACTTTTTTATACACCTAGTCGAAAAGAGAATAGTGAGCCATGATTATGGCTTGAAATAAAATAATGAACTAAAACAATTGTAACTATTATTATTATTTACAGGTTGACATTTACCGTGTTACAATTGTTTTAGTTAATTGTTTTATTCCAAGCCATAGTCATGGCTCACTATTCTTTTTTCGACTAGGTATAAAATTTTATATGAATTATTTTTCTCAATTTCAAATAGTTAAGAAGTTATTTGAAAATTAAATATTGGCCAAGGTCGCCACAACATTTAAATCAGTACAATTATTTGATTTTTTTATGAAAAACAAAAGCATATATAAGACGACCTCTGAAAGAAAAACTCGTATCTGCGTTCGATTAGGGTACTTTAAGATATGTTTATAAACAGTGCAAACAATAATGTTCAAATATTTATTTTACATTGTGGTCGTTTTATAAAATGCACATCCGTTTTATAAAATGACTGGGCATTTTATAAAAGGACGGAATAACAATTTGTGTATAAATAAATACGTATAAAATATCATCACGACATATTACCCATAGCTGAGTGTGCCAATTTGCTGTATATAAAAATATCGTAATGATGATATATTCGCACCGTGCGGGCATTTAATAGGCGTCACCTTACGGGCACTCATTGCTGGCGTAGAGAGTGCATCATAACATAAAGTTCAGCCATGAAACTCATGAAACAAGTGACTGTATTCACAATTTATGATGGTTATAATTTTATATCAATAATAGAAAAAAATATATATTTACATTTATGTAAATTTTATTTACTTTTACACTCTATAGCTGCCATAAAATTAATCATTCCGCAAATATGTTTTACAAATAAACATAAAATGTAATGAACTAAAATAATGATGATGAACTTGTTATTTCATAATATTCTACCAATCCTAGTGCCAAGGCAAATGTACATGAAATAGGTATGAATCCAAATTATCCTTTCAGAATGACTAGAAAAGTCTATTCCACAATGTGAAACATATGACTCCGGATCTATATCTAGGTTTACTTCCGTAGCTACTAGCTACCGTGCATAAGAATAACTTAGTGACAGTGATCTAAATAGAATTCATTTAACCACTAACATACGGTTTCTAATTTAATTTGTTTTTCAAAACAGAAATAAAATTTGTTTGTCTACAAAATTAACCTTTACATTTAACATTTAAATGCAAATTTAAAATAGATTTCCAATAAAAATAATCCTGTTCAAATCTAGCTAAAAATCTTCCACATTTTGTTGGCAGTTTCCGTATAATATACGTCCTCCTTTCTTTTTTAGTGTGGTCATTATTATAGCAAGGTGTGACTGAAAAATACTTTTCCGTTGACCGTTTATTAATAGGTTATGTTAATGTATAGAAAATCATTCATTAATGTCCCCTATTAATGTATGATTTTTTATTAATAAACGATTTTAGTAGGTATACCACATACCATTGCTAAACAATTGTTAAAATATGTGTTAAACGTTACCAACCTAAAAAAAATGTCTTTGTTTTTCCATTTCAGTAAGATACAATCAACGAAAAACTATTGTAACTAACACGTGTGTTAATTGGCGATTAATGATCTCAACAATTAACGCATGAGAGTAGCAAGCGCGTTAAAATGTCTCAATCATTCATCGTCCACATTAACACACTTGATAGTTAAATAACTATTACTGCTTGTTCATATTTCCTATAATCACAAGTTAATTCTCTTAATATGTCGCTAAAATTTTGTTTAATAAATGGAATGCGAAGCAATACGTCATGATATCAGAAAAAAAAGCAAAAAATTAAGCGACTCGAACGTGCCAATGAAAAATATGTCCCTATATTTCATACCGGGTGTGCCGTTAGGGGTGAACACAGGAATATTACTTTATGCAATTTGCTGCTCCCCTGTTTATTTTAAGGATTTAATTTCCATAAGTTACATTGACGTTTATGGTTAATAAATAATTTAAGAAAATCAGATAAAAGAAAACAAGTGATACTAGACCCAAAATTGTAAAATTTCTTTTTTAAATTGTGATTTTAATTCTGTAAAACATTGTGCACCGTACAGTTTTTGCCGTGAAATGAACAGGATAGCAAGAAATTGAATAAAACTAATCTCCATGTTAAATCGCTGTGTACATTCACATTTTCAAACTTTTTATATGTACAAGTGTTTGAAAAATTAGGGACAAATGGCTAGTTTCTTATTTTAAATGTATCTATAAAGGTTCTGAATTATACTTCCGGTTTGCCGGAAGCGATATCATTGTTGATTTTTTAACATTAATTCAGTTTCATTAGGTCGAACCGGACCTGAACTCGGAACAAAACCGGAAATTATATTAATGTTTGAACCAGAACCGCACCCGAACCCATCTCACAAAAAATAAGTTAC